>CM057477.1:26602446-31402446 GCA_030035585.1 Dugong dugon | reverse complement strand
GTTTAGTAGTGAGTTTTCCTAGAAAGAAGGACAAACACAAACATGTACATAACAAAGGTAAGCAACTAAAAAATAAAAATACAGTCAACTCTCAAACCTCAAGTAACTGGTGTAATGGAAGAAGTCAAGAGGAAAGTAATATAAAACTAGTCAAAATACAGTCCAAAAGGAATTTACTTATTTAAAATTACATCCTGTATTTAAGAATTAATTTACAGATCTCATCCAAAAATACAAAATGAATTCAAGGACACCAGTTAAAAACATCATTACTTAGTTTGCTTGACAATAAATGACAAAATATCAAAACAATCTGTATTATCAGTTTCTCAGCTAAATTCTACCACATATATTTTTAATTAATTTATTTTATGAATAGGAGCCAAGTTGGACAAGCATACCATCCTAGCTGTATGTTAGAAACAGTAAGCAAGCAAATTATCTAGTTTCTTAAATACAACACTTAACTACAGCACAAATGTGCACATAACAGTTATTATTTTATAGAGCACTTTTTATGTATCAGACAATTTGTACGGCATTTTACATTTCTCTAGAAGTAGGTGCTATTAGCTCCATGATACAGACAAGAAAACTGAGGCTCATACAAGTTAAGTGGTTTACCCAAGGCTACATAACTAGTGGCAGAATAAAGTTCTGAATGAAGACCTCTTGATGCCCACTGCAATTCAAACATGTTAAAGAAATTACGTTGTTGTGTGTCGAGTCAATTCCAACTCACAGCAACCCTATACGACACTACAGAACTGCCCTACAGAGTTTCCTAGGCTGTAATCTTTACAGGAGCAGATCACCAGTTCTTTTCTCCAGCAGAGCCACTAGTAGATATTTTGCAGGCACCAAAGACTTACTATATGTGTAGGGACTGGGGAGGCAATCTATAATAGTTATGAACTTGCTAACCTTCTTCCCCAAGTTTGATAAAAGCCAGTATCCCGACATCAGATGTAAAATAAAGATGAAAAATACACAAAAGTGTCATAACTGTAAGTATAACTAGGCAAAATATACCTGGGGAGGATAAAGGATATAAAGTTTGAATTTAAAAAGTCTATTCAAAGAAAATACGCCGCTTAGGCAATTAAAAGTAAAACCAGAGTACTGAACATAATATTATACGCTTGAAAGAGAACACAAAGTTACCGATTTGATGCTTAACATTTTTAACTTCCTGGGAAAATTCAAGACTATATGTATGTGTGTGTGTGCTTTTAAAACTTAAATAAGTGCCAAAGATACTATCAAAAGGCTAATATAATGTAAATTGACACCTCCTTCTGAAATTATAAAGCAAATGAACAGAAAATATTAAAATTTGATAATACAACTTCAGGAATGTTGCTATTGCATTAAATGAAGTATAACTCTAGCAAGAAAGATAGAAATTCTGGAACTAGGTAATACGAAGGCAAACAAGGAGACCAACGCAAAAGAAATGAATGGTCGCTATGGTGTAGGGTACTGATTCAAGAAATGCAGCTTTAATGCACACACAACATTACATTTATGATAATACTGGTATTAGTAGATTTCAGTTTTTTCTGGCCAAAAAACAAGCAGAAAATTATTTTTAAATATATTAAAAGTCTTACCAGATTCAGTGAGTTTTATTCTTTGTATCCTCAATGTACCTGGCAAAAATAAGTCACTCAAAAAAATGACTTCTGAATTAACTAAATCTGATACGATATTGCTTTATAAATAGTGTAAATAATATTTTTAGGAAGAAATGTTATGGGTTTGAGTATCCTTAAGCACTGAGAAGCAAAAGTTACACTAGCTACAAGGTATTCTTAGTTATTCAAATCCAAACCTCATCAGGATCTCGAACAAGCAATGCCTTTTATATACTATTGCCTTTATTTCCATATGATAATTAAATTACATAATTCTACTTAAATTTGAATTTTTCACCAATTCATATGTTCCTTCCCAAATACTGTCAAACAATGAAGCTCCATTCAGACACAATTTAAACTAAGTTATTCATTCAATTTTCTTACAACAATATTAATTATAAGCATAGAAATGCACATACTGCCACGGGTGAGGGAGCATTTTCTATTTTAAAACTATTCTTATTCACTAATGTTGAAAAAGAGAAATTATGTGTGCATCCTGGTACCTGAAATTACTAACAATAAAACAACAATGAAGATAAATGTACTATTTTGTAAAATGCAATTATTTCTAACAAAGCACCCCACAATAAATCTCCATTGTGATAGGAGAAAAAAAAGAAAAAGAGAGAGAATATAGTCCACTATTCTGAAATGTAGCTTAAAATAGCTACTCATGTTATTTAATAGAGTTCTTTCCAGGTTGAAAAAAAGTTGTTGCAAATGTTAGCATAGATGTTTTATTTGAAATTCTTATAAAGCTTCTCCTTACAGCATATAAAAATATTGTTTACATGCATGCAGAAATTGCTTCCAACTATTAACTAAACGATTTTAACTAAAAGATGCTAAAATTTCCGACATTAAACACAGATTCTACCTTGCTATATTTATTCAGTTCCCACAGAAAACAAATCAGAGCTGTTAAGACTTACAGGCAACTCCAAATTGGCAGACTGCTTTGCCACAGAATTTATGGGGTGGAATTTGGCGTGTTAGTGCAAGGATGATTCTAGATACAAACAAGCAAGACATAACAAGAATTTGCAAGTCTCCAGTCCTTTTTCCCAGGGTTTATAACGATTTGATCTGAAAGTATATGTGTCAGGTTTTTTTTTCCTTTTGAAATGTACTCTGTAAAGTACTTTACATAACTATACTGAAAATCTACTCAAATATAACCTTTTATAGGTGTCAGATTCCTGTATCTAATCCCAAACTCTTATTTCAAATCTGAAACTAAGTACTCTCCAGGAAAAGTGTAAAAATGGAACATGTAAATGTTCATTTCCCTGATTAAATACATGGATACTATACTCTCTACTCTTGATTACTTTCTTCATTTAGACAAAAAAGACATTGTTATTAAAAATAACAAACCAAAATATTTGGTTTCTTCACCCCATCCCCATCCTGTCTTTCAAACTACAGGTAGAGAGGTTTCCTTACTCAATCATTAAGTAAATGACTTGATGAATTAACCCTTGCTCTCCAATGCCTCTGTAAAACACGGGTGTTCCGTGTACCCACAGCCCACTGGTAGCCAGGAGGCTCCCCTCCATACTCCAAAGACTGTTTCCCCAGCTGAGTCCTATGTTTATAAGCCTTCTGTATTTGTCCCTAAGCCTGCTTGTACTCACTGTACCACCAATGTAATTAATGTAGTTAAATATAATATAAACTAGCAAAACAACTGTTGAAAAAAAATTGTCTTAAAGTACTAAGCTGAATGCTCTGGAAAGATTAAATATAGGTGAGTCACTAAAACTAAAAACTGCTGCCAAATTAAGCATAGAGAAACAGCCGTAAAAGAAAGTGAGGAAAACTGTTTACAAATTTAGGATTACTTTAACTTTACACTCAGACTGATTCACAAGTGTCTTTACATTCTGACTACACTTTACACCAGAAAAAAAAAAAAAAACTCGTTTCCATCGAGTCAATTTCAACTCATGGAGACCCCACGTGTTACAGAGTAGAACTGTTCCATAAAGTTTTCTGGGCTGTAATCTTTACAGAAGCAGTTCACAAGGTCCTTCTTCATAGAGCCTCTGGGTGGGTTCAGACCACCAACCTTTACGTTAGCCGCTGACTGGAACCACTGTGCCAACCAGGCTCCTCCTACTATATTTACGTTATTGGTGGTGGTGGTGGTGGTTGGCATCAAGTTGATTCCAACTCATGGTGACCCCATACGTTACAGAGTAGAGCTGCCGCATAGGGTTTTCTTGGCTGTAATCTTAACAGAATGGAGTCCCTGGGTGGCTCAAACAGTTAAGCACTCAACTAAAGCACTCAACTACCAGCCGAAAGGTTGGAGATTCAAACTCACCAAGAGATGCCTTGGAAAACAGGCCTGCAGATCTGTTTCTGAAAAGTCACAGCCTTGTAAACCCCTACTTGGAGTAGCCATGAGTCAGAACTGACCTAACACCAACTAACAACAACAATCTTAACAGAAGCAGATCCCCTAGGACTTTTCTTTGAGGTACCACTTGGGTGGGTTTGAACCACCAACCTTTAGGTTAGCAGTTGAGCGTAAACCATTTACTCCACTGCCAACTGAAAGGTTGGTGGTTCGAACCCACCCAGAGGCTCTGTGGAAGAAAGACCTGGTGATCTGCCTCCTTAAAGATTACAGCCAAGAAAACCCTATGGGACAGTTCTACTCTGTCACATGGGGCCTCTACGAGTCAAACTGATTGGACAGTACCTAACAACAACAATATTTCAAAGATAGGCCAAGGAAGTGGCTGTGTTCTCTTTTACAGGCCCATGACATGACACCATTGTTGAACTGCAGAGCCTTACGTTTCAGACCTAGGACTCCTGATCAGAAAGAGAAAAACCAAACCAAACCAAACCCATTGCCTTCAAGTCGATTCCAACTCATAGCAACCCTATAGGACAGAGCAGAACTGCGCCCACTGGTGGACGCGAACTGCCGACCTTTTGGTTAGCAGACAAGCTCTTAACCACTACACCACCAGGGCTCCAAGAAGAAGTACTACGTAAATTCAAACTGGGATCACATTTCCGATAACCCCTACAGCCACTCTTTTGCCTCAACAGTCTCCCCCATTACCTCCACCACTGCTCTATCTCTTGTCAAGGTCTGCCCTACTTCAGCTCCCGGCTTTCTACAAGGTAACCTAATTACCAGCTCACTCATTTGGCACACCTGCTCCCACTGGCAGGCCCCGGGCTGGTCACACTCTGTTCCGCTCCAGTCCCAGCAGGAAACAGAACATTTCTTTTCCAGCCTAGGGCAAAGATTGCCTTAGCTTCAAGGTCGTCTTTTTACTAGTTCTTTATGTTTAGTTCTCAGCTGCTCTTCAAATTTCCCTGCCTATCCCTTACCCTAACATTAACTGTTCATTCCTCATTTCTTGTTGGCTGACCCTATTCTTAGCCAACTCCTTACCTTAGCTTTTATCTTCTCTGTGTTTCTGATGGCCTGTGTGACTTCACTTTCCTGGTTCCCTCACACGTGTGTTTTTATGCCTGACCACTACAACTGAATGATGACACAGATAATAACAGCAACAATAACAAATTCCTGTCAGCTGAGCACTTGCTTACTTTGTTGCAGGCATTGTGCTAGATGTTTTACATGAATTATCTCATTTTCGTAATTCTGGGAGATGGGTACCATCCCTACTTTACAGAATAGGAAAAAGGACTCAGATTAAGTAAATTCCTGATTCACTCAATCCCACGTAGTCTCTGTACTCTGACGCTGCTATGACCTTGGCTTTTCCTCCTCCAAAATACATACATACTCTATCCCGCTTCCCTACATCTCTCCTCTTCTGTATAACATTTTGATTTTATGCTTTCTTTGTATTATTTTTCTTAAAACAGTGGTAGTACCATTTGCTGTCTTTAATTATTTAATGTTTTCTCTGTGTGTCTTTTCTCTTCCAACTAGAATATAAACCTCTTAAGGTCCATGTCAAATGTTATACTTCTTATACTCCTAGACACATAACACAGTCCTAATCAGAAAGGAAGCATTCAAAATACAACAAATATATATATATATGCCTGAAATACGTATATTTCAACAAAACACATAATGAACTCCCAACACATTTTAATCACTGTGTAGATGCTATAGATACAAAGCTGGTGCTATCTCCACTTCCAAGGAGTTTACAAGCTAGTGGTGGAGAGGCTTGGAAATCAACACTGAAATACCAGAAAACTACTATAATAAAACCAGAGCTTCAAACCAGCTCAGTCACGGCCAACAAAACGAAACTGGACAGACACAAATTTTTACAATTTGGGTTATCTGGAACGACAACCACAACTGGAAAAATTACTTGTCAAAGCCCTAGAAGGGGAGACTCGGAAAAGGCGTAATGATACCTTTCAGGAGCCTGATGTGTGGGACTGGACTACTGGCAAAACTGTGAAGAGTGACACACATTCAAAGCAGTGCAGTCGGCTGCCATCTTTGAGCAGGGCACTGCTGTTTCTGACTCTGCTCTAAATCCAACGGGTAAGAGATCTGGTTGCTATGCAATGCATATGCTGCCCTTGTTTTCTAAGAGGGATATTAGGTTTCTAGCAAGGCTTCAACCATTATTTTTCCCATTCCAGCTACCCTTCCGGTTCACCCAAATTTTAAAAATTCAGTTTTCTTCTGTTTTTTAATTTTTTATTGTGCCCTAGGTGAAAGTTTACAAAGAAAATTAGCTTCCCATTGGATAGCTTGTACATAAAGTATTCCATGACACTGGTTTCATTACCCACAATGTGTCAACACTCTCCCCATTTCCATCCTAGGTTCCCCATTTCCTTTTGTCCTGGTTTTCTACCCCTTTCTGCCTTCTCATCTTTGCTTTGGGGCAAATGTTGCCCTTTTGATATTCCTCTTGGGTGTTACTGCTGAAAAGCAGTCTCCAGAAAGGCTTCAGTTGCAGTTCAGAAGGGTGTCTTAGGGCCACAGTCTCACAGGTTCCTCCAATCTCTGTCAGACAAGTCTGGTCTTTTTGGTGAATTTGATTTTTTGTTCCACAATTTTTCTCCCACTCTGTCCAGGACCCTCTGTTGTGATACCAGTCAGAGCAGCTGGTAGCAGTGGCTGGGCACTATCTAGTTCTTCTGGTCTCGGGGTGGTGTAGGCTAAGGTTGATGTGGTCCATTAGTCCTTTGGACTAATTGCTCCCTGGAGTCTTTGGTTTTCTTCATTCTCCTTTGCTTTGGATGTCAGGTCTGTTCTAGTTCTGTTTCCTTGGCCATGACTGAACTGGGAAGAACCAGTTCAAAGCCCTGAATAAAACTACAAATAAGGCATATGGGAGCACAAAGGAAAGAAGGATCTTCAGTCTGAGGTTGGGGGATGATATCAAAGAAAACTTTACAGAAAAAGTGACTTCTGAGTGGGGTTTGGAAAGATGAGGAGACCACAACCCCAGGATGGTAGGTAAGAGGGCACTGCCCAAAGAAAGGCCAGCATGGGCACACAGCTATGTGAAACGCTAGGTGTACATGAGATATAGTGATAAGTTCAGAGAGGCTAGAAGCAGAGCTGGAGGAGTTCGGGGTGAGGGAGAGAGATGGGACAAGACTACCAAGCCATGTTAAGTAGCTTGGGCATTCTCTAATGAGTGACTTGACTGGGCGTAAGACAGGACAGTAACTAGGACTGAATAAATGGTTGAGCAAATTTATCCCATCAATGACTACAGAGTTTTACAAACTGGGCACTACCATTATACAAGATTAAGCTATACCAAAGAGTCCCTGGGTTGTACAACGGTTACAGTTCAAGTCCACTGAGAGGTGACTCAGAAGAAAGGTCTACAGATCTACTTTCCAAAAATTCACCACTGAAAACCATATGGAGCACAATTCTACTCTGACATACATGGGGTTGCCATGACTCAGAATCAACTCGAGGGCAACTGATAAAGATGGAACCATTCATAATGTGTTTCTACGAATGGTCAACATGGTTCTTCATCATCATCTTCAATATAATCGTGATTACTTAAGGCACTAATTTACAGAAGAGTGCATATAATTATTCCACTGTATTGTTTGGGGGCCACTGAGTGTCTGTACCATGGAAAGTATGCAAGAGAACAAGTAGGAACTCAAATTCAGTTATAGACTTTTTTTTTAACCTCTTACAATCTACAATATATTTTGGGTTCATGGCTTAAAAGAAAAAAAATGTTTAAAGACTATTTGCATTTATTTGTTCCTAACCTCATTCCCTTCCTGTTGAGTTGACTCTGACTCATAGTGACACTACAGGACAGAGCAGAACTGCCCCATAGCATTTCCAAGGCTGTAAATCTTTATGGAAGCAGACTGCCACTTCTTTCTCCCACAGAGCAACTGGTGGGTTTGAACCGCTATCTTTTGGTTAGCAGCCAAGTGCTTAACCACTGCACCACCTGGAAGTATCAAAGGTCGAAGGAAGGAATACACAGAGTCACTGTACTAAAAAGAATTGGCTGACAGTCAACCGTTTCAGGAGGTAGCATGTGATCAACAACCAATGGTACCGAAGGAATAAGCCCAAGTTGCACTGAAGGCACTGGCGAAAAACAAGGCTCCAGGAATTGATGGAATACCAATTGAGATGTTTCAACAAACAAATGCAAGGCTGGACGCTATCACTTGTCTATGCCAAGAAATCTGGAAGACAGCTACCTGGCCAACTGACTGGAAGAGATCCATATATGTACCTACTCCAAACAAAAGTGATACAATGGAATGTGGAAATTATCAAAGAGTATCATTAATATCACATGCAAGTAAAATTATGACAAAGATAATTCAAAAAATGGTTGCAGCAGTACACTGAGAGGGAACTACCAGAAATTTAAGCTGGATTCAGAATAAGACATGGAACAAAGGATATCTCTGCTGATGTCAGATAGATCTTGGCTGAAAACAGAAAATACCAGAAAGATATTTACCTGTGTTTTATTGACTAGGCAAAGGCATTTTACTGTGTGGATCATAACAAATTATGGATAACACTGCAAAGAATGGGAATTCCAGAGCACTTAATTGTGCTCGTGAGGAACCTGTACATAGACCAAGAGGCAGTCATTCAAAAAGAACAAGTGGATACTGCATGGTTTAAAATCAGGAAAGGTGTGTGTCAGGGTTGTCTCCTTTCACCATACATAATGAATCTGTATGCTGAGCAAATAATTCAAGAAGCTGGACTATATGAAGAAGAATGCAGCATCAGGATTGGAGGAAGACTCATTAACAACCTGCGATATGCTAAAAGTGAACAACCTTGCTTGCTAAAAGTGAAGAGAACTTGAAGCACTTACTGATGATCAAAGACCACAGCCTGCAGTATGGATTACACCTCAAAATAAAGAAAACAAAAATCCTCACAACTGGACCAATAAGCAACATCATGATAAACGGAGAAAAGATTGAAGATGTCAAGGATTTCATTTTGCTTGGATCCACAATCAATGCCCATGGAAGCAGCAGTCAGGAAATCAAGTGACGTATGGCACTGGGCAAATCAGCTGCAAAAGACCTCTTCAAAGTGTTAAAAAGCAAAGATATCTCTTTAAGGACTAAGGTGCACCTGATCCAAGCCATGGTGTTTTCAATCGCCTCATATGCATATGAAAGCTGGACAATGAATCAAAAACACCAAAAAAGAATTGATGCATTTGAATTATGGCACTGGTAAAAAATACTGAATATACGATGGACTGCCAGAAGAACAAACAAATGTTTTGGAGAAAGTACAGCCAGAACCCTCCTTAGAAGTGAGGATCGCCAAGACTTTGTCTCACGTACTTTGGACATGTTATCAGGAGGGACCAGCCCCTGGAGAAGAACATCATGCTTGATAAAACAGAGGGTCAGCGAAAAAGAGAAAGACCCTCAACGAGATAGACTGACACAGTGGTTGCAACAATGGGCTCAAACATAGCAACAATTGTGAGGATGGTTCAGCACCGGGCAGTGTTTCGTTGTGTTGTACACAGGGTCACTATGAATCAGACCTGACTTGACAGCACCTAACAACGACGACTTCATTCCAGAAAGGACTCCAAAGTGAAGGACTATCTGTAGATTTCAATTATCATATACTCTCCAAATACCATTTCCATATATAATGGAGCTATACATTTCTTTAATGCTATAGCTTCAAAAAATTGATAGGTAACTATAAACTCTTCAGCTCTGTAAAGATGCTCTTTCAAAGTTGCATTATTACATTTCTAAGCAACTGTGAAATCACCATGAAGCTATTTAAATAAATGTTTAACTTCATTTAAACCCATAAATGACACATTCTTTATAGAAATTCAAGAACGACAGAAAAAGAACTGTCATTAAAATTTCCTAATCACTGGAAGAAGAAATTAGTCTTCAGGACAAATAGTCTGCATGAACCACAGGCTCATCTACCCTGAGACCAGAAGAACTAGATGGTGCCCAGCTACCACTACTGACCATTTTGATCAGAAGCACAATAGATGAACCCTGATAAAACGGGATGAAAATGTGGAACAGAACCTTGAATTCCTAAAAAGAAAAAAAAAAAAGACTTACTGGACTGGTTGAGACTGGAGGACTCCCCGAGACTACTGCCCTCAGATACTCTTCAAACCTTAAACTAAAACTAACCCCTGTCAGATACTCTGCAAACCCTGAACCAAAACTAACCCCTGTGAACTCACCTTGTAGCTAAATAACAGATTGGCTCACAAAATAATGAATATCACCTGTAAGTACTATGCTCCTTTAAAAAATTACCTAAATGAGACCAAATGATCAACAATTACTTTAAAACAAAGATAAGAATGTAAGGGGGCACGGAAACTAGATTAATGGAAATGAACAACCAGAACAGAAATAATGAGAATGTTCACGCGGTGTAAAGAATGTAACCAACGTCACTGAACAATTTGGTAGAAATTGCTGAATGGGAACCTAAACTTCCATGTAAATCTTCACCAAAAACACAATAAAATATTATTTAAAAACAATTTTTTCCCAATCACTGGGTTCTTCATTTCCTACATACAGGTGGCTGTGTTGACATGAGAAAGTCTCAAAATAAAAGAGTGGCATTTCATTAAGAAAGAAAACCTACAAAAAGTTTAAATACTAATTATTTATCATTTTTCTCTAAACTCTCAAAACAGACCCTGAAACTTTCACATTCCACATTCCACATTCCTTAAGAAAATCAGGAACTATGGAACACAAATGTGTATTCTCTCAACAGCTTCCCCTCATAATTAACATGAGCTTATGCAACTTTCAGAGTCCTGATGGCGCAGCTGTTAAGTGTTCGCCTGCTAACCAAAAGGCTGGCAGTTCAAATCCACCAGCTGCTCCTTGGAAACCCTATGGGGCAGTTCTACTATGTCCTATAGAGTCAGTATGAGTTGGAATCGACTTGACAGCAACGGGTTTGGTTTTGTTTGGTTTTTTTGGATGCAGCTCTCACTGTTTACCTGTTTCTGTAGCAATCACTTAAACCTTATTCCCAGTCCCTACCCCACTAAGCTTATATTTGATTAGCCTCAATCAATATCTGCTAATAGCCATGGTGGTGCTGATGGCAATGGTGGTAACAAGAATGGTTAAAACAACTACAAGATTCTCATGGCTCTCCTGTCTTTCTCACACTTTACCAAGTCAAATAATGGAAATCATCCTCTAACAATCTACAGGGACACTAGTATTATCTTTGTTTTTCTCAGAACAACTAAATTTTAAATATAAAAGCCAGTTTAATTATGGGTAGCAAACTGAACCACAGAAACAGTTGCTAATGTGTCCACGTTGTAAAGCTTAGGGTAGTATGATACCTACCATAGATACCAAATTATACATTTTACCTCAAAAACAGATAAACAAACAGAAGAATGGTATAATTACATCTTGCTTGCTTCCTGGGGAAGTCACATCAGGAGCTTATCTCTTACTAGACAGAAACTAGCACATTGGTTAATAGGTTAGTTCCTTCGAGAACTAAAATTTCTTCTTCTACAGCTCATAAACCTATGAAGGTTAAAGATGGGAAAAAGAGACAGATATGGCAAAGCAATGCTCAATTTCTCCAAAAAACACCTAGAACATCATTTTCTAAAGCTGACAGCATCATCACCACCCTGGGCAAACTGCCTGGCAGCCACAAATAATGCTTTAATTGCGTTAATTAGTGCAATTTCTTGCTACAGAGTATCTCGTTATTTGGGGCCCTGTTTTAGCCTTGTAGGCAGTACCCTTGGCTCACTCCCCTCATAGACCATCTCACTTCACCACTGTTTATAAAACTGCTCCTGATTATGCTTCAATATGTCCTTGAATCATGTCTTCTCCAAGACTCTTCATCATCTGAAAACAAATGTCATCTATTGCTATTATCTAGCTTCAGCAAAGCATGGGTAATGATGTCCGTGGAATGACTACAGAACCAACCATATGATTTGACACTTATCTACCACCTTTCCCATGGTGTTTCTCATGGAACTGCCCAGTAACTGATAATGTAAACTGATATTTTAACTGCTGTTCTAATGTTCTAACAACCACCAATCAAACACCCCAGTGTTAGGTAACTGTTAATACACTCACAAAATTGTCGCTATTCCTGCAGTCAGGAATAGTGTTTTGATGATTTTATCACTATGGAAAGAAAGCATATCATAAGAATTTGACAAGAGGTGGTGTTAAGAAGCAGTGGTATAATGATGTCATCTGCGGCATCTGAAAAAGGCTGTGCTGTGGCTACTCCAATGTTCTTACCTGTTCCTGAGCTTAAGAAAACTAGAATTGGTACCTGGAGTTGTAACCAAAACCCCTGGACAGGGAGAGGCCTTGGACACCTAATCTAGTAGTTCCCAAAATCTAGGCTGCACACAAGTGCCAAGCTTTACTGTGTCACAAATAACTATTTTTAAATAGAGATTCCAAGTCCCACTATATAGATTTTGATTCAGTATATCTGGATAGGGGTCCAAGAATTTAGTAGACAAGTACTTTTTTAAAATCCCCCAAGAGGTTCTTATATGCAGTCAGGTTGGAAAATACCTGCAAATCACCCTTCCCACTCCTCACCAACGTACTGACTTCACTGGCCCCAATTTTATTGAAAATAGTTGCTGATGCTTTAGAAATCACAATTATTGATGGAAGGCTATCATGTCTTTCAGGTATCTTAGGTCAGAAGAAAGAAAATTAAAGTTTGTGAATCACTGCTAATGCCCAGCCCTCTCATTTTACAAAGGAGAACTCTTGATTTTGCCCTAAAATCCCACGCCCTTCAACCAGCCTTCCTCCTATCTATAAATGGTACTAAATCCACCCATTTGTCAAAAAAGAAAGCAAACGGGGGAGTTGTCCTTAACTGTCATCTTTGCAAGCAGTCTTCCCTAACCTGTCTCTGGCTTTTGCCTGCAAGTAGCAGAAAATCCAACTCAACTCCATGCAGGAGACCTGGATTTGATTCCTCACCATTGCACCTCATGAGCAGCCACCACCCATCTGTCAGTGGAGGCTGTGTGTTGCTATGGTGTATATATATGGGCTGAGTGGCAGGGAGAGAGATAACTGAACAAGGTTTCAGCAGAGCTTCTAGACTAAGACAGACTAGGAAGAAAGTGCTGGCAATCTACTTCCAAAAATCAGCCAATGAAAACCTTAAGGATCATAACAGTCCGGTCCCCTTGTATACGAGGTTGCCATGCGTCAGGGGTCCAACTCAACAGCAGCTGCTAACAACAGCAGCAACAAAAAAAAATCCAACTCAATTTATATAATCCGAAAAACTCGTCAGGTACAGGGATAAACTAGATAAACTAGAGTTTACATTCAGTTTTTTCTAGTTCTCTCAACAGTGTCCTCCTCAGCGTGTTAGCGTCATCTTCCCTCTGGTAGCGAAATATCTACATATAACAACCAAAGAAAAAGTTTTCTCAGAAGCCCCAGCAATTGTCTCTTCTTTCACTGGCACAAACTGAGATGCAATCCCTATGAACATTGGACTAAACCAAACTTTTTGCTGTCAAGTCGATTCTAACTCATAGCGACCCTAGAGGACAGAGTACTACTGCCAGGTAAGGTTTCCAAGGAGCGGATGGGAGATTTGAATTGCTGACCTTTTTGGTTAGCAGTCGAACTGTTAACCACTGCGCCACCAGGGATCTGACCACTGGAATAACAGTTACAAATTTATAAGCCTATATGGGCCTGGATTCCTGAACTGATCCTGAATCTCAGAGCTGGAAATGAGGCTAGCTTTTCTGTAGCATATGGGCTGAGTGGCAGATAGATAACTGAACAAAAATTTAAGATCCTATTAGGAAAAGAGAACTATCTACTACACAACCCATCTAGAGTAAGTTTCCCCATCTTACTCTCTCATAGCACCCCATTCTTTCCCTTCATAGCCCTTATCACTGTTTGAAATTGGATATTTGTGTATATTTGCTAACTACTACAGAGCAGTTATTACTATGGTACTGTTCTAAGTGCCTTACATGATTTAATTCAGTTAATCCTCACACAACCCTAAGAAGTTGGTAGATTTTATTATCTCCATTTTACAGATGAGAATATTGTGGTACATAAACGCAAAGGAACTTGCCCAGGACAACAGAGCCTACAAATGGAGAAGCTTTGAGTCCCGGTGGTCAGATTTCAGAGCCTTTGCACTCAGATACTACACTATGAAGTTCTGCAGTTACTTATATCTCATTCTTCCACAAAACTATACAATACATGAAGCAGGGGATGTGTTTGTTTCATACACCACTCCACGTCCAACATAATACCAGGCACATGGTGGTGGTGGTGGTGGTGGTGGTTGTCATCGAGTCGATTCCAACTCATTGTGACCCCATGTATGCAAAGTAGAACTGTGCTCTATAGTGTTTTTAAGGCTGTGACCTTTCAGAAGCAGATCACCAGGCCTATCTCCCCAGGAGCCTCTAGGTGGTTTTGAACCATCAACCTCTCAGCCAGTAGTCAAGCACTTAACTGTTTGTGCCACCTAGGCTTGCCACCAAGCACATAGCAACCATCAATTTGCTAAATTACTGAACAAATGAATGAATGGTTGAGGAAATGAATGAATGAATGAGGGAATTAACAATGGAACAGCTAGAAAAATCATGATCCAGAGAGATTAACCAATTACTCACATTCATATGACTAACCAGAAAGGAGTCAGGTCCAGACCTTGAGTCTCTTGTGTCCAGCCCAGTCCAACTTCTCTAGGTCGAGGGCTGTCATCTCAGTCCCACACAGCCACACCTGAATTATCAATGTGTGTTTTCCTCCTTTGCAAAGCTATCAAACAACAAATGAAAACTTAAGCAGGAATCAGCCACTTCTTTTGAGACAGATCATATGTGAACACATTAAAAACAGACTGACGTAAGTTAAGGATGGGATTTTCCTGCATTTACCCTGTTTGTGTTAGGCTTTGTAGTCACTGACAACAAGAATCAAAAACTAAAAACATACAAAGCCCTCTGCAGTATCAGGTACTGAGAATATTCGACAAATATTTCTTAAATCAACAATCTTTTTTTTTTTTTTTGGAGTCCCTGGTTGGCACAAAAGGTTAGGCACTCAACTACCAGTCAAAAGGTTGGTAGTTTGCACTCACTCAAAGGCATCTTGGAAGACAGGCCTAGTAATCTGCTTCCGGAAGTCCACAGCCTTAAAAACCCTATGCTGCCTCCTTTAACATAAGACCAGAAGAACTAGATGCTGCCCAGCTACCATTACTGAACATTTTGATCAAATATTCCATAGAAGAATCCTGATCAAAAGGGGTAAAAATGTAGAACAGAATTTCCAACTCTCATGAACTCCAGACTTCCTGGAGCCATGAAGGTTGGATGAACCTCTGCAATGACTGCTCTGAGATAATCTTTAAACCTTAAACCAAAAATATTCCCTGAAATCTTCTTAAAACCAAACAATAGTTTAGCTAAACTAGTAAAAAATGTCTGCCTTAAAACCAAGCCAAAATTACAAGAAATACTAAAGGGAGTCCTCCAGTTAGAAAATCAATAATATCAGATAACAACCCAAGACTAGAACACAGGACAGAGCAACCAGATATCAACCCCGATAGGGAAGTCACAAAAATAAACCAAAGCTAACACAGTGAAAATAGGGAAACAGATGCCAATATATAAAAGATGACAACATTAAAACAAAAAAGAGGGACTTAAAAAATGTAGACATAGGTTTTTCATATGGAGAGGAAGTCAAGGCAATATAAATAAAAGACTGGTATAAACTTAGAAAAATAGGGGTAAATATTAAGATAACCACAAAGGAAACTAACAATCCTATCAAGTCAAAATAAAAAACTAGAAAAATATAAAGATTCAGCAAATACAAAATCAACAACAATGAAAAAGACGAAAAGAAAACACAAAGAAAAACAACTCAGCACAGAAAATTAAGTGGAACAAAGAAACTGTGAACAACATGCAAAAAAAGACATCAAAATGACAGCACTAAAATCATACCTATCAATAATTACACTGAATGTAAATGGAATAAATGCACCAATAAAGAGAGAGAGAGTGGCAGACTGGATTAAAAAAACACGATCTGTCTATATGCTGCCTACAAGAGACACAGCTTAGACTTAATGACACAAACAAGCTAAAACTCAAAGGATGGAAAAAAATATATCAAGCAAACAATACACAAAAAAGAGCAGGAGTGGCAATATTAATCTCTGACAAAACAGACTTTAAAGTAAAATCCACCACAAAGGATAAGGAAGGACACTATATAATGATTAAAGGGTCAGTAACCAGGAGGACATAATTATAATAAATATTTACGCATCCAACAACAGGGCTCCAAAATACATAAAACAAACTCTAACGGCACTGAAAAGAGAGATGGACAGCTCCACAATAGTAGTAGGAGACTTCAACATGCCACTTTCGGTGAAGGACAGAACATCCGTAAAGAAGCTCAACAAAGACACAGAAAATCTAAATGCTACAATCAACCAACTTGATCTCATAGACATATACCGAACACTCCACCCAACAGCAGCCAAGTATACTTTCTTTTCCAACACACATGGAACATTCTCCAGAATAGACCACATATTAGGCCATAAAGCAAGCCTGAACAATATCCAAAGCATCAAAATATTTCAAAGCATGTTTTCTGAAAAAATGTCTGCCTTGAGCATTATGCTCTTTTAAGACCTATCCATATGGGATCAAAGTGACAACAGCTACTTAAAAGATTACATAGTAACCTTAGGGGGCAGTAAGTTTATGTTTATGGGGGGAGGAACAACTCAGAAAAGGAGGATGAGAATAGTTGCACAACTCAAAGAATGTAATCAATGTCACTAAATGATACATACAGAAACTGTTGAATTGGTGTATGTTTTGCTGTATATATTATCAACAACAACAACTAGATAAACAAATAAATAAAATCCTATGGAGCAGTTCTACTTTGCACACATGGGGTCGCTATTAGTCAGAATCAGCTCAACAGCTACTAACGACAGTAACAAGTCTGTTCAATGTTTTCACTTGAATTATAGAAATCCAAGAGTATCCAGCTGTCTCCCATCTGTCAGTTTGTCATATAATGGTGACTTGTGAATTGCTGTGATGCTGGAAATTATGCCACCAGTATTTCAAATACCAGCAGGGTCAGCCATAGTGGACAGATTTCAACGGAGCTTCCAGTCTAAGACTAGGAAGAGAAGTCTGGTGATTTACTAATGAAAATTAGCCAATGAAAACCCTATGAATAACTTGCTTTGGACACATTATCGGAAAAACTAACTGCTGGGGGGTGACATTGTATTTGGTGAAGTAGAAGGCCAGCACGGGAAAGGAAGACCCCAGTGAGATGGATTAGCACAACTGCTACAACAATGAACTTAAACATGCCAACGATTGCAAGGATGATGCAGAAATGGATAGCATTTCATTCTGTTGTACATAAGGTCACCAGAAGCCAGAGTTGACTTGACTTGACAGCATCTCACAAGTATATCCAAGAGTTTGCTGTAATTCTCCTTCATGGTAGCAGCATGACTTTTAAACTAAATCACCTGAAAAATGTAAGCAGCTAAGAAAAAAAAATCTACAGGGACTATATATGTCAGTTCCCACCACCAATGTCCAGAATAAATTCTGTTCTAAGAAGAAAAATCATAGGAAACAAGTATTCCAGAAAAACTACTAATGGGTACAATCACACGTACATTATGCTATTATCCTGATTGGTTCTCAAGTAAATGGGGTAATGTATTATGATTCAAATTCAATGCTAACAAACATCAACTCTCATACTCAATATGTACCTTACAGCTTGTACCTTCACACAAGTTACCTGGTCTATCTTCTAATCTGGAGAGGGAGGGGGAGACCCTAGTAAACACGCAAACACGTTATGAAACTGTGTATTTAAATATTTGCTTTTTGCCTTAATAAGCAAGTATGTTTGCTGTTTTGAAAAACGCACCATCAGTGACAGCTATGTCTTCAGGCCAAGCATAGCAATGGAGAGCAGGTATTCAAAGATCACTTCAATTATTAACAAAAGATGATGACAAAACAAAGAAGCTCACATGTAAGACACAACACTTTCACCAATGGAACAAAAGAAAAATTGATAAGGACCCATGACTATAAAAAGTTTCATACCTTGTGCAAGGAACCAAACACTGAAGAAAATACAGAGATGGGCAGTGCTCATATGGAGAGATGAGCTGCCTGAGGTGCAAAGGTGGGGTAAAAATAGGAACCTATATTTAAAAGGCATATGACTAATTGAAGAGGTCATAAAAAAAACTACCAACAAAAAAAAAAAACCCTGGCCCAGACAGTTTCACTGGCAAATCCTACCAAACATTCAGAGACGAGATGAAACCAATATTACTCAAACTATTCCAGAACACAGAATAGGAAGAAATACTCCCAAATTCATTCTACGAAGCCAGCAACCCTGATACCAAAGCCAGGCAAAGACACCACTAAAAAAAAAAAAAAAATTATAGACCAATATCCTTCATGAACATTGACACAAAAATTCTCAACAAAATTCTGGACAACAGAATCCAACAGCATATCAAAAAAATAATATGTCATGACCAAGTGAGATTCATACCAGGTATGCAAGAATGATTCAGTACTAGAATATCAACCGACGTAATCCGCCACATAAATAAAACAAAGGAAAAGAATCACGATTATCTCAATTGATGCAGAAAAGGCATTTGATAAAGTCCAACACCCATTTCTGATACAAACTCTCATCAAAATAGGAATAGAAGAGAAGTTTCTCAACATAATTAAGGGCGTATACACAAAACCAACAGCCAGCATTATTCTCAATGGAAAGAGACTGAAAAGTATTCCCCCTGGGAATAGGAATCAGATAAGGATGTCCTTTATCACCACTCTTATTCAACACTGTACTAGAAGTCCTAGCTAGAGCAGTAAGACAAGTGTCATGGATTGAATTGTGCCCCCCCAAAATATGTGTCAACTTGGTTAGGCCATGATTCCCAGTATTGTGTGGTTGTCCTCCATTTTGTGATTGATATAATTTTCCTATATGCTGTAAATCATAATCTCTGCCTGTAATTAATGAGGCAAGATTAGATTATGTTGAAGAGGCTAAGGGTGGGATTGTAACACCCTGACCAAGGTCACAACCCTGATGCAATGTAAAGGGAGTTTCTCTGGAGTGTGGCCTGCACCACTTTATATCTTACAAGAGATAAAAGGAAAGGGAAGCGAGCAGATAGTGGGGCACCTGAGACCATGAAGAAAGCAACGCTGGGAGCAGAGTGTGTCCTTTGGACCCAAGATTCCTGTGTGGAGAGGGTCCTAGTCCAGAGGAAGACTGATGACAAGGACCTTCCTTCAGAGCTGAGAGAGAAAGCCTTCCCCTGGAGCTACCACCCGGAATTGAGACTTCTAGCCTATTAGACTGTGAGAAAATAAATTTCTCTTTGTTAAAACCATCCACTTGTGGTATTTCTGTTATAGTAGCACTAGATAACTACGACAAGAAGAAAGGGAATAAAGAGCATCCAAATTGGGAAGGAAGAAGTAAAACTATCCCTACTCACAGATGATATGATCCTATACATAGAAAATCACACAGAATCCACAAGAAAGCTACTGGAACTAACAGAAGGATTCAGCAAAGTGGCAGGGTACAAGATCAACATACAAAAATCAGTTAGATTCTTCTATACTAACAAGGAGAACTCTGAAAAGGAAATCAGGGAAACAATACCATTTACAATAGCCCCCAAAAGATAAAATACTTAGGAAAACACCTAACTAGGGATGTAAAACACTTATACAAAGAAAACTACGAAACACTACTGCAGGAAACCAAAAGAGACCTTCATAAATAGAAAAACATACCATACTCATGGATAGGAAGACTTAACACTGTGAAAATGCCAATACTACCCAAAATAACTTATAGATGCAATGCAATCCCAATCCAAATTCTGACAACATTCTTTAACCAGGTGGAAAAACTAACCAATATTATATGGAAAGGAAAGAGGCCCGGATGCATAAAACATTACTGAAAAAGAACAAAGTAGGAGGCCTCACACTACCCAATCTCAGAACCTACTATACAGCTACAGTAGTCAAAACAGCCTGGTACTGGTACAACAACAGATACACAGACCAGAATTGAGAACCCAGAAGTAAATTCATCCACCTATGGACATCTGAACTTCCACAAAGGGTCAAAGTCCATTAAATGGGAAAGAGACAGTCTCTTCAACAAATGGTGCTGGCAAAACTGGATATCCATTTGCAAAAAAATGAAGCAGGATCCATACCTGCTTCCATACCTATACACAAAAACTAACTGAAAACGAATCAAAGATCTAAATGTAAAACCTAAAACTATAAAGTTCATGAAAGAAAACATAGGGACAACACTAGGGGCCTAATTTATGGCATAAACAGAATATCAAGCATAACTAAAAATGCACAAATTCTAGAAGATAAACTAGATAATTGGGACCTCCTAAAAATTAAATACTTACGCTCATCAAAAGACTTTTCCAAGAGCATAAAAAGAGAACCTACAGACTGGGAAAAAATCTTTGGCAATAACATATCTGATAAAGTTTTAATCTCTAAAATATACAGAAAACTTCAACAACTCAACAATAAAAAGACAAGCAACCCAATCACAAAATGGGCAAAGGACGTGAACAGACACTTCACCAAAGAGGACATTCAGGCGGCCAACAAATACATGACAAAACGCTCATGATCACTAGCCATTAGAGAGATGCAAATCAAAACCACAATGAGATACCATCTCACCCCTGCAACAATGGCACTGATCAAAAATTCAGAAAACAATAAATGCTGACAAGGTTGTAGGGAGACTAAAGGTTGTAGGAATGCAAAATGGTACAACCACTACGGAAAACGATATGGCAATTCCTTAAGAAGCTAGAAATAAAAATACCATATGATCCAGCCATCCCACTAGGATATACCTTAGAGAAACAAGAGCTGTCACATGAATGGAACACTATGCAGTGATAAAGAACATGATGAATCCATGAAATATCTCACAATATGGATGAATCTGGAGAGCATTATGCTGAGTGAAATAAGTCAATCACAAAAGGACAAATATTGTATGAGACCACTATTATAAAAACTTAAGAAAAGGTTTACACCCAGAAAGACACAATCTTTGATGGTTATAAGGGATGGAGAGGTGAAATCACTAATTAGATAGTAGATAAGTGTTAACTTTGGTGAAAGGAAAGACCACACACAATATAGGGGAACACAGCACAACTTGACCAAAGCAGAGGAAGACTTAGAGGAAGCACAGAAAAAAAAGGAAAAAAAAAAAGGCAACCATAGTAAATACTATCACATATACAACCCTGTAACACAATAAAAACAAATAAATACAAGCAGGTACGTATGCTGAATAGGGAAAGGAGGGCATATAGGAGTATACATACATACATATATAAGTTAGGCTGTGGATATTTTTACATACATATTTGTATGTACAGCATGTATATTCCTATATATAATAGAGCACAAAGGGGGCACAGTTATAGAATCCTCCTAAAAATCTATCACCTTTGAGTTGATTCCAACTCATAGTGACCCTATAGGCACAGAGTAGAACTGTCCTATAGGGTTCCCAAGGAGCAGCTGGTAGATTCAAACTGTTGACCTTTTGGTTAGCAGCTGAGCTCTTAACCACTGTGCCACGAGGCCTCTAGACACATCCAAACACCTTGAGGGACCAAGTTATTGGGGCTGAGGGCTGGGGATCATGGTCTTGGGGGACATCCAGGTCAACTGGCATAACATAGTGCATGAAGAAAATGTTCTACATCCTACTTTGGTGAGTAGCATCTGGGGTCTTAAAAGCTTGCAAGCAGCCATTTAAAATACATCTATTGGTCCCATCCTGTCCAAAGCAAAGGAGAATAAAGAAAACCAAAGACACACAAGAAAAATATTAGTCCAAAGGACTAATGGACCACATGAACCACAACTTCCACCAGCTAAGCCCAGAAGACCTAGATGGTGCCCGGCTACCACCACCTACTGCTCTGACAGGGATCACAATATAGGGTCCTGGACAGAGCAGGAGAAAAACGTAGAACAAAATTCATATTCATATAAAAGACCAGACTTATGGGTCTGACAGAGAATGGAGAAACCTCCGAAACTATGGCCCCCGGGCACCCTTCTAACTCAGAACTGAAGCCACTCCGAAGTCCACCTTTCAGCCAAAGGTTAGACAGACCTATAAAACAAAAAATACACACAGGAGGAACACTGCTTCTTAGATCAATCAAGTATACAAGACCAAATGGGCAACACCTGCCCAAAAGCAAAGATGAAAAGGCAGGAAGGGACAGGAAAACTGGAAAAATGTAAATGGGGAACCCAGGGTGGAAACGGAAAGGGGGAGAGTGAGTGCTGACACATTGCAGGGATTGCAAACAATGTCACGAAACAATTTGTGAATCAATTTTTGAATGAGAAATTAACTTCCTCTGTAAACTGTCACCTAAAACAATAAATATTTTAAATTTTTTTTTAAAAAAGGCATATGACTGGCATTTTTTAATCTTTATTTAAAAAAATAAAATTTTTCATTATGTAATTGTTTCCTTAAAATAGAAACCCAATCAATGAGACTATTACAGAGCAATAAGTACCATCTTACTTGTAACCGGGCTCATGCTCCAAGGGCTACTGAAAACTATAATCTGTCAACAGCTCTTATGATAAACATTAGATAAAATGAACACGGGCAGTGATTCATCTGTCTCAAGGACATGCTGCTCTACTCAAACAAATCCAGAAAGCAAATCCTACATCTTTTTATCAGTCAATAGATCACTGTGGACACTGGCCAGAGTTATTGTTCTCCCCCAGGTAGATCTCCTCTCTTCTCATTCATTTTCCTTTTTTCATTTAAAATGAATTTCAGACACCTCTTAGGGCTACCCTGCGTATTTGTTAGGATAAGGCTTAAAAATCAGGGCCTAAGAAAATGGTCAGCTTTAGATTTGGGGAGTAAAATCTGACAGAAGCCACTGTCGAGCACTAAGGAACTGAACAGCTTTCCAAATGAGATCATGTTTCCACTGAGACGCTTAAACAGTAATACCGCACAACTGAAAAAGAATCCAGCATTGCAAGAATATATTCACAACACCACTCCTGCTGATAATTTCTCAGATCCCCTAAAGCTCAATTCACTTTATTCAAAGAGAATGCTGCAGAGATTGGCAGCTTTAGTAAAATGCCTGTTAGGATTGTTGCTGTTTTTGTGTACCATCAAGTGGACTCCATCTCACAGTGCCCCTACAGAACAGAGCAGAACTGCCCCCAAAGCATTTCCAAGGCTGTAATCTTTAGGGGCAGGGAGGTGGGGCTGGTGGCCCAATTATTAAGAGTTCAAAAGGTCAGTAGTTTGAATCCACCAGCTGCTCCTCGGAAACCCTATGGGGCAGTTCTACTCTGTCCTATATGGTCACTATGAGCCAGAATCGACTTGATGGCAAAAGTTCTTTTTGTTTTTTAAATCTTTACAGGAGCAGAAAGCCAGGTCTTTTCTCCCTCAGGTCCGTTGGGTGGGTTAGCAGCTGAGCGCATAGCCATTGTGCCACCAGGTCTCCTGTGTTTTGATAGGAAAAAAATTTTAAAAAACCCATCTCAAGTTAGTCTACAAAATATTTTCAGAAACTACATAATTTACATATATAAACATGCCTGCCTACAAACAGCAAGACATCTTTAAAATTATAAACATCTATAACAAAAAATTATCCTGTGCAAACAAAAGATAATGAGCACTAGTTAAAGATTAATGACAACTACAGGCAACAAATATGAGAGTATATGTATATCCTTCCAAGAGACTTTAAACTCCACTCATGGACTTAAATTACTTGAGCACAAGGAACAAGTTCTTACCTAACTTAATCCCAATTTGTTGATATGAACCCCTATTATAGAACTCGGTCCTGGAGATGCAGTATGAACAAACAAGAGCCCTCTCCCTCTGAGATACTTACATTCTAGAGGTAGTGACCAGAACCAGTTCCCATTGAGATGACTCCAACTCATGGCGACCCCATGTGTGTCAGAGTAGAACTGCACTCCATAGGGTTTTCAAAGGCTGATTTTTCAGAAGTAGACCGCTAGGCCTTTCTTCCCAGGTGCCTCTGGGTAAACTCGAGCCACCAACCTTTTGGTTAGCAGCTGAGCAAATTAACCATTTGCACCACCCCGGACTCCAAAGGTGGTGACAGAACCCCTAAGAAGTATTTTAAAAAATAATAATAATTTTAAATGTGTAAGTGCCAAAAAGAAAGCAATGGGCTAGGACAGAAGTGGGAAAAGTGGAATATTTGCCTACTTTAGATAGACGGTCCCCAGAGGCCATTCTGAGAAAGTGGCATCTAGCAGAGACTTGAGCCTGAGAAAAACCTAGCTAGCAAAAAATGGGAGCCATACGTGCTTCTTTTCTGACTTGCAGAAAACTGAAACAAAGAGAGTGTGCAGAACAAGCAAACTCACCAAATGCCATTATTGTATTAATGGAGTAATTTGACCACTGGAAAAGGTTTAGGATCAACAGGGAAAAGTTCAACATAAAGGGATGTCTAGAAGGAGGATACAACACTAGTTTTCATACTATTTTTAATATTGCTCTTAGAAACTAGACAGAGATCTACCTAATGAATCTACCTCAAATTAGATAAAAGAACTAAGGATGGATGCAGAGGCATCATGCCCACCCATCCACCCCATGAGGCTCTGTTTATGCCAACAGGCCTTTTTGCAAATTCCATATAAAATCGAAACAAAATCTGTAGATAAATGGTTACCAGCCTTAGAAGGAGCCAACAGGATAGGGTGAGGACCAGAAACCAGATCCTCTCTCAGAAACGAAATCCGATCAGGCAGCAGTACAAGGTATTCAAAGAGCTAGGCAATAGGCATTGGGTAGTCTTGAAAGTGAGCAGAAGGATCCAGGAAGGTCCAGCATGGAGTAATGAGGTGTACCAATGGCTACAAAGAGCTTGTTACTGATGATCTAGGAGGAAGAACTATCTGGACAGCCATGCAGGAAGGCCATCTCTTTAATTTCAGGGAAATCTCTCAGACTGCGTAAGCAACGGGAATTAAATGGCAGGAACAAAGGCAACAAGTAGGTTTAAAAAGGCTGGGAATCAACTGCGGCCAGACAACAGACTTGCTTATTGACCTGTACAAGGCCTATTTTATAAATGTATCTGTCCAGATTACACAATCTATTACTGAAAATGTATATGAAGACACAATTGAGATGCAAAAACCTACTTGACACGTTCAGCCAAAAGCACTGTTTGACCTAGAATCTGAAATTGATAATACACTACTGATAAGATACACGATATTAATAGTACAAGGTTCCATGACTTCTACTTGGAAAATTTTAGAAATTCATGTGAAAATATATAAAACCCACAAAGTGAAAACTATTCAACTTGTCAAGGGGATCCACAAAATAAATGAACTGGAGCAGCAAATTTGTTGTTGTTATTGTTAGGTGCTGTCCAATCGGTTCTGACTCATAGCAACCCCATACACAACAGAACAAAACACTGTCTGGTCCTGCACCATGCTCACAATCGTTGCTATGTTTGAGCCCACTGTTACAGCCACTGTGTCAATTCATCTCGTTGAGGGTCTTCCTCTTTTTCGCTAACCATCTACTTTACCAAGCATGATGTCCTTCTCCAGGGACTGATCCCTCCTGATAATATGTCCAAAATATGTGAGATGAAGTCTTGCCATCCTTGCTTCTAAGGAACATTCTAGCTGTACTTCTTCCAAGACAGCAAATTTAGGCTTCTATTTTCAGCCAGGAAGATCACATTACTTGAGATCCTCTTTCCAACCCCAACCTAGTGCACGAAAGGAAACTTGGAAAAGATCAGTAACCTAAAAATAATAACACTTTCCCCATTCCTTTTGGTGGGACTGCACAAACTTGTGTCAAGATGATCTGAAATTAAGCTCACCGAAATTTTAATTCCATGTTTTGTCCCTTTCTGTCATTCAATCATAGGTATCAGAAGACATAAATAACAGCTGGAAATTTAAACCCAAAGTTTTCCAAACTTGTGTGTGGTTCAGAACCCTATTAAAGGTAAATTCAGATTTTTACACCTTTACTCCAGTGTTAACATAATTATCTTAGTATTACTTTATTTAAATATGGTCACAAAAACCTAGATATAAACCCCATAGGCTTATAGCTCCAGCTTTTAAACAGCTCTAAAACCAAAAGCAAATTCATAAAATAACCACAAAGACAGCTATAAAACCAGTAATGATGAAAGATTTCCAAAACAACAAGACCATAGTGCCCAGTGCTGCAGCACAGTTTCTTCAGCACGTCTATGCTATAACGTAACCTGAGATTTTTTGGAAGCGCTTTTCTCCATTTGAAATCCTACAATACCATATAGCAGATGATCAAGTCATTGGACTTTACCTAAGTTTAAAATTCACATACTGCATTCATCTCTGTTCTTTCGTCTTTAAACCAAGTTGATTATGACAACACAACTTAATACTAAGGATTCTTGCTTTCTTGTGTTTTACAACGAACGTAAGATGCATTCTGTTTATAATTTTACGTTATATTATATAATTTATAATTTTATATATTACATAGTAACATACTACAGCACAATGAATTACTTAACATGCCCCTTCTAGCCATGGTCTTGTGACTCTCATAGGGTGGCTGGGTTGGGCTATACAAATAACGTGTTTGTGGCCCACCAAGGGGATTGGACAACCTGCTAATAATGCAAAAAAGGTACATGGAACCCTTACAGGGTGGGATCATGCAAATAAGGTATATGGAACCTAACAAGGGGATTAGTCAGTTTTGGCACTCTGCTAGGCTTAAAGGGAGCCAATCCCAGAAGTGAGAGAGAGGACCTCGCTACCACCAAGAAGAAGAGCTGGGAGCGGAGCACCTCTTTTGGATCCGGGGTTCCTGCACTAAGAACCTCCTACACCCAGGAGACAGACAGAGCTGTAACACCAGAAATGGAGAGAAGATGCAGAAGAGAAACAGCGAGAGCAGTGAACGAGACCAGACGGTGGGCTTCCCAGCCAACAAAGCAAGGTGGTATAGTGGGTGTGCCAACCTACCAAGCAAGAAAGCTGAACACCTTCCAGCAGAAAGCTTGCTGGTGGAGTGGGATGCCTCCAGGAACTTGACAAAGCTAGGCTTGCTGACCCGCGGAGAGAGGCAGCTGAGTGCTTTCTGGCGAAGGCATACTGGGAGTAGGGTGCCTCTGGGTACTTGTTGGTGGAGCTGAAAAGCTGTAACACTTGTCTGAGCAGGGCAAAGCCCAGGCCAAGGGCCCAAGAGGTGGGAGAGGCCAGCCTTAGGCCATGACTAAGAAGAAGCTGACTTGATTGAGGGATTGTATCCTAAGTCATTCCTGATCCTGAATTGTAGCCTGTCACTTCCCTAATAAACCCCATAACTGTGAGTACAGACTGTGAAAAAAAAATAACCAAACCCGTTGCCATCCAACTCATAGAGACCCTACAGGACAGAGTAGAACTGCCCCATGGGGATTCTGAGGAGTGGCTGGTGGATTCAAACTGCCAACCTTTTGGTTAGCAGCTGTAGCTCTTAACCACTGCACCACCAGGGCTCTATACTTTATATAAGTATGGCTTAATAATTTATATTTTATAATTTAAATATCCCTTGTTGTATTTAGGAACTTTATAATTCAATAAAATATATTCAAATGCATGGTTGTACTTGTTCTTAAATATATACCCTTATTATTTTTATTCTAAACTAAAGTGGTCATGCTGTTGTTGGTAGTTGCTGCCAAGTCAGTTCCAACTCATGGAGACCCTATGCACACAGAGTAAAACCACTCCATAGGGTTTTCAAGACTGTGACCTTTCAGAAGCAGATTGCAGCACCTGTCTTCCCAACTGCCTCTAGATGTGTTTGAACTGCCAAATATAAAAGTTACAAATAGACTCTCGTAGTTTATGTCACTATTATTTCTAAGGACACTAAATAAGAAATACACCAGAGTTCAGCTTCACCAGTCTAACAAATTACATAGACTTCTTACCTCCCATTAAAACAAAAGTACATACTGGCATGCTATTGCTGTTAGGTGCCCTCATAATTATATCCAAATTTGCATCCAGCATTATTATTTCACAAATTCAATAAACATATTTAACTATGGGTATTTTTAATATGGAGCCCTGGTGGCGCAGTGGTTAAGAGTTCGGCTGCTAACTAAAAGGTTGGCAGTTCGAATCCTCCAGCCACTCCTTGGAAACCCTACGAGGCAGTTCTACTCTGTCCTATAGTCACTATGAGTCAGAATCAACTCGACGGCAATGGGTTACGGTTTTTTTGGTTTATTTTTAATACGAGTGGGGAAAAAGTGATAGCATAAAAGTTTATAGCATTGACAAACAAAAACCAATTTTTCAACAACTGCATTTTAGAGTAGTGATAAAAGAATAGGCTTTAACGTGTTTATCTGGACTGGAATCTGCTTCTACCATTACAAGTCTTGTGACACTGGGAAATCATTTAATCTTTCTATACCTCGGTTTTCTCATTTGCAAAATGGGGGAAACAGCTATTGTGAAGAAAAAATGTGATAATCTTGGAAAAGTACTGAGAACGATACTGTCACTAAGCAAGAACTCAGTACATGTTAGCTGTTAAGAAAATTCATTAAAAAGCCATTCAGGGTCTTAAAAGCTTGCGAGTAGCCATCTAAGATACATCTACTGATCCCATCCCGTCCGGAGCAAAGGAGAATGAAGAAAACCAAAGACACAAGGAAAATATTAGTCTGAAGGACCAATGGACCACATGAACCATACCCTCCACCAGCCTAAGCCCAGAACAACTAGATGGTGACCGGCTACCACCACTATCAGGGATCACAACAGAGGGTCCTGGACAGACAGAATGGGAGAAAAATGTAGAACAAAATTCAGATTTTCCCAAAAAAAAAAAAAAAAAAAAAAAGACCAGGCTTACTGGTCTGACAGAGACTAGAGAAACTCCCAAGACTATGGTCCTCAAAGACATTTCTAACTCAGAACTGAAGCCACTCACAAAGTCTACCTTTCAGTCAAAGATTAGACAGGTCTATAAAACAAACAATAATACCCATGAGATCAAATGGGCAACCCCTGCCCAAAGGCAAAGACAAGAAGGCAGGAAAGGACAAGAAAACTGGACAAATGAAAATGGGGAAACTGGGGTGGGAAGTGGGAGAATGCTAATACATTGCATGGATTGCAACCAATGTCACAGAACAATTTGTGTATAAATTTTTGAGTGAAAAACTAATTTGCTCTGTAAACTTTCACCTAAAGCACAATAAAATATAAAAAATAAAAAAAGCTGTTCAGAAGGCATAATACAATGTATGGTGCCACCATTACAACATTGAAGTAACAGGCCAATGACATCTCTAGTTGACGCCTCCCAGTGAGTTACTGAATTTGTATTAATATTTTATGCAAATCACATTTTAAACAAAATCCTTTCCCTGATCAATAATTCTGAATATACTACTAAATTAAATAGTAACTGATGTGTTCCTTGTTTTATAAGAAGGTACAGGTAGTCCCCGACTTAAAACAGGATTCTGTTCCGATGACTCTCATAAATTGGTTTTGACATAAGCTAAATACCTCTTTTTTTCTGTTTTCATTATTATTGCCTTTTATTATCAGTATCTTTATAAATCCAATCTTTATTTATCTTTAGGGGTTGGGAACATTACAATAAACTTACAGATATATCTTAATACATACATTAAAAAGTACATAAATCATAAAGATACACTCCTACGACGACGAAGAGTTGGACAATGTTTACATTTTGTCAGTTACAGTAAGAGCTCCACTTGTGGAAGGCTCTGGATCATCTGGATTATCCCTGGGAATGGGGATGGCGTTTCTAGTCAGAAAATTAGTGAGAGTTGTCTGTAAGGTCCTTTTCTTTTTTCTTCATATTTCACTGTAACATCTCACTGCTTTCCGAATCTGCCTATTTGAGTCCGTGTTTTGAAGCAACTGAAGCCCTTGATTTAGTTTAGAAAAAACTTCAGTTAATCCTGTCACTGTAAAATTTTCAGACAACTTCCTCCTCTTCCTCATTACTTCTTTCTTCTTCAGCATTTCTTTCCTCTGCTATACGGCAATGTTTTGAACACTAATCACAAAAATTGAACATCTGTGAGTGAACATCTGAAAATAATAACATCAGTAAATTACATGCTATAACATTGTATGCAGTACATATTACTAACAATAAGACATATCAAAAAAGAAAAAAAACGGTCATAAGCGTGATTCATCATAAATTAAATACGTCATTAAGTTGGGGACTACCTGAACAAAGTACTGCTTGTTGGCTTTGTTCAGATATGCCAACAGAGCCCAAGTGAAATGGAATTCTAAAATAACCACCCAGACATTTTAAGTAAAACAAAGTCCCTAAGATAAATTTTTTCATTTAAAAAAAAAAAGGAGTAAATAGAATTGTTTGCAATAATTATTCAGACTGGCCATCATCTTACTCACAAATTGCCCAACTCTTTCTTTTTGCCTAAATTCCTTAATATCCAGCGTATGAAATGTGGATATTTTTCTGACTTGGAGCTTTTGTCTATGAGGCAAATAGCACACCAGATAATCCATAAATCATCAATTTCCTCAACAAGCAATTAATTCACTCATTCCCATTTACAAAACAGTATTTGAATAGGGTATGGGTGGAGCAAATGGTTAAGCACTCGACTACTAGTGGAAAGGCAGTTTGAACCCACCCAAAAGCACCTTGGAATACAGAGTAAAACTGCCCCCATAGGGTTTCCAAGGCTGTAAATCTTTACAGAAGTTGACTGCCACATCTTTCTCCCGAAGAGCGATTGGTGGGTTCCAATCACAGATCTTTCAGTTAGCAGCCAAGCACTTAACCACTGTGCCACCAGGGCTCCTTAAGGGAGAAGAAATAGTCATATAATCAACCAAATGAACAAAACAATTTAGGGTACTGGTTCAACCTGGGAACTTGTTAGTAATGCAAATTATTAGGCTCCCCACCCCGACCTACAGGATCAGAAAACTCTGATGGCACAGGCCAGCAATCAACTTGAACAAGCCCTCCAGGTGATTCTATTGCACAGTCAAGTTTGAGAATCACGGGTATATGACAATTAAACCTTGATAAGGAACAGCCTCAGTCTTTACCATACAGCTCCCTCATAGCTGGGAGGCTCTGGGCACAGGTTTTCACCTTTCCTGCAGATATCCTGGCTACCCAGATAATAATTAAGCTTGTACGGTGGAGAGCCAGGGCAGACTAACCTTCAACTCAAACTGGGGGAAGGAGAGAGCACAAAAAATTATTACCGCAAGACAAAACGAGAGAGAGATCTACCTGCAAGAAATGTGAAAACTTCCAGATTTCTACTTCTCTGGTTTTTGAACTAGTATATTCCCAAAGCCACTGACACCAATGTCAACTATTACGAAACAGAACCAAAATAACCTTGTTGAAACAGATTGACAACAACTAAGTTGAAAAAGTTACTTGAAAAATAACTGATATTTTAAGAGGAACAATAAAACTATAAATTCAGAGAACTCAGAGCTGAAAAGAACTCTTGTAAAATCCACTTTCTGGTTTTAAGAACACAATTTTAAAAATCTCTTTCAAATAAATTCTTGCAAGCTGCAAGGGACACAGAAGCAAAATCACTGAAAATTGTGTTATGACAATCATGTTGTTTTTCAAATGTCACTCATTCTGTGTTTATGAAATATAATCATGCTGTTAAAGAGTCTCATGTCAAATAATAACACATTTTATCTATTGTTTTGTTAGTTGCTATCAAGTCGATTCTGACTCATGGAGACCCCATGTGTGCAGAACAAAACTGTGCTGCATAGGTTTTCAAGGCTGTGACCTTTTGAAAGCAGATCTCCAGGCCTGTCTGGATGGATTCGAACAGCCAACCTTTCAGCCAGTAGTGTAGCTCTTAATCATTTGCACCACCCAAGGACTTCTTTTATCCCTAAGAATGCATATAAACACTAATGACTCCTGCTTTTTAATAGGGATGTTGAGATAATGCTAGACAGCCTCTTTCTGAAAGCAGACAAATATCTGAAGAATATTAGTAACTTTCCCTACATCTTAGGGACACAGAATCAGATATTCTTGCTTCCCCCATGAAAAATTCTGATTTATACCAACGGGATTTTAAAGAGTATGCAGATTTAGGTTTTTCCCTAGCTCAAATATCCAAGTCTGGCTGAAATGTGATAAGCCCAACGTTCTCCCTGTGCAAGACTACACAGGTTTGAATAAATAAATCTATTTCCAATCTGTGTTGACATATATTTGACCTTAAAATTGTTCATTAGCTTCTGACCTCTACCTCTCTTTGCACCTAGGAAAAATAGCTCTCTGCTAGGCCATTCTGGCTGAGTGCTTCTCCAGATAAACATACCTAAATTGACACTGACCTACCAGAGGGCAAATCACTCCAGAGATTTCCCACAACAGACCCAAGATACTACCACTGCACTCCTATCTCTGAGGTTACATTTAGATCCAACCCCAAAAAGCTATGTGAATAGACAGTCTGCAAAACATTATCGTTTTATATATAGAAACCACAATTCTCAAATTCAATAGCCCAGCATGAACACAAACTTTGCCATTTTGCCATGGTGACCATATACCCATTTGCCCTGAACTGTCCAGATTTACTAATTACTAGTAAATTACTAGTAATTACTAGTGATTCCACATTTCACAATAAAAACTGTCCCAGATTAAACAATACATTATATGATTATCCTACACACAGGTCCACTGAAAAGGGACAGGCGTGAGGAACAAACCAGAGGCAACTATTTTGGGAATGTTTGCAGGCCTGCCACTCTAGGCTACCTTCTTCAATTATGGACAACACCTAGAAGGCTCTCTAAAATAATGACCCTAAAGTTCAAATAAACTCTCCACTTCAAATGGAGAACTCAGGAGCAAAGCAAATAGCTGGTCTTCTTCCTTCTGAATTCAAGGGTACCCAGAACTTTCCAGAACCTACTCTATGAGTTATGCTGCTGGATGACAGGAATATGGTGAATTCATCCCTTAACAAGTCCAGCTGAAAAATCACTACTTTGGGGAGTTTTATTTGTAAACTCTTCAAAAACTATGGTCCTAACTCTTCCCACTATGTGAGTCATATCGATTGAACTTAGATGCTCAAAAGGAAATCTGGCAACAGCCAGAAAACTGTTTTAAAATTGCACTCATCCATTCAACAAACATTGATGCTAGAGACTGAAAATGGCCCCCTGTGAATCACAGAATACAATCCTTAGGTGTGTTTAGTTTGGCCCTTTAATACCAGTTGCCATGGAGTCAATTCCAACTCATGGCGACCCCCTGTGTGTCAGAGTAGAATTGTGCTCCACAGGGTTTTCAGTGGCTGCTTTTTCAGTAGTGGGTCGCCAGGCCAGTCTTCCAAGGTGCCTCAGGGTGGACTTGAACATCCAACCTTTTGGTTAACAGCCAAGCACATTAACACTTGCGCCACCCAGGGACTCCCTGGCCCATAGAGGATTCTTAAATGTTTAAAATACTTACTCATATCTTAACATGTGAACCTTTGCATAAAAATCCAGATTTCCAGCTTCTCTTAGGAAAGTAGAAGCTCTGGCAACAGGAGGCTTGTGTTCCGTTAAGTAATGCAATTTTCAGCCAGAGCTGAAGAGCACCGTTGAGAAAGGTCACCTGCTATCCAGCCCTTCTCCATCCTCACTCAACAGTCCTCCCAGGCGTCTGAGTTGATAACACCTGATTTATGGCTGGAGGTAATCCTTGGAGGGACCACATCTGACACTTAAATTAACGATCCTCTGCCAGGGATTCTATAGGATCTGAGCAAATAAGAATGCATATATTTAGAAAAGGATTCAACTGGGAAACGAAGATAAGCAGGAGAGTTGGTTTTTTCCTTCCTTTCTTTATTGGAAAGCCATATGGCTCCCACTGCTCCCACCAGAAGGGGAAAATGAGCCTAAACGTACTACTGCTTGTAAAGTAAATAGCACATCCAGCCTCTGACACCGAAACACACAACGGAGGTAAATAAAACAGGATGTTTTAAATTGGCCTCCCACCAACGCGTCAGGGTGAGAGAATTCAAGGTGTTGAGAATTCAAGGTGCCACAGCCCACAGACAAACTCTGCACCATCATGAAATTAGCAAAGATTTGTCATGTGTCAGATCTGAAGACAGTAACTTTAACATAAACCATCAAAAATGATAGGTTCCCTAATGTTCCAGAAAAATACAATTTATTCCTCCTTACTGACAGAAACAGAAACTTGTAATACCATGAAAATTTAATAGTTTTCAGAAATAAATCAAGAATATGCTGTACCTCAATTTCAACATATGTAAAAGCTTAAAAAAAAAGGTTTGAACAAATAAGTTAAAATTTACTTTAATCGTTAGGATCAGTGATCATATAATTTAAAGTTGCTCTCTTCATAATGACAACTGAGTATTAAGATATGAAACTATTTTACAAAATAACTGGTAAAATCTAAGACAATGAAATTTTATTTTCCTCCTGTTCAGCTACAGATCATTTGTGAAAAACTACAGAATAACCAGAAAGTCTTTCCATTAGAGATATTAGAATTATGAACTAAGAAAAAATTAAAGCCGTACTTAAGCTGTTTTTTTATCTGACCACTGCTGTTATTACTAATTTCCCAGCTACCAAAAGCACCACCACATGGTGAAACCTGAGACCTTATTTATATTTACAATAACACTATTCTTCCAAAGTACTCTGCAAACATTAAATAATGAATCATCTTAAAAACAGCACTTTTAGGGGCTTTTGATATATTAAAACTTCCCTTTACACATTAAAAAAAAAAAAGCCTATTTTCTAAGAAACAATCACTGTGGTAAGGTTTTGTTCAGATTCCTCTAGCGTTTAGAGAAAAATCATGCTTGTTTCTAAGCAATTAAAGTTAATTGTTGGGTAACAACAGCTCGATTTCGTAAACTCTGTAAAAATACTATTGAAAAACAAATTCTGATCTCTTCATACAAATACCTCTTCTACTAGGCTAAATTTTAAATGACCTGAGAGCTACAGCTGTCAACCAAAATGCTTGCAGTTCAAATCCACCAGGCGCTCCTTGGGAACCCTATGGGGCAGTTCCACTCTGTCCTATAGGGTCGCTACGAGTTGGAATCGTAACCATGTATTAACTCTGTCTCCAGTGAAGTGTGTAAAAAAAACTACCAAAAAAAGAGTCTTTCTTCAACTCTACATATAGCATCGTACTTTGCTGACAATCTGGCAATGTCTAGTAACTTTTCACTGAAGCCTGCTCGAAAAGAGCGTCCAGGATCGGAGACTCGCAGGTGCCAAACGGGTTAAGGAGCAGGACTTGACTCAGGGCTCTGGGCTTCTAGGAACCCAACCCTCTCCCGTGTTCGAACACACACACATACACTCCACACACATACAAGGCGAAGGCCCGGGAATCTCCATCACAGGGCGATCCTCTCTGGACGCGCACCCCTCCCGCGTCCTACTCTCCGGCGCCCGCTCCTCCTTGGTTCCGAGACAGTTCTCCGTCTCCCCCCACCCCCCATTCCTGCTCCTTCGGACCAGTCCACTCCGGCCGCCGCTCAGCCACGGAACATCGTTTCCCTGACTCTGGGACAGCGGCGGGAAGGGGAGAGCAGGCGCTCCAGCCGCGCCACGTGGAGGGCGCGCGCCAGTAGCCCGACCACCGTGCGCCAAAAAAGTAAGGCCCAGCCCCTTCGGCCCTGCTACCACACCCCTGTGCGCCAGCCCCTCCCCAAGCTTTCCCCCGCGTCTGGAAGGGGAGGTCTTGCCTGGTTGGGGTCTGTGGCGCGGAAAACGTGGCAGGCCATCTGCGACTCGGGGTCGTCGGGCTGCGCCTTGATCAGATAGGCGAAGTAGGTGAGGTCCTGGCTGTTGTGGATGAAGCGCGAGATGTGCTGCGCCTTGTGCTCGAAGATGAACACCGCTGGGTTGGGCTGAGCGGCTGCGGGGCCGGGGCCCCCAGCGCCCGGCGCGGGGACGCAGCGCAGGAAGGGCGCGCTCAGCACCAGGAGCACCTCGCGGGCCGGCGGCGCCCCGCAGCCACCCGCCTCCGGCCTCAGGCTGCGCCGGCGGATTTCGGCCATGAGCCAGGGCAACATGGGCAGCGTGGTCCTGCGGTCCAGGCACGACCCCCCTACGTACCACAATCGGAATCGCTTCTCGCTGGGTTTCCCCAGGGCTGACTGCGAAGGGGCGTCCGGCTCGGGCTCCAGGGGGTGCGGAAACGGCTCATCCTGAATGCAACTGGGGGTTTCCATAACTCGCGCCTAAGGAGGGCACTGAGGCGGTCCACCAGGCGCGCCGCGCCCCCAACTCCAGCGCCGAAGGCGCTGCCGAAACTCTGCCAACTCCCACACCGGGCTCCCGCGCCCGCCCCGGTGCGGCTAGATCCCGAACTCCAAGCTTCAGCGTCCCTGCCCCAGGCGGCACTTCCCCGGACGCAGGTCGGAGGCTCCGGCGGCGGGCACGGAGGCGAGCTCCCGGCACCCGGGCTCCAAGGAGAGGGCGGGTTAAATCGGCATCCTCCTTTCTCTAGCTCGTGCTTCGGGACCGGACTTCCTTCTTCGCTACGGGTCTGTCCGATCAGAGAACGCAGAGGCCCCTACGCCACCACCTCCCGCCGCGGCCGGTCGCCGCCTCCTCCAGCCCTGCAGATCCGCTGCGACCGCCGCTCTCGCCTCGGGCGTGCACTTGGAGGCTGGGCGGGGAATGGGCTGTGGGCGGGAGGGGGGTGATTTGGGGCGGGGCTGACTCTTACCAGGATGACCGGCTGTCACCTGGAAGGTCCGGGCTGCAGAACTACGGTGCGGTCAGTCCTCGGGAAGGGCTTGTGAAAACTATCCCCGTGGAAAAATAACAAAAACACAACGTGGCCTCGCGGGGCCGCTCCTCTTGCCGCCGCAGCCCAGCTTGCTGCTGCTGCTCCTCCTGTTCCCGTCCCTCCCTCGCTCCTTCCTTCCTTCCAGGCTGCTTCTTTAATCAGGCTTCTACTCCGCCTCCGTCCGGCGGGCGGTGAGGAACGCCTATAAAACCGCAACTGTGAAATCACCTCTCCGCCTCTCACTCCGACCGCCACCTCAAACCGCCCCTCCACTACACCGTTAGGACAGCTCCCCCGCGCCTGGCGTGCCCGCTGCCCGGCCCAACTCGGCCTCTCCCAGCTAGCCGAGCTCTCCGTCCAGTCCAGTTGTCTCTGCTGCCCCCTGTAGAGGGGGCCGCTCCCAGTGAGTCGCTGGAATTTTTTTTAATAGTCTTTGCTTGGCTTCAGTTCCTTCTAAATCCTGCGTATTGGTTTCTGAATACTCTTTCTTAGTAGTCTCAAATAATATTCGTGTTTAAATCAGATATTAGTATAACATTTTTAATTCCAATTTTCACTTTATAACATTATATGACAAATCTTCCCAGTCCTTAGTGCAGCCAACTTCTGAAAATAGGAGAAAGGATTGTTATTATATATACCCTTGCTGTTTCCAAGAAGTATTTGAAGCTGTTTACAGATATACATACAGTATGCAAACCCGTTGCCGTCGAGTCAATACCGATTATAGAGACCCTATAGGACAGAGATGAACTGTCCCATTGGATTTCCAAGGAGTAGCTGGTGGATTTGAACTGCTGACCGTTTGGTTAGCAGCCAAGCTCTTAACAACTGCGCCACCAGGATTCCAATACATAAGAAGATATAAGAGAAGTAATGAGAGGAGGGAAGGGTAGGAAAGATGAAGTTAGGGGCAGTATCAATACTCAAAATACATACCATAATTTTCTAGAGATTGGCAACAACATTTCAGAGATAGTGTAGAGATTTCTCACATTTTTATGTATAGCAGTGAATGTTTCCAAGAAACTCAAAAAACATCTCAGGGATCATTTGATCGTTCTAATTTTCAAACAGAAAGCGAAATATTCTTTTCCCCATTTTAGCAAATCTGACTTTCAATCATTATATTAGTTTCCTGTTGTTGTGTGCTGTCCAGTAGATTCCAACTCATGACAACCCTACAGAACAGAGTAGAACTGCCTCATAGGGTTTTCTAGGCTGTAATCTATATGGAAGCAGATCACCAGGTCTTTTATCCTGGGGAGCTGCTAGTGGGTTCAAACCACCCACCTTTCATTTAGAGCAGAGAGCTTAAACACTGCACCACCAGAGTTCATTATTAGCTTCTTGGCCTGCAGTAACAAATTACCACAAAGCGGGTGGCTTAAAGCAAACAAAATTTATTCTCTCCCAGTTCTGGAGACCAGAAGGCCAAAATCAAGTATCAGCAGGGTGAGTTCCTTCCAAAGGCTCTGAGGAAGAATCTGTTCCTTGCCTTTCTCAGTTTCTGGTGGTTTCTAGCAATCCTTGATGTTTCTTGGCTTGCAGCTGTATCACTCCAATCTCTGCTTCTCTGTGTGTCTCTGTATCTCTTCACGTGTGCTTCTTATAAGGACACCAGTCATTGGATTTTGGGCCCATCCGAATCCAATACAATCTTGACTTAATTTGATTACATCTTCAAGGACCCTACCTCCAAATAAGGTCCCATGCAAAGATATCAAGGGTTAGGACTTAAACATATCTTTTGGGGGGACACAGTTCAACCCACAGCAGTCATTCCCTCTTTTTACTCCCACTGAATTATAATTAAGAACTGGGTAAGAAGTAAACACAAAATAAATGGGAAAGACACTGAAAGTTCCTGACTTTCGCCAGTGTGCTTAGAGGAAGAATGAAAACCCAGGTTTCTCAAATATTATTAGTTTAGTGGTGTTCTCATTTTCTATAAAACCCTCCTTTTTATGTAAGATTAATATGGTCAACTGCCATTTATTCCTATGTTTAATTTATGAGTGCACCTGATGGTTGTCATAATTGTCTAAGCTCCAAGAAAGAGACATGAATGATTGCTTAGTTTGAGTCATTTGGCTTAACCATTCCACCGAACTTTTGTGTAAAATAGACCTATGTCTTCAAGAAGTAATGGGAACTTCTTGAAACATAGACTGAAACTTATCAGAAACTCTCCTGCACAGATTCCATTTTCCTAGGTCACAAATTGAAGACCCACAAAAGAAAAAGAAAAGAACAAACAAAGATATGGGGAAAGTATGAAAGTCTTATGAGTTCTACCAAATCAACCAGCTTGGGAGCTAGGAGTGGATTTGGAGCCCCAGAAGCCAATTCCTACTCGTGTAAGAGCCGATAGTAGAGAGCAAACTTTCACTCATTGGCAGAAAAACAGGAGAGTTATTTTTTGTTGTATGACATCCTAAGTGTGATTGCTTCCTGCTCTGGAAGCCCGTTAGCACTTTCTTTGTAATGTTATTATGATGTTTATCTTACTATACACCCTCTCCTCACTTATTGACATGGTTAGGTTCCAAAGACCAGGTCTTTATGCGAAAATCAGCATTACGTGAAAGTAGGCATTATGCAAAAATGGAGGATGACCACATCAGATCACAAAATGAAGGATGACTACATTATTACATAACTGCCAAATTACATCATTACATAACTGCCAAACCACTGAGAATCATGGCCCAGCCAAGCTGACACATAACTTTAACCTTCACAGCCAGCATTACTCTTGCCTCACACCTCAGCATCCGTTACTGCCAGACATATGTCGTTAATGCACAAAATAGTAAGATAGTAGATTTTTTACTATTGTTGTAAATGTAAAATGTTGGATAACAAGTTAGTCGATGAGTGAGGAATAGGTGTACATTGATTCGCATTATTACTGTTTACCAATATCTGGGCCTTCATTCTAACACATGGAAAGATAGCTCTTCCCTCCCCCTTGAAATTAGGCATGGTCACAGGACTTGTTTTGGCAATGAAATGTGAGCAGAAGTGACTTGGGTCTCATCTGAGTAGATCATTTAATTGCCAGTAGTTGACACTTGGGCCCACTCTTCCCCTCGAGTGGTCATACTGGGAGCTACATGTCTATATGGAGGTACCCAGAATGCTGATCCAACACATGTAAGACATCTAGCTGTCCTAGAGAATCTCCTGGACGCACAGCAGAATTCATATGAGTGAGAAAAACTTTTGTTCTCTTAAGCTGTTGAGATTGTGAGGTTGTTTGTTACCTCATTGTTAATCTATCCTATCCTAACCAATAAAACTTCTGGACTATAACCAGTTGCCATTGAGTCAGTTCTGACTCATGGGACCCCACGTGTGTCAAAATTGAAATGTGCTCTATAGGGTTTTTAACAGCTTATATTTCAGAAGTAGATCACCTGGCTTTTCTTTTGAGGTGTCACTGGGTGGACTAGAACCTCCAACCTTCTGGTAAGCAACCACATGAATTAACCATTTGCACCACCAATGATTCCTATTGTACTATAGTATATAGCATATTATGTTTTATGTAACTTGTTTTATAATCATTTATACACTTACTATGTATGTGAACTAAATGGTAAGTGATTAGTTTCTTACCACCATTGTATCACCTGCAGAACCTTACAGAATCACATGCGCATAAAAGTGCACGATTGTATATTTAAGCACTTGAATTTAGAAAAAGAGAACAAGATATAACTAAAATATATTTGGAAAGTATTACACAGAATATGCAAAGGAGCCCTGGTGGCGCAATGGTTAAGCACTTGGCTGCTAACTGAAATGTTGGCAGTTCAAGCCCACAGAAAAGACCTTGCGATCTGCTCATGTAAAAATTACAGCCTAGGAAACTGTATGGGACAGTTCTACTTTGTCATATAGGGTCACTATGAGTTATAATCAACTCAAGCGCACACAACAACAACAAAGAATATGCAAGCCTATGATATTTACTAAATCATAAAGCACTAAATCAACCTCACCTCTGAACCCCCCTACTCCTTCACTCCAACCCTCCTCACACCCCAAAAAAGGGTAAAGAATGTGCTCATGAAAAGCATTTCCAACAACTTGCTAGAAATATCTCCTAAGTAGTCTTATAGGCACCTTTACCTATGTTATCCAAAAGTGAAGGCATATATATATATATATATATATATATATATATATATATATATATGAATATGAATATGAATATGATTACATATTTTAAGTGCTTCTCTAGTAATCTTAATTAATAGTGTCACCATTAATTAGAAGTTGTAAGATGCAGTTAAATCCAGTTAAAGAATTTATACCACATGAGAAATAATAAGGGCCTGAGCTACTGTGGTGGTGTAAGACTGGAAAGGTTTGTTGCAGCCTCTTAGCTTGTTTCTCTGCTCCCAAGCTCGTTCTCTTCTTCTCTCTCTCCTATTCTCTGCCCCCCAACATCTGCTTCTTTTCTTCTCAGCTTAAAAATCTCTGAATGAAGATACATTTCCTAAAGTGCAAAGCAGAGATCTTTCTAGTTTTATCTCTGCTTCTCCCTTCTCCCCTACTCTACTCACATCCAGACAACCTCTCTATTCCCAAACTTATCACTTGCTTATGTCTTTATGGGGTTTCAAGGACTTCTTACTCTCTCTAGATCCTCTTCTCTTCCTGTCACCCCACAACTTTAATTTTCTCCTTCCCTCACTACTTGAATGTCCATTCATTCTTCAAGAAGCAACTCAAAAGTCATCTCCTCTGGGAAGATATTTCTTACTTCCCCAACCAGAATTAGTGGCCGTCTCTTACACATTCCACTATTATGATTCTTACCACATTCTTTATAAATTACTGGGTGATTTGTCTCTGTCTCCCCTGTTATCGTTTCCAAGTGTGTTTAACAGAAATACCCCAAGTGGATGGCTTTAAAGGACAGAAATTTATTTTCTCACAGTTCAGCAGGCTAGAAGCCTGAATTCAGGGCACTAGCTATAAGCATGATCATTAATGTTGTGTGTCAACTTGGCTGAGCCGTGATTCTCAATAGTTTGGGAGTTATGATGTAGTTTGGTAGTCGTATGATGATGTGATTACCTCCATGATGAGATTTGATATTATGTAATCACCTCCATGATGGGATCTGCTGTGAGTAGCCAATCAGTCGAAAGGGAGTTTCCTTGCACATATGGCCTGCATCCAATATAGGTGGACTTTCTGGCAAGGCTCGTGGGCTTTTACTCACACTGGATCCTGCAGCTGGCTCTTATTCGTCTGATCTCCGGTTCTTGGGACTTGAGCTAGCAGCTTACCTGCCGATCTTGGGATTCATCAGTCTTCGCAGCCTGTGAGCCAGAGCCCTGCTGTCTGACTTGCTGATCTTGGGTTCGCCAGCCCCTGTGGCTACATGAATCAGGAGAAGCCTCCAGCTTGACCCATGGACTTGGGACTTTCCAGCCTCTACAACCGTGTGAGCCATTTCCTTAATATACATCTGTCTCTCTCTCTCACTATGTATATATATTTATACACTTTACCGGTTTTGCTTCTCTAGAAAACCCAGGCTAAGACAGGAAGGCTCTCGCTCTCAGGGATCTGGGGAAAGATTCTTGTCTCCTTTAGCTTCTGTAGCCCCGGCATTCCTTGGTCCCTTGGTGGTCTTCATGCAGCATCTATCTCCACTGCTCCCCTACCTTGTGTTTGTTTCTCTCTGTGTCTCTGCTGCTTCTTATAATTCAGAAGTCATTAGGTTTAGGACACGCCCTACACTGATAGGGCCTCATTAACATAAAAAAGAGAACCCTATTCCCAACCAGGATTACATCCACAGGTATAGGATTTCCAACACATATTGGGGGTTGGGGGGTCACAATTCAATCCATAACACTCCCATACTCCCAAAGAGGGCATATTGAGAGACAGGATCATTTGTTTTGTCTTGTATTTTCCTTCAACGGGTAGTAGCGACACGTTGTTGTTGTGTGCCTTCAAGTGGAGTCCCATTCATAGCAACCCTATATGACAAGAGTAGAACTGCTCCATAGAGTTTCCTATTCTACAGTCTTTACAGAAGCAGATCACCAGTTCATTTCTCACGCTGAGCCACTGGTGAGTTCAAACTGCTGACCTTTCAGTTGTCAGTCCAGTGCCTGGTACTTACAATAAAAATTGAATGAATGAATTGAATTGAATTAAATTAACAAGTAGCAAATTGGAATTTAAGAAGGTCCCTGGGTCACACAAAGGGTTTGCTCTCAGCTACTAACTGAAAGATTGGTGATTCGAACCCACCCAGTGGCACCATGGAAGAAAGGCCTCGCGATCTGCTATGTTAGAGATTACAACCAAGAAGACCCTATGGGGCTCAGTTGTACTCTCTAACCCTTGGGGTTGCTATGAGTCAGGAGTCGACTTGATGACAACAGGTTTGGTTTTTGGAATTTAAAAAAATAAAGATTAACAGTGAGTTTTAACGTTAGAGATGATATTCCAAAAGATTTAATTAGCTAATTTTAGATAAACATACTAAATATATCCACCAGCTTATTAGAAAATAATTGGATCCCTTCCAAAAAATATAATGGAGTTCTGGCTGAAGATAGCAAACAGCACAAGCGTTTGTGACTGAATAAAATTTTAAGATATTAACAGGGTTTTTCCCCCATTGTTCCTTGTTCCCTGTGACCTTCCCCCACCCCAGACATCCTCACTGCTTCAGGGAAAGGGTGACACAGCACAACACAGATAACAAAGGAGCCCGTTCTTAGCTTTCAGTCTTCAAAAGCTAAGGACCTGGCAAAGGCAGAAGATTTAGAATATATGATCTAAGAGTCTGTTTCTCTTGCTCTAAATGCTAAAGAATATTTTCCCAAACTTGGGGGGATGAAGAAGAAGAAAGAGGGAATAAAAGAGTTTAGGACTTGTAGAACGCTAGAGAAGGGATCTTGGCTCTTTTTCACTTGGTTAAGTCAGTGGAGGAGACCACAGAAGCCCAGAGCAGAAGGAAGGCTTGTGCTACACTTCCCCAGGAATGACCCAGAATACCTGTAAGCCCTTAACATTTTCCCATGCCTACCATTGAGGGGAGCCCTGGTGGCACAGCGGTTAAGAGCTCAGCTGCTAACCAAAAGGTCAGCAGTTCAAATCCACCAGGTGCTCCTTAGAAACCCTAAGGGGCAGCTGTACTGTGTCCTATAGGGTCTCTATGAGTTGGAATCGACTTGACGGCAATGGGTTTGGTTTTTTTTTTTGTTTTACCAAGGAGAAGTAGAAGAAGGGGAGAGACCTTATAGGCAGAGTTCTAAAAAGGCCGCTGGAGAGTACCTATATGCCCAGCATGCCCCGGGTAGCAGCAGGCAGAGGCATAGCAAGGGAGGGTTAGAGGGAGGCATTTGCCCCGGTGCAAGTCTTAACTAATTACATCTGCAAATACCTTAATATCAAACAAGGTCACATTCTGAGGTTCTAGATAGACATGAGTTTTTGAGAACCCTGTAGTCAACCAACTACAGGAGTGCAAACAATTTTTTTTTTTTTTAATTTACTGCTATAAAACAGAGTTTGGTAAACTCTGGGTTGTGACCCATTAGAGGCTAGAGAAATAAATTTAGAGAACCTGGCCCCAGGATTTTATTTGAATGAGATAGGATGGTATAGAATAGGGGTGAGGCACCAGACAAGCTGGTGAATTGAGGGGTTGGGGGCTGCTATGGCTCTGGCAGCAGGGTGTTTTCTCTTGCAGCCACGATGAGAGCAACAGACAAGTGAGACAGATGCAGAAGAACGAAGAGGTCTTACAGACAGCATGAGGAGGACAAGGCAGTGACTGCTTTAGCTGCTGCACTGACTACACTTGTGAGGACATGTGAAGGCCCAGGATGCCAGCCATAGGGGAGGTCTAGTGATTGTCCAGAGTCCCTGAGTAGTGCACATAGTTAACGTACTTGATTATTACCCAGAAGGTTAGCAGTTTGAGTCCACCCATAGGCACCTCAGAAGAAAGGCCTGCAGTCAACTTCCGAAACATCAGCCCTTGAAAACCCCATGGAGTGCAATTCTACTCTGCCATACATGAAGTCATCATGAGTTGGAGTCAATCCAACGGTAACTGGTCTTTTCAGTGGTCATCTAGTTCAACCTGAAGCTGGATGGCAGAAGGCTCCAGAAAGAAATCTCTGGGGGGAAAAAAAATGTGTCTTTGTTGCTTGACAGAAAGGATAACGGAGTAAATAGTGCAATTGAACTCCTCGTTAATGACAGGTTGGTTTGATTCAGAATGACTTACAACCACCCACAGTCCAAATACATAAAAATAGGGGGAAAACCTTAAATAACGGACTACATAAACAAGAAAGGGAAATTCCCACATTCCTAAAATAAAGAGTTAAGTGAAAATCAGAATGGTAAACAGCAGGTAAAACTAATGACTCATGAGGATATTGGAACCAGAAATAGGCCTCATTAGCTAGGGACCACATGTTAATGTCCACGCAGGATTAGAGATGAGGTTTCAGGCTAACAGAAGTTGAGAGCTGAAAGTGAGTCCCCTGATTAGAGTCAGGGCCAATGAAAAGCTGCCTCATCTACAAAATAAGGAGTAAAAAATGTCATCAGCCATCCTGGGGGAGCAGTAAGGAATATGAACATCTGATCCAGACCATGGATAGGAAGTGCTTACCCTTGGGAAACTGAAATAACAAGCCCTTGCTACACTCAAGGCACAATCCCAATTAACATTATGTGCATAGTGGGAGGAACTGAAGTTAAGGAAATAACCAAAACAGCCCTGAGCTAGTGAAAACTGAAGGTCTCTGGACATCTTCACAAGCCAGTCTCCAGAGGATCCAGACTTTCTCCATATCTTGGCTTTATTTTCTCCTGTGTTGATCCCATTCTTAGCCAGTAAGGAAGGCTAGAGCATACAGGCTGATCTGGCTACAAATACTGGCAAGAATGGTAACTGGAATTGGTTAAGGTTGAGTTTTCTTTAAGGAGCTCTGGCGCACAATGGTTAAACACTCGGCTGCTAACCAAAAGTTTGTCAGTTCGAACCCACCAGCCTTTCCACGGGAGAAAGATGTGGCAGTCAGATTAAAGATTACAGCCTTGAAAACCCTATCGGGCAGTTCTCCTCTATCCTATAGGATCACTATGAATTGGAATCAGCTTGATGGCAATGGGTTTTTTTGGTTTTTGCTATGACCACTGAACCAGCAAATAAACCTTGAAAACACAATGGAATACTACGCAACAATGAAGAACAACAATGAATCCATGGAACATCTTATAACAAGGAGTAATCTGGAAGGCATTATGCTGAGTGAATTTAGTCGCAAAAGGACAAATATTGTATAAGACCACTATTATAAGAACTTCAACACGTTTAAACACAGAAGAAAACATTGTTTGATGGTTACAAGGGTGGGGAGGGAGAGGAAGGGGTATTCAGTAACTAGATACTAGACAAGAATTATTTCAGGTGAAGGGAAGGACAGCACACACTACAGGAGAAGTCAGTACCACTGGACTAAACCAAAGCTAAGAAGTTTCCTGAATACAACCAAACACTTTGAGGGACAGAGTAGCAGGGGCAGGGATCTAGGAACCATGCTTTCAGGGGACATCTAGGTCAATTGGCATAACAAAGCTTATTAAGAAAATGTTCTGCATCCCACTTTGGTGAGTGGCATCTGGGGTCTTAAAAGCTAGCGAGCAGCCATCTAAGATGCATCAATTGGTCCCAACCCACCTGGAGCAAAGGAGAATGAAGAACACCAAAGACACAAGGAAAAGTATTAGCCCAAGAGACAGAAAGGGCCATATAAATCAGAGACTTCATCAGCCTGAGACCAGAAGAACTAAATGGTGCTCAGCTACCACCAATGACTTCCTTGACAGGGAACACAATGGAGAGTCCCCGACGGAGCAGGAGAAAAGTGGGGTGTAGAACTCAAATTCTAGTAAAAAGACCAGACAGACTTAATGGTCTGAGACTGGAGGGACCCCAGAAGATATGGCCCCCGTACTCTCTGTTAGCCCAAAACTAAAGCCATTCCCGAAGCCAACTCTTCAGACAAAGATCAAACTGGACTATAAGACATAAAATGATACTCGTGAAGAGTGTGCTTCTTAGCTCAAGTAGATACATGAGACTAAATGGGCAGCTCCTGTCCAGAGGCAAGATGAGAAGGCAGAGAGGGTCAGGAGCTGGTTGAATGGATACGGGAAATCTGGGGTGGAAAGGAGGAGTGTGCTGTCACAGTATAGGGAGAGCAACTAAGGTCACAAAACAATGTATGTATAAACTTTTGTATGAGAGACTAACTTGAATTGTAAACTTGCACTTAAAGCACACAATAAATAAATAAATAAACCGTGAAAAGTCAATGGTGCACACCACAAGGTATGCCTAAAATCTGATGCTCTTAGCTGCCTTTCCAAAGTGAGGAATCAGATAGGTCAGAGTTTCCCAGAACCCCAGTGGACCACCCTATTACCATTGGAAGACATTCCTGTTGCTCAGCAGTTGTTGTTTGTTGTTAGTTGCCATCAAGTTGATTCTGACTCATAGTGACTCCATGTGTGCAGAGAACTGCTCCATAGGGTTTTCAAGGCTGTGACATTATGGAAGCAGATCTCCAGGGCTGTCTCCGGAGACACCTCTGGGTAGGTTTGAACGGCTAACGGCTAACATTTCGGCTGGTAGTTGATGGCTTAACTGTTTTCGACACCCAGGGTTAGGGATTAGCATATTCAACTTCTTTGTGTGCCAGCAGGCATTTAGAAGGATTGGCCATGGCCCTCCCACAAACAGGCTCTTTCTCCTGGTTGCAGAAGTTTGCAGTAGCTCCAGGCTAATATCCTTATAGCCCCAAGTGCAGCAGAAAAGTAAATACTTACATCCTGATCCCTCAGGAAAGAGTTCACAATTAGTTCTGAATAGACTTGATTGGCTCCAATTAATCAAATGTCTTTTCCTAAAGAAATTATGGTAGCTATAGGGTCCCTATGAGTGGGAATCCACATGATGGCAAACAACAACAACACTCTGAGGACTCAAGATTCTGATTGGCCAAGCCTAGGTCACATAAAAAAATTCCTTATGTTATTTTAAGTATTTCTCAGTAGAGCAGAAGATGAAAAACTTCCCAGCTTATACTATGATACTGTCATAGCCAAATATCAATACTGGAAAAAATTGAGCAAAAAAGAAGTTATAGACCAATCTTAATATATAAATATAATTGCAAAAGTCCTTAATAAAATTTGTAAACTAAATCCAGCACTCTATTTAAAAAATGTACAGTGTGTGTGTATACGTGCATATATATATATATGTATCTATAACCCAAAACCATATCTGTTGCTGTCAAGTGGATTCTGACTCACAGCAACCCTATGGGACAGAGTAAAACCACCCCATAGTGTTTCCTTCTATAGAAAGGAGCCCTGGTGGTGCAGTGGTTACAGTGCTTAACTGCTAAACAAAAAAGCCAGTAGTTCGAACCCACCAGCCACTCCACACCAGCCGCTCAGAGGGAGAAGATGTGGCAGTCTGCTTCCCTAAAGATTTACAGCCTTGAAACCGTATGGGGATGTTCTACTCTGTCCTAAAGGGTCACTATGAGTCGGAATCAACTTGACGGCAGTGGGTTTTGGGTATACATATATAAATGTGTGTAAAATTATATCAAGAATATAAAATTATTTTAATATTAAAAAATATATCAATGTAACTTACTACATTAAAAGATCAAAAGAGTAAAACTACACCATCATCTAAAAAAAATGCCTTAAAAAGCATATGATAAAACTCAATAATTATGCCCAATATACACTGCTAACTTACTAGGAATAGAAGAAAACTCTCTTACTTTGATCAAGGCTATATGCCAAAAATTTATAGCAAACATCATACTTAATGATGAAATATTTGAACTTGTTCATTAATGTAAGCACCAAAAATTAGAAACATTCATCAACAGAATAATAATTAAAGGTGTGCATCAGGGTTGTATGCTTTCACCATATTCAATCTGTACACTGAGCAAATCATCAGAGAAGCTGGACTATATGAGGAGGAAGAGGGCATCAGGATTGGAGGAAGACTCATTAACAACCTGCATTATGCAGATGACACAGCCTTGCCTGCTGAAGTGAAGAGGACTTGAAGCACTTATTGATGAGGATCAAAGACCACAGCCTTCAGTATTGTGATAGTTAAGACTGTGTGTCAACTTGCCTGGGCCATGATTCTCAGTGTTTTGGCAGTCACGTGATGTTGTGATCCCTTCCCTGTTGAGATTTGATATGTGATCACCGCCATGATGGGATCTGCTGTGAGTAGCCAGTTGGTTGAAGAGGAGTTTCCTTGGGCATGTGGTCTGCATTGAGTGTGAGTGGACATTCTGGCAGGGCTCAGGGGCTTTTGCTTGTCCTGGATCCTGCAGCTGGCTCTTGTTCCTCCAACCTCCGGTTCTTGGGAGTTGAGCTAGCAGCTTACCTGCCATCTTGGGATTCGTCACTCTTCACAGCTTGTGAGCAAGAGCTCTGCTCTCCGGCCTGCTGATCTTGGGTTTTCCAGCCCCTACGGCTCCGTGAATCAGGAGAAGACTCTATCCTGACCCACGGACTTGGGACATTACAGCTTCTACAACTGTGTGAGCCATTTCCTTGATATAAATCTCTTTACATTACATATATATATATACACCCTTTACTGGTTTTGCTTCTCTAGAGAACCCAGCTTAAGACAAGTGTGGATTCACCTCAACATCAAGAAAACAAAAATCCTCACAACTGGACCAATAAGCAACATCATGATAAATGGAGAAATGATTGAAGTTGTCAAGGATTTCATTTTACTTGGATCCACAATCAACATCCATGGAAGCAGCAGTTAAGAAATCAAGTGACGCATTGCATTGGGCAAATTTGCTGCAAAAGACCTCTTTAAAGTGTTGAAAAGCAAAGGTGTCACCTTGAAGACTAAAGTGTGCCTGACCCAAGTCGTGGTGTTTCCAGTTGCCTCATATGCATGCGAAAGCTAGACAATGAATAAGTTAAGACAGAAGAAGAATTGATGCCTTTGAATTGTGGTGTTGGCGAATAATATTAAATATACCATGGACTGCCAGAAGAAAAAACAAATCTGCCCTGGAAAAAGTACAACCAGAATGCTCCTTGGAAGCAAGGATGGCGAGACTACATCTCACTTTGGACATGTTGTTCGGAGGGATCAGTCCCTGGAGAAGGACATCATGCATGGTAAAGTAGAGGGCCAGTGACAAAGGGGAAGACCCTCAATGAGATGAACTGACACAGTGGCTGCAACAATGGGCTAAAGCATAACAAGGATTGTGAGGATGACGGAGGACCAGGCAGAGTTTAGTTCCGTTTTACGTAGTGTCACTTTTAGTCGGAACCGACTCAACAGCACCTAACAACAACAACTTTCTGTCTTCTTACCATAAATATGTGTTACTGGACAGTTTGCTGAGAACAAAAATACTCTTTTGTGGTATTTTACTCTTAACTATAAATGGTTTATTATTATTGTTATCTTCTTGAATGTAACCTTAAGTCGATAGATACAGCAAAGTTTACTTTTCACATTTATTATGATAATATATTTATGCACTTTATCAGTGTTACATGAAATTGTATCTGTTATAATATTTGTTGTAACTGTTGAGTCTGTACATATAAGTTGTAATATATACTCCAGCATTGTGATGACTAAAACACTAACTATAAAGGCAGTAGCTTTGTTCAGTCACCCCATAACTCCAAACCAGAACCAAACTGGTTGTTGTCGAGTCAATTCTGACTTATGGCAACCCCATGTGTTTCAGAGTAGAACTGCTCTCCACAGGGTTTTCAATGGCTGTGATCTTTGCGAAGGAGATTGCCAGGCCTCTGGCACCTCTGGGTGGATTCAGACTGCCAACCTTTCAGTTAGTAGCCAAGCAAGTCAGGCAGCAGGCTGGACATTTCTGCAGGTTTACATCTCAAGAACCGGAGGTCAGGTGATAAGAGTTTAGGGTCAAGAGAGAGCAAGCTTTGCCAGAACTTCCATTTATATTCTGAAGGGAGGACATACCCCCAAGAAACCTCCTCTTTCAACTGATTGGCTGATCATATCAAATCATGTCATGGAATGTGATTATATTATATTACATTATGGAAGAGCAGCCAGTTCAATGTCTGCCACAACCACTGAGAATCACAGCCTAATTAAGATGACATATAACATTAACCATCATACCCTGATGAGTCACGGGGCCACTACTATGCCATCTATTGTGTCCAGGCGAGTGAGATTTTATAATTGGCCAACTTTCGTTGGTTAAATGACCATCCCTGCATAGGGGTTTGCTGAGTTACATGAATGACAGTCCCACCAAAATCACATGGAATAGGGAAGGTCAGGAAAAGACGCTGGACCAACAAAAGCGTTTCAGATATCCACTGAGGCCCAGACAGAGCAGGCAATTCTCCCTAACACTGTAAGACACACATCGTTAATTATCCCATTTTTCAACTGGTCACAGATTTGCCTAAAAAAAAAAAATCCTTCCAACAGAAAATGATGTCTGTTTATTCCAAATGAATATATTTAAAAAATATGTATAACCTAAACTTGTACATCAGAAAACTGAGATGATGGATTTGAATAAATATACAAGTAAGTATCATGTGTTGAAAGGTTCCCGATATATCACTGTAGCTACTGTGCCAACAACTATTCCCAAATATTGGTATTCAAGTATAAAATTTTCTATTATGAATGAAAACTTGTTGAGCAAGTGTATAAAGAGAATTTGAAGACTCCTTTAGTTGTACAATAGAGAATAAAAATAGTACATTTGGGAAATTCGCATCAGATAACTTCCCCCATTTAATAACATAACAATCACATTTTAATTTAACCATTTTCAGACAGCTAGAATGGTACATAGACAATCAAAAGTGAAAAGCAAGAAAGAGAAGAAAAAGAAAAGTAACATACACCCAATATTTTGATAATATGCTCCTGACTACCTAAAAATTTATTCTAATTACAAATGATATATATAAATTATGCTGCTTGTTTGAAAAATATAGTGCCAGAAGTTACCAACCTTAAGAGAAACCCTAATCTTTAGTTTAGCAAGTAATCTTTATCATCAGAGAAAAAAAGACTATAAAATTGCTAAAGTAAATTTAAAGAATCCTAGGAGGATTTTTGTCCCTAGGTGGTGCAAATGGTTAACGTGCTTGACTGGAGGCTCAGGTTCACCCAGAGTTGTCTTGGAAGAAAGCCCTGACCATCTAGTTCTGAAAAATCAGCCATTGAAAACCCTATTGTCATGGATTGAATTGTGTCCCCCAAAAATATCTGTTAACTTGGGTAGGTCGTGATTCCCAGTATTATATGATTGTCTACCATTTTGCAATCTGATGTGATTTCCCTATGCGTTGTATATTCTATCGCTATGATGTAATAAGATGGATTAGTGGCAGTTATATTGATGAGGTCTACAAGATTAGATAGTGTCGTAAGCCAATCTCTTTTGAAATATAAAAGAGAAAAGCAAGCAGAGAGACAGAGGAACTTCATACTACCAAGAAAGCAGTGCCGGGAGCAGAGTGCATCCTTTGGACCTGACGTTCCTGTGCTGAGATGTTCCCAGACCAAGGGAAGACTGATGCATCACAAGGACCTTCCTCCAGAGCCGACAGAGAGAGAAAGCCTTCCCCTGGAGCTGACGCCCTGAATTTGGACTTACAGCCTACGAGACTGTGAGAGAATAAATTTCTCTTTGTTAAAGGCATCCACTTGTGGTATTTCTGTTATAGCAGCACTAGATGGCTAAGAGACCTATGGGGCACAGTTCTACTCTAACACACATGGGGCCACCATGAGACAGAACCTACTCAGTAGTGACTGGTTTGTTTGTTTTAAGGAGGATTCTGATTCTGAGAAGTTGGCAACAGTGATAGCATAATGTTTGAACCTCCCTGACTCCATCCATACAAACATAGCAATTAGGATAGTAAAATCAAAGACTTATAAATGACATCTACAACAGAAGTAGGTGATAAACTATACCTACGAATTCCAAATAAAAACGAGTGGAGACAAACTGCCAATAGCTACAGATCCATGTGGTATCAGTGTGTCTGCAGAGAACCAGAGGGTATCCAATCAAGTTTCTGATGGCCATCAAAACAGAAGAACCCCAAAACTGCAAACATGGGCTCTCTGAAAAACACAGTGGACAAATCTAAGGATAGCCAAATTGAGAGATTGGTTTCCAGGGTACAATTTGTAGGGTGAGTGCAAGGGGATTGCGATACAATAAGGTCTGATGGTGCTAGAGCAGCCTGGGTTCAAGAAACTTTTGAAACTAACAAATCAATCTCTCTTATAAGACAATGTTCTACGCTGAGGAGAGTTTGCTAAAATATCATCCAAAATGAGCAAGACAGGGTCAATAAAGGTAAAGGAAAGGGAAGATCCAGATAAAAGTGGAGGACAGTAGCTGGGCGGCCATATATAACTTTTTCTTGTTACTTTGCAAAAACAACAGAAGAGGGAGTCCTGGAGCTGGGAATTTAGAAAATCTATCTTGTTCAGCCCCTCCATTCCAAAAGCAGAAGAAAACACATTTCATTTCAAAATAAGCAATAGAAAAGGTTTGTGACCAAATCTCATACAAAAGTTGTTATAAGAAAAGAAGAATAAGAGGAAGAATAAAATCCCCACAGACCATGATAAAATCACTTCAGAAAGACATGCCCCCCCCCCCAAATGGAACTGTATAACCTGATATTTCAAAATAAGCTAAAAGAAGTTTTTTGAAGTATGTTGTTATTGTTGTTTGCTGTCAAGTCAGTTTTCGACTCATAGCGACCTCACGTGCCCCATGGGGTTTTCTAGGTTGTAATCTTTACAGGAGCAGATCACCAGGTTTTTCTCCCGAGAAGCCACTGGGTGGGTTCTAACTGCCAACCTTTTGGTTAGAAGCTGAGAGCTTAACCATTGTGCCACCAGGGATCTTTAGAGAAAAATGTAGAACCTGTGAAAGAACAACATAAATCATCATCAGAGAAACTCGAAATGAGTGGGAACCAGAAGCTGGGGTTATAAAGCAAGGAAGCCAAGACTTTTGCTAAATTTTCCTCTGCTGTCCCTTCAAATATCAATTTAAACTCATTATTCTCAAGACTACTAGCATTGCTTTTGCCATGGCTCTCAGTGATGCTGACATGCCAAAGAAGATTAAGCACATGATGGGTTTCTTTGAACAAGAAGTCAATGAGAAAGGAGAAGAAATAGATGCAAAGGCAGAGGAAAGATAAAATGTTGGGAAAGGGTTGTGTAAACACAAAGACTAGAGATTATAGCACTCTATGAGAAGAAAGAAAAGCAGACTGCGAAACTGAAGAAAATGCAGATGTCCAACTAGATGTGTCAAGCAAGATTCCAAGTCCTCTGAGCTAGAAACGACCTTATCAAAGGGCTACCGAATGAAGCAAAACAGAGACTCAGGTAATAAACGCTGCTGGTGCCTTGGTGCTCAGAGATTTACATCGGTTGCTGGAGCCCCTCATGATTAGTCATTGCAGGAATCAGGACCTTTTTCTGGCAAAGGCTGAAGTGTGGTGTTCCCTAGACTCAAAATTGCCTCCAGAAAAGAAAAAAAAAATTTGTTTTTGATGTCTAAATTGATCAAAAGGCCTAGTTGCCTGAGGGAAATACCTGGCAGTGTTGAGATCTATGGTGGAGGTTACAAAATAAAGATTTTCGATAACCTGTAAAGCCGGCTGGGTCTCATAACTCAGGAATGATGCCAAAAGTCTGAGGAGCTTTGTTTGGTATAAATGCTAACAGAAAGTTTTTTGATTAAAGCCTTTGGAAATGGAGTTCATTCCACTGCTCTACTGTGGTGACATGAAAGCATATGACGTTTGAAGAAATAAGATTTTCCTATTCATCTCCTCTTTGATGTTCTGATACCGTTCTGTTTTTATCGACGGAATAACTCTGCTGTAGCTATCGCCTTTGTTCTAATCATTAACATTGAGAGCAACATTTATTTAAATATTAAATAAATAACTACTTTAAACTGCTTCTAGAAGTAACACAACTTTCAGCTGGTTCTGCAGCATGAAGTAGAGGGGATCAGATAGTGGTGTGTAAATTGTACCCAGTCTTCTGCTCTTTCCCTATCTCCAGGTATCTAGTTTACAGAGTTTTCTGCATCTTTAAACCTTTAAATGTCTGTTCTTTTGACTTAATATGCATGCAGCAAGCACTCACTCCACTAGCAGTAGGTTCACTGTTACCCATTTGGGCTTAGATGTTTTCATCTGTAAATGTGCTTTTATTTACTAAAGCAAAATGTTTACGTGGGGAAAAAGAAGAGAAAACACAGGAAATATGTATATTTAATTTAAGGAAACAAGCTAGAAGAAATACAAAAGCAAATAAAAACAGCAAATAATACGTTAAGAGAAATAAAAAAAGAGCAACATATTTAAAAATCAAAAAGAAATGAAGAGGAGAAAAGGATTTGAGAGAAAGTGACTGTTATGGATTGAATTATGCCCCCCTAAAGATACCTTGAAGTCCTAACCCCTGTACCTGTGAAAGTGACCCTGTTTGGAAATAGAGCTTTCCTTTTGTTATGTTAATAAAATCATTCGGGAGCTGAGTGGGTCCTAATCCCTAATGTAATCCCTTCTGAGTGGTCTCTTACAAGAGGGAAAACAGACATTGAGACATACACACACAGGGGGAAGACAGACACCATGTGTCATGGATTGAATTATGTCCCCCCAAAAAATGTGTGTATCAATTTGTCCGGGCCATGATGCCCGGTATTATGTGGTTTTCCTATATGTTATAAATCCTGCCTCTACGATGGAGGATGGGTGGCAGTTGTGTTAGTAAGGCAGGACTCAGTCTACAAGATTGGATTGTGTCCTGAGGCAATGTCTTGAGATATACAAGACAGAAGTGAGCAGAGAGACAGGGAGACCTCATACCATCAAGAAAGCAGTGCCAGGAGCAGAGCGCATCCTTTGGACAGGGGTCCCTGTGCTGAGAAGCTCCTAGTCTGGGGGAACACTGATGAGAAGGCCAAGAGAGAGAAAGCCTTCCCCTGGTGCTGACACCCTGAATTTGGACTTTTAGCCTACTTTACTGTAAGGAAATAAACCTCTCTTTGTTAAAACCATCCACTTGTGGTATTTCTGTTATAGCAGCACTAGATGACTAAGACACCATGTGACAATGGAGGCACATGCATCTACAGACCCGTGCCTGCCAAGGATTGCTGGGTAGCTACTAGAAGCTGAAACAGACAAAGAAGGACCTTCCCCTAGAGCAAATTCAGACTTCCAGCCTCCTGAGCTGTGAGAAAATTTCTGTTCTTTACAGCCACCCACTGGAGGTATTTTTGGTATGGCAACATTTGCAAGTAAGACAGTGACATATATAGAAAAGACTCAAAGAAAATCCTACAGATGTATACTAGACATACCCAAAGAAGAAAACCAAAGCAATGGAACAGAACAAATATTAAAGACCTGTAATTCCAGAAAAAAATTCCTAAACTAAAAAAAAAAAAACCAACTTGAAATACACATTAAAAGGCACACCATATATCTGGGGAAATTGACCCAAAATGGCCAACATTGAAGCATATTCTAGTAAACCTGTTGAATTTTAAATAAAGAATATTTTTTTTTGCCCCTAGACAAAAAGACCAAATCATTTACAAGGGAAATAATACCAAACTGTCATCAATCTTTCTACAGCAGTAATTTATGCTGTGACATAAGGATTCTATAGCCATGCAAACTGATATTCAAAGTATAAAAACCATAGACAAACTGTTATGAACATTTAAGAATTCATGAAATATTGTTTCCATGAGCCCTTCCTGAGGTATCTATTGGAGAATGAGCTTCCAACAACCAAAATGACTGGAGACATCATTTAGGGACTGGTGATGAGCATTAAATACATATTGACCTGTGGAGCTAACACTAAACAATGAATATAAAGGAGAGAGTATAATATGTAATTGGTCATATTTTATGATAATGTAGAGAATGCAACTATTTCAAAAATAGGGGGAGGGGGTGAGAAATGGAGAGAACATAAAAAGGAGAATAAGCTAGCTGATTGCCTTACAGTTATTACTCAGAAATAAAAGGATATCAATTCATATAAGAGGTTGATGGAGGAGGAGGAAGGGAGGAAGAAAGAAGAAGTTAATAGTAAGTCTCAAATATTTCTCATAGGAGAATATTTAGTCCCATTAAAAAAAAATAGAGAAAAAATAGACATTTACAAAAGAGGGAACTAAGAGCATTACATAAAGGTATTAGCATGCAGGTAATCATTCAAGCAAAAATACAAATTCTACTAATGAAAGAAAAACCTAAAAAAAGTGGGGGGAGGGGAGCAAATAAAATGAACTATACAGAGAAAGATTATTTATATTAATATAACATAAAAGAATATGGCAGAACTAAGTTCTGTTATTAGGAGGAACCAGTCCCTGGAGGAGGACATCATGCTTGGTAAAGCAGAGCGTCAGTGAAAAAGAGGAAGATCTTCAGCGAGATAGATTGACACAGTGGCTATAGCAATGGGCTCAAACAGCCACAACCATGAGAAAGGCGCAGGCCCAGGCAGGGCTTCATTCTGTTGTACACAGGGTAGCTATGAGTCGAAACCAAATCAATGGCACCTAACAACAACAAAGGTGAAGTAAAGATCTTATGTCTCTATACTACTACAGGGTGATCTCCGGTGTATATTGTTAAATTGAAAAACAGTGTGAGGGAAGTACGCATATCATGCCTTCCTCATCTAAGAAATGGAAGAACATAGATTGTCTATGTAAAATTATTTAAAAATAAAAAGACAAGCCAGACAATTTTCAAAATGGTTTCCTATGGGGTAGAAAGGGAGTAAGGTAAAAGGACAATGACTGAAGTTAAGATTTTTTTGAGTAGATCTTAGGTTTTGTGTATTTGACTTTGGTACCATAAGATATATTTTTCATAATTTCAAAATAAAAATATAAACCAATGCCTGCAGATTGCAAATAAAAAGAAACTGATAGACCTAAATATGCACGCTTTTTTTTTTTACTTTTTTTCTGTACTTTAGATGAAAATTTACAGAACAAACTAGCTTCTCATTAAACAATTAATACACATATTGTTTTGTGACATTGGTTGCCAACCCCACAATATGTCAACACTCTCCCCTTCTCGACCTTGGGTTCCCCATTACCAGCTTTCCTGTGCCCTCCTGCCTTCTCTTCCTTGCCCCTGGGCTGGTGTGCCCTTTAGTCTTGCTTTGTTTTATGGGCCTGTGTAATCTTTGGCTGAAGGGTGAACCTCAGGCGTGACTACATTACTGAGCTAAAAGGGTGTCTGGTGGCCATACTCTCGGGGTTTCTCCAGTCTCTGTCAGACCAGTAAGTCTGATTTGTGTGTGTGTGTGTGTTTGTGTGTGAGTTAGAATTTTGTTCTATATTTTTCTCCAGCTTTGTCTGGGACCCTTTATCGTGATCCCTATCAGAGCAGTCGGTGGTAGTAGCAGGGCACCGTCTAGTCATGCTGGACTCAGTCTGGTGGAGGCTGTAGTACTTGTGGTCTGCATCTAGTTTTGGCAAAACCATATCCAGAGGAAATATTTCAAGTTACTTTAAAGTAGAATAATATGACTGTATATTTCTAATAGGATTTACTCGAAGTTAAAAAAAAAAAAAAAAAGACCAGGATAGAAAGTGGGAGAGTGCTGACACATTGTGGGGATTGCAACCAATGTCACGAAACAATTTGTGTATAAATTTTCGAAGGAGAAAATTATTAATTAATTAATTTTTTAAAAATAAAGAATTGCAAAAAAATTTAAAAATAGGTAATTATGTTTTGGCATATAGGCAGTCTCCTGGTTAGGAATGAGATCCATTCCTAAATCTGTCTTTAGGTCGAATTTGTGGGTAAGTCAGAACAGGTGCATATGGTTTTTATTTAGCATCAGTTAATTAAATATTTATCTTAGTACATAGCCGTGGTTGCATAGTGGTTAAGAAGTCGCTGCCGACCAAAAAATCAGCGGTTTAAATCCACCAGCCACTCCTTGGAAACCCTATGGAGCAGTTCTACTCTGGCCTATAGGATCACTATGAGTCGGAATTGACTCTACAGCAATGGGTTTGGGCTTTTTCGGGTACACATATAAAACACTTAAGAAATACCTGCAAACTATGCAATGTTTTCATGAATGTCACAAAGTAGTGTGTGTGTTCGCTATTAGGAACCATTGTACTTAACTCAAATTCTTAATAAAATAGGCTTTATGGCAGTCCATTCTTAAGTATAAGTTGCCCAAAACTCGAATATTTGTAATCTGGGGACTGCCTGTCTTTATTCAGAGAGTATTCTGTGTGCATTGTGTGATAAGGCAAATATCTATTTATATGATATTCTAAGCCAATCAGCCTTGGTGTCTTCGCGTGAAGGAGAATATTGATGTAAGACAAAAGAGAGAAAGTAAAATTCTTCATCATTTAAAAAAATTATTATTTCCTAGCTCTGTGTGCTAAAATAGCCAGTAGCAACGAGTAACCCCAGCACCCAGATTTGGTCTCCAAATATCATTTCTCATGAAAAAAAAAACACCAGGAATCTTTAGAGAAATGACTGATTTAAAATCCAGGGCAGGAAATATAAAGGTAGGCATATATTCAGACCTACTAGCAGGGAAGAGACCCTACTGCCGAAGGATGGGATAATTTGAGCATTGTGTTAGTTTCCTAGGGCTATAGCAACGAAGTACTTTAAATTCTGACTTAAAGCACAGAATTTATTCTCTCACAGATTTAGAAGCTACAAGTTCTAAATCAAGGTGCTGGTAAGGCCATGCTCCCTCTGAAGGCTCTAGGGAAGAATATTCTAGCTTCTGGTGGTAGCCTGCAGTTTTAGGACTTCCTGGACTTTTGGCAGTGTAACTCCAATTTTTGTCTCTGTCTTCACATGGCTTTCTCCTCTCTGTATTTGTGTGTCCAAATTTCTTTCTTATAAGAACACCAGTCATCAGATTAGGGCCTACCTTAATCCAGTATGACTTCATCTTACCTTGATTACATTTGCAGAGATCCTACTTCCAAATAAGATTACATTCACAGGTACCAGGGGTTACTACTTAAACACACTTTTTGGGGAAACAATTCTACCCACTACAAACATCAGTAAGGATGATCACTTCAGTGGATTGAAGCATATCAAGCATGTTTAAATTCATGAGTTCATAATAAAAATACTGAGTGTACATTTGATATTGAGGAATTATTAATTTTTTATGTGTGGTAATGATTATTATGTTTATTTTTTAAAAGAGCCTTTAGCTTTAGAGATACAGAAACATTTATGTATAAAATTATGTGATATCTGGGATTTGGTTCACAGTAATACAGGAAGGGAGGAAAGTGGATGGAGATATAACTGAAACCACATAGGCTATAAGTTCATTCATTGATGGATTGGAGTACATTATACGATTTTGTCTACTTCATTGTATGTTTAAATTTTCCATAACGGTAACAAAAATTTGTAAGTCCTAATGAATTAATGGGTCCAGGAAATAATTATCAATGCTACTACATGAGAAAGACAGAAAGAGAAAGATATTGTATGCCTCCTGAAAAATTCACGACATTTCCTATGAAGTGATCTTGTTGAGGGGAACTAAACCTATCCTGAATCTGATCAAGATCTTAGATCTGTGCTTTCCAATGTGATAGCCACTAGCCGTATATAAAGGAGCCCTAGTGGTGCAATGATTAGGTGCTTGGCTGCTAACCAAAAGGTTGGTGGTTCGAAACCACTCAGTGGCTCTGCAGGAGAAACACTGGAGATCTGTTCCCATAAAATTACAGCCTAGAAAACCCTATGGGGCAGTTCTTCTCTGTCACATGGGGTCACTAGAAATCAAAATTAACTCGATAGCACCTTACAACAACAGGCATAAGTAGCTATTTAAACCTAATTACTAAAATTAAATTTAAAATTCCATTTCTTGGCTACACAGACATTTCAAATGTTTGATGGCCACATGCGGTTTGTGGCTACTATATTGGACAGTGTATTAAACATTTCCATCACGTAGAAAGTTCTACTGGACAGTGCTGTGCCAATTCACAGGAAACACGAAAACAGAGGGATATGTTAAGTGGCACCATGGAGAGACAATTATCAAAATCCAGACCAAGAGAAACTCTGTAAGACAAACAACCCAGTTTCTAAAACGTGTTTTAAATGAAAGACAAAAAAAGATATGGAAGAGGAATTGGTAGACTAAAATAAAATTAAGAGACATATTGACATGTTGCAAGGAAAGGACCTTATCTGAATTTTGATTCAAACAAACTATAAAATAAATTATAAGACAATCAGAGAAATGTGAACATTGACAGGTTATTTATGATATTAAGTAATTGTTCACACAAATTAAACTTAAGAAGAAATAGAAAATCTCAACAGACTTATAACAAGTAAAGAGATTAAATCAGTAATCAAAAACCTCTCAACGAAGAAAAGTCCAGGACCAGATGGCTTCACTGACGAATTCTATCGTACATTTAAAGAACTAACACTAACCCTTTTCAAACTCTTCCAAAAAATAAAAGAGAAAGGAACATTTCCTTAGTCATTCTATGAAGCTAGCATTACCCTGATACCAATGCCAGATAGACATCATTTATTATGAACATGAAAAGACAGCTACAGATCAATATCCCTTATGAATATAGATGCAAAAATCCTCAGTAAAACACTGGGAAACTAAATCTAACAGCATATTAAAAGGATTATGCACCATGACCAAGTGAATTTGTAACAGGAATGCAAGAGTGACTCAACATAAGAAAGGCAATCAATGTAATACATCACATTAACAGAACAAAGGGAAAAAAAACACATGATCATCTCAATAATGCAGAAAAGACATTTGACAAAATCCAACACCCTTTCGTGATTAAAAAAAAATTTTAAAAAAACTCAACAAACTAGCAATAAATGGGAAGTTCCTCAACATGATAAGGGGCATTTAACATTATAGTCAATGGTGAAAGACTTGTTCCTAATTGAGGAACAAGACAAGAATTTTCACTTTCACCAATGCAATTCAACATTGTACTGGAAGTTCTAGCCAGAGCAATTATGCAAGAAAAAGAAATAAAAGGCATTCATATCAGAAAGGAGAAGTAAAACAGTCTCTATTCACAGATGGCATGACCCTATATACAGAAAATCTCAAAGATTCCACAAGAAAAGTACTAGGGCTAGTTAACAAATTTAGCAAAGTTGCAAGATAAAAGATCAACACACAAAAACCAGTTGTGTTTCTACACACTAGTAATGAAAAATCTAAAAAGGAAATCAAGAAAACAATTCCATTTACAATAGCAGCTAAAAGAATAACAATTAAAAAAAAAAACTTTAGGAATAAATTTAACCAAAGAGATGAAATATTTATACACTGAAAACTACAAAACATTGCTGAAAGAGATTAAAGAAGACCAAAAAAAAAGGAAAGACATCCTGTGTTCATGGATTGGAAAAATTAACATTTAAGATGTTAATACTACCCAAAGGAATCTACAGATTCAATGTAATCCATATAAATATCCCAACAGCCTTTTTTTCAGAAATGGAAAAGCCAACTCTCAAATTCAAATGGTATTGCAAGGGACCCCTGGATAACCAAAACAATCTTGAAAAAGAACAAAGTAAGAGAACTCACACTTTACAATTTCAAAACTTACTACAAAGCTACAATAATAAAAAGTATGGAAACGTCAACCCTCAAATTTATATTCACCTCCAAGGGACCCTGAATAGCCAAACCAATCCTGAAAAAGAACAAACTAGGAAGACTCATACGTCCTCATTTCAAAACATATTATAAAGCTACAGTAATCAAAACAGCCTGGTACTGGTATAATGATAGACATATACTAACCAACCAACAAGTTGCCATCAAGTTGATTCCCACTCATTGCAACCCCATCTGTGTCATAGTAGCACAATACTCCATAGGGTTTTCAAGGCTGTTCCCTGTCCAAAGCAGATCACCAGGCCTTTCTTTCGTGGTGCCTCCAGGTGGGTTCAAACTGCCAACCTTTCAGTTAGCAGTCAAGTGCTAAACCGTTTGTGCCACCCAGGGACTCCTAATGATAAACATATAGACACATGGAATAGAATCGTCAGTCCTTAAATATAAATAAACTCATACATCTATGATCAATGATTTTTTTTTTTTTTTAACTTTTTTTAGGCTTTAACAAAGAGAAATTTATTCTCTCACAGTTCAGGAGGCTAGACTTCCAAATTCAGGGTGCCAGCTCCAGGGGAAGGCTTTCACTCTCTGTCAGCTCTAGGGGAAGATCCTTGTCATCAGTCTTCTTCTGGTCCAGGAGCTTCTCAGCGCAAGACCCTGAGGCCAAAGGACATGCTCCGATCCTGGTTCTTCCTTCTTGGTGCTAGGAGATCCCTCTCTTCTCTGCTCACTTCTCTTTTTTATATCTTAAAAGAGACTGATTGAAGATACAACCTAATCCTATAGATTGTGTCCTGCTTCATTAACGTAACTGCCTGTAATCCTGTGTCATTAACATCGTAGAGGTTAGGATTTACAACACATAGGAAAATTACATCAGATGACAAAATGGTGGACAACCACACAATACTGGGAATCATGGCCTAGCCAAGTTGATACACATTTTGGGGGGATACAATTCAATCCGTAACAATTCCTATGATGAAGATGTCTCCCTCGGATGCCAGACTGAGGAAGAAGCCTGCATAGTACCCGTCTCATGATCTCACCTGGCCATAAGACCTGGCTCACCCAAGGAAGCTGGTACAGTGGAAAGAACCTCAAATGGAGAGTCAAGCTCCCTAGGACCTAATGGTGGGTGTGCTCCTTATCTGTACAGTGGGGATACAACAGCTGCTCTGCCTTCCTCAAAGGGCAGTGAGGGGATTGAGAAGAGGGTCAGCGATGTGTTCAATACTATTACTGCTGCAGTCCTCATTATTATTCTTTGCAAATGTTAGGCCAGCTGGTAGAGGTTGTCAGTCTTGTTCACCACGGTATCCTCAGTGCCTAGAACCCCGCCTGGCTCATAGTAGATGCTCAGTAAATATTTGTTGAATGAATGAATGTGTGGATGATATCCATTTTGCAAATCTGGCCCAGAAAGGTAAAATCACTTGCTCATGGTCCTGTGGCAAGTAGGTGGTAGACCCAGAAGCTATTGCACTCCAGTGCCCACACTCTTCACTTCCTATGCTGCTTACTCCCACCATCAAAGCTCACAAGCATCACCACCCCAGCTGCCCCTTCACCTAACTGGTACCCTGTGGAGAGATGCTGTTCTCATTATAATGGCTGTCATCGGGCACCTCATGTCCCTCTTTCTGGCCAAAGTCAATTCTGCCCACTCATACAGCCAAAAGCTTTAATGAGTCCTCCTTGTTCTTCTCTTCTTAGTTACTTTCCTTTTTTTTATGCTTTAGATGAAGGTTTACAGAGCAAATTAGTTTCTCATTAAACAATTAATACACATATTGCTTTGTGACATTGGTTGCCAATCCCACGACACGTCAACACTCTCCCCTTCTCGATCTTGAGTTCCCCATTACCAGCTTTCTTGTTACCTCCTGCCGTCTTATCCTTACCCCTGTGTTGTTATGTCCATTAAGTCTCATTTTGTTTTATCAGCCTGTCTAATCTTTGGCTGAAGTGTGAACCTTAGGAGTGACTTCAATACTGAGTTAAAAGGGTGTCTGGGGGCCATACTCTCAAGGTTTCTCCAGTCTCTGTCAAACCACTAAGTCTGGTCTATGGTCAATTGATTTTTGACAAGGCTGCTAAGTCCGTTTAATGGGGGAAACAATAGGCTTTGTATTAAATAGTGCTGGAACAACTGGATTTCCACAAGCAAAAGAATGAAGCTAGGTCCATACCTGATACCTCCACTGACAGACAGGTGGTGGCTGCACATAAGGGGCATTAGAAAATCTAAATAATTCAAAACGACTACTGGTTTGGCTATCTGTTCAGGATGAACTAACCGAGGTTACCTGGGGCAAATGTTAAAGTCATTTCTTTTTTTTTTTTTTTAATTATTTTATTGTGTTTTAAGCGAAAGTGTACACAGCAAATTAGATTTCCATTCAACAGTTTATACACAAATTGTACCATGATATTGGTTACAGTCCCCGCAACGTGTCAGCACTCTCACCGTTTCCACCCCACCTGCCCCATTTCCATTCATCCAGTTTTCCTGACCCTCCTTGCCTTCTCATCTTCGCTTTTGGTAAATGTTGATCAGTTGGTCTCATATAGTTGATTGCTTAAAGGAGCACATTCCTTATGGGTGTTATTGTTCATTTTATAGACCAATCTATTATTTGGCTAAAAGATGACCTCTGGGAGTGACTTTAGTTCCAGGTCAAAAGCGTATCTTGGGGCAAAAGTCTCAGGGGTTCCTCTAGTGTCTATCGGTCCAGTAAGTCTGTTTTTTGTTTTTTGTTTAACGAATTTGAGTTTTAGTCTACATTTTTCTTTCATTCTAACCAGGGCCTTTTATCATGTTCCTGGTCAGAACAGTCAGTAGTAGTAGTCAGGTGCCATCTAGTTCTTCTGGACCCAGGCTAGAAGAGGCTGTGGTTTGCATGGGCCGTTAGTCCTGTGGACTAATTTCTTCCTTGAGTCTTTGGTTTCCTTCACTGTCCTTTGCTCCAGACAGGAAGAGACCAATAGTTGTAACTTAGATGGCTGCTCATGAGCTTTTATGACCCCAGATGTTACTCAACATAAAGTCATATCTAATAGTCATTCAATGTTCTCAGTAATCACCAAAGATCACAAATCTACAAATCTATAAATTTTTCCTTAGTAAAACAATACCATAAAATAACTCTGAAATAGTGTTGTTTCAATGTAATATGGCATTTGTACATGGACAGTTCTGTTGTGCTAATAAGCTTTTCATATTTAAAAGATTGATTTTATAAAAATTAATTTAAAACTAGCTTTTACAGTATCCATCCCAGAAAAACAAAGACAGGCATCAGATGATTGCCCTATCTAATTCACTCTTAAAACTGCTGCCCAAACGATTGATTTTATAGATGCTGATTTTACTCCGCTGATACTTCTACTTCTGGAATTTCCTTTTGTAAAACTGACTCACTTTCTTAAAATAACATTACAGTTATCTATCAGATGCCTAATTACCTAGTTACCACATCAAATGTATGATTGCCAGCCTTAGTAGGACCTTTATTGTTTGTTATCCTTTTGCACATACCCTACTGGCATTTTTTTCCACTCTCCTTAGCAACAATTCAAACCCTTTATAACTCTTTACAAGTCCAATCCAGCCTCACTCCTCTTATTCTCCAAATATTGTTTCTGTTCCATTAATTACAAACAAGAGAGACTTCCAGGCTTCACCTTCTATACAGTCAGGGTTCCAAGCTGCAAGCAACAGAAACAAACTCTGACCAATTAAATCAGAAAAGGAATTTATACCTAGTTATTAGATAACTTCCTTTGGATGTGTCATCAGGAAAGACCAATTACTAGAAAAGGACATCATGTTTGGTTAAGTGGAGGGTCAGCAAAAGGGAGAGAAACCCTTAAAGAGATGGACTGACACAATAGCTGCAACAATGGACTCAAACACCCCAGTGATCATGAAGATGGCACAGGACCTGGCAACATTTTGCTGTTATGTACAAGGTCGCCAAGAGTCAGAGCTGACTTGATGGTAACTAACAAAAATTGCATTTCCATAATAGCAGCTGCTCTTACATCATTTGTCCCGGAATGAAAACAACACGGAGCAGAGCCAGAGCTGACCTGTGAAGGACACTTAAAATGAGTAAGAATTAAGCCTTTGTTGTAAACCACTGAGAGTTGGGAGTTGTTTTTAACTGCAGCATAAGCACTCAGCTGCTAAACGAAAGGTCAGTGGTTAGAACTCTCCAGCCGCTCCATGGGAGAAAGATGAAGCAGTCAGCTTCCGTAAAGATTCCAGCCTTGGAACCCTATGGGGCACTTCTACTCTGTCCTATAGGGTCGCTATGAGCCGGAATCGGGTTTGGTTTTGGTTGGTGTGCAGCATAACTAGCGTGAAATGGCTAATTGAGGACAGCTGAATAAAGCCACAAAGCTCATAGGGGATCCTTTAAAAGGCTGATATTTTGTTATCATTTTCATAACCTTAAATAGAAATGATTTATGTCTTGAGATCAAGAAAATGCCTTAATTATTTAATGTATGATGGAACACTTTTCCCCTATTATTAACATCTTGCATTAATGTGGTATATTTGTTACAATTGTCATACCAATATCGATACATTCTTATAACTAAATCCATGGTTTACTTAGGGTTTACTCATTGTGGTGTTCAGTTCTAGGGGTTTTGACAAATGCACAGTCATGTTTCTACCATTACAGTATCATACAGAATAATTTCACTGCCTTAAAATTGCCTGTGTTCCACCTATTCATCCCTCCTCACTCCTTCTGAAACTCTAGCACTATTGATCTTTTTACTGTCTCTGTAGTTTTGCCTTATCCAGAATGTCAAATAGTTGGAATCCTACAGTATGTAGCCTTTTAAGATTGGCTTCCTTCACTTAGCAATATGCATTTAAGTTTCTTGCATGTCTTTTTGTGGGTTGGTGGTTCATTTCTTTCTTTTTATCTCTGATTAATAATCTATTGCATGGATGTACAACAGTTTAATTATCCATTCACCTATTGAAAGACATTTTGGTTGGTTCCAATTTTTGGCAATTATATGCAGGATTTTGTGTGGGTATAGGTTTTCAACTCCTTTGGGAAATACCAACAAGCATGATTGCTGGGTAGTATGATAAGCTTATATTTACCTTTGTAAGAAACTGCCAGACTGTCCTCCAAAGTGGCTGTAGCATTTTGCATTCCCACCAGCAATGAATGAGAGTTCCTGTTGCCATTGACATTCTTGCCAACATTTGGTGCTGTCTGTTTTGGATTTTAGCCTTTCTAATGTGTGGTGTTATCTCATTGTTTTAATTTGTAATTCTCTAATTACATATGATGTTGAACATCTTTTCATATGCTTATTTGTCATCTGTGTATCTTCTTAGGTAAGGTGTGTGTTTAGATCTTGTGCCCATTTTATAATTGAGTTGTTTGTTTCCTTATTGTTGAATTTTAACAGTTGTTTGCATCTTTTGGACACAAGTCCTTTATCAAATTTATGTTTTGAAAATACTTTTTTCCCCATCTTCAGCTTGTCTTCTCATTCTCTTAACACTGTCTTTCACAGAGCAGAAGTTTTTAATTTTACTGAAGTCTAGCTTGTTCATTAATTTTTTTTCATGGATTGTACCTTTGGTATTGTATCTAAAAACTCATTGCCAAAGATCATGGAAGCTCCATTGTTGTTGTTGTTGTTAGGTGCCATCGAGTCATTTCTGACTCACAGCGACCCTATGTACAACAGAACAAAATACTGCCTGGTCCTGTGCCATGCTCACAATTATTGTTACGCTTGAGCCCATTGTTGCAGCCACTGTGTCAATCCATCTCGTTGAGGGTCTTCCTCTTTTTCAGTGACCCTCTACTTTACCAAGCATGATGTCCTTCTCCAGGGACTGATCCTTTCTGATAACATGTCCAAAGTATGTAAGACATAGTCTCACCATCTTTGCTTCTAAGGAGCATTCTAGTTGTACTTCTTCCAGGACAGTTTTGTTCATTCTTTTGGCTGTCCATGATATACTCAATATTCTTTGCCAACACCACAATTCAAAGGCATCAGTTCTTCTTCAGTCTTCCTTGTTCATCATCCAGCTTTCGCATGCATGTGAGGCAATTGGCAATACCATGGCTTGGGTCAGGCACACATTAGTCTTCAAGGTGACATCTTTGTTTTCAACACTTTAAAGAGGTCTTTTGCTGCAGATTTGCCCAATGCAATGCATCTTTTGATTTCTTGACTGCTGCTTCCATGGATGTTGATTATGGATTCAAGTAAAAAAAAATCCTTGACAACTTCAATCTTTTCTCCATTTATCATGATGTTGCTTATTGGTCCAGTTGTAAGGATTTTTGTTTTCTTTATGTTGAGGTGTAATCCATGCTGAAGGCTGTAGTTTTTGATCATCATCAGTAAGTGCTTCAAGTCCTCTTCACTTTTAGCAAGCAAGGTTGTGTCATCTGCATAATGCAGGTTGTTAATGAGTCTTCCTCCAATCCTCATGCCCCATTCTTCTTCATATAGCCAGCTTCTTGAATTATTTGCTCAGCATACGCTTGAATAGGTATGGTGAAAGGATACAACCCTGATGCACACCTTTCCTAACTTTAAACCACGCAATATCTTCTCCTTCTCGAATGACTGCCTCTTGATCTATGTACAGGTTCCGTATAAGCACAATTAAGTGTTCCAGAATCCCCATTCTTTGCAACGTTATCCATAATTTGTTATGATCCACACAGTCAAATGCCTTTGCATAGTCAATAAAACGCAGGTAAACATCTTTCTGGTATTCTCTGCTTTCAGCCAGGATCCATCTGACGGTGGTGGGTGGGGAGCTCCAGAGACACATCCAAACTCCCTGAGAGAACAGATTACTGGGCTGAGAGCTTTGGGGACCATGATCTTGGGGGAACATCTAGCTCAACTGACAAAACACAGTTTATAGAGAAAATGTTCTACATTCTACTTTGGTGAGTAGTGTCTGAGGTCTTAAAACCTTGTGAGCAACCATCCAAGATACTCCACTGGTCTCACCCCATGTGGAGCAAGGGAGAATAAAAAAAACCAAAGACACAGGGAAAGATTAGTCCAAAGGACTAATGGACCACAACTACCACAGCCTCCACCAGACTGAGTCCAGCACAACCAGATGGTGCCTGGCTACCACCACCAAGTTCTCTGACACGGATCACAATAGAGGGTCCCAGACAGAGCTGCAGAAAAATGTAGAACAAAATTCTAATTCAAAAAAAAAAAGACCAGACTTACTGGTCTGACAGACTGGAGAAACCCTGAGAGTATGGCCTCCGGGCACCCTTTTAGCTCAGTAATGAAGTCACTCCTGAGGTTCACCCTTCAGCCAAAGATTAGACAGGCCCATAAACCAGAATGAGACTAAATGGGCACAGCAGCCCAGGGGCAAGGATGAGAAGTCAGGAGGGGACAGGAAAGCTGGTAATAGGGAACCAAAGCTCAAGAAGGGGAGAGTGTTGGCATGTCGTGGGATTGGCAACCAATGTCACAAAACAATATGTGTACTGTTTAATGAGAAGCTAGTTTGTTTTGTAAACCTTCATCTAAAGTACAATAAAAAGAATTCTTAAAAATAAAATAAGTAAAAACTCATTGCCAATTGTGTGTTTTACATATACATTTTTACAACAATAAAAAGATAGAAATAAAAAGTCACTGCCAAACCCAAGATCACCTAGATTTTCCAATATATTATCTTCTAGAAGCTTTATAGTTTTGCATTTTACATTTAGGCCTATGATCAATTTTGTGTTAACGTTTGTGAAATGTTTTAAGTCCGTGTTTAGATACATTTTTTTTTCACATTTTGATGTTCAGTTGTTCTAGTATCATTTGTTGAAAAGTCTATCCTTTCTCCATTGAACTGCCTTTGCTCCTTTTTCAAAGATCAGTTGATTGTATTTTGTTGGCTTATACCTGGGTTCTCTATTGTTACATTGATTTTTTTTTTAAATTCTTTTGCCAGTACCACACTGTCTTGACCACTGTAGCTTTATACAGCAAAACCTGCAAAAGCCAGAACCTGTGTAAGGCTGAAACCTGTTAGAGAAGGAAAACTCAAATATTTTCCAGTAATAGAGGGTGATAGAAAAGTGGTAAGACTGCATCCTGTCAAGGCAGAAAACTTGTGAGACCCAGAAAAACAAGACAGTTCCATTGAGTTCTGGCTCTCACAAGTGTCACTGTAGTAAGTTTTGAAGTTGGGTAGTGTCAATCCTCCAGTTTTGTTCTTCAGTATTGTGTTAGCTATTCTGGGTCATTTGTTTTTCCGTACAAACTTTAAAATCGGTTTGTTGATATCCACAAAGTAATTTGCTGGGATTGTGACTGGGATTGCATTGGATTTATACCTCAAGTGGGGAAGAACCTACATCTTAACAATATTGAGTCTTCCTATCCATAAACATGGAGCCCTGGTGGCACAGTGGTTAAGAGCTCAGCTACTAATCAAAAGATCAGCCGTTTGAATCCACCAACCGCTCCTAGACAGCCGTATGAGGCAGTTCTACTCTGTCTTACAGGGTCGCTGTGAGTTGGGATCAGCTTAGTCGCAGTGGGTTTGTTTTTGTTTTTGTTTTTATGCATGAACATGGAATATCTCTCCATTTATTTAGAACTTTTTGCACATATTTTGTTAGATTGTTACCCAAGTATTTTTTCTTTTCTTTTTTCGGTGCTAGTGTGAATGGTGTTGTGTATTTCATTTCAAATTCCAGTTGTTCATTGCTGATATACAGGCAAGCAATAGGAAAGCAATTGACTTTTGTATATTAACCCTGTATCCTGAAACCTTACTATAATCACTTATTAGTTTCAGGAGTATTTTTGTAGATTCTTTGGGGTTTTCTACATAGCCAGTTGTGTCATCTATAAACAGAGAGAGTTTTATTTCTTCCTCCAAAATCTGTATACCTTTTATTTCATTGTCTTGTCTTATTGTATTAGTTAGGACTTCTTATATGATATTGAATATGAATTGTGAGAGAAGACATCCTTGCCTTGCTCCCAATCTTAGGAAGAAAATGTCTAGTTTCTCACCAATAATTATTATGTTATGTGTAGGGTGTTTCTGGAAATTCCCCTCTATTCCTAGGTTACTGAGAGTTTTTATCATGAATGGGTGTTGAATTTTGTCAAGTGATTTTACTGTATCTATTGATATGGTTATATGATTTTTCTTCCTTAGCTTGCTGATATGATGAATTACAGTAATTGCTTTTTTAGTGTTTAATCAGCCTTGCATACCTGGAATAAATCCAACTTCATCGTGGTGTATAATTCTATTTATACATTGTTGGATTCAATTTGCTGATATTTTGCCAAAGGTTTTTGTGTCTATATTAATAAGCAATATCAGTCTGTAGTTTTCTTTTCTTGTTAAGTCTTTGTCTAGTTTTAATATTAGGGAAAGGCTGACTTCATTGCATTTCTGCTTCTATTTTCCAGAACAGATTGCTTAGAATTGATATTATTTCTTCTTTAAATGCTTAATAGAATGCACCAGTGAACCACCTGGACCTGGTACTTTCAGTTTTGGAATGTTATTAATTACTAATTCAATTTCTTTAATAGATATAAGCTTGTTCAGGTTATCTATTTTCCTTGTGCAAGTTTTGGTAGATTGTGTCTTTCTAGGAATTGGTCCATTTCACCTCATTTATCAGATTGAGGACCTAGAGTTGTTTGCAATATTCCTTTATTATCCTCTTAGTGACCATAGGATCAGTAGTGATGTCTCATCTTTTATTCTAATATTAGTAATTTGTATATTCTCTCTGTTTTTTTCTTGGTTAGCCTGGCTAGAGGCTTCTTGTTTTTATTGATCTTTTCAAAGAACCCATTTTTTCCTTTGATTTTTCTCTATTGTTTTCCTGTTTTCAATTTCATTGCTTTTTGCTCTTATTTTTATTATTTATTTTATTCTGCTTAATTTGGATTTAATTTTCTGTTCTTTTCTTAGTTTTCTAAGCTTAACTTAAATTATTGATTTAAGATCTTTATTTTATGTCTATGCATTCAATCCTATAAATTTCCCCTAAGCACTATTTTCACTGTATCCCACACAATTTGACAAGTTGTATTTTCATTTTTAATCAGTTCAAAATATTTTTTAGTTTCTCTTGAGACTTCCTCTTTGACCCATGTGTTAGTGAGAAGAAAAGTTTACTCTCCAAATATTTGGGGAATTTCTAGCTATCTATCTGTTATTGATTTCTAGTTAAATCCCATTGTGGTCTGAGAACATTCTTCATGTTATTTTTATCTTTAAATTTTTTTAAAGTGTTCAATCCCTTTTTCAAACTTAGTTAAATGCCTTTGAACACTTAAAAATTTTATGAACTTAATTTATTCTAGGTTTATTTTTCAATTCTTTGGTTGTTTTATCTCAATTAACAAACAAAATCTTCCCATGGGCTTAAATAACTCCTGTACATCTAAGAGATTAAACACATAAAGATGTTGCTTCTAAAATTTTCTTAAATGTTCCAATACCATATGTACGTTTAGCAAGTTATAACCTTATACGACCAAATCTAAATCAATTATTCAATTACATATCCTAAATTAAAGTTAGAAGGCTGTCCCTCTACTATGACAAATTATTTTTAAAACTACATTAAATATCAAATATAAGCATATTCCCTTTAACACAAAGTTAGTAATATTGTTTTGATACTCTTAAATATTTCTACATTTACTTCAAAATCTTCTGGTGTGAAAAAATGCGTATCCACTTGGGGAACTTAGTTACTATTTCAGTTAACTATGTCTGCCAACTTAATATGAAAAAGTAATTACTGCTCTGGTTAATGACAAAGGCATTGGCCTTGATGCTGCCTGGGTTGTTGTTAGCAATCCCAGCTGGACTCAGTGAACCTTATTTTATAAGTGCTATTTTATAGTTGCTGGTTCATGGGCTTTAAGACTTAAAAAAGGGAGGCAGGGCCAAGATGGCAGAGTAGCCAGACAATTCCTGTGGTCCCTCTTACAACAAAGACCTGAAAAAACAAGTGACTCGATTATATATGATAATCTAGGGGCCCTGAACATCAAAGACAAAGTTGAGGAATTAGACTGAGTGGCAGGGAGAGGGAAAGAATCTCAAATTCCTTAAAAATAAATAAATAAATAAATAAACAGACCTACTGGACTAGGTGAGACTGGATGACTCCACGTGACTATTGCCCTGAGATACTCTTCATCTCTTGAACTGAAATTAACCCCTGAGGTGACTGTGTGGCAAAATAAAAAGTTGGCTCAAAAAATAATGAATATCACCCATAAGTACTGTGATCCTTTACAAAAAATTAGACGTATGGATATTGCTATAAACTGCTATGTAACCTTAGGCAGGCCCTTCAGTATTTGAAACATTGATAAAGGTTGTCACAGATAGAAACAATGAATCTGACCAGCAGCCAGACTCCCACCTATTTCCATCATTTTCACAATTTTAGAATGAGTATATTGTGGAGGTGAGAGGAGTTTACAAGCACAAATATGAAAAATTCTATACATAACATTTTCTGTCACTCATGTTTATCATTTGTCAAAGTCAGTCCTTACAAGAAGTATTTACCACTTGAAAGTATTGAGTCCACAATGAGTATAACCAGGTCAAGTGTCTCAATTCCTGTGTTCCTGGTGTTGAAGGAAGGTGAATTATATTTAAGATTCAATTTAAAAAGTAATTTTTAGTAATAAAAAATGTAACTAACAATTCAGAAAATCCTAGCAAGTATTTATCCAAAAACTAGAATTACACACACACACACACACACACACACACACACACACACAATTTTTGAAAGAATAAATATGTAGGCGGGGCCAAGATGACTGAGTAGTCAGATGCTTTCTGTGGTCCCTCTTACAACAAAGACCTGAAAAAATAAGTGAATCGATTATGTATGACAATCTAGGAGCCCTGAACCTCAGAAGCAAAGTCGAGGAATTGGATGGAGTGGCGGGGGAGGGAAGGATGGTTCAGAAGCAGAGAGGAGTTGCCAGACCTCACCTAGCTGGTCCTGGCACCCTTCAGGCAGGATCAGCTGGCCCACAAGGAGGCAGGCAAGCACTGGCACTCAGGACACGTTTTCTACATCAAGAAAGACCGAGCGGCGTGCTCAAGCTTCCAGAACCAGTGAGAAACAGGGCTAAATTGCTGAAAGATAGGTACAAGTGCCTAACCTACTGAGGGGATAAAAAAAAAAAAACCCTCCTTTTGGGAAGTGCCTCTCTCCCATTTACTTGCCCCCTCCCTGCTCTACTCCAGTCCCAGTCTCACTCTAGGGATTGCTGAGCCCCCTGGGCTGGAAATAGGACCTGTAGCATGCCCTGAGCCGTTCTCCCAGCTTTGGAGAGGGAACAAGTTAACAGACAGGAAAAAATACATTGCCAGCTCCCCTAAGCTGGGAACTCAGGGCAGGCACAGCCCCTTTGCCTAGGCACTAGGCATAATGGTCCATGGACTTTGAATGTCCTCATCCAAGCATAGACTTGAGTGGGCCCATTTCAACAGCATAGGCCCTCATTAGCATAGTACAACAGGGTATATATCTGAAGCCTATTCTCATCTGTATCAGCTATAAGGGGAAGTGGCAGATTTGTGACATTTGACACCACCCTGCCCATTAAGCAGGGTCCTCACCTACCCACATCAGGGGCCTGAGGACTGGTGGCTCCACCCACATCACCTAGCCACCCATGATAGAGGTCCAATAAGTGGTGACTCCCAGTCCTTACAGACAACAGCATTAGGTGTCCACAGTCTGGCTGCAAAACCCACCTACCTACACGCTCTAGGGAACAGGGACACACCTTCCACCCAGACATTCAGGGGCAGCCGTCAGCCCCCTGCCTTGATCAGCACATGACCCCCCACTGCAGCCAGATATCTGTGCCTACTCCAATCACCCCTGCCCGTCTAGCACTATAGGTGAGCACTTGCACCACATACTTGATGACCAATGACCTGGACACCTGAAATAAATACACACAAGAAAAGTAAACAGACCCCTGGACTTACATACATAGTAACAGCTCTAGCCACCTGGAGACAGGACATGAGAGCTTCAAACTAGCTCACACGAGCAACCTATTTGGGTGTATAAAAACAAAATAAAATAAGAAGCTAGGACACAGTAAGCAAACATAAAATAAATAAATATAATAACTTACTGATGGCTTAGAGACAACAGCCAATATCAACTCACATAAAGAGGCAGACCATGATGACTTCAGTAAGCCACCAAAACAAAGGTTCAAGAAATCTTCTGGAGGAAGAGAACTTCTTGGAACTACCGGCAGTAGAATTCAAAGATTAGTATACAAATATCTTCAAGATACCAGAAAGGAGATCATGCAGAACGCAGAACAAGCCAAGGAACACACAGACAAAGTAATAGAGGAACTTAAGAAGGTTAGAAAGAGCATAATGACAAATTTAACAGGCTGCAAGAGTCCACAGAGAGACAGCAAACAAAAATCTAAAAGATTAGCAATAAAATATAGAAAGTCATAGGAGCAGAATTGAGGCAATGGAAGTGAGAATTAGTGAGATTGAAGATAAAGCACTTGACACCAACTTATTTGAGGAAAAATCAGATAAAAAAATTTTAAAAATGAAGAAACCCTAAGAATTATGTGGGACTGTATCAAGAGGAATAACCTAAAAGTGATGGGAGTACCAGAATAGGAGAGGATAACAGAAAATACAGAGGGACTTGTTGAAGATCTGTTGGCAGAAAACTTCCCTGATATTGTGAAAGACGAGAAGATATCTATCCAAGAAGCTTATCAAACCCCACACAAGGCAGACCACAAAAGAAAGTCACCAATACATCTTACAATCAAATTTGCCAAAACCAAAGATAAAGAGAGAATTTTGAGAGCCTCTAGGGATAAATGAAAAGTCATCCACAAAGGAGAGTCAGTAAGACTAAGCTCTGACTACTCAGCAGAAACCATGCAGAAAAGAAGGCAATGGGATGACATATATAAGGGCTTGAAGGAAAAAATTGCCAGCCAAGAATTATATATCCAACAAAACTGTCTCTGAAATATGATGGCAAAATTAGGGCATTTCCAATAAACAGAAGTTAAGGGAATTTGTAAAAACCAAACCAAAATTACAAGAAATACTTAAGGGAGTCCTCTGGTTAGAAAATCAATAACATTAGATAACAAACCAAGACTAGAACACAGGACAGAACAACAAAAGATCAACCCAGATAGGGAAGTCACAAAAAGAAATGAAAGCTAAAACACTGAAAACAGGGAAACAGAGACATCAATATGTAAAAGATGACAACATAAAAACAAGAAAGAGGTACTAAATAATGTAGTTATAGATCTTTCATATGGACAGGAAGTCAAGGCAAAATAAAGAAATGAAAGACTGGTTTAAACTTAGAAAAATAGTGGTAAATATTGAGGTAACCACAAAGGAAATTAACAATCCTACACATCACAATAAAAAACATGAAAAACATAAAGACTCAGCAAATACAAAATCAACAACAATGAAAAAGATAAAAAGAAAATACATAAAGAAAAACAACTCAGCACAGAAAATTAAGTGGAACAAATAAACTGTCAACAAAACACACAAAAAAAATCAAAATGACAGCACTAAACTCATACCTGTCAATAATTACGCTGAATGTAAGTAGACTAAATGCACCAATAAAGAGACAGAGAGTGGTGGAATGGATAAAAAAACATGATCTGTCTATATGCTGCCTACAAGAGACACACCTTAGACTTAAAGACACAAACAAACTAAAAATCAAAGGATAAGAAAAAAAATCAAGCAAACAACAATCAAAAAAGAGCAGGAGTGGCAATATTAATTTCCGACAAAATAGACTTTAATGTAAAATCCACCACAAAGGATAAAGAAGGACACTATATGATTCAAGGATCAATACACCAGGAGGACATAACCATAATAAATATTTACACTCCCAATGACAGGGCTCCAAAATACATAAAACAAACTCTAATAGCGTTGAAAAGAGAAATAGACAGCTCCACAATAGTAGTAGGAGACTTCAACACACCACTTTTGGTGAAGGACAGAACATCTAGAAAAAAGCTCAGTAAAGACACGGAAGATCTAAATGCCACAATCAACCAACTTGATCTCATAGACATATACAGAGCACTCCACCCAACAGCAGCCAAGTACATTTTCTATTCCAGCACACATGGAACATTCTCCAGAAAAGACTACGTATTAGGCCATAAACAAGCCTTAACAGAAACCCAAAGCATCAAAATATTACAAAGACTCTTTTCTGACCGTAAAGACATAAAGTAGAAACCAATAACAGAAAATGCAAGGGAAAAAAGTCAAATACATGGAAACTGAACAACACCTTGATTAAAAACTACTGGGTTATAGAAGAAATTAAGGACGGAATAAAGAAATGCACATAATCAAATGAGAATGAAAACATATCCTACCAGAACCTTTGGGACACATCAAAAGTAGTGCTCAGAGGCCAATTTATAGCAATAAATACACACATCCAAAAAGAAGAAAGGGCCAAAATCAAAACATTAACCTTACAACTCAAACAAATAGAAAGAGAGCAGCAAAAGAAGCCCTTGGGCACCAAAAGAAAGAAAATAATAAAATTAGAGCAAAATTAAATGAAATAGAGATAGAAAAACAATTGAAAGAGTTAACAAGACCAAAAGTTGGTTCTTTGGAAAGATCAACAAAATCAATAAACCATTGGCCAAACTGACAAAAGAAAAACAAGTGAGGAAGCAAATAACCCAAATAAGAAATGAGATGGGCAATGTCACAACAGACCCAAGTGAAATTAAAAGAATCATAGCAGAACACTACAAAAAATTGTACTCCCACAAATTTGAAAACCTAGAGGAAATGGACAAACTTCTAGAAACATACTACCTCCCTAAACTAACACAAACAGAGGTAGAAAAACTAAATAACCTATAACAAACGAAGAGATTGAAAAGGTAATTAAAAAACTTGCAACAAAAAAAAGCCCTGGCCCTGAAAGCTTCACTGGAGAATCCTACCAAACTTTCAGAGAAGAGTTAACACCACTACTAGTAAAGGTTTTTCAGAGATAGAAAAGGATGAAATACTCCTAAACTCATTCTATGAAGCCAGCATAACCCTGATACTGAAATCAGGTAAAGGCACCACAAAAAAAAAAGAAAATTACAGACCAATATCCCTCAGGAATATTCATCCAAAAATCCTCAACAAAACTCTAGTCAATAGAATTCAACAACATATCAAAAAATAATTCACCATGACCAAGTGGGATTTTTACCAGGTATGCAGGTATGGCTCAACATTAGAAAAACAAAAGACAAGAACTACATGATCTTATCAATTGATGCAGAAAAGGCATTTGACAAGGCCAACACCCATTCATGATGAAAACTCTCAGCAAAAACAGGAATAGAAGGGAAATTCCTCAACATAATAAATGGCATTTATACAAAGCCAACAGCCAACAGTATCCTAAATGGAGAGAATCTGAAAACATTCCTCTTGAGAACAGGAACCACACAAGGATGCCTTTATCACCACTCTTATTCAACATTGTGCTGGAGGTCCTAGCCAGAGCAATTAGGCTAGAAAAATAAATAAAGGGCATCCAAATTGGTAAGGAAGAAGTAAAAGTATCCCTATCTGCAGATGATATGATCTTATACACAGAAAACACCAAAGAATCCACAATAAATCTACTGGAACTAAGAGAAGACTTCAGCAAAGCATCAGGATACAAGATAAACATACAAAAATCAGTTGGATTCCTCTACCCCAGCAAAGGTAACTCCAGAGAGGAAATCTCCAAATCAATACCATTTACAGTAGCTCCCAAGAAGATAAAATACTTAGGAATAAATCTAACCAGAGATGTAAAAGACCTATACAAATAAAACTACAAGACACTACTGCAAGAAACCAAAAGAGACCTACATAAGTGGAAAAACATACATTGCTCATGGATAGGAAGACTCAACGTTTCAAAAATGTCAATTCTACCCAAAGTGATCTACAGATACAATGCGATCCGTATCCAAATTCCAATGACATTTTTTAATGAGATGGAGAAACAAATCACTAACTTCATATGGAAAGGGAAGAGGCCCTGGATAAGTAAAGCATTAATGAAGAAGAAGAAGAACAAAGTGGGAGGCCTCACACTACCTGATTTTGGAACCTATTATACCTCCACAGTAGTCCAAACAGCCTGGTACTGGTGCAACAACAGATACATAGACCAATGGAACAGAAATGAGAATCCAGACATAAATTAATCCACCTATGAGCAGCTGATATTTGACAAAGGCCCAAAGTCTGTTAAATGAGGAAAAGACAGTCTCTTTAACAAACGGTGTTGGCAGAACTGGATATCTATCTGCAAAAAAATGAAACAAGACCCATACCTCACACTGTGCACAAAAACTAACTCAAAATGCATCAAAGACCTAAATATAAAATCAAAAACGATAAAGATAATGGAAGAAAAAATGGGGTCAACGCTAAAAGCCCTAATATATGGCATAAACAGAATACAAAACATAACTAACAATGCACTATCACCAGAAGAGAAACTAGATAACTGGGAGCTCCTAAAAACAAACACTTATGCTTGTCAAACGACTTCACCAAAAGAGTCAAAAGACAACCTACGTAGTGGGAAAAAAAATTTGGCTACGACATATCCAATCAGGGTCTAATCTCTAAAATCTACAAGATACTGCAAAACCTCAACAACAAAAAGACAAAATAACCCAATTAAAAAATGGGCAAAGGATATGAACAGGCACTTGACCAAAGAAGACATTCAGGCAGCTAACAGATACATGAGGAAATGCTCACCATCATTGGCCATTAGAGAAATTCAAATCAAAACTACAATGAGATACCATCTCACCACAACACGGCTGGCATTAATCCAAAAAACACAAAATAATAAACGTTGGAGAGGTTTGTGGAGAGACTGGAACACTTATATACTGCTGGTGGGAATGTAAAATGGTACAATCGCTTGGAAATCTATTTGGTGCTTCCTTAAAAAGCTAGGAATAGAAGTACCATAAGATCCAGCAATCCCACTCCTTGGAATATATCCTAGAGAAAAAAGAGCCATCAAGCAAATAGATATATGCACACCCGTGTTCATTGCAGCAGTGTTCACAATAGCAAAAAGATGGAAACAACCTAGCTGCCCATCAACAGACAAATGGATAAACAAATTATGGTATATTCACACAATGGAATACTATGCAATGATAAAGAACAATGATGAATCTGCAAAACATCTCATAACATGGATGAATTTGGAAGGCATTATGCTGAGGGAAATTAGTCACAAAAGGACAAATATTGTATGAGACCACTATTATAAGAACTCAAGAAAAAGACTTAAACACAGAAGAAAACATTCTTTGATGGTTATAAGGGTGGGGAAGGAGGGAGACGGGAATTCACTAACTAGATAGTAGACAAGAATTATTTTAGGTGAAAGGAAGGACAATACACAATATAGGGGAAGTCAACACCACTGGACTAAACCGAAAGCTAAGAAGTTTCCTAAACACAATCAAACACTTCAAGGGACAGTGTAGCAGGGGCGGGGGTCTGGGGACCATCATTTCAGGGGTCATCTAGGTCAACCGGCATAACAAAGTTTATTAAGAAAATGTTCTGTATCCCATTTTTGTGAGTGGCATCTGGGGTCTTAAAAGCTAGCAAGGGGCCATCTAAGGTGCATCAGTTTTTCCCAACCTACCTGGAGCAGAGGAGAATGAAGTACACCAAAGACACAAATGAAATATTAGCCCAAGAGACAAAGGGGGTCACATAAAACAGAGGCTCTATCAGCCTCAGACCAGAACTAGATGGTGCCCGGCTACCACCAATGACCGCCCTGACAGGGAACACAACAGAGAGTCACTGACGGAGCAGGAGAAAATTGGGGTGCAGAACTCAAATTCTAGTAGAAAGATCAGACTTAATGGTCTGACTGAGACTGGAGAAACCCCAGAAGACATGGCTCCCAGTCTCTCTGTTAACCCAGAACTAAAACCATTCCCAAAGCCAACTCTTCAGACAAAGAATAGACTGGACTATAAGACATAAAATGATACTCATGAGGCGTGTGCTTCTTAGTTCAAGTAGATACACAAGACTAAATGGGCAGCTCCTGTCTGGAGGCAAGACGAGAAGGCAGAAAGGGATAGGAGCTGGTTGAATGGACAAGGGAAATCGGAGGTGGAAAGGAGGAATGTGTGGTTACATTATAAGGATAGCAACTAGGGTGGCATAACAATGTGTGTATAATTTTTTTTCCTTTTAATATTTTTTATTGTACTTTAGGTGAAGGTTTACAGAACAAATAGTTTTTCATTAAACAGTCAGTACACATATTGCTTTATGACATTGTTTAACAACCCCATGACATGTCAACACTCTCCCTTCTCGAACTTTTTTTTTTTTTGGTGAAAATATACATAGCCAAAGATACACCGTTTCAAAAATTTCTACATGCACAATTCAGTGACATCTATTACGTTCTTCCAGTTGTGCTGCTATTCTCACTTTAGATGAGGTTTACAGAACAAAATAGTTTCTCATTGAACGGTTAGTACATATGTTACCCTATGACAATTGTTAACAACCCCACTACATGTCAACACTGTCCTTATTTAACCTTGGGTTCCCTATCACCAGCTTTCCTGTCCCACCCCCCTTCTAGTCCCTGACCCTGGACTGTTGTGCCTCATTAGTCCCATTTTGTTTTATGCGGCTGACCAATCCCCAGCTGAACGGTGAACCTCAGAGGTCACTTCACCACTGAGCTAAAAGTGTGTCAGGGTGCCATACTCTCGAGAGTGTATACATTTTTGTATGAGAAACTAACCTGAGCTGTAAATTTTCACCTAAAGCACAATTAAAAAAAAAACAAAGACAAAAAAGGATTGATCTTGCAGGTCATGGCTCTCACATTCATATCTTCAAGGAATAGACACATTAACTTCTCCATAAACCAAACCAAACCCATTGCCATTGAGTGGATTCTGACTGTACTTTACCAAGCATGACCCTGTACTTTAGCAAGCATGATGTCCTTCTCCAGGGACTGATCCCTCCTGAAAACATGTCCAAACTATGTAAGACATAGTCTCATCATCCCTGCTTCTAAGGAGCATTCTGGTTGTACTTCTTCCAAGACAGATTAGCTGGCCATTTCTGCTAGTGACTGTCTTTCTGACCTCCCACTATCTACATGCACTCCTCTTCCTACACATAAAAAACACTACAGCATGACGAAAGTGCAGAATTTCCAGTTGATGCACAGATGTCTCTGTCATATCTAAATGTAGATCCATGTAGTAAGCAACCTATAAACTGAAAATCAAGGTGTCTGTCCCACCCTACACACCCAAAATATACCCAACTGCCCCATAGGATTTCCAAAGAGCAGCTGGTGGATTCGAACTGCTTACCTTTGGGTTAGCAGCTGAGCTCTTAACCAATGTGCCACCAACGCTCCAGAAATCTTTAGCTCCTACTGAGGTTTATCACAAGATTAGATTTTATATTTATTTAGCTGTTAAGAGAAATAAATACCTTTCTGTAAGCATAGGTTAGTAGTTAAGAGCTCTATTTCTGAAGCCAGGCTGTCTGGCTGTGACTCCAGCTCTGCCACTTGGGCACATTACTTAGCACTTTTGCACCTTGATTTTCTCATTTGTAAAAATGAGAAAGGATGATAACAGTATCTACCTTGTAGGTTAATTATGAGGATAAAATGAATGAATATTTGAAAAGCACTTAGAACAGTGCCTGCCACTTAGCTAGTACTATCTAACTGTGGGTAGGAACAAGCTCCCCAGGTGATTTATCCTCACCCCATAATCTGAAAACTACTACCACAAAATCCTAGATCCTCAAGGGAATTAACAGTTTTGTCTCAATATCCTTGTCTCTTGGTACATGTTCCGTACAGAGTAGGCACCAAGGATATGGTTGACAAACGATTAATGTTGATACTGGAAAACAAGTTCCCCCCCTTCCCTATAGATGGTATTTTTAGCTAGAAATGAAGAATACCCTATCCCTCATCCCCTGGATTAACTTCATCTATAGTGTGAAGGGGTTTGCATATGTTGGAAGGAGGCAGTAAAGAGATTCTCCTTCTCTGTTGTTGATAGCTGCCTTGAGTCATGGCAACTCCACGCATGATGAAATGAAATGCTGCTTGGTCCTGCATCATCCCCATAATTTGTTGTGATGGGACTATTGTGATCCATAGGGTTTTCATCGGCTGATTTTTGGAATGGGAAAGCTATTAGTATGGGAAAATGAGAGCCCAAAACTCAGAATTAGTCAATATATCACCAGCACTATAAGGTGGCGAGAGTGGACAGAACAACTGTCAGATGTGCTTGGGCCTGCTGGGCAGATACATCTTTACACTGAAGATGGGCATATTGGGCTTGCTTAATTTCTTTCTCTGAGTTCATGTTTGTTGAGCGTCTTTCTGATTTTGCTTTTCTCAAGGGATGTTGAAATGTTTTCAGTGTTTACTACAATTTACATGTGGTATTTAATTTTCACAGCAACCCTAGAAGTTGTTATCCCTGTCTTCTTGTTGTTAGGTGCCGTCGAGTCGGTTCCAACTCATAGCGACCCTATGTACTACAGAATGAAACACTGTCCAGTCCTGTGCCATGCTCACAATCGTTGTAATGCTTGAGCCCATTGTTGATGCTACTGTGTCAATCCATCTTGTTGGGAGTCTTCCTCTTTTTTGCTGACCCTGTACTTTACCAAGCATGATGTCTTTCTCCAGGGACTGATCCCTCCTGACAACATGTCCAATAGTCTCGTCATCCTTGCTTCTAAGGAGCATTCTGGTTATACTTCTTCCAAGACAGATTAGCTGGCCATTTCTGCTAGTGACTTTCTGACCTCCCACTATCTACATGCACTCGTCTTCCTACACACAGAAAACACTACAGTATGATCAAAGTGCAGAATCTCCAGTTAATGCACAGATGTTTCTGTCATATCAAAATATCCATGTAGTAAGCAACCTATAAACTGAAAGTCCAGGTGTCTGTCCCATACTACACACCCCATATACTCTGGTGGAGCAGAGACAGAATAACACAGGTAAGACTGCTGTTTTGAAAGGGATGAATGAGAGACTTGTAGTCACTGGTCTACAGCTATTACGGACTGAATTGTGTCCCCCAAAACGATATGTTGAAGTTCTAACTTCAGGTACCTATAAATGTCACCTTGTTTGGAAATAGGGTCTTTGAAGACGTTATTGGTTAACATGAGGTCATACTGGAGTAGGGTGGGTCCTAACCTATATGAGTGGCGTCCTTATAAGAAAGAGAAACACACAGAGGGAAGACGTCAATGTGGAGATGGAAACAGAGATTGGAGTGATGCATCTACAAGCCAAGGAACACCAAGAATCACCAGCCATCATCAGAAGCTAGGAGAGAGGCATGGAACAGATTCTCCCTCAAAGCCCTCAAAGGAATTAACTTACCCAATACCGATTTTGGACTTCTAGCCTCCAGAACAGTGAGACAATAAATTTCTGTTCTTATAAAGCACCCAATTTATGGTACTTTGTATGGTAGCCCTAGAGAACTAATGAAACAGAAGTGATGAAATCCTGCCAGGCAGGCATTGTGAAGACCTCTGGCCCAAGGTCACATAACTAACTTAATTTGTTCAGTTTCCAAAGTGGATAAACTTTCTCTCTACCACAGTGCCTGTTATGGATTGAATTGTGTCCCCCAAAAATATGTGTCAACTTGGCTAGGCCATGATTCTCAGTATTGTGCGGTTGTCCTCCATTTTGTGATTTGATGTAATTTTTCTATTTGTTGTAAATCCTAATCTCTGCCTATGGTTAATGAGGCAAGATTAGGGTATGTTAAAGAGGATTAGGGTGGGATGTAACACCCTTACTCAGGTCACAGCCCTGACCAGATTTAAGGGGAGTTTCCCTGGGGTATGGCCTGCATCACCTTTTATCTTACAAGAGATAAACGGAGAGAGAAGCAAGCAGAGAGATGGGGACTTCATGCCACCAAGAAAGAAGTGCTGGGAGCAGAGTGCATCCTTTGGACCTGGGGTCCCTGTGCTGAAAAGCTCCTAGACCAGGGGAAGATTGATGACAAGGACCCTCAACCAGAACTGACAGAAGAAGCCTTCCCCTGGAGCTAGCACTCTGAATTTGGACTTCTATCCTCCTAGACTGTGAGAGAATAAAGCCATCCACTTGTGGAATTTCTGTGATAGCAGCACTAGAGATCTAAGACACTGCCTAAAACAAGATAATAGGCTGACCAGCTGAGTTTTATTATGAGTTATCCATTGTCTGTCTTCCCCCATAGATTATAAGCCCTGTGAAGACCATCTTACTCACCATTATATTCCAAGTGACTAGCAAAGTGTCTGACACACAGGAGATGCTTAATAAATGTTTATTGGATGAACACATGACATTACCATTACAGTTTATTGGCCATTATATTTTTCAGTGTAAATTAATAAATAGGAATTTTGAGTTAGATACCAGTCTTCACTGAGTTTAGTCATCATGAATCAGTCTTCCTGAGGCAAAATCACTAGCCTGATTGAGTTTCTTAACTTACAAAGCTAAGCACCAGATTCTGGACTGATAGTTCCACTGAGTTCTTTCAAATACAACAATACTTAAACATCATCCATAGCAAAGTGCTATATACTGCAGGTTTTGTTGCTTGTTTGTTTGCTTGTTTTTACTCAGAAGCACATAATTGGATACAAGATGAATCATTTAATCAGCCTCCTTGGTTTGTTGCCCACTTTCATCATTGGTCTGAACACAGTCCTCTGTTATTTTACTTCATGTACTTGTTTATTAATATAATAAACAGCATGAATCTATCATCCAACCTAAAGACTTGAACATTCAGCATTATGCTACTAAGATTCATTCATGGTGTTGTGTGCTTCTTTAGCTCATTAATTTTCTCTGAAGTATAATATTCCATTGTGAAAACATACCACTATTTATTTATCAGTTTTCCTATCCATGATCATTTGAGTTGTTGCCAGTTTTTTTTGCTATTGTGAATGTTAGGGTACCCTAGAGGTGGAGGATACCTAAGTAATTAGTACTCCACCAGTTATCAGGCCACTCCCAGTCACCTCCCCACTCACTTCCTTGAAGTTGTTTTGCAGACTCTCTAGAGAGCCCTGGATGGATCCAGATCTAACTGGCTCAGAGTGGTCAGACACGTGTAGAACAGACAAAGATGATCGACAGACCACCCCGGGACCACCATGCATGCTCAATAACACTAGAGAACTCATGCCAAGGAACAAAAAGACTCATGTCAAAGAACCAAAATCACTGGACATATGTCATCTGCAGTAGCCAAGCCCATTTCAAAAGCGAAGAGTCCATTGGATGCTTGTGTGCCAAGTCTTAGCCGCACCCCTTAATAAATAATCAATAGAAACTATGTATATGTAGAACTTCCTGACCCTGCCCACCTGCCTTCCTCTACCCCTATATGAATATATATATAATTCCCCAAACCTATAAAATGTAAATGTTTCTCAAATTGAGGAACTCAATCTCTGTGTTCCAGCTTGCTAGCCTGTGAAATAAACTTTCTTCCTCTAAAAACCAGCGTCTGAGAGATTGGCTCCTTGCACACTGGGCACAGAACCATTGGTCCAGTTTAATAAACAGGAAGCTGTGAATATTCTTGAAGATAAATGGGTAAGAGTTCTAGGAGTGGAACTGCTGAGTCATAGGATTTACATAATTCAACTTTATAAGGTAACTACAAATCATTTTCTAAAGTAGTTGTAACAACTTAAACTCCCCTCAGCAATGTGTAAGTTCCTATTGATGTTATGTAACTTCTTTGAAATTATATATTATTTGCATAGAAATGTTGATTTAACTAGAATCTCTATGTCTGAGTATATTAATCACATCACTTTAGAACATCCAGACAAAAAGGAAAAGAATAAAAGATGAAAGCCAAACAATTTATTTTAAGTTTGCAATAATGAATTTTACATTCATATTTGAACATGTGTAACATTGTTTATACATAAGTATCACTGATAAACTAAGAAGAATTTACTGCATATAATTTGCACTTAGAATTTATAGTTTCCTCTTTCCTAATGTTTTTTTCTTTTTCAGAGTTGACCAGAAACTCTAGGACTCCTTTAGCAACCCACCAGTCTCTTCTACACTCACGTAGTACTCTATAGATACCTTTATCTTAACACTTAGAGCAGAAACTATTTGTCTCCCAATGTCTTTTCTTTCCATCTTACAGGAATGGAATTTTTAGCACAGAGTTGCTAAACGAAAGACAATAATTCCCAGCTTCCTTTCCCTCACCATGTTACTAAGTCTGGCCATTGGAATAAGAGCAGAAGTGATGGGGGCAATTTCTGGTCCGTGCCCTTAAAGCATTCCCTTTTAGTGGAATTTCAATGAGAAGCCAGAAGTTGAAGCAACCAACTCGAACTTATTAAGGAAGCTGTACATTAAGAATAGCAGAGTTTCAATATGGAAGCCTGTGCTGCTGATGTCTTCAAATAGGAAAGCCAGCTTGGACATGAGAAATAATTTGTCTTATTGAAACAATTGTCATTTTGGGATTATTACTAAAGCAGATGGTGTTATATCCTAACACATAACTTATACCTAAAATTGGGGTGCTGCTGTAATAAAACCTACAGCATGAGACATTGACAGACAACAGGTGGTGAGATTATCACAGACTGCAACTCGGGAAAATCTTATTATGCAAAGACAAAGTGTTTGGTACAACTGTCACCATATGACACCTTAAAAGGCAAAACACATACCTATAGATCCTATACCTCTAGGGCAGTGTTTCTCAACAGGTGTCCTATTGGCATTTTGAGTAGAACAACTTTTTGTTGTTCAAGAATACTCTGGTCCATCTAAGATACTCCACTGGTCTCACCCCATCTGAAGCAAGGGAGAATGAAGAAAATCAAAGACACAAGGGAAAGATTAGTCCAAATGACTACAGCTTCCACCAGACTGAGTCCAGCACAACTAGATGGTGCCTGGCTACCACCACCAACTGCTCTGACAGGGATTCCAGTAGAGGGTCCTGGACGGAGCTGGAGAAAAATACAGAACAAAATTCTAACTCACAAAAAAAAAAAAAAAAAACCAGACTTACTGGTCTGACAGAGCCTGGAGAAACCCTGAAAGTATGGCCCCTGGACTTCCTTTTATCTCAATAATGAAGTCACTCCTGAGGTTCACCTTTCAGCCAAAGATTAGACAGGCCCATAAAACAAAACTAAACTAAAGGGGCACACCAGCCCAGGGGCAAGGACAAGAAGGCAGAAGGGGATAGGAAAGCTGTTAATAGGGAACCCAAGATCGAGAATGGGAGAGTGTTGCATGTTGTGGGGTTGGCAACCAATGTTACAAAACAATATGTGTACTAATTGTTTAATGAGAAGCTAGTTTATTCTGTAAACCTTCATCTAAAGTATAATAATTAAAAAAAAAAACAACCAGTGAAAACCCTATGGATCACAACAGTCTTATTCCTAACCAATCATGGGGATGGTGCAGGACTGGGCAACATTTCATTCCATTGTGCATAGGTTCACCATGAGTTGGGGGATGACTTGACGGCAGCAAAAAACAACATCAACCAATATGGAGGAAGAGAAATACCCAATGCCAGCCCCCTCTAGCTTTCCATAGGGAGGGAAGTACCCAATTCTAGCCTTCCTCTTTCACCTAACGAGTGAAAAAAATCTGAGAAGCACTTGTGAAGGTCACAGTCCAGGGGGACAGGCTCACAAAAAGACTGAGATCTAACCACAGACTTACAGGATGGCCCCCTACACACACACATTACCACCACGTTAATATCAATGGGGCTTTACAGGGGATCACAACTGAAAGAATCTCAGTTCCTCTTATCCAATACATCATGTCTAGCTTTCAACAAAAAATGACAAGGTGTATTAAAAAAGCAAAAAACACAGTCTGAAGAGAAAGGGCAAATATCAAAACCAGACAGATATGACAGAGATTTTGGAATTGTCAAACCAGGAATCAAAAAAAAAAAAAAAGAAAACAGACAAGGGTTCATATTGATACTCAAAAGGAGGAAGATGGCAGAGAAAAACAAAAACAAAACTTGCTGGATGTATACCAAAAATCATTCCCTTTGCCATCAAGTCAATTCCAACTCATAGCAACCCTATAGGACAGAGTAGAACTGCCCCACAGTGTTTACAAAAAAAAAGAATACTCTGGACATTGAAGTATATTTAGCATCCCTGCTCTCTGTTCATCAAATACCAGTCAACTCCTTTGTACATCAAATTGAAAAACGTATGAATGGCTCTGAAGAGAAACTCTTCCTAGGAGATAAGATTGTGACTATAAGCCTTTAATGTTAAATTTCAGCAGCAAGATGTCAGATAACTTCTCTTTTAGTCTGTAGGTTATGGCACCATAAGAATCAACGTTTAGCCTGATGGAGGACACATTAAGAGATCCTAGACTTTGAGCTGGAAGCAGAGACTGAATGGGACTTTAGGATTCTCTTCCTTGGGAAGGATGAGCATGTTCTGAAAGCGGAAAGAAGTATGCTGTCTTAGTTACCTAGTGTTGCTATAACAGGAATACCATGAGTGGGTACCTTTAACAAACAGAAATTTATTTTTTCACAGTTTAGGAGACTAGAAGTCTGAATTCAGGGTGCTGGCTCTAGGGGAAGGTTCTCTGTTGGCTCTGGAGTTGGTCTTTCTCTCTTTTCAGCTTCTTTCCTTGGCTCATTGGTGATCTTCATATGGCATGTATCTTTCCCCATCTCTGCTTTTTTGCTACTTGCTTTATCTGCTTTTTTATATCTCAAAAAAGATTGACTTAAGAAACATCTCTACACTAATACTGCCTCATTAACATAACAAAGAAAACCCTATTCCCAAATGGGATTATAACCACAGGTATAATAGGATTTACAACACATATTGGGTTGGGGGGATACAATTCAGTCCATGACAGATGCTTATAGATAGTTGGTGGACGAAGAGAAAGACTTTGACAATGATGGTTAGCTTTCCTCAGAATCCATTTTTCCCTTCTAACATAATAATGGAATTTTTAACTGGGCATGTGGCCACCCAGCTACAGACATTTTTCAGCCCCCTTTGCAGTTAGATGTGGTGGCATGAATAGGTTCTGGCCAATAGCATGTGAGAAGAATGAGGTATACAACAACCAGGACATATGCTTAAGTAGAAGAGTATGCCTTCCTTTATTTCTTTTCTCCCTTTTGCTGGCTGGTATGTGGGCATGATGATAGAAACAGAAGCAGCCAGGTTTTCCACAATATGGAAGCCACATATTGAGGTTGGCAGGTCAACTACATAGAAAGAGCCTGGAGCCTTGGTGACTTAAAGAGGGGAGCCACCGTTTTAGCTCAAATTACTTTTTTCATCTCTTTCTTTATTGTTTTAAAAATACACATATCACAACTTTGCCATTTCAACATTTTTTAGTGTGCAATTCCATGAGACCAATGACATGTATCATGCTGTACAATTATCACCAGTATTGGTTGCTTACTTTTCCATCTCCATAAACAAAAACTCAGTGCAACCTACACGATGACTCCTCCCTTTCCATGTCCCTCCTGCCCCTGCCAACCACCATTAAACTCTGATCTCTATACATTTGCCTATTCTAGGTATTTCATATTTGTGAGATCATACAATATTTGTCCTTTTGAGATTGAGTTATTTCACTCATCATGTTTTCAAGGTTCATCCATGTTGTGGAATGTAGCAGAACTTCATTTCTCTTTACTGCTGCATAATATTCCATTGTGTGTATATACAACATTTTGTTTATCCATTCTTCTGTTGATGGACAATTGGGTTGTTTCCACCTTTTGGCTATTATGAATAGTGTGACTGTGAACATGAGTATACATGCTTCTGTTTTGTTTGCAGATTTTTAAAATTTGAGGTGCCAGTATATCTGAATTAGGGGATTTCAGAACTGAAATTGGATACTCCATTCTGAATTGGAGAATTTCACTTCTACTCTTCTGAGAAACACTCAGCCTTCCTCAAGGTTTTACTGTTTGAAAAACAAATGGCCAGTACCTGGTAAGGATGTCTACGCAGCTGGCCCCAGAGAAGGCCCTCATTGATAAGTAAAGTAAGAGCCTGTAAGTAACTTTCAAACTTCTCACTCCCAAATTAAATTTTATTCACTGGGATTTTTTTCACTGTAAGCTACTAGTTCTTCGTAAAGTAGTAAGTAGGTAGAAATTAAGTTGTTAGAATAAGGAGGCAGATCACCACTGTAATCTGTAATCCAAGATCTGTAATCCAAGAGTGCACAGATTTGGGCCTTGATTTATGTAAATAAACTTCTTGTTTTAACTACTTTCAGGGAATTTCCCAGTGGAGACCTAGGCTTTATCTCCTTCCCTCTTTAGCCAAACTTTCAGCTGAATAAGCAGCTTTTACATTTCAAATGACTTAGATTTAAAGCTGATCTAGTCTTTAACTTTTCCTTTCTAATGGTCAGGCCAGTATACATCACTGAACCTTCAGGGTGTTTATACATTTCATTTTAGAAATATTGCCTTAGTCAAATTGTATCAAGAACAAGAGATGTGTTTTAGACTATAAATTGATGTGAAGAAGATTTGTAGTTAATTAACCTTTGTAAGGAAACCCTGGTGGCCTAGTGGTTAAACAGCTACAGCTGCTAACCAAAAGGTCAGCAGTTCAAATCCAGCAGGTGCTCCTTGGAAACTCTATGGGGCAGTTCTGTTCTGTCCTATAGGGTTGATCTGAGTCAGAATCGACTCTATGGCAATGGGTTTAGTTACACTCTGTTAAAATACCTCTTTGTTCTGCCTACAAAGCAGAACAAGCTGATGCAGTCAACTTGAATGCATGTGTTCTCCAGTGGAATGAAATTACTCCTTAAATAAAATTTGTTTTAATATATCAGAGCTTTGGTCCAGTGACTTCACTAGGACAGTTTGTATCACTGATTTCAAGTCTTTTGGGTATATATACCTACGAGTGGAATTGCTGGGTCATATGATCTGCCATTGCCGTCAAGTTGATTTCAATTCATAGCAATCTTATAGGACAGAGTGGAACTGCCCCATAGAGTTTCCAAGGCTGTAATCTTTATGGAAGTAGACTGCCACGTCTTTCTCCTGCGGAGTGGCTGGTGGGTTTGAACCACCAAACTTTTGGTTAGCAGCTGAGCACTCAACCACTGTGCCACCAGGTCATATGGTAGCTTTATGTTTAACTTTTAAAAAATAAAATAAAATTCCACTAAACAGGTGCTTATCGAACATTGGCTACGAGTTAAGCTCTTTTCTAGGCACTGTGGGCATTACAAAAGAAGAATAAGACAGAGCTGCCTGCTCTCCAGGAGCTTACAGCTTAGATGAAGAGACAGCACACACAGGAATCAGGTAAAATACTTGACCCTGGAGTGCTGAGCTAAGCATGGCAGCTGAGGGGAGACAGGAGTTCAGTGAGCAAAGTGTGGGTTGAATGGTAAAGGAAGACACTGTGGAAGAGCCTGGGAGAGTCCCTGCCCTGTGTCTGCACCTGAGGGAAGATGGGCTCCCAGGACCCCTCTCTGAAAGTAATGATGCAATAGGAAGTTGCTCTCCTTGTCCTCCTCATCACTCGGAGATACGGAAGCCTTGGTGAAAAAGACCATGTATCCAGCAGGCGCCTCACCAGGCTAATACCTACCTGTGATGGAGGTGGATGTGTTTTGCATACGGCAAGGACATGAATTCTGTGGGACCAAAGGACGGGATGACATAGATTGAATTGTGTCCCCCAAAAATATATGTTGTAAATCCTAACCTCTATGCTTGTAGTTATAACCCCATTTGGGAATGAGTTTTCTGTTATGTTAACAAGGCAGGATTAGTGTAGGGTATATCTTGAGTCCATCTCTTACAAGAGATAAAAGGAGCAGATTAGGGATGCAGAGATGGGGCAAGATAGGAGCCAAGACACATGGAGATCTCCAAGGAACCAGGAAGCAGAAGCTGAACAAACAAGGACCTTCCTCCAGAGCAGACAGAGAGAAGGCCTTCCCCTAGAGCAGGCGCTCTAAATTCAGACTTCTAGTCCCCTAAACTGGGAGAAAAGAAATTTCTGTTTATTAAAGCCATCCACTTGTGGTATTTCTGTTATAGCAGCACTAGATAACTAAGACTACCCATCTCTCAGATCTCATCAGCTCAAATTTTTAAGTGAAAGAGAAATTAATTTCTACTGTATAAGCCATTGTTAATATTGAGTCTCTCTTATGGTAAGTGAACCCATGCTAAATATGATAGTATCTACCACACTGATTTGCATTCTTTCACTAGATTTAAAGAAGTTTGAGGCCTAAGAACTTGCCATTTTTGTTTTTAGCTTCAATATCTAGAACAGCACTGGATATTTTAAAAAATATATTTCTGGTTCTGGGCAAGCACAACTAAGTTCTGCTCAATAGTGAATATTCCTTGGATATGAACTTCTGATTAGAGGAATTAATGTCATGACGTTCTATGGTGAATACTTCATATATATATTTCATATCTTCAAGTCTAAGCATATTTGTTGCTAGGATGTGAGTAGTAAATTATGCAGTACAAGCTGTGATAAATCAAGACTAGGCTTACTGCATAAGCCATGGCTAAGTCTACTACACTGAAACCTTGGATACGCCTGATGATGAAATGAAAAGTAGAACACTAAAGCTGTGCCTAAGTAAGAATTTCTTTGTATGATAAGGATAGGGTGATCATAGATCCTGGTTTGTTCAGGGCAATACTAATTTATACCTGTGTTGTGGCATAATTATCAATAATGTCCCCTTTTATTCGCAAAAGTATCCTTGTAAGAATGGGCTCTTGCGAACTAAAGTGTTCTTCCTTCTACCTCACCCCAATCCAGCCCAAAACAGTATAAAAGGCAGCAAGCCCAAAATTCTGGACTCCTATGACCCAGAAGATATCTAACTTCTCATGAGCTACTGTATTAGTTACCCAGGGCTACCGTAACAAAGTCCCACAAAGTGTGTGGCTTATAAGAACAGAAATTTATTATCTCACGGATATGGAGGCTAATAATCCAAATTCAGGGTGTCAGCAGGACCATGTTCTCTCTGAAGGCTCTGGGGGAAGATCCTTTCTCATCTCTCTCAGCTTCCTGTAGCCCCAGTTGTTTCTTGGTGTCTAGATGAATCTTCACATGGCCACCTTTCCACTCCATTCTCCTTTTTTAAAAAGACACGCCTCAGATGGGATTTGTACCCACCCTCCTCTGGGATGACCTCGTGTTAATTTAAATGATGCCATTTCCAAATGAGGTCACATTCACAGGTACAGGGGCTAGGACTTCAACATGTGTTTTGGTGGGACATAATTCATTCCATAAACTGCTACTAAGATCATCAGCTTTCTGGCCTGCCTCATTGGGAAGAAGATACTTCTACTTTCTTGCATCTTTAGTCTCACATGTTGTTTTGCCCTGTTAGTTTGCTGATATAATTGGAAACTGAAGTGATAATAACATTTAACTGAGTCCAGGCCATCATTTTCACCAATCTAAAACCTGGGCTGGGCTTTGTGATCTGGCCTTCCTCAGCAACAGAACATTTTCTTTCAAATGTCTAAATTTTTAATGCTCTCAAAATCAAAATAGGGAGCACAGCTAGTGCCCAGATCTTGGTTTCTAATGTTATTGTCCAATAAAAAAACCTGGGCTCCGGGGAGACGTAGCTGATTCTAAGACTAGGGAAGGAGATATTTAAGATGAGCCTGGAGCATCATGTAGTGCCAGGAAGTAAGGAAATGCTCCCAAACAAAAACAAAGTAGCAAGACACATTGATGGAAGTATGTCAAAGATGTACAAGGAGTCAAATGAAAGAGCTCTCAACAGCCAAAGCTGTATGAATTTGAGCAAGAAAATAAATAAAGTAGTATTGGATTATAACCAAAAGTATAAAAAAAAATTCCATGAGTCTATACTGATATAAACAAATGATTAAGTAAATTAATAAATGGGGGAGAAGAGACAAATTTCCCATGCAGAAGTATTCTGAAAAATTATGTAGATACTCCAACCTAAATAAGGGGGGGACGCATAACTCTCCACTCAATAGGTGTACGCTGCAGGTAGTGACTTTCTTGCAAAGAGGACAGTATGGCGGGGGGGGGGGGGTGGAGTAACTTTACACTGGAGAATCCTGACAAATGCTACCTTAGCCAGGTGATCAAGGTGATCACGGTCAACATCAACAGTCAAATCATGTTGATTGTATGTACCCTTGATATGATGTGATGAGAATGGCACTTTACCTCTGTGACCTTCTTCCCCCACATCCATAACCCTAGTCTAATCATGAGGAAAAACATCAAACTCCAATAGAAGGGGCTAGTCTCAGTCACATGGCCACACCTCCCTACAATATACTCCTCAAAATTGTCAAGGTCATCAGAAACAAGGAAAGCCTGAGAAATATCACAGCCAGGAGGAGACTGAAAAAAAGCAACGACAACTAAATGTAATGCAATATCCTGACTAATATCCTGGAAATGGAAAAGAGTTTAGGCAAAAAACTAAAGAAATATGAATAAAGTATAAATTTTAGTTAATAATGATGTACCCATACTGGTTCATTAATGGTAACAAATGTATTTGGCTAACGTAAGGAGTTCTGATGGTGCAACAGTTAAGCACTCAGCTGCTAACCAAAAGGCTATGCGGGAGAAAGACCTGGTGATCTGTTTCCATAACGATTAAACCAAAACCAAACCAAATCCATTGCCTTCGAGTCAATTCTGACTCACAGAGACCCTATAGGGTTTCCAAGGCTGTAAATCTTTACGGAAGAAGACAGCCACATCTTTCTCTTGAGGGGTGGCTGGTGGGTTTGAAGTGCCGACATTTTTTGGTTTGCAGCTAAGCGCTTTAACCACTGCGCAACCAGGGCTCCTTTCTGTAAAGATTACAGCCAAGAAAACCTTATGGGTTAGTTCTACTCTGTCCCATGGGGTCTCTATGACTTCCCGGCACCCAATGATAGCAATGTAAGATGTTAATAATAGGGAAAACTGGATGTGGGGTATATGAGAACTCTATACTATATTTCCAATTTTTCTGTAACTAAAACTGTTCTAAAATAAAGTTTATTTTAAAAATCTGAAGTACAAAGTATTTTTTTAATTGTTTGTAAAAAGCAGTTCTACTTAAGCACTTTTAAAAAGTAAAACTAAAAACCAAAACCTGCTGCCATTTATAGAAACCCTATAGGACAAAGTGGAACTGCCCTATAGGATTTTTCAAGGAGCAGCTAGTGGATTCGAACTGCTGACCTTTTGGTTAGCAGCAGAGCTCTTAACCACCGCACCCCCATGGCTTCTTTAAAAAGGAAGACCTCAGCGTTTTCCAGATTTCAACCCCAGTAAATTATTGTGACTGTTTTGCTTTATTTTCCACATAAAGCGGATGCTTAAGTTAACCTGTCTCAGTAGCAGAATGTATGAAAATACTTGAATTCTGCTTGATGATCTCAGGGACAATCTATTACCTTTGAAATACAAGCTTATTAACACATTTTCCAACTTGAGAGTGAGTTGTTTTCTAAAAGTTTACATTTAACTCAAGCGCATGAAACTTGAAACACACTTTCCCACAGAAATGTTATTATAAAACAGTGGCTAATTCCCAGGCCAGCCCAGAGAAGCTGATTAAGCTAATCAGCAGAAAGAAGACATTTGTAATGAAAACAGTGTGAAACAACAATAAGAATTTAAAAATAAAAAAACACCTTGCCTTTTAAACTCAAAAGATATTTAAACATGCCCTTTAAGTTTATTCTTATCAAATCCATCACATTACAGTGTGTGAGCCAGGGACTCACTTTGGGCCTCTTTGCATATAACCTTAAACCTAGAAATGCTGCACTACAAGGTGGGTAGGGGCAGCGGAAGCTGTAACAGGGCGTGAATGGGAGATGGAGAGACTGTGCACGGTGTGGGAAGGTAAGTATGCTATTTTAACTTCTAGAAGCGCAATGAAACTGGTACCCCACGGGATGAAGGAAGGGATAGAAAAGAGGATTCGGGTTTCTGTTTCTTACGTACGCCTTCTACCGTTGCCCATTGCTGTAGAGTCAATTCCGACTCATAGCAACCCTATAGGACAGGGTAGAACTGCCCCACAGGGTTTCTAAGGAGCGGCTGGTGGATTTGAACTGCCAACCTTTTTGTTAGTGGCTGTAGCTCTTAACCACTGAGCCTCTCTGTATGCTCTCAAATCACATCTGATTCTATAATGTTCTTAAAACACATATGTATAAGTTCCTATTATGTATACTTCTATAATGCCTCTTACACTGTTATGTTTCTCTAATGCTTTTAAACACCTATGTACAAGTCAATTACAATGTGAAGTGAGAAATAGAGAATTTCTGAACTTAGAATTAGAAACATATATATTTCTATAATGCTCTTTAACCAGTAACAATCAGTCTTTAGAAATTTGTTCTAACCTTGAAAATAGATAATACAAGTATGTTAAGTAGTCAGTAAATAACTTTCTGAAATTGGGCTGTGCACCTGCACTCTGTGATAATGAAATGTAGCATTAACCAAATCTCTATAAATTAGCAAAACATAAATATGGTACTAAACAATTCTTATCATTTTTAATTAACTTGACTTTGAAACATGTAGTAAACAAGAACATAAATATGTCATACAACAATTCCCTAATTGGCAAGAAAACATAAATTAGCAAAACATAAATATGTCATACAACCATGCCTTTAACTGGCAATAAAACATACCAATTACAGTTGAACATGACAGCACACAGGGTATATAGACTCGTGGATTTCCGCTCATTTCTGGAGAAGACAAAAGCAAAGGTTCTCTCTGACTCTCTGTTTTAAGACTGAGAAGCCTGTTGAAATACTGTTCATCACAACTGACCTCGGATCCTAGCTACAGTGGATCTCCTCTTGTTCCAAGAGTGGTAAAGTCTTGTCCCAGAGACCACTTGTTAAAGGTAAAACCTGAAGTCTAAAGATTTGGACTCTAACATTTCCACTAACATTGCAATTGTTGATTCTGATTCTCCAGTGCTAAATGAATGTCTTGAGGTCTTACTTGCATGTCTTGCCATGACTACCTTGCAATAAACTCAACAAGTTTATGCATGACAACCCTGAGCATTTCTTTATTATTCTTAAAATAAAATCCTCCAGGACACTCTCTCATCATCCTAGAATCATTATTGCACCACTATCCAGAGGGCAAGTTACAGAGTGGTCTGTGGACAGCTGGTAAGCACAAATGAGGAGGCAGCTAACTCAACAAGCTTGTAGTAACCTGAGTACAAAGGTAGACAGCAGTAGGCAGTAGACATGGGCTCCTTACAGCAGTGTGCCACTAACGGAAGACAAAGAAAGAAAATGAATTCACATAGGAGACCTACAGAAATGCTGACAGGGTGTGAAAAGTAAATAAATTTCCAATATGGAGGATCATAAAAGGAAACAGAGGTAAGAGGTAAATACGAAGTTTTCTGCAGTGGGCCAGACAAAATGAGATCACTATTTCTTTAGCATGGTTATGTCTGAGTTTGATGTATTTTGGGTTTGTCTGTTCTGTTTTGGGGAGGCACTTCATAAGTAATCCTGTTTCATAAACACTATGTATTTTTAAATTAAAAGAAATGAGAAAATACTATAACATAAAAAATTAACATTTCAAAAGCATACTCAAAAACAAATATTTCTATCAACTAAGTAAGGAAACAAACTGCAGATTGGGAGAAAATTTTTGGGAACCATATATCTGATAAAGATTTACTATCCAGAGTAAATAAAGAACTCCTACAACTTGAAAACAAAAAGACAAACAACCTAATCAAAAATGGGTAAAGGACCTGAACAGACATTTCACCAAAGAGAACATTTAAATGGCCAACAAGCACATGAAAAGATGCTCAACATCATTAGTCTTTACCCATTGCCATTGAGTTAATTCCAACTCATAGTGACCCTATAGGACAGAATAGAAGTGCTCCATAGGATTTCCAAGCCTGTAAATATTTAAGGAAGCAGACTACCACATTTTTCTCCCACGGAGTGGCTAGTGGGTTGAAACAGCCACCTTTCAGTTAGCAGCTTAGTGCTTTAACGACTGTGCCATCAAGGTTCCTCTCATTAGTCTTTCCAAAACCAAACTTGTTACCTTCAAGTCGATTCCAACTCATAGTGACCCTATAGTACCACGTAAAACTGCCCCACAGCGTTTCCAAGGAGTGGTTGTTGGATTTCAACTGTGGATCTTTTGGTTAGCAGCTGAGCACTTAACCACTGTGCCACCAGGGCATCTCATTGGTCATTAGGGAGATAAAAATCAAAACCACAGTGAGATGCCACTTCACCTCCACTGTGACAATGATTTAAAAAAAAAAAAAAGAAGAAGAAAATAACAGGCTTCGGTGAAGATGTAGAGAAACTGGAACCCTCATCCATTACTGGTTAGAATGCAAAATGGTACAGTTGCTGTGGGAAAGTTTAGCAGTTCCTCAAAAAGCTAAACACAGAACTACGTTGTTGTTGTTAGGTGCCATCGAGTTGGTTTCGACACATAGTGACCTTATGTACAACAGAACGAAACACTGCCCGGTCCTGCACCATCCTCACAATCATTGTTATGCTTGAGCCCTTTGTTGCAGCCACTGTGTCAATCCATTTCCTGGAGGGTCTTCCTTTTTTTTCCACTAACCCCCTACTTTACCAAGCATGATGTCCTTCTCCAGGGACTGATCCCTCCTGATAACATGTCCAAAGTAAGTGAAACGAAGTCTCACCATCTTTGCTTTCTAATGAGCATTCACTCTGACTGTACTTCTTCCAAGATAGATTTGTTCGTTCTTTGGCAGTCCATGGTATATTCAATATTCTTCGCCAACACCACAATTCAAAGGCATCAATTCCTTTTCGGTCTTCCTTATTCACCATTCCATGCATATGAGACAATTGAAAACACCATGGCTTGGGTCAGGCATACCTTAGTCTTCAAGGTGACATCTTTGCTTTTCAACAATTTAAAGAGGTCTTTTGCAACAGATCTTCCCAATGCAATGCGTCTTTTGATTTCTGGACTGCTGCTTCCATGGATGTGGATTGTGGATCCAAGTAAAATGAAATCCTTGACAACTTCAATCTCTTCTCCATTTATCATGATGTTGCTTATTGGTCCAGTTGTGAGGATTTCTGTTTTCTTGAAGTTGAGGTGTAATCCATACCGAAGGCTGTAGTCTTTGATCATCATCAGTAAGTGCTTCAAGTCCTCTTCACTTTCAGCAAGAAAGGTTGTGTCATCTGCATAACACAGGTTGTTAATGAGTCTTCTTCCAATTCTGGTGCCCTGTTCTTCATATAGTCCGGCTTCTCGGATTATTTCCTCAGTATGCAGATTGACAGGATGAAACCCTGACACATACTCTTCCTGACATTAAACCATGCAGTATCCCCCTTGTTCTGTTAGAATGATTGCCTCTTGATCCATGTACAGTTCCCTCATGAGCACAATTAAGTGTCCTGGAATTGCCATTCTTTGCAACGTTATCCATAATAGTAGACTATTTTGAATCAAGACAAACATATGTTCTACTATGCCGAGAACTACCATATGATCCAGCAATCCCAATCCTAGGTGTATACCGAAAATAACTGAAAGCAGGAATACAAGCAGAAACCTGTCCACCAATGTTCACTGCAGCACTATTCACAATAGCCAAAAGGTGGAAACAACATAAATGTCCATCAACAAATGAATAAACAAAATGTGGTACACATACACAATGGAGTATTACTCAGCCATAAGAGAAATGAAGTCCTGATACATGGTACAACATGGATGAATCTTAAAAACATTATGCTGAGTGAAATAATTCCGTCACAAAAGGATAAATATTATATGGTCCCACTTACATTAAACAAGAAAATGTATAGAGACCAAAGCTTATTAATGGTTACCAGGGGTTGGAGGGAAGTGAAGAGGGAGTGTCATTACCTAGAGGGCACTGAGTTTCTGTTAAGGGTGGTGGAATAATTTGGAAAAGAATAGTGGTAATGGTTGCACAGTATGATAAATGTAATCAATGTCACTGAATTACATAGGTAAAAATTCTTGAATTGGCAAGTGTTGTTATATTTTTACTACAATAGAAAAACAAATAAAAAACAAGTATTTCTTAAAATCTTATATACATCATGATGGATGTAAAGAAGTTTTACTTTACTGCTTTTCCTCTTCCTCTGCAGACACCTTCCCACCAATATTTACAACCTGGCATCCTCCTATACCTTTTTAAATTTTCACTTAAGTGTTCCAATATGCATGAATGCATTTTTACACCATTTTATAAAATCTAACGGCATGTATTGGATCGATCTCAAAGGCAAATTTTAGCAGCTGTATAATATCCTATCATATGTTGTTGTTAGTTGCCTTTGAGTCGATTCTGACTCATGGAAACCCCATGTGTGTTAGAAGTAGATTTTGGAAGTAGATCGCCAAGCATTTCTTCCCATGTACCTCTGTGTGGACTCCAATCTCCAATCTTTCCCTTAGCAGCTGAGTATGTTAACTGTTTGCCCCACCCAGGGATTTCATCTTAGAGTCCTTCATTTCCAGCAGTAAGGGAGCTTAGACGATGACGTGGAACAATTATGACCAGGGCTGGAAGTGACTTAGGACACTTCTAACCATATTCCATCTGCTACAACCCAGTCTTGTGGTCCCAACCTAACTGCAAGGGAGGCTAGGAAACATAGACTTGCTGTGTGCGCAAGCAGAGGAAATGGATGAGCATTCAGCCAATTATCTTTACACTGGTGCCTTTATCTAAGAATATATTCCTGGACTAAAATTGCTGGAACAAAGATATATATAATCACTTTGCAAAAAGACCTTAATAGCTCCTATTTCCACCAGCAATACGAAAATACTTTCCTCAACATCATTAGGTGTTATAACTTGTTTTTGCCAATCTGATGGGTGTAAAATGGTGCTTCTTTTTATTTTCACTGCATGCCTTGACTACTAGTGAGGTTGATTGTATTTTCATATTTATTGGGCATTTAGACTTCCTTCTCTGTAATTTCTCATCTGTTTTTCTCTTGCTTCTGTTTTTATTATAAATTATAAAAGCTCTTTGTATTTTATTATAAATTATAAAAGCTCTTTGTATTTTATAAACATTAACACTTTATCTTAGGCACAGCAAATTCTTTTCCTCCCAGTTGTGTCAGTTATTCTTTGTTGATACTCAGCACCATCTTGCTCTTTTAAGTCTCCCTTCTATAGGCAGTATAAGACTTGAAACTCACTTTCTCAGATTCCCTTGTCAGTGGTCTTCATTTAGCATCTACTAATGAGAGGCACTCATATGAAATAAGGAAATGTGAAGAGAGCTAGGAAGCTTTACCTTCGGTTATGCATGCTCGACAGATGCATGTGAGCAGATGGCAGACCTGGGTGTGCAGTGGCTTCCATGTGGTGTCTAATAAACAGCAGCACATTACTGGCAGTGGCTTTCCTTGAAATTCTTGCACTACTGGATATTCTGAAAGCCAGCAAAGATTTTTCCTATTTTATCCCCTCCAGTCTGACAGTTTAGTAAAAATATCTCTTCCTGCATGAAAAATCTAGAGCAATCTGTTTTCCAGACCAAGAACTGACTTAAACATTAACCTACCACTTGTCTTTTGCCTGTTTACAGCCGATTTTTCCCACCTGTATTTTTTAACTTTAATTTTTCAAATATATCTGTTTTATATTATACTTTGTGGAGTTGCTGTCTGGGTTAAAAGGGTCTTCCCAAGCCTTGCTGTTGTGTGCCTAGTTGATTCCGACTCATAGCGATCCTACAGGACAGAGTAGAGCTGCCCCATAGGGTTCCCATGGCTGTAACCCTTATTGAAGCAGATCGCCAGGTCTTTCTGCAGAGCAGCCAGCAGGTTTAAACCAACGACCTGTGGTTACATAAACATTCTCCTCAAACTTCTTCTAATATTTTATTGTTTACATTTAAGTCATTAACTCGTCTGGAATTTACTTTTGCATATGTTGTGATTGCTAGTTATCATTTATTAGATAAATCACCCTTTCGCACTCAGATGAAATACTATCCTTGTCCCAAATGTCTTGATCTGTTTTTAGGCTACCTACTGAATTCCAGTGATCCATTTGTTTATTCTAAGCCAATGGTGTTGACTGCTGTGGCTTTGTAGCATATTTGAACAACTTGTTCATAAATTTAAATTCAGCAGAGATCACCTAACACCATCACTCATGCTATAAGGTTAATTTAGTTGTATACAGAACTCACAATAAAACTTATCTTGCCAGTTCTGGCATGTACTTGAACTTTCTATAAATATGAGTAACAAAAACAATTGAATGCTAGGTTAATATAAGGCAACAATGGTCAATCATAACCCAATTCCGTATGTTTGAGAAAAGCAGCCTCACTCTGCTTACTGATTGCCTTTATAACAAGTGAATGTTATAAAGCTGAATTTGTAAAGTTATACTAATCAAATACTACTTTTCTGATTTATATAGACTTTAAATATCAGACCCCATATAACATATATGGAACTCATTCATTTGCAGAATGGGTTCCATTACTAGTAAGTTTTAAAAGTCTAACACATAAACTTGTGTTATCTTAAGTATCAATCATTCCACTGTTAGTCTGATCTTTTAAAATTGAAATAATTCACATACCATAAAAGTTCACCCTTCTATATTGCTGAATTCGGTGGTTTTCAGTATATTCAGGAAGTTGTATATCAATTGCCACTAATTCCTGTTTGTCTGATTTTTTTATTATTTAAAAAAAATGGAAAAACAAAAGGGCAATTTTCATTCAATAAATATCATTTGCTCCTTATGCAGCATTGTTGCAGAAAGTGAAGTCCATGATTTTAGAACAATGACAGCCATCCAGCAGCAAAGTAATCAGTTTTCATACAGTTTCAATAACAGCAGCAATTTCCTTGAACTGTCTGTAGAAATTCTGGAGAGAAAGGGAAAATATAATATTAATTTGGCTTTTAGTGGATATTTAAGTGGTTCTTTTAATTCTATATTAAATGGACATGTTAGGTCTACGTTTTAATGTTGCATCCTCAACTATTACTGAAGTTGCTATAAGAAACAAACAGGTGCAATAGCAAAAGTCCTATTGGAGAGGTAGATAATTAGCCCTTGACTAAATCTTTTAAAAAACATGAGAAAGTTCTTTTATGATCACATGAGAAAGATTTATTAAATACCCAGTATTGTCTTGGAGATCGAAGACAAAAACAAAAATGACAGGTTAGTTCCCAGGCCTAAACCCATTTTAAATCTAGTGAAAGACTTCATTGCAGGATGGTAAATGCTTTCTTATTTAAGATCCGGGTTCTAGTACAATAGAGAGACCCAACGTTGACAATGGCTTATATGCTAGAAGCTTATTTTTCTCTCATTTAAAAATCTAAGCTGGTGTTTTGGCTCTCCTAAATAAGACATCTTCTTTTTTAAAACCTCAGATATAGCATCAAACAAATTCTGTTTTCCTTTCTTCTCCTGTACCTGCCAGGAAGCTAGGAGGCAAATATGAAACATCTTCAGCAATTAGGATAACCGGTGATTTATATATTTGTATTTTCTTTCTTATGTAGTCTTAATTTTCTATTTTGCTTCTTAAGAGTATATTTATTTTGTTTTAAGTTATATCCGAATTCTTTGTGGAATGAAGCAGAGTATAATTATTTCTTTAAAAATATATCCTGATGGCCAAAACTTCAGCTAGCAATAAAGATATAAATTCAGAGCTCAAAGAATTTTCCTTAGCTCTCAGTCCTATAAAGTGACTAAAAGGCTCTGTTTGCTGGTTAGCTTTAAGCCATGTACAAGCTACCTTTCAAAAGGAGTTGCCCCAAATTGTGATTTTTTTTCCCTATGAGAAAAAAATTTCCAGAGGTAGAATCAGAAAACATGAATTCTCATAGAAAATAAGAATTAGGCCAGCACTATGCATTGCCCAAAGTAATGACCCCTATATTGTCTTTCGAAATTGATTTCATCCTTACGTTCGGAGTTGACGCTACTACATACCACTATATATATTTATTTTCTCTTAACCAAGACCTAATTATTTCCAAGACACTAAGCAGCATTAATAAAGTTAAATTTGTGACCACTATTTTTTTCTACAGCAAATATTTGTTTTTAAAAAAAAAAAAAAAACCAAAGGGAAAGAAATCCCCTAAAATGCAGTTTATAAAAGAAATCAAAAGCATCATAGAGTGGTATATAAGGGGCTTTTCTTTAAAGGGAAACCTAGGACCAATATATTTTTAGTTAGTTTTACAAAACTTTCTCCTTATATATCCCTTTTATTCATACGGCTGCTTTTCTTAGAATACCTGACTTAACCTAACTGCTATGGAGATTCACTTACCAAATGTACTGAAACAATCAAAAACAAAGCTCTACAAGCTAATTAAATTAGTCAATGATGAAACATTTTCCTGTATGTACATTCAAAAGGATATCTGAGTTACTACCCACCCCCTCCCTTTTTCCCCTCCTTCTTTAGTTATAAAAAGAGGTAGAACAATAATGCTGTTAGTTGTTATTAAGTCTACTCTGACTCATGGTGACCTTATGTAAAACAGAACAAAATGTTGCCTTGCCCTGCACCATCTTCATGACTGTTAGTATGTTTGAATCCATTGTTACAGCTATTATGTAATGCTACCAACCTAGGGGGCTCATATTCTAGCACTATATCAAACAATATTCTGTTGTGATATATAAAGTTTTCATTGGCTAATTTTTGAAGCAGATCACCAGACCTTTCTTCCTAGTCTGACTTAATCTGGAAGCTCTGCTGAAACTTGTCCATCATGGATGACCCTACTGGTATTTAAAATACTGGTGGTATAGAGGCAGGGCCAAGATGGTAGAGTAGTCAGATGCTTCCAGTGGACGCTCTTACAACAAAGACCCGAAAAAACAAGTGAATTGATTATATATGGCAATCTGGGTGCCCTGAGCATCAAAGGCAGAGTTGAGGAACCAGACTGAGTGGCATGGGGAGGAAGGGATGGTTCGGAAGCAGCGAGGAGTTGCCAGACCTGACCCAGTAAGAGCCTGAGCCCTTCAGGCCTGATCAGCTTGGGGGTGAGAGGTGAGGCAGGCAAGCAGCGGGCCTCCGGAGATGCATTTTCTGCACCGGGAGAGACCTAGTGCCAGAGAGTCTATACGGCCACCCAGAACCAGTGAGAAGCAGCCCTGGATCGGTGAAAGATAAGTAACTGCATACGGCCTACCACGCGGATCAAAAACACACCCCTTAGGGAAAAACCTCTCTCCCATTTACCTCCTCACTCCCTGCTCTGCACTGGGTGCTGGACCGGCTTCAGCAACTGCCGAGTCTACCAGGCCGGAAGTAGGACCCATCAGGTACCCTGAGCCACTCTCCCTGCCTTGGAGAGTGAACAATTAACAAACAGAGGAAAAAAATAAACTGCCAGCTCTCCTAAGCCAGGAACCCAGGGTAGGCATAGCTCCTTTGCCTAGGCACAGGCATAAGGGATCCATGGACTTTGAGTGCCTTTCCCCCTGCAGCAACTTGTGTGGGACCATCTCAACAGCGCAGGCCCTCATTATCACAGTACAACAGGGTATATACCGGAACTCTAATTTCAACTGTTTCAGCTGTGAAGTGGCAGGTTCTTGACATTTGACACTGTTCTGCCCATTAAGCAGGGTCTTCACCTACCCACATCAGGGGCCTGAGGAGTGGTGGCTCCACCCATGCCACCTAACCCTCCATGATAGGGGCCCATGAATAAGAAGTGCCCCCCAGTCCTTAGAGCCAACAGCATTAGGTGCTCATAGTCTGGCTACAAAACCCACCCACCTACGTGCTCTAGGGAACAGGGAAACACCTTCCTCCTGGACTTGCCTTGCTCAGAGTGTGCTGCAGCCAGATGCCTGTGCCTATACCAATCACCCATGCCTGTCTAGGATTGTAAGTGAGAGCCTACACCACATACTTGGTGGCTATCTACCTGGGCACCTGAGCTGAATCTGTACAGGAGGAGCTCACATACCTAGTAACAGATCTAACCACCTGGTGACAGGATATTAGAGCTTCAAAGGTGCCAGTAATCAAACTAGCTCATACAAGCACCTTATTTGGGCATATCAAAACAAAACAAGAAGCCAGGACATGGAAGGAAACATAAAATAAATAAATATAATAACTTATTGATGGCTCGGAGACAACAGTCAATATCAAATTACATAAAGAGGCAATCCATGATGGCTTCAGCAAGCTCCCAAAATAAAGAATCTAGAAATTTTCCAGAGGAGGAAAATTTCTTGGAATTACCAGAGGCAGAATACAAAAGATTAATATACAGAACTCTTCAAGAAATTAGGACAGAAATTAATCAAAATGCAGAACACGCAAGAGAGAAAATTAAAAGGATTAGAGAAGAGCATAATGACAGATTTAACAGGCTGCAAGAATCCATAGAGACAGCAAACAGAAATCCAGAAGATTAACAATAAAATTTCAGAATCAGACAACTCAACAGAAAGTCATAGGAGCAGAATTGAGGCAATGGAAGTCAGAATTATTGAGATTGAAGACAAAGCACTTGACACCACTTACATGAGGAAAAATCAGATAAAAGGATTTAAAAACATGAAGAAACCCTAACAATTATGTGGGACTCTATCAAGAGGAATAACCTATGAGTGACTGAAGTACCAGAACAGGGGGAGATAACAGAAAATACAGAGAAAATTATTGAAGATTTGTTGGCAGAAAACTTTCCTGATACCGTGAAAGATGTCAAGACACCTATCCAGGACGCTCATCAAACCCCACATAAGGTAGACCCCAAAATAAAGTCACCAAAACATAGTATAATCAAACTTGCCAAAACCAAAGATAAAGAGAGAATTTTAAGAGCGGCTAGGGACAAACGAAAAGTCACCTACAAAGGAGAGTCAATAAGAATAAGCTCCAACTACTCAGCAGAAATCATGCAGGCAAGAAGGCAATGCGATGACATATATAAAGCCTTGAAGGAAAACAACTGCCAGTCAAGAATTACATATCCAGCAAAACTGTCTCTCAAAATGATGGCGAAATTAGGGCATTTCCAGATAAACAGAAGTTTAGGGAATTTGCAAAAACCAAACCAAAATTACAAGAAATACTAAAGGGAGTCCTCCGGTTAGAAAATCAGTAACATCAGATAACAACCCAAGACTAGAACACAGAACAGAGCAACCAGGTATCAACCCAGATAAGGAAGTCACAAAAGTAAATCAAAGCTAAAACACTGAAAATAGGGAAACGGATGTCAATATGTAGAAGATGACAACATTAAAACAAAAAAAGGGACTTAAAAAATGTAGAGATAGATTTTTCATATGGAGAGGAAGTCAAGGAGATATAAAGAAATAACAGACTGGTATAAACTTAGAAAAATAGGGGTAAATATTAAGGTAACCACAAAGGAAACTAACAATCCTACAAGTCAAAATAAAAAACTAGAAAACTATAAAGACTCAGCAAACATAAAATCAACAACAATGAAAATGTGAAAAGAAAATATATAAAGTAAAATACTGGTGGTATAACTTCCAGCTTCATAGCAACAGTGAGAATAATAATAGCATGACTCTAAATATAAGCCAGTCAGTTACTCAAATCGCTAGCTAATAAAACCAGTCATCAACTTATGCTCTTGCCTGCATTTTATAAATAATGTCAGTCTGAAAATGCAGAGCAAATTTTATTCAAAAATAAGATTAATTTAGTTAACATTCTTGAATATTAAGCCATGGTTAAATGCAAAATAAATATCCTGCCAGAGATGAAAATCTAGTAAATATGTTCAGAGAGGAGTGCTGTGAAAGTGACCAAGTGCGTCAGTGCACAAATTCAGCACATTACATTGAAAGTATTAAAAGTAATTTATCAGATTTCCTCAGAAAACAAAATCAAATTTTTTGGTGTATACTAATAAATACAAAAGCACATCAACTTGCAAATAAAAACAATTAAAATTTTACTTTAAGAAAGATTTTACACATCTTTCAAAGCAGCAATTATAGAAAAATGAACTAAAATGTAGTAAGTTAAATCACAAACCTGAAACTGTGGAATTGTCATCTCAAAGGATTTGTTCTTCACTTGGCCTGACTGATCTGCTACTTTTAGCATCACTGCAACATAAGGATACTTGAGAGATCTGCAACTGTCCGAGCTCACAGCCATACCCAGTTTCCACTGAAAATCTATAAGCTTTAAAAGACAGTACAAAACATCAGTAAATAACTCTGCCCTGAATGCAGATATTTATTCAATCTTACCGCTCTCACTCTCAACTTTTAATTTCAACACTGGTCATAAAATATCTTCATTTAGTATTTCTAGAGGAACAATTATCAAATGAAAATGGAGAGGAACAATGAGGGTTGAAGGATGTAAAGAAGTAGAAAACAATAAAAAGAAAATAGTTTTTTATGTGAGAATTACATTTTAAAAAAAAACAAAAAGTAAAAAACACAAGAACAAAAATCTCCTTTGGGTGGGTCCTGCTGAAGGAAGATGTGGTAATAGTAGTTTTCCTTGTTGCTGTTAGTTGCAATTGAGTCAGCTATCCCATGGACAAAAGAATGAAACGCTGCCCAGTCCTTCATGATCATTGGTATGTTTGAGTCTGTTGTTGTGGCTGTTGTGTAGTGCCTTTGCACTGAAGGGGCTCATTTATCTTCCAGGACAATACTGGACAACTTTCTGTTGTGACCCATAGGGTATTTATTCATTGGCTAATTTTCAGAAGTAGATTTCCAGGTCTTTCTTCCTAATTTCTTAGTTTGGAAGCTCCACTGAAGCCTGTGCAGTATGGGTGACCCTGCTGGTATCTGAAATACTGGTGGCACAGCTTCCAGCATCACAGTAACACGCAAGACACCACAGTACAACAAACTGACAGAGAGGTGGTAGACTGGTTTTCCTTACTGGACTTCAATTTTGTTTCTGCACTTCACGGGGCTCCAGATGCTTTGCAGTGTCTCTTACATCACTTTCCTGCTCCATATATAAATTCCCCCATTCCATACCCCAAAAGTCCTAAAATAGAATAGGGGTTATAGTATCTTCATATTTGATAGAGGCACACCTGGGAACCATTCCAGTTTCTTTCCTCACCATAGTCCTCAAACTCTCACAACCTCACCCCAACACTAGCATGATTACTGAGCGATAAAATGGTTTTAGATGCCATCATTGTTCATGAGGGTGGAAATGTGCCAGGTGAGGTGTTATGCATTTTACATGTATTAAATGACTCAATGAATCATCATAACATTATAGGTTATTATTTCCATTTTGCAGATGACAAAATCAAATTTCAAAGAGCTTAATGTGCACAAGGTCACAGATTTCTGGAGTAAAAATTGAAACCAAGGTCTGATTTCAAAGACTGCATGATTATTGACTACTGGCTACCTCACTACTTCTTATCTGGTTCTTGTCAATGATTGTTCAGTGTTCCCATGGCATCAAACAGGACTGCATAAACGCAGCTCTCAATACTGACTCCAAAATACAAGATCCTTGAGTGCAGGGATTTTGTCTGTTTTGTTCCCAAAGCTTAGACCAGTATACAGCAGGTACTTGGAAAAGACTTGTCCTCTGACAGTTATCTTTTGTTGTCATTGTTAGCCACCATTGAGACAACTCCGACTCATGGCGACCCCAAGTACTTAGAGCAGAACTATGCTCCACAGAGTTTTTCAAGGCTGTGACCTTTTGGAAGCACACTGCCAGGCCAGTCTTCTGAGGCACCTCTGGATGGGTTCAAACTGCCAGTCTTTGGGTTAGTAGTCAAGTGCTTAACCATTTGTGCCACCCAGGGATTCCTGATATCTTTTACTACCTGTTTTTTATGCCGAATGGGCAAAAAGTTTTGCTTGTAAATAAACATCTTTTTACAAAAAGTGGGATAGGTGTGGGACCAAAATTTCCTCCTGCCTCAGACTAGCTTTGGACCAATCTGTTCCAGCATTAAGGCCAGGATGGTGCTGATAAAAGGTTACCATCTTTAATAAGTAAAAAGATTGTATGAACTCATTTTAATAAAAATGCCTTATACAAAAATAGAGAAAGGATAGTAGGCAAACCATAAAAGAACTATAAACGGCTAATAAACATATGAAAAAGTACTCACCTTCATTAGGAAACAGTGAATGCAAATTAAACTCACAGTAAGATACCACTGCACACCTCTCAAACGGCAAAAATTTAAGTCCAAGTATAATAGGCAAGGAAGGATGTGAGGCAGTGGAAATGTCTGTCACATGCTGTTGGTGGAAGTATAAACTGGGCCAGCCTTTTGGAAAACTGGCTTTTTCTAGGAAAACTGAAGATATACATATTTTGTGACTCAGCAATTCTACTACTAGGTATATAACCTAGAAAAACTTGTACATATGTACACAGAATATATACACAAGAATGTTCCAAGTAGTTTTATTCCTAATAGCCCTGAACTGGAAACAATCCAAATGTTCATTGGTAAATGGATAAATGAAATGCTATACAGCAATGAAAATGGATTTCAGCTATACTTAACACCAAAAATGTTGGAAGAAACAAGTCAAAACTTGTAATTTCATTCACATAAACCTGAGAAACAGGTCATACTATCTTGTTTAGAGATGCATACACAAGTAGTAAAACTATAAAGAAAAGTATGAACATGATTACACAAAAGGATTACCTGTAGGGTGGAGGGAAAGGACAGGTTTGATTGGGGAGGGGCACATGGCCAACTTCTGGGTTACTGGTAATGCTCTACTTCTTGACTTCTGATTATGCTTACACAGGTGTTCATTTCAAAATTACTCATTAAACTGCCAATACTTTAGGTACTTTTCTGTATAGATGTTCTCTTTCACATACACCCAAAAAAGACAGAGGGAGGGAGAAGCGGGGGGGTTGGGGGAGGGGAAAAGAAGAGGGGAAGAGAGAGAAGAGAGACACCGCCAGTTGAGAGGGAAAATTTAGAGAGGTTAAGAGGCTAGTATGATCAAGGAACACTTTTCAGGAACACTGCTCAGAGGGAATAAGCTTTAAGCTCAGTGTTGGGGGTTGAACTGCATCCCTAGAAAGATATGCTTAAGTCCTAACTCCTGGTACCTGTGAATGTGACCTTGTATGGAAATAGGGTCTTTGTAGATGTAATCAAGTTAAGAACAGACATAGAGACAAACACACAGGGAGAACACCACGTGACAATGGAGACAGAGACTGGAGTGATAACATCTACAAGCCAAGGAATGCCAAGCACTGCAGGCAATACCAGCAGCTGGGAGAAAGGAATGGAACAGATTCTCCTCTAGGGCCTTCAAGGAGAGCATGACCCTACTGACATCTTGACTTCAGACTTCTAGCTTCCAGAACTGTGAAAGAATAAATTTCTCTTGTTTTAAGGCCATCCAGTTTGTGGTAATTTGTTATAGAAGCTCTTTGAAACTAATACATTCAGCTTTGAAGAATAAACAGAATTTAAATTAAGAGGAAAATATGTCTTATTTATATATCCCATAAATACACCACCTAACAAAGAGTACGTGCTGAGTACGTGCTTAATATGTATGAAACTGAACCAACTAGAGATGAGAATAGTCAAAGTATGCTTACAGGATAGAGTATCCATTGTAAAGTGGTAGGTTCTTTTTAAAAGTATGGAAAACAAAGTCAACAAAAGTGATTAAGAAGACAATAATTCTTTGCAATAAAGTAGTCACACATACTTTACTATTGAAAACATAGCATATTAAGTCATCTCGCCTTTTCCTGTAAGCAGTAACCCACTGAAAGTTTCTGAGTAAGGGGATAACATAAAAGTATTCATTAAAAAAAATCTTAATCTGGTGGCCGCGGAACACAACAGTAACGCAAGTATGTGTTGTAAGTGCCTGAACTAAGGTGATGATTCTATAAAGGATGCCTCACTAGGCCTTGACAATTGTCTACATAGTTATGGGAGGTACCAAAGATAATTATAAAGATTTGAGCCCAGCTGACTGGAAGAAGACTGGTATCATGTATCAGTTTGGACTTTATATATTTTAAGTTCAAAGATACCATCAAGAAGTGATGCTAGGGATATCAAAATAGGAATGCTTTAAAACATGGCTAAAAATCCAAGAACAGAATCAGGGGAGTTCATGCTTAGAGTTTTTATATCAGTTGCAATATATCCAAAATATCCAAAAATTCAACTGAGGACTTCTTAAATTTACTCTGTCTGTACAATCCCTTGATGAGAGAATTTCCATTTACACTCTTCACAGTAAAATGGCAAAAGCATTACCCAAACTCTCATAGACAGAAATAAAACCCTGGATTATCTAGAGCATTTCAAGCAAAAAAGCAATTAAGAAACACAAAGTTGGAATCCACTGACCATTACAACAGTGAAACTGGCAGGTAAGTAAACAGAGATGGCTGGCATCAAGACACTTACTGTGCAAAGTTACTACTCATGAAAAAAAAGAAAGTTGGGTTTAGGGTTATGAGATGAGGATTTCAAAAACTCTAAACTCAACATTCAAGTGTAAATTTCAAGCAAACCCTCTAACAAATGTGGTTTAGCCTTAAATAGGAATTAACTGCATAGGAGGTTAAGGAAAAGAAAAAACTAAAAAGGAAAAAAAAAATTAAAAAAGGAAGCATACTAATCACTATGGAGAATACTAAAAATGAAGCAACATACATACACCAAAAAAACCAAGCCCATTGTCGTCAAGTCGATTCTGACCACAGCAACTCTGTAGGACAGAGTAGAACTGCCCCGTCGGGTTTCCAAGGCCATAAATCTTTATGGAAGCAGACTGCTGCATCTATCTCCCATGGAGTGGCTGGTGGGTTCAAACCGCTGACCTTTTGGTTAGCAGCCAAGTGTTTAACCACTGTACCCCGAGGGCTCCTGGCAATGTACATAGTAGTTTCAAAATTCTTGTAGAAAGCAGAAAATTTAAAAAGGAAAACATGCAAAGAAAAAAGCTCCTAGTGAGAAAGAAATCTAAAAACAATCAGAAGTAAAATGAGTACAAAGGGAAAAAATAACAAGAAAACAAATAAAGATAAAAAGGTACACAAAGAAATTAGCTGTAGAGTTAATCATACTAAAAATAAATTAATATGATAGCTAAAGTTATTAGTAATAAAAAATCATTATAAACACTGTCTATAAAGAAAAAAACTACAAAACATTTTAGTTTAAATTTAACTTTAATTTTTCAAAACCCAACATAGGAGAATATTAGGAAAAAAATCATGCACCATAATAGAAATTATTTTCATATTCCTGTGTCCCCACCTCCCATATTTCATCTATAGCAGGTAATTTTTATAGATAGAAGCAGTGAAAACATACACTTTTATATTCTCCTTTTTAAATGAAATTTTTCAAGTGGAAAGAAACTTACATGTCAAGTGTTCTGTATACATTAATCTAACTTCTCTCAAAAGTGGCAAGGGCAGAACTTAAACAACTCACCCAAAGATCCAAAGTAAGTTGAGGTGATACTCAAATCCAAGCCTATCTGATTCCAAAGCCCATGCCTTTTTCATTACACGAAGCTGTAACTTACTATTAAAAATTAAACTAAGATTTAGTAGGTCAGGAAAGTGGCTTTAGGAAGACTGGAAGCATCTGTTTCCTTCTTCATGGAATGCTTGCTCTTGGGACTCTCCTTGGAACCCAGCAAACATGATGGGAGCAGTCGAGCCACTAGGAGAAGCCATGTGAAGGAGAACGAAGCCATTCCAGTTACCAGCTCTAGCTGGGTTCCCAGCTGACAATAATCAACAGTCACGTGAATGAGCCCTCTCCCAGCTCAACTGGGCCCTAAATGACTGAAGCCCCAGCCAGTGTGACAGGGAACGGAAACTACCATCCCATTAAGCCCAATTAACTCACAGAATCATGAAGAGACAATAAAAACACATTTAGGTCACTAAGTTTTGGGGTGGTTTATTATGTGGCAATAGATAAACAGCAAACACACTAGTTGAAAAAAAAAATGTTGTCAATAAACTTAATGGTAAAAAAACCCGTTGCCATAGAGTCGATTCTGACTCATAGTGACCCTACAGGACAGAGAAATGTTCCATAGGATTTCCAGGGAGCGGCTGGTAGATTCAAACTGCCAACCTTTCAGCTAGCAGACGAGCTCTCAACCACGACGCCAATGATATGATTTATCAAATGTGTATTCTCATAACTATATAATTCGAACTATATTAGTTTGTGGACAGTTTAGCAAACTCAAATAACCAAAAGATATTTCATATTTAGTTAGTGTAACTAGTTACCTCTGGGATCTTAACACTCCCTGGAAAATAATAGAGAAAAATAAAGTATTTCCCGTGAAAAACCTTTGTAATTGTTGTAGTTGTTAGGTGCCACTGAGTTGGTACTGACTCATAGCGACCTTATGTACAACAGAACGAAACACTGCCTCGTCCTGCAGCATCCTCACAATCCTTGTTATGCTTGAGCTCATTGTTGCAGCCACTGTATCAATCCATCTCCTGGAGGGTCTTCCTCTTTTTCGCTGACCCTCTACTTTACCAAGCATGATGTCCTTATCCGGGGTCTGGTCCCTCCTAACAACATGTCCAAAGTATGTGAGACGTAGTCTCACCATCCTTGCTTCTAAGGACCATTCTGGCTGTACTTCTTCCAAGGCAGATTTGTTCCTTCTTTTGGCAGTCCATGGTATATTCAATATTCTTTGCCAACACCATAATTCAAAGGCATCAATTCTTGTTTGGTCTTCCTTATTCATAGTCCAGATTTCATATGCATCTGAGGCAACTGAAAATACCAGGGCTTAGGTCAGGCGCACCTTAGTCCTTAAAGTAACAACTTGGCTTTTTAACACTTTAAAGAGGTCTTTTGCAGCGGATTTGTTCAATTCAATGCGTCTTTTGATTTCTGGACTGCTGCTTCCATGAGTGTTGCTTGTGGATCCAAGTAAAATGAAATCCTTGACAACTTCAATCTTTCCTCCATTTATCATGATGTTGCTTAATGGTCCAGCTGTGAGGATTTTTGTTTTCTTTATGCTGAGGTGTAATCCATACTGCAGGCTGTGGTCTTTGATCTTCATCAGTAAGTGCTTCAAGTCCTCTTCACTTTCAGCAAACAAGGTTGCATCATCTGCATAAAGCAGGTTGTTAATGTCTTCCTCTAATCCTGATGCCCCATTCTTCTTCATATGGTCCAGCTTCTTGGATTATTTGCTCAGCATACAGATTGAATAGGTATGGTGAATACAACCCTAACACACACCTTTCCTGATTTTAAACCATGCACTATTCCCTTGTTCTGTTTGGACGACTGCTTCTTGATCTATGTACAGGTTCTGTATGAGCACAATTAAGTGTACTGGAATTCCCATTCTTTACAATGTTATCCATAATTTGTTATGATCCACACAGTCAAATACCTTTGCATAGTCAACAAAACACAGGTAATATCTTTCTGGTATTCTCTGCTTTCAGCCAGGATCCATCTGACATCAGCAATGATATCCCCGGTTCCATATCATCTTCTAAATCTGGATTGAATTTCTGGCATTCTCTGTCGATATACTGCTGCAGCTGCTTTTGAATGATCTTCAGCAAAATTTTACTTGTGTGTGGTATTAATATCATTCAATAATTTCCACATTCGGTTGGATCACCTTTCTTGGGAATAGGCATAAATAAGGATCTTTTCCAGTTGGTTGGCCAGGTAGCTGTCTTCCAAATTTCTTGGCATAGACGAGTGAGCACTTCCACCGCTTCATCCATTTTTTGAAACATCTCAATTGGTATTCCGTCCATTCCTGAAGCCTTGTTTTTTGCCAATTCCTTCAGTTCAGCTTGGACTTCTTCTTTCAGTACCATCAGTTCCTGATCATATGCTACTTCCTGAAATAGCTGAACGTTGACCAATTCTTTTTGATACAGTGACTCTGTATTCCTTCCATCTTCTTTGGATGCTTCCTGCATCATTTAATATTTCCCCGTAGAATTCTTCAATATTGCAACTCGAGGCTTGAATTTTTTCTTCAGTTCATTCAGCTTGAGAAATGCTGACTGTGCTCTTCTCTTTTGGTTTTCTGATTCTAGGTCTTTGTATATGTCATTATAATACTTTGTCTTCTCAAGCCACCCTTTGAAATCTTCTGTTCAGCTCCTTTACTTCATCATTTCTTCCTTTTGCTTTACTACTCTATGTTCAAGAGCAACTTTCAGAGTCTCTTCTGACTTCCATGTTGGTCTTTTCTTTCTTTCCTGTCTTTTTAATGACCTCTTGATTTCTTCATGTGTGTCCCTGATGTCATTCCACAACTTGTCTGGTCTTCTGTCCTTAGTGTTCAATCTGTCAAACCTATTCCTGAGATGGTCTCTAAATTCAGGTAGGATATACTAAAGGTCATACTTTGGCTCTCATGGACTTGTTCTAATTTTCTTCAGTTTGAACTTGAACTTGCACGTGAGCAACTGACGGTCTGTTCTGCAGTCGGCCCCTGGCCTTGGTCTGACTGATGATACTGAGGTTTCCATCATCTCTTTTCACAGATGTAGTCAATTTGATTCCTGTGTATTCCACCTGATGAGGTGCACGCGTATAGTCACTGTTTATGTTGGTGAAAAAAGATGCTTGCAATGAAGAAGTCATCCTTGTAAAATTCTATCATGTGATCTCTGGCATCGTTTTTATCACCAAGGCCATATTTTCCAAATACTGATCCTTCTTCTTTGTTTCCAACTTTCACGTTCCAATCACCACTAATTATCAATGCATCCTGACTGCATGTTCAATCAATTTCAGACTGCAGAAGTTGCTAAAAATCTTCAATTTCTTCATCTTTGGCCATAGTGGTTGGTACGTAAACTTGAATACTGGTCATATTAACTGGTCTTCCTTGTAGAAGTATGGATATTATTCTACAACTGACAGTGTTATACTTCAGGATAGATCTTGAAACGTTCTCTTCAAGGTGTCATTCCCGGCATAGATTCAATACGGCCAATACCAGTCCATTTCAGCTCACTAATGCCTAGGATATGGATGGTTATGCGTTCCATTTCATTTTTGATGATTTCCAATTTTCCTAGATTCATACTTCGTATATTCGACATTCAGATTATTAATGGCTGTTATCAGCTGCTTCTTCTCAATTTGAGTCATTATTGTTGTTAGGTGCCATAATGTGGATTTTCAACTCATAGTGACCCCATGTGACAGAGTAGAACTGCCCCATAGAATTTTCTTGGCTGTAATGTTTATGGAAGCAGATCACCAGGTCTTTTCCTTGTAAAGTGGCTAGGTAGGTTCAAACTGCCAACCTTTCAGTTAGCAGTCAAGCACTTAACCACTGCACCACCAGAGCTCATTGAAAAACCTTTACTACTAGTAAATATGTTTTTCATCCTCATCTTCTTTTCTACTGATGGCTGTCATTCTCCTAGTGGCTCAGGTTTGAAACTTCAGTCCATTTTGATTTTTCACTTCTTCCAAAAACCAAACCCACTGTCATCGAGTCGATTCCAACTCACAGCAACCCTATGGAACAGAGCAGAACTGTCCCATAGGGTTTCTAAGGAGCAGCTGGCGGATTTGAACTGCTGACCTTTTGGTTAGCAGCCAATCTCTTAACCACTGCACTACCAGGATGCTCCTTTCTCTTCATACTCAAAACATACATAAATTGCTAAGTACTCAAGATTTTATTTCAGCCAATGCCACTTATTCTCCCCTTCCTAGCCTCACTGCTACATATGTATTCAAGGATTAAAAAAAAGAAAAAAAAAAAGTCTTGCCTTGATTTTTACTGCAGCCACCTAATTGGTTTCATTGTAATTTTTTAAATAACCTCTCCCGGCTCTCATCTAAATACTGATTATAAATTAACAAAATCTAACATCACAGCTCAAAAACCTGTAATGGTTCTCCATTGCTTCATGAACTAAGGACCAAACATTCACCTGGCATTCAAGGTGTCTCATAGCATAGTCCCAAACAACTTTCCCAGTCATTCTCAACAGGGACTACATCCGTTCTTTTAGATCTTTCAGCCTTTACACCTTTGCTCATTCGCCCATTCCTCTTGGTATGTAACTTTCAAAGATCTCTCTAGCACTCAAAACTCCTCCAAATTCTACCTCCTCTGTGAAGTCTTTCCTGGTTTCCTCAACCTTTCTTTGAATCTTCATGTCATTCCTTATATTCTAGCAGTTAGAACATTCTGCCTTGTTGTCATTGTGGTTTTATCTCTGTCCTTCACATTCACTAGGGCAGTTCACAAATCTTTACATGACTTGTAGCACCTAATACAAAACAGAATGACAAAAGCTGTCATATATCTGAATATATGAACTGTACAAAAATTTAAACCACTATTTCTCAAACATGGGAAGAGGGAAAATGGCACTGGATATTGTGCATCAAGAAAACACCTTTATTTTGATTCATACCATAAAACTGGTAAGAAGGAAAACAATAAAATTTGGCAACAATAGGAACAATCATTCATACATGATGAAGAGTTCTAATTAGACATCTACTATAAAAGAGAAACACGAATTACTTCTAAACAAAGATGGCAAGAATCAGGATGTGAAGTAATGACTAACCTCATATCTCCGGTGTTGGACAATGGAGCACTAAAGTTTGTTAAATTTAACAAGCTTAGACTCTGGAGACAGACCTGAGTTTGAATCTCAGCTCTGCTATCTTCTAATTATGTGGCTTTAGACAAGTTGCTATGTCATTATGCTTCATTAATTTATTCAATAATTATTTACTAAATGATTTTTTTCTGTTCTATCCCCAGTGCCAGACACTGTCCTAGGTACTGGGAATGTAACAAAGAAAAAAAAAAAAATCCCAGAACTCAGGTACTTACATTCTAATAAGGGAGACAGACAATAAACAAATAAATACATGGTGCATTTGTAGTAAGTGTTATAAAGATAATGCAAGGTAAGGGGACAGAGTGACCACGAAGGGTATTTAGGTAGGGTCTGGGGGAGAACTCTGTGAGGTGGAATCTCAGTAGAAACAGACCTGAATAAAGTAAAGGAAAAAGTCACATGGTTATCTAGAGAAAAGAGCATGCTGGATGGAGGGGAAGCATACTTGGAGTGTTCAGGGAACATAATGAGGTCTGTGTGGCTGGAGTGGCATGAGCTAGTGAAGAGTGTAAGAGATGAGGGACCAGTTTTTTTAAGGGTCTTGTAGGCCAAGGTAAGAAGCCCTGTGGCACAGAAGTTAAGCACTCAGCTGCTAACGGAAAGGGCGGCAGTTCAAACCGACCACCTGCTCCGTGGGAGAAAGATGTGGCAGTCTGCTTCCATAAATATTATAGCTTTGGAAACCTCATAGGGCAGCTCTACTCTATCCTATAGGGTCGCTTTGAGTCAGAATCAACTCCACAGCAAAGGGTTGACAGGTAGGCTGTCAATATTTAAGGCTTTTTTCCCAGTGTGACAGGAATCTTAAAAAGTTTTAAGCAGGGGAAAGACATGGTCTAACAGGTTGCTAAGGCTCATCCAGACTGCTGGGTGGGGCACTGACTTTAAGAGGAAAAGCAGGGAGATACAACTGGGAGGTTACTGCAGTAGTCTAGGAAAGAGGATGGTGGCTTGGACCCAGGTGGCAGCAAACCCAAAAATACCCATTGTCGTTGAGTGGATTCCGACAACTGCCCAAGGGGTTTCCAAGGAGTGCCGGTGGATCTGAACTGCCAACCTTTTGGTTAGGAGCAGTAGCTCTTAACCATTACAGGAGAGGTGAATTTAGAGCTTATTTTTGAAGGTACAGAACAGAGTATGCTGATAAATTGCATGTGGGGTGTTAGAGGGTTGTTCCAAGGTTAGCTCCAAGGTTTTGACCCTGAGCAACTAGATAAATCGCCGGCCATTTACTGAGATGAGGAACATTGGAAAAACCAGCTAGGGGTGGTGCTGAGAATCAAGGTTCTGATTCACTGAACATTTTAAGTTTGAAACACCTTGTTTTCAATGGAAGATGGCAAGTAAGCAACTGGATAAAGGGCCTGGCATTCAGGAAAGACATCAGGGCTGGAGATACATATTTTGGATCTTCAGCATATAGATGGTAAATACCAACAATTAAAAACAAACAAACCCGCTGCCATCGAGTCAATTCCGACTCATAGAGACCCTATAGGACAGAGTAGAACTGCCCCACAGGGTTTCCAAGGACCACCTAGTGGATTCAAACTGCTTACCTTTTGGTTAGCAGCCATAGCTCTTAACCACTACACCACCAGGGTTTCCAAAAATAGATGATATTTAAAGCCATTGGACTGGATGAAAGCACTTAGTGAGGGAAAAAAAGGTCTGAGGAACCTGTCCCGGAATATTCCGAGAGATTATGACAAGGATTAGCAAACAAACCTGAAAAATAACAACCAATGAAGTAGAAGGAGTATTAGAAGACTGTAGAGTCCTAGGAAACCCTGGTGGTGAAGTGGTTAAGAGTTTGGCTGCTAACCAAAAGGTGGGCAGTTCGAATCCACCAGGCACTCCTTGGAAACCCTATGGGGCAGCTCTACTCTGTCCTACCAGGTCACTACGAGTCGGAATCAACTTGACAGCAATGGGTTTTTTTAAACAGGTGGAGTCCTAGAGGTAAAATGAAGAGTGTTTCAGGGAGGAGAGTCCAAAGCTGTGTCAAGTGCTGCTACCACTGGATGTGGTAGCATGGGGATCAATGGTGACCTTGACAAGAGTGGTGGGTATAATAGCCTAGTGGCGTGGGTTTATCAGAGAATGGGAAGTGGGGAAGTAAACTATAAGTAGAAACTTCTAATTAGTTTTGCTGTAAAGAAAAACAGATACAGGAGAGTACCTGAAGGTGGATGAGAACAAAAAATATTTTAAGATGCCACTTGCTGTTGTTAGGTGCTGTTGAGTCGGTTCCGACTCACAGCAACCCTATGTACAACAGAACAAAACACTGCCTGGTTCTGCACCATCCCCACAATCCTTATTATGCCTAAGCCCATTGCTGCAGCCACTGTGTTAATCCATCTTGTTGAGGGTCCTCCTCTTTTTCGCTGACCCTCCACTTCACCAAGCATGATGTCCTTCTCCAGGAACTGATGCTTCCTGATAACATGTCCAAAGTATGTGAGACGTAATCTCGTTATCCTCACCATCCTTCAGTATTGCAACTCGAGGCTTGAATTTTTTTCTTCAGTTCTTTCAGCTTGAGAAATGCTGAGCGTGTTCTTCTTTTGGTTTTCTAACTCCATGTCTTTGCACATGTCATTATAATACCTCACTTTGTCTTCTCGAGCCACCCTTTGAAATCTTCTCTTCAGCTCTTTTACTTAATCATTTTTTCCATTTGCTTTAGCTACCTGACATTCAAGAGCAAGTTTCAGAGTCTCTTCTGACATCCATTTGGGTCTTTTCTTTCTTTCCTATCTTTTTAATGACCTCTTTTGTTCTTTATGTATGATGTCCTTGATGTCATTCCACAACTCATCTGGTCTTCGGTCATTAGTGTTCAGTGCGTCAAATCTATTCTTGAGATGGTCTCTAAATTCAGGTAGGATATACTCAAGGCCGTACTTTGGTTCTCGTGGACTTGTTCTAATTTTCTTCAGCTTCAGCCTGAACTTGCATATGAGCAATTGATGGTTTGTTCCGCAGTCAACCCCTGGCCTTGTTCTGACTGATGATATTGAGCTTTTTCACAATCTCTTTCAGAGATGTAGTCAATTGGATTACTGTGTATTCCATCCAGCAAAGTCCACATGTACAGTTGTTATGTTGGTAAAAAAAAAAAAAAAGGTATTTGCAATGAAGAAGTCGTTGGTCTTGCAAAATTCTATCATGTGATCTCCGGCATCATTTCTATCACCAAGGCCATATTTTCCAACTACAGATCCTTCTTCGTTTCCAACTTTTGCATTCCAATCACCAGGAATTATCAATGCATCCTGACTGCATTTTCAATCAATTTCAGACTGCAGAAGTTGGTAAAAATCTTCAATTTCTTCATCTTTGGTCGTAGTGGTTGGTGCATACATTTGAATAATAATCGTATTAACTGGTCTTCCTCATAGGAGTATGGATATTATCCTATTACTGACAGTATTGTACTTCAGGATAGATCTTGAAATGTCCTGTTTTGATGATGCATGCAATGCCATTCCTCTCCAAGGTGTCATTCCTGGCATAGTAGACCATAGTGATTGCCCAATTCAAAATGGCCAATACCAGTCCATTTCAGTTCACTAATGCTTAGGATATTGATGTTTATATGTTCCATTTCATTTTTGATGCTTTCCAACTTTCCTAGATTCATATTTTGTACATTCCATGTTCCAGTTATTAATGGATGTTTGCAGCCGTTTTTTCTCATTTTGAGTTGTGCCACATTAACAAATGAAGCTCCCGAAAGCTTGACTCCATCCACGTCACTAAGGTCGACTCTACTTTGAGAAGGAAGCTCTTCCACAGTCATCTTTTGAATGCCTTCCAACCTGAGGGGCTCATCTTCCGGCACTAAATCAGACAAATGTTCTGCTGTTATTCATAAGGTTTTCACTGGCTAATTCTTGTCATAAGTAAATCGCCAGGTCCTTCTTCCTAGTCTTAGTCTGGAAGCTCAGCTGAAACCTGTCCACCATGGATGACCCTGCTGGTATTTGGAATACTAGTGGCATAGCTTCCAGCATCACAGCAACACGCAAGCCCCTACAGTACAACAAACTGACAGATGGGTGGGGGAAGACGCCACTAGCGTATATTTAATAGTGATGAAGTAGAGGAAGGACATATAAATGAAGGGGTGAGGGTGATCATTACAGTCCTCGAGCTGGAGAGGATAAAATCAAGTTAATAAGTAGAGGGCTTGGCCTTAGACGGGCAAGCCTGTCAACAAACACATCCATAATTACAAGGGAAGGCACAGTGAGTAAGAAGGCAGCAGAATGCTAAATCGGGTGATGGGAAAATGACAAAATCTTTCCTGGCTGATTCCATTTTCTCAGTTATATAGAAGCAGGGTCATCAGCTGAGGGTGAGAAAGGAGTACTCAAAGCTTGGAGAGAGAAGTGAGAAAGAGAGCTTAAGAGTGACTAAATGAGGAAAACTCTACTCATCCCGTGGAGTTATGACAATTATACGGCACTGTGTAGAGTTCTGGACACAACTTTAGTGTTGAAACATATTATTGACTAGAAAGAAAAAATATAAAATGCCAATATATTTCGGGAAATGTAAAGACTATCATTTACTAACAACAATTACTTTAAGGAAGACAGAAGAACTGAGTCTACATAAAACATTTGAAAAATTTTTTTTTCATGAAGAACTTAAGTTCCAAAACTACAATTTGCTTTTCACTATGAATACAATAAAGGAGCCCTGATGGCAGAGTGGTTAAGTGCTCAGCTGCTAACTGAAAGGTTGGTGGTTTGAACCTACCAGCAGTTCCGCTGGAGAAAGATGTGGCAGTCAACTTCTGTAAAGATTACAGCCTTGGAAATCCTATGGGGTAGTTCTACTCTGTCCTACAGCGTCACTATGAGTCTAAATAGACTCTACAGCACAAAACATGAATACAACTAAGTTCCTTCCTTCTCCAAGTGAATGTTAGCTTCAAAAATCTCTCAAGCACTTTACTTGTATTAACAGCTCGCCAACCTTTCTCATATTAACCCTTTTTTTAACCCTTCGTGCAAAAAAAAGGAAGTATATTTTTAATTAAATTAATTTCAGTACCTACTATTAGTCTTTTAATTTTCCCTCGGCAAGAATTATTGCTAAAAAGAAGCATGCTTGCTTGTTTTTGAGGTCAAACTACCTAAATTCACATCTTAATCTACCAGTTACCACCTGTGTGACTTTGGGCAAGTTATTTTGTGTCCTTCTCATCCACAGACGACAAGAGTACCTGCCCTTATTGGATTACTTTGTGGATTAAATGGTACGTGGAGTGTACCAAGCATGTAGTAATCAATCACAAATGTTCTGTTATTACTAGTATTGTTATTGTTAGTATTGACATTATTAAATTTTTAATTTCCCATTTTTCACTGAAGGTGTGACCCAATTAACCTTGCTACTTCATACACTTCGTTTAAAGAGAGAAAGATGGTGCTATCAGGGAATTCAAACCAGTATTAGTCCTAAAAATCAGATGTATCTGGAATATAAAAAGCACATATTAAAAATACAAATGACTTATAGCTGGGTATTGGATTTTTTTCCCTTTATAATATTCCTCAATACACATTATTATTTTGTCTAACATAATACTAAAAACACATCATGAACTATGAATAAAAATGTTCAATTTTTTAAAACCCCATAATCTTGTATACTTTGGCTTCAGGGTATCTTACTCAATAGTACAATGTAAACAAATAGATTAAACAATTTATGATTGAATCAAAGGGCAATGACTCAAGTTAACTCTGAGCAAAGCCAGGTAGAGGGTATATCACCATCTCTTTAGGTCCCATCTACCCCACAGGAATCCTCAAAAGCAACGGCAAGATCAGTTCGAGCCAGATGACAGAGAGGAGCCAATGGGCACCACTCTCAGCCCTTATATTTGCATTATTTTTTTACCTCAGTCCTTTTTGATATTTTATATGGACCTGCTTAACTCCTGATCTAAAATATTCTAGTTTGAGTACTCTTCGGCGGCGGTGGGGAGTCGGACGGGGGGACGGGACAAGAAACCCATTGCTACTGAATTGATTCTGACTCCTGGTGACCCCATTAAGTATATCATGAATTATCTGTCTAAAAAGAGTTTAGTCATTGTGAGTGTAGTTAATGCCACTGAATTGTACATTTAAGAAATGATTAAAATAGCAACTTTTGTTACATACGGTTTACAATTAAATTTTAAAGTAAGAGTTTATTAGTTGAAACAACCACTTGGAACCAAGAAATAGGATTGAATAAATTCTAGTTCTTATTCCTAGCACACACACACACACAGAGTGAAACCTGCCTTGTTTTTCCAGGTCTCACAAGTTTTCCACCTTTGACAGGGTGCAGTCTTACCCGTTTTCTCTCTCCTTTTAGTGTAAAATATTTGAGTTTTCTTTCTCTACCAGGTTTCCGCCTTACACAAGTTCTGGCTTCTGCAGGTGTATACGTGTGTGCGTGTGTGCGTGTGTGTGTGCTGCATATGTATATATACGTATATATAGATGTGTGTGTATATACACATATATTTCTTCTATACCCATCACATTCCAAAAGTGTGTTTCTAGCTTCGAAAAATTATCTATCGCTTAATCAAGGAAGCTCAATACTTGGTTTGCACTTTTGGGCTGGGGTAGTTGGCGGAAGGTTAAATGACGATGGCAGATCTCAAGTGCAAAGAGGAAGGAGCAATGCAGGGATGCGGATGGACGGTCAAGGGCTTGCGCGCACAAGCCTCGGACTGGGAAAAGAGCTGGGGAGGCTCACAGTGGCATCTTCCCCCGCTGCGGGAGGCGGGCCCGGTACAGGTGGGGCGGCCACTCACTCACCTGATTGGTGACCTGAAACGAAAGCAGAAAGCACAATTTAGGGAAAGATTTTTCAAGTTCCAGAGCTCCGCTGTCGCTGCTCCTCCCGGCCTAGACTTACCCCGGATTTGGCATCCAGGAGGGGCTCACTGGACTCCTCCATAGCAAGTTCCCAGGGCTCGCTACGCGAACTCACGCAGACGATCCGCCGGCTGTCAAGCCTTCCTCTTCCCCTTCCAGTCCCTCGCAGTCGGCGCACGCAGCGGACGTGGGGGAGCCGGAAACAAACAGCTTAGTGTTACTCTTATATCTCATTTAAATATAAATTTTAGGGGCATATTGAGAAATAAAGAAATTCCCGTGGGGGAAGAATCCCAAAGATTTGAGAGATACCTTTTGAAGGTAAGGAACGTTTGACTTTAGGATGCCGACCTCCCCTTCTCACCTTGTCAAGTTGGACTCTCCCTAAGACCCACAAGCGTTGCCTCTGCGCAAGCGCAAGCGTTTGGCTGTGGCGTTTTCATCCTAACCGAATTTAAAAGCCCAAAGGTAGCGATACCGCTCCTCTCTTTCGCAGGGTTTGCCTTTGGGAAACTATAGTTACATAAAGAGCTTTCGCCACATCCCATTTGGTCTTTCCACTTCCGTCTTACGTCATACCCACTCTACACAGAGCATCCTGAGTTACTCCCCCGCCCCGCGCGCCAACTTTTTATTTAGAAAAGCTTGAAAAGTTTTTCGGAAAAGTTGCAAAACTGTGCTATGAATATTAGTATGCCCATCATCCAGATTCACCAATTGTGAACATTCTACACATTTGTTTTATCTCTGCATACATACCGATGATGACATTTCACCCCTAAGTACTTCAGCATGTATCTTCTACAATTAACACAACTCAGGAAATTTAGCATTGATAGAAATACAATTATCTAATGCATGTAATCCAAACTTAAATTTCCCTGGTTGCCCCAAAATGATATTTAAAACCGCTCCCTACTTAGAATCATGGCTTCATGGGTCTATCCAGTCAATTGGCCTAACACTGTTTTTAGTTTTTTTTCTACCTCCTACTTGGGTGAGTAGCGCCTGGAATGTTAAAAACTTGCGAGTGACCACCTAAGATACAACAATTTGTCTCTATTCCTGTGGAACAGCAGAGGAAGAAGGAGACCCAGGAATATGAGAAGGAAGTGGATTACAGGTTTAATTTCCTCCATAAACTAGTACCTCAGTTACCATGACACCAGAAGAAATGGATGGTGCCCGGCTACCATTACTGAACGTTTTGATCAAGGACTCAGTAGATGGATCCTGATCAACAGAGGAAAAGTGTGGAGCATAACTTCACCCTAAGATGGAAACCAGACTTACTGGATCCTTTGAGACTAGGGGAGCCCCTGAATCTAATGCCCGGAAATAATTTTTAAATCTTGAACTCAAACTATCCCATGAAGCCATTATTAAACTAAATAACAGTTTAGCCTAAATAATAAAGAATATTTGCCTCAACCATGTTGTTGTTAGGTGCCATCCAGTCAGTCTGACTAACAGTGACCTTATGTACAACAGAATGAAACACTACCCGCTCCTGAGCCATCCTCACACTCATTGCTATGCTTGAACCCATTGTTGCAGACACTGTATCAGTCCATCTCATTGAGAGTCTTCATCTTTTTCAATAACCCTCCATTATACCAGGCATGATGTCCTTTCCCAGGGACTGGTCCTTCCTGATAACATTCCCAAAGTATGTGAGATGAAATCTCATCTTCCTCCCTTCTAAGGAACAGTCTGGCTGTACTTCTTCCAAGACAGATTTATTCGTTCTTTTGGCAGTCCATAGTATAGTCAAGATTCTTCACCAACAACATAATTCAAAGATGTCAATTCTTCCTGGTCTTCCTTATTCATTGTCCAGCTTTCCCGTATATGAGGCGATTGAAAACACCACGGCTTGGGTCAGACGCACCTTATTCCTTGAACTAACATCTCTGTTTTTTAACACTTCAAAGAGGTCTTTCACAGCAGATTTTCCCAATGCAATGTGTCGTTTGATTTCTTGACTGTTGCTTCCATGGTCATTGATTGTGGATCTAAGTAACATGAAATCCTTGACAACTTCAATCTTTTCTTCGTTTATCATGATGTTGCTTATTGGTCCATGTCTTAGTTATCTAGTGCTGCTATAACAGAAATACCACAAGTAGATGGTTTTAACAGAGAAATTTATTCTCTGACAAGCTTGGAGGCTAGAAGTCCAAATTCAGGGTGCCAGCTCCAGAGGAAGGCTTTCTCTCTGTTGGCTCTGGAGGAAGGTCCTTGTCATCCGTCTTTCCTTGGTCTAGGAGCTTCTCCGAGCAGGAATCCCAGGTCCAAAGGATGCGCTATTCTCCTGGCTCTTGTTTCTTGGTGGTATGAGGTCCCTATGTCTTTCTACTCGGTTTCCTTTTTTGTATCTCAAAAGAGATTGGCTTAAAACACAATCTAATCTTGTAGATTGAGTCCTGCCTCATTACCATAACTGCTACTAATCCTGTCTCATTAACATCATAGAGATAAGATTTACAACACATAAGAAAATCACATCAGATGACAAAATGGTGGACAATGACACAACACTGGGAATCACGGTGCAGACAAATTGATACACGTATTTTGGGGGGACACAATTCAGTCCATGACAGTTCAGTTGTGAGAATTTTTGTTTTCTTTATGTTAAGGTGTAATCCATACTGAAGGCTGTAGTCTTTGACCTTCATCAGTAAGTGCTTCCTCTTCACTTTCAGCAAGCAACGTGTTATCTGCATAATGCAGGTTGTTAATGAGTCTTCCTCCAATCCTGATGCTCCATTCTTCTTCATATAGTCCAGCTTCTTGGATTATTTGCTTATTATATAGATTGAATAAATATGGTGAAAGGAAACAACCCTGACACACACTTTTCCTGACTTTAAACCACACAGTATCCCCTTGTTCTGTTCCAACAACTACCTCTTGTTCTGTGTACACATTCCATATGAGCACAATTAAGTGTTCCGGAATTCCCATTCTTCACAATGTTATCCATAATTTGTTATGATCCACACAGTTGAATGCCTTTGCATTGTCTGTAAAACATAGGTAAACATCTTTCTGGTATTCTCTACTTTCAGCCAGGATCCATGTGACATCAGCAATGATATCCCTTGTTCCACACCCTCTTCTGAATCCAGCTTAAATTTCTAGCAGTTCCCTGTCAATATACTGCTGCAACCACTTTTGAATGTTCTTCAGCAAAATTTTACTTGCATGTGATACTAATGATATTTTTCGATAATTTCCACATTCAGTTGGATCACCTTTCCTTGGAATAGGCGTAAATATGGATCTCTTCCTGTTGGTCGGCCAGGTAGCTGTCTTCTAAATTTCTTGGCATAGACAAGTGAGTACTTCCAGCACTGCATCTGTTTGTTGAAACATCTCAGTTGGTATTCCATCCATTCCTGGAGATGTGTTTTTCGCCAGTGTCTTCAGTGCAGCTTGGACTTCTTCCTTCAGTACCATTGGTTCTTGATTATGTGCTACCTCCTGAAATGATTGAACATTGACCAATTCTTTTTTGCATAGTGACTCTGTGTATTCCTTCCATCTTTTTTGCTGCTTCCTGTGTTGTTCAGTATTTTGCCCATAGAATCCTTCAATATTGCAGCTGGAGCTTGAATTTTTTTCTTCAGTTCTTTCAGCTTGAGAAATGTTGAGTGTGTTCTTCCCTTTTGGTTTTTTAACTCCAGATCTTCGTACATGTCATTATAATACTTTACTTTGTCTTCCCAAGCTGCCCTTTGAGATTTTCTGTTCAGCTCTTTTACTTCATCATTTCTCCTGTTCCCTTTAGCTACTTGACATTCAAAAGCAAGTTTTAGAGTCTCTTCTGACATCCATTTTAGTCTTTTCTTTCTTTCCTGTCTTTTTAGTAACTTTTTGCTTTTTTCATATATGATGTTCTTCCACAACTCATCTGGTTTTTGGTCATTAGTGTCCAATGCATCAAATCTATTCTTGAGATGGTCTCTAAATTCAGGTGGGATGTACTCAAGGTTGTACTTTGGCTCTCATGGACTTATTCAAATTTTCTTCAGCTTCAACTTGAACTTGCACATGAGCAATTGATGGTCTGTTCCTCAGCTGGCCGTTGGCCTTGTTCTGACTGATGATATTGAGCTTATCCATCATCTCTTTCTGCAGATATAGTCGATTTGATTCCTGTGTATTCCATCCAGCAAAGTCCACGTTTATAGTCACTGTTTATGTTGGTGGAAAAAGGTATTTGCAATGAAGAAGTCGTCAATCTTGCAAAATTCTATTATGCAATTTCCGGCATTGTTTCTATCACCAAGGCCATGTTTTCCAACTACCAATCCTTTGTCTTCGTTTCCAACTTTCGCATTCCAATCACGAGTAATTATCAATGCATCCTGATCGCACGTTCGATCAATTTCAGACTGCCAAAGTTGCTAAAAATCTTCCATTTCTTCAACTTTGGCGTTAGTGGTTGGTGCATAAACTTGAATAATGGTCGTATTAACTGGTCTGCCTTGTAGAAGTATGGATATTATCCTATCCTGACAGCATTGTACTTTAGAATAGATCCTGAAATGTTCTTTTTGACAATCAATGCAACGCCATTCCTCTTCAAGTCATCGTTCCAGGCATAATAGACCATACGATTGTCTGATTCAAAACGGCCAGTACCAGTCCATTTCAGCCCACTAATGCCTAGGATATCAATGTTTATATGTTCCATTTCATTTTTGACGTTTTCCAATTTTCATGGATTCATACTTCGTACGTTCCACATTCCAATTATTAATGAATGTTTGCAGCTGTTTCTTCTCATTTTGAGTCATGCTACATCAGCAAATGAAGGTCCCAAAAGCTTGACTTCATCCACATCATTAAGGTAGACTCTACTTTGAGGAGGCAGCTCTTCCCCCGGTGTCTTCTGAGTGCCTTCCAACCTGAGGGGCTCATCTTTCAGCATGATATCAGACAATGTTCCGCTGCTATTCATAAGGTTTTCACTGGCTAAATTTTTTCAGAAATAGACTGCCAGTTCCTTCTTCCTAGTCTACCTTAGTCTGGAATCTCGGCTGAAACCTGTCTGCCATAGGTGACCTTGCTGGTATTTGAGTATGGATGGCATAGCTTTCAGTATCACAGCAACATGCAGACCCCCACAGTACGACAAACTGATAGACGTGTAGGGGGCCTCAAGCATAGCACTTTTATAAAGAATTATCTATATGAGTGTAAACACAACACTTAAGAGACAGGGACCCTAAATTAATGATGATGAAACAATATGATTAGAGATAGAACGGTGACACAATGTGAAGTATGTGACCAATGTTATTGAACTGTTCATATGGAAATTATGAGTGGATGTATGTATGATTGTGTATATTGCTGCCAAAAATTAATAAAATATATTTTTTTAAAAAACAACCGTTTCTCACCCCCATTCACAGCCAGAACCTAATCAAGGATCGTGCCTTGAATTTAGTTGTCATGTCTGTTTAGTCTACTTTAATGTAGAACTCTGCTGCCCAATAGGTAGCCACTACTGAGACTGAGAAACTAAATTTTTAATATTATTTTTAGGTGATGAAATTTAAATTTAAGTAGCTATACGTAGCTAATGGCTACATACATACTGGACAGCTTAACTCCAGTAAATAAGAAAAACCAGCCAATCAGTTGCCAACTTGTCAGTTCCAACTCATGTTGACCTCTAGTGTTGCAGAGTAGAACTGTAACCTTTCATAAGCAGATTGCCAGGCCTTTCTTCTGCATTGCCTCTGGGTGGATTTAAGCAGCCAACCTCTTGGTTAGTCATAGTGCACGTAACCATTTGTGCCACCCAGGAACTCAGTTCTCAAATGTTTAAAACTGTGTTTAGGCAGCCACTATTATTCTACAGCAACCTGGAACCATAGTGATCTTGTTAAACACAAATTTAAAACTATCACACACTTGCTTCAGTGGCTTCTTAGATCACTGCAAAGGGTACTGTCTTAGTTATCCAGTGTTGATATAAGACCTATACCACAAATGGGTGGTTTTAACAAACAGAAATGTATTTTCTCACAGTTTTGGAGACTAGAAGTCTGAATTCAGGGTGCTAGCTCTAGGGGGAGGCTTTCTCTCTTTGTGGGCTCTGGAGGAAGGTCCTTGTCTCTTTTGAGCTTCTGCTCCTGGGCAGTCTTCATGTGGCTTGGCATGTCTCTTTCCCCATCTCTGCTTCCTAGTTTGCTTGTTTCATCTCTTTTATATCTCAAAAGAGAAAGGCTAAAGATACACCCAACACTAATCCTGCCTCATTAATGTCAGCTCATCTCCAAATGGGATTATAACCACGGACGTAAAAGTTAGGGTTTACAACACATATTTTTGGGGTACACAATTCAATTTATGACCAAAACACATTGCCATCAAGTCGATTTAGACCCATAGTAACTCTATAGGACAGAGTAGAACTTCCCCATAGGGTTTCCAAGGAGCAGCTGGTAGATTTGAACTGCCAACCCTTTGGTTAGCAGCCGAGCTCTTCACCACTGCACCACCAGGGCTCCCAATCCATGACAGATACTTAGAATTAAAAATAACCCTTAAGATGACCTGTAGGACACTGGTGATCTTTCCCCTGCTTGTCATTCCTGGCTTACATCGTACCCCTTTTTTGTGGCCACTGAACTGCAGCCTTGGTAGTTTTTTTAGTTTCTAGAATTCACCAAATTACATTTTACCTCAGGCTTTAGTTCCTATATTAGCTTCTGCTTCTTCTTGTCTCTACTTCTTTGACCATTTCCATTTGAGGTTTTGCCTTAAATGTTACTTTCCCATAAAAACATTTCCTGCCCCTTGCCCAAGACTAAGTAAGTTTCCTTGCTATATGCACGCACACCACATTGTACTTTTTCTTGAAAGCACTTACTTGTTTAATGTCTGTCTTCCCCACTAGGATGCAAGCTCTATAAATTCAAGAATGACAGTGTCTATCTTCTTCACTGTTGTATCACCAATAACCACCACAATGCCTTGCAAATAGTAAGTGTACCATGTGCTATAACTATTTGCCTGAATAGATACAATAGGTAAAGCACATTCATTTGACAAATATTCAACCTATAAGAAGAGCTTAAAGGATAAAGGCAAGGGGTTGGTATTCCATGTACACCATTTACTGAATGTCCTTAACTGAATGTCCTCTCTGTGACTCAATATCCTCATCTATAAAATAGGAATGATTATAAAAACACTGTATTCATTTTCTATCACTGCTGTAGCAAATTTAGCAGTTACAACAACACAAATTTTTATCTCACACTTCTGTAGGTTAGAGTCCAGCACAGATTTCACCTGACTAAAATTAAGGTGTTCACAGGGCTGCATTCCTCACAAGAGTCTCTGGGGGTGAATCTGCTCCCAGGCTCATTCAGGCTGTTGGCAGAATTCAGTTTTATGGGATTGTAGAACTATTTGTAGGATTGTCTTCTTTGTGGCTTTTGGAATGGGATTGTTCTCAGTTTGCAGAGACCATCTTTAGCTTGTGGCTCCTTTCATCCCTCTTCAAAGCCAGTGATGGCTGGTAGAATAATGGTCCCCTAATATGTCCACGTAATAATCCCCAGGATTTGTCAATACGTTATATTATATGGCAAGGAGCAATTAAGGTTGCAGATGGAATTAGCTGCTAATTAGATAACCTTAAAGAGATTATCCTGGATTATCCAGGTGGGCTCAATGAACTCACAATGGTCTTGAAATGTGTTAGAGAGAGGCAGAAGAGTTAAGAGAGAGAAAGAGTCAGAGTGAAAAAGACTCAGTTGGTCATTTCAAGCTTTGAAGGTAGAGGAAAAGGCCATGAGCCAAGGAATGCGGGTAACTTCTAGAGGCTGGAAAAGGAAAGGAAGCAGATTCTCCCCTAGAGCCTCCAATAAGGAAAGCAGCCCTGCCAACACCTTGATTTTACCCAGTGAGACCCATTTCAGACATCTGACCTCCAGAACTGTAAGATAATAAATCTGTGTTGTTTTATGCCTCTAAGTTTGTAGAAATTTGTTACAGCAGCAATAGGACATGGAGGATAATAATTGAAGTGTTGGGAGCTTTGGAGTTACATAGGCTTGAACCTAAATCTCTCTTCTACCACTCAGGTGTGTGACTTTGGTAAAGTTATCTAACCTTTCTAAACATCAGAATGTAATGTGAATCTAATGTTATATTATAACCTGTAAAGTGGGGCTATTAATATTGGGGAGGGACTATTAATATTGGGGAGGGGCTATTGGTATTTGTCTCATAGTGTTCTTTATTAAAGGTAAAATGAGATAATGTATATAAAGCATGTAGTAAAGTTCCTGAAACCAAACCCATTGCCACGGAGTCGATTCTGACTCATAGCAACCCTATAGGACAGAGTAGAACTGCCCCACAGGGTTTCCAGAGAGTGGCTGGTGAATTCGAACTGCCGATCTTTCGTTAGCAGCCAAACACTTACCCACTGCACCACCAGGGCCCCAAATTTCCTGAAAGTGCTCAGTAAATACTAGTTGCCATTATCATCATCATGATATTTGTTCCTCAAAAGAAGCCTATAAATTTATATGTTGTTGTTGTTAGGTGCCGTTGAGTCACTTTTCAGCTGACATTGTTCTCATGTAACAGAGTAGAACTGCAACATAAGGTTTTCTGGGCGTAATCTTTATGGGGGCAGATTGCCAGGTCTTTCTCCTGCAAAGCCACTGGGTGGGTGGGTCCGAACCACCAACCTTTCAGTCAGCAGCTGAGTGCTTACCCATTGTGCCACCAGGCCTCCTTGTAAGTTATGTACAGCGTACATCATCTCCATTTTAAGGTCGAGACAACTGAAGTTCAACAATGTTACATGACACTACCAACTAATAGGTAAAACTTCAAACTCTCTGATTTTACCAGTCTGCAATCTATTTTCAGAAATGCCCTCAGGGATTCCAAACTCACTGTACCTGCTGAAATCCTTCTCAGCTGCCTCATGCTAATTGGCTGTTCCATTTGTATTCCAGGCTATTCCAGAATATATGTGATTATATGTGGGGTGGGGTTTGGAGATAGGGACAGTAATCAATGGACAGCTGTAACAAAGATGCAGAGGTGGGAATAAGTACGGTCACTGATCAAAGAATCATAGAGCTTAAAGCAGAGTTCAAAGACTCTTAGCCTTTGAGCCAAAATTGAGCTGCTCATCTCTTCAAAAAAAATAAATCAGAAACTCTGAATTTGAATGCAGATAGATTTTACATGCTCCAGTTTGCCACAGTCTCCACATTTCCTCTGTCATTTCACCTGGCCAATTCAAACATTTACCTGAAAACTGCAATACATAGTTTTCAACCTTTGGCTCAAAGAGAACTTACAGAGCCTCCTATTTTAAAAATGGAGACACTGAGACCTAAGGAGGTTAAGTGTCTGGCTCAGGGACACACAGCTGGATTGTGGTAGTCATAATTTCTGACAAAGTGGGGAGAATTATTATTCCACACTGAGAACAGGGAGATCAGCATGACTGGAGCTGAAGATGCCTGTTATGTAGGATGGGGAGGCTGAATAGGTAGGATGAGGACAAATTATGTATATTCTTGGAGTCCCTGGGTGTTGCAAACAGTTAATGGACCCAGCTGCTAAATGAAAAGTTGGAGGTTCAAGTCTACCCAAAGGTGCCTCAGAAGAAAGTCATGGTGATCTACTTCCAAAAACCAGCCTTTGAAAACCCGGTGGAGCCCAGTTCTTACTCTGACACACATAAGGTTGCCATGAGTCAGAATCAACTCAACAGCAACTGGTTTTTTGGTATTGTATATCATTAAGCATGATAAAAAGGCTATGTTTTAGATGATAATTTAGCAATGCAATACAGGGTAGATGATGGGGTACATATATATATGTGTATATATATAGCAGGAAGACTTCTGGGAAGCATTCCTAGTAAGATAAATAATATAAGAGAGTGAATAGTGAAAGTGGTGTGCTATGAATGAGTGACAAGCATACTGAGAGGTTGATCCTCGTAGCCCAGGGACATCTGGTTGGGACCCGGGCCTGGAAGAGTCCCTGGGCTAGTCACAGCTGTATAGAGAAACTTATCTGGATTCTTCAGGTGGTTGTACAAATGCCAAATTTCATCAATCCTGAGAGTTTCACATGTAACATCTCAGAAATTGTATTGAACTTTACACCTGGTGGCTTTGTGTAGTGATGGTCAGCCAGCAGCTGTTGTGACTCAATTGTTTTTGTATATGCATGCATGAAATTGGTCATAGCTGTTTAGTACTTAAATTGATTATGGGTATTGTTGACTGTCTACATACTGAGTTTAATTGCCATTGAAAATATCTTTAAAAAGATTATACTCTGATTTGCGTAACAAAAATTACTTAATATGGAAATAGACATAGAAGCAACAGCAGGTTGTAAGCTTGTATTAGTGAGGCAAAAATGCACTGTTGATGAAATGACCACAATTCGGTGTTTTCTTACAAAGCAACTTTCTTTTACAAGGATCAGTACAAAGCTGGTTCCTATTAGCATTGGTTAGAGATATCCCAAATGTTGAACTCTTACAAACTGCTGTACCACTCCATCATCTCTAATATCAACTACTCCTCTTCTCCTCTTTGGTTTCAGTAATTCGCTGCAACGTCTCATGGAACTCATGAACAGTACTTACAGTTAAGTGGTTTGTTAGGAAAGTAATGGGGTACAAGTTGGGATCAGGACCACGTTGAAGTAATAGGAACAACTCAGGATGCAGTTCCTCGATCAGGATAGCTTCTTTTTGCCCTCTGCTGCTGGGCCCTGCTATCTCCTGGTTCTGCTGCCTCTGCTGGTATCGCTCTTGCTATTGCTGCACCATTTCTGTCATCTGTTACAGCTCCTCTCTCTCTCTCTCTGTCTCTCTGTCTCGCTCTAAGCCTAGTATGATGGCAAAACTGACCAATCCCCTCGTTAGGGTTCTATACACCTTATTTGCATGATCCCACCCCCACGAGGATGCTATGCACCTTATTTACATTATTAGCAAGCTATCCAATCCCTTTAGTGGGCCATAAGCACCTCATTTGCATATTCCTACTCAGTCATTTGGTGGGAGTTACAAAGATTATGGCTAGAAGAGCCATATTCATTGCACCAGTCTACCCTCCTAACTCTTCTAGCCATTGGCCCTTTCATACTTGAAGGATTAACTTCCCCCTTTCAATCATTTTCCCAGTCCAAAACAGTCATTAAGTATTAGTCCTTCAGTAGGGCAGAGTCCTTAGGGTGAGGTTACTCAGGTATCAGCCATTCAGGTCTGCTGCAGGTGTCCATCTGATCTGGTCAGATTTTCCAAAAGTTGTCTTGGCTTCACCTTCACTGGCCTCTGATAAAATTTAACTGAGAGAAGATTATTCATTTGCTCTGAGTCTCTCTCAAGGTATCAGCATAATGTTAGATTTCCCCCACTGCATAACCCATTTATTCATTTCTTTACCTTCAGCTATTATTTCTCCTTCCTTCCATTTGTCATTTATTTTTACCCAAACTTTTTCATCTTGGGAAGGGACATCAGGTTCAGCTGCTCTGCCAGTCCAGATTGCTGGTAGCAAGACCAGTCTAGCAAATGCTTCCCCCTCAGTCCACTGCCATTCATGTTAGGTGGGGTTACAAAGGTGCAACACTAGTGGGCTATCCTGACCACTAGGAATATGGCAGTATTCACCATCAAGCCCAATTTTGTCAGATGAGGGGAAGGTACAATCCATTCCATCAGGCCTTTGGGAATTCTGGCATACAGGTTCAGGGTATAGTTACAGTCTCTTGCTTAGGGATCACCCCTGCTTCCAGCAACCACAGCTGCATCCCTGGTCCTGGAATTTCAGCATCCAGCAGGAAAAAAAGCAAAATTTAGGTGATACGGGGAAGAACTTTACAGTGGCACCAGCATCCTCCCCCATCCCCTCTCCCCGAGATCGCCTAGAGAAGCACAGGAATCTGTCCAATGGTGATCCTCCATTTGCTCCCCTCATGTTGACTGTGAGCACACACTCATAAAGGCATGTGAGCCAGCCTTCATGCCTTTATCTCCCCCCATTTTAGATAACAAAACTTTCAATTACCCATTCTAATTCTCTACGAAACCATTACTCTGAGAGTGGTATGCAGTATGATATGTCCATTTAATATGATGATTCTTGGTATGTCCATTTAATACGATGTTCATTTCTGCACCCTGTGGGCTGTAAAGTGTGTTTCTTGGTCCGATGAAATATAACTCAGTGGCCCAAATTGGTACAGGTATGTTTTCTTCCAATCCTTTAATGGTATTTTTGACATTTGCATCAGTCATGGGAGATGCAAAGCCCAGTCCAGAGTAAGTATCTATTCCTGTGAGGACCCATTTATAGCCACCCGGTGCCACTGATGTCATCGGTCCAATATAATCAATTTGCCAACTCTCTGTAGGTTCTTCCCCCTGGGGAATCTGCTCCATAGCCATCTACAACCTCTGTCTTTCTTGCTGGCAGACAGAGCAGTCCTCACTGGCATTTTGTGCCTCAGAGGGTGCAAGAGGGATGTGTCTAGATTCAGCCCATCTCTGCATTGCTGCAGCACCCGCATGTCCGCTCATTTCATGGACCCAGTTGGCCACGTCAAGTGAGTGTAACAATAGGTCCATTTGCTGATTCCAATCACCATCTGATCCAGGAAGGGTGTTCTTCTGATGTCCTACTCTAATGCACCCTCTAAATTCCCAGAGTGCTTTCCATAGGTCCATGCCCCACATGGGTGTCCCCTTAATCATCCAATTTTCCATCGCTTGTTTGCCTGACCATATAGCCAGGCCATTGGCCACTGCCCAAGAGTTGGTAAAAATCCAAACATATGAGCTCTTACGATAGCCCAGTTCTTCCATCATGACTAGGAAGACAGCATGCAGTTCAACCTTGAGCTGACCTGTTCTTACCTTCTTCAATCAGGGTCTTTCCATCTGCTGATCTTAGTACAGCAGCTTTCCACATCAAACGTTGTCCCTGTAGCCTGGAACTGCCATCTGTGAACCAAGCAGCCTTCTGCTGGTCAGCAAAAAGTTGTTTATAGGACACCGTCCATGTAGCAATAGGCTCTGGCATCTTCTCAGGTGGTTCCAGTGTAAGACCTATGAGAAAAGAGGCTACTTGCTTATGGACACAGTGAGTGCCTCCCTGCATTCCACCAGTAGCTTGTTCTTGTATGAACCATTTCCATTTTATTATGGAACTATTTGGGGGCACCACCTTCCTTATTAGAGTGTTTCTCTGACATCACCCAAGACATTATAGGTATTTCGGTTCTCATGATGATTTTATGTCCTTCTGTCATTAAGGCAGTCTCAGTCAACGCCCGATAGTAGACGAGCAATTGCCTTTCAAATGCATGTATTGTACTGTAGCAGCTGGAGACTTTCGAGTCCAGAATCCCAACAGTCACTGTAGGGGGCAGCGTTCACAGGTTTTTGCCATAAGCTCCAGTCTGCATGAGCCTGTGTGGCAAATACCTCCAAAATCATGTCAGAATGTCGATCATAAGAGCCTAAAGGCAGGGAGAGTGAGACCACTTTCTGTAATTCACACATTGTTGCTCTGGCCCTCATTTGAATGCAGTTTTCTTCCAAGTGGTTTTATGGATGGGAGCCAGCAATATTCCTAGATGTAGAATATGCATTCTGCAACATCCAAATAGACTAACCAAATGTTGGGCCTCCTGCTTAGTCCTGGGGGTCGGTGGTAACAGCAACTTATTCTTGGTTGTCTGCCGAATGTCACAGGTGGTCCCGCCCAAGTTAGTCCCAAGACTTTCACCCTTTGAGCAGGTCCCTGGATTTTTGCTGGATTTATTAACCAGCGTCTGTTGGTCCTGTAGGCCAGTGCTGTATTCAGATCAGCCCTAGCCTGTTCTTTGGTGTTTGATATTAACATACTGTTGTCAATATAATGTATCATTACACTTGAGATCTGCACCAAGACCAAGGCTTTTCTGACCAAACTATGACAGTGAATTCAAGTAACCCTGTGGCAATACAGTAAAAGTAAATTGTGACTATTCCCATTGTGAAAGCAAAGGACAGCTAGCCATCCAAGATTGAGATTGAGAAAAAGGCATTTGCAAACTCAATTACTGAGTACCAGTCTCCTTTAGCCTGCTATATTTTCTGCACCATTGATACCATGTCTGGAACAGCTGAAACCACAGGTGGCACTACTTTACTTGGGCCTTGATAGTCTACTGTCAGCTTCCATGAGCCATCTGCCATTTTCACAGACCATACAGGGCTGTAATACAGAGAATTGTTGGCACCAACACTCCAGCCTTTAGCATGTCTTTAATCAAAGCAGTAGTCTTCTTTTGTCTACCAAGTATTCTATACTGTTTCAAATTAATAACCTGAGTGTGTTCGGGCAATTCTAGCAGTTCCCATTTAGCATGTCCAATCAATACTGGCTAAGGGCAGATTTACCTTCGATTTTATAATATCAGGTAGAGGGAGTGTTTCCCAATTAGACATAATATTCATACCAATAATATATTCAGGTAAGGAAGATATAACTACTACATACAAGATCCGTTTAAATCTTCCAATTCTTATCAAAACATCCACGTTAGTCCCATCAACCATTACATCCCCATATTTCCTCAGTCTAACCTTAGGCCCCTTCAAGATTTTATTGATATGATTCGGGATTACAGTACATTGGGTTCCTGTATCCAGGAGCCCCAAGAAATCTCTCCCCCACCCCGGGGTATTTCACCCACACATATGCATATGGTCTTGGGTCCCCTGCTAGGGGCTGGACCAGAAGACCCTGGCCCCCTCATCAATCCTTATCTTCATCAGCTAGCTGCGCCTCTGCTTCAAATGGTCCCAGGTGGGACTTCCCATCATTAAATTCCTCCTAAATGGGATGAATAGAATGGACTTGTTTAACATTGGTGGATCAGTAGGAGTGTCCATTGGTCCACCCAACCTCTAGTAGTGCTGCATTAGAACCTTTGTCTCAACTCCATTAATGTCCACTATATGCATCCCATTTCTCAGTAACCATTTAAAAATCTCTGTCTTGCTGAGGTAAGTTCTTTCTACGTTGCCTCTTCCCATTCTCCTATGAATCACCCTTATGTCTCTTGCATCTCTAAGACCCATCTGGGGAAGCTGTGCCAACAAATCTGACAAGGCTTCTTGGATTGTTGCTTTGTTTCACAGTAGCAAGTTTATATGGGGTGCCCATATTTACCATGACCTGTGTAAGGGGTATACTCACTGGGTGAATATCCTGATCACCATAAAGCCATTTCAGCATGGCTTGCATAAGCAGCACATCAACTGCTTCCTCTGGGGTGTTCCACTGAATATTTAGAGGAGGAGTGGGGTAATTCCCTTCTCACAGTAGACAAATGTCACTGCAAATTTTATCCAGTCCACCAGGTTGGCTGTCCAAGTTAACCTGCTGTGTAACTTACTCTTCCATCTGCAGCATTCAAAACTAAAGATACTGCCCCTAAATTAGTCACTCTCACAATCCATTTTAGTAACATTTCCTCAGGAAGCTGACGGTACCGACCTACAAACTGAAACAACTCTTTTACGCTCTACCCCCTGGTTTCAATAATTTCTTGTTTTACCCTTTCCCCTCACAGACTACCTTCTTGGTGACTAGTGGTTGTAGGGGTACTACCTCTTGTTCCAGCACGATTTTTCCTTCCTGGGTTGTCCATGAGACTAGCAGTCCCACTTCCAACTGGACTGGATCTGGGCTTGTTTCAGTACTATAATCTGCCCCTACATTCTTTTTCCCTTCCCTTTATTACTGATAACAGCAACCAAGGAGTTGTATGTCTTGCCCTTTCCTTATCACTGTGTATTTCCTTATGCACCCAACTAGCCAATTCCTCTGGAGTGATCCATCACTCCTATTTCCCATGAATAGCTTTTGCCTTGGCTAATTGATTGCTTCAATCCATGGGTGTTTTTTTTAACCCATCCAGAAACCAGAGGTTTCTCATTCTTCTGTTTATCTCCTTTTTTCCAAAACCACATATTCCAGAGTCTGGGCTGTTGCAGCGAACCCCGCCATTCTGACACCAATGAAATGAATGATTTCTTTTATAAGGATCAGCACAAAGCTGGTTCCTATGAGGCAGAGGTTAAAGATGTCCCAAATGTCCAACTTTTCAAAACTGCAGTACCACTCCATCATCTCTAACATCAATTACTCCCCCTCTCCCCTTTGGGTTCAGTAATTCGCTGTAATGTCTACAGAACTCACAAACCATACTTATAGCTGAGTGATTTATTAGGGAAGTAACAGGGTACAACTTGGGATCAGGATCAATTTGGAAGTAACAGGAACAACTCAGGATGCAGGTCTTCTCGCCCTCCACCTTCAGGCCCTGTTGGGGGCCTTCTGCCACTGGGCCCTGCTGGTCTTCTGGTTTTGCTGCCTCTGCCAGTATGACTACTGTCTTTCGTGTTATAACTCCTCTCTCTCTCTGCATCTCCCTTTAAGCCTAGTGGGATGGCAAAACTGACAAGTCCCCTCGTTATGGTTCCATATACTTTATTTGCATGATCTCACCCCCACCAGGAGCCCTGGTGGTGTAGTGGTTAAGAGTTCAGGCTGCTAACCATAAGGTTTACAGTTCAAATCTACCAGTCGCTACTTGGAAACCCTATACGGCAATTCTACTCTGTCACATTGGGTCACTATGAGTCAGAATCAATTCAATGGCACACAATAACAACCCTCACAAGGGTGCCATGTGCCTTATTTACATTATTAGCAAGCTATCCAATCCCCTTGGTGGCCCACAGTCACCTCATTTGCATAGTCCCACCTAGTCATTTGATGGAAGTTACAAAGACTATGGCTAGAAGGATCATATTAAGTAATTCACTGCACTACAGCAACCAAATAATTTATAATTTCTAAGGAAAGGTGAATACCCTCAAGTAGACAAAGCAAAAGCATTGTTTTTTACAGTTTAAAATTAGAGAAATTGCCAAATTCCTCAGAATGTATGAATGAAATTATATAAGGAATGAGAGACCAGGTTTTAAGTCACAATTATCCTTGTTAAGCCATCAAATATCAATTTGTCAAAAACTTCCTGCGGTCTTTGATTAGAAGCTGCTGAATTACCAAAGATGTGTGATTCATCAGTTGCTGAAAAAAGGAAACTATGAGTTTAATTAAGTGGGAAATGGTGACAAACCCTGCTATTCTTTGATAATAATCAAAATTATACTGTCAATTCTAAAGGTGCATGGATTACATACAATAAATGGAATGTCACTATGATTTAAGTTAATTATGCTATATTTAATTTAAAACTGTAAAATGATACTTAAAAATAAAAACTCCCCCAAAGGGTGAGTGGCCAAAAAAATGGATTGGCAGTGTTTGAGGTGAATAATAAACAATCTAAAATAGACATTTAGGAGCCCTACATACCCAACCACATATGTAAATTCTTGATACAATTCATGGACGTGTACCTGAAGGGTTAAAGAATGAGTTTGAGAAAATGTATAGTTACTGCCAGTGACATGATTGGGTAACTGCAATCCCTCAAAGTTACAATCCAAAACAATTTAACGACTGTTTGAGATTATTAGAAAAACTTCTTTTGATAACTTCTGGTAAGATCAAGTAATGGCTAGTGTCAAAACTTGCATAATGGTGTCAATGGAATGGAAGAAAATCCTGGAAATAGTGTTGGAGTACTCTTTTAAGAAATACTAAATCCTTGATGCTCTTGAGGGTCCAGGGGTGATTTGTGTAGACGCACATATCATTGGTGACTCTGGGTTGAAAATGCTTCAGAAGTGTTGGATCTTAATATGAAGAAGGCTTAGAAATACATTAAACAATTAATTTTACTTACATTTTCATACATCTATACCAAAACAGAAAATCCATTGCCATTGAGTCTATTCTGACTCATAATGACCCTGTTAAAAAACAAACCAACCATTGCTGTCAAGTTGATTTCAACTCATAGTGACCCTATAGGACAGAGTAAAAGTGCCCCGTGGGCTTTCCAAGGAGCAGCTGGTGGATTCGAACTGCTGACCTTCTGGTTAGCAGCTGAGCTCTTAACCACTGCGCCACGAGGACTCCTTTTTTCCCCCTTAGGTTTTCATAAAATATTTGTACATCTTAGTATCAATGGAATCTTATATTTTGATGAAATATGGTAATATAATTTTTATTCTGTGTATGTTGTAGAAAAGTTTGGGAAGCACTAAAATAGATAATAAGTGCTATAGGAATTTTGAGAAAGAATTGTAGGATAGATTGAGAAGACCATGAAATAATACCTAATACCTACCTTAAGTAAATTCAAATTCATTAGCTATCAAAGAAATGAAAATGACATTAGATATCCTGACAACCTACCAAGTCCTAGGATTTCTCTGTTTTGTAGATTCCTCTCTCATACATTCTTTATATCTCCCCTCATTCTCTCCACCTCATTCTTCTTCTTTGCCTCCCTCCTTCTTGCCCTGTCCAGCTATTCTTCTTTTCTCATGAAGAGAGGTTTACCAATCATCTATTGTTGCTTGGACTCTTGCTGACTTCAACACCCTTGGTGTCTTCGACTTCAATCCAAGTAGTTTATCACCTGAAAAATTTCCAAATACACAGTTCGTTCCTAAGAGGAATTCTGGCATCTTCTGTTGTAACAATGCCTTTTTCACCTTGTTAAAATTGCATTTAGAAAGTTTACAGATATTTGATAGGCTACACTGTCGTTGTTGTTGTTAGGTGCTGTCAAGTCGGTTCTGACTCATAGTGACCATATGTACAACAGAAGAAAACACTGCCTAGTCCAGCGCCATCCTCACAATCAATTCTTTGTTAAACATCTACTCATCTCAGGACACATTTATTTTACAGTCACTGTCCTATTTATAATCACTGTTTAAACTGTTGACCATAATGGAGGAAGATTTTTTTCCTTAGAGTAATTTTCAACTTATTCTTTTTGTTTCCCTCCAATCTCCAACTTATTTTCTCAGTACCATTACCTGGCTTTTCAGCATCATGCTGCTCTTGTGTCTTTGCCACTTTGAAATTAATTCTACATCTGGCTGTAGGAAACTTGGGTTGAATTCCCACGCTGCTACTTGTGCAATCTTGGGAAACAACTTAAACTCTCCAAGCACAGTGACCTTGTTTGTAAGATGATGACAACACTATCTGACAACACTGCCTACTTTACAGACTGTGCTGGGGATCAAACTAGTTTAGAATGTATGTGAAAGTTTCCGTCAACTTTAAAGCTCAAATCAAGTTTGCATATGTATTATTATCTCATTTCTTCAGGGCTAAAATATGATTGAGTATTTCATTAACAAATTAGAGTTGCATTGGCATACATATTAAAAAATACTGGAGGTAAACCTACACCTTTTATATGTGTTTAGCTATTCAAATTTTGGGCAGGTATATCAATCAGCTAGCTGCTCCTTTTTTATTTGATTATTCATGTTGTGACAGGTTTATCAATAAACTGTTGCTATATAACAACCAAACAACAATTCCCAATGGTATACTAGAGGCAAGCATTTATTTAGTTTCAGGAGGTCAGCTCATCTAGGCTGGGCTCAGCTGAGGTGGCTCAGCTGTGCTCCATTTCTCTCTTGTTCTCCTCTTGGGACCAGCAGGCTATCCCAGGACCATTATTCTTAATTTGATGGCAGAAGTGTGAACGAATAAACAGAAACACACAAGTTCCTTAAGGCCTAGGCTTGGAACTGGCACACTGTTATTTCCTGCCGCATTTTATTGATCAAAACAGGCCACATGGCTGAACTCAACATCCAAAACCCAAAAACTGAACCCATTGTCATCAAGTCAATTCTGTCTGAGTCACAGTGAGCCTATAGGACAGAGTAGAACTTTCGGTTAGCAGCTGAGCTCTTAGCCATTGCGCCACCAGGGCTCTGAACTCAACATCAAGAAGTAGGAAAATAAACTCTACCCATTAGTGGAAGACACTTCAAAGTGATAAGGCAAAGGGTGTGGGTAAAGGGAGGATTAAAAAAATTGGGGCCAGTGATGCAGAATATTGGACCCCACCTCAGACTTATTGACTCAACAAGATTAAATAAGAAAATCTGCATTTCAACAAGATTGCCCAGGTGGTTGTATACATATTCAAGTTTGAGAAGTACTGCCCTAGATATGGTGGTAGATACATCTATGTCAGAGAGTGGAAGTTAAACCCTACAAAGATTAGAGGCCTGTTAGGTTAATGAAGTTTGTATGGCTCCAAAAGTCAAGGACATGCTGAACAACCTGTCTAAAGGACAAGTTATTGCACCTTGAAACTCCTATTAATAGGAAAGAGGCAGAGTGCTTGGTGGACCTCCTTGGCTTTTGGAGGCAGCATATACCACACGTAGGAATATAGTTCTAGCACATTTATTGGGTAACATGGAAGGCTTCCAGTTTGAGGGAGATCCCTGAATAAGAGAGGGCTCTATATCCAGTCTGTGCTGCAATACAAGCTGTCTTGCTGTTTGACCCTATGTCTCAGCAGATCCAGTGTTTATGGTGAATAAGGATGCTGTGTGGAGTCTTAGGCAAGCCCTTACAGGAGAATCCCAGTGCAAGACCTCAGGGTTCTGGGACAAGGCCATTCCTCTGACAGCAAGTCATTTGAAAAGCAGCCCTTGCATGCTACTGCATGAGTCCCAGTAAAGACTGAGAGCCTGACTATGCAGCTCAAATGATTATGCAACCAAAGCTGCCCATCATGAGCTGAACGTTGAGAGATTCACCAAACCATAGTGTCAGTGGATATTGCAGGAATCCATCACATGGTAGAAATGGTTCATTTGTAAGAGGGCTTAAGTGGGCCAGAGGGCACAAGTAAGCTACATGAATAGATAACCTAGACCCCCATGTAACTTGCACCAATGTTTATTATACCAGTGTCTCTCCCTCATCTCATACCTATGGCTTAATTGAGAGTTTACTATAACCAGCTGATAGAAGCAGAAAATTCTTGGATCTAGTATATGGAGAGCCAGCTCAATATATTGGCGTGAACTGAAGATGGGTTGATGGCTTACTATAGCACCTCTCAGGGGATGCTTCAAATGACACTGGTGAGGGGAAATCCTCCCAAACAATATATTGTTTATAGAGAAGTAGCTTCAGGTAGGGTTATATCAAACTCCTGGGCAATAGTGACTGATTTGGCTCATTGATCAGGGTCTTGGAAGGAGGAAAACTTGGAGGAAACACGTGATGGACTTAAGAGTGGGAACAAAGCATGTGGATCTTTGTGTCACATGTTAACGTCCACCAGTGAGTATATACTACAGAGGGGGTGATTCAATCCACCACTGTCTTTGCCACCCCAGTCCTTGTTCAACCTGCCCTTGAGGGAATAGTCATGGTGACAGAGATGGGAGCTAGGCATGGGTTCAACAGTACTTCTTATGAACCGATCTAGCTATTGCAACTGCTAAATGCCCAATCTATCAGCAACAGATACCAACACTGAACTCGTAATGTGATATCATCCCTTAGAGACCGCCAGCCACACCATCCTGGAGGGAGCAGTGATTCATCCTTGTTGGGATTGACACTTACTCCAAATATTTGCCTTCCTTGCTCTTAGCATCGCTGCCAGCACCATTTTCCAAGGGTTAAAAAAGCGTCCAATTTACCAGCATAGGATTCTGTATAATATTGTCTCAGGTCCAAGTTCCCATTTTATGGTGCAAAAGATGCAACAATGGGCACATGACCATTGGATCCACTGGTCCTATCATATACTACATCAGCCAGAACCAGCTGGCCTGATAGAACTCTGGAATGGCTTCAATGGCTCAGCTGAGGTGCCAGGCGAGGCACAACATCCTGTGGGCTTATCGGGCTATTCTGCACGATGTGGTGTGTATGCTGAACCAATGGCTGATACCATGGTACTATGTTCCCAATAGATACACAGGTCCAGGAACAAAGGGCTAAAAGTAAGACTGGCTCCTTTTGTAATCACTTCCCAGAGATCTACTTGCAGAGCTTGTAATTCTTGACTCCACAGTTTTAGGCTGCTAGACTTTGGTGTTAGTTCACAGTAGGAGAATACTTTTCACCAAGGGACACAGTAAAGGCTCCACTGAAACTTGAAGCTATAACTCCACCTGATTATACTGGGTCTCTCACATAGATGGACCAGTTTTATTAAACTGGCAGCGGTAATTGACCCTTATTATTTTGAGGAGCTAGAGTTGCTATTATACATGGAGACTGGAAGAGTATGTCTGAAACTTGGGGGATTCATTACAGCATTTTGGTGCTTCCGTGTCCACTGATAACGGTAGATGAACAATTACAGCAACCATAGTACGACAAGAGCAAGGCTACTAAGGGCTTAGACCCCAAAAGGATGAAGATCATACTGTTGTTGTTGGGTGCTGTCTAGTCGATTCCACCTCCTAGTGACCCCATGTGACAAAGAAGAACTGCCCCATAGGGTTTTCTAGACTGTAATCTTTATGGGAGCTGATTGATAGGTCTTTCTCCCTCTGAGCTTCTGGGTGTGTTTGAACCACCAACCTTATGGTTAGAAGGTCACACTAACAGGCAAGAAATCTGGTAATCCAGTGCCAGCCAAAAGTGATAGAAAACTAGAGTGGGTTGTAGAGGAGGGAGATGATAAAAGTTGCTGATGGCCTTGAAACCATTGCAGCAGCAGGGACTGTAGCTCGTTCCAGAAATGTTGTCCATGAAGTTTCTTATAGAGATTGCAGATTGGATTTAATGTAGGGGCAGCCTGGATTTAATGTAGGGGCAGCCTGGATTTAACGTAGGGGCACAAGTGCAGTGCAAGGGGTAAACTGTAGCAGACATCTCTGGCACTCTGCATTACATTCCCTTGGTTCACCTCTAAGTTTAGCCACTGCTGCTGAGGATGATTCAAGCTAAGTTCCACCTTGTGTTCATAACACCACACCTCAAGTGTGTACCGTTTGTCAGCCTGCTTTCTGTCCAGTGCCTTCTCTGGCATTGTGGGAGTAAACTCAGCCTGTGAGTGAGGAGTCTGAGGAGAAGAAAAAGAGGAGGAGAAGGTAAGGTAAGGGGGGAAGGCGGAGGGAGAGGAGGAGAAGAAAGACACTGCTGCTGGCCTTACAGTCTGGTAGAAGAGCAATATGAAATATCCTGTTTAAAATCGTTTCGTGGCTTCCTGTCATTTTCAGGATGACCAACCCGTTGTTGCTATGGAGTCAATTCCGATTCATAGCGACCCTATAGGACAGAGTAGAACTGCTGCCCCATAGGGTTTCCAAGACTGTAATCTTTACAGGGCCAGATCGCCAGGTCTTTTCTCTTGCAGAGTGGCTGGTAGGTTCGAATTGCCACCTTTCGGTTAGCAGCTGAGCCCTTAACCACTAAGCCACCAGGGTCCTTATTTTCAAGATAAGCTCCTTCTTAACTCTCCGGTATCACCTCTAACCTCTGTCCTTCTTTCTTGCAGGTCTGCAGCCACACGCACACTTTCCCTTCTTCAGAGCACCCTTCTTTCTAAGGGATCAGTCCAGGTTTCCATTTTCTCCAGGAAGCCTTCTGGACACTCCTTCCCCCTCTAGCTGCACTTGTCTGTAGTTCCATCACACCTCATGTTTACCACTACCCCGTGGTATCATACTTTATTGGGATTCTCCATTCTGTTGTGCACCTCCTGTACTCCACGGAGCGCTCAGCCTGGAGTCTTCAACACTTCGTACAGTCTCCGATTCAAAGCAGGTACTCAACACTTTTTGTCAAACTGAACTTAGGAGATACAGAGAAATACTCCCTCACTCGGCAACATCAGACAAGGCCAACATACCACTTCTGTAGCCATTTAGGACACAAATCCAGGGCACACCTTGGCCTTGTGCCTGTGAGGGACTGGCCCAGCTCCTCCCTCGCAGGCTAGGACTCAACAGCACGCCCCCTAGTGCCTCTGACTGGCGCTGTGGGAATGGGAGAGAGCCGAGAGCACGCGGTTCCAGACCAGCGCTTGGCGCATGTGTAGAGCGCAAATACTGGGCTGGGATAAGGAGAGTCCAAGCGTGAGGGGGGCGGGCCATGAGTCAGATTCTCTTTCCTCCTGAATAGAGAGGTGGGTTTTATTCTGTCCTCCTCGACTGCACGTTAACTTAAAATATAAGACCTGAAATGTGGCTCGGCAGAGAGCAAGGAAGGCACTAGAGGATTGTCAAGTTCGCCCTCGTTCTTCGATACGCCCCCTGGGGATGTGGGTTGGACGGTTCCGGGTCAAGGCGTGTGGGGGCGGAAGCGGTGGTGGCAGTGGCGACAGCGGCTGCTGTCAGAGCTGGAGAAGGTCTGGGCAGAGCAGCCATGGAGGGTCAGCGCTGGCTACCACTGGAGGCCAATCCTGAGGTGAGCGCTGGTAGGGTTCGGGCCTGGGGCTGCGGTGGAGGGAGCTGAGCTGCTGCTGCAGCTAGTCCAGAGTATTTGTCTCTAAAGCGTGTTCTCTGTTTCGTTTTCAGGTCACAAACCAGGTGAGTGGAGGTGTCTGTCGCTCGGGACCCCGGAGTCTTTTCTACCTACTCAGCCAGCATCCCTGCCCGCCTCCATCTCCACGCTCCCTGGGGGTCTGGGATTTCGTTCCGTAAAGATTCCCTCTTGTTCTGCTCCAGGCAGGCTCGCCTCTTTTCACAGCTGGCTCCTTCCCACCTGACTCCCGGAGATGCCCCCAACTGCCTCAGCCCCTCCTCTGGCCTCATTCCCTGGTCATCACGTTTCCTGGAGACTCGGGGCCTGAGGCTTGAGGAACATTCATTCTCAACGTTCCTGCTGCTATTTCTCTTCCCTCTTCGTTTTGCCTTTTTTTAGTGCAAATTCCATAAGTTTCCTTCTCCTGTACCTTCTGAGTGACTAATTTTCCTACACTTCCTGACTCCAAGCTTTGTAAACTCGCCCACCCAGTCCTTGTAATTTCATCCACCGCCTGCACTATGAAATCATCTTCCAATCATCTTCTCTTGCCCCATCAAGTCACTTCTCTTCCCTGCCACACCCCCTTTCCCTCCTAGTTTTTTAAAACTGGAAATTTAGTTGCTTCTATACCATAGAAAGTCCGGTATAATAGTACCCACGCCATTCTTTGCCACCTACAACCCATGAGTTCATTCTGGGTATTCGAGGTTGTGGTTTGGGGAATGAGGGAACATCGCCTAGCGACTCCATTAAAGAAACAATAAGTGCTGCCAGGTGTCAACTTGTGATTTGTTCAGATGAGTCTTGCCTTATCCTGTTTTTCATTCTACATAGTTCGTTTACTTTTTGCTGCCCCCTTAGTATGTATAACATATGATAAACTACCCCCTCCCCATAATTTTCCTTCTCATCACCAAGGAATTCATCGTGTATTTAAAAGCTTAATTCTGGTTTTTAAATCTTGTAGCAAATTCCTTACATAAGGAAAGAAATAGAAATACTTTATCTTAATATTAGCAACAAACCCTTTACCATATTATTCAGATTAACTATATGCTTTTGAAATGACTATTATTCCCCCAGCTCTTATCTCTTTAATAATTTAGAAATGTACAAAGCTTAAAATCCAACATATATTTTTTTGTATTATTCTCATGGTGTACTTTCCTATCAATGTTAATTTTCTTTTGTTTTCCCCACTTTGAAATTTGCAGTTCTTTTTTTTCTAACGCATTTTGTCCCCTTTATCAAAACAGAGAAATCTTCAGGCTGAAGTCATCAGTATTTACAATTTCTGATTTAGTACCTGTAGGAAATAAGCATATTTCCCTCAAACCTAATATAAAACTATTTTTATGTCTGTGAAAAATCAGGTGACCATATATCTGGGGTTTCTTTTAGTTCCATTGATCTATGTGTCAGTTCTTTTGCCTGTACCACACTGTTTTGATTACTGTAGTTTTATAATAAGTCTTTAAATTAAATAGTCTGAACCTTACAACATTGTTTTTCTTGTTCAGAATTGTTTAGGCTATTCCAGTTACTTTGCCTTTCCATATGAATTTAGAATCGGTTTGTTGATTTTTACAAAAAGTCCTCCTGTGATTTTGATGCAAATGGTTTGAATATATTGATAAACTTTGGAGAGAATTGGCATCTTAACAATGTTGACTCTTGGAACCCATGAAGATGGTACATCTCTCCATTTACTTAAGTCTTTGATTTTTTTAATCAGTATTTTGTAGTTTCAGCATGTAGATTTTGCACATATTCTGTCCCTAAGTTTTTAATGAATTTGGGTGCTATTGTAAATGATACTACTTTTCAGTTTTTACTTTCTAATTTTCCATTGCCGTATATGGAAATACAATTGATTTTCGTATATTAACTTTGTATTCTGCTATCTTGCTATGTTTATTTATTAGTTCTAGTGGCTTTTTTGGGTTAAGTTCTTTGGAATTTTCTGTACAGACAATCCTGTTGTTAATGCATAGGCAGTTTTATTTCTTCCTTTCAATCTATATGCCTTTTATTTCTTTTTCTTGCCTTATTGAAAGAGTTAGAACCTTCAACACTAATATGAGTAGGAGTGGTGTCTTGTTCCCAGTATTAGGGGAAAACATTTGATCTTTTACGTTAAGTGTGGTGATAGTTGTAGGTTTTTTGTATATGCTTTTTATCAGGGTAAGGAAGTTCCCTTCTTTTCCTAGTTTACTGAGACTTTATCATGAATCAGTGTTGAATTTTCTCAAATGCTTTTTCTGCATCTGTTGAGATGATCATTTAAGGAAGAAATCATACCAATTCTACATATATTTGTGTTGTTGTTAGGTGCTATTGAGTTGGTTCTGACTCATAACGATATAGATAAGGTAAATGTGTAAGCATAAGAAGGTAAGCATAAGATAAGGGAACATTTTCCAACTCATGAGTCCAGCACTACCCTGATACCACAACCCGTTGAGGACATTATAAGAAAAATTGCAGACCAATATCCCTCATGAACATGGATATGAATACCCTCAACAAAATATTAGCAAATAGAATCCAGCAACATATAGAAGGGATAATATATCATGAGGAACAGCAGTTTTTATCCTGGTGTTGCAAGACTATTCTCCATCAAAAATAAATCAAAATAATTCACCATAGGAACAGATTAAAGAACAAAGCTATTTTTAGATGATATTATTTTACTATGATATAAGCTTGTATAACTGGAAAGTTATTTTCTGTAATTCTGCCACAAGACCTTTTTCGTAGGTGGTCTTGGTAGACTATTAAACACATTCACTCATTCACATAAATTAAATAATATTTTGGGGGCACCATATATAATACCAAGTGTCTGAGCAGGAGCCAGTTATACAGTGGTGATTAAAACATACATGATTTTCTGCTTTTCAGTCCAGCGGGGAAGACAGACCATAAATAAGTAAGCAAATAATTAGCAGTTTTATAAGCACAATGAAAAAAAAAAAAAAATGAACCGAGTGCTGTGATGGAGAACAGTAGGGAAAAATTAATAGGTTGTATGGTGACAGGAGGCCTTTCTTAGGTGACATCAACAAAGAAAAGATGTTACTTAGTATCTGTTTATACCCTTTGTCTGGCATGCTTTGGAGGTGGTTCAGTTTGTTTTAAATCTTTATTTATTAAAGAAATAATATGCTTTTAATTCAGAAGGATGGGCAACTATCTAAGAAGTAGTTAGTTTTAACATTTTCGTGGTTAATTTTCTGGCAGTATTGAGAATAGAAAATGAATAGAAATTTAATTAATTGACTTAAAATTTGGAGAATTAATAAATTAAGCCACAGGTAAATCCCAAGAACAATATCCATCCCCACCTTCTTCTCACCTTGATGGGATTGTAGGCCTTTTATTTGATCTTGACTTCGCTCTATTATCTCTTAGTTTGAGCATATTCTGTTTTATGCTGTAATGATGCCTAGTGTTGGACAACCTATGTCTACTATGTGCAGATCGTTATTAATTGTTAGAAATATTAACTAGTAACTACATGTCTTAGTAAATGTGGTAGCAGTGCTTTCTCTTGCTGGTTAATATGCTTTCAACCTCTTCTAAGGATATTTTGTCATGCTACAGGTAGAATATATCTAGAATAAAATTAGGTAAGTAATAGAAAAAATTATAGAAAATTTTAAGCTCGCCTCATTTACATACATATTTGGAAGGGTAAAACCAGCTTGAAGTTGATGGAAAGTTACAATTAATTAAGCATCAAGAATTATAACTTTCCTAAAAAATATAGTCTTTTATATAGGCAATCGTAGCATTTTATGATCATGCTAGATCTTCATCTTGATTTTTTTTTTTTGATGATTTGAGTACAGCACAGCAATATTATATACATTTTAAATATTGTTTGGTTTTAAAACCAATGATTTTTGTTATAGAAACCCCCTAGGAATAGTCCTATTTATGATTTTATTTAGGAGGCAAAATATTTTTTGTATAATGCATAATGTCCAATGGAAAATAAACTTACTATAACAGAACTGTGCTATTTAGTCTAGATGCTTCGAGTTAAAAAAAGAATTAGGTCATCTGTTAGATTATTATACAAAAATTCTCTGGTTAGTGGATCCAGTCTTAAGAAAATACCGTGATTACCCTGTCTTCCTCTAGCTAATGCCTCATCACTTCTTTCCTTCTTCGTAAACTTTCTACTAAGAATTGTTCCATAGCTGCTGTCGCTGCTTCCTCATCTCCCATTCTCTTCTGTATTCACTCCTAGCTGACTTCTGTCTCCACCAATCCACAGTAATGACTCTTGTCACATTTACTAATGATCACCTCTTTGCCAAATCCAGTGGTAACTCTTCTGTTACCATATTTCTTGACCTCTCACCAGCATTTGGTAGAGTAACCCACCCCATTCTTCTTGAAACACTATCTTTTCTTGGCTGGATTATCTCTCTTCCAACTTCTAAGAAGTTCCCCAGGGCTTGATCTATCTGCATTTCTATCTACATTCTCTCCCTACTGATGTCATCTCTTGTTGTTGTGTACCATCCAGTAGATTCCAACTCATAGTGACCTTGTAAGAACTGCCCCATAGGGTTTCCTCGGCAGTGGTTAAGTGCTTGACTGCTAACCAAAAGGTTGACGGTTCGAACCCACCAGTCATTCCACTGGAGAAATATGTGGCAGTGTGCTTCCGTAAAGATTACAGCCTTGGAAACTCTATGGGGCAATTCTGCTCTGTCCTGTAGGGTTGCTGTGAGTTGGAATTGACTTGATGGCAACGGGTTTTTTCAGTCTTTATGAGGATACGAGTATAGAATCAGTGACAACAACATTTGGTTTTAGTTCTTAGGTTTTTTTTCGGTTGTTTATTTTATTTTATTTTTTGCTTGAGGATCTTTTACTATTTGGTGTGATGGTTTTTCAAAATCGATCTATCCTCCTAACTGATTGAGACTCCACTGTGATTCACTTGTTTACTTAATCAAAAACTTAAGGGATGTCTGTGAAATTCAGTGATGTATGGGATGAAAAGTAGTGTTGGTTGAGCTAAGGAGACACCAGAAATAATTCCTACTATTCCAGATACTGAAGGGAAAAAATAATTGGCTTATACTGCATTTTAAAAAAAAGTATTGGTAAGTCCTGTCTTAGTCATCTAGTGCTGCTGTAACAAATACCACACGTGGATGGTTTTAACAAGGAGAAATTTATTTTCTCACAGTCTAGTAGGCTAGAAGTCCAAATTCAGGGCATCAGCTCAGGGGAAGACTTTCTTTCTCTGTCGGCTCTGGAGGAAGGTCCTTGTCATCAGTCTTCCCCTGGACTAGGAGCTTCTCCGTGCAGGAACCCAGGGTCCAAAGGACGCACTCTACTCCTGGTACTGCTTTCTTGGTGGCATGAGGTCCCCCACTCTCTGTTCACTTCCCTTTCCTTTTATCTCTTGTAAGATAAAAGGTGGTACAGGCCATACTCCAGAGAAACTCCTTTACATTGGATCAGGGATGTGACCTGAACAAGGGTGTTACATCCCACCCTAATCCTCTTCAACAGAATCCAGTCTTGCCTCATTAACCACAGGCAGAGATTAGGATTTACAACATACAGGAAAATTATATCAATCACAAAATGGAGGATAACCACACAATACTGAGAATCATGGCCTAACCAAGTTGACATGTTTTTGGGGGACATAATTCAATCCATGACAAGCCCCTACAACATTTGATCTTAAAAGTTATTTTAACTATGTTCTTTTATTATTATAAGGGAAATACAAATGGCTAATAAATACCACAAAGATTAAAAAGCAGCTTAATTTAAAAAGCACAGAGATTCTGACTTGAAATGCCAAAATCTCTATGTTTTTTATAGGTGGTGAACTACATAATGTGATTTTTGAATTTGCATATTTAAAAACTGTCACTGAAAGGTTAAAGTATCCACTGTTTCTATGAAGTCAAACTTAACACTGCCTCATAAATCCCTTTGTACTGAAATGGTAACACAAAAAGTAAAGAGGTCAGTTTGAGCTATTGGTGAATCATACTGATTAAAGAAAAGTGTCAATTTGCAGATAGTCATAAAAAGAAAAGATTACTGAAATAAATATTCAACAGCACATTTAATTTCTAAAAGGTAATCTCATATGGTATACACTTTTAAGATCAGATTATCATAATTTTAATATCTGATGAAAATTTTTGTACCTTAGATTACTTAGAGCTAGATTTAACATTATGTGGCTTTGTCTTTACTATAGATATGTGGAACTGTAACCAAATGTATTGTCCTCTAAAAAGTAACTTAAAGGAGCTCTCACGGTACAGTGGTTAAGCACTCCACTGTTAACCAAAAGGTTGGTGATTTGATCTCACCAGTCCATGGTAGAAAGATGTGGCAGTCTGCTTCCATAAAGATTACATCCTTGGAAACTCTATGGGACAGTTCTACTCTGTCCTGTACGGTCGCAATGACCCGGAATCAATCGATGGCAGCGAGTTTTTTAAAATCTTTACGGGAGCAGATTGCCACATCTTTTCTCCCACGGAGTGGCTGGTGGATTCTAACTGCCGACTTTGTGGTTAACAGCCGAGTGTTTAACCATTGAGCCACCAGGGCTCTTTGATTTTATCTGTAGTATAGCTTAAATTGGAAACCCTGGTGGCATAGTGGTTAAGAGCTACATCTGCTAACCAAAAGGCTGGCAATTAGAATCCACCAGCTGTTCCTTGGAAGCTCTACAGGGCGGTTCTACTCTGTTCTGTAGGGTTGCGAATTGAGTTGATGGCAATGGGTTTGGTTTTTGGTTTTTTTTCCTCCAATAGCTTAAATACCATCAGTAGTCACATAGTTAGGTTTCTCTAAGCTCTGACTTCACCAGCAGGTTGGATATCTGTCATAGTTTCCTAGTGTTGCTGTAATAGAAATACCACAAGTGGGTGACATTAAAGAATAGAAATTTATTTTCTCACAGTTCTGGAGGTTAAAAGTCCAAATCAGGGTCTCCACTGTAGATTCTTTCCTTGTCTGTTGTAGCCCCTGCCTTCCTTAATCCATAGCAGTCCTCACATGGCATCTGCCTTCCTCAGTATGTGCTTGCATCTGGTGTCTTATCTGCTGTTTTTATAACTCAGAAGTGATTAGGTTTAGGGCACACTGTACACCGATAATGACCTCATTAACATGACAAAGGAAACCCTATTTCCAAACAGGATTACATCCACAGGTATAGGGGTGAGGATTCCAACACATACTTTGTGGGGATACAATTCAATCTGTAACAATGCCTCAGAATTAACATGGAAAAAACAGAAATCTGGATTTATATCCTTCTACTTCTCCCACAAACCCATTTCTTCCCTAGTCTTCCAAGGACATCACCATCTATCTAATGCTCAAGTTAATGTCATTGAGTCTTTCCCTGATCAGGCTGTTTTGAAGGAGCCATAGCATATTGATTTGATTTCTTGGGTTTGAAACTCTACTTGGCCATCTACCAGCTCTGAGACCATGGGCAGTTACTTAACCTCTTGGTGCCTCAATTTCTTAATATCTCCTAATCTTATGAGATGATTGTAAGGATTACATAAATTACTCCATGTAAAGTATGTAGAGCAATATCTGGAACAAAGCATACACTCCATGAATATTAGCTATTTTTGATATTCTTCTTTTTCATTCACTCCTCAGATCCAATTTATTTGCAACTTTTCTTAACTCTTCCTTCAAAATATATCCCAAATCTGGCAATTCTCTCCATTTCTACTATACAACCTAAGCCACCATCATCCTTAAGCTTGACATCTGCAGTAGCCTCCTAACTAGTTTTTCTGCATCTTCTTTTGCCTTCCTAAGATCTGTGTTCCATATACACCTAAAATGGTCTTATAAAAATGCAAATCACATCTTGTGCCTTCCCTGCTTAAAATGTTCTACTGGCCTTCCATTACTTGTCCTTGGAGTAAAATTCAGGCTTCTTACCATAACTTTACAAGGGGGAACTGCCCACATCTCTGACCTCTCCCACCTCCATCCCACTCATGTTATGCTGCAGTCCTTGAATGATAAACCTGTTCCTACATGCATGTCTTTGCCCTTGTTCATCCTTTGCCTGAGTTATTCTGCTCTGGATTGTTTCATGGCTGCTGCTTTCTTGTTAGTTGTGGCTCAACTTAAAGTCACCTCCTCAACAAGTCCTTGACTACTCAGCAAGAGGATCCCCCCAAGTCTGTACTGTCATTGTGTCTTGTTTTATTTTCTTCATAACATTTATCACTCTGTGAAATTATATGGTTTATTTATGTGTTTACTTGTCTATTATGTGTATCCTACCACTAGAATGTAAGTTCTGTGAGAGCAGGGACATGTCTGCAGTACAAGGAATGGTGTGTGGCCCACAGGAGGCTGTCAGCAAATATTTATTGAATAAAAGAATGAATAGATCTGAAGTAGCTGATTTCCTGTTCCAGAAAATCCTTTTCCAAATTTATCTTTAACATGGTCATGAATACTTTCATGGTCCATGGTCATGAATGCCTGGATATTTCATGAACAGTATTCTATCTTGTAATTTGGTTTACTTTCAAATTATAATAATGAGTATCATACATAATAAGAATTATATCTCTTTCTATTGAAACAAAATCTGCTTTCATGTAACTTACTCCAATTGTCCGGCCATCCTCCCCTTGAAACCACATAGAGTAAATCTAATTGTTCTTTCATGCTGTTACTAAAAATACCTGGGGACAGGGATGATCATAGTTTAAGTTCTCTCTGACCATACGTAGTATCTCCAGCTGTGATATCTTTCAAACCTTATTATTCCTGGTCACCTTCCTTTGGACCTGCTTCTGTTTGTCATTGTCCTTCATAAAATACAACTCTTAGAGTTGATACCATATTCCATGCTGAATAATCTGTCTTGAGTACAGTGGGCTAATGCTACATTGTCTTGAATGACAGTGCTTCTTTCATAGCCGACTAGCATTGCATTACCTTGGTTGACAATTGTGTGGTTAGTCCATATTGAGCCTGCAGTGAAATAAACCCTGTCTTTTTTTTAATACATAAAATATTGTCAATTTTTTCCTGTTCTGTGCTTAATAATTACACTTTTTAAAGACTAAATCTATTAAAATTCATTTTGCTAGTTTCCATGCTTTTAAGAACTATCATTTTCTTTAACTATTAGTTTTTCTCCTAGTTTTGCATCTAGAAATAGCTGCTAGTATACTTTTACTAGTAGTAATATCAAGCAATTACTAGATAAGTATAATTTCTGTTATAATTCAAATCATTAATAAATTAGTAACAAGGGAAAAATCTATGGCTTCCCTGAGCAGACCAGTAAAAGTGAGAGAGAACACATTTCAAAAGAAAGTGAATTTTATTTTTCTATTTCCTTTGTTTATAAGCTTAGACTGTTTTGACTGTCACCTAAAGAATGAGAAGGAATTCACTATGAGTTAGAGGCAGAGGCTAACAGTTTTTCAAATAGAGCCTAGTTTGTGTGCGAAAATCTGGAGGGAAAGAGATTATTATAGATCCTTTGAGAAACTAATAGTTTATCGTGGCTGAAGTTAGAACAAGGTACAAAAAAGGATAATGCAGGCGGTGGGAGATGAGGCTGGAGAAGCAAACAGGTGGCAGAGGATCCAGAGCCCTGCGTGTGAGTTCTAGCGATGTGACCTTAGAAAATCCTCAGCCTCCCAGACTGAGTTTTTTTTTTTTTTTTTTTTTTCCTCATTGGGAGAAAGGAAACCAGGAGCCAGAATCGACTCAGTGACAACTGGTTTTACTGGTAGCTTGCTAGATGCCCTAAGGATTAATTAAGGTGAAGTATGTTAAACTTTCTACCATGTTTTCTGACATACAGTAGTGTCAAAAAAATGTATGTAATTTTAAATAGTCTTCATTGGAAAATTTATCATTGGACCAAACAATAAAAAGGATAAGTTGACCAAGGATCTTTTATGGCCACGTATTTGAATTTACTTATTATTTTTCTTGATTGTCCAAAATTTTAGAGGCGTTGTGAAAAATTTAGTAATCAGTCAGCATTTTTTGCTACTTTATTACCTAGTGTTTAAACTAGGAAACTAGAAGACTAGAATTAGAAGGTTATAAAACCCTTTATTCTGCTTGATACAAACAAAATGAAAATTAAGTGTGTAAGTTAAGTGTGTAAAGATGGCATTGCAAATCCATATACAGAATAATTTTCTTTGTGAGTAGTCTGCAGTTTTTTTTTTTTTATGTAGTTTTAAAGCTGTCATTTTGGAGTTTCTCCCAGTTTTGTAAATTTAAATAAAATAACGTGTATCAGTTTTATAAATCTATAACTTACGAACTGCATATAGCTATTATAAAAATAACATATTTAAAAAATATTACAAAATAAAAAGTTGAGTTCACATTACCCAAGCTAACTGCTATTAACATTTTGAGAATTTTTTTCTAATCTTTGTCTATTTGCTTATGACCATTTTAAACACAGTTAAAAAATTATAAAAGTAGGACATCTTCTGATTTTTAAAAAGTTAGAGGTGAAAGTTGAAGTCCCTCTTCCTTGTCCTTTCCCTCCTTCCTGGTGGTAGTTACTATCAACAGCTGCTTTTATTCTTTTTATTTATATGATGACTTCTAGTGTGGTTCTGACTCACAGCAATTGGAGACAGAGGGTGTACTAATAGATATTAATAGAATTGAACTTCTTTATTTCATTCAATTGGTGATATGAGTAAAAAGTTAACAAAAAAGTATAGTTCTGGTTAAAACCTTTGCTATTTAATCATTCATTCGGTGCCCTCGGTTTGATATTAATCATTCTCACTACAGTTGATGCCTTTGGATCTTGGTACTTTTTATACTTGTTAGCTTTGGCTGACATAGAACTGATTGACAATGGAGGACCTTTCCATCAAAGTAACTTGCCAATTTTGTTCAGATTATTTTCGCTAAAATGTTTTAACTGTTGCTATTAGTTTGCAGCACAGATGTAAAATTACTCTGTTATGAGTACTATCTTATTTTATAACTTTATACCTTTATAGCAGTATGACTTTCGGGGGTACGTAAAATTAAATAATAGATTTAAATCTTCTTACCAGGGTTTATAAGGAGCCCTGGTGGCGCAGTGGTTAAAGTGCTCAGCTGTGAACCGAAAGGCCGGCAGTTTGAACTCACCATCCACTCCACGGGAGAAAGATGTGACAGTTTGCTTCCGTAAAGATTTACAGCCTCAGAAACCCTATGGAGCAGTTGTACTCTGTCCTATAGGGTTGCTGTGAGTTGGAATCGACTCGGTGGCAGTGGGTTTGTTTTTTTTTTGGAGAGGGCCAGGGTTAATGATGCTTATCCTTGAGGGTATGCCTTGTAGGGTTGTCAGTTCAATGTAGTTAGTATTCACAGTTGATTAAATGAATGCTAGTCTTTAGATTAGGGGCCGGATGTATCTTATGACTTCTTTAACTTGGCACAAATAAAAACAAATCTATGTAAAAGAGAGTGAAAATGGTTGCAACTTGAAGAATGTAATCAATGTCAGTGAATTGTACATGCAGAAATTGTTGAATTGGTGTATGTTCTGCTGTGTATATTTTCAACAACAATAAAATACTTAAAAACCAAATATATTAAATATTTATTATAAACAGGTTTAACTGACATGTGCAGATGGATGGCTAGATTATCTAAAATAGAGATGTAATATTTAGTTCAGTTTAACAAACATTATTTGAGCATCTTTGTGAATTGGCCAGGTACCCATTAAAAAAAAACCAAACTCGTTGCTGTCAAGTTGATTCTGACTCATAGAGACCCTATAGGACAGAGTAGAACTGCCCAATAGCATTTTTAAGGAGCAGCTGGTAGATTCAAACTGCTGACCTTTTGGCTAGCAGCCAAGCTCTTAACCAACTTGCCACGAGGGCCCATACAGTGCTAGGCAATTAAAAAGGTGAATAAGACATAGTTCCTTCTCTTGACTTTGTGGTCAGTTTTAATCCCTTTTGATTTTTAGGTAGAACTGGATATTGAGAAGGGAATTTTGGAGGAAGTAGAGAGGGAAGAGGGAAGTCGTGTGGAGGGCTTTAGCAAACTTTATTAAAATCTTCAGTCATGAATAGAAATCAATGAAGAATAGATGTAATGTAGAGGATTCCATCGATCTTCACATCCCCAGACTGTTACAGGGCATGTAACTTGATGCAGGAATGAAACTAATAGATGTTGAGCACATTGTGCCAAGAGAGGTTTTCTAATTCAGTAAATTTTTTATTAAAAGTATCTAGAGACCTTATTTTGATCAATGATTTTTTTACTAAGTAGGTTCTCTTCTACAGCCAGAGAAATGGAGGGATATAGAGAGTAGTCCTCTAAACAGGAAGGTCTTGTCTTACAAAACACAGCTGTGTGTGAGATGAATAACGCTATTTATATTACATGGCATGGTTTCCATTGGTTTTGTAAGACCTCATTTAATGATTTAAGTACGTGTGATCATTCCTCAGGGGGAAATACCCAAGGTACCTTTATTTATTTTTAAATTTCAGCTAATGTAAGACCAATAGATACTAGGATATATTCTTGAAGTGAGATACAATGACGCATATTTAATATAAAATATTTTGATATAAAATCTGTGTTGTGATGATACACTTTTTTATCATCAGCTTTATTTAATGCAGACATTTATTAAGAATTTATTGCAAAATTGGCATCATTCTTATTTTATTTTTATCTTTTTCTCTTATGTGATATATTGAGGTCTGACATTTCATTGTCTTATGAAATCATTTGTTGTTGTTAGGTGCCGTCGAGTAAGTTCCGACTTGTAGCGACCCTGTGTACAACAGAATGAAACACTTCCTCGTCCTGTGCCATCCACACAATTGTTGCTATGTTTGAGCCCATTGTTGCAGCCACTGTGTCAGTCCTTCTCATTGAGGGTCTTCCTCTTTTTTGTTGACCCTCTACTTTACCAAGAATGATGTCCTCTCCAGGGACTGGTCCCTTCTGTTAACATGTCCAAAGTACATGAGATGAAGTCTCGCCATCCTGACTTCTAAGGAGCATTTTGACTGTACTTCTTCCAAGATAGATTTGTTCCTTCTTCTGGCAGTCCATGGTATATTTAACATTCTTCACCAAAGCCATAATTCAAAGGCATTTACTCTTTGGTCTTATTCATTGTCCAGCTTTTGCATGCATATGAAGTGATTGAAAGTACCATGGCTTGGGTTAGGCACCCTTTAGTCCTCAAAGTGATATCTTTGCTTTTCAACACTGTAAAGAGGTCTTTTGAAGCAGATTTGCCCAATGCAATACGTCATTTGATTTCTTGTAGATGGGTGGGTTTTGCAGCTGGACTATGAGCACCCAGTGCTGTTGGCTGTGAGGACTGGGGGACATCTCTTATTCTTGGGCCCCTGTCACAGGTGGCGTGGGTGGAGCCACCAGTCCTCAGGCCCCTGATGTGGGTAGATGAAGACCCTGCTTAATGGGCAGAGCAGTGTTGAATGTCACAAACCTGCCACTTCACAGCTGAAACAGTTGAAGTTAGACTTCAGGTATATACCCTGTTGTACTGCGGTAATGAGGGCCTATGCTGTTGAAATGGGCCCATACAAGTCTCTGCAGGGGGAAAGGCACTCAAAGTCCGTGGATCCCTTATGCCTATGTCTAGGCAAAGGAGCTGTGCCTACCCTGAATTCCTGGTTTAGGGGAGCCGGCAGATTATTTTTTTCCCCTGTTTGTTAATTTGTTCACTCTCTAAGGCCAGGAGAATGGCTCAGGGCACGTGACGGGTCCTACTTCTGGCCCAGGGGACTCAGCAAAATGCTGAAGCCAGTCCCGGACCCAGCGCAGAGCAGGGAGCAGGGAGGTAAATGGGACAGAGGTTTTTCCCTAAGGGGGTGTTTTTGATCCACGTGGTAGGCCAGACTCAAGTACTTAATCTTTTGCTGATCGAGGGCTGCTTCTCACTGGTTCTGGATGGCCAAGTAGACTCTTTGTCGCTGGGTCTCTCCTGATGTGGAAAAAGCCTCCTGAGCACCACTGCTTGCCTGCCTCACCACGCACCACGAGCTGATCAGGCCTGATGGGCTCAGGCTCTTGCCGGCTCAGGTCTGGCAACTCCTTGCTACTTCCAAACTGTCTCTCCCTCCCCCTGCCATTCAGTCTGATTCCTCAACTTTGCCTTTGATGTTCAGGGCTCCTAGATTGTCATATATAATCGATTCACTTGTTTTTTCGGGTCTTTGTTGTAAGAGGGACCATCAGAAGCATCTGACTACTCTGCCATCTTGGCCTTGCCTCATTTGATTTCTTGAGTGCTACTTTTATGGGTGTTGATTGTTGATCCAAGTAAAATGAAATCCTTGACAATTTCAACATCATCTCCATTTATCGTGATGTTGCTTATTGGTCCAGTTGTGAAGATTTTTGTTTTCTTCATGTTGAGGTGTAAATCCATACTGAAGGCTGTAGTCTTTGATCTTCATCAACAAGTGCTTCAAGTCCACTTTGCTTTCTGTCAGCAAGGTTATGTCATCTGCATATCACAGGTTATTAATGAATGAGTCTTCCTCTGATCCTGATGCTTCATTCTTCTTCATATAGTCCAGCTTCTTGGATTATTTGCTCAGCATACAGATTGAATTAAATGTGGTGAAATAATACAACCCTGACGCATACCTTTCCTGAGTTTAAACCACACAGTATCCCCTTGTTCTGTTCAAACAACTGCCTCTTGGTTTATGTACAGGTTCCACATGAGCACAGTTAAGCGTTCTGGAATTCCCATTCTTTGCAGTGTTATCCATAATTTGTTATGATCCACACAGTCAAATGCCTTTGCATAGTCAGTAAAACACAGGTAAATATCATTCTGGTATTCTCTGCTTTCAGCCAAGATCCATCTGACATCAGCAATGATATCCCTCATTCCATGTCCTCTTCTGAATCCAGCTTGAGTTTCTGGCAGTTCCCTGTTGATGTGCTACTGCAACTACTTTTGAATGATATTCAGCAAAATTTTACTTGCACGTGAAAATCTTGAGACTTTCAAACCCAGTAATCTTTTGTTGAAGTTGTTTGGTCAGATATAAGAGAGGCAAAGAAGTTGAGTGGCTTATATTTTGTGCTAAAGGTCAAGAAGCTTCTTCCTATTATCAAGCATTTTTTAGCATTTACATAAGTCACTTGGACTTTTTTGGCTTTATATCACTCTTTGCTCATTGATAGAATTCTTGATATTTAACTATCTACTTATCTGTAAACCCCAGACATCCTTTTGGCAAGTAGGATAAACTTTGTTGATCTACTAAAATAATCCCCCATTTAGTAGAATTTAGATGCATTTCCTTAAAATTCAGGTGCTGGGAATGAGCTTAACATACTAACCAAGCCAACTTGTATGTATTTCGTGAAGCCCTGGTTTATCATAGTCAGTCCCAAAATAATAGATTTTGAAAAAGGGGATTCTGCTTAATATATTATGAATTTTAACTGTTTTTTGATTTATATAAATAAATTACTGTATGTTTTTACCTTATTCACGGAAAACCTGCTTTATTTCATTCTTATTTAACATCAGTAACATTTGTACCTTGTTTTGCTTTTTATGTGTTAGATGCATAGTACATACTTGTTTATTATTTCCCTGCTGACACCATACTGGTTTCACTTTTATCCATTAACACTCCACTGTTTTTCATTTGTTTCTTTTACCAGTTTCTCAGACAGTTAGGTCTGCAACCTAACTGGCAATTTGTTGATGTATATGGAATGGATCCTGAGCTCCTTAGCATGGTACCAAGACCAGTCTGTGCAGTGTTGCTTCTCTTCCCTATTACAGAAAAGGTAATTGTCAAGTAAGAGATAAAGTTTCTGGTAAATACAAAGTTCTTTTTTACTGTTGAATTAAAAATACATTCTTCTTTTAGAACAGATGCTCTCCTTCTTGCATAAAATCAAGCAATCTAAACAGTGGGGACATCTTCAAATTTTATTTAAAAGAGATAATACTTGGATTCTGATTAATAGATTGACATTAAAGCCCTGGGTTAGTCTTTTAAATTTGGGTTTTGTTTTTTTTTTTAAATAGAGTTAATTTGCCTCAATTTTGTTTTAATGTGACATTTAACACATTTTGAAGTATACAATTTGGAAATGTTAAGGACTAGAACAATCTTAAATGTATCTTAGAAAATATAAGAATAAAGAATATCCAAAATTTTTCAATTTATAAAAAATCTTCTCCTTAGCTTACTTTATGGAGGTAGGGGAAGCTGATGGCATGGATTACATTATTTTCAGAATAATTTGATTTGGGTAGGAATCACTAGGCTTAAATACAGCTTAATTGACAGATTTACTATGTGTTAAGGATTATGGATATTCTTGGTTCTCTATTTAAATTCAAAATTCCTTATGTTTCAGTCCTTTCTTCTAGAATGATGTCATACAGTTATATATAGTAAAGCTAGAACTTTTAAATGTATTTTAAAACGTCTTCTGAGTTTATATCCTTCTGATTTTTGTTTTTAAACTTAGTAACAATAGTATGAACTCAGTAGTTGTGAAAAAACGAAGAAGTAAACATTTGGGAAAATATGGGAGAAATTTGGTATTGATGACTTGGCATATACATGCTCAGGCAATCCTATTCTTTAGGACTTAATGGAACCAAATCTCACAGAAATTAAGAAATAGGCTTAGCTCCGTGCTAGAAATTCCTGTGTCATTTTCTTTGTGCAAGAACTAATTAGCCTCAGTTTAAGATAAAATAAACATTGCAAACCTTCTCTACTTAAGGGTTCAACAAAAACAAATTATTTAATAAAAGAAGTAGTATTCTTTTTTTCTGTGTGTAATATTCATAGAATTTTTGAGTTGGAAATTACTTAGTGATTATCCAGTATTAGACCAAAGTCCTAATTTTATTGGTGAAGTCATGATTTTTCTGAAGTTAGATAGCTAATTTGTATAACAATTAGGACAAAAACTTAAGTCACCCTTCCAGTATTATTTTCACCATTTTTATTGCTAAAATAAGCCAAAAGATAACTATCCCAAACCAAAAACCAAATGCATTGTCATCAAGTCAGTTCCAACTCAAAGCAACCCCATGCGTTGCAGAGTAGAACTGCGCTGCGTAGGATTTTCAAGGCTGTGACCTTTTGGAAGCAGATCACCAGGCCTTTCTTCCGAGACACCTCTGGGTGGGTTTGAACTGTGAACCTTTTGGCTAGTAAGCAAGCTCTTATGATAACTATCACAGGACCACAATTATAAGAGGCAGTAAAAACTGAAAAAATCAGCTGCTTAAAGCTTAGGTTTTCTTAGCTGGTGTGATACAAATATGAGTTTATGGTCTGAATTGGAGATTTCCCCAACCACTGATTTTTATGACCTACTATTTTTTTAAAAGAATAAATTGTATTTGATTTCCTTCATTTAGTGGATCATTAGTATTATAAAAGCATGTTATCCTTATCAGTAGGTCTTCTTCATTCAGTGGATCGTCCATGCTGAGAAAGTTCATTGTGCCTAATTGCTAGGATGAACACAATTCTATAAGTATTTCTATAAGTACGTCTGTGTGTATGTATATATATATGTATGTGTATAGATATATGTGTGTATATACATATATGTATATGTGTGTGTGTATATGTATATACACACACACACACATACACACAAGTATGTATGTTGGAGCCCTGGTGGTACAGTGGTTAAGAGCTCTGCTGTTAACCAGAAGGTCAGTAGTTCAAATCCACAAGCCACTCCTTGGAAACCCTATGGGGCAGTTCTGCTCTGTCCTGTAGGGTCGCTATGAGGCAGAATCAACTTGACAGCAATGGGTTTGGTTTTGGGTATTTTGGGGTATGTATGTATATATGTACATGCAATTATATATATTCTCTAAGGAGCCCTGGTGGCACAAATTGGTTAATTAAGTACTTGGTACTAACCAAAAGGTTGGCGTTCGAACCTATGCAGCAGCCTTGCAGGAGAAAGACCTGGGGATCAGCCTCTGTAAAGTTTATAGCCCAGAAAACCCAGTGGGGCAGTTCTACTGTGTAACACACGGGGTCGCTATGAGTTGAAAACAACTTGATGGCATCTAGCACGCACACGCCCGCACACACACAGGTAGAGAGTATCAGTGACATCTGCAACTTTTTTGATGCCTCTTACAATTTGATCTCCATTTCAGCTCATAAGTGACATATTACGTTGTCACTCAGAGGCTATCTAATGGATGTTTTTAAGAGATACAAATTGTTTCAGTCTTCCAAGTTCTAATTTAGAAACTCACATAAAGTTTTAAGTTTAGAAACTCATATATAGATACATCATTACTCTTTAAATAGAGTCAGTTGTGGTGTTTTAAATGTATGTTTTATAGTAGTGCTTACCAGCCAGTGAGTCATAAATGAAGAGGCTGTGAATGTATTTCTTTCTGATATTTGTGTTGCTTGTCCCCACCCGCCTCTTGACCGTGTATTCTTTCTTTGGTCTCCCTAATTGCTTTTCTTTTTTTCCTGTACTTGCTTTGTATCATTTTAGGATTTTTTCCTAAACTTTAAATCTTGGGAAGTTGTCCACCATCATTTTGTCTTGTCAGCAAGGAACACTGATATTAAACAACAACAACAAAGTAAACTATAGGCCTATACTGCATAAAAATTTCAGTGTAAGACCATATTATATTGAACCTTCCCGAAGTTCTTATCGATGGAAGTTATATGAATGAATCAGTGTTTGTTTATTTTAAGAATGTTACTTAAAAATTTTATTTAGAAGCACATTCATAAGAATTTAAGTATAGATACTGCTTAGTTATCTAGTGCTGCTGTAACAGAAATACCACAAGTGGATGGCTTTAACAAAGAGAAGTTTATTCTCTCACAGTCTAGGAAGCTAGAAGTCCGAATTCAGGATGCCAGCTCCAGGGAATGCTTTCTCTCTTTGTCGGCTCTGGGGGAAGGTACTTGTCATCAGTCTTCCCCTGGTCGAGGAGCTTCTCAGCACTGGGATCCTGAGTCCGAAGGATGTGCATTCTTTGCTCTATATTCTTGGTCGTATGAGGTCCCCCTGTCTCTCCGCCCTCCTCTTTTATATCTCAAAAGAGATTGGTTTAAGACACAACCCAATCTTGTAGATTGAGTCCTGCCTCATTAACATAACTGCCACTAATTCCATCTCATTAACATCATAGAGATAGGATTTACAACACATGGAAAAATCAAATTAGATGACAAAATGATGGACAGTCACACAGTACTGGGAATCATGGCCTGGCCAAGTTGACAGGTATTTTTAGGGGACACAATTCGGTCTATGACAGATACATACATTTGTTATTAGAAAGCAGTTTCTTAATTATGGGTTTTCTATAGACAGCGTTTGTTTCCTTTATTGCAGGAATCGCCAAACTTTCTGTAAAGGGCCAGATAGTAAATATTTATAGTCTCTGTTGCGTTATTCAGCCTTGCCTGGTAGCATGAAAACAGCCATAAACCCCAAACCAAACAGTTGCTATTGAGTCTACTTCCACTCATGGTGATCCCATGTGTGTCAGAATAGAACTGTGCTCCATAAGGTTTTCAGTGACCGATTTTTTTAGAAGAAGATCATCAGGCCATGGTCAATACGTAAATAAAACTTATGAAAAGAGGCAGCAGGCGGGATTTGGCCTGCAGGCTGTATTTTGTTGCTCTAATTGGAATCTGAAAAATTTAGGAATCTGAAAAATTTAGGAAAACAAAATCATCTTTTTGCTCTCCTCCTACTCTCCTTCTCCTCCTTTTCCTCACTCATTTTTAATTCCTTTATTATCTTTGGAAGGGGCTCTGGTGGGGCAGTGGTTAAGCACATGGCTGCTAACCAGAAAGTCGGATGTTTGAACCCACCAGCTGCTCTGTGGGAGAAAGATGTGGCAGCCTGCTTCCGTAAAGTTCACAGCTTTAGAAACCCTGTGGGGCAGTTCTAGTCTGTTCTGTAGGGCCTCTGTGAGTTGAAATCCACACGACGGGAACGTGTTTGGGTTGTTTTTTTGGCTTTATTATTTTTAACACCCTTTTTACAAATAGGAAAGTGAGGCACAGAGACATAAGTTTAACTTGCCGAAGTCATACAACTAGAAGTGGTGGAGCCCAGATATGGGCCCAGGTAGTCAGCTGTAGAGCCTATACATTATACCATATTGCTTTTATAACCTGTTATTATAGATAATAGTGAACTTTTGTTATGAATAAATTATGATTATAAATATAGTGTGAATGGCATGAATATAGTATGATTTTTGAAAAGTGCCATTGCCAATAATAAATGATACAGAAATGTAAAAAACAGAAAGTAAAAGTCCTCAGATAATCTCTTGCCCCAGAGATAACCCCTGTTAAGGTTTTTTGGTTTTTTTCTTTTTTCATCTTATATGTTTTCAAAGGTTTATTTATATGAATGGAGAGTCACATCAGGTCATGCATTGTGATGTTACTTAAATCTCTTAATCTATGGGATCCCCTCCATTTCACCTCTTTTTTTTTTTTTTTCTTGCATTTTGTTGTTGAAGAAATTGATAGCTTGTCCTGAAGTTTCCCATAAACTTGGCGATTTTGAGGATGATTGCATCCTTGTGGTGCTGTTTAGTACATTCTTTCTCCTTTGTGTTTGCAGTAAATTAATAGATTTAGAGGTTTGGTCAGACTCAGACTTGCCTTTTTTGGGGGTGGGGATGGCGAGGGGTAGGGAGGGAGCACGACTGCTTCTTACATGGTGTTTTGTACTTCCCTCAGGAAGAGCATAATGTCTTGGCAGTTTTATCTCTGTGGTACCAACCATTGATGTTTATTGTCTAGACCCATTAATTTATTAGTTTCAGACTTCTTAATGCATATATAAATATTTTTAAAACATAAATGGGATTGTTACATTAATAATATATATTGACCTATAACCCAGTCTGTAATCATGGACAGATTTCTAAGTTGGAACATGTAAATCAACTTTAGCCTTTTTAAAATGCTTTAATGTATTTGCAGTACTGTGCACCATAATCCCCATTGATGGATATTTAGAATTTTCCCAGTTTCACGTTCTTAAAAGTATACATATATCACTGCACATTTTAAAAAATTATGTCTTAAACCAAACTCCTCAAAGGAAATTGCTAGTTGGAGGATATGCATGTTTAAAATGTTAACAGACATTGCCATATATCCTCCAGAAAGTTTGAACAAGTGTAGACTTTTAATAATAGCGTATGTGGATGCCTTTTTGCCCACACTCTTAGCAACGTGGGACACTATTACTCTTTTTTCAATCTGTATCAGCCTATAGGTGACAATTCTTTTACTTTAAGTCTTTTTAAAAATAAGTCATTTGTATTTTTTAAAGTGTTTTAGTCCTTTTTAATTTTTTTTCTAAAATTTATTTTGTTGTTGAGAATATTCATAGTAAAACATACACCAACAGTTTCTGTGTGTACAATTTAGTGACATTGGTTACATTCTTTGAGTTGTGCAACCATTCTCACCCTCCTTTTCTTTGAGTTGTTCCTTTCTTGTTAACGTAAACTCACTGTGCCCTAAGGTTAAAGTTGCTGTTGTCAATTTGATTGCATATATATAATTCTTATAAAAGCATAATGCCCAAGGCAGACCTATTTTATTAGTTTAAGCTAAACTGTTATTCAGTTTTAAGATGAATTCAGGGGATATTTTTGGTTTAAGGTTTAAAGGTTATCTCAGGACAATGGTTTCAGGGTTTCATGTACCCTTCATGGCTCCAGAAAGTCTAGAGTCCATGAGAATTTAAAATTCTGTTCTGCATTTTTCCCCTTTAGAAGAGGATTCCTCTATGGAAGCTTTGATCAGAATGTTCAGTAATGGTAGCTGGGCGCCATCCAGTTCTTTGTTCCTTTTTAATTTTAATGTTATTTTCTTCATATAGACTACTGTTTTTTTTTTTGTTTTTTTTTTAATAGTATGAAGTATTCAGAACAGAAGAGGAGGAAAAAATAAAATCTCAGGGACAGGATGTTACATCATCAGTATATTTCATGAAGCAAACAATCAGCAATGCCTGTGGAACAATTGGACTGATCCATGCTATTGCTAACAATAAAGACAAGATGCATTTTGGTAAATAATTTGTCATTACTGCTATTTTTCCTGCTTAAGAAATAGGGTAACTTCATTGAGCAGTAGGTGGTGCTCTAATTCTTTCTTCCAAAGTATAATGCATTTCCCCCCTTCTTTCTTTTGTAATGAAAATGCATATACTGTCAGAAAAAAATATTTACCCTCTCCATTCTTTTATTTGTCGATAAATAGGAGTTTAACAAACAAATAATTTAAACCCTATAATTTATCCCAACATTTAATTTTTTCCTTACAAATTGATTGCACGTTATTTTCTACCCTAGTGTTACTTCCTCTCTCTTTTTTTTTATTTTTAAAATACAAGGTATAATGCCACAAATCTTTAAAATTTCTTGTCTTTTACACTATTAGATATTGTTTATATTTGAATTTGGTGTGCATTTAACAAAATTTTTTTATATTTTATTATATTCTTAATTTACGAGTAGAAGAGTTTTTACCTAAAAGTAGTTAGCATGCTTCTAGCATTTTCATATATCTGCCTCTTTGAGATAACCAAGTTTTGTAAAGTTTTCAATTATACCTTCTTTAATATTTTAAGAATCTGGATCAACTTTGAAAAAATTCCTGGAGGAATCTGTTTCAATGAGCCCTGAAGAAAGAGCCAGATACCTGGAGAACTATGATGTTGGTACCTTCTCTCTGTCTTGATTTAATACATGGGCAAAGTTTTGTGGGATAGTAGACTCTGTTTGGGGTTTATCTTGACGCTATAGTTTTGAACAAGTATGGATTTTCTTGTATCCATTAAAAAAGACCTTTTGTACTTTTCAGGTAGTATTATCTGAAATATTCATAAATATTAATAAATTAACACTTCTACTTCCAGAGGTGAATGAGAGAATAAAAGCAGTTTGATTTATAAATTAGTAAAACATCTTACGATTGACTATTCCTTACCATTCCCTCTGAATAATAAATATATGACTGGCAGTACCCTATGTGTCTTTCACTGGGAATTTGGAACGAGGCTGAAAACAAATGGAAAAAACAAAGGTTTAAAGGTAGACATTAGACCATACTCTAGCTATTTCATCAGTCCAATAATTTTTTGGCACGTGCAAAGACACAGGCCACATAATCTAGTTTTAAATGATTTTACAACTTCATAGAATTGTTTTTAAAATATTATTTTTGATTTCTATTTTTTTCTTTTGGAGACTTTTTGTCTTTTATAACATCACTAAGTAGACTGTAAATTCTTTGAAATGAGAGGCAGTATATTATACAAATTATTTGGCTAGAATAATGCCTTGTGCAGAGTTTGTGCTCAATATATCATTGATTTTATTATCGTTTTTAGCATTCCAATATACTTTTGACTGTTTTAAGTTATTACTTTAAAAAACTTTAAGATTTTACAAAACATCTTTATTTTTCATGAAAATAAACAACATAAAAATTACCTGTGATCCCACCAGTGAGTGGTAGCAACCATTACCATTTTTATAGGGAGTGTATATGTGTGTACACAATTTTTTTGAACAAAAATTTGATCACACTGTAATACTGTTTTATAACTTGCTTTTATCACTTATCACAAATGTAATACATGCCAGTAAGTATATATTGACATTATCATTTAATGGCTGCATAGCTTTCCATTGTATAGTATTTTTTTTAACTAATAAATTATTGTCAGAAATTTTATGTATTTTCTTCTTTTTCACTACTTTAAAAAACATTGCTAAATTTTAGGTACATTATTGTAGCTAAATCTTTGCAAATATCTTTATATATAATTGTGTACAATTTATATGTAAATATATAAATTCTTAGAAGAGATTGCTGGATCAAACAGTTTGCATGTTTTTAAGACTTTGATATTTATTGCCAAATTGTCATCTATAAAGATTGTACTTTCACCTGCATTTACTAGTATGCCCATTTCTCTGCACCCTTGCTAATAGTGGATATTTTAAAAACATTTAAAAAAAAAGAATTTCTGGAAACCAAATTCTCTAGCTTCTGGTAAATGCATGCATTTTGCTTGATGTTTCTAAACTGCCGACTGAAGCTGCATGATTAAGCATAAATTCAGCCAGAGCTGCAGAGGAGCATGTGACATGGAGAAACAGATGTGAGATGGTTTTTCAGTCTCCATCTGTGTGATTCCTGCTTTATTCTGGTTTCCATTGAATAAACTGGCAAGTGTTAGTTATAACAATTAAACAGGCTGAGTGACTGACTGCTACTTAGGCCCCGTATTCAGTTTCCTAAATCCTCAGAGATTTGTGGGTTGGAAAGTACAGCAATTCATTTGATTACTCAGATATCATTCTTAAATATCTACTATAAAACTGTTTCTTAATTTCCTCCAGTTTATTATTTATAAACAAGGCTTTAGATGTTAAATTTTAGCTTTTTTTTTTTTTCCATTTAAAAAGTTGGATATAGTGATTTTTTGTCTAAAAATACCTTGTATTGTTATTTCAGGCCATTCGAGTTACTCACGAGACCAGTGCCCATGAAGGTCAGACTGAGGTATTTCTAATTTTTTTCAAAACTTTTCTTGCTGTGTATAAGTTGGACCATAGTGTTATTGTATAGCATTTAGTTTTAGGAAGTTACTTGGCCTTTTTTTTTTCTTTTGAGGGAATTTGCTTATGCAGAATTTGTCCTAAAGTAGCACAAGAGCGTGTTTTTACAAACTGTTAACATCCTACTTTGATATCTGCCATCTCAGTTTGTCTGAGTATTTAGACAGTTTGCAGTTTGTGTGCTGTTTGGCCTGTGCCTTCCCTGTCAGATTCCTTTGACTTCTAAGTATTTCGAGAGAAGTGCCTGCAGTGTAGTGCAGATAGCCTATAATTTTGAAGAAGCTTTAATACCATTTAATATCACACCCAGCTTTCAGAAGAGTACTGCATCATTCTCTTTGCTCAATTAATCTGTTATTGAGTATTGTAATGATCTTTACATCTTTACTCTGTTAGCTGGTTCTTAGGCTGGTTTGCCTCTTCTCCTTCTCTCTCCTGTTTTTTCACTCTATTTGTTTCCCTCCTTTTCTCCTTGCATTTTTTCTTTCCTTTCTTCCTTTTTTCTTTCATTCTTCTCTGCAACCCCTACTGCTCCACTCTTGGAGGAAGTTTGTTTACAGAAGGTATTTTAGTCAAAATGAATAGAATTTAATTAAAGCTGTTCATGTTGGTGTATTTATAGCACATGTAAGTGTTTAACACCAGAGAACTATAGATTTTCTTCTTTATATCTCCATGTGTGACTTGAAACCTCACTTTGTCGTGTACAAAGATGACATTGCCAGTATGCTTTAAAAATACTTTAAAAATACCGAATTTTAAAATATTGATCTTAAATATTTTTAAACTATCTTAAAATGTGTCTAAAGGAGAAAACAGTTTGATATTATAACTGCTGTTTTTCTCAGATGGACTGGATAATTATGAATGTTTACACTAACACCATTTAGGAACCAGAACATTGATTCTTCTTATAACCTACATCATATATTCTTGATTGCTCTCAGGTGCTGCTTCAAAGGTGTAGACTACCGCTTTTTGACTAAATTTATCCACACAAACACAGAAACACAAACAGAAGTGGCATGTATAAATGGCTTTAATATTAGATTAGAAATTAATAAAATGCTTTGGGTTTTTTGTCTTGCTTTATATGATCCTGAGCATGTTCTTTATCTTTACTATGCTTTGCTTTTTTATTATTAATTTCCTAGTGGTAAAATAAGCAATGATGAAGATCATCAGCATGAGATTATTGTAAGATATGAGAATAGTTACTTGCAATGAAGCAGTTAAATGCTTTAATACATATTCACTTCACAAATATTTGTCTTGGGAATATCTTCTCTTGCCCCCTTTTTGGAGCCTCATCCAAACTATGGCTTTAACTACCTTTTTAAAGATGGTGTTCACATCTCTTTTTCCAGACCTAACTCTTTCATTCTTTCCAGTATTGGATGCCTGTTATACCTGGATAACCCACCAATATTTTAGAATGCACTTGTCCTTATTTGAGCTTACTATCTTGTGTCCTCAACTTTTTCTTCTCTTTATTTTTTCTGTTCCTTGTCATAGTTCCACCATCATTTTCCACATTATCACTAACCTAATACAGATTTTTGTAACTTCTTGCTTGGAACGTCAGCTTCTTATGTAAATTATGTCTTTAACCTTTATTCTAATTCTTATTCATTTTTACATAATTCTACTGGATTAAAAAACCAAAACCAAACCAGTTGCTGCCAAGTAGATTCCAACTCACGGTGACCTCGTGTGTGTCAAGGTAAACTGTGCCCCGTAGGGTTTTCAATGGCTAACTTTTCTAAAGTAGATTGCCAGGTCTTTCTTTTGAGGTGACTCTGGGTAGACTCAAACCTCCAACCTTTTGGTTAGCAGTTGAGCACATTAACTGTTTGCATTGCTCAGGGACTCCTACTGGATTAGCTTGCTGAAACGTAACCTGAATCACTTGGCTTACTCAGATTTCTCTAGGGGTTCTCTAGTACAATGTAGAGTAACTCTCAAGGTGGGGTGGAGATAGAGGTTAGGATTTTCTGGAGAGCTTTTTCAAACTATACTCCCACAAGAATTAATCTCTTCTGTTGCATTCCCGTCTTCCACAGTTGAGAATCACTAGTAGAGTGAGCCATATTACTGATGTATATTAGAGCCCCAAAGTGTTTTCAAGGTGGAAAGAAGTCTCGAGAGCCATTGCCCAAGCCTTTGCGATAAATTTCAACCTCTTTAGCCTATCTGTTTTCAAGGTTTTCCAAACCCATGTTTCTATCTTTCAGCAATGTTTTTCTAAAAATGTTTCTCCCTAGATAACCTTCACTTTATTATTGTTATGCTTATCTCTTGCAGCTTTCTCTGTCTAAAAATATTCTTTTTCTCAATCTCTTCACTTTCTACTTCCGCCTGTCGTTCAAGACTTGGCTTAAATACAACCTTCTGCGTGAAGCATTCTGTGATTACCAGACCTGGATGTATTTTATCTCTTCGGTAAACTCTTTCTCTATGATTCTTGGCTGCTATTTGCATTTTAGCTAATTATTTTCATATTCTTTTTCATTTATTTAGGATGCATGTTTTTTCACATTTCAACATGTCTCAAATTAGGATATATTTTACGACTGATATCGTAGTTTTACTTGGTATTCTTGTTCCCTTCTCACTAGCTCATAAAATGATACATTTTACAATTGATGGTACCTTAGATTTGATAACATAAGGTATCACGTCTCCCTTACCATGGCTCTTAGGCTTAGGATTGGTGTCTGATTCATTTGGGTATGCTCCAAAGTATTCACAACTGTTCTTGTACATAGGCGCAACAAATTTATTAATTGACCAGAATTAGCTCAGAAGTATCCTTGGTCATGTAAGAACTACAGAAGAAGTCTAAATCTAAGTTTTCTATAGTCCCCTGGATGAACAAAGCATATCCATTAGCTATTGTTCCTCAGTACAGCATTGTTAACATTTTGGGAAGAGTTAAATTCTTTGTTGTCTGGGACTGTTTTGTGCATCCCAGGGTGGAATATAGTGGCCTCTAGGCACTTTATGTTAGTAACATCTCCCAGTGACTGAGAGAACAAAAACCACACCTATACATTTCCAAATCCAGTATCACCCAGCTGAAAACCCTGCACCAGGGACTGTTTTTCTTATCACCCCATTTCAGGTCCATCTACCACCTGTAGGCTTAAGAGTCTTTGGCATATTAATACTTCCATTGCTTTTTTATATTCTAGCACATTGGTCTTTGTCAGTTTCTACAGAACAGCCAGGTCTTTCCTATTTTTGTGTTTTCTAAATACCCCACCCCTTTGCATAGCTGGTGCCTTCTCATCCTTTAGGTCTCACTTTAAAACTAATTTTTCAAAGGGACCATTCATCACTGTTAAGTAGATCTATCTCTGTTATTTCCTATCATAAAATCCTGTTTATTTTTTCCTGGTGCTTTTTAATAATCTGTAATACATTTTTTTATTCATTTATTATTCTTTTCCCTTACTAGAATGTTGGACCCCTGGTGGCGTAGTAGTTAAGAGCTTGGCAGTTAACCAAAAGGTCAGCAGTTCAAATCTACTGGCCACTCCTTGGAAACCCTATGGGGCGGTTCTACTCTGTCCTATAGGGTCACTATGAGTTGGAACCGACTCAGGGGCACCTAACAACAACAACAATAACTAGAATGTTAGTCCCATGAGGACATGGGCCGTATTTGTCATTTTCACCATCGAATCCCCAGGACGGTGCCTGGTATATGCTAGGCATTTATGAGAAATTACACAGTGTAAAGGTCAGGAGCACAGGCTCTAGGTTTGCATACTGACTGTACTACTTACTAGCTTAGGCAAGATACTTTCCTCAGTGTAAAATGAGGATAATGGCATCTACCTTAGGAGATTCCTGTGGAGATTAGTGAGTTAATCATATGAAGTGCTTAGAATAGGGCCTGACATTTAATGGACATCCAGTAAATATTAGGTGGTAATTTTATTTTACTAGGCATTCAGAAAGATAAATACTGAATGGCAGAGGATGAGGCTGAAGTAATAGTGGGAAGCCAGATCAAGGAGGGCTTGGATTTTATAGATAATGAAGAGCCACCCAAGATGGTGTGTTTGATTTTCAGCATGTTGAGTTTAAGGTAAGTTTACTGAGTCACCTGTGTGGAAAGTACTGTGTGCAGTGGGATACGGGAGTCTAAAGTTCAGGGGAGATATCTGGAGTCTTTTGCATTTGGGTAGTAATTAGAACCTTGACAATTCTACAGAGGGAGAACAGTCGTGGATCAACTGGAAAGCTCTGGGAGCTGTAGGTGTTAAAGGAGTGGGCAGGGGAAGAGGAGCCAATAATAACACATGCAATAGCAATAACAGGTCTAGCTGATGTCATTGGTACTCTTTCTTAGAGCATCTTCATGGGAATGGAGGAGGCAGAAACCTTACTGTGTGTAAAGATTGTAGACTGAGAAGTCTGTATATTGAGACACCAAAATATAGTAATCTTTTAAGAAGATTGGTTGTAGTTTACTGACGCATGCTATAGATTTGTCTACTTGTATGTTTTTCCCCATCCCATCATAATGTGATTGTCTGGCAGAATTTGGCTAACCTAAAAATTCAGACAGTAGTTCCACCTCTCTTATGATCATTAACCTCTACTGAAAGGTGCTGCTTTCATTTTTCACTTAAGATTGCAAAGATAAAATAGCAGCAGTGGAATATGCGGGAAGAATGAGGCAGTTAAATTATCAAGAGTTCTTTCTTTTCTTCCTTTGGTTTTCCAGTTGCAACAACCACCATTTTCTCCTCTTTGGTTAGCAGCCATAGCTGTTTAACCACTGCACCACCAGGACTCCACTATTCAAGATAGGATAATAAAATAGTGTTACTGGATTTGCTTTTCATATTAATGCTACAGAAGTGCTTGGTATTATTATATGCCATTTAATTCCTACAGCAACCCTATAAAGTGTAGGAATTATTATTATTCTCCTTTTATCGATGGAGCAACTGAGGCACAGAAAGGTTTAGCTACTGGTAAGTGGAAGAGCCAGAATTATGAGCTCAGGTAGTCTACCTGCAGAGTCCAGTTCCAGTCCCTCACCCCTCACCACAACTGCAAAAAACACTTCCACTAAAAGTTTGATAAGCTGTTTTTGTAAGCAGATCTGTTAAGATCAGGGCTTTATGTCAGTCTGAAGTGATGATCTATTCTAACTTGGATGGGAAACAAACTGAATGAGAAACTAAATTGGTAGCTTGCCAGTTCCTCCTGGATTTTGTATTTCTATAGTGGTTTCATGATTTAGTTTTGAAGTGCTATGTTAGAGAAATTAATAAGATGGTAAAATATGTATATAAAGCTAAATTTTCCATTGACTAAGATGAGATTCACACATTTCCTATGGTATTGTGTGAAATTACACTAAATATGGAGTCCCTGGGTGGTACAAACAGTTAATGCACTTGGCTGCTAACTGAAAGGTTGATGGTTTGAGTCCACCTGGTGGCTCCTCAGAAGAAAGGCCTGGCAGTCTACTTTAGAAAAATCAGCCATTGAAAATCCTATGGAGCACAGTTCTACTGTGCAACACATGGGATTGCCATGTGTCAAAGTTGACTTGATGGCAACTGGTTTACTGGTTATACTGAATAATACAATTGAATGTCTTAATACAGAAGTAATTACTGATTTTGAAATTGTTATAATTCGGTATATGCGTGCTCAGGTGAAAGCAATTTCCAGATGAATGTATATGCCCATCCTAGCCAAATCTTTTTAGAATGACTGATTGTAGAATAATACGTTGGTGCGAAGTTCTAAACTGATGTAGTCTGGGTTTCTACTAAAGAAATCTAGTACATAAAAATCTCCTTATTTTAAAGTTGGACTATTCAGAGAAAAACATTCTAATAATAAAAGTATTTTAGAAGTTATGAACAAATATCAGTGATACAATAATAGAAGCAAACTGCAAATCAAATGTGAAGGTAAGGGGAAAATTCCAAAATCTAGAAGGTTATTTTATTTGCCTTTAGACTCTACTTTTACTTCATTGATACTTATCTAAAAAGCAATTTGTAAATTTTGTAGATGTCCATATTAATCTAGAAGCTTACCCAGATATGAATAAAGATCTCCAGTGATTTATTGTTTAACTTTTTAAAAAATATATTTTATTTATTTTTGGTGGCAATATACACAACCAAACATACATCCATTCACAATTTCTGTGTGAACAGTTCAATAACATTGGTCGCATACTTCACATTGTGTCACCATTCTGTCCCTACTCATCTTGCTTCATCACCATTAATTTAGGCTCTCTGCCCTTTAAAGTTCTCGTTTATGCTTTAGATTAACTGTTGTCAGTTTATACTCCTGTAGATTATTCTTTTAAGATTGCTATGCTCAAGGCAAACATTCTTTATTAATTGGGCTAAACTGTTGTTAGTTTAACAGTGGCTTCACAGGATAATTGCAGTTCAAGGTTTAAAGATTATTTCTGGGCATTAGATCTGAGGGCTCCTCCAGTCTCAATGGATCCAATAAGTGGTTTCCATATGAGTTTAAAGTTCTGTTCCAAGTTTTTCTCCTTTTGATTAAGATCCATCTATTGGGTCCTTGATCAAAACTTAACAGTAAATTTATTGTACTGTCCAGAACCCTCCATGCAAATTTATAGTTGTAATGAAAAATAATGGAAACTGACGCTGTTGCCTTGTTTGTTTGTTTAAATGGAATATAGAGAAAAATGGGAGTCCCTGGGAGGCACAAATGGTTAAACTGAACTACTAACTAAAAGGTTGGCAGTTCAAACCCACCCAGAGGTGCCTCAGGAGGCTTAGTGATCTACTTCCTGAAGGTCACAGCCTGGAAAACGCTAGGGAGCAGTTCTACGCTATATACATGGGGTTGCCATGAGTTGGGATCAATTCGATAACAACTAAGAACAACATAGTGAAAAACACTTTTAGCATTTACCTGTATTTACTTCCAGTCTTTTTTCCACGCAGTTTTAAAACATTTGAGATCAAACAATTTTGTGGAGTTTTTCTTAACATTTTTATGATGATCATTTTCTCATTTCATCAAAATCTTTTCATAAATAATTCTTCATGACTGTTTACCACCATGTGAAGTGAATCATAATTTACTTCCAAATTTCCTTAACTTCTGATGCTTAGTTTAGTTTTTCATGTTAAGAATAGAATGTTACCGAATGTCTGTGTTTGTTTATCCAATTATTAATTTTAGGTTTTTTCAAGATAGTTTCTTATAGGTGTAATTACTGACTCAAAGGGATGGACATTTTTAAGGTTCTTCTTACATAATGTGAAGTTGTCTTTCTTGCATTTGATCAAGCAGTCAACCTGTCTGACACCTTGTATGCCAGACACTATATACAAAGATGAGTAAGATTTAGTTTGTTGTCTTCAAAGCTGTCCTACTTTAGTGGCGATAACAACCTCAAAAATAACCGTGACCGATGTTGAGTTCAATTTTAAAATTTTTGCTTGTTTGATAGAGAAAATAATATGTTTGATTGCTAATGATCATTCAGAGATCTTTAGGAAAAGTTCATAGAATGAATTTAAATCATGAAATGCAATTGTAATTAATTGATAATATAATATGTAATCTATTTTTGATTAGTGTTAATTGACTTACAAGAGACGGTTTATTTGGCCATTGAGTAAACAATATACATATACACAGAATTAAAGAGAAATAATATATATATATATATATATATATATATATATATATATAAAACTTTTTGTTAAAGGAAATCATGTTAGAAACTAGTGGACTTCTTTAGTCAGCTAGTACAAACTCAGTTGAGAAAAATAGTTTAAAGTTTCATCTTCGTTAGATGTACAAGTATAGTTTGCATGACTTCATTTTACTGTGAACTATGTTTTTAGTTATTTTGATCATGTTAGAATTATAAGGAGTTAGCAGAAATCATTTCAGTAAGCCAGAAATGATGTGTTGTTATGTGCTGTTGCGTCGATTCTGACTCATAAAGACCCTATAGGACACAGTAGAACTGTCTCATAGGGTTTCCTAGGCTGAAATCTTTATGGGAGCAGATCAACAGGTCTTTTCTCCCGCTGAGTGGCTGGTGAGTTCAAACCACCAACCTTTTGGTTAGCAGCTGAGTGATTAACCATGGCGCCACGAGGGCACCTTAGAAATGATGTACACATGCATAAATTAAGGTTCTCACATACTTATTTCCCTTGTTTAGGGATTTATTTCCCTTTTTTCTTTTCCTCACTCTGAAGAAACTGCAGCTATTATGAAGAAACACTTCTTATATAATACAAATTTTAAGTTCCTGATTATCTTGGAAGAATCAGATGGAAATAGTACATGGAACTCTGATGAAAAGTGTCAGACAATTTAAGCTGTATCGTCCAGTTTTGTCAAGAAGATCAGAGATTGTAACTTTCTAATCTTTTTTTTTTTTTTTTTTACTTTCCATACATCATTTTATTTTAGCTAGATTTAAGGTAAATCCTTTTTGAAATCTTCATTTGAGAAATGCTTTGGAACACTTACCCCAGCTCCTTATATTTTTGCCTCTGTCTTTCCTCTATCTTCTTTTTTTCTCTCCTGTTATTACTCCCTGAATAGAGGCATGTTTATAGGGTATGTGTGGTATTGAATGGGAGAGCTGAGTTTGAAGGGGGGCATACGTAGAGGGGAAAACATTACTGAAATGGTTCTCTTTGTTCCCGTTTGCTAGCACTGACACGATGTCTCCATGCATGTAATCAGCTCTTCTTCTTTATCTAATATCACTAAAAATAAATAGTATATAAATTAAAATAATTGTTGAAAGGGCAGGGAATGTAGTTACCATCCATCCTATTTACACTTTATTTCCTTTCTTAGATTAACCAGTGTTTTTTCTTAAAATGGATCAAAATACTTTTTTTCCTCTCTCTCCCCCTTCCTATCCCTTTCTTCTTTCCCTCTCTTCCTTCCCCTCCCTCCCTTCCTTTCTTTTGCCAATCTCGAAGTTTTAAAAATGGAGATATTAAACTGTTACTTATTTCACTTATTTTAAAGGAAAATTCCTAGATTGAACTCAACAGTTTGTCCTCCAGATCTGACTACATGTAACTCTTCTATCTAAAATGTCTTCAGCAGTAAAAATAGAGTTGAGGTTTTGTTTGGGTATGGTAAGGTTTTTCAGTTTGTTTTGTTTTAAACCACAACTTTCCAGAGCAGAGGATTTTAGGATTAAAAAATTTTTTATTTGTAGTAAGTAAGAAGTTTACTTGGGGCTACTCTAAAATTGTAAAAGAAAGAATTTCTGGGCAGTAGTTTGACCAGCTTAACAATGGTAAGCTTGAGTGGAATGTAACATGTAGAGATATAGGTCATATTAATAGGGATTTTTCTTAACATGACAAATTGTAAACTGAAGTGAGAAAACCCAAGTGTTAAATCAGTAGATGAAAAAAATCTTTCAACAATGTTTTTAAAACTATAGGCATCTTGATTTATTAGGTGAGCAAAATGAAGAAACTTACCATCATCCAGGTTTTCCATGATATATGTAGTGGTATTTTGATATTTAGCCCATGTTTCACTTTGACTTCTTTGCCATGGATATGCTGTAGGGAAGTTAGTGTCTTTTTGCATGAATCTGGTTATACTTTCCTATTTTACATTTGGATGTTAGTTTTAATGTAATCCAGTGTATTGTGATGAAATTTACCCTAACGTCTACAGAAGTCCATTTAGAATCAATTTATAATTTTGATTTTAAACTTTCAAAGTTTTATGTGTGTTTGTGTGTGTGTACATGTCCTCATGCATGTGCACGTTTCCTCACATATGTGTGCACACGCATTTATAGCCTTACTTTTAGTATTTGGCAGCCCTAGAGAAGTTCCCGGTTCTTTCCCCCTCCACGTGCCATTTTTTAGACTCCATAGTATTTCTAAAGTCTGAAAGACATGCCATATTTAGGTAGTAACTGTTAAATACAGTTGTCATAATCAAGTGCATATTTCACCACAAGCCAATAAAAGGAATGATCTTTAAAGATTATGTAATTACAAGCTAAAATTCTTTAAAATAAAGCAGTTGAGTTTTGTTTTTTTCAGTATTTTTTCTGTTTCTACCCTATAAGGTACAAAGGTAGCATGACAGTACATCATTCTCTACTAGAGATCCACAAGTATCGTAGGCACTCAACCCAAAGGATTCTCACCATGAGATGACTAAGGTATCTGGGAAAATTGGGCATAATTTCTGGCTGCTACAGTGTCAGTGAGGGAATTTTTTTAAAGCTGTTCTTAAGTGTCATTTATGGATGAATACAATGGGAATTATTTTAGGTGCTTATTAGCTTCCAAGTATTCTCATCTTGTTACTTCTCATTGCTTTTAAAGTCATGTCTGCCATCTTATTATAATGATGGTTACTATTTCCTGAATACATACTCTGTGGTAGACATCACACTAGCACTGTATGTACCCTAGTCTAATCCTTTCAACTTCATAAGATAGTTATCATCCCCATTTTAGTTTTCTCAGACTAAGAAGTTACTAACTTGCCCAAGGTTACACAGCTACCAAGTACTACCCATGCTCTTAAGACAATAAAATGTATTGGTAAATCAAAATTGCTAAAGCAAAAACCAAAAAGGTGAAGTTTTAAAAATTTTAACTTTTGTTTTTGTCCTAAAAGCAAAGGTATACACAGCTAATAATTTTAATGCAAATATGTAGTGAATTACAAGTGACCGTTGAGAGTTGTACCAAATTCATTGTTTTTTGTTGCCCTTATATCTAAGTCGGAGCCCTGGTGGTGTAGTGGTTAGGAGTTCGGCTTCAACCAGAAGGTCAGCAGTTCAAATCCACCAGTCACTCCTTGGAAACCCTACAGGGTAGTTCTACTGTGTCCTATAGGGTCGCTATGAGTTGGAATCGACTCAGTGGCAGTGGGTTTGGTTTTTTGGTTATATCTAAGTCAGTTCTTGGTCAGTGTAGTAGATTTTTCCTTACATTAAACATGAAATCTTACCCATAAACCAATCAGTTTTTTGATAATCATGTTGTGTATATTTTGGAAAACAGTAATTATATTAAGTATCCTTTTGTGTTCAGGAAATTACATGGTTATAATGATGCTTTTCATAATAACAGGATGTCCATTTAAATTAGAAAATGCTACTTATTTTAGCATTTTAGAATAATTTCATTTTTAAGCACTTACGAACACTTGATTTCTTAGTAGACAAGTACTTTTAAGAAGAGTACCCTCAAAAGATCTGGGTTATTTATTTTTTCTTTTGCCTTCACAGCATTTCTCATTCTTTGGTTGTTACTAAACAGCTTAAAGAATAATCTCTTCATTTTTTCATATACACAGCAACATGCACATTAACTGTGAAGGAAAAGCAATTTGGCCTTTTAGGACCCTAACACCCTTTTTTTCTTTCCTGAATTGAGGAATAAGTTTGAAAACTAGAAGATAGAATTGAATAGTATTTTGAAGGCTACAGATAGAGATATTAATAGATTTGCCTCTGTAGAGCAGTTGAATTGGTTGACAGTTGATGGGTGGGTGGGTCTGCCACATAATAGAAAACACTGGAATTAGAGCTGGGAGTCCTGGGTTCTGTTTCCGGCTTTGACAGTCACGCGTTAGGTGGTTTTGGTCAAGTCAGCTATGTCTGTGTGCTTCTGAATAGTTGAAAAACAAAAACAAAAACAACACTCTCATGATGCTTATGGATTAGATCCATATAGCTCACTTAGAGTCTTTTTTCTAACTCTGAGAGGATTTAAGTCAGAATAAGAATGCTTAAAAATCTCTTAAAATGTCTTTACCTAATTTCTTCTTGCAACAATCATTTCTTAAATTCCTTAGATTTCTTTCTGAAGACTAAAGCATTTAATCTACTGTTTAAAATTACTGGGGTTTCTGAAAAGCCTATTTTAGGTTTCTCGGAACACATAATGAAGAGTGAGGTTTATATTACATGTAAAGTGGTGTGTATAAAGTTACATTATACTGTTGCGGTGCCCACACAGTCAAGCAGAGGGGGCACAAGTTCACTGTAAATGTCCTGGCAAACAGTGATGTCATTAATACCTTCAATGAAGTAAATAATTGTTAGTGATTTTGGATTCCTCTACCAGAACTAGGGGGGGAAAGGAACTAGCTGAGGAAGTGAACTCTTTATTCAGACTCTTCTTCTGAAAGACTTAAGAATAAACTATGGATATTTGATCTTTTCTTACAGTTAGTTTGGAAGACAATGTGAAAAATTGGATACATAGCCTCAAGATTCAGGTCACAGTTTAAATTTTTATCTTTGAAACTAGGGCTAAATTAAAGTAGGTCACTTAAGCTATTGCATTGACAGTTAATGTTACCAAGATTTAAAAGTTAATCTTTGATCCTTGTAATTCTGAGAAGAAAGCCTAAGAATTTTAAGATTCTATAAAAGCACATTTCTTATCAAACTCCTTTCATCTCTTGAAATGACATTACTTGAAGCTTATTCTGCCTGAATTGTCATATAAACGTTCATTAGACTTGAGGAGATACATGATGTGCAATACTGTGTCTATACGACGAGTTGAATTATCTTCAGAAATTTTGCATTTTGAGATGATATGTGTATATTGTGTTCCATTAGCATTAGGAGATAGAAATAAATATGACTAGAGTAAAGATCTAGAATTATTGGTACTAATGTTTAATATTTGAACCTAATCATTTACTTATTAAAACAGTACTTAGTATGCTGGCACTGGGGCAGTTAGATAGTGGATAAAATGTTTTCCTGGTCTAAGAGCTATATAATGTAGTTAAAAATAAAAATTATAGTAATGTATCATCCTGTTGTTAATGTTGTAGAACATTAGCTAGATACAAACACACACTCACACACACATTGGAGGTTTAAGGTCATGGTTTTATGGGAAATTCCAGTTAATTGGCCTAATAATGTGTTTAGTGCTCCTGTTCTACCTCCTAGTTCCTTTCGTGGTGCCTGGGGTCTTAAAAGCTTGCAAGCAGCCATCCAAGGCACAACAGTTGGTCTCTATTCACCTGGAACAAAAAAGGAAGAAGGAAAGTGAGGAATAGGAGGAGGCTATGGAACGTATGGCTGATTGCCGCCATGAACAAATGCCTCCTTTGCCATGAGATCAGAAGAACTGGGTGGTGCCCTGCTACCATAACTAACATTTTGATCAAAGATTCTTCTATAGAATTCTTCTATAGAATCATCTTTGATCAAAAGGGAAAAAATACAGAACAGAATTTCAAATTCTCATGGACTGTAGACTTTCTGGAGCAGTGGGGACTGGATGAACCCTGAAACTATTGCCCTGAGGTAATCTTTAAAACTTAAAAACCAAAAATATCCCCTGAAGTCTTAAAACCAAGCAGTAGTGTAGCTTAACAATTAAAAGTGTCTGCCTTGAGCATTATGCTCTTTTGAAAGCTACCTATATAGGATCAAAGTGAAACAGCAACTTGAAAAATTAGATAGGAAATTTAGGGGGCAGTGAGTTTATGTTAATGGGAGAGGAACAATCCAGAGAAGGAGTGTGAGAGTGGTTGCACGGTTCAAAAAATGTAATCACTATCAGTGAATCATACATGCGGAAAGAGTACATGAATTGGTGTATGTTTGGCTGTGTATATTCTCAACAACAGCAACAAAATAAAATTAAAAAAAAATGAGTATGGGGTGATGCAGTAGAGAGAGAGAGAGAGAGCTCTGAAGCTCAGGCTCTGAGAAAAAGCCTGAAGTTGTGGGTGGAACAAGAACATTGGGAAAAAAAGCATCCAGCAACCCAATTCTCACCCTGAGCATCAAGGTAATGCTAGATAAACTTTAAGCTGGTGGTGTGTCAAGGCTACCATAGCAACAAAAAAACCCAAACACCTCAACTCCTGACTATATTGACTCAACCCTGCAAACTAAAGGGTTAGAAGAAGAAAAGGCATGCCTGTTCCCAGGCATAAATACTATTTATCTTAGTCTCTATGGTCCTATACAAGATGTCTGGCTTGTAACCAAAAATTAGAAGACATAGAAAGAAACAAGAAAAACAACACACTGTCAAGAGACAAAGCAGTCAACCAAACCAGACTCAGATATGATTCAGACGTTGGAACTATCAGGTGTGGAATTTACAATAACTATGATTATATGTTAAAGGCTCAAATGTAAAAGGTGGACAGCATGTACCAACAGTTGGAGGATATCAGTAGAGAGATGGATACTATAAGAAAGACTTAAATGGGAATGCTAGTAATGAAAACACAATACCAGAGATGAAAAATGCCTTTACAGGTTCACCAATAGACTCAACAAAGTTGATTAAAGAATTAGTAAACTTGAAAATAAGTCACTAGAAATTACTCAAATTGAACTGAAGGAAAAAAATGGAAAAAATGAACAGAGCATCTGTAATGGTTAAGGTTGTGTGTCAACCTCGGCTGGGCCATGATTCTCTGTAGTTTTGCAGTCATATGATATTGTGATCACTTCCATGATGAGATTTGATATAATGTGATCACCTCCATGATGGGATCTGCTGTGAGTAGCCAGTCAGTTGAAAGGGAGTTTCCTTGGGCGTGTGGCCTGCATTGAATATAAGTGGACATTCTGGCAAGGCTTGCTCTGGATCCTGCAGTTGGCTCCTGTTCGTCTGACCTCCAGTTCTTGGGACTTGAGCTAGCAGCTAGCAGCTTACCTGCAGTCTTGCCTGATCTTGGGATTCATTGATCTTCTCAGCCTGTGAGCAAGAGCCCTGCTCTCTGACCTGCCGATCTTGGGTTTGCCAGCCCCTGCAGCTGTGTGAATCAGAAGACTCTATCCTGACCCCACCGACTTGGGACGTTCCAGCCTGTAAGACCGCGTGAGCCATTTCCTTGATATAAATCTCTCTCTATGTGTACTTATACATTTTACTGGTTTTGCTTCTCTGGAGAACCCAGCCTAAGCCATTAAATTCTGTCTTAGTCATCTAGTGCTGCTATAATAGAAATACTACAAGTGGATGGCTTTAACAAACAGAAATTTATTCTCTCACAGTCTAGGAGGCTAGAAGTCCACATTCAGGGTACCTGCTCCAGGGGAAGGCTTTCTCTCTCTGTTGGCTCTGGAGGAAGGTCCTTGTCATCAATCTTCCCTGGTGGTGGAGCTTCTCAGTGCAGGGACCCTGGGTCCAAAGGACGTGCTATTCTAGCTCTTATTTCTTGGTGGTATGAAGTCCCCTTGTCTCTCTGCTCACTTCTCTCTTTTATATCTCAAAGAGATTGACTTAAAACACAACCTAATCTCGTAGATTGAGTCCTGCCTCATTAACATAAGTACCACTAATCCTGCCTCATTAACTTCATAGAGATAGGATTTACAATACATAGGAAAATCATTTCAGATGACAAAATGGTGGACAATTATACAATACTGGGAATCATGGCCTGGCCAAGTTGACACATATTTTGGGGGGACACAATTCAGTCCATGACAGCATCCAAGAGCTATGGGGCTATTTCCAATAATCCATGAGAGTGAAAAAAACAGAAGGAGAAGAGAGAGAGGTAGGGAGAATGGGTAGAAAAAAATATTTTAAATAATTAAGGATATCAAACCACAGGTTTAGGAAGCTCAGAGAATATCAGATAGGATAAGAAACCCCACTCCCCCAAAAAACAAATATACACACACAGTCCTAGGCACATTATATTCAAACTACTGGAGACTAGTGATAAATAGAAAATCTTCAAGGCAGCCAGAGGCAAAAGACATATTAGATGTAGAGGAGCAAAGGTAAAGATTGGAGCAGACCTCTCATAAAAAATTATGCAAGCTGGAAGACAATGGAACGGTATGTTTACAGTACTGAGAAAAGTAAATAGAACAAAAATATCTTTCAAAAATAACTGAAGACTTTAAGACAAAAAAACAAACAAACAAACAAACTGAGAACTCTTTAACAGCTGACCTGCACTGCAAGAAATGTAAAGGAATTTTCTTTATGCAGAGCAGTATGACACCAAACAGAAATTTAGATTTACACAAAGAATTGAAGAGTGGGAATAAGTGAAGGTAAATATAAAATTCATTTTGTTCTTATTGTTAATTGCTCTGAAAGAGAATTGTCTAAAAAAAGTAACCATGTATTGTAAATTTATAGCATATATAAAAATAAAATATATGACAACAGTACAAAGTATGGGAGGGAGGAACTGGAATAATACTGCTGTAACGTTCTTACACTGAAGCCCTCGTGGCACAGTGGTTAAGCGTTCGGCTGCTAACCAAATGGCTGACAATTCAAATCCACCAGCCACTCCTTGGAAACCCTATAGGGCAGTTCTACCCTGTCCTGCAGGGTCTCTATGAGTCAGAATTGACTTGACGGCAGTGGGTTTGGTTTGGTTTGGAAGGTTCTTATACTACAGCACAGGTGGTATAATATTATTTGAAGATAGACTGTTAAGATATTTTTTGTACACACTAGGAAAATTACTAAAAAAAGGTAAAAGAATATAAACATTAAGCCAACTGTAGAGATAAATTTTAATAATAAAAATACACAATCCAAACGAAAGCAGAAAAGGAACAAAGAAGAGATGGAAATAATAGAGAACTAGCAAGTTGGTATATTTTAATCCAACCATGTCAGTAAGTACATGAAATTAACGAAATAGAGAGAAAGGGAGAGAGAGATGAGTGGAAGCACTGATGATCAAGGTAAAATGGGGTTAGAATGTTATAGGCACGTTTGGGTAAAGGGTATATTGGTGTTTCCTGTGCTGTTTTGTTTTTGTGGCTTTTAGTAAGTTTGAAAATTTTTTCCAAAGAAAAAGATTCATCAAAAATGGAAGAGGACCATCATATTTGAAATTGGAAATTGCCATTTCTCTCAGGTGTGTTTGTAGTAAGCAACCTTGAGGGATGAGGTAATGTCTCCCTCCAGGACAAAGAGCCAGTTTGCTTACTACTTTCTGTAAAACAGCAGTTGCCCCAAGCTCAGTGTTCCTCTCCTGTAATGCAGCTGACTGTGTGTGCAGTCTCCACCTGGGCCCTCTGTGTTGCGCTCATGCCAGTTTAGGGCAAGGAGGAAGTGACACAAATATACTGATCATGCTCTTTGCTGTGCCGTGAGTAATCAAATCCTTTTTCTCTGACCCTGGAATCTTTGTCTTTTGCCAGCACCCATGAAGGAGTAATAGGCTAACTTAGTAGGGTAAAATCAAATTCCAGACCTGACAGTCTAGTCCTCCGAAAATCTTTTAGTTGTTCCTATTTCTGTTCTTTTTCTCATGCTGAATTCTTTGCCAGGAATACTTCTCCCATTTCACGTATCCAAGATTTACACATTCTTTCAGTGTACCACTTCAGTTCTCCTCCTGATTTAGTAATCTCTCCTCCTCCGGTTCTTAGAAAATTTTTATTTTCTCCACTACTTATTAGTCACCCTTCCTCTTTTCCTTTCCTACCATTTCTTTTTTCTCCTTCACCCTTCCCCTCCTCTTTCTTCTCCCTTCCTTCCCTCCGTCTCATATTTAACTTTAATCAGATTGAATATGACAAACTTCTGATTATAAATATGACAAAGTTCTGTTTAGACTGTGTGAGAGCAGACACTTATATTTCTTTTCCCCCCATATAGAGCCAAGTATAGGATTCTTCATTTATTTCTTATTGCCTTGATTCTTTTTACTAGTAACAAGAGTTCACAAACCTACTTTTTAACCTCTAATCAAAATATAAGTTATTGTATTGTTTATGTAGACAAAAAGTACTAAGTACAGTTTTCAGGGTTAAAAGGAACTTAGGAATCATTCAGGAAAAACTGCCTCATTTTCCTACAAGAAATAGATCATGGTTGATGAAATGTTATCATTAAGCAAGGACTTGTGTCGCTATTGTTTTTGTTTCTTCTTACTATGGTTATAGTGATTGTAATTTTATCATATTCTTTAAAATCTTTTATCTGTTTCATCTACTGGTGTTATTTATTGGATGTGACATTTATAAAATTATTATTTGGATTACCATTAATAAGTTAGTTATTGTAAGCATGCATATTGTATGGAAAACTCTTGGGCCAGATCTGGCTTTTGTCGTTCAATAGTGTTTAAAAGGGTGACTTCTAAAATATCTAACCTTAAAAGAATTACTCTCTTCCTCATTATAATATGGTTTAATAAGTTAGCATGAACATCTTTTTCTTGGTCAGTTAGACTACAGTCATTGGACTCTAGAACCAGATTCTTTGGGTTTGAGTCCTAGCATGCACCTTGATGGCAGTGTGAGCTTAGTTAAGTTACTTAACTTCTTTGCGCTGCGATCCTTTGTCAAATGTGAATAATTATAGCACCAATCTCCTGAGTTACTGGGAGACTAAGTGAGTCAATATATGTAAAGTCCTTAAAAGAGTACCTGGCACATAATAAGTGATACGTATTTTTATTAATATTGTTGTTGACTAAAAGATGACTAATAGAACATGATAGTTTTCCATTTAACTTATGAACTTAAGAGGATAGTTTGTGCAGGTCATCAGCTTCAGAGGGGTTTGTTTCACTTCTGTTTATATTTCAAAGTTTTTTTTTCTCCTTAGAGCTTATTCCCTCCAAGAAATTCTTTTTACCAGTGCTGTATTATCATACAGTTTTCTTCAACCCACAGTTCGTGTTTTGTACATGTTACATATTTTTCTTCTGTGTTACATTTTTTAAGCAATTTTATGCAATAATTCCATTTTAGTGCCTTTTAAACATTCAATTCCGTCAGCTTGCTATGCAAATAAGGATATGTATATATTTCAGATGTGCCCTTACAGAAACTATGGCATATAACCTCATACCTTGGGCATATATTTCCACTTTATCCCCTTTTAGCCAATGTTCATATACAATCCTTTGCTAGACTGTGGCTAATTAAAAATACTGGACCATATGAATACACATATGACCATACATTGCTTTTAAGAATAACTGATCACCCAATAAAGTGGTCTAAGTAAAATGTTCTCTTTTTTAATTATGTAGTCCTCCTCGCCATCCTCATCACAGCCTCATTCTAGCCACTGCAGAACGAAGGCCTCATCATTGTGTCACCATGCATCCCTGGCCTGGGTCAAACGTAACCATGTAGGCCCTGCAAAGGCTGCCAGTCCATCTCTTCGTCTTCGTCGCTGGCGGCCCTTCTTACGCCTACCATCTTTGGGTCTCCATTCTGTTGTAAGTGTAGTCAATCTTCCATCTCTTCTTCCAGTGACAAGGGCAATCCATTTTTCCCCTTAAACTTCTTCAGTCTTCAAAGTACTTTTCTCTTGGTTCACTCAACCATTAGCTTTTTCTCCCCAGTAAGATTGCAAGCATGCCTCTATGCTTTGCGGTCTAGCTTGATTTTCACCGATGCCTTGAACATCCATCTTTCCACTTCATATCCTGCCAACATAAGGGTGCCTGCCTTTTGAAGAGTACTGATCACCATTCATGACTTTTACATTTCTGTCAGTTGTTAAAGTGAATATGTATTCTCTTACACTTCATCTTCCGATTTTATTTAGTTGACTTGGTTCAACAAATGCTACGTTTCTTCTGAGTTCTTTCCCATCTCTTACTTTATTTTTCTCATGTTTCTGAGCATGACTTTAGTCTTTTGCCATGCTCTGGGTCACTTTACTTTATCTATCCTCAATCTAAATCCTTCGTGGTGTAGGGTGTTTCATCTATTTTATTCCCTGAGGTGGCTCAGGTACTTGGTTTAATCTTGATCTGATCTTCCCTGCCTATTCAATTTCTAAAGATCTTTTCCAAGTAGGAGGTGAAGATTTTCTCCTTGTAAATTGCTCTAAGCTTCTCACAAATTTTATGATTCCTCTTCCTTAGATTAATAATATCAGCAAACTACTAAAAAGTATACTTGTTTTTATAATCTTGCTAATTATCTTAGATGTTGAGGCTGATGATGGAATTCTAATAATTTTCAGAAATTGAAATGAATTGCAGAATTAAGCGAGCACAGCTGTTGTTCTGATGCTTTGGAATGTTAAAGGCAATGACTGGGGTTTGGCAAAGCCTACGTAGAAATGCTAATATATCTGAAAGCTTTGGTGTGTACTGTGTACTCTTATAAGAAACTTGACATTTCCATAAATCATCATGACTTTTGAAGCCAGAGAATATCTGATAACACATACATTTAATGTTTTATTAAAAATTAAAGGTCTGTGTCAAACATTCTTTCCTTCCCCTTATTTACCCTTCTAGAGCGATGCTCAAACTATGAAGTGGGGTCTTGGCACTTTTACTTTTTTGCTTTTACCAAATATCAGTATGGTCATCAAAATAGCCTTCCATTTGTGCTGAGTATCAACAGATTGGTACCTCTCTGCCTCTATTTCATTACCTTCATTCTGGGTCACAGCACATAGTTTTCGTTTTTTATCCATTCGTCCATTTGATATTTATTACTTCCTTACTGTGCTGTAAACTGTTTGGCATGGTGAAAGATACAAGGTGAATTAGATGATCGGAATAAAACCCCAATTTTGAAAATTTTGACCTGGTCACAGTTGAGTAAATTCTAAAGATGGATAAATTCCTTTGTCCTCCAAGAATATTCTAAATATAAGAAAACATGTTATAAAATTTGGCATTTCTAGTTTTACATGTTTTTGTATCATACTCACCTTTGATGTATATTAATTCTGTTGTTTTGTAGCTTCATAAATATTTTCATAACATAGTGGTTAAGAACATGGATTCCAGAACCATACTGCCTGGTTTGAATCCAGATTCCATCACTTAATAGCTGTGTGACCTAGAGCATGTGACTTAATGACTCTGTCCCTCAGTTTTCTCGAGAGTAAAATGAGTACAACCATATTATCTACCTTAGAATACTCATTCCCATAGTCGATTCTGACCAACTCATAGCAATCTGATAGGACAGAGTAGAACTACCCCAAAGGGTTTCCAGGGAGCCACTGGTAGATTCGAACTGCTGACCTTTTTGGTTAGCAGCCAAGTTCTTAACCACTCCACCAGGGCCCCACAGCACTTAGAGTAGTGCCTGGTATATAGTGAGCACCATGCAATTACAATTTTTTTTCTTTTTTCGGTGAAAATATACACAAGAAAACATATACCACTTTAACAATTTCTACATGTACAATTCAGTGACATTAGTTACGTTCTTCAAGTTGTGCCACCTTTCTCAACAACCTTTTCCAAACTATTTCACCATCATTAACATGCAGTTATAAATTACATTTAAACTGTATTTTGTTTTATGACATATAATTTATATTTATATTTAATTGATTTTTATATCACTTTTATTCTTGGAGATAATTAAACAATTGGATAGTTGCAGATTTTAGACTGTCAGACTAATTGAAGTTGACCGAGGGAAAAGGCTCATAATAGGAAGTGAGGTTTTATGGAAGTCTGAGAGGTTTTGAGCTTCACTGACTTTTTATAATAGTTTGAAGGCTTTTCACACCCTCTTTGGAGTTTTATATTTTTAGTGTGCACTTTTGAATAAAAAGTACAATGATTTATAATTTTTTAGTCACTTTATGTAACTGTTTATATCTAGTGTAAATATTACATGTGATATTAATATTGTAATGCATAATATTTATATAGCACTTTGCAGTCTATAGAGTACTATTACACAGCTCGTATAAACCTCAAAACTAAGATACCTGAGGCTCACAGGAATCAGGATACATATTCAGACTCTCTGATTCTAATTATACTAATTTTACTTCTAGCACAGCCTTTACTGGCAAAGTATGAGAAATAGAAGCTACAAGATGTATGATTCTTAAGAAGATATGGGGTTAAAGTAATAATTTATGAAAACATAAAAGCTCAAAAGATTTAAAATGCTTGATATCCTGGTGGAGAATTTGCTTAAAATGAGTAAAATGTTTGGACAAGGAATTCTTTTCTAGCACTTTTGTTAAAGAATTGAATTTCCAGTTTGCAGAATTGCCTAGATTTGGCCCTGAAAAATTGGATTCTCTTCTGGTTATGGGTAAAATGAAGGCATTGGATTGAATGATCTCTGACCAGTGATGAACCTGGAGAGAAAATCCTCTGGATAATTATCATGGTCTTTAAGTATTTGAAGGAATGTCAAGTTAAAGAGAGATTAGACTTTTTCTGAGATGATGGAAAGTACAGACATGTTTTAGTCACAGTATGAGAGAGAACTCTCTAACAAAACTTTCTAAAGGTGGAGTAAGACCCAAAAAACCAAACCCGCTGCTGTTGAGTCAGTTCTGACTCATAGCAACTGTCTCATAGCTTCAAAACCTAGTGACAGTCCCCTCTCCTTGGAGGGGCTACCACAAGATGGGGCTGCAGCAGAGGAGCCCAGGATTGAAGCAATAGTAAGACTAGATAGATAACTTTGATGCTTTTCCAATTTTGGAATTCTTTAGTTCTAGGTTGAAGTTAGGAAGAACGAGTTTGCTAAATTGATTTATGCTGAGTTTTTTTTATGCATAACTTGAAGGTAAATAATCTCTGAAGGATAATATGAGATTAGATGAGTTACTTTATCTGTAAGTGTTTTAGAGGAAGCATTCTGCGAACCCAAGATAGTAGTGTTTATTATATATACCTTTCAATTTCTGCATCAGAAAGCTTCATGTTACAAGTACTTAAAATTAAATAATTACTTGAGGGTGAATAAAGTTTCATTTTTAGAGTTACGATACTGTTAATGGTGCATAAAGAATGTTAAGTAATATAAAATATAACTTGATTTATGCCTATTTTTAAATCTTTTGCCTATAAAATTTATATCCTAGTTGCCTTTAACAGTGATTGTATTTCATTTTAAACCATTTAGATTTGATTGTTAACTGTATTACTGCATATCATAGGAAATGCCAGTTAATCACATGTTGACTTTGTATAAGTTATTTGAATATCTAAGGCATGCAGCGGATACTGTTCATGCAAATTGAATGTAAGCTCAGAAAAGCTAGGTATAGTTTCAGTTTTAAAATTTTCATTAAGAGTCAAAGAAAGCAAGAGAACAGTCATAGGTTACAGTTACTTGTACTTTATTTGTTCTTATCTCCCCCCCCCCCTTTAATCTTTTGGGCTGTTTTCCTGCATCTATTGATTTTTAAATATTTTGGATCTAAAATGAATAAAGATACTTACTTTACTCTAAGACTCCTTATATTGCATTATTCAAGACATGAAATTTTCAAGGTCAGATTATTAAGGGAACAACTCAGTTTCTTGATGTCTTAAACTTTAACCTGAAGAGGTTCTTTTACCTTTTTTTAACTTCTAAGTTTTTTTAAATTTTGTTATTTCAAATTTCAAAGATTATGCAAATAAGCTTATTCATTCATTGAACAAGTGTGCATTGTGTATTGACTATGTACTAGGAATTGTGCTGGGTGCTGGGGCTTCCAAGCTGAACAAGACTTTTGGTCTTTAGATCACTTGAGACAAAGAAAGATGTGCTTTTCATCAATGTTTTCCTTGTTGACATATGAGTACATTGTTACAAACATAGGCCTGGTCACTCTTTGTCTACTGTCACAAAGATTAAGCCGTATATTAGATTGGCTCAGTGCTCTCTTATGTCATTTGATATTATTTATATGTGTTTATATGTACTTTACTGATTTGTGTGACTACTGACATGTATAATATTTTTTCCTCCTAGGCACCAAGCATAGATGAAAAAGTAGATCTTCATTTTATTGCATTAGTTCACGTAGATGGGCATCTCTATGAATTAGGTAAGAAGAATTTTAATTTATCCTGGGGAGAAGAGGGATAAATTGGAAAGTCTCTACTTATGATAAACAGGGATGTTGGTATTTATTGTATTTGTTTGAATTAATCAATTGCCCTATAAAATTGAGTTGGCATAATGACGGTTTTCCTTTTAAGATTTTTCACTAGAAAAAATAAATGTGTCTTTTGATGTTCAGGCAACTTATAATGTTTGCATACAACCGTTGCATTTCAGCAAAGCAGGAAAATAAACCCATTACAGGAGACTCCTGTGAATCACTGCAGCAGTCTGTACAAAATTACTGAGTTAGTTATCAACATCTGGATGAATCGGCTTGATCATTGAACTAGTTTTAAAATATAGTTTAATAATTATGGCTGTTTTTTGTATTCAATGATGAGTGTCACTAGTTTTCAACCTTTTGTACTGTCCCATGTATCTACCAGATTTAGCATTCATTGATATTCTTGACTGAATTATTACTGTGCCAAATGGTAATATAAAAAAAAAAAAATTTGTAATTCCTCCAACATTAATTAGAAACTTTTATTTTACCATTCATTCATTCACTTACTCATTTATGTCAAAATAGACTCATGGATTTGTATTTTACTCGAAAGGTTTTGATCATTATTATCACATATTTTGTTGCTCCAACTGCCCCATACTTAACCTTGAAAGAAATCCCTTTAAGCTGGCCCTTGTGTTTCTGACATGTCCCTATCATTCTTTTTGAGAACGTTGTTTCAGATGTAAGATGTTCCGGGTTTATCTCTTATTTTTCTGGCCCAGCCTTGTGTTCAGTCACTTCTCCAAGAAGCCCTGGTTCCCTTTTGTGGAAATGGTGTTTAGAACAAAGATCGGGTTGATCATTGCTACTGAGCTAGGTGTGCTCCTTGCTACTGAGCTTTGAGGCTCTCTCAGAGAAAGGGGTAGGAAATACTTGTATAAATTATGTGCCTGCCCACACACACGTATGTGAATATGGGTATACAGATGCACACATGATTATACCTGTTTCTCTATATATTAAAAAAGCATGAATTTACACCAATACTTCTAATTCTAATCTAACACTGTACAGTTTATTACAGCGTTTTCCTTATTTACGGCTCTTTTCTAAATAAGAAATCTGACTTCAATTATCTTTTGTGTATTTTCTGGTTTACCCATTTTTCCTATATATAAACAAACTCTTGGCCACACAGGCCAAAAGTTCAGTCCCAGACAATGCTCCCTGCCCCCACCTGTTAGGCTGATTTCTTGGCCTGGCCCAAAGAGCAACAGCGCTAAGGTGTGTAACTACCTTCTTTCTGGTATTTGGCCCGGGAGATTCTAGCTGCCTTAGCCTCCTGAGCTCTGCTGTCTGTTTCCTCAGTTTATTGAGATGTTGTGCTCTGCTTGGGTTTCCCTCCCCTGCCCTGGGGTCCTGTAAATGCCTCCAGACAGAAATCTAGTGCTATTGTAGTACTTACCTACAATTCTGGGCTGCCTGTTATCCAGTGTCTAACAATAGCTATTTCATATATTTTGTCCTGTTTTCTAGTTGTTTATAGAAGAGGCCTAGTTCAGAATAGTTATTCATCATGGCTAGAAGTCACCTAAGTAATATCTCTTGACTTTCCATAATGTAAGATAAGGATTTAGCTTCCCTTTGCCTCCCTTTGTTTACCCCTCACTCCTGATAACATACATGCACACTTTTCTTTTTCTTGTTCGCCCAGTGTAGTTATAGTTGTTGTTTATATTATTATGACCACAGAAACATGACTCTCAACTGGAATTTTCTTTTTAACTTTTTTATTTCTCGAGAGTTAATAATTCTCGTTTTGCTCTTTGGTTGGTTTGGTTATTTTATTTTATATCTTTATCTGTTTAACTGTTAAAATCTCTCCATTGGTCGAAATAGCCTTTGAATACATTGGAACATCTGACATTCTGTTAAGTTTGTCGTCTTGGAGATCTCTCTCCCAAGTACCTTCTTGTGTGTGCCAGTCTGGGCAGATTGTGCTTGAGGCCTTAAACACATTTGTCATCTTGGGATGTCCCTTTATCACCATCCCAGGGATTCCCTTTAACACATTCCTCTGTTGAAACTCCTGTTTCTGGATCCCATGTCTCCCTCATTCTTTTTTTAGTCACTCACTGTTTTGAGTCCCTTCTCTAGAAGCTTCCTAAGGGGGTGTGAAATGCAGGAAGCAATTCGACATTTTGTTCTGGATTCCTGAGAGTCCCAAGGACAGAGGCTCACCTGGGGGCCAGATGCTGACTAAGCCTCACTAGGCATGATATAATTTATCATGGCCATCTAGTGAGGCCATTAAGAGTCCTGAGCCCTGATGCTTAGATGGAGCTTCTTGGTTCAGAGCACAGCCCCTTGGGACATAGAGGCTCCACATGGATTCCTCCCAGATGTTGTCCTGTGTGCCTCTTCATTTGTATCACTTTTTGTTATATTAAAGCTGTTAATCTCAGGCATGGTGTTTCCTGTGAGCTCTGGGAGTTGTTCCAGCATATTATAGGACCCAAAGGAGTAATGGGGGCTGGCAGGTCTGAAGTAGAGGGAGTCATGTGGACTTCTAAGCTTGCAGCTGGCATCTGCTGACTTAGCCCCAGGTGGCTGGGAATGAGAGAAAGAAGGGCTGTGTGGGCAGCTGGGGTCTGAACTGAACAGGGAAGGGAAGCTGAGATTTCCACAGGACGCAGTTGGCCTATGGAATGAGATTCGTTTTCCACCACACAATTTGGCCGCCCAGGGACAATAGGAAGTAAAATTTTTGAGACCTTGAATGTTTGACCTTGCACAGTTTGGCTGTGTCTAAAATTCTAGGTTGGAAAATAATATTGATGGCTTTGCTGCATTGTATTTAACTTCCTGAGTTGCTATTGAGAAGTCTGAAGTTATAATTCCTGATTCTTTTCATGTGATCTGTTAGTACCCCTCTTTGCCACCCCCCTTCACAAACATTTAGGAGCTTTTCTTTGTCCGAAGACATCTGACATTTTATAATGTATGTTGAGGTCTGTTTTTATCAATAATTTTGGACCCTCAGTGGGACCTTTCAATCTGGAAACTCCCATCTTTTGATCTGGGAAATTTTCAGTCTTTGGGTTTCTTTTCTGTTTCTCCTTATTCTGAACTCATATTGTTTAGATTTTGGAACTCCTTGTCTTTTCTCTCCTATTTTAAATTTTTGTATAGTTCCCAATTTTTAAGAGCCATTGTTTGTTTATAGGCTGTCCTCAGATGTCTAATGATACTTGAGACTTGTGTTTCTGCACCAAATGCTGACAGAAATTCTGTTTGTGGTATCTTTCTGCTTTTGCACAACTCTGCTGCCCATGGCTTTCTCTGGGGTCTTGTGATCGAGCTTTCTAAAAGGCAAGATCTGAATTAGCTGGTTAGTCACTATCAAAAAACAGACTGCTTCACAGGCTACTATCTTCTTTCCTATTCAGGCTATACCTGGTACAGCCCATTTTGACCAAGGCTGCAGGGTTACATGACCCATCCACAAGGTGCAGCTTTCCCTGCCTCTTTTAGTAGAGGCCCGTGTGTGTGTGTAAGTCTCTGAGCCTCATGGATTATTCTCCAGGATGTGCGTTTGCTTAAATTAAACTTAAGCTATTGGGAAATGATGGCTTTGAGGTAGTAGTAGTTGGAACAGCTGTAACTTTCAGATTACAAATCTTATTCTCTTTAGCATTTTTTTTTTTTTCTGTGAAGGGCCAGGTAGTAAATATTTTAGGGTTTGCAGGCTACAGACTATCTCTGTCTGTCTGTCTTCTCTTCTCTCTCTTTTTTTTGAATAATCTTTTAAAAACCTAAAAAAAAAACATTATTAGTTTAAGGTTGGTACAAAAACAGGCCAATGGCAGGATTTGGTCTGTGGACTATAGTTAGCCTATTCCTGGATTAGAATAACAAAAATTATTCTTAATCTTTGCTCTAAACTGCCGTCATGATCAAATAGTACATAGTTCTTATTTGATTTCTATTCTTTTGACATTTCAGGATCAATTGTTTAATAGTCTGTAATAATGTTGTTTGAAATTAGTTATATGTTACTTTAAACGACACCTACTTATAAAGGAAAATCACTCACTAGGGTTTGCTGGAGAAAAATGTGCAGTCTGCTTCCATAAAGATTACAGCCTTGGAAACCCTATGGGTCAGTTCTTTGCGGTCCTGTAGGGTCGCTATGAGTCGGAATCAACTGGACGGCAATGGGTTTTGGTTTAGGGTTTATTAGCCTACCAGAATCTAATGAATGACCTATCAGAATCTAATGAATGATATTAACAAATCAATTATATGAATCAGAAAAAATATATGTTAATTTAGAATTTGGTTAAGGAGGGAAAAAATTCCATTGTTTATATACACACACGTACATATATACATACTCTTGCTTTTATGTAAGAATTGAAAGATAAAACAATACTAAATAGGGCAGTATATAATGAATATAATGGATTCCTATAAATAGAGAATAAATAAGCTATTGAGGAATAAGCATCTGCCACAAAAGTATATTGTAAGGAGATATTTTATGATACATTATCAGGAAATGTACATTGCAGTTTAGAAAGATATAAATTTATAGAAATACGGATAAGGAATTGTTCCTGCATAATATTTAGTTATAGAAGAGTATCTCCTTTATGGTTCTTAAAACTTTAGGAATTAAGTCCCAGACACTGTAATTTAGGGATGTGTTTCTTTAGAATGTTGAATATTTATCTCAGTGTTAATCCAAAAACGAGGATCACAAATTCTGATGATATATGATTTATAAAAATTAATATCAGTTTACTATGTAGTATTTTAGGGAGCCTGGGTGGCACAAGTGGTTTGCAGCTGGTGAGTTGGAATCAACTCAGTGGCAACTTCAACAACAAAAAGCTAGCCTAAAGATTGGTAGTTTTAACCAACCCGGCAAGTCTGTGGAAGGACAGACCGGGAAAACTGCTTCCATAAAGATTATAGCCAAGAAAATCCAGTGGAGCCGTTCTACTATGTAACACAAGGTCGCCATGTGTCAGGACCAACTCAATGGCAGCTAACAATAACAACATACAATATATTAATCGAGACTTTTTAACCACGGAGAATATTAGTGTTAATTTTCACTCATATGTTTCTCCAAAAATAGTGTCTACCAATCCATTATATCACTGTGTGCTTACTGATTAGCAAAAAACTTGTACTATGTTTGGAAACCATGTAATTACAGAAGGGGATATATTTTATGGAAACTTAATAAAGTGCTGCTTATAAGGCATCCAAGATTATAGATTGATTATAGGTTTGGATATAGAGTATCACTTAGCTTTGTGTTAGCATTAGTTTATATAATTCTGAGCCTTTTCAATTTTTCATAGTATTATTCAAGGTGATTGTAATTTTGATTATTTTTGGTGGTCAGTAATCCTAGGCTGATTAGATCGCCACTCTATACTACTGCCTTGGTGGTACACAATTAGTAGTAGTAATAAATCAGTTTTTTTGTGACTCCCTTTTGTTGGGGTAAACATGCTCAGTCTTGCTTAAGAGCCTTCTGATTTAGCCTTTAAAATAAAGATAGAAAATTTTTGTATTTCTGAGGGTAAAAATTAGGATCATAACCTTTTTTTAAACTATTCTTATTAATTTCGCATATTCTTCTCAGAAAATTAAAGCCACTGTTTATTTCTAATAAATTCTGTTCATAAGGATAGTTTAGGCTTTCAAGCATGGAAGCAAAGTTCTAATACTTCAGTATTAAAAACATCCATAGGTGGCACATTTCCAATATTTGCCTTAAGATCTATTATTTTAAATATCTTTTAACTTGCCTCACTGTGCAAAGAGGAAAATGGAAGTTGAAAGTACATTATCCTATACAAACAGCTATTCAACTGTTCATGTTTATTTTCCACAGATGGACGGAAACCGTTTCCAATTAACCACGGCAAAACTAGTGATGAGACTTTATTAGAGGTAAAGTTATAAAACTTGGTGGCCTCCTTTAAGTATTATTAATGTTCTTGTCATCTTTCAAACATCTCTAAAGATCACATGTATAACATTTTCTGTATACTTGTATGCTCCCTTGTCTTTGCTCTCTTTAGAAAAATTTGAATTACTGTTAAAGATATCAAATAAAGAGAAAATTTTCAGAGCCAAAAGTGTAAACAGGTATCAAATATGAAAAAGACAAGAATAGCATTGAAAAGGTTGCTCATCATATCCCAGATTTCCTTGAATCCAAGAGACTATCAATTGTAAGATGACCATGCTTTTAGAGATTTTAAAATAATGTGTGACTTAAAATCAATGAAATATGTAATTTTCAGGTTAGATGCTAGGGCTTACAAGAAAGAACACTTACTGTTATCTTATGCTTTTGTACTAAGCCTGCTAGGTCACCAACTCTTCATTCTTTTGGTAGTGTTTATATTATTTTTCATTTGAAAAAACAAGTGTACAGTATAAAATTAGTATGAATTAGAAAAATATTAAATGCTTATTTATTGTTTGTAAGTTAATATATGTGTATAAACTAAAAAGTTACACATTTTTTTTTTCTACAGGATGCCATAGAAGTTTGCAAGAAGTTTATGGAACGTGACCCTGATGAATTAAGATTTAATGCGATTGCCCTTTCTGCAGCATAGTTTGTTGATAATGGAAACACCAAATACTGTATATTTGCAACACAATTAAATTTATGCTGCCATACACTAACTCAAAAGTTTTGATATTTTCCTTAACTTGACTAATTAAACTTTGTGTGAATTAAACTTTGACTTAATTTGTGTTTTATATTCTTTTGTCCCAAGTTAAAACTGCAGTTCTTTTCTTCCCTGTCTTTCTTATGAAGGAGTTATCTTGTTTGATGACTAGGAATAACTTGCTTATTCTCTTGAAATTTAATGGGAGATCAAGTATTTGGGGACACGCATAATTTCCATCTGCATAATATGGATATGTATTATACAGATATTAATATATTTATTTAGCAAACATTTATTGAGCATCTGATAATGAGCTGGACACAGTTGTAGGTGCTGGAGCTATAACCATGAACACTGTAGACAAGTTCCATAGTCATGGATCTTGTGTTCTTTTGAGAAGAGACGAATAACAAACACATAAATAAGATACATACCAATGATAGATGCTATGTAGCGAATTAAAGTAGGATTTGTATTAGAGAGTGACTGAGGGGATACTTTAGATTGTGTGGTCAGGGAAGGCTCTGTAAGAAGATGACTCTGAAGTTGAGATCTGAATGACAAAAAAAAAGTCACATAAAGGTGATAGGAAGAGCAGAGGGAATAGTTAATGCAGTCCCTAAGGTGAGAAAGGTTCACTGTGTTGGAGGAGCAGAAAGAAGACTAGTATGACCAGAGCATAGAGAGTAATGGGGAAAGCAGCAAGAGATATGGTCAGGGAAGTAGTGGCTTTGTGACACAGGGAGAGGCATTTGGATTTATTGCAAGTGTGATGGTAAGCCATTGGCAGGTTTTAAGCTGGGGAGTGACCTGATTTGATTTATGATATTAAAATATCACTCTAGCTAGTCAAGGATAATATATTGGGGCAGGGAGTGGGCAAGTATAGAGATAGAAGAGTCTGCTGTAGTAATTCGGTGAGAGGCGGTAATGACCGGGTCTTAAAAGTGGTATAATTTAGATGGAAGCACGCAAGTCAATTTAGGGTATGTTTGAAGAAAGAATGGCTTTAGTAGAGTCTTAAAGGACAGGTGGAAGGCAGTGGAAAGGTGGAAGGGCATTTACAAAGTTGGGTCCAAGCTCACGGTAGGTGTGATGGCAATGTTCTGTATCTTTTTTGGAGTGGTGGTTACATGGGTGTGTACATTTATCAGATTCATTAAATTGTGTATTTAAAATCTGTACTTCACATATATACATTTTACCTCCCAAAGGAAGGGGGACAGGATGGGAATGAGTATAGCAGTTAGGAGAAAGACCAGATGGGCCAAAATGAAGTTCTGGGCCCATAATTGAGTGTGATGAGTTTATATATCACACACTGAGTTAATGTAGATTCCTGAGAACGTAACACAAGAGAAGTATTTTAGGAAGAGTAGTATGTCAGCGGCTTCTTGCAGAATGGATTAGAGCTTTGTTATTCAAAAGTATGGCTGCATTGAGTATTACCTGGAAGCTTGTTATAAATGAACAATTTCAAACTCTACCCCAGAGCCTCTAAATCAGAACCTGAATTTTTTTTTTTTTTTGGTGAAAATACACGGTCATACACCATTTCAACGATTTCTGCATATACAACTCAATGATATTGATAACATTCTTGTGCAAACATTCTCACCTTTATTTTTAAAAGACCCCTGGGCAATTCATGGTTTGTTGTTCTTAGCTGTCATCAAGTCATCTCCGACATAGCAACCCTATGTACAACAGAACGAAACACTGTCCAGTCCTAACCCACTCACAATCATTGCTAAGTCTGAGCCCATTGTTGCAGCCACTTTCTCAGTCCATCTTGTTGAGGGTCTTCCTCTTTTTTGCTGACTCTCTACCAAGTACGATGTCCTTCTCCAGGGACTGATCCCTCTTGATAACATGTCCAAAGTACGTGAGACAAAGACTCCCCAGCCTTGCTTCTAAGGAGCATTCTGGCTATACTTCCTCCAAGACAGACTTGTTCGTTCTTCTGGCAGCCCATGGTATATTCAATATTCTTCACCAACACCATTATTCAAATGCGTCAATTCTTCTTCGGTCTTCCTTATTCATTGTCCAGCTTTCACATGCATATGAGATGATTGAAAATACCATGACTTGAGTCAGGCTCACCTTAGCCCTCAAAGTGATATCTTTGCTAATTAACACTTTAAAGAGGTCTTTTGCAGCAGGTTTGCCCAGTGTAATATGTTGTTCGCCTTCTTGACTGCTGCTTCCATGGGTGTTGATTGTGGATCCGCATAAAATGAAATCCTGCAATCTTTTCTCCATTTATCATGATGTTGCTTATTGGCCAATTGTGAGGATCTTTGTTTTCTTTATGTTGAGGTGTAATCCACACTGAAGTTTGTAGTCTTTGATCTTCATCAGTAAGTGCTTCAAGTCCCCTTCACTTTCAGCAAGCAAGGTCGTGTCATCTGCATATCACAGGTCGTTAATGAGTCTTCCTCCAATCCTGATGCTGAGTTTTCTTAATATAGTCCAGCTTCTTGAATTATTTGCTCGGCATACAGGTTGAATAAATATGGTGACGCACACCTTTCCTGATTTTAAACCCCTCTCAGCTTGAGAAATACCGAGCGTATTCGTCTCTTCTGGTTTTCTAACTCTAGGCCTTTGCACATTTCATTATAATAATTTTCTTTGTCTTCTTGAGCTGTCCTTTGAAATTTATCTGTTCACCTCTTTTACATCATCATTTCTTCAATTTACTTTAGCTATTCTATGTTCAAGAGCATGTTGCAGAGTCTCTTCTGATACTCATTTTGGTCTTTTCTTTTTAATGACTTTTTGCTTTCTTCATGTATGATGTCCTTGATGTCATCCCACAACTCATCTGGCCTTCGGTCGTTAGTGTTCAATACATGAAATCTATTCTTGAGATGGTCTCTAAATTCAGGTGGGATATACTCAAGATCATACTTTGACTCTTGTGGACTAGTTTTAATTTTCTTCAGCTTCAACTTGTGGTCTGTCCCACAGTGGGCCCCTGGCCTTGTTCTGACTGATAATGTTGAGCTTCTCCATCATCTCTTCCCACAGATTTAGTTGATTTGATTCCTGTGTATTCTTTCCAGCGATGTCCACATGTATAGTCACTGTTAAAACATTGTTGAAAAAAGGTATTTGCAATGAATAAGTCGTTGGTCTTCAGTATTCTATCATGTGATCTCTGGTGTCGTTTCTATCACCAATGCCGTATCTTCCAACTACTGATCCTTCTTTATTTCCAACTTTCACATTCCAGTCACCCGTAATTATCAATGCATCTTGATTGCATGTTTAATTTCAGGCTGCAGATGTTTCTAAAAATCTTCAGTTTCTTCATCTTTGGCATTAGTGGTTGGTGTGTAAATTTGAATAACAGTCGTATTAACTGGTCTTCCCTGTAGGCATGTGGATATTATCCTATCACTGGCAGCATTGTACTTCAGGACAGATCTTGAAATGTTCTTTTTGAAGATGGATGCAATGCCATTCGTCTTCAATTTGTCATTCCCAGCAGAGTAGACCATATGACTATCTGATTCAACATGACCAATACCAGTCCATTTCAGCTCACTAATGCCTAGGGTACCGATCTTCAAGCGTTCCATTTCATTTTTGGTGACTTCCAATTTTCCTAGATTCATACTTCGTACATTCCACACTATGATTATTAATGGATGTTTTTAGCTGTTTCTTCTCATTTTGAGTTGTGCCACATCAGTAAATGAAGATCCCAAAAACTTTACTCCATCTATGTCATTAAGGTCGACTCTACTTTGAGGAGGCAGCTCTTCCCCAGTTGTATTTTGAGTGCCTTCCAACCTGAGGTGCTCATCTTCCAGCACTATCGTAGGCAATGTTCTGCTGCTATTCATAAGGTTATCACTGGCCTTTTTTTTTTTTTTTTTTTTAAGTAGATAACCAGGTCCTTCTTCCTAGTCTGTCTTAGTCTAGAAGCTCCGCTGAAAACTGTCCTCCATGGGTGACCCTGCTAGTATTTGAAATACTAGTTGTGTAGCTTCCAGCATCACAGCAACATGAAAGCCACCACAGTATGACAAACTGACAGACAAGCGGTGGTGGGCAATTCATGTACACACTAAATTTGGGAAGCACTGCATTAGGCAACTATCTCATAGGGTTGCTATGAGTTAGTATCTACTCGATGGCAATAGGTTTGGTTTTGGGGTTTAGATTAGAGAAAACAGATTATAGCGAGGAAGGTCACTTTGGAAGATGTTTAAATTTATCACCATTCTATGGTGAAAAGGCTTGGATGAAGTGATGTTAATAGGAATGGGGAAATAATCGGAAACAATTCGATAAGCGATATGTAGAAGATGCTTTTGTCATGCCAAGAATAACCATGGGTGTTCTACTCTTTTGTTACATTGTTAACATTTTTTACTCATCTATCTTGCATATTGTAGCCCTGGTTGCCCCGTGGTTAAGAGCTACGGCTGCTAACCAAAAGGCTGGCAGTTGAAATCCACCAGCCACTCCTTGAAAACTCAATGGGGCAGTTCTGCTCTGTCCTACAGGGTTGCTATGAGTTGGAATTGACTCGGCGGCAACAGGTTTTTTGGTTTTAATCTTTACAGAAGCAGATTGCCAGGACTTTCTTCTGTGGCACCTCTGAGTGGATTCAAACCGCCAACCTTTAGGTTAGTAGTCAAGTGCAAACCATTTGTGCCACCCAGGGGCCATATATACATAATAAAGATGGTATATTATGAGCAATGTCTGATTGTCTAATTGGTAAGGTGGTTGGGAATTCCTGGTTTAGGGACATTTGATGTATACAACCTATACCAAAAGCTATTTTGCAACACGAATTATTTATTTATTGTTGTTGTGCTTTAAGTGAAAGTTTACGATTCAAGTTAGTCTCTCATACAAAAATTTATACATACATTGTTTTGTGACCCTAGTTGCTCTCACAGCACACTCCTCCTTTCCACCTGATTTCCCGTGTCCATTCAACCAACTCCTCATCCTCTCTGCCTTCTCATCTCGCGTCTGGACAGGAGCTGCCTATTTAGTCTCATATATCTACTTGAACAAAGAAACACTCTCTTCATGAATAACATTTTATGTCTTATAGTCCAGTCTAATCTATGTCTGAAGAGTCGGCCTCCGGAATGGTCTCAGTTCTGGGCTAACACAGAGTCTGGGGGCCATGTCTTCCAGGGTCCCTCCAGTCTCAATCAAACCATTAAATCTGGTCTTTTTACTAGAATTTGAGTTCTGCACCCCACTTTTCTCCTCTTCTGTCAGGGACTCTTTGTTGTGTTCCCTGCCAGGGCAGTCATTATGGTAGCTGGGTACCATCTAATTCTTCTGGTCTCAGGCCGATGAAGTCTCTGGTTTAGCAACATGAATTATTAAAATAATTAAAATTGCCATCAAGTCAATTCAGACTCATGGTGACCCCATGTGTGTAAAACTGTATTCCATAGCTTTTTCAATGGATGGCTTTTTGAAAGTAGATTGCCAGGCCTTTCTTCCAAGGACTATATAATAAAGCTTTTCTAATCTGCAAGATAGACGTTAAGTATAAATTGAAATAGTTAAAATAAGAACCCAAGTGGTCAAGAATAAATTCTAAATTTCAGTATGATGTGAATTTTGGATTGCTTGATTCAAAACTGTGTGGTTTACCAACATGAAAACATAGTTGGTTCTAAATAACAGCTGTATTTGATAATGCATCCTGTAAGAACCAAAGGATGAGATCTTTGTGTCCTGTACATGTTCTGTGACAACAAGATGAAAATAAATTTCTGGGGGCTTTATTTGTATCCTAAATATGAAAGACTTGAAGCACATACAAAGGTTGTAACATAGACAACTCTTAAAAAATGCAGTAAAACCTGTCTGCTGAAAAGTTGCATTGCTTACTGAGCGTACCTGTGGTAGAACATGACAAAAAGATTGCCTTGCCTTTGAATTTTCCTTTAGGGCCTATGCGATAGAAACTCATTTTTCAAGAGTGGTGCTTTTCTTAATTCTACGTGGAATAATAAGTATTTGAAACCAAATGTCCCTCTGGTCCTGGACCCCCACCACTAAAGAAGTATACAGATTTGATAATAGTGTACACAGTTACCTTGTTTGTATTTTTTACCCTTGAGACCAAAACATGGTATTTTATAGCCTGGGTATAATTTAGAAGATGAATTCTTATGAGGAATTGATCTCTTTTATAAACAAAATGCAAATGCCTTAAACATTTCTTTATTTAAATACGGTAAAAATATTTGCTCTTATAGCCATATTCTCATTTGGCTTGATAATCAGGTACGTGTAAAGTGTTCCAGATAAGAGCACATCTGTATGGATTTCATTTTAAGAACTTTTGAAACTATGACTTGTGAGCAAAATAAACTTTTACAGAAGAAATTTTCAAGCCAACTATTCACCTTACTGTTTAGTTTTTACCTTGCTTGTTTCCATTTTCAGAAGTCTGAACTGAACTTCAGTTGCTACAGGTATCCCAGTGAAGGCTTTTAGCTTCTCAGGGCTAGTAGCCTTCTGTTTGTTTTATAACTGTGCATGGAATACCTAGAAAAAGTGACTTCTTTAGCTAAACTATGTCAATATTGGGGATTTGTTGTGCAACTAACCTGATTTTTAAATGGGGATCCAATGGTCCTCAAATTTTTATTCTGAGGACTCCCTTACAGTCTTGAAGATAATTGGGGAAGCCACAGAACTTTTATAGGGATTATATTGTTGGTTTTTAAGTATTAGAAATTTAAAAATATTTATTAATTCACTTAAAATAACAACCCATTACATAGTAACATAAATAACATTTTAATGAGAAAATAAATTCTCTAAAACAAAAATATTAGGGAGAAGAGGGCACTGTTTTACATTTTTACAAATCTCTCTAATACCTGATTAATAGAAGACAGCTGGATTCTCATATCTGTCTCTGCATTTATTATGCTCCAATATGTTGTTTTGGTTGAAGTATATGAAGAAATCCAGTCTCATCCAAGTATGTAGTTGGAAAAGGGAGGAGTATTTCAATACCCTTTTCAGATAATTGAGGATATTCTTCTTTGATACTACATCAAAACTCAACAGGTGGTAGCTTTTTAAAGATTACTTAGAAGATAAAATCTGAAATTATGAGTTTTGTGTATTTTCCTACATTAAAATCCGTTGGTCTGTTTTGCACTTTGAATCAATCTTTTACCCATGCATAATTTTGCATCTTCATTGGGAAAATATTGGTTCACTAAGTTATGCAAATCTTCCAAATGTTGGCACATTTCACTATGCAATATAAAAAAAAAAAATCAAATTTGTTAAGATCACCACCATCTCATCAAAAAAGTCTTAAAGCAGTTCATAGGGATAGATATAATTTCTCAAAATGAAATTTTCTTTTGAAAGCTTGAATTCTGTTAGCAACAAATACTATCACTTTTTCTCATTGAACTAAGAGGATCACTTTGTTCATTTTCAAGACAATGTCTGCCAAATACCGATGTCTGAATAACCACAGTTTATGAGTCATTCTTTCAAGTAAAAATGGGGTTTAATAAAAAAACGAAGAGCAGCTATTTCAGCTTGCATCTCAGACAATTGCACATGCGTACTCTTTCTAGAAAACCATCAGAGGTGCTTTATGTGTAATTCCCATTTGGTCAATTAGAGAATATTAAAAAGTTGCACACTTAAGGGCTGATAGTTAATAAAATTAATAATTTTACTATCTCATTGAAAGGATATTTTTAAGTGAAACCGGTTTTTTTTTTTTTTTTTTTAAATTTTTAACATCAAATGTGTGGAGGGGAAGAGTACAATGACTAATAGAACAGATAGGTGCCACTGCTTGGATTTGTGCTGAGGTCCCAGCAGTTTCACCCAGCATTGCTTCTGCATCATCTCTGCAAATGTCAACATGGTGAAAAAAGCCAATCATACCCTCTCTTTGTTATGAAAATACTCGGACCTCACCCTCTGAAAGAATCTCAGGGACCCCTAGAGGACCACGAGCCACACTTTGAGGTCCACTGTGTTAGTAGAAGGTATTCAGAGTTTTTGGAAGGTGAAGGCAAACCTCTATAAATACTTTATGCTTGTTACGCTTATCCCATTAATAAAATCCATTAGTTCCCTACACTTGAGCAGGTTGTAGATTAGATCATATTCCAGAGATAATTGTTGCTTTATGCCAATTAAAAAAGTTTCCTTTGGTCTCATAAGTTCTTAATACGTAAAAGTAAACTAATTAACACAATTTAGAGTACCTATTATGTACATTCAAGGCGCCCTGATGGCAAAGTGGTTAAGCATTCAGCTGCTAACCAAAGGTTGGTGGCTCAAACCCACCAGCCTCCACAGGAGAAAGATGTGGCAGTCTGCTTTGGTAAAGATTACAATCTTGGAAACCCTATGGGACAGTTCTACTCTGTCCTGTAGGGTCACTATGAGTCTGATTTGACTCAATGGCAATGGGTTTATTGTGGCTTAGTGGTTAAGAGCTTGGCTGCTAACCAAAACGTCAGCACTTTGAATCCATCAGCTACTTCTTGGAAACCCTATGGAGCAATTCTACTCTGTCCTGCAGGGTTGCTATGAGTCTGAATCGACTTGACTGCAACAGTTTTTTTTTTATTTTTTTATTTTAAGGAGTCCCTGGATGGTGCAAACAGTTAAGCACTCGACCAGTAGCCAAAAGGTTAGCAGTTTGAACCTACACAGAGATGCCTCAGAAGATAAGCCTGGTGATCTGCTTCTGAAAGTCAAATGCTTGAAAACTATGGTGCCATTCTACTCTGTACGTATGGGGTCAACATGAATCAAAATCAACTCAACAGCAACTAACAACAACAAAAACAATTATGTGCCTTCAGTCACTTTTGTCTTAATTGTGCCTTTCTTTTTCCTGGGGACAAAGAAAAAGTTATGTCAATTTTTCTTGTGGAATTTATAGCGTGGTTGGAAAGGCTAAACTAACATTTGTACCCTACCTTTAGTAGAAGAAGTGAACTATGCAATTTCAGTGGCAGTTCAGAGGAGGGGAGTTTTCAATGATTGTTTCAGGGTTACAAGAACTAAGAGACCAGAAGAGCAGGAGCATGTTCCTACTAGAAATTAGAAGTCTAAGCAGCAATCCATCACTTGTCTGTCAGTTTGCTGTATTGTGATGGCTTGCGTGTTACTGTGATGCTGGAAGCTATGCCACCAGTATTTCAAATACCATCAGGAAACATCCTCCATGAGATGGATTGACACAGTGATTGCAACAATGGGCTCAAACATAGCAATGATTGTAAGGATGGTGAACTGACTTGACAGCACCTAACACAACAATAGCAAAGTAGAAATCAGTTTTCTAGTATATTTTTAATGACTAAATTTCAAACAGGATCCATGACTCAGAACCCTAGTATCCTGCTCTCTAGTTTTAGGTCAGAAGAAAGCCACCCTTTCAGCAAGTTTTAGGAGTGCTATATGAGAAGTCATGGCCTGGGATCTTATCTGGCTTTAACACAAGTGTCTCTGCTATCTTGAACTTGTCACCACCATTTTAAACTTACAATAGTAGGTGATGTAAAAAGATCTTTAAGATTTCTCCCAACTAAAAAATTTTTGATTCTATAGTTTTTCCTTTGAAGAAAGCAATCAAAAACAATAGTTGCCTAAGTAAGATGGAAAGACACGTCAGACTGTTCAGTGTTGGGCTGAGTACTAACAACTTTCTAGAGTTAGATGACAATGACAATGAAGTTTAAAGACTCAGATAAATCTTTAAGGCAACCAGACACAAGTGATGAAAGTCTAATGACGAGCCAACATTCTCCGTAGCAGGTGCAACCTGGAAGAACAGATTTTACAGATTTATAATTTCACATTAAGCATGGAGCAACAGAGATGCCAAGGACCATTCATGTGACCAGTGGCAAAACCATGTGGCTTCCTACCAATTTCTATACTTCTTTTCTATGGAGATAGCTTTTTCAGGATGAAAAGCAGAAATTATGGGGCACTTCAAAAATGCTGGATTATCCTATCTCAGGATGGAGCATGTGGACTGAAAGTTCAGTAGAGAGATCATAAATAAATAGACAGATATAAATTCAGAGAAAATCCATGGAAACATTAGTCTTTCTGTGGTGAAAAATGTCAATGGTTGTTTCTTTAGAGACTTTTACTTAACAAAATCTCCTAATTCTCATTTCTAATACTTAAAATATTCATTATGAAGCTCCTCTGTGTCAAGTACAGGATATTGGATATATTGAGAAATGTGGTCCCTAACCTTAAGGTTACGTGGTATGGGAAACAAGCAAAGAAGTTATTAAAATACAGTTTGTAAGGTGCTTAAATAAAAGGGTGCACATGATACCTTATTAGCCTACAACAGGGGAAGGCAAACTTTTTTCTGTAAAGATCAAGACAGTAAATACTATTAGGCTTTATGAGCCAGATGGTCTCTTTTGTAGCTACTCAACAAGACAACTGTAGAGTGAACATAAAGGAATGAGTGTGGCTGTGTTCTGATAAAACTTTATTTTTAAAAAAAAAAAAGGTAGCAGGCCAGGCTTGAAATGCAAGCCACAATTTACTGACCCATGGTCTAGAAAATGGCATCAAATTTGGCAGGAAAAAAATGGAAAAGAGAGAAAGCATTAGGTAAGTCTTCAGGAAGAGATGACTTATTTGAGCTGAATCTTGAAGAATGAATAGGAGTATTGCGGCATAGGGGAGGGAAAGAGATTACAGGTAGAGAGAACAGTGTGTCCATAAGCACAGAAAATTTCAATAGTTAAGCATATCCAATGAACTACAGTTAGTTCAATTCATTTGGAATAGACAGTTGTCTATAGAACAGTGATGGGCTATTAGGTTCAAGGATGGAACAAATCATAAAGGGCTTCGTATTTCATATTAAAGTTTGGATTTTGCAGAATCAAAGAGGAATTTTTAAACCTGGAGAGTCATGTAGTCATGCTGATATGTTAGATGACCCTGGTACCAAAAAAAAAAAACCAAACAAACCCATTGCCATTGAGTCGATTCCAACTCGTAGCGACCCTATAGGGCAGAGTAGAACCGCCCCGTAGAGTTTCCAAGGAGCGCCTGGTGGATTTAAACTGTGGGCCTTTTGGTTAGCAGCCATAGCACATAACCACCACACCACCAGGTTTTTCAGATGACCCTGGTAGTGGAGGATAAATCTAAGAGTTAAGGAACTGGAGGCCAGGAGACCAGTTAGAAGACCATAGCAGTAATTGAGGCAAGAGTTGATGGGGACTTGAACCAAGGCAATGGCAGTGTAGGTAGAGTGGTGAGGATAGATACTAACGACATTTGACAGAGCATGAAAAAGACTTGGTGACTAACTAGATTTCAAGGAGAGGAAGGAATCTAAGATGACTCGAAGATCTCAGGTGACCCAGGTTGGTGTAATTTACCGAGGATAGACACTAATGACGTTTGACAGAGCGTGAAAAGGACTTGGTGACTAACTAGATTTCAAGGAAAGGAAGGAATCTAAGATGACTCGAAGATCTCAGGTAACCCAGGTTGGTGTAATTTACCAAGTCAGAGAATACTGAAAGGGGCAAGTTTAGAGAGAAAAGATTAAACTCAGGTTGGGACATGTTGGATTTGAGGCATTTATGTGATATCCAAGTAGAGAGGAACAGCGTCTTAGTTATGTAGTGCTGCTATACAGAAACACCACAAGTGGGTGGCTTTAACAAACGGAAATTTATTCTCTCACAGTCTAGGAGACTGAATCCAAATTCAGGGCGCCAGCTCCAGGGGAAGGCTTTATCTCTCTGTAAGCTCTGGGGGAAGATCTTTCTCATCAATTTTCCCATGGGTCTAGGAGCTTCTCAGCACAGGGACCCCAGGTCCAAATGACATGCTCTGCTTCCAGTTTTTCTTTCTTGGTGATATGAGGTCCCTATCATCTCTGCTCGATTGTCTCTTTTATATCTCAAAAGAGATTGACTCAAGATACAACCTAATCCTATAGATTGAGTCCTGCCTCATTGACATAACTGCCTCTAATCCTGCCTAATTCACATCAGAGGGGTTAGGGTTTACAACACATAGGATGATCACATCAGATTACAAAATGGAGGACAACCATACAATACTAGGAAGTTGATATACAAGTTGATACACATTTTGGGGGGACACAATACAATCCATAACAAGCAGTAAGTATTAGATTCAATAGAGGAAGAGGATCCTGCAAAAGAATGGGTAGAAATTGAGAGACTGGTTCCTAAGTATTGGAGAAAACGGCATGTTGTAAGTAAGAGGGTGTGCTTACCAGTGTTAAATAAAACAGACAGGTCAAAAAAGATAATGAACGAAAAGTACTTACTGGAATTGGCAATTTAGGAAGTCAGTGGTGATCCATGTAAAAACAATTTCAGAGATAGTCACTTAAGGACAAGAACTGTGTCTCTTGTACACCATTTTATCCTCAGAGTCTAGTACAGTGCTTGACATGTAGTAATCCAAAAAAACAAACCCATTGCTGTCAAGTCGATTCTGACTCATAGTGACCCTATAGGACAGGGTAGAACTGCCCCACAAGGTTTCCAAGGCTGAAATCTTAATGGAAGTAGACTGCCACATCTTTCTTCTGCAGAGCGGCTGGTGAATTTGAACCGCTGACCTTTCAGTTAGCAGCCAAGAACTTGACCACTGTGTCACCAGGGCTCCTTTTGATGCATAGTAGGGGCCAGATAATATTTGGTTTGTGATTAAATTATAAGGCAGTGGGTTGAGAAGTGAACAGGAAGAGCAGATATGGATTCAGGGAGTCTAGACAACTCCTTTAAAGAACTTAGTTGAGAAAAAGGGAGAAATGAGGTGATATCTAAAGGGGATAGTGGTGGTGGCCAGATCAGCAGAGGGCTTTTCAAAGAGTTTTTCTACATGGGGAAAATAAGGCAACAGAGAGAAGTTGAGAACACAGGAGAGAAATGGAATGATTGTGGGATCTAGGATAGGCTTAAGATATGTAGCATTTAGCAGAGAATGTCAAATATTAATGAGCATATGTGCCTTCAGAAGATCTTGTTAAAATGCAGAATCTAATCCAGCAGTAGGGATGGGGTCTGACATTGTGCATTTCTAACAAAGCACCCAAGTGATGCTGAGGCTGCTGGTCCATGGGCCACACTTTGAGTAGCCAGTTTCTAGAACACAGTTAAAGAGGTGAACCTTGGGCAGGAGGAATAGACACCTCTTCCATGTAGAATGAAGATCCCAAGCTGATGGGTCTTTTTTAGAGAGAAAAAAAAAAAAATCTAATATCTAATTAGTACTATTTCCCATTAAAGGGCTGCTGTATGAGGATTGCCTCATTAGAAAACTTCTGGTCTTGGTAATGTTAGAATTGCAGTATGCTCACAACAATTAATTGATACATGATACTGAGGTTATGACATAAAAAATATCGTTGTTCTACAACTGCCTCCTTTGCCATGAGATCAGAAGAACTGAACAGTGCCTGACTACTATTACTGAACATTTTGATCAAACTTTCTATAGAAAAATCCGATCAAAGGGAGAAATTGCAAACAAAATTTCAAATTCTTATGGACTGCAGACTTCCCGGAGCCATGGAGGCTGGATGACCCCTGAAACTATTGTCCTGAGATAATCTTTAAACCTTAAACCAAAAATATCCCCTGAAGTCTTCTTAAAACCAAATTATAGTGTAGCTTCACTAGTAAAGAATGTCTGCCTTGAGCACTATGCTCTTTTAAGAACTATCTATATGGGATCAAAGTGACAACAGCAACTTGAAAGATTATGTAGGAAACTTACTAACATAAACTTTATGTTAATAGGGGAGGAACACCTCAGAAAAGGAGGGTGAGAACGGTTATACAACTTGAAGAATGTAATCAATGTCACTAAATGGTACATGTAGAAACTGATAAATTGGCATAGGTTTTGCTATGTATATTCGCAACAACAACAAAAATAAAATAAAATATAAAATAAAAAATATATAGCTGTCCTACAAAAAATAAAAAGAGAGATTATTAGGATGTCTAGCAAATATCTAAACATCATTGCTTCATGGACAGAGCTCAGGTTTTGGTGTTAGACCTGGTTTGATTCTTGGCTCTGACTCTGAATGGTCTTTGGCAAATTATTAACACCTTTCATGCAGGGTTTTATGACCAGTGTTCAAAAATGATAGCTGTTATTATTACCATTACCCCAAGATTGAAAGGTTGTTTCATGAATCATCAGATTCACCTAATTTTCAAAAGAATTTAAATAAGACAGTGAACTGAATAAATAATGTTTTGTTTCCATGCACAAGGGAACTGTGCATATTTCTTCTGTGGCTCAGAAACGGCTTAACTTAAAAAAATTCCAAAATAGCTGAAGTTAGCAGACATGCAATTTAGCAAGGATGATTGGAATTTTGGTCTTTCCTGTAAAAATACTATACCTAAGCACACTGCTCATTAGGAAAACATTTTTATCTCAATCTTTTGCTCATGGGTGGGGGCCAAGAATTCTGTTTTTCTTTTTGATAGCTATGTTTACAGAATCTAAATCACCCTGAGCAATTATTTCAACATTCCAAGTTATTACTACTATTCATGCTTCATTTATAGCTATTTGAGTTTTGATGAGTTTCAATATAGTGCTAGAGTGACAGAACAAGGTCAGATAAGTTCAACATGTGATCATGGTATCAACCTAGTTTAATTTTTTATTACAACGGCTATGAAGAAAATCAGAATATCCAATATTTATGCTTTTTATAGACTTCCTATATTGAGAATAAACCAAAAACATCAAATCAGTTGCTGTTGAGTCGATTCCGACTCATGGTGACCCCATGCGTTGCAGAATAGAAATGCGTTCCATAGAGTTTTATTGGCTGTAATCTTTACGGAAGCAGATTGCCAGGCTTTCTTCTGTAATGCTGCTGGGCAGGTTAGAACTGCCAACCTTTAGGTTAGTAATCAAGCACAAACTGTTTGTACAACCCAAGGACTCTTCTTTCAGTAACAGAGCCCTGGAAATTTGGAGGCGACTGATCAGTCCCATGTCTGTATATGTGTGGGCTGGCTCTGTCTCAGGAAGGGGAGTCTGCAGCACAGAAGGAAATAGTTCTTTGAATACCTCTATACTTTTGCTTATGGATTCAACATACCAACGATCATGAAGATGGCGCAGGACCAGGCAAAATTTAATTGTATTACACATGGGGTCCCCATGAGTCGGAGCTAACTTGATGACAGCTAACCACAATAACAGCAGTATTTTTGCTTTAAAAGCACTAATGCAGAATGTGTCCGTTTGGCGTTTCTTAAGGAACACATGCAGGTGAAAAAGTGGGGGCCAATAGGAGAGCAAAAAATAGTACTGCATTTGTGATAAACCCAAGTCAGTTTTGCAATCTATCATCCCCAGGCATTTTCAACCTGAACTTTTATTGTCAATAACAACAATACTGCTATTCCTAAACCTTCTCTTACTAATTTTGTAATCATTGCTGATGTCTTGTGCTGGTAGGATATGACTGGGTGGTGGGAGATATTCAGATAATGTAAGGCACTTCATAGTTTGTAAGTGCTTTCACATATAAGGTGGTAAGGGCATGCAGAACCATCAACCACGCTACTCAAAGCCAACTTTAGTTGAGGTTTGGGTGTCCAGTATTATTAAAATTCTGCTGGGCTTTGTTTTGAAAAGTTTTTCTCATTCTTTTTCTAAATCTTGTAAGTACTGCCTTCATAATTAGCACTCCTACTCTAACTGTGCTTTTAAGAGCTTTAAAAATTATAAGCCCAGATCCCCATTCGAAGGGACCAAAACAGGAATGTATGCTGAGGGTGAGTGTCATGCTGATTTACAATCACTATCTTAACCTGACATCAGAGTGGTTCAATAACTCTGGCAATAAACGTTGTTGTTGTTAGATGCCATCAAATCGATTTTGACTCTTAATGACCCCACATGACAGAGTAAAACTGCCCCGTAGGGTTTTCTAGGGTGTAATCATTACGGGAGCAGATTGCCAGGTCTTTTCTCCTGTGGAACCACTGGGTGGGTTCAAACCACAACCTTTTGGTTAACAGCCGAGCGCTTAACTGTTGCACCACTACAGAAACAAACATAAAGGGTAGTAAATGTCTGATTTTGGAAAATTTAGTTGAACATAAAAAGAGTTTGTGTCCCACTGTGTTCGCTGAATACTACCAATTATTAGGATACCAATTAAAAATAGATATGAACATTAATGACTCCTGCTCTTTTGATTTAGCATCTGATACACTTCTCTCTGGCCACTAGGCCTTACAGAACAAAACATCTCTTTGGCAAACAATTTTGGCTGGCATGAAATATTACTGTAAAAGTTATTTTGTTGTAAAAATAAAAAAAGATTAATTTTACATTGCAAATATTTGGAAAACGGTTTGATATTCCTGCAAACTTGTAGAAGAACAAAAATAATCTTATGCCTCTAAAATTTAAAATTAAACTTAAAATAATCTTAACATTTTCTGGGGTATATATTTGTGTTTGACTTTTTGGGGACCAGTATTTATTCATCATTACACTCTGCTAGTTAGCATAGTATCTTGGAAACTCAGTAAATATTTGTTGTTGCTCAATAAATGTTTGATGATTAATTATTTTTCATTTTTTCCCACATTGATTTTTAGCTTTGCAAGTTATGGATTTTTACGCAGATGTGAATTAGAGGTTGAAAGAAATTCTGTAAGGACTATTCCGTTTAAGGTAAAAATTGGCTGTAATTCCTAAGGCTGAATCAGAAAAGCCAAAGCATTTTTAAATAATAAAATTGGTAATTTAAGTGTTGTCAAGTAAAATGTTTTCTTCAAAATGCTGAAAATCTTCGCTATTGAAGTTCATTAATTTTGATTTTTTTTTATGTGATATGTTATATGAAGATAAGAAATACTGAAAATCTGGCTGTGGTGTAATTAGGAGTAAAATTTTGGAAGGTAAAGTGATGAGCAAAATCTGCCTGGCCCATTCCATTACTAGGACAATTAAGTTAGTTCATAAATGCAGATGATACTCAAGTGTCTCTTGGGTATTCCTGTCTGTCTTAGTTATCTGGAGCTGCTATAACAGAAATACCAGAAGTGAATGGCTTTAACAAACAGAAATTTATTCTCTCACAGTCTAGGAGGCTAGAAGTCCTAATTCAGAGCACCAGCTCCTGGGGAAGGTTTTCTCTCTCTGCTGGTTTTTGGGGAAGGTCTTTGTCATCAATCTTCCTCTGGTCTAGGAGCTTCTCAACGCAGGAACCCAGGGTCCAAAGGACATCATCCCTACCTGGTTCTTCATTCTTGGTGGCATGAGTTCCCTCTCTCTGCTAGCTTCTCTCTTTTATATCTCAAAAGAGATTGACTCAAAATACAACCTGATCTTATAGATTGAGTCCTGCCTCATTAACATAACTGCCTCTAATCCTGCCTCATTAACATCACAGAGGTAGGATTTACAACACATAAGAAAATCACATCAGATGACAAAATGGTGGACAATCACACAATACTGGGAATCATGGCCTAGCCGAGTAGACACACATTTTGGGGGGACACAATTCAATCCATAACACTGTCTTTGACCTTTTGTAGTTGTAGCTCCTTTGACTTTCAAACAGAATGGTTTGAATGATCATCCCGGCCTTCCCAAATATCTCCAAGAATTCTCAAGAGTTTAGACATCTCCAGCCTTCTCTTGTTCGGTTGTTTGCCTCCGCTGAATTCTTAGTTTCTGTTTCAGTACCATCATCTGTGACAGTGACCTTTCCCGAGTAGCACTTTGCCTCATGCTGGGCATTAACATACCCACCAAGGTTGTAGTTAGCTGCCATCAAGTCCACCCCAGCTCATGGGTGCCCCACGTGTTACAGAGTAGAAATGCTCCATAAGGTTTTCTTGGCCATAATCTTTCTTCCATGGAGTTTCTGGCTGGGTTTGAACCACCAGTCTTTAGGTTAGCAGCCAGTTGCAACAGCCTGTGCTAGCCAGGCTCCTCTCACCAAGGTACCACTGACATAAAGCTATGTGTCAACTCTCCTGAAGATTTCCACACTTCAGCAGAGAATTAGAATGTAACAATGCCCACAAGTGCCCCAAGCCTGTATTTTGAATATAACTCTTCTTAGAATTCAAAGGAGAAAAAGATACACCCAGCTTCCTAGCCTTTTTGCACTATCAGTGTCCAACCTACTCTCATTTATTGGTGAGAACACTTTTCATAAATATTTCACAGAGTCAATCTCCACCCTACTTGAAGAATATTCCTCTCGCTACCTATAGGAGATGGTTTCACTCTGGGACTCACCTCCCTTAGACACGAGAATCCCCAGGGGTACATTTTCCAAAGTCTAAGTTATGGCAGTGGTGATGGAGGTGATACCTATAACAACAATACAGGATGGCTGTTACATAAGAAATGTCATCTCCACTAAGGTTGCTGGGCAGCTAGGAGGTAAACACGAGCTTTCTCATTTTTCCTGATGTCTATTGGTCTGCTCTTGGTACTTTTTGGATAAACTACACACCCACACAAGATCTCCCAAGGCCAAACAAATATTCTCAGTGACCAGACAGTCTAAGTTAAGACCAGACACATTAAGGGAGAGAAACATTTCCCTAAAGTCAATGTATCTTGCAAGGATTTTTTTCCTGTCCACACTAAATAGCCTTCTATATTTTAAGCAGCATAGTTTCAGGCCTTCCCCTCCACCCCATCCTATATTCTTCTATTTATCCAGACCATGCCCAGAGGCCCATATCTTAGAAAATAAAATGCAATCCATTATAGTACTTCTTCAAATCATAGAGTCATATAATCCTGATCACTGCTGTTAACTATGCAAAGATCTAGCAGAAGAAATATGTGTCTGTGTGTAATCCGTGGGGATGTATGTTTGTGTGTGTAATCTGACATGTATGTAATCTAACACATATTTCAACATATATTTTGGTGAGACACAATTCAATCTATAACACATGGATTTTCTTGTTTAATTTCAGTCACACAGGATTAGAATGGTTTGGACTAAGTGGTCTATTTCTGTACACAAGAACCAAAAAGTAAACTAGTGGAGTCATGGACAGAGTACTCCTAGTCCAAGAACTCCTGGGAGACTTTGATGGCTTATCTCAGACCATATGGTTTTGTTCATTATCCTGAGCATTCTAAACTGATCCCTGCTTTCAGGGAAACCCCATCACCTCGTTTCATCAAGCCTTCAGACTGAGTTGGATCCAAGGCTGGCCTGTTTCCTATGATTATTCCCAACCCTTGAAGTAGGACCAGACCTGTCTCTGCATAGACTGAGATTTTGTGGCCAGGCTGGATCTCTGAAGAATAGCCAAGGGCTTCATTTTATAGCTATTTATAAAATTTCTTCACACTGTGTGGAGATGAGAGTGAGGTTTGCTAGACATCACTGTGCTTTTACAATTGAGACCCAGTACTAGTGGTAAAGCTAAGAATAAACTTGGGTCTCTTATTTCCAGGCCAGACAGTTCTGTAGTTCTTTTTGAAGCTAATGTATTACTAGCATCCACCCAGTATTCACAGAATAGGGAGAATGAAGGGGTTATTATAAACATTGTGGTTTGAACTTTTAAAGTCTCCTATAATGGATAGACTGTTTCCTCTCTGGGACCAATTTCAGCATCTAGACAAGTTTAGCTGTTACAAATTTAGAGCATTAATAAACAATAAACACCATGCTTAGAAATTTTTTTTCCCTGCCTTCTTAGCAGAACGATTTCAACTGTTAGTAAGGTTGTTTCTCTTTTCAAGTAAAGTTAATGAGAGGTCAGGATTTTGAGCCTTTTCAACCAAAGCATAAAAACACAAAGAAAAAAATGTTTTAGAGAAAACTAGACCTAGATATTTTTATCTTTGATTACCCATACTAAAGATATGCCTTAGGGAAAATAGAGAGTTTATTTTATTCATTCCTCTAGGCTTCAGGAAGAGCAGTTTAGTAAACATGCATTCTGTTCTCTCCAACTTTCCCAGAAACTCCAGTAGTTTATTTTAAAACTAATTCTAGGGTAAGATCTTTTGATCTCACTGCTATCACTTAGAGAATTATAATGTGGTTTTGCAATTCTGGCTAGAATGCAGGACATTAAAAACAATAACAACAACAAAGGGCTCAGATTTTCCGTTAAATAATTTGAATTCAATGATAGGAAACCCCTCTCTATGTAAAAAAGTATTTTCAAAAACCCTTAAGATCTTTACAGTAAGGAAGAAAACAACCAACTGCTCTTAAATTATGGGCTTGGTTCCATGTTTTGAAAGCTACCATCTCAGCTGATGTCTTAATGAGATGTCTGGGCAAACAGAGGGAAGTCAGCAACATTGGAGGGCTTCTCATCCTTTAATCTGTCCTCCTCAGCTAACCATCCAGCAGCATTAGAAGCCACTGAGGTTCTCCTGCCTTCACCCACTGGTGGTAGCACTCATCATCAACCTAAGGCTGTAGCGAATACTCCTCAAGTTTTGTCTGCCTTTTGGGGAAGCACTTTAATATGGGATTCACCTTGTGTTTCTCCCCTTTTACTTTCTGGCCAAGCTACATTCCCTCTTATCTTTGTTTGTTAAGCATGATCTATAGTATTTTGGAAACCCTGTTGGCATAGTGGTTAAGTGCTACAGCTGATAAACAAAAAGGCTGGCAGTTCAAATCCACCAGGCGCTCCTTGGAAACCCTATGAGGCAATTCTACTCTGTCCTATAGGGTCACTATGAGTCGGAATTGACTCAACGGCAACGGGTATAGTATTTTGGCTCATTTTTCTCTCTCTGGCTTCCTGTTATGAATTGAATTGTGTCCCCCCAAAATATGTGTTGTAAATTTTAACTCCTATACTTGTGGAGGAGCCCTGGTGGCGCGGTGGTTAAGCGTTTGGCTGCTCACCAAAAGGTCAGAAGTTGGAATTCACCAGCTGCTCCTTGGAAACCCTATGGGGCAGTTCTACTCTGTTCTGTAGGGTCACTATGAGTTGGAATCGACTCCATGTAAACAGGTACGGGTTTATACTTGTGGAATCGACTTGAGGGCAATGGGTTTGGTTTGGTTTTTACACTTGTGGAAAGGAGCGCTGGTGGCACAGGGGTTAAGCACTCAGCGGTTCAAACCCACTGGTCCTCTGCAGGAGAAAGACGTGGAGATCTGCCTCAGTAAAGATTTACAGCATTGAAAATTCTATAAAAAACCCAAATCAAACCTGTTGCCATTGAGTCATTCCAGTTCAGAGTGACCCTACAGGACAGAATAGAGCTGCCCCATATGGTTTCCTAGCAGCCAAGCATTCAACCACTCACCACCAGGTCCCCTAGGAAACCTTATAGGGCAGTTCTGTTCTGCCCTATAGCATTGCGATGAGTTGGAACTGACTCATTGGCAATGGGTTTGTATTTGTAGATGTAATCCCATTTGGGACTAGGGTTTTCTTTGGTATGTTAATGAGGCCATATCAGTGTAGGGTGATATGAAGCCAATAACCTTCGAGATATAAAAAGCAGATTAAGCACAGAGAAACCAGTAGAGATGGGGAAAGATAGATGCCACACCACTTGAAGATCACCAAGGAACAGCGGGACAGAAGCTGAAAAGAGACATGGTGCCCTGAATTGGAACTTCTAGCCTCCTAAATTGTGAGAAAATAAATTGCTGTTTGTTAAAGCCACCCACTTGTGGTATTTCTGTTATAGCAGCACTAGATAACTAAGACACTTTCATTTCTAAATATAGAATTGAGGCCACCTGTCTGAATATCATGACGTAAGTATATCATAATCCTCCACCAACACTGAAGAATGTGTTTTTGTGGGTGGAGATGGTATAACTAGGCTTTATTATTATTTTTAATCATTTCTTATCTACCTTCTAGGAGCGATTCTTTCTGTTAACTAAGATGTTATGTAGGTATAAGAAATATACACGGGATCCAGATGTTGGCTATCTCGGAACCCACAAGGCTGACCCTTTTTGAACCAGTACTGACTACAATGCAAACTTCAGTTCTTTTATTTAAAAAATTCCTACTCTCATTCAAATCCTGCCCCCCACCCCACCCCATGCCAGCTCCCTTCTGTTTTATAATCTTTGCCCCTGGTATCATTCAGCCCAGATTCCCTCCCCCTTCCTCGTTTATAACACAGAGTAGCTTCCCGCCCATGTACCCTAACTCCTCCTGACCCTAACCTACCCCACTCCTTGCAGGAAATTTGGGTCTAAGTTACACTTGACTGCACCGAAGCATTTTCTAATAAAGTCAGTCTCTTCCTGTAAAGCAATTCTAAACTGGGGGCAATTCCACCTACCCCCCCACCCCAGGGCAATATCTGAAGCCATTTTTGTTTGTCACATCTGTGGGAGTGCTACTGACATCTAGTGGGTAGAGTCCAGAGATGCTGCTAAACATCCTGCAATGCACAGGACCCACCCATTGCCTTCGAGTCAATTCCGACTCATAGTGACCCTACAGGACAGAGTAGAACTGCCCCATAGGGTTTGCAAGGCTGTAAATCTTTAAGGAAGCACACCGTCACATCCTTCTTCCATGGAGTGGCTGGTGGGTTTGAAGCATCGACCTTCTGGTTAGCAGCTGAGCACTTTAACCACTGTGCTGTTAGGGCGCCTTATGCATAGGACAGCAGCCCCTCCCCCCCCAAAAAGAATTAAACAAAAACAAAAACAAAAAAGAGTGAAGTCAACTTATGTGTGTTAGAGTAGAACTGTACTCCATATGGCTTTCCGTGGCTGACTTTTTGGAAGTAAATTGCCAGGACTTTTTTCTGAGGTGCCTCTAGGTGGGCTCGAACCACCAACTTTTAGATTAGCAGGTAAGTGTATTAACTGTTCACACCATCCAGGGACTCCAACAAAGAATGATCCAGCCCAGATTGTCAACAGTGCCCCTGTTGAGAAACCCTGCTGTAAAGAAATTCTTGCATTAGCTGCCAAGCAGGACTCTAAGTTGAGGGCCAGTGAGTAATAAATGATACTTTCTACTCTGCTATTATCAATGCCTTATTAAGAGTTACAGGTGTTACACATACACGCACACACAGACACTCCAGTCAGTAACACTTGTTGAACACCAGCTATGTGCCGGGCACTGAGCCAACCACTCCTGAGTTGTTTACGCTCCAATGAGGAAAATAAACAATCAAACTACCTCATGAAAGAGTGTATGATTATATAAAGAAGAGCTACTGAACCTAGTCCAGAATGATCTGCAAAGATTCATTGAAGGAGTCTCAGAAGGAAGAGGCCTGAATTGAGCCTAAAAGAGTAAGAATGAGAAAGTCAGGTAAAGTCAAGAGAGAAGCACATTTCACACAAAGAGAAAAGTAATGGGTCAAGACATATGGTTAGAGAACTGCATAGTAGCAAATCCTCAAGGATGCCACTTAAAGCACTAAGAATCATGCTGTTGTTGTTAGGTGCCGTCGAGTCGGTTCTGACTCACAGTGACCCTATGTACAACAGAATGAAACACTGCCTGGTTCTTTGCCATCCTCACAATCGTTATTATGCTTGAGCCTATTGTTGCAGCCACTATGTCAGTCCATCTCATTGAGGGTCGTCCTCTTTTTTGCTGACCCTTTAATTTACCAAGCATGATGTCCTTTTCCAGGGACTGATCCCTCCTGATAACACGTCCAAAGTATGTGAGATGTAGTCTTGCCATCCTTGCATCTAAGGAGCATTTTGGTTGTACTTCTTCCAAGAGAGATGTGTTCATTCTTTAGACAGTCCATGGTATATTCAATAGCTTCGCCAGCACCACAATTCAAAGGTGTCAATTCTTCTTCAGTCTTCCTCATTTATTGTCCAGCTTTCGCATGTTTATGAGATGACTGAAAACACCATGGCTTGGGTCAGGCAAACCTTAGTCTTCAAGGTGACATCTTTGCTTTTTAACACTTTAAAGAGGTCTTTTGCAGCAGATCTGCCCAGTGCAATGCATCTTTTGATTTCTCCACTACTGCTTCCATGGTTGTTGATTGTGGATCCAAGCAAAAAGAAATCCTTGACAACTTCAATATTTTCTCCATTTATCATGATGGTGCTTATTGGTCCAGTTTTGAGGATTTTTGTTTCTTTATGTTAAGGTGTAACCCATACTGAAGGCTGTGGTCTTTGATCTTCATCAGTAAGTGCTTCCTCTTCACTTTTAGCAAGCAAGGTTGTGGGTGGAGATGGTATGACTAGGACTTTATTATTATTTTTAATCATTTCTTATCTACCTTCTAGGAGTGATTCTTTCTGTTAACTAAGATGTCATCTGCATAATGCAAGTTGTTAATGGGTCTTCCTCCAATTCAGATGCCCCGTTCTTCTTCATATGGTCCAGCTTCTCGGATTATTTGCTCAGCATACAGATTGAATAAGTATGGTGAAAGGATACAACCCTGACTTTAAACCGTGCAGTATCCCTTTGTTCTGTTCGATTTATGTACAGGTTCTTTATTAGCACAACTATCTGGAATTTCCATTCTTCACAATGTTATCCATAATTTGTTATGCTCCACACAGTCGAATGCTTTTACATTGTCAATAAAATACAGGTAAACATCTTTCTGGTATTCTCTGCTTTCAGCCAGGATCCATCTGACATCAGCAATGATATCCCTGGTTCCACATCTTCTTCTGAATCTGGCTTGAATTTCTGGCAGTTCTGTGTTGATATACTACTGCAGCTGCTTTTGAATGATCTTCAGCAAAATTTTACTTGCCTGTGATATTAATGATATTGTTTTGATAATTTCCGCATTCTGTTGGATCACCTTTCTTTGGAATAGGCATAAATATGGATCTTTTCCAGTCGGTTGGCCAGGCAGTTGTCTTCCAAATTTCTTGTCATAGAAGAGTGAGCACTTCCAGCACTACATCCATTTGCTGAAACATCTCCATTGGTATTCAGTCAATTCCTGGAGACTTGATTTTCACCAATGACTTCAGTGCAGCTTGGACTTCTTCCTTCAGTATCCTCGGTTCCTGCTCATATGCTACCTCCTGAAATGGCTGAATGTCCACCAGTTTTTTTGGTATAGTGACTCTGTGTATTCTTTCCATCTTCTTTTGATGCTTCCTGCATCATTTAATATTTTCCCCACAGAATCCTTTGACGTTGCAACTCGAGGCTTGAATTTTTTCTTCAGTTCTTTTAGCTTGAGAAATGCAGAGTGTTTTCTTCCCTTTTGGTTTTCTATCTCCAGGTCTTTGCACATGTCATTATAATACTTTACTTTGTCTTTTCAAGCTGCCCTTTGAAATCTTCTGTTCAGCTCTATTACTTCTTCATTTCTACCTTTCGCTTTAGCTACTCGACATTCAAGAGCAAGTTTCAGAGTCTCTTTTGATATTATTTTGGTCTTTTCTTTCTTTTCTATCTTTTTAATGACCTCTTGCTTTCTTCATGTATGATGTCCTCGGTGTTATTCCACAACTCATCTGTTCTTCAGTCATTAGTATTCAATGTGTCAAATCTATTCTTGAGATGGTCTCTAAATTCAGGTGGGATATACTCAAGGTCATACTTTGGCTCTCGTGGACTTGTTCTAATTGTCTTCAGTTTCAACTTGAGCTTGCAAATGAGCAAAGACGGTATGTTCTGCAGTTGGCCCCTGGCCTTGTTCTGACTGAAGATATCAAGCTTTTCTTTTGTGTCTTTTTCATTTTTCTTAGTCACAGATGTAGTCGATTTGATTCCTGTATATTCCATCCAGTGAGGTCCACGTGTATAGTCGCTGTTTATGTTGTTGAAAAATGGTATTTGCAATGAAGAAGTCGTTGGTCTTGCAAAATTCTATCATGTGATCTCTGGCATTGTTCCTATCACCAAGGCCATATTTTCCAACTATGGATCCTTCTTCTGTTTCCAACTTTTGAATTCCAATCACCAGTAATTATCAATGCATCCTGATTGCATGTTCGATCAATTTCAGACTGCAGAAGTTAGTAAAAATCTTCAATCTCTTCATCTTTGGCCTTAGTGGTTGGTGAGTAAATTTGAATAATAGTCATATTAACTGGTTGACATTGTAGGCGTGTGGATATTATCCTATCACTGACAATGTTGTACTTCAGGACAGATCTTGAAATGTTCTTTTTGCTGATGAATATGGCAACCATAGATGGTGCTTAAAGGCAACTGGGAGTTCTTTAGAGAGGGACTCATAAGGGGCATAGCATATGTCTTAGTCATCTAGTGCTGCTATAACAGAAATACCACAAGCGGATGGCTTTAACGAAGAGAAGTTTATTTCCTCACAATAAAGTAGGCTAAAAGTCCAAATTCAGGGCATCAGCTCCAGGGGAAGTCTTTCTCTCTCTGTCGGCCTTCTTCTCTTCAGTGTTCCCCCAGACTAGGAGCTTCTCTGCACAGGGACCCCAGGTCCAAAGGACATGCTCTGCTTCTGGCACTGCTTTCTTGGTGGTATGAGGTCCTCCTTTCTCTGTGCTCACTTCTCTCTTTTATATCTCAAGAGATTGCCTCAGGACACAATCCAATCTTACAGATTGAGTCCTGCCTTACTAATACAACTGCCACCCATCCTTCCTCATTAACATCATAGAGACAGGATTTACAACATATAGGAAAATCACACAACAGGAGGAATCATGGCCCAGCCAAATTGATACACACATTTTTTGGGGTGACATAATTCAATCCATGACAGCACAATATGATTTACATTTTAGAAGGGTCATTTCGCAGTAGTGTTGAAGGAGGAAGAAACTAGAGAGACTGTTTCTGAAATCTAGCTGAGAACTAATTAAGGTCTGAACTAAGGTAGTAGAGATGGAGGTGGAGAAGAAGGGCCAATTAGAAATATATTTAGGAGACAGAATTGGCAGGACTTGGAATGGGGTGGAAAAGGTGGTAAGAGATGAAGTCCAGCATGGTGCCCAAATTTTAGGTGTGCTAATGTTTACCAAGTCACAGAAGGCAGGAAGAGGTTGAAGTTTGTGGGACAAGACAGAAAGTTAAATGTTATACATATCTTTGTGTCATACAAGTTTCTCATAAAGTAGTACTGTATACATATCCCTTGGAAAAATTGGAAGAGAAATACAAAATGTTCATCCAGAAATATCCCTGTTAAAATTTGGGTGAAGGATTTTCTAGTTTATTCTATGCAGAAAAAATATACATACATTTTAAAATATATAATTACAAATTAGGGTGCTTTACACACTGCTCTTTTTTACTTAACATTTTTATTGTTGTAAATGCAATATATTTTAAATAACTCCCTGTGTTATTGAATATCCTTTTACATTTTTAATGACTGTAAAATATTTCACTGTACCATACTTTACTCCACAATTCCTATTGTTGGACGTTTAGATTGTTTTGGAATTCTCTTTCTCTCTGTTTATTTTGTGTAAATCATGCTTGATGCCATCCTGGGTTGAATTCTCAGAAGCAGACAGAAATGGAGCTTGAGGTTCAAGATATTTACTAGAGATTGATACCTCTGAAAGGAAATAGGAAGAAGCAGGATTGGGCAGAGGGAGAAGAAGAAAAGTGGCATATGCCCCACAGCCTCAGCAGACTCTTTGGTCTACTGCAACGCCCATCAGAGTTGTCCCATATTGGGTGGAAATGGCTGGGCTTTTATAACTTCACCTCACTCAGTCACCAGATGTTGGCTCTTCTAGGAAAGGCATGACCTCAGGGGAGGCACTCTGCAGCTGAGTCAGACCCTGAAGGGGCTGATAGCTAGAGGCTGTCCACGGACCACCCCTTCTCAGTCCTGGGCAGCAAGTCCTCCTCTGAAAGGAGATTTGTGCAGTGCAGCACCAGGTTCACCACAGATGCTCATTTTGTGCATATAACTTTGCTTATATCCTTAGGATAGGTCCCTGTGTGGTGCAAACTGTCCATGCTCAACTGCTAACCTAAAGATTGGTGGTTCAAACTCACCCAGTGGTACCACAAAAGAAAGGCCTGGTGGTCTGCGTCTGTAAAAACTGCAGGCAAGAAAATCCTATGGAACAGTTCTACTCTGTAATACCTTGGGTCGCCTTGAATTGGAATTGATTCAGTGGCAGTGGTTTTTGTTTTTATTTTTATCTTTAGGATAAATTCCCAGAAGTGGAATTGCTGGGATAGAGCATTCTAAAAACATTTAATATTTGTTGCTAAATCATCTTCCAGAAAGACTGTACCAGAGTCTCCCACAAGCAGTTCCATTTCATTGCTAATGTATAAAAACATGACAACTGTAGTGTTTTATGTTTTAAATATTAAATCGTGCCTCAATTCTTTTGGAACATAAATAATATTTTTGATGTTTTATTATTATGAGTTTCATTTTAAACTCATAAGGCAGGTACCTTTGTCTTTAGAGCCGTATAAATCTTCCCAGAAACATAAAGCGCTCTAACGACTCATGATAGGAAACAAAGAATTGGATTTGGGTCTTCTGAGTTGCAAACTTGCAACATTAAAGAGTCTGAGTCATTGATGGTGCCTGAACTAACTTGAAACAGAATTTGCAGCACTGTAATGGTTAATGTTATGTGTCAACTTGGCTAGGCCATGATTCTCAGTATTATGTAATTATCCTCCATTTTGTGATCTGATGTAAGGGGAATTCCCTTGGGGAATGGTTTACATCCAATATATATGGATGTTCTGGCAAAGCTCTCTCTCTCTCAATCTTGTATCCGACTCATCATCATCTGACCTCTGATTCTTGGGACATGAGCCAGCAGCCTGCTGCCCGACTCCTCAAATTTTGGGATGCGCCATCTCCCGCAGCCCTGTGAGCTGGCAGCCTGCCCTCTGACCTGCCAGTTTGGGGGTTTGTCAGCCCCTACAACCACATGAGCCAGGAGAAGCTCCAGCCTGATGCCTGATCCATGACTTTGGGACTTGCCAGCCTCCACAACTGTGTGAGCCATTTCCTTGAAATAAATCTCTGTCTCTGTCTTCACTGGTTTTGCTCTTCTAGAGAACCCAACCTAAGACAAACACCCTATAACTTTTTTCATATGCTTATTTGAGCAAAGGAAATGAAATTGACATTTATTAGGTAAAGTTCATAGAAAGTGAGATCAGTGGGAAACATTTATCATTTACTGAGTGCTTATTAGATGTTAACCAATGCCTTGGGCTTTTATATACCCTCTCACATTTAATTCTAACAATTCTTTGAAGTAATTATTATTGCCACATTTTTCAGATGATAAAATTGAAGCTCAGAGAGTTTGGTAACTTGGTAACCTAAGTCATTTGGATTCCCAAGCCTATGCACTTCTTACAATCCTGTGCTGCTTCCCCTAAAAGCTATAAGTCAAGTTACATAGTAGCAACTTTAAATAGCGTAGTATACATATATTATATATATGTTATGCATATATACATATACATATATACTATGCTGTTTAAAGTTGCTGCTATGTAACTCTGTACCACTCTATAGAGTGGTGTGTACGTGTGTGTATGTGTTCTCAGGTCTCTCTCTATATACATCCAAAACCAAACCAAACCTGTTGCTATCTAGTCATTCTGACACATTTATATATATTGTTGTTGTGTGACATCAAGTCGATTCTGACTTATAGCGACCCTATATGACACAGTAGAACTGCCCCATAGGGTTTCCAAGGCTGTAAATTTTTAGGGAAGCAGACTGCCACATCTTTCTCCCTCTCTAGCAACTGGTGGGTTCAAACCACCAACATTTCAGTTAGCAGCTGAGTGATTAACCATTGCGCCACCAGGGCTCATTATATATTTATTAGAAAACCAAACCATTTGCTGTTGAGTCCATTCTGACTCATGGCAACCTCATGTGTGTCAGAGTAAAACTGTGCTCCATAGTGTTTTCAATGGCTGATTTTTCAGAACTATATTGCCATGACTATCTTCCAAGATACCTCAACATTATTCCCCTCTTCCCCCCCAAAAAAGAGACAGAGGGGTGGGGAGAAGGGTATTCTAGGTTAAAAAAAGACTTAACCAAATGTGTGGTCCTTGAGTGGATCCTCATCTGGTAAGTCAGGTGTAAAAGGCATTTTCGGTTCAGTTGGGGGAATTTTAATCAGGATCGGGTATAAACAATACTAGGTAATTACTGTGAGCTTGAGTTAGGTGTGACAATGGTATTGTGGTTATATAGGAAAGTGTCCTTTTAAAAAACAAGATGCATATTAAAATATTTAGGAGTGAAATATCATAATGTGCATATTTACTTTACAACTCTCTGGCAGAAAAGATGATGAAGCAAATAAGGCAAAATGTAAATGTTAAATATAGGTGGTGGATTTAAAAAACCAGACAACCAGTTGCCTTCCAGGCCACTCTGACTCATGGCGACCCCAGGTGTGTCAGAGTAGAACCGTGCTCCATAGTTTTCAATGGCTAATTTTTTGGAAGTGGATTACCAGGCCTTTCTTCCAAGGTGCTTCTGGTGGACTTGAACCTCCAATCTTTCTGTTAGCAGCCAAGAGCCTTAACTGTTTATACTACCCAGGGATACCAGGTGGTGGATCTTAGGTATTCATTATATTAGTCTCTCTCCTCTATGTTTGATGTTTTTCATAATAAAAAACAAACAAACAACAAGGGATGGGAGGGATGGGGGGAGAAAACTAAATAGACAATAGTTAAGCGGTAACTTTCGTGAAGGGTAAGACAGTACACAATACTGGGGAGACTAGCACAATTTGTACAAGGAAAGGTCATGGAAGCTCCACAGACATATCCAAACTCCCTGAGGGACTGAATTGCTGGGCAGAGGGCTGTGGGGACCATGGTCTTGGGGAACATCTAGCTCAATTGGCATAACACAGTTTATAAAGACAATGTTCTACATTCTACCTTGGTGAGTAGGGTCCGGGATCTTAAAAGCCTGTGAGCAGCCATCTAAGATACTCCTCTGGTCTCACCCCTTTGGGATCAAGGGAGAATGAAGAGAACAGGATACAAGGAAAAGATTAGTCCAAAGGACTAATGGACCACAGCTACCAAGGCCTCCACCGGACTGAGTCCAGTATAGCTAGATGGTGCCCGGCTACCACCACTGACTGCTCTGACTGGAATCACAACAGAGGGTCCCGGACAGAGTTGGAGAAAAATGTAAAACAAAATTCTACCTCACAAAAAAAGACCAGATTTACTGGCCTGACAGAGACTGGAGAAACACTGAGGGAATGGCCCCCGGACACCCTTCTAGCTCAGTGGTGAAGCCCCTTCTGAAGTTCACCCTTCAGCCAGGGATTGGACAGCCTCATAAAACAAAACAGGACTAATGAGGCACAGCAGTCCAGGGACAAGGACTAGAAGGCAGGAGGGGACAGGAAAGCTGGTGATAGGGAACCCAAGGTTGAGAAGGGACAGTGTTGACATGTCATGGGGTTAACCATTGTCATAGGACAATATGTGTACTAACTGTTTAATGAGAAACTATTTGTTCTGCAGACCTTCATCTAAAGTACAAAAAAAAAAAAAGGTTATCTATGTGAGATCAAATTGACAACAGCAACTCAAAAGGTTTGATGGGAAGCCTAGGGGACAGTGAGTTCAAGATAATGGTGATGGAATAATTTGGAAAAGGATAGCGAGAATAGCAGCACAACTGGAAGAATGTAATCGATGTCACTGAATTGTACATGTAGAAACTTTTGAAATGGTGTATCTTTGGCTATGTAAATTTTCACCAAAAAAAAAAGTTCTCCAAGGTCAAGAAGGGAGAGCATTGACTTGTCATGGAGTTGTTAACCAATGTCATAAAACAATATGTGTACTGACTGTTTAAAGTATAATAAAAAAAACAAACAAAAATGAAAAAAATGAATGAGGGGTTGCTTTCTTCACAAGTGAGTAAAGACTGACCCTTGTCTTCTCCAAAGATGAAGTCATCAAAAGTGTGGGAGGGAAGGGAGAAGCAAGGTTATCGCTCATGGAGCACTGAGTTTCGGTTTACAGTGATGGAAAAATTGCATTGATTAAGGATAGGGTTGCACAAGCGAGCCCTGGTGGAGCAGTGGTTAAGCACTTGGCTGCTAACTGAAAGGTCAGTGGTTTGAGCCCATCAGCCGCTCTGCGGGAGAAAAATGTGGCAGTCTGCTTCCGTAAAGACTACAACTTTGGAAACCCTATAGGGCAGTTCTACTCTGTCCCATAGGGTTGCTATGAGTTGGAATAAACTCGACAGCAATGGGTTTAGGGTTGCACAGCCAATTAATTTAATTGCTGTTGATAAGCTGTACGCTTGTAAAAAGTTGAATTGGCAAAAGTTGTGTGATACATATACTCATGACAACAAAAGAGCAGCTGTGGAGGCTCCTTATATACAACCAAACACCTCATGGATTTTAGTTTCTTGGTTTGGAGGTTTAGGGTCACGGGACATCCCTGTTAATTGGCCTAATGGTGTGTTTAATGCTTTTGTTCTATTTCTTAGTTCCTTAGGTAGTGCTTGGGGTCTTAAAAGCTTGCAAGTAGCCATCCAAGGTACAACAATTGATCCCTATTTGCCTGAAGCAAAGAGGAAGGAAGGTCAAGAACAGGAGGAAGAAATGGAACGTGTGGCTAATTGCCTCCATGAACAACTGCCTTCTTTGCCATGAGACCAAAAGAACTGGATGGTTCTCTGGCTACCATTAGTGAACTTTTTGATCAAAGTTTCTATAGGAGAATCCTGATCAAAAGGGAGAAACTGCAGAACAGAATTTAAAATTTTTGAGCACTCCAGACTTTCTAGAACCATGGAGGCTGGATGAAGCCCTGAAACTATTGCCCTGAGATAATCTTTAAACCTTAAACCAAAAATATCCCCCTGAAGTCTTCTTAAAGCCAAACAATACGTTAGTTTATAGTAAAGAATGTCTGCCATGATACTCTTTTAAGAACTATCTATATGGGATTAAAGCGACAACAGCAACTTGAAAGATGAGATACGAAATTTAGAGTGAGTTTATGTTAATGGGGGAGGAACAACTTAGAGAAGGAGGGTGAGAATGGTTGCACAACTTGAGGAATGCAACCAATGTCACTGAATTGCACATGTAGAAATTGTTAAATTGGTGTATGTTCTGCTGTGTATATTCTCAACAGCAAAAAATAAAAAAATAAAAAAAAATAAATTATTAAAAAAAAAAAGGGGTCTGGGCAGAACTTCAGAAGGAAGAACAGGCTACAGAATTCAAACGGTTCCCAGGGAGTTTAGACTTACAAACAGGTTTCTTTCCCATGATTTGATTTGACTACTGGTGCGAAAAGGACCCACAGTAAGACAACCCGTGCGCCCCCTCCTCCGGCCCTACACACCTAGCCCAGGGCCGCTGCGGATACAGGAAGATCTGTCACCTCACTACCCCGAGTGTATCTAAGCCACGGGGCGGCTGGGGCGGAGTGGACATGTGAAGCTCGGTGTGAGGGCAATCAAATAGCCCCGAATGTGGCTCAGCGGGTTGGCGGAGAAATGCAAGGTTCCCTTCCGCTGGAACCCCTTGTAGTGTGACCGGGGTTGAGTGGCGGGTATCCTCCACTTCACCTACCTGGAGCCGATGGGGTCCAGGCTGGAGGAAATATGCTGCACGTGCCAAGGCCACTACTCTCACCTGCCGCCAGGAGGGCCGGGCAGCCGCAGGGGGAGGATACTTTGGGGGCGGGGACAGCAGCGCACCTGGCGGCTGAGCTCAGTCTGCAGCCGAATAGCGGCAGGGGCGCGGAGTTGGGTCCCGGTTGAGTTCGGCTGGTCGTGCCGCTGGCTGCGCGTCTCCACGGGTCGCTTTCCCCCAGGGGAAGTTTCTTGGACGGGAAAGGTGCAATTGTGTGCAACTATTTCTGGTATGTCAGGCGGGCCGGACGCCCGCGAGCCCAAAGGGCGCCGTTTCCAGGGGCCTCGGGAGAGGGAAGGCGGTTCGGCCGGCGGAGGCGGGAAAGATGCGGAGCGGGGGCGCATCACCTCCGGACGGAGCCGCGGTCCGGGAGGGCAGCGCGGGCGCGGGAGCGTGGTGCGGGCCGCAGCCGCCTGGCAAGAGATGGCATCCCACGGCCCAGACAGTCTGACCGCAAGGCGGCCGCGGCCAGGGGCCTCGGGGAACCGCGGGGGGGCGGACGGAAGCGGCGACTCAGCGGGCCCGAGGTGGGCTGGGCGGGGCCATTCCGGGAGGGCGGCGGCCGCGCAGCGCCTTTTCAAGTCCAAATAGTTGTCTGGTTGGTGCAGCTCGCGCTGCCTCTGGGCGTCCCCTCCACCTCCCGCCTTCTGCCCGCTGCACGGCTCACCGCGGAACTTGCTTCGTTTGGAGAAAGCAAAGTCTTTACATTCTCGTGGATTGGAAACCTTAACAGACTGCAGAGCGCAACAAAGGGAAAGAGAGCCCCGGCGTCGGGTAGCCGGGTTGGCGGCGGCCCGCGTCCCCACTTCCGAGACGCTTGCGGGACCCCCGGCCCGTGCGCGCACCCACCGAGTCTCTCTCTCTTCCTCCCTCCCTCTTGCCCTAGTCGTGGAAGGGATGGAGGAGGCTGAGGCCGACTGCGCCGTGGCGTTCGCCGAGGCTCAGAGATGGGTGGAGGTGAGTGCCTTTTACTCCTCTCCGTTTCGCAAGAGTTTGCGGCTTCCTTGCGGGCGGCCCGGGCAACTTTGCACTTTAGCTTCTTTACCTTCGCTGGCTGGGTTGGGTTGTGTGTGCATTTTGGGGGACTTTGGAAGTTCTGCTTCTTCTAAAAGCCAGCTTTTAAACGGTCTCCCGGCTTCCCCAGAACGCCTCTGCCAGGGCAGAGTTGAGCGCTCGCCCACCCGATTCCGGAATCGCGCATCTCTGTGGACCAGCCCAGGTGGGCTCCGGCTTGCGAGGGATAGCTCTCTAGGGGCCACAGGCCAGTGGGTGCGGCGCCGAGCTGGGCCAGGGTCCTCGAGTGGATTTCTTTGGGATGGATGCCCGACACGTATCTGAATGGGCAGTGTATTTAAATGTGTTGGGGGAGGGGAAGTGGAGGAGTGGATGGGCAGGTGGGGGAAGGAAGACACCTTTGCAGCACCTGCCCAGAGGCAGCATCCGGAGCCCAGGGGGTGGGAGTCAGGACGTGTACTCATTCAGTTTTGGCCTTGATGAGATTTAAGATATCGTGGGGCCACGCACTGAAGAGTTGTTACTTTCCCAGCTATGCCTCATGAACAACTGAGATCTTCCATTTCCTTATTTCCCATTGAAAAATTAGATGGTATCTTGGAGGTTTCTTTCTGCTTCTTCATCAACGCCTTGGGTTACCTTTATTTGTAGAAGGTTAACACCAGGACTTGTGAATACTCTAAAACCCGTTGTCGTCCAATCAGTTCCGACTAATAGCGACTCTATAGGATAGAGTAGAACTGCCCCGTTGGGTTTTCAAGGAGCGCCTGGTGAATTCGAACTGCCCACCTGTTTTTAGTTAGCAGCCAGCTCTCAACTGCTACGCCGCCACCAGCACTCTAGATGTCATTTTATTGGATGAGAAAGGTAAATTTCCTGAAAGAGGCAGAATTCTTTGGAGCAGATGTGAAGTGCACCCATAAATCAGGAACTTCTTATTAGAAACTTGTAGTCTACACCAGCTTTAGGAGTTACGGATGCCACTTACTGGTCCTTTCAGCATATTGACAAATTAAAATTAGGTTTAAAGATTATTCTATGTGGAAAACAATGTATTCAAGAATCCCATAGCAAACCGCATTTAAAAATAATACCTTTGTTCTTAAAGAAATAAATGTATGCGTGTGGAAAAGTACGAAGAGTAAACTAATTTCTTACACCAAGTAAAGGAATGTGAGTAGCATTACCCACTAGGCAGTACAGGGTCTAAGAAATTAGCTTTAGATGTCTTTTTGGACTGAAACTTTGAGTTGGTCTGAAGGTGACTTAGAAATGTGTGAGGGGAGGGCATGGGGAGGTTGGGAGAAGAATAAACAGGTATTTAGAATAGAAATGAGAGTGGAAAAATTCCAGCAATGTAGTTAAAAGAAATAACTTTACTCCTTCATAAACTTTGAAAAGTCAAGGCTTCCAAAGGTAACTTTCCATTAGTAGTATTGTGAATAATTTTAGAAAAGCAATCAAACTTCCCTTTTTGTATTTGAGTGTTGAGAGTGGAGGGAGGGAGAAGGGAAGAAGTAGTTTTTTTTTTTTTTGTCGGCTTGTGTGGAGTTTCTATCTGCATATTTTGTATTTGCTTCAGGAAAACAGAATATGAATGATTTCATACCCATTCTTAAGTATACAGATTTCTGAAAATGAAAAATTCCTCGTTTGTAGTAGCTTTCTTATACTTGTGTAAGGTTACTGTGAGAGATTTGTATATAATAAACCTAGGGAAGGTGTATCTTTTATAGATATCATTGTGCGTGGTAAAGGTTCTCATCTTTCCAATCCTATCCCACCCCATCTAACAGGTTTATCTGCAGGGATCTGGCAACTCTGCAAGGTGCTTTGTTCATCATTAGCAGAAAGTTTAATTTTTCTAAAGGCATGATCTCTATTTTAGTAGAGTTAATGATATTAAAATAAAGTGATTTTTTTTTTTCTTGTACCACATAGAGCAAGGTAGTACTTTCATTGGAGATATGTGAATAATTTACATATTCACATATACTTTTGGTATACTCTGAGCATTTGAAGTGGTAACAGTGTGTTCACTGTATTTGTTAGGTGCCCTGGAGTCGATTTTCAACTCATAGCGACCCCATGTGACGAGTAGAACTGCCCCATACGGTTTTCTAGGCACTAATCTTTATGGAAGCAGATTGCCTGATCTTTCTCCTGTGGAGCCACTGCATGGGTTTGAACTGCCAGTCTTTTGGTTAGCAGTCCAATGCTAAACCATTGCCCCACCAGGATTCCTTGTGTTCACTGGTAGGTTCATTTTATTTCTCCAGTTAGTGTCCAAATTTATCTGTCTTGTTAGCTTTTCCTTTACAACCAACCCAATCATTTTTTGAAATGATTATTCTTGCCAAAAGAGACAGAATCTGTGTAGACTCTCCTTGCCACAGCCTCTTAACTCTAAGAACTCCCAATATATAGATAAAATACTGATTCCAAAGTGTAATAAAGTGTTTTGGAAAGCAAGGAAGAATATAGTATACATTTTCTGCTGCTTGCCAACATTCTTGCTCCATTTTTCCCTTTCTGTCGTTCTTTCCTCTACGTTTATTGAAGCATAAAATGGGTCATTCATATACACATACACACATGTATGTGCTGTATATAATACAATAATGTAATGTAATATAATTTGATATAATATAATATAATACGATATAATCTCCTACCTTTATTCTCAACTTCAGCTTTGAATCTCTCAAGGTCAAGAAATTCCAATAACCGGTACACCTTTAAATGATGACCAGACTACATATCAGTAGGTCCTTGCCATTTTCATTCTCCATCTGTGATTTTAAATAGCTATGGTTATTCTCACAACCAGAGTTAAAGTTTTGTCTATTTCTGGGGGGGGGGAAAGGACCTAGAAGGTGCCAACTTGAGCTCACCACCAACCCTGGCACCAGAATCTGAGTTGTTCCCCACTTACTTCCAATTGATCTGTTTCTCCACATGTCCCAGTTTTTATTCTGGGATTTGCTGGTCACCACCTTTTTTTACTTACTTTACCTTTGATGCTAAATGTTTTCAAGAATTGCATTCCTTGGCTCCTTCAATGATATTGGCAAAATCCAAAGTGGTTTCCCTCTTTCTCTGTAAACTGCATCCTTTCTACTAGCGGCTTCCAACCTGTGGTCATGCTGGGGTACATGAATCCACAGTGCATATCAGCATTGTCTGTAGACTCAGAGTCTCGTGGATATGTACTGTTGCTTTTTAAACTTGTGGAGACGGAATGGATGACAAAGATTCATTTGAAAATGTTACTAAATTCAGTGAAGCTTATTTGGTAATTACATTTTCAATCAACAGATGCTGTGATGGCAAAAATTTGTTAACATTTTTAATGTTAGAAAGAGATTGTTATACTAGCTGTTGCAGCCAAAATAATTTGTTCAAATATAAACAGGATTGGGTTACTTCCTTATTTTCTAGAGAGTTATGAAAAGATTTAAAAAAAATTTTATTGTGGTAAATTATATGTAACAAAACTTGCCATTTATACCATTTTTAAGTTACCATTCAGTGACGTAAATTACATTCACAGTGTTGTGCAGCCATCACCACTATTTAGATGCAAAACTCTTTCATCACCCCAGACAGAAACTCTGTACCTATGAAACAGTAACTCCCATCTCCCCCTCTCCTCAACCACTGGTAACCTGTAATCGATTTTCTGTCTCTGTGAGTTTGTCTAAGTGGAATCATACAATACTTGTCCTTTTGTGTCTGACATATTTCACTTAGTATAAGGTTTTCAAGATTCATTCATGTATGTAGCATGTATCAGAACTTCATTCCTTTTTTATGGCTGAATAATATTTCATTGAATGTATATACCACATTTTTTTTATTCGTTCATCTGTTGATGGACACTTGGGTTGTTTCCATCTTTTAGCTATTGCAGAGAATGTTGCAGTAAACATTGGTGTAGAGGTATTTGTTCCAGCCTTTTTGGGTATATAGCTAGGAGTAGAATTGTTGGGTCATACGGTAATACTATGTTTAACTTTTTGAGGAATTACCAAATTGTTTTCCACAATGACTGCCACATTTTGCAATCCCACCAGCAATGCATAAGGGTTCCAATTTATCCGTATCTTCACCAACACTTGTTATTTTCTGTTTTTCTGAAAATAACTATCCTAATGGGTATAAAGCGGTATGTCATTGTGGTTTCGATTTGCATTTCCCTAATGATTAATGATGTTGAGCATCTTTTTACATGCTTATGACTGTTCCTGTATCTCTTTTGGAGAAATGTCTACTGAAGTCCTTTGCCAGTTTTTTTGATTGGTTGTTTTTTGTGGTTGAGTTGTTGTTGTTGTTAGGTGCCGTCGAGTTGGTTCTGACTCATGTACAACAGAACCCTATGTACAACAGAATGAAACACTGCCCAGTTCTGCACCGTCCTCACACTTGTTGTTGTGTTTGAGCCCATTGTTGCAGCCACTGTGAGAATCCATCTCGTTGAGGGTCTTTCTCTTTTTCGCCGACCTTTTGCTTTACCAAGCAGGATGTCCTTCTACAGGGACTGGTCCCTCCTGATAACATGTCTAAAGTATGTGAGATGAAGTCTTGCCATCCTTGCTTCTAAGGAGCGTTCTGGCTATACTTCTTTCAAGGCAGACTTGTTTGTTCTACTGGCAGTCCATGGTATATTCGATATTCTTCGCCAACACCATAATTCAAAGGCATCAATTCTTCTTCAGTCTTCTTTATTCATTGTCCAGTTTTCAGATGCATATGAGGAGATTGAAACACAATGGCTTGGGTCATGTGCACCTTAGTCCTTTAAGTGACATCTTTGAGCTCAGGTTACTAACCAAAAGAATGGCAATTTGAATCTACCAGCCGCTTCTTGGAAACTCTAAGAGGCAGTTCTACTCTGTCCTATAGGGTCGCTATGAGTTGGAGTTGACAGCAACGGATTTGGTTTGCTTTTTAACACTTTAAAGAGGTCTTTTCCAACAGACTTGCCCAATGCAATGCATTGTTTGATTTCTTGGCTGCTACTTCCATGGGCACTGATTGTGGATCCAAGTAAAATGAAATCCTTGACAACTTCAGTCACTTCTCCGTTTATCATGCTGTTGCTTATTGGTCCAGTTATGAGGATTTTTTTTCTTTATGTTAAGATGTAATCCCTGCTGAAGGCTGTAGTTTTTGATCTTCATGAATAAATGCTTCAAGTCCTCTTCACTTTTAGCAAACAAGGTTGTATCATCTGTATATCGCAGATTGTTAATAAGTCTTCCTCCAACCCAGATGCCACATTCTTCTTCATATAGTCCAGTTTCTCTGATTGTTTACTCAGCATACAGATTAAGTGAATATGGTGAAAGGATACAACCCTGGTGCACACCTCTCCTGACTTTAAATCATGCAATATCCCCTTGTTCTGTTCCAGCGACTGCTTCTTCGTCTATGTATAGGTTCTGAATGAGCACCATTAAGTGTTCTGGAATTCCCTTTCTTTGTAATGTTATCCATAATTTGTTATGAGCCACACAGGCAAATGCCTTTGCATAGTCAGTAAAACATAGGTAAACATCTTTCTGGTATTCTCTGTTTTCAGCGAAGATCCATCTGACATCAGCAATGATATCCCTGGTTCCACATCCTCTTCTGAATCAGGCTTGAATTTCTGGCAGTTCCCTGTTGAAGTACTGCTGCCACTGCTTTTGAATGATGTTTAGCAAAATTTTACTTGGTGTGTGATGTTAATGACATTGTTGGATAATTTCCGTATTCTGTTAGATCACCTTTCTTTGGAATAGGCACACATGTGGATCTCTTCCAGTCGGTTGGCCAGGCAGCTGTCTTCCAAATTTCTTGGCATTGATGAGTGAGCACCTACAGGGCTGCATCTGTTTGTTGAAACATCTCAATTGGTATTCCGTGATTACATGGAGCCTTGCTTTTCACCAATGCCTTCAGTGCAGCTTGGACTTCTTCCTTCAGTACCGTTGGTGCTTGATCATACGCTACCTCCTGAAGTGGTTGAATGCCGACCATTCTTTTTGGTACAGTGACTCTGTGTATTCCTTCCATCTTCTTTTGATGCTTCTTGCATCATTTAATATTTTCCCTGGCTAAAAAAAAAAAAAAAAAAAATAGCCAGTAAAAACTTTATGAATAGCAGTGGTTGAGTTGTAGGAGTTCTTTATATATTCTGGATGTTAAATACCTGTCAGATACATGGTTCTCATATATTTTCCCCCATTCTGTAAGCTGTCTTTTCACGTTGTTGATAAAATCCTTTGATACATAATTTTTTAAAATTTTATAAAATCCAATTTATTTAATTTGTCTTTTGTTGCTTGTGCTTTTGGTGTCATATCTAGAATCCATTGTATAAAACAAGGTCTTGCAGCTTTACTCCTATGTTTTCTTCTAAGAATTTATGGTTTTAGCTTTTATACTTAGGTCATTGATACATTATGTGTTAATTTTTCATATATGGTGTGAGGTATTGGTTCAACTTTATTCTTTTGCATGTGGAGATCCAGTTGTTCTAACACCATTTGTCAAAGAGACTATTTTCTCCTCATGGAATGGATTGAAAACCTTGCTGAAAATCAGTTGGTCATAGATGTGTGGGTTTATTTCTAGATTCAGTTCTGTTCCACTGGTCTATATGTTTATTCCCTTCTGCCAGTACCACACTTTTTTTTATTTCTGTAGCTTTGTAATAGGTTTTGAAATCAGGAAGTGTGAGTCCTACTTAGCTATTTTTTCAATATTGTTTTGGCTGTTTGGGCCCTTGGCCCTTTCATACAAATTTGAGGATCAGCTCTTTTGCAAAAAAAGGGCTGTTTGAATTTTGACAGGGATTGCATTGAATCTGTAGATTGCATTGCATTGGGTAGTACAGGCAGTCTCTGGGTTATGAATGTCTGATTTAGTACAACCTGTAGTTATGAACCAACTCCTGAAAAGCCTATCAGGAAAAAACTGACTTGGTGTTTGGCCCCTGGGCTCCCATGATGGGCTGTACTTCTGTGCACTGTGAGGTGCTGCTGTGGGCCCTTAGGTGGCCACTGGTGGTGGGCAGACCCGTGCAACATGGTGTGCCCACCTTGGCCCACAGCAATGAGTGGAGCGCCTACATGCATCCGCCTCCCTCAGAGCTTGGAAAGGGCTGGCCTCACCTTCTGTGTGCCTCAAGCACTGCTGCTCCGTTCTGCATGGCAGGCCTGCAGGTTAGATATGAACTGTATCTACCTGTTCCAGTTTATACACAAATTCAATTTAAAGACAGATTTAGGAGCAGAACTTGTTCATAATTTGAGGACTGCCTGTATTGACATCTTAACAATATTACGTCTTCCAGTCCATGAACATGGAACGGCTTTCTATTTATTGTTCTTTTTAAATTTTTCTCGATAATGTTTTGTAGTTTTCAGCGTGCAAGTCTCTCACCTCCTTGGTTAAATTTATTCCTAGGTATTTTATTCTTTTAGATGCTATTGTAAATGGAATTGTTTTCTTAATTTCTTTTCCAGGTTGTTCATTGTTGGTTTATAGAAACACCACTGATTTTTGTGATGTCTTTTGTGTGTTGATCTTGTACCTGTCAATTTTGCAGAATTCATTTATTAGCTCTTGTCGCTTTCTTGTAGATTCTTTGGTATTTTCTATATATAGGATCATGTCATCTGTGAATAGAGATAGTTTTACTTCTTCCTTTCCAGTTCATATGCCTTGTTTCCCCCTTGCCTGTTTGCTCTGGCTAGAACTTCCAGTACAATGGGGAAGCAGCACCACCACTAGCTGCCATCAAGTCAGTTCTGACTCATGGTGACCCCATGTGTGTCAGAGTAGAACTGTGCCCTATAGGGTTTTCAGTGGCTGATTTTTTAGAAGTAGATCACCAGGCATTTCTCCCAAGGTGCCTCTGGGTGGACTCCAACCTCCAACCTTTTGGTTAACAGCTAGCACCTTATACCATCCAGGGGCTCCAAAACGTTGAATAGCAGTGGTGAAAGCAGGCATCCTTGTCTTGTTCCTGATTATAGGGGAAAGTTTTCAGCCTTTCACCACTGAGTATGATGTTAGCTGTGGGTTTTTCATCAATGTCTTTGTCATGTTGAAAAATTTCCATTTTATTTCTAGTTTGAGTACATTTATCCTGAAAGATTGTTGGATTTTGTCACATGCCTTCTCAGCATTAATTGAGATGATCAGTTTTTTCTACCTGCTTTCTATTAATCGATTTTATTAATTTGTATTCATTAATTCATATTATTCCATTGATTTTCTTATGTTGAGCCACCCTTGCATTCCTGGGATAAATCCCACTTGGTCATGGGATTATCTGTAAGAGCATACACTCCTTTTAATATGTTGTTGAATTCGGTTTTCTAGTATTTTGTTGAGGAGTCAGGAAAAGATTTTGAAGTGCACAGTCATTAACTGGCATTCACAGCTCTTAAAAATCTGGTCCCTGCGTATATGTCTAGCTTTGTTTTTGGTCATTTTCTCAATAACTGTTTGAATGGTTGCCAGATTGCATAGAGACATTAAGAGCACAGTTTTGGAATCAAACCATTTTTCAAGTCCTACTCTGCTTCTAAAATCCTCTGTTATTGTTAGTTGCTTTTTACTCAGTTCCAACCCACGGTGACTGCTCCTAGGGTTTTTAAGGCAGTGACATTTTGGAAGCAGATTGCCAACTCTGTCTTCTGAGGTGCCTCTGGGTGGGTTCCAACTGCCGCCTTTTGGTTAGTAGTTGACTGCCTAACCATTTAGGCCGCCCAGGGACTCCTTTCTTAAATCCTCTAGGCCTCAGTTTTCTTACTCACAACCTCACAAGGTAACTGTGCCAGTTAAATGAGATTGTGGCGGTAAAGCAATTGTTGTTAGTTGCCATCAACTAGGTTATGACTATGGCAATCCCCTGTGTTACAGAGTAGAATCGCTCCATAGGGTTTTCTTGACAGTTATCTCAATGAAAGCAGATCACTAGGCCTGTCATTCCCAGTACAGCTGGGCGGGTTCAAACCACTAACCTTTAGGTCAGCAGGAGAACGCTTGTGCCAATTAGTGCTCCTAATTGTTGCTTGTGTTTTCCAGGCAGAAGGTGGCTGTTTTCTCACCTCTGTGCTGGTATGCATAGTATAAGCATATTTCTTGTTTGCCTAGTGTCATGGATTGAATTGTGTCCCCCCAAAATATCTGTCAACTTGGCTAGGTCATGATTCCTGGTATTGTGTGATTGTCTGCCATTTTATACCTGATGTGATTTCCCTATGTGTTGTATATTCTATCACTATGATGTAATAAGATGGATTAGTGGCAGTTATATTGATGAGGTCTTCAAGGTTAGATAATGTCTTAACCTAATCTCTTTTGAGATATAAAAGAGAGAAGCAAGCAGAGAGACATGGAGATCTCATACCACCAAGAAAGCAGCACTGGGAGCAGAGTGTGTCCTTTGGACCTGAGGTTCCTGCTCTGAGATGCTCCCAGCCCAAGGGAAGACTGATGCATCACAAGGACCTTTTGCCAGAGCTGACAGAGAGAAAGCCTTTCCCTGGAGCTGATGCTGATTTGTGCTTACAGCCTAATAAACCATGAGAGAATAAATTTCTCTTTGTTAAAAGCCATCCAGTTGTGGTATTTCTGTTATAGCAGCGCTACTAGATGACCAAGACACCTAGTGAACTCCTTTTTCCATACTTGGGTTAAAATATACCTTTATATGACACCTTTTCTTAACACCAAACTTCCACTCCCATCCATGCCCTCTCTTTTCTGTTGCTCTTCTTTATTTGCACTCTGTGGTATAATTCTGTTTTTCCATATTGGACTGTGAGCTTACTGTGGGCAGGAACAGTATCTTTATCTTTTGCTTGAATATTTGTCTTTGTGCTTGGTAAAATGCTTATTGAAGGAAAGAACAATCTTAAGACTATAACCTTAACAATATTAAAAAATAGGATTTTAAGAACACACACCTCACTTCTTGTCCCAGTAGACACTTGCTTCAGTGTCCACAGCTGAGTTTGCTACGTGGGCAATTTGTTTGCTTGGGACCAGCTCCAGGATATGGCTTCATCCCATCTCCTGCCAACTGGGTGCCAGCATGTACTTGCGTGTTTACTCAGCATTTCCTATTCTGTCCCAGTCCTGTTTCTGAGTGACATCACTCTACCTCCGACCTCTACTTAATTTCTATCATAGGGACTTCGTTCAGTCATTTAGTCATCAGATAATACCTATTGTGTACCTACTGCATGCCAGGCACTTACAGGGCTTATCGATTCAGTCATCAAATTCTTAACCTTTTACCTGAGTGTTCCTCCAGACAAAAGCCCACCCCAAGAGCAACAGACATGCAAACAAACAGCGCTGTTAGATAATTGCTATGATGGCAGTTTACACAATGTATAGTGATGGCATATAAGAGGCAGCCTGTGTCTGCCTGGTGAGTCAGGGCAAGCTCACAGAGAAAGCAGCATTTGAGTGGAGGCTGATACCAGGCTAATACATTTGCCCACTGCACTGGGTCGTTGTTGCTTATTAACTTGTTGTGAGATCTTGAAGTTGCATACAGCACAGTTTTCAGGAGTTGCTCAAGGTAGTTTATTTTTTATTAAGGTAATATTACATACAGTGAAATGCACAGATTTAAAGTGTACAGTTAGAGTTTTGTCAAACGTACATGTATCTGTGTGACCAGCACTCCAGTCAAGATATAGAACGTTTTTATCACTTAAGAAAGTTTCCTTCCAGAAGGGTACATCAGTCTCCGCTCCTCTCACAGGCAACCACTTCTGATTTCTAGCACAATAGATTTATTAGGATATTTTTGAACAGCCAAGAAATACTTTAATGTCTTCTTATTCTTCTTTTTCTTTCTGTTTGTTGTTCAGTGCAATATTTTACTATTTCTTGAGTGTAGCATCTTTACTTGGCAAATGAGAAAGGACCCTAGGAAAGGAAGGGGTGGCAGGAGATGGGTGAGTTTACAAAAGTCACTTGGGAAGGAACTGATTCACATAAATAGGAATCAGGGCAGGGATGCTGTTAGAACCGGCTGGGTACAGGAAGTGTACACAGATATGTCAAGGTATTTCCTAAAGAACTGGAAGGATTCTAGCACAGTCATTCTGGATCCTTCCAATGTACTGATGTAATGAAATTTGGAAAAAAGATCTCTTTCTTAAAGTGGGAAAATAAAAAGAACTTGTGCCTCTAATAAAACAGTGTACTTGAACCAGTTAGAGAAGTGGACTCACAGGGCCAAAGAGAATGAGCGATTTTATGTTTTTGTTTTTTTTTTAAAGATTTATTTTTTGTTGTTAAGAATATACATGGCAGAGACTGGAGAAACTTCGAGATTATGGCCCCCAGACACCCTTTTAGCTCAGTGGTGAAGTTACCTCCGAGGTTCACTGTTCATCCTGGGAGTGGACAGCCCCGTAAAACCAAATGAGACTAACGAGGTACAGGAGTCCAGTGACAAGGGCAAGAAGGCAGAAGGGGACAAGGAAGCTGGTGATAGGGAACCCAAGGTTCAGTAGGGATATTGTTGATGTGTTGTGAGATTGTTAACCATTGTCATAGGGCAACATTTGTAGTAACTGTTAAATGAGAAACTATTTTGTTCTGTAAGCCTTCATCTTAAGTGAGAGTAACAGCACAATTGGAAGAGCGTAGTCAATGTCACTGAACTGTGCATGTAGAAATTTTTGAAATGGTGTATCTTTGGCTATGTGTATTTTCACCAAAAAAAAAAAAGGTTGAGAAGTTAGAGGGTTGACATGTTGTGTGGTTGTTAACCAATGTCATAAAACAATATGTGTACTACTGTTTCATGAGAAACTATTTGTTCTGTAAGCTTTCACCTGAAGTACAATAAAAAAAAAAAAAAGAATATACATGGCAGAACACACACCAGCAATTTCTGTGTGTACAATTTGGTGACATTGAGCACATTTTTCAAGTTGTGCAACCATTCTCATCCTTTTTTTTTTTTTTTTTTTTTTTTTTTAGTTCAGTGAGTTTTAATAAATGTGAAATGTGTATGCCCATGTGATCAACACCACAATCAGGGTATAGAATATAACCATCACCCCAAAAGGCTCCCTGTGCCTATTTGCAGTAAACAACTTCCTCCTCCTTCCCCAAGCAACCATTGATTTGATTTCTATCACTATAGGTTAGTTTTTCCTGTTCTGGACCATCATTTAAATGGAGCCTTACTGAATGAGCTATTTTATGTCTGGGTTGTTTTTACTCAGCTTAACTTCTTTTTTTTGTTGTTGTTGTACTTTAGATGAACGTTTACAGAAGAAAATAGCTTCTTATTAAACAATTAGTATACATACTGTTTTGTGACATTGGTTACCAACCCCATGACACGTCAACACTCCCTTCTTGACCTTGGGTTCCCTATTACCAGCTTTCCTCTCCCTTCCTACTTTCTAGTCCTTGCCCCTGGGCTGGTGTGCCTCTCTAGTCTCGTTTTGCTCCATGGGCCCATCCAATCTCCGGCCAAAGGGTGAACCCCAGGAGCGACTTCATTACTGAGCTAAAAACGTGTCCAGGGACCGTACTCTTGGGGTTTCTCCAGTCTCTGTCAGGCCAGTAAGTCTGGTGGAGGCCGTCGCTGTCACAGTCCACTAGTCTCCTGGACCAATCCCTCCTCTGTGTCCTTGGTTTCCTTCATTCTCCTTTTCTCCTGACAGGGTGAGACCAGTGGGGTATCTTAGATGGCTGTTCACAGGCTTTTAAGACCCCAGACACTACTCACCAAACTAGAATGTAAAACATTTTCTTTATAAACTATTTTATGCCAAATGAGCTAGATGTTCCCCGAGACCATGGTGCCCACAGCCCCAGCCTAGTAATTCAGTCCCTCAGGGAGTCCGGATGCGTTCATGGAGCCTCCACGACCCTGCCACAGGCGGGTTGTGATGGCTTCGCCAGTATTGTGTACTCTCTTGCCCTTCATCAAAGTTACCACTTATCTACTGTCTTTTTAGTGTTTTTCCATCCCCACCTCTCCCCTCCTTCATAACCATCATAGATTGTTTCTTTTTGTATGTAAATCTTTTCATGAGTTTTTACAGTAGTGGTCTCATACAATATTTGTCCTTTCGTGATTGACTTATTTCACTCAGCATAATGCCCTCCAGATTCATCCATGTTGTGAGATGCTTCGCAGATTCATCATTGTTCTTTATCTTTGCCTAGTGCTCCATTCTGTGTATGTACCATAGTTTGTTTATCCATTCACATGTTGATGGGCATCTAGGTTGTTTCCATCGTTTTGCTATTGTTAACAATGCTGCAGTGAACATGGGTGTGCATACATCTATTCATGTGACAGCTCTTATTTCTCTAGGATATATTCCTAGGAATGGGATTGCTGGATCATGTGGTATTTCTATTTCTAGCTTTCTAAGGAAGCGCCATATCATTTTCCAAAATGGTTGTATCATTTTGCATTCTCACTAGCAGTGCATAAGGGTTCCAATCTTCCTGAAGCCTCTCCAACATTTGTCATTTTCTGTTTTTTTGATTCATGCCAGTAATGCCAGGTTGAGATGGTATCTCATTGTGGTTCTGATTTGCATTTCTCTAATGGCTAGTGATCCGAGCATTTCCTCATGTGTCTGTTAGCCACTTGAATGTCTTCTTTGTTGAAGTGTCTGTTCATTTCCTTTGCCTATTTTTTAAATTTTTTTACTGTTGTAGTTTTAAGTGAAGTTTACACTTCAAGTTAGTCTCCCATACAAAAATTTATACATACATTTTTGTGATCCTAATTACTCTCCCCACACTGTGACAGCACACTCCTCCTTTCCACCTGATTCCCCATGTCCATTCAACCAGCTCCTAACCCTCTCTGCCTTACCTCTCACCTCCAACAGAAGCTGCCTGTTTAGTCTCTTGTATCGACTTGAGCTAAGAGGCACACTGCTCATGAATATCACTTTATGTCCCACAGTCCAGTCCAATCCCTGTCTGAAGAGTTGGCCTTGAAAATTGTTTTAGTTCTGGGCTGATAGAGAATCCAGGGGCCATGCTTTCTGGGGATCCTCCAGTCTCAGTCAGACCATTAAGTCTGGTCGTCTTACTAGAATTTGAGTTCTGCACCCCACATTTCTCCCGCTCCATCAGGAACTCTCTGTTGTGTTCCCTGTCAGGGCAGTCATTGGTGGTAGCTGGGTACCATCTAGTTTTTCTGGTGTCAGGCTGATGAAGTCTCTGGTTTATGTGGCCATTTCTGTCTCTTGGGCTAATACTTTCCTTGTGTCTTTGGTGTTGTTCATTCTCCTTTACTCTAGGTGGTTGGGACTAATTGATGCATCTTAGATGGCTGCTTGCAAGCTTTTAAGACCCCAGATGCCACTCACCAAAGTAGGATGCAGAACATTTTCTTAATAAGCTTTGTTATGCCCGTTGACCTAGATATCTCCAGAAAACATAGTCCCCAGACCCCTACCTCTGCTACTCTGTCTCTCAAAGTGTTTGATTGTATTCAGGAAACTTCTTAGCTTTGGTTTAGTCCAGTTGTGCTGACTTCCCCTGTAGTGTGTGCTGTCCTTCCCTTCACCTAAGATAATTCTTATCTACTATCTAGTTAGTAAATAACCCTCACCACCCTCGTAACTAACCATCGAAGAATGTTTTCTTCTGTGTTTAAACCTTTTCTTGAGTTCTTATAATAGTGGTCTTATACAATATTTGTCCTTCCGTGACTGACTGAATTCACTCAGTGTAATGAGTTCCAGCTTCCTCCATGTTATGTTTCACGGTTTCATATTTGTTCTTTATCATTGTGTAGTATTCCACTGTGTGAATATACCATAATTTGTTTATCCATTCTTCCACTGATGGGCACCTAGGTTGTTTCCGTCTTTTTTCTATTGTGAACAGTGCTGCAATGAATATGGGTGTGCCTGTATCTATTCGTGTGATGGCTGTTATTTCTCTAGGATGTATTCCAAGGAGCGGGATAGCTGGATCGTATGGTACTTCTATTTCTAGCTTTTTAAGGAAGTGCCAAATCGATTTCCAAAGTGGTTGTACCATTTTACATTCCCGCCAACAGTGTACAAAGGTTCCAGTCTCTCCACAGCCTCTCCAGCATTTATGATTTTGTGTTTTTTGGACTGGTGCTAGCCTTGTTGGGGTGAGATGATATCTCATTGTAGTTTTGAACTACATTTCTCTAATGGCTGATTATCGTGAGCATTTCTTCTTGTGTCTGTTGGCTACCTGAATATCTTCTTTGGTGAAGTGCCTGTTCATATCCTTTGTCCATTTTTTAATTGGATTATTTGTCTTTTTGTTGTTGAGGTTTTCCAGTATCTTGTAGATTTTAGAGATCAGCTGCTGATTGGATTTGTTGTAGCCAAATTTTTTCTCCCAGTCTGTAGGTTGTCTTTTTACTGTTTGGTGAAGTGTTTTAATGAGTATAAGTGTTTGATTTTTTCAGAGCTCTCAGTTATCTAGTCTCTCTTCTGGTGCTTGTGCGTTGTTGCTTATGGTTCGTATTGTGTTTATGCCATGTATTAGGGCTCCTGGCATTGTCCCTATTTTTTCTTCCATGATCTTTATCATTTTCAATTTTATATTTAAGTCTTTGATCCATTTTGAGTTAGTTTTTGTGCATGGTGTGAGGTATGGGCCTTGTTTCAGTTTTCTGCAGATGGATATCTAGTTAGGCCAGCACCATTTGTTAAAGAGACTGTCTTTTCCCCAGTTAATGGACTTTGGGCCTTTGTCAAATATCAGCTGCTCATAGGTGGATGAATTTATGTCTGGATTCTCATTACTGTTCCATTGGTGTATGTATCTTTTGTTGTACCAGTACCAGGCTGTTTTGACTTCCATGGCGGTATAATAGGTTCTACAATCAGGTAGTGTGAGGTCTCCCACTTTGTTCTTCTTCTTGAGTAATGCTTTACTTATTCGGGGCCTCTTCCCTTTCCGTATGAAGTTGGTGGTTTGTTTCTCCATCTCATTAAAAGATGCCAGTGGAATTTGGATTGGGATTGCATTGTATCTGTAGATCGCTTTGGGTAGAATTGACATTTTCACAATGTTGAGTCTACCTATCCATGAGCAAGCTGTTTTTCACTTACGGAGGTCTCTTTTGGTTTCTTGCAATAGTGTCTTGTAGTTTTCATTGTATAGGTCTTTTACTTCTCTGGTTAGATTTATTCCTAAATATTTTATCTTCTTGGAGGCTATTGTAAATGGTATTGATTTGGTGATTTCCTCTTCAAGGTTCTCTTTGTTGATGTAAAGGAATCCAACTGATTTTTGTATGTTTATCTTGTATCCTGAAACTTTTTTGAAATCTTTCCATTAGTTCCAGTAGTTTTCTTGTGGATTCTTTGGTGTTTTCTGTGTATAAGATCATATCATTTGCAAATAGAGGTACTTTGAGTTCTTCCCCACTAACTTGGATGCCATTTATTTCTTTTTTTAGCCTAACTTCTCTGGCTAGGACCTCCAGTACAATGTTGAATAAGAGTGGTGATAAAGGGCGTCCTTGTCTAGTTCCCATTCTCAAGGGGAATGCTTTCAAAGTCTCTCCATTTAGGTTGATGTTGGCTGTTTGCTTTGTATAAATGCCCTTAATTATATTGAGGAATTTCTCTTCTATTCCTATTTTGTTGAGAGTTTTTATCATGAATGAATCATCCTTCTTTTTTGAATTGTTCCTCTTCCATTAACATAAACTCACTCTCCCTAAATTTCCTATCCAATCTTTCAAGTTATTTTTGTCAGTTTGATCCCATATAGATAATTCTTAAAAGAACACAGTTCTCAAGGCAAACATTCTTTACTAATTAAACTATTTGTTTTTTGGTTTTAAGAAGCCTTCGGGGAATATTTTTGGTTGAAAGCTTAAGATTTAAAGATTATCTCAGGGCAGTGGTTTTGGGGGTTCATCCAGCCTCAGTGGCTCCAGAATGCCTGGATTCCATGAGAATTTGAAAGTCTGTTTTGCATCAGGATTCTTCTATAGAATCTTTAATCAGAATGTGCAGTAACAGTAGCTGGGCACCATCTAGTTCTTCTGGTTTCATGGCAAAGGAGGCAGTTGTTCATGGAAGCAGTTAGCCACACGTGCCATTTCTTCCTCCTATTCCTGACTCTCCTTCTTCCTCTGTTGCTCCAGTTGAATAGAGACCAGTTGTTGTACCTTGGATGGCTGCTTGCAAGCTTTTAGGACCCCAGGCACTATACAGTGAACAAGGAGGTAAAGCAGAAGCACTAAACATGATATTAGGCCAATTATCTGGGATGTCCCATGAAAGATTTTATGGTTCTTGATACGGGTCACCAAACTGCCTTTTAAAAGCTTTGTGCTGATTTGCATAGCCGTGAGCAGGATTTGAGGGAAAGAAACATTGTCTCCATATTCTGGCTTAAATTGGAAATCATTATTTGCATTATCCATCTAAATAAACATATGAAATATGTGTATTGTTCTACTTTTTTTCAGATCACTAATGATGTTAGATATTTAATAGGTGATTCACTGAGTTTCCTCCAAGAAAGGAAAATGAAGCTGAGACAAGGAGGGTTCTGTTCTGTCTTAGACAAAGTCACAAAAGCTCAGAGTCCACCTGGCCTGGTTAGAGGAGGCGTGCACTCCAAAGTGATGGGCATTGTAGGGCTATTAAGGAAGGGTTTTCTCTCAAGTTGTCTGTTGTTTGTTCTTTTGGGTTGTTTGGGTTTCTTGAGGTCTCAACAAAATTACCAGTTGAAGATTGGAGCAATTGGCCATTTTGAGAAAGCCAAGCACTTTGGTATTTCTTCAGCCATTTGTAAAGGACAGAAATCCTTAAAGCTTCTTCTAGACAGAGAAGAGAATGATATTATGTGTGTGTAGCAGGGAGTGTGCTGATTTAGTCAATTCATTTTGAGTCTTGTGGCTCCATGGGGTGCTTAGGCTTGCTTTCTATCTAGATGCTTAGAATGTTTTAGGTAGTAAGGGACTGTGTTTGAAAATTAACTGGCACCTTTTACCTCCCCTCCCTATTAACACTGCTTCTCAACATAACAGCATTTGAGCTATAGAAAAGCATTAGTTTTGAGAATGCTACTTAAGAAAAACAAAGCAGCATCAACAGATTTGCCCTGACCCTTTTAGTTTGGAGTAAATACACATTGTAGGTGAACAATTTCATGTGCAGATTGATTGGTTTATGTTGTTCCTGTGTCTGATAGTTCCTGACAGAAAGTTCCCAAATGCTTGTTGAATGAAAGTTTCCACTTGTGCCCAGTCAAAAGATGGGCTTATGTAATTGATGTGTGCAGATCTCCTTAAGCTTGTTAACTTTAAAAAATATGCTTAGTTATGGAAGAAGCTAATTCCCACATTAAAAAATAAAAATGAGTGCCTCCGTCTGTGTGTACCAGCTTAAAAAAATGTGTTTGAGCCTGAGGAAATGATAAATTATGCATGCCAGTGCTTACCCTTTGGTTTCCAACGGTAATTATTGGGTTGTTTCTTTAAGGATACTTTTGCTGTGCTCAAAGCTCTTAGTAAGGATGATAGCTATCATATATGCACTGCTTTGAGAACAGAGGTTTAACACACTCAGTCCACTGCTTTGCTCTAAGGAAATGGGCATTTGCATGTTCTGCAGATGCATTATAATGCAGCCCTGTGAGTAGCCTTTCCAAAGATTGTAAAAATACTCCGTGATAGCATGTGTGAAGGCCGGTTCTAATTCCTGGGTAAGGTATGCTCAATTGGGTGCTTAAGTGCATGTTGACGATGGCATGCAGCAGTAGACATTATGTCTGCTTTCGAGCACGATGCAGATTGTCATGCAGGAGAGAGGTTAGATAAATTTTAAGTGGGTTCAGAGGGCAGAACTGGTAATAACTGATTTGTCACCATGAGGCTTTTGGCTCAATATTTTGAAGACTCTTCTCTAAATTAAGAGCTGTCCTGTATGGACTGACTTGAAGCCTTTATAGGAGAAGATGCATTACTGACAATAATTAAAGCAGTTAGTATCTTTGAGTATCTACCACACTGAAGACGTGTCAAATGCATTATTGTTTCATACCCTTTTAGTGTAGAACTATTATTACCCAAGGTCCCTGGGTAATAACAGGGGGTTTGCATTTGGCTTCTAACCTAAAGGTTGGTGGTTCGAAACCACCCAGTGGCTTCATGGAAGAAACACCTGGCAATCTGCTTCCATAACAGTAACAACCAAGAAAACCCTATGGAGCAGTTCTACTCTGTAACACATGGGGTCGCCATGAGTTAGAATCAATTCTATGGCAACAAGTTTATTATTGCCCCAGAGCATTTTTTTCAAATGAGGAAAAAGAGGAGTGAGAGGTAAAATTATTTGCTGAAGGAAATGCTAGAACCAGTAAGTGGCGGTTGGGGATTTGAGCTCAGGCAATTTGACTCCACAGACTGCCCTCTTAATCACGATACTCGAATGCCAGAGAGGGGCACTGGTCAGTGAAATGTGGTAAAGGATTTTATAAACCTGAAAGAGAGTGGCCTCTCAGTCCTCATTCTATTTAAAGCTATTGGATGTGCTGTTTTCTGTATATGACACGTCCTGAATACAAGAACAGGTTCTGCCTTGTGATGTTAGTTCCTGAAAACTACATGATGATAAAATATTATATAAGCCACAGAATTGCAGATGGACACTTTTTAAAAGAAGGTATTTTGTTATTGTTGTTGAGAACATACACAGCAAAACATACACCAATTGAGCAGTTTCTACATGTACCATTCAGTGACATTGATTACATTCTTCAAGTTGTGCAACCATTCTCACCCTCGTCTGAGTTGTTCCTCAGATACTCTTGAGCAGTGCAGACTTTAGATTTACATGGTCTAACTGAGGGAATTGATCAGCGCTCAAAAAACAAAAACAAAAAACCAAACCCATTGCTGTCGAGCCAATTCCAGCTCATGGCAACTCCATGTGTTACAGTGTAGAACTGTTCCACAGGGTTTTCTTGTCTGTAATCTTTATGGAAGCAGTTCACCAGGACTTTCTTCAGAGTAGCTGGTTGTGTTTGAACCACCCCGTTAGGTTAGCAGCAGATTGCAAACCGCTTGCACCAGCCATGCTCCGGTTGATCAGTTTATTGATCAGTGCTCAATAAACTATTTAAAATGTTACAGAAGGGTAACATTTTTATAGGATGTTAAGTTATACTTCTAACTAGAGTAGGGGATGAATTTTATTTAGCTTGTTTCTTCTATTAGATAACTTAGAAAAGTGTCAATTTCTTGTTTTGTGATCTACATTTCAGTTATCCATGGCATACCAAAAATTGTACAGACTGTTACTGTAGAGTGCTTAGAAATATGTCATTTAAAGGTATATGCTTTTGAGCCGGATACTTTCTTGTTAGTACTTTAGACTTGCAAGTACTGAGGCAAAGACCTTGACCAAAGTTTTTGTCTTCTAGTCTGGATTTAAATTTGACCTTGATTCTTTAAGTGGGAAGGAAATAATCTGAATTATTTTGTTATATCACCACTTCATAATATTCAGAGGAAGGGAGGTAATTGCCAACCTTATTGTGAACTTTGGTTCTGGAATTCTTCTTTCCCATAAAAGTTTAAAATCTCTTTAAAGTTTCTGCCTGAGGAAGGGAAAAATAAAGAAATATCTTACCTTTACCTCTTTTTTTTGTAAAAATTATAATTGTAGTGAAAATACACACAACAAAACGTTCACCAATTCAACAATTTCTTCATGTACAATTCAGTGACATTGGTGACATTTTTCATGTTGTACAACTATTAATGGCTGTCCTTTTCCAAATCATTCCACCACCATTATCATAAACTAAATGCCCCCCAAGCAAAAACTTCCCCTTTCCCCTTCCTCCCACCCCTGGTAGCCTCTAAATCTGTATATTTGCTTATTTCATGTAAGTGAGATCATACAATGTTTGTCCTTTTGCTACTGACTTATTTCCCCCAGCATTTATCTTTACCTTTTAAGTGGTGTCTAATCAGTATGAAATTTTACTGTGGTCTGGAGAAAATATTGTGTATGCATTGGCCATGCCTTTCTTCTTGAAATATTTCCTTCAATTGCCCCCCATGTTTTTCTCCTTGGTCATTTGATGTTTGCATTTTTCTTTGTTGGATCCTCCTAAGGTTTTTGACCAGTAAATGTTAGCATGGCCCAGGGTTCATCTTCCCGTGTCTTCTTTTCTTTGATATGATACCTCCCTAGTAGATCACGTCCCAGAGCTTCATATACCTTCTATATGCTGATGACTTCAGTATTTCTATTCCTGCCCTGACCTTGTCGTTAAACTCGAGACATGTAAATCTAACTACTTATTCATCCACTTGAGATCAAATAGACACATCAGATTTATTATGTTCAAAACAAATCTCTTGATCCCCTCACCCCTTCCTCACTTACCTGCTCACCCCCTACTGTTTCCCATCTTAGTAAATTTTCCCAAGCCTCCATCTTTAACTTTGAAGTCATTTTGGCTCTTGTTCCTTTTTTTTTCTCTCACACCTCACATCTAATCTGTTAAGAAATCCGGCTATGTCTTTAACTTTACCAAGAATCTGAGCACTTTGTTCTACATCATCTCTCTCTTGTAAGAGATTTTGCAATATCCTGGATTCCCTGCCTCCAAAATAGCAGTCAGATTTGTCTTTAAAAGTGTGAATCAAAGATATACATGCAACTCTTCCCTCTCCTCCCCCCACCACGGCTTTCCATCACATTTAGAATAAAATCAAATTTTATTGATCTGTAGGGCCAATCCTGTATGTTCTATTCCCCACCTACCTCTCTAATCACTGCTCCTACTCTTCATCTTGCTAACTCTGCTCCAATTGTACTGGCTTCTTGCTGTTCCTCAAATGTGCAGAGGAGGTTTTCATTGTAGGGCCCTTGTGTTGATATTCCTTCTTCTTGGAATACTTTTCCTTCACTTACTCAGGTCTTAGCTTAAATGATACCTCTCATGCCCCACTCACCGCATAAAATAGCCTCCATTGTCACTCTGTACTCGTATTTCATGGCACTTATCACATGCTTTCGTATGATTTTTTTTGTTTGTTGATTTGACTGTTACTCCCAGTAGAATATAAGCACGGACTTATTTTTAAGTCATTAATACTGCCAGATATTTATTATGCACTCAGTAAATATTCGTCGGATAAAAGAATGAGTGAACAAATGTATTTTAATTCTTTATATTTGAAGTTGTGATGAACATCTTTTCTAACCCTGTGTCTTGATTGACTTTCCGTCTCTGCTTCATTCAACAAGGCAAGTTGTTTTGTCCTCTTTTTTTGTTCAGGTTCACTTGTAGATTGACGAGTTTAAAGAATGTTTTTAAAAAGCAAGATTAAACCATGAGAAATTGACTTTATTCAACCAATTATAAAGGTGCCTGAAGGTAAGCAAGTATCATAAGATAATAAATATCCAAGAAAATTTGAAGATGAGCCTTTTTAGCCAAATATCCTGCTAGGAGGACAATATGGCATTGTAACTTTTTGAGGGTATTACTCATGACAAAGATCTCACAATGCAGTGATTACTGTCCTCTCGCTTGATCATGGTCTGTACCTAGATACTAATTGGAGACAGAGAAGCAGAATATAGCTTTATCCTGTTCAGAAATAAAAGGAAATAATTAAAAATTTGAGAACAGGAGCGTTTCTCCCCCACTCAAACACCATGGGCGTACTTCATGCTTTCAGAGTGACGTACCTTATTCTAGTCATTCTGTAATCATTCTGAAATGACACATAAAAGAGAAGGGTTTTCAAATGAGGCTTTGTTCAGAAATGAGGGGAAATGGGAAGCAGAAATTCTTTGCCCATTTTTGGTATATACTCACTTTTTCTTTTTAAAAAAATTATTCTTCTTAGCTGCCATATTAAGTAGCAATAGTGTTCTCTTTATAATAATATATATATATTTTTAATGGGGTTTTACTGTGCATCGATGAGCCTCCTCGGAAGGTCTTTTTTCTTCCCCTTACAAAGGAGAAGTTAAGTTTCTTTTCCAACACCACACAGCTAATACTCGTAGAACCAGTATTTAAACTTACATTTGTCTCACTGAAAAACTCAAGCTCTCAACCACTTCGTGTGTCTTCCTCGGTATAATGGTTAAGGTTGTGTGTCAGCTTGGCTGGGCCATGATTCTCAGTGGTTTGGCAGTTGTGATATAGTTTGGCAGCCATGTAGTGTTGTAATCACTTCCACGATGAGATCTGTTTTGAGCATTCCGTCAGTTGAAAGGGATTTTCCTTGGGGGTGTGGCCTGCATCCAATATAGGTGGACTTTTGCTTGCTCTGGATCCTGCAACTGGCTCCTGTTCATTTGACCTCTGGTTCTTGGGACTTGAGCTAGCAGCTTAGCTGCCATCTTACCTGCCAATCTTGGAATTCGTCAGCCTCTACAGCCTGTGAGCCAGAGGCCTTTTATCTGACCTTTTGATCTTGGTTTCGCCAGTACCTGTGGCTATGTGAGTCAGGAGAAGCCTCCAGCCTGATCCACCAACTTGGGACTTTCCAGCCTCTACAACTGTGTGAGCCATTTCCTTGATAAAATTCTCTTTCTACATATATTTATACACTGCACTGGTTTTGCTTCTCTACAGAAGCCAGCCTAAGACACTCTATTTCCCTCCCTTTTTATAGCTTTGCCTGCCATTTCAGTACTTACATACCCTTTTGTCTCTCTCGTTTTTCTTATTTCATAATTGGAGCTATATTAAAAAGAATAGAAAAGTGCTTAGACAATATAAAATTTAGTGTAAATTCACACTAATTGGGAATTTATTTATATTAAATTTTAATATAAAATTTAATTGTAAGCAGAAGTGATTAAATAACTTCCCGACTTTGGGATGTGACAACGACTTAGAGCTAGTGTGCGTTTTAAGAGAAAGGGAGTGGTGAGGGCACTTGATATCCTCATTCTTTCTAGGACTTCTCTTGACAGGGAGGGGATAGTCACTGGGCAACAAGGGAGTCAGTGTGAACATGTTGAATAGCAGATCTACAGGAAGTTCGATAATGGGAAAAGCATTTGGAAGCTACGAGAAAAAGTCCGTCTTGAGCTGGGCCTGAAAGATGATTCATGGAAAGTAATGGGGAAGGCAGTTGGGTTGGGTATGGGTGGTACTAACATGAGCAAGGGGCCATTGGATTGTCCTGTTGGCAGGACAATGAAGTGAATACTCTAGTTACTGTGGAAGGTGCTAATTGAGAGGTAGTAAGAAGTAAGGGCCAAATTGTGGGTAAAGAATTTGCAATATTTTTTGTGCAACGTCAGGTGATGTTGGAACCCAAGGCTCAGTGGGTCAATGGAGGGGGAAGACCATATCATACAGAAGATCAAGGATTGAGCCTTGGGAAATGTCTTCTGTTAAGAGGACAGGAAGGAAGAAATCTGTACCTGGCTGTTTGTGGTGATGGAAGATTTGACAAAGGATATTAGTGATGGTTGCACAACATAATTGATATAATTGGTCTCACTGAATTGTACACATGAAAAATGTTGATGGCAAATGTTGTGTTATCTATATTTTTACAACAATTAAAAAAAAAGAGGACAAGAAGAGGAAGGAGAGGTGGTATCAAAAGATTGAAAACCAGGAATATGTTAAGGATCCTAAGAAAGATACATAGAGAAGAGGAGGATTATCAACAGTGCTCAGGACTACAAGAAGTGATCAAGGGAAAAGAAAATACGAAAAAAGCCATCAAGTTTGGCAAGAGAGTAGTCTCTTACTTGTTGAAAGTACAGCTTTAGAGTGCTGATTTGGGAGCCAAACCAAGCTTCAGAAAGTCCTGTGGAAAGTCTTAGTATAGGGGCAGGCATTCCATGAGAGACGTAAGAAGAGCTATCCAGGGAATCAGTATTCTCCCAAGCAAGATATTTATTTTTGTTAACAAAACCAACTCCTGCCCTCAGTCTATAACATTGGCTATATTAGAGGTACAAACCTTTAATATTTAAGGGACATGTTCTCTAAGATAACAGGTCTGAATGAATCATAGTGGTCTCCTATGTAGAGTACTGAGATGGAAGCACACTACTCTAGTTTAGAAATCCATGATCTTCATGTGCTGAAGATCACCTGAAAGTCACTTTAATCTTCTGACTTTATTTCTCCTCTAAAGAGGTGAAATAACCCTCCATCACCCAGAGTTTTTAGCTCATAATCATTTGAAGATATTTGTCTTTAAATTTAGAGTAAACATATCTGAATAAGTTGTTTAGAGTCATGTTGTGGTTGTTAGGTGCCATCAAGTTGATTCTGACTCATAGTGACTGCATGTGACAGAGTAGAACTGCCCCATAGGTTTTTCTGGGCTGTAATCTTTATGGGAGCAGGTCTTTCTCCTGCGGAACAGATGATGTTAAAGAAAGGAAATAAAACTTTTCAATGTTTTAAAATATAAGTGCACGTAGTCTCCATGTAACTGAATGTTGTATTCTGGCATGTTGTATCTGTTTATTTGCTGTGTTCTACCTGGTGTAGTGGCAGGAGTGCAGGAGTTGGGCAATACTGTGTAGGTATAACCCAAACATGGTAGATATCAGATTAAAATGTGTGACTGTGGGCAAGACACATAGTGGCTCTATGCCTAAATTCCCCAACTATAAAATGAGGATTTTAGGTTGGTGATAAGGATTAGAAAAAAATGAATGTGAAACATATGTAGGTACTCAACAAATGGTAAGTGCCCATATTATTGTTATTCTACTTGAATCTGTATATAATCAGAAAACAGATTATGAATGATGACTATCTTTTATAGACTGGCTAATTTTCATGTTTGTTCTGTGTGTGTGAGTGTGTGTGTATGTGTGTGTGTGAATCCTATAATGCATTTAGATAACTTGCTGTTTATTCTTACCTTTTATTTATGAATAGGGGTTTATATTAAGTCTCTTCTATATAGTTCTTAAGGAGCCCTGGTGGTACAGTGCTTAAAGCACTTGGTTGCTAACCATAAGGTCGGCGGTTTGAACCCACCATCTGCTCCGTGGGAGAAACGTGGCAGTCTACCTCTGTAAAGATTTACAGCCTTGGAAACTCTATGTAGCTGTTCTACTCCATCCTGTAGGATCGCTATGAGTCAGAATAGACTCGAGGGCAATGGGTTTGGTGTTTTTTAAACATTTTTGGTATGTTGTTCTTAATCTGGGATAAAAAACCTTTCATCTATAAGGAGCAGGGTGGGAATGAACAAATGCCTTAACAGTAATGGATTCTGTTTCTTGATGGTATCATCCTCCCCCCAGGGATCCTTATGTTCATTTTAGCACTTCTTTGCTATCAATTCTTTCCTGTAAATGAACTTATAAAGTAAACCTAAGGCCAGTCAACTTGCCTGAGACCTTTTAAGTTGAAGGAAGGGAATTCCATCTTTACTGCACTGTTGAAAACACTGCCATATGTTCTTGTATTCACTGCTCTTTTTCTTTTAGCTACTATCTATGTGAAGTTTCAGATTAGAGAGTAGGGTTTCTAGATTCTATGTATTCATTTTCTTCTTTTCATATACATTTTTTCAAGTCTTTATACAACTACTGTTACTCAGTTATTCTTTGTTCTTTATGCATCTTTTTTTTTTTTTTTTTTGCTTTAAATTACTTTTCATGTTTTCTCTGTGTGGTTGAATTGTCTTATTAATTTAGCTCTTCTGCTGTATTCAATTTGGAAGAGGCAATGGGAAGATCTCTCTAAGAAGGACATGTATGATGTCTTACTAAAAATGAGCCTAATGAGTTATTTTAGAAATGAGAAGCTTTTATAGTTTCCATGAAGAAAGAAAATGCATTCTTAGGCATTTTGTTCAAAGGATAAAATTTATACAACTGCCTGTTTTTAAGCCAGTTTGCAAACATTTGTAGACTTGGAAAATGCTTGTAAGCCCTGAAAGGTATAACTTGCCAAATAGCTGATACTTTTGAAGTTTGGCTTTAGTTCTGGTAAAAAAGAAAAAAATGTGGTTGACAGCCACACTGCAGTTTACAGTGATCCATTTTGTGTAAGGAAATGAATCTACTTGGTTTAATAAATTCCAGATGAGTTTCTGGCTTCTTGATTATTACCAAGTCATTTAAAATTCAAGTTTTGTTGTTCAGTTTAGTTACAGCAACCCTTGCTTTTAATGGCCAATGTTATTTTAAAATACTTTGCAAAACTGACACACTTTGGGAGAAAATGCATTTTGGGCATACATTTTGGGGCACAAGTTTATGTTGTGGCCAGTGCCTCAGATTTTGGCATGATCTGGGACTAAAAATTGTCCAGCATCTTTTGCTTCTGGCTAGTCCAGGCCTTAGTAGATCTAGTTGAAGACCCATACGGAAGTTCTGCTGGTGCCATGAAGGAGAGCTTTCTTGGAAGCCCATCTAAATAATTCTACTTACTTCTCATGGTCACCCTATCTTCATGAGCATCTGGAAAATGTTTTTAGCTGAGCACAATGCTGCTTTCTCAGTGATATGGTGGTTCCATCACTAAGGAAGATGTTGTCAGCTGCTGCTGAGTTTGCTGCCAACTCATGGCAACCCCACACACAATGGAATGAAATGCTGTTGGGTCCTGCACTGTCCCCATGATTGGTTGTGAATCAGTCCATTGTGATTCATAGGGTTTCATTGGCTAGTATTTGAAGTAGATCTCCAGGCCTTTCTTCCTAGTCTGTCTTAGTCTGGAAGCTTTGCTGAAACCTGTTCAGCATCATAGCAACACGCAGGTCTCCACTGACAGACGGTTGGTAGCTGTGCATGAAGTGCATTGGCTGGGAATCCAGCCTGGGTCTCCTGCATAGTCAAGAATTCCACCACTGAACCACCAATGCCCCCTACTAAGGAAGAAGGGGTCGACAGTGTTGGGTTGACAATTAAATCTCTTGTTTTCTGATTGTTCCCTTTTTGTTGCATTTTAATTTATAATTGCACTCTAGCTCGTTGAAGATATTATAGTTCCTTCTTTTATTTCCTGCATCCGGCATTACTCCTGTTTCTTTTCTTTCTTTCTTTTTGGTCTCTTGTAAGTTGAAAATTTCTTTTAAACTTTTGGTGATCCTTGTCCAACTGCTTTCTAGGTTTTCTACCTATCTCTGTGTATCCAGCCTTGTTTCTTACTACCACTCACCTCCCTGATAGGCTGTTGCCTCTAGACTGTGAACCTTTTCTGGGGGACTGGCATGCTTTTGCAGTATCCTTGTGTAGGTCCTCAAGTTGAAACTTCCTCCATTCTGCGTGGTCTCTTATCTCTCTTCCATCTGCTTTCCATCTTCCAAAAGCTTGCTCAAAGTTTTTTTCTACTGTTGTCTCTTTTCTGATTCTTCTTTCCTCGTGGGTTATTGCCTTAAATTCCGATACTGTCATTTTGGTGGGGTTTTGGGAGGCAATGGAGATAAATATGTGTCCAGCCCATTGTGTTTAATCAGAAGTCCAGTGTATATATACTTTTAGATGTGCATCATAGAATGAAAGAGTAGAAAAACACTGATTGAACAAAACTTTACAATTTTTGCTGAGGCATAATTTCACATAAGTAAAATATATGCTGCCTTATTTAACATTAAAAAAATTCTGCTATATTATAAAAATGATTTGAGGTGGCTTCTAAAAGTTCCAAATCCACAGAATATAATAAGGCAAAATGTAAATTATGAATAGAGGGATGGTGAATGCAGAACAAGTAAAAAATGAGCACAATAAAGATAAACTAAAGCCATAAATGAGATAAAATCCATGCTGTTTATGTTCCAGTATATGTTCTAGTAGTGAGTTCTAAACTTAATCTTTTAGCAGCCAATTCAAAGATAGAATCATGACCACATCAATGTTTTTCTCACAGCCCAGCCTTTACTTACGCTGCTTTACTCACTTGGAAGGTAGGGTATAGGAGGAGGAAATGAACAATGCCTACCATATAATATATATTCAATACATAAGATTTTCTTCCCTTACACCTCTAAACAAACTTACTCCTTCAAGGAAGAAAAGGAAGTTAACAGATATTGAATACCTAAGTTCTAGACACTTCCTACAACTAACTGCATTCTACAGATGAGAAAACAGAAGGTCAGCAAGCCTAAGTAACCTGTCTAAAGAAGGCAAGCCTTAAACCCAGATCCTGACTTCAGTCTTGGTGTCTTTTCTACAATGTAATAATTGCTTCCAATGACACTCATCTGTCAATGTTACCTAGACAATGTAGTCAGAGAATGACACTCCTATGGCACTTCACTTGTTCTAATTAGTTGTCTGTCTTCGCTACAAACTTCTTAAGGGGAGGTACCAAACCATCCAGTACTAACCATAGTGCCTGCAGCAGTAATGATGGCTCAGTAGACATTTCTGGAAGAAATAAATGTACAATGAATTCAATGCTTTGCACAGAACAGTGGTACTATAAATGCTTACTGAATGAGACTTAATGACTTAGGCGTGCAGCTTCTGGAGGGAAGAAATGTTGAGTAAGAGAAAGAAAGCCTTCAGGACAACTGGAAATTGCCTGTAATGGCTCTGGTATTTTGTGGTTAGAAGGAATACACTTTAGGTTTATGACGACAGAATTCAATGACTACTTTTCTGTTATTCTAGTGAATTTAGACCACGGCAGTTCTGGCACCATAAGTCAAAGGATAGTTCACAGTTTGCCTTTAGAAATGTTAGAGATGTTTATACATTACTCAAATATAAACTTAAGTAAAACTGCATTAATTAGTTAATACATAGTGATCCTAAGCTAGCACATAAATAATTAAATTTCATTATGTACTTTTCTTTCTCTTTGTAGCCACAGTGGATCTCTCCATGGAGAATGTAATTAAATCATAAGGCAACACTAAATCTAGTTTTTTCTCATACAAAAAATACACCTTTCTTAGTTTCATCATCCCTGCACTACCCTCTATGCTTGTCCAGATAAGAAATTTGGAATGTATATCATCAAGGTTCTGGCAAGAAACAGCTCAAAACTCACATTATTCAAATGAAGAGACCTTAAAGAAAGGGGCGCTCTGACAAATGTGTGGGAAGACCTAAGAGCACAAGGCATCAGACGGTAGCAACAGTGAGAGGCTATTTTACTGACGGCTGAAAAGATAAGGGGAAGAAAACACCGTTACCAAAAACCAGAAAGAAAAAAAAAAATCTTGCGCCATGGAGGAGTACATTCAGGTGAGGGTTGTAGTTATGGAGGGTCTTGAGGGGCTGTACTGAAGCAGGAAGGAACGGGGACGAAATACCCCCATTCCTCCGTTCTTTCTCATTGCCATTCAATGCATCCTATTGGTGAAACTCAACTGAAATCCAACGGCCAAATGGCCCAGATGATGCAGTCTTTAGCGGACAGCCTTCTGCGGCCCAGGAAAAGAGTATAGTTAGATCTAGGGGAAGCCAGAGAATAGACTGGGGTCGGGGACAAACAGGATAACCAGGGCAGAATGCATTTATCCTTCCTTCTCTCTTTTCCTGCAGCCCAACTTTAGTCTGGACTGACAATTTTCCTTGCAGGATTTCCTGCTTTGATTTTAAGAGTCCTTATTTAATATTATTACATATCCCAGTCTCATTACCCAGGACCTTGGTCTACCATTGTTTGTTCTCCTCTTCATCTTCTATCGAAATCTTTGACACCTGCTTAGTTATAGTTAAGGAGCCCTGGTAGCACAACGGTTAAAGCATTCGACTGCTAACCGAAAGGATGGCGATTTGAAACGACCAGTGGCTCCGAGGGAGAAAGATGTGGCAGTCTGCTCCCATAGAGGTTTACAGCCTTGGAAACCCTCTGGGGTCACTATAAGTCAGAATTGACTCGATGGAAGTGGGTTTGGTTTGGTTTTTGGTTAGTTATAGTTATTTCTGAAATTTTTTTTGGATGGTATCATAGTTATCTAGTGCTGCTATAACAGAAATATCACAAACGGATGGCTTTAACAAAGAAAAATTTATTCTTTCACAGTTTAGGCGGCTAGAAGTCCAAATTCAGGGTGCCAGCTCCGAGGGAAGGCTTTCTCTCTCTGTTGGCTGTGGGAGAGGGACTTTGTCATCAATCTTCCCTGGGTCTAGGAGCTTCTCAGCACAGGGACCCTGGGTCCAAAGGACATGCTCCGCTCTCAGCACTTCTTAGTGGCATAAGGTCCTTCTCCTCTCTCTTTGATTCTCTTTCATATCTCAAAAGAGATTGACTCAAGATATAACCTAATCCTGTAGATTGAGTCCTGCCTCATTAACATTACTTCCTCTAATCCCACCTCATTAATATCATAGAGGTTAGAATTTACAACACATAGGAAAATTACATCAGCTCACAAAATTGTGGACAACCACACAATTCTGGGAATCATGGCCTAGCCAAATTGACACATAAATTTTTGGGGGACACAACTCAATCCGTAACAGGTGGCCTTTGTGGTTAACAAATTCTCTGAATTTCTGCATGTTTGTAAGTATCTTTCTATTACTTGGCAGGCAAATGATTTCTTGTCTGGCTATAGAAGTTTTAGATTTTAGACTTTATCCCTCTCAAGTCTGTAGAGCTGTTGCATAGTCCTCTCATTTCCAGTATTGTAGATGGCAAGTCTGTTGTAATCTGTTCTTCTTGGCTGGAAGCTTGGCACATTTTTCTTGTAATTCTTTTCTTGATCAGAAATGTCAGGTTCTTATCTGACTCAATGAAATGTTATTCTCTCTGTTTCGTTATTGTCTCATTTCTTTTTGCAACTCCTTTTGTTTCCATTTAGGTCTCCTACAGCTCTCCTCAAAGTCTCTTTTTTTTTCATAATTTCTCTCTCTTTGTATTTTTGCTCTGTAGTTGATGTTTCTTTGAGGTCTCTAATTGTGGTAGTGCTGTTGCTGTCCCTCAATTCATCTGCTGATTTTTTTAAATAGAGTTGATTTTTTATTTGGACATTAGTTTTTAAAGCATTTTTGGGTTTACAGAAACACTGCACAGAGAGTGCAAAGAGTTCCCATATACCCTTCCTTCCCCGGCCCCCGCACAATGTTTTCATCTGTTATTAACATCTTGCATCATATATTGCATGAACCAGTGTTGATCCCTTATTATTAACTAAAGTTCATAGTTTATATTAGCATTTACCCTTCGTGTAGTACAGCTGTATGGGTTTTGGGAAATGCATAATGCCATGTACTGTATCATACAGAATAGCTTAACTGCCCTAAAAATGCCCAGTGCCCCACGTAGTTGTCCCTCCCCTTTCCTTCTGAACCCCAGGCAACCACTGATCTTTTCACTGTTTCTGTAGCTTTGCTTTTTCCAGAATGTCCTATACGCCTAAAAACCAAAAACCTGTTGCTGTTAAGTTGATTCCAACTCATAGCGACCCTGTAGGAACAGAATTGAACTGCCCCATAAGGTTTCCAAGGAGCGGCTGGTGGATTTGAACTGCCGACCTTTTTGGTTAGCAGCTGAGCTGTTAACCAGTGTGCTACCAGGACTCCTGTATACACCTGTCCTTCACTTACCTCATTTTTCGGCATTTCTCATTTATGACAATAGTAAAAAATCTACTATCCAACTATTTTGCACATTAACGAGGTGGTGGGCATGATGGCAATGGCTGCGGAGCTTCCCCCCTCTCAAGGAGGGTCTCTGGAGGGTCTCCAGGAAGTTGGGCCACACTGCCCTGTGTCCTCTGCTCCCTCCTGCTGGCGGGGGCACTGCATCCAGCCTCTGTGTGGGGTGGCTTCCTCTGAGGCCATGGCCTCAGGGTGGATGCATCGGGTACCTGTTTTGGGTTCTCAGCTCCTGCTTTGCCTGAGACCCTGCAGCTCAAAATTGCTGTGGAGTGGGAAGGGAGGAAAGAAAGACAATAGAGAGGGTGTTTGGAAGAAATGCATGCGAATTTAATGACATCCCGAAGTGAGCTGAACTGGTGGAAGCCTCCACCTTGGTGGGGCTGGCTCAGGCACCCAGAGCCCCCAAAGGAAGCCTCAAGCCTCGGTGACTCTCTAGGCACAGACGGCAGAGCAGGCTCTGGAATTGTGAAAGCAGCGCTCACGGGGCTGGGAGTGGAGCTCCGGAGGCGGCTCCGCCAGGGAAGCTCTGACCCTGCACAGGAGGAAGGTGGAGTGGTTAAGCCGTGGGCTCTCTAGACATAGCCTGGCTTTATCCAGCTTTGTCTCCTCCAAGCCTCCTTCTCCACCGAGGAATAATCCATAACTGGACTTGTCATGGTGATGAGCACATCACTAAATCTTAGCTGTTATTATTTCTATGATATTTTCTAAATAAAAAACATCAGACAAATGAATGGTCTGAAAAAAGAAAAAAAAAATCCTCCATTTTCACAAAACGCTGATTTTCACATAATGACCTGTTTTTGGAACCTAACCATGTTGATAAGTGAGGAGTGGATGTAGTTGGAATCGTACAGTGTGTAGACTTTTAAGACGGACTTCTTTCACTAAGAAATATGCAGTTAAGTTTCCTCCATGTCTTTTTCATGGCTTGCTACTCCATTTCTTTTTATCACTGAATCATTTGCTGAATTTTTTAGTTTACAGATTATATATTTTTGATTATAAAAAGAGTTTTTTTCTTTTGATATTGACTTGAATTTCATAAAGTGTTCTTTTTTTGCCCAAGTTGTCCTGTCTCCTCCAGTAGCTCTAATTCATTAGGAGTTGAGATTTTTCTTGTCTGTTCTATATCTGGCTGCTGGACCGGCTTCGGTAGGTGGTTATTTTTCCTTGACTCCATATTGTAGCTCAGGTCTAGCTTCTGGGCTACCTTCTGCAATGGAAGGCTCAGTAGTTTCTGTCCCTAGTTTCTGGCAGTGACTCTTCAGGTAGGTCCTTGTTGCATCCTGAGACACCAAGAGGAAGCTTCTCTGCTCCTATGTTTCTTCATGCCCTTCCATCGGATAGAGGGGACACATCTTTACCTGCTCATGTTCTGGGGTGCAGGGAAACTGATGTTATTGTTCCCTTAGGGATTCAAGTCTACCCTGTGGGTCACTGCTCCAAACCACTGGGGTCAGAGCCTTACCCAGAAGCTCTCCCACTCCTGGTCCCCAAGCTCTCCTCGTATTGAAGGGAAGCTATCTTGCAACAGCTTTCTTGCCTACCTTCTGCAGGCCCAATACCTTACCTGAAACTGTGGACCAAGGGGAGGTGTATAGTTTTGGTTAGTAGTTAGTAGAGGAAGAAAGGCTGCATTTAATATGCTACTACTTTCCGGTATGTTAAAAAAAAAAAAAAATGCTTTACGCTTTCTATAGATGTACTATTAATATTTATCATGTTTTGAATATCTAGCAATTTAGAGTGTTTGCTTTTGAAATATATGTGTTTTTTTTTTTGTTTTTTTTTTTTTAATTTCTAACTACCCCTTTTCACTGGTGTAAAGCTGTTTTACATTTCAAAACCTGGGCTGTAGCATTTTCTCCTAAATGATAACTTTGAAATAAATGCATGCATATTTTATATATTGAGGGGTTGTCATGGTTATGGTTTCTGAGATGCTATGTTTAGCCTGTGGTTAGTAGACTATAGAATGTTTATAGTTAGAACCAGTGGAGAGAAATCCTAGCCAAAAAGTTTCATTTGGATGCAAAATGTGTGGCTCTTGGAAGGGTTATGTCGACTTTCTTGACTATGAAAAATTTTATTCAGGACTGGCACACTGGCAGTCCCTCTGAGGACCCCACCCTGTGGAAAAGATTCTACTTCAGGATCCTTTTTCACCCTTTCCTTCTTGAGTCAACAATCCAAGGATTAGCCAGGCATCATTCTTCAATATTTTACTACTCTTTGTGAATTTTGGACCAAAACGTTAGTCTCATTTTTCTAGAGTAGGGATTCTCAAACTGGGGGTGACATTTTTAAATGTCTGGAGACATTTTTGATTGCCACAACTGGTGGACCAGGGGATTGCTACTAACATTTAGCGGGTAGAGGCAAGGGGTCCTGCTAACCATCCTACAATGGTCCAAAGTTGAGAATTCCTTTTCTAGATTCTAGACTTTTTACCCAATTTTTTGGTACCATGCAATAATTTAAAATGTAAGTACACTGTGCTTGAAGAGTTAAGCTTAGCTATAATTTTAGATGCTTTTTTTTTTTCCCTTCCGAGAGCTGTGTGTTTGGAAATTATAGTTATAATAAACAGTGTTATCAAAAATTGAGCAGCATACAGAATTTGCTCTGCACAGCATGATGTTCTGGGTACTGTGTCTACTACTCCAAAGAATTAGTCTGCTCCAAAGGATTGGTTAATTAAATGTTGAGGTGAGTGAAAGAAATGGGTCTGAGTAAAAGAAAACAATTTAAAATAGTATAATTATTTAGAAATATTCTCCAAGAGTCAAAGTAAAGAGTGACTCTGAATCACATTTGGAATCTTCCTTGATTCCTTAGCTATGTCATCTATAATCTGCATCATTAAATCTTCCCAGATAACCCCAACTCACTACTGATCGTTTAGCAGTTCTCCTGGGCAGGTTAGTATGGATTGTTACAGTAGGAGAACTCATAAAATTGACAATATACATATTATGACAAAGAAATATGTAAGAAAGTTTTGATATGATTCTTTCAAACAAGCCCTTGATCCTCCATATTAAAAAAAAAATAAGCCTGTTACCACTTGTCCTCTGACAATGTCAAATGGATTTGGTAGGCAGGTGTAATTCTGTTTTTTTAAAAAAGTAAGAATGATATCCTGTTCACAGAGGCTTGACATTGTTTTAAGGATGAAGGTAGCCTGCAAGTAATCTCAATCATTAAGTATTGTTTTAAAATAAGTGTTCGTGAGCTTAAGCTTTATCTTAATTTTTTTCATGGACATTTTATTTTGTTATTTTAGTACATTTTCCTGTCCTTCTATTTTGGCAATTGAATTCCTGACACTTTTTAGTTCATAGTACATCATCACTGTACACTAGACACACCTCATGTTATTTTATTTTCCCTTTTATTCTGATACCTTTTTCTTCATAGGTAGCCATTCTAAGGTGTTTGATCAGTTCATACTTTTTTTTATTGTGCTTTAAGTGAAAATTTACAGTTCAAGTTGGTTTCTCATACAAAAATTTATACACACATTGCTATGTGACCCTAGCTATGATGTGACAGCACACTCCTCCTTTCCACCCGGATTTCCCATGTCCACTCAAACTGCTCCTGTCCTTTTCTCCTTCTCATCTCACCTCCAGACAGGAGCTTCCTGTTTAGTCTCACGTATCTACTTGAGCTAAGAAGCACACTCTTCACGAGTATCATTTTATGTCCCATAGTCCAGTCTAATCTTTGACTGAAGATTTGGCCTCCGGAATGGTCTCAGTTCTGGGCTAACAGAGAGTCCAGGGGCTGTGTCTTCTGGGGTCCCTTCAGTCTCAATCAGACAATTAAGTCTAGTCTTTTTACTAGAATTTGAGTTCTGCACCCACTTGTCTCCTGCTCCATCAGGGACTCTCTGTTGTGTTCCCTGTCAGGACAGTCATTGGTGGCGGCCGGGCACCATCTAATTCTTCTGGTCTCAGGCTGATGCAGTCTCTGGTTTATGCGGCCCTTTCTGTCTCTTGGGCTAATACTTCCTTTGTGACTTTGGTGTTCTTCATTCTCCTTTACTCCAGGTGGGTTGGGACCAATTGATGCATCTAGATGGCCACTTGCTAGCTTTTAAGACCCCAGATGCCGCTCACCAAAGTAGGATGCAGAACACATTCTTTCTTAATAAACTGTTATGCTCATTGACCTAGATGTCCTCTGAAACCGTGGTCCCCAGACCCCGCCCCTGCTACTCTGTCCCTCAGAGTGGTTGTATTCAGGAAGCTTCTTAGCTTTTGATTTAGTCCAGTTGTGCTGACTTCCTCTGTATTATGTGTTGTCCTTCCCTTCACCTAAGATAATTCTTGTCTACTATCTAGTTAGTGAGTAACCCTCTGCCTGCCTCCCCACCCTTGTAACCATCAAAGAATGTTTTCTTCTGTGTTTAAACTTTTTCTTGAGTTCTTATGATAGTGATCTCATACAATATTTGTCCTTTTGTGATTGACTAATTTCACTTAGCATAATGCCTTCTAGATTCATCCATGTTATGAGATGTTTCACGGATTCATTGTTGTTCTTTATCATTGTGTAGTATTCCATTGTCTGAATATACCATAATTTGTTTATCCATTCATCTGTTGATGGGTACCTAGGTTGTTTCCATGTTTTTGCTATTGTGCAAAGTGCTGCAGTGAACATGGGTGTGCATATATCTATTTGTGTGATGGCTCTTATTTCTCTGGGATATATTCCAAGGAGTGGGATTGCTGGATTGTATGGTACTTCTATTTCTAGCTTTTTAAGGAAGAGCCAAATCGATTTCCAGAGTGGTTGTACCATTTTACATTGCCAATCTGCAGAGTGTAAATGTCTCTCCACAACCTCTCCAACATTTATTATTTTGTGTTTTTTGGGTTGAGCTAGCCTCATTGGGGTGAGATGGTGTCTCATAGTAGTTTTGATTTGCCTTTTTCTAATGGCTAATGATTGTGAGCATTTCCTCATGTATCTGTTAGCCACTGAATGTCTTCTTTGGTGAAGGGCCTGTTCAAATCTTTTGTCCATTTTTAAATTGGGTTCTTTTTGTTGTTGAGGTTTTGCATTATCTTGTAGATTTTAGAGATTAGATGCTGATGAGATTTCTCATAGCCAAACATTTTTTCCCAGTCTGTAGGTTGTCTTTTTACTCTTTTAATGAGCATAAATGTTTGATTTTTAGCAGCTCCCAGTTATCTAGTTTCTCTTCTCGTGTTTATGCATTGTTATTTATGGTTTGTATTCTGTTTATGCCGTGTGCCAGGGCTCCTAGAGTTGTCTTTATTTTTTTCTTCCATGATCTTTATGGTTTTAGATTTTATATTTAGGTCTTTGATCCATTTTGAGTTAGTTTTCGTGCATGGTGTGAGGTATGGGTCTTGTTTCATTATTTTGCAGGTGGGTGTCTTAGGCATCTAGTGCTGCTCCAACAGAAATACCACAAGTGGATGGCTTTACAAAGAGAAATTTATTCTCTCACAGTCCAGTAGGCTACAAGTCTAAATTCAGGGCATCAGCTCCAGGGGAACTCTTTCTCCATCGGCTCTGGAGGAAAGTCCATGTCATCAGTCTTCCTTTGGTCTGGGGTCTTCTCTTTGCAGGAACCTCAGGTCCAAAGGACGTGCTCTGCTCCCAGCACTGCTTTCTTGGTGGTATGAGGTTCCCATGTGTCTCTGCTTGCTTCTGTCTTTTATATCTCAAAAGAGTTTGTATTAAGACGCTAATCTTGTCAACCTCATCAGTATAACCTCATCACGGTGATAGAATTTACAACACATGAGATCACATATAATCTCATCATAGTGGTAGAGGTTACAATACATAAGGAAATCACATCAGGTAAGACAATCATACAGTACTAGGAATCATGACCTAGCCAAGTTGCTACACAGATTTTTTTGGGGGGACACAATTCAGTCCATGACAGTGGGTATCCAGTTATGCCAGCACCGTTTGATAAAGAGACTGTCTTTTCCCCAATTAATGGACTTTGGGCCTTTGTCAAATATTAGTTGCTTATAGGTGGATGAATTTACTTCTGGATTCTCAGTTCTGTTTCGTTGGTCTGTGTATCTGTTGTTGTATCAGTACCAGGCTGTTTTGACTACTGTGGCAGTGTAATAGGTTCTAAAATCAGGTAGTATGAGGCCTCCCACTTTGTACTTCTTCTTCAGTAAAGCTCTACTTATCTGGGGCGTCTTCCCTTTTCATATGAATTTGGTGATTTGTTTCTCCATCTCATTAAAAAATGCCATTGGAATTTGGATCGGGATTGCATTGTATCTGTAGATTGCTTTTGGGTAGAGTTGACATTTTCACAATATTGAGTCTTCCTATCCATGAGCACAAGATATGTTTTTCCACTTATGTAGGTCTCTTTTGGTTTCTTGCAGCAGTGTCTTGTAGTTTTCTTTGTATAGGTCTTTTATGTCTCTGATTAGATTTATTCCTAAGTATTTTATCTTTTTGGGGGCTATTGTAAATCATATTGATTTGGTGATTTCCTCTTCAAAGTTCTCTTTGTTGGTATAGAGGAATCCAGCTGAATTTTGTATGTTTATCTTTTATCCTGATACTTTGCTGAAATCTTCTATTAGTTCCAGTAGTTTTCTTGTGGATTCTTTGGTGTTTTCTGTGTATAAGATCATATCATCTGTAAATAGAGATACTTTTACTTCTTCCTTACCAATCTGAATGCTCTTATTTCTTTTTCTAGCCTAATTGCTCTGGCTAGGACCTCCAGCACAGTGTTGAAGAAGAGTGGTGATAAGGGGCATCCTTGTCGGGTTACTGTTCTCAAGGAGAATGCTTTCAGACTCTCTCTGTTTAGCATGATATTGGCTGTTGGCTTTGTATAAATTCCCCTTATTATGTTGAGGAATTTCCCTTCTATTCCTATTTTGCTGAGAGTTTTTGTCATGAATGAAAGTTGGACTTTGTCAAATGCCTTTTCTGCATCAATTGATAAGATCACGTGGTTCTTGTCTTTTGTTTTATTTATGTGATGGATTACACTGATTGTTTTTCTAATGTTGAAACATCCCTGCATGCCTGGTATGAATCCCCCATGGTCATGATGAATTATTTTCTTGATGTTTTGTTGAATTCTGTTGGCTAGAATTTTGTTGAGGAATTTACGTCTTTGTTCTTGAGGGATATTGGTCTGTAATTTTCTTTTTTTGTGGTTTCTTTGTCTGGTTTTGGTATCAGGTTTATGCTGAATGAGTTTGAATGAGCTTGGGATATTCTGTCCTTTTCTGTGCTCTGAAAAACCTTTATTAGTAGCAGTGTTAACCCTTCTTTGCAAGTTTGGTAGAATTCTCCAGTAAAGCTGTCAGGGTGGGGTTTTTTTTTGTTGGGAGTTTTTTAATTACCTTTTCAATCTCTTCTTTTGTTATAGGTTTATTTAGTTGTTCTACCTCTGTTTGTGTTAGTTTAGGTAGGTAGTGTGTTTCTAGAAGTTTGTCCATTTCCTCCAGGTTTTCCAGTATGGTAGAGTACAGTTTTTCATAGTATTCTGTTGTGATTTTTTTTTTTCTTTTAATTTTTTTTATTGTACTTTAGATGAAGGTCTACAGAACAAATAGTTTCTCATTAAACAGTCAGTACACATGTTGTTTTATGACATTGATTAACAACCCCACGAGATGTCAACACTCTCCCTTGTTGACCTTGGAAGACCTTTTTTTTGGTGAAAATATATATAGCCAGAGTTCCACCGTTTTAAAAATTTTTACATATACAATTCAGTGACATCGATTACATTCTTCCCATTGTGCTGCTATTCTCACTATCCTTTTCCAAATTATTCCATCACTGTTATCTTCAACTCACTGCTCCCTAGGCTTCCCATCAAACCTTTTGAGTTGCTGATGTCAATTTCATCTCACATAGGTAATTCTTTTTTTTTTTTTTTTTGTACCTTAGATGAAGGTCTGCAGAACAAATAGTTTCTCATTAAACAGTTAGTACACATATTGCCCTATGACAATGGTTAACAACCCCATGACATGTCAACATTGTCCCTTCTCAACCTTGGGTTCCCTATCACCAGCTTTCCTGTCCCCTCCTGCCTTCTAGTCCTTGTCCCTGGACGGGGGACTGCTGTGCCTCATTAGTCCTGTTTTGTTTTATGAGGCTGTCCAATCCCTGGCTGAACGGTGATTATGATTCTCTTAATTTCGGTTGGGTCTGTTGTGTCACCCATCTCATTTCTTAGTAAGGTTATTTCCTTTCTCTCCTGTTTATCTTTTGTCAGTTTGGCCAGTGGTTACTCGATTTTGTTGATCTTTTTAATGAACCAGCTTTTGGTCTTGTTAACTCTTTCAATTTTTTTTTCCTATTTTCTATTCAATTCTCCTCTAATTTTTATTATTTCGTTTCTTCTGGTGCCCGAGGGCTCCTTTTGCTGCTCTCTTTCTATTTATTCGAGTTGTAAAGTTAATGTTTTGATTTTGGCCCTTTCTTCTTTTTGGATGAGTGCATTTATGGCTGTAAATTGACCTCTGAGCACTGCTGTTGCTGTGTTCCAAAGGTTCTGGTAGGGTGTGTTTCATTCTCATTTGATTCTGTGAATTTCTTTATTCTGTTTCCTTAATTTCTTCTATAACCAAGTAGTTTTTGAGCAAGGTGTTCAGTTTTCATGTGTTTGATTTTTTTCCCTTGCTTTTTCTGTTACTGATTTCTACTTTTATGGCTTTACAGTCAGAAAAGATTCTTTGTAAGATATCATTGCTTTGGATTCTGTTAAGGCTTGCTTTATGGCCTGATATGTGGTCTATTCTGGAGAATGTTCAATGTACATTGGAAAAGAAAGTATACTTGGTTGCTGTTGGGTGGAATGTTCTGTGTATGTCTATGAGATCAAGTTAGTGGATTGTGGCATTTAGATCTTCTGTGTCTTTATTAAGCTGCTTTCTGTATGTTTCGTCCTTCACCGAAAGTGGTGTGTTGATGTCTCCTACTATTATTGTGGAGCTGTCTATCTCTCTTTTCACTGCTATTAGTTGTATGTATTTTGGAGCCCTGTTGTTTGATGTGTAAATATTTATTATGGTTATGTCCTCCTGGTGTATTGACCCCTTAATCGTTATATAGTGTCCTTTCTTATACTTTGTGGTGGATTTTGCCTTAAAGTCTGTTTTATCAGAGATTAATATTGCCATTCCTGCTCTTTTTTGATTTTTGTTTGCTTGATATATTTTTTTCCATCCTTTGAGTTTTAGTTTGTTTGTGTCTTTAAGTCTAAGGTGTGTCTCTTGTAGGCAGCATGTAGATGGATCGTGTTTTTTTTAATCCATTCTGCCACTTTATTGGTGCATTTAGTCTATTTACATTCAGTATAATTATTGATAGGTATGAGTTTAATGCTGTCATTTTGATGTCTTTTTTCATGTGTTGTTGACAGTTTCTTTGTTCCACTTAATTTTCTGTGCTCAGTCATTTTTCTTTAAGTATTTTCATCGTTGTTGATTTTGTATTTGCTGAGTCTTTATGTTTTTCTTGTTTTTTATTTTGATGTGTAGGATTGTCAGTTTCCTTTGTGGTTGCCTTGATATTTACATCTGTTTTTCTAAGTTTAAACCAATCTTCTATTTCTTTATGTTGCCTTGACTTCCTCTCCATATGAAAGATCTATTACTACATTTTTTTAGTCCTTCTTTTTTCTCTTAATGTTGTCATCTTTTACATATTGATGTCTCTGCTTCCCTGTTCACAGTATTTTAGCTTTATGTTTGTGACTTCCCTATCTGGGTTCATATCTGGCTGTTCTTTCCTGTGTTCTAGTCTTGCATTGTCATCTGATGTTACTGATTTTCTAACCGAAGGACTCCCTTTAGTATTTCTTGTAATTTTGATTTGGTTTTTGCAAATTCCCTAAACTTACGTTTATATGGAAATGCCCTAATTTTGCAATCATATTTGAGAGACAGTTTTGCTGGATATATAATTCTTGGCTGGCAATTTTTTTCCTTTGAAGCTTTATATATATCATCCCATTGCCTTCTTGCCTGCATGGTGTCTGCTGAGTAGTCAGAGCTTATTCTTATTGACTCTCCTTTGTAGATGACTTTCATTTATCCCTAGCCGCTCTTAAAATTCTCTTTTTATCTTTGGTTTTTGCAAGTTTGATTATAATACGTCTTGGTGACTTTATTTTGGGATCTACTTCATGTGGGGTTCGATGAGTATCTTTGATAGATATCTTGTCATCTTTCACGATATCAGGGAAATTTTCTGCCAACAAATCTTCAACAATTCTCTCTGTATTTTCTGTTATCCCCTCCTGTTCTGGTACTCCAGTCGCTCTAAGGTTATTCCTCTTGATAGAGTCCCACATAATTCTTAGCGTTTCTTCATTTTTTAAAAATCTTTTACCTGATCTTTCCTCAAATAAGTTGGTGTCAAGTGCTTTATTTTCAATCTCACTAATTCTGACTTCCATTGCCTCAATTCTGCTCCTATAACTTTCTATTGAGTTGTCTAATTCTGAAATTTCGTTGTTAGTCTTCTGGATTTCTGTTTGTTGTCTCTCTGTGGATTCTTGCAGCCTGTCAAATTTGTCATTATGCTCTTGTATAACCTTCTTAAGTTCCTCTGTTGCTTTGTCTGTGTGTTTCTTGGCTTTTTCTGCGTTTTGCCTGATAGCCTTCCTGATCTCTTGAAGAACTCTGTATATAAATCTTTTGAATTCTACCTCTGGTAATTCTAAGAAGTTCTTTTGCTCTGGAAGGTTTCTTGATTCTTTGTTTTGATGGCTTGCTGAAGCCATCATGGTTTGCCTTGTTTTGTGATTTGATATTGACTGTTGTCTCTGAAGCATCAGTAAGTTATTATGTTTATTTTATGTTTGCTTACTGTATCCCAGCTTCTTGTTTTGTTTTATTTTGATATGCCCAGATAGGCTGGTCGTGTGAGCTAGTTTGAAGCTCTCATGTCATTCTCCAGGTGGCTAGAACTGTTACTAGATATATGAGCCTAGGAGTCTGTTTACTTTCCTTGTCTGGATTCAGCTGAAGTGTCCAGGAAGTCAGTCACCAGGTGTGTGGTGCAGACTCTTACCTACAGTCCTAGATGGGCAGGGGTGATTGGATAGGCACAGGTATCTGGCTGCAGTAGGTGGTGACACGCTGAGCAAGGCATGGGGCTGACGGCTGCTTCTGAGTGTCTAGGAGGAAAGCATGTCTGTGTTCCCTAGAGTATGTAGGTGGGTGGGTTTTGCAGTCGGACTATGGGCACCCAGTTCTGTTGGCTGTAAGGACTGGGAGGCATTACTTATTCTTGGACCTCTGTTGCAGGTGGCTAGATGACACAGGTGGAACCACTAGTCCTCAGGTCCCTGTTGTGGGTAGGTGATGACCCTGCTTAATGGAAGAGCAGTGTCAAGTGTCATGAACCTGCCATTCTACCATATAGCTGATACAGTTGAAATTAGGCTTCAGGTATATATCCTTTTGTATTGTGCTGAACGAGGGCCTATGCTGTTGAAATGGGTGCACACAGGTCTGGGGAGATGTGAATGGCATTCAGAGTCCGTGGACCCCTTATGCCTGTGCGTAGGCGAAGGAGCTGTGCCTGCCCTGAGTTCCCAGCTTACGGGAGCTGGCAGATTCTTTTTTTCCTGGTTGTTAGTTTGTTCCCTCTCCACGCCTGGGAGAGTGGCTCAGGGTGTGTGATGAGTCCTATTTCCGGTCCCGGGGATGCGGCAATTCCTGAAGCTGAGCCGGGACCCAGTGCAGAGTGGGGAGGGGGCGGGTAAATAGGAGAGAGGTTATTCCCAAACTGGGTGTTTTTTGATCCGTGGGGTGGGTTAGACAAAGGTACTGACTTATCTTTTGCTGACTGAGTGCCACTTTTCACTGGTTCTGGAGGCTTGAGTATACTCTTTGCTGCTTGATCTCTCCTGATGTGGAAAATGCGTTCTGAGCACCACCTCTTGCCTCACCATGCATGCCAGTTGATCTGGCCTGCAGGGTGCTGGTTCCCATCGGGTCAGGTCTGGCAACTCCTTGCTGCTTTTGAACCGTCTCTCCCTCCCCCTGCCACTCAGTCTGATTTTTCAATGTTGCCTTTGATGTTCAAGGCTCATAGATTGTCACATATAATTGATTGACTTGTTTTTTCGGGTCTTTGTTGTAATAGGGACCACAGAAATTGTCTGAAAACTCCACCAGCTTGGCCCTGCTTCTCCAGTTTATAGATTTTGTGTTCTTGTAAAATACATAGATTTGTGTGTGTGTGTGATGTGTATGTATGTGTTACAAATTTACAGATTTTAGACCCAATTGTATTTATTTTTTCATTGAATTTTGTTTTTTAAGATTTAACCGTGTGTGCAAAACAGTGCTATTGTAAAATGCTCAGATTTGTCAACCTTTGCAATGGTCTATACCCAGGGGTGAGATTTCTGGACCATGGGATATACACACATTTATTTTCATCAATAACTACTTGCCACATTACCCTCTAAGATGGCTACCACAGCTATATACTTGTTAGCACTGAATGAGAGTTTCTGTTTCCTCATATACTCATTATCAATGCTATCACCTGACTCGGTAATTTTGCTCATCTGATGGGTACAAAGTGATGTGTGTGTATGTGTGTGTGCGTGTGTCTGTGCACGTGTGCGCATACGTGCTGGCGAAACCAGCAGTCTATTTAATGATCCAACAAAGAAACTCTTGAAGCATAGTTCTGAAAATCCTGGATTACAGTCTTTAAACAAAACAAGAACTCTGAGATTTTATGGTCAGATCCCTACTGAGCAGAAGAGGGAAAGAGAGAATACCAATGCTCACAGTGAATCAGATTCTCCTTAATAATGACACAGTATTCCTCAAGGACTATCTCATGTTGTTTTAATATGCATTTTTCTGATTACAGGTAAGGTTGAGCATCTCTTTATATAGCTGTTAGCCATTTGGGCTTCCTCTTCATTAAATGGTCATTTTCCCTTGGTTACTGGATTTCCTTTCATGTCTTATTAATATATAGAAGTTGTTTGTATATTTTGGATATAATCCCTTGTTATATTTAGATGTTCTGTATCTTTTCTAAATCTTTCACTTATCTGTTACTTTGTTCTATGGGATCCTTCCTTGAAAAGAAATCCTTTACTTTGATGTCATATTCATTCATTTTTGTTTCATGATTAAGAATTTTGTGGCTTCTTAAACTGTGAAGATATTCTTCTACATATTCTTCTGATACTTTTATAATTTTACATTCATATTTGGGTAATTAATCTGTTTGAATTTTATATTTTTACATGGTATGAGGTAGTAGTCAACCTTTACCAGCATTTTTTTTTCCAGTTTCCCTAGAATCATATACACCTACTCCTAACTTCCTATCTCGTTATCTGACATTTCATATTTATGGCAATAAAAAAGAATCTATCTGACAGTTTTATGCATTAATGAGGCAGTGGGCATGGCGGCACTGGCTGCAGAACATCCCCTCCCTTGAGGAGGGTTTCTGGGCGGCCTCTGCGAAACCGGGCCGCACTGTCCCACACCCTCAGCTCCCTCCTCTAGGCATCAGAGAGGGTGTTCAGAAGAAATGCTTGCGAGTTTAAAAGACATACCAAAGTGAGCTGAACTGGGGCAGAAACCTCTGCCTCCCAGCACCCTCACAGGAATCCCTGAGCCTTGGTGACTTGCGAGACCCTGAGGTCAAAGTAGGCTCCAGACCGTGAATGCAGGGCTTGCAGGGATGGGGGTGGAGCCCTGGAGGCAGCTCCATGAGGGAATCTCTCACTCAGCACAGGAGGAAGGTGAAGTGGTTAAGCCCTGGGCCCTCCAGTTACACAGCCCAGATTTATCCAGCTTTGTCTCCTCCAAGCCTCCTTCTCCACAGAGGAATAATCCATAACTGGACTCATAAATCTTAGCTGTAATTATTACTATGATCATATTTTCTAAATTTAAAAAAATCAGACAAATGGATGGTCTGAAAACAGAAAACCCAAACTCCTCCATTTTCGCATAACACCAATTTTCACATAACGACCTGGTCTTTGGAACCTAACCATGTCGATAAGTGAGGAGTGGATGTACTGAGTAATCTATTCCCTCCCTCCTTGCTACTTCCTTGAGCATATTTCAAGGTCCATATATACACGAGTCTGTTTTTGAGATCTCTGTTAAATGTCTGTTTGTCTATAGCTACACCAGTGCTGCTGTGTTTTGTTTACTGCGTTTGAGGTATGTCAAACATTGTGTAGTATAAATCTTTCCTGTCTGTAGTTTTTCAAAATTAATTTAGCTATTTTTGTACTTTTTTGTATTTGTACTTCTATTCTTCCATATAAACTTTAGAATTAGTTTGTGGAGTTCTTCAAACAATCCAGCTACTATTTGATTGAAATTGCTAAAATTTGTAGAACAATACAGAAAAATTTTTTTTCCTTTTTTTTTCTTTTATTGTACTTTAAGTGAAAGTTTACAATTCAAGTTAGTCTCCCATACAAAAATTTATACATACATTGTTATGTGACCCTAGTAGCTCTCACTATACTGTGACAGCACACTCTTCCTTTCCACTCCGGATTTCTCGTGTCCATTCAGTCAGCTTCTGACCCTCTCTGCCTTCTTGTCTCACCTCTGGACAGGAGCTGCCCATTTAGTCTCATGTATCTACTTGAGCTAAGAAGCACACTCTTCACGAGTATCATTTTATGTCCCATAGTCCAGTCTAATCTTTGACTGAAGAGTTGGCCTCGGGAATGGTTTTAGTGCTGGGTTGACAGAGAGTCCAGGGGCAGTGCTTCCTGGGGTTCTTCAGACCATTAAGTCTGGTTGTTTTACTAGAATTTGAGTTCTGCACCCCACTTTTCTTCTTCTCCAACAGGGACTCTCTGTTGTGTTCTCTGTCAAGGCGGTCATTGGTGGACCTGGGTACCATCTGGTTCTGTCTCAGGCTGTTGTGGTCTCTGGTTTATGCGGCCCTTTCTGTCTCTTGGGCTAATACTTCCTTTGTGACTTTGGTGTTCTTCATTCTCCTTTACTCCAGGTGGGTTGGGACCAATTGATGCATCTAGATGGCCACTTGCTAGCTTTTAAGACCCCAGATGCCGCTCACCAAAGTAGGATGCAGAACACATTCTTTCTTAATAAACTGTTATGCTCATTGACCTAGATGTCCTCTGAAACCGTGGTCCCCAGACCCCGCCCCTGCTACTCTGTCCCTCAGAGTGGTTGTATTCAGGAAGCTTCTTAGCTTTTGATTTAGTCCAGTTGTGCTGACTTCCTCTGTATTATGTGTTGTCCTTCCCTTCACCTAAGATAATTCTTGTCTACTATCTAGTTAGTGAGTAACCCTCTGCCTGCCTCCCCACCCTTGTAACCATCAAAGAATGTTTTCTTCTGTGTTTAAACTTTTTCTTGAGTTCTTATGATAGTGATCTCATACAATATTTGTCCTTTTGTGATTGACTAATTTCACTTAGCATAATGCCTTCTAGATTCATCCATGTTATGAGATGTTTCACGGATTCATTGTTGTTCTTTATCATTGTGTAGTATTCCATTGTCTGAATATACCATAATTTGTTTATCCATTCATCTGTTGATGGGTACCTAGGTTGTTTCCATGTTTTTGCTATTGTGCAAAGTGCTGCAGTGAACATGGGTGTGCATATATCTATTTGTGTGATGGCTCTTATTTCTCTGGGATATATTCCAAGGAGTGGGATTGCTGGATTGTATGGTACTTCTATTTCTAGCTTTTTAAGGAAGAGCCAAATCGATTTCCAGAGTGGTTGTACCATTTTACATTGCCAATCTGCAGAGTGTAAATGTCTCTCCACAACCTCTCCAACATTTATTATTTTGTGTTTTTTGGGTTGAGCTAGCCTCATTGGGACCAATTGATGCATCTTAGATGGCTGCTCGCTAGCTTTTAAGACCCCAGATGCTGCTCATGAAAGTATGATGCAGAATATTTTCTTAATAAACTTTGTTATGCCAGTTGACCTAGATGTCCCCTGAAATCATGGTCCCCAGACCTCCACCCCTGCTTCCTTGTCTCTTGAAGTGTTTGTTTGTATTCAGGATACTTCTTAGCTTTGGTTTAGTCCAGTTGTAAGAAGCACAGTCTTCACAAGTATCATTTTATGACCCATAGCCCATGTCTGAAGAGTTGGCCTCAGGACTGGTTTTAGTTTTGGCCTAACAGAGAGTCTGGAGGCCATGTCTTCCGGAGTCCCTCTAGTCTCAATCAAACCATTTTTACTAGAATTTGAGTTCTGCACCCCACTTGTCTCCTGCTCCATCAGGGGCTCTCTGTATTGTTCCCTGCCAGGATGGTCATTGGTGGTAGCCGGACATCATCTAGTTTTCTGGTCTCAGGCTGATGCAGTCTCTGGTTTATGTGGCCCTTTTTGTCTCTTGGGCTAATACCTTCCTTGTGTCTGTGGTGTTCTTCATTCTCTTTTACTCCTGGTGGTTTGGGACCAGTTGATGCATCTTAGATGGCCGCTCGATAGCTTTTAAGACCCCAGAAGCCACTCACCTAAGTGGAATGCAGAACATTTTCTTAATAAATTTTGTTATGCCAGTTGACCTAGACGTCCTCTGAAACCGTGGTCCCCAGACCCCCGCCCCTGCTACTGTGTCCCTTGAAGTGTTTGATTGTATTCAGGAAACTTCTTAGCTTTTGGTTTAGTCCAGTTGTGCTGACTTCCCCTGTATTATGGGTTGTCCCTCCCTTCACCTAAGATAATTCTTGTCTACTGTCTAGGTAGTGAATACCCCTCTTTCTCCCTCCCCACCCTTGTAACCATCATAGAATGTTTTCTTCTGTGTTTAATTCTTTTCTTGAGTTCTTATAATAGTGGTCTTGTACAATATTTGTCCTTTTGCAACGGACTAAATTCACTCAGCATAATGCCTTCCAGATTCCTCCATGTTATAAGATGTTTCATGGATTCGTTGTTGTTCTTTATCGTTGCATAGTATTGCGTTGTGTGAATATACCATAATTTGTTTATCCATTCATCCATTGTTGGGCACCTAGGTTGTTTCCATCTTTTTGCTATCGTGAACCGTGCTGCAATGAAAATGGATGTGCATATATCTATTTGTGTAATGGCTTTTATTTTTCTAGGACATATTCCAAGGAGCGGGATTGCTGGATTGTATGGTACTTCTATTTCTAGCTTTTTAAGGAAGCACCAAATTGATTTCCAAAGTGGTTGTACCATTTTACATTCTCACCAACAGTGCATAAGTGTTCCAGTCGCTCCACAACTTCTCCAACATTTATTATTTTGTGTTTTTTGGATTAAAGTTAGCCTTGTTGGGGTGAGTATATTTTAAAATTTAAAGACTTCTTTAACATTCCTTCAACATGTTTTTAAAATTATGGGTAAAGTTCTCATTTATCAAGTTAAATCCAGAACTTCATAGTTTTTGCTGCTGCTCTCAGTGGTATCTCGTTTTCAATTATATCTTCTAGTTGGTTAGTATAAAAGGTGCTGTTGAAAAGTTTGTCTTTTATCTGGGACATGGCTCACCTCTCATTAGTTTGTAGTGTTGATTGATTTTTCTCTATAGACGATGGAGTCATCTCCAAATTATGACAGTTTTAGCTGTTTTCTTTCAGTTGCATATCTTTTTCTTATCTTATTACATTGGCCAGAATTTCCAGCACTATGTGAAATCTTTGACTTGTTCCTATCTTTATAGGAATGCTTCCAAATATTCTCTTTTTTACACTGTTCTACCCTATGCTTTTATTTTTGGTAAATGTCTTTTATGTGGTAAAATGTATATAACAAAATTTTTGCCATTTTAACCACTTTTAGTGTATAATTCGAAGCCTCAGTGGTGCAGTGGTTAAGTGCTACAGCTGCTAACCAAAAGGTTGACAGTTGTAATCCACCAGCCACTCCTTGGAAACCCTATGGGGCAGTTCTACTCTGTCCAGTAGGGTCACTATGAGTTGGAATTGACTCGATGGCAATGGGTTTGGTTTTTTTTTTTTTTTTTTTTTTTTTTTGGTTTAGTGTACAAATTCAGTGACATTAATTACATTCACTGTGTTGTATAGCCTTCACTATTCCCATTTCCAAAATTTTTTTATCACCCTAAACAGAAACTCAGTACCCCTTAAGCAATAGCCCTCTGTTCATTTGCTTCTCCCCAGCCCCTAATAAATACTTATAAACTTTTTTCTTTATGCATTTGCCTATTCTAGATGTTTCATATAAGTTGAGTATACAGTATTTGTCCTTTTTTATCTGCCTTATTTCACTTAGCATAATATTTTCAAGGTTCATTCATGGTGTAGCCTGTATCAGAACTTTATTTCTCTTTATGGATGAATAATACCATCTATTGTATGGATATGCCACGTTTTGTTTATCCATTCATCTGTTGATGGACTCTTGGGTTGTTTCCATCTTTTGGCTGTTGTGAGTAATTCTTAAAATAGTGGTTCTTTGTATAGCTTTGTCTTCCATCCTAATGTGAAAACACTTTAAGTGCCAAGAACCCTGTTTTTTTAATCTTTGTGTTTCCCATGGTACTATGTATATATAGTAGGTGTCAAAAATATGTTGAGTTGTATTAAACTGAATATTGTTACATACTAATCTTAGAAGAATAAAGTAGCTTCTTGACTTCAGAAAGCCAAGAATAAAATTTCCATGTATTGAAGTGCTTTGTGAATTGCTAAATCTGACCATGTGCAAGTGACCATGCTTCTCTGCGCTTCAATTTTCTTATTGCAAAATGGTGGTAAAACCTACTTCATAGGATTTGAAGGATTAAATGGGGCAAGTAGAAAGCTGTTTCAATTGGAGCAATGAAGGAATGCAGTAAAATGTGGATACCAGAAGTAAGGGAAAGGGCCAGGCTCTAGAAGAGGTAGCTAATTAATGGTTTAAGTACACCAAGGAATGGAACTTGTAACCAGACATGTCTTCCAACCCCTGCCACCTGCTTCTAGTTTCTCTTCCTCCTCTCAATGATTGAATAGGGAAGGCATCAGAAATAGCGCCACTGCCAGCACCATGATGATCAGAGTGCACCTGCAGCTGAAGCAAGTGTTCTCATTCTGTGCTTTATTTTTGTTTATATTTTAACGTTTTTACTGAGGTGTAATAGTACACCTTCTTTTATAGTTGAACAGTTTTTGAAAATGGGTGCATTTTTCTGCTATTATAAATTAAAAATTCTTTATATATGTAATTTATAACTTCAGATTCTTATTTATCTGCCATTTAAAATTTTCTTCTTTTGTTATTAAAAATCTTTTTACTTGCCATTATCATGTTCAATAAAAAGTGACACAGTTTAACTGCAAGGTTACTCATCCTTGACCTTCACTCACCCTTACTGATGTGTTGAACAAAATTAATGTGCCAAAAGTTTACTCATGGAATTTTGATAAACTGATCATTTAACAAGGATTAGTATTTTCAGCTCCTTTTGGACTTTTCTCATTTACCTTTACATTCTTGAAGTATTACACTGTTTTTACAATTACCCTGTGGAGGCCACTGAGGAGATAATGTTTAACTCTGTGAAGTAGGACTGTATGAGCACCAAACCAAAACCAAACCCATTGCCGTTGAGTCAATTCCAACTGATAGTGACCCCATAGGACAGAGTAGAACTGCCCCACAGGGTTTCCAAGGAGCGGCTGGTAGATTCAAACTGCAAACCTTTTGGTTAGCAGCCAAGCTCTTAACCACTGCACTACCAGGTCTCTTGTATGAGCACAGATGTTGCTTTAACTGTCCCAGACTCACATATCTCTTATTGATGTTAGTGCTTTTGAGTGTATGCTTTCCTCTGTGTCCTCATCTGATTCTCACAGGACCCCACTCTGTCAGAAACGGCAGATGGAGTTTTTGTTTTACAGATGAGGAAATGGAAGCCCACTTAAGGAACTTGCATGTTGTTGTTAGGTGCCGTCAAGTCGGTTCTGACTTATAGCAGCCCTGTAGGAAGAACAGAGCTGCCCCATAGGATTTCCAAGGAGTGACTGGTGGATTTGAACTGCCGACCTTTTGGTTAGCAGCTGAGCTCTTAACCACTATGCCACCAGTGCTCCAAGGAACTTGCATGCAGCTCTCAAATGATGACACTGAAGGCCTCCCATCTTTAATCCTAATATCATTTATGGTTTGAATATATTTTTCCAATGAGTTAGTCTAGTTGTTAATTAAAACTAAATGGGGCAGTGAAAATGTTTTGGAAGTAGATAGTGGTGAAGATCTGTGAATGTAATTAATGCCAAAGAATTATATACTTAAAAATGGCTAAGATGGCAAATTTTATGTTACATATAGATTTTGCAGCAATAAAATAAAATAAAAGTAGAAGCCAGGCTTTTTAATGTTCATTTTAAATCAGTTTGTGTTTATTGATTTTCTGGTGTATGCCTGACAGAAAGAAGAAGAATACATCCCGGTGAAGAAATCACCTGGCCTTGGGAAATAAAACCAACCCTACCTCTCTTCATAAAGGAGGGGAGCCCTTTCATTCTCTTTAATTCCCCGCCACCATTTTTGTCCTTCTGGAAGTTTTCTGACTGTAATTAATGGTGTCAAGAGTTTAAAGAAAGAAATGGTAGCATCTTCTAGCTAAATAATGCCTTTAAAGTGGCCAATGTGGCAAGATTTTCATAGCTTTTTACCCTGATGATTAAAGTTATGTCGGGGACAAGGATATCGAAGATTACTAATGAGCTGTGTGTGTGTTCCCTATGTGGGCTCTTTTATATATGGATATATATGCACGCACACACATGTAGATATGCCTATAGATTAATCTATCTGTGCATACCTGTGTATTCACATATTCATACCCATATGCATATATACCTGTATATATATTTGTGTAATCATACACATAATTTTTGGTTGTTGGCATTGTTGCAAAATTGTATTTGTCATATACTTTACTAATAATGTCCTTTTCTCTTGTGTACTTCTTAGTGACATCATTTACCTTGGTCAGACTTTGTGTACTTCACCCACATTCAGTGTTACCTTTCCCCTCACCAAAAATAACAAGTGTCTATTATCTTGAGAGTGCTTCCCCCTTCCCCTTCCCAATCCCTGATAACCAATGAACCTTGGTCTCTCTCTCTGTATCTATTCTTGTACTAATGCACTTTTGAAATGCCCTTCATGACTGTATCTTTCAGCTTACTTGATTATAGCAAATGCATTAAATTTGTTCTAATTGCTAAATAGAAGACTTAGATATTTAAGGATTTTTCTCTGTGGTATGTATTTTTTTAAAGTTTGGATTTATAAAATATTTAGTCATAAGTTTTTTCAAAGTTCTTGCATAATTTTTATTCTTTTTGTATTACATGCTTCTTTAATTCAGTAAAATTTTAAATACAGTTTTGTATTAAAATTTTAAGAATTGCATTAATATTTTAAACTATCAGAGTTTAAGAAGTCTGAATTTAAAAGTATACATAGAATACCGAAGTCACTAAAATAAAGTGCTGATTTGTTGTTGTTGACCTCCCTTTGTTAATTTTTTGGTGAGGCTAGTGCCACCATTCAATGATGAGATAAAATGGGTTTACATTTACTTTTAATTGTCTTTAAGCTAATCATTTACAAATTGTCATGGCTGAGGAACATATTAATGACATTGCATACTGTTGAAGGGTAAAAAAGAAAACAAAAGCTCATGTACTACAACCACACAACAACACAAAAATTCTTCCTCCTGAGGGATAATGAAAAAAAAAATGACATAAATTTTATGTGTTACAAATTTAATTATTTCTCCTTTTATCCTTAATCAAATAGGGCTCCCAAATATTTAAATTAAGACATTTTAAGTTTCACATTCTCAGGAAGCATCAGTATTAATGGTGAAACTAGTATATTTTAGTTTTGGTGCCATTTCTTGTTTTTATGTCAAATGTTTAGAACACAAAATATACTTTAGTATCAATTCTCATAAAACTAGAAAAATTTCACAAATAAGAGTTATTTTTCTAATAAAATAAACCAAGAAACCTAGTGACTATGGAACAATTAATTCTTTGTCCCCATGTATTCCAAACCACAAATTAACATTTGCCCAATGAAAATTTTGGTTTTCATTTTACTTACTCTGTGCAGTATACTTATAATCCAAAGTGAATTATAGTAGCAAGATTTATTTTAATTTAGATAACTTCTGGTCCTTAAAAGAATAAATTTTCATTTGAATTTCTGTGTAATTACTATGCAATTCTAAAATTATCTACCTTTTAATTCTTATCAGATTGCCTACTCTTCAATTTACAGATACACTGCTAGAGTAAAATAAGCTTATCTACCTTATCTACTTTGAAAATATTTGTCTATTATTTAGGGTTGACTGTTTTCTAGACATTTTAGATATCTAGTTTTCTTTGTAGGGGGACCCCTGTTGGTGCAGTGGTTAAGCGCTTGGCTGATAACTGAAAGGTCGGAGTTTGAACCCACCAGCCACTCCACAGGAGAAAGATGTGGCAGTCTGCTTCTGTAAAGATTACAGCTTGGAAGCCCTATGGGGTAGTTCTACTCTGTCCTATAGGGTCACTATGAATTGGAATCGACTTGATGGCAGTGGGGTTAGTCTTCTTTCGAGAAATTCCCTTGATGCTCTTCCCTGTACTAAGATTATTTTCCCAATGCTTTTTTCTGTGAGATGGTATTTTTTTTTGTCTTTTGTTGTTGTTCTATTGAGTTGATTTCGACTCACAGCAACCCCATGTGACAGAGTAGAACTGCTCCATAGGATTTTCTAGGTTGTAATCTTTAAGGGAGCAGGTTGCCAGGTCTTTCTCCTGTGGAACGGCTGGGTGGATTCCAACTACCAACCTTTCGGTTAGCGACCAAGCCCTGATTGTTGTGCTACCAGGGATGTTTTTTGTTTTTGGTATTTCTCAAAATTTACTCTGATATGTTTCACTTCTTTCCTGTTCTAAGTGAATCCAAATAAATGTTTTGTACTTAAATTGTATTTAGAACATAATTTATGTTTGCTGCATATGAATCTCTTATATGTAATCTTTTCCCCAATTAATGGTAAAAAGCTGTTCTATCTAGCATTTTGTTATTTATTCTTTTAGGTGATATTATAAAATAAATTATATATACAATTATAAAAACTTCCCTGAGCTCTAAATAATCACCAAATTCCTTCTGAGTTATCAAAATTTGGCTTATGTTAGTATTATTACGTATTTTAGAAATTAATGCATTCAAATTCTTTTGAGTAATTAAAAATAACTGACTTGTTTTTGACATATAGAATATTGACTCGAGTGTATGATATATCACATTAGAGATGTTACTTAGTGTTTTTAGTAGAAGTTCCTCCATTATGCTCTCATAATATACTCTCTATATATTTATCACAGAAAATATCTAACTCTGTCTTATATTAAATATGTTAATGCTTTCCAATGAAAGACTACCAGGAACACACCTGTAGTTGAACAAGTTGGGTTTATTACTCATCGTATTGGGAGAATGTATACCCCAGGAGCAGTGGGGTATCTCAGCAAGAGGGTTTTAGAACGGACTTATTATAGGATTTAGGCTTGTGTTGGGTGATCTTGGAGAGAGTCTAAAGAAGTGGGGCTATACTCAGCTTGGATGCTGTCAGGAAGTAGAATAATTGCATGATTGGGTCCATTAAATCTTATCCAGAAGGAGGGAAGAATAGAATGAGGCCAAAGCTGTAACTGGTAAAGGAGCTGCTGTCACTCCTATTAGGATAGTTAGTTTGGTCTTGTTTTGTGGTTTGGACAATGTTCATGCTTTGTCTGTGTTCAGACATGATTGTGGAGTGATCTTGTTTTTATCTTGATCCATCATGGCTACAGAGTAGCCTTGTCTGATGTTGATCTGTGAAATTTTTTATGCTCAAAAGGAGAAGATCAAGACCTAGTTGTGAATGCCAGGACAGCCCCAAGTAACACCAAGGCCTAGCTGATAGTGCTAAGCCCACTGCTGGAGCCTTTCATCTTAGCCAGGAATCACATCTTCATTTTTGGCTTCCCAGTTCTCAGCAGTCATTGTCAGAGAGACCAACAATCAAGTACTTACTATATCCACATACATGCTGCCTACCATAGAAGGTCAGAAAGAAGGAAATAATAGAAGTTGAATTTAGGGGCTTCCAGACTCTCATTTTTAAATTGTAGTGGAATTTGCTGATTGCAGATATTGAAGAATTTTTTGTTTTTTACTTTGGGGTTAAACCAGCATTTTGCTTCTTTGTACTAAGTAAAAAGAGCTAAACCCTTACCTTATAGCTCATCTAGCTTGATGGGAAAATTGACCCTATTTTGGTAATCTGAAGATAATGCAAATAAGCTTTACTACCGTTTTATTTGCTTCAGAATGGGGAAATAGTTAAAAAAATATATTTTATCAGAAAAAAAATCTTTTTTAAAAAGAAAAACAATTAAAAAAAAAAAATGCTATCCAAACCCACTGCCGTTGAGTGGATTCTGATTCACAGCGACCCTGAGTGGAACTGTCCCATACGGATTCCAAGGCTGTAAATCTTTTTGGAAGCAGACAGCTACATCTTTCTCCCATAGAGCTACTGTGGGTTTGAACCACCAACCTTTTGGTTGGCAACCAAGCACTTTAACCACTGTGCCATCAGGGCTCCTTTTAAAATGCTATAGCGAAAGTTAATTTATCTTTTTAACTTCCCCTACTCCTTCAAGAATTGTCTGTTGGCAGTAGTTCGGAATATAACCTTCCAAATATCTTAAGTGGTGTTAAAATAAAAATAATATTAAGCCAATAATAGAAATGAAGTTTATTTAATATACGATTTACAAATTGGTACATTTCTGACTAGAGAGTCAAAAATGTTCCAAAGAAGAAAGATCTTTCAAAGATTCTTATCCCCCAGTTTATCACTAGTAATTATACATTGTCATGGAAATAGGGCCAGAACAGTGTTTACATAATAACTCGTGGACATGCAACACTTTCTTGAAGAACAATTCAGATAATTACTGATTTACCCTAAAACATAGCTTCCAGTCTGACCTTTGGAGTTTCTGTTGTCAAAACTGCACGTAGAGAATTCTTTAAAAGAACACGATGCCCAAGGCAAAATGTTCTTACTAATTATGCTAAACTGTTATTTGACTTAAAGATGAAAACAGTTTTCCCAAAGTTTAAGGTTCAAAGATTATCTCAGGGTAATAGTTTGGGTGGGTAATTTCAACCTTAAAATCTGGATTCCATGAGAATTAAAAACTCCATTCCCAAGTGCCTATGCACATGTAGAGGTTTCAAAACATAAAAGGGCTCACACATGTAGGTTTGAATCATAGCTCTGAACCAGTTATTTATCTTCTCAGGCTTTAGTTTACTCATCTCTATCTTTCAGAGTTTTAAAGGATTAAATGATTTAAAGCCTTGCATTTAAATGCTTAACACAGTATTGTTGTTAGCTAACAAGGAGTAGGCCCCTGACTCATGGTGACCCCATGCACGACAGAACAAAATGCTGCCTGGTCCTGCACCATCCCCATGATCAGCTGCGAATCTGACCATTGTGATCCATAGAGTTCTCATTGGCTGATTTTTCATAAGTAGATTACCACATCTTTCTTCCTAATCTGTCTCAGTCTAGAAGCTGTGCTGAAACCTATTCAGCATTATAACAACACACAGGCCTCCACTGGCAGATGGGTGGTGGCTGCACATGAGGTGCTTTGGCTGCGAATGGAACTGGGTGTCCTGCGTGGAAGGTGAGAATTGTACCACTGAACCACCACTGCCTCATGCTTAACACATAATAATTCCTAAAATGTTAACTATGGCCATTATTAATAATTTATTTTGTTCAAATATGGAGATGGTCTGACTAGGTATAGGATGCTGTAAACACAGTTTTTTAGTGTTGACAGATATGTGTGATGTCAGTCTGTTTTTCTTTGTTTGGTGTATAGGAAAGAGTTAGCAGAGCAGGCTGGAGACTGCTATCCTTAAAATGGCTTCCTTTCTAGTTTGGCTCTTGGCTGGCATCTGGAAACTTGGATTTCAGAAAGATTTGCACCATTCCCTGATAAGAGTGGCTTACTGTGACTAAATTGCACGAACAATATGGTTTATGCTGAACACCCATTTTCCTTCTGGGAGTCTGGAATTTCGGTACGTGCCTGGCAGAGGGTACCTAATGCGATGGTCCCCCAATAAAAAACCTGGGCACTGAGTCTCTAAGGAAATTTCATGGTAGACAACATTTCACACATGTTGTCACAGTTCATTGCTGGGAGAATTAAGCGCATCCTGTGTGATTCCACTGGGAGAGAACGCTTGGAAATTTGGGCCTTGTTTCCTCTGGATGTTTCTTCAGACATCTTTTCCCTTTGCTGCTCACACTTGGTATGCTTTCACTGTAATACATTATAGCCGTGGGTATGACTATGTGCTGAGTCCTGTGAATCCTCCTAGTGAATCATCAAATCTGGGGCAGACCCTTGAGGCAGTAGGTAATCTGTATTTCCTGTCTGGAATTATACGAGGTTTAGCCCCTATTCTTGGAATTCAGCATTTCACTAGGATGTGCATAGGGATCTGTATTCCTGTATTTGATGTGTTTTACTAAGCTGAAGATTTGTTAATTATTGCTTCTCATCTACTCTTCTGCTAATACCTTCCTTTGTAACGTTGAACCTTTTTTCTTCAGTGTTCTGGAAAATTATTTGAGATGGACTTCTTACTTAACTAACACAGTTTTCATTTGCAAATAGTTCCCTCTTTTGCCTGTGTATTTCCAGCAGGTGCTTTTCCAGGTCTGGTCCAATTGCAGACTGGTACTTCTTGTTTTTCCCTTCATGTCAATCTCATATCCTTAATATTTTGTAAAATATCTCAGCATTTTCAAGCTGTTAATATTTTCTCTCTGCTTTTAAGTGTTGCCTCAGTTTTTTTTTCTTTACTTTTTATTTTGTAAATGGGATTTTGGGATAAAGGAAGATAAATACATGAAGTCTGTCACTAAACTGTAAATATTGTATTTTATCTGAAAAGTTGCCTTGATGTTAATCTTACTACGCAAGTTGACTAAGAGAATGTAAGAAGGTGACCTCTTTTAAACGTACTTCTTGCTCATTATAGAACTACAAAAAGTTTTTCTAAGCCTTTAATTTCACCGTAATATATTCAGATGTTTAGAAGTATGTGGATTATGTATTTATTGACCTCATAATCCCCATCCTTTACAAATTCTGCATTCATAGGACAAAATTAGTGTAGACAATATTTCTGTAGCCAACCTGGCAAGCCTTATATATATGATTATCCCTGAGGGGCCCTAAAGCTGATAAAAATGCACTTTCTATTATTACTTAAATTTCCATTATCATGAGGGTCAGGTATGTGTATATGTATTAAAAAAAAACCTGTTGCCATTGAGTTGATTCTGACTCCTAGCGACCTTATAGGACAGAGTAGAACTGCCCCAAAGAGTTTCAAAGGAGCGCCTGGTGGATTAGAAATGCCAGCCTTTTGGTTAGTAGCCATAGAACTTAACCACTACGCCACTAGGGTTTCCATATGTGTGTAGAATAACAATTTTTTAGTATTGTTTAGTTTTGAGGAAATAAATGACTACTGTGAGTTACTCTCAATGCTTCATCTCCAATTCCCCAATTGCTGTTGAGTTAATTCCAACTCATGGGTACCTCATGTTTATCAGAGTAGAACTGCATTCCATAGGATTTTCATGGCTGTGACCTTTCAGAAGCAGATTGCTAGATCTTTCTTCTGAGGCGCCTCTGCGTGGATTTGAAAGGCCAAAATTTTGGTTACTAGCCCAGTGTTTAACCATTTGTGCCACCCAGGGACTCCAGTGCTTCATAGTGATTTTTAATTTGTTTTCACTTACTCTTGGATGGAATATCCTATTAGATTCTCTAGTAATTTTTTCAGAAATTTAATTTTTAGACAATTTTCAAGTTTCTTGATTAAGGTAAGTTTTAGAGCCAATTGAAGTTCAGAAGCAAATGTGTTCTGATCATTCTGTTTCTTGAATCTCTACTTTCCCTTCTCTGTCTTCTTCCTTCCTTCTCTTGCCCTCTCTCCTTGTCCATCATTTGCTACGTTCTCTTTCTTCCTTTCTTTCTCTTTCTTCCACTGTGATTTTTGTTTATGTTGTATAGTTATTGTTCCTTGTATATTGTAGATGTTTGGAAGTAATAATTTAGAGATTTTATAAACTTTATATGGAAATCAACTCGATGGCAATGTGTTTTCTTTTCTTTTCCTTTTTTTTTTCATATGGGAATAGCCCAGATTTACTTTTAAAAATTTTTTATTTTTATTTTTTCTAGATTTACTGTTTAATTCTTATTTTTTAGATTATTGGAGTCTTAGTCTGAGCACATTAATTAACTCATTTATGTTCTGATTCAGAAGCACTTTATTTCTACTTGGCCTACATTTTGCAGGTTCTGTAGCTGTTAAGTTTTGGAACCTAGGAGCCAGAAATATATAGTAGGGGTTTCTATAAGTGTTGGTAGTTACTCATTTAAATATGTATTTTTTCTCTTTGGGAAAAACATGTTAGGGACTATTTAGAAGAAAAATAATCAAAGTATTAGGAATTTTTCAAGAATGTTTGGCATAAACATATTCTAAAAAGTTTCTGACTTCAGTTGGAGTTAAAGAAAAATTTTGAACATTTTTTTAGACCTGGAAATTTATTTTTGTTATTTGTATTGATATAAACTATGCTTATAACTTAGATTATAATCTTAAAAATGGATAGTAAAGTGATTTATCTTTGGAAGTTGGGTATCATTATAACTATTTTGTAACTGTAATCTAGATTCTCCATTCTTTTTTTTTTTAAAATGAGTTTTCTACAAGGTCTTAATTCTTTATGTATCAGGATTTAGAAAACTTATAAAGTGGAAAACTTCCTAAAGTGTTCTCACTTCTGTTCTATTCTCTCTAGAAGGAAGTATTTAATGCTCTTGGTGTCCTAGGGTGGCATAGTTCAAGTTGTTGATCCTGTACTGGGGATCCCATTGTGTTCCAAACCACTCTTGGCCTCCCCCCCGACTTGTCCCTCTGTCATCCAGACAGCTTACCTGAAAGGCTTGCTGTTTGTTACTTTGGTTTTTCTTTGGGAATGATGGAAAGACAACACACTCATCCTTTCATTCTTGCCCTTTCATATTGTTTCAGTAAAGGAGTCCTAGGCTGGAAAGAGAGAGGACCGGAGTGTTGGAGGTGTTGTTTACCTTGCCTTGGTCAGTACCTCTGCAGCTGTCTCCTTGGTAATCAACCGTGTAATACTTGTCTCTCACTCCTAGTCGCTCTCGGTTTCTTCCCTCTTCAATATTTTCATCGTCTATTTTGTAAATTTTGCGTGAAAAAGGTAGCCAGTCAGAGTGCATCTTCATTTCTCAGGTGAGAACTAGACCATCTCTGGTCCTCATGTACCATCTTAGCATTTCTTGGTGGTGACCCATCTTGGTTGCTAGGTATTTTTGGAGCTGTTTCTTTACCACCAGAAATGATTCCTGTCACCCTTCACTTTAATCCCCTAATTTCTTGTGTGTACCTTATTTGAACCCTGAGAGGTTCAAAATGCTAATCCCTAAGTAACTGAGATTCTGTTACAAAGGAGACATGCTAATAATGTTAATATTGGAAAATAGAATGAATAACTTGCTTGTAGCCCAGCAGGCCAGGTTGTTAAGCTCTTTATTTACAAATTGTGGGGATGATTTAATTTATTCCTTCATTAGATCAATATTTGTTAAGGATCAAGTGTATGTGTTGAATGAATGAATGCAATTCTTTGCTGTATTTGGGATACAGAAATGAATAACCTACATTGTATCTCTTGGTTAAGTTGTTTAATCAATGTTATAATGCAGATAGAGGGAGTTATGGGAGAGAAAAGGAGGGATGTCAAAATCAGAGTGTAGGGAAGCTTTAGGAAAAGCTTTCTGGAGCAGGCAATACTTCAGCTAAGTCATGGAGGATGAGTAGCAGTTAGCTGGGAAAGTAGAACTTAAAGGATCTTCTCCTAAGAGGAGGCAACAGGGTGTACAGAGGCATCAGAAAGAATGGCATACTCAGAACCTTCCAGAAGGTTGAGATATCTGGCGCTTGGAAGGACAGCCAGGGACAAGAGTTAATTATGTGAAGCAGCAGTTCTCAGGTGTGTTCTTGAGACTCCAGGGGGGACCCCAAGACTTTTTCAGGAGTCTCCAAGTTCAAAACTATTTTTGTTACAATAGTAAGATTTTACTTGCTTTTTTCACCCTTTTTCTCTCAAGTATATGCTAAGTTTTTCAGAGGCTACACAATGGTGTGATGACATCACTGCTTTGATGGTTAATGGACCTTGTGCTAGTGTTTTAAAATTTTCTCAGTTTGAATATCTAAAATGGGAAATATTGATAGGTATAGCCCAAATAAACAAAAGCTCTTTGGGGCCTTCAGAAATTAAGCATGTAAAGGGGGATGCAAGACCAAAATGCTTGAAAACACTGTTGTAAAGGATTTGGATTTTATCTAGACTGCAGTAGAGAGGCTGGCAACCAGTGGCATTATAAATTGAGTTGACAGTTTTTGTTTTTCCTTTCAGCACTTAAAGGTAATATTCCACTGTTTTTGAGCTTCTGTTGTTTCTGATTATAAGTAATTAGTCATTAAACTCATTTTCATTGTTTCCAAGATGGTCTTTTTATACCTAGTTTTTGAAAGTTTGACTATGATGTATTTAGGTATGGTTTTCTTTGTGTTTATCCTGCTTGGGTTTTGCTGATCTTCTTGACTCATTAAGTGCCCCCCCACCCCAGTATTTGTGGAAATTTTGGCTATTATATTTTCAAATATATTTTTCTGCCCCATTTTCTCCTCCCCTCCTTTTTTGGGACTTCAGTTATGATTATGTTATTCAATTATGTTAGGCATTTTAATATTGTCCCATAGGTCCCTAAGGATCTGTGCACTTTTTAAAGTCTCTTTTCTTTCTGTTCTTTAGATTGAATAATTTCTGTTGGTCTGTCTTTCAGTTCACTGACTCTTCTGTCATCTCCCCTCTGCTATTAATCCCATCTGGTAAAGTTTGGAAAAGATACTGTATTTTTCAGTTTAGTTCATTATCATTTGGTTCATTTTTATAGGTTATATTTCTCTGTTTAGATTTTCTACCTTTATTTATTATGAGCATATTTTTCTTGACCAGAGCATTGTAATGATAACTGCATTAAAATACTTGTCTGCTGATTAGAACTTCCACAACATCTTGGAGCCAGCCTCCCTTGATTGTCTTTTCTATTGGGAATGGGTCACTTTTTCCTCATTCTTTGTGTGTCCAGTAATTTGGATAGTATTCTGGACATTGTTAATGGCAATTATGGGAACTCTGAATTGTTATTGTCAACAGTTTTTTTTTTTTTTTTTTTAAATATGTAGCTAGTCTCAACTGCACATTCTATTTTCCCCCGCAGTGGTAACAGCTTAATCTCAGTTCAGATCTTTTTGCCTTGATATGATGCTTGGAGTTTGTACCACATGTCGGTGCTTTAAGGGCCATTCAGAGATTTGGGAAGAGTTTTTACACAAAAATTGGGGTGTTCTCTCTCTAGCTTTCTCTTTTCTGGGATTTCCTCCTCAATGTGGTTACACTGGAGCACAGTTCTACTCTGAAACATATGGGGGCACCATGAATCGTAACTGACTGAAAGGCAGTGGTTTTGGTTTGGTTTAATGGTTACCCTGAACCCTGTCCTCTAGTTCTGAAGGCCACCGAGACTGGGGGTTTTCTATCAGAATTTTACCCACCTGCACGGCACAGTGCAGCTTCTTCCTCCATGTGTCAGCTTCTCTGCAGTGATGGCCGGCTTTCAGTTGTTGTCAGTGCCTTCAGAAAATTATTTGTTGTATGTTAGATCTGTGTTTATAGTTCTTATCTGTGGGAGGGTGGGTCTGACAAGAGCTATTCGGTCATCCCAGAGGTGGAATTGTGATATTATCTTGATATTATTAACTGAGAAATAGAGATTATAAAGGACAGACTGGTTAAATTGAGGGAGGTGATGAATTTAATTTTGGTCATGTTGAGTATGATGTTGGCCAAAAGGTGAGATATCCACCACGTGGTACGTTATGGAAGTGTGAACCTTAAGGTGTGATTTGGGCTGGAGATACAGATTTAGGACTTCCCAGAATGCACTTGATGGCTGAGGCAATGAGATTGAATGATCCCTTTGAAACAGAGAATTGGCCTAAAGTCATAACCCTTGGGAACAGTGATGCTTAAGAGCTAGGCACAGGAAGAGAAACACAAGAAAGAGATCAAAATTTAAGTGGAGTAATCTGTCAGAGAAAGTTGTTACAGAAACCAAGTAAGTCATCAGCAATTCAGAACCTGGAATCTATTGACCCAGTTGGTCCATAATTAAATTTCAGGGGATTCCTGAAACTTCTAAAGTGTGTATGTGTGTGTGTGCGTGTGTATGTGTGACTTTTCTGGGGAGAAGTTTCATGACATTTATCAAAAAGCTTTCCAAAATGGATTGTGACCTAGAAAATGTTAAACATTGAAATAAATGGTATCAAACAAAGAGTTCAGAAAAATGATCTCCATTTAATCTGCAAATTAAGTGCTGTCTGGTGACTTACTAGTTGCCGTCCAGTTGATTCCGACTGATAGTGACCCCATAGGGCAGAGTGAAACTGCCCTGGAGGGTTTCCAAGGCAAATTTCCACATCTTTCTTCTGTGGAACGGCTGGTGGGTTTGAACCACCAACCTTTTGGTTAGCAGCTGGGTGCTTAACCGCTGAGCTATCAGGGTTCCTTACTGGTGACTTAGTAAGGACAATATCAGAGTGCAGGTGAAGACAAATTGGAGTTCACTGAGAAGTAAATTGGAGATGCAGAGGTAAGGATAGGAATGTAGAATTCTCTTTCAGGAAGTCTGGACGATAAGGCAAGAAGAGATTGCATGATAAGAGGGGATTAAAATCAAGAAAAGCATAGCAAAGGCCCTGCCTGGCCTCCTGATGCTGATAACTTCTTGCTGCTCTACTGTAAAACTCTAGAGATTGTCTGTGTGGGCTGGCATGCATGCATTCATAGCTCTTGATCCTAAAGAGTTTATGAGCTCTGCGAGAAGAGACTTATTTTTCTATTTTTGGTTTTCTTTCCCTATAGTATGTACTCTGCCAAGAGTAAAGACTTAATTTGGCCCAAATGGCTGAGGTTTCAGGGATGGGATGGGGACGTGATCTGGTGGAAACAGTGGTCCCAGTGCCAAGTGTGTAGAGAGTATCTCTGGTCCAAGGTTTCCCTTACAACTGTGCCTGGATGTTCTCACATCCCTGGAGGATTACAAGTTGCTGTGTACTGCAGGCTTGACTTCTAAGGTTTGCCCTTTATAAGTCCTTGTAATAGGGAAAGGCCTCAGACACTTCGTACTAGAGTAATGGGGAACTCTGGAATATATATACATCCCTTTCTGTGCGTGTGTGTGTTTTCCTCTGTTTTTTTTAATTGAGGAGAAGTTTGATTGGATAAGACACTAGGCTCAACTAGTATTGAATCAGGAAAGTATATTTTAGCATGGAAAGTTGAATTTTGTAGTTTTTGGAACTCTTCCTAATATCCTTTCATTAAAGCAAAGTTGCAAAATAGTTATCGTGGATGATTTCTCTTTTATTTTTTGCCTCTTAGACGCAGAGTACTTTCCTGCTTTTGCAATATTCATTCCTCACCCAAACCAGCTAACTTTCAATAAGAAATTCTTTTTGTTCCTCCCAGCCCTAATGAAGCTGCTAATATCAGGTAATGGTGAAAATATTTGCTTAACGATGGAATGAGAGCTAGTTCTCCCCCAGCATTCACATCTTACAACAGGAATTTTTCAAAAATGAATCTATATTTGGTTGAATTTGTGGTAAAGACATTTTGGACCTCAATCTTCTCTAGCTCTTCGGCTAGCAGTAATATATATCAAAGAGTCCCAGGGTAGTGCAAATGGTTGGCACGCTCAGCTGCTAATAGTTGGAGGTTCGAGTCTACCCAGAAGCACCTTGGAAGAAAGGCCTGGAAGTCTCCTGAAAAACCAGCCATCGAAAACCCTATGGAGCACAGTTCTGTTCTGACACACATGGGATCATCATGAATCAGAGCCGACTTGATGACAGCTGGTTTTAAAATATATTAAATAACTTTGGTGCTAAGGTTACATGTCCCACCTGCTACCTTCCTCACCTGTAAATGCTCTGCATCCTTTGGGCTGTCACTGCGTGGTGAGAAAGTGCAGGTCAACTGTAAACAGTAAATGAAAACAATATTCAGATGGCCCTGAAAGCTGTGGATATTCTACATATTCCATACATTGTTTAACTTTTTAAAATACAAATGGAAACTTAGTATACGCACTTCTGTTCCTTGTTTTTGTCATTTAATATAGCTTGACTGCCTTTATATATTGGCATATAAAGAGCTTTATTGTTTAAAAAAATTATACAGTTGCATTCTGTTTCATTGAATGGATAACCTAGAGTTTCTTTAATCTGTCCTCTTTTGATATTTCTGTTTTTCTTATATTTTAAATTATAAACAATGCTTCAGTGAATGACATTGTAAATAATAAGTCATTTTGCCCGTGTGCAGTTATAACTGTAGGGTAATTCCCTGCAGCTGAGTTGTTGGCTTATAGAGTACCTTTTTCAGAGTGTTAGGTATTGTCAAAGTTTCTTCTCTGGAAGCTCTGCCAATTTATTCTCCCATCAGCCATGTATGATTGACAAAGTATAAGAATAGGGTCAGTCAGAACGATGAAGATGTTACCTTGTAGTTTTGACTTAGTATTTATTTATCTGATGACTGAGGTTGAGCATCTCTTAATATGTCAAAGAGCAATTTGTGTCTTGTTTCCTGTTAACTCTTTACATCCTTTCTTGTCGGAGCTCTTTCTTTTATTAAGGAGATTGGCTCTTTAGGATGTGAGTTGCAAGTGTGTGTGTTTCCTTTTCCTTTTGGTTTATATTTTGACTGTACTTTGTTTTTCTATGCAGAAACTTTTTTTATTTTTATGTAGTTTATTTTATTAATCTTTTATTTTCTGATTTTTTGGGTTTTCTATCACAGAAATCTTTCTCATTCTTAGAGTATAGAAAATTCTCCCAGTTTCTTAGGAGATTTAATAGATTCACCATTTATGCTCTCAAACCATCAGTCTACCTGGAGGTAACTTATGTGTAAGGCATGAGCTAACTTAGTTTTCTCTCAGATGCATAGCCAAGTAACTCAACACATTTACTGATGAATTCACCTTTTCTCCATGATATGTTTATGGCAGACATTAAATTGCCCACCTGATGCCCATTCTCTCTCCTTGATCATCTGAGCGCTGACTTTTATGAGGATGTTAGTGAGCCCAGATAAAAGAATTTATCCTTCAAGACACCCTTGCTGCTGGGATGGCCATGTGTCACAGAGGACTATGACGTGGAGCTTCCAGGAGAGCTGGTGCCTTGCTGGGGAAGAGGAACAGACTGCTGGCATAGCCCTTTGGCCTTACCCTTGCCCCTTTCCAACTGGAATGAGGGTGTAAGGTACACACGTATAGCAGCTGCATGTGACCCGGAGGCAACAAAGCCTGAAGAAGAAGGCCAGTGAGTGAAGGATGGAAAGGCCCTGGATGGGCTCCTGATGGCATTGTTGGGCTGGTTTACCAGTGGACTTCTTGCTACATGGAAAATCACTCATTATCTTTAAGTCAAAGGAACCCTGGTGGGAGAAAGATGTGGCAGTCTGCTTCTGTAAAGATTGACAGCCTTAGGAACCCTGTGAGGTAGTTCTACTCTGTCTTACAGGGTCACTATGAGTCCGAATCGACTCAATGGCAATGGCTATCCTTAAGTCACTTCAGACTAGATTTTCTGTTGCTTGCCCTGCCACCTTACGTGTCCATAAATGATAATACAACCTTTGTTGTACACTAAACTCTTTTATAAACTAAAATATGTATTTTTCTGATTATAAAGGAATCGCATGCTTATTGAGGAACCAGAAGATGCTGAAAGAGAAATAGATAATAATAGACATACATAATCTTGTAATAGATATGCAACAGATATATAATGGATATGTGTTTTAATGGCTTGACATCTTTTTCTGAGATTTCAGTTTATTTTCATAATATTTAGTTATTTCTTAACTATTTTGAAAAACTCCTTGGTAAATCTAACTAACTGAAGAATGTAAATGGTATTCCTAGTTTTTCTTCTTTGGCTATTAGTTAATTTGAAACTTTCAACTTGAATTTTTTTCAGAAATAGAATTTTCTTAAACAAAATGGTCCATTCACTATCACATTGCAATTTCATAAAAAATTTGAATGCATGACTTAATATCTATTTTTCCTTGAAATATTTGTTTACAAATCTTAGTAATAAACAAAGCTTACTTACATTGTTGCTCTCAAAGAAAACAATACGTAAGAAATCAGTGTTTCAATACTTAAGATATTGGATTCTCAGGAGCATATCGACTGATCTCAATTTAAGACACATTAATTGATTCAGTGAAATATCTTTCATTCAGAATTAACAGTGCAAAAGAATTGTTCTTTTGTTGATAACTTGCCAAAATTTTAGGATTATCTTCAAATGAATATATAGTATTTAAAAAAACTTTCATAGCATTTATAAGTTATTAAGGAAATTATTGTGAGTTACAATTAGAGAAGCATGCTGTGGATGCTGTGAACTTTACAGCAACACATAATTAAAGTGAAAAGACCTGTGGAAAAAGTTCCACTTTCTGGCAGCAGAGGTCAGAGTGCTTCTGTGTTTCTGTATGTTGGCAAATCAAAGCAGAAGGCAAAATACAGTGGAAGAATGCAACTCAACTGGGAGGGCTGAATCCTTAGTTTTCGTTCCTAATATGTTGGCCTTGCCCAAATTAGATTTGAGAGGTTGGGCTTATACAAAACTACACTCCAGTATGATGCTATCTGTAAAAATGTGTTGGTTTTCTCACCAGTTTTTATCCTGGTTTTTTTGCAAGGCAGAGAAAACCTCCTCAAAGAAAAAGATCCATTTGGCTTCAACGAATGAACAACATTTCTACTACAGTAATGGAATAAGTAGATTTTAAAAAGTCGAAATTTAATTATAAAGGAAACACAAGTGATAATTTGTTGAAATTGCTGGATTAAATCTGCCAGGAACCACAGATAGTTTGCAGTAGTTGCTTTAGAATCAGTTTCAACTCCCTATCCCTGTTATCTTATTTTCAATTTTATCTTCAGGTTCAGTAATAACAGAAGAATATTCAAACGTCTTTATACTTTGTATTTCCGTGCAGGTATATAATCTTTTGTAAGTCACATTTAAGCTAGGTCTTGTGATTCTAAAACAAATACTTTCATGAAACGATGTTTAAATAAATGAGTTTAAGAAATTTGGCTTTTTTTTCCTCTTCATTTTAGCATATTCTTTTAGTTCCAAGAAGAAATTAAGTACACTCTAGGTTCTTCCATGGTATTAGTGGAATTCTGAAAGAACAAGACAAATGCTAGGACATCTTTGTTGCTAGCGGCATGCTCTGAGGTGGTGGATGAACTTTCTGAGAGAGAATTCTGTATCTGAATGTTACCCAGACATTCATTGCTGGAAGACAATTATTTGAACAAAGAATGACATCTGTTAACTTAGTTAAATAAGGTGGTACATGAAACAGGATGCTTTGTAACAAAGCATTGAAGAACCTATTATAAATTATCCCCCCTTGTTTGTATATTTTTCCTCCTTGTTTAAAAAAAAGCACACATTCAAAACACACGCACACACATGGATGCCATTTACACAGTGATTCTTAACTCAGAAGAAGCAAAGTAGTAATTAAAATACGTGAGGAAGTTTTGTAAATGTTACCTAAAATTGCACACATCTGTAACGGCGTGTACAATTCACTAATACTGCCGTTCACAGTTCACTAATAAGTAGGTATGTGCCGTAGATGTAGTCACATTCCTGCTTGGAACAAAGAAGACATTCAGTAAATGTTGGTTGAATGGATGAATACAATTATATCAAGTATAGCATATTAATTTTTAAGTGTGTGCTTTTCTCCAGACTGTTTGACTTATTTGATGAAACATGACAGTTCCTACTCATTAAAAATTATTTGCTAATGTAGTTATAGTTCAAGAAGATTTTTTTCAAGGTTTGCCCTTCTGTAGGTGTTAAAGTCCTAAGTTATACACAAAAGACACCAAGCATTCAAAGCTGGCTTCTTTACTTTTTTTTACAAACACTTTCTAAATATCTGTGACTGCAGGTGAAAATGGACCTTTCAAAGCAGTGTAGCAGGTAATGTAACACCGGGGTGTGGAGCAAGAATTTGTTAGGTGTTTGATCCTCTTTTGAATTCTGTGAATGTCCCTCTCTTTGTATCAGTCCACACCTGAAGATTAGGTTTGTTCAGCTCTGGATAAAACATTCCTTATTTAATGCATTCCACAGCAGCTACCCATTGAATGTGGAATTCAAGCCTTGGTTCACTAGCTAAGAAAGATGAGATGGCATTGCATTATCAACAAAGCTTTTAGCCACTAAGAAGGGTACTAGGTACATACGTTGAGACCACCCCCCGTTGGTTTTTATACAAAAGTGATTCAGGGATAGTACCTTTCTGTAATAAGGTGGCAATTCTTTGATGATTGCATATAAGGCTTTCTTAAAGGGATTTTTATCTAGCAAATCCTTAGGATTGCAACTTGAACTTACAATTTTAAGTCTGTCATTGAAGCTTTTAATATGAAAAGCTATAAAGTTTTTATTTTTGGGTTAAATCCTGGTGTAGTATACTTATAACTTATTTTTATGCTAGGAACAACTTAGCTCTCTTTTTTAGAAGAGGCTTTTGAGACCTTATTTATGGTATGGCATGGACCTTTCTTAGGCTGGATTCTCTAGAGAAGCAAAACCAGTGAAATAAGTACATACACATACACACACACACAATTTATGTGTATATATATATATATATATACAGAGAGAGAGAGAGATTTATCTCAAGGAAATAGCTCACGCGGTTGTAGAGGCTGGCAGGTCCCAAGTCTGTGAGTCAGGCATCAGGCTGGAGGCTTCTCTTGACTCACATAGCTGCAGGGTTGATGATCCCAAGATCAGCAGGTCAGACGGCAGGCTGCTGACTCAAGTCCCAAGAAACAGAGGTCAGATGATGACGAGCTGGATACAGGATTCAGAGCAAGCAAGTGAACTTTATCAGAATGTCCATATATGTATTGTATGCAGGCCATACTCCCGAGAAAACTCCCTTTACAACTGATTACACATCAGATCACGTCATGGAGGATGACTACTTCATTACATAACTGCCAAACTACGTTATTACATAACTGCCAAACAACTGAGAATCATGGCACATCCAAGTTGACACACAACTTTAACCATCACAGGCCCAAGTATGTTCCTCTCACCCCCCCAACCCGATTCATTTTCCATGATTTGTTTGTTTAATTCAGGGGAGACATAACTAATTATATATACATTAACTACTAATAACCAAAACCCTACGTGTGTCAAGAGCAGAACTATGTTCCATATAGTTTTCAATGGCTGATTTTTTAGAAGTATAGCACCAGGCCTTTCTTCCAAGGTGCGTCTAGGTGGACTTAAACTGCCAGCCTTTCAGTTAGCAGTGAATGCTTAACTGCTTGAGCCACCCAGGGACTCCTTAAAACACTCATAAAAGCTGCGTATTTGGAGTAATGGCATGGCTGCTGGCGGGAGATACAGACCTTTCTGGCCTGGTAAAACCATTCAGGATACTAAGCAGATGATTATCTGAAATCTACAGGCTCTTTTAGAAGTTTGGAGAAGACCCTATACGGCATCTGTATTTGATTGTCTTTATTATGCCCAGTACCTCCAGTGATAAAGCCCTCATTCCCTCTGTTTGCAGTGTTCAGCTGTTTATTTCTTTGTAGCATACTAAGTTTTGCCTTTTGGAGGCCTGTAATCATTGGTCTTGTCCTTTCTTTTGGTGATATATAACCCATATCTATTGTTTCATTCAGAAAATATATATTGAGGACCTTTTATGTAAAATACATTGTGGTTTTTGAACTTGGCGCTGAAGCCACTCCTGGAGGTCACCTTTCAGCCAAATAATAGATTGGCTTATAAAATAAACAGTATTATGCATCAGTAATATGTCCCTTAAATAATCAACTGTATGAGACCAAACGGTCAATATTTACCCAAAAGCAAAGATGAGAAAGCAAGGAGGGGACGTGAAGCTAGATCAATGGAAACAGAACAAACAAAATGGAAATAATGAGAATGCTGACACATTGTGAAAATTGTAGCCAATGACCCAGAACAATTTGTAGAAAAATTATTACATGGGAACCCAATTTGCTGTGTAAACTTTCACCAAAAACATAATAAAATATTTTTTAAAAAAGGAACGTCACTGGTCAAGGCAAGATGGCGCTCTAGACAGAAGCACCACGCCGTCCCTCCACAGCAAAGATCCGAAAAACTAAGCCTAACAGAGAATCAACAATCCTGAAACCCTAGAACATCAAATGAAGAGATAAAGAACTCAGCCAAACACCAAATGGAGTGAGAATACTGAAAGAGAACGGAGAGCAAGGAGAGACTCATGCAGAGATTCCTTACCAGCTAATGCAGCGCGGATCCACCATCTTGGACTCCTGTCGGAGACCAGCAAACGGGAGAACGGGAGAGCAGGCTCGCGGAGTGTCCAGTGGGAGACGGAACGACCGCTTAGCTTCACACATAACTATCTCCCCGCTGCATCATGCCTACCTGCACCGTACACTTGACATCACACCACCAAGCTGTGCAGGCACGCCCAATTGGAACCTGCCCAGCACTGACTACCGACCATCCTGGTGGCTGCGGTGAGTGCCACAAACAACCTGTCCCAGTGGCTCCTCTTCAGCTAGATCTGCCCAGCTGTACCACAAGGACGAAACATAAAAAAACTACAATCAATAAACGAGAGAAATATCTACTGAATGCCCCGAAAGCAGCAAACAATATCAAAACATTTACAAAAACAAGACAAGAGGGCTCCAATAGGCGTCCAAATTAAAACACCAGATAACTCTCCTGTGGAAGAAAATGCACTAGAAGTACCTGATAGGGAACTCAAATCACTAATACTCGGAATTTTCCAAGAACTGAGGCAAAAAGCTGACAAACATGAGGAAAAAATAGACTAATTTATGGAAAATACAGAAAAAAATTGGAAGAATTCAGGAAGATGATGCAGGAACAAAATGCCAAAATAAATTCACAACTTGAAATTATACAAAAACAACAATTAGAAATCCAAAAGATAAACAACAAGATTTCAGAAATGGACGGTGTCATAGAAGGGCTGAGAAGTAGATTTGAAACCGTGGAAGACAGGATCAGTGGAACTGAAGACAAACACTTGGATACAACTCTGTTTCAGGAAAACTCAGAAAAAAGAACAAAGAAAAATGAAGAGACCCTGAGAGTTGTTATGTGGGACACAATTAAAAGCAAAAATTTTCGAGTGATTGGCATCCCAGAACAGGGGGAGAAAACAGAAAACACAGAGAGGATCATTGAGGAACTGCTGACAGAAAACTTTCCCAATATCATGAAAGATGAAAAGCTGGCCATCCAAGAAGCTCAACGAACCCCATATAGAAGAGACCCCAAAAGAAAATCACCAAGACATATCATATTCACACTCGCCAAAACTAAAGACAAACGAAGAATCCTGAGAGCAGCTCGTGAAAAACAAGAAGTCACATACAGAGGAGAAACAATAAGACTAAGCTCACATTATTCAGCAGAAACCATGCAGGCAAGAAGGCAGTGGGATGACATATATAAAATCTTGAAAGAAAAAGACTGTCAGACAAGAATAATATATCCTGCAAAACTCTCGTTCAAATTTGATGGTAAAATTAGGTCATTTCCAGATAAACAGAAACTAAGGGAATACGCAAAAGTCAAACCAAACTTAGAAGAATTATTAAAGGGAGTTCTTCGATCTGAGGACAAACAGCTTCAGCCCTCAGGCAGGACCTAGGATCTAGGACGCAGGTTCATACGAACCAGATACCATTCTAGGAAATGAACTATTGAGGACTATCCAAAAACAAAAGAAATACAACAGGGAATCAGAGCAATCAATCAAAGGATGACAACAACATCAAAACAATGAAAGAGGGAACGAACGGCATAGATACAGAACCTTCTAAAGGAGAGGAAGGCAAGGCGATACCAAGTAAGGGTATACTGCTTCAAACTTATAAAGATAAGGGTAAAATTCATGGTAACCTCAAAGAAAGTTAACAAACCAACTCATAAAAATAAAGACGAAAAACATAAAGTCTCAGCAAAAACAAAACCTACAAAAACAAAAGAAATGAACACAAAATCCACAAACAAAAGTAACTCAGCACAAGAGAGTAAGAAGAACAAAGAAAACTTCAGCACCACAAAAAAAAAGCACTACAAAATGAAAGCAACAAACTTCCATATATCGATAATTACACTGAATGTAAATGGACTCAATGTACCCATAAAGAGATGGAGAGTAGCAGAATGGATAAGAAAACAGGATCCATCAATATGGTGTCTACAAGAGACACACCTTAGAAACAAAGATGTTAATTTATTAAAAATCAAAGGTTGCAAAAAAAATATATCAAGCTAACAACTACCAAAAAAGAGCAGGAGTGGCAATTCTAATCTCAGATAAAATAGACTTTAAAACAAAATCTACCATAAAAGACAAAGAAGGACACTATATAATGATTAAGGGGATGATCCATCATGAAGACATAACCATAATAAACATCTACGCACCCAATGACAGGGCTCCAAAATACATAAAACAAACTCTAACAACACTGAAAAGAGAAATTGACAGTTCCACAATAATAGTAGCAGACTTCAACACACCACTCTCAGTAAAGGACAGAACAACTAAGAAGAAACTCAGCAAAGATACAGAAGACCTAAAGGGCACAGTCAGCCAACATGACCTCATAGAAATATATAGAACACTCCATCCAACCGCTGCAAAGTACACATTCTTTTCCAATGCACATGGAACGTTCTCCAGAATAGACCACATCTTAGGCCACAGAGCAATCCTCAACAAGGTCCAAAACGTTGAGATAATTCAAAGTATCTTCTCTGACCACAATGCCATCAAGAAAAAATTAACAACAGAAAGAGCAAGGAAAAAAAATCAATTACATGGAAGCTGAATAATACCCTGTTTACGCATCACTGGGTAATAGAAGAAATCAGAGATGGAATCAAAAAATTCCTAGAATCAAATGAGAATGAAAACAAATCATACCAAAACCTTTGGGACACAGCAAAGGCAGTCCTCAGAGGACAATTTATGGCAATAGATGCACATATCAAAAAAGAAGAAAGGGACAAAATCAAAACATTAACTACAGAACTCAAACAAATAGAAAGAGATGAGCAAAAAACGCCTACAACCACCGGAAGAAAGGAGATAGTAAAGATCAGAGCAGAAATAAATGAAATAGAGAATAGAAAGAATCAACAAAACCAAAAGTTGGTTCTTTGAAAGAATCCACAAAATCGACAAAACACTGGCCAGACTGACAAAAGAAAAACAGCAGAGGGCACAAATAACCCAAATAAGAAATGAAATGGGGGACATTACAACAGACCCAACAGAAATAAAAAGGATTATAACAGAATATTATGAAAAACTATATTCCAACAAATTTGAAAACCTAGAGGAAATGGATAAATTTCTAGAAACACACGGCCTATCCATACTACAACAAAGTGATATTGAAAACCTGAACAGACCCATAACTGGAGAAGAGATTGAAAAGGTAATAAAAAAACTCCCAACCAAAAAAAGCCTTGGCCCAGATAGCTTCACTGGAGAATTCTACAAAACATTTACAGAAGAGCTTGTACCGGTTCTACTCAAGCTATTTCAGAGCATAGAAGAGGAAGCAACACTTCCAAATTCATTCTATGAAGCCAGCATAACGCTGATACCAAAACCAGGCAAAGACATCACAAAAAAAGAAAATTACAGACCAATATATGCCATGAATATAGATGCAAAAATTCTGAACAAAATTCTAGCCAATAGAATTCAGTATCATATCAAAAAAAATAATACACCACGACAAAGTAGGATTCATACCAGGTATGCAAGGATGGTTCAACATTAGAAAATCCATCAACGTAATTCACCACATAAATAAAAGGAAAGAAAAAAATCACATGATCATCTCAATTGATGCAGAAAAGGCATTTGACAAAGTCCAACACCCATTCCTGATAAAAGCTCTCAGTAAAATAGGTATAGAAGAGAAATTTCTCAACATAATAAAGGGCTTCTATGCAAAACCAACGGCCAACATCATTCTTAATGGAGAGAGGCTGAAAACATTCCCCTTGAAAACAGGAGCAAAACAGGGATGCTCTTTATCACCACTCCTATTTAACATGGTGCTGGAAGTTCTCGCTAGAGCAGTAAGGCAAGAGAAAGAAATAAAGGGCATCCAAATTGGTAATGAAGAAGTTAAACTGTCCCTGTTTGCAGATGATATGATACTATACATAGAAAACCCTAAAGACTCCACGAGAAATCTACTGGAACTAATAGAAAGATTCAGCAGAGTAGTAGGATAGAAGATAAACATTCAAAAATCAGTTGGATTCCTATACACCAGTAAAGAGAACGATGAAAAGGAGATCAGGAAATCAATACCATTTTCAATAGCCCCTAAAAAGATAAAATACTTAGGAATAAATCTGACCAGGGATGTAAAAGACCTATACAAAGAAAACTACAAAACATTACTGCGTGAAACCCAAAGGGATCTACATAAATGGAAAAACATACCATGCTCATGGATAGGCGAACTCAACATTGTGAAAATGGCAATTCTACTCAAAGCAATTTACAAATACGACGCAATCCCAATCCAAATACCAACAACATTCTTCGAAGAGATGGAAAAACTAATCATTAACTTTATATGGAAAGGGAAGAAGCCCCGAATAAGTAAAGCACTACTGAAGAAGAAGAATAAAGTTGGAGGACTCACACTACCTGACTTGAGAACCTACTACACAGCTACAGTAGTCAAAACAGCCTGGTACTGGTACAACAACAGAGACATTGACCAGTGGAACAGAATTGAGAACGCAGATGTAAATCCATCCACCTGCAGTCACCTGATTTTCGACAAGGGCCCAAAGTCCATCAAATGGGGAAAAGACAGTCTTTTTAACAAATGGTGCTGGCAAAACTGGATATCCATTTGCAAAAAAATGAAACAGGACCCATACCTCACACCATATACAGAAACTACTTCAAAATGGATCAAAGACCTGAATATAAAGCCTAAAACTATAAAGTTCATAGAAGAAAAAATAGGACTAACACTTCAGGCCTTGATACATGGCATTAACAGGATACAAACCATAAACATCAACACACAAAACCCAACAGATAAACTAGATAAGTGGGATCTTCTAAAAATCAAACACTTATGCTCTTCAAAAGACTTCACCAAAAAGAGTCAAAAGAGAACCTACAGACTGGGAAAAAATTTTTGGACAGTACAAGTCAGACAAAGGTCTAATCTCCATAATCTACAAGAAAATCCAACACCTCTACAACAAAAAGACAAACAATCCTATCAAAAAATGGGCAAAGGAAATGAACAGACACTTCACCAAAGAAGACATTCAAATGGCCAACAGACACATGAGGAAATGCTCACGTTCACTAGCCATTAGAGAAATTCAAATTAAAACCACAATGAGATAGCATCTCACCCTGGCATTACTGGCACGAATCAAAAATACTGGAAATAACAAATGTTGGAAGGGCTGAGGGGAGATGGGAACTCTTATACACTGCTGGTGGGAATGCAAAATGATACAACCATTTTGGAAAATGATATGGCGTTTCCTCAGAAAGCTAGAAATAGACATACCATTCGATCCAGCAATCCCACTCCTAGGAATATATCCTAGAGAAATAAGAGTTGTCACTTGAATAGACATATGCACACCTATGTTCATGGCAGCATTATTCACAATAGCAAAATGATGGAAACAACGTAGGTGCCCATCAACAGATGAATGGATACACAAACTATGGTACATACACACAATGGAGTACTATGCAACGAGAAAGAACAACAATGAATCTGTGAAGCATCTCATAACATGGATGAAACTGGAGGACATTATGCTGAGTGAAATAAGTCAATCACAAAAGGACAAATATTGTATGAGACCTCTATTGTAAAAACCCATGAAAAAATTCACATGCAAAATGTAACAATCTTTGTTGGTTACCAGGGATGGGGGGGGGGGAATAATAAATAGGCAATAGATAAGAGGTATCTTGGGTGAGAGGTGAGACAGTACACAGTACAAGGGAAACTAACACAACCTGCACAAGGAAAGGTCATGGAGGCCCCATGGACACATCCAAACTTCCCGAGGGACTGAGTTGTTGGACGGAGGGCTCTGGGGACCATGGTCTCAGGGAACATCTAGCTCAATTGGCATGACACTACTTATAAAGATAATGCTCTACATTCTACCTTGGTGAGTAGTGTCTGGGGTCTTAAAAGCCTGTGAGCGGCCATCTAAGATACTACACTGGTCTCATCCCTTCGGGAGCAAGGGAGAATGAAGAGAACAGGATACAACGAAAAGATTAGTCCAAAGGAATAATTGACCACAGCTACCAAGACCTCCACCGGACTGAGTCCAGTACAGCTAGATGGTGCCCGGCTACCACTGCTGAGTGCTCTGACCAGGATCACAACAGAGGTTTCTGGACAGAGCTGGAGAAGGATTAGAGCATAATTCTAACTACCCCCCCCCCAAAAAAAAGACCAGATTTACTGGCCTAAAGGAGACTGGAGCAACCTCAGGAGTGTGGCCCCCAGACACCCTTTCAGCTCAGAGGTGAAGTTACCTTCGAGGTTCACTGTTCAGCCTGGGAGTGGACATCCCAGTAAAACTAAATGAGACTAACGAGGTACAGGAGTCCAGTGACAAGGGCCAGAAGGCAGAGGGGGGGAGTAGGAAGCTGATGATAAGGAATACAAGTTGAGTAAGGATACTGTTGATGTGTTGTGAGATTGTTAACCACTGTCATAAGACAACATTTGTAGTAACTGTTAAATGGGAGGCTATTTTGTCCTGTAAGCCTTCATCTTGGGCAGGAATGGCAGCACAGTTGGAAGAGCATAGTCAATGTCACTTAAATGTGTAAGTAAAAAGTTTTGAAATGGTGTATCTTTGGCTATGTGCATTTTCACCAAAAAAAAAAAAAAAAAAAAAAAGCTGAGAATTCAGAGGGTTAAAATGTTGTGGGGTTGTTAACCAAAGTCATAAAACAGCATGTGTACTACTGTTACATGAGAAACTGTTTGTTCTGTAAGCCTGCACCTGAAGTACAATAAAATATTTAATAAAAAAAAAAAAATGGAACGTTATGCTGTATTCACACACAAAAATAGACTGGTTCCCAGGCATTGCTCTTTCTTTTTACAAATAATTATTAACTGTCCACTATATCGTAGGTGCTTTGCTAGATGTAGAGCCTAAAATAGTGAGCCAAAACTGGTGTGTTTCATGTGTCTCACTAATCCAGAGTGGAGCTCTAGGGGATGCTGATATTATTGGTCTGTACGGTTAGAGATGCAGAGCCTTAGAAGGAGTAGGACTTACCTCATAACTTAGTAGCTTTCAACAGGAAATATTTCTCACTCATGGGTCAATGGTTGGCCCTGTTTGGGTTGCCACAGACTTAATGTCAGGCTGCAAGCTGGATTCTGGTGTGCTATACATGTATTCAGGTACTGGGTTGAAAGAGCAAGTACTATCTGAGACATGTTGCCCTCATGGTAGAGGGCAGGAGCTTCAGGGATTTGGCAGTAGCTTCCAGTGATTCTTAAAACCTTTCTTCATAATGATGTGTTCTGTCTACATTCCATTGGCCAAAGCAATTCACTTGTCCAAGCCCAAAAATTTATTTGAGACTCATCCATGTTATTGCTTGTATCAGTACTTCATTCCTTCTTCTTGTTTTTAGGTGCCATCGAGTCATTTCCTACTCATAGCGACCCTATGTACAACAGAACAAAACACTGCCTGGTCCTGTGCCATCCTTACAATTGTTGTTATATTTGAGCCCATCGTGGCAGCCATTGTGTCATTCCCTCTCATCGAGGGTCTTCCTCTTTTGTTGACCTTCTACCTTACCAAGCATGATGTCCTTCTTCAGGGACTGGTCCCTCCTGAGAACTTGTCCAAAGTACATGAGACAAAGTCTTGCCATCCTCACTTCCAAGGAGCACTCTGGCTGTACTTCTTCCAAGACATACTTGTTCATTCTTCTGGCAGTCCGTGGTATATTCTTATAGTTGAGTAGTATTCCCTTGCATGAATGAACTACAGTCTGTTTATCCGTTCCCATTTGAAAAATGTTTGGATTATTTCCAGTTTTTTGGCAATTATGAAATTATTGTGAACATTCATGTGTAAGATTTTCTTGAGTAAGTAGGAGTTTTATGGTAAGTGTATGTTTATAAGAAATTGATCAGCTGTTTTCTGTGTTGGCTGTATAGTTTTGCATTCCTACCAGCAATGTATGAGAGTTCTAGTTCCTTTACATGCTTATCAATACATACTATTGTCAGTTTTTAAAATTTTAGCCATTCTAATAGATACATAGTAGTATATCATAATGAGTCCCTGATGGTGCAAATGGTTAATGCACTTGGCTGTAAACCAAAAGTTCGGTGGTTTGAGTCCACCCAGAGGTGCCTCAGAAGAAAGGCCTAGCAATCTACTTGTGAAAAATCAGCCATTGAAAACCCTGTGGAGCACAGTTCTACTCTGACACACGTGGGGTCACCACGAGTTGGAGTAGACTCCACAGCAACTGGTAACTGGTGAGTATCACGTAGTTTTTAAATCTGTATTTACCTTATGGCTGATTGTTTAGGCACCTAGGATCCTCTACTGGACACGGGACAACACCCACTCTACTCACTCTCATAGGAATTTATGGATGTCAGGATAAGTGACACACAGGTGCTAGTGGATGTGAAATAAAGTTTATTACTCACATAATAAATAGCAAAGGATTCTTCACAGAGAATGGCTCAGGTTTTGTCTGGAGTAAAACAACAGCAGATGAGGCTGGTGGATTGGGGTGTTTATTGTGCTTAGAGGTTGGAGCCTGTTGCCTGTTTGCAAGCCAGGCTTGCGTAGTTTGCAATTTCCACTGTCACCAAGTTGGGCTTTTCTTATCGGGTTGCCCAGATGTGGGACAGCGGGAAAAGGGAGGGGTGGGAACTTGAAAGCTCTGAGTAGTCAAACATAAAAAATGGAGTCTTTCTCTTTTTTTACATTAATAATGTTGAGCACCTTTCTGTATGCTAATTTACTGTCTATATATTTGATGAAGTGTCTGTTCAGTTCATTTACCCCTTTTTAAAATTGGGTTGTTTGTTTTTAAGAGTTTTTTTTTTTATATATATTCTAGATACATATCCTTTATTGGATATGTCTTGCAAATATTTTCTTCCAGATAGTGGCCTTGTTTGTTTGTTTTTATTATTCTCTTAACAGGGTCTTTCAAAGGGTAGAAGTTACAATTTGAATGAAATCCAATGTATCATTTTTGTTTTTCACTTTTATGGATTACACTTTTAATGTTATATTTGAGAAATTTTTGACTAATCCAGAGTCACGAAGATTTTCTCCAGTGTTTTCTTCTTGAAGTTTATAATTTTAGGTTTTACAGTTAGGTCCGAGATCCATTTTGAGTTAATTATTGTTAATTTCTTTTGGTGATATATAACCTGTATCTGTTATTTCATTTAGAAAACCTTTTATATAAGAAACATTGTGCTGTATTCACACAAGAATAGACTGGCTAAAAATAATGCAAAGTGTGAACTGAGGTGTTTTTTTTTTTTTTTTTTTTGCATAGGATTATCCAATTGTATTCCAACACCAATTGTTTTCATTCTTATTGAGTACAATCTCACATTTATTTTCCTTAACGGATTCTTGTTCAGCTGTGCCATTCTTCTCTACTACTTCTAAACACAAGAGTAGTAGAAAAGAATATTTTCTAGGTATCCAAACTTTGTCACTTAGAAGTTTCTTAGCCATGTTTTTTTTTTTTTTTTTTTGTAACTATTTTTACCAAGTAAGACAAAGTGTTGCGGAAAAGACATAGGGGTTGTCCAACCCTCTTATGTAAATGGGGTTGAATAGAAATAAAAATAGCGGCTTAGAAATTCTGTAGGGTGCAATGGTGGCTCAGTGGTAGAATTCCCACCTTTCATGTGAAGACCCAGTTTGATTCTCGGCCGGTGCACCTCAGGCACAGGTTCCACTCATCTGTCAGTGAAAGCTTGCATGTTGCTATGATGCTGAACAGGTTTCAGGAGAGCTTCCAGGCTAAGATGGACTAGGAAGAAAGACCTGGTGATCTACTTCAAAAAATCAGCCAGTGAAAACCCTGTGGCTCACAACAGCCCTATCCCCAGCTGATCATTGAGATGGTGCAGGACTGACCAGTGTTTCGTTCTGTTGTGCATGGGGTCATCATGAGTTGGGGGCTGACACCATGGCAGTGAGAAACGTTTTAATCCTGAAATCCAGATTTCTGGGTCCGTGGAGTTGGGGTGACATACGTAGGCCGTTTGCCCTTAGGTGTCCTTTTGAACCTTGAGCCTTTAAGGAAATGGTTTTCCTGGTGTCACCTTCAAGTCAGACAATAATAGCCTAGTAAGCAGCTTATCAGAGACTGTTTTGCCTTGGGCATTGGGCTCTTTTGGAGAGTTACCTATGTGCAGTCAGTTTTGAGAAACAGGAAGTCCAGGGTCTAACTGGAAACTGTTTAAGGTCTGCAGTTTGAATTCACCAGTCACACCTTGGAAACCCTATGGGGCACTTCTATTGTGTCCTATAGGGTCGCTATGAGTCAGAATCGACAACTCTACTATGGCAGTGGGTTTTTACAGGGCATGTCCTTAATGACCTTTTTTTTATCTTTACAACTGACTGACCCGGAGGCCCTGTACATGCTCCCAGAAACCAACGCAGAAGGAATTTATAATGACCCTCAGCAGACTACCCTGCCGGGACCTCGCCTATATAACCTGCTTTCACTATCTCCTTTTCAGAACGCCTTCCTGATAACCTGGTGTTTCTCTGCACATTTAGGTTTTAACAGCAGCTAACAACAACAGAAGTTTTGTGACATAGCCGAAGAGTGGCAGAGTTGGAACTGGGAAGCAGGCCTCTCTGACCCAAAGCTTGTACTTGTTTCTGTATACTCACGTCTCCTCCACTCCTTTTAGCTTTCTTTGTTACTTTCAGTGAAGAGCCTTAGCCTCCTCACCTTATGTTAGTGATTTATAGTTTACTCAGAGCTTTGGATATCAGTTGTCAGATGATCTTAAGAGGCTACTTCAAGGTCTGATCTTTTATAACCTGTGATTTATTGGGTTAACTCTGGTAAATTCCATCCGTCTTCAGCTGTTTATAGATTATTCCATAAAAGCAGAAATATGAGAGTTTTTAAGAGTGTTTTCCGTAACTTTCCAATCCTCTTATCATCTAGGTAATGTCCCTGGAAGTTGTTAGATAACAAGAAAAGGTTTGACCTCCCTGAGTACCCTTTGGTTTTGATTTTCCATGGAATTTGCCTTTATTTCATTTTGCATAACAGGATTCAGTAAACATCCTGTAAAGGCAGACATGAACTTGGAGTAACCTGGGTTTGCAGTTCTGTGACTCCTGCTGGTCACTGGGAAGGAGGCTGCTGTGCCACAGAGTTGAGTGTTCTTCACCCCCCCCCCCCCCCAGAGTTGATTCATATTGTGTAAAGTGGAAGGAAACTGAAAGCCTCATCCCACACTATTGTCTTCCAAAAGAATGCCCAAGAAAGAGGCCAATTAGAAGATGAAAGTCTGGCAATGCATTTTAATCTTCTTATCTGCCTGTCCTGAGTGGCCTCCAGGCCTTGTCAACAAGAGGAAGCAGTGGAGCCTGTGGAATATTTACTTGGATTTGTTCTATGGAAACTCACTCAGGACCCAGCTGTTGTTTGTACCAAAATGGCTCTTGAAGAACAAATTGAAATGAAAGCCATGCTTTCAGGCTTATCCTTGAATGTATAGCTTTCTGAAGTCTGTATTGAAGAGTGAGAGAAGGTGGAGAAACCTTTTAATAGCCTGGATTTATAGGCAGTAATGTTGAGCCACAATTATATCTATATGAAATAAGAGTGATCAGTAGGGAGAAAATGGCTACTCATTTATATCAGTTCGCTAGGAAATAAGGCCCCACCATTTCCCCTCTTCTAATGTTTTACCCTCTGTAAGAGATAAAAGGAGTCTCTTGGTGGTACAAAAGGTGCTCTGCTGCTAACTGAAAGGTTGGAGGTTCAGGTTCACCCAGATGTACCTCGGAAGAAAGACTTGGTGAGTTGCTTATGAAAATCAGCACTGAAAACCCTATGGAGCACAGTTCTACTCTGACACACGAGGTCACCATGAGTCAGAATTGACTTGGCGGCTACTGGTTTTTAAGAGATGGAATGTATTGGAGTTGGCTTTATGCAAGGAGATTTCAGATGTGACAGACTAATGGAATGTGTACAGGGGTCTAGACAAAGTTTGTGGAAACAATATCTGGAAACTAATCCTTGCAGTGAAAGAATTGGAGGGACCTTTAACAGAAGGTGTATGCGTATGCATGGTGGTCATTTTACGGGGAGTAAGGGGACACACTACAGTTTTTTCTGCATAAAGGGCATTATTCCCATCCTGGGTTTATTATTAGAGACTCTTTCCAGGATATGTTTCTGTAAAGTGATCACTGATTATATGGGAAGGCTGAATCTTGACTGTAGTAGCATTTCTTACTTCAGAAATATTGAGCTATCAGTCAGATCAGATTCTTTAGGAAAAAAGGGTGGATAAGTTTTGAAGGGAAGAGACTTGGGAAAGTTCTAGAACACATAGTACAGTTTGGGTAAATTTGGAAGAAAGCCCCAGTAGGGGACAGAGCCTCTGGACCACAAGAGGGCAGTATTCATTTAACAACTATTTATTGAACTCCAAATTTTAGAGTACCACTGAGAACTATGGGAAAGTAGTGAAGCCTTCAGAGTGATGACAACTTTGTACTGATTTTATACTTCTTCCCCCTTTTCTCTACCTGATTAACACCAATAAAATGTAACTTTCTCTCTCAAGCTTTTTTCCTCTTCAAGCAGAGTTTATTTCACAGCATCAGTGAAATGTACGTATATGTAGCACTTGTCCTGTTTTCTCTTCTTTTTTAATTGAAATATTGTATTTGAAAATAGATGCAAATTTAATCAGTTGCTTTTACAATGTGGCTGTGAAATAGTAACTCACTGTATTCCAGTAAAGATTCATTAATAAGTTTCATAACATTAAAATAATTCAAGTCATTTGTAAAGAAAATATCAGTTGAGACTGCCTTGGCACTTATATGTCCATTATAAACAAATACCAGTCTTAAGCACTAAATTCCAGAATAAATATTGTTAAACTGAGTTAAAGTATAAGAAGCTCATTGGCAATGTTATACCAAATGGATGAAAACTAAACATTATTCATGTCTATGTCTAGGTCTATGTAAATAAAAAATTCCATCATTTTCCTGTATGTATGCATAGATTTCTTCTAGAAATAACAGAAAGTTCCATTTCATTCGCTTCAATCAGATGAACTCCATGGAAAAGGATTAAAAAGATTCAATAAACAACTCCCAAATTTTATGCTTATTTTTTTTCTACTATTACTTTTCTGACACATTTAATATAAGCAGGAAAATATTTTCAGTAAATTGAGCACTTGGAGGCTAGAAATGTGTTGAAGAACTCTGCCCAGTTACTACTGTACATATGTCCATATTGCTGTTGGTTTCCCTTCTCTTCTCTGCTTTAAACCCACATGCAAGTTGTTTCTTCTGTTTCTGCTGCTGCTGCTCCTTCCCCCCCTTCTCCCTCTTCTGTCTCCCCCTCTTCCCTCTCCTCCTTCTCCTCCTCCTCCTCCTCCCCCACACCTCCGCCTCCCCCTCCCCCTCTCTCTCCCTCCCACACTCCTTCCTTCCCCCCCTTCCTCCTCCCCTTCCTCCGCCTCCTTCACCTCTCTTCCCCTTCTTCCCCTTCTTCCCCTTCTTCCCCTCCACTTCCTCTTCTTTCCCTTTCCCTCTCTTCCTCCTCCTCTCCTTTCTCTTCCTCCTCCTTTTTTATTTTAAAAACAACTTGTGAGTTTTCAGCATCCTTTTTGGCTTTTACAGAGTTGCAACGGGAAAACAGCTTTGGCAATTCTCACTGGCTAGCTGTTTGCTGTGGTCTTCTCTGCATTCCACTGTTCAACAGCCTGGTGCATGGACTTTTCAAGGCCCGACTTAATCAGCTTGTTTTTCTTCAAACTTGTCATTGACTCCAGAATATTAAGCTCCTTCCACTGGGCTTCACTTGAGGATTGTTCACAATGAGATGCCTCTTCATTCTTTAGTTTATCTTTTCTGGAGTGTTCCTCCCCCAGATCTTGAGGTTTTCTATTTGGAATGTTTTTTATGCAATTCTTGAAATTTATTCCACATATTTAAGGGGATTCCAGAGGGACGTTCTTCATAAGCATTTATATTTGCCTCTGTTTCAGTTTTTGGTCTATCTGTAGAGAAATCTGAGATTTCTGTATTTTTAATTATCCAATCTTATTTATCTTCTGTAAGTTAAGGCTTTACCTTCAGAATTCAACTCCGCATCATTTTCATTTAGGCCAGAAGGTAGCAGCCTACCGTACCTTTTTCTTAAGGTTAAGGCTACAAGAAGGTGGTTCTAGAAAGGTACACCTTTCCCTGAGCCGTGTGCACACCTGGAACTCTGTAGACTCTGGTGGCACAGCAACACTCCAATCCCAGAGCAGAAAGAATTCCCTCCTGGGCACAGGTCTGAACACCTTAGTTCATAGTGTAAGATTTCTAGTCTGTTGACACTTCCATTCACTGCACCTGTTTCCAGAATATAGCAATTGTAAACATAACCTGTTTCTCTATGGAAATTCTTCTCTCTCACTTTGACTGGGGTGGGACAGAGGAACCCTCTTCCAGTAAAGGGCTGAGAAAACCACGTGCCTTCCCTTTTGAGGAGACTATGAGCCACGCTGAAACTTCTGCCCATGCTCGGTGTCTTAGTCATCTAGTGCTGCCATAACAGAATTCCACAAGTAGATAGCTTTAACCAAGAAAAATTAATTTTCTCACAGTCTGGTAGGCTAGAAGTCCAAATTCAGGGCATCAGCTCCAGGGGAAGGCTTTCTCTGTCGGCTCTGGAGGAAGGTCTTTGTCCCCAATCTTCCCCTGGTCGAGGAGCTTCTCAGGCACAGCGACCCCGGCTCCAAAGGACGTGCTCTGCTCCCAGTGCTGCTTTCTTGGTGTTATGAGGTCCCCAACTCTGTGCTTGCTTCCTTTTCCTTTTATCTCTTGTAATATAATAGGTGGTCCAGGCCACACCCCAGGGAAACTCCCTTTACATTGGATCAGGGATGCAACCTTAGTAAGGGTATTAAAATCCCACCCTAATCTTATTTAACGTAAAATTACAATCACAAAATGGAGGACAACCACATAATACTGGACATCATGGCCCAGCCAAATTGATATATACATTTTTTGGGGGACTTAATTCAATTCATGACAGTCGGCCTCCCTCACCTGCTACCTGCACGCAGGTCCCTCTGGGCTGTTACATGGAGACCAGCCACCTGCATCCAGCCCTGCCCATACTTTATTTTGTGTTTTGTCTTGTAGTTGTAAGATCTACCCTGGCATGCTCTGTTTTGTGTATATTTGTAACTATCCCAGCACTAGGGTTGGCCCTAATGTATGTGAATGAATACACCCACTCCTCACTTACTGACATGGTTAGGTTCCAAAGACCAGTTCGTTATGTGAACATTGGTGTTATGTGAAAATGGAGGATGACTACATTATTACATAACTGCCAAACCACTGAGAATCACGGCCTGTCCAAGTTGGCAGATAACCTTTACTATCACAGCCAGCACTCTCACTTCACACATCAGCATTTATTACTGGCAGACATACGTCGTTAATGTGCAAATACTCAGTAGATTTTTTACTATTGTCGTAAATGTGAAATGTTGGATTACAAGATAGTCGATAAGTGAGGAGTAGGTGTAAATGAAAAGCACTGAAAACTCATCAGTGACAGTGGTTGGCAAACTTTTTCTGTAAAGGGTCAGATAGTAAATGTATTTTAGGCTTTATAGCCCATAGGGTCTCCATTATGACTACTCAACTCTGCCCATTGTAGTGCAAAAACTCATCTGCAAACAGATGGGCTAGACTGTGTTCCAGTAAAATTTTATTAATAAAAACAGGGAGCAGGCCAGATTAGGCCAGCACGCCATAGTTTGCCCACCCATGGTCTAGGAAGTGGTTTCAATAAAACCAGTTTATAAAGTTATTTTGTATCTCGCATTACCTTTCGTGTAGCACTGAGCATATGCAGAAAGTACAGATACTTGTTGAATGGATGGATGGACATTTGTTTCCATTGCCAGAATAATAATTCCAACTACCTTTTCTTTTTCTTCAAGAAAGTTTTCAGAAAATATGTAAGGGATCATCTATATGTTGTATTTATAAATTTTTAAAAAGGACATTACAGTTAAAATGGAGATTTAGTTTTAACAAGTGGAAAGTTGTGGTAAGTCCCTTTAGAGTTTACGCTTTAAACAAAACTGAAAGTTTCTGTAAGCAAAACTCTGACTGAGAAAAGTGGTTTTTAAAAAGCTTTGAAGAATCAGTTTTGCTTCAGGTGATATGAATATAACCAAAATATTTCACTGTTTATAGACTGGTGACCTAATGTTTGAAGTATTATTCATCTCCTCAATCTTCTGGGTGTGTATTAAGTAGAGGATGTTTGTTCAGTTTCGTTTCAAAATGCAGAATACTTTATCATAAGAAAAAATGCAGGATTTGTCTGTTCTGGGGCTGACTTAGTGTCCTAAGTTATTTACCATAAAATATAATACAGAAATGTTTAATATCACGTAGAGGACATTCTTACAGCTAGCTAAAATCATGTGTCATGCTCCTGTTTGCCTTAGTTAGTGCCCAAGATGGAGGAGTTTCGGTCACACTGCTCAGTGCTTTGGCTTCCTGGCCCAGTTTCCATGCTTCTTCACAGACCTTTCCACTCTGGCCTCTGGAAAATTGTCCTATATTGAACAACCCAATTTTTACCCTTTTCTTTACCTCTTTCCCTTAAGTGAAACCCAGTCCTCTTTTACTCCTGTAGCTTTCCCCCGGGGATATTGTTAATTTTTCCCGTAATGCAAATACTCCAGACCTGGAAGAAGTGGCCACTTCCACACAATTAAAAAAAAAAACCCCGTTGCTGTAGAGTTGATTCTGACTGATAGTGACCCGATAGGGCAGAGTAGAACTGCCCTACAGAATTTCCAAGGAGCAGCTGGTGGATTTGAACTGCCAACCTTTTGGTTAGCAGCCATAGCTCTTAACCACTAAACCACCAGGGTTTCCTCCGGATAGTGGGTCATGAAGAAATCTCTTCTCTTTGTATTGTTTGGCTTTGTTGCTATTGTTCGTTGTTAATTGCCAGTATCCTTCCCCATGATTATACTGACCTCACATTTAAGCCTCCATATTCATTGAAAGGAGTCCCTGGGTGGTACAAATGGTTCAAGCGCTCAGTCAGAGTTCACCTAGAGGCACCTCAGAAGAAACGTCTGCTGATCTGGAAAATCAGCTGTTGAAAACCCTATGGAGCACAATTCTACTCTGACACACGTGGTTGTCGTGAGTTGGAAGCGACTCAACGACAACTGGTTTTGTTTGGTTATTCATTGACGACTTGAGCACCTGGCTCACTGCCTTCCTTCCCACCCTAACCCTGCCATCATCCTGGTTGAATTCAGTGTAGACCTGGAGGGCCCACTGAATTCTCTAGCCACCAAGTCCATGACTTCCACTTCCTCTCTAGCTCCTTTCTTTCATGGCCTACAGGATTGACTTCATTTTTGCACCATTAAATCCCAGTATCTGACTTTGCCCTCTTCTTTCAAGTTCAGCTACACCTGTGTGCAGGTGAGCTCGATCAACACCACTTTAGTTGCTTCCTTCTTACCAGCCTCCTGCCTTTACTTATTTCACCTGCTAGTTTAGTCTGCACAGTCTAATACTAAGCCACTTTCTTGACAGTATCTTCAAACTTGCTTTACTGACCTCTCACGTCTACCTGACAAGACACAGCTTTGTTAATAGTCTTCTCAAATATACTTGATCTGTACTACTTCCAGGGTGCCAAGACCCTAGTTCTGTGGAGTGGGCCACAAGCCCACAGACACCAACCAGGTTCCGGGTCATGTGTGCACTCAGTGTCTCCCTTACTAAGGATGTTATTTACCCATGGCCTGCAGGAGTGCTACAGTTCCCTAAATTCTTTTCAGCTACTTCAGGATCCTGCAGGCATGGTTACAATTTCTTCATGTCCCGTCTAGGTTGTCCAGTCAAGTTTTAGACTCTTTCAACCTGGAGGCTCACTTCATACCGGCTATTAAGGTTGTGACTTCTCAAATATTGCCGTCTTGGAGAATAACCTCTATCCAGGAGCATTAACTCATTTTATGGAGGCTTTTATAGAAATCAGATGATACTGGTGACTGTCATTCTTACTGTGCAAAAGGTTGGCTCTGAATGGGTGGTGAAAGAAGGCCTTTTAGGCAAATCTGAAGCAATTCTGAAGTGTCTTGCCTGGCTTAGACAAGGTAGCGTTAATAGGGCACTTTGCATACTCTTGTATAAATTAGTCTGCTCATTATGACTGGTAAGAGTATGTTGTTTTGGAAGGTGTAACTTTGCTCAGTTACTCGCACTGAGGCACTAGGAAGTGGCATGTATGAGTATCAGTCAATCACTAGGTATAATTTTGGGTTAAGTGTGTGGATGGCTGAATCATCTGGATTTTTGTGGTCATACAAGTAATATAATGGCCTGGAGTGGTTCAAAAACCATAACATTTGTATTGGTGATATAAACCATCATCATTCTCATCAGTGAAAACATGCATTAAACAGCCACAGTTTGAGAAATGTACAAATATAGGTAAGTCAATAATGAAGGCAGTATGTCTTTGTGTGGCACTGACATTTGTTCTAATATTAGCCTGTTTCTGGAATATAGGCTTACATTGTGTGGCCATTAAGGACTTCATCAAAATTTCATATTGCCTGTGCGGCTCTCCATTGTCCGTGGCTGCCATCTGGCTCTGCTTTAGGCGAGGTGATAATTATTTCATGTGTCACTCACAGTCCTCTTCGCTACCTGTACCGTGTCTGCTTACCTTTTCCTCCAGGTTTTCTACATTCTGACTCTGATCTCCGTTCAGGATGTATAGTAATTGCCCTTATTCTTTGTCAGGGCAGGTTTCAGGTCTTTCCTTTCCCCCCAGGGCATTTGTTATGTCTCTCATGTTCCACCAGGAGCTCTGAATGTGTTTCTGCAGTTAGGTGCCTGCCGTCTGTCTGACCTGTGACTCTTGTTCTGACTTGGGACCAGAGGAGCCTTGCTGGCCAAGGCAGAGAGGCAGTGAGGCTAGCTCTGCTTTCACACCTCCACGTTCTTTTCCTGGCTGCCTTCTGTGGGTGTCAGGCAGCTCCCTTGTCTTGTTCTACCTCGTCACACCTACCTTTTTTACAAGTCACAGTCTTTTTCCTGAACTCTAGGCTCTTTAGTCTCTGAATTTGAACTAAAGCTTTCCTGTATACCTCAAATAGCTGGTTTCTTTTAACCTATTGGGCTTTAGAAGAATTCAGTTAAAAAAATTTTTTTTATTTACCACAAGTACTTTGGTTGTATGTGTTATAGAGTTGGGGAGGTTTCTGATGGCTATAAAATTTTAATCTTGGACACAAGAAGATGCCCAGATAATGGTGATGAAAGGCAGGGTAGTGTTACTAGTAACCCTAGTGGTTTAGAAAATCAGTGTCACAAAAGATGTAGCGGAAGAAGGAATCTTGTTTGGTCAGTAGTGTTTGGGGAAGACTATTGGAGAGATGTAATTTGAATTGTTAAGATGGAGGGGAGGTTTTGTTTAGGTGGTAGAGGATATTGAGTTCTTGTGTTTAGGTAGAATGATGGATACCTGTGTGAGAATCAAGGGGTGAAAGGTCTGAGATAGGTAGGAAGGCCTTACTGTACAAGTTGCATGGATAGTTGGAAGATTTTTGAGCAGTAATTTTTATGACAGAGACTTTTTTTTTTTAATTTTAAGGAATGATAGGCAATGAGGTGCAGAGTGAATTAAAGGCTGAGCGGTTAGTAAACCTTTCACCATCGAGTCAATTCCTACTCATAGCAACCGTATAGGACAGAGTAGAACTGCCCTATAGTTTCCAAGGAGTGCCTGGTGCATTTGAACTGTCGACCTTTTGGTTAGCAGCCATAGTTAGGCAATTAGTAGGGGGCTATTAAAATGTTACATCAATGAGAGGGGAGGCACGAGAACTAGGGTGGAGACAATTACAGTGTACATGGTTTTGGAGGGACTGGGAAGTCATAGGGTACCCTGGTGGTGCAGTGGTTAAGAGCTCGGCTGCTAACCAAAAAGGTCAGCAGTTTGAATCTACCAGCTGCTTCTTGGAAACCTCATGGGACAGTTCTACTCTGTCCTGTAGGGTCGCTATGAGTTGAATTGACTTGATGGCAGCAAGTTTGGGTTTTTTGGTTAGGAAGGCATAGGTTCATTCTTGTACTTTGAGTCTGGCAGCTGGCGGAATGTTGGTATCCTGATTTAAGTAGGTAAGTTAGCTGTGGTGGTTAAGTCTTGGATAAGAAGGTGAGGCCCACTTTGCTTGCTAGGCTTGAGGTAATTTAAGGGTGCTCACGGTGGAATGCTCAACAGAGAACTCTAAATGTGAGCCTGGAGGGAAGGCCCAGGGCTGTAAATTTAGCACTTACCTGATTGAAGTTCTGCTTGAGTAACAAAATTTAGAAGGTGGAAGGAAGAGCACCTAGCAGGTAAGCTGACCGAGAGTTTGAAGAAGGGAGTGGTTGGCAGGACAAGCTGCAGAGTTTCGGAGGAGGGTGAAGTAATCATCTTTGAGGAGCTAGCTTTCTAGATTAACCTCCTGCTTCCCACGCATTCTGTCACACCCAAACTGCCCTCTGCTCTGAATCCTTCTCGATTTTGCCTAAATGTTCAAGCAAGTATCTCCAATTTGTTATGGTTAGTTGTCTGCTCATAATTATCTCCCTTCTGAACTGTAGTTCAAAGCTGGAAGAGCAGAATCCATGTGTAACTAAACTCAGGAGCCTCATGGAACCCAGATTCATGGCCTCCCTGGAGCTCTATTCAATGATCGATAGATACATCATCCAGTGTACTGAGAGAAATCTTAGAAGTCTCACACAGCCTAGCTGAGTTACATATATTTGGCCAACCATTTTCTATGTCAAAAGTTTACTTTCTCCAAAAATGTAGATTATTCCATTTTGGAATATTTTTTTAATGGTGAAAAGTTGTTACATATTAAAAAAAACCAAACCCGTTGCCATTGAGTTGCAACTCTTAGCGACCCTACAGGACAGAGCAGAACTGCCTCATAGGGTTTTCAAGGAGCAGCCGGTGGATTCAAACTGCTGACCTTTTGGTTAGCAGTGGGTCCTAAATCTACCATTTAGATTGTGTACTTTAATGTGCAAATTTTTCCACAAAAGTCTCAAAATCTATTTGAATGTTCTAAAACCAGTTTTGTAGAAACATATCAGAAGCTCATATAGAATTAATAAGGGTAACAGATTATTGATGTTATATAAAACTCTCTCTTCTTTTCTCTAAATATAACTTATGTTGTGTTTTTAGGTTTGAAATCAGCTGTTTTTGCTGTATTTTTTATGCATCTGGATGTAGCTCTTAAAAATAGTGGAGGCCCTGGTTCCATGGCTGCTTTATATACCACTGCAATACATAAATATACCAGTAGGTGGCAGTAGAGAACAGGAACTAATTTCATACTTGGTTTCCTTAGATTTCCCATAAAGAATCCAACAAGCATTTAGAGATGGGAGGAAATGTCGTGATGATTTAATCCAAGATTCCTTTTCTTATAAGGAAATCAGGAGTTACAAGAATCCTAGATATCTCTTCCAAATCAGGTACCTTTTGGTAGAGTTAGGACTGCTGTCATTGGGTGCTGTTGAGTTGATTTTGACTCTTAGTGACCCCATGTGACAGAGTGATCTTTATGGGAGCAGATCATCCGGTCTTTGTCCTGTAGAGCTGCTGGGTGGATTCAAACTGCCAAGCTCCCCACCAGGGCTCCTTAGAATTAGGATTAAAACAGTGTTTATCAAAGATCGCTTTTCACAAGACTCCGAGATCTCCTGTGGAACGGCAGACTCCTTACTGTCGGTCTGAACAGTTTGAATCAGGATCTTGTGGAGTAAGCCCTGAGACTCGTATTTTTTTTTTTTACAGGCTCTACAGGTGATTCCCGTACACACTAAATTCTGAGTCAACAAGTGTGAATCCTTATTAAATGGCAGGCATTGTGCTCGGCCTTGAGGATACAGAGAAAACAGCCCATGTCATCTCAAACTGAGATGCCTACCAGGGCCAGGCAGTAGCATACATGAGTAAGGCAGTGTGGGTGTAAGCCAATAGGAGCCGTGGCGACCGCCACTATCTGGAGACTGTGTTGTTCCCAGATCAGCCGGTCGTTAACTCAGGGCCAGCCAGTTGTGGCTATGAAGTAATGTTTGCCCAGTGTTGCCACACCTTTTCTTTTTAAAAGAGAAGCTAGCAGTCCAGATCTTTATGGGATATTTCCCAACTTCAGCATGCTGTATTGGCCAAACAAAACATTTCTACAGGTTGGAGTCAGCCTGGGGCTGACCATGTATGATATCTCCTTTAGGAACTTAGGCCATAGGAAAGCCATGAATGTGAATACGCTCTTGTCCTACGGTGACGGGAATGTGATGGATAGACCTTAGTAGAAGGTGCAGTGGAGGCAGAGGGGGGCGCATCAACACTGCTTGAGAAGGGAGGTCAAGCAGACTTCGTGAAGGCGAATTCTCAAGGCCACCAATATTTTTGGGGAAAAACAAACTCATTCATTTGTATAGGCAGTCTTTCCTCTGTTATCCTAAAAAAGGAACATGCATATTGAACTTTTATATGTCTCTATACACCAGAAAGGAGTCCCGGGTTGGCACAAATGGTTTGAGCTCAACCACTAATCGCAAGGCTGACGGTTCAAGCCCGCCCAGCAGCACTGCAGGAGAAAGCCCTGATGATCTGCTTCTGTAAGATTACAGCCAAGAAAACCCTATGGAGGAGTTCTGCTTTGTAACACACGGGGTCACCATGAGTCAGAATCAACTTGATGGCAACAGTTCTGTTTTTTTGGTCTTGTATATACCAGAAAGGAGTCGCTGGGTGGTGTAAATGGTTAAGGCACTTGGCTGCTAAACAAAAAATTGGAGGTTTGAGTCTACCCTGAAGTGCCTTGGAAGAAAGACCTGGTGATCTGCTTCTGAAAGATCAAAGCCATTGAAAACCCTATGGAGCACAGTTCTACTCTGACACACGTGGGGTCACCATAAGTCAGAATTAACTCAATGGAAACTGGTTGGTTATGCACCAGAATAGTCTGTAAAACTATTTTCAGTGTTTCAACTTTTATATAACCTTTAAACAAGTGATTCCAATCAATAGTAAAATTGTTGCTTGAGCAAGGATATTTCAAACCAATAATTAGATGTGTTGTGGACCTGTCAGCATGTCTACTTTTAGGATAAATGAACTGGAAACGTTGTTGAGATCTATTAAGGCCCTTAAAAGTATCTAGGAGAAACTTTGTCCTTGCAAGTTGTTTGCAGAAAGCAGCTTTCTTAACAAGCCTGTTGTTGGGAGTGTAATTAATTCACAAGGGCGAATTAATGGGAGACACTATAAGTAGGTTTGCTATGGCTTTCCTTGTTACACCTTAAGTGAGTTTTCTGCTTTGAAACCATATAATTAAAGAGAATTATGAAAAAAAAAAAAAACTGCACTTGAGAAAACCTAGTGCTGTGGAATTTTTTTAGATGGAATGTAAAGACGGCACACTTAAAAACAGAAAGTTGCAAACATATAAAAGGAAGAAATACTACCATAATTTAATATTAAAATATTTCTGGGTATGAGGTAGAGAGGCTGAGAATTTTGATTTGCAAATTAGGAGCTATTCCTATAGAATCATACAAACTTTATGAGGGTAGGGTAAGCATTTAGCGTACAGGAATTACTTAAAAAGCTTAAATTCTTTTTTTTGGGAACATTTTATTGTGTTTTAGGTGAAAGTTTACATAGCTAATTAGTTTCTCATTCAACAATTCATACAAGAATGTTCCATGACATTGGGTCCTATCCCCGCAATATGTCAGCACTTTCCCCATTTCCACCCTGCCTTCCCCTATTGCATCCATCCAGTTTCCCTGCCCCTGATTGCCTTCTCGCCTTTGCTTTTGAGCAAATGTTGCCTGTTTGGTCTCCTATAGTTGATTCTTCTAAAGAGCACATTCCTCACAGGTGTTACTGTTTATTTTATAGGCCAATCTATTATTTGGCTGAAAGGTGACTTCCAGGAGTGGCTTCAGTTCCATGTTAAAAGGATGTATTAAGGCAATAGTCTTGGGAGTTCCTCTAGTCTTTATCAGTTGAGTAAGTCTGGTCTTTTTTATGAATTTGAGTTTTGTTCTACATTTTCTGCCATTCTAACCAGGACCTTCTGTTGTATCCTTGGTCGGAGTGATCAGTAGTGGTAGCTGGGCACCATCTAGTTCTTCTAGTCTCAGGCTAGAGGAGGCTGTGGTTTGCATGGGCCATTAGCCTTGTGGACTAATGGCTTCCTTGAGTCTTTAGTTTCCTTAGTCTGCTTTGTTCCAGGTGAGAAGAGACCAGTAGTTGCACCTTAGATGGCTGCTTGCAAGCTTTTAAGACTCCAGACGCTACTCACCAAACTAAGATGTAGAACATTATCTTTATGAACTATGTTCATGCCAACTGATCTAGATGTCCCCTGAGACTATGGTCCTGAGACTTCAAGCCCAGTAACTCAGTCCCAAGAGGTGTTTGGATATGTCTAGGAAGTTTCCATAACTGTGCTCCCTATGTGCTCTATTATATGTGTGTATATATATGCAGCACATACAAATATGTATATACAGGTGTCCACAACTCTACCTATATATGCATGCACATGTACTCCCATACACCCTCCACACCTATATAGCATACATGTCTGCCTATGTAAACACAAATTTCGGTTGCCATGGATTGAGTTGTGTCTCCCAAAAATATGTGTCGACTTGATTAGGCCATGATTCCCAGTATTGTGTGATTGTCCTCCATTTTGTGATTGATGTGATTTTCCTATATGTTGTAAATCCTACCTCTATGATGTTAATGAGGTGGGATAGGCAGCAGTTTCGTTAATAAGGCAGGACTCAATCTACAAGACCTGATTGTGTCTTGAGCCAATCTCTTTTGAGATATAAAAAAGAGAAGTAAGCAGAGAGACAGGGAGACCTCATACCACCAAGAAAACAGCGCTGGGAGCAGAGCGCATCCTTTGGACCTGGGGTTCCTGCACAGAGAAGCTCCTAGTCCAGGGAAGGATTGATGAGACAGACCTTCCTCCAGAGCCAACAGAGAGAAAGCCTTCCTCAGGAGCTGATGCCCTGAATTTGAACTTCTAGCCTACTAGACTGTGAGAAAACAAATTTCTCTTTGTTAAAGCCATCCACTTGTGTTATTTCTGTTATAGCAGCACTAGATAACTAAGACAGTTATTATTACTGTTGTTGCAGAGCTATATATGTTAGAGCATTTACTGTAGTTGTCCTTTATTCTTGCATACCTCTCAGTGTCTTCATTTACCTTGTTTATGTTATGCTGACTTCCCCCATATTGTGTATCACCTTTCCCTTCACCAGAATTAACACATATCTACTGTCTAGTACGTGATTCTCCTTCCCTCCTCCTCTCATCCTTGGTAACCATCAAAGAATGTTGCTTTCTGTGTGTAAACCTATTTTTGACTTTATATAAAAGTGGCATCATGTAATATTGTCCTTTTTTAATTGACTTATTTCACTCAGCATAATGTCCTTCAGATTCATCCATCTGATGTTTTGTGGACTCATGATTATTCTTTATTGTTGCATAGTATTCCATTGTATGTATGTATGTATGTACCTTTTATCCATTGATGTTTGCTTAGGTTGTTTCCATCTTCTTGCTATTGTGTATAATGCTGCAGTGAACATGGGTGCACATATGTATATTTGTGTCACTGCTCCTATTCCTCTAGGCATATAGCCTAGAGAGTGGGATTGCTGGATCATACAGTATTTCTATTTCTAGCTTTTTGAGGAAGCGCCATACCATTTTCCATAGTGGTTGTACCCTTTTACAATCCCACCAGCAGTGTGTTAAGAATTCAGTCTCCCCACAAACCGTTAGCAGTTGTTTTCTTTTTTTTTTTTTTTTAAATCAGTGTCATTTTTGCAGGGGTGAGGTGATATCTCACTGTAGTTTTGATTTGCGTTTCTCTAATGGCTAATGACCATGAACGTCTCCTCATGTGTTTGGTAGCCACCTGAATGTCTTGTTTGGTAGAGTGTCTGTTCATGTCCTTTCCCCATTTTTCGATTGGTTTGTCTTTTTGTTGCTGAGGTGTCGAAGTTTTCTACATGTTTTAGAGATTAGACTGCTGTCGGATATGTTGTTGCCAAATTTTTTTTCCCAGTCTGTAGTTTATATTTTTACTCTTTTGGTGAAGTCTTTTGATGAGCATAAGTATTTAATTTTTAGGAGGTCCCGGTTATCTAGTTTATCTTTTGTTTATGCATTTTTAGTCATGTTTAATAGTGTATTTATGCCATAAATTAGGACCCCTAGCTTTCTCCATATGTTATCTTCCAGGAACTTTATGGTTTTAGATTTAACATTTAGGTTTTTGATCCATTTTGAGTTAGTTTTTGTGTATGATGTGAATATGGATTCTGTTTCATTTTTCCACAAATGGATATAGTTTTGCTAGCACTGTTAAAAATACTCTTTTCCCCATTGTATGGACTTTAACCCTTTGTTGAAGATCAGCTGTCCATAATTGGATGGATTTAATTCTGCATTTTCAATTCTGTTCCATTGGTCTCTGTCTGTTGTACCGTACCAGGCTGTTTTGACTACTGTGGCTGTATGGTAAGTTCTGAGATTGGGAAATGTGAGGCCTCCTAGTTTGTTCTTCTTCAGTAATGCTTTAACTCTTTGGGGGCTCTTTCCTTTTCATATAAAGTTTGATATTTGTTTTTCCATTTTGTTAAAGAATGTTGTTGGGATTTGGATCAGGGTTGCATTTATATCTATAGATTGCTTTGAGTAGTGTTGACATTTTCACAACGTTAAGTGAAAACCTTTATTTCTATTGAACTTCTGTATATGGGTTATGAGATCATATGAAATGCTGTTCATGGCTATCTTTTAAAAAATCATCTTGAGTTAGAGTAAAATGCACAGATTTCTAAGTGTACAGTTCAATGACTATTTTAGAATAGATTTATTGAGATATAGTTCACATGCCATACTGTTCACCCTTTCAAAGTGTACAATTCCATGATTTGTAGCATATTCACAGAGTTGTGCAGCCATCAGCACTATCTAATTTCAGAACATTTTCATCGCTCCAAAGGAAACTCCATACTCATTAGCTGTCATTCTCCATTCTCTCCTTCCCCTAGTCCCTGGAAACCACTAATCTACTTTCTGTCTGTATGGCTTTGCCTATTTTGGGCATTTCATATAAATGGAATCATACAGATTCAAAGTTCATCATGTTGTAGCATGTATTGGTACTTCATTCCTTTTTTTTAATTGCCAAATAATTTTCCATTGTATTGATATACCACATTATGTTTATCCATCCATTAGTTGATGGACATTTGGGTTGTTTCTACTCTTTGGCTAATATGAATAGTGCTAATATGAGCAGTCATGTACGAGTTTTTGTGTAGACTTATGTGTTCATTTCTCTTGGGAATATACTTAAGAGTATAAGTGTAACTATCTCTTTGTTTCTTAGAAATTCATTGTTAAGTTGAAAGAACGCTGACCAGTGGGTACCAGAAGGGCTACATTAATGTTGATTTAAAGTAGAAATTCATCAAGAATCATTTTGGAAATTCCTTTGTAACAGATGTCCTCAACTCCGTCTCTTAATGTGAAGTACATCTTGAGACTATACTTCACTAGGGGTGTAGCTATCAATTTGAAGTTCATATAAAATAAGTAGTGGCCCTCACCTGTAGTACAGAGGTACTATTTCCCAAAATGAATATTTCCCACAGTGATGACTCTCACAGTAATTCACAGGGAGATAAACAGATAATTTTGGGGACTTGCTAATGTGTGTGTGAAACCTATCTACAGAAAAACAGCATTGTCTTTTGACACTTGAGAACCCATAATTATATTAAGCATTTGAACTATATTTAAAACATCCTGATAATGGAAGTTCACATCTACTTGTGCCTTGTGTGTTAGTTGTTTAAAATCTTGATGTAGAAAAAAAAATTATGCACAAGACTGGGCCTTGGCCAGATTGTTTTACTGTGGAGTATTTTCCTCATTGTCTGCAACAGTATATATTGCAGTATGAATCTGCATTTATAGACAAAATGTAACTTACTCCCTAGGAGAGTTGCTTTTGTAATTGTTAATAGAACAAAGTACAGATGTAAAACTTGGGCATAATTTTGTGAGTGATGTTTTCAGTGAACTTAAGTGGCTGCTAATAGGGCACAGGCTTGTCCTGGATTTTGTATCTTAATGAAACCTGGCACATAAATGGTTGTCAGCCCTGGAGCAAATCTGCCTTTTTTTCCTTTGGTTTTATTTAGTTCTTTCCAGTTGTATTTCATTTTGGCTTGTTAATAATCGCTGTTTAGTTGAAAGAATTTAAGACTGTAAGCTAAAAAGTTGGTTATACCATAGGTCAGTGGGCCACTTTTCCTGGGTCTAGAAACAATTTTTAAATTGACTCTCTTTTATTCCCCCCCACCCCCAAGTCTGAGTGTAGCTGACATGGGGCCTTAGGATGATTGAATGAGAGTTCTGAGTATTTATAAAGACAACCAAAAATAAAAAGAAAAATATATCAAACCCATTGTTGTTGAGTCGATTCCGACTCACAGCGACCCTATAGGACAGAGTAGAACTGCCCCATAGGATTTCTAAGAAGCAGCTGGTGGATTTAAACTGCTGATCTTTTGGTTAGCAGCCAGGCTCTTAACCACTGCACCACCAGGGCTCCCATTTATAAAGATAGATGGCTTGTAATTACCCAGGGGTAGAACATGGAGCTTTGCGTTTTACTGTTTCTCCTTCCTTCCCTCCTGTCTGTGAAGACTTGTTGGCCCTTCCCCAGAGAAGGTAAAGTGGGAAGTGTAATTTCAACTACTACTCTCAGACAAAGGTCTTAGGTGGGGAGTGGGGCAGGAAAAATGTTTAGACTTTTGACCACAGTGAGATTTTTGGATTCCATTTAGATTTCTGTGATCTGTGCAATCTAATAACCACTATTTTGGAAGACTGAGAATGGCTTTGGTTTTGCTATCAAGTGATGTTAGTGCTGACAAACATAGTCCTAGTATACTCTGTAATAGTATGTAGTACACTGCCAAATCTTAACAAAGGCTAGTGATATGAGAATTAGGTTCTACTCTTGTGCTGCTTAAACCAGTGTTATCTGCTGAATATAAACATAAGTTTACCGAGAACATGCTGTCATTCAGAGGTCTGACCACATTCTAGAGAGATTCGTAGGCTTAAAATGCCATTCTGACCACAAGTTTTAAAACAGGGTTAGACTTTTAAAGAGGAATTTTCTAGACTTGCTTCATCTTAACTTTTTATATTCCTAGTGCCTTGTACTATGCCAGGTACATGTGTTGTAGGTAATTACTAAATGATTTTTGAAAGAATGAATCAATGAGAGCTTTCCCTGTGTCTTAGTTAAAATTAAGACTGACTACTTAAATTCTGACATAGTATTCAGTCTGGAAGACTTGCACGTAGCAAGTCAGTAGTGGTGACAAACTCTCAACTTTGAAGGTTTCATCCAAGAGTACCCCCCTTTTGAAAAGGTATATCACTAGAGTGACATGCTTCAATTGACTTTTCTATGCATTTATTCTTAAGCTATTTGCAAAACTTGAATGGATTCATTCGTGTGCAATAGAAGGTGACTTTAATAAAGTGATTTTAGGAACTGAGGCAGGTTCTTCCTCCAAGATATGCCCCCACCCCCAAATGTAACCATCAGTTTTGTATTTTTTTGCTTTGTTCTTCCTTGAAAGTGCAAATATTCCTAGAAAGAGTAATTCGATTTAACTTAAAAGTGATTAGTATGTGTAACCATATTTCAGCCAAACAGAAGTTGTGTAAGACAGTCCTACTCTTGAGCGTGTGTGGAATAAACTGGGAATGGCCAGGGACATAGGCAGGAGTAGGTTCCTAACTACCTTTTAGAGTTCAATGAATACTTTAATAAAACTACAGCCAGTTGCTGTCCAGTCAGTTTGGACTAATGATGACCCCGTGTGTGTCAGAGCAGAACTGTGCTCCATAGGGTTTTCAGTGGCTGTTGCCTTTTGGAAATAGATCTTCGGCCTTCCTTCTGGGGCACCTCTGGGTGGATTTGAATCACCAACCTTTCCGTTAATAGCTGAGCTCTTAACTGTTTGCGCCACTCAGGGACTCCTAAACGCTTTCATAGACGCTCTTATTTCATGCTCAGCGCTCTGGTGCTCAGTGCCCTGGTAAGTAGGGAGCTAGTTAATAACCTAAGTCTCAACTGAAGTAACCTTATTGAAACTTAGTTTTCTCATGTATAAACCAGGGCTAAAAGCTCCTATCACAAAGGGTTGATTTTCTACAAAGCAAACAGAGTAAGTTTAGGCCATCGTAACCCGGGTTCCTGTTTTATAGCTGAGAGAACTGAGACCTGGAGAGGGTAGGAGACTTGACCTTCTTTACGCGATGAGTCTGGGGCTGCCATTGCAGCCTCTCTGACTCCAAGTCCTATTTTTCCTTTTTTTTTGGAGGCACACATTGTTAGGGTAGATTAAAAGATACAGAGGCCATCTTTTTGGCAAGAATTGGCTTCTCTAACATCATGAATAATCTCATAAATAATCTTTCAGTAATTTTACTCTGGGAAAAGAAAGAGCTAGGAGGTAGACATCGGTTCTGCTTAAGTTAGTAAGTCAGCCACAGAAGGACAAATATCACATGATTCCACTTTTATGAAATATCTAGCATAGGCCAGTGTATAGAGACCAGAGTTTATTCATGTTTACCAGGGGTGAGCACCAGGGAGCGGACACTGAGCTTTTGTTAAGGGTGATGAAAATATTTGGGAACAGATAAGAGTGATGGCTGAACCACATGATGAACACAATTAATGTCACTACATTGTACATGCAAAGATTGTTGTAATGACAAATGTTTTGCTATATATATGTACCACAATAAAAAATTATGCTACCTAATGTATTTGTCTATGTGCCTCAATCCTTGCATTTACATGACTTTGGCATGAGTAAACAATGAGATCTGGCAAAGTTATTGCCTCACAGACAATGACATACATGCCCATGGAATTCATTATCAAAATTTTACCTGTTTTGTGGAATCATGGGAATCATATAATGTTTGCTTCAAAGTGAAGTTTAATGAAAGGAGAAAAATCAAAAACCAAACCTGTTGCCATCGAACTGATTCCAGTTCATGGTGACACTATATGACAGAGTAGAACTGCCCCATAGGGTTTCCAAGGCTGTACATATTTAACAGAAGCGGACTGCCACATCTTTCTCCCCTGGAGCAGCTGGTAGGTTCGAACTTCAGACCTTTCAGTTAGCAGCCCAGCGCCTTACCACCAGAGCTCCTTAAAGAAAGGGGAGAGGGATGTTTTTAATTCATTAGCAGCTGTAGAGGCCGACTGGCAAGGATGCCAGCTCCTTGATGTGCACTGGCCTGGGGCTTCTCACTGTGGAAATAGTGCCCTACACGGATTATCTCATAGTAGATCATGAGATGGAAACACTGAGTTGTGTCCTTGAATGGAAACTTAAGGCAGGCACGTCTTTTGTGGAGTTGTTTCAACATGCGGTTCCTGTGCTCCATGGTGGCTTCTGAAGTAAATGCTTTTTGGGATATTTTTTATTTTTTCTGCATTATTTACGTTTATATGATTGGGCTGATGAGATGTGTGTGTCTTAAATATCATGATTGAGTAGGTGATCAATTAGTTAGTATAAAAACTTAAATTTGGAATCAACCATGTGCCCAGTTGAGACTCAAAGCCCAGTTTTTGTTGGCAAACCTCCCCTTCCCTTTTTAAAAACAATTTTAAACTGGCGCAGTGTTTTTGCACTGTGGGTCGCACGACATTATACTAGAGAGTGCTTTTGGGATTCTGGATGTCCTTTAAAAGGCTATTTAAAAGGAACTGGAAAATTTAAATGAGACGAGTACTTGCTGACTTGCATTAGTGGGTGTTTTGCCGATACCCAGTCTGGTATGAAGTGGTTTTTGAGAAGTTCCCAGAATGTTCGGGATTTAAGTCATGTGGATTATGCAGTCAGAATTGGAACTGAGAGATGAAGCTTTAGGGACCTTGTTGCTTATGTTGGTGGGAAATCTTATCCAGCAAAAGCATTAAAATAAAACCATAAACAAAACAGTCAAGGATGTGAAGATAATTCCCATTTGTTGATACACTTCAGAGCAAAAGGAATTCCTTTTTGAAATTTGGGGACTGGGCACTTATTGCCTATATAGTTAAATAATAGATATTTTCTCCCACAAAATCTGCCCCGTAAAATTGTCATATCAAGGGCTTCTCTGGAGACTAAAGGTGGTAAGACAGGTTTGGCAGTAGTGTATGTGTAGAATGGGCTCTCATGCAGGCCGCTCCGCCCTTAATATGTGCTGGTGGACTAATTGTAACTTCACAAAAAGCATCCGCCCAAGAGCCTCACACTTGGCCATGTTGCTTCAGACCTTCTTTCCACCAGGATGGCTGATCAATGCACAGGGACATATGGCCCGAAGAAGCACTAGCCTATAGTGGGCAACTGTTTTCTGTTGTTGCATGCTGTCCCGTCTGTTCTGACTCATAGTGACTCTGTAGGACAGTAGAACTACCTCATAGGGTTTCCAAGACTAATCTTCACGGGAGCAGATCGCCAGGTCTTGTCTCCTGCAGAGCGGCTGGTGGGTTGGAACTGCTGACCTTTTGGTTAGCAGCTGAGCACGTAGCCATTGGGCAACCAGGGCTACTTACTGTTTTTTTCCTAGAGGAGTCAAAGTATTTCATATGACATTTGTGTTCTGCAAAGTAGATAGGGCAACTGTTTCTTTCTTTTGAAAATTAGTGGACTGCAGAGTAACTTACCAACCTGTTGCCTCAAGTTGATTCCGACTCATAGCGACCCTATAGGACAGGGTAGAACTGCCCCATAGGATTTCTAAGGAGCGGCTGATGGATTCAGAAATGCTGACCTTTTGGTTAGCAGCCGAGCTCTTAACCACTGTACCACCAGGGCTCCAGTAATGTACCAGAAGTTTGTAATGATGGGTCCAAAATTGGACTCCAGGTTGTCTGCTCTGATGTACTTACTTTGCTTGAGATTGTTTCAGGTGGCAATGATTTTATTTAACCAAATTAGGAAAATATGGCATGGGGCATGTGAGACAGAAAAAATGAAGAGATTCTATAGATAGCAAGGTGTGGCTGTTTGACTGCATAGTAATCACTCCTGTTTGTGTTTACTTATGATGATTTAAGTGGAAAACACGTGGTCTGTATTTATTTAGTTCCTATGAATCACAACCTCATTACGTAAAACATATCACACCTTAAATAACTTGCTAGTGAGTAGTTTAAAATTGTTGAAAAACCAAATGAGTAATTGTTAGATTAGAACTATTAGACAAACAGTTCTTTCAAAATTCTGGAATTTTTTCCAAAATACTGAACTCTTCTTAAAATAAGGATGGTTTGTATTTACAGTATGGCTTAATGGTTTTTTGTTTTTTTTTTAAGAAATTGCTTTAACGATATCATGAGGTCATCTGTCTGTCGGTCTGTCTGTCTATCTATCTTACTGTGGTAACTCAGTTTCTTCCTTTAAGTAAAGTTTATTAGCTAGGATAAAACCTCCTACAACTAATAATAATGGCTAACATTTGTGGATGCTTCCCATGAGCCCGGCAAGTACTAAGCGTGTCATACACGTTATCTCATTTAATTTTCCGTATAGAATAGAATTTCAGTCTCATTTAATTCTCAGTACTCTCTACCATAATGTCGTGTGAACTTCAGTGCAAAAATAACTGTGTCAGTTTGAACTTGTTTTAAAAAAGGAAGGGAAAGTTTGAGGTAGGTAATTTTATCTCCATTTTACGGATGAGAAAACTTTAGAGGTTAAGTAATCTGTCCAAAGTTACAGGTAGGAAGTGGCAGAGCAGGGATTTAACTACAGGCAGCCCAGCTCCAGAGACCACACCTGTCATCCCCCATCAATGGTAGAGTAAGCACCATGTTGTGACCTTAAGGAATGTAATTGCCAAGGCAGCCACTGTAGACTGAAATTTCTTCCTATTAATTTGTGCTTTCTATTTTTGGTATAAAACTTTCGGAAAATTTTTTCCATTTAGCTATTTTTAGAAGGGGTCTTAAGTGAATGTGTATTCACATGGCTATGTTGTTAGTTGCCATTGAGTCGACTCAGACTCGTGGCTCTGTATAGCAGAATGAGACTGCCCAGTCCTGTATCATCTGCATGATCATTAGTATCATATAACTGTAAAACCCACTGCTGTCAAGTCCATTCCTACTGACAGCGACCCCATAGGACAGGGTAGAACTGCCCATAGTGTTTCCAAGGCTGTAATCTTTACGGGAGCAGACTACCACATCTTTTTCCCGAGGAGTGGTTGGTGGGTTTGAACCTCTGACCTTTTGGTTGGCAGCCAAGCACTTAAACACTGCACCACCAGGGCCCCTTTCACATGGCTATAAAAATTGCTAATTAAATAATTTTACTTTTCTCAACCAGTTTTTTCTGAGTTATTGAGGTTGGGGTAGCCAGTATATACCATACGAATATGTCTAATATTGATGAAAAATGGCCAAAGAAAATGTTGAAACATTTACAGATAACTTTTATTATCGTAAAGCTTAGAATACTGTGTTTTTATTCTCTCTCTCTCTCTCTCTCTCTCTCTCACACACACACACACACACACAGAGGCATCATGAGTTAAGATTACAAATCTTTTCTACCTAGGGAAATTGAAGAAAAATATTAACTGAATAATTTTGTTTGCTGAGTTTCCTTTTTTATACCCTTAGCAGTGGAGAATTCTTTTGAAAGGCATAAAGAATGATAAAATACCCTAATATAGGTTTTAAAAAGTCTAAATATAGATTGAAGATAATTTAGTTTAGAAAGTTTCATATCTGATGCAGGTGAGACACTCTTGTATCGAGGACTTTTAAAATGCTCTAGGATTTTGGCGTCTGTTGCATGTGGATGGTATGCTTATTAGTTCTGTAACTCTAGAGAGTTAAACTTTCTGACCCTCAATTTTCTTACTTGTGGGAAGGGAACAGTCAGGATTATTAAATTTAGGGATTGTACTGATTGTATAGGAGATGCGAAAAATTACCTAGCACAGAAACTATTGTCTCCCTTTTCTTTTCTTCTCTGGATATAGGAGATAACCAGAAACTGGCCTAAATCTGATAGATTCTGACTTTTTTTTGAACGTTGCCCTTTTTCCATTAATTAATTTGTGTATCTACTGCACAGAAAACACCTGATGGTTGTTAAAGAATATAAATAAGCAAAAAAAAAAAAAAAAAAATTTAGTATAATTTTACTACTTATAAATAACTACTGTTAGTATATTTACTCATTTATAAAATACTTAATAGAGTTGCAGAAGTTGAGATCGTACTCCCTGTATTGTTTCATAATCTGCTTTTTCATTAACATGTTAAGTATTTTTTGTAAGTAATAAATATACTTTCTTGACATTAGTTGAAATTTCACGTAGCTTTCCATTTTATTATTATATCATAATTTAACCAATTTCTTATTGGTGGGTGTGGAGGATGTTTATAATTGCTGCTGTGAAACAATTCTTCTATGATTTGTGTTCTTGTCCTGTTGTCTTAGAGTAAATTCTTGGACCTGCACATACTGGGCCAGGGTGTGTAAGTATTTAACACTTCTGATACATATCACAAACAGCCCTCCGGAGTGATGATATCATTTTATATTACCATCAACAGTGTAGAGAGTGTGCCAGATTCCCACATCCTCAGTAGCATAGACTTTTAAAAATCTGTTTAGTTTTATATTCTGTCTTCTTTATATATACAGTATAAATGGAGTCTGGTCTTCTACCATCTTTTTTTAGATTTTATAAAATACATAAGTACATTAATATATTGACATTTATGAGGGGATCTGAAATTCACTACATAGTATGATCTTGCCTTTCTGTTGTCTTTTGGGAACAAATGAACCACTCTAGATGGTTGGGTTTTCTGAATAGCTCTGTGTATTTCACTGTTTTCACCTTAGTAAACATTGTTCTGAATATAACTCAGCCTTGTCTTTGTGGTGTGGAGGTGTTCCTCTGAAAGTTAATTATTGGAGTGGTACCTTCAGGGCCAATGCATGTGATAAGGTTAAGTCTATACTATTGTTAACCACCCTCAGGTGTTTGATTGCATAGCATCTCAGCTGTTACAAAACTAAGTAGGAGATACTGTCCCTGTTTAGATGAGTGGACTGAGGTTCAGAGAGGTTATTTAACTTGCTTAATATCACACAGCTATTAGGAAGTGAAAGTGGGATTTGAATTTACTTTTGTCTGTCTTGAGCCCTTTTTCTTTCCATTTTGTTGCTTGCTGTACTCTGTCCTCTCGATCGGCCTACCCATCCCTTGCTGTTGACTGTTCACTGCTATCCCTGTTTGCTGGGCACAGGTAACCTTTTTTCTTCTAATCTGTATTGACTTGGGAATGTAATTGCCAGATTATTTTGATGGTGATTAAATATTGATAGCTCTGAGGGGCTTTCCTGTTGCTGAAGAGCATGGACTTTGCTTTGGATGTTTATGGGCCTTTTTCATGCTTTTTGGCTTTGGATAGGAGTTTTCGGATAGATGAGAGGTTACTGTTTTTTTGCTAATTGGGATCAGGTTTTACCTTAAGTTTGGTTTGGGGCAAATTCAGAAGAGTTTGGGCACAGGTTATCTGGGATAATCCATGGGTCACTTGAGGTTATCCTTAAAGGAATATACCATTCTGTTTGAATATGTTTTACTGCACTTTTAGACCTTGTGTTTTACTTGTGTGGCTGTGAGCTCCTTGAGAATAGAGCCACTTATTTTAATTATCTCCACCCAGTACCCATCATAGTGTCTGTAACAAGACACTCAGCAAATGTTTAATTCATGCAGCAATGCAGCCCTTCTATATATCAATGCAGTGTACAGGAGAAGACCTTCCTGAGTTTGCATGTGTCACCACTGGCCCAGGCTCCCATCTGTATTTATGGAACCAATTTGCGAGAAACTAAGTTTAGTCCCAAAAGCAACCAATATTTTGTCAGCTAACAGATATTGTCTATAGTCACAGCAATGTTGGGCCTTGTGGAAAGATGCAGAGTTAAGGCATGGAGGGATTCAGGCTGGCCGCTAAGCTAGCAGCTGTGAGTGAGGGCTGCAGGTGTATGAGGAGTATTATTTTTCTGAGCTCTGCAGCAGATCAGGGATTTATGATGAATAATTGCCCATTCAGGATTCCAGGAACCTATTTCTCCTTGAAGTGGCAGGTGGAGCAAGGATTCCTGCTCCCAGGTGGTGGCTACATCTCTAGAGCAGCTTGCGTCTCTGCTGTTGGCCCCTGCCCGTACGTACAGGGACCCTGTCCCAGGAGTTGTGCCTGGAACAGCTCTGTTCCACCCCACCCGCCACTTTCTTTGCCACTCTATCTCCTATGGACTCCCCTTTCCTATCTTATCTGCTCTACCTTCGAGTGATACGATAAAAAACTCTTAAAATTTTTGTAGTGATTTCCCTAAGAACATTGTCCATGGTAACCCTAGAAAAGGTGACCTGTTCATATGTAAGAGCCTTCAGTTGGGAAATGCCTGTTTAAAATATTTAGCATCTTCTCTCTTCTGTCTCTCTGTATGTCAGGATTTAACACTCTTCTCCCTAGGATGTTTCACAAATTTCCTTGCACAAATTAGTGTCATTTCACAAATAAGTTTAAGGGGAGTCATGTCCTCTGATATGTGGCTTTATAATAAATCTTGAGGAATTTGGAGATTGAATTGACATGAATGATGTTCCTATATAGCTGGTATTTCAATTTTCTATCTTAACTTGTTTTTATTTACCCTTAGTAGAACGTATCACCCATAGGCTTTTTATAGAAAATATGTTGGCAGTCTAGTTTAGCTGCTAACTTTTGTTTATCATTCAGTAAAATGATCACATTACAGAAAACACCTGTGGTTTTTTTCTGCGTATAGTTATTCATACTAAAATGGTTATTTGTAACCTCTCTCTCTGAAACATAGAATAATACCTAATTTCTTATATGGGACAACTTTTGGTAATGTATGCAACCACAAGTATAACACTAGATGCATACTAATTAAACTAATAACTGAAGTTAACTTGTGTGTTTTCCCAGTTTAAGAGAAAATTAATACCCAAATCTGTCTTTCAGGCAGTAACGGGGAAGAATTTTGAAACAAAGGATTTTCGAGCCTCTCTAGAAAATGGCGTTCTGTTGTGTGAGTAAGTATTTAAAGCGTATAAAAAAAAAATTCAAAAGCCAAGATGTGTGTGTGTATGTGTTATGAATGTCTCCCCCGCCACAGTTACAGGGGAGATTTGATCCCTGAAATTTGACACCCCCATAGTGTAAGACAGTGGGAAAGGGTTATCAGTCTCTATATCTAAAGACAGCATTGGTGAAATATAATTTTTAATTAGTAAACAAGAAAGATTCAATTATTGCTTGATGGACCAGTAGGGGTGGGTGATTGAGGAAGAAACCTTATAGTATTTCACCACCTATTACTTACTCTGAGCATTCTAACGTATGTGGCTGCCTGGTTTGGAAGTTAATATAAAACTTGTTTGTTTTGTAAGTAAATAGTGATAGCTGGAGAGCAAATTTAGGCAGTAGCAAAGTTTTCTTCAGCGCTTTATTAGTGGATTCATTACATTACTAAAACCAGCTTGCATTGTGGATTATTCATTGCATTAATATATTATTATTGAAAACCATGTCCCAGGCTTTGGTTACCATGAGTAACTATACTGGTGTTGTGATTGATGGTATGAGGCATGCCTTGTACGGTTAGTGAGATGTTTTGTTCCCCAGTGGATGCATAGTACAGTTAGCTAGTTATGCTACCTAAGGGGACGGGGCAGCCAGGTATGTGGGGTATAAGGAAGAAATCCTGTATAGGAGTGCAGGATGCAGAAGGAGCAAATAAATCATAAGAATGTACTTGAGTACCCACCCATATTTTTGAAAGCACTTAATTATTCCAGCTTATCACATAGGTATTTATGGAATCTGTCCACTTATATAAGTACTGGAAGTGTATGCACTAGAGCTTGGATGATCTTGATTCTTTTTGAAGGAGGTTGTTTGCTATAAATACAAGGAGTCAAAAGACCTAAGTTTGATTCCTTGCTCCTTGGCTTACCAGTTGTGTACCTGTGAGCAAGTGATTTAACATGTGGGCCTTATTTTTCTTATCTATAAAGTGAGGATCGTGGTATCTGATCTGCCTAATTCAGAGTTGCAAAGTTCAATGATAATATATATATTAAGATTTTTTTTTTTTTTAAATAAACTATTATCCTTTTTTTAAAGAAGGCCATGGAGATAATTCTCTATCTCATCAGCTCTGTTGCTAAGTGTTCAAACTTCTTGGACTTAGGGTTATTTTAGCTGAACCGTAGGAAGTTGCTGATATTCATCCATTTGTAACCCACAGAACTGTCAGTTTTATGAGGCTCACCCTAAGACAGAGAACAGGCATAGGAAGAAGGGCCATAAATCAAATTTAAGGGATGCTTCTTGTTTTCCCCTGATGTCCCCTTCAGAAGCATCATTGCCGAATAATGTTTGAACTAATTTAAGTAGGCCACTTTGTCCAATTGGTCACTGACAGGAAATTACTTTGTCTTGATTTGAAAATGTTATGATTTTTATGTGTTCTGAAGTTGAAGGGAAAAAAAGACCATGCCTGCTAGGAAGAGGCAAGTGATCTGCAAACTACCTTAGTGATGAGTAGTTTGCAACTGAATAAATTTGATATCATTTCTAAGGCCCAGAAGCCTGGATAAGTTAGATGGGTTTATGTAGAAAATATACATATTAAGCACAAAGTTGGTTTTATACATATGAGAGGATTTAGCCCAAATATATGATCTTTTCAAAGAAGTCACTTTGTGGGTTATATAGTTCCAGTGATGAACTATTGCTCAAAACACTTTTAGGAGTCCCCTTTTTTGGGAGATTGCTCCTATAACTATCTTGTTAAACACAGTGGATAGCGACACATAATTTTTAAATTAAGAATGCAAATTTATACATGAGCCTTGGCTCTGCATGATTTGAGGTAATTTCCAAAAACTGATGAACCTGAAAGGTTGGGCACATTGTTACTAGTGAGGATATTCAGAATTGATGAATAACTATTTTGATCACAAGTAGTACTGTTAATACATATAGGTTCTAGCTTAATGGAGACAACAAACACTTGGATGCATATATGTGGAGATACATTAATTTTAAGAAGTCACTGTTATTCCTGAATTTCTAAAAGCTCATTGTTAAGTTGTTTCCTAATTTGAATAACACCAGTTTGGAAGTGTGCATTACCAGATAAGTCTATCTCATCTTTTTAGTGAGTCAGAATTGACTCAACAGCAGTGGGTTTTTTTTTTTTATTCTTTAAATAGAAGCCCTGGGGGTGCAGTGGCTAAGCGCTTAGCTGCTAATAGAAAGTTTGGCAGTTCGAACCCACCAGCCACTACTCTGGAGAAAGATGTGGCAATCTGCTTCCGTAAAGATTCACGGCCTTGGAAACTCTATGGGGCATTTTACTTTGTCCTGCAGGGTCTCTGTGAGTTGGAATCGTCTTGATGGCAGTGGGTTTGGTTTATTCTTTAAATCAATGCTTTCTAAAAGTAGCTTCTGTAAATATATAAGCTGTGGTAATCAGCAATTGTGATTTTACTGTAGGGACACTGAAAGATTGCATAATATTTGTATTAAAAATTCTTACTCTAAATTGTGACTCACATTGTTTATAGTCCCTAGTTAATAAAGGTCTATTAATCTAGTAGGTGTAGGGTTGATTTAAAAAAAAAAAAAAAAAAAAGAAAGCCCAGGTAACTATATTCTACACAAGTCCGTAACTGAAGAATGCTTAGCTGGTTGGTCTACAAAATGGTTAAGCAGGCACCACTGTTTGTGACCACATCTGCCTGACTTATAATGCCTAAGAGGAAAACAAAATCAGCTGTTCAGAATCCCTGTATTATAAGCCCTATTAAATTAATGGTGAATATGGTAAGCTGTCTGCCCTTGAGAATATTTTACCCATTAGAGATCTCAAGTTTTAGCTCGAATATGATTAGAATATTTTAAAAACCTGAATTCATTTTCTTACAGGAAAAGGCTAATGTCTATTTGGTTTACTTCCAGAAAAAAATATGGATTCTTGTGAGGTATAGGGTCTGCTTGTTGCCTGTTAAAAATCTCTAGGCATCCTAGTCATTATTACCATTAAAGAGTTTTCTTAATATTTTACCTAGTAACTTCAGCAGTCTTTTATGCTTCAGAGTAGTTTATCTATTCTGAAATGGCATCCTGAAATGTCGAAGTCAAGAGTTGGAGAAGGTGAGCTTATTAAAGCTTTCACCAGCTGGCAGTGTACTGATGTTTCGGATAGTCTAAATTGGGTGTAGACTGCACCAGGGTTTCAGACAAGATACACATCTGAGTAATGAAGGTAGTTATGTGCATCCATTGCCTTTTAATCTGTTTGACTACTGAAGTCAGCAACTTTCGTTAATCATGTTGGTATCACTTAGTTTGATTGACTGTGGGATCTAGTGAGTTGAGGGCAAAAGAATACTTCCCCAGTTAAAGTCTGTAGAGTAATTCTTTTACTGTTTGCCTTAAACATGTAATCTCTCTTGGCTTTACTAAACAGTGAAATGGGAACAAAATCTGAATTTCAGGTTTGCCTAATTAGCAAAAGCATTGACAAGTGTCTATAAAGAGATTTCAGCTCCTTGTTATACTTTTCTATGAATTTTAATAATAATGTTTATTAATCTGTGTCCTATCTTCAGTGTTTCTTAATGCTCATGAGGACTGCCTTACTAGTTAAACTTAAAAAAAAAAAAAAATATATATATATATATATATATATATATAAAATTTGCCACTGCATGAATATCCAAAATGCTCTCTTGCTCTGTTGTTGTAACAGAACTACTTCTCTTCTCCAAACATATTAATTGAGGCATATCCACCCAGTGATATGAGTTAATAATCTCTGAGTTACTTAGAAATAATCAGATGAAAACATTCTATATTCTTCTTATGAAGTAAGATTTAATTGAAGATATTTAATTGGATATGTCATTGGTTGATCAATGTACACTTCCCATCCCTGGAACAATCCCAAGTCTTTGCTCTGTCCCAAGTCATCCGTGCATATGAGGTTTATGACTTTTTGAACACACAGCTTGTGTTATTCAGAAAACGTCTGACGCTGTCACCAGGCCTTCTTTTTCATTCCTTATAGCTTGCAGTGAGTGGAGGAAGATGTTCACCTATTGGTTTGAGAAATCCTGTTTCTATATATGCCTACCATGTGACCACTACACTGCCTCCCTAAAAGTGCCATAACATTTTGTTAAAGATGTGTTCGATAGACGAATAATGAGCATTATTTTCTGTTCACTTACTATGGGAAACTCAGGTGATTGTTTTATGGCATCAGACAAGATGGAGAACTTTGTCACCTCTCTTCATGCCAAGAAAGACCTGTCTTTTTGTTAGTTGGGAGACTGTCACACATAGTATATCAGTGCCATCAGCGGACACTTGTGACTTCTATGTGGCACTCCACGGGAAGCCCAGGGGCTCTTGTGTAATAGTGAAGCCTTTTTCTTAGAGCTGTTTCTGGTTTTGAACTTTTTGAAATGGAAAGTTACCTACATACAGAACAAAACAAAACAAAAAAACACCAAACCCGTTGTCATCGAGTCGATTCCTACTCATACAGACCCTATAGGACAGAGTAGAACTGCCCCATAGAGTTTCCAAGGAGCTCCTGGTGGATGCAAACTGCCAGCCTTTTTGTTAGCGGCCATAGTTCTTAACTACTATGCCACCAGGTTTTCCTACCTACATACAGTGCTCCAAAATGCCAAAATGATCCATTGACTCCAATCCATTTTTATAGCCTTTTGAAATTTAAGAAGTGAAAATGATTTTTCTTCAAGTAATAAACCTTGAGGTTTCCAAATTACTTGATAACCCAGCAGTAATAAAATAAAAGATGTTAGGGTTAAAGTTCAAAAAGATTATTTAAAAAATTTTAACTACTTTGTCTTCATGGCAGTATTTTATAGCTGGCAGTATTTATGGTTAGCAGTATTTTATGGTTGGTGAATGAATGTATAGGAATTATCATATACTCATTCTTTAAGCTTCATGGTCAATTTTTTCTGTAATTCAGTGCCTACATACAGCAAAATACATTGTTTAAAAATTTTTTTCTTTTTTTTTTTTAATTGTGCTTTAAGTGAAAGTTTACGGTTCAAGTGACTCATAGAAAAATTTATACACATTGTTTAGTGACCCCAGTTGCCCTCCCTATAACAGCACACTCCTCTTTTCCACCCTGGATTTCCTGTGTCCATTCAACCAACTCCTGTCCCTTTCTGCCTTCTTATCTCGCCTCCAGACAGGAGCTGCCCATTTAGTCTCATGTATCTTACTTGAGCTAAGAAGCCCACTCTTCACGAGTATCATTTTATGCCTTATAGTCCAGTTCGATCTTTGTCTGAAGAGTTGGCTTCGGGAATGGCTTTAGTTTTGGGCTAACAGAGAGTACGGGGGCCATATCTTCTGGGGTCCCTCCAGTCTCAGACCATTAAGTCTGGTCTTTTTACTAGAATTTGAGTTCTGCACCCCACTTTTCTCCACTCCATCAGGGACTCTCTGTTGTGTTCCCTGTCAGGGAGGTCTTTGGTGGTAGCCAGGCACCATCTAGTTCTTCTGGTCTCAGGCTGATGGAGTCTCTAGTTTATGTGGCCCTTTCTGTCTTTTGGGCTAATATTTTCCTTGTGTCTTTGGTGTTCTTCATTCTCCTTTGCTCCAGGTGGGTTGGGACCAATTGATGCATCTTAGATGGCCACTCACTAGCTTTTAAGACCCCAGACACTGTTCACCAAAATGGGATGCAAAAAATTTTCTTAATAAACTTTGTTATGCCAGTTGACCTAGATGTCCCTTGAAACCATGGTCCCCAGACCCCCGCCCCTGTTACTCTGTCCCTCGAAGTGTTTGGTTGTATTCAGGAAACTTCTTAGCTTTTGGTTTAGTCCAGTTGTGCTGACTGCCTCTGTAGTGTGTGTTGTTCTTCCTTTCACCTAAGATAATTTTTTATCTACTATTCTACTATCTAGTTAGTGAATTCCCCTATCCCTCCTTCCCCACCCTTGTAACCATTGAAGAATGTTTTCTTCTGTGTTTAAACCTTTTCTTGAGTTCTTATAATAGTGGTCTCATACAGTATTTGTCCTTTTGCAATTGACTAATTTCACTCAGCATAATGCCTTCCAGATTCATCCATGTTATGAGATGTTTCACGGATTCATCGTTGTTCTTTCTAATTGGTCGTATAGTATTCACTTGTGTGAATATGCCATAATTGGTTTATCCATTCGTCCATTGATGGGCACCTGGGTTGTTTCCTTCTTTTTGCTATTGTGAATAGTGCTGCAGTGAACATGGATGTGCATGTTATCTATTCGTGTGATGGCGCTTATTTATCTAGGATATATTGCAAGGAATGGAATTGTTGGATCGTATTGTAGTTCTATTTCTAGCTTTTGAAGAAAGTGCCAAATGAATTTCCAAAGTGGTTGTACCATTTTACATTCCCACCAGCAGCGTATAAGTGTTCCAGTCTCTCCACAACCTCTCCAACATTTATTAATTTTGTTTTTTGGATTAATGCTAGCCTTGTTGGAGTGAGATGGTATCTCATTGTAGTTTTGATTTGCATTTCTCTAATGGCTAATGATCATGAGCATTTCTTCATGTATCTGTTAGCCACCTGAATGTCTTCTTTGGTGAAGTGGCTGTTCGTATCCTTTGCCCATTTTTTAAGTGGGTTATTTGTCTTTTTGTTGTTAAGGTTTCGTGGTATCTTGTAGATTTTAGAGATTAGACCCTGATCAGATTTGTCATAGCCAAATTTTTTTCCCCCAGTCTGTAGGTTGACTTTTTACTCTTTTGGTAAAGCCTTTGATGAGCATAAGTGTTAGAAAATATATATATATATATTTTTAAGGAGTGCAACAAGTTGAAGGTCAGTTTGGTAAACATAATTTTTTTTTTTTAATTGTACTTCAGGTGAAGGCTTACAGAACAAATAGTTTCTCATGAAACAGTAGTACACATATGGTTTTATGACATTGGTTAACAACCCCACAACATGTCAACCCTCTCCCTTCTCGACCTTTTTTTTTTTTTTTTTTTTTGGTGAAAATATACATAGCCAAAGATACACCATTTCAAAAATTTCTACATGCACAGTTCAGTGACATCGACTACGCTCTTCCAATTGTGCTGCTATTCTCACTTTAGATGAAGGCTTACAGAACAAAATAGTTTCTCATTTAACAGTTAGTGCACATGTTGCCCTATGACAATGGTTAACAACCTCACAACACATCAACAGGTAAACATAATTTAAAAATTTATTTCTGTTATACTAACCACATTCTTTACACATATATCAAATTTTGTAAAATTTTTTTATTTTTTGGCTACAGGCTTAAGGGTAGAAATCTTAATCCTGTGTGCTTCATGAGCTTGTGTGTGCCTTTAATAGGGCTTCCTCACCCTAAATATAAGTCACTAGGAGGAGAACATGCACATCGCAGTCATAGGTCCTCTAGAAGTAAATGACAATATATTTTACAAGAAATAGAAGGGGTAATGTATGTGCTGATGATCTAACCAACTTATATTAAAGTTGATCAGCAAGAGGTTATTACTGATGTAGATTTTTTTATATAGTAGGGGCTGTCATGTGAAGACATAGAAAACCGTACATTGGCCATGAAATGGTGAATGTATAGTAATTCTTATCAGTGCAATGAGATGTAGATTAAATAAGGGAAATGAGTATTGTAAAAAAGACAAATGTATACCAGCATTCATCAGTCAGCAAATTAGATGAATAAAAACAATAATGACAAAGTTTAGAAAAGTAGTTTGGAGAGATGTGTAGGACTGTTACTTTGTGTGTAGAAATTAAAATGTTAAGCTATAAGATTTAAGAAATAAGTGATGGGCAACATTTCTGTATAAGTTAATAGATGGCAATTAATTTATAGTTTTAATCTAATACTTCTATGAAGTCTAGTTAGGCTTTTCTTAAAATTTTTTTTAGGGTTCTTATGGAAGAATAAACAGGTGAGAATAGGAAAGATACTAAAAATAAAACTTCCTCTGGAACTAGCCTGTTCCATTGTACATATGACAAGGCACAGTATTTAAGAAATATGGATTGCTTTATAGGTGTATATACTCATAGAATAGCATGGTCCAGAAATGCATTTTCATATATAAGAATTTATGATAAAGGAGATATGAGAAAATAGAGAAGTGATAAATCAGTCACTTCATGGTATTGAGATAAATAGTTGACTAAGAATTAATTTAAAAACTCAACCATATACTACAATATAGGCTAGATTAAAAAAAAAAAAAGCTGGAAAAATATAATTGAAAAGTTAAAAAAATCTTTGGAAGCAGTTTAAAATTCTGATCTTTGAAGTGGTAGAAAAAAATCTCTGGAAAAAATAAATAGATTTGAATATATTTAAATAGATAGTCTGGCAAGTAACATTCTGAAAAAAAAATTTTCAGCAAAAATGACTTAAGGATTATACAGAGCTCAAACAAATTGGTAAGGTATACATGTTAAAACTTTATTAGACAAATTAGCAAAGGATATGACCAAATAATGAAGAAATTAAACTGGTAAATAAGCAGTGAGATATTCACATTCATTAGTAAGAAAGAATGTGAAGCCAGATACTAGTAATAATTTTACGTCTGTTAATAAATGATGGCTAATTTGTGGCAAAATGGTATACAATATTCTCATAGTGATCAGTCAAAAGTAAGCTAGTACAATTCTCTGTAAAGCAATTTGGCAATATCTAACAAGTTTACATGCTATGTCATTTAGTAATATAATAATAAACATTTATCATATAAATTATAAAACTTTCCCCCGTAATCCTACTTTTGGGCATCTATTCTAAGGAAGAAATGCAAAATGGGGAAAGATATGTATAAAACCTCTTCATAGTAGAAAATACTAAAAACCATTTAAATATCTAAACTGTGATCCATGAAACTGGTGAAATTTTTTACCTCCTTTAAGACAGTGGTCAGAAAAGCTACAGCACTGTGGGGAAGTTATGAAGTAGGTACCTGATACACAGTGGGAAGAGTGTCACCACCGTTGAAGGTACCAGGGTGTCATGTGGTAGCCACTTGAATGCTGCCTGCTGGTGAAAAAGTACGTGGGTTTATATTCCTTTCCAGACAAGTATCAAGAAATCAAATATAAGAGATAAGAGATAAACATGTACAGAGATATACATCCATCCATCCATTGCAGCATTTTTGTAGTTTTATAGTGGTAAAAATTGGAGAAACCTAAATCCAACTATAGATTCCCTGGGTGGTATAAATGGTGAAGCACTCGACTACTAACCAAAAGGCAGTTTGAACTCACCCAGGGAACTCAGAAGAAAGGCCTGGTGATCTGCTTCTGAAAGGTTATAGCCTTGAAAACCCTATGGAGCACAGTTCTACTCTGAAACACATGGGGTCACCGTGAGTTGGAATCTACTGGAAGGCAACTGTTTGTGTTTTTTTTAAGTCCAACTATAATAGAAAAACTCTTAGAGTTATCTTATACCACTGACCTTTATGTGAAGGGACTAAAAACAATTAAGTAACATTACTAAACAGAGCTAGTAAATAGCAGAAACAGGACAAGACCCCGGAGTCTCCCTGCTAGATACCCTTTGCTTTTGATGTGATGTTGGGAGGTGTCCTGCCGCTCAGTGAGATCTGTTGGTGCTGTAATTTTTCAGGTTTCTTGGAATAAGGGGAACCTGCTGTCACTGCTCAAGTTTTGCTAGACTCACTCCTGGATGCTTCAGGGTAACTGTGAGGCTAAGTAAGAATGCTACATCATAACAAAATGATGGCTGTCAACTACATTGGTACTGATTCGATGCTGTTTCACGTACTTCCCCATCTTAGCACTTACTGTTAACTTTTTATTTATATTGTAGGTAATTCAGCAGTATTCAGACTATCACCCCAGGAATTCTAAAAATTAATCTTATGTCAGTCTTACTATCAGTCTTTGGAAATACTAAAGTGATCATAAATGCTTGTATTGAATGCTTTGCAACTTTTAAATTTTATATTATATATAGTGATTATTTTACCCATGAAAAATGTGATCACTAGCTATTTAATGTGATTTTTATTTTAGAACCATTATAGCTTATGAATTTAGATAGAAGTAATTAATTAAAAATTTTAGTAAGAAATTTATTTAAGGCGGCTAGTTCAAATTAATATAATTGACAGAGTGTTTACAACATTTAACAGTTAGGAGAGAACATTAAGATTTAACTTGCCTGGCAAAAAAAAAAAAAAAAATTTCTAAAAGAGGGGCAGTATCATTGCTGGTAAAAGCAAAAAGCATTTCAAGCATACCTGTGAAATGAAAAGTAACATTTTCTAAATTTATTTCTTAAAGCAAGTTTGGGTTTTGAATCATTCAAAAAAAAAGTTCTGAACTGAAAGTTAGACAGTGTCTTTTAGCAAACATTTTTAAATACCAAAAACCAAACCCAGTGCCATCGAGTTGATTCCAATTCATAGTGACCCTATAGGACTGAGTAGAACTGCTGCATAGGATTTCCAAGGCTGTAAATCTTTATGGAAGCAGACTGACACATCTTTCTTATGCAGAGTGACTGGCAGGTTCAAACCACCGACCTCTTGATTAGCAGCTTAGTGCTTAACCGCTGCACCACCAGGGTTCCTAAAACATTTTTAAAGCACTTACTAAATGCCAGGTACCTTGCTAAATGCTAGGAAACCAAAAAAACTCCAAACCGTTGCCATCCAGTCTATTCCAACTCTTTGTGACCCTATAGGACAGAGTAGAACTGCCCCATAGGGTTTCCAAGGAGCTGCTGATGGATTTGAATTGCCAGCCTTTTGGTTACCAGCGGAATGCTTAACCACTGCACCACCAGGGTTCCTTAAGTATTTTTAAAGTGCTTACTAAATGCCAGGTGCCTTGCTAAGTGCTAGGAAAGGCTGTTTGAAATGAGAGATGGTCGTTTTCCTTAGCAGCGTCACTGTCTGATTGCTCTGCCGCTAACCCCGCACAGTGTTCTGCTGATAGTAAGCATTCAGATGTTTCTTGAACAGGATTTGTGTTTACAGGAAAAGTAGGCAAATGAGTAAGTGCCAGATAGCAGATAAAACGAAAGTTATTGCTCTTTAATTTGTGAAGAAATTGGTGATATCTTCATAATATCTTTTTTTAAAACTACTAATAGGAAGTTTGGCTAATGTGGGACATATGTTTAGACAGTGTGGTTGATGGTAAGGCATTAGATATATGTTTGTGTGAATGACTAACAATAATTCTTAAAGGTAAAAAATTGTTAGTGTATTGATACATTCTTTGAAGCCAGTCTTTCTGGTATGTTCTGAAAATCTTTAGAAATAGGAAGTTGAAATGCGTCCCTAAATTTTGTACTCAGCTGTAGAGCTTTCTGGTAAAGGGAAAAAGGTTTGAAGTTTGGAGCTAGTTTTTGGAGATTAACAAACAGAGCATGGAATTCTAGTTCTCATTAAAACCTTTCAGAGTAGGAATTATGTCCACCTCACTCTATAGCTGAACTAGTTGTACATAAAGCTCATCATGTTGAGCTTTTTTTGAGTGTCAAACCTTGATAACTTATATTTAATATCAGGTCAGTTTCACTGATGGTAAGGTGTTTGGATAGAGCCAACTTTCTCTTTGGAGGGAATGGACAACATGTGGCTGGGGGGAAGGGGAGAAGAAAAAGAAATAGACAACAACTTGAAGGATGGGCTGAAAGTGAGGGGTTGCGGGCCTTATTGTTATTGCTGTTCCGTGGGAGGTATCAAATGACTAGGTGTATTCTCTGGTTTGACCTTACCAGAAGAGCTCCTTAAATCCCTGAAGTGCTAACGTAGCATATAATCAGGTTTAGACTATGGCCTAAGGGGATGCTTGGGGAAGTAGAGGTATAATATTACAATATGGGAACAAGGGAGTTATGAAATGCTTGTTATTAAATAGGGTTAAAGGGATGGAGCATGGGGATACAGGGAAATCAAATGAGCCCTTGACTGATTCTAGTTCCCAGTGTACACAGGCATCTGGAAGGTCATTGTGTTATCTGATTCTTTTTTGTGTGTGTGCTTTAGATGAAAGTTTACAGAGCAAGTTAGTTTCTCATTAAACAATTAATACACATATTGTTTTGTGGCATTGGTTGCCAACCCCGTGAAGTGTCAACACTTCTCTTCTTCTAGACCTTGGGTTCCCCGTTTCCATTTGTCCAGCTTTCTTGTCCCCTCCTTCTTATCCTTGCCCCTGGGCTGTTGTGCCTGTTTAGTCTCATATACATGGTTGAATTACGTGTGCTATTGTTTGTTTTATAGGCCTGTCTAATCTTTGGCTAAAGGTGAACCTTAGGAGTGACTTCAGTACTGAGTTAAAAGGGTGTCCAAGTAGGTTATCTAATTTTTGGATCAAGCTAGTGACCTGAACTCAGTGTTTCCTTAAGGAATTCCATATTGAGTAACTAAAGAACACATATTATGCAAATAAGTTATACTTGTAAAAGAGAGTCTGATCTCCACAGATGGTGCTTGTACTTGAGATTTGACATAAGACTCTGACCCTATTCCTTGAGGTATACTTAAATTTTATAAAAATTCAGTTTTATAAGTTTTATTTTTCTCCCTGGGAGAAGTATCCTAAAAGTTCTTCCTTTAATTGTATATGAAAATAGTTATTCGTGATTAATAATTTGGATGTTCAATATTTGCCAAACTTGCATGTATATCTTCTCCACATTCTAATGCTTAGAACTGATGACTGTTGCAAAGGTAATTGTTAGCCCATTTTGGGGACTTTTGGTACACTTAACATTTAAATTATACCCAGTTTGTCTACTGTGGTAAAAGCAATCCATCATGTGCTTGAATGAGTTAACAAGAAGACATGGTTTGCTATTTGGATGAGTTTTCCTGTACCCTTTAAATCTGGCAAAATAACAGGGTTCTGAAGCTACCTTTTAAAGTAAGGATCTGTTTGAGGAAAAAAAAATGAATGAAAACTATTAATAGAAAAACATGTTTATAGGGCCAAGTGAACTAAAATATGACGAAGAGATTCTTAAGCTGACTATTAGAAACAGAATCAAATATTACCTTTCTTTGATAAGTTTGGAACTAACCGTTTTTAAGAACATGACTTTGGCTATAGATGTGTGTCTGTATGGTCTAGGAAGGACTACTGACCATTAGTGTAGCCTTGTTTCTCTTACTCTGTGTCTTAGTCATCCAGTGCTGCTATAACAGAAATACCACAAGTGGATGGCTTTAACAAAGAGAAATTTATTTCCTCACAGTAACGTAGGCTACAAGTCCAAAATTCAGGGGAAGGCTTTCTCTCCCTATGGGCCTTTTCATCAATCTTCCCCCAGACTAGGAGCTTCTCTGTGCAGGAACCCAAGGTCCAAAGGTGTTTCTTTCTTGGTGGTGTGAGTTCCCCCACTCTCTGCTTGCTTCACTTTCCTTTTATCTCTTGTAAGATAAAAGGTGGTGTAGGCTACACCCTAGGGAAACTCTGTTTACATTGAATCAGGGATGTGAATTTACTAAGGGTGTTACAATCCCACCCTAATCCTCTTTAACATAAAATTACAATCACAAAATGGAGGACAACCACACAATACTGGGAATCATGGCTCAGCCAAATTGATACACACATTTTTGGGGGGACATAATTCAATCCATGCCACCCTGTTTCTTATTTTCTTGGTTGTTTGCTTTTTGATGGATTGTTGGCTCTGAATAGCATATTGGGCATGGAATAGTGACATACATAATTTTTGGGAATGTTGAAAAGAATACTAAATTGATACTGGCTTACTTGTAATGGCATATTTTTTTCTTTATTCATTTACAGTTTGATTAATAAGCTTAAACCTGGAGTCATTAAGAAGATCAATAGACTGTCTACACCAATAGCAGGTTTGGTAAGTAATAAATTATCTTCAAAACAAGACTTCTTTGTCTTTGAAATGTAAAAAGATCACTATAGTCAAGTTCTCTTATCTGCACTTACCATACAAATTAGGTTTTGGGTTTTTGTTTTTTTGCTCAGGAAGAGTGTTTTTGGTGTTGTCCTTGTATGTTTAGTTCCTCTGTCTTTGTTCCATCTCTAGTGGAAAGTGTTTATTTGCTTATTTTTTGATTTTTGTGCCCTCAGACTTCATATGGCCCCCTTTTTGGGATTATTTCTTCCACATATTGCATTTGTTTAGGATCACATCCTTTCTGAAGCTCAACCATTTCTTTGCTGGTTGATCACAATGGCCCCTCAAACTTCCAGGTGTTCACCAGTTATGTTTCTGCTGCCTCAGGCTTATGCATGATCCTCATTCAGTACACAGAAAGAAGGTAAGTGTGTTTGCAAAATACTCAAGGCCTGCTAGCTTTTTTGCTTTAAGTAATAGGTTTCCTACAAGGTCCTGTGCGATGTTGGGCAAGTCACTCGCTTCCTATTTGCCTCAGCAGTATTATTCATAAAATGACTATGGGTGCTTTCCAAGATTCCTTCTAGCTTTAAATTAAAAATTCTGGTTATAGAAAAGAGTTCCCTACACTGTTATTATGTAGATATTCTGGTGGACCAAGATACTGGAGAGACCAGTACTAGATTGGGCTGTGTCTTTAGAAACAAATGATAATCTAAATTTATAAGTAAATACAAATGATGAATAATTTTCAAAATGTTAGGAACCTCTAAGAATCAAGGCTAGTGATAGAGGTCAGTTAAAAAAAAAAAGTCAATCTCACAAAACACTTCAGTTTAAAACATCTAAAAACTGGAATGTAAAAATAAACTTTTTTTTGGGAATATCCAAAAAATATCCAGTATCTTTTTTTGCCAGTAAAGTGTTTGCAGATGTAAAGGGCATGCACAGTTAAAGGTGTTGTTGTTATTTGTTGCTGTTGGGTTGGCTCTTAACTAATGGTGACCCCATGCACAGTGGAGCAAAATGCTGCCTGGTCCTGTGCCATGCCCATGAATCAGTTGTAGAGACTGTTGTGATCCACAGAGTTATTCATTAGCTAATTGTTTAAAGTAGATCGCCAGGCCTTTCTTCCTAGACCATCTTAGTCTGGAAGCTCTGCTGAACCTGTTCAGCATTGTAGCAACATGCAGGTAGCAGTACCAAAATTTCTGGGTTCAAAGGTGGCATGAAAATCTCATCAAACTCTTGACAGGAATGAACTGGGTTCAGAATGCTTATTGTTGGAAAAATATAGGAGAAAAAAGAGAAAGGAAGAAGAGTTTTACAGAGTTCTTCCAAAACAGAATATACATAAAGTTCCAAGAGCAATCTGTTCTTGAATATTCATTTTCTTCTTACCAAGTTGCCCTTGTTCTGTATCTCCATGAACAGGCAACTGACATCATATTTTTATTCGTCTCAAATTTTGTTAGGCGAAAACCTATCATATAGTTATTATCTTATAATAGTATAGTGAGTCAAAAGGTATGTAAGGAATAGATGAAGGAATTAGGGGAATAATATTAAAGAAATCTGAAAATTGAGTCTAGGAGAAAACATTTTAATAAAATAGATAACTTTATATGAAAATAACTTATGAAATCGCTTCTGTGAAAATTAAAAGCTAGAATTAGATCGGAAGTACTCTCCATCTTTTCAGATGGCTGGAGTTATTCTTAGATAGTTTAATGGTTGGTTTTAAACTGTCATTTCATGGATGAATTGCATGCATTTTTAATGAAATTAGCCTTTGGTCTCAAACACCCTGAATATCTGGAATGCTTGAATTGTGGTGGTTTGTTGTTGTTGGCCACCAGAGGTTTAATTCAATCTTTGAGTCTATGATTAAATGAAAGCACAAATATATTTTATTTTTAAATGTAAGATCTCTCCAAGTATTTCTGTTTCAATCATCAGAAATTCTATCTGGTTTGGATTTTATCTTTAGAAACTGAAATGAAATATATTTCTGTATATTAAATAAGATGATTTTCCAAATCCAGGACACTGGATATTAGGACTGTTAGAGCATAAGAGTGACCACAGCCACAGAATGGAGCTAAGCCCAGGCTTGGTTTACAGCTGTTAACATTCCTTATTTAACTCCTTCCAATGCTGTGTGTCAAGATGCTTGTAGCAAAACTTCTCAAACCGTTAATTTGAAATGTGTATTAGTGATCCATCATCTACCTGGAGGAGTCCCTTGGTGGTGCAAATGGTTAATGTGCTCAGCTGATAACCTAAAGGTTGGCAATTCAAGTCCACCCAGAGGAGCTTCAGAAGAAAGGCCTGGAGCTCTACTTCTGATAAAATCGGCCATTGAAAACCCGAGGGAGCACAGATCTACTCTGAGACACTGAGTTGACTTAATGGCAACTGGTTGGATCTACCTGGAAGGGTTGTTAAGAGGATTAAAAGGAACAATAAATAGATAGTCTAGCATAAAGATATTGCATAAATATTCTTTTGTAGAGCATTCTTTTAACAAATAATGAGTACCTACTGTGTCAAGAAACTTACTCTTGAAAATAGACTAGCTAAAGCAAATGGAAGAAATGATGAAGTAAAAGAGCTGAACAGAAGATTTCAAAGGGTTGCTAGAGAAGATAAAGTATTACAATGAAATGTGCAAAGACCTGCAGTTAGAAAACAAAAAGGGAAGAACATACTCAGCATTTCTCAAGCTGAAAGAACTGAAGAAAAAATTCAAGCCTTGAGTTGCAATATTGAAGGATTCTACGGGGAAAATATCGAACGACGCAGGAAGCATCAAAAGAGGATGGAAAGAATACACAGAGTCACTGTACCAAAAAGAACTGGTTGATGGTCAACCATATCAGGAGGTTACATAGGATCAAGAACCGATGGTACTGAAGGAAGAAGTCCAAGCTGCACTGAAGGGAATGGCAAAAAACAAGGCTCCAGGAATTGATGGAATACCAAGGGAGACGTTTCAACAAACAGATGCAGTGCTGGAGGTGTCAAGAAATTTGGAAGACAGCTTCCTGGCCAACATACTGGAAGAGATCCATATTTGTGCCCATTCCAAAGAAAAGTGATCCAATAGAATGTGGAAATTATGGATAATATCATTAATATCACACACAGGTAAAATTTTGCTGAAGATCAAAGGTGGTTGCAGCAGTACATCAGCAGGGAACTGCCAGAAGTTCAAGCCAGATTCAGAAGAGGACATGGAACAAAGGATATCATTACTGAAGTCAGATGGATTCTGGCTGAAAGCAAAGAATACCAGAAAGAAGTTTACCTGTGTTTTATTGATTATACAAAGGCATTTGACTGTGTGGATCATAACAAATCATGGATAACAATGCGAAGAATGGGAATTCCAGAACACTTAATTGTGCTCATGTGGAACCTGCACGTAGACCAAGAGGCAGTCATTTGAATAGAACAAGGGTATTCTGCATGGTTTAAAATCAGGAAAGGTGTGTGCCAGGGTTGTAGCCTTTCAGCATACTTGTTCAGTCTGTGTGCTGAGCAAATAATCCGAGAAGCTGGACTATATGAAGAAGAATGGGGCATTAGGATTGGAGGAAGACTCATTAACAACCTGCATTATGCAGATGGCACAACCTTGCTTGCTGAAAGTGAAGAGGACTTGAAGCACTTAATGATGAATATTAAAGACTACAGCCTTCAGCGTGGATTGCACCTCAGCGTAAAAAAAACAAAAATCCTCACAACTGGACCAATAAACAACAACATGATAAATGGGGAAAAGGTTGGAGTTGTCAAGGGTTTCATTTTACTTGGATCCACAATCAACCACCCATGGAAGCAGCAATCAAGAAGTCACATGCCATATTATGCTGGGCAAATCTGCTGTAAAAGACCTCTTTAAAATGCTGAAAAGCAAGGATGTCACCTTGAGGACTAAGGTGCACCTGACCTAAGCCATGGTATTTTCAGTCTCTTCATATGCATTTGAAAGCTGGATGATGAATAAGCAAGACTGAAGAAGAATTTTGAATTATGGTGTTGGGGAAAAATATTGAATATACCATGGACTGCCAGAAGAACAAACCAATCTGTCTTGGAAGAAGTACAGCTAGAATGCTCTTTAGAAGCAATGATGGTGAGACTTTTGTCTCACATACTTTGGACATGTTATTAAGAGGGACCAGTCCCTGGAGAAGGGCATCATGCTTCGTAACATAGAGGGTCAGCCAAAAAGAGGAAGACCCTCAATGAGACCCTCAATGACACAGTGGCTGCAACAGTGGGCTCAAGCATAACAACAATTGTGAGGATGGTGCAGGACCGGGTAATGTTTTGTTCTGTTGTACATAGGGTTGCTCTGAGTCGGAATCTACTCGATGGCACCTAACAATAACAACACTGTCAGAAAAAGAGCCCTGGTGGCTCTGTGGTTAAGCACTCAGCTGCTAACTGAAAGGTTGGAGATTTAAACCCACTAGCTGCTCCCTTGGGAGAAAAATGTGATAGTATGCTTCTATAAAGAGTAAGCCTTGGAAACCCTGTGGGGCTGTTCTACTCTGTCCCATAGGGTCTCTATGAGTTGAAATTGACTCACTGGCAGTGGGACTGTGTCTAGCATTTTTCTAGTTTATAGGGATGTATTGGGGGAAAAAGACAGATAAGAACTTGTACTCAAAGAGCTTACATTCTAGTTTGGGGAGGAAGGTGGAAAACAGGCAAATAAATCAACAAACAAGCAAAAAGCATAAGAATAAGCATGCTGCAGAGAATGACAGCACATACTGACATTTTTTGTACACCCATGTGTGGCTGTAGTGGGAACATGAAGATTGACCTCTAAAAATTCTTCAAGGAGTATGTCATATGCCTTAGTTTTGATACCTATAGAAGAAAGATGAATACTCTGAGCCAGATTCTTCATACTACAGTGAAACCTATGAGACCTGGAACTCGACAGGATTGCCTTGTTTTTCCAGGTCTGGAAAGTTTTCCACCTTCGACAGAGTGCATGCAGTCTGACCAATTTATATCTCTTTTTGGTGGAAAATATTTGCATTCTCCTTCTCTGACAGGTTTCAGCCTTATGCAGGTTGGCTTTTGCAATTTCTCCTGTACTAATTTCTACATTTACAGCACCTAACATAGCAACTGATAACACGTAAGAGGACAAAGGTTTCTCTCTCTCTATTTTTATTGTAGTGAAAAGATACGTACCAAAATATTTGCCAACACAGCAACTTCCACATTTACAACTCAACGTTATTGATTACATTTTTCATGTTGTGCCACTGTTATCACGATCTTCATCCAAAACATTCCACTACCATTAACATAAATCCAGTGCCCTCCAAATAAAAACTCATCCTTTCCCCTCCCTCCTACCCCTGGTAAACATTAATAATGTTTTGTTTCTATGTATTTGCTTATTTCATAGATGTAAGATCATATGCTCTTTGTCCCTTGAGAGATAAGATTTTTGAATGAATTAAAGAAATTAATGAATTAGTGCAAAAAATAGGTTATAGAATTGAGTATTTGATGTGATAGGTAAATGTTTTAATTAATATTTGCTTTAAAAAAACTTTTAAATAAATATAGATGCATAGAAAGTAGTAAAAAAAAAAAAAAACAGTAGAGGGAGGTCCTATGTATCCTTTAATCTACTTTCCTCCAATGTATAATATCAAAACCTGGAGATGGACATTGGTACAATCCACAGACTTTATTCAGATTCACCACTTGTATATGCAGTTAATGCTTTTTTAGATGCCAGGAGCAGAGGTCTTCCAAGCTAAGTCAGATGAAGAATTTTTTATTTTAAGGATTTATCAGCGAACTGACCCGTCATTCCAGTGCTCAGGCATAAACATGACAGCTGCATGCCACATAACTACTTTTTTCTTCATCACTAATAGGAGAACTTCATCAGTGTCTCTTAGTTGTGCTTACCAAGAGTGAAATCTGAATAGATCAGGTTATCTTTCCTCTCTAGACCACGGATATCACAGGTCTCTCACTGACCTGCCTGTGGATGGGGTTCTCTTAAGAAGAGGGGACATCTTGGCCAAATGGGCTGTGGCCAAGGGTGTTAGTTTCATTTGGCTCACTCAGTTCAGGTGTGTGTGTATTGAAGGGAGTTTTGTTAAGGGGGTTTTGTGAAGGAGGCAGGTGCACCAAGTTAGTCAAATACAGTAAGAATTACACGATTTCTGTGTATGAGTTAAGCTGAATGGTTGTGGTGCCCCACACCCCCTCTTCCATTACGCTCTTCTTACTGTCTTTCCTTCAGCTATACTTTTTATACAACTCACCTCAGCCACCATGTGTATTTAGCTTTGAAGCCAAGGCAATGGATTTACCCTTTGCAGTTGGACCTATGTGGAAAAAATGGATAATCACCTGAGCAATGATGATACAGAGAGAGAAGCCTAGATGATTTAGAAATATATTGAGTGCTTTGCTTGAAACACTTGTGATTATTTTTCCTTTGGGAAGGCAATGGCCACGTTCTTCTACATCTTTTCTCTTAGAAATATGGCTTTCTTCACTTGACTAAGTTTTATAGAGAAATACATTTTCTATTTCTGTTCTTCAAAAAGCCGTGTTAAAAAAGATTTCTAGCCCAAGAGTGAGTCTTCCAAAAAAAGTAGCTGGTGTTAAATGTGGATATGTGCAAATCAGTGAAACTCAAAACTAAAACTTTATTTGGGAATGGAAAACCCAACCCCAAACAAAACACCAGAAACAGGCAAGATACTCTGATAGTGAAAAGAGTCCTTGAACCAGAATAATGCTTACCATATGATGTGTCAGTGTGCATGAAATACAGTATGTATAGAAAACATCAGGGAGGTTATTAACTCTAAGACTTATTGTCGTCTTGGACCCCTAATGATTTATTTGTATTTAGCTAAGGCAAGATTTCTCAACCTCTGTACCATAGACATTTTGGAATGGATAATTCTTTGTTGTGGAGGACTGTCTTGTGCATCGTAGGATGTTAAGCAGCATTGCTGGCCTCTCCTTCATGCCAGTATCAAATTCCCCTCACCCCTTGTGACAACCACAACTATCTTCTGACATTGCCAGATGAGTCCTATGGGGTAAAATTGTCCCTGGTTGAGAACCATTGAGCTAAGGAATCAATAGGGTATATTCTACCCCTTACATGGGGTGGTTTGCTGCCTTTTAGATCTGATTTATCTAATTATACTTGGCATTTTGATTGTAGTTTCCCTTTGAAAAGCAATGGCATGCCAAAAAGTTGGTTTGAATCATTTGTTTGAATGCTTGTGTCTATCGGTGGCTCAATGGAAAAATCCTGAATATATCCATAAACCAAAACTAAAAACCAAACCCGTTGCTGTCAAGTTGATTCCAGCTTGTCCCTGAGTGGCGCAGTTGGTTTGCGCTTGACTACTAGCCTAAAGGTTGGTGGTTTGAACTCACCCAGTGACACCATGAAAGAAGGACCTGGTGATCTTCTTCCATAAAGATGGTTCTTTTTGTTAGGTGCCATCGAGTTGATTCTGACTCATAGTGACCCTATGTGACAGAGTAGAACTGCCCTGTAGGGTTTTCTTGGGTGTAATCTTTATGGAAGCAGATAACCAGGTCTTTCTCCCACAGAGCTGTTGGGTGGGTTTGAACCACTAACCTTTTGGTTAGCAGTCGAGCACTTAACTGTGCCACCAGGCTCCTTTCCATAAAGATTACACCCAAGAAAACCCTATGGAGCAGTTCTACTTTGTAACATATGGGGTTCCCGTAAATATACCCATACTTGCATTAAATATATGGGTTCAATTTGGACATCTTTGCTACAAAGGGTTGCTCTTTCAGATTTACTTTCAAGAGTGGACTGTATAAGGTGTGGTTGTAAAGGCTGGGAAGGGTGCTTTCTCATTCAGCAATGCTGTGGAATGCAGGAAGTGGGCAAAGATACCAGCTAGATTAAGCCATTGGATGTGTCAGTTTCCATTGTCATCATAACGACTACTTCAGGAAATAAGGTAAGTCTGTGGCTCTACTCTTCCTGCCAAATGCCATTGTTTAGAATTTTATTGGTGGTTGATGTTCTTGTACCTATGTGAAATGACTTCTGACTCTTTCCTCATCATTCTTCCACACACTCAGGTGTCAGCAGAGCAGTGTGGCCTACTCCAGGCCAATGGTTGTTCCCTTCCAGCAGTAATGAAAGCTGCTATAACATTTAAACATTGCTATCCAGGTTTTATCATGTGCTTTTCTAAAAACCACTCTCAGACAGTTGGCCGTATTTAGGCTATTCTTTTTGTCAGGGGGCCGTGGGCACTGGAGCTTGTGAGTTCTTTCTACAAATAAAACCAAAGTGTTAGACCTCAAGGCAGAGTGTTTAGGGGAAAGAATCCCACTTCTGTTTCCTCTTCTTTCACATCCAGTTGGAAATAATGTAAAAAATAGAAATATAATTGTTATTTTCTTTTAAGAGTTATACTGTTCTAGGTTGTTGGTGTTAGGTGCTGTTGAGTTGATTTTCGACTCTTAGTAACCCCATGTGATAGAGTAGAACTGCCCCATAGGAAGACTCTCAATGAAATGGATTGATACAGTGGCTGCAACAATGGGCTGAAGCATAATAATGATTATGAGGATGGCACAGGACCAGGCAGTGTTTCATTCTGTTGTACATAGGGTCACTATGAGTCGGAGGCTACTCTGCGGCACCTAACAACAACAGTCTTTATGGGGGAGCCCTGGTTGCACAGTGATTAAGAGCTATGGCTGCCAACCAAAAGATCAGCAGTTTGAATCCACCAGCTGCTCCTTGGAAACCCTATGGGGCAGCTTAACTCTGTCCTATAGGGTTGTTATGAGTTTGCATGGACTTGACAGCAACAGGTTTTGTTTTGGTAATATTTATGGGAACAGATCACCAGGTTTTTCTCCCACATAGCTACTGGGAGGGTTCCAACTGCTAACCTTTCATTTAGCAGCCACATGTTTAACCGTTGCACTGCCAGAGCTATAGGTAGGAGGCAGGAATAGATTTGTATGGTTGAAGAGAAAATACTCTGTAGAATGTTAGAATGTGACTTGGATGTATTACAGAAAAGAGTAGGCAATATATGCCTCCTTGAAAGAGTGATGATGCTGAGGGTTGCTCTATGCTGTGTCAAACCCTGTTGTGTCTCAGAGGGAATATCTCTCTAGGGGTAAGCAAGATACATTTGTGAATAGATTTGTGTTTTGAAGTGCATAAAACACTGATAACAAGCAATGGCATGGGAAGACATGGAAAGATGGTATTGTAAAGCTAGAATAAAACAACCAGTTAAAGGGTCTAATAAATAGTGTTTGTTTTCTATTTTGAAATTTTACTGATAATTTTGTAGATGTATGTGAGGAAATCTTCCACCTAGCAAATTTGGGAGAGGCTAGAAACTTTCCTTTTGATTCACTCATCCTTACCTGTTCATTTAGCCAATAAGATCAGCATTCACACTGAGTTGATTCTGAGTGCTGTGATTGCCATCTCCAAATGAAAGGTAAATCAGCTGTAGGTTAAAGAGAGAATGGAGAAGGGGCAACACTGAGGCCCCCTCCTATAACATGGGTGTGATACTACTTCTGCCTTAACTCTGCTTTAGTTTTCATGTTCTTGATTTCCTCATAGTTGATAAATAATGAAGTTTAGATATTTCTGTAAATCACCATGCTCCTTGTTTTTTTGGTCATTTCTCACCTATCACTGTGTTAACGATAAATTTCATATCTCTTGAATCAAACCTTGGTGCTTCATTAAATTAAAAGATAGACCTTTATCCTTGTTCTTCCATTTTCTAATAGAGACAAGTGAGGGTTGAAGGATACTAATAAACTCAATTAAAACGGCTAAGTTGTGGTCTCAGTCTACACTGAAGAAATGTTTTTATTTCATAGGTAGGGTCAATCACTGTCAGAAGCTGAGTACATATGCCTCAAGCACTAAAAATTTAAACCACTCTTATTTTACTAGTTTGTCAACCTCAGTAATTTCTTTCAAAACAGAACACCAGTAACAAAAGCATGGAATATTTTTCTTCATACTTCTGAATAAAGGTATAGGCGAATACTGTAGAATTGCCATTATTAACCTACTGTTAGCTTGTATAAAAAATTATAGTGTAAAAATTAACCATGTACTAAAAATAAGACCACTTTACATATTGAAAATGATATTTTCCATGATTGTACATTCATTAATTTTTTTTTTTTTTTTAATTTTACTGGAATTCCTGTGGCTCACCATCTGGGTTTTGAAATACATTGGGGCTATCCAATAAATCAGGTCTGAGGAAATAGACTGAATGGGGTTGTGCATTGGCTGTCTTCAACATAACAAATATTAGATGTTGAAAATCTGAATGCCTTAACAGCTGCATATAAATGGCATATAAGGGAGTCAATGAAGATTGAGTTATTTATAAAGTGATTTTAGAAGATTTCCTCAAGGGTCTCCTTATCTCCCTGCTTCTCTCCTACTCTCAATTAAAGATAAGTATCACATAGAGTGGGAATTTAAAAACTCAGTTGTCAACATTCATTGAAGTTGTTTCCAGTGCCCTTAGAATGATGTGGAGCTGTAAATCAGGAAACTCCTGTTTTATTTCTAGCCATAATCTCTTAGTCACGCCATTGGCACCAGCTTAGGAGCACTTCCCTAGAATTCCAAAATCGACTTGTTTTAAAATCTAAGATGAACATTTATATGCCAGGTTTCAGCCTTGAGGGCAACTTTTTTTTTTTTTTTTTTTTAAAACATTAGTGAATTAGAAGTGCTAAAGTAACACTATAATTGTTTAAAAAAATGATTAGTAAGTATTTCAGTAGGATTATATCATACATGACAGTTTTATTCAGATATAAAAACATTTGGAAGGTCTCTCTTTAGATGCCTTTTGTTATGTAGAAATTGGAAAGGGCAAAGCAAATGAGGTAATAAGGAATAGAAGCCCAAGGTACAAAGCTGGTAGGAGGGTATCTGGTCACCTGACATTTTTCTCAGGCCCATGATGTCCCTCTCCTCCTAAAAGTATTTAATGAAGACCTACTATGTGTCGGACAATGTTGTAGGAGCTGGAGACAAACAAGCAGTAAACAAGGCAGAAAAGTTTCCTCCCTAATGGAGCTGACATTCTATGGGGTGGGAAAAGAGTACAGTCAATAAATAATGTCTTATCAAGTGCCAATAATTTTAGTGAAGAAAATAATTATTAATAATTATACTGAAAAAATAAGGTGAATGGGTGGAGAGTGATTGAATGTGTGTATGCACTCAAGGACATTTTATTTTTAGAGTTGACATTTGATCAGGGACCTGAATGAGGAGTGAACCCTGTGGGATATGGGGGAGGGAGAGATTTTTCTAGGCAGAAGGAAAACTGCGGACTTCAAGGCAGGAGCAAGCTTGACCAGCAAGGAGGACTGTGGGTCTGGAACTACATGAGGGGGAGAGGTAGGCAAGCAAGATCATATAAGGCTCTGTGGGCTTTAGTGAATAGATTGTATTTTATTAAAAGTGATGAGAAGCTGTTGGGGCCTTTTGAGAGAAGGTGACTTGTTTTTATTTTTTTTTAATTTAATTTTTTTTTATATTTTACTGTACTTCAGGTGAAGGCTTACAGAACAAAGAGTTTCTCATGAAACAGTAGTACACATGTTGTTTTATGACATTGGTTAACAACCCCACAATATATTAACCCTCTAACTTCTCAGACTTTTTTTTTTGGTGAAAATACACATAGCCAAAGATATACCGTTTCAAAAATTTCTACATACACAGTTCAGTGACATTGACTACGCTCTTCCAATTGTGCTGTTATTCTTACTTAAGATGAAGGCTTACAGCACAAAATAGTTTCTCATTTAACAGTTACTACAAATGTTGCCCCATGACAATGGTTAACAATCTCACAACACATCAACAATACCCGTACTCAACCTTGGGTTCCCTATCACCAGCTTCCTTGTCCCCTTCTGCCTTCTGGCCCTTGTCACTGGACTCCTGTACCTCGTTAGTCTCATTTGGTTTTACGGGGCTGTCCACTCCCAGGCTGAATAGTGAACCTCGGAGGTAACTTCACCACTGAGCTAAAAGGGTGTCTGGGGACGATATTCTTGAGGTTTCTCCAGTCTCCTTTAGGCCAGTAAATCTGGTCTTTTTTTTTTTTTTTTTTTTTTTGTGAGTTAGAATTATGCTTTATATCCTTCTCCAGCTCTGTCCAGAACCCTCTGTTGTGATCCCGGTCAGAGCGGTCAGTGGTGGTAGCCGGGCACCATCTAGCTGTACTGGACTCAGTCCGGTGGAGGCCTTGGTAGCTGTGGACAATTAGTCCTTTGGACTTATCTTTTCCTTGTATCCTGTTCTCTTCATTCTCCCTTGCTCCCAAAGGGATGAGACCAGTGGAGTATCTTAGATGGCCGCTCACAGGCTTTTAAGACCCCAGACACTACTCACCAAGGTAGAATGTAGAGCATTGTCTTTATAAGCTGTGTCATGCCAATTGAGCTAGATGTTCCCCCGAGACCATGGTCCCCAGAGCCCTCCGCCCAGCAATTCAGTCCCTCAGGGAGTTTGGATGTGTCTATGGGGCTTCCATGCCCTTTCCTTGTACAGGTTGTGCTAGTTTCCCCTGTATTGTGTACTGTCTCACCCTTCACCCAAGATACCACTTATCTATTGCCTATTTAGTATTTCCCTCCCACCCCTCCCATCCCTGGTAACCAACAAAGATGGTTACATTTTGTGTGTGAACTTTTTCATGGGTTTTTACAATAGAGGTCTCATACAATATGTGCCCTTTTGTGATTGACTTATTTCACTCAGCATAATGTCCTCCAGTTTCATCCATGTTATGAGATGGTTCACAGATTCATCATTGTTCTTTCTCATTGCATAGTACTCCATTGTGTGTATGTACCATATTTTGTTTATCCATTCATCTGTTGGTGGGCATCTAAGTTGTTTCCATCATTTTGCTATTTTGAACAATGCTGCCATGAACATAGGTGTGCATATGTCTATCCGAGTGATGACTCTTATTTCTCTGGGATATATTCCTAGGAGTGGGACTGCTGGATTGAATGGTATGTCTATTTCTAGCTTTCGGAGGAAACGCCATATCATTTTCCAAAATGGTTGTATCATTTTGCATTCCCACCAGCAGTGCATAAGAGTTCCGATCTCCCCGCAGCCCCTCCAACATTTGTTATTTCCAGTGTTTTTGATTTGTGCCAGTAATGCTGGGGTGAGATGGTATCTCATTGTGGTTTTAATCTGCATTTCCCTAATGGCTAGTGATCGCGAGCATTTCCTCATGTGTCTGTTGGCCATTTGAATGTCTTCTTTGGTGCGGTGTCTGTTCATTTCCTTTGCCCATTTTTTAATAGGATTATTTGTCTTTTTGTTGTAGAGGTGTTAGATTTTCTTGTAGATTATGGAGATGAGACCTTTGTCTGACTGTACTGTCCAAAAATTTTTTCCCAGTCTATAGGTTCTCTTTTGACTCTTTTGGTGAAGTCTTTTGAAGAGTGTAGGTGTTTGTTTTATCTAGCTTATCTGTTGGGGTTTGTGTGTTGATGGTTATGGTTTGTATCCTGTTAATGCCATGTATTAAGGCCTGAAGTATTGGTCCTATTTTTTCTTCTATGAACTTTATAGTTTTAGGCTTTATATTCAGGTCTTTGATCCATTTTGAAGTAGTTTTTGTATACGACATGAGGTATGGGTCCTGTTTGATTTTTTTGCAGATGGAGATCCAGTTTTGCCAGCACCATTTGTTAAAAAGACTGTCTTTCCCCATTTGATGGACTTGGGCCCTTGTCGAAGATCAGGTGACCGTAGGTGGATGGATTTACATCTGGGTTCTCACTTCTGTTCCACTGGACAAAGTATCTGTCGTTGTACCAGTACCAGGCTTTTTTGACTACTGTAGCTGTATAGTAGGTTCTGAAGTCAGGTAGTGTGAGTCCTCCAACTTTATTCTTCAGTATTGCTTTACTTATTTGGGGCTTCTTCCCTTTCCATATAAAGTTAATGATTAGTTTTTCCATCTCTTCGAAGAATGTTGTTGGTATTTGGATTGGGATTGCGTCGTATTTGTAAATTGCTTTGAGTAGAATTGCCATTTTCACAATGTTGAGTTCGCCTATCCATGAGCATGGTATGTTTTTCCATTTATGTAGATCCCTTTGGGTTTCACGCAGTAATGTTTTGTAGTTTTCTTTGTATAGGTCTTTTACATCCCTGGTCAGATTTATTCCTAAGTTTTTTCTCTTTTTAGGGGCTATTTAAAGTGGTATTGTTTTCCTGATTTCCTTTTCATTGTTCTACTTACTGGTGTATAGGAATCCAACTGATTTTTGAATGTTTATCTTGTATCCTGCTACTCTGCTGAGTCTTTCTATTAGTTCCAGTAGATTTCTCGTGGAGTCTTTAGGGTTTTCTCTGTATAGTATCATATCATCTGCAAACAGGGACAGTTTAACTTCTTCATTACCAATTTGGATGCCCTTTATTTCTTTTTCTTGCCTTATTGCTCTAGCTAGAACTTCCAGCACCATGTTAAATAGGAGTGGTGATAAAGGGCATCCTTGTCTTGTTCCTGGTTTCAAGGGGAATGTTTTCAGCCTCTCTCCATTAAGAATGATGTTGGTCATTGGTTTTTATTATGTTGAGAAATTTCCCTTCTATACCTATTTGATTGAGAGTTTTTATCAGGAATGGGTGTTGGACTTTGTCAGATGCCCTTTCTATCTCAATTGAGATGATCATGTGATTCTTTTCTATCCTTTTATTTTTGTCGTGGATTACGTTGATTGATTTTCTAATGTTGAACCATCCTTGCATACCTGGTATGAATCCTACTTGGTCGTGGTGTATTATTTTTTTGATATGATGCTGAATTGTATTGGCTAGAATTTTGTTCAGAATTTGTGCATATATATTCATGAGAGATATTGGTGTGTAATTTTCTTTTTTTGTGACATCTTTGCCTGGTTTTGGTATCAGTGTTATGCTGGCTTCATAGAATGAATTTGGAAGTGTTGCTTCCTCTTCTATGCTCTGAAATAGCTTGAGTAGAACTGGTATAAGCTCTTCTGTAAATGTTTTGTAGAATTCTCCAGTGAAGCCATCTGGGCCAGGGATTTTTTGGTTGGGAGTTTTTTTATTACCTTTTCAATCTCTTCTCTTGTTATGGGTCTGTTCAGATTTTCAACATCACTTTGGTGCAGTTTGGGTAGGCCGTGTGTTTCTAGAAATTTATCCATTTCCTCTAGGTTTTCAAATTTGTTGGAGTATAGTTTTTCATAATATTCTGTTATAATCCTCTTTATTTCAGTTGGGTCTGTTGTAATGTCCCCCATTTCATTTCTTATTTGGGTTATTTGTGTCCTCTCCTGTTTTTCTTTTGTCAGTCTGGCCAGTGGTTTGTCGATTTTGTTGATTCTTTCAAAGAACCAACTTTTGGTTTTGTTGATTCTTATTGCTTTTCTGTTCTCTATTTCATTTATTTCTGCTCTGATCTTTACTATTTCCTTTCTTCCATTGGTTGTGGGCTTTTTTTGCTGTTCTCTTTCTATTTGTTTGAGTTCTGTAGTTAATGTTTTGATTTTGTCCCTTTCTTCTTTTTTGATATGTGCATCTATTGCGATAAATTGTCCTCTGAGGACTGCCTTTGCTGTGTCCCAAAGGTTTTGGTATGATGTGTTTTCATTCTCATTTGATTCTAGGAATTTTTTGATTCCATCTCTGATTTCTTCTATTACCCAGTGATGTGTCAGCAGGGTATTATTCAGTTTCCGTGTAGTTGATTTTTTTCCTTGCTCTTTCTATTGTTAATTTCTACCTTGATGGCATTGTGGTCAGAGAAGATACTTTGAATTATCTCAGCGTTTTGGACCTTGTTGAGGATTGCTCTGTGGCCTAAGATGTGGTCTATTCTGGAGAACGTTCCATGTGCATTGGAAAGAATGTGTACTTTGCAGCAGATGGATGGAGTGTTCTATATATGTCTATGAGATCAAGTTGAGTGATTGTGCCCTTTAGGTCTTCTGTATCTTTGCTGAGTTTCTTCTTAGTTGTTCTGTCCTTTACTGAGAGTGGTGTGTTGAAGTTCCTACTATTATTGTGTAACTGTCAATTTCTCTTTTCAGTGTTGTTAGAGTTTGTTTTATGTATTTTGGAGCCCTGTCATTTGGTGTGTAGATGTTTATTACGGTTAGGTCTTCTTGATGGATTGTCCCCTTAATCATTACGTAGTGTCCTTCTTTGTCTTTTATGGTAGATTTTGTTTTAAAGTCTTATTTTATCTGACATTAGAATTGCCACTCCTGGTTTTTTTTGGTAGTTGTTAGCTTGATATATTTTTTTCCAACCTTAGACTTTTAACAAATTCAGATCTTTGTTTCTGAGGTGTGTCTCTTGTAGACAGCATATTGATGGATCCTGTTTTCTTATCCATTCGGTCACTCTCCGTCTATTTATGGGTGCCTTGAGTCCATTTATATTCAGTGTAATTATTGGTTGATATTAGTTTGTTGCTGTCATTTTGTAGTGCTTTTTTTGTGGTGCTGAAGTTTTCTTTGTTCTTCTTACTCTCTTGTGCTGAGTTACTTTTTTTGTGGATTTTTTTTTCATTTCTTTTGTTTTTGTAGGTTTTGTTTTTACTGAGACTTTATGTTTTTCCTCTTTATTTTTATGAGTATGTTTGTTAACTTTCTTTGTGGTTACCATAAATTTTACCCTTATCTTTCTAAGTTTGAAGCAGTCTACCTTTACTTGGTATCGCCTTGCCTTCCTCTCCATTAGAAGGTTCTATACCTATGCTGTTTATTCCCTCTTTTATTGTTTTGATGTTGTTGTCTTTTACTGATTAACTGCTCTGATTCTCTGTTGTATTTCTTTTGGTTTTGGATACTTCTCGAGAGTTCATTTCCTAGGTTGGTATCTGGCTGGTACGATCCTGCGTCTTAGGTTCTGCCTGTGAGCTGAAGCTGTTTGCCCTCAGATCGAAGAACTCCCTTTAATAATTCTTTTAAGTTTGGTTTGACTTTTACATATTCCCTTAATTTCTGTTTATCTGGAAATGACCTAATTTAGCCATCAAATTTGAACGAGAGTTTTGCAGGATATATTATTCTTGGCTGGCATTTTTTTCTCTCAAGATTTTATATATGTCATCCCATTGCCTTCTTGCCTGCATGGTTTCTGCCGAATAATCTGAGCTCAGTCTTATTGTTTCTCTTCTGTATGTGACTTCTTGTTTTTTGTGTGCTGCTCTCAGGGTTGTTTGTCTTTGGTTTTGGTGAGTGTGACTATGATATGCCTTGGTGATTTTTTTTGGGGGTCTCTCCTATATGGGGTTCATTGAGCTTCTTGGATGGCCAGCTTTTCATCTTTCATGATATTGGGAAAGTTTTCTGTCAGCAGTTCTTGAATTATCCTCTCTGTTTTTTCTGTTTTCTCCCCCTGTTCTGGAATTGCAGTCACTCGAAAATTTTTGCTTTTAATTGTGTCCCACATAACTCTGAGGGTCTCTTCATTTTTCTTTGTTCTTTTTTCTGAGTTTTCCTGAAACAGAGTTGTATCCACGTGTTTGTCTTCAATTCCACTGATCCTGTCTTCCACGGTTTCAAATCTGCTTCTCAGCCCTTCTATGACATCATCCATTTCTGAAATCTTGTTGTTTATCTTTTGGATTTCTAATTGTTGTTTTTGTATAATTTCTAGTTGTGAATTTTTTTTGGCATTTTGTTCCTGCATCATCTGCCTGAATTCTTCCAATTTTTTGTCTGTATTTTCCATGAATTTGTCTATTTTTTCCTCATGTTTGTCAGCTTTTTGCGTCGGTTCTTGGAGAATTCCGAGTATTAGTGATTTGAATTCCCTATCAGGTAGTTCTAGTGCATTTTCTTCCAGAGGAGAGTCATCTGGTGTTGTATTTTGGACGCCTACTTGAACCATCCTGTCCTGTTTTTGTAAATGTTTTGGTATTGTCTGCTGTCTTCGGGGCATTCAGTAGTTATTTTTCTCGTTTATTGATTGTAGATTTGTTTGTTTCATCCCTTTGTTTAAAAAAAGTTTGACTTATGTCTGAGCAGGCGGACTGTGGGTTCTTTGTTGTTTGCTCATCTGTGCGCTCAATACTTTTCACCTCCTTGTCCAACTGGCAGGGCCAGTCACTCAGATATGGTACAGCAGGGCAGGTCTAGCTGAAGAGGAGTTACTGGGACGGGTTGTTTGTGGCACTTACTACAGCCACCAGAGCGTGTCGGTAATCAGTGCAGGGCAGGTTCCAGCAGGTGGTGCCTGTGCTGCTTGGTGGTGTGATGTCAAGCGCACGGTGCAGGTAGGCAGGATGCAGCAGGGAGATTGTTATGCTTGGAGCTAAGGTGGATATGGGAGAGAGGAGAGAGGAACAGGAGCCAAAAACATACAAACAAAAATGAATGGTAGGGGAGCTTGGAATGGAGAGATGAGAGACTATGGGATGGAGAAAAGCAGAAAGGGGAAGAGGAAGAAAAGAAAAGAATAAATAAAAATCAGAAAGGTTAAAGAACCGCAAAGTTCCCAGGGATCCCACCGATGCAGCTATGAGGTCTTGGGAAGTCGCTGTCAACGGTTGTAGTACAGCCTGGCTAGAAGGCGTAGAGGTATACAACGCCTGGTATTCAGGGATCAGAAAGAGAAGGAAGATATAGAGAGATAAGAAACTGAGCAATGAAGAAAGACAAAAAGCGAAAAAGAGGGCAAAGAAAACAAAACCAATTAAAAAAAAATAAAAAACCAAGAAAGCCCCCCCCCCCGCCCCAAAAGCAACAGAAAAAAAATAAAAACCAACTTAAGAAGAAATGCTCTCAGGGATCCCTCTACACGTCTGTGGAAGCTGAAGGGGAGTTCTTTGCCACGCAGCTCCGCTTGGCCAGAAAGGGCTCCCAACTCAAGAAAAGGAAAAGAAAACAAACAATTCAAAACGAACAAACAAACAAGCCCCGGGATCCCACCAGTGCGGTAGCCCAGACCGGGAAGCAGCTCCACACTCGAATGGAGCTCCGCGGCCCCTCAGGAAGAAGCAAAGATGGCGCACGGAGCCAGGCACTCGAGCGAAAGGAGGAGGAGGAGGCAGTGAGAGGCAAGCAAGAAATCAAAAGAAGCAGGGAAAAAAAAAAAAAAAAAGCAACACCAGCAGCCAACAAATGGCACTCAGAGAGCCAGCTAGTGCGGGCTGGTGTTTCTGGACAAGAGACTGTGTCCGTGGGAAGCAGAGGAGGCCTAGTGTGGGTGAAGAAGGGTAGAGAGTGGGAACACGTATATCACAAATTGCCGGCGCTCTGCAGCCCCTCAGGAAGAAGCAAAGATGGTGCACGGAGCCAGCCACTCGAGTGAAAGGAGGGGGAGGTGGCGAGAGGCAAGTGAGAAATCAAAAGAAGCAGAAAAAAAAGCAACACTAGCAGTCAACAAATGGCACCCAGAGAGCTGCCCGCTTGGGTGTGTGGAATCGAAGCAGTGGGCGCTGCCCGGTCAAGAGACCGTGGCCGGGGGAAGCAGAGGAGGCGGAGCCGGGGCACAGAGGGGTGGGGGATGGGAAAGCGTACACTGCAAATTACCGGTTGTTTTGTCTCCCGCTGGACGCTCCGTGAGGCTGCTTTGTTGTACCCCCGTTTGCTGGTCTCCAATAGGAGTCCAAGATGATGGATACGCGCTGCGTTAGCTGGTAGGGGACCTCTGCATGAATCTCTCCTCGCTCTCTGTTCTCTGTCAGTTTTCTCGCTCAGTTTGGTGCTTGGCTGAGTTCTTTATCTCTTCATTTGATGTTTCAGGGTTTCAGGATTGTTGTATTCTCTGTTCGGCTTAGTTTTTTGGATCTTTGTTGTGGTGGGACGGCGTGGTGCTTCTGCCTAGAGTGCCATTTTGCCGGCGTGATTTGTTTTTAAATGATCACTGGTTGCTATGTGAACACTTAACCAGTTGCTGTTGAGTTGTTCCCAACTCATGGTGGCCCCATGTGTGTCAGAATAGAACTGCACTCCATAAGATTTTCAATGGCTATAATCTTATGGAAATAAATAGCCAGGCCTTTCTTTTGTGTTGCTGCTGGGTGGATTGGAGCCATCAACCTTTCAGTTAGTAGCTGAATGCAAGCCATTTGCCCCACCCAGGGATCTGAAATCTTAAATAAATAAAACCGTTGTGTTAGAGTTGATTCTGACTCATAGTTGCCCTCTAGGACAGAATAGAACTGCTCCATAGAGTTTCCAAGGCTGTAATCTTTACGGAAGCAGACTGCCACACCTCTCTCCCACAGAGTACCTGGTGGCTTCAGAACTGCAGATCTTTCAGTTAACAGCTAAGCACTTAAGCACTGCACCACCAGGACTCCTTTTGAAATCTTAAATAGTGGGGTAAAAATACTAATTTTAAGGATCTGAAATGTTTAAATCCGTGTAAACTTGGAGAGAGGCTTCTGGCAATATGCCTTAGGTTGTTGTACTTGCCCCCTTTTTATTAAAAAGCAAAATAATTAGTCCAAATTGTAGACGATGAAGCAATAAGGTATAGCTAATGTACTGGATATAAAAAGGTAGAATTGAAAATTATCTGGATGGGCCCACATTTCCAAAAGGATGTTTATCCAGGAATATTGTTGCCGGTATTTTAGTTGGAGAAAAATCAATCACATGAGTCCAGATCGGTTTTATATTAGTCTAGATACTTCTAAAAAGTCTTGCATTTTATGCCTTTATCCATGACAACTTAACTGATGTGAACACTTGTTTTTTAATTCAGATTCTAATCAAGTCAACTTATTTCTGTTTGAAAATTTGGTCAGTTTTGTGGTCCATTAAACTTGCAGGTCATCTTCCTGTGGACTGTGATGGCAGTGTGGCCTGAGTACTTCAGCTATATATGATCTCAGTGAGCCAACAGTGTAGAATAGACGCAACAATAAAAAGCACCTGTGGCCTGTAACAGGTGACGTTAGGTAAATTCTCTCCGTTTACTGATAACTTACTATATGTGAGAAGCTATGCCTATCACATTACTATATCAGTTTTCTCGATGAATCCTCATAGTAACCCTGTTATCCTCATTTTACAAGCTGAGTATTACTAGTGGCTTCTCAAGTGATACCTTTTGTGATAATTAACCATAGCTGTAGTCCAGGATTGAGTTACAGGTGCCTCACTCTCAGAGGGGAAGACATAACACCCAGGTACCTGTTTTTAAGGTGGAATGGTAGTTGTGGTAGGCAGAATAATGGCCCCACAAAGATGTCCATATCCTAATCCCTGGAATTTGTGAATATATTAGTTTACATGGCAAGGGGGGATTAAGGTTGCAGATGGAATTAAAGTTGCTAATTAGCTGACCTTGAGTTGGGGAGGAAGTCCTTGGGTGGTGTGAAAGGTTTGTGCTCGACTGCTAACCTCAAAGTTGGTTTGAACCCATCCAGTGGTACCCCAGAAGAAAGCCTTGGCAGTCAGCTACCGTAAGATTACAGCCAAGAAAACCCTATAGAACAGTTTTGCTCTGTAACACACAAAGATTGCCATGAGTTGCTATCAACTTGATGTAGGTGGTTTGCCTTTTTTTTTGGTGAGTGGGAGAGAGCAGCCTAGATGGGGCCAGTGTAATCACAAGGATTCTTAACAGCGGAAGAGGGAGGCAGAAGTGGGACAACTAGAGAGATGGCAGTGTGAAAAAGACTCAACCTGGTGTTGCTGGCTTTAAAGACAGAGGAACGGGGTCATGAACCCAAGTACTGTGAGAAGCTTCTGGAAGATGGAAAAGGCAAGGAAATGGATTCTTTGCTAGAGTTGGCAGAAGGAACACAACCCTCCCAGCACCTTCATTTTAGCTCAGTAAGACCTATTTTGGATGTCTGCCCTCCAGTACCATAAAATAATAAACTGTATTGTTTAAGCCACTTAGTTTGTGGTAATTTGTTACAGCAGCAATAGGAAACTAATACAGTGGTTATGAGTGTGGACTCCAGAATAGAACTACTGGGTTTGAATCTCAGCTTCTCATCTTATTATGTGACCTTGGGCAAGTCACAAAGAACAGCCTCAATTTCCTCATGTGTAAAATGAGAGAATAATGGGACTTACTTCACAAGGGTTTTTGGTGAGAATTGAATGAGATAATTGATGTAAAGGGCTTCAGGATTCTGCCTGGTATACACTAAGAACTTTATAAATGTTAACCTGGGAAAATTAACTGTTCCATGGAGGGTGAGTTGGGGTGACATGAGAACTGCAAAATGTCACATGAGGGATAAGGGAGATTGAGGAAACAAGGGCTATTTAAAGAGAAGATTTAAGGTTGGGGGGACTTGTGGAGTATGAGGGGCAGGAGAGCTAAGTACTTAAGATACATATATATATATATGGTTAGATGTACTCGATGCTCATTTTAACATCATTAGGGTGCATTTCCCTTAAGCAATTATTTGTTTTACTTTGGAGCATGGATAATTTGAGGAGAGAATTTCTTAATCATCTCTCTTAGCACTTTTTGTTCTTATTTTTGAAGAGTAGATGAGTTTTAGAATTATTTTATTTTTGATGTAAGGTTTAATTTGATGAATAATATGCAAGGCTGTATGTTAATTTATGCTCTAGTTTGAAAAGCTTCTTATTGCTTCTGAGTAGTTAATTAATTGTAACCCAAGTTGATTAAGTGTTTGAATAACTAGCCTTTTACCAGAGCATACAGTCCTCAGTCCCTCGGCTTCTGCTGCCCTAACTTCGCCAGCTCTCAGCTCTGCATCACTTGGTTTGGTTTCTGCTCCTGCTCTGCCAAGCAGTGCTGGAGAAAAATCAAATCACCAAGCTGCTGGCATCATTACAGTGTACCATTCCCTGGGCCCTCAGTGTCTTTTGGCAATTCCTTTAAGCGTTTTAGTTGGTTCCTATTCCTGTTCTCACATGTGATGAAACTTTACTGCTCTCCTTGTCCTCAATTCCTCTCCTCATTTTGCTATCAGCAAATGACAGAGCCTTTGTAGAGAAAAAGGACCCGAGCTGCTTGTTTTCCTCCCAAGTGACTGTTGAGGCTGGAGCTCTAAACAATGTTTGCCTACATGTTATAGTCCTAAAATGTAGGTGTGGTACTTCACAGATTATATTTGTTAATAGTTAAGCCGTAACACAGAGGCTGAATTCTCCAAATTAAAAAAAAAAATTAGTGCCAGTGGATGAAAACTGAATTGTGCTTTCTTAATGGAAAATGTGTAATTAAATTGCAAATTCAGATGTATTTTAGTCACCCTGCTGCTTAGGAGTTGCTTTAAAATAATTTTAAATGATCACAATTAATAGATCATAAGAATAGAATTTAGATACTTTTGATGATGGTTGTAATGGTGAGCTCTGTGATCCCTGAGTCCCTTGTGTGCACACTAGAGAGAAACACTGCTTTCAGTTATTTGTCACTGTTAATTCTAGTAGCAGAGGAAGAAGGGACATCATGAATAGAAAATAAATTGAGGTGGACAGTCTCCTGGCCTCAGGATAATTCATCTGTACCATCATGTGCTCAGGTTGTCTTTTTAAAATTGGAAAATCTTGCTTAAACTAGGCACAGACCCTTTCTGGGAATAGCAGGCTGAAATGAGTATGGTCCGAGTAGTTGGCTGATGGAGAGCACTTCCAGATGATGTTGTTCTGGGGGCTTGCAGGCCCCAGCCCTGAGCATGGTTTCACTCATTTTTCAGATTAGTTAAAATTTTGATCTTATTGAGACTTTAAAAATTCTTTTATTAAAGTTCCGCAGAAATGAGTCTGACTGGCTTGATCTTATGAGTAGACTGTTCCATCCATATTTATTGTTACATTAAAGTTCTGCAAGGCAAGGTATTCTCTCTATGGGTTGGAAGTCACCACACCATAAAATTTTTTTTTGAGTCCCCCAAGTAAAAATACAAGTCACTTTGGGAAGGGTGAAATCCTAGGGTGGTGGAGCATAGACTTAAATGAAGATTTAGACGTTTGCATAATAACAAAATGATTCAGAGTGTAAGAGAAAAATCTGGAGCGTAATAGTATTTATGCAAATTAGAGTATATATGTGTATAAATATATATACCAATAGTTTTTAAAGGTCACATACGTATGTTAAACACATTAGAGAAGGCATCTTGTAACGGAGAGGAATGGGAGTGAGTGAGCACATGGTGTGAGGAAGAAAGTAGTAAAATAATAAAATAAAATGAAAGAGGCCTTATGTTCATTGATAAGAACTTGCTAAAAAAATGAATAATTAATTAAACTCTAACATCTGATGTTCTCCCCAACAACCTCCCTGAAAAAAGAGCAAGCAAACCTGCTAAAAGGACATGGGAGTATGTTACTGGTTAAATGCTTTTGGAAGGAAGGTCGGATGAAGGGCATTGGGAGGGGACCTTTTACCAAAGATCTTTATTACTTTTGTGCCTCGTGACAGAATATTCATGTTGGCCTCATATTGTCCTGTTCATTGTTTCCTCAGGATTTATAATGGATTTATACTGTTTACTCCTCACCCTCTGGAGTGTATGCTCACAAGGGGCACTCCACTTGAGTGTCACATTCTTTGGATACTTTTCATCCTTGCCTCATTGGAACTCTTTGTGACATCTCACCCTCTTTTCTTCTTGCCTTTCTGTTTTCCCTTGATTCCATAATGCTATTCTCTTCTTTGTCTCCTATTTATCTGGCTGCTCATTGTTTTTCCTTTCTTGACTCCTCTCTCTCTAACTGCTCCTTAAATATTGGCGTTTGATCATAAATCCTTCTTTCTCTTTGCTTTTCTACATCCTTAATTTTAACTATTCTCAATGTGTACTTCCTGAGCCTTATTTTAAGATCAAATAGTTCATATGGTTCCAAACCCAAGTTACTGTTTTCTGTTCATCTCAGTGTGGACATCTGAAACTCAGCCTCTCCACAACAGTTTATCTTTGTACTCCAAAATAATGACTATTCTGTATTCTTTTTTTGTAAAAGTATTGTAGCCAGACTCCAAAATGGTCCCCAGTGATTCCCTTTTGCATAGAACTTGTGTCCAATTAACTGTGTGATTTAGATGAGGAGATTTCCAGGGTAGAGTGTTGAAGTGTGGCTTTGTTTCTTTTTGCTGATTATAGTAAAATGTGAGAGGAGAGAGAGAAAATAAATGATGGACTATTACGTATGAAAGAGCCAGGACTTGATGATTTTGGAAGTTGTCAGCTTCTTTAGTCAGTAAATGATGATAAAATAAAATTAAGACAAGAAGACTTTAAGCAAAGATCAAATTTAGGGCATAGAAATGAAAATAAGATTGGAAAGATAAAATTGAAGGTGTGGCTGTAAAAATCCTTTAAGACCTTAACAGGTCCAAGGTTAGTCAAGCAATAGGACTTCTAAAGAATCTTAGGGTGCCCCTCAGTCATCTCAGCAGAAGCTCAAGGTAGAAAAAAGGCTTATCTTGAAGAGATTTTTGAGTGTGGCTTTTGTCTAATGGGTTGAACCTAATAAATTTAGTAGAAGATCCACAATATTTTTGAGAGAACTGTATTTGCAGAAACGTTACCAGCTTGGACTGGAAAGAACAGAGAATTACAAAATTAAGAGACCTCGAAGCAGACAGAGAAAATGACACAGCTGCAACCACAGGCTACTTTTCATGGAAAAGCAAAGATGAATCTTGGGGTGGAACCAAGAATCCAGAGAGTGGAGCCAAAAACCATGAAAAAGTATTCCTAGGTCTAGAGTCCTAATCAGGGAACTTCCATTCTTTGCCCTATAGGATTCCAAAATTGCTTTAGGTCCCTGGTACCTCTCAGTTCCCCGTACTTTGGAATGTCTATGGTTATCTTTCACCTGTCCCACCATTGTATGTTGGGTGTATGTGGGGCAGATAATCTTTTTATTTCATAGGACTTCAAATTCAGAGTTCCTGGGTGGTGCAAATGCTCAACTGCTAGCTGAAAGGTTGGTCATTTGAGTCCACCCAGAGGTACCCAGATCCTAGCTGTATACCTCCGGAAAATCAACAGTTGAAAAGCCTGTGAAGCGGAGTCCTACTCTGACACACATAGGGTAGCCATGAGTTGGAACTGACTTGACAGCTGGTTTTTACTGGTTTCAAATTGAGAGGAACTGTACTCAAGGGGGTAGCCCTGGTGGTGCAGTGGTTAAGCGCTTGGTTGCTAACTGAAAGGTTGGTGGTTCGAACCCACCAGTCACTCTGTGGGAGAAAGATGTGGCAGTCTGCTTCCGTAAAGATTACAGCCTTGGAAACCCTATGGGGCAGTTCTACTCTGTCTCATAGGGTCACTGTGAGTTGGAGTCGACTCAACAACAGGTTTGGTTTTGGGTTGGTAGGGTGTTTTAGTGTATTTAGTATGTGTGAGGGACATGAGTCATTGGGGGTCAAAGAGAGGATTGTGGTAGCCAGTCTCCAAGATGGCCCCCAATTATTCTTACCTTTCAGTATTTACACTCTATAGGTTATTGAGTAAATGACGGAGTGGTACTTCAAAAGCTAGGACATAGAAATCATTGCAACTTCAGCTTACTCTCTTTCGCATCACTTACTTTGGGAGAAGCCAGCTGCTACTGTCTATAAGGACACTCAAGCAGCCCAGTGGAAAGGTCCATGTGTTGGAAAACTGAGGCTTCCTGCCAGGAATCAGTCCTGATTTGCCAGCCCTATGAGTGGGAGCCACCTTGGAAGTGGATCTTTCAAGCCCCAGTAAATCCTTCAGATCACTGTAATCCTGGCTGACATCTTGACTGCAATCTCATGAGAGATGCTCAATCCAGAACCATCTAGCTAAACCATTCTTGAATTCCTGACCCTCAGAAACTGTGAGATATAAATGTCTGTTGTTTAAGCTGCTAAGATTTGGAGTACTTTGTTATGCAGCAACAGATAACTAGTGCAGGTACTGTGGTGACTAATATAAACATGGGAATCTTTGTAGGTTATTGTGGCATCTTCATCCTACCTCACTTGCTAGCCAATTCTATTGTTCCTGATCCATTGATCTCTAATCTACCCTCTCCCCCTCCACTTCATACCTATTATGACTACCTTATAATTGATTCAAGGCTAAGGTGCAGAAGGGGTCAGAGAAAATATGAAAATCTTCAACCATCCTGCTGTTTTCTGTTTATATGGTGTTGTCCTTAATTCATAGGCATAGAACAATGTTGAACTAAAGGAAGTATTAGAGATCTTCAAAGGTCATCTTTTTTTTAGGTCTGTGTTTGGGAATCTGCTTTTTGGTTTCTCGAAAGTGTGGTGATTGCAGATATTTAGAGCAGACTTTTGACGTGAAATATTTTATGTAACTTGGGCTATCACAGTGCTAACTCAAGGGCTGGGCTTCCCTCCTCTGTGGAGAGAGGCATTTGCGCTTAGTAATGGGTTACAGACCCATGAACTACTCATTTTCTAGATGAGGAAAATGGGGCCAGAAAGGTCAACTACTCTTTCCAAAGACACGCAATTGATTAGTGGCAGAGCCAGCCTGGAGTCCTTGCTACCAGGCTAGTTAAATGAGATTTGTTTCAGCTTGTCCTTTTTTATTTTTATTTATGTTTGGTAGCTTCAAATGAAAATGATTACATGAGATGAAGACTAGACACGTCCTTTTTAATATGTTGAGCCGGGTGTGGCTTCTTAGTGTTCCAACAGACATGAAAATTTTATAATTTTATATCTCCCCTTAGGCAACCATCTGCCTAGGTCCTTTGAAATATAAAAGCAAAAAATAAATTAACAGTGGGCTTAATTCCAGAAAGCATAACTTAGGCTACAATTCTGGTCTTAGTACAACTTGTTCTTGCTGCACAGGTCATGTGTGACTTTGTTTATAAAGATTTTCTGTTTCAAAGTTGAACATACCTAAATTATTTAAGCGATATTCTGCTTTTTGGTTAATACAAAAGCTTTATTTAAAACTAGAATTTAATCATATTAATTGTATCTAATGGTGTTTTTTTCTTGAAGTTTGTCTCCAGTTAATTAAGTGTGGCCACTTAGATTTTAAGTGGTTTATTTGTAAATACTTGGTTTTGAGGTTGGTGTGGCTTTATCTGTCCTTATCAATCTGTACGTATTAGTCAACCAGATGAATGCTATTATGTTTTTATAAAATTTGTGAACAATTATTTTGGCTGTTAATTAATAAGTTTATTTTAGTTTTAATAATATTTGGAACATTCAGAACCAAATTGAATTGGTGGGAAGAATAAACCTGTTGCCATCAAGCCGAATCTGACTCATAGCAACCCTATACAACAGAGTGGAACTGCCCCATAGGGTTTCCAAGGAGTGGGTGGTGGATTCAAACTGCCGACCTTTTGGTTAGCAGCCAAGCTCTTAACCACTGTGCCACCAAGGCTCCAGTGGGAAGAATACTAATGGTTAATTTGTCTTTTTCGATAAAAGACTTGCTTTCTGTAAGATTTGGGGTAGTGGTTCTTGTGTGTTCAAAAGGCAAGTTTTAGAATCATTAATTTGAATAATTTGATATTTAATGATAGTGTAGGTTTTGGAAATTACAATATTTTTACACAAATAATGCATGCCTTCTATTTTTTTTTTTGTTATTTATGTAAAAATACGGTATGTGAACTGAACAATAAAAGTATCACTTTTTTGCTCCTCCCGGAGTTTCGCCCATAAAATATTTCCCTTTCTTCCCCACGTAAGTTCAGACCTACACCCCTCATTGAGCTATTCAACTTTCGACTTGTGAATTCCTTTAATCTTTGACCTGTTATTTAAAATGAATCATGGATTTTATCTTGCAGCCAGGTAGTGCATACTGCTTTTTACCAATAAAAACACCAGCTGCTGTTGAGGTGACTCTGACTCATGATGATGACGCCAAGTGTATCAGAGTAGAACTGTGCTGTATAGTGTTTTCAGTGGCTGATTTTTCAGAAGTAGATTGTCATGCCTTTCTTCTGAGGAGTCCCTGGGTGGGCTTGAACTTCCAGCGTTTCAGTTAGCAGCGGAGAACGTTAACCGTTCGCACCAGCGAGGGACTCCTTTTACTGAGAGTATACTAGAATAATCTCTCACCTCTACAACTAGTTTTTTTGTTTTTGTTTTCAATGTCTCTTAGTTTCCTAGCAATCGGCATTGCTTTTCTCTTGCCACACATTCACTTGTCATTTCCCTAAAGCCCCTCACTGTCCAAGAATCCAAGCAGATGAATTTAAATTCTTTCATCTTCTTTATTTCTTTTTCTAAACATTCCTTCCGTGGTTGCTGTGCCATCCTGACTTTTTCTTCCCATGGGGATGAGCTTCTCAGCGTGGGAAAACTGTAATTGCCTTTCTCTAAGTGGCAGGTTGTCTCTGGGCTATCAAAGCCAGCTGTTAGGGAGGGAGGTGAGGTTTCAGGGAGGCTCACACCACACAGGTCATGGTGCCAGCGTGCGTAAGTGGACGGACATGTGCCGGCATGCCAGGAGGCTGTTCCCTCGTCTGAAGGCCCTAACAAAGTAGAGATAAAGAGACCGTGTGGGATCATAACAAGCTTAAACCCTGAAAGCATGTTTGTTTGTTTGTTTTTTTAAGTAGTAAAAATGGAAGACTACACTAATTCAGCTAAGCCAATGCATCCTCTGAATTGCAGCTAATGAAAAATAGAATATATTACAGTCAGTGCTGTGCAGCTGTTTTACAATAGTAAAAAGCATTGATTTGTGAATGGAGGATTTTGGTTTTGAAATAAGATGTAAGGGTAGTGTTTGGGGTGTGGGAATAGGTTTTCATTTTTTGGAGGCAGTTCCTGAGGCAGGTGCAGGGACTGAGTAATGTACCACACCTAAACTATGTGATTTAGCCAATGAAAACTGCCTTCCCCTTGGTCCTTATAGTATGGTTTCCCTGTCTGTCAAGAGCCAGCTCAGCAACCAAACCCAGATTCCAGGTGTGGTGTTCCACCATCGTTCTATAATTTGTAATCATAGAAACAGAATGTTCCTCCTCTTATTTCTTCCCTGCCAACAGTTTCTGGGTGGGTGAATGTCAGTAGCTGGAGTTATTTTTAAAGAGGAGAGGTGAGGCTTGTCGTGCAAAGCTGGAAAGAGGGCGTTTGTTTGCAGAGCAGAGCCGACATCAAAGTGTAGATTACTGCTCAGTGGCTAGGCACTTGTCCTATAACAGGTAATGTTTAACGTGCCAGTCACAAAGATCACAGAAACAGCCTATGTCCAGGCGTAAGCTATCACTACCGTTTATGCTCTGGAAGACTGAACGGGTGTACTTGCCAGTGTTTTTTTTTTTAAATATACATATATATCATTCTGGCTGCCTTCTTTTTGCTGCTTGTAATTGGACTTTGAAGCTTGGAAGTTATATCATAAAGATTTGTAACCTTTGTCTGAGAGAGAGCTCGGCTAAGCAATCACTTTCCACCTCTTTTCACAGGATAATATAAACGTTTTTTTGAAAGCTTGTGAACAGATTGGATTGAAAGAAGCCCAGCTTTTCCATCCTGGGGATCTACAGGATTTATCCAATCGAGTCACTGTCAAGTAAGTTTCACCTGTTTGTTGTATGTTTTTTAAACTCTAGGCTCGTAGTTTAAGTGAAAAGAATTGCTGAGAGTTCATGAGTACTGAAAAATAGCTCCCCTCTCTCTTCTCATTCCAAAATAGACTATTTTTTAAAAAAGCATAGGGACTGTGAATGTGACGCTGTCTGTAACTGTTAACATGTCATGGTATTATTTTGTATCTCTAGACTAACTGAAAAGGAAGTCTGTATTTTAATTCTTATACAACATGGTAGTGTTTAGTGACTAATGGTGAAATACTCATTATACTTATAAAGTGAATTTAGATATCATAGCTTACAAAGTATAAAAGAATTATTTCAAAATAATTTTTCATGTATTTGGAATTAAGACATAATTGTTAACATAAAACTTCGACTAGGACAATGGTACAAGATACTTTCTTAATATTTGGAAGGCTGCAGTGCCTGGGATCAACATAATGCCAACAACCTTGTCAATTGTGAATAATTTTTAAAAATTAACTGTTTTTCACTATTTTAATATTATAAACGACAAAGTGAAAGTGGAGGTGAATACGTGAGCAGGTGTACTGCTGAATTTTAGATGGAAAATGGTGTTCATGTGCGAGTATATCGTTTCAGGAAATCTGGTTTTAAGCTCTGGTGAGATGCTTTTCCCCCCTATAAATCTAATTTGCTTGCAGGGAATTAGTACTAAACTCATGTTACAAGATGCATGTGACAGGAAAATGACTGAATTTTGTAATAATGACTGACCAACTTATCATCGTGGCTCTTAAACCTAATGTGCCCAACCCGGTAACATTTTTCCAGGGAAGAAAATAAACACCATATTCTAGCTTTAGAAATATGGAAAATCGTAAAATTAGTTTATATCAGTTTAAAGATTTAATTTATGTGGTTAATATGCCTGCTTTACAGCTTTAATGGTTATTAAAAAAATTGACTGTAATCTTAAATATGGCGTTTTTTTTTTTTTTCCCCCTAGAAGAGAATAGCTCTCTCTATAAGTATCTTTGATAGGACACATTGACTTTCAGTACTAGAAACTAAAAACCCTGGTAGAATTAGTCTTACAAAATTTTAACACTGTATATTTTTAAGTGAACAGACTGTTGAACCTATATGTGTCTAGTTCTGTTGAATAGGCATTTCTAAACTCCACAGCAATGATATGTGCTATACCAGAGATGAGTCTGCCTGCGTTTCTGATTAACTGAGAATCACTCAAGCAGTCTTAAGCTTCATCGCCAAAAGGGAATTGTTTAATTTTCCAGGATGCACGGTCATGTTTAATATCCATGAAGCAAGAATATTTGGATGAATTTGTTTTATTTGTTCTAATCAAAATAATTCTTTCATAAGACCTATCTGATGGGCAAAGAAACTTTTGACCTTGATAACCGACTTTTTGATTAGTTGTCACTGTGTACTAAGAATGAAAGTACTTTCCCCCTAAAATTATAATTGGCTTTGAAACTCTGTAGCCTATGTTTTTGTAGGCATGTTTGGATAGACATGTTCGCGGGCTCTGAGTTGCAAAAGTGCTACGTACAAAGCTTGCCTGGAGCCTGTTGCATGAGATGCTGTGCCTAAAGTGTTAAAGAAGAATCGGCATCCAGGCTCAGCCCTCAGTGAAATTAAATTCCTTACAAAGTGAAACTGGGAGGTCATGTACTTATGGCTGTAGTAAGAAGTATGCAGAACAACTTGTTTCGGTGGAAACCACATGTCCATAAAAGCAAGGAGTGCCTTAGTGGTACTAGAGAAAATGCCTGCATGAGAACCTTGACTCTGCTAAAGATCGTTTGCCCTGACAATTCTTGTTCTTTGGACCAAAGAGCAAAGGGGTTGACCCTGGGTCTGCCACAGTGGATGTCTGGGAGCCTCCCAGTTATGAGCTATGAGGAAGCTAACAAATGACTTATTTAATAAGTATTGGCCCTGGCTCTTATGCCTGGAAATAGCATTTTTATAAACAGAAACAGGTTCAGAAGAGAGCAAATAATTGCTTATAAGTAATAACACATTACTTAGTTTTTAGATTTTGCTCTTATATAATGTGGTGAGTCTTGTAGGTCAAAAAGCTTGTCCTGTCATAATTGTAGATTAAAGGACTTGGTGTTGGTTAGACCAGTGGTTCTCAGCAGGGATGATTTTGCCCCCCACCAGGGTGAGGGACATTTGACAATGTCTGCAGACACTTTTGGTTGTCACAGCTGGGGTGAGGTTGCTACTGGCATCTAGTGGGTAAGGGTCAGAGATGCTGCTAAACATCTTTCAGTGCACAGGACAGCCTCCCACAACAGTTTTTTGACCCAAAATATCAGTAGGGCTGACAGTGAGGAACCCTGGCTCAGACTGAGAATTTCTTACGTATTTCTTTTTTGCCATCCAGATAGTAATGTGGGAATGAAGGATACTGACTGACAGACTTTGACACTACTACTAAAATATAACTTCTGAACTTTTTATTAACTCACACATAATTTATACATTTCCGTGTTAGTATGTTAATTGTGTATTTAAAAGGGAGGCCTCATTGTAATTTCTCTTAGAATGCAGTAATGTGTTTGGGTACTTTGAAATAATGTTTTGTATATGTTATATTTAACAAAAATATGGCAAATTATTTGATTATTTTAATTGCCTGATCACAACTCAACTGCTATGATTTAACTGCTAGGACTGCATCTAACAGTTTCATAGACTTGGTTATGGCCTTGTCGTAAGTGTGATCTAAAGTAGATGTTTGGGGGACATACTGAGAGCGAATAGAAAGGGGACAGTGTATACCCTCTATATTGGCAAATACAAGGTACATTTTTATAACTGGATAGCAGTAATACAGACATAGTTGGTATATGGAGCTAGGAGAGTTTGTGTGTTGAACATGAGTGGCAAGAGGAAAGGCAGTTAATTTAAAGAACAGTTGCTATTGAATAATTTCAGTAATCCAGACTCTAGCTACAAAAACTTTATATTCTAGCAATTTGGGATTTACAATTGAATTTGCAATAATAACTTTTCATTGGTCAAACAGAACTAGGGTACACTTTATATTTCTGTAATTATGTACAGTTGTCTCTCAGTATCTGCGGGGATTGCTTCTAGGACCCTCTGAGGATACCAAAATCCAAGGATGCTCAAGTCCCTTATATAAAATGGTGTATTTGCATATAATGTACGCATATCCTCCCGTATACTTTAAATCATCTCTAGATTACTTATAATACCTAACACAATGTAAATAGTTGTTTCATCACAATTGAAGACTTCCTGTGGAAGGTAGCCTCTCTCTTCTCTGAGTTTATTGAGTTCTTCTGGGAATGTGATCTTGAAGTTCTTGAGGTTGGAGTGCTTTCCATAGCTAACCAGCCATCCCTTACTAGCCTGAAACTCCTTCTTCTCACTCTCCTCAGCTCGCTCACACTCGGCCTTTGAGGATTGCTCTGACCACTTCATTGCTTTTGAGGAGCCATGTTTCACAGAACCAGAAGGGTGCACACAAGTGAATGAGACACAAGGCAATCAAAGGTCAAACAAAGAGTGCTGGAGAGAAACTGTGGATCTGTGAAATGGTGGCGAGCTATAGCAGGGATGCCTGCACATCACTTCATTCACATGGGTTCAGCATGGTGCTCAGTGTGCGGCAAATTCAATTTTTGTTTTTTGGAACTTTCTCTTTTATTTCCCCTGAATATTTTCAAACCCCGGTTGGTTGAATCCATGGATGTGCGGGATGTGTGTGTCATCTGATTTTCTAGCTGAATTCTTCTGCTTCTTTACAGGAAGTTAAAACAAAATAAAACCGACAAAAACCATTGCCACTGAGTCGATTGTGACTCAGTGACCCTGCAGGACAGAGTAGAACTGCCCCATTGGGTTTCCTAGGAGCTGCTGGCAGATTCGAACTGCTGATCTTTTGGTTAGCAGCCGAGCTCTTAACCACTACACCACCACGGCTCCTTACGGGAAGTAGTAGTTTGAATTTTTTCCAAAAATGTTTGAATTATTCCATTTATTATGGCATGGCATATATTCAAGAGCTCATCTAATATTTTTAATTTTGACATCCCTGATTTCATGGATAGAATCCAGCTTTTTTTTTCTTCCTAAAAGGCTAATAAGTAAATTTATTATTTAGCTTTTGTGAATGGTAGACTGAAGTGGAACCTATCCTTATTTAGATGTTTACTGAGGCTATGAACTTTTAGCTTCTGTGCCAGTGAATAACTGCATTATTATTATTAACTATTTACTAAGTATCCATACTGAATTTAGAAACACATACACTTGCTCCACAGATGGCATAACTCCCACAGTGCTATCTGTATACCTCTCCTATGAAACGTTTGTAGGAAAGCAAGACACAGTATCCACAACACCATGCCACACCATCCTGAAGAGCTCCTATAGGACAGGACAAAAAAAAAAAAAAAAAAAAAGAGCACCATGGTCTTTGTGGTGGCATCGGATCATTAAGAGAGGCACCCAGCAGCTGCTTATAGTAGAAAGCAACTCAACAGAGTAGCCAGAGGTCCTGTCTTGGAGAAATGGAAGGTGGCAGAAAGGTAGGGTTTAACATTAAAGGTTTTAATACTGTTTATCTAGCAATTTGACTCAGAAACTTAAGTCTTATTTTTATACCACTGCTGTAACCAATGTATTAAAAATTTTAAGCTGAGAGTTTGAACAGATTGTAAACATGTTTCTTCTTTTCACCCTCCCCCTACTCTTCAGATACATTCTGTTCATATTTCAGGATGGTGATTCTATTAGAACACAGTAGTTCAGAGTCATATAGAGAAAATTATTTTCTAGCACAGATTTATTCCATTATTTTGAGTATTAGTGTTTTAGAGCACAGAAATCAAGAATCTGCTATTTTTACATATGCTAGTTGCCAAAGAAACAGTAGTTGGAAACAAAATCAATGTTAACATATTTCCCTCATGAAAAGAAAGGAGTTTTGAAGTGATACTTGAAGGATTTAACTGTTCTCTGAAGCTTCAAAAGGGTATTTAATTTTGCAGCAATAGTATAAAGTCATTTCTTAGGGATCGAGTTCCCAGATGGCACCCTCTTGTAACAGTGTGCCACATTGGGCTTGTTGTGTGTGTATTTATTTAAGGTTTATTCATATGAGTAAAAACATACCTACTTTGAATTGTTTCATTTCTACCTCATTCTGACTCAAACCTGGTTTAGAATTTACATCTCTTTTACAAGTATGAGTCTTTCAAATGAGTTTCTCAACATCTTAATAACCTTAAAAGAAAAAAAAAAAAGGCAAACTTAATGATATCCAAACTTGGGTCTGTAACTCGAGCATGGTGACTTTCACCTGTCAATTCATGTTACTGTTTTAAAATGTTCCCTTCCTACCATGTTATGAGAAGAGAATAAACTAAAAGGAATTCTACTGCACTGTACACATCTCTATTCCATTCAGTCATTCTCTGGTGTCAGATATTTACTTGGAGGGAGACATTTATTCTTCTAGGTTGCCGAGGCTCCGCTAGGGTCAGCAGCAAAAATGTATAGCGAGGTTTTTAAGTGTTCTTTAATTATAGAATTTGCATATCTGTTTAACTGCAGAAAAATGTGGGATATAAGGCAGGTCTAATATTAGGATGAGTCAGAATATCTGAAATTTTATCTGGTATGTGTTTATCTCCATTTCTAGGATAGATACACACGTTTCTAGGATGGATACACAAGTTGCCAGCTCTCCTCCATTAGCTCTCCACTCCCTCAAATCCAAAAAAAGCCAGGGGGCTTGGTTCTATGCTAGATTGGCTCCACAAGACCTCATGTTGTGGATCTTTCTGGCTAGTCTTACTCTTCAAAAGTCACCTGGCCTATATTCATCTCCCCAAGGAGTCTCACTTGGCTAATCTGTCTAGCACTTAATGTGAGTCAGTCCATGGGAAGGTGACAGAGTTTGCTTCCCTTAACCAGATATCATTTGTTTCATAACAAGACCCTTCAAACCTTTAAACCAAAGAGACAGATATTTTTAGTGGAGATATTCTTCTGTGTCTTTTATATTATTGTCGGTCGGGCTGCCTGTGTTAGATCAATCTAACTGTTCAAGTAACATACACTAGAATATCTGTAGTTTGAACAGCACAATTTTGAGAATGTAAGTTTCACCAGTACTTTGAAGTAGTAAGCATTGTTTTTCTCCAAGTTTTATGCTATATTCTCATCTGATTTTAACTGATCATTTTTGTGAGGGTGTAGGTATGGGGTGATGTGTGCTTAAATCTATTTCTGGAGCTACAGAATAAAAATGGCACTTAATCCAGTAAGGGAAGGCTTTGATTTCAGAGAAGTCAGCCACTTGTTTGTGATACAACAGGCTTCAATTCAGCATGTTCTGTGTGTTGTGTACTTACACAGACATGAAAGAGATGGAGGCCTGCCCTCAATGGGGTTCGCATTATAATTGGGAAGATGTCACCATAACTTCACAATTAAACTATATTGTGTGAAGATAAATATATGGGGTTCTCTGGGAATACAGAGATGTGTAGTCATTTCAGCCTTTTAATCGAGAAATACTTCTAATTGGAGGTGACACTGGTTTCTCATCTGGGCTTCCAAAGCACTTCTTGTTTTTATCTACATCTAACTCTTGCCTAGATTTGGAACTATTAGAGAGTAGGGACCATGTTATTATTCTCTTTACCTTCTTGGTTCCCGACACCTTAGGTTTTAACTATTTATTTAAAAACTGAATTTTAGTTAGGAAAACTTTCTGGAAATTTAAAAGCAGGCTTTGAAGATAGGGACACATTGATTTTTTTCTGTGCCAAGTCTTCCTCTTTTTCTTTTCACTATTTAAAAGGTCAAAGTAGATCTGGCAAAGAAGTTATTGAACTTTTAGTTTCGATTGCCTTTCCCTTATCTTACTGGAATAATGATATTGCTTATTACAAGATAATTTAAAAGTTGTAGATAAAAAAACATGTTTCCTTTCAATATGTAGGTAATAAATTAAGGTTGGAAATTGGACCATAGGCCTTTCAAAATACTTGGTAGAAGTTTTAATAAATCCTTATGCTCATGTGCAAATGCTAAATACTAGTGATCTTTAATTGTAAGCAAATTTCGCTTTGAGATTTTAGGGCTGTTTCATGTTAATATTTATATGAAGTATTTAGACACATTTTAATGTTTTTATCTCATGACCACTAATCATTTTTCATCTTGTGAAATAAATGTAAAATGTATACTTAAGACTTTGGGGTGGAAGAATGTGCTGAAATAGGTAGTTGGATTCTCATATTCACGGGCAAGGAGTAGAAGTCTTTAAAAGCAGAGCTGATAGTGGAGGAAATTTCTTATGAGAAGTCATTGAAATTACCAAAGAATTTTACCAACAAGTTTATATTAAGCCCTGCTCCTTCTAAAGTCAAACTTACCTGCTTTGGTACCTCTTCCCTTTGCCTAGCGTTAAACACTAAAGGGGGAATTACCTTTGATTTTGGCATGATAGACTCCATTTGAAGACTAGGAACACAAAGCTGAAGAATTCCCAGCAGTTCATTTCTTACTTCCTAAACCCCAGAGTGGGGTCCCTGGGTGGTACAAACACTCTTGGCTGCTAACCAAAAGGTTAGAGGTTGGAGTCCACCCAGAGGCACCTCAGAAAAAAGGCCTGGCAATCTACTTCCGAAAAATCAGCCATTGGAAACCCTATGGAGCACAGCTCTACTCTGACACACATGGGGTCACCATGAGTTGGAATCACTCCATGGCAACGGTTTTTTTGAACCCTAGGCTGATTTCTCAGCCACCACCTCCAGGATGGAACAAGACAATCAGTTAGATGTGTGCCAGTTGTGTTGTGAACAAATAACCACCTTGGATGGCAGCAGTAGTTTTAGTGTCCCCCTGACTTGGGTTTAACCTTATTCTCTGTCACTTGGTGCCTGAGTGACCTTAGGTTACTTTTCCTCTCTATGATCAGTTTGCTTCTTTGTAAATTTAATTATGTTGCAAATAATTACCAATTACTTGCTCTGTGCCAAGCAGTGTGCTAAGCCCTGGGGATATATCGGTGAACAAAATCAAACCAATCCTGTTGCCCGCGAGTTGATTAGGACAGAGTAGAACTGCCCCATAGGGTTTCCAAGGAGCAGCTGGTGGATTCAAACTGCTGACCTTTTGGTTAGCAGCCAAGCTCTTAACCACTGAGCCACCAGGGCTCCATCAGTGAACAAGACAAATGTAATAGCTACTCTCTTGGAGCTTAACAAATAATACTATTTGACGCTCCTGTCTCAAAAGATGTCATGATGATGGCATAGTCAGGTATGCAAAGTGTACAGCACCTGACATATAGTAAGTGCTCAGTAAATCATATGTAATTATCATTTTCATAATTTGGTTTACCTTTATTGTCTATGAAGATGTGTGCCCCTCTAGGAGAACATGAAGGAAAAACTTTGAACCCTAACTACTTAAAAAAATCTTGATTCTAATCTACAGGCTCTTTATTATCATTTTTTAATGAAAATTTAGGCCATTTAAAACTTCTGTCTCCTTTCTATTCATAGCAGATACTAGAACAGATGTTTCTTGTGTATTCATGTCTAATCAACTTTTTATAATATGTCTACTTTGCTAGAATAGTAAAGCTAGAAACCAGAGGAGAGACAACTAAGTTGTTTGATTTTGCCCCTGGCTGTGTGGGATCCATAAAATTTTATTAACTTTTTGGAAACCTTGGTTTTTTTGTGTGTTTTCTGAAATATTATAAAACCAGAACCAAACCAAACCCATTGCTGTCAAGTCGATTCTGACATATTTTGATTTAAATCCATTTCTGTTAAAGTTTTATGTTCACTTTGTTATTTAAAAAAAGAACAAAAAAATAAAAGCACTCCACGAACAGCGAGCCTATAACACATATCCAAATCCAAAACTTCACATTGTTTATAGGTTTGCTTTTATCGTTGCCTTATCTACTCCCTCATTTCTTTGAAATGTCTGTCATTTTGGTCATGCGGACGTTATCCTTAGATAGGCAAGATCAGAAGCTGCTCTTTGAAAGACACAGGGTTTATGAAATTTTTCATTTGAAATAAGTGCCATAGTTTTGTCTTTATTGAAGTCAAACACACACTACAGCTGAGTTTGCTCCTTTCAGGCATTTCCCATCTGTTCTGTCCATCAAAAGACTTCTATAGTAACAGCATAAAAAGACTTGATTATATTTATCTGGAATGGTTGTGGTTTTTACCCAAGGTACTAATGAATAATTATAAATAGCCATAGGCACCGTCTTTTAGGTCAAAACCTTGCTTGTTCTTAGTTTCAGTTTTACTTGTATGGATTGAAAGAATCAGGAAACGAGGAAGTGCTGTCTCATGTTAATGCATCTTGACATAACATTATAACTTGACTGTTTTTCTTTTAAAAAGTAGAGCCTGATTATCAAAAAATGTTAAATAGAATAGGAGTAATAGTTGCTTATGGATTACATTATTTTTAAGAGTGTAAGTTAATGGACTGATTATGTTTTAGGGGTAATTACCCTGGTATGCTTCCTGTCATGCTGAGAAAAGGTGTTACTGAGAAACACCTTAATTTTAAGGAAACATAAAAACAGTACATTTTGCTGTGTAAATTTCAGTAACTCACATTAACATTATTCTTAAATGCAAACAAGAGCTCTAATTTTTCTAGTGTAGTAAAAAAACTCATTAAAAAAGGAGTAGATTAAGAATATACTTTGAATCAACACACTTCAGGTAGGTCAATTTTTCTAAGTAAAAAAAAAAGGAGGGATCTAGGCAGTCTGGGAGAAGCAGCTGCTTTGAATTAAGCCCTGTTTGTGTTAACTATTATTATTGCTCTGTGTACTTTGAGCTATTTGAGGGAGAAATCCTTAAATAAATATTAAGTATCACCATTGTTATTATTAGACATTTCACTACTTCGTTACATTATAATAATATTGATGGCTGCCAGATTTTTTAGAAATGTTTTTGTTCAGTATTTTTTCCTTTTAATTTACTGAGATATGGAAAGAATCTTCAAAGGAATCAGTTTATCTGGGTAAACAAGCTGGCTGACATTTTATCATACTTTTTGGCTTAATATGTATCGAAAAGGAATAATCTCTAGTAGGACGTTATTGTTTATCTCATGCTCTATTTTGTGTATAATATGTGCATTCACTTATAAAATTCACCTGGAATAGAGCATACACACATATTAAATAAGAACATATGTAAGAATGCTTATGAGGCCTCAAACAGGAGGTGCCAGATCCTGAGTCTCCTCAGATCTTTGTTTATTCTGGTGATGAATTCATTTTACCACTTGACTGTTGAGCTCATTGGGCTCTGTACTTGGTGTGCGTGATTCCTGGATAATGAAGGGGCTTGGTCCCTGTCTTGGACAAGAAATGGGAGTAGTAGTATAATTAAATATGCGTGTTCAGAGTATGCTGAGTCCATAGATAATTAAGAAATAGAGCTCTGTGTTCTTTCTCCCCGCACTTTCCATTCTACTTACAAGAAGGCAGGAAAAAAATCTGCTCGTTAAGACTCTGACATCCATTCATGTAAGCCTTGGTCTGCTAGGGCTGGAGACAGCTGCTTCCAGGGTAGCTAGAAGCAGCTTAGTCCTGATGGGTTATGGGGATGAAGGTGGGTGGGGTATGTGAGGCTTAGACCAGGGATATTGAGTCCTCTCACCTGTGGACCTTTTATCTTGTGGCTTGTTGAGAGCATTCATTGAATGCTTAATCTTCACAGCTAGAGACCCTGAATCCTGTTAGTAGATAAGAGAAACAAGACCTACTCCTTTCCTACCTGGATCTTAAAACTAAATATGGAGGAGAGGAAAAATGTTCTTAGGTCTTAATTTTTGCTTTTGTGTTTTAGGGAAGATTGAAATGCTTTATAGTTCACAATCCTAAGGGAAGGCCAAACTTGGAGTGATGGACATCATCTAGGTCAGGAAATTAGGGTGTCCAGTATTTCTCAGAAATATTCTTCTCGTGCTTATCGATTAAGAGACCAAAAACCAAACTAAACCTGTTGCCATCGAGTCAGTTCCAATTCATAGTGACCCTGTAGGACAGAGTAGAATGGCCCCATAGGGTTTCCAAGGCTGTAATCTTTACAGAAGCAGACTGCCACATCTTTCTCCTGCAAAGTGGCTGGTGGGTTCAAACTGCCGACCTTTCGGTTAGCAGCAGAGTACTCACCCACTGCACCACCAGGGCTCCTTAGGTTAAGAGAAACTGGCTGATAATATCTGTCAGCTACAGTCACCTGTTTTACATATATTATTTCCAGTCTAGTAACAGCACAGACAAGTATTTCTGTTTTGCTTAAACTGAGGCAGAGAAGGTTAAATTGCTTAGCTGTATGACCTTGGGCAAGTAATGGAGTGAGGATTTGAACTCGGGGTATCTCAGCCTTAAAGCTTGGGCTCTTTCCACTGTATTGTCTCAACAAACTTAAATAGCCATTAAAATTTGTTGATATTCTTTTTAGTGCTATGTGACTGGATTTCTCAGGAGACGTTTTTTAACCAGGCCAGTTGTTCCCAAAATGGACTTGTGTACATCATTGATATTACCTCATTTGATACATAGCAAATATCTTTGCATTATGATTTAACAATTTTTTCCAAGTTTGTGATCAAAGTACTTTCAAATGAAAGTGATATTATGATATTCCATCAAATCTGAGATCATTAATTATAAGATTCCAATTTCAGGGATGTTAAGTGTAAACAAATGTGTACCTTAAAATAGAAGAAATAGAGTTAATGTGTGGTTTTATAACACTGGTTAGCTGAAAAAATAATATCATATTTAGATCCTATTGATATGTGCACGTAAATGCCTTTATAGGTTTTATAACTATCATGTAGATGTTAGTGAATGTTCAGTTGTGTTTGTCATGATAGTGGAACATTCCTGTTGAAGGCTGTGCACTGTAAAACCCTACTAATCTATATTGCTCAGGATCATACTTTCATACTGTGACTCTTACAGCTGACATGAAACTTATCTTTAAAGATAGAACTGGTGAATACATTTTATTTGGAATAATTTTTTGTTTGCCAGTTTTTGATGTGCTGTTCTACATAATCTTATTAAAACCATACTAAATCATGATTCCATTCTCCAAACTGCCCTTGGGTGAGAATCAGTGCTTATTAAAAAAGGAATCAAATGGGAAATTATTTTTGTTACAGTTTAGATTGTTGTATATTAAATTTTTTATAAAGCCTTAATGATTAATAATTTGAGGTCCTAATGACCACATTATATGCCAAAAGGGCAAATTCTAGTCAGGATACCTAGACTATTGAATTAAAGAAGAAACATGACTGCAGCACATTCCTAAAGCCCTGTTACCAGTGTAGTCATTGGAGGGTTTGAAACAGGTGGTAAGCACAGAGCACCAAGTGCAACAATAAATAGCACAGACTAATTCCAGTAAGATGAAACTCCTCTCTCATTGCAGGAAAGAGTGAGAGATCAGATAGTGACTCAGAAGAGCATTAGTCCAAGAAATGACTCAAGTACAGAAGCACTTTAAGAATTCATTTACCAGGACTTACAATTAATGAATCACTTCTTCTCTTACCAAGTCATTAGAAATTACTTTTTGTTATTGGTTAAATATAAACTATTAGTAATGACTGCCTTTCGTCAGTAGGAAGAAATATTAAGCATTTATTCTGTGAACGTGGTGTTTTGGGGTACCAAAGATACATGGATGTATTGGTAGCTCAAGATATGCATATAGAAGTACAACACAAACAAGGACAGTTCTCCTTTAAATAACTACTGGGATGGGTTAGATGTGATAATAGAAAACAGTGAGGTTTAAGGCTATTAAATATGTAAACCAAAACCCACTGCCACCAACTTGATTCCGACTCATAGTCACCCTATAGACAGTAGAACTGCCCCATAGGGTTTCCAAGGCTCTAAATCTTTATGAAAGGAGATGGCCACATCCTTTCCCACATTAAATATGTAAGTTGGAGGTGGGGGGGATACTGCTTTTGAGAGAAGGTGTGGAAGACAGTGGAAAGAAAATAAGGTTTGAACGCTTTGCTTAATGCTTTGTGGTAATCTTATAACTGCTTTGTTAGATAAGGTGGTTGCTGGAGTCTACAGACGTGGAAATTAGACTGAGAGGGTCAGTGGCTTGCTCAAGGACACATTCCTAATAAATGGTGTAAGTGAAAACCATCATGATGACTCCAAATCCAGTGCTCTTTCCATTATAAATAAAATTCTGCCTCTATGTGTGTTCAAAGGCAGGATGTGAAGATTGAATGAAGGATTTTTGTTTTTTTAATGTGTTAATGTTTACCTGTCAGATATGAGTTTTATCAAGTTGGTTGGGTAGGGAGGAAGTTGTGGAAATATGGAGGAGTTTGTAATTTTTAGAAGCTAAGAGTGAGGATGGGGGCAGTGGTAGTTCAGTGGTAGAATTGTCACCTTCCAGGCAAGAGACCCGGTTTCGATTCCTGGCCAGTGCATCTCATGCACAGCCACCACCTGTCTGTCAGTGGAGTCTTGAGTGTTGCTGTGATGCTGAGCAGGTTTCATCAGAGATTCCAGACTAAGATGGGCTAAGAAGAAAGACCTGACAATCTACTATTGAAAAACTGGCGAACAAAAGCCCTGTGGCTCACAAGGGCCCATCTCGTTGTGCATGAAATCGCCATGAGTGGGGACAGCTAACAACAGCAAGAGTGAGGAATGGTCTAGACTTTGTGGAGAGTTTGAGTGCTTTAAACAAGTGTTTCTCAAACTTCAAAACACCTAGGGATCTTGTTCAAATGCAGATTCTCATTCATTAGGCTTGGGTCAGGGCTGGGATTCTATGTTTCTACCAAGCTCCCAGGTCATGCCAATGAGGACCACACTTTGAGTAACACAGGTTTAAGCAATAAATGGTCATGATCACACACGGGAGTGAGGGATTAACGAAGGTGTGTAGAGATGTAAGGCTTGAATGTGGATCTAAAGGATGAGTAGGATTTGAGTGAGAGATAGGAAACCATGGCAAGAGGATCGGCGTACTCAAAGGCGTAGAGGTGAGAAGTTCAAAACAAATATTTTTATGGAGCCTTCTAGATGTAAAGTAATGAGTAAGGAAATCCTGGTGGGGGAAGTTTAAGGCAAGAATATGGTCATTAGTCCAGTTTGGCTAATCTGAGTCAGAATGACAGGTAGGTTGGAACTGGATTAAGTGGGACCTTAAGTATCTTTGCCTGGGAGTTTAACCTTTATCTCATAAGTTGTGAGATTATTACAGAAGCTTTTGAGCAGAAGGTTAAAATGCTAAAAGCAGAGATTTAGAAAGATGTAGTAATGATGTAGTATGTAAAATGGATTGATTGAGAACTAGTGTAAAGGCTGGGAGAGCAGTGAGGAGAACGTTGAGTTCATGGGTATTGTGATAAGGACGCCAACTGCTGGAAGCTGTGAAAATATAAATTAAGTTAAATAAACTGCGTTGAAGTAAGAAAACAGACTTGATTAGGAGTGAAGGAGCAAGAAGAGTCACGTATTGGGCTTGTGCAACCATTAGCAGAAATAGGAAAGGCAGCTGATTGTGGGCGAGATGGAAATTATGTTTTAACACATTGAATTGGGAGTGTCAGGAAAGCGTCCCAATGGCAATTGCCATTGTAGCTGTTGTTTATGTGTTTAAGCAGAAAGCAGGGCTAGATATGTAGATATGGGAGTCATCCCTGCGTAGGTAGCAGTTGTTTGTAGGAAAACAAAGCCCAGCACTGAGGAAATGAGGGTGGAGAGAGAAGTATCCGTGGGTAAGGTCTCAGTCTTTGCATATGCCCACAATTTGGGGCTGGTGAGAAAAGAGAAGCCAATTTTCTTTCTCTCCCTTTCCTTTCTTCTTCTGTTTTTTATTTTTATAATTTCTATTTTTTTAATGAGCACGTTCTTATTTCTGGATTTTATTTATTTTCATGCCAGTGCTTTCTTGCTGGTGCTCAGTGATCACCATTGACTCCCAAACCAAGTTGTACCTTTGTTCATGCTGTTTTCTTCTCCTGGAGACCCTTCTCACTCATCTTTACCATTGGTCTTTAGAAATATTTTTCCAGCTTTACTGAGGTGTAATTTACATAGAATAAATTTTATCCATTTTATTGGTATAGCTTGATGAATTATATATAGTTGTATAACCATCCCCATAATCAAGATATGGAATCCTAGAAAGTTTCTTCATGCTGCTTAGCCATCATTCCTGTTACCTGATCCCTAATCTCAGGCAATACTGATCTGTTTTCTGTCACTGTATATTTGTCTTTTCAAGAGTTTCATATAAATAGAATCATATAGTAGGTAGGCCTTTGTATTTGAGCTCTTTCAGTTAGTGTAATGCTTTTGAGATTCATCCGTGTTGTTTGTGTTATTTTGTTCTTTATTACTGAGTAGTATTTCATAGTGTGATTCTACCAGTTTCTTTATCCATTCACAAGTTGAACATTTGTGTTTCCAATATTTGGCTGTTACGAATAATGCTGATATAAACATTTATGTACATGTCTTTGTGTGGACATATTTTCATTTCTCTTGGATAGGTATTTAGTGATGTGTTTGTAGGTTATATGGGAAGTGGATGATCATCTTTATAAGAAACTGCCATACTGCTTTCCATATTGGCTATACTATTTATTTTTCATTTCCATTTGCAATTTATGAAACTACCAGTTGTTCCACATTCTCCCCAACGTTTAATATTGTCAGTCCATGTAACTTTAGTCATCCTAGTTAGTGTATGGAGCCCTGGTGGTGCAGTAGTTAAGAGATTGGCTGCTAACCAAAAGGTTGGTAGTTCGAATCTTCCAGTTGCTCCTTAGAAACCCTATGGGGCAGTTCTGCTCCTTTCTATAGGTTTGCTATGAGTCAGAATTGACTTAATGACAATGGGTTTGGTTTTATTTAGTGTGCAGTGGTATCACACTGTTTAATTCACATTTCCCTCATGGCTGGTGTTATTGAGAATCTTTTCATGTGCTTATTGGCCATTTATATGTCTTCTTTTCTGAAGTGTCTTTTCAAATCTTTTGCCTACTTTTAAAAATTGAGTTGTTTTTATTTATTTTATTGAGATGTACAAGTTCTTTTTATATTCTGGTTAGAAGCCTGTTCACAGATACGTGCTTTGCAAATGTTTTTTCCCACCTATTCCTTTGTCTTTTTGTTTTCTTAACTTTGTCTTTTGTAGATCAAAATATTTTAATTTTGGTGAAGTCCATTTTATCAATATTTTCTTTTATGATTAATGCTTTTTATATCGTGTTTGAGAAATATTTACCCAGTTCAGTGTTATGGTTTGAATTGTGTCCCCCAAAAATATGTGTATTGATTTGGCTAAGCCATGATTCCCAGTATTGTGTGATTGTCCCCCATTTTGTCATCTGATGTGATTTTCCTGTATGTTGTAAATCCTACCTTTATGATGTTAATGAGGTGGGATAGGCAGCAGTTATGTTAATGAGGCAGAACTCAATCTACAAGGTTGCATTATGTCTTTAACCAGTCTCTTTTGAGATATAAAATAAAGAAGCAAGCAGAGAGAAGGGGGCTTCATACCACCAAGAAAGCAGCTCCGGGAGCAGAGCTCATCCTTTGGACCCAGAGTTCCTGCGCAGAGAACCTCCTAGTCCAGGGAAAGATTGATGACAAGGACCTTCCTCCAGAGCTGACAGAGAAAGCCTTCCCCTGGAGCTGACACCCTCAATTTGAACTTCTAGCCTACTAGACTGTGAGAGAGTAAACATCTGTTTGTTAAAGCCCTCCACTTCTGGTATTTCTGTTACAACAGCACTAGATGACTAAGACATCCAGTGTCATAAAGATTTTGTCTTTTTTCCCCCTAGAAGTTTAATAGTTTTAGCCCCTACATTTAGGTCTGTAACCCATTTAGAGTTAATTTTTGCATGTGGTGTGAGGAAAGGGTTGAGGTTCATTCCTTTCCCCTACCCCCATACAGATACCTAGTTGTTCCAGCATCAGTTTTTTGAAAAGGCTATCTTTTCCCCATCGTATTAGCTTGACACTTGGGTTGAAAATCAATTGACCACGTCCATGTGTATCTATTTCTGACTCTTTTCTATTCCAATAATCTATATATCTAAGCTTCTGCCAGCACTGCACTCTTTCTGAGAACTGGAGCTTTCACCACTTGCCTTTTTTTTCTTCTTTTAAACCCAGATGAAAATTTCCTTTTTAATTGGAGCTGAAGATCTGTTCTCTGTAGTGCATTCTGGAAACCTTAGCCCCGATTTCCTATTCTGCGAATTGCTTCACTTTTGAATGACTGGCAGTGAGAGACAGTGTCACACCTTCTAGAGAATTATCATGCCTTACCCATTAGAGTGTAGGCTTGTCATCTGGACCCCAATTGGACATTGAAATTGGGTAGAGAATCCAACACTACTGCATGTCCTAGACTTGCAGTCCTTCGATCATAAATATCACTGCCTGTGTGGTTTCCACAGTCCAGGCCAGCTGTACCTAACTGTCTTAGTTATCTAGTGCTGCTGTAACAGAAGTACTACAAGTGGATGGCTTTAATAAACAGAAATTTATTTTTCTCACAGTTTAGGAGGCTAGAAGTTTGAATTCAGAGTGCTGGCTCTAAGGGAAGGGCTTTCTCTCTCTGTGGACTCTGGAGGAAGGTCCTTGTCTCTTCAGCTTCAGCTTCCTGGTTCCTTGGAGATCTCTGTGTGGCTTGGCATCTGTCTTACCCCATCTCTGCTTCTCTCCTTTGCTTATTTAGATCCCTTTTATATCTCAAAAGAGATTGACTCAAGACATACCCTACACTAATCCTGCCTCACTAATGTAACAAAGACAACCCATTCCCAAATGGGATTATAACCACAGGCATAGAGGTTAGGAATTACAACACATATTTTTGGGGAACACAATTCAATCCATAACACTAGCCCCACCCATTTGTTTTGTACATGCTCCTACAGCATGAGGAAAAGTTGTCACTTGCTAGTCTTTCCTGTCATCTTGTTTTAAATCTCAACTCCTCATCTCTTATAAACAACTCCTGAAACAAGGATACACACAGCCCCCACAAGAAGAAGTAATTTGAGGCACATTCATCTAAATTCATACAACAAAATGTACTTTTTGTTTCTTTTCCCACCCCTGCAAATCACAGTCACAAACAATAGCACTGAAAACAAACCCGTGGAGTCTGCAGAATAACATTTGATTCAACCAGACACACAATTTTATAACCAAAAAAATTCTTCTGCCTCTATCCATCAGGATTTTCTTTTGACAGCAACAACAGTAACAAAAACAAGCATTCTGGGGCATGTGCATCACCAGGGTATTTGATTCAATAACTAAGTGGATGGATAAATGAATGGATGGATGAATAAGCGTAATAAACATTTATTGAGCTCCTACTATGTGCTCGATACCACTGTAGGTTTTGGGATACAGTGTTGTGAATAGGACAAAGTCCTGCCATTTTTTTTTGTGTTGATATGCTAATGGGAGATAGACAATGAATAATATCTGTATATATAATTTAATGTTTAATATAGCATGTATTATAATATATGACACATTATAAAATACAAGAAAATGTGAGGCAGTAGTTAGGGTCATGAAGGAAAATAAAGCAGGGTAAGGAGAGAGCATAGCAGAAAGATCCTTTTGGGTATGATATTTTAAGTATATTTTTTCGACAAAATTCTACATGGTGTAGATTTAAAGGAGCTAATAAAATTAGCTGTTGGGATTAGTGCTGTATTGTAACAATACCATGAAGAGTTTTGGTAAACTATCTCCTGAAAAAGTTTCGAGAGTTGAGGCTTTGGTGTGTTTTAAAGTCAGAAAGAAGGCCTATTCATTCTGGTGGTGGGGTGCATTCATGTGTGTGTGTCTATAGGTGTGTTGCCTTTGCTGTGTCCCTGCCCCTAATCTGGCAGGCCACTAGCTAGCAGGACTTGTGTCTTTATATTCACCTTCACAATTGAGTAAGGGTTCAGCTTTTGTTTTACTTTTAAGGGTTTATATGATTTGAATTCCAGGAAGCTTGCTGTGATCAGATGATTAAATGCTTAAGGTGTTTTGACTCTTGGTTTCTGTAAAAGGATTTGATGTTTTGTGTGTACCCCTCTCCTTAAATCTTGTGTGTATATTCAAACCATACATTCTCCCTCATGAACCCCCATGGCTCCCGCTCGCCACCATGTTAGGTCCAAGCACACTCCTTATGGACTTTTGAACTTTTATGGTGTTCTGCCTTTAGACTACTTGTTGCTTATCCACCTGCGTTCTTATTTCCCTTCCACAGAAACTTTGTCAACCAGTTAGACCAGCCTCCTTTTATTTGCCTTCCATGGACACCCATTCTTGGAGGCCAGGCTCCAGTCTTGCCTCATCCACAAAGGTGTTTCTCACTAGGAGAGGAAGCAAGATGCCTGGTTAGTAGTCCCAGTTCAGCTACTGCTGGCTGTGTTGACCTCTGTCAAGTTTCCTTACCTTCTCTGTCCTTCTGTTTCCTTACCTGTAAATTAGGGCACAGCACTAATACCTATTGTATAGGACTATCGTGGGGATTAACTGAGTTATTACATGTAAACGTCCTAGATGCCTGGCACATAGCAGTAAATGTTGTTGTTGTTAGTTGCCACTGAGTCAATTCTAACTCATGAGGACCCCATGTGTGCAGAGTAGAACTGCTCCGTAGGGTTTTCAAGGCTGTGACCTTTCGAAAGCAGATCACTAGGCCTGTCTTCTGAGGCACCACTGGGTGGGTTTGAATTGCCAACCTTTTGGTTAGTACTAGAGTGCTTAACCGTTTGTGCCACTTAGGGACTTCTTCAATAAATGTTAGGTATTTTTATTATTTACTATCAATACTATTTTTTTAATTGTGGGAAAACATTTGCCAATTCAACAGTTTTTACCTATGTAATTCAGTAACATTGGTTATGTTCATCAAGTTGTGCAACTATTACCACTATTGTTTTCCATACTATTAACAGAAACTCGGTACTGCTTAAGCGGTGACTCCCCCTTGCCTCCTCCCTCTCACCCTGGTAACCACTAGTAAGCTTTGGTCTCTATATACTTACCTATTTCGTACAAGTGGGATCATAAAATATTTGTCCTTTTGTGACTGACTTATTTTCACTTAGCATAATGTTTTCAAGATTTATCTAGGTTGTGGCATGTATCAGGTCTTTATTTCTCTTTATGACTAAGTAATATTTCATGGTATGTGTCTACCACATCTTGCTTATCTGTTCATCTGTTAATGGGCATATTGGTTATTTGCACATTTTGGCTATTGTGAAAAGTGCTTCAGTGAACATTGTTGTACAGGTTCTTGTTTGCCAATACTAGTTTTATAATCAAATATTAGACTACTCTTTCTGTTTGCTGAACTCCTGTGGTATGCACAATCTACGTGGAAGTTTTTTCCTCTATTATTTCTTTTTATTATTGTTATAGTACATGTTGTGTTTTTGGTGAAAGTTTCCACAGCACGTGAAGTTCCCGTTTAACAATTTCTATACATATTGTTCAGTTGACATTGGTTACATTTTTCACAATGTGTCAACATTTTTCTTATTTCCATTCTGGTTGTTCCTTTCTATTGATCTAGCTTCTCTGCCCCCTGCCCTACCTTCTTATCTTTGCTTTAGGGTAAATGTTGACCATTTGGTACCCATATTAATTAATTTTTTAAAAAACTTTTATAGTAGATTTTAAACCTCTAATCCTTTGTATCTCCAAAGTTATATTAGATTAAAATGCTTGGTGAATTGTTACTAGTAAGAGCATGAACACTGTGAAGAGAGCAAAGAAAACTTAGGGATGGTTCTTGTCCATTGACTTCAGACTTGCATGCAGATTGTATTTTGTGAGAACAGCACTATGTGAGAGGAGGGGATAGACCGGTGGTGCTTAGAGAAAGTAAGGCTGAGTTGTTACTTTTCTTAATTTTTTTCCTGTCAAATTTTTATCTATCTATGGATTTCCCCATAGTAATTCTATATGCTTACCTTGGTATACATCTTTGGCCTCCAAGGGATTCCCAGTAATTTTTCACTTAATAAGATGCAGGTAAAAATGACATTGTGGTTGAAAGTGTGGCTGAGTCTTACAAAGACAAAGGATTGTACACGTGGAACACAGGGGTCAAGCTGCGTTTCTTTTTTTGTTTTTTTATTATTATAGTTTTGATGAAGGTTTACGGAACAAATAGTTTCTCGTTAAACAGTACACATATTGTTTTATGACAATGGTTAACAGCCTCATGACATGTCAACAATGTTCCTTCTCAACCTTAGGTTCCCTTTACTATCAGCTTTCCTGTCCCCTCCTGCCTTGTAGTCCTTGTCCCTGGACTGTTGTGCCCCATTAGTCTCGTTTTGTTTTATGAGGCTGAACTGTGAACCTTGGGAGTGACTTCATTACTGAGCTAAAAAGGTGTCCAGGGGCCATACTCTCGGGGTTTCTGGAGTCTCTGTCAGGCTAATAAGTCTGGTCTTTTTTTGTGAGTTAGAATTTTATTCTACATTTTTCTCCAGCTTTGTCCGGGACCCTCTGTTGTGATCCCGGTCAGAGCAGTCAGTGGTGGTAGCCGGGCACCATCAAGTTGTACTGGACTCAGTCTGGTGCAGGCCGTGGTAGCTGTGGTCTGTTAGTCCTTTGGAATAATCTTTTCCTTGTATCTTATTTTCTTCATTCTCCCTTGCTCCTGAAGGGGTGAGACTAGTGGAGTATCTTAGATGGTTGCTCATAAGCTTTTAAGACCCCAGATGCCACTCACGAAGGTAGAATGTAGAACATTTTCTTTATAAACTGTGTTATGCCAATTGAGTTAGATGTTCCCTGAGACCATGGTTCCCGCAGCCCTCTGCCCAGCATTTCAGTCCCTCGGGGAGTTTGGATGTGTCTGTGGAGCTTCCATGACCTTTTCTTGTACCAGTTGTCAAGTTGCGTTTCTTAACTGAACTGAGCAATGTGTTTTTATTCTTGGAGAGGAAGAGCAGCATATATGGAGGAAGGAGAAGTGGCTGAGGCCCAGAGTGGCTCCCTTTGCAAGGAGAGAATGGTGTGACCTCAGCGACATTCCCATAGATGTGGCCTGTTTCATATACATAATGGTGGAGGACGGACCTCTTTAAACATAAAAAGCAAACTTTCTTCCTTCCTTCTTTTTTACTCTTCGGTATTTGGAGTAAACTAAGGACTATAAGACAATTGTATCTAAATCACAGGGAATGGAAGTCTACGATTTTAAGGATAACTAATGATAGATTTCTCCATAATCTTTTGTTATAAACATTTGAGTTTATTTTATATAAACAGATAATATTCAAAAGTATTCTTCGAGTGAAAAAGATGAAAGCAAAAATGTTTGTTTCTGTATCCTAAATCCAAAGTGTAAAGCTATAGAATAGTCCACTAACAATTTATTATTGTTTTAATCTAGTCCGCTATTAAGAATGATTGTTCTTATTTTCCTTAAAGACTTGTTTATAAGTGGATAATTTGACCTCTTAATTTTAGTAACAGTTGTATTAAAGGAAATTATAGAAACAGGAAGTCTATTATCTCACCAAGAAATTAGTAGTAAATCATCTTGTCTAAGGGCCTCAAGTATTTTTAAAATCAGTTTATTCATAAAATGGTCAGAATTATAGGATCAGGAAGGCCTTATCTTAGATAAACTTTTGAACTTATGAATATTTACTTTTCTCCAAAATACATTTTGCATGATTCTCTTCTCCCTCCTCTGCTCCTAAGTAAATAATTTGACAGTGTGCTAGTTGACCTTTTCTTATGTTCTTTTGAAACTAAGAAGAAATTTGGAGTTACACCATTTGAAAACTTATTTTTTATGATGTCCGAGAATAGCTTGTCCACAGACTTTGATAACTGCTTAATTTTCTTCTATCAGTTACCTTGATTGTGATTTCAAAAGAATTTTTAATTTTATAAGACTTAAATTGGCATGCATTTAAGGAGATAGTCTCTTCAAAAAGTTGTCAGCCTTTGACAACTTTGGAGCACATTATCCTACAATTATAATCAAGATTACATGGGAACATCTATTTATATTAGTTCAGAGTGCTTAGTCATGTCATACAGTTGATGTGTTTATTGTTATATGTGAATTTATCAGAAAGGCACTTAGAGAGTCCTAGGGACAATAGTAGAGCTCTATGTTGCCTTTCAGATCGATTTTAAAATTGTAGTGGGAATTGTTAATTTGAGATACACATATACACTTTTAAGGAATATTCCTTTATAAGAAGTAAAAGTCAAAACATTGAAGCTGGAAGGCACTAAAGCGATATCCAATACAGTCCTATCACAGATAAGAATAAAGTGTCCAGAAGAGGTCATGTGGCTTTTCCAAGGTCACGTGGTGAACAGAGACAGGTATCTTGACTTCAGTTCCCACTCCTGGTTCTCAATATAGTTATTTCCATTGTACCTCACGGCCAGCTCAACCAGAGCAGCAAGACTCGAATAAGAGTAATACGTTTCAGTTTACCTACTGTTACCCTCATTTCTTATCATTTCAATAAATGACTATAGTAATGGTACTTTATCTACATTTTAATTTGTTACCTATTCCAGGATTAGTAATCTGAGTAAAATAAGGCATAGACTTCAATTTCAAAGACAACTACCTGCTCGAATCTGCAGACCAGAATAACACATAGCCATCAAGTCGATTCTGACCCCTAGCGACCCTATAGGACAGAGTAGAACTGCTCCATAGGGTTTCCTAGGCTGTAACCTTTACCGAAGAGCCTTAGTGGCACAATGGTTAAAACACTCGGCTGCTAACCTAAAGGTCAGTGGTTTGAACCCACCAGCTGTTACACAGGAGAAAGAAGTGGCTGTCTGCTTCTGTAAAGATCACAGCCATGGAGATCCTATGGAGCAGTTCTCTGTGTCCTAAAGGGTCACTATGAGTTGGAATCGACTCACCAGCATTGGGTTTGGTTTGGAATCTTTATGGAAGCAGACTGCCACATCTTTCTCCTGCAGAGTCACTGGTGGGTTTTAACTGCCAGCCTTTTGGTTAGCAACTGATTGCTTTAACTGCTGTGCAACCAGGGCCCCTCAGACCAGAATAAGTTCACATTATTTCAGATATTAGACTATACAGAAGGTATTTACCCATTGACAATGTCATTTTTTCTGTCCAGCCACTGTACATGTTTCTTTATCCACGTTTTGTACCCATTTTCAACAAGTTGATTTGTTTTCATATTTTAAATCTGGTGCCTTTGATCTCTATTTACACACAATTATTTTTATGGAAACTATTTTCATGTTATAACTTCCTGTGTAGGATTTCCCAATAAGATGGCTTTCTATTCATACTCATGTAATCCTTCATCACATTCAGATGAATTATTCTAATGTTACTTAATTCTGACTTTCTTCATAACTGGTGAAAACAAATTACCGATTAGGCATCACAGATATGCCTAGGCTGATTTCTCATCAGTTACCCTTCTTCAGAGACGTAAAACGGGCGTCATGGTATTATGATGAAATTATAAGATGAATATCACAAAAGCAACTTATTTTATGAATAGCATTCCTTTAAAGCTGGAATTGGTTGACTTTTCAAAAATCTTATAGAAAAAATGACTTCTGTGCTTGAAACATTTTGTTCTGTGGACTCAAGATGTGTATATTTTTAAGCTTAGGTGTTCTCTTCTGGATCCCATTGAGTGTTGATGTGTATGGAATGTTAAATAATCGACTCAGTGACCTTCCTCTTCCTTTCAATTCCTGGATCAAGGCATCCTGAGAGCCAGTTCAGTGTGTGGCGACAGCCGCAAATCGAGTGCATTTTTGGCTGTGCTCTCTTAAGCAGCCTAAGTACAATGAACATATTGAGATTTTTTTAGTCAACATTTGAAAATCATTGGCAGTAGTTCCAGGCTTTTCACTTAACTTTGAATTTCTTTGTGCTTTTTATTGTTTGCTTTTAATTGTAGGTGGATAAGGCTAGAGGAATTATGTTTCAGTTTACCTTCCTTTTTCAGAGAAATAGTTAAACTAGTTGAAGCTGTAGTTCTGACTTTGGTATATTTCTAGGACGGTGGCTTTCAAACTTCAGTGTGCATGAGAATCACCAGGAGGGCTTGTTAACAATTGCTGGACCCCCAAGCCCAGAGTTAGTGATTCAGTAGTTATGGGGTGGAGCCTGAGAATTTTCATTTCTAACAAGTTTGGGGACCACGTTTCTAGGTGACAAACCAATGGAAACCATGCCTAAGATAATGCATGTGGACTTGTTATTCTGAGAATATTTTTCCTTCAGCATAGATATTTAACAAAACACCCAGTATTTGAATAATAAATAATGTTCGTGGAGAGCAAAGTGAGAATAGCTTGCAAAGTTCTTTTGGAAGAGATGAGACAAGTACTGAAATTGTGTTGACATGATCAATGGATACAAATGGATGATAATGGTATGACTTCATATTTGAATGAGCTATTAGATCCCCAGAGTGATGGAGTCCTCAGGTACATGGTATTATCCTGTGGGAGTTTCTGGAAGCAGTTGACATTTAATTGTTAAATTTGTGACAGGTTATGGGCATTTAAAGCTGAAGAAATGGCATATTTCACTCTGGAGTGATAGAAAATACATCTAAAGTATTAGACTTGCTTGACTAAAGTCCGGATGTAGGATAGGATGCAACAGGAAATGGGTGAAAGACGGAAGAGGAGGTATAACTAAAATTAAGCTCAGAATTAAAGCTTTAAGGGCCCTATAATTTAGTGGGAGGTGAGAAGGAATAAATAATATGGTAACATAGCCTTTTTAAATACATGATCTAATGCTTGGGAAGATAGATTTTTAGAGAGAACCCATTGAAGATTAAGGCATTGTTTCAGTGTCTGTGTTTTGAGTCATGAGCCAGAGATGAACAGCACTCTGCTCTCAATTCATGGAGTTCACAGTCCAGTAGGGGATACTGGGGAGAAATCTATGGCACCTCATAGTATAATGTAATGTATAATGTAATGCTCTAGAAGCAGTCTGCGCTGGCTACTGTGGTCGCACAGGGAGGCCTCTAGAAGATAAAACACTTCAGAGGGCAGGTGACACTTGAGCTTAATCAGAAAGGATGAGTCGTTCAGAAGAGGGAGAGAAGAGCCAAGAGCCTTCTAGGAAGAGAAAACCTCCTACTTTCTCTTACATGGAGTAGAAGAGATCAGGACTATTGAGAGAGTTCCAGGGATGTTTTATGGAAAAAAATGTTGGGCTTACGCTAAGGCAGGTCAAGAAATAGATCATGAATGGTAACACCAAGTTTTGGACTTTACTCAAGGGAAATAAAGAAACCATTAAAGAATTTTAAGGGGGAGATGTGGAGAGGATTCCATTTTAGGAAGGTTATTGAGGCAGCTCTGTGGAGGAGGAGGTGTGGGGCAGGACTGAAGGCAGAAAATGAATTATGTCTGAGAAAGAAGAGATGTATGCAAGAGATATTTAGGAGCTAGAATTGGTAGAATTTGGTGATAAGGAAATGAGAATTTAAGGGGAAGAGAGTTGTTTGGCTTAAGCTTCAGCTTTTGGCTTAGAAAACTTGGGGGCCTTTCTCCAGGGCAGAGAATGCAGAAGGATGAACAGGCTTGGGGATTAGATGATGCACATACTTAGGAAGAATCTATTACATTTTTAATTATGGGCTGGGATAATGACAGTGAGAATATGAAGGGGATATCTAAGAAAAGTTGACTAGAAGTATTAGTAGGATTTGGTTTGTGCTAAATATGGTGAAGGGGAAAGAGGAATGAAATCTCAGTCATTTCATTAATTTTGGGGAGGTTTTGAAAATGTATTCACAAATAAAATGAGAAAATTGGAATTGATCACAATAAATGTAAAGTAACCTGAGGGCATCTGGTTGAATGTATATTGAACTAGAAAGTTGAGAGGCAGCACAACATTAACCAGATTTGAATGTTAATTATATTATTCTAGGGTGTTTGGTAGTAATATTTTGAAATTCCAAGTCTTATATAGAAAGCTAAGTAGGAAATGGCTATGTCTCTGCCTCTCTCTCTCTCTCTGATGTATATACCTCAAGGGTAGTATATGTAAATAATATGTGAATTATTGATAATGTATCATTCTAAAGAAAGACAGGTAGCTTTATACAAGTTGTAAGAAAAAAGTATTTTACAATTAAAAACAAAATAAAATATTACTACTTATCTCCATTGGGTAATTAATCAGATCATAACCTTTGTTTGTATTCATATAGACTGCGTTTGGTTTATTGGTCTTGGGAGGTAGGAAAATGTATTCACAAAGAAGAATGAAAAACTATGCATTATCTCATTCTTTTTTCAAAATGCACCTGTAATTTTTCATATTTGTGATTTTACTATGGGAAAGATCAGAGATGGATTATCCAATAAGCCAGGTATGCATAGGCTTACTTGTGCTTATTTAGTAATCTGTAATCAAAGATGTGGTGAAACCCATGTGAAATTGTGCACTACAGATTAGTAAGCAAACACAAGTAAGCCCGTGTGTCCCTTGCTTACTGGTTAATCCATCCCTGGGAAAGATTTTACCTGTCATGGAGCTGTTTTTTTGTTTTTAACTTATGGGAATTATGTAGTTTCATGTGAAAAATTTAGTAACGAAAATTGACTGTGAACTATAACTGTTTTGCTGACATAAATACAGGTGGCACTGTTGGCACTGGTTAAAGACTTGGATTCCTAGCTGTGGATGAGGGTTAAAATGGAGAATAAGGAGTTGTGTCTCATTTTTATCCAGATAATACTCATATGCAAAATGTAGGCTTTTAGTTCATACAGATTTAGGTTTGAATTAAGCCTATATAAGAAGGGTAACTTCTGGAAAATCACTTAATCTCATTAGGCTTGAGTTTCACATCTGTAAAATAGGGTTAACACGAAATATAGAGCTATTTGGGGGATACAGTTAAGCTGTATATAAAGTGCTTAGTGCAGTGCTGATATAATAATTACTTGTAATCATTTCTGGTTGCCACTGTAACAAATTACCACAAATTTAGTGGCTTAAAACAACACAAATTTATTTTCTCATAGTTCTAGAAGTCATATGTCCAAAATGAATCTTAAGGGGCTAAAATCAAAGTGTCATCAGGGATGGTTCCTTCGGTAGGCTCCAGTGCAGAATCTGTTCCTTGCCACTTCTGCTTTTTGAGGCTACCAGCACTCCTTGACTCTTGGCCGCATCACTCTGATCTCTGCTTTCTTGGTTACATTGCCTTCTCCTCTACTGAGTCAAATCTCTCTATACCTACCTCTTATAAGAACAATTGTGATTACATTCAGGGGCTACCTGGATGATCTCTTCATTTTAACAGCCTTGACTTAATCACATCTGCCGAGTCTTTTGCCACACAAAGTTCATTAACTTTTGCCACATTCACAGGTTCTGGGAATTAGGACATGGATGTCTTCAGGTGGGGTTGGGATATCTTGAGTCCACCACCCAAATGAAACCAAAGCCACTGCCATTGAGTCGATTCCTACTCATAGCAACCCCATAGGGTTTCCAAGGCTGTAAATCTCTATGGACGCAGACTGCTACATCTTTCTCCCGCGGAGCCGCTGGTGGTTTTGAACCTCTGACCGTTCAGTTAGCAGCCGAGTGCTTTAACCACTGTACCACCAGGGCTCCTTTCACTCTACCACAGTACTCAAAAAACCATCCGTATTTTTAACTGAGTAAGGGAACAAACAATTAGAAATGGAATCTTTTTGTTTACACTGTAAGCACCATTTATGGTGGTACAGTGTGGATTATCCAGATACAATCTGTTTTATGGACAGATGTATTTTCCAGCATGTACTTAACCATCCTGAAGTGCATGTAAAATGGAATACAAAGTTTATAAAGATTAGGTAATGGCCTAAAAAAGGCTTAAACTGGAGGAGCATGTAAATTGGTCAGACTTGCTTGGGAATATATTAAAATATGGCTGTAATGGAGGTACCAAAGATCTGATGTGTTGTTTCCTACCACTTTAAATCTGAGGGACATGCTGGCTTGCACGAGTTCTTCCAAGGTAATGAGAATGTTGAGCTTTAGCTATACTAAGTTGTGATTCTTTCAGCATTTAGTGTAGATTTAGAGTGTCTATTATGATTCAAAACCCTAGTGGCGTAGTAGTTAAGAACTACGGCTAGCAGTTTGAATCCACCAGGCACCCCTTGGAAACCCTATGGGGCAGTTCTCCTCTATCCTATAGGTTCACTGTGAGTTGGAATCAACTCAACGGCAACGGGTTTGGGTTTTTGGTTTATTACAATTCAAGGAGCCCTGGTGGTGCAGTGGCTAAGTTCTCTGCTGCTAACTGAAAGGTCAGCAGTTTGAACCCACCAGCCACTCCACGGGAGAAAGATGTGGCAATCAACTTCCATAAAGATTTACAGCCTTGGAAACCCTATGAAGTTCTATTCTGTCCTTCAGGGTAGTTCTGAGTTGGAATCCACTTGATGGCAATGGGCTTATTATGATTCAGAGCTTCCCCTTTGATCTGATTTGTGTTTTTCATTAACTTCTAAAGTGTGTAGTCCTTGCTGGACTGCTTGTGTTACACATGCATTTGATATCTTTTCCTAGATTGCAGTCATTAAATGACCCTTCTAGCTAATTTTGTGCCCATGAGAATGTTGAATATGCTTTGTCTCATTAGAGGAGCTAGTTGAATTCTTAGATCCTCTAAAACAGTGGTTCTCAACCAGGGCATTTGGCAATATCTGGAGACATTTCTGGAGCCTGCATGGTGCATTGGTTAAGAGCTATGGTAGGCAGTTCAAATCCACTAGCTGCTCCTTGGAAACCCTATGGGACATTTCTACTCTGTCCTGTAGGGTTGCTATAAGTCAGAATCCACTAGATGGCAATGAGTATTTTTTTTTTTTTTTTTCCAGTTGGGAGACATTTCTGATTGTCATGACTGGAGTAGGGGGGTGCTTCTGGTATCTGGTGGGTTAGAGACCAGGGATACTGCTAAACAGCCTGCAATGCACAGGACAGCCCCCCCAACCCCCCGCAACAAAGAATTATGGGGTTCAAAATGTAATAATGTGAAGGTTGAGAAACTCTTCTCTAAAATTCTATTACCTCTGTGAACCTTTGGAATCAGTAAAATTGTGAAAAATTTAATGTTTTTCTATCTTGGAATTACTCCAGTGAACATTAGATAAAGAAAGAAAGGCTTATATGGAGCAGTCAAAATTTAGGACTAAATGATTTGTGACATAAAACTTGATGGCAAGGGATCTTTACTTTGTGTGTGTGTATATGGGGCGGTGGTTGACATTAAAAATTGAAAACAAGTGTCATTTATAGGCAGGGAGAATGACTTATTTTCAGATAATATGGGGACTTCTGAATGTGCTGCATGAAGATTTACTTTGGCATGTATTATCTTGACTGTGTAGGGTTTGTATTACATATACACATAGCACATTTAATATATTTAAATTACCGCTAAGGAATTGGTGTAATGATATAATAACTGACAAATAACAACTTACATCATTATGCTTTACAGAGAACTTTCATATGCATCAGGAAGAAAATAAGTAGTTAGATGCTAGGCACTTTAAATATATTTAATTTTCACAACTCTAAAGATACATATTGGAGCCCTGGTGGTGCAGTGGTTAAGAGCTATGGCTGCTAACCAAAAAGATTGGCAGTTCGAATCCACCACCTGCTCCTTGGATACTTTGTGGGGCAGTTCTACTCTGTCCTGTAGGGTCGCTATGAATCAGAATTGACTCGACGGCAACGGGTTTGGTTTTTGGTTTGGTCTTAAAGAAAGGAGCCCTTGTAGTGCAGTGGTTAAAGTGCTTGACTGCTAACCCAAAGGTCGACTTCTCGAAACCTCCAGCTACTCTGCAGAAGAAAGATGTGGCAGTTTGCTTCCGTAAAGATTACCGCCTTGGAAACTCTATGGGGCAGTTCTACTCTGTCCTGTAGGGTCGCTATGAGTCAGAATCGACTCTACAGCAGTGGGTTTGGTTTTTGGTTATTTGCTGTTATAGAAACCACAGTCAAAGGTTTAGCAGTGGTGAAGAGTAAGAAATCTATGCTTTGCAGTTGCTCTTTCACTATGAGAATTATTATGATATGATGATATTTCATTTACTTAAAAAGGTGTCTGTTAATAAGTGCTTTGGCAATTTTCCATCTGTGGAATCCCATAATGGGTTGTATATGCAGGATAGTGGAACATTTATCTAAATTTTGCCCAAAAAAGGTGGCAACGAGGAACTTCTGTCATTCTCTTTGGGAGACATTTAGTCAGGAAATTATTTTTGCCGTAGGTGGGTTTTGAACCGACACTTTGAGGGGATATTGAGAGACAGTTATATTTCAGATTATTAGAAAGGCAATTGTATTTCAGGGTTAAGAAGGAAGGTAATTTATTTTAGAAATATATTATGGTTAACAGTATTTGTGATTGTACTCATGCCAAAACAGGATCTCAAGGACGTCCATAGATCAAATCAAGTCTTAATAATTTATGACCTTGGAAAAACTTCTTCAAGTCTCAATTTCCTAATGTGTAAATCATTACATTATCATGTGAATTAAAGGAGATAATAATGTAAAGCAGTCAACATAATGATTGACGTAAAGTACGAATAAATGGCAGTGATTATTATTAATAATAATATCCATTATGTAATTAAGCATAAATTAGAACTTAGTGGTTATTTTTCCAATTCTTTTCTGTTTAATACTAATGTCTCTCAAGATTTTATTAACTATTCTATCCCTCCCCCACAAAAAAATCATGAAAAAGTGATTTTTTCAAGATATAAATAAAACATATTTCTTGTTATATTACTTCAATTTGCTATTATGTATAGTCAAGAGGAAGATATAGTATGCAGCATTTTTTGAGTTCTCAAATTATGTCTGCCTTGAACATCTTACTTGTATGTCCAGTTACTGGTTACTTACTCAACATTTCTGCTTTGTCTGGCAGGCGTTCTATTAGTTTCCTAGAGCTGCATAACAAAGAACTGTAAAGTGGGTGGGTTTAAACCACAGAAATTTGTCATCTCATAGTTCTGGAAGCTAGTAGTCCAAATTCAAAGTGTTAGCAGGGCTACATTCTCTCTGAAAACTCTAGGGGAAGATCCTGTCTTGTGCCTCCCAGCTTTGGTAGCCCCACACATTCCTTGGCTTGCAGCTGCAGCAGAACTCGGTCATTACATGGCCCTCTTCCCTCATTTCTCTCTTTTCCTCTTTTGTAAGGATGCCACTCAGATTGTGTTAGGACCCACCCTTCTCCAGTATGACTTAATGTTAACTGATAACATCTTCAAAGACCCTATTTCCAAACAAGGTAATGTTCACAGGAACCTGAGGTTAAGACTTCAACATATATTTTTGGGGACACAATTGAATCAATAACAGGTGTCTTACATTTAATATGTCCAAAACCAAAAACCGACCATTTCCATCATTGCTACTGCCTAGCATTATCACCTGTAGAAGTAAAATTATAGTTGAGTTTATTTAGTTGACATTCCCTCTAGAATCTCCCCAACATATTTATATAATTGAATGTCATGATTCCATTTAATCCACTAATCTTACCTAATGGATACTGAAGTCTGTGTTCAGTAATTATCTTAATGTACACTCTGCTTCTGAGTTGCCATCTAACGTGGGATATACATGTGTGAGTCTCAATTGTGAAATGTTTTATGTAATAGCAATCATATTACATAAAGTGGAAAAGAAGAATTATGAAAGAATCGCTGTTTGAGGGAGTTGGAAGTCAAAGTCACCTTTCAGCTCCTGCAATAGAACTCTTGGATTCCATTCTTTAGGTGGGAGTGTGTGCCCGTGTCTTCGAACGCATGCATTTTTTCCTCTTTAAGTGTGGCTTCACTATTCTTAGTCGGTGTGGAAGGAGTGTGAAATTTAATAGCACGTTATTTTTAGCAAGAGGATACTTCTTCATTTGTCATGTCTAAAATCAGCATTATGTTGCTAGGACAAAAACTGTCAAATTTCTAAGAGTTTTTTCTCACATAGTTAAGTACAGAATTCATTGAGTCTATGTGTTTGTGCTCGCTAATTATCTCCAGGGATGGTATTACGTTCTCAGGTGTCATCTTTATAGTTTCCACAGTAATCCAGTAGAGCTGATTATTTTGCATTTTGCAGCATCGACGAATTAAAACCTGTGACTCACAGGTACCTAACATCACTGGAAGATTGTCAAGTGGAATGCAGTTTTATTTTGGGGGATGGAGGTGGGGAGGAAAGGAAAGGAAGAATTTCAATCTCACACCCTTTTTTAAAAATGGAGCTTAATTTTTGAGAGAAGGAAAGGGCAAGTGAAGTATTCCAAAAATGTAGCTTTCACGCCCTTTATTCACACATCTCTTTCTTCTTCTCTTGACACAGTGATTAGAGAAAGATGGTGGTATTCTATTTTAAATATTGTAATGCATGAGCTTTTAGTAATTGAAAATAGAACTTTCATTAGTAGAAAAGGGAACCATTGTCTGATATATAGCTAAATAACTTCTTTGATTCCTAGATTTTGGATAAAAATACTCTGTTTCCTTAGAGAAATTATTTTCTCACCGTATTTCTTAAAATCTCACGTTAGTATCCATAGGGTTCTTACGACTCCTAGACTTTCTTCCTGTTTAGGGGCAGATTGTCTTGGTTCTTATATAAAAATGATGGCACCTGTCATTAGAAGGGCCATCTGCTTTGAATTGTTGCTAACACCTCCCGATGTCTACACACATCTCCTCCTTCTACCCCGCACACATTGAACAGATTTAAACCAGATGCTGTTCCATACGTTACTTCCTCCTTGTGACCTCTTACGAAATCATGATTTAAGACCACAGTTCTTGATTTTTTTTTTTTTTTTTTAAAGCTGTGAACAGGTGGCCAAATTGCATGGGCAACAAGTGAAAATCAGAGATTACTTGGTGGCTTGGAGAAGGACCAAGTATCTTGTGAGCCCAGCTCCTGTAATATCAACCCAGTTTCCTAAGAGGCGATGCCCAGGTCAGCTGCTGCCACCCAAGGCAGGGCAGGGCAGGGCTGGCTTTGGAAGGGTTGGGTCCCTAGGAAGAATCCAGGCCTTGCTCTGTGAAGTACTCTCAGGAAATAGGGGCATAAGGACATAATCACCCAGTGAACATTAGTTGTTCTGGGGTACAAAGGAAACAAGGTGGAAACTTATTCTGTGCTAAGAAAAGGGGACTGTAGGATTAGGGATAGAAGGAAGGGTGAGTGTGTGTGACAGGGAGAAGACTGAGTGAGAGGCCTGGGCTGGAAGCTTGGGGTGTGGTGGGTGGGACCAAGCTTCTCATATTTCCTTTAGGGTGTGGGAAAGTCTTCCTCCATACTATCTGGGGGCAGAAATACTACCCCTCTATTCAGCATGAGTTATTATTCCTGCATGAGTTAGTATTCACTCATGTTTCCATGTATAATGGGATTATCAGAAAACTGTGTTTGATCTGAACTGAGGTTGGCTTGGATAGGATGGGGCCTGGGATTTGGGGAAGTGGTTGTGGGAAATTCAACTGTTAGGGAATTATAAAAGTGGGGCAGAGACTGAGGAGATGGGATCTTCCAATGTTGCAAGTGAGAACAGTTGGTACCTTGAGGAAAAGGGGCACCAAGACATGGGAGAGGAACAAAAAAGAAGAATGGGGTTCTGTTTCAAACTCTAGGATAGTTTACTCTTATTTGGGGTGGGGGGGATTTTTTCCATCCTTCTTTGTCCTTGATCTGCTGAGTTGGCTGTGCGAGCACTTTTTGGGTAACCTATATGAACATCTGGAGTCCCTGGGTAGTGCAAACTGAGTGTGTTTGGCTGCTAACTGAAAGACTGCTGGTTCAAGTCCACCCAGAGGCACTTTAGAAGAAAGGCCTGGTGATCTGCTTCTGAAAAAGCAGTCATTGAAAAAACCCTGGAGTACAGTTCTGCTCTGACACATGGGGTTGCTATGAGTTGGAGTCGAGTCGATGGTAAGTGATACATGAACACTGGAGCATTTGGCTATGTTTGACTCAGGATACAACGATGTGCCAGGTAGCTCCAGCTCTCTGCAGCCCATCAGAGACTGTGAGAAATGCTGTGGTGGATACATGCATGTGAGCCCAGAGTTAGCTGTTTGGATAAACAGAGGTACTTGGAAATATTTTTTGGTGCAGCCCCTAGAACACAGTAGTAAAATTACAGTCTCGTCCATTAGTACTTTGTTCCCAACTGTGCTGTCAGATGTGAGGGAGATAGATTTTTGTCTGTGAAGGCACATTTTTTTCCCCCCCTCATATTTTAAGCCTTTGGGGAATTTGAGAGTATCTGGCCAAGGCAGGCACCAGTAGATCAGGGACAGTGGGGAAGGCTGGCTTGCCTCCACCATGGATGTTTAGATAATCACAGTAATACCATGCCAGTTTGCCTTGCCCTTTGTTCGACCTCAAACTAGAAATAATTTCTTATCCTTGTTTAAAGCCTTCCATGGCAAGAGGGCAAGGAAGGCATAACACAAAAGAGTGTCTCTTTCTGGAGGGAAAAAGTTTGTGTGGCGGGGATTTGACTCTCTTCTAGTCACTGCCATTCCCCTCAGTACTATTTGATTGAGATGGATAACAGAGGATAGTCTTGAAACGTCTCATTTACTTGTTTTATCTGTTGTTAAGCACTTTTTAAAACTTCTCATTTAAGTGTCAAGTTAAGCCTAGCAAGGTTGGTGCCATTGTTCCTATGTCTCAGGTGAGATTATGGAGGCACAGAGTTAAGTAGTGGGACATAGTTCCTGCAGCTAGTAAAATAAGACCCAGAGTTCACATGTAGGCGGGGCTGACCCCAGAATCTGCCCTTTTAGTCTCGCTGTTTCCTCACAGAAGGACCTGGCAGAGATATTCTGAAGAGAGCCAGAGTATCTACTTGCATCCTATTTCCCTCTTTCTTTGGTTAGAGATGATATTTATTGACTGATAATATAATTTGTATTGTTGGTGGTGCCATTGAGTCAGTTCTGACACATAGTGACCCCATGAGACAGAGTAGAATTGTTCCATAGGGTTTTCTTGGCTGTAATCTTTATGGAAGCAGATTGCCAAATCTTTCTCTTGCAGAGCCACTGAATGGATTTGAACTGCCAACCTTTCAGTTAGCAGCTGAGTACTTCACCGTTGTGCCATCAGGAGTCATTGATTTGTACTAGTATTTAAAAATATCTCTGAATAAGGAAATGAGTAAGAGACTTGGGGCTTCCTGCTTTTTTGGGATAGGGTGATTACAGATGGATGATTTCATTGATGGGTTCACTTGTGAGTTTATGGCACCTTTATTCCTAACCTCTGGCAGAAAGTTCAGAGGTTCCTGATGGGAGTTGATCTTCCGGCCCTTTGTCAAGTAGTGAAGGAATTATCAGAGTTAACTCCATTAACAGAGTGCAAGATTGTATATCTGTGTTACACTTGCTATTGCTTGAATATTAAAAATAATATTTAAAAATTAATGTATGCTCCCTACATAGAGGGCTGTCAAATATTCAGCATGGTCATTTTTTTCAAACTATTGGTATTTTCATCTCTACCCCCTTTTATACTCAATTTGAGTTTCAAGGCAGGTACGGATTCTTTGGAGTTTGCCTTTCAGAGCTCTGCTGTGAAGCTTTTTCATTGCCCCTAAGCTTTATATTCCTCCCTTTGAAGTTGGTCTTTGTTTTTGTATCTTTGCCCTTTTTGGGGGGTTATTGATGTATGGTTGTAAAGAATTCTGTTTTTTTTTGCAAGTTTAGAGAAAGCTTAATTAAATAAAAAGCCTCATTATGCGTATGTGAGCACCGGTGGCACAGTGGTTAAGCCTTGGGCAGCTAATCAAAAGGTCAGCAGTTGGAATCCACCAGTTTCTCCTTGGAAACCCTGTGGGGCAGTTCTGCTCTGTCCAATAGGGTCACTATGAGTCAGAATTGACTTGATAGCAATGGGTTTTTTATTATGAGTATCAATAAATTTGAGTTAACATTGGATATATTTTAAGTAAGCTAATGCAACTTAACTGTTCCTTCGATATCACATGAATATTTATTAAAATCTCTTGAGCTTTTATCAATTCAGGATTTTTCTTGCTAACTTAGATTTTATCAGTTAAAAAAACTATTCTACCAGTATTTGAGAACATCTGTGTGCTAGGCAGGAGCCCTGGTGGTGCAGTGCTTAAAAGCTCAGCTGCTAACCAAAAGGTCAGCAGTTCGAATCCACCAGCCACTGCTTGGAAACCCTATGGGGCAGTTCTGCTTTGTCCTATAGGGTCACTTTGAGTTGGAATCTACTCAACAGCAACGGGTTTTCGTGTGCTAGACATTTTTAAACAAATATTGTTTATGTGTCTGTCACATGGTAGGCCATGTTTTAAGGTACTTGGGAAATGACAGTAAACAAAAAAACAAAAATCTTTTTGGATTCTGCTGGAGGAGAGACACATAATAAATAAACAAATATAGTAGATATTAGAAATGCACAAATAAAGCAGGGATGAGAAACTGGGAATGTTAGGTGGGCTGGTTGCAATTTTAAATATTGTGGCCCAGCATGGTCTCACTGAGAAGCCTTTGTGGGTAGAATGGTGAATAAGATGGGCCTGCATTCACAGGCTGACAGTCTAATGATGATAACTGCTTTTTAAAAAAAAAAAAAATTATGGTAAAAAATATATATAACAAAACATTTTCCAATTCAACAATTTTTACATGTTTAATTCAGTGATATTATGGTCATCCTTTTCCAAATTATTCTATCACCATTAACAGAAACTCAGTTCTCCCTAAGCAATGACTCCCCTTTTCCCCCTCTTTCAATCCCTGGTAAAACCACTAATAAACTGTTTGCCTATTTCATTTAAGTGGGATCATAAAATATTTGTCCTTTTGTGACTGACCTTTTTCACTCAGCATAACGTTTTCAAGTTTCATCCATGCTGTAGCATGCATCGGGACTTTCTCTTTATGGTGGGTAGTATTCCATTGTATGTATACACCACATTTTGTTTATCCATTCATTGGTTGATGAACATTCAGATCGTTTCCCCCTTTTGGCTATTGTAAGTAATGCTGCAATGAACATTGGTGTACAGATAACTGTTTTTTGATGAGCACTTCACCATGAGGTTCTTAAAAAAAAAACAAAACCCACTGCCATCAAGTCAGTTTCAACTCATAGAGACCCTATAGTACAAAGTAGAACTGCCTCTAGGGTTTACGAGGCTGTAATCTTTACGAAAGCAGACTGCCACCTCTTTTCTTCTGCAGAGTGGCTGGTGAGTTTGAACCACCAACCTTTTGGTTACAGCCAAGTGCTTTAACCACTGTGCAACCAGGGCTCCTACAATGAGGTTAGGGACTCCTGAGTACTTATATATACATTTCCTTCTAAACTACTGGGATGGGGGATATTATCCCCAGTTTATCCAGGAGGAAACTAAAGCTTTGTGAGTTAAGTAAATTGCACAGATGAACAGAGCTAGCACGACTCAGTTCTGACTCCAAAGCATGGTATTTTATACTGTGTCAATGTTGAAACATTTGCTTTGTAGGAATTAGCTGACTTTTGAGATAGGGCTGCCTTATTTTTGGTTCGACAGGTTGTGCTGCAACTTGACTGGCTCACAGAGTCTGTGTTGTGCGTTAGCAACAGTTTTCCTTCTGCCCTCGCGCTTGTTCTATTTAAAGGACCTTGGGGTTGTTGTGTGCTGTGGCCACAGCTGGCAAAGGTGCCACCTCGTTGCTCAATACCATGCAGCAGGACATGTTTGCTGTGTCAGAGAGTGAACTCTGTTTACTCCAGCAAATCATTTACTACGTGAATTCCTGGCATTGCATTTCAGTGACAGGACACTAATTTAACTGGTCTGTGTGTTGCTGTGTTCAAGAGCATGCTATAAATGCTCACATTTAGAAGGGAATGTGAAGTGAGTGAAGGAATGTAATACCAAGGTCACTGGTTTATTATGAGTGTTAGTCACAGAATAGGCCATACCTTACATTTCCAATGATTGCCTTATCATAATGGAAACTAAAAAGCGAATGAGTGTGTTGGATTAGAAACCTTCATAGCGGGCTCTGGAAATCAGGTCAGGGGTTCAAGAGAACTCTGTGCTTTCTGCCATGAGTGTGCTTATGATACAAGTGGGATACTCTGCACTGGATATTAATATCATGATGATTTTCATTCTAGTACATCCTTACCATTTGGCACTGATACACACACACACACACACACACACACACACATATGTATGTATTTTGTGCTTGACTAATTTAATATTTGAGGTATATATGCTGTGCATCTAATTTATAAAGAGGACACACACTGTTTTGTGTTATTTTTTATTGTCAGTTTCTAGTGATTCTTCCTCGTTTACTACTTCCAAAATTAAATGCTGTTGATTTTTAGAAGATGATTTTCTTTTTACCCAGGAAATAAGCTATAGTTTGGGCTCTTGGGCTATAGAATTTATTCTATTCATTTACTTTTTTTTTTTTTTGAAGTATAATACACATACAAGTATACATATTATAAATGTACAGTTCAAAGACTTTTTAGAAACTGAACACACTTAGGTAACCAGCTTCCAAATCAAAAATGTAAGAAATTATCAGCACCCTAAAAGCCCCCTCACTCTCTTCTAATCACTCCCACCATCCTCCTTTACCATTATTCTGATGTCTGTCAGCAAAATATGTGTTTTGCCTTTTTTCATACTTGATGTGAATGGAACAACACAATCTGTACTTTTCTGTGTCTGGCTTCTTTTGCTTTACATTGTCTGTAAGATTGATCCACGTGGTTGCGTGTAGCAGTAGGTTGTTCATTCTCATTGCTGTATGATATTTCATTGTGTAGCTGTTCTACAGTTCATCCATCTGTTCTACTGTTAAAGACATATGTGTAACTTCCAGCTGTTTGCTCTTGTCAATAGTGCTGCTACAAACATGTTGGTATATGTCTTTTGGTGAACATGTAAGCCTTTCTGTTAGGTATATACTAGGAGAGGAATTACTGGGTCATAGGAGATGTGTAAGAAGCCCTTGGTGGCACAATGGTTAAGTACTCAGCTGCTAACCAAGAGATCAGCAGTTCAAAACCACCAGTGGCTCCAGGGGAGAAAAGTCCTGGCAATTTGCTCCTGTTAAGTTTACAGCCTAGGAAACCCAGTGGGGCAGTTCTACTCTGTCCTGTAGGATTGCTATGAGTTGGAATCACCTCGGCACACAGCAACAGGATCTGCGTATATTTAGCTTGAATTGATGCTACCAAGTAGGTGGTTTAAGCGATTGTACCAATTTACATTTCCACTAGTAGTGTTGTGAATTTTGCTTTTGATATGGGTTTTTGGGGTGGGGAGGCACATGCTGTTTTGAGGTTCATTTCAATTCATGTTTGTTCCATGGAAAGGAATGGTCATAACTATCTCACTGATTCTTTGAAAGCTAAGTTAAATACTTGTCCCTGTGTGTGCCTACATGTTCTCTCTCTTGTCTGTGCATGTATGTATATGTGCATGTGTGTGTGCACACGTGCATAATGTGTGCATATGTTATGTACAACATACATGTATGTGTGTGTAATTTATTTTATAAAACTTGATATAATCTACAATAGATATTCCCTTACATAGACTGTGAGACTGGGAAGCCACCTTAGAGTTCATCTAGTTCAGGCTTCTTTAGTCTCTGAAGTTGTACTGATGGCTGCTTGAGTGTCTCTAAACACAGGAAGGACATTATTTTAGGGTGACCCATCCTTGTTAAGGATCCCTGGTAGGTTCAAACCCCGCAGCTGCTGTGCGGGAGAAAGATGTGGCAGTGTGTAAAGATTTTCTGTAAAGATCACAGCCTTGGAAACCCTATGTGGCAGTTCTACTCTGTCCTATAGGCTCTCTATGAGTCAGAATTGACTTGACGGCAGTGGGTTTGGTTTAAGAAACTTATGCTGTGCTTCTTCAACATTAAGACGACATCCTCTTCCTTTTAACTTCTTCTGTAAATATGTCCTTTTAGAGGTGAGCAAAAAACTATGATTCTTGTTATAGAATGAAATCTCTTCAGGCAGAGGTTCACAACTCTTTTCTAAATTGTACTTTTCAGCACCTGCAGGGTTGTGGTTCCTGAACAGTTTGTTCTGGTTAATTGGATAATGGAGAAGAAAACACAGTACAAAGCTGCTTTTTTTTCTTTTCTTGTTTTCCAGTTTTTCTGCCGTGAAGACATTAATTCTTTTCCCTGTTTTTAAACAGTGTTTAAATCCCAAAATAAAAAATTAAAATATTATATATTTTAATCAGACTATAATGACTACAATAATGAGAAAAAGATATCCTTGTTCTTTTTAAATAGAAAACTGACCACTGTATTTCATCTAATCCATGAATATGGAAAATTTCTTCTGATGGATAATATCTAGTCTAAGGTTTCTGAACTTCCAGGTGATATTAATATTCATAGAGCCTGAGAATAAACATGAGCTTTTTCAGTTAATAATTAATAATTAAGGTTCATACATATTAGTTAATAGGCAGTTCTTTTTTGTCTCTACAGGCAAGAAGAGACTGACAGAAGAGTGAAAAATGTAAGATATACTTTCTTTAATGGAACATTATAAATTGATTTGTACTTACATATTCTGTAATGTGATGACTTTAAAGATATCTGATATACTCTGCATCCTTTTTATAATTAAATTTTTGCTAGAAACCAACCAGTCACAAACACTGTTGTTGTTGTTAGGTGCCATTATGTCGGTTTCAACTCATAGCGACCCCACGCTCAACAGAGTGAAACACTGCCTGGTCCTGCGCCATCCTCACAGTCGTTGCTATGTTTGAGCCCATTGCTGCGGTCCCTGTGTCAGTCCTTCTTGTTGAGGGTCTTTCTCTTTTTTGTCTGGCCCTCTACTTAACCAAGCATGTCCTTCTCCAGGGACTGGTCCCTCCTGATAACATGTCCAAAGTAAGCGAGACAAAGTCTCACTATCCTCACTCTAAGGAGCATTCTGGCTGTACTTCTTCCAAGACAGACACTAAATATATTTAAATATGGTTAAATACAGAGAAAACATATATTCCCTGACTTTGTTGAAGGAAGGTTGGTTAGATTTAGGAAGTGGATGATTGTATGTTTGTAAAGGCAAATGAACACATTTTACATTTTGTTTTCCTGCTAGGGAAGTAGTGGGAAACCACCACCAAATCAGAAAAACACCAACTGTTTAAAGACTCTGGGTAATTTCTTAATTATAGACATATAATGTCTTTAGTATTCTGCACATAGCAGAAGGGTTTCTAAGAAAGATGACAGAGCTCACTATCCTTACTAAAGGAGCTGAGAATCACTGATTTGAGGTATTCACTTTATATGGGTGTTGTTGGAAAACATATTGACTGTTTTAAATGTTTAATTTTTTTCCTTTCATAATTTTTTCCTTCCTCATATTACTAGTAAAGTATATTAATATCTTTTGGGATCTGGGCTTCTGGTCTGAGAACTTGCTCAGACAGGGGATTCTAGCAAGAATAATTAAGATTTTTAGTGATCCTTCTCTCTTCCATAAATTAAAAAGAAAGCCTTACTTTTCAACAGTAGCATAATATGGGTCATAGTTTAACTGGAGTGCTCACCTCCTTTGGGATTACAATGAGTTGACTGATTTTGTTGTTTCATGGGTTTTCTCTTTAAAGGTTTTGATAACATTGTACTGGCTGGGAAGAAAAGCACAAAGTAACCCCTACTATAGCGGTCCCTATCTTAACTTGAAAGCATTTGAGAATTTTTTAGGACAAGCTCTGACTAAGGTAAGGAACCTTTACCTGTATGACTGTAACTACTATTACTCCTACTACTTTCTCTCCCTTGCTTTTCTCCCCACCTCTTTCTCCTCCTCCCCTTTCTCTTCTCTGTAACAAAAACATCAGCTCTGAGTGTCGTTGCTCCACTCTGGATTGGGCTGGGGAGAGAAGACGGTTACTCATTTATTGCTGTATATGCCACCGCTGAGGAGTTAGTGAGTCTGTTTCAGAGCTATTGCTAGGGTATAGAGATTTATCTCTTAATTTTAGGTAACTTGATGACATACTCATTTGCTTCCCTTCTTAGACACTTTAAGGAGCCCTGATGTCACAGTGGTTAGAGCTTGGCTGCTAATGAAAGGTAAACAGTTCAAACCTACTAGCCACTCCGTGGGAGAAAGATGTGGCAGCCTATGTCCATAAAGATTTACAGCCTTGGAAGTCCTATGGGCAGTTCTACTCTGTCCTATAGGGTCGTTATGAGTTGGAATTGACTCGATGGCAATGGGTTTGGTTTGGGTTAGACACTTTATAAAATATATAATTTAACTATTTTATACTCATTATGACAGTAGTGTTTAGTGGGGGCGGGGGGTGCTTCCAGGGCTATTAAAATGTGTGAAAGTAACTCAGTTTCTTCATTTTAATGTGTTCTTTGTATGAGTGATTATATCTCTGATGCCCATACTCCAGTATCTCCACAATTCTACCATACAGGTTCTGTTTCTTAAAAAGTAGTAAATGCTGTTCGTGAACCTTGATAAGGTTTTTAAGTTAGAATCCTTTGTTTTACACACTTTGTGTCCTGGAATCAACATGACAGCCTTGAGGGCAGTTGTGTGCTGGAACAGACAGTGGTTCTGCCGAAATTCCCTTCATGAGAGATCCAAATGGAAAAGCTAATTTCTCTATGAAGCATTTATCCAGGGCATTGACGGGGCTCAGAAGAAAATAAGTGGTCAAAATAATTTGTCACCATCAAATTAATACTACTTGCTTTTGGGCTTTTTGTGATAACTAAATGGTACGATACCAATAAGACATTTAGCATTAGTCCTTGGCACATTGTAAGGGTGCAATAAATGCTAGCTACCATGATTGGAAGATAAGATTTTAGGCTACAATGAAAATGATCACCTTGCCTTAAATCCGGCCTGGTCTTTAATGGTTTCACCTGAATCCAGCCACATACATTATAGAGAGATGGGATTATAAAGCCCAGAAGGTTCAGATTTTTGTTTTTTAATTGTAAGGAGTTGATAGCCCTCTACTCAAATTCCTTGAATCAATTAATTCAGGTAATAGATGAGATATTAACAGGCCACAAGCATTATCCTAGGTGCTGGGGAAAGCCACACACAAGAAAAAGGACCTGTCATCACAGAGTACAGTTTTCTGATGGAGACAGAGGAAGAGATACGTCACTGCAGTGCAGGAGGGGTGGGCTCTGATGGAGGGCTGTGCAAGAGGCTTTGGGCACAAGGAGAGCCTTGCCGTCCAGTGATTTCAGCTAAGAATGCATTCAGTTAAAAACAGCGTAGGACTTTAGCTCTTCTATTACTGCTTCCTTTACAGCTTTTGGTTTTTTTTTTTTTTTTATTGTAATTCGGGTGAAGGCTTACAGAACAAATAGTTTCTCATGAAACAGTAGTACACATATTGTTTTATGACATTGGTTAACAACCCCACAACATGTCAACCCTCTCCCTTCTCGACCTTTTTTTTTTTTTTTTTGGTGAAAATATACATAGCCAAAGATACACCATTTCAAAAATTTCTACATACACAGTTCAGTGACATCGACTACGCTCTTCCAGTTGTGCTGCTATTCTCACTTAATAGGTGAAGGCTTACAGAACAAAATAGTTTCTCATTTAACAGTTAGTACACATGTTGCCCTATGACAATGGTTAACAACCTCACAACACATCAACACTACCCTTACTCAACCTTGGGTTCCCTATCACCAGCTTCCTTGTCCCCTTCTGCCTTCTGGCCCTTGTCCCTGGACTGCTGTACCTCATTAGTCCCATTTGGTTGTATGGGGCTGTCCACTCCCTGGCTGAACGGTGAACCTCGGAAATGACTTCACCATTGAGCTAAAAGGGTGTCTGGGGGCCATACTCTCGGGGTTTCTCCAGTCTCCTTTAGGCCAGTAAATCTGGTCTTTTTTTTGTGAGTTAGAATTTTGTTCTACATCCTTCTCCAGCTCTTTCCAGAAACTTCTGTTGTGATCCTGGTCAGAGCAGTCTGGTGGAGGCCTTGGTAGCTGTGGTCAATTAGTCCTTCAGACTAATCTTTTCCTTGTATCCTGTTCTCTTCATTCTCCCTTGCTCCCGAAGTGATGAGATTTTGGTATTTTTTTTGTGACATAGACTCAGATTGAAAATCCTGGTAGACCGTTAGGGGTAGGAATGTTTCATTAAAGGCTAGTTCCTTTTACCAGTGGCAAAATCAGAGAGGGTAAAATTAATTTTTGATAGATAAAACTGTAGCTGTGGTTCCAATATTCCCATATTATGGAGTGGGAATGGCCTTAAGAGGCATGTGAACATATTATCTGTTATTAGAAATATTTTGCATCGGTTCTATTAAAATCAAAGTCAATTGAAATAGACAGTGCTTAATGGCCAATTCAAATGATCAATTTCTAAAAAATAATTGAGGTTATCTATTGCCCCTCAGTCATAGTTGGAGGTTACTCATTGTAGATGACTCTTCAAGATGAAGTCCTCCTTGAAAACCAAGCACCAAGTTCTTTTATAATTGAGTTGCCCCATCATCAATAACTTTAATATTTATCAGATCAAAAATCATCTCACTGTGTTTTAAAAATTCCAGAGCTTCAACAGAAGATTGTCTAAGAGCTTGAATGGATCTAAAGCTTTACTTTAAATTTTTTTTCTTACCTTTTTATTTTTGAGAAGTATTTTGATGGTACCAGCACTAGGCCCAGCCTCCCCTTCTGCTTGGAAATAGCAGGGTACAGTTTAGGCGCCAGCAATTTCAAGACAGAATGTTAGCTCTGACCCTGGAGTGTCTGGCATCGAAAACAGATGAAATCTCACTTAAATCTCCTACACCTTGCTGGTGCTTCTAACACTTGTTGAATAATTCACCCATAACTTGACGGATCCAGTGTTAGTTAAAAGTATGCTCGATACAGCCAATGTTTGAGAAGTCCAAAAAGTCTGCTAATTATTCATTTTAAGCATTCTTTTTTATAAACTTTTCCATATGTTGAAAATATTCATAATTAAAAGTTGAAAGAACTGTACAGTGAATTCACAGTTATGCACCATCTGTCTCAGTTATTAAAATTTTCTCTATTTGCCTTGTCTAACTGGCATCCATCCATGCATTTATGTTTTTGCTGAACCTTTTCAAGATAAGTTGCACATATCATGATATCTCACCTTTCAATACTTTAGCATACATTGCCTAAGAATATTCTTCTGTATAGCCACAATGTCTATTATACATAAGAGAATTTATCAATATTCCTCATTATCGTCTAATAAAAAAAACAAACCCAAACCAGTTGCTGTCTAGTCAGTTTTGACTCATGGGGGCCCCTTGTGTTACAGAGTAGAACTGAGCTCTGTGGGGTTTTCTTGGCTGTCCTCTTTACAGAAGCAGATCGCCAGGGCTTTCTCCTGCAGTGCCGCTGGATAGGTTTGAACCGCCAACCTTTTGCTTAGTAGCCAAGGGCAAACAGTTTGTGTCATCTAGGGATCTTATCATCTAATATCCAGTTCATATTCAAAATTTCTCAAGTAATTTAATAAAGATTTACATATTGATTTGGTTGTTAAAAATTCCTAGATCCTTTACATTGTCTCTGTATAAGTAAGCTTACTGAAAAAAAAAAGCATTCCTGATTTTTTACTATCATGACAAAATACCTACACTGTATTAAAAAAAAATATATATATATATAGTTATAGATACTAATTGATTACCGTGTGTCAGGGCTATGTTAAGGTATGTGTTAGTCGTTTAGTGCTGCTGTAACAGGAATACCACAAGTTGATGACTTTAACAAACAGAAATATATTCTCTCACAGTTTAGGAGGCTAAAAGTCTGAATTCAGGGTGCCAGCTCTAGGGGAAGGCTTTCTCTTTCTGTTGGCTCTGGGGGATGGTCCTTGTCCCCTTTCAAGATCTGCGGGCCCAATGTTCCTCAGAGATCTACATGTGTCTTGGCATCAATCTTCCCCTGGGTCTAGGAAGTTCTCAGCACAGGGACTCCAGATCCAGGAACACACTCCATCCGCGCTCTTCTTTCTTGGTGGTAGTCAACTTGCTCTCTCTTCTGGCTTCTCTCTCCTTTTATCTCTTGTAAGATAAAAGGTAATGCAGGTGCCACACGCCAGGGAAACTCCTCTTACATTGGATCAGGGCTGTGACCTGACTAAGGGTGTTGCATCTCACCCTACTCCTGCCTCATTAACCACAAGCATAGATTAGGATTTATAACACATAGTACAATTACATCAGATCATAAAATGGAACAACCATGTAATACTGGGAATCATGTTCTAGCCAAGTTGACACATATTTTGAGGGGACATAATTCAATCCATGACAAGGGCTGTATAAATTTTACTTGAATCCTAATTTTAAAATGTTCTATTATAAAGTTTTGCCTTTAACTTTCATCTGAAACCAAACTAAAACCCATGGCCATCAAGTTGATTCTGATTCACAGTGACCCTATAGGACAAAGTAGAACTGCCCCATAAGGTTTCCAGGGAGTGGCTGTTGGTTTCAAACTGCCGACCTTTTAGATACCAGCCGAGCTCTTAACCACTGCACCACCAGGGTTCCTTAACTTTCCTAGAGGAATGTTAATTAAAAAATTCTTATTTTGAGTAAGTTCTATGTAGTTTACAAAAGAGCCCTGGCGGTGCAGTGGTTAAGTGCTCAGCCGTGGTCTTGGAAAGTTGGCAGTTTGAACCCACCAGAAAGATGTGGCAGTCTGCTTCCTTAAAGATTACAGCCTGGGAAACTCTGTGAGGCAGCTCTATTCTGTCCTGTATGGTCACTGTGAGTCAGAGCTGACTCAACGGCAATGGGTTGGTTTTTTGGCTTATGTAGTTTACAAACCTATGGTTAATAAGTTTTACCAAATTTCTATGTATCCATTATATGAGCCAAGCATTGTATTTGCATCCAGGGAAAATAGGTTTTATATATCAATAAACAAGTCTGCATCCCTGGATTCAATAAGGAATACAACCCAGCTTTCAGCAGTTCAGATCTGGGTTTAGAAATCAGTGAAAGTAAATGAATCTTCTCAAGTGTTTGCCTGCTATCCGAGCCCTTATTTTTTTTAAAAGATCTTTAACTATTATGGCTTTGTGTTTAGTATAAACCACCCTAAGTACTTTCTGGAGTAAGCTGAATGTAATCCTATTGACTTATCTCCTTTTGGATGTCTAAATTAAGATTGATTTTTCTTCTTGACTCCTTTCATGTTTATTGCCAGAGGACTGTAAATAATTGTTGAGTTTAGCATTTCAATACTATTCTAATTATTAACTTTTATTTTATTAAACCATTCCGCCTTCTTTATTGTTCAATAGAGAATGCTACTTTATTTAGTAATATCGACTACTTCCTTGTTGTTACATGAGTGCCAAGGTGTTAATTGTGGACAAACAGTAACAGATTTATTTTCTGATTTTTATCAGCTTTTTTCTGATGTTCAACAGGGAAATCTCATTGCCTTATCTACCAAATGAAGCCAGCCTTGAGTTATACAGACAAACAAGTAATGGCTGATTAATGTTTTAGAAGTTTAAGCTAATTTACTATTCTATGAAAAACATTTTATAGGCGCTCGAAGACTCCAGCAGTCTGAAAAGAAGTGGCAGGGACAGTGGCTACAGTGACATCTGGTGTACCGAGCGCGGAGAATTTCCTACTCCTGCAGGCAACCACAAGAGAGAAGACTCCTTTGAGAGCTTGGATTCCTTAGGGTCTAGATCATTCATAAGCTACTTCTCAGATATCACCTTGAAAGGGGGCCGTGAAGGTGAGTGGGGTTGTGGCCATCAGTTTTTTCTATTGAGTTTGCATATTAAGAGAAAATTGCGAATGGGAGGAAGTGGAAAAGTGGAGAGAATACTGTTTAAGCAGAAATTTCATATAAGAAGTGGATTTCACAGAGATGCAAGGGTAACTAGGGGTTTCTTCTTTGCTAATTTTTTCCTTCTTCATATTGGCGATAGTTTCCATTTCTAAGTGTTTTTCTCCTTTCCATTTTTGGAGAAGATGGAAGAGAAAGTTAACTTTGACATGTTTTATCAGTGATAATGTATCTTGGTTTTTCTTTACAGACTCAGGCATAATAATCTGTGCCTATGAGCCGTGCTGGCACAGTGGTTAAGAGCTCAGCTGCTAACCAAAAGGTCGGCAATTCGAATCCACTAACCACTCCTTGGAAGCCCTCTGGGGCAGTTCTACTCAGTCTTATAGAGTCGCTATGAGTCAGAATCAATTCAACGGCAGCGGGTTTTTTTGGTTGTATTTTCTGATCTAACTAAAAGTAAAAAAGAATGTAAATAAAATTAAAAGAGCCCTGGTGGTGTAGTGGTTAAGTGCTTGGCTGCTAATCGAGAGATTGGCAGTTCAAACCCACCAGCTGCTCTGTGGGAGAAAGATGTGGCAGAGGCTGAAATTCTCAACCCACTGTACTACATTGTCCCGTCTGAAGAACATGAAACATGCAATAAATTTGTATCCAGTCAACCAAGAATAAAAAGGATGAAGATTGAGGGCATGTGGGAATACACAAGCTTCAATCGGTTCAAATGCAGTGGTAAAACGGTGTGGAATCTAAGTCCTCATCTCAGGTACTTGTTGAATTGGGTGCCTGGTATTGTTGTTGTTCAGTACTGTTGAGTTGATTCCGACTCATAAAGACCCCATGTGACAGAGTAGAACTGCCCCATAGGGTTTTCTTGGCTATAGTCTTTACGGGAACAGATCGCCAGGTTTGTCTCCCGCAGAGCCGCTGGGTAGGTTAAAACTACCAACCTTTCGGTTATCAGCCAAATGCTTAACCATTGTGCCACTAGGGCTCTTTGGATGCTTGGTACATGTTACACAGAGCAGAGGACCACTGCCACCTGCTTCCTGATCTTGGGAAAGGAGTTGCAGACTGAGTTCAGAATGTAGAAGTTAAGTGTTGGTAATTACAACTGACAAGGAAAAAAAGTATTAGCCTGTAGGCCACCAGGATGATGTGAAAGCTTTTCTGTGACTAGTATATTAAAATGCTGCTGCTACTCACCACATTGTAGTCCCAAATGATGATGATTTAGGATAGTACTGATAGTATATGACAAGATTGCAAACTCAGATTTCTTAGTTTTATGTGAAATCTCTTATCAAGAATGATGATATTTGCCTACTGTGTGGGGCATTGTACCAGAAGTCCCTCCTGCCCACCAAAAAGATTTTAACTTTAAAAATGCAAAAGTAGAATGATCTATTTGAGATTAAAAATTTCACACGTGCAAATTTTGGCAAAAATCATTAGTACATTTATTGGAAATAAGATGGAAATTCCTGTTTTATTTAGGAGGTGGTGAAAACAAATACAGCAGCAGATTCTTGGCTGCTAATCCTCCTAGGCATAACTGCTTGTACTTTCTCCCTTCTCACCCTGACATGCCTCCTTTCCTGGCCCTGCCTGTAGACTCTTCTCCGTCTTATTTACTATAGATTCCTGCCAGGCAGGAAGGAGGAGACCAGAATGCCCTTAGGTCAGATTAACCCTGCAGGTGCTGGACGTGCTGAGAGCATGTAGCTGACAGGTAACTGCGCACAGGCAGCCTCTGAGAGAGCCTTGGTGGGAAACCAGCACTGTTTGCAAAGCTTTGCAGAAGAGGCTGGAAGGAAAGAAGGGCAGGAAGAGAGACAGAACTCAGCTTGGCTCTGTAGTGATGTTTTCTATAGTCCTTTCTTCCTGTGCCTTTAAAAGAAATTTCTTGTTTTTGTTTTAAGATAGCAGGTTAGTATTTTTATCTGTCTGACCTTTGGTATATCAAAGGTGTTCTTTTGATTTATGTTTAAATGGTTTTGGGTCAAAATACAAGGTGCCCAATTTAATTTCCATGGACTCAGTCAAAAGCCTTAAGTCCTGTGCTCTCGTGTAGGCATGACTTGAGATTCCTTTGGGACTTTAGAAGTTGTCTGGCCCAACCTCATGTCTAACATGTGAATCTTGTTTGTAGGGGTCTCAGAAAGATCTACCAGCCCCTCTGTGATCGTCTGCATTTGCTTCTCCTCTGCTCTCCCTCTCTCCTCTCGCCTACATTTTGGATTCGTTGGATGCTGTATTTTAAATTACTGAGTTTCCCTGGAAGTATTTTTGTATCCCATTTTAAGTGTCTGTGATTTAGTTGCTGGATTTTATTCACATTTATTACGTCGATACATTTTATGAAAAATTATGGGCACCCAGAAGATTGAGAAGAAAAGGGGATTCAGCAGTAAATGGGGCATTTTTTCTGCTTAGACTGTGCCACAGCAAAAGAATACCCCGTGTGCCTCTAGTGTGCAAAGCCAGTTCCTCCTAAGGGATCTTATCACAACTTCATGACAAATCTCTAAAAATATTCCCTGCAGTTAGCAGTAGCAGCACTGGGTTTCCAAGGGAAAGACAAAGCAGGCAGGGTGTGTGGGTTTCAGTTAGATGAAGAATCTGGCGAGTAAAGCAAATTCTTGTGCCTTTTTTGTAGGTTGTGAAAGTGACACAGATTCTGAATTTACGTTCAAAATGCAGGATTATAACAAAGATGATATGTCATACCGAAGGATTTCGGCTGTTGAACCAAAGTCTGCTTTACCATTCGATCGTTTTTTACCCCACAAAAGTAGACAGCCATCCTACATGCCGGCGCCCTTGAGGAAGAAAAGGCCGGACAGAAATGAGGATAACAGAAGAAGTTGGGCAAGCCCGGCCTATAAAGATGCAGATGGAACATTTCCAAGGTACTGGGGTGCCATCTGATTATTAAGTTTTAAAATTTTGGCGTGCTTTGTGAATTGGGTGGGATATTTAAAAGTAGTAAAAACAATAAGTTTTTGAAATGCATTTCATAGATAATATGTTAAATTCCATTAATGAAAAGGTTTTTTTTTTCCTATCTATATTTTTAGTCATACACATCTTGCAGATATTTCTTCCATTGTGAAATGTCTGCATGTAGTTTACCAGTTCTTTTTTTTAGATGCATGCCTTCAGCTTCTTGATATATCTTTTCAGCATACGGGATGACTTATAATGTTCACTGTGAGCTCTGCTGTGTTATTTTCTTCCAATTTTTTCTCGTCTTGATTGATCTCAGTGAACACAAAAAGGCTCCTATAATTTCCCATCAAATTAGCAGAGCAGAATGTGCTTTTTCAAATCCAGCATTCTGGCAGATGGAGGTGTGTGATTCTGAGAGTGATTTGGACTCTGAGGATGAACGAAGGTTGCCTGACATAATTTTGGATGACTTAGCCAACCGTAGATTCCAGGTGAAAAAGCAGCCCGAGAGTTTCATCTCAAAAACCATCTCTCCTAACTCTTACTCACAAATATTTTCTCCTGCTGATTCATTAGCCACTGGACTGTACGAGCTGACGAGGTCAGGAATATCTCTCCTGGGTCTGGATATCTACTATGCTATTGATTTTAATACTATAGAAAGTAACACCTCAAATTGTTTGCAGTTTGTCTCCTTCTTTTAACACAGCTTCTAACTGAATATCTTTGTGGTGTATCTAGCTGTTCTCCCATTAAAATGAGATGCTGGTACGGTGCCCTAACTTTGTTGTAGGAGCTGTGGTGATGAGAATGGGAACTAATTGGCTTCATTCACAGTGGCATGAATGTGAGCCAGAAGGCATGCCTTTTGTGTTCTGTGTGACAGATTGCTCATACAGTATCTTAACTGGTTGGATGTTTTGAACAGTAACCAGAGGAGGACTTGGGGCACAAATGTGGAGAACTGGTCAACAGTACAAGAAACTTCAAATGCCTCTTGTTATTTGGAAGAGGAAGAAGAAAAGACAACAAGCATACCAAACATTGTTAAGGATGATCTTTATGTGCGAAGGCTAAGTCCTATCATGCCAAACTCAGTGAATACTTTTGATCGGTTTCTTCCCAAATGTTCGACCCTAGAAGATGTGAACTGGAAGAGAATAAAAAGGGAAACTTATAAACCATGGTATAAGGAATTTCAGGGATTCAGGTTTGTCTTCTTCATGCATGTTTCCGTTGTCCTGATGTTCATTCAATACCCCAGCTGGGTACATCTTTTAAGAGGGAGAAAAAGGTTAATTAATGTTCCTGGAATGTCTGTAACTGAAAAGAATTGCTGTTTAAATTTAAACTTTAGGATCTAGACCTTAAAAAGTCCTTTTCTTTATACATAGTCATAGTTTGGTGTTATTTTTAGTGGTTTTATTTTTCAGTTCTTTGTCCCCCTTACTCTCCCCTTCCTTTCTCCGTATCACTGCACAGTAGAAGGAATTCAGACTCCGAGGATGAGGACTCAGGCTCTAACCAAAGCTCTGCGATTTTTAGTAAAATACAAAAAGCAGAGCATAGACCAGACGGCAACTGCCAAAGATGTTCACTTGTACTGGAACTAGCTACCAAACGGGCCATAAAATCGCGGAACGCACATGCAGCCAGGAGCCCCAGGGGTGCCTCGGATGAGCCCAGGTGGACTGTCTGCATGAGCCGCCTGCTTGGAGCCTGGCCTCAGACATCTGCCCCCGTCTGCTGCTGCTGCTGCGTTAACACGCTTTCCTATGACCTGCTTGAGCTGAGCCATGAAATCCTACTCAGTTAATATATTTAGTATAAAAGCATAATGTATAAAGCAATGCTTTCTGTGTGAGCACGGAAGCTTGGAAGTGTGTAGGACTAAACATTTTATTTAGTACGATAGTGTGCAAGACAGTGTATACTTACATGTGACATAGTTGTCAGTTCTCTGGAAAACCATTTCTAAAAGACATTTTAAAGAGAAGAGATGTGGAGAAAGGAAATAATTTGTAGATCGATACTGGGAAGGGCAAGTAATGAAGAGCAATGCAAAGAAAAGAAAAGATACACCAGAGCAGTTCTTCCTTTGTTTGCTGACTACATGTGCCTATTGCATGATGCCCAGCTCTTGAAACTTCAAGATCTATCCTTGCTGCTTTTCTAGGAGGGAAATTAGGTCTTTGTGGCTAACAGAATGAGGAAGGGACAAAAGGACGTGTGGTATGTGTATTAAGGACTTGTGGTTGATCCATGTTCTAGCCCCATCCCTTAGCCTTGCTAATGCCCACCTTTCCTGAGAAGTACACTCTGTTCTTATTATTTTAAATGATATCTAGAAAAGTCACTGGTGATAGCATTAAATGCTAGTCTTTTTTCCAAGCCAGAGTCCCTCCCATGACTATAAAATAATTCACCCAGAGTGACTGGCTAGTTGTTCTGCTACCTAAGTATGTATTCTCCCCAAACTTAATAAGATTTCCCTTCCTTTTTCTTTTCTGTGCTTCAGTCAGTTTTTATTACTTCAGGCCCTTCAGACATACTCTGATGACGTCTTATCTTCTGAAACAAATATCAGAATTGATCCTACTTCTGGTCCAAGACTCATAACACGCAGAAAGAATCTCTCTCGTGTACCAGGATATAGAAGAGACAACCTAGACATGTCGGCCTTGGATCCTGACTTAGAGAATGATGATTTCTTTGTTAGGAAGACTGGGGCTTTCCATGCAAATCCATGTGTTCTCCAGGCTTTTGAAGATTTTAGAAGGTTTTCTGAGCAAGATGATCCTGTAGAGCGGGATATAATTTTGCAGTGCAGAGAAGGTGAACCTCTACTTCCAGATTTAGAAAAAGATGATATGATTGTTCGCCGAATTCCAGCGCAGAAGAAAGAGGTGCCTCTGTCGGGGGCCCCTGACAGATACCAGCCAGTACCTTTTCCTGAGCCTTGGACTCTTCCTCCGGAAATTCAAGCAAAATTTCTCTGTGTACTTGAAAGGACATGCCCATCCAAAGAAAAAAGTAATAGTTGTAGAGTATTAGTACCTGCTTATCGGCAAAAGAAAGATGACATGTTGACCCGAAAGATCCAGTCTTGGAAACTGGGAACTGCTGTGCCTCCAGTCAGCTTCATGCCTGGTCCTTGCAGTGAGGCCGACTTGCAGAAGTGGGAGGCCATCCGGGAGGCTAGCAGAGTTAGGCACAAGAAACGGCTGATGGTTGAGAGGTCAGAGTTTGTTTCTGCAAGAAGTCTGGTCTTGTGTAACTTCTCGTGTGAGAGAAAGCAGCATCTTATTGTTTGACCGTGCATGCCACATGCCGTTTTGAAGCATTCTGTAGACGTTTGTTGTTTTTGTTTTTTTTGCTTTGAGAAACCTTTAATCATTTCATGGAAAAAGTGCAATTCCATATTTGTACATCTTTACATTCACTTATGTTAGGCCTGAGAAAGGTGTGTACACAAATCTAGCCTTTAACCTTAACCAAGATTATGGTACTATTCTGCCATGAGGATTCATGAACATGTTTTGCAATTACATTTAAAGACTTATTCTCATGTCTCAGCATTTCTGGAATAGCCTAGCTGAAGTTTGATTTTATGGGTTTCTCATAAAATATGACACCGCAAATTTCATTTACAGTTTTTAACCTAGGTTTCTTTGACCATCAATTTTTGACTTGTTTTTATTTACAATTGAAAGTTCAGTGCAAACGTGGATGTTAAAATGCATGAATTTCACATGAGTGTAATTATGGTCATTTTGATAATAACTGAGTCTGCATGTATGTGTTCAACAACTTGCCTTTTTGATTGATGTTCAGTTTGTTGAACTTGAGAATGGACAAATGTGATTAGGTTGAATAAAATTAGTAGACCCAAATCTAACTTATTATTGGTTCCTGAAAACAGGAAGCCAAACTTTTCTTATGGATCTGTTGGTTCAAAGTAAATCGAGCAACGCTGCATCTTGCTAAAGTCTGAATTCCTTGAGATGTAACCTTGGTAAAGAACTTGGAACACGATCAACAATGAGGCTGAAGAAACAACCTTTTGAGATTTGTCCGTCTCTAGTTAAAGACTTTGAACATTTAGAAACTAACATAACTGGAAAAAAAATGACTTTTTAATTTTTGGTTTTCTGGTTTCTCAGACTTTTTCAAAAGATTTATGGTGAGAATGGGTAAGTTTCATAGTTCATAGTAAGAAAAAAATCTCTGCATATTGTTCGTCCTTTGTGTAACGCGTTACTGCATTTCTCTTCTGGCATGCCACTAAGTGGGGGTGCTGTATGCTATGCATGAGATTTTAAAACCTGGAAATTTTTCTTACTTTTGGCAACCTAATGGTAGTGTTTTTGTGTCTGAATGCCTAGTGCATGAAGTACTATAAGGCAGCAGTAGTTTTTATTTTATCAGGAATTTAAAATTCAGTTCCATGGTTTTTTTTGAAAACATTTTCTTTTATTTATGAAGGAGTTGATTAAAGATAACAGAAGCACTTGCCTAAGGTTAGATATATTTCTTTTGGTATTTGAATGGCTAGATGGATTAAAATTATTTTGAGTTCTGGATGCTGAAACACAAATAAGTACGTTTTAGAAAATCTATGATGGAAAAAGAATATTTGCATTTACTTTGAGGTTATATACATGTGGTTGGCAATGTCCATGTACTCTTAACTGATGAAGCACTTTTCTAATGGGGATGGTGAGTGACATTAATCTTCCTCTGGTGGCACTTGAAACATTTTTAAGATTCCTGATTAGGGTAAAAGCTATAACGTGACTGTGTTATAGAGCAAAATTGGCCTTCCAAATTTAAATATACTGATAGTTTCCAGTATTTTTGTTGCATGTGCTGTATTTTTAATTGTTAATTAACAATTACTTAATTTTAGTCATCTGGTAGACATAATACATTATAATTTAAAATGAACTTTTTGGAAATGTTTTTCTTTACTAGAATAATTGGGAGTGTTAAAAGTAAACACTAAGCACCGCTAAGTATATAGACTCATTCATTCTCAGTGTAAAATTGCCAGGTGTATGTTGATCATAATATCTTTCAACAAACTTTCTGTAACTTTTTGAATCTGATAATAGTTTTTGAGCAAGAGGAGGAGAGTTTAAGTATGTCAAGTATCGTGACATGCTTAAGCCTGAGTAGCTAAGTTTCTTCTTCTTACCCCTACCAGGATTTGTTTCATCTCTAAGAGTCTCTAACTTTGATACAGTGCAGAGATCTTAAAAATAAAAAAAAACAACAACATTGCAGTCAAGTCAACTCCAACTCATAGCAATCCTATAGGACAGAGTAGAACTGCCCTGTAGGATTTCCAAGGCTGTAATCTTTATAGAAGCAGACTGCCACATCTTTCTCCGCTGGAAAGGCTGGTGAATTTGAACTGCCGACCTTTCAATTAGCAGCCAAGAGCCTTCACTAATGAGCCACCAGGGCTCCTATTCAGAGCTTTTGGTGCTACTGAAATTACCATTTAAAGCATTATAAGCATTCTACATGTCAAAGGTTTAATTGAGCCATGTGCATCTAGTAATTTTAAGTGCTTCTCAGTCACTGATTTTTAAAAGTGAGCTTGCAGCGTTCTTTCAACACACCAAAAAAAGGCACACGATCCCTATTTGTGTCCTCATGCGCTTAAAGCATTTTTCATCAGTGAGGGTGAACGAGAGCTTTCAGTGTGATGCTGAAGCTATGTTACAGAGCAAAACTGGCCTTTAGTCATCGTGGGAAAGCTGTTTTAACTTGATTAAAAATCTGCCTGCAGCTTTAAGTATTTTGAATGATAACTTTTAAAGAATTTTATTTGTAAATGAAATATGACTTTATGATGTAAACAGGTATCAGTAATAGATGCTTAAAGGGGATACTTCTCTGAGTACAAGTCCCTGATGGGAATGTAAACATGTACAACTATTTCAATGACTGTACATGTTCCCCTTAGTGAGGGATACATTGTATGACTGGGTTATGAAAAGAAAAAGAAAAACCCAAATGCCAAAGCTGACAAAGCTAAGGATATTTTCTGGACTATAGCTAGCAGCAGCAAATGTGGACTATATTGAGATTCTTGCTTGGATAGTACAGTATTTGTTTTTAAAGGCCATCGTTTCCCCATGCAGTTTAGGGCCAAAGTAACTGCACAAATAAAGCAAGATTGTAAATTGAGACTGATGAATAATGCATGACTTGTCAAATAATGGAAAGTAATACAAGTGTGCCTTTAGAAAACTCAAATGTGTTTTCAACCACTTGAAATCAAAATCTATCATATAGGGGTTTTTTTCACCTCCTGTATTCTATCAGTTACCAATGCTTTCCTTAAATTTATCTTGCTGCAATGACAACAAAATGTAAATTTAAATTGACTTAAGTGTAGGTGTTTAATCTAGAACTTGTTTCATGTTTACATCGGGTGATATTTCTCTGGTTATAATGTATGGTATCAAGCTTGGAATACTTACTTGGAAAAGCATTGCTCAACATCCTGTAATTGCAAAATAACCACCTATAGCATGAATACTTTCTTTATGGTAAGGATCATGTTAAAGAGAAATGTGCAGTATCTTTTGAAGTCTTGGATTGTTAATTTCTAGCTTGCTTTCTATTTGGCACTTAATGCTTGTCAGTTTGCTTGCTTGTTTTCAGTAAGAGGCTTTATGTGTGGCAGTCATTGCACATGTGCATGCTGTTGTGTTGCATGAGTTTATGTCTGGATGGTTCCAGGAAATTTGAAAATTTGGAAATGATGCCTCTTGGCAGAAACTATTAGCAACAAATAAAAATTTTGTGGTAAGGGTATATAGAAATTATCTTGTAATATGATTAAGCCATTAAATTTGCTGCCAGTATCAACAGGAAATGAACACTGATTCCAGGTGAAGTTATAATCAAAGACAGCTAAAACGTCTATATTCACTTATGTGTTGTTGACTACAAGATTCTATAGAAACAGAAACACATATAAGATAACAAAACAGAGGGGAAAATAAAGTTGATGTGAGTTATTTTCTGATGAAATCAGCAAGAAGTGTAGGTTTATACTATAGTTTTAGTGTTCTGCCATTCTAATCCAAACGCTTAGACCAGGTGGTGGGGGGGGGTCTCAAAATGGGAGAGGGTATGAGGATTTTGCATTCCTGGGGATATTTGGCAATGTCTGGAGACTTTTTTGTTTGTTAGAACTCTTCGTGTGTGTGTGTGTGTGTGTGAGCATGCAACTGGCATCTAGTGAGTTGAGGCCAGGGATGGAGCTAAACATCCTACAATACATAGGACAGTACCTCACAACAAAGAATTTTCCAACCCAAAATATCAGTAGTGCTGCCATTGGGAAACCCTCATTAAGATTATAGATAAAAGTCTCCATTGTATTTTTAATCTTTCTATACTTTATGCTAATTCCAAAGCCTCTTACCCAGGCCTTGGCATTGGTGTCTCTTCAAGGAGTTTCTCTAATACCTAATAGAAATGTATTTAGAGGTACATAAAGATATTCATATCTGTCTTTGAAAGTTGGAGACCAGATCTTAGTATTACGGAATTTCTATTTGCTGTGTAAGGCTAACAGTGATTTTATATTTAGGATTATTTACTACATTTGGTCCTTTTTGGTCCCTTATACCTTAGTTATTCATCTATGTTTGGTTCTGAAATAAGATGCACATAACACTAGCCAAAAAGTGCCAGGAGAGTAGTAGGTGGTAAGCATAGTGGGAAGAGAAAGTAAAAGAGTTGTAGTGATCTTGATTTATGATCCACACCTTCTCCCTTAAACTTTCACCTCCCTCCTGTCTCCACCCTAACTGCTATTAAAAACAATTCTTTTTCGTCTGAAATTACAGGGCATTAGACTTGTATTTTTGAAAAAAATCCAAATGCAGTTCGAAATTGGAGCCTCTCCAAATAAGCAAACACAAATGTAGCGGGTAAATGAATAGTATAAGGAAATTATGATGTGATTTGCCAGTGAATAGTAACTCATTCCACAAAACATACTAGAGCTTTATCATTTTCCCAAACAGTGTTCTTGGTGCTGTCTCTGGTGCTTATCACCATTCTGTGAGGCAGTCAAGTAGGTATTATCTGCATTTTAGAGACAGAGAGAAACAGAAATGGAGCTTTCCCAAGGACACACAACTCACGTAAAAATGGCAAGCAGGGGTGTCTGACCTCCTCTAACTTCACAAGGAGAAAGGAGAATCAAGATCAATAGTCCAAGGCTGATTTCTATGAGGCAGAGGTCAGACATGCCTTCACCCCGAAGGCACTCAACTGTCTCACTCTGTGGGCAAGGAAGCTCACCATACTGTCTCCTGCCAGTCTGCTTCAGCTGTTTTTCCTGCCACCATTTCTCTGCCGCTGCTTCTTGCCGTCTCTTGCTGTCTTCAGTGTTACAGCTCTCTCTCTCTGTCTCCTGGGTCTAGGAGGGTCTCAGCATAGGGATCCCAGGTCCAAAGGACACACCCTGCTCCTGTCTTTTCTTCTTGGTGGTAGTCAGGACCCCTCTCTGCTCTGGAATTGACTCTCTGTTAAGCCTAGCGGGATGGCAAAACTGACCAATCCTCTCATTAGGGTTTCATACACCTTATTTGCATAGTCCCCCCCCCCCCCACAAGCATGCCATGCACCTTATTTACATTATTAGCAAACCGTTCAATCCCCTTGGTGGGCCACAAGCATCTCATTTGCCTAGTCCCACCCAGTCATTTGGTGGGAGTTACAAAGACTATGGCTAGAAGGGCCATATTAAGTAATTCACTGTACTGCAACTCATGAGTGGTGGAGCCAGTCTAGGACTTCACTTAAATGAGATAATCCATGTAGACTGCCTGGCAATGTTACTAGCACACAGTAAGTCCTCAAAAGTTTAATGTTTTTACCCTGTTCATTCTGATAAGGAAAGGATTCTTCATGACCCAGCTGAAAGGCTCCTGGACTTCAAATGTTCTAGATTTTATCATTGTGGTCTGGGTGACCTCACTAATTTGAAACAGCTTTGGGAGTTAGCTTTTGGGAGATCCCACCAAATCATATTTGCTTTAACAATAATTGTTGGTATATAGCACGGGGTGATTTTATGAAATGCAATCAACATAACCTTATCCATGTCTCATAACATTCCTTTCCTCAGCAAATGAAGAATGAGGCTCAGAGAAGTTAAGTGATGCATATTAGATCGTGATGAACATTAGTACCACAGTCAGGGCTGGCGTCCTCCTTCCTGTCCCATCCTGGTACCTGGCTCTGCCCTGCATTGGAATGCACTCAGGCTTTCCATCACACTACCACCACCAGTTGCCATTGAGTCGGTTCTGACTCTGAACGGTCAGTGGCTGAACCCAGCCACTCTGGGAGAAAAGTCTTGGCAATCTAGTCCCATAAAGATTACTGCCTAGGAAACACTATGGGGCAGTTCTACTCTATCGTATAGGGTCTCTATGAGTTGAAATCGACTTGACGGCACACAACAACAATTGTAGTGTTAGCTCAAATTATCTCACTTTTCAGTTATGACTTAAGTAAATTTATATTCTCAAATTAACATGAATCAATTTTAAATATAGTCATATTTAGATATATTTTGCCAGTATATATCCCATGTAATATATATTCGCATGTATGTCTTTATATATATTTTTTATGTATAATATATTCCTTAATAAATCCTATTAAGCTTTTTCTGTGAAACTTTTTTGGGAGGTAATATTTTACCTCCCAAAAAAGAATTGGAAACATTTCAGATTTAGTGTGTGTCCCTTGATTAAATATGATAAAATATGTTTTATTCTTACAGCTGATATTAAATGAGTATATCCTGCATACCTTGTGCTATGCTAATGTGTTTTCCTCTCAAGCAAAAACATAAACTTGTGAGGGAGATAAGCAAAACACACACATGCATACACGATGTATGAATAACGTAACATTGAGTGTTAAGCACTATGAGAAAGATATAGCTAAAGCACTGGAAAAGTTGAGAGAAGGAGAAGGCCACATTGACAAAGCAAAGCTCAGAAGACTTTATCAAAGTGGTAGAATGTTGCCTAGATCATTAATTTAACATGTTTATTGAGCATCTACCATAGGCTGGGTGCCCTTTTAGGTCCAAGTGATAAAGCAGTAAACAAGTCAGACAAAATTCCTGCTTTACATTTTTACAGGGCAAGACAGGTAATAAGTAAATAAATGTATATTCCAATTTCAAATATATACTTTGTTTATTCCAAATATATATTTTAATTCCAGTAAATTCTATGGGGGAAAAAGAGAGAAAGGGGTGGGGTGAAAGGGGCATTTGCTGTTTCTTCTAGGGTGGTCAGGGAAGGAAACACTGGGTTAACATTTGAACAATACAGCTAGAGGTGAGACAAGCCATGTGGATATTTGGGTGAAGAGGATTCCAGGCAGATTGAGGAGCAAGGGAAGAAGCAAGTGCATTAGGCACCAGTGAGGAGGCCAGCGTGGCTGGAGCAGAGTAAGTAGACGGGAGCGTGGTGGGAAATGAGCTCCGAGAAGTGGGCAGAAGACAGATAATGCAGGACCTGAAGGTCTTGGGAGAACGTGTGTTTAACCAGAGTGAGATGGGAAGAAATTGGTGGGTCTTGAGGAGAAGTGTGTTGTGTTCTGAGGGAAGTTTTTAAAGGACCCCTTTGGCTACTGTGTTGAGAACAAACTCTTGGGCAGGAAGGGGTGGAAGCAGGGAGGCCAATTATTGCAATAATCCAGGCAGAAGATGATGATGGCTTCCATCAGGATGGTAATCGTGGAGGTAAGAAGTGGTTGCGTCTTACATATAGCTAGGAGATCGAGTGACAGAATTTACTCGTGGAATCTGTTGGCAGTCTATGAGAGAAAGAGAGCAATCAGCCATGACTCCAAGATTTTTAGCCAAAAGTCTAGAAGGGTGGAGTTGACTTTTATTGAGATGAGATAGACCAGAGATAAGGAGATTGTGGGGTAAGCAGTCATGTTTTTGGTCTGAGACAAGTGAAGTTGTAGATACTTGTTAGACTTAAGTGGACAATGACTAGGAAGTCACATATACCTGCCTAGAGATTAGCAAGGATCCTGAAGAATGAGTGGCATTTTAAAAGGTATATGTGATGGTGAAAGGCTTTTGAGTTGGAGAGACCATTTGAGAAAATATCTTTACTGGCTCTGGAGCCTGGGTGATAATTTAAGAAGCTATTGTGAACGTCCAGGTAAGAGTTGATTGTGCTTTGATCTATGGTGCTGGCAATAGAAATGGAAAGAAAAAGACACTTAATAAGAGGACTTGATAACTAATTGAAAGTAGGGAGAAGGGAGAAACTAGGGTGAAAAAAAACGTTCTTAGGTTTCAGATGTGGATGATTGGGAGAGCAGGTTATAACCATTAACAGACACAAGAGAAAAAGAAGGTTTGGAGACAAGATTCAGTTTGTCTGCATCAAACAATAACCATATGTTTAGTGAATTACGGTTTATAAAATCCTTTCTAGGTATTATTTCAATTGGTTCTGTTAAATGGAGGTGCCTGGGGGATGTCCTTGCAGAGATGTTTATTCAACAAGCCATTGGAAATGAGTCAAAGGAAGGGCTGGTCCTGACCTGGGGATATTTGCATAAAGGTGATAATTGAATTCCTGAGCTAGCTAAAGGCAAATGTATTGCAAAAGAAGAGAGAATGTGATGATGGCAAAAAACCTTGGAGAAGGCAAAATTTAGGGGCCCAGGAAGGAGGTCACCCCTTCTCTCCCAGTGCATCTTATCTTCCCCTTTTGAGTGCACGCAGACAGCTCACAGACAGCTCACACGTGCCTCGTGTTCAGCACCCCACTCTGTTTGTTGGTTTCTACTTTAGATTAGGGTCATTGGTAATTCAGTGGTAAAATTCTCATCCTCCATGTGGGAGTCCTGGTTTGATCGCTGGTAAACGCACCTTGCACGCAGCCACCACCCGTGTCAGTGGAGGCTTGTGTGTTGCTGTGATACTGAACAGGTTTTAGCAGAGTTTCCAGACTAAGAGGACTAGCATCAAAGGCCTGGTGATTTACTTCCAAAAATCAGCCAGTGAAAACCCTTTGCATCACAGTGGTCATGCCGTTGTGTGTGGGGACACCATGAATCAGGGCTGACGCGATAGCAGCTAACAACAACTCTAGACTGAACTCTTCAAGAGGTGATCCTCAGTACTTACTTGCTGCAGGTATTATGTGTGAAAACATGGAAGTTGCATTAATAAAAAGAGAGGGCTATACAGGTTATTATGGCTGGCTATTAGCAATTACCTGTGGTGCTTGGAGAACAATTCCAGTGCAGTGGTGGGGCAGACCTTAGACATACAGTCTCTGAGAAGAAGCAGCACATTTATTCACAGTATTAAACTTGAGGAGAAAATATCAGATAATCATTAAATTATTTAATAAGTGCCCAGAAAAGGCAGCCAAACCTTAAAAGATTATCTTTGGGGAAGATAGAAAAATAAAGACCAGTGATTCTAGTGACTAGCAATTATTTTTTTCTAAAGTACTCCTTTATTCATTGACCACTTCACATATGAACATTGGATTACTTGCTCAGACTTGTGCCTGATTAATTTAGTCATTTTGTGAAAGAATTCACACTTAAGGTTAGTGCTAGGCTCTTGTTTCTGCGTTTTGGAAAAAACACCATGTATCTGTGTAGCGCTATTTCTGTGATACTATCACTACAACATCTAGGTAGTACAGCAGAAGTTTAGATGGAATTTCCAAATATAAGTCCAGCCTTCCAGTTTTAGCCCTCAGTTTGGTCATGTGATCCTAGGTAACCTTAAATGTTTTTCTTGCAGGAGTAAGTCTATGAGTGATGTCAGCACAGAGGATATTCAAAACTTGCGTAAGATGCGTTATGAGGAGATGCAGAAAATAAAATCACGATTAAATGAACAAGATCAGAAATGGCAAGACGTGAGTAGAGGGAGGAGAGTACATTTGTTTGACTTCCCATTGCTTCTCTTAAAAGAAAGTCATCATTCTCAAGAGATTTTTTTTTTTTTTTTTTTTTTTGATGTTACAGCATTCGGTTACCTGGTAGAATAATGTGACCAACTTCCTTTTAAAAGATATTTAAACTCTTTGAGCCTATTACTGTTAAATTTTAAAGGCCACTGTTAACATGATAGGATGTTTATCCTTTCCTCGTGATAGTTTCTGTGAATTCTCGAAAATGTGAAATAAGTTTCTTGCAGTATAGTTAATTTTTTAGATTAATTTCATAGATGAATTTGGGGCACAACTATTAATTATACCTGTGAAAGAAAAAAGACCTTGCTCAAGGTTTGGCCCAGAAGAGGAGCAGGGGGTCCAGGACAGAGTACTGAAGTTAGCAGGGAGAGATGAAAGCGGTTCTTCAGAGTTTGTAGAAGATATTTGGGGAGGAATAAATATATTCCTGAGGACTGTTTAGGCTGAAACATCATTATGTAATATGAATGAATCAAAATTAGACATATTCACAGAGCTGACATATGCAGACGTCTCTGTGGATGTAGAGATAACCTTTAGTTTTGACCCTACAAAAGCTTGGCCTTTTTTGAAAAGGGTAGTTTCTATAAACTGAAGGATTATAAAGAAAGATAAGCTATGTAAGAGCAAACCCAAAGACGTTTGAGGACAAATTTATGGTAAGAGGGGTTATTTGGTAGCATGAACAAAAGGGCTAGCCATAGTAAATCTTTGTTTTTCAAAGGAATGAAAGTCGATTAAATGAAGTAGAAGTCCCTGCCTTGGCTGCATTTAAAAACAGTGCCTGTTTTAATTGAGAACTCAGTTTAATTGTCGAGAAACAGTAATTCAATGTCACTTGGCCAAAATATGTGGTGAATATTTTGATACAGAATTACAAGTATTGAGGGACTTATCCATTAGGTTAAGTCAGATGAAAATTTATGCTGGTGACCTTATAGGACTAAATGCATACTACTTTTTTTCTTTCTGGAAATAGTTCATATTGGTGTCGGGAAGTTAAGCAGGAGTGGCCCTGTCTGCTCTCAAAGAATATAAACCAAATTTACTTTACATTCTCTGTGGGTGAGGATCTGTTCAGTCTGAGACATTGGATGTGCCTTTATTTGAGCTGGAATCCCAGCCACTACCTGTTCCTAGCACACATTTCTCCATTTTGGAGACAGAGAAGTTTGGACTTTCCAAAATGTCTTGAACCCCTGGTTGTCAGAACTAGGGGTAATTTAAGTACTGAACTAGGTTGATTGCCCTGAGGTCACCCAGCTAGGCTAGACTTCTGTTCTAGGGGTATGGGAAACAGGTGTCAGCTTGCTCCTGTGTGAGCTTCTTTATTGCCATGACCCATGTGGAGTTTACCTTCTTTGAAATCCATTCTTGAGTAGTGCCTCCACAGTAAAGCCTTTCCAAACCTGTCTTCCCCTTCGGGAGGTGGACTGGAACTTTGGACCCCCACTCTCCCATGTGATCATATCACACTTATTGAACTTCTATTTACATGCCTGTCTCTGCCTTCTAGAGTGAGAGCTCCTTGGGGGGAACCACATCTTATTCATCTGTGTCTCAGCATTGGGCTTTGCCTCAAAATAGCCACTGAGCTTGTGTTTGTTAAGTGAAAGACTGCATCTATGCTTAACCATTACAATCACATTTCTGTTTCAGTTTTACTAGTGAAACATGTTATTTCACATAACAGCCGTATTTTTGGAGTCAGATGAAAATGAAGTTGAAGTGGTTACTGATCTTTCTGACCTGGCACCTAATTACAAACATTTAACATTCTTTGTGAAATGGGCAGCGAGGCAAACACTTTCTGGGAAAACAAAAATGGGATCTATCTTATTAGGTCAGGTTTTTCAGACAGACACATGAGATAAAGGCCTAGTACAGAAACGCTGGCTATAAAAAGCAAAATTAGGGCACTGTGGCATCAAGTTGGAGTGAATAGTTTCAGGGATGTAATGGGATACACAGCCCTCTCTCACTGCTAGAAAGGGTTTATAGAAATTCAGGTCTGCTTGTGCTGATGTGATTTTCTGTCAGGACCTTGCAAAATGGAAAGATCGTCGAAAAAGCTACACTTTGGATCTGCAGAAGAAAAAGGAAGAGAGGGAAGAACTTGAAAAGCATGCACTTGAGAGGTCCGAGAGAAGATCTAAGACGTTTAAGGAAATGCTGCAGGACAGGTAATTAAGATGAATTGCATTTCATAGGCGGAGGTACCAGTGTCAGAAATAGATATTTTGTGTAAGTGTAGTATGATCCGTGTTCACTAATATTTAACCTGTAATCAAATATGTAGTGAAACACTGGACATATTGCTCGGCAGTGAAAAAGCAAAGAAAGCATTGCTCTAATAGTGACTTGGATTAATGAAAGAAATAAGTGCTTAACATGAATGTGCATTATTTCTTCATTTTACTTTGTGCATTCACATGAAGGACTGTACAGTGTTAGCTATATTTGATGCTGAAGATAAACTACATTTTCCCTTCTTAAGGTGAATTTAGGAGTGGAATGGTCAAATGAAAGCGGGTCCCAATTTTTAACTAAATTGTATAAAATATAACAAAATCCTTTTTCGTGCTTTGGTGGTGCAATTCAGATTATATTTTAAAGGAAATCTATATAAACATAAATGTGTGGGTTGTGTGTGTGTGTGTGTTTTTTGTTTTGTTTTTTTTTTTTTTTTGCATTGCAAAATAACAGGATAAAGATCCAGTTCATGCTTTCCTGTAAAGCAGTTACTATGTGGAAACATTGGATGTTTACAGATCAGGGAGAAGGCAAACATATACCTTAAGAATAATGTCAAAAAGGAAATAGGCTGTCAGGTGAAACTAAACAAAACTTCTTTGTACCCTAGAAGACAATGATAGGCACAGTTTCATTTACTTAAAAGCAACACAGTTAGCATGAGAGGTAAGCATGCCGTACTAAGTGTTAGAGATGAGAATGTTTTATAAACTTCTCTATAAATATGAATGATGATTGTTAATCAGTAATAATTTTCCATGGAAGTTCTATCAACCTGTATGAAATCATATACTGTACTAACTTGATCTTAACAGAAGCCTGCATCTTGTGTTCTTTTATTACATTAAAAAAAAAAAGCATTCAAGAAAAAAGCCCACAGCACCATCAAAGAATTCATGTTTTCAGAGTTCAAACTGGCTGTTAGACAATGAGTTATATTTATGTTGTTTTAATTCTGTAAAAGTTATAAACTTGTAGATAAAATTCTGTGAATTATCCCTCATTAAAATCTCCTTATGATTTAAAAAATAACATCCCTGTGAAGCATTTGAGAGAGTGTTTTCAACTAAAGTTACGTTCTTATTTCTTGTGGCATAAAAATAAAATTTTATATATTAATTTTCATATTTTGTTAGTGTTGTATTGATTATTGTGTGAGGTTGATGGTCTTTCTATTCCTAGTCTGTTCTATATGCTAATTAGCAAAATGACCTCTGTCCACCTCTACGTGCCAAATGCATAACGTTGTGGTTGTGGTGTGTTTCTTTCTGCTAAGGGAGTCCCAAAATCAAATGTCTACCAGTGATCAGCAGAGCAGAATGACACCCAGGAGGAGAATATATTCTTCTGATGATGTATTAAATGAAGAAGAGCTGTCCCCTACATTGACTATGTCAGAAGCAAGTTCCCATAGTGAGAGAGTGGAAGAAAAGCGAACAACTTATCCTACAGAGGTTTCTAAAGAAGGTTCTACAACTTTTGCAAAAAGAGAGGACTATGTAACAGCTGAAATTCAGTTTCCTTCCAAAAGCCCTGCAGAAGAGCAACGCCCAGTCTCTTTGTCTTCTCAGCATTCACGGAGTACACCAGTGGAGTCCACTCGGGTTTCAGCTTCTCTCCCCAGAAGTTACCAGAAAACTGATACAGCTAGGTTAACATCTGTGGTCACACCGAGACCTTTTGGCTCTCAGTCAAGGGGAATCTCATCACTCCCCAGATCCTATACGGTAAAAGCATTTGCAGTTTATTTAGTGCGTGTTGAAGAGTAAAATGTTGGTGAACTTGTGCGGAGGTTCAGTTTCTCTGTACTTAATGTGTAAAATATACATAACTTACATAAACAGTTAAAATCAGTAGAAATTTCATGTTTAAAATATAATGATGCAGAATTGAATAAACTTTAAATTCTGTAAATGTAGGCTGCTATATTTTAAACAATAAGACCCATTCTAAGGCAAAGTGTGTATTTTTTTTTAGTGCCATATTTTCTCAAATATAGCTCGTGTAAAGTGTTAGTTTTAACAAAAGGAAGTTCCAGTAGTAAGTTCTTTTTGACCTACAAAACAGCAATTTCATGTAGTTTAACCTAAGTATTTTCAAGTGCTTAGGTAAAAATTTCTATTTTCCAGATTTACCACTTCATTAGAACTTGATAGCTTTGAATATACTTATGAAAATGTCCAAATGTATATATTTATATTGGGTTTTTGAGGGTTATAGAATATTGAAGTATTTGCCCCGAGAACGAAACAGCACCACCTACCTGACAGTGGGTCTGTTAATCTGAATTATGTTAAAGAGAACAACATAGTCTTAAGATGATCAGTGAGCACATTCCTTTTAGACCTGCCAGTGTACAATCCTAAAGTCTAAAAAAGGAAAAATAGAATATTTGAAGTGGGGGAAGCCTGCCTGAACTAGCCAGGAAACCTTGACCATGAAGAAAATATAGACATGTTGGACAACATAGGGAGCCCCGGTGGTGTAGTGGTTAAGAGCTCGGCTGCTAACAAAAAGGTTGGCAGTTCAAATCCACCAGCTGCTCCTTGGAAACCCTATGGGGCAGTTCTGCTCTGTCCTGTAGGGTTGCTATGAGTTGGAATCGACTTGATGGCAATGGGTTTGGTTTTTGGTTTGGACAATATAAAAATTAAATTTATATGGCAGTTACCATTAACATAATCAAAAAACAATATATAGACTCAGAAAAATATTAGCAAAATGTATTAGAGCTAAAGGGTTAATATCCCTAAAATTTAAAATACTCCTTCAACATGGTAAAGAAAATATAAACACTAGAAAAATGGACAGAGAAAACAGCCAATTTGAAGGAGAGGAAATTTAAATGCTGATAATACAGAGTACCTAGAAACATGTTCAGCCTCATTGGAGCAAGAAGGAGGTGTACACCTTTTCACTCATCAGACTTACAACACTCAAAAACAGTTATAATGTCTGCTGCTGGCGAGGATGCAGGAAAATGGGCACTTTTATACATTGCTTTGGGAGTGTGAATTGCTACTTTTTTTTCAGACGTGATATGCATAACCTTTGACCTGGCAAGTCTCCTTTTATAAATTTTTTTATTGTATGGCAATTCTGCTTTTTGGGAAACTGCTATAAAAATGAAAATTCAGATTTTAAAACTATATGGGTGTTTGTTACAGTATTTTTGGTAGTTATAGAAAACTTTAAACAACTTTGAATGCTCAGCAAATGAATAAAATGTTGATATCCATATTATAGAGTATCCAGTAATTAAAAAGACTGGTCTATGACCTGGAATGATGTTTAGATTCATTTTTAAACATGCAAAGCAAGTTTCAGAAGCCTGTATGTAATGTGAACACTTTTATAAAAACAACTCCTCTTACTACAAATGAATATATCTGTTGTGGTGAATGAATGCCCTCTCGGCTTTTAGCAATAGTTTCTTCGCTGTGGGAGGTATATGTTACTTTAAACAGAAGAGAAGCTAATAGAATTTCAAATTTAAACTGGTGTTTCCTGTTTAGATGGATGATGCTTGGAAGTACAGTGGAGAAGTAGAAGGCATTAAGAGAACTCAGAACACCTCTGTTGAGAAACCAGGCTCAAGCGAGCTTCCTTCCAGCTTGTTGAGTGAGAAAGAGGCAGCAGCGAGAAAAGGGGTGTTGAGACTGCCCTCTCCTACACCCCTCTTCTCATCTGTCTCTCAGGACCAGACTGACATGTCTAAAGCCGAATTGTCTTCAACATCTGGCCTGGATTTAATGTCTGAATCTGGAGAAGGGAAAAGCTCATCACAAACAGAGGTCTCAGGATCACAGGTGTGCTTGGGAAGGGTCTTTATCATCTACTGCTCAGAAACATTAGTATTTAAATCTGGAAACCACATTTCTAACCTCTCTGCATTAGCGACGGGGCTGATGATATGGAAAATGATACTGCATTTTATTTTTAACAGATCTTGGAGGAAATAGGTTTCTTCAAATTCTAAGTTTATGGGTCTAGAATAACCCTTGTAAAAAGTGTGTATGGAGACTTTAGGTACCAATTTCCTTGGGGTTTGACTGACTTCTTTCTGCACCACATTTCAGTAGCTGTTGCCTCACGCAGCTAGTGCTTAGCAGCACAGGTTCCAAGTGTAGGAGTCACTTGGAAGGTTTCAGATGCAGTCTACTATATATGTGTGTGATAAAAGCACCTTCTTGGGGAAATGAACAGGCCACATGGAGAAACAGACAAATATGATAGGTTTGGCCTCTAGGAACATGACATTTTTTTCCCTACCATGTTAACCTTCTAAAGACTTCTAATACTCATTTATACTTTAGAATGTCTGGAATTTTAGAACACTTCTTGTCCCTTAATGGGAATATTTGAAGCTTAGTTACAGTTTGACAATTATATTCCCCAACATTTGGAGTTCAAACAAAATACGTACTTAGGTGAAGAATGATTGTGGGTGTTTGTAGTTTTTCCTCATAGACTCTACTTAAGACCCCAATAGATGACTTTTAAGAGAATTATTAGGTAATGAGTTTCTTTCAGTGTGTTTTACATCCAGGCGGGAAAGTCATTAGTTCTCAAGCAAACAGACCGCTTTTCCTTTTTAGGAAAACCCCTGCTAAGCAATTTGATAGTTATTTGCGGTCCTTAGTATGGAGGAGCTTTTGTGGTTCTTTGGCTTGGCCTGGTATTCCATGTTGCCTTACTAGAGTATATTTGCTCTCCAAAGCAAAAGATCAAGTACATAACTTGGCCTAAATTATACTAATAAAATAGCTTTATTTATGTGAAATAATTTGATGTAGCATTATTTCTTTATATTATTAGATTTTTATTTGTACAGGCAAGTTTTAAATGCTTAAACTCTTTTCCCTCCTGTGATTATAAGGTACTATATTATTAAGAAGGAGCCCTGGTGGTGCAGTGGTTAAGAGCTCAGCTGCTAACCAAAATGTCAGCAGTTTGAATCCACCAGCCACTCCTTGGAAACCCTATGGGGCAATTCTACTCTGTCCTGTAGGGTTGCTATGAGTCAGAATTGACTTGATGGCAACTGGTTTCATTTTTTTAGTTTATGTTATTAAGATAATTTACAAACACAGCAAAGTATAAAGAATAAAATAAAAATCACTGGTAATCCCATCATTTGGAAATAATCATTAATTAACGGTTATGTATATTTATTTTTCCTACGTATGTTAACAAACATATTTCTAAGGTTATTTCTTCAGCTTGCTAAAATCATTAGGTGTAGTTTATTTTATTGATTTTCAAAGAATGGAAATGTAAAACTAGCATCGTACATTTTAATTGACGAGCACAATAGCCTACCTTATAGATGGGAAATGTGAGATACCAGTGGATAAGTAATAAAAACAGAAGCAAGGTGTCTCTTGTTTTTTGGTCTTGAGTGTTTGCCTTCAACTTTTCAAGTAGCAGATTCAGCAAAACAGCCTGAGTAATGGATCATTTGCTCGGTGGTAGTACCTCCCTCAGGGTAGCAGCAGACTAGCTGCATCCATGGATTAGGAAACAGGCTAAGTGTGGTGAGTGGGTGTGTTCCAGGTTGTTAGCGCATAGGGGACCTAAATTAACATGGCATGGTTTCAGGTTTCATCATTTATGGATTTATGCTCCTTTGTCACCAAACTTGAAATGTACTCCACCAAGCAGAATTAGGCTTATTTAACAAATGAAGCCCATGGAATTCTTGAATGCGTATGTGTTTCGTATGGGGACGTGCCTGTCTCTGAGATGCTTGGTGTGTCCATTTCTGTGCTGCTAGGAAAGTAGCTTATGTAGCATCACGCCTGCCTTCCTCTCTGAGAAGGAATTTGCTGACTTGGGAGAAAAGATGTGATTTCATAAAACAGCTGAGGAGCAATATGTAAATGGTACTATGCAATGCTTCCCCAAACTCTTGTTCAACTTAATCATTCTAGTTCAGAGACTACCACAATTAAATATAGTGTTTTGTTGAGCATCTAGATGTATTGGTATTCTTCAGTTCCTCTTTTTCTTTCTTACCTTGTAGTTTTGTTGATAATAGCCTCTACCTCCAGAGTCTCCCTTAAATTGGCTCCTTTCTGTTCTTGCTTTCATTACTTTATTTAATTCAGGCCCTTTCCCTCATCAGTGTGAATGTTTTATAAATAACCATTGCCATTAAGTCAATTCTGACTCATAGCGACCCTATAGGATGGAGTAGAACTGCTCCATAGGGTTTCAAAGGCTGTAATCTTTACAGAAGCAGACTGCCACGTCATTCTCCCATGGAATAGCTGGTGGGTTCAAACTGCTGACCTTTTGGTTAGCAGCTGAGTGCTTAACCACTGTACTACCAGGGCTCCTGTTTTGTAAATAGTTGTATGTATTTGTGCATTCTACACAAGGCCAGCACCAGATTAACCTGCCTGATGCCAGGCTGAAACCAAAAACCACTCCCATTATCACTGAGTCTATTCCGACTTGTAGCGAATTGCCCCATAGTAGAACTACACCCCCAGGGCTCCTGATGCCAGGCCAGACTCAGTAAATTTTCTGCTCAGAAGCCCCCAGTGGCACTCTGTGGTCTAGTGAATGAAGTCCAAAGCACTCAGAGCAGCACTGAGGTTCCTGATGACTGGCCCCGAACTCCATCTGTAGTGCAGTAATAGCTAATGTTTATTGAGTTCTTACCATGTGCCATGCTGGTGTGCATCGCCTGTATTATCTCAGTTAAGCAGTAACTCTATGAAATCAGCACTATCGTTATGATCCCAATTGTATAGTTGTGAAAACTGTGGCATGGAGTGATTATGTTACTTGTCCAGGGTCCTGCAGGGTACTGAGTAGTGGAACCAGGACTTGAACCCAGGTGGCCTGACTCAAGATCGCCTACACAACCACAATGCCATGTTGTGGGAAAGAGATGGGAAGAGAGAGGTCCAGCCACATGAGACTGTTAGCTTTTTCTTGAACACATCATGTCTCTACATCAGTTCTTGTGGCTGCCCCATTTGGAAATGATCATTTCACCCATCTCTGCCTTTTGAAGTCCTACTTTCCCTCAAAGCCTGGGAGGGGTCGCTTCCTTCATGAATCAAGATATCACCTCCTCCTAGTTAGAACTGAACTTTTCTCCCTTGAAAGTTTCACTCACTGAAATCTTCCTTGTTCCATATGTTGACGTCTTTTCTCTTTACTAGTATTCTTTGCAGCCTCTGCAGGTACAAGTTTCCGCATAGTTGGCAAAGTTTTTGCTCACTTGAATTACATTTGATGCCTTGACTACTAGACTGAGAGTCTGAGCTTGATCCAGCAGGTAATTTAGAGTTCTCGTAGGTTCTTTACTGTGGACATTATAATATTAAGGTATGCTTTACGAATGCCAGCACCGTGGTGTACATAGGGTTAATTTTAAGGAGGCAAAGTGTAGAGGTAGAGACTGGTTAGGAGTCTGTCACAGTAATGTGGTAATAAGGTGGTTTATGCCCTAAAGCAGGAAAAGCAGTCCTGAATTTAATATGTCCTTATTTAAAATCTTTGAATTTCCTTTCCACAGAGATTTTCTTTCCATCCCCAATGCTGAGCTTGAGGTTTTGTTTCTGTCTCTTCTCCTCACCACTTCTCTTGTGGTTTTTGCTTCTTTTCCTTCCTCCCTTGCCAATCCAAGCTGCCATGGCAGTTCTGGGAGTGACCCTGAGGTAAGGGGAGAGAACTCCCATAGTGTTCTTCCATGTGTGAACTCCTCTAGTCCTTCATCCCTCACCCAGTTGCCCTGCAGATATGACTTTCATTAGTTTTCCCAATAATGGCCTTGCCTAGACGTTCCCATTTCATTTTTTGTCCTTCCATACCCTCTGCTCTCAAATGCCATCTAAGTCCCCATTCTAGAACCTCTGCCCCAGGTTCTTTAAAGCAATACTGAGAGGCTGGATGATACATATGGAAAGGAGGTTTTTTTACTTGTCCCGTTTCCTTATCCTCAACCCTATGATAGCTACCCTTTTAATTACACCCCTCCAAAACAACAGCAACAACTACAACAACAAAACATAAAAAACCCATTGCCGTCGAGTCGATTCCAACTCATAACAACCCTATAGGACAGGGTAGACCTGCCCCACAGGGTTTCCAAGGCTGTAGTCTTGATGGAAGCAGACAACATCTTTTTCCCATGGAGTGGCTGGTGGGTTCGAACTGCCAACCTTTTGTTTAGCAGCTGAGCTCTTAACCAGTGTGCCACCAGGGCTCCTTTTAATAGCACCCAGGGCTCACTTATCATAGTTCATACTATGCATCTTACTGCTTACTTGTCACCTTCACTGAACCCTAACCAATAGGAAGCAAGCCTGTCTTGCTCACTCTTAGAACAGTGCCTGGATCTGTAAATATTCACTGAATGCTGATTGAGTTCAATTGGCTCTGTACCTAAGTATTTGAGAGTTAAATAGCATTTTGTTTAGCTAATCTGAAAACTGCTGACCCAGCATGTATATTATGTATAACATTGTTTCCATGGGAAAAAGAAGATAATTACTGGGCATCACCCATGTCCCTTGTCATCTTTGTAATGTTTTGTTTAATCCTCTCAATAACCTTGCAAAGCAGGTGGTATTATCCCCGTTTTTACCAGTGAAGAATATGAGGCTTGAAAGTTACATAACTTGCCCCAGGCTGGTTAAATGGGTAGGCCAAAACTCCAATTTCTTTGAGCATAAATTCTTTTGAAATATTACTTGTTCAAATTTGAGGACTGTCTTATGTATAATTAAAACATTGAATGCTGACTTATTTTAACTTTTCAGCATTTTTTAGAAATTTAGAGTCAGTAGAGACTTAAATGCCTTTTGGTCCAGAAAGATAAAATCATTCTTGAAATTGTTTTTTGGAAAGGTATATATTTATTGAAACTTTTCAGAACTCAATTTACTTCTGAAATGTAGCATTTACAATCTACCCAGTTGGTATTACCAGCAATTTTAAACTGGGGTGCAATATAGTAACCAGCATGTTCTGTAACTGGAGTTCCAGAAGCTGTGTGGAAGATGGAGAGCAAAAGGAAGGGTTGGAGGCAGGTGGACCAGTTAGGAGGTGACCACAGTAGCATAGGGGGAAGTCATGGCCTGAATTAAGATGATAACCTGTGGGAAGATAGAAAGGATAGGGTGATTTATGGATTGTGGACTTAATATCACTTTAATAATTAAACTCATGTTTGTGGCAGGAAGTGGGGATGGTGTTGGGGGCCATTGTGTGGAGTTGGACTGCCCAGCAGTTAAGGGAAGGAAGGAGGGAGAGTCCCAGAAAGAACCTGGTGCTTCTAACTTGGAGAACTGGTTGGATAGTAACGTATTTAACCAAGATGTGAAAAACAAGAGGCAGAAGAGCAGGTTTGGGGAAGAAGATAATGAGTTTAATTTTGGATATGTTGGATTTAACAGTAGTTGACGACATGGCAGTGAATGAGGTTACTCAGGAAAGAAAGGAGTCGAGGATAAGATTGACTAGGGAACAACGACAACAAAATGAAAAGAGAAGTAAAGGAAGAAGAATACACTAATGAAATGGAGAAGTGGCCAGAGAGATGGGGGAAAAGGCAAGAGAAAGTAAGATGCTGGGTGACTTAAGAGGACTGTTTCATGAAAACAAGACTAGTTGGTAGTGCCTGGTAGTATGAGGATTGAAAATGGATTTAATGATTAGGAGATAAGCTTGGAATGGGTTGAGTAAAATAGTATGCTAAAAACACCGTCTGCCTCTTTGGAACACAGTAGGAAATGAAGAAGTGGAGAAAGTAGGTATATAGGAGTCTGGTGAAGGAGAGTAGCTGGAGTATTGGGCAAGGCTATGATTTGAGGTCTACTCATTTCACGTTCTCATCCCATTAAGACCTTGGAAAAAAACACTGAAAATCCACGTGTACACAAACATAAAGATGATGTATTTGTTATTCCTAACTTTACAGCCCAAATCAGCTTCTAGCTTTTTATTTAATTATATCACTGAAGTAGGCTTCCTTTAAGTCAACACATTTGTCTAATTGAAAAGAGTTTGAGGAGAATACCTTTATGACATGCTAGTACATAAGCTGGGAGTCCCTGGGTGGTGCGAAAGGTTAACTTGCTTGGCTGCTAACCAAAAGGTTGGCAGTTCAAGTCTACCCAGAGCTGCCTTGGAAGAAAGACCTGGTGATCTACTTCAGAAAAATCAGCCATTGAAAACCCTGTGGAGCACAATTCTACTGTGACACATGTAGGATCGCCATGAATCAGAATTGACTGGATGGCAGCTGGTACTGGTAGTATAGAAGTTTGATCCAGTTTTTCATATATTCTCATTTGTGGTGACATGAGAACCTTCATTCATCAGATCTAGTAAAAAATAAATCTTATTGTTGCTACGTCAGATCATCTTTTTTTTTTTTTTTTTAATTTGGTTTGATACTTCTGCTTCATCTGTCTGACCATTGGCAAGACAATCTCAACGTTCTGTGTGTGCTGCTGTTTAAATTGTCCCTAATTTGAGGGAAATTGATTTTATTCTAAAATGCTGATGATATGTTGATAGATACTGTATTTTGTCTTTCTTGCATAGATAACTGAAACCACTTATTAGTTCTTTTTAAAGCATCAAGAATCTAGGTTTCCTCAGTATCTTAGATTTCTGTTCCATTCAGTTCCAAAGGTAAATTTCCCTGTTTGTCATCTATGAAGCTTGGATCCTTTATGTTGTTGTTAGGTGTCATTGAGTCAGTTTCAATTTGTAGTGACCCTATGTACAACAGAAGGAAACACTGCCCAGTCCTGTGCCGTCCTCGCAATCCTTGTTATACTTGAGCCCATTGTTGCAGCCACTGTGCCAATCCATCTCTTTGAAGGTCTTCTGTTTTTCACTGACCCTCTGCTTTACCAAGCATGATGTTGTTCTCCAGGAACCGGCCCCTCCTAATAACATGTCCAAATTACGTGAGACAGAGTTTCACCATCCTTGCTTCTGAGAAGCATTCTGGCTGTACTTCTTTCAAGACAGATTTGTTCATTCTTCTGGCAATCCATGGTGTATTCAGTATTCTTCACCAACACCGTAATTCAAAGGCTTCAATTCTTCTTCCATCTTCTGTATTCATTGTCCAGCTTTTGCATATATATGAGGTGATTGAAAATAGTATGGCTTGACTATGGCACATCTTAGTCCTCAGCATGACGTCTTTGCTTTTTAACACTTTAAAGAGGCCTTTTGTAGCCAAATGCAGTACGTAGTCTGGTTTCTTGACTGTTGGCTTCTATGGACCTTGTTTGTGGATCCAGGTAAAATAAAATCCTTGACAACTTCAGTATTTGCTCTGTTCAACATGACGTTGCTTATTGGTCCAGTTGTGAGGATTTTTGTTTTCTTTACTTTGAGGAGCAATCCATACTGAAGGCTGTGGTCTTTAACCTTCATCAGTAAGTGCTTCAAGTCCTCTTCACTTTCAGCGAGCAAGGTTGTGTCATCTGCATATCGCAGGTTGTTAATGAGTCTTCCTCCAATCCTGATGCCACATTCTTCTTCATATAGTCCAGCTTCTTGGATTATTTGTTCAGCATACAGATTGAACAATTGTCCTTTATAGACTACTTTAAAAAAAAAAAAAAAAAAAACAGCACAGAGTCCATCCTGACTCACGGCGACCTCATGTATGTTAGAGTAGAGCAGTGCTCCATGAAGTTTTCAGTGGCTGACTTTTCTGAAGTAGCTCGCCAAGCCTTTCTTCTGAGGCGCCTCTGGGTGGACTTAAACCTCCAGCCGAGCGCGTTAACCGTTTGCAGTTTGGACTCCATAGAATACTTCCAAAAACCCATTGCCATCGAGTTGATTCCGACTCATAGAATACTTAACTTGGCCTATGTTTTGCAGAAGAAAAGAAGGAACTAGAAATCCTAACTGAAATAATTGTTGAACGGTTTATGCTTGAATGTAATTATAGATATGTTCACCTGCAAGAAATCTCAGGGGTCATCTTATACAAGAACCTCAGATTCTTCAGTATGTCTCAGGGACTGCTGGGGTGATGGGGTAACAAGCAAGTGGGGCTTTGGAATGCTTACCCTAAACCTACAGCCACTCCACTTTAATCCTTTAAATTGGGAGTTGTGTTTAAGATTTCATCTGAAAGTAGGCTTTGAAAACCAAGAACTTGAGCATCCATGTTGTAGTGATAGGGAAGGCTCTGGCAGGCTCAGTGACATGCCTGAAGTAGCCTGGTTATTGAAAGATACGGACCTGTAATTACTCGCATGGTTCTGTTGTCTTCGCTTGCATACAGTCCCAGGAATTCCCACACAGTCTTTCAGGCTGTAGCTACAGGGAACCTGTCTCCCCTGTTGACTGCTCCAGAGAGGTAGTTCTCTGTCCTTTTATTTAATATGTTCAAATAGAGATTTCCTTATTTCTGAGGCAAGGGTAACCTTTCATGGTATAATTCTTCTGGTCTAATATAATTGTGAAACACTTCCATCTATGGTTTAAACTCATTCTTTTTTGTCCTATTTTTGGTAGAAAAGGATAATGTTCACTTGCCATCCCCCACAGTTGGGGGGATGTTGGAAACTGTTGATTAAAACTTTATCCTGTCTTTTATTCTTCAGGCTAAAAAACCACAATTAGTATCTTGAATCTCAAACCCATCATTTGTCCCTCTGCCCTTACATAGCAATAGATTCTGCACTTTTATTGGTTTTAAGTCATTTTTTTTGGAAGAGTGGTGAAGATGACCACTCATTTTCAATGAGTCATCTCTAATTCAAGTATATGGTGGTTTCGGTTAAGGAGTAGAACTAAATAGTAATTTTTTTCTATTCTTAGAAGAGTTATATTGTTTAGATTGGTATTCACCAGGCAGATTATTAATGATCGTCTGACTACCTTCATCTGAATTCCCATTTAAAACTGCTTTACGAGAGCATTTTCTAGAGAAGACATTTCTATATTGATCACAAACATTTTCCCCTGTTTTCTTAAAAGAATCTCACTGTTGAGTTGTAAGCAAGGACCATGCCTAATTCATATTATTTCCCAAAGTGCCAAGCATTGTATCTTATACAGAATAAACCAAAAAAATAAATAGAATTCATTACCATCGAGTTGATTCTGACTCATGATGATCCTATGTGTTATAGAGTAGAACTGCTCCATAGGATTTTCTTGGCTTTAATTTTTTATGGAAGCGGATTACCAGGACTTTGTTCTGTGGCATTGCTGGGTGGGTTCAAACCCCCAGCCTTTAGGTTAGAAGTCAAACACAAACCATTCAAGCCACGCAGAGTAGATGCAGAATAAATGTTTATTAAATGAATGAGGAAGTTAATAGTGTCGTAACACTTAACTTCTGTGTGTATCCATATAACATAGTAAGTTCTCTGTATTTATTTAGTGCCCTCCAACTGATTCTTATGAACCACCCTGTTTTTTCTCAGAATAGTTCCACTTGGATTTTAAACTTGTTTTATAGTTGGAAAAACTTACGCAGGAAGCCTTATGAGTTGTCTAATTGGCCCTAGATTTGGGTTTAACTGCCCAATTAAAATGGAGAAGTTTTAGGTCTTTGTTTGGGAAATAAAGTATATTTAGGAAGACTTTTTTTTTTTTTTTTTTAGCTAGATAAGTCTAAGTTCTTTATGATTGTGAAGCACAGAACTAAAACACAAGTTCAGGAAACTCATGTATGTTAAAATCCTTATGTGTTTCTTATTTAAACAAGTTAAACCTGTAAATTATGGAAGAGAGTTAAATTTTTCATGGGCATAGTGTTATGCAAAAGTTAAACTATTTGGTTTGGAAAATAGTTTAAGAAGCTCTTGTGAAATTTAGAATTTGATGCTATGTAGTATAATGATGGAGATGGAAATAGAATTCTACCTGTCATCCAAGAGGCTGATGTTACTTCAGGGAAGTCTAGGTCTGTAACTCTTTGTGGATAGGGACTCTTTCTTTATTCACCCTCTTTCTGTCAAATTGTTGTAGTAAAATATTTATTTAGGTCAGGGCGCCTCATTAGAGACCCTCTTGGCATCTTAGGGGATAGTTCCTCATGGGTGACACACAGTGTTCTGCATTTTGTAGCATGTGTAGCAGCGAATACCTTGACCACTCAAGCAAAAATGCCAAATTTTAGGTGCTTACTAGGGGGGTGGTACCAGTTCTGGACGAGCACTACTGGCAGCTGAACTGTATGTCTAAAAAGTGCTTGGAATTACTCGGCTAAATATGTTAAAAGTTAGAGATAGTTTTTAAAAAGTATGGTGGCATTATTTTTATGAATGAATTGAATCACTCCATTTTATTCTTGGGTAATGAACAAAAGGTCTGTAAATTAGCCCCAATTGTATGGTGGACAAAAGTCGAAGCTTTATCAATGGCCAACATACTTATAGTATTAATGTGAGGAGAAACATTTATTGAATGAAGGTTTCCCTTATTATTTTAGCAAAAAAAGTTTAACTCTGATACTTATATAAATGAAGGTTTCTGCTAACCCATGGAAAAAAGAATGACGCTTCTGGTTTATCATGAAATAATTCAAGTGTAGCTTGAAGGCAGCCTCCCTTCTTTCGTGGATAGACTTTCCTCCATGTGGGCGCCAGGGACACCTGATACCACAGTTTCATGTTTTGTTTCCAGGATCAGTTCAGTGATATGAGAATCAGCATAAACCAGACGCCTCGGAACAGTGTTGACTTTGGGTTTACAGTAAAATGGGATCTTTCTGGGATCTTCGTAGCATCAGTTGAAGCAGGTAAATCTTAGATTTGGCTCTACTGAATTTTCTTCTCCTTTGGTGTTATCCTAAGGTGTGAACACAACCACAAAGACGCGTTTATTTTCTATAGGAGGAGAGCCCATGTATGAAAACTGCAGCAGTAAAGCCAGGAGATGCACTGTCTTCCCCAAGAGGGTTATAAGTTTACATATTATTTATTCTCCTCACCTCATTCATTTTTTATTTTGAAGAGTCGTAATTTTATGATATTTATAAGAATTTGTCAAAATTTTAGGCTTCATATTTGGAAATGGTAACAAATAGTACTTAAATGAAGATTCAGAAACAACTTACTGTGTTCAGCCATGTTTTGTGGTATATAGATGCTGTGTAGTAAATAGATGTTTTTGAGCATTCTGATGTATCTGTTGCCCAAGGAGTCTTCAGGATGCTTTGGGAGTTTTGCAAAAGGATCACTTCTCCTTCACCCAGGCTTATACTAAGTCAAGCCAGGGAATTCTTGGCAAAATATTACTGTAAGGCCTATAATGAAAATGAAAGAAAAGTATTGTGTTTGAGAGGAGTTGCTCATTTACATGTTTTAGCTATATAAATGTGCATGCTGACATTGGTTATTTCTTTCAAATTTCAAAATAGCTTTAATTAGATAGTAGTAGTCTTTAGAAGAGCCATTTAAAGCAGTTTGAAGTGACCATGTTTTCTTCTGCTCTGTTCCAGAGTGACTGTAGATTTGGAAGCTTAATTAAAGTGCTATATATTTAACGCTTTTTATTTAGAAGTAATTTAAGTTTTTCTTTGTTGTTAGGAGGCTAATCAAGAAATTTCACTGAAAAGATGAGTTGATCATTCTTTCTTAAATGTTAGTGAAGATGCCTGTTATAGAATAAAAATGCCTCTGGTGCTTTGTATATTGTAGATACTCAAATATTTTAAAGATTTAGTGACTTTCCTCTCCGTGAAAATAAAATATAAAAAATGATCAGTCGAGATTAATGTAATTTTTCCTTGATTTAAATAAGCAGTGATGAGTAGATCATTTCTTGTTTTAAAATTGGTTGTTTAATTACTTTGCATTATTTAGGTAGCCCAGCAGAATTTTCTCAGCTACAGGTAGATGATGAAATTATTGCTATTAACAACACCAAGTTTTCATATAAGGACACAAAAGAGTGGGAGGAAGCCATGGCTAATGCTCAAGAAACTGGAAACCTGGTAATGGATGTCAGACGCTATGGAAAGTCTGGTGAGTTGGTTTTACCACCACGTCTGGTTTACTAAATTGGGAACTGGTCTTTTGGCAGATGGTTGTAACAGCTTGCTTCAATAACTTTTTTTTTTTTTTTTTCCATTTTACTTATTTTTTGGCTTAAAGGTGTTTTGTGGTTATGTTGTGACAAATCTTGAATATCTCCTAGAATATTCTGTCACAAATCCTTTAGACTACCAAATTTACTGGCTGAATTATATACAGGCCTGACTTTGAATACAAATATGAACTGAAGGCTGTTGTAATTGTATCTGCATTCAGGATTCATATAACAATATTGAATTGAGTATTAAGCATTACACTATGATTTAACTTTCTCTACAGCACCATAACTGTAACTGGTGTGAGAGAGAATATGGTAGGTCATATTCCTGTTGTTGGTTCTTGAGGAATTTTCCATACGCATTCCATTAATGTTTTTCTTAGTTATTGAGGGTAGATGGGGGAAAGGCATTAAGCATCTCCAGTCCTAGTAAATTATAGTATCAAAATATAATACCCAGTCCTGGTTTACTGATTGGTTAGTAAATTTGCTAGTCCTCTCATTATTAACAGGATTTAACCATTGTGTTTTTGGGAAGGTGGTCGGTTGGCAAAAGCACTAAATTCTCCATTTCTCTCACTTGCTGCTTGATTTATCTGTCTTGTATATGTACATTTTGTCTATGTGCATTCAGTAACTTTGTTCTTTCCACTTCAACATTTATGTGTACTCATTACTTGATCTTCATGTGCCAATCAGACTGGGGAAAAGACCAACCTTCCCTGCCATTTACATGGCATAAAACTCTCAGTCTCACCAGTATGGCTACCAAAATTATAGGTTCACCTGAAACAAAGTGGATTGACACTACTTCTGGAATTTACAACTCAGACAAATCTTCAAATCTATCACTAACAACTGATTTCTCCGAAAGCCTTCAGAATTCTGTAAGTATTTTGATTAGTGGGGAGAATTTGTGTAGAGCATGCAATTATAGGAATTGTGTATGGGAAAAGAATTTATTTTCTTCGAACAAATTTTGATAGTACTTTTAAAACATAAATAGTTGAATAAGGTAACTTAGGGTAATGAGGATAAAATATACTTTTGAAAATCATAAAGACATTAAAACCAAAACCAAACTCACTGCTGTTGAGTTGATTCCAACTCATAGTGACCCTATAGGACAGAATAGAACTGCCCTATAGGGTTTCCACCGACCTTTGGGTTAGCGGCTGAGCACTTGACCACTGTGCCACCAGGGCTTCTTCATAAGACATTGCTCATTAATAATTAGAGTAATAGTGATATATATATAATGGTAAAATCAAAAGATCCCATGATGTCATTTGTAGGGTGTTTTTCACCAATCTTTTGTCATCATACACATCTCTCATTTCTCATTTTCACTTGTGCATGTGAAGTAGTACTTATGTAAAATTATAGACTATAGTTTTTCTATGCTTTCTTTAGTGTTTCTGTAAAATAAATGTAGTGATTGTGTGCAATTAAAAACCTTATGAGGCATTTTTAGTCCTTTTGTAGGTAAATCTGATGGGTGGACTTACAGATGTGGTTAAGAGATATTCGGTTATATTGATTCAAAAATAATTATAAGTTGGGTGAATTTTATGATATGTGAATTATATCTCATTAAAGCTGTTAAAAGGGGAAGATTATAAAGCAGAAACTTTTCTAGGTATCAAAGCAATACTTCTTCATATATAGTTTTTTTTAATGTGGTTTCTATTTATGATATGGATTGTTCATTTAAATAATTTAGTAATTACATTTGAACTTTCAATGAATTATTACACATTTATATTGACTCCTTTGATATCATTATCATTCTAAGGCACCCCAGTTTTATTTAATAAGAGGATCCTGCTGTATTGTGTCAGAAAGGTTTAAATATTAGAGAATTCTAGATTAAGCAAAATATGACTCTTTTGTTTAATCATAACTCCAAGCTAAATGGACTAATAATTATTTCACCCTTCGTGTTTCTTGGAACATTAATGACTGATTGAACTAAAAGCCATCCCTGCCTGCAGCTGGTCATTAATCCTTGCACAGATATTGAAGAATCATAAAAAAAATTTAAGTTTCTATTACAGGTAAAAGGCTAAAAGGAACACATTAATATTCTGAAAAGCTCATTTTTTTTGGAAGATATTTTCACTAATGGGAAATGCATTATTTAAGCCAAAAGTCCAGTTGGAGAGCATATTGTTAACAAGCACTTCCATTCTTTCCAGAATACTGAATCCAAAGAAATCAATGGAATTCGTGATGAAAGCAGTACTTTTGAATCAAAAGGTAAATGTCACCATTACAACTTACATTTATAGTATAGGAAAAGCAATAGCTCTCAAGTTCTGCTGTTATAAAAGTTACTACTGTGAGTGAAAGAAAAGCTAATCCACTTGCAAGTTGAAAGTAAAAGGTTAGCACACACAGATCCAGTTGCAGCCAGGTGGAAGGGCATTCAGTTCCAGGGTTGAATAGCTCAAGCACAGCTTCAGCAACACATTCTGGAGCTTTGAGTGCTGCCTGCCAAAGCCAAATAAGAAATACCGGTTTTCCCGAGGCCATCGCCTTCTCCCTATGGTATGCTGGCAGAGGGAAACTTACTTGAATTTGAAACGATGAATGAAGTTTCTTTTTTCTCTTCATAGTTTTGAGAGGGACAAACTTGGAGGCAGCTAGGCTTCATAGGAAAATGCCAATGCCAATAACAATTGTTAGCAAAAGTACCCATTTGTAATGAAAGGCAGGCAAAGTATCTAAGGACATTTTGTATTATGGAGTTATCACTCTTCCTTTTTCTGTCTGTCCATAAATAATTTAGCTACCACACACTGTGTGTTATTCCTTGATCATAAAAAATAAATAAGAAAGGCATGATATGCATAGGCAAGGGAAGAGACACAAAGAAGGTAACTTTACCATGGGAATAGATTGACTGGCATGGGGCTAGGTTTTCACATTGGTTTGGTGACTTTTAATTCGTTACTGCCAGTTCATAATGCATTATGTCAAAATTAACCAAACTGAGAAATTTCCCTTTCCTTATTGGTTCCTTATCTTTGCACTTCATTTCTGATTATTGAAAGTGACAATATTTTAAATATTTCAAATGACATTCTTTACTGAAGGAGTTTTTAAAACAAACATTACTTATTTTTTCTTCACGATACAAATCTAAGACATCCAGGTCCTGTTCTGCCAGTGACAAAGGCAGAGCCTACTGGTAAAAAAAACTAATTTTTAAATAATTATGGAATTATATGTAGGCCCTATCTTTTGAGGGTTTTGCTTAGAGAAGGAATCAGCAACTAGTGTCAGGTAATAATAGAATTTTATGAATAAAGTGAAGTATAATAGTCATTTACCACATCTTGTGACAGATCTGTGGGAGAATTCAGAATATAAGATTTCTTTTTTATCTGACTAAACTCCATTTGCTTTACTTAAATTAAAGAAAGTAACCTAAGATCTTGAAGACTTGGGCAAAATATTCTACTTAGAAGAATGTCTTGATTTTAGCATTTGTTTTTTTCTTTCCTTGGGTAGCATTTATTTCGTTACCCTTCTCCCCATTACTTTTAAGTTCCTTACTCACCAGTGTTGTGAAAACTCTTAGTTACAAGCGATTCCCTTATACCAGAAGAGATTTTGGAGCAATTAACCTAAGCCAAAATTTTTAATTTCCATTTCCCTAAAGCTTTGTGATGTAGCACGCAAGATAGTGCATTGTCTTCCCTAGCTGAAACTGTGATGCTCTCTGCCAAAATGTATTAAAAAAAATTTGCTCCTTCTACTAATTTGAATGTGGTATATACTACTAAAAATATGTGTGTATGTTTGCAATGAAATAAACCTTATCTTCTATGACCCTCTGTTTTGTCATTAAAAAAAAATAATAATGTTGCAGTAGATGAGAAATGTGTATAAAGTATCATTTAGTTTTCCAGTGGTGAGAGAGAAAAATGAATGACATGGTATTGATTGATTTCTTTTGTATTTCTCAACTAGCATCTGAACCTATTTCTTTGAAAAATTTAAAAAGGCGATCACAATTTTTTGAACAAGGTAAACCGCAAAGCTAACAGTTCATGTACTTTCATGGAATTGTTTCCACTCTCCATCTTCCTCAGGGTCTGTGGTGCTGAGCACTGAGCCTTTTCCGTTTGGCTGTCGTTATGACCAAGCAACGTAACCCATTTCCATTCTTTCCCCAGGGTCACCAGGTTTTTCTTACAGCTCGTGGGTCTACCTCTGTGGTAATGGGTCTTTGCGTGTCCTTTGTATTCTTCTAAAGGTTTTTGTTTTTTTCTTTTTAAACTGAGATGCAATTAAACACACACTTCTTTCTCCTGGTTAACAGTAAGAAATGAGGGATTTTATTCAAGCCTTGCTGCTTCCTACCCATTGCATACTATTAGATTACACCAACATAAAATTGGCCAAGTTTTTAAAACTCTGACTGATTTTTGGTTGTGGAGAATGCTCGAAATCCTGAATCAAGAGCAGAGTTATTTATTGCTATTGGGATGGTGGTTTTGGAGCATTAATATGACTGTTCTGTGGAATTTGAAGTAAGTTAAAAATAAATTAATTTTGACTGCAGCTGTAAACAAGAGCATTTTGAGGTCCTCTATGTTGGTGTAGTTGGGCAAGGCTTGCCTCCCGTGTGCTGTGCATGTGGCTTTCCTACACTTTCACGTGTGTCTAATACTCTGTCTCATGAAGGCAGTTCAAGCTCTGTGTTTTTCTATCGGGAGCTTAAAAGTTATAGCCAATGTTTGAGATTCAGTGGTACAGTCAGAGGAGAGTGTGCTGCTGCTGTCTGCAATGGTATTGTTCCTTACTTTTAAGATTATCAAAACATTTACAAACTTGCCTTATACTAAGATAGGTATTGTGTATTTGTGTTAATCACCTAGTATTCTTTCTTTGTTCCTTTAGGGTTTTTTTTTTTTTTAAACTGTAAATACAAATAGCTTACCACCTATGCATGTACAAGGTCTATTTGTGTCAGTACCCTTAGTGTTTTTGACTCTTTTTTTGGTTTGTTAAACTCCTATTTGTTTATGGTAATTTGATTAAAACAATAAGATACTCCTAGCTCAGAGTGGCTAACAGAAGATAATTCCTTTCTTTCTCTAGTCTAATTTTCACTCATTTTTCTTTAACAGGCTATTTTAGGGAGGAATATTTTCTTAAGCCTCAAAGTAGTTTTCTTTAAAAAATAATTGTGTAAGTGAATAATTTATTTGATGACAGGTGATGTTTCAGGAAAATTTAAAAATACCATATGACAGTGTATTTTCTGAAATCTATTCACCTTTTTATAATCATTGTACTATGTATAGACATACACAATTATGTAGGCCCCCTAAGGATATAAAGAATAAAACTATACCTCTCAGTTTACACATGAAGTTTTGAACGTTTGTGTTTCAAATAATAGGGGAGGAAAATAAAACGTTTCTTGAACATGTTTATTGCAGAGGCTTAATTACGAAAAGGAGTTTATCAGCAAGAAGACCTGAAAAATGTGACTTGCAGATGTCACATTGTAACTGAGTAGTGGCAAGCAAAAATTTGAATTTGAAAGATGTTTTAACGTTTGAAATTCTTTTTTTTTCTATTAGGCCACTGTATGCGATATTACCCATTTTATGAATAAAACAACCCTGAAACCCCTTCAGAAATATGCCATTAATCCAAACTAGTACCTAGTTGTAGTTTAGAAAAAAAAAAAGTTGTAGGTACAAAGGGTGCAGCTTTAGTATCTGACTACTGTCCATGGTTTATCTACTTTTTACTGCCTGTGAGTTTGAAAAATGAGTCGCAAACAGATGGAACTCAAGAGAAAGAAGGATTTACTGCTGCTGTTTTAAAAAAAAAATTGATGTCACTTGATATACTGGCACAGAGACAGCTAGTGATAAAACTTTCAGAAAGGAATTATTTTATAGAAATGCAGAAACTTACGTTGTATTTTTTTTTTCTTCCTCGCCTGTATGCTCTAATACAGGAAGCGCCGATTCTGTGGTTCCTGATGTAAGTTCTATTCATTTGTAATTTGGCATAAATAAGGTCAGCTTGGTAGGATGAATTACCAGACAGTAGCACTGTTTATAGTTCTTTTCAGTTGCATAAATAGTAATACTTCCAAGTTGAAAAGACCGATTTGGAGATATAAATTCACTTTCCTCCTTTGTACTGTTTAAACGAAGTGTGATATGAATAATTTATGTATATTAAGGAAATGGACTTCAGGTTTAATTGCCTCCATAAACTATTACCTCTATTACCGTGAGATTAGAAGAAATGGATGGTGCCCAGCTACCAGGACTGTACTGTTCTGATCAAGAACCCAACAGATGGATTCTGATCAAAAGGAAGAAAAGCATAGAACAGAGCTTCAAACTTGTATGGAAACCGGATTTACTGAATCCACTGAAGTAGGGGAACCCCTGAATCTAATGCCTGGAAATAATCTTTAAACCTTAAACCCAAACTGCCCCATGAAACCACCATTATTAAACTAAACAATAGTTTAGCCGAATTAGTAAAGAATGTTTGCCTTGAGCATTGGGTTCCCATAAAGAATTATCTATATGAGTTCAAACTGATAATAGTTAAGTCTAAAGTGCAGATGAGAGCTTTAAGGGGTAGAGCCTAAATTAATGGTGATGAAACAATACGGGTAGAAATAGTGAGAATGGTAACACAGTGTGAAGTATGTAACCAAGGCTGTTGAACCGGTTCATGTAGAAATTGTGAATGGATATATGTTTGGTTGTGTATATTGCCACCAAAAATAAATAAAATGTTAAAAAAAAACTTACTTATGCAAAAGTGGTTCAGTAGATGACTTAATGATGTTACATATTCTTTCTCTGTTTGTACCTCCTCTCCTTCCAACTGGTTAGCTTCCAGTTCCAACTATCAGTGCCCCGAGTCGCTGGGCGTGGGATCAAGAGGAGGAGCGAAAGCGGCAGGAGAGGTGGCAGAAAGAGCAGGACCGTCTACTGCAGGTAAAGTGGAATAATATGGAACAAGGCTTTCTTTAATTCTTTTTCCTGGTCAGCGTTACCCAGTATTGAGAACCAAATTAAAAAAAAAAATCTTAACAGCCAGTAACCTCATAATTAGCAAGTCTTTTGATATGTGGCACATTGTGTATTAAACAAGTACTTTACAATTTTAAAGACTCCCGGAGTCAACCTTTTAAAATTATTATTTATGAATACCTGTGTATACTTTTAGAGCATATGAGGGTTTTTAGTTTTGTGGATTTTCTAACATGAGTGAGAGGTTTAGTCTTTGTGACGACTTAAACTATTTATTCACTTTATTGTGGATAATTCAGTCCCCCTCACAATTAGCTAGAGGCTTTAATGAATTAGAATCACAGTAAAGAGTGGATTTAATTCTGTTTGACTTTCCCAACTTCTATATTTTTTAATTCAGTGTAAAATGTTTTCTGATTTAGGGACCAAAATCTGAGTGGTTAAATGAAAATAAAATCACTGTCTCAAAAGGTTTGTATGTAGGCTTACCAGTACCAGTTGCCATTGAGTCGATTCCGACTCATGGTGACCCTGTGTGTGTCAGAGTAGAACTGTGCCCCACAAGGTTTTCAGTGGCTGATTTTTCCAAAAAAAATTGCCAGTATTTTCTTCCAAGGTGTCTTTGGGTGGACTCAAACTCTAACCTTTCAGTTAGCACCTGAGGGCATTAACTGTTTGCGCTGCTCAGGAACTCTGATATGCAGGCTTATAAGTGACAAAGATGCTAGTGGAGACGATTCTTTTTAACATCATTAATCTATTAATTAATAAACATTTTATCTTTCCTTATAGGAGAAATATCAACGTGAACAGGAGAAACTGAGAGAAGAGTGGCAAAGGGCTAAGCAAGAGGCTGAGAGAGAGAATTCCAAGTACTTGAGTGAGGTAATGTTGGAGCATGCCTTTTGAGTTTTCTTCCTCCTCTTTACCTCATTGGTAAAATTATCTGAGAAATAGAAGATACGGCATTTCACTTGGCTTTTGGCCACATGTTCAGCTTATGTAGCTCTTTGAAAAATACAGTGAGCTCTGATTTGTTAGTATTTTGCTTTGATGTTTCCACTTTTCTCCTAGTTTCTCTGTTACTTCATTAAATAATCACACCAACAGAACCTAAGAACATCTTCCTCTTCTAAGTTATCTCAGTCACTCAAGCGTGGCCTTTTTTAGTGACAAAACGTTTCGCATTGTTTCAAGTGGAATTTTGGGTCAAGTACAGTAGGTGCCATCTAAAATAAAAGTATATATGCAGTTATTCTATATAAAATTTTAGAAATAAACAGATTTTAGATGAATTTCTTTTCTCACTGATCATTTAGGAACTGATGGTCCTAAACTCAAACAGCATTTCTCTAACCACACGAGAGCCTACCATTGCCACCTGGGAAGCCACCTGGAGCGAAGGGTTCAAGTCTTCTGACAGGGAAGGAACCAGAGCAGGGAAGGAGGAGAGGAGACAGCAGCAAGAGGAAGGTGTTAATGAGGACCAAAGGAGGAAGCTGCAGGAACAACTCATTCTTGAGAATGAGAAGAAACTGAAGGAGCAACAATATCAGGAAGAGCAAGACCAGAAGAGGCGTCAGGCTGAGGCTGAGGAGCAGAAACGACGTCAGGCCGAGGTCAAGGAGCAGAAACGACGTCAGGCCGAGGTCGAGGAGCAGAAGAGGCGTCAGGCTGAGGTTGAGGAGCAGAAGCGGCATCAGGCCGAGGTCGAGGAGCAGAAGAGGCGTCAGGCTGAGGTTGAGGAGCAGAAGCGGCATCAGGCCGAGGTCGAGGAGCAGAAGAGGCGTCAGGCTGAGGTTGAGGAGCAGAAGCGGCATCAGGCCGAGGTCAAGGAGCAGAAGAGGCGTGAGGTCGAGGAGCAGAAGAGGCATCAGGCCAAGGTCGAGGAGCAGAAGAGGCGTCAGGCCGAGGTCGAGGAGCAGAAGTGGCGTCAGATTGAGGAGCAGAAACGACGTGCAGAAGAACAGAAGCGCCAAGCAGAAAGAGAAAGGGAGACTTCGGTGAAAATATACCAGTATAGAAGGTCTGTCCCCACAGCCAAGGGCTCACATGATTTTAATGGGCTTTGCTTAGCTGTATCTGTTCCTCACTGCAAATGGCACCTCATTGATCTTTCTGCTCCCTACCATCAATTCTCTATGCAGGTGAACACAAGCAGCCCAAGGGGACCCTTTAAATTGTTAATCTGATCATGTCCTCCTACTTTCTTGCTCAGAGTGCTCCAAAGAGCTTACCATCCAAAGTCCTTGCCATGGCCTAAAAGGCTCCTATAAGCTACATCTTGACCGTCTTCTCTACCTAGCTTCCTACCACCCTTCCACTCACTCACTCTGTTCCGGCCACCCTGGCCTTCTTTTGATTCCTTGAAAGTACCCAACATATTCTGCTCCTAGACTTTTGCACTTTCTAGTCCCTCTGCCTGGACAAGCATCCCTCACATAACTGTTTGCCTTGCTTACTCCTTTTCTTCAAATCTCTGCTCAAACATCACTTTCTCAGACTTACCAGAATGTGTGGTTTAAAATACATGCCTCTTTTACACCCCTTCTCTCTCTCTCTGCCATTATCCTGTTTTATATTATGCATTTATTTGCTTGTCTGTTGGTCTGCCTGCCCCAGTAAAGTGTAATATTATGAAGGTATTGATTTTAGGTTGTACACTTCTGTAGCCCAGCCCTAGAACAGTACTCTCAGAGCAGGCACTCAGTATATACTTGAAGAATGAATGAAAAGTGAACAAGTGAGTAAATAGATGGGAAATATCTGTTAGAGATCTATTTTCTGCAGTGTTTGGTTGGAATACTTTGGTATGTTTAGTTTTTTAAACCAGAAAACGTTCTCATAGAGTGTCTAGAATACCATTATTTTGGTATATAATTCTTCAACTCAGGGAAGGCCTTAACACTTAGTATTTTGACTAAAATCTCTTTTCCATCATCTAGGCCTATTGATTCCTATGATATACCAAAGCAAGGAGAAGGATCTTCAGGTTTGCTTCCAAGTGACAGGTTTGTAAAACATTTCATTATTACTAGTGATGTCAGGATAAAGCATCGAAAATAAATCAACTGCTTTACCAATCATTCTCTTTGGTGTTTTTCCTTCATAAATGTGAAACAGATGCTCTTAATGTGACATATTTAAAATATTATATTCTGTGTTTTAATAATAAATCCTAGGTTGGTAGAAATTGGCTTCAGATGAACCTTCCAGGACATGCCTAGATGTCTTGTACAATTGCTTTAGCCCCTTGTCTTCTGTGGAATACAAAGAGACCTTGCTGGTTTATCTTTGTATCAGGTAACTTTTTCTGTGTAACAAACTACCTCTAAACTTTGTTGTTTAGCTCATGGTCGTCTTGATCAGCATATTGCACTGGAGTCAGTTGGGCAGTTCTGGTCTTGAATCTGCCCATGTGTCTGCTACTGGTTAGTTAGGCAGTTCTGTTTTTGGGGGCTCGGCTGGCTGTCAGCCAGGGAAATGACGGCAACAGGCCATATGTGTCTCAACATCCAGCAGGCAAGTGTGGAGATATATATATATAGAGAGAGAAAGAGACAGAGAATGACTGAGCAGGGTAGAAAGAGAGTGTTAAAAGAGGGGATGCACGCAAGGTATCTTGAGGTCACCATTGCTTCTACCACATTCTGTTGTCTAAAGTAAAGTCATAAGGCGAGCTCAGGTTCATGGAGAGCAGAGAATTTCTATCTCTTTGTGGGAGGAGTCACACCGCAAGGGGCATGGATACAGAGAAAGGAAGAACAGTGTCCAGGTTTTGCAATCTACCGTAAAAACCAAAACCAAACCCACTGCCATCAAGTCAGTTCCAACTCATAGCAACCCCATAGGGTTTCCAAGGCTGTAAATCTCTGTGGAAGGAGACTTGCCGCATCTTTCTCCCACGGAGCCGCTGGTGGTTTCAAACTGTCGACGTTTTGGTTAGCAGTTGATCGCTTTAACCACTGCACCATCAGGGCTCCTATATAATAAACTTTGTTTTAAGGAGGTGATGATGTACAATGGCTTAAACTTACCCAAAAAGATGTTTTATCGGATATCTGAAATGAGAACCTTTCTCGGAGACGGCTTAGTTAGAACCAGTTAGTAGTCAGATATGGAGGGAATAAGGATAGGATTTCAAGTATCTGAAAAGTTAATACATGTCTTAAAATTTTCTAAGTCATTAAATTTATTTAAAGTAATTTTAAAAATGTTTTGTGTTTATGAAATTACTAAGGACTTCTGAACAGAGTCTGTCCGTAAATAATCTAGTGTTTGGCCATTAACATCGATGTTTTCTAAGCTCAATTTCTCCCTTAGTAAATTTGCTTTCCTTGCTAAACTTACAGACTGTTATAGCTTTAGACAGTTGGGATGGCTGAATGAGGCTCAGAATAGTTAGGTCAAAGACAAGGAATAACCAAGTAGGAGTAGACTGACAATAAGCTAGAAAAAAAAAAAATAGTGATAAATGGCATAACTTTCTAGGTAACTGTTTATTTCTCTTTTAAAAAAACGATTGATTTATTTGTATATTTAAAGAAGCTTTATTTATGCAGCTCATTACCTTGGGGGAAAACAGTGAGGATGCAGAGAAAGGAAACTTAAAGAATCCTGAAAATATGGAACACCTCTAGGCAGTCATGATGTAGCATGCCCTAGAGGCATTAAGGAGTATTGCTAGACATCTGATAATAAAAAGTATTTTCTTTTATGTAAATAGAAGTGATACCATTGGTGAGTACTGTCTTAACAGTTGTGATACCTTGTCAGTATGTATTATATATGGTTATACATTATTATATGTTATTGTATTATATACATATATATGCGTATATTCATGTACACATCCATATATAATATCACATACTATTATGTATGTTTATTATTGTTGTTTTTACTATTATTATTTTTGAAGCTCAGTGTGCCTAGGAGGATGAGATCAACATATCTTGATTTATAGACCTAAGGAAGTCAGGTACTTTCAGATGTTGGTTAGGGCAATAAACTCCAGTACCTCTTTGAAACACTAGGGTAGCATTTGGTAAGTTGCTGTTTCTGAGTTGGCAGTGGTACCCTAATGCCCGAGAAGTTGGTATCACCACCCTCAGGCAGCGTGGAGGAAGTGGGACAAGCTGGTTTCAGGTATTCTGATGACAGATGCTTTGTACAGCCTGGTAAGACTGAGATCTAGAAGGAGTGCAAGTGCAAAAATTGGTTAAAAAAAAAAATTATAGCTTTAATCATCGTACAAGTTGGAGAAGTACTGTCACATGCTTATATTATTTCTAGCATCTACTCTTCTGTTTTGGGGTGCCACTGTTGTCAGCTAGTTAGTGCAACATGAAAAATTACTTGATATAAAAATAAATATAGCTCTTAACAGACATAGAAAATAAATCAACTGCTTTAAAAAGCAATCTCTTTGATGTGTTTCCTTCATAAATATGAAAAAAAGATGCTCTTAATATGACATATTTAAAATATTATATTCTGTGTTTTAGGAATAAATCCAGATCCACTACAGAACTGGATGATTACTCCACAAATAAAAATGGTAAATGTGATTTGTTTTTTCAAATGTCTTCAGTACAATTGCTTATTGATGCTATTGCATGCTATCTATGATCAGTATTTTTAAGGTCAAGATATTTCAGGTTCATTAAAACTACATAATTGAAATACTTACTGAGTATTTTTAGCAGTTGTGTATAAAAACAACAAACTAGTTATTTTGTGCTTATTTTGGCTTTAGTTTATAATGAAGAGAATAGGAGATATTTTTGAGTCTTATATAGCTAATGAAATATGTGGAAATTTTGCAAAGTGATGCTGATACAGTTTTATTTAGTAGATTTCATCTTGCAGCCAAAGAAATTAGACTGAAAAGATTCCTGCAGAATAATGGAGAACTTAAAAATTGTGTATGAATTTGAAACTGTACGTTTAAATGCCAAAATGTCAAAAAAAAAAAAAATCCAGAACGATAATGATTTCTCTAACTTGGCAAACATCATTGGAACCAGAAATTGTTAGTATAAAGTGTATTTTTGAAGCACACATGTAAGTAAAATTGCATAATTAAGAAAAAAAGCTCCTAAGCAATTAGCATTATTTTAAATTGGGTTTGTATATGCAAATGCCAAAGTAGATCAGGAGATGGAGAGAAAATAAATCTCTGTGGTCAGATGATGTTTCCTGATTCAAACTGAGGTGGGGATGATATTTCAAAGTTGTGAATGTTTTACTCAAATCAGAAATGAATAGGTAAATCCAGTGAGACAAAGCCCTTAGGATAAAAGCTTAACTTGTCCTTAATAAATTCAACATCCAAACATCCAAATTATAGTTCTGGCAGTTTCTTAGAGCAGACACAAGTCTGATAACATTCATGGGTTATCATTTGGATGACTTGGATATTTTTTTAAGTTCACAAAAGCCATTTCAGTGGCTCAGATACACTTCGATTTCTACAGTGTGGTTAAGATTTATTCCATGATTTATGCTCTGAGAGCTTGAATCATGCAAGCTGGAGGTACATGCACTCAGGTCTCTTCTCACTCCCCAGTGGGAGTATAAATTTTTTGAAAGAAGAATACTCCCTGATAGCATGCACTTGACTGATTTAATTCTGGAAGGAAGGGAAGAGTAGAAGAAAAACTATTTCTACATCAATCTCTATAAACATAATATTGCTGCAATCAACCTCCTTAGTTGTTGAATGTGTTTTTTGGTGTTCCTTTGGCTGTGGCATTGGAATTCCCAGGAATCAGAGACTGTTAACATTAAGGTCTCATGCAGCATCCTCCATGTGAATTGATCATGTTAGCACATGTGCACACCGTCACATTTTTGGCAGTACTGTATTTGGAGATTTATCCATTATCACTTTTTATGTACGAATCCTGAAGTTTTTGATGTGTTAATTTAGGAAGCAGTAAATATTTGGACCAAATTGGGAGCACCAGCACTTTACAGAAGAGCTCCATGAAGGACAAAGTCCCATCAGGAGCGGAGTTGGAGAGACAGCAGATCCTTCAAGAAATGCGGAAGAGAACATCCCTTCAAGATGACAACAGCTGGATCCGACAGCGCAGCTCCAGTGTAAATAAAGAGCCTATTAGTCTGCCCGGAATAATGAGAAGGTACGAGACATCTTAGGAATTATTTCCTGTTCTCTATTCTTGCTGAGGGTGGAAACCTCAGCATGACCCATATTGGCTTAATAAATGAGAGACCGAGGTGGGAGAACAGGAAAGGCACCTTTATTTCATTGTACGAGAAAATGGAGTCAGTCGGAGCTGCTGCTGCCAAGTCTGCTCACCAAGGGCAGGCAGGCAAATTACTTTTTTAAAATTTTATTTTATTTTTATTGTACTTCAGGTGAAGGCTTACAGAACAAATAGTTTCTCATGAAACAGAAGTACACATGTTGTTTTATAACATTGGTTAACAACCCCACAACATATCAACCCTCTAACTTCTCAACCTCTTTTTTTTTTTTTGGTGAAAATACACATAACCAAATATATACCATTTCAAAAACTTCTACATGCACAGTTTGGTGACATAGACTACGCTCTTCCAATTGTGCTGTTATCCTCACTTAAGATGAAGGCTTACAGAACAAAATAGTTTCTCATTTAACAGTTACTACAAATGTTGCCCTATGACAATGGTTAACAATCTCACAACACATCAACAATATCCTTACTCAACCTTGGGTTCCCTATCACCAGCTTCCTCGTCCCCTTCTGCCTTCTGGCCCTTGCCACTGGACTCCTGTACCTCGTTAGTCTCATTTGGTTTTACGGGGCTGTCCACTCCCAGGCTGAACAGTGAACCTGGGCGGTAACTTCACCACTGAGCTAAAAGGGTGTCTAGGGGCCATACTCTTGGGGGTTTCTCCAGTCTCCTTTAGGCCAGTAAATCTGGTCTTTTTTTGTGAGTTAGAATTATGCTCTACATCCTTCTCCAGCTCTGTCCAGAACCCTCTGTTGTGATCCCGGTCAGAGCAGTCAGTGGTGGTAGCCGGGCACCATCTAGCTGTACTGGACTCAGTCCGGTGGAGGCCTTGGTAGCTGTGGACAATTAGTCCTTTGGACTAATCTTTCCCTTGTATCCTGTTCTCTTCATTCTCCCTTGCTCCCGAAGGGATGAGACCAATGGAGTATCTTAAATGGCCGCTCACAGGCTTTAAGACCCCAGACACTACTCACCAAGGTAGAAGGTAGAGCATTGTCTTTATAAGCTGTGTCATGCCAGTTGAGCTAGATGTACCCCGAGACCATGGTCCCCAGAGCCCTCCACCCAGCAATTCAGTCCCTCAGGGAGTTTGGATGTGTCTGTGGGGCATATATGACCTTACCTAGTACAAGTTGTGCTAATTTCTCCTGTATTGTGTACTCTCTCACCCTTCACCCAAGATGCCACTTATCTATTATCTAGTATTTACCCCTCACCCCTCCCATCCCTGGTAACCAACAAAGATGGTTACATTTTGTGTGTGAACTTTTTCATGTGGTTTTGCAATAGAGGTCTCATACAATATTTGTCCTTTTGTGATTGACTTATTTCACTCAGCATAATGTCCTCCAGTTTCATCCATGTTATGAGATGGTCCACAGATTCATTGTTGTTCTTTCTCGTTGCATGGTACTCCACTGTGTGTATGTACCATAGTTTGTTTATCCATTCATCTGTTGATGGGCGTCTAGGTTGTTTCCATCGTTTTGCTATTGTGAACAATGCTGCCATGAACATAGGTGTGCATATGTCTATTCGATTGACAACCTTATTTCTTTAGGATATATTCCTAGGAGTGGGATTGCTGGATCAAATGGTATGTCTATTTCTAGCTTTCTGAGGAAGCGCCATATCATTTCTAAAAATGGTTGTATCATTTTGCATTCCCACCAGCAGTGCATAAGTGTTCCGATCTCCCCACAGCCCCTCCAACATTTGTTATTTCCAGTGTTTTTGATTCGTGCCAGTAATGCTGGGGTGAGATGGTATCTCATTGTGGTTTTAATTTGCATTTCCCTAATGGCTAGTGATCGGGAGCATTTCCTCATGTGTCTGTTGGCCATTTGAACGTCCTCTTTGGTGAAGTGTCTGTTCATTTCCTTTGTCCCTTTTTTAATAGGATTATTTGTCTTGTTGTTGTAGAGGTGTTGGATTTTCTTGTAGATTATGGAGATTAGACCTTTGTCTGACTTGTACTGTCCAAAATTTTTTCCCAGTCTGTAGGTTCTCTTTTGACTCTTTTGGTGACGTCTTTTGAAGAGCATAGGTGTTTGATTTTTAGAAGATCCCAGTTATCTAGCTTATCTGTTGGGTTTTGTGCGTTGATGGTTATGGTTTGTATCCTGTTAATGCCATGTGTTAAGGCCTGAAGTGTTGGTCCTATTTTTTCTTCTATGAACTTTATAGTTTTAGGCTTTATATTCAGGTCTTTGATCCATTTTGAAGTAGTTTTTGTATACGGTGTGAGGTAGGGGTCCTGTTTCAGTTTTTTGCAGATGGAGATCCAGGTTTGCCAGCACCATTTGTTAAAAAGACTGTCTTTTCCCCATTTGATGGACTTTGGGCCCTTGTCAAAGATCAGGTGACCATAGGTGGATGGATTTACATCTGGGTTCTCAATTCTGTTCCATTGGTCAATGTCTCTGTCGTTGTACCAGTACCAGGCTGTTTTGACTACTGTAGCTGTATAGTAGGTTCTGAAGTCAGGTAGTGTGAGTCCTCCAACTTTATTCTTCTTCTTCAGTAGTGCTTTACTTATTTGGGGCTTCTTCCCTTTCCATATAAAGTTAATGATTAGTTTTTCCATCTCTTTGAAGAATGTTGTTGGTATTTGGATAGGGATCGCATTGTATTTGTAAATTGCTTTGGGTAGAATTGTCATTTTCACAATGTTGAGTCTGCCTATCCATGAGCATGGTATATTTTTCCATTTATGTGGATCTCTTTGGGTTTCATGCAGTAGTGTTTTGTAGTTTTCTTTGTATAGGTCTTTTACATCCCTGGTCAGATTTATTCCTAAGTATTTTCTCTTTTTAGGGGCTATTGAAAATGGTATTGTTTTCCTGATTTCCTTTTCATCGTTCTCCTTATTGGTGTATACGAATCCAACTGATTTTTTAATGTTTATCTTGTATCCTACTACTCTGCTGAATCTTTCTATTAGTTCCAGTAGATTTCTCGTGGAGTCTTTAGGGTTTTCTGTGTATAGTATCATATTATCTGCAAACAGGGACAGTTTAACTTCTTCATTACCAATTTGGATGCCCTTTATTTCTTTTTCTTGCCTTATTGCTCTAGCTAGAACTTCCAGCACAATGTTAGATAGGAGTGGTGATAAAGGGCATCCTTGTCTTGTTCTTGTTTTCAAGGGGAATGTTTTCAGCCTCTCTCCATTAAGAATGATGTTGGCCATTGGTTTTGCATAGATGCCCTTTTTTATGTTGAGAAATTTCCCTTCTATACCTATTTGATTGAGAGTTTTTAATCAGGAATGGGTGTTGGACTTTGTCAAATGCCTCTTCTGTGTCAATGGAGATGATCATGTGATTCTTTTCTTTCCTTTTATTGATGTGGTGGATTGCGTTGATTGATTTTCTAATGTTGAACCATCCTTGCATACCTGGTATGAATCCTACTTGGTCGTGGTGTATTATTTTTTTGATATGATGCTGAATTCTATTGGCTAGAAGTTTGTTCAGAATTTTTGCATCTATGTTCATGAGAGATATTGGTCTGTAATTTTCTTTTTTTGTTACGTCTTTGCCTGGTTTTGGTATCAGCGTTATGCTGGCTTCATAGAATGAATTTGGAAGTGTTGCTTCCTCTTCTATGCTCTGAAATAGCTTGAGTAGAACCGGTACAAGCTCTTCTGTAAATGTTTTGTAGAATTCTCCAGTGAAGCCATCTGGGTCAGGGCTTTTTTAGGTTTCTGAGTTTTTTTTATTACCTTTTCCGTCTCTTCTCTTGTTATGGATCTGTTTAGATTTTCAACATCACTTTGTTGTAGTTTGGGTAGGCCGTGTGTTTCTAGAAATTTATCCATTTCCTCTAGGTTTTCAAATTTGTTGGAGTATAGTTTTTCATAATATTCTGTTATAATCCTTTTTATTTCAGTTGGGTCTGTTGTAATGTCCCCCATTTCACTTCTTATTTGGGTTATTTGTGTCCTCTCCTGTTTTTCTTTTGTCAGTCTGGCCAGTGGTTTGTCGATTTTGTTGATTCTTTCGGAGAACCAACTTTTGGTTTTGTTGATTCTTTCTATTGTTTTTCTGTTCTCTATTTCATTTATTTCTGCTCTGATCTTTACTATTTCCTTTCTTCCGGTGGTTGTGGGCTTTTTTTGCTGTTCTCTATTTGTTTGAGTTCTGTAGTTAATGTTTTGATTTTGTCCCTTTCTTCTTTTTTGATATGTGCATCTATTGCTATAAATTGTCCTCTGAGGACTGTCTTTGCTGTGTCCCAAAGGTTTTGGTATGATGTGTTTTCATTCTCATTTGATTCTAGGAATTTTTTGATTCCATCTCTGATTTCTTCTATTACCCAGTTGTGTGTCAGTAGGGTATTATTCAGTTTCCATGTAGTTGATTTTTTTCCTTGCTCTTTCTATTGTTAATTTCTACCTTGATGGCATTATGGTCAGAGAAGATACTGTGAATTATCTCAACGTTTTGGATCTTGTTGAGGATTGCTCTGTGGCCTAAGATGTGGTCTATTCTGGAGAACGTTCCATGTGCATTGGAAAAGAATGTGTACTTTGCAGTGGTTGGATGGAGTGTTCTATATATGTCTATGAGGTCAAGTTGGCTGATTGTGCCCTTTAGGTCTTCTGTAACTTTGCTGAGTTTCTTCTTAGTTGTTCTGTCCTTTACTGAGAGTGGTGTGTTGAAGTCTGCTACTATTATTGTGGAACTGTCAGTTTCTCTTTTCAGTGTTGTTAGAGTTTGTTTTATGTATTTTGGAGCCCTGTCATTGGGTGCGTAGATGTTTATTATGGTTATGTCTTCATGATGGATCATCCCCTTAATCATTTTATAGTGTCCTTCTTTGTCTTTTATGATAGATTTTGTTTTAAAGTCTATTTTATCTGAGATTAGAATTGCCACTCCTGCTCTTTTTTGGTAGTTGTTAGCTTGATATATTTTTTTCCAACCTTTGACTTTTAATAAGTTCACATCTTTGTTTCTAAGGTGTGTCTCCTGTAGACAGCATATTGATGGATCCTGTTTTCTTATCCATTCTGTCACTCTTCATCTCTTTATGGGTGCATTGTGTCCGTTTACATTCAGTGTAATAATTGATAGATGTGGGTTTGTTGTTGTCATTTTGTAGTGCTTTTTTTTGTGGTCCTGACGTTTTGTTTGTTCTTCTTACTCTCTTGTGCTGAGTTACTTTTGTTTGTGGATTTTTTTTTCATGTCTTTTGTTTTTGTAGGTTTTGTTTTTGCTGAGACTTGATGATTTTCCTTTTTTTTTTTGTGAGTATGTTTGTTAACTTTCTTTGTGGTTACCATAAATTTTACCCTTATCTTTCTAAGTTGGAAGCAGTCTACCATTGCTTGGTATCGCCTTGCCTTCCTCTCCATTAGAAGGTTCTATACCTATGCCATTTATTCCTTCTTTTATCATTTTGATGTTGTTGTCATTTACTGATTAACTGCTCTGATTCCCTGTCGTATTTCTTTTGGTTTTGGATAGTTCTCGAGAGTTCATTTCCTAGATTGGTATCTGGCTGGTACGATCTCTCCTCACTCTCGGTTCTCTGTCAGTTTTGTCACTTCATTTGGTGCTTGGCTGAGTTCTTTGTCTCTTCATTTGATGTTTTAAGGTTTCAGGATTGTTGTATTCTCTGTTCGGCTTAGTTTTTCAGATCTTTGCTTTGGAGGGACGGCATCGTGCTTCTGCCTAGAGCGCCGTTTTCCAGGCAAGTTACTTTTAAAGGGATTTACAAGTAGGAAGTTCATACAAATTACGTCAGCAACATTCTTAATCATACTACGCAGGCGAAATGGGGTTTACATATAACCTCCAGGCAAAGGCCGGATTCAGATGCAAAGCTAGGGGGAAGAGGGGAGCCGTAGAAGAAATAATTTTTCAATACAATACTGTAGGACAGGAAGCAGGTAGAGAATACAGTACTGTGGGGGCTCTGTATGACTATGAGACAGATGAATTTTTGGCATTCTGAGTGTTTTGGGCAGAAGGGATGTCATCTTAATTTCTTCTCCTACTTACCTAAGGTTTAGTGGAAGAAAAGGAAGTAGAGCAAGTGTCACTGAGCACCTTTTATCTGCCAGACACTTGCTGATTGGTTTGTCTGCACCATCTCACTTAATCTGGGGAATATGTTTTAGGGCAAGGACAGTTATTCAATTTTTCCATATGGGGAAACTGTGGCTCAAGCAGGAAAGACGCTTGGCCAAAACCACATGGCTAATAAGTCGCAAACCTGGATGTTACACTCTGAAGTGGGATTCAGACAGTCAAATAACTTATGGTGCTCTTAGTGTTTTCTTGGCTGCTGAACATTAAAAAAATAATATTTGCTTATATAATGAGATAATGGTTAGGTTGGAATCAATGATAATAGTGTTCACGAAGTGTGAAAACCTAATTTTTGTATCGTTAGAAGGTTAAGTATGTAGATATAAATTAATTGGATATAAGTAGATGGATATTTTAAAAGATGTATCTTGGAGAAGTGAAATGTTGCATCTACCCTGAATCAGTATTTCCACAGCTGAGAAACAATTGGGGAAAAATTATGTACAATGCATGACAGACAAAGGGCTAATTATCTCAATATACAAATAACTTTTATAAATTGGTAAATAAACTGTAGCAACTTTATAAAACCATAGAAGAGTGATATAAACAGGCAGTTCATATAAACAGGCAATAAAGATATAAAAACATGCTCAACACTACTCCTAAAACAGCAGCAATATACCTCTTTCATCTATCAGATTTTTAGAGAGTTAAAAGATTGATTAAACCTAATATTGACAATTGTATGAGGAAATAGGACAGTTTTTCAGTGTGTATTTAGCAAAAGTTTATATGCCTGTACCCTGTGAGTAATTTAATTTTCTAGCACTTTATCTTCTATATATATTTGGACAATTTTGCAAAAATATACTCTATTTTTACACAAATAACGTGCACCTTCTATGTTTGTTTGCCAACCATGCCTTCCCCCATGAGTCATTTTCATAAGCATGCTATGCTAATTTTTTTAGAGCAGCATGTTAAAAAAATTGACATAGCAGCTCTTATGAAGATACCTCACGGGGGCCGGTGGGGAGGGGTGCAGGGTGTGGTCACCAAACAAACAGAAGGCATGGTCTATTTGCATGAAAATATGGTGCCCCAGTGTGTTCTTTGAAAAATTATTGGCAATAACAAAAGAAAAACAGAAGATATAATTTCAGTTTCTATTATTAAGAGATAGTGCAAACGGTTACCATGCTTGGCTGCTAACTGAAAAGTTGGAGGTTTGAATCTACCCAGAGGTACCTCAGAAGAAAGGCCTGGTGATCTACTTCCAAAAAATCAGCCACTGAAAACCCTATGGAGCACAGTTCTACTCAGACACACATGGCGTGGCCATGAATTGGAATTAACTTTAAGGCAACTGGTTAACAGGTTGAGTACTAGTTAAATAAATAGTGGCACACCACCAAGGTAGCTAAGAGTCAGAATTGATTTGGTGGTGATGGTTTTTTTTTTTTTTCCCCCCCTTAAAGAATGAAAGAGACACACTGCCTTGAATGTGTGGGTTAAAACAATTCATTATCTCTCACGGTTCTGTGGGTTAACTGGGCACTTTTTTCTGCTTGGCTAGGGTGTTTGGGTAGCTGCAATCATTTAGAGCAGATATGGGCAATTTTTGTGTGTGTGTGTAAAGGAAATAGTAAATAATTTAGACTTTGTAGGCCACATAGGTCTCTGTCATAATATGCTTCTTCTTTTTAAATTTTTTTTCTTAAATAACTGTTTGAAAATGTAAGGAAACATTGTTAGCTCAGGGCCACACAGACCCTATTGTGGCCTGTAATTTTCTGACCCCTAATCTAGAGGCTTTACTGGGAGGTCACCTGTTGTTGATTGGGAGCCTCTGTTGTCCACATGGGTGGGGTCTCTACATAGCTGCTTGGGCTGCACCATGGCATGGCATGGATCCAGAGAGGAACCCTTCCAGGAGAGCAAGCCCCAATATGCAAGTGATTATTAAACCTCCATTTGCATCATGCTTGCTGATCCCCACTGGCCAAAGTTAGCCACATGGCCAGGGCCAGAGTCAGTGGGGCAGACTACACAAGCGCATGAATACCAGGGTGCATGGTTCATTGGGGGGCACCAAAGTCCAGTCTGTCTTCTAAACTGATAGGAAGAGAGTTTCAGGTAATATATGTTTAGTGGAAAAAAGCAAGCTACTGAAGAATATGTGTTGTAGAATAATCCTGTATTTTTAAATATGTTAAATACATCACTATGTTACATATGTATATAGAGATGGTTGTATTTACTTATGTAAGTTTGTATGTGTATGTAAATATGTGCTTCTGTATGTGAGAAAAGGCCCAAAAGATACAGAATTAACAGTGGGAATTAGGGTAGGTGAGTTTTCTTAAGTAAGAGAGGGGGGACTCTTATCTCTTTCTCAGATACCCTTCTATACTGCTTGTATTTTTTTTTAACATGATAATATATTACTTTTATAATTTTAAAAGGAAAACAAAATTTTCAAACCTGGGCTAAGAAATTTTTAAAAACAACAATAACAAAATTGCCCATGTAAGGGAAAAATAATTCAGTTAGTTTTTGTAGATGAGTGTTGAGATATTTTTAAGTATGAGTATTAATTGATATTTTTAATATGTATTTAAGAGATCTTTTTCAAAAAGTTATATTTAAGTCAGTTTGTAAGCTAAATCCTGTTTTAATGCATATTTAGTTTAAGCGAGTGGTCTGTGAATTCTTCACAATGTGAAATTCAACAGTTGTTTAAATGGATGGTTTTGGTTGGTGAGTGAATGAAGATCGCATAGTAGGCATGGCTTGGACTGCTTTGGAGTCAGAAGGCTTTGGTTTGAAAACCAGTTCCACCACTTACTAGCTGTTTTATTATGGGCAAGTTACAGAATTTCTCTGATACTTAAGAACAATTCTATATAGTGTTGTGAGGATTAAATAAGTTTAATATTTTTTGTGAAAGTATCTAGCCTAAAACCTGGCATATGTAAATGCTTTAAAAAAAATTTTTTTTTGATTGGGGTTTAAAAAGAGTTTTAAGCCTGATATATCTAAACTATTGAATATTTAAAGGATGAATGGCTATCTTCTGAATTTTAGCATTAGTTTAGTTTTGTTTTTAAGACTTTTCTTCATAAATTTCCCCTCCCCCCAACTTTGGTTGGTATTTACCTAAACCAACCAAACCAAACCCTGTGCTGTCAAGCCTATTCTGACTCATAGCAACCCTATAGGACAGGGTAGAACTACCCCATAGGGTTTCCAAGGAGTGGCTGGTGGATTCAAACTGCTGACCTTTTGGTTAGCAGCTGAGCTTTTAACCACTGTGCCACCAGGGCTTCTTTATTTAAGTACCAAGTAATTAAAAATAAAAATAAATGGAGGTTGATTGAAATGTGAAACATCATGATGTTTCTAATGAGAAACTTTTCTAGTGAGAAACTTTCCTTGTTCAAGGTGATTTTATACGTAAGTAGATTTTTTATTTAATACCTGCTTACAAAATATCTAAAATGGATATTTTAGCAACTGTAATGATATGTTGGAGTCCTTGGGTGGTGCAAATGCTTAATGTGCTCAGCTACTAACCAAAAAGTTGGTGGTTTGAGACCATCCAGAGGCACCTTGAAAGAAAGGCCTGGTGATCTATTTCTGAAAAATCAGCCATTGAAAACCCAGTGGCTCACAGTTCTCCTCTGACACAAATGAGGTTACCATGAGTTGGAGTCGACTGGATGGCAACTGTTTTTGTAGTAATTTATTAAATAAATTTATATCATGCCTATTTTGATGAATCCTTTATTATGTTTCAGAGGTGAATCTCTAGATAACCTGGATTCACCAAGATCCAATTCTTGGAGACAGTCTCCTTGGCTCAATCAGCCTACAGGATTCCATACATCTTCCTCTGTTCAAGACTTCAGTCGCCCACCACCTCAGCTGGTGTCCACGTCAAACCGTGCCTACATGCGAAACCCAGCCTCCAGTTTACCCCCTCCTTCAGCTGGTTCCATGAAGACTGTGGCCACAGGTGTATCCACCACCCCTTCCCCCACACCAGGCAGCCATTCCCCTTCAACCTCACAGTCGGGGTCCCAGCTACGCAACAACAGGTGAGGCCCTTCATGTTCCTCCTTTTCTTCTCTTAATCTCATAAAATTTCTCTTAAATCTCTTAAAATTTCCCCAAAATCTTGTCGAAGCTTTCTAAGGAAAAAGAAAACCAAAATCTTTTTAGTGTGGCAAGAAAGATCTCTTAATATTTTTCCATGCTACCCTAATAGCATTTACGGGTTTCTTGTGAAGCTACTGTAAACCTTTAAAATGTCTCCTTTATTGTCACTGTCTCATTTGCTTTGCCTGTGGTCAGTGTCTTAGATGTAGATGCACATGAAGTCTTCAATGTGGAATCATAAAAGCATACAGTAGCTCATAAATGCTTTTCAACTTTATGAGTACAAGCTGTTGTAACATGTTTGACTGTTTTGATAGCTGTTATACAAACTCATTTTATAAGAAATGAGTATGAGAGGAAGGCATAGTAACCAAGTCATGCAGTCTGTGGAGCTTTTAACTAGTTTCACCAGAAAAACAGAAAGAAAAGTAGATTAGACCTTGCTTTTTAGATTTTTGATTATCAAGATCAGTGCTTATCTCATCTCTGTTTCGCCAGTATTTTGTTCAGTCGTCATTAACTGACTTTCCTGTAGGCCATATGCTGTGTAAGAGTTACAATGATGGGGTCTTCACTAGAAACTTACCTTTTGATATGGAGTAAGGCACAGATACCAAAACGTGCTAGGCTTTTTAGATGTGTGTAGCTTCTCCACAGATAATTTCTGGTTCATGTAACTACGTGCAGCATGCTTCTGTCACCAGAAATGAATGAGTTCTACTGACATATATTACTTTTTGTTGTAAATGCTTACAAATGAAAACACAATGATCATTATTAGAGTTTTATTTTTAGCTGTCAAATCAGGGACTTTGATAAGAAAACATTTTATACCAATCCAAAATAATATGGCATGTACCAGAATCTATAATATATGTATCAGGGAGTTTGACATTAGATAAGAAGGGGCTAAGGATTTATGGTAAATTTGAGGGGAGATGAGGGCCTTGGGGTGGAGGGAAGGCAGAGGAGAGATTACCCACTTGCTTACTGAGAGCCCTGCTATAGGAGAGCAGATAGGGCACAGGCTATGGGCTTTTCTGCCCTGAGAAGATCTCTGTTTAGGAGGTGGCCCTCTAAAATCACTCTCTCAGCTGCTATAGCTCACTGTTAAATGTGACTACAGCAGCATGGTATACTGTAGGGATGCAAAAGTAGGAAGTGGCCTTCACCTTATCACCTGGGAGAGGAGATAAGACCTGCATCCAAAATAAATTAGAGACCCTTCTTATCTATCTAGATGGTAGCCATGAGGCAATTTTCTTTTCATTCTCTTGACAGAGGCAATCTTTTAAGCCAGAGGCTGAGAGTCAGGAAAGCTTTGACACCTCTGTTTTAACTAGAACACTGAGTGAATAAGAAAGAGGATGAAAATAAGGTTGAGGGGGTAGGTGGTAGAGGACTTTCAACGCCTCAGGAAGGAAGTTGGGCTGTTCTTTGAATGACATGATTAGTGTTGGCTTAACAGGTTAGACTGGCAAGAAGATGTAGGATGGATTAGAGGAGGGGGAGCGGTCGGTGGGCAGACACAGCTACTGAGCACAGCGATGACAGAAACTGGTGCATTATGTGAATAGGTGGCAGAGGTCTCAGAACTACCCTGGAGATCCTTTAAGGTTACAGTATACTCAAGGCAAGCTTTGGTTGGCTTGTGAAAGTTTTTCTCCCCCGATACATAGAACCTTTCTGAAATTATCCTGAATGTTAATACCCAAGTGCTGTTTTCAATAACAACCTTGTACTGTACAGGTGAGAGCCTCCATTCCCTTCTTGTTCTGTGTCTAGGTCAGTCAGTGGGAAGCGCATGTGCTCCTACTGCAATAACATATTGGGCAAAGGAGCTGCCATGATCATCGAGTCCCTGGGTCTTTGTTACCATTTACATTGTTTTAAGGTGAGATGGAGATCAACAGCCTGCAGGTCCGAAAAGCTTTGCTTGGAGAGCGCATGGCTTCTTTGAGCTCTGGGTGTGGGCATGCACTAATGAGCTTGGTGCTCCTCGCATCTGCGCTTTGAATTGTGAATTGCTGCTATTACTTAGTTCTCAAATCTTGACCCTAGTTTTAAATAGTTAATCTAGAAATGCTGTGCTCTTCCTAGCTCTGATTTGTTAGAGTGCATAAATGTCTTCTCTAACATGCTGCCATAGGCATATGTCAGATATAATGTACCGGTGTTATTAACATCATAAAACCAAAAAAGCAAACCCATTGCCATTGAGTTGATTCTGACTCATAGTGATCCTATAGGACAGAGTAGAATTTCCCCATAGGGTTTCCATGGAGCAGCTGGTAGATTTGAACTGCTGACCTTTTGGTTAGCAGCCAAGCTCTTAACCACTGCTCCACCAGGGCACCATTAACAGCATGGGGGCATGCAATTATAACAGTGTTTGAAAGCATAACTTTGACTAGGGAGAGTATATGAGAAAAACTATTGCAAATATGTTTAAAATTGCACAGGCTACTTACACATTTGATGAGTTTTTGCACATAAGAAAGAACGAAGGCTGTGACTGTTTTGTTTTGCAGCATCTGTCTCTAGAGACACATCTGTGTGATTCTTGAACTTGCATTGGGCCAGAGAAGGATTTTCGTTGTTGATCCCGGTGTCCCGCAGACTACAGCTTGTTTTAGCTTGTACATTGCTGGCTTGGTTTGTTCCTAGGCAGAGCAGGACGAGTCAAAATAATTAGTGTTTGAGCACGTGGAACCAAAATACCCAGCCTTTAAGGTGCTGTGTGGGGACACCTGCCAAGCCATTGCAGCAGGGACACCAGGAGGGGCCGTCCCAGTGTGGGGAGCCAGAGTCCGAGTCTTCATTCACCTCAGCTGGCTCTTTCATGTGGTGCCTCACCCTCTTTCATTCTCCTGAGAGGCAGTGAAGACTAAATTCCCTTAAGCTAATCGCTGAATCATTTCTGCTTTTAGATATATTTAGCCTGATCATCTTGGCTCTTGAAATTGGCTTATGAATTCTTTAAATAATGTCTCATCTGGCAGGCTTCATTTTAATCTACTAATTATCTTTAGGCCTTCTTTTTCTTTCCTTTGCTCTTGCTGCAATGTACCTAGGAGCTTAGAAGCTGCATTCTGCTCTTCCTCACCCTCCCGGGACTGGCCCAAGCTTTGCTGCCCTGACTGATCATGGATGTTCTTCTTCTTACCCCTCTCCCCAGTGCACAGCCTGTGAAAGTGACCTTGGCGGCTCTTCCTCAGGAGCCGAAGTCAGAATCCGAAACAACCAACTGTACTGCAACAACTGCTATCTCAGATTCAAATGTAAGAGAGCAAATCAGAGAGAAAATTTCTTCTCTTTTAAGGAGAACGCGGGTGCCCACGCATTTCCCTGACGCTGCAGCCAGCTCCCCATCAACCTCCCTGCCTTAGAATCCCAGTTTTGAGTAGTCTTAGTCTGTCCCCTTGGAAAAGATGTATGGTGAGTGGGTCACTGCTCAGGATTCCAGCCAAAAAGGGGTGGGTTTTGGGGCCAAGGAGTGGTGAGGGGACGAGTGCCTGAGAGCCAGGACAGGTTCCTGTGCCATCTGCCCAGGGTCTGGAGGAGCTGCTAATGACTGCAGTACAGACAGACAAACACCCAGGACAGCTCAAGTGAATCTTCATGTAGACTGTAATCAACGTGTGTTGGCAAAGGGTTGGTATGTCTTCACCACCTTCAGCTTGGTTCTACAGTTTAACAAATGGGCTTTGATTATGTGATTTAGAAAATGACCAACTTTAAAAAATACCCTTTAAAAAAGTAATAAAGAATAAACAGTCAGTTTTTTTATAATATATAACCACATATTAATATATATATGATATTTTTTAAAAGGAGCACATTAATTCTAATTATATGATGTTTCAGTTTTATTTTTGGAAAAATCGAGTTTTTCAAAAACTTCAAATGCTGCTTTGTGTCTGCGCATGTTTTATTCGTAAGTGTTGTAAAACATAGGACAGTGTAATGAGATTGCGTATTGTTTATAGCTACATAAAGAAACCATTCTTGCTGTTTATATTTTGAACCTTGATGTTGGTAACGTGTGTTTCTTCCTCGTTGTGAAAGGGTATTGCAAGTGGTATCAGCAAAACAATTTGGTTTTGAACTCTGAGGTATTTATACAGCCCTTTACGTGGAGAGTGCTTTTGTAAATGATTTAAGCCCAGTCAACTCTCTTTTATCTGTCCGTGGGTTCTAAGCCTTTTTACCCAAGCTGTCCAGTTCTTTCCTGGGTGCTGACATTGAGGTTGGAGAATGTCAAGGCTGGGCATATTGGGGGAGTGTGTGTATGTGTGTGCCCTTTTCTCTCTTTAATCAATTCCAAAGCCAAATATAATTGATTTTTGGAATCATCACTGAAAAACTGCCCATGCCTTTTCTCTCCTCCAACGCAAATAATAGAGAGTTGAGTGTCATTTATTTCTATATCAGCAATTAATTTTTACTCAATTGTTTTTTTTTTTTGCAAATAAAGACTTCTAGAGCCCAGAGGCTGTGAATTTGCCTAGCTTTGTCCTAAGAGTGAGTGACAAGGTTACTCTTTCCGTCTCACTGGGCCGTTTTCTGAGTGATGACTGCTTTGTATCCCAGGTGACGATATTCAAGTGTTATTGAATCTAAGCGCTTTTCTTTCTTCTCTCCTTGCCTGATCAGCTGGACAGCCATCCGCCATGTGATGCAAACCTCCATACGAAAACACTGTTGCAGATACAAGAAGAGGTGGTTGCTGCTGATGTAGATCTATAAATATATGTTGTATGTCTTTTTGCTCTCATTTTTAAAAACAATAACCCCCCTTTTTTTGCCTCTTTAGATTCCATAGAAGCATTGTATTCCTGTTACGACCTGTGTTTTTGTTGTTGTTTATTTATAAGAAGGTAATTATGTCTGGGGGAAAAGTGCAGTATTTACTTTTTTGAATTCAGCATATTAAAAGCACAAGGGAAAAAAATAAGAATTTCCGAATATTTTTGAGGCTGATAATGATCTAGTTTGATTTTCTTGTGGTGTTTTGAAGAGGGTATTTTATTTAAAGGTTCTTAAGCATTATTGGAGATGGTTAATATAAATATGTAATTGCATTTGCTTTGTTTATTTTAATGTATACTAAGTTAATGCAGAACCATATGGAAAATTTCATTGAAATCTACTCCCAGTTTTGCTTTCTGTATTCTTTCTTTCCCACCTATGTAATATTACAATTAAAAAAAAATTAGCTTATGTAACATTTGATTGGCTTGATGAGGGGAGCTATATTTTCTTCACCAAAATTGTTGCTAAGCAATTGTCAGTAGAAAGCACCTTTTTTTCATTAACAAAAAATAACCATCGCTTGTATACCAGGTTTTCTTTATAAACTAGTGAGCCTCTCTGTTCAACTGCATTTGTAAATAAAATTGTTGATGCATTTAAAGAGTATTTTCTTTGTGTGTGTATATATACCTTTCATGTCTCCTGATCATACTTAATTATATAGCCTTTCTTAATTTTGTGTTTTATTTAAAGCTTTTTAAAGGAGTAATTGACATAAACTGCACATACATAAAGTATACAATTTGACAAGTTTTGACATATGTGAAACTATCACCACAATCTTAATGTTGTTTTTACTGAAAAATTTTAATGAAGAACTTTGCTTTATTTTTATTTTTGGTCAAAAGTTATGTTTCTGAAGACAGTGTGTTTTTATGGTAAGAGGTGATGTGAGTGGTAGATTGTTGCATCTTTTGCATAAAATCCTTACTCATTTTTCGACTCTAGTGATAAAAGAAGAAAATAACAGTGGATTTAGAAAATCTGTAGAGCAAAGTATACCTTAATGTGTTTCAGAAATCTGGACTGGGAATGAAAGAATACAAAACTAGCATGATTGGAGCAAAAATATAAACTTGCTTGTATTGTTGAAAATAATCAATGGGTGGATGATTCTAGGAAATAAGAACTGTATTGGAAGTATGTAATTAAGAGGCTTTTATATGACAGAAAATTAATAATTTAGTTCCAATTTTTGTTTTTAGTTCTTATTATTAAAGTAATATGTGTTTATTGAGGAACCTTTATCAAACACCTCAAAGCTTAGAGAATGTAATTCTCAATCCAACTCCAAAGACGAGCTCTGATTTGGACTCATTTTACATACAGTTATTTATTCTCCTTTTTTAATGTTAGATTTTGAATTTTCTCATGCTCTTAAAAACATTTATATATGTCTTTATTAATAGCTGAATAATGCTCTATTGTTTGGCACTACTAATATTTAGTTGATAATTCTATTATGTACATTTAAGTTCTTTCTAAAATTCTGTAATGGACTCTCTGATCATGTCTCTGACTATGTCTTTATATTAGATTCATAGACCTGAGATTGCTGGCTTGGATGTTATGCATTTTAAGACTCTTGTGATACGTGGAGTCATGTGTTGCTTAATGTCCATGATACATTCTACGAAATAGGACGTTATGTGATTTGGACGTTGTGCGAATATGCCTAAATCACGAGCAATAGCACTCATTGTTTTTCCACCTTTGCATTGTTTAATAACCTTTTGTTTCACTTCCAAATCAATACTTCTTTGCCTCTTGCTGCGGCTATCACTAGCGCTGGTTTTGCTGAATTTGGGAGCCATGATGTACTTCACAGTGATATTTTCAAAAGAAAATTAAACAGATAACACTACAACACTCAAGGGACATGCGATACATGAGATTGGTTGTTGCTGTATGAGTCAAAGCATACACTGTTATACTGTAAACTTATTTTTAAGTAGGGAAAGTTCACATTAAAATAATGATAGAAAGTACAGTACATACATAAGCCAGTAACATAGGTGTTTATTATTATCAAGACCTATAAAAGGTTATATATGTACTGTACCATTATATGCCTAGCAGCGCAATTGCTTTGTATACAAGAGACATGAGATATATATGTGTTGTGTGCCAGAAGCTGTTGAGTTTGCTACGTCTGTTTAGGTCCACTATGTCCCATTCTCCGATCAGCATTACTGAACTCCATTATAACCTTATGGGACCATGGACGTTATATGCAGTCAGACATTGCCTGAATAGACGTTATGTGGTGCATGACTGTATTGCCAAATTGGATTCCAGAAAGATGATGCAGTTTAGATCCCCACATTGCCCAGGGGCTTGTCCATCTCATTGCATGTTCACCAAACTGAATTTCTGCTGCCTTATTCTCTGCATAGCATGTAGCAACCCTCAATATGCATTGGTTGATGAATGAATAAATAAATCTCTGCTTCAATTTCTGCCTGGTTAATACTGCTTGTTAATGCCTCCAGTGGGGACTTTAATTTTTACATCATACTTTATCAATTTTCTTATGCAACATCTTCTCTGACCGTTACAGTTTTCATCTAAGCCTTTAATCTTTTAATTTTAAATCTATTGATCTTTCTACTCAGTCTGCTCTGTTCTTACGGCTTTTTTCTCCTGCTTCTCGCATTATTTTGCTTAGTGATAAAAACTTGTTGGTACAATTTTTGAAGCTATTTTCTTCTAAGATCGTGGTTCTGTAGTACCTTTTTATAGCCTTACAGGTGTTTACTACTTTATCTAGGAACAAGGGAAGATTCAGTCATTCAACAGATATTTTCATTCAAACCTATGTGCCAGGCACTGTCTTAGGTATCATAGACACAGCAGTGAATAAATACAAAGTCTTGGCTCTGATGGGGATTATATTTCTCGTTGGGGGAGATAAAGATAGACATGAAAATATACACGCAAGTGGTGACAGAGGCAATGGAGAACAAATAAAATGGGTAAAGAGGATCCAGGGGTGCTGAAAATGGAGGTTTCATGGTGCTTTTTTATATGGGTCATCAGGGACAGCCTCTGAGCCACAGCCTGAAGGAATGAGGAAGCAAACCATACAGGTGTTTGAGGGAAAAGCATTCCAGGTATAGGGAACCGCAAAAGTAAAATTCTTGAGGCAGGAGGCTATTGGGTGTGTTTAAGAAGCAACCATGTGGCTGGAGTGAGATGAGAGGGGGTGAGTGGAAGGAGTTGTGGGGAAGGAAGGCACAGGTCAGCAGACTATTACCAGACTTTAGCTATATGCCGGGCAAACACATTTGAAGTTTGGTTTTTAAAGAAGGTAAGGTTGAACGATCTATTAGATATCCAAGTGGAGGTGTTGAGTAGAGGCTAAGGAACTAAGCCACAAACTCTGAGAAGTGGAGTGGTAAATTCTGTAGCCACCTGGTGCTGAAAAAGCAAAGACCTACTAGGGTGAAGGGACCTGGTGACTACACCAAGTTCTTAGTTGTGAGCAATGGGCGTCTCTGACTGGGCTAGAGACAGGGAAAACGAGAGAGAGAGATTAAATCTTAAAACTCCAGTTCAGCCTAAAATCAACTAATTTTTAAATAAATTATGGTGATTAGCCTCTAAATTCACTTGGCTAGCAGAAGAAAGTGTAAGCTCTTACTCTGAATGGGATAGGAAGACATTGGAGGGTTTGAGCAAAGGAGTGAAATGAACTGGCTTACATTTTAAAGGAGTCCTTGGGTGGTGCAAATTGTTAACATGCTTGGCTGCTAATCTAAAGGTTGGAGGTTTGAATCCACCCAGAGGTGCCTCTGAAGAAAGGCCTGGAAAATTAGCCATTGGAAACCTTCTGGAGCACAGTTCTACTCTTGACACATACAAGGTTGTCATGAGTCAGGGTCTACTTGAAGGGAAGTGGTTGTTTTAAAAGGACTACCGATGGCCGTGTGAAGAATGGAATTCAGAAGGGCAAAGGTGTAGCAGGAAGACCAGTTAGGTGTCTATGGAAATTGTCCAGACAAATGATGAGGTTTATTTAACAGAGTTAGTGCAGGGAAAGTAGTGAGCAGTGGGCAGATTATGTAGTAGATATCTTGAAGTTGAAGCTGACAGAATTTGATGATAGATTGGATGTGACATGAGAGAAAAGGATGGGTCAAAGATAACTCCAAGGTACTGGCCTGAGGAGCTGGTAAAATGGGATTGCTGTTTTCATAAATGGAGACGCCTGTGGGAAGAGCACATCTGGAGTTTGGTTTTTAAACAAGGTAAGATTGAACAGTCTATTAGATACCCAAGAAGAAGTGTTGAGTAGGCAGCCGGCTATGCAAGTCTGGAGTTCGAGAAGTCCAGGCTGGAGATACAAATGTTGAATCCTCAAAGTATAGATGGCATTTAAGGAGGACAACGCCTAGTCCCTGACTAATTAGAACAGAGAAGATGTCCAGTGACCTTGGGTCCTCCAGCATTAGACGTCAGAGATGCAGAAAAGTGTCCAATAGGCAGAAGAAGAACCAAGGCTCTGGCACCCTAGAAGCCAAGTCAAGGTCATGTTTTGAGGAGGGAGGGACCTGTTGTGTCAAATGCTACCCAGAGTTCCCATAAATGATCCCTGAGAGTTGACAAAATTGGAGATAAATTTGTGAAGCACATTTTTCCTGATCATGTGTGTATTGGTGTACCTTCTCAGATGTTTTAATTGGATGCTCTTCCTGTATAACCAAAAACCAACCCCACTGCCATTGAATCAATTCCAACTCATAGTGACCCTACAGAACGGGGTAGTGCTGCCGCATAGGGCTTCCAAGGCTGTAAATATTTATGGAAGCTGACTGCCACATCTTTCTCACGTGGAGTGGCTGGTGGGTTTGAACCTCCTACCTTTTGGTTAGCAGCCTAGCGCTTTAACCACAGCACCACAAAGACTCCTGGTACCTAGTCTAGTTTCCATTACCTGGCAACCTTTAACTAATTGGCTCTGATATTTCTGCCTACTTTCCCAGTGAGATGAACTGAAGGAGAACATGAAGAGCCATCTCCAGGCCACTTTCTATTTGTACCTTCCCCAGAATTTATTAGGAACTAGAACCACAATTCTTTGTACATTGAGTGTCACCACTGGTACTTCCCCTCCACCAGCTATCCTGTAGTGTCTGGGAGTCTGGAAAACGTGTGGAAAGAAAGATCCTTGGCAGGGGTGGTGGTGGTACCCTGGTGCCTTCAAAGACAGCTGCCAGTGAGGTAGCAATTCCACTCTGCATTGTTCTGGTACACAGACTTTGGATCTCTCAGCCAAGATACCAGCCATAGCCACTCTGCCTCATTTCAGACTACCTTAAATTATGATTCTCAGTTTCACTTCATGGCGACTGATATAAATTCCCTCAGATTCTAGCTTTGGATTGCTAGTTTTAGAACTTAAACATCGTTGCCATTGATTAGATTCCGACTCATAATGACCCTATAGGACAGAGTAGAACTGTCCCAAGGAGCGGCTGGTGGATTTGAACTGCTGACCTTTTGATTAGCAGACATAGGTCTTAACCACTGCACCACCAGGGCTCCAGTTTTAGCTCTTAGTGTTAAGAATTTTCATTATCTTCAATGCATGTTATTTTCATTATTTCCAGTGTATGTTTTCATGTGTGCTTTGTGGGAAGCAGGGAGAGGTGAGTCAGAAGGGGGAGAGAGTGAGTCGTTGCTTAGGGGACGCTGAACTTCTTTTAGGGAGATGGAAAATTTTTGAAATTGAGAGTAGTGATGGTTACACAACATGATGAACGTAATTAATGTCATTGAACTGTACATGTAAAAAATGTTGAAATAGCAAATGGTTTGTTTATATATTCATACCACAATTTAAAAAAAACTGCTGTCTAGGTGCCATATTACTGTATTTTTACAAAAATAACACATACCTCCTATGTTTGTTTGCCAACCATGCCCTCCCCACCTCAAGGTATTTTTGCAAGTGTGCTATGCTAATTTTTTTTACAGCAACATGTACAAAAAATTGGCATAGCGATGCTTATAAAAATATCTCACATGGGGAGGGTGCAGTTGGCAAACAAACATAGAAAGTCTGTGTTATTTGCATAAAAATACAGTAATGCATAACCAAGTTCTGTGCTTTAAAATTTCATAAATATTCCTGAAACTTAACCTCTTCATATCCTTGACTTAAAGAGGCAATAAGCACATATACATTTTCTCTAGCCGTTCATTTCTTCAGTTCACACATTTGTGAATTACTGTGGGGGTGGGGGTGGGGGATAATCATACTTCTCTTAGAGCCCCGAATCAATTGGGAACGTTTACAGCAGGCATAGCTCAAAAATATCAGCTTTATTTGTACTGCAACTTCCTGCTGCTTCCCATTTGAACTGAGTTTAGCTAGTGTGTCACACAAAGGAAGCAGCTTTTTGTCCTCTGTGCTGGTGGGCTGGCCATTTGGAGGAAGAAGAATGCAGTGGCATGTGGACAGGCAGCTTCAAAAGGGTCAAAGAAGGATTGAGGGGGCAGGCTCTGTGTAAGTGGCAACTTTCAACGTTCATTCTGTCCAAAAGAGGGTCATATTTGTCACTCTTCCTCCTATGGGGAGGAGTGAGGGAGGAGAGTAGAGAGAGGATAATTTCTTCTTCCAGTATTTCTGAGAAAGCAAATGTTTGTTTTATGAGTTGACGCGAACATAGGGAAGGGGAAAGGATGACTTTACACCTATGTTATGGATTAAGTTGTGCCCCCCAAAATATGTGTTGGAATTCTAACTCCAATATCTGCGGATGCAATATTGTTTGGAAATAGGATCTTCTTTGTTATGTTAATTAGTATGGGTTAAATGTAATCACTTCTGAGTTATAAAAAGAGAAGATTAGACACGGGTACATCCATACTTGGGGAAAGACAGATGCTATATGAGGATCTCCAAGGAATGCTTGGGGCTACCAACAAGGAAGGAATTGATACAGCTGAGACCCTGATTTGGCCCTTCAGCCTCCAGAACTCTGAGAAAATAAATTTCTGTTCTTTAAAGCCACCCACTTGTGGTATTTCTGTTACAGCAGCACTAGGAAACTAAGATGCCCTATAATACATCAAAGCATGGAAACACTGCAGAGCTAATCAGGAAGGAAAGTAGCATGAAAATTAAATTTGTTCTGTTCAACAATTTAATTTAATCTTAGCATTTTACTTGAAATTTCCATTTATGCTATGATGTGAGAACTAGGTGGGAAAAAACCTATCTGAATTCCAATGAACAGGCATAGAATAATAACAAATGCCTGATTATTAAAGTTAAGAGACATGTCAAACAGGGTGTGTCAGGGTTGGGATTTTACTTGTTTTATTTAGCAGTTTAACATCCTTTCTTGCAATCTGGAAGAGGATTAAAAGGCATGCTAATGCAAATCCTAGTTCATTCCAGTAAAAATAGCATGAAAACAATATAAAACTGGTGTTTGAAATCCATGCATAGGGGACAGGAAAAAACCAACTTCCAGATTCTTGTCATAAACCATGTAGGTGCTGGGAGTATATATGATGAATACAATGACATCTTTATTCTCAAAGGAGAAAGGCACATGTCCAAAGAATTCTAGTGTATGGTAGAAGAACCAGGATTATAAAAAAAATATAGCATGTGAGAAACCAGGAGTTATTTACATTGACTAAAGAGCAGAAGGAGCTCCTGGATTGTGCAAATAATTAATGCACTTGGCTGCTAACTGAAGGATTTGAGTCTACCCAGAGATGCCTTGGAAGAAAGGCCTGGTGATCTACCTCCAAAAAATCAACCATTGAAAACCATATGTAGCACAGTTCTACTCTGATATACATGGGATTGCCATGAGTTGCCTATGGTCTACTGGGGGAACTGACACACAAAAATATAAAAGATTATACACCACAATACCATGTGGCAAATTCTGTAAGTTACTGTGGAATACAACCTCCCTTAGAAGGAATTGGACAGGGATGACCTCTTGGGGAGGGTGCTACTTGAGCTGGGTTTTAGAGAATAACTAAGAGTTACTTGAAAAAGAAGAGGTAAGGGAGTGGGGAGTGGAATTGTTGTTAGTTGCCATGGATGGATTCTGTCTCATGGTGACCCCATATGTTACAGAGTAGAGCTAACTGCTCCAATAGGGTTTTCTTAGCCGTAGTCTTAATGGAAGCAGATCTCTAGGCCTTTTCTTCCACTGTACTGCTGGGTGAGTTCGAACCACCAACGTGCATGTTAGTCATAAAAACAAAATTGTTGCCGTCTAGTCAATTCTGACTCATAGTCACCTAAAGGACAGAATAGCACTGCCCATAGGGTCCAAGGAGCAGCTGGTGGGCTTGAACGGCCAACCTATTGGTTAGTAGACATAGCTCTTAACCGCTCCTCCGCCAGGGCTCCTGTAGGTTAGTAGTTGAGTGCAAACCATTTTTACCACCTAGGGGCCTGGGAATGGAATGGCAGAGAGAAAAAATGAAACATGAATAAAGGCACAAAATTGGAAATCGGCTGATGGTATGAGAAAAGGTGGGAAACCGCCCCGAGTCCCAGTCCCCTCATTTGAAGGATGAGAATTACGGTTGCTTGTTTGGGAGACTTGAGAGGATGATAATATTTACAAAGTACCAACTTGGCACTTAGTATTGTTGTTACTGTTGGGTACCATTGAGTTCATTCCGACTCATAGTGACCCTATGTACAATAGAACGAAACACTGCCTGGTCCTGCACCATCTTCACAATTGTTGCTGTGTTTGAGTCCATTGTTGCAGCCACTGTGTCAGTCCATCTCATTGAGGATCTTCCTCTTTTTTGCTGACCCTCTGCTTTACCCAGCATGATGTCCTCCTCCAAGATCTGGTCTCTCCTGATGACATGTCCAAAGTACATGAGACAAAGTCTTGCCATCCTCACTTCTAAGGACCGTTCTGGCTATACTTCTTCCAAAACAGATTTTTCCATTCTTTTGGCAGTCCATGGTCTATTCAATATTCTTCACAAATACCATAATTCAAAGGCATAAATTTGTCAGTCTTCCTTATTCATTGTCCAGGTTTCACATGCATGTGAGGCAATTGAAAATCCTAGAAATGTTAGCTGCTCCCCCACCCCCACCTTGTCTGAGGGTGTGCGTTGAAGTCTTGCAAGACAGTCTTCTTTCTACTATAGCATCATCAAGCAAACAAGGGGCTAAATTTCCAATTCTTACTTCACCTACTTTTGAAATGTTGAGCTTGTGTTACCCCAGTAGTAATGTTCCCTTTGTGTTCTTTAAGTCACAAATAGCACGTAGGTGCTGTTGTCCTCTAATATTCAGCTCCTCTCTCACTCTCTTTTCTCCTTTCATCTCAGCTGTCTCCATCACTCACGGTTTGGACATGCAATACTGTGTGTGAACTGGACAGCTGCGGCTCCTCGGTCTTCTCCACTCTCCACTCAGGCTCCTCCTGCCCCACCCTTGAAATGGCCATGGGGACTTGTTTCTCCCTCTTTCCCAACTCTGGTTTCTCTACAGTATTGCACACTTCTCCCTTTTCCAGCCATTGAACATAAAATACAAAAGAACAGAAATTTTTTAGCTGAAGTGATGATTTAACTGGAGAAGAGGAAACAATAATCCAAGTTGCCACCAGGTGGCAGAGATTGCATCAGGCACTTTCCACCAAGCCTTTGAGGTATATAGTACTATTCAAATTTTGAAGAAGAACTGGGCTTCAGAAAATTAATTGACCAAGGTTACACACTCCTAAGAGTGAAGCTGAGATTTAAAGCCAAGTTGAAGCATTTGTCACTATACCTACTCATTTATTGACTGTCTCATTATCCGACGTTTCACATTTACAACCATAGTAAAAAAATCTATCCGACTATTTTGCACATTAACGACGTATGTCAGGCAGTAATGAACACTGAGGTATGAGGTGAGAGTAACGCTGGCTGTGATGATTAAGGTTATGTGTCAACTTGGCTGGGACCGTTGGTTCTCAGTGGTTTGTCAGTTATGTAATGATGTAATCTGGCCATTATGTAATGATGTAGTATCCTCCATTTTGTGATCTGATGTGATCATCCTTCATTTTCACATAATGCCGATTTTCGCATAATGACCTTGTTTTGGGAACCTAACCATGTTAATCAGTAAGGAGTGGGTGTATTTTATTCTGTAAGTTAATTTGTTTGGGGGGCATTACATATGAAAAGTTACCTAAGAATCTTCGCCTGAAATCAGCCTAGAGGGCCCCGGAAGCTAGACAAATTTAGGTTTTGGACTGAAGTAATACAAACCTGAATTCATTGGTCAATGTATTAGTTTTCTATTGCTGCTCCAACAAATTACCTCAAATTTATTCTCTTACAGTTCTAGGAGTCAGAAGTTCAATATGAGTCTTATGGGGCTATAATCATCATTTTGGCAAGGCTTAAGGCTCCAGGGGAGAATCAGTTCCTTACCTCTTCCAACTTCTAGAGCTGCATTCTTTGGCTTGTGTCCCCATCCTCAGTTCTCAAAGCAGTGCAACATCTTTAATCTCTCACTGCTTCTGTTGCCACATCACCTTCTGACATTATGATCTCCTACCTCCCTATTATAAGGACCTTGTGATTTCATGGGCCCACCTGGATAATCCAGGAAAATGTCTCCATCTCATGACCCCTAGCTTAATCACATCTGCAAATTCCCTTTGCCACAGAAGGTAACATATCCATAGGTTCTGGGGATTAGGACTTGGACATCTTTGTGGGGCATTATTCAGCCTACTATAGTCACTGTGATATTTGCTAACTAAAAACATGAATTAATATCCTCCCCTTATGGGTCTATTTCTGCAAACGGAGTACATTAGGATGATTCCAGCTAAAAATATTTAAATATTTTTCTCAAGCCTTATTTATAAATGTGTGCTCATCACTAAAAGGTATCGTAAAAATGGCATTTATACTCTCCGTAGACTTAATTTTCAGAGTTATAGTGGTTGTTACAATAATGTATACATTTCCTGCTTTGCCAGTATATATAGCTCATTTCATATGGTTTCCAAAGTGGGGTGCAAGATGATCAATTGTATTGTAGGAAGAAAATATTAGGACATATATTTCTATGTATGTTTATGTTTGCAAAGAAATAATTGAAGCTTTTCTAATATTTAATATAAGAGTTGACACACATACACTTGTTGTTGGGAGGATAGTTTGACTAATCAGGAGCCTTGGGCCCCGGAAAATACCTTGACAATGGAGACAGTAAACTGAGACTCAGTCTGTCCTGGTTTCTTTCTCTTCCTTCTCGAGGAAACTCCTTCCCTGTCATGGGCCTAACCAGAACTTCTTTGTCCTGCTTATGTGTAAGTGTCAGATGGCACCTGGCCAACCCTATATTTATGTATTTTCCTGGTGGGGAGAGAATAGGGTCTCTCAACCACAGCACAAGAGGGATGTATGCAGACAACCAGCCCTGTGTTGGCTGTGAGGAGTGACCCGCTGGGGATGGGGGACTAATGTCCACCATTGAAGCTGACCTTCCTCTGTCTCTTCTCTATGTGAGTAAATTGTTGTTCCATCCTTTGCCTGTGTGAGTCGTGTCTTTCTTGGAGACCTTGGACCTTGACTGGACACTTATCTTTATGGCTATGTTAATCACATGTCCTGCCTAGAGAACATGAGACATCCTGAGGACAGAATAGGAATTCCACACTCTGGAGGGGTTGACAATGGTGCCTCATTTGGACATTTGCTTTCAGCACCTTGTGATGCGTTACAGTTGTGACATCACCTTGTGAGATCTTTTTTTTAAAAAAATAAACAAAGCATGAAGAACGTGAAGAAAAACCTCTTTAACCTTTTCATGTTTAAAGTCAAGTAAGATTTAATTCAGTCCTTTACGTGCTAAACATAACAATAAAGGTTTAGAAGCCTTTTGTAAAGTTTCATTATGTAACAGCAGATGATGGAAAGGCAAATACCCTTCTTCTTCCTGCCGAAGTTAAAATGGCTGAAAGGAGATCCTGAAAATAACATGGAGGCAGTAACAAGTGTATTCCTTTGTCAGCAAGTATTGCTGGAAGAGGCACAGAAAGCATTGCTGACGTCAGGAAGAAACAAGTATGATAATAAATAATTCAATATGAGAGGTTTCCTACCTAGTGGAACAAAGGTACAGGTGTCTCCATCATATCTCAGTTTATGGTATTTGCTAAATTCTGTCTCTGATGAAATACAGGAACTACTTCTTTATGAGCCATCAAAGGAAAGACAGTCCAGAAGAAGAAATTCAATAGTAAATTACTTCCTTATTGAAAACAATAACTTATGGTAAAACTGTGTTAAGTTTATCCATTGATGTAACAGCTATTTCAGAATAAAGTTTCCAAAATAAAGTTATAGAGAGCCTCACATATTATCCTTATATTTTCTACTGCATTCTTTATTGCAGATTTTAGCTTCAAAGAAATTGAAGCCAGAAATTTACAAAACACATGGCTGTGGTTAGTTTTATAAAAACAATATCTTTACTGGAGTAGAATATTACTTACACTTTGTAATGAGATAGGGAGTGACCGTGAAAATCTTTTTTTGCTACATAGATGGTTTCTGATTTTGTTTTCATTACTTTGCCAAAGTAATAAAAAGAGCAGTTGAACTTGAAGATGTTTTGCATAGTTTTCTTTTACAAACAAACAAACAAAAGTTTTCCCAACATGTTGACCTTCCCCCTGATAAGGGACTATCAGTAGTTTTCCTAGTATATATTTAAAATACAAACACATATGCAATATACTTAGTCTTTTTCCTGGAAGATAAAGGTGACATTTTAACAAGGATTAAGAAAATAACTCCTTTTGAAAGAAATACATGCTGTAGAGAGAATATTTTGAACATTAATGTTTAAAAAAGTTTCCATTGTTATATAATTTTGTTGCAAAAAACTATGTAAATGTTGTTGTTAGTAGCTGTCTAGTAGATTCTGACTCATGGAGACCCCATGTGTGCAGAGTACAACTGCTTCATAGGGTTTTCAAAACTGTGGCCTATTGGAAGCAGATCCCCAGGCCTGTCTTCTGAGGCACCTTTGGGTGGGTTTCAACCTTTTGGCTAGTAGTTGAACATTTAACCATTTGTACCACCCAGGGACGTATGTTACATGCATAAACATTCTCACTGGAAACTGATTTGTTTAAAAACATTTTCATTTAAAAATATTTTTTAAAGAGATACGTTTTAGCAAATTTTGACCTTATTTGTCAAAATATACACAAAAGCAAGAGTCAGTAAGTGACTGTAGTGGGATGGAAGTTTTTGAGCTCATTTTCAACAAACCATTGCTTAATTGTGCAATGAGAGCTGTGAACTTGTGAACCAGCCAAGGATCCATCTGCATCCACAGCCCTTAGTGACAGCTGCCCAAACCAAGGTTATCCATACACTGAGCTGACAACCTAATCTCCCAATGTTTTTATCACAGACCAAGATAACTTTTTAAATAGAGAATATTCAATCACATTCTTTCCACAAGGAGCCCTAGTGGCACAGTGGTTAAAGCACTTGGGTGCTAACCAAAAGGTCAGTGGTTCAAACCCACTAGTGCTCCCACAGGAGAAAGATGTGGCAGTCTGCTTCCCTAAAGATTTACAGCCTTGGAAACTCTATGGGGGCAGTTCTGTTCTGTACTACAGGGTCACTATGAGTGAATCAACTTGACAGCAGTGGGTTTGGTTTTGGTGGGTTTATTGTTTTCTCAAAAATATTAAGAATAATAAAAGTTTTGAGGAAGTAAAGTTTTTTTTCTTGTACCAATAGATAGTTAAAACCCTTATTTTCATATTTATCTGTTTTTTAATTTCTGTATTTAGTACATCTTTGTATTATATATCACATATTGTTACAGTGCTTGTATGAGATTATGGAGTCCCTGGTGGTGCAAATGGTTAACACACTCAGTTGCTGACTGAAAGATTGGAGATTCGAGTCCATCCAGAGTGCCTCAGCAGAAAGGCCTGGTGTTCTGCTTCCAAAAATACCCGTCATTGAAAACCCCCTGGAGCACAGTTCTACTCCAACACACGTGGGATCACTTTATGTGAAGGGGGTTGCATTAAAATCCATTTTCATCTGTTGGAGAATTGAAGTACTGAGTAGTGGGACTCACTCGTTTGTTAGGGTTGATAATACACCTTGTGGAGAAATTTAATCTTTCGTATACATGTATCTTCGTGTGCGATCCTGTTGGTGATCAGATAAAACCATCTCCCCCTAAACTTTGTGTATTCCAGAAAGAGCTGTCTTTGTTTGCTCCCCAACTGCTTAAGGGTTTGGTCCAAGTTTTGCAATTATTAGCACCCATAGCACTTAGCACTTAGAATGAAGAACACAATGGTGTAATGGTTAAGACAACAGTCTTGAGAGTCAGTCTAAGCGTGAACCAGGGTATTACTACGGTTACTATCACCCAGTGCTGTAACTCAAGAGGTCAACCCTGCCCCTCCCCGCCCCCCGCTCCCCGCCCAATGGGGGCCAGCCAGTGAACAGCCCCTCCCATTGGTGGAGCAGCCAGCCCTGCCCCGCTCCCGCTCAGGGCCAAGCTCCACCCACCACGGCTCATCGCAGCAGCTCTTTTCCTCTCCCATTGGTCAAAGCGGAGATCCGCCTCTCCGCCAAATGGCAGGCACCATGGTCAATCCACTTGCACCGGAACTGGCGGGTTTGGGGGTGGGGAGGTTGATTCGTTACAGCACTGAGAGATGGGTGACACGAACCTAGTGACGCCATTGCCTTGGCAGCCTTTCGCCTAGTGGCACCTGCCCACCTGACACCAGTGTCACTTAACTCTTTTATTACCATTGATATAACAGTACACTGGCCACATTTTATAACTCTGTACCTCATAGAGAGTATGTTATTCCTGTTCCAGTGCACTTAGCAAAGGTGGGTTTCTTTTGAAATGTGTGAAGCTCAGCAGACCGGAGTTGGAGCCTCATTGTTGTGTAAGTTGAGCATTAATATTAGGTGATGGTTCGTGGATGTGTTAGTTTTGCAAACTTTGCCGTTTTTTTCTTTATTTCTGTGAATAAGGCTTGCAAGCATAATTATGGCTTTCCTGTGTGATAGGGAGCCCTGATGGGTTTGTTTTGGTTTTTGTGTGTCATGTTTGGAAAACCAGAGGTTCCCATGTAACCTAATGGAAAGCGCGCACAATAAGTTATTACTATAAATAGATCTCCTTGGTATATTGTCATACCACAGATCAGTGGCACCACAGTGCCACTCCCCTCATTGGTGGCTTGTATTACCAGATCATATTTCGCAAAATCCATATTACCAACCAAAAATTTAAACACACTCAATTAGTAGGCATGCATTCCAATACTGAAAACGCAGGTATCAAAAAAAAAAAAAAAAAAAATTAAGGAGAAAAAATGTAGTAACGAAAGGGTCACAGACTGTGAGGGTCATTTTGGTGTCACCCGTCTGTATCAGGGGTTGTGGTCTGCACCCCCCCAAATCCCCCTCGTGATGCCACTGGTATAAATCCAGCCTTGCTACTAACTAGATGGCTTATTGGATGGATGACCTTGACTAACTTCACTTTCCCTCTCTGTGCCTCACTTTTCTTATGTGTAAAACAAAAGTAAAATAGAAATTAATAACAGTACATCTTTTGTAAACTTGTTGTGCTCAGTAACTGAGCTACTTCACCTAAAGCTCTTAGAAAACTTCCTGGCAAACAGAAACAAAAAAAATACATGTTAACTTTTAGATGAATGGTAATTGCTGACGTTTTTTTTTGTTTGTTTGTTTATTGTTGTGGTTTAAATGAAGTTTACATTTCAAGTTAGCCTCCCGTACAAAAATTTATACACATACTGTTATGTGAACCCAGTTGCTCTCCCCATACTGTGACAGCACACTCCTCCTTTCCACCTCTGATTCCCCCTGTCCATTCATCCAGCTCCTAACCCTCTCTGCCTTCCCATCTCACCTCCGGACAGAAGCTGCCCATTTAGTCTGTTGTATCTACTTGAGCTAAGAGGCACGCTCCTCACGAGTATCGCTTTATGTCCCACAGTCCAGTCCAATCCCTGTCTGAAGAGTTAATTGCTGAGTTTTGAGTGAAAGAATAAATAAGGTATCTTCTAAACACTTTTCTTCAGCTTTTGAGGTTAAACAGCATGATACAATCTTCGCAAGTCAACAATACATAGCATTTTATTCTATTAATGTGACAAATTGTGCATGTCTTTCTGAGAATTTTTACTTCTCAGAGTTCCTTTTATGTATTTATACCACTAGGTGGCAGTGTTAGCGCAAGATAAAAATATATAGCGTGGTGGGGGGGGAGGTTTTTTTCCCCCCCCTCCTTCTTATTTTATAACTTTCCAGGCAGCTTTTGAATCACCCATAAGCCCAATATTAGCAGTCTGGGCACATTCCAATGCTGAATCCTACAGGAGACTGGTTGGAGGATTAACAGGAAATTTAAATTATCATTGTCTCATACGGAGCAAATCTGCCTGTTGCGGTGTCGAGCAGCTAGGTCCTCATTTTCTCTCTCGTGTTTATGCTGTGCTCTGGGGCTTTTTTCCTGAGCGAGAATAGACGTAGGAACGTTTTAGCTCACTAAGCAGCGGCCTGGAGAGTTTGTGATTTTCACGGAGAGAGCCGCCAGCTTTGATGGAGATGGTCGTGTTTCAGGAATCTCAGTGTTTCCCCAGCTGATGAGACAACGACTCTTTGCAGTTGGGACTTTGCTGCGGTCACTTTTTTCTGGCTCTCTGGATGAGAGAGAGAAGTAGTTGTCAGGACACCAAGATCTTGATTTTTAAAACCTCCAGTTAAAAAATAAAAATAAAAAAATGTATATTTAGATTTTATGCTGGGCTCCACTGATAATTTCAGTGGAGTGCTGAAATTATTCCTGGTTTAAATGACAAACGCAACTGATCCAACTGGGACCACAGGAAGATGGCAGCCCTTGCTCCTCTCAACTGGCTTCTCACCAATGTTAAAAAGCTGTCGTTGAGTAGACTCTGACTCATGGTGATCCTATGTGTGTCAGAGTAGAACTGTGCTCCATAGGGTTTTCAGTGGCTGATTTTTCTGAAGTAAATTGCCAGGCCTTTCTTCCGAGGCTCCTCTGGATAGACTCGAACCAGCAACTTTTCTGTTAGGCTCCGAGTATGTTGATCGTTTGCACCACCTGGAGACTTCATGTACACAGTAGCCATTACATAAACAATTCGGTTTCAGTTGCAACTGCCATGTCAGTGTCTTTAAATGCTCCCATACCCCATTGCTGTTGAGTCAATGCCAACTCATAGCGACCCTATAGGACAGAGTAGAACTGCCTCATAGGGTTTCCAAGGAGTGGCTGGTGGATTTGAACTGCTGACCTTTTGATTAGCAGTCAAGTTCTTAACCACTATGCCACAGGGCTCCAAATGCTCCCATAATTAAGATTATTTTAGCACCTACCTGCATCTACAGAGTCCCTGGGTGGTGCAAATGGTTAATGTGCTTGGCTACTAACCAAAATGTTGGAGGTTCAAGTCCACCCAGAGGTACCTTGGAAGAAAGGCCTGGTGATCTACTTGCAAAAAAATACAAAACAAAAACAAAAAACAGCCATTGAAAACCCTGTAGAGCACAGTTCTGCTCTGACACATATATGATGCTATGAATTGGTGTCCACTTCATGGCAACTGGTAAACCAATGTTACTTGAGCCCAAAGAGCAGATTAATCTTCCATGGATTGACTCTTACATGTGCTTTTCTTCATTCATTCAACACACAAATATTTATTGAGAACCCACTATGCACCAGGTAGTGGTCTCAGCAGTGCAGACAAAACAAATAAAGTTGTTCCTCTTATGGAGCTTATATTACAATGCGGGAGACACACAAATATGTCAGGTGGCATATGCTGTGAAGTGGCATAAAGGGATAGAAAGTGATGGGGAATGGGGGGTTTCTATTTTAGATAGGATGGCCAGGGAAGGATTCTTGAGTACGGTGACATATGAGCAGGCACCTGAATGAAGTGAGGGAGTGAGACAGGCAACTTTCTATAGGGAGAGTATTTCAGGCAGAGGGAAGGATACAAATGCTCTGAGGAAACTGGGGGATAAGGCATGGAGGCAATAGCAGATGCAGATTGATAGGATCTGAAGCTTATAGAAATTTGTTGCCCTCTTTTGGAGCGAATACAAAATTAAATACAAAAATGAATATTTAAAACAAGAAAAATCTTAGGAAATTATAAAATGAAAGAAGCTGTCAAGTTGCACATCAAACTCCAGTAAGAACATTTTTACTACCTAACTGTCTGACTCACCAGTAGAATAGTTTTTTTTCCTACAATTTTGGCAGCATGCATTTTGCTTCTTCATACAACTCTAATGATAACATGTTTCTATAGAGAGAACAGAAAGATAACATAGTTATTCGTTTAGCAAGGGTGAGCAAAATATTATTGACAGTTTATAAAATTTCAGCTTCCCAACCTCTTTTTGGTGATGTCATATACATTTTTAAGATTGTCAAAACTAGAAAACCCTCTCAATTTCTTTCACATATAACCTGTAAGATTTGGAAGAATAGACTAGCTTCTGGTTTCATTCATTTCAAACCTTGTTTCTCTTCTACTACCAAACATTTCTAGAGGTGGGTGCCACATACCCTGTTGCCACTGAGTCATGACAACCCTTGTGTTACAGAGTAGAACTGAGCTCCGTAAGTTTTTCTTGGCTGTAATCTTTACAGAAGCAGATTTTCAGGCCTTTCTTCTGTGGCACCACTGGGTGGGTTTGAACGGCCAACTTTTCAGTTAGTAGAAAAGCACAAACTGTTTGCACCACCGAGGATGCCATGTAATCACATTCATTCCTGATTTGACCTCGGCCGCACATGTTCACATCACAATATTGCAAGGTGGATCAGCACAGAGGAGGGTAGACATTTCCTGGGACCCATTCCTGCGCCAAGACATCTAACACCACCCAAAGTGACTGCAAACCACATGAATATATTGCACTTACATGAATGACAACTTACTGGAATCAACTTCCCACTGGCTAGATCCCCAAAACGTCCATGGCTACTCTACTGCCTCCTGACCGGAGGGATGGTTTGATGGAGACAAAGTGGAAATGGAAAGAGAGAGGTCTTAACTGACTGTGGTTAAAATATATTTATTTTGTAAACTTTACAGAATCTTACGACCATATCGACGAATTAGTGTAAAGTAAGGGGCCCCAAAGCTTAAGTTTCATTAACTCCATGGTAAATCCAGATGCCTAGGTGGCACAAGTTGTTGGCAGTTGGCTGCTCACCTAAAGGTTGGTGGTTCGAATCCACCCAGTGACTCCATGGAAGACAGGTCTGGCTATCTACTTCCACAAAGAGTACAGCCGAGAACTCTATGGAGTAGTTCTACTCTGTAACACATGGGGTCGCCATGAGTCAGGGGCCTACTTGATGGCAGCCAACAACGACAACTTGGTAGATCCACCTCTGACGGAAGGGAAAGATGCTGCTCTACTCTTGAGCCTTTGAATTAAAAAGAAGTCCAGGAGCATAATATTTGTTTGGGAGATTCAGTTAATATCACCAAATCCCTAAAACATATCCAACAGACCATGATAGACAGAGTGCTCCTCTTCTGTAGCTGTGCTGCACCAACTGGGGTGACATGAAGTCTTGGGGTAAAGCTGGCAGCTTCTCGAGTTTAAATCCAGTGATTACTGGAAGCATAGTCATGGAAGCATGGGAGGTAGGATTAGGTAATTTAACTGATAAGTTCCTAGTCATTTTAATACTGAAATACTTATAAAATATGTAAATCTCATTTGTAGAGTATGTAAATTGCATGTGAATTTTTAGGCTAAAACAAGCTTCCAGAAGAATTTCTCCCTTTCAGTAACCTGCTTTAGAGATATCACCATAGCTTCTTTTGCAGTTGGGACTTCCTCAGGAGGAAATTTAGAGCAGTGTACTTAAACTAAAGTTTCCATCCTGTAATAGCCTATGATTCTTACCTACCAGGTTAATACTCCCGACAACGTAGGAGCTGATTTTTTTTTTTTTTCTGTATAGTTATGGTTATTTGCATGACCTATGTGTATGGATGAGAAGCACTATAGCATAGTGGTTAAGAGTATAGTCTCTGATGCCAAACTGTGATTTTCACCTGGACTCCATCATTCACTTTCTCGGCAGATGAATCTCTCTGTGCTTTGGGGAAGATTATAGTATATAAATCATGCAGTTGTTGTATTAACTGAGTTATCTTTGATGTGGGCCTGTGATCACATGAAGTAAATATTCAGTACAGGTTAACTACTTTTATGATCTCTCCACACTACTCCTTCCTCAGCTCTTCCCTTTGTGATCACGAGTCTTCACTGATAGGATAGTTTGTTGGGATTCCTGGTACTGTCTCTGCGACATGGAAGAAGGCCAGTTCCAGTTGCTGTCAAGTTGACCTCACTCATGGTGAAGTCATGTGTTCAGAGTAGAAGTGTGCTCCACAGGGTTTTCAGGGACTGGTTTTTCAGAAGTAGTCATGCTTTCCTTTCAGGGTGCCTCTGGGTGGTCTTAAATGTTCAGCCTTTCACTTAGCATCTGAGCCTGTTAACCATTTGTACCACCCAGGGACCCAGGCACAACTAACAAAATGGGACTTGTGACCAGGCTTCATTGGGGCCATGGTTTAGCCCAGTAATATATTTTTAAATTGATTTATAGCAGCTTTTTTTTTTTTTAATATTATATTGTACTTCAGGTGAAAGCTTACAGAGCAGATAGTTTCTCATGAAATAGTAGTACACATGTTGTTCTATGACATTGGTTAACAACCCCACAACATATTAAGCCTCTAAATTCTCAACCTTTTTTTTTTTTGATGAACATACAGATAGCCAAAGATACACCATTTCAAAATTTCAAAAATTTCTACATTCACAGTTCAGTGATTTTGACTATGCTCTTCCAACTGTGCTGTTATTCTCACTTAAGATGAAGGCTTACAGAACAAAATAGTTTTTCATTTAACAGTTACTACACATGTTGCCCTATGACAATGGTTAACAATCTCACAACACATCAAGAATATCCTTACTCCACCTTGTGTTCCCTATCACCAGGGGACTTCCTTGTCCCCTTCTGTCTTCTGGCCCTTGTCACTGGACTACTGTACCTCATTAGTCTTATTTGGTTTTTTTATTTTAGTTTATTTTAACACCATTTCAAAACTTTTTACTTACACATTTAAGTGATATTGACTATGCTCTTCCAATTGTGCTGCCATTCTCGCCCAAGATGAAGGGTTACAGGACAAAACAGCCTCCCATTTAATAGTTACTACAAATGTTGCCCTATAGCAGTGGTCAGCAATCTCACAATACATTGACAGTGTCCTTATTCAATTTGTGTTCCTTATCATCAGTTTCCTACTCCCCCTCTGCCTTCTGGCCCTTGTCACCGGACTCCTGTACCTCGTTAGTCCCATTTAGTTTTACTGGGCTGTCCACTCCCAGGATTAACATCAAACCTCGAAGGTAACTTCACCTCTGAGCTGAAAGGGTGTCTGGGGGCCACACTCTTGAGGTTTCTCTAGTATTCTTTAGGCCAGTAAATCTGGTCTTTTTTTTTTTTTTTTTTTTGGGAGTTAAAATTATGCTCTACATCCTTCTCCAGCTCTGTCCAGAACCCTCTGTTGTGATCCTGGTCAGAGCAGTCAGTGGTGGTAGCCGGGCACCATCTAGCTGTACTGGACTCAGTCTGGTGGAGGCCTTGGTAGCTGTGGACAATTAGTCCTTTGGACTAATCTTTTCGTTGAATCCTGTTCTCTTCATTCTCCCTTGCTCCTGAAGGGATGAGACCAGTGGAGTATCTTAGATGGCCGTATAGCAGCTTTCTTTAAAAATAAAATCACATGCAGTGTGGCTGCTCAGATGAAGCAGAAATGGACCTCCCAGAGGCCCACCTACTTGGCCTCATCTTAGTATTACTATGCTGTCTCTTCCAGGGTCCTGAGTACTCCCCAAATCTGCGTCTGGGGTCCTGAGAGTACTCTAAAACCTTTTTGTTCTTTAGAACACAGTTCAAAAAAAAAAAAAAAAAAGACCACCACCACCACCTAAAAACCAGCAAATATCTCTCTTTTCTAAATTTCAAAAGAAAAGGCAGATATTTTTCTAGATATAGCCATGCCATCCTGTCATGGTAATGGGGCCATGGTTACTGAGGACAGTTTATCCACCTACAAATCTATAGAGTCGGATCTAATGTTGGCTTCAGTCTTGTCTGCCAGCCAAACCTCTAACCAAATTTTCAAACTGATTAACTTGAGTTTCATGTCTAGTTCCTGCACTGTGTATTTTTTATGGTTTTAGACAATGATGGAAAGAAAATGGGGAGTTAGCTCTTTTCAACTGTAGATTCAACTAACATTGATTGAACACCTAGACACTGTGCCATGAACTCTCATTATTAACCTGTAAAGTAAGAAGTTCCGTTTTCAGATCAGTAAAGTGAGGCTCACAGTCATTAAGAGCCTTGCTTACATCAGAGTCATAATGCATTAGAGACATTTTTCAAAGTTGTGACTTTAGATTTTACACTCAACTTCTAGGCCAATGTGCAAATGGTAACAACTTGGATTTATGTAAAGCTTTATTGTTTACAAAACACTTTACTTTTTAAAATTTTGCCATTTGATAAACTAAAACCGAGCTAAACCCTTGCCGTCAAGTCAATTCCGACTCATAGCGACCCTATTGGACAGAGTAAAACTGCCCCATAGAGTTTCCAAGGCTGTAATCTTTATGGAAACAGATTGCCATATCTTTCTCCCATGGAGTGCTGGTGGTTTCAAACCAATGACCTTTTGGTTAGCAGCTGAGTGCTTAACCAATGCATCACTAGGGCTCCTTGCCATGTGATACTCAAATCCAATTCTTTTACCAATTACTGGTTTTCAAAATAGGCTTTTTCAGATGAACTAGTCTCTGAAAAACAGCCCAAGACCACACAGAAAGTGATAGACATAGCTGGGATAAACACCAGCTCATGTAGGTGCAAGCCCAGCGTGCCGTCACCCAGTCCACCATCCCAGGGTAAGAGGGTTTTTACCCTTCTATCCCACCTAGCCAGTTTGCTGGTAGGAAAAAGGTTCTCGATGGCCCCTAAATCAGGATTTTCTTAATTATGCGTCAGTTCGGCTCCTTCTGTTCCTGTTGGAACTCACCCTTCTCTGACCACAGCATTGCTGGTTTCCTTTTGTTTTTTAACAGTCATTTATGGCTGGCTCCACAGAAGGTTACCCAGGTGGCAGGAGGACCTGGCTGCTTAAACCTCTTCCTTGTGAAGGGAAAATAGTCTTACTGCATAAGACAGGTGAAGGAAAGGGAGACCGGTTCTTTGTATTCATTGAACACCCAGCTTAAACTTCCATCAGCTCTCTGAAAACACAAAGAAGAATGGTGAGACATGGGTTCCAATACTTGCTTTTAAAACACTGTGACCTTGGAGAAGTCAGTTTACCTGTCTGCGCCTCAGGTGTCTAATCAGTAAAATGAGATAGTCTCAGCTTTGTCCGGCCGTCATGACTGAAGTGAGCCTGCCTTACCACTAGGGGGCAGGCAAATTCAACCCCTGAGGTGATTATGTATCACCAAAAAAAAAAAAAAAACCCAAAAAAGCAACCCACCAAATCTGTTGCAGTCAAGTGGATTCCAACTCATAGCTAACCTATAGGAAGGAGTAGAACTGCCCCATTGGGTTTCCAAGGCTGTAATCTTTACAGAAGCAGACTGCCACATCTTTCTCCTGCCGAGTGGCTGGTGAGTTCTAACTTCCAGCCTTTTGATTAGTAGCCCACATACACACACAGGGCTTCCTGTTTATGTATCATACACAGCAGTAAATAATGAAAAGAAAGTTTTAAATAATAACAAAAATTTAAAAAATCAACATAAAATAAAAAAAATTTTTTATATGCTCTTTGAGGACTCAATTCTAGAATCTGTTCTTACGTTGGAGTTCATTGCCTATATTGTATGTTACAACAGTGAATAATGTCTACCATTAATTAAGTGCTTACTGTATGCCAGACACTGTGCTGTACCTCCTACCTTCAGTCTTCACAGTGAACTCTGCAAGGTGGGCATTATCCAGTCTTTACCCAGAATGATCCTGAAGCTCAGAGAGGTTAGGTAGCCTGCCCAAGGTCACCCAGCTAACAACTGGCAAAGCTAGGTTTCAAACAATAGGTCTGATTGCCTCTAAGCCACACCTGTTTTAGTCCATGGTTTTCCTGTAGCTCCACCCTCTTACAGACTCATAGTTGTGTGCACACGGCCCACTCTATCCCTTCAGTCCCCCAGAGGGAGGATGATGTCATGGAAACACTGCTCTTGGTATTCATAAAACCATAGAAACCTCTAGTATGTAAAAGATTAGGTGATACAATTATTTCTGTCATATTATTTGACTCATCTGTTATACCCTTGTCATAGATTGAATTGTGTCCCCCAGAAATGTGTGTTATCAGTTTGTCTGGGCCATGATTCCTGGTATTGTGTGATTGTCCGCCATTCTGTCATCTGATGTGATTTTCCTATGTGTTGTAAATTCTGCCTCTGTGATGTTAATGAGGGGAGATGGGCGGCAGTTGTGTTGATGAGGCAGGACTCAATCTACGGATCAGATTGTGTCTTTAGCTGGTTTATTTTGGGATATAAAAAACAGAAGTGAGCAGAGAGACAGGGGGACCTCATACCACCAAGAAAGCAGTGCCAGGAGCAGAGCACATCCTTTGCACCTGGGGTTCCTGTAGGGAGAAGCTCCTAGTCCAGGGGAAGATTGATGACAAGGACTTTCCTCCAGAGACGACAGAGAGAAAGCCTTCCCCTCGAGCTGATGCCCTGAGTTTGAACTTTTAGCCTACTTTACTGTGAGGAAATAAATTTCTCTCTGTTAAAGCCATCCACTTGTGGTATTTCTGTTAGAGCAGCGCTAGATGGCTAAGACAGCCCTCATTCATCCCAAGTAGCTCTGAGGCCCACACTCCACATTCTCACGCGTACACCCTAGTGCTACACCAGGCTGGCCTTTCCCCTCTCCTTTGCCGTTCTTTCTCCACATTGAGCCCAAGGGTAAGTAAGAGCTTATCTCTCTGTTCTCTCCATTAGGAGCCTACAGCCACTCCAAAATACCTGTAGAATTCATTACCAACTCTCCCATCTGGTCTTTACTGTTCCACATAGCTGCCTCCTCTGTCTTACCTTGTAACCCTGGTGGTGCAGTGGTTAAGAGCTCAGCTGCTAATCTAAATGTGGCAGTTTGAATCCTCCAGCAGCTCCTTGGTAAACCCTATGGGACAGTTCTACTCTGTCCTATAGGGTCGCCATAAGTCAGAATGGACTCGACGGCAATGGGTTTTTTTCCCATCTTAGCTTAGCTAGTGTTTCACGTGGAATCTGCTACTTCCAAACATGTAAATCTGTTGTACGTTTCCTATCATCTATCATTTGAAATATCCTTCTCTCTTACTTGTCACATATCAGTTACTTCTCATTTTAATGTCAAATCCAAAATGTTGTCTCCACAATGCTTTCCTTGAATATCCTACCTAACTCTGAACATGGTTTTGCTTAGCAGTTATTTTCTATTAATTTTCACCACCTTGTATATTGCTCCGGAGATTTTCTGTTTCATGTGTTTGTAGTGTAGTCCTGACTGCATGACAAGTTCATTGAAGTCACTGGTCTTTGATTTATGCTGGTATTTAATAGAATACTAATAATAAATACTCATTGAGATGCAGTCTGTTTTTTATTGGATGGGGAGCAGATCAGAAGCATCTTTTTAGTAGCTCAGTAGATCATCTAATATTAAGTACCCTTTGGGTAAGAGCTTGGCTGATAACCAAAAGTTCGACAGTTTGAATCCACCAATGGCTCCTTGGAAACCATGTGGGGCAGTTCTCCTCTGTCCTATAGGGTCTCTACTAGTTGGAATCAACTCAACCACGAGGTTTTTTTTTTTTTTGGTGCAATATCTTGAATCCTGGGCTTTGTGCTTTACTGCAGGGTCTCATATCAGTCTAATTTGTGGTTAACAAATGATGTACCTAATGGTAAATAGTTATGTCCAAAGGTGCAGCACTGACAATGGTGGAATTTGAATCAGGCAATCTGACTCTAGAGCTCATGCCTTTAACCACTTCTCTATCTTGCCTTACAGCCAGATTTTGGTACTGTTTGGACTTTATCTTTCAGAGCTGGATGTAGGAGAGAAGATGGGAGTAATGATGGTGGGAGGGATGACAGTAGAACTGGGGATCTGGTGGAAGTCTTCTTATTCCACAATGTATCTGTCTCTGTAACTGCAAACATCTTTAGTAAATTCTCCTAAAACTCACGAAAGGCTTGAGACTAGGTTTCTTATAGCACTTCTGTGAAGGGGGCAAACTAGCTCAAGAAGGTGGAGAAATCCTGGTGAGGATGTTGGACTTCCAGTCACTTTTATCTAGATTTCTAAAAAGAGTGGGTGCTTCAGTGGATATCTGAACAAAAGTTACTGCCTTGACCAAACAAAACAAAATAGTTACCACCAGTCGCTAAAACAAAACAAGAAACTAAAAAAAGATCAAGATTACTTTAAGATGACTGTTTCAACCAGAGATCTTGTCTAGATTAAGTAAAAATAAGCTCCCAGCTGAGGATCACTAGGTGCCCAGTATCTTCCCAAGCCCTCTCTCATGTCTGTCATGGAGGCATGGTCACTGTAGGGTCAACTCTTGGCCTTGGGTATGCCGCCAAGAAAGGAAATGAAAGGCTGACATTATTCTGCCAAACATGTTTCTTTGTGTCTGTTACAGTTGTGGTGGAACAGCAAGCCTACCACTCAAATCACATGGCTCCAAGTCACTTACTCATTGGTTAATATCAGTATTAATATTGAAAATATTGAATAGCTGGCCTAACCAGGTAGTGACCATTGGAACAGATGATAATTACACATGACTCATGTAGACAGTAAGTGCCAGTTAAATATTGGATTTGGTTAAACCAAGCAAGTGCCTTACTGTTCTCCCTATTGTTAGCAAATAAGAAGAGGTGGTAAAGTTGGCTGTGGGCTGGACTTCAGGTATCCCAGAAAACTGGGATTGGCTGCTGCCATTGGCAGCTCTGGTGGGTGTTCAGGAAATTAGTAGGAGGTGATGAGCTTATACATGGCATCCCAAGAACAGAAGGTAAGGTAAGTGGTAGCCAAACCTGGATGATTATTGGAGTTATCGCACAGGTTTTTAAAAAATACAAATCCATATAGATCTTAGGCTCTACATAAACCAAAAACCAAACCTGTTGCCATGGAGTTGATTCCAACTCATGGCAACCCCATGCGTTCCAAAACTGTTCCATAGGATTTTTGTGGCTGGAATCTTTATGAAGCAGATCACCAAGTCTTTCTTCCATGGCACCACTGGGTGGGTTTGAACTGCCAACTTTTAGGTTAGAAGTTGAGCATAAACCATTTGCACCACCCAGGGAGGGTCTCCCTAAAGCTTATTGAATCTCTAGTTATAGGGGATGAGAAGCTGCATTAAAAAAAAAAAAACAAATTCCCCAGGTGAGTTTAATCATCAGTTTGAGGAATCCCTTATCTGAGAAAACATTCCATCATTGTTCTTTACTTTTTATGAAGAATTCTTCCTTTCATTTCCTGGTTGAGATCTAGGACTGTTTTCCTTGTTATCAAGGTCAATTATCTAAGCAAATGAATAAGTGGACAAGGCATTCAGAAGAATGGATGCAAACTTGTGTGTATGTGTGATGCATTTGAAATAACATTTTGTCTATAATTAAATCCAATGAAAATTTGATATTTTATGCCTTGGTTACATTATGTATAAAATGATGATTATAATAAAAATGATGATACATGAAATTGTTTCTACAGTGTCTATTGTGCATCCCCGCCAGGTTCAAGGCTGTCGTATGAAGGCTTTTGCCTAATCCCACAATCAGCCTCAGTTTGTTTTTTTCTCCCTTATTGGTTAGGAGAGTTGTAATTTTTTCTCCTCTAAATTCTTAGTCTCTCATAGGCTTCCCAACAATAGAAAAATACCAGTACAATTCCCACAATGACAGTTGCTCTTTCTCTAGGTTTTCTATTGTAGGGCAACGATTTTTGAGTCAATAGATTGGCCAGTGGGAAGTTTACACTGAATTCACCATTTTGCCTCTAGGTTTGCTTGGGGATTATCTCAGTAATCTCTGCGGAATAGTAGGCTTTCATAGAAGAATCAATTATACTTACCTGGCTGGGAGCCAGTTCAGAAACAAAAGACTACGTTATTGGTTATAGTACTATTTTCCAACCTAAGTAATGCAACATGTTCTTAATTGTCAGGAAGTGGTAAAAATAAATATGATCATTGGTACCCATTAGATGTCATTGTGATTATTAAAAATTGCAAAGCAGAGAAACCAGTTTTGAAGATTGTGTGATGACTTTAAAAATAAACTCAAAATAAACTCAAATTCAAACATGCAATTCCTAATCAGTTGTCACTATATTAAATAATGGATGGAGAAAGGACATTCAAATAAAAAAATTAAAAATCCTAATAAAAAGTATGTGTTTATTATGAAAAGACCAAATAAGAAATTATTTAGTAGATGTTCTTGGGAAACAAACTTTTTAACAAATGGACACATGAAGGGATGTGCGTGGAAACAATAAAATGTGTGGAAAAGTTTGCTTCAAGGTATTCCTTACTTAAAACAAAACTGGGTTCTTTGCAAATAACTGTGAGTGTTTTGAGCATATCATTTAATATATAGAGAATCCCAACTTTTTTTATGCCCCAAACTTCATTTCTTTTCAATGAGCTCCACATAATAGTATTTGTACTTTTACCATGTAATAATTGTGGCAATTCATAAGAACACCACAACGAATTTAATAGCACTTCAAATAATTGGTATTTGGTAGATCAGAGTAGTATGTATAAACTATATAAGATTAAAAATAGTAGCAGTTATATATATATAAGAACTTTATGCAAGCTGCAGACAATGTCTGGGGCATTTGAAAACAGGGCTTCAAACTGGTTTCTTTCCAGTTCAAACCACTGCTAAGAACGTGCATCTCTAACACGATCTCAGCTGAGAATTTGCATTTCTACCCCAGATATACTGAATTAGAATCTACATTTTAACAAGAACCCCAGGTGATTCCTATGCATAACTTCCTGGGAACCTGTAAGAAATGAAGGAACAGGTTCAAAGCCCTGTTTGAAAATATGGATTCTTCCACTCCTTCTTGCATTAACTGCAAATCTCCAGAGGATTCATGGCTAGCTCATGTATTTGGAATCACTGCTTTGTAGAGTAAAAACAAGAGTAGTGGATGATTTATTAACCTCTCCCAGAGACACATGGCCAAAACTCTTCTTGGCTGAAAATTATTCTCTCCTACTTATGTCCATGTTGGCTACTATTTATATCTGGTGGAGCCCATCTTGCTCTCTCAGGTGGCTATCAACTCTAGCCTGTGTCTCAACAATACATGGGTCTAGAGGAAGAGAACCAGGGGAGGGCACCAGTTTTTAGTGCTGGATTGGGATTTGGGGTTAATCATTTTATCTCTCTTTTTATTTGCAACACACAAATTCCAATGCTCTTGTTAATAACCTAGTTCATAGGGTACTAAGAGAAATAAAATGAATAGCAGGGAATAATCTGAAAGCTTTGGCTGAAAGGTATGATTTAAATCTGCCTAATTATGGATAAGGAAGTGAAACTGACATAAATTTGTGTGTTTGTGTTTAAGTATTTATGTAAATTAATGACAAGAGTTCTAGAACATAGTTTTTTTAAACATATGTTTTTTATTCTTTCTCTAGTAGATAGCAATAAAGACACCCTACCTGCCAGAGAAAATTGGAAAGAGTGGAACTGAAATAACTATTCTTGTTGCTTTTCCTCTCCTACAGCTAGCCTGACCGGTAATTCATGTTCCAGATTCTGGCTGAGGCTCCCAGTGCCATGCAATACCCAATACCCAGTGGAGTGTAAAAAATCTTTGGAAGCTGTTTAGAGGAATATACAATAACTTTTCATATATTCAAAATGCTGTTTATTCCTTGAATTCACAAGAGAGGAACTCTAATCATGGCAATATTAAGTACTGTAATGAGCCACAGGGTAGCAGAAGGCCCTGGGGTAAACCGTTTCTGTACTATTGATTTACTTATTTGATTTCCTTGTAAAACGCCCATGAACTGAACCACTGTTGCAGAATACAAATGCAGGTTTTCAATCCAAGCCAAGCATTAAGATTCTTTCTCTAAAAGAATTCAGTGTTCTCTGGAAAGCCCAAGGAAGGATAGTTAGTATCTTGGGCCTTGGAAATCAGTGTTTTGTAGTTTGATCAGGTTCATGAGGGTGAATCCCCCATGGAGAGTACCACAACTTCTATCAAGATCCCATTAATATGATTTCATTTTCAGAAATTTTTATGTATACTCTAATATCTGCCTGCCATTCTGTTTAATACTGTCAGAGCATGAGGATATTAAGATACGATTTGTGTCCTCAAAGAAATACACAGTATTTACAATACTTCTGTAATTCCTTACAGTTCACAGAAGATACACAAGCTGCAAACTTAAATGTCTTGGGAGCCAGGTAGATAATGTAAATGTGTGGAGTAGCCTGTTATAGGACAGTAGGGAGTGGTGGGGACTGTGGCCAACTAAATGTACATTCCCCTCTTAAGTTCAGATTCATATTTTTTAAAAAATGCTCTGCTATTCAAATAAAACATATATCTGGGCTACATTTACCCTGTTGACTTGCTTTCAGTTTCTGATGCACACACTCTCATTTGAGCCTCTAGCAACCATGTGGACTTCACTTTACATCACCATTTTGCAATAAGGAGACAGAGGTTTATGAGGCTAAGGTAACTTAGCTAGTAACTGGGAGAGCAAGGATAAGACATTGAGTTCTGTAATCCAAGCCCAGCTATTTTTTATAAAAATAAGTAGGGGCAGGAAGAGGCAAAAATGGCTAATTATTTTGGTACCTACTTACTCTTCTAGTGCGTACCTTATCATTTAAGGAATCCTTCACTGATTTTGATTGCCATCTTCCCCATATTTTCATACAACATTAAAGAACACAAAAAGTGTATGTAATACCCTATAGTCAACATGCTTCAGATATGTCAGAGGTCTCCAGATTGTGTTCAAGGCATTGATTTTCTGTCTAAAGACAAGAAGAAGTTGTTGAGAAAAATAGCTGATGCAAATAGGCTTTGTTGCCCTCTGAGTCAGCTGGCCAATCCAGAGCAGATCCCACACAGGGCTGCAGACCTCACTAGGGCAGTCTGTGCAAGAGGACAGGTACAACTCAGAGACTTAAGGTCTTATCTCCAGACAAATCTCACAGGGCAAAAATATGGGCTTGGGAGTCAGAAAGAGCTGGATACAAAACCTGTATTGAGCAATATAACTAAACCCTCAGCATCAATTTTGTTGTTTGAACATGGGGTAACAAATTATCTCAGGGGCTAAATCAATGGTAGTATTTCAGCTAGGTGTTGGGTGCAGCTGTTAGTGAATAGATATTGTTAGCTGCTGTCGGGCCAGCCCCCGATGCATGGGATTCTTTGCACAGGACCGGACTGTTGTGATCCATAGGGTTTTTATTGGCTGATTTTCGGAAGTAGCCCGTCAGAACTTTCCTCCTAGTCTGTCTTAGTCTGGAAGTTCTGCTGAAACCTGTTCAGCATCAGAGCAACATGCAAGCCTCCACGACAGAGGAGTTGTGGCCCTTTCTGAGGTGTATTTGCTGGGAATTAAACCTGTCTCCTGCGTAGAAGGAGAGAAGTCTACCACTGAACCACCACTGAACCACCAGTGCCCCCTAGTGAATAATAAGCATTCAGTATATCCTGGTTCTCTTTTCTGCCCTGGTTCTTTCTTTCCCCTGGCTTCATACCTGGTGGAGGAGGCTTGGGCCAAATGGGTGAAATGAGAATGAGGGAGAGGATGTGCTCTGAGTGCTGGAAAACCCCGTTCCTCATTGCCACAACCTATACACCGATGACAAGGAAATCTGCCTTAGGATGCTCCAAATACTTCATCACGATTAAGGGACAATTAATAGGAAATAACTTGTAGAAAACAAAGTGGAATTTCTGGAAACTGCTAGCATAAAAGCTCTTACAAGGTTGCATGCAAATTAGCATAATTTTAATTACATGTTCTATTTTTGTCCTGTGAGATACTTATTTGGATTTCATTGTGCCCATTGTATGGCTTTTGTTCTGAGTTTGTGAGTTTAATTATTTAGTTATTTGTGAGTGCATCTGGGCATAAGTGCCACAGTTTTATTTTGGTGACAAATTTATGGTCAGTGAATTCTAGTAATTAATGAATAAATTATTTCTCCTTCATAAATGCCTCTGCAACTTGTGATTTCCATAACAATTTATAATACTTAAGAAAGGTTCTTTATTAGTTGAAAAAGCCACTGCTAAATGGAATCAGGAGAGGGAGATTTAAATTGCTTCAGTTAACTGTGTTAATTAATATCCAACATGTGTAAGATATTGAATTGGTTTTGGTTGGCTTGATTAGAATTTAGTTGCCTAAAATCTGTCTAATATATGAATGTCCTTTGTTAAAAGCAATTCTAATTCTCTTGTGAAGTGAATGGCAGGAATAAAAGGATTTCCTCTTTTATAATCTTTGATTCTTGGTATATCCTTGAATCCCCAGAATTAAAAATAAAGAAATTGCACATGCAAACAAATCCGCATATTGGCTTTCCAAAAAAGAAACTCTTACAGCCATTTTGTGATGTGATTTGAAGGAATTAGGGAAGCTTACAACAGTTTGAATGTTTCAAATCTTTCTTAAGCAAAATCAACACAAACAAAAAAATCTCATTGAACTCTGTGCTTCACAAATCACTGCACTAAATGGAGTAAGGCCAAAAAAAAAAAAAAGATAATCTCTGCCCTTCTGGCGCTCACAGTTGAGTGAAGATGGAAGACACAGTTATTTAAACAAGTTAAGGAGTTTGGAAGAGGGTTTGGAGAAGGGGGAAGTATTGAGGATGGGTTCTGTGATTTTCTAGTCCTTCTCAGTGCTCTAAAACAGAACCATCCTGTTTTGGTTTATAAGGTCTCTTTTCAGTTAGACTCTAGAAATGCAGACCAACAGATAGATTCCTTGAGGACATGGATTAAGTCTTATTTTTAGATCATTATTGCCAAGGAAAAAAAAAAAAAAGCTTAACGTGGTTTCTCAGTGGAAAAATCCAAGAATCGTTCTTGATTTCTGTTTTTCTTGACAACTAGCTTATCCCCTCAGCAATTCTCTTCAGCTCTTTCAAAAATATGTACCGAATCTAGACACTTCTTACCACTTCTATCACTACCTTGTAGTCCAAGCCACTGGCCAGACTGCCTGTTCCATCTTGACTCTCTTCAGTCAATTCTCCACCCAGTAGCCTGAGTGTTTCCTTTTCTGATCCAGTTGTATTGACCTTCATGTTGTTTCTCCAACATGCCAACTCTTATTCCTGAATCAGGGTCTTTGTACTTGCTATCCCCTCTGCCAGAATAGTTTTCCTGCAGATATTCTCATGCCTAATTGACTACCTCATTCATGTCTCTGCTCAAATGTTATCTCTTCAGAGAGGATTGCCTGACTACCCTATATAAATAACACCCCCTCTGCTGCACCAACCTGCCTTTTTTTTTCATAGTATTTATATCAATAGTTGGGGTTCAATCAGAGAAATATATACGTATGTATGTGTATATATATTTCTCTGATTGTATATGTATATATATGTATGTATGTAAAGCTGTTGCTGTTGCCGTTGAGTTGATTCCAACTCATAGCTACCCCATAGGACAAAGTAGAACTGCCCCATAGGGTTTCCAAAGAGCAGCTGGTGGATTCGAACTGCTAACCTTTTGGTTAGCAGCTGAGTTCTTAACCACTATGCAACCAGGGCTCCATACATATGTATATACACACATACATAGTGTAACCTGTGAGGATCGGAACTTGATGGGACTGCCTTGTTTTTCCGGGTCTCACAAGTTTTCCACCTTTGACAGAGTGCAACCTTAGCACTTTTCTGTTGCTCGTTTAGTGGAAAATATTTGAATTTTTCTTCTCTAACAGGCTTCTGGCTTATGCAGGTTCCAGCTTTCACAGGTTTTACTGTGGGTATATATATATACGTGTATATACATGCAAAACATATATATGTGCATCAGATTCTGGGGCTTAATGTTCACGGGGGCAACTGTCAGGAGGGGAACATGGATGTATAGTGGGGAGATCAAGGACCAGCTGGAACCCTCAACATGAGCTGGAACCCCACAAGCACGCACTAAAACCTGTGTCTGTTTTTGCCTCTGACCTTGATGACAAGGCTATCCTGCAGATGCCAAGGCCCTTCATTACAGAGCTAAACACACACACCTGGTCTAGGAGTAAACCTGGTCCAGGAATAGAAGAAACTGAAGGAGGACCTGAGAGAAGGTAGACCCAGCTGCTGCTTCAGGCCAACCGGGTAACTGAGCAGATCAGCAACAATGTACGTGGAGCTACAGAAATGCTGCTGCCCTCAGTCTCCCATGAACCTTCTTTGTGGTCTGATGAGAAGCACACAAGAAATGAAATTCTGGGAAATGTAGTTCAGCCCAGTCAACTCGTCACATTACAAAGCCATTACAGTATCTGTAGCACCTAACATTATGGTGTATATTAATTTGTTCCATGAAAGTAGATGTTTTTTATCATTTATAATAGAACAGTACTTGGCACATAGTTGTTACTCAAGAAGTAATTATTCACTGAATATGGTAAGTATCTAAAGATACTTATTGAATTTACAGGTGAATGTGTAGTCAGTGTACTCCTTGGTCTGAGGAGAGGAGTTATGATTCAGTCAAGGGGTGAGGAGAACAGGCTGGGTATACTGGTGACACTGGTTTAATGCATGAGCTGGACCCTGTGTGGAAACTGTGAGAAGAAGACAACTCCATCTTTCTCCCACTTGCTCTTAAGACATGCTCTCTGAGCTCAGACTTCCCCACTCCTGACAAAATTTTTGGCAGGCCTCATAGCATTTCTGATATTCTTTAGTCATAACAACAGTCTTGTTTCAATGAGACTAGCGTAAAAATTACAACTTTTAACCAGTCTGAGTCTTCTCCTCACCCCAGGCTGATCCGACTTTGGGCTTGGAAGTCTCTACTGAGGAAGAAGGGCATTGCCAACTTCTCACTTCTGGCCACAGCCCTTTCTAGAGGCTTTTTCTTTGCCTCCAGGGTTGGGCCACTCTAGCAAGGGGACTAGGCACTTTGGGTCCTTACTAGTGTTATCTGCCAGTGGTGCCCTCTAGATATGTGATACATTTACAGTTCTTTCCCTCGTGGGAGCTTTTGAAGGTTCTCTAGCTGTTTTCACTGTCTGGAACTGAAAAATGGAATTCTACTGATAGAACAATGGCTTATCCAGCTGCGGCTTTGGGAAATTGCACCCCTGTTTACCATTGTTCTCTCTTTGCTCGCCCCCCTCAGGCCCACTAGATCCATGCCCCTGTGGCTGTCTGATGTAGAAGAACACATATCAGGCTCTCCTGGCGGGGAGGGTTCTTAAATGGACTTTGAAGGAAGCAATCCCCTCTCTTGCCTGAGGTAGAAGTTATGGAAATGCGTAGCCATCAGACATCTCTCTCCAAAAGAGCCTTCTTTTCTGGCTTCTTCTACCCTCCTTCAATGAATTCCTTACTTTTTCGTATATGGCCTGGTGGTGACTGGTCTAATTAGTTTAATAATGTCTTCATATGTCCTACATATGAGATCTGACACCCTGCTTCAGGATGTGGGGTGATTGTCACTCACTTTACTGTTCTTGCGACCTCTGCAAAAACTCAGAGCTAGAAAGAGTCCAATTTTAGCAATCTATTGTAAAAAAAAAAAAAACCAAACCCACTGCCATCGAGTCGATTCTGACTCATAGCTACTCTGCTTCAGATATGTGATTTATAGTAGAGTCTTCTTTTCAATTTCCAAACAGCTCCCCCGCCAGTCTGTTGCTGTTGTCTAAAATAACAACCTTACTTATTCTTTACTTGGTTTTATTAAGAACTTGTCCCCAATTTGACAATGCCACAATAACCTCCCCATTCAAATGACTATGGTGACAGCCTTTGTGTTAAGCGCTTAACAAATACACTATTCAGCCCCCCAACACAACTCAAAGTAGTTGTTATTATGTCCATTTTACAGATGAGGAAACTGAGGCTTAGGGAGGATAATAGCCCTACAGGATTTGCACTCAGGTTCTAATTCCAAATGCTGTCTTATTAAACTCTATATGTGGATAATTCAAGGAGCCCCAGTAGTGCAGTGTTTAAAGTGCTCAGCTGCTAACTGAAAGGTCCGTAGTTCGAACCCACCACTTACTCTGTGGGAGAAAGCTGTGGCAGTCTGCTTCTGTGAAGATTCATAGCCTTGGAAACTCTATGGGGCAGTTGTACTCTGTCCTACAGGGTCACCCTGAGTTGGAATCAACTTGATGGCAATGGTAATGGGTGGGTAATTCTGGTATAAATGTTGGACTAATTGAGACAATCATTATGCTTTTGAGATCTATAGCTTAAGGGCTTAACATTTTGAGGAGTCCTGGCTTCCTTTAAAAGTGGCTTCTGATAATCAGAACTCAGAAGCCTGAACTAAGAACTGAAGCATAAGCTCCCTGAGTCTTGGTCAAAGCAGAACTGATATTCACTGTTTCTGTCTGCCTGGGTCATTGAAAAAATAGGACACCTTTGATGGGAGAAAGAATGGTAAATTCTGAGATGTTTGATGTTGGCTAGAGAAAAGATGAAAGAACTGAGGTGGCAGATCACATCACATAAGATTTGATATCTTGTGTGGAACTATGCTAGTGGGTGAAGAGTTGTTGAGGCAGAAAGCAGGGGATTTTGTGGTTTTGAAAAAGAACTGCAACAACAAATGTGTTGTGCAAAATGAATCTATCCTGAGAGGCAAGCAGAGAGGATGGATAAGAGTTAAATTGTGAGATGGAAAATTAAGAGGAAGGAGTGAATGCAGAGAGAGGAATAGATCAAGAGATGTTCTGAAGGGAAAAAAAAAAAATCCACTACAATTAGTGACCGTTAAGTTAAAGACGGGAAAGAGATGGGTCAAAGATGAAATCAAAAGTTTCAAGGCTTGGAGATTTGAAGAAATGAATGGTAGAGCCATTGGAAGTGACAGGAGATATTTTGGGAGAGGCATAATTTTTGATAGTAACATGATGAATTTTGTTTTGGATAGGTTGAGTTTGCAGTGACTTTGAGACACCCGGAAATGCCCTGTAAGCAGTTGATAAAGTACTTTCTAAGCTGGCTGACTTTCCTTTTTCTTTCATGTACAGTAAACATTAGACTTCTGATTATTGAAGTTCCTTTTTTTTTTTTTGGTCAAAATTGAAATCAAAACTAGTAATTTGCAAGTACTTGACATACATCTTAAGATGGTAGAGATGTTTAATGCCTCCACCACTCTGATGTTACCTGTTCCGTTTCCCCTCCCACCACAATAATTAGGGAGCCTACACTTTGCTGGACAATGAATAAGGAAGACCAAAGAAGAATTGATGCATTTGAATTATGGTGTTGGTGAAGAATCATGAATATATCATGGACTGCCAGAAGAATAAACAAATCTGTGTTGGAAGAACTACAGCCAGAATGCTCCTTAGAAATGAGGGTAGTGAGACTTTGTCTTACATTGTCTTTGGACATGTTATCAGACAGACTGGTCCCTGGAGAAGGACATTATGCTTGGTAGAGTAGAGGGTGAGCAAAATAGAGGAAGACCCTCAGTGAGATGGATTGACACGGTGGCTGCAATGATGGGCTCAAACATTGCAATGACTTTGAGAATGGCGCAGGACCAGGCAATATTTCATTCTGTTGTACATGGAGTTGCTGTGAGTCAGAACCAACTCGACAGCACCTGAAAGCAACACGCTTTGCTCACAATGCTCATGTATCTGTGAAGCATGGTCCTGCTGTTCTTTCATTCCCTTACTGGTAACAATTTATCTTCTGCCTTGCCCTACTAACATTTTGCATCCAATTACATTTCAGGGTTTAGAATCTTCAATCATGGCAGTAAACAGTGATGCTGCATTAATTTTAAATTCAGGTGAGAGTGAAAAAGAGGTCAGTTTGGAACTAGAGAGTGACTGAATTTCTGTAGGAGGCAGAGTACCTTCAAAGGCTTCATTTCAGTCAGATGATTTGTGAGTGACCCTTGTGGCTGATCAGAGAGAATAATTAATGGCTTGGATGTGACAGCCAACTTGGCTCATCACTTCTGGTCAGTTTCCCATCATCCTTGAAGGCCCGAAGCTAGAGAATATCGAGGACTTTTTGGACCAGAAAAACCTGGGGGTTTAGGTTCAGATTGTGCCAGGAGAACGTCTGCTCTAAGGAGCCAGTTAGAGTTCCTTCGATTTTCTACAAATAGCAGAAAGATTTGGAAGCAGCTGCCTTCATTCAAGCCACCTCACTGGCCTAGGTGCTCAACTTTTCTTTCCTTCTGTGCCTGTTTCATACACAGTGCAGTTCCAGCTGTACTGTCTGTCACTGTGTATGGTGATTGTCAGGGAGGTGGAGGACCTATCCCTTTCGTGGTGTGTTTTATGTCCTTCTCTGATGTACCCTCTGTCCATGGAGGCTTGGGAAATGCCCTTCCACTGTCTCAAAGACTGACCTTTCTGTTTCTGCAGGGAAGGCAGAAGGGTGCTCTTCCTCCTGTAGTGTCCCTATTTAAAATCATGTCAAAAAAAAAAGGCATAGAGAGGAAGGTTTCCCTTGTCTCACTTCTCGGGCCAACTCCACAGCTGCAGGTGCAAACTGGTAATATTACTGCCTGGATTGTATGGATTTAAAAATAAAGAGGTACAAGTGAATATTAGTGCTAATGAACATAGGGTGAAATAATATATGTCTGCACTGTGAGCTGAGCTGTTCACAAACAGATGCTCAATGAGAGGGCATATCAATACGTAGGGGGACTCTTTTTCAAATGTACACATCTAAGAAATTTCTTCCACCTCTAAGACAATCAGTGACAGATGAGATAGCTAGAAATGCACCATGTGTATGACTGGCATAGAGAGGAAAAAAAGTTGAGTGCCAATGCCTGTGCAATTGATTAAGATTTGAAATTGTTGTTCAGGTTGAAGTGTTTACTGATAGGCGATCAGAAGCTGAATTTGAAAAACAGATTGACTATACTCCTAGATTTCAGTATTTCCGTGTTATACAGCTAATTGACCTATTTAGGTTAGGCTGCTTTACACCTGAAATTTCATAAGATTAGAAAATCATGTTGCAATTGTTCATATTTAGATAGGACGGGATAGTAATACTTATCATGCGGCTCAAAATATTCATTTCGTGGGAGAGAGTCCTGAGGCTTAGAGAGGTGATGATTGTCCATGGTCAATGTGGTGTAATGGGAAAAGCCTAGGCTTTGGAGACAGAAGAGACTGTCTTTGATTTCTTGATTTGCTATTTGACCTTGAGCAAGTTTCTTAACTTTGCTTAGCCTTGGTTCCCTGATTTTCAAACTTGGGATAATTAAACCTGTCATTCAATTTTATTGTAGAGAATAAATGAGCTAAAATTCCAAAAACAGTGTGAGGCATGTAGTAGACACTGAACAAATGGGAGCTACTACTATTATATTATTATTATATAGCTAGAAAAGACAGAGTTGGGACTAGAATCTGCATCCAGACTTCTATATACGGCTTTTGCTCTTTTACACTGCACAGCTCATAAATCGCATTCCACTAGCATTTATAGTGTTTACAAAAACTTTCACATCTGCTGCTCATGACAAAAAGGAGGGGCCAGTATTATAATCCAGTTGTATTTGTTAGGGGATGTTAACTCTGAGAGGTTAAATGGCTTGCTCAATAATGCCAATAAAGAACAGAGCTGGGACTGAATCCAAACCCATGGCTTCCTCCTTACGCCAGCTTGACTCCTTTGCAAGCAAGGTTTTACAGGTCACCATTCCCACATACTTTAATTAAAGGGCAGTATCAGTGCTTCTCCTAAAATACCTTCTTTCTTATTGTATGTACTGACTAAGTTTCTGAAATGATAATGTAACTGGTACATTGAATGAGTTGAACTCTATAGGGTGCAATTGAAAACAAATTTATTATTTCTCATTATTGTCCTATCAAACACTGGCTATTTCATTCTGTAAGAGAAATGTTGTATCAGCCAACGTCATTTATGTTTCCAGGCACTGTTCAATAGTAAAATGTAAACTGACCTTCTAGTCATAGTAGTAACTGGTACTTGACTAGCTCTTCCAACATAAAAAACTATAAAACTAAGCAAATATGTATGTAGCAACTATTTTCAGATGTTGAACAACAGGTAGCAAAGGACTGAAATCTCTGAGAAGAAGAAAACACATAAGTCCAATGATTGCCCCAGATTTCTCACTGGAAGCAGTTTCTAGACCATGGCAAAAGAAGGTGAAACCCAAACAAAGCTCGACAGTCTTACTGAGCTGAGGAGTCAGGGTTTGGACTGCTGAAGTGGCTGGGATTTGCAGGGAAGGACACCAGAAAAGTGGTGACAGGGCAGAAAAGGAGCTCCAGAAATCAAATAGGGTCCCTTTGAATCTTTGGCCAAATACTAAGCTGCATGTATAGGGAGAAATTCAAAGGTTTGGCAGTAAACAGTTACTTGGGGGAATTGAACTAACCTGAGATTTTGGAGATCACGGAGTACAGGGCATCATTAGAGTTCTAACCAGCCAGAGTAGAAAGACCTTGTTGACCACCTAAACATTCAGTTGAAACCCCAGAAAGACTACTCTGGCTTTAGAGAAAGATGGAGGAAAATGTGACCTATAGCCAGTTGAAAAAAATAACAAATAGAAATAGACCCAGAGATTACAGGGATGTTGGAACTAGCAGAGCTTAAACAGCTATTATAAATATAGTCAATGACTTAAAGGAAAATATGTTCGTAATTAGTGAACAGCTGGAAAATCTCAGTAGAGAAATTTGAAACTATAAAACAAGAAACAAATAGAAATACTAGAACAGAAAAAATAAAATTACTATAGTCAAACTATTGTTATTGGTATAAGAATAGGCAAACAGATCAGCAGAACAGAAAAAGAGTCCAGAAACAGACCCACACACATATGGTGTTGTGGTTTTAAAGATGGTTATAGATTCTTAGTTACACTTCCCATCAGGAAGTAGCATCTTCTTGAATCTGGATGGGCTTGTGACTGCTTTGACCAAAAAAGTATGATGGAAGTCTATATAATTTCTGAGACTAGGTAATACAAGGCCATGCAGCTTCTGCCAGGTTCTCCTGGGACATTCCCTCTGGGGAAAGCTACTCACTGTGTTTAAGAAATGTTACTACCCTCTGATTGCCACGCTGGAGAGGCCATGTTTATACACTTTGGTTGACATCCTTACCTGAGCTCCCAGCAGACAATTGGCATCAACTGCCAGCCATGTGTGTGAGCAATATTGGAAGTCCAGCCTAACGGAACATTCAGATCACTGCAGTCCCCTGTAATACCTGACTGCTTCCACATGAGAAACCCCAAATAAGCGCTGTACAGCTGAGCCCTTCTCAAATCTGTGACCGACAAAATAGTGAATAAAGTAAGATTGTTATTCTAAGCCACTAATTTTTGTGGTAATTTGTCATGTAGCAATAGGAATTGGAAAATAATTGTCAATTGACTTTCAACAAAAACACCATCATAATTCAATGGGGGAAATGAGAATCTGTTCAACAAGTGGCGCAGGAACAACCGGGTATCTGTATGGAAAAAAAAAAATAGAACCTCGATCCCTGCTTCACGCCATACATAAAAAATTAGTTAACGTTGGAATACAGAGTTAAATATAAAAGAAAAATCTATAAAACTTTTATATAAACAAATTGAGAAATATTTATACAATGGAATATGCTCAGTCATAAGAAGGAAAAAGAAGAACATATGCTGCATCATGTATCTCAAAACAGTATTCTGAACGAAAGAATTATTCTGAGCAAAAGAAGTCAGCCCCAAAAGAGTACATAATGTGTGAATTAATTTTTTAATGAATTTCTAGAACAAGTACAACTAATCTATAGTGATAGAAACTTGAACAGTGGTTGCCTCTGCATGGGACAGGAAATCTGGCACTGGTGCCCTCTTGTCTATGGCAGATTCCCAATGCTGATTATTTTTCTCTCAGGCGCTGTTGTGACTTCCACACAAATACTTTTGCTGAAGCTTTCTAATTGCAATTCTCATGATGTGGGTCTCAGCCCATAGGTATCCAGTGGTCCACCCTGAACTGATTCTCTCTTTTGAGGTTCCATAATACACTCCAGGGGTCTCCTGACTGAAGTTCACTTTAAGGCAGCTCCGGATTAGCTTTCTTCCCCACGTGACCCACATCTCACCACAGAAAACACCCACATACTCTTGCCTGACATTAGAAGAGTAGCAGTTTGCTTCCAATATACTTTTTTACTCATTAGCCATGGGCTTCAGCTTCTTGCTTTAGACACTTTCATGCAAGGTTCTGTATCAGTCTTGGACTCCATATATGCCAGAAGATATAGGTCAAACTCACTTGCGATTTATTAGAAGCCCCATTTACTTGCTCTCTTCTCCTCCATGATGGGAAGAGAAAAATGTTACAGCATTCCATAACTTTCTGTGGTAGATTTGCTCTCTGATCCCTTTAGCTTTAACCCTTTTATAACCCCAAGATGGTGGCTGATCATTCACTTTGTGAGTTCTGCAGAGGTGGTCTTGCACTTCACTATGTAATGTGGAGGCACTTAGGACCTATTGTTTGCTTTCTCCAGATTTAGACTGAGCAGAAATTGTTCAATTTAACACCCTGCTACAGAAAGGGGGCATTTCAGTGCCCTGCGAGCTGACCTTTAGCTGACATTCTTGGCTTTCCAAAGCCGAGCACTTTTACTAAATTATTGGCTGCAGAAAATCTGTGAGAAGATTCGGTTTATACACAATTAACACAAATGTCAAGTGTGACAGCTGATTCTGTGATGCTTTCAGCAGTGAAAATTCTCTTGTCTAACCAGCCTTTCTGCCACCCACAAATGAAAAAAGAGCTGACTGTCAAAGTCTGTAAGCTAGTTCTTTCCTCCTGCTGAATAATTGTTTTCACATTTTAACTTTATTTTAAAATTAAAAAAATCAATATATTCAACACTATGATGTGATAAACCATAGTTTCATTGCTATTAAAAGAAAGCTTTTAAAAATTATGGCAATTCTAATTGGATCTGCAGCATCTGTTACAATGACAAATCTCTGGGACTAGAGTAAAATGACCTCCTTGTTAACAATTTATGCCAGACAAGAAGATTTAGTCCTGAATTTCCTGAAAGAAATAGTAGCTAGTGTGAAAAGCACATCAGAACTAGAACTCAAGAGTGTGTAGTGATCACTGTGGTTCTCCTTATGAAGAGCAGCCTTTGTGCTGGGAAGTTGAATGTCCTTCTTATCCCTTTCTTTTTATTGCTCTAAATGACATCTTAGTTGCAAAATTGCATCTCTCATAAGAAGATCCCATGATTTCCAGTTAGAAGATGGTGATATAAAGTTGGCATTTCCTGCTTCTCCTTTTGAATTACTCAAAAGCAGCAAAGAGAATGAGAAATGTAAACAACCCAAGAAGGTTGTCCAGAGGCAAGTGGTACAGGAAGCCCTCAGAAGGGGAGGAGAGCATGAAAAACCTTGTGAAGAGGAGAAGGGAGGGGGAGAAAGCATAAGTATCCCTAGCTTATATCCTCTTGCAGCAAGGTGGGGAGTTTCTAGGCCAGAGAGCTCCAAAGAACAGCAGCATCCTGGGGTCCTTTTAACTATGGGGTTTTATCTTATCTAGGGCTATCAGATGTTGGGTTCAGTTTCATGGAGTATGTAAAGCAGGCAGACTATAAGTGGCTAAAAATCTACTTATTTGGGCTAGTTTTAAAACAATTGGAAATTACAAATTTGAGTTTGGCACTGGCAGGCTTTTTTGGGGAAGGCTAATGGGCCTCAGCTTGCTATGAAGAAATAACCTGGGGCTAATACACAGAGGCCATCTTTGGCTAATTTATATTACAATGTATTATGTGAGGTTATACATAGAAATGTAATCACTAGGAAAAATTCAGATACAAAACAAAATACAAAAAAGAAAATAGACCACATAGTGGAAAATTGAAAAAATAATAAAGTATAAGACACTTTTGCTCTTAAGAGAATGAGACGTTTCCTTTTCCACAAGCTGTCACAGTCTCTTCACTTCCTGAATCCATCTCTTACTTTGCCCCTCACCCCGTGTTTTATATGCAGAATCCAGGGTTGGGGGACGGGGAACACATTTCTCTTTTGCAACTGACAGCGTCCTCGACCCTGGAAATAACCAGAATGGATTTGTTCGGTAGGTACTACAGTATCCCAAATGAAGTGGTGATTTCATCAGAAAGGCCTCCCAATGAAAGGAGCACTGGAGTGGTCATCAATGATCACAGGCTGGACTTCAGCTTCAGAACTCTGTAGCCGATGACTGTGGAAGGGTGGACCTTTAGGCCCTCTGTTGTGGTGTGAGAGGACTTTGCCTGGACTGTCTAGAAGGTTAAGGAGCCCTGGTGGTGTAGTGGTTAAGTGCTCACCTGCTAACCAAAAGGTCAGTGGTTCGAACTCACCAGCCACTCTGTGGGAAAAAGATGTGGCAGTCTGCTTCCGTGAAGACTCCAGCCTTGGAAACCCTATGGGACAGTTCTACTATGAGTTGGAATCGACTCAACGGTGTATCTCGAAGCTCTTTCAAGTCAAATTTGATATATGTGTGTTAGAGATTGAATTGGATCCCCCCGCAAATGTGCTGGAATCCTAACCCCTGTACCTGTGGATGTAATTCCATTTGGAAATAGGGCTTTCTTTGTCATGTTAATGAGGCCCTATCAGCACAGGGTGTATCCTAAACCTAATCATGTCTGAATAAAGAAAAGAGCAGATTGTACACAGAAACTTGATAAAAAATGGGCTAAAATAAATGCCACATGAAGATTGCCAAGGAACCGAGGAACCCTGGGACTGCAGAAGCTAATGGGAACAGGATCTTCCCTCAGACCTGACAGAGAGAGACTTCTAGAAAGGCTTCAGAGATTCAGACTTCTAGCCTTCAGAACCATGAGAAAATAAATTTCTGGTTTTTATGCCACCCACTCATGGTATTTGTGTTACAGCAGCACAAGGTAACTAAGACAGCAAAGATACATATAATAGATATAGTTTGTGCCTCTGTTTTCCTTCCTTCCTTCTTTTTCTTTACCAAGGTGGTGATTTTATGAGATCTTTTAAATGAATGTGTATCAAGAGGGAGTCAGGAAGGGCCCCAGGCCCCTGAATCAGGAGGAGCCTGAAATGGGAGTAGGAAAGGCTTGTGTGTGGGTGTGTGTGCTGGCACTGGAGTGAAGAAGCACCGTCTCTTATAATCATAACTGCTAAGATCAATTATTCTTACTTCGCCTACCTCTCAGGGGTTTTACCTAGGGGTTGATCAGGGCTTAGAAAAGATACCTAATTGTGAATCTCACTGAACTGTGGCATGGCAAGGGCACAGGCTCTGGAGAGTGAAATTCCTGAGTTTGAAATGTTGCTTTGCCATTTACTCTTTATGTAGTTAACAGCTTCTCCAGGCTCAGTTTTCTTATTTGGGATATTGGAGTAAATTCACCTTGCAAGGTTGTTATGTGGTTAATAATAGGTACATTTATTGAGCACTTACTATGTGCCAGGCTCTCTTCTAAGCACTTTACATTGTGTTAATTCATTGAATTTTCATAAAAACTGGTAAGGTAAGGACCGTTATTATTTCCATTTTACAGATAAAGAAACTGAAACACAGAAAAATGAACTTACTTATACAAAGTCACAGAACTAGCTAATGGAGAAGCCAGGACTATGAACCTAGGCAAACTGTTTCTAAGACATGTGTTTTTAATGTCTTTGCTATAGTGTCTGTCTAATTCATAGGGTTAGAGATAAAATATGCTAAGTGTCTCACAGCAACTAGCAAGTATCAAAGAATAAAGCTATTTTTTGAGAAGAGGTAGCATGACTGGTGTTTTCTAGGCATGGAGAGACATCGAGTGAGTTGTTGACTGTTAAACCACTAAGAAGTGAAATTTCAGAAAGAGAGAAGAGGGTAATAGATATTCTCGGTAAGTAGCGTACCTGTGGAAACAGCAAAGATGAGCAGAGAGTTCGGAGCAGATGTCCCTGGCAAACAGCAGTTATCAGCCCTGAAGAAGAGTAACCAGTCTTGGAAGGAGCTGGGATATTCTGGGGAACGGCTTTGAAGCCATTTTGTGGGTAAGGAATACGTTAAAGAGCTTCTGTGACTTTCTATTCAGAAACTCAAAGGAGGCACAATTAGTTCCATCTTTAAAGAACTGAGTTAACTCTCACTGCTTCCAACAAGAAAGTTTTAGTTCTTCATCAGAGACCTCAATAGTGTCTCTCTTGCTCCAATAAAAAGAGTGAGGGTTTATACACACACTCACACTTACACACACACACTCATGCATACACACATTCACACACTCACCTACACACATGCTCACTTACCTACACACACACACACACACACACACACACACACACACACACACACACAGAGACACAGACATTGCATTTTTAAGGTTCTGGGTCCCAAAGTCCATTGACCTATTTAATTGGTTTCTGTCTGAGATGAAAACCCCACTAGCCTGCCCGTGGTGAAGCTTGCTTCACTCTGTATGTGAATTCCTCCTTCAAAGAGAGATTGCAAAGTTCTGCAAAGATCATGGGAGCTGACTTGAAATGGAAAGCAAATATTCAGAAGAAACGAAGTTGCTAAATGTGTTGTACCTGGAATGCAAAGACCCAGTTTTAGATTTGGACATGGAGGTCTTTAATCCCCTCACTTTGCCTCAGCCCAGAGCCTGGGTTCCTGTTGGCAGTATACCCTGTCAGGCTGTGGGCAGAGAGCAAAGACTTTGCCTTTCTTTTGGTTCCACTTTTTCAAAGCTTCCTGGAAGATACAGAACCTTATCCACTACTGTAAAAGATGAGCTGTTCAGCTTACCTCATTCACGGCCACCATTCATCACCAAATAACAGGCCACTTTGCAGTTACAACTCTTGCTTTTCGTAGCCCGGGTAATTTATGCATATTGCTTAAACACCACCGTGTCCCCACATGGTAGCAGCAGTTGTGACACTGTTTGCCAAATATATTTATCTCTGGTCATGCTGCCATGCTGAGCTGGCAAAACAGATGCAGTCACGATGCCTGCTTTATTCTGGGTAGCTTCTCGGATGTGCTTTGGCTCCTGTGGAGACTAACCTGGCTGGGTTGCAAGGCCAGAGCGGCTAACGGGAAGGCCTAAGGGTCCTTTCACCATCTGGCTTCCTCCCAAATGGTGGAGTCAGACGGTGGTAGAGCCACTCCTGCTAGCCAAGTGCCAGCCTCAGGACAACCCTGGGTGTGCCTCAGGAGGCAGAAGGAGTAGTTAAAACTGTCCTGAGCTTCCAGGGCCCATGGTGAGATGCTGCCTTTCACTGTAATTACCCTTCACACCATGGCTCTGTTTAGGACTGATTGCCTGTTTGGATAAAATTAGATTTGAATTTAAAGGCATATGGGTATGAAATGATATTGTAGCTAGATCATGGGATTGCAGCTAGTCCCTTCTGCCTCCGTACCTCAGGCCCTATGAGGAAGAGGCAGTCACTCTCCTGGTGTTATTTCCGGAGTCTAAGAACAAACTCTAGGGGATAATGTTGTGTGGGTGAGACCGAAAACCTTGATAAGATGGGGCTAGTCGCTACCTGCAGGGCTTAGAAGCTTCGAAATGTTCTCTCCAGTTCTTAACAATATTTCTGTAAGCTTGGGCTAGGCAGATATGGGCTAGGAAGGTGGTGCAGTGGTTAAGAGCTCAGCTGCTAACCAAAAGATCGGCAGTTTGAATCCACCAGCCGCTCCTTGGAGACACTGTGGGGCAGTTTTACTCTATCCTATAGCATCACTATGAGTTGCAATTGACTTGACAGAAATGGTGTTTTTTTTTTTTTTATTGTTATTACTTTTAAATTTTACTTTGTTGTTGTTGAGAACATACGCAGTAGACATAAACCAATTCAACAGTTTCTACATGTACAATTCAATGACATTGATTACATTCTTCGAATTGTGCAACGATTCTTACCCTCCTTGTCTGAGAGGTTTCTATCTAATCTTTCAGGTTGTTGCTGTCAATTTGATCCCATATAGATAATTCTTAAAAGAGCTTAAGGCTCAGGCAAACATTTTTTACCAGTAAAGCTAAACTATTGTTTGGTTTTAAGAAGACTTGAGGGGATATATTTGGTTTAAAGTTTTAAAATGATCTCAGAGCAGTAGTTTCAGGGGTTCATGCAGCCTCCATGACTCTACAAAGTCTGGAGTCCAAGAGAATTTGAAATTCTGTTCTGCCTTTTCCCTGTTTTGATCAGAATTCTTCTATAGGATCCTTAATCAAAATGTTCACTAATGGTAACTGGTCATTATTATTTTTTAGGATAGAAATAAAATATCAAATGAGTTAAATTAAGTAAGGAAAAAATCTTTTCAGAGTAGAAATGTCAGAGGAAAGAGGAGATGAGATCAAAGGTTACTTTTTCCTGAAATGACTGGCCCCTCTACTTTTTTGGTGACTGAGGACCAGATGATGGGGCTCCGGGGGTGTGTACTGCTTGTTACCAGAGTATTGGCACCAGCAGGGTAAGGATGATGCTGTCCTTTTCATCATTGTATCCCCCTTACCTGCAGGCACTCAATGAATAACTGTTGAAAAAAACAGGTGAGTGAAATTGTCCTCCATTGAAGATACGATAGTGGATTGCTTTCCTCAAAGATCCAGATGATCTTTATGTGGTTCTGAATCAGCAGGAGGCAGGTACCATCCTCAAGTCAGGGAAAAGCAATGGCAGTATTCTGCCAAACTTAGCTCTACATAGTGTATAGTTTGGACTAAGTTCCCACTCCTGATTGCTCTGACTTCTTGGTCTATTCAAGAGTAGAGGAGAACCCCAAGAAGACGACATCGGCCTTCATGATAAGAAGAGGAGTGGGCTGGCTTTAGTATGACTTATTAAATAACAGAGATGGGCTCATAATTAAGCACCAAAATCTCTGCAGCTGTTCACTTATTCACATGTAGAAATCTGACAGAGGCCCTCCTGTAGAGATACAGCTGGGAAGAGGACAGGGACCCTGGCAAAAGAAGGGGAGGAAACCAGAGACAAACTTTGCAGACCTCAGTGGCTCTGAGCCTGCCCTGACTGGGCACCACAGGCTACTTAGTCTTTCCAGGCTCCTTTTCAGTGTGTGTGTGTGTGTGTGTGTGTGTGTGTGTGTGTGTGTGTGTGTGTAGATAACATCTGGCTGTAGTTTTAGACACATTTGGGCCAATTGAGGATTTCTTGTGGGAGCTAAGTGAAGTGATGCACAGGTGGAAATAAAGGACTTGTGGGTAATTGCCATCTAGTTTGATAACTTTCACATAAAAGTGATTTGTGCTACCCACTGACATATTAGAATAACAACAATTTGATAATAATAATACCTGGCACTTGGCTTTGCAGATTAGCACTCTTCCAAAATGATTACCCAGAACCAACATTACAGCAATCTTCCTTGAAGTTCACGTGGGAAAAGCATGACTCTGAGATAAGACTCTTCTGAAGGCAAGGACTGGGGACAAGTGGCACCTAGCTTCACCTGCTGTTTAGCCCAGCTTCCTAGGTTTTATTCAGTACTGGTTATTTCTCCATATTTTTGGAAATTTCACTGATTAGGGAGTGGAAGGAGGTAGAATAGTGGGGATGTGTGAAGCAAAAATAAACCCTCTTTTAGTAACCACATTATAGTTGCTTGTTTTCCCTTTAGCTGAGCTAAAACAAATCAATGTATACCCAAGAAAGTCTGGGTTAAAAAAAAAAAAGTGTAACAAGATAAATAAAATTGTATTTACCACAGTTTCTCCTAGGAAGAGGACTTTGTTTGTTGTAGGGGAAAAAAATCTTCAATAAGTTGCTTGGGATGAAGAGTGGGACCCAAAAGATGAGCCTAGGTAGTGAAAGATAGTCCCTTCACCACCATACATAGACAAGAAAGGAAATTTGAGTGGATTTGAAAGGGATGGGGATGAGGAGGGCATGTGGAACAGAGGGAAAGAAAAGGCATCGACGAGGCAGGCGCAAAGGGGGAGATCCAGAGTTGGACGCTCCAGTAGCAGCAGAGTTGTAGAAGGATTTGAGGGATCAAAAATGTGTTCCATGAAGTTTTTTTTTTTTTATTATTTTTTATTGTACTCAGGTGAAGGCTTACAGAACAAATAGTTTCTCATGAAACAGTAGTACAGATGTTGTTTTATGACATTGGTTAACAACCCCACAACATATCAACCCTCTAACTTCTCAACATTTTTTTTTGTGAAAATACACATAGCCAGAGATACACCAATTCAGAAATTTCTACATGCACAGTTCAGTGACATTGACTACGCTCTTCCAATTGTGCTGTTATTCTCACTTAAGATGAAGCCTTACAGAACAAAATCATTTCTCATTTAACAGTTACTACAAATGTTGACCTATGACAATGGTTAACAATCTCACAACACATCAACAATATCCTTACTCAACCTTGGGCTCCCTATCACCACCTTCCTTGTCCCCTTCTGCCTTCTGGCCTTTATCACTGGGCTCCTGTACCTCGTTAGTCTCATTTGGCTTTACGGGGCTGTCCATTCCCAGGCTGAATGGTGAACCTCAGAGATAACTTCACCACTGAGCTAAAAGGGTGTCTGGGGGCCATACTCTCGCGGTTTCTCCAGTTTCCTTTAGGCCAGTAAATCTGGTCTTTTTTTTGTGAGTTAGAATTATGCTTTATATCCTTCTCCAGCTCTGTCCAGAACCCTCTGTTGTGATCCTGGTCAGAACAGTCAGTGGTGGTAGCCGGGCACCATCTAGCTGTACTGGACTCAGTCTGGTGGAGGCCTTGGTAGCTGTGGTCCATTAGTCCTTTGGACTAATCTTTTCCTTGTATCCTGTTCTCTCCATTCTCCCTTGCTCCTGAAGGGATAAGACCAGTGGAGTATCTTAGGTGGCCGCTCACGGGCTTTTAAGACCCCAGACACTACTCACCAAGGTAGAATGTAGAGCATTGTCTTTATAAGCTGTGTCATGCCAATTGAGCTAGATGTTCCCCAAGACCATGGTCCCCAGAACCCTCCGCCCAGCAATTCAGTCCCTCAGGGAGTTTGGATGTGTCTGTGGGGCTTCCATGACCTTTCCTTGTACAGGTTGTGCTAGTTTCCCCTGTATTGTGTACTGTCTCACTCTTCACCAAGACACCACTTATCTATTGCCTATTTAGTATTTCCCCCCCACCCCTCCCATCCCTGGTAACCAACAAAGATTGTTACATTTTGTGTGTGAACTTTTTCATGGGTTTTTACAGTAGAGGTCTCATACAATATTTGTCCTTTTGTGATTGACTTATTTCACTCAGCATAATGTCCTCCAGTTTCATCCATGTTATGAGATGGTTCACAGATTCATTGTTGTTCTTTCTCATTGCATAGTACTCCATTGTGTGTATGTACCATAGTTTGTTTATCCATTCATCTGTTGATGGGCATCTAGGTTGTTTCCATCGTTTTGCTATTGTGAACAATGCTGTCATGAACATAGGTGTGCGTATGTCTATTCGAGTGATGACTCTTATTTCTCTAGGATATATTCCTAGGAGTGGGATTGTTGGATCGAATGGTATGTCTATTTCTAGCTTTCTGAGGAGGCACCATATCATTTTCCAAAATGGTTGTATCATTTTGCATTCCCACCAGCAGTGCATAAGAGTTCCAATCTCCCCGCAGCCCCTCCAACATTTGTTATTTCCAGTGTTTTTGATTCATGCCAGTAATGCCGGGGTGAGATGGTGTCTCATTGTGGTTTTAATTTGCATTTCTCTAATGGCTAGTGATGGCGAGCATTTCCTCATGAGTCTGTTGGCCATTTCAATGTCTTCTTTGGTGCGGTGTCTGTTCATTTCCTTTGCCCATTTTTTTTAGTAGGATTATTTGTCTTTTTGATGTAGAGGTGTTAGATTTTCTTGTAGATTATGGAGATTAGACCTTTGTCTGACTTGTACTGTCCAAAAATTTTTTCCCAGTCTGTAGGTTCTCTTTTGACTCTTTTGGTGACGTCTTTTGAAGAGCATAGGTGTTTGATTTTTAGGAGATCCCAGTTATCTAGCTTATCTGTTGGGGTTTGTGCATTGATGGTTATGGTTTGTATCCTGTTAATGCTGTGTATTAAGGCCTGTAGTGTTGGTCCTATTTTTTCTTCTATGAACTTTATAGTTTTAGGCTTTATATTCAGGTCTTTGATCCATTTTGAAGTAGTTTTTGTATACGGTGTGAGGTATGGGTCCTGTTTCAGTTTTTTGCAGATGGATATCCAGTTTTGCCAGCACCATTTGTTAAAAAGACTGTCTTTTCCCCATTTGATGGACTTTGGGTCCTTGTCAACGATCAGGTGACCGTAGGTGGATGGATTTACATCTGGGCTCTCAATTCTGTTCCATTGGTCAATGTATCTGTCATTGTACCAGTACCAGGCTGTTTTAACTACTGTAGCTGTATAGTAGGTTCTGACGTCAGGTAGTGTGAGTCCTCCAACTTTATTCTTTTTCTTCAGTAGTGCTTTACTTATTCGAGGCTCCTTCCCTTTCCATATAAAGTTAATGATTAGTTTTTCCATCTCTTTGAAGAATGTTGTTGGTATTTGGATTGGGATTGCATTGTATTTGTAAATTGCTTTGGGTAGAATTGTCATTTTCACAATGTTGAGTCTGCCTGTCCATGAGCATGGTATGTTTTTCCATTTACGTAGATCCCTTTGGGTTTCATGCAGTAGTGTTTTGGAGTTTTCTTTGTATAGGTCTTTTACATCACTGATCATATTTATTCCTAAGTAGTTTATCTTTTGAGGAGCTATTGTAAATGGTATTGTTTTCCTGATTTCCTTTTTATTGTTCTCCTTACTGGTGTATAGGAATCCAACTGATTTTTGAATGTTTATCTTGTATCCTGCTACTCTGCTGAATCTTTCTATTAGTTCCAGTAGATTTCTCGTGGAGTCTTTAGGGTTTTCTGTGTATAGTATCATATCATCTGCAAACAGGGACAGTTTAACTTCTTCAATACCAATTTGGATGCCCTTTATTTCTTTTTCTTGCCTTATTGCTCTAGCTAGAAATTCCAGCACCATGTTAAATAGGAGTGGTGATAAAGGGCATCCTTGTCTTGTTCCTGTTTTTAAGGGGACTGTTTTCAGCCTCTCTCCATTAAGAATGATGTTGGCCATTGGTTTTGCATAGATGCCCTTTATTATGTTGAGAAATTTCCCTTCTATACCTATTTGATAGGGAGTTTTTATCAGGAATGGGTGTTGGACTTTGTCAAATGCCTTTTCTGCGTCAGTAGAGATGATCACGTGATTCTTATCTTTCCTTTTATTTATGTGGTGGATTACGTTGATTGATTTTCTAATGTTGAACCATCCTTGCATACCTGGTATGAATCCTACTTGGTCGTGGTGTATTATTTTTTTGATATGATGCTGAATTCTATTGGCTAGAATTTTGTTGAGAATTTTTGCATCTATATTCATGAGAGATATTGGTCTGTAATTTTCTTTTTTTGTGATGTCTTTGCCTGGCTTTGGTCTCATCGTTCTGCTGGCTTCATAGGATGAATTTGGAAGTGTTGCTTCCTCTTCTATGCTCTGAAATAGCTTGAGTAGTACTGGTACAAGCTCTTCCGTAAATGTTTTGTAGAATTCTCCAGTGAAGCCATCTGGGCCAGGGCTTTTTTTGGTTGGGAGTTTTTTTTTATTACCTTTTCAATCTCTTCTCTTGTTATGGGTCTGTTCGGATTTTCAACATCACTTTGTTGTAGTTTGGGTAGGCCATGTGTTTCTAGAAATTTATCCATTTCCTTGAGGTTTTCAAATTTGTTGGAGTATAGTTTTTCTTAATATTCTGTTATAATCTTTTTTATTTCAGTTGGGTCTGTTGTAATGTCCCCCATTTCATTTCTTATTTGGGTTATTTGTGTCCTCTCCTGTTTTCTTTTGTCAGTCTGGACAGTGCTTTGTCGATTTTGTGGATTCTTTCAAAGAACCAACTTTTGGTTTTGTTGATTCTTTCTATTGTTTTTCTGTTCTCTATTTCATTTATTTCTGCTCTGATCTTTACTATTTCCTTTCTTCCGGTGGTTGTGCGTTTTCTTTTGCTGTTCTCTTTCTATTTGTTTGAGTTCTGTAGTTAATGTTTTGATTTTGTCCCTTTCTTCTTTTTTGCTACGTGCATCTATTGCTATAAATTGTCCTCTGAGGACTGCCTTTGCTGTGTCCCAAAGGTTTTGGTATGATGTGTTTTCATTCTCATTTCATTCTAGGAATTTTTTGATTCCATCTCTGATTTCTTCTATTACCCAGTTGTGTGTCAGTAGGGTATTATTCAGTTTCCATGTAGTTGATTTTTTTCCTTGCTCTTTCTATTGTTAATTTCTACCTTGATGGCATTGTGGTCAGACAGGATACTTTGAATTATCTCAACATTTTGGATCTTGTTGAGGATTGCTCGGTGGCCTAAGATGTGGTCTATTCTGGAGAACGTTCCATGTGCATTGGAAAAGAATGTGTACTTTGCAGCGGTTGGATGGAGTGTTCTATATATGTCTATGAGGTCAAGTTGGCTGATTGTGCCCTTTAGGTCTTCTGTATCTTTGCTGAGTTTCTTCTTAGTTGTTCTGTCCTTTACTGAGAGTGGTGTGTTGAAGTCTGCTACTATTATTGTGGAACTGTCAATTTCTCTTTTCAGTGTTGTTAGAGTTTGTTTTATGTATTTTGGAGCCCTGTCATTGGGTGCGTAGATGTTTATTATGGTTATGTCTTCATGATGGATCATCCCCTTAATCATTTTATAGTGTCCTTCTTTGTCTTTTATGATAGATTTTGTTTTAAAGTCTATTTTATCTGAGATTAGAATTGCCACTCCTGCTCTTCTGTGGTAGTTGTTAGCTTGATATATTTTTTTCCAACCTTTGACTTTTAATAAATTCACATCTTTGTTTCTAAGGTGTGTCTCTTGTAGACAGCATATTGATGGATCCTGTTTTCTTATCCATTCTGTCACTCTCCGTCTCTTTATGGGTGCATTGAGTCCATTTACATTCAGTGTAATTATTGATAGATGTGAGTTTGTTGCTGTCATTTTGTAGTGCTTTTTTTTGTGGTGCTGACGTTTTCTTTGTTCTTCTTACTCTCTTGTGCTGAGTTACTTTTGTTTGTGGATTTTTTTTTTCATTTCATTTGTTTTTGTAGGTTTTGTTTTTACTGAGACTTTATGTTTTTCCTCTTTATTTTTATGAGTGTGTTTGTTAACTTTCTTTGTGGTTGCCATAAATTTTACCCTTATCTTTCTAAGTTTGAAGCAGCCTACCATTACTTGGTATCGCTTTGCCTTCCTCTCCATTAGAAGGTTCTATACCTATGCTGTTTATTCCCTCTTTTATTGTTTTGATGTTGTTGTCTTTTACTGATTAACTGCTCTGGTTCTCTGTTGTATTTCTTTTGGTTTTGGATAGTTCTCGAGAGTTCATTTCCTAGATTGGTATCTGGCTGGTACGATCCTGCGTCCTAGGTTCTGCCTGTGAGCTGAAGCTGTTTGTCTTCAGATCGAAGAACTCCCTTTAATAATTCTTGTAAGTTTGGTTTGACTTTTACATATTCCCTTAATTTCTGGAAATGACCTAATTTAACCATCAAATTTGAACGAGAGTTTTGCAGGATATATTATTCTTGGCTGGCATTTTTTTCTCTCAAGATTTTATATATGTCATCCCATTGCCTTCTTGCCTGCATGGTTTCTGCTGAATAATCTGAGCTCAGGCTTATTGTTTCTCTTCTGTATGTGACTTCTTGTTTTTCGTGTGCTGCTCTCAGGGTTGTTTGTCTTTGGTTTTGGTGAGTGTGAATATGATATGCCTTGGTGATTTTTCTTTTGGGGTCTCTCCTATATGGGGTTCATTGAGCTTCTTGGATGGCCAGCTTTTCATCTTTCATGATATTGGGAAAGTTTTCTGTCAGCAGTTCTTCAATTATCCTCCCTGTTTTTTCTGTCTTCTCCCCCTGTTCTGGAATTCCAATCACTCAAAAATTTTTGCTTTTAATTGTGTCCCACATAACTCTGAGGGTCTCTTCATTTTTCTTTGTTCTTTTTTCTGAGTTTTCCTGAAACAGAGTTGTATCCAAGTGTTTGTCTTCAATTCCACTGATCCTGTCTTCCACAGTTTCAAATCTGCTTCTCAGCCCTTCTGTGACACCTTCCATTTCTGAAATCTTTGTCTTTGTATAATTTCTAGTTGTGAATTTATTTTGGCATTTTGTTCCTGCATTATTTTCCTGAATTCTTCCAATTTTTTGTCTGTATTTTCCATGAATTTGTCTAATTTTTCCTCATGTTTGTCAGCTTTTTGCCTCAGTTCTTGGAGAATTCTGAGTATTAGAGATTTGAATTCCCTATCAGGTAGTTCTAGTGCATTTTCTTCCAGAGGAGAGTCATCTGGTGTTTTATTTTGGATGCCTACTGGAACCATCCTGTCCTGTTTTTGTAAATGTTTTGATATTGTCTGCTGTCTTTGGGGCATTCAGTAGTTATTTTTCTCGTTTATTAATTGTAGTCTTTTTTATTTCATTCCTTTATTCTTTTTTATATTTGACTATGTGTGAGCAGGTGGACTGTGTGTTCTTTGTTGTTTGCTTGTCTGTGGGCACAGTACTTTTCTCCTCCTTGTCCAACTGGCAGGGTCAGTCACTCAGATATGGTATGGCAGGGCAGGTCTAGCTGAAGAGGAGTTACTGGGATGGGTTGTTTGTGGCACTTACTACAGCCACCAGAGTGTGTTGGTAATCAGTGCAGGGCAGGTTCCAGTAGGCCATGCCTGTGCTGCTTGGTGGTGTGATGTCAAGCACACGGTGCAGGTAGGCAGTATGCAGTGGGGAGATTGTTATGTCTGGAGCCAAGATGGATATGGGAGAGAGGCGAGAGGAACAGGAGCCAAAAACATACAAACAAACAAAAAAGAATGGTAGGGGAGTTTGCCGTTGGAGAGATGAGAGACTATGAAATGGCGAAAAACAGAAAGGGGAAGAGGAAGAAAAGAAAAGAATGAATAAATAAAAATCAGAAAGGTTAAAGAACTGCAAAGTTCAGAGGGATACACCGGTGCAGCTATGAGGTCTGGGGAGGTTGCTCTCAGGTGTTGCAGTACAGCCTGGCTAAAAGGCGTATAGGTATACAACGCCAGGTATTCAGGGAACAGAAAGAGAAGAAAGATATAGAGAGACAAGAAACTGAGCAATGAAGAAAGACAAAAAGGGAAAAAGCGGGAAAATAAAACAAATTAAAAAAAATAAAAGATCAAGAAAGGCCCACAAAAGAAACGGGGAAAAAGAAAAAAAACCAACAAGAGAAGAAATGCTCTCAGGGATCTCTCTGCATGTCTGTGCAAGCCGAGGGGGGAGTCTCCTTGCCATGCAGCTCCTCCTGGCCAGAAAGGGCTCCCAACTCAAGAAAAGGAAAAGGAAACAAACAAACCATTCAAAACAAACAAATGAACAAAATCCCCGGGATCCCACCAGCGTGGCAGCCCAGACCAGGAAGCAGCTCCACACTCGAATGGAGCTCCACAGCCCCTCAGGAAGAAGCAAAGGTGGCGCATGGAGCCAGGTACTCGAGTGAAAGAAGGGGGAGGTGGCGAGAGGCAAGGAAGAAATCAAAAGAAGCAGAAAAAGAAAAGCAACACCAGCAGCCAACAAATGGCACTCAGAGAGCCAGCTAGAGCGGGCTGGTGTTTCTGGACAAGAGACTGTGTCCACGGGAGGCAGAGGGGGCCGAGTGTGGGTGAAGAAGGGTAGGGAGTGGGAAAGCATATATCACAAATTACTGCAGCTCTGCAGCACCTCAGGAAGAAGCAAAGATGGCTCACGGAGTGAGGTCTCGAGCGAAAGGCGGGGTAGGTGGCGAGAGGCAAGGAAGAAATCAAAAGAAGTGGAATAAAGCAACACCATCAGCCAACAAATGGCACTCATAGAGCTTCCCCTTCTGGTGTGTCGAATCCAAGCAGCCAGTGTTTCCCAGTCAAGAGATTGTGGCTGCAGGAAGCAGAGGAGGCCGAGTTGGGGTGAAGGAGGGTGGGGGGTGGGAAAGCGTATATCGCAAATTACCGGATGTTTTGTCTCCCGCTGGATGCTCCGTGAGGCTGCTTTCTCGTACCCCCTGTTTGCCGGTCTCTGATAGGAGTTGAAGATGGCGGATCCGCTCTGCATTAGCTGTTAGGGGACCTCTGCATGAATCTCTCCTTGCTCTCCATTCTCTGTCAGTTTTCTCACTCCATTTGGTGCTTGGCTGAGTTCTTTATCTCTTCATTTGATGTTTTGGGGTTTCAGAATTGTTGTATTCTGTTCATCTTAGTTTTTTAGATCTTTGCTGTGGAGGGACAGCGTGATGCTTCTGCCTAGAGTGCCATTTCTCTCCATGATGTTTTGAGTTGGTTGTTGCCTCTGCTTTGTCATCTTTCTCTTCTCAGCTTCTGCCTTTGGTCTCTCCAACAGAATAATCTTCAGTGAAATCGATATTTCTCATCCTTTTTTTAAGGGAGGAGGTGCATTTAAGGGGATTCATTTGAAAAAATTGAAGAGATGCCTTTGTGTGTTTGGATCAATGCTGGGCAGAACAGCTGTAGCAGGTGGGAGCGTGGGGACAGCTAACATCTGTGCTACACTAGAGTGACGAGAATGATAATAACATATATGAGACAGCAACATTCATATTTTTGAAAGGTAGAATATTGGATTTTATATTCAGGGATTTTAATTTGATTTTTCCTTTTTATGATTTTATCTTATTCTTTTTTGTATGGTATTTCAGCTGGTTCTCTCCAGGAAGGCTAAGGTGGTTGATTACCTGTTGGCAGATAATGCCATTTGTGGGTAATCTCTTGCCTTATCGATTGAATTACAGTCATGCACCACATAATGTCCATTTGGGAAGTATCTGACCGCATATAGATCCCGTAAGGTTATAATAGAGTTCAGAAATCCCAATCAGAGAAGGGGACATAGTGGATGTAACCTCAAAAATAAAGAAAAAATTCTGCAAACTGTTAGCCAATCGGCTCCACCGAAAGCTACAAGGTTAGCGAGAGTGCAAGAGGGACCTATATCAGATATGGAGAAATTGCTAATGACATGGATCAAGGACCAAACACAAAAGTGAATCCCTCTCAGCACATTGACCATCACTGGTAAGGCACAAAGCTTGTTTGAGATGCTTAAAGAAAAAGCAGGAACAGACTACCATATCGAGTTTAGTGCTAGCTCTGGGTGGTTCAAGTCTTCAAACAACATTTTTTGCTGCATAATGTGAAAGAGTGTTGAGTCTGCTAGCGCTGATGTGAAGGCAGCAGAGGAATTTGTTGAAACCTTAAATAAACTAGGTGTTCACCCAGCATGCAAATCACATAACATCCTATTTCACAGAACGTATCATGGATGTTAAGTGATACATGACTGTATATGTTTTATGTATTTTTCTAAACACAATCCATGTCTTGGCAAGCTGTCAAAATAGCCTCCTCTAATGCAGAAATACCAGCTACTCTCCTGGCCCTGAATGGAATTAGCTCTGAGTTGCAAAAATAAGAAAATAAGATTAAAAGACAGGATGAATTGTTCATCTGTTTTTGTCGTTAGGTGCCATCAATTCGGTTCCGACTCAGCGTGGTGAGTGAAAAATAAATGCAAAGGCAGATGGGGATAAAGAACTGTTTGCCCTGGCTGTAAGAAAGCACTAGAGAGACTTTTGAAAATAATAACCCGTAACTTTAACATTTATACAGCTCTTCATAATTTTGAAGTGTTTCCTGCTAATTAAGAATCATTAATCAGATATTAGCTGCAGGTCATTCAGTGAATTAGCAGTTGATTTAGATTAAGACCTGTGCATAATTCTGGAGACTAGGAACAAACTTGATTCATTTTATACTTCTCAAAAATTATTATTTTTGTGTTCATTGAGAATTTATGCGTGTGAGTTCTCTTTACAGGTACCAGTGTATACTTACATATTATTTATTGTATAACACAGCATTTGCACAGAATACTAATATGTAATTTATTAGTTTGATATTTACTACCACATTTATGGAGACAAGACTATGTTGGAAACGTCCCAAGTTGTTAGACCTGTCATAGTGAAAATTATCCCTCAATACACTCCCCTTATGTAGGCGGACATCTGGCATTCAGTAGACATAGTCTCCTCCCCAATCCAGATTGAACATTGCCCCCTTCAGTGCACCAAATAATTCTAAAGGAATCTGGAATAAATACCATCTTTCACTGCAAGTGGATGGGTTATCTATTTGGCTGTCTCTATTGGTATAAATCATTTATCCTCAATCTAACCAGAAAAGAAATTATATATAGGACTAGTTTATTGGGCCCATTTAAGTCTAAATATCAAAAAATGCTTCTTTCCCACTAATATTTCAGCATATCTGTTCTTTGACCAATAATTACAAGTAATTGAGGTCTGGGGAAGCCACAGATATTTGGAGTTGAGTTTTTCAGAAATTAATGGAGGCTTCTTTGACTTTGATATGTGACTTTATTAAGATTCACTATGACTGTCGTTGAATTTTCTACAAAGGTTTTGTACCTGTGGTTGTATCTTTCCAGTACAGCCTCCACATTTCTGTCCTACCTAAAATCATGCAGAATCTCTGCAGCTGGATGGCTGGCTTTGAATCCTGGCTCTGTGACTCACTACCATGTGACCTGGGTATCTCTGCCTTAGTTTAGTCACCGAAAAATGGGAAATAATTTTTCTCCTTCCTTCAGTTGTCAGAAGGATTAAATGAATCAATATTTGTAAAGTGCTGAGAACAGTATCTGGCACATAATCAGTATAATATAAGTATCTTTTAAACCTGTTACAAATTTCACATTGAAAAATACTTTGCTAAGTTGTATATACAACATATCTTACTAGTGTTTTCTATATCTTAAAAATTCACATTTTAAAATTATATTTTACAAACAAAAATCAAATTTTTTCATTTGACAAAAAAGTTTGATACTGGTAAAGTTTAAGAAACAAAACTTGGCTGAATTTATATTAGAAAACCTGCTTTATATTAAAATTCCATGGGCATGAGGGTTGGGCAAGGGGTGTTTAGCGATGGCTGTAAGTATTGCTGATGAGATGGTAGGAAACTGAAGGGCTGGATTAGCTTCAGCTTCTCCTATACCATAACCCAGGAGGGTTGTTGACTGGTGTGTTTGAGGTAGGGAGCTTTGAAGGTCTTGGCAAGCCTGATTGGACAGAGTTCTTCAGCTCTACTCATACCCTATTTCAGTGTGATTCTGAAGAAATAAAGGTCACAAAGTAAGCCAGCTGCCAGAAGGAGAGAATTTCTAATAGGGGGGCAATTTTTCCAGAAATGTTTGAAAATTCTCAAAGTTCTCAAATAGAAAGATTTTCATTAAATAAAAATATTTTAAATGTCTTAACTACAAATTCTTAGAAGAGTAATTTTCATTTTCAATCACAAACAAAATATCAGGCTATTAAAATTCCTGAAAGGTTGCATTATATTTAGAATTTTTTTTCTTGGATGTCAAAATACCAGAATACTAGTATGATTATATAAATGAAGGCAGGTGACTGAGAACCATACCACTAAAGTTCAAGCCCTGAATCCACTATAGAAATAGTTGCCTTTATCTGCATTTTATAGGCTAATGTATTTCTGATTGGTTCCATCTTTCCTTTCTTTTCATAATAAGGTTGGTTTAAGTTAGGAGTGAATTCATAGAGGATGATTAAGTTAGGATATGCTAAATTATGCTTCAAGAACCCATTGCCGTTGACTCTGACTCATAGTGACCCTGTGGGACAGAGTAGAACTGCCTCATAGGGTTTCCAAGGCTGTAATATTTACAGAAGCAGACTGCCACATCTTTCTCCCATGGAGCCCCTGGTGGGTTCCAACTGCCTACCTTTCCGTTAGCAGCTGAGCTCTTAGCCACTGCACCACCAGGGCTCCTTGCTTCAGGAACAAACAACCCCAAATCCTACCTTGTATCTGAGGAGGGTCTTGGGTGGGAGATTCTCTCCACTTCCACTTCCAAGTGGTGATAGATACCTCTTTTGTATCAGTGCAGTATTCGGAGACCAAGATATTTCCTACCTCCCCACTGGGGCAAATGGCTTTTTTTTTTTTTACTTCTTTCAGGAGTGCTTCTCAGCTAGCAGTAAGTAGATTCCTATTGCTTTTTACTCAGTGCAAGGGTGATGGTGGAAACAGGAAGGAACTGCCCCTCCCTCAGGGAAAGATGGCTTTTGCTTCTAACTGTTCCCTCAGCCCCACCCTGCTAGAGACAGACAGTGGATTTTGCTTGGGCCCCAAGGGTGGGAATATTTCCTGCCTTTCTTTATGTGATTTAAAGCTTTTGCTTCCTCTGAGAGAAAAGTCAGGGGAAGTGGACAGGGTTTCACGCTTACATGCCAGAAGTGTGACTCTCTCAGGTCTACTCCCAACCCCATTCTTTCTTGTTAGTGCCAGTGGAGGACTGTGGGAAAGGGCTTGAGAGTGAGTGCAGATTTGTCTTGTGTCTGAGGCTCCCAGGCTCCCCAAACCAAACTCAAACCCGTTGCCATGAAGTAGATTCCGACTCATAGCCACCCTATAGGACAGATTAGAACTGCCCTATAGGGTTTCCTAGGAGCAGCTGGTGGATTTGAACTGCCAACCTTTTGGTTAACTGCCAAGCTCTTAACTACTATGCCACTAGGGCTCCCCCAAGCTCCCAGGGATTCTAAACTGGTCCTGGCTAGCCCACATTTGACCTTTAAGAGTGGATTAAACTTTTTGTTGTATATTTCTGTTTCATTTTTTTCCTTACCTACTTTTATGGCGTTCTGGTGGTGCAATGGCTAAGTGCTCAGTTACTATCCGAACTGTTGGCAGTTCGAACCCACCAGCCGCTCTGAGGGAGAAAGATGTAGCAGTCAGCTGTCTTAAAGATTACAGCCTTGGAATCTCTATAGGGCAGTTCTACCCTATCCTATAGGGTCACTATGAGTCAAAATCGACTCAATGGCAGTGGATTTTTTTTTTTCAAATTCTTCCTCTGAGGCTCTGCCACAGTTGACATAGTCATGTGTCTCATCCTTCCTTGGAGGAACTTGTTACCTTTAGATTGCAGTTCGCCTAATGGTCTTGTAACCTCAGCTCTCTGAGAGGCTCAAGAAAAGCTATGATTTTGTAGACAATCTGACTTTTCCCATTGCTGGGTTGGGAGAAATGTTCTCTTGCAGCTTTATGCTTTTTAAGCAGAAGCCAGATTAATATTTAAGTCTTTATCAAGCTGTAATCTTGTATGCTTCAATGGCCCAGAGAGGAAATGGGGAAAGGTAAGAGTTCCAGAAATTCAGGGGAGCAAGCTGTATTTGACCTAACCAAAGAGTGCACTGTTGTTCACCTTATTAATTATGTAGAGAGCTGGTGACTCAGTATGTCCTATGGTCTACCACATATTCAAAAATCTCTCCTCAGAAGGCCATTCAGTGTGAAATTAAGCATAATCTTTCTATCTTGTACTAAATCCTCTTCAATTTTGTCCCAAAACACTTTTCCCAGCATCTCCCACCATGCTGTGCTGCCCCTTGTGCTTCAATATCATGAGGTGACAGACCTTAGGGTTTCCGAGGAGCAGTTGGTGGATTGGAACTACCAATGTTTTGGTTAGCAGCCAAGCTCTTAACCACTGCACCACCCAGGCTCTGTGTTGGAATCCAGAGTCTGCCATTTATTAGCTCTGTGACCTTGGGCTAGTTACTTAACCTCTCTTTGTCTCAGTTTCCCCTTCTATAAAATGGAGAAGGTAATTGTGTATATGTCATAGGTTTGTTGTGAGGTTACCAGTCTGGTCTATACTATGTTCCTATTTCTTTGAGAACCTCACCTGCAAAAGCAGAATATATACAACACTAATGCTCAGCTCAGGTTCAAGTTAGTAGTCACATTTACATTTGCTTTTATTGGGATTAGCTTTTTGCCTTTCTTGGGATTAGTTTTTTTTTTTTTTTATTACTATGATGAACATATATATATACATATATATGTATGTATGTAACAAAAAAATTGCCATTTCAACGTTTTTTACACATGAAATTCAGTGATATTATTTTCATCATATTGTACAGTCATCACCACTGTCTGTTTCCAAATTTTTCCTTCACCCTTAACAATAATTCAGTGTCCTCAAAGCAATGACTCCTGCTTTCTCCCTCCCTTCCACCTCTAATAACCACTAACAGACTTTGGTCTCATACATTTACCTGTTCTAGATATTTCATAGAAATCCTGATACATGCTACAATACAGATAAATGTTGAAACATTATGCTGAGTGAAGTAAGTCAGTCACAAAAGATTGGTGCTTGTGAGTCAGTAAAAAGCAAACAAACAAACAAGAAAACTGCTATTTGGGTGAGTAGTTTGAGTGTTTAGTCCCCTGGGGGAGAAGATGAAGGCACCCTGTTTGATGAGTTCTGCATATCCCAATACTCCCAAGACTTCTCCTCTTTCATTATTCTTATTAGTTTGTCATCTTGTTAGTTTCTCTAACCTAGTCTGTTAAGACTACACAGTAAGTTGACTGGAGGTTCTGGGTATCCATGGACTTTTGAAAATCATCTGTTGGGTCTCTGGCTGGTGTACACTCTGAAAGCCACTCATTCATCAAAAAACAAAAATAAAACAAACAAACAACATTTTTGAGCACCTATTATATATCAGGAATTGGTCTCACCAAATGTTGGCTTGGAGACTTTTTGCCTTATAAACTACTTGAAAAGGAGAATGGATTCAAGAGAATACAAAATGCACTGGCAAATAGAAAAAGATACCAGCAGCGAATCGTGCTATTCCATCATTCTATGATATTTCTACTTCTAGTCACAATAGGAATCATCAAGCCTGACATTGATGGTTTTGCTGCTTTTCATGTTAGCATGGGAGTTGAGGGAAAAATATTAAAGGCTTGTGAGAGGAGTTATAAAACTCAATATTACACATTCCTGTTTTATTTCAGTCACAGCTGTGTTTTTTTTTCTTTTACTTGAATGCCTGCAGATAGTTCAGTCATATTTTTAAATAATTTATTTTATATGTACAATTCAGTGACATTGATTAGATTCTTCAAGTTGGGCAACCATTCTCACTCTCCTTTTCTGAGTTCTTTCTTCCCCATTAACATGAACTCACTGCCTCCTAAGTTTCCTGTCTAGTCTTTCAAGTTGCTATTGTCAGTTTGATATCCCATAGAGGTAGTTCTTAAAAGACCACAATGCTCAAGGCAGAAATTTTTTACCAGTTAAGCTAAACTATTATTTGGTTTTAAGAAGACTTCAGGGGTTATTTTTTGTTTAAGGTTTAAGTCATATTTTTAAAGAATTCCAAGCTACAAAATTACTGCTAAACCTTTGTTATCAAAAGTCTTGGGTAGCTAAGTGTTCTGATTAATTGAGTTTTCTTGTTATAATAAAAGATTAAATTAAAAACTCTTGTTTTAACTTTTTTTTTTTTAATTGTACCTCAGGTGAAGGCTTACAGAACAAATAGTTTCTCATGAAACAGTAGTACACATATTGTTTTATGACATTGGTTAACAACCCCACAACATGTCAACCCTCTCCCTTCTCGACCTTTTTTTTTTGGTTAAAATATACATAACCAAAGATATACCGTTTCAAAAATTTCTACATGCACAGTTCAGTGACATCGACTTCGCTCTTCCAATTGTGCTGCTATTCTCACTTTAGATGAAGGCTTACAGAACAAAATAGTTTCTCATTTAACAGTTAGTACACATGTTGCCCTATGACAATGGTTAACAATCTCACGACACATCAACACTATCCTTACTCAACCTTGTCTTCCCTATCACCAGCTTCCTTGTCGCCTTCTGCCTTCTGGCCCTTGTCCCTGGACTGTTGTACCTCATTAGTCCCACTTGGTTTTATGGGGCTGTCCACTCCCAGGCTGAACGGTGAACCTTGGAGATGACTTCACCACTGAGCTCAAAGAGTGTCTGGGGGCCATACTCTTGGGGTTTCTCCAGTCTCCTTTAGGCCAGTAAATCTGGTCTTTTTTTTTGTGAGTTAGAATTTTGTTCTACATCCTTCTCCAGCTCTGTCCAGAACCCTCTGTTGTGATTCTGGTCAGAGCAGTCAGTGGTGGTAGCCGGGCACCATCTAGCTGTACTGGACTCAGTCTGGTGGAGGCCTTGGTAGCTGTGGTCCTTTAGTCCTTTGGACTAATCTTTTCCTTGTATCCTGTTCTCTTCATTCTTCTTTGCTCCTGAAGGGATGAGACCAGTGGAGTATCTGAGATGGCTGCTCACAGGCTTTTAAGACCCCGGACACTACTCACCAAGGTAGAATGTAGAACATTGCCTTTATAAACTGTGTTATGCCAATTGAGCTAGATGTTCCCTAAGACCATGGTCCCAACAGCCCTCCACCCAGCAATGCAGTCCCTCAGGGAGTTTGGATGTGTCTATGGAGCTTCCATGACCTTTCCTTGCACAAGTTGTGCTGGTTTCCCCTGTACTGTGTACTGTCTCACCCTTCACTCGAGATACCACTTATCTATTGCCGATTTAGTATTCCCCCCCCACCCCTCCCATCCCTGGTAACCAACAAAGACTGTTACATTTTGTGTGTAAACTTTTTCATGGGTTTTTACAATAGAGGTCTCATACAATATTTGTCCTTTTGTGATTGACTTATTTCACTCAGCATAATGTCCTCCAGTTTCATCCATGTTATGAGATGCTTCACAGATTCATTGTTGTTCTTTTCGTTGCATAGTACTCCATTGTGTGTATGTACCATGGTTTGTTTATCCATTCATCTGTTGATGGGAGTCTAGGTTGTTTCCATCATTTTGCTATTGTGAACAATGCTGCCATGAACATAGGTTCTTGGTTTAACTTTTTGCTGAAAATTGTTCAGTCTTATTTTTCCCCCAGTATAGCGAACATAATTGAAATGGTTTTTGTTTATTTTTGGTTGTTTTATTTTATATTATTTTTTAAGATATGGTTTACTCAGTAACTCATGATCATATTTCAAAATTTTCACTCATCATTTTAGAGCACTGAAAATTGAGACAAAATTTGGATTCGACTTAACAGTGAGTTCAGAATATACCTGAGAAGAAAACAGGCAGTATGATTTAGTGTGACATGTATTGAATCTTGGGCCTGAGAGACCTAGAAAAAAGTTTCTGCTCACCATTTACCACCTGTACAATCCTGGGAAATTTACTTAATCTTTCTAAGTTACCTTGGTTTCTTCATCTTAATATATGAACAAACATATACGCTTTACAGGGCTGCGATGATAAAAAGAGATATTGTCAATGATGGGTCTGACATATAACTGTGCTCAGTGTTTATGAACTGCTGGTTTATTTTGTTATTGATTATTCCTATAAAATCAAAGGCAGCATTTATGGTTTAAGAGGGTAGATTGGCCACATATATGTATCTCATCTTGCTTTTGCCAGTGTTCTCTAAAGTAATAGTAATGGATTAAAAACAAACAAATAAAAACCACATGGACAAATAGAATAGGAGAAGGGACATCAGTGGGAATAGACATTTTAACAAATTTTTGGACAGGAATTTCTGAACAGAAATAAGATGTGGGAAGAGAATTGATTGAGAACATAGAGGAAGCCACAGCTGGAAATGTATGCAGAGACGTTGACTTTTCAAAGAAGTGTAGTTATTCCCCCCAAATTCAGAGCCACTTTGAATTTGGAAACTGGGAAGAATGAAGAGCATGTGGCTGAAAATAGGGGATCTAGCTGAATATCAGAAAGCAAGACAATCATTTCTCGCTCCTCTCCACCAACCTTGGCAATCAGAACAACCACACTGGCTTCACTCCCTGGTTAGGAGGGCAAAAGTTACTTCCCTAAGAAAACTGAATTGTAGAGGTGTGAGACATGGAGATTCAGCAGAGGGCAGACAACATTGGATATTGGGCTAAAAATGGGGGAAATTAAAAATATAAATCTATTGCCTTTCTCTCTTGCCCTGAGGCCTGAAATTCTAAATACCAGCAGCAAGGCTACCATGTACGTTGATCCATATGTGCACCATTCCACGCAAGAAGCCATCATTCAGGTCATGGTATTTTATGTTTATCATGACAATTTTCAGCAGATGGCAGTAAGTTCCTTATTTTACCAAGTCAGCCATTACTACAGTTTTCCAACTGATGGATATAAAGTATCTTGAAGAAGTTGTGCCTTTTTCAAAATCAAGATCACACACACATGCACGAATAATCTGGTGATCTGGTGACGATGATCTACCATTGATTGCAGAAATTTTCCTATGCTGCACCAGATTACACACATGGAAGGTCAGGGAGTTCTTTTCCATAACTGCAAGGCTTCAGGGCTGAAAGAAAACAAAATCCTTACAAAATGTTATTAGGAGACCCCTAATTAAAATCACCCCAAAATGAAGCTCTGCTTACACGAACAGAGCTTCCAATCACGTACATATGCAAAGACAACAAATGATCATGACGTATTTGGAGAATGCATCAAATATAAAAGAGAGATCTAAATAAGCAAACAGAAAAACATGGATCAATCAGAGATAATGCAAGGAACAGAAGAAAATGAAAGTAACCACCATCACCACTACTACCACCACCAATACAACAAGACAACTCTCAAAATAATGTCCACAGAGAGATGAGAGAATATATTATAACTATAAAGCATGACCAGAATGCATAATGAATGGTTAATACAGGTAAAGAAAAGGAAAGTTGGAAATTAAAATAAATATTACAGAAAGGTTAGGATATAAGTCAACCCAATCTCCTAAAAAGTAGAGCACAAAGGAGGAGAGGTAGGAACATACCCATGAGAATGAGTTCCAGAGGTCCAACATGCTAGGCAAAGGAGCTCCAGAAAGGTAAAGCAGAGAATAAAGGAGATGAACATCTCAAAATAATAATAAAAGAAAACTTTTGAGATTTGTGAGGGCTCAAAAAGGGCCCAAATAAGTGCTAAGAACAATGAGTTAAAATAAAAGGACAATAGAACTTAATGGAATTTTAAAACACCAGTGATAAAGAAGACCTACTAAAACAAGTTGAACGTGGAAGACTGAGGGTTAGAATGCATCAGATATTTCCGCAGCTACCCCTGGACGGTGGAGAACAGTGTTCACGTTTCTGAGGAAAATAATTTTCAACTTCGAATTCTCCTGCTAACTAAACTATCAAAAAGGTTTGAGGGAGAATATAGATATTTTCAGGGGGGTAAATACTCAAATTTAAGCCCCAACTATTTCTTAGGAAACTATTTGGGGATGTACCCCAGGAAAATAAAGGAATAGACAAACAACAACCAAAAAAAAGGGAAGAGAAAGGATTCAGACAACACTGGATGAAACCCCATGAGGGTGACGAAAGGAAGTCTCACAATGACAACTGTGCATCAATCCTAGAGAACCAAAGTCTCAACTGGAATAAAAGGGCAGAGGATCCCAGGAGGTAGGTCTTCAAGGAAAAGAGACACTCAGTAGAATAGCAGATGTATGGTGTCATTGGATGGAATTAAAGACAAGTGGAAGGGAAGAGAGTGACAAGGAAAAAAGAAAAACAACAACAACAAAACAAAACCCATCTTTATAAGATATGCAAAATATTCATACCATACTGCTTGATTGCTAATGAAAAAATATTTACATATTTGTAATGGCTACTTATTTGGCTAAAATAAATTATATAGCAATTTGATAGGATGGGGAAAAGAAGGTAGGGGATAGTAATAAAAGAATGACTCATTATCAATTATAACAAGTGTCAATAATGATTTCTAAAATTGATAAATCATAGTAATATAAACGTATTATTTGAAAACGTGGCGGTAACTTAACAGAAGAAATTGTTTTTGACCAGCACACTTGGGATTAGAGAAGGTGGGGCAGGAAATATAGTTTCTCATTGTAAATGCAGTACTACATGTGAATAAATTAGCTTGACTAAAATTAGGAAAAAAGTTAGGGATAGACATAATTTCCATGTAGCTGGGTTTCATTTACCCAAGGTTTTTATCATTGTGTGAAATTCTGTGATATAGTTGAGGCATATAAATATGCATGTGTGTGTGTGTATGTGTGTGCATGGGCGTGTGTGTGTGTGTGTGTGTGTGTATGTCTGTATGCATTTGTTTGCATATGCCTATATGATCTTTGAGGTCCCTGGGTGGTGCAAGCAGTTTGTGACTGGCTGCTAACCAAAAGGTTGCTGGTTGGAATGGACAAAGTAGCTCTACAGAAGAAAGGCCTGCTGAACTGCTTCCATAAAGATTACAGCCAAGAAAACCCTATGGAGCACAGTTCTCTGTAACACATCGCGTTGCCACGGGTTGAAGCTGACTCAATGGCTAACAGGTTTTTTTTTTTTTTGTTTTATGATCTTTGATAAAAATATGGAAAGATATATACAGATTGTCAGCACAAATTATGTTGGGAAAGGAAGAAGTGAAATAGGAGGAGAGAAGAAAGAAAAAAAGAGGAAACTATTTTTCTAACAAACCCTATCCTTTTAAATTTCAGATCTTTTGTTTTTTTCTTAATGGTAGCTACTATAATCATCTAGAAAAATTTAGAAAGATTTAGAAAATTTAGGAAAATATTAATATTTTTTGGCGTACTCTGTAGAAATATATTTAGTTTCCACTAACTGGCATTATGTACAGATCTCTCTTTGCACCATTTTAGAAGTTAGCTGACTACCGTTTTTCTATACAGAGAATAAATATTAACTGCATTGTTCTGTTTCTAGTTTCATTCAAACTAATCACAGTTATTTTATGCAACCAAATTCATTTCATTGTTTTTAAAGAGTTTGAGGGAAAAATAAGTAAGGCCTTATGTATTCATGCTATTTGAATAAGTTATTAAAAGGAATTTTACTTGTTGGGAAATACGAAGAATCATAAAGGTGCTTCTACCTTTATTCATATTTTTCCCTTTTTGCAGGAAATAGAAAATGAGATTTGTCTACAACAAATTTTGTCAGTATCAATTTCTCTACCATTTAAGTATCTTCTTAGGGACAGAATCATTTGGAAATATCTCCTCCTCTACCATTTATCTAGTACCTTTATTTTCCAGATACTGTCAAGTAAGTATTGTTAACTCCATTTGTTAGATGAGGAAGTTGTGGCTAAGCAAGGGTTAGTAATTTGCCTAAGATCAAAGCATTAACTAGTGGCAATTAAGAATCAAATCCAAAACCTGTGCTTTTTTCCCCTGCTCTGTACTGCAGTGGAGGGTTACATACAAAGATGGAGTTAGTGATCCCTGACTTAATTTTGTTCCAGAGGGTAGGATCTGTGCCTTCTCTCGAATCTCATCCCTGAATCCTTTTCCCATATCCCAAACACATATATAAATATTTAATGCCCCCATGGAGAGATGGGCCTCTGGAGGTGTTCTTTGCAATAGACAGCTAGCTGGCCTTGTCTTAATGAGTTCAGATCCTTTGGGTGTACTTAGCTGAGCTCACTGTGTGAAGAAGATGAATTACAAAAGAATTCTGGCACTGCTTTGTTTACTGAGACAAAGTGAGTAATTTGCCAACAGATAGAAACAATACTTCAAGGCTATGTTGAAGCATAAACAAAAACAGTAAAATTAGCCTCTAATGGCTAGGACCGCAGCCAGGTGTTGCACGAGGACATAAATATTTCTGAGATGGAAAGGGTTCATTGTGCTTATTTTTATATTTCTTATTCAGACTTGCCTTGTGCTGGGCAAAGGTCTATTGGTTGACGTAACAGGCGCTCAATAAACATGTGTTGCTTGATTGAGGAATGTCTTGGTTACCTAGTGCTACCATAACAAAAAAATAGCCCAAGTGGGTGACTTCGAAGAATAGGAATTTATTGTCTCACAGCTTTGGAGACTAGGAGTCCAAATCAGAGTGTTGTCTCTAGGGGAGAGAACTTGCTTGTCAGTAGCCCTGGGTGTTCCTTGTCATTCCTTGGCTGCTTGTAGATGTATCTTCACATGGTGTCCATCTTCACCTTGTGTGTGTGTCTCTCTGTTTTCCCTTTTATAAGAGACCACTTAGAAGGGTTTAGGTTTAGGACCCACCTTACTATGGTATGACCTCATTAACGTAACAAAATAAAAATTCTATTCCCAAATAGTGTCAGATCCACAGGTTCAGGGTTAGGACTTCATCTTTTCGGGAAACACAAGTCTATTTATAACAATGAATAAAACAGCTGGTTTACATTGTCACAATATGAAAAGCTAAAATAGGCTCTGAAAATGAAGAATGCAGTCTAGGCAGGTAGCCACCATTTATGGAGAACCATGTGCCTATCACTGTGCTAAGGGTTTTTCAGGGTGAATGGCTCACTTATTCTTCACAACTCCCTGCTGAGGTAGGTGTTATCATTACCTTTTTTTTAAGCATGAGGAAATCAAGGCTTCAGGCATTTGCTGGTGGTCACGCAAGGTGTCAGTGATGAAGCCAAGCTATACAGCTAATGTTCTGGTGAGATCTAGAAGACAGTGAACTGAAGGAGGTAAAGGATTCTCACCATATTTTTAATAATATTATACTAACTCTTCTCTTCACTCTTATGAGGGAAGCATTGAGGACTCCTATATCCAAATCACAGGGATATAGAAGAATTTAGCTTGTTTTCACAGTATTTAGATTTTTCTTAATAGAAAGATGTTATTCAAATTTAAGGAATTAGTAAACTTGTTTAGTTTGCCTAGACATAATTAATTCCTATGCATGTTCCCCGGTGCTGTTTTAATTGCTAAAAATGGTACTCATCACATCCTCTGACCATCCTTCACTAGAACTGCTGATCCCCTGGTGGTCATCCTTAATCATCTTCTCATTTAATTTCATCCCCTTTGTTACAGTTAATCCTTTTTGAATGAAATCTCACTTTACTGCTTTCTGCCCTGAACCTAACTTCTTTCACACTCTTTTCCTGTGGATTTTGCTAGGCCAGCTATCTTATTTCATGCTTGTTATATTTTCTTATTAGTGAGCTCTTCCACTTCCTAAATTGTTTCTGTGTTTTATTCTGAATGATTTCCAGTGTTTGACTTATGTATGGTTAAGAGCTGTCTTAGGCTAGGTTCTCTAGAGAAGCAAAATCAGTAAAGCATATAAATATATATACACAGAGATTTATATCAAAGGAATGGCTCATGGAGTTGTAGAGGCTGGAACATCCTAAGTCTGTGGTTCAAGGGAGAGGCTTCTCCTGATTCACGTAGCCGCAGGGGCTGGCCAACCCAAGATCGGCAGGTCAGAGAGCAGGGCTCTTGCTCACAGGCTGCAAAGATAGACGAATCCCAAGATTGGTAGGCAAGCTAGCTCAAGTTCAGAGAACCAGAGGTCAGATGAACTGGAGCCAGCTGCAGGATCCAGAGGAAGCAAAAGCCCATGAGCCCTTCTAGTATGTCCACTTATATTCATTGCAGGCCACATGCCCAAGGAAACTCTCTTTCAACTGATTGGCTGCTCACAGCAGATCCCATCATGGAGGTGATCACATAATATCAAATCTCATTATGGAAGTGATCACAACATCATACGACTGCCAAGCCACTGAGAATCATGGCCCAGCCAAGTAGACGCACAACCTTAACCATCACAGGAGATTTCCAGAACCAAACAATATTTTCTAGGATTGTACAGAATGGGGCTGGAGGGAAATGTGCATCCTTCATTTCTATCTTTTTCCTCAAGAACTAAAACATCTCCTGATTTATCACCATCTGTCAATGTACAGGACACACATATGTGCTTGGCACCATGCTAAGCACTTTATGCAACATCTGATTTAATCCTTAAAGCCACTCCAAGATTCCAGCATTATTTTCGTCAGTTAACAGATTAGAAGGCTGAGGACTGGTGAGGTTGAATCCACCCACCAGTAAGAAGTGGACCTAGATATGAATCCAAAAAGATCTGATTCTAAAAGCAGTACTGCCAGACATCACACTATGCTGCTGTCCACTAAAGCTGGATGGTCATTTCCTTTCTTTCCCCTTGCTGATTTAATATTTTGAAAATTATATTCTGTGTATAGTAGGCTGACTTCATTTCTTACTAGGATGGAACTCATTGTCATTCTTTTCCCACACTCATTACATTTCTAACGCTTCTAGCATCCTCTGCCCACCTCACCACTGCTCACTTCCTTTCTTTGGATACATTTTGGTCACTAGTAAAGATAGAGAATCAGATCAGGAGAAATCTCGCTATTATTTGTTTATGTCTCTGAGGAAAAGTCCAGATCAGAACAACTTCTCTGAAGCTTGTGATTCAAGGAGATGTGCATCTAGCTGTCAGGACATGAATATGCTGTGTCTGTCTTTCCTTCAAGTTATAATTTGGTTAAAAAATCATCCCTGGCTAAAGTAAGGAACAATAATCAAAGATTCCTTGGCTTCATGCTTGGAGGCAAGGTTTTAAAAAGCTTCTAAAGTGACCTAAGTCCTTTGGCAGGGTTGAGAGAAAAGTCTAGAAAAGAGAGGCCCCTGTAATTATACTCCCTTTTGTTTTGGTTATGTGACTGACAGTTTAAACCTTTATTCTAGTGATGGGAGTCCCTGGGTGACACAAATGGTTTAGTGATTGTCTACTGACTGAAAGGTTGGCAGTTCGAATCCACCCAGAAGTGCCTTGGAAGAAAGTCCTGGTGAACTGGTTCTGAAAAATCAGCCACCGAAACCCCATAGAGCACAGTTCTACTTTGACACCCATGGAGTTGCCATGAGTCTGAGTCGACTTGATGGCAACTAGTATTCTTAGTGACAGATATAAAAATCTTACAGTTTATACATCATCATAGTCTATAAAGCACTTTCATTTACATTATTTGATTCTTAAAATACTCTTAAGATATGTAGACAGGGAAGATTGTATTTTATCATCTCTAAAATGAGAATAATATCTTGTAGGGATGACATGTTTCATCTCAGGTCATTTGGGCAGTAAACGGAAGCAGCCCTGGGTCGGCTACTAACTGAAAGGTTAGCTATTTGAACCCACTCAGCTGCTTCACAGGAGAAAGACGTGGCGATCTGCTCTCATAAAGATTACAGCCTAGAAGACCCTATGGGGCAGTTCTACTCTGTCACATGGGATTGCTGTGAGTCAAAAATTGGCTCTAACAGCATCCAACAACAACAAATTCAAGTTTCTAACTCGTCCAGTTAAATTTTTCAGAAATCAATGCAGCTTAGTAATAAAAATTAACATTTATATTGTGTGCTTAGCCTCATAATCCTCACAACCACATTCTAAAGTAGATTTTTAAAATTACTATTTCACAACCCATGGACAGTGACTTAAAAAACAAGCTTAAGAGGGTTGAGAAAATTGTCCAAGGTCACATGGCTGGCAGTGGTAAAGGAAGGATTTAAAACCATCTTGCAGAGCACGCCCTCAGCCATTTTACTGCCCAACTTCTGCAAAGCAAGCATTTGTTAATGGGAGGGTAAAACCCTGGAGTGGTTTACTAAGGGATGGTGTATAGGAGGGTCATTTTCAGCCTGGAAACAAAATCAGGCCCGCAGTTAGATAGGTGAATGGAGGGGTAGTGCAATTTGACTTAAAAGACAGATGCACCTAGCATATATGTCTTTTACTTTGAAATTTTAGTTGAGTTGCTAGCTCACGTCATTGAAATAATATCTATTCTGATCAAGCATTTAAAAACAATTTCCTTAAGTTCTTATTAAAATGTGTACTCCAGGCTTTCCTCCCATCTTAGCTTTTGTTCAGGTACCATGATGAGACTGGAAGAGTTGAAATCTGAACAATGACAGCCCTGTGCTGCCAGGTGACAGCTCTCAGGATCTGATGACAACCCAATCTGTGGAATGGTGATCAGTCTCTTTGAGAAGTTAAAACTGCCTTCAAATCACAATGAGATGTAATGGTGAAGTTTGAAAAAGAAAATAGCCTGCCAATTTTTTTCCTTTGTTTTATTGTTATATCTACTGACCACCTTTTTTTTTCCTCCCTCCACAGTTAAATCTTAGAGATAAGCATTTTTTCTTATCAGAAAGGAAGGCTGGGTTAGGAATGCTTTTATATTAAGCAAGTTTTTTGGACTTATTTAAAGTAAATAAATAAAAGTCCCTTATTTAAGAAAGGAGCCCTGGTGGCACAGTGGTTAAAGTGCTCGGCTGCTAACCGAAAGGTTGGCATTTCGAACCCACCAGGCACTCCACAGGAGAAAGATATGGCATATGGCAGTCGGCTTCTGTAAAGATTCCAGCCTTGGAAACAGTATGGGGCAGTTCTACTCTGTCCTTTAGTGTTGCTATGAGTTGGAATCCATTCGATGGCAGCAGGTTTGGTTTTTATTTAAGAGAGATGTTTGACATAGAAAATCTTTGTATACTCTCCATTGGTTTACAGACCTTTCAGTATAACACTCAAATTGGAAGAAGAAAATTTTCTTTAAGCATCCATTGGATGGCTCTAAAACATTTAAACCTCAGCAATATTCATGAACTTTATATGAAAAGAAGAAAGACTATCCATTCACTGGGAATTGTTTGTGTTCAAATATGAACGTGTCTGAATTATGTTTACTATCCCATGTACCATCTAATGAAATATCCAGAGTAACTTTTCAGTTTTCAGAGACAACTAATCATAAATAATTTATTTATCTGTAGAATCAAGCAAGCATTAAGCTACTTCCCTGGATAGTGACAAAAACCTTTTTGTCTTGTCAGTTTCAACATATATTAAAACTTAAAGTGAATTTACCATTGGAATAAGTGATTAGAGTTATTTGTACTACATGGAATTATGTAGTTAAAAAGCCTAACGTTGAGAAGGGGATATATAAAATTATTTTTTTCTTTAAATTTTTAATGACTTAATTTTGATGCTGTTTGGTGATTTCTGTTGGTTGTCCTGGCAACCTGCTCTCCACATGTGCTGTTGAAAACCCCACTGGATTGCCTGAATATGCCTAATGCATTGTTTATGACAGTTGACCTCAATATAATCCGCTTAGCATTACAGAATCTGTTTAGACCAAAGAATTTATCAGCCATCACTGCATAGTGATGAGCTTTCTGTGTCTGCATTTTGATTCAGGCTATATGTAGATAAAGGGCCAATTTAAATGAATAGACACTAGACACACCTTTGCATTTTATTGACATCCTACAGTTGAAAAAAAAATCTGGATATCAGTGCATGCTAACAAAACTGGAACCATATTCTGACGTTGCCTTTTCTGATTAACAATATTTCTAGTTTTTCTTTCAATTATTTAAATTTTTTTCTAGGGCTTTCTTATGCAAAGCTAAGCTAAAGTCAGACTTGGAGTTTAGTTTAATTTTCATATTTAATGTGGAAATTTCTGGTTTTCCGGGATTATTTCTGGGATTCAATCGATATAGTAGCTGTAGGGAGGATTAGGAGAAAAAATAATTCGGGATTTTGGCCAAGACCCTGGATTACCTGGGTTTGGACACTGCTTCCTGCGCTCCTTCCAAAGTTCTGCTGATCTCCAAGCTGTTCCAGGGATAGGTCTTTTCTTTTCTTGGAAGACAACGGATGTAGCTCCTTTTGCCTGTTTCCTGCCTGTAGAATCCAAGAGGCAGATCGCGTTCTCTCCTTTCATTCTTTGTCCCTTTCAGTTTTAGCTGATGGGTTTTCTGCAGTGGTAGTTAGTTAGGTCCATCAGTCACAGGCTTAATCTCTTTAACAAAAGTTTGTGTAGCCATGTCTTTGGTGAACATTCTAGGACATGTGTCCTTAGTTTGTACTTTTCCAAAGACTTTTCCAAATCTTTAAGTTCTGTTTTCATTTTGCACAGTTCATTTTTAAGTCCATCTCTTTCTCCTCACATTTTGCTATAAGCAGCAAGGAGAAATCATGTGGCTCCTTTAAGGTCTTGCTTAGAAATCTCATCAGCAGGTATCTAAGATCACCATTTACAAGTTCTACCTTCCGCCAAACATTTGAGCGTAATTTAGACAAGTTCTTTGCCACTGCATGAAAAAGCATTGCCCTTCCTCCATTGTCCAATCACATATTCAGCATTTTCTGTTAAAGCCTCCCGTGAAACACATCCATATTTCTAGCAACATTCTGTTGCTGGCAATATATGTATTCTCTAAGGTGATAGAAACTTTCTCTATAGCTCTCCTCACTTCCTTCTGAGCTCTTGCCAGAATTGTCTTGGATGCCCATAATTCTACCAACAGTCTCTTCAAGGCAATCTAGGCTTTTATTACTAGGCACCTTAAAACTCTTCCAGCCTCTACCCATTACCCAATTCCAAATCCACTTCCACATTTTCGGTATTTTTTAGAGTGGCATCCCCATTTCTCGGTACCAAATTCTGTCTTAGTTTTCTAGTGCTGCTATAACAAAATAACACAGGTAGGTGGGTTTAACAAACATAAATTTATTTTCTCACAGTTTAGGAGGCTACAAGTCTGAATTCAGGATGCTGGCTCTAGGGGAAGGCTTTCTCTCTCTGTTAGCTCTGGAGAAAGGTTCTTGTCTCATGAACGATGTTCTTGTGGCTTGAATTTCTCTTACCCGATCTCTACTCTGCTCACGTGTTTAATCTCTTATATGTCAAAAGAGATTGACTCAGGCAGGATACCCTGACATTAATCCTGCCTCATTAACATAACAAAGAAATCCATTCCCATATGGGATTATAACCACAGGCATAGAGGTTAGGATTTACAATACATATTTTTTTGGGACATAATTCAATCCATAACAGGTGTTTATTTTTATTAATTACAAGATTGTTGAGGTGAACTTCCTCTTTTACTGATGAGGAAACTGAAGCACTTGGAATTTATATGACTTTCTGAGATCTTCCAGGTAGTAACTGATAGAGCCTGAATGCCTGAACTAGAAGTCAAGTTTACTAACATCAGTACAGTGTTCTTACCAATAGACAAGTATTTTCAAAATTCAGTCATTAAATACAATCTTCATAATTATTTGCCATATTCAAGTTATCACCCTACTATAATTTACATAATATTATTCTTTGTATTTACTTTCTTTTTCACTGAAATAAATTTGTTTAGAATTTTTATATCATTATTTAAAAGATAAATTTAGTATCACTAGTCATAAATGAAAGGTAATTATAAAAATAATTCAATAACAAGAAACAATCTTACCATATTTTAGCTAGATACCGTCAGAAGCAAGTTAAATACCAAAAAGAGAATAGCTTCGGTGAGAAGTTCTAAGATTCTAGGGAGCTTCATGACATCAAACAGCTGTGCCCTGTAGTAAGAAATGAGAAAATAGAAAGATGATGAGTTATGGTAAGAGACTGGTCATTTGTAGCTTTGGGTTTCAGAAATGGGTCAGAATGGATGTTGATAATGTACAAAAGTTGGTCATGGGATTGCATGCTGAATCAGAGTAGGATGCCATTTCTGTTCAAGAAAAGTTTGAAATCATCACGCGTTACTCATTAGAATTCTTAAAAAGGATCTTGCTCATTTAAGAACCAAGTCCCTGGGTGGTACAAGTGGTTAATGCTCTGGGCTGCTAACCAAAAGGTTGGAGGTTCAAGTCCACCCAGAGGCACCTGAGAAGAAAGGCCTGGCAATGTACTTCTGAAAATCAAATATTGAAGACTCTGTGGAGCACAAGTCTACTCTGACACACGGGGGGCTGCCATGAGTTGGGATCTCTGTAAGTCGGGGTTGCCTCAATGGCAACTGTTTTTTTAAATGATTCTTTAGCCATCCAGCTCGCTGTCATTTTGTCTCTCACTTTCTAAGATGGGTTTATATCAGTTGTTGCTGCTACTTTCATGCTAATGCACATTGAATAGGAGTTTTGTGGCAATGAGGCAATCCATTTTCAGTGACAGGCTATAATGAACTGAGGGGGTTACTCTATCAAATGCACTTCTGGCGGGAGTGATGGGAGTGCAACATATACATCAGTCAAATAGCCAAAAAAAAAATGGCCTTTTGCCTGCTGGTTAGGGATGTCAGTGATATGACCACATGTCGAACAGATGGTGTGAGGCAGGTTGGAAGGAAACCTTCCAATCAGAGGTTAAGCCTCTAGAGTTTTCTTTAGCAATATGTAATTGCTCTCTGTATCAGTCAGTTTCTTAAGGAGGTAATTAGTGAAGGTATGAGAACAGCACTATGTTTCTACAAATGAGGAAGAAATAAAGGAAATCACTCATATGCCTAAGAAACTGGGAGGAAAACCTATCCTTCTCACTCTAATTTTTTTTCTTCCCTTTCTGATCATTTTGTTTCAATTTTTCTTTATCTCTTTATATTTTTCTCTCTGACAGATCATCCTGTAATTTTTCAAGTACCTTAGCTCTAAATCTGTTGCCATTAAGTTGATTCCAACTCATAACGACACTATAGGACAGAGCAGAACACCCCATAGGGTTTTTAAGGAGCAGCTGGTGGATTCAAACTGCTAACCTTTTGGTTAGCAGCCGAGCTCTTAACCACTGCGCCACCAGGGCTCTAACCTTAGCTCTAGTTGCTCCTAATTTCATTTTATTTTTATCTCAGGATGATCTAAAAATGAGAGATTTTTCAGTTTGGAAAAATGAAGGCTGAAGAAGATTGTAATCAAAACTGATGAAATATATGGATACGATAAGCATAACGCAATTTACCCCAAATTCTAAAATATCAAGAATAAGGTGATCCTGCAAAGTTTAGAAATGGTGGATATAAAGAATAAAACAATGGATTGTTGACACTTAAAGGATTTACCCTGAGAGTTGCCCAAATTATAATTATCAAGGAAGTTAAATTTTCCGTATAAAATTCAATAAGTATATTGTACTACATATGCATTTCCTGTGGACTCTCAATGAGTCCATATATTATAACACTGAAGCTAAACAGTTGTCAGAGTGGAAAAGGTGGTTAACTTGTGGTATAAGGATGGGCAATTTGATAGATATGATGTACGGGTGGAGAGAGGGAGCAATAAAATGATACAAATCTTACTGTGAAGAACTTGGTGGTGAAAGCATTAGTGAAGCTAATCAAACTTCAATATAGTTTTATCTCTTATTTGATGAGTAATTTTTTCACTGGCTCAACACTAGCCAAAACATTTTCCCAAACTGCTTTTCCTGTTTCTCTAAAGCGTATGTTATAGATTTATTCATTTTGTAGCTATGAGTTACCACTGAGCTAGATAGTCTTTTCTTTAATTTATCCCAGAATTCTATATTGAACTCATGACCCTCATTTTCTTAACCTTAAAATTTTATTAACACTATCGCTTGCCTTTCTTTTCAGAACTACTTTTTCCAAGCGGGGTGGGGGTGGTGGGTGGGGGTGGAATAAAGTAACACCCGGAATTCCTGCTCTGTTGTTTCTAGTATATTGTCCAAACCACACATTTTTTGTGTTATCTGTGTGCGGAGGATAACGGCAGCCATGTGAATATGAATTTCTCCACATAACCTTCCAAAAATTATATAATCAACAAGGAGGACAAATAAAACTGCATGTAACTCACACTGTCAGTACTACTAGGAGACAGAAAATATTAAAGTCAAGTTACCTGTAATAATTACCTGTTTAGAAATAAACACCAAATCCCACACAGCTACCACTAGAGCTTCAACTGTGACTGCAAGCCAGTGTGAAGAGTCTGTATAAATTGTGGAGAGAACAGAATACAAAGGAGAAGGACAAAATGCGTACTAGAAAGATAAGTCTAACATTAATGCTAAAGTACGGAACATAAGTCTGAGACTGGGTAGTTCACAGCATCAACTACAGGGAAAGGGCTTAAAAGTGAGAGGGACTGTAGATGACAGCTGCAGAGAATCATTACTGCTTGGGAAGAAGGAGAGATAAATAGAGAAGGGGTGGTGGCCTCTTGGAGAAGTGGCAGAGAAGAGAAAAAAGGAAATAAGAAGCAAAAGTAAGGATCCTACAGAAGGGAAAGAGAAACAAGATACACTAACTCTTTGTCCTCCTTACTTACCACCACTACTAATACCATTTGTTTTAATACATTTAAGGGGGAAAAAACCCATATGATTATCTCCATTGATGTTGAAAAGCTTTTGTCATAATAAAATACATATACAATCCTAAAGCAAGCATCTTAATGGGGGAAAAATAAAGGTATTTCTACTTATAACAGGAAAAAAGAAAGGATGTTCACCATCTCTATTGCTGTTTACCATTGTGCTGGAGGTTATAGCCAATGCAATTAGAAAAGAGAAATCAATTAAAGTTACGAGAATTGAAAAAAATAAAAAAGCAGTAAATGATCTCTACTTGCAGATGACATTGTAGTATACTTGAAAAAGCTTAGAAAATCAATGAAAAAATCTAACTCAAACAATGAAAGAAGTTATTGAAGTAGCAGGATATAAAATTATATAAACATATATATATATATATACATATATATACATATATATAAACAATAGCCAATTAGAAGTTATAATGGAAGAGTTACACTCCTAAGTTATAATAATGACAAAAAAAGATAATATACTTAGGAATAAACTTAACAAATGTTCACAACCTCTATTAAACACTTCAGAAACACTCAAAAGTACATGAATAAATGGAAGGTATCCCTTGTTCTTGATCAGGACATTTTAAAATCATCAAGCTATCTGTTCTCACTAAAATAATTTTTGAATTGAATAAATTTTTAAATTTAATAAAAATACTCCAAACCTGTTTTCTGGAGCTAGACATGTTGATACTTTTCATATGAAAATTAACATGCAAGAATATCTAGGAAGACACTGAAAGTGAAGAACTGTAATTAAAGCAGTGTTTGGTGTTGGTGCAAAAATAGACCAATGGAATAGAATGCAAATTCCAGAAATAGAACCAACATCACATAAAAATAAGTGCCTGATAAATGTAGTGTCTCATATCCCTGGGGCAAAGATAAACATTTCAGTAAGTAATGTTCGGACAAGTCGATAGCCATTTGAAGAAGCAAATTAGGTTAATTACTAATATCATGCATAAGAATAAATTCAAAATGTGGAGGGAATGGTGAAGTTGAAAAAAAATCACCCTTACACTAAAATATTGGTTCAAAGGAATTATCAATGGATATTAAATCTAGGGAGGAAAGTTTGATGAGGAGCAACATATTTACATAGTCTCAATTGTCTCCCCAAAGATTGCTTACTGTACAGAAACTGAAAAGCACCTCAACTTGGTGATCAAAATTAACATCAGTTAGTTAAGGGAAGATGGTCATTATGTGCCTACAGTTGTATGACCCTGAGAAAGAGACATCATCACCTATATAGTATTCATGCTGGGCATGCATAAACTTAATTTATTCCTGATGAATCATCATTCAAGCCCTAATTGAATAACCCTTTATAAAATACTTACTGTATTCTTAAAATCTATCAATGTTATGAAAGACAAAAAATGCTGTGAAAATGTTCTGGATTAAAGGTGAGTAAAGAGACACGAGGAGCCCTGGTGGTGCAGTGGTTAAGTGCTTGGCTGCTAACTGAAAGTTCTGCTGTTTGAATCCACCAGCTGCTCCATGGAAGAAAGGTGTGGCAGTATGCTTCCATAAAGATTTGCAGCCTTAAAAACCCTATGGGGCAGTTCTACTCTGTCCTTAGGGTTGCAGTGAGTCAGCATCTACTCAACAGCAATGGGTTGGGTTGAAAGAGACATAACAACCGATTCAATATATGACCCTGGACTAGATCCATCTGTACTGGAGGAAAAACAATCTTGTAAAGCACATTATTCGGTCAGTTGACAACACTGGAATAAAGGGATGTATATTAGGTCAAAAGGAGCCCTGGTGGCACAATGGTTAAATGCTCAGTTGCTAACTGCAAGTTTGGCCGTTTGAACCCACCCAGTGGTTTTGTGGGAAAGAGACCTGGCCATCTGCTTCCAAAAACATTACAGTCAAGAAAACCCTATGGAGTTGTTCTACTCTGTCACATGAGGTCGCTGTGAGTAAACAGTGGACTTGGCAACACCTAACAACAATAGCATATTAGATAAAAGAATTGTCTAAATGTCTAAATTTCCTGAATTTGATAACTATACTCTGATTATATAAGAAGATTTCCTTGTTTTTAGAAATCACATATTTGAGTATTAAGAGGCAAAACGGGCATAATATATGTAAAATCCAAAACCACACCCATTGCCATCAAGTCAATTCTGGCTTATAGCAACCCTGTAGACAGAGTAGAACTGCCCTATAGGGTTTCCAAGGTTGTAATCTTTATGGAAACAGACTGCCAAATCTTCCTCCCACTGAGTCACTGGTGAGTTCGAACCACTGACCTTTTGGTTAGCAGCCAAATGCTTAACCACTGTGCCACCAGGGCTCTTTATAATACATGCAACCCGCTTTTAAATGGTTTAGAAAAAGGAAATTATGCATACATCTATATCTATATCTATGTATCTAGAGAGAATGATAAAGCAAATGTGACAAAATGTCAAAATTAAGTGAATCTGGAGTTCTCAGTACTATGCTTGTAACTTTCCTGTAAGTTTGAAATTATTTCAAAACAAAAATTTAAAATACACAAACATATTAAATTGTAAAGAACTCATGTATCATGCGTATCTGGCATTACACTGGTTAATATTAGTAAATGGTGAGCAACTTGAAGACAACAGTCATGCCTCTCTCAGCTCCGTGCCTTCTACAGTGCCAACCAGGTAAGCCCAAGACTTGGCATGTCTTAGTACTCTGTGTTTGTAGCAGCCACTGGGGGAAACTACTCTTGGTAGTCATAGAGAACTCCAGTAGAAGAGGTAGAAATGCACTTTCCTGGTTTTATGTGATAGACCAAGAGGCACTGGGCTGGATTTCTGTTTATTTTGTGCATAATTATTGCAGAAAGGCTCTACAGTTTTCTCTGGACAAAAGAGTAGTGGGAGCTGAATCAGAAGTTTCATACTTGGAAAGATTTGCATTCTGGTGGTGCTGCTGTTCATGGAGCCTGTCAGATTTGTCCTTTGTGGCTCCCGGAAGGAAAGTATATGTACAAAGCAAACAAACTTGAGGAACAAATAATTTAATGTGGATAATTTAATGTGAACCTTCCTTTCACTCTGTACACATATACGATAATTAGTATTCAATACCTATCAGGCGCTTCTTCTAGTCAATACAAAAGAGGGAGGAAAAAGCTATACACTGGAAATATTAGAAAGGAAGAGACTTTTTTTTTAAAATCATGGATGACATGAAAATTAACTATTTCTAATGTTAATAAAATAATTTTTATTACAGGTGGCATAAAAAATATTAGAAATAAAAAGATTTTGGTAGGGATACAAGATCAATGTATAAAATCCAATTGCTGTCATTGTTAGGTGCTGTCCAGTCGATTCTGACTCATAACGACCCTGTATATGACAGAACAAAACACTGCCTGGTCCTGCACCATCCTCACAATCATTGCTATGTTTGAGCCCATGGTTGCAGCTGCTTTGTCAATCCATCTCATGTAAAATCAAACAGCATTCCTTTATGTCAGGAATGAAGGAGTGCTGGTTAGCAAGTGGTTGAGTGTCTGGCTGCTAACCGAACGGCCGGTGGTTCGAACCCACCAGCTGTTTTAGGGGAGAAGGATGTGGCAGTCTGCTTCCGTAAAGATTACAGCCTTGGAAAGCCTATGGACAGTTCTACTCTATCCTATAGGGTTGCTGTGAGTTTGAATTGACTCAGTGGCAATGGGTTAAATACCAGAAATAACTTGTTAAAAAAATAATTAAAAAATTCCAACCCACAATAGAAAATACTTGGGTATAATACTAACTCCAAAAGTTCAAGATCCTTTGTTGGGGGATTCTCCTAGGCTGTGTGACCTGGTCGACTGCAGTTGTAGTTAAGATCATGGCAAATGCTAGCTCAGCTGCTGGGGAGGTCCCAATATGTCTTTGAAGTTGAGAAACAAGACCAGGGAGATTCCAACTGATATGTCAGCTGCGCCTTTTTAAAACGTCCTTTATTGAGCTATAATTCACATACAGTTCACCCACTGAATGGCTCAGTGTATTCACAGGTACATGTAAACATCGTCACAGTCAATTTTAGAACATTTTCATCATCTCAAAAACAAACAAAAACAACTCTGTACCCTTAGCTATTATCATCACTGTCCCTGCCCTACGCAACCACTTATCTATTTTTTGCCTCTATAAATTTGCCTATTTTGGCCAGTTTACATAAATGGAATCATTTGATATGTATTCTTTTGTTACAGGCTTCTTTCACTTAGCATAATATTTTACAAGGTTCATCCATGTTGTAGTATGTATCAGTACTTGGTTCCTTTTTAAGGTAATAGTTAAAGCCACAAGGTTTCCTTTTGAGAGGATGACAATGTTCTAAAACTGACTGTAGCAATGGTTGAAAGTGGCTACCACATTAAAAAAACAACAAAACCCAACTAGATACTGTCAAGTCCACTCCGACTCATGACGACCCTGTGTATATCAGAGTAGAACTGTGCTCCATAGTGTTTTCAATGGCTGTGACCTTTCAGAAGTAGATTGCCAGGCCTTTCTTTCAAGGTGCCTTTGGGTGGATTCAAATTGCCAAACGGTTAGTAGCCAAGTACTTAACCATTTGTGCCACCCAGGGACTCCACATTAGACAGCACATTATATAACATCTTCATCATTACAGAGAGTTCTGTGGGACAGCACAGTCTTAGAAACAGATATATGATAATGCTATATAGGTAAAAGTGCCAATTCAAATAAATGGGTCAAAATTGATTACTTATAATTGTGGAGGGCAATTGTTGGTAATTTTGGAAAAAAAAATGAGATCCCTACTTCACAGTATGAACGAATAAACTTCAGATGCTTTAATGTTTTAACCATTAAAAAAAAAGTATTAAAGAAAAAAGAACACTGAAAAATATTATGGTTAGAAAATTTCTTGAAAAATAATATAATCTTCTGAAGCCATGATGAAAAATAAGACAGTTCTGACTACTTTAAAAAGGAAAACTTTTATGTAAGAAAGATGTTGTAAAGAAAATAATTGATAAATGACAAGCTGGGAAAATCTTGCAACCTAACTGACAAAATATGGCTATTTAAAGAACTCTTGTAGATTAATTTTTAGAAAAATGAGAGAAGTGAATTAAATGCTATTTCATAGAAGAAAGAAAATCATGGCCACTCAACATGTGAGCAGATGCTCAATTTCTCTAGTCAAAGAAATGCAAATTAGAACCGCACTGAAATATGCTTTTTCACCTGTCACACTGCCAGAGTTTGAGAGCGAGGTGAGGAGGGTGTGGAACCAGATGCTCTCACACAGTTGAATGGAATAGAGATGGGCAGTACATGTTTGGTGAGAAATTTGGCAAGAATATAAACATTTTAAATGTACCTACTTGTTTACCTAGCAATTCCACTTCTCAGAATTTGTCCTGTAGAAATATTCATACAAGTACACAAGGATTATTTATAATTCACCCCAAATGGAAACATTATAAATGTCAATCAACAGAGATTGATTAAATTTTATATATACATATAAAAACCCAAAACCAAACCCATTGCCGCCAAGTCGATTCCAACTCATAACAACCCTATAGCGACCCTGTAGGGCAGAGTACAACTGCCCCATAGGGTTTCCAAGGAGCAGCTGGTGAATTTGAACTGCCAGCCTTTTGGTTAGAGAGAGAGAGAGAGAGAGAGAGAGAGAGAGAGAGAGAGAGAGAGATACAGAAAGAATATGTATTTAAATAGTGTGTATATATGTATATATATACTTGTTCTTGTTGTTGTTGGGTGCCATCGAGTTGATTTTCGACTCATAGGGGCCGCATGTGACAGAGCAGAACTGTCCCATAGGGTTTTCTTGGCTGTAATCTTTACAGGGCAGATCACCAGGTCTTTCTCCCTCAAAGCCCCTCGGTGAATTCAAACTGCCAACCTTTCAGTTAGCAGCTGAGAGTTTAACCATTACATCACCAAGGCTCCTTTGTATATACTTATATTTATATATATATATGTATGTGTGTGTATATATATATATATAAATATACAGTCATTAATAAGAACAAGGTAGCTCTATATGTTCTTAAATGGAGAATTAAAGTAAAAATAGACTATCATTTATAAGAATGTTATAAATTTTGAAAATTTACAATGGATCTATGCATGTAGTTTATTTATAAACTATACATGAAAATAGAGTATTATATAAAGTATTATCCAAATTTTGGTAAAATATGTGTGTACACATGTATACTCCATACATGCATAAGTTTGGAAGATTAAAAACTAGACTACTTATAGTAAGTTATTTTTAAAATAAAAATATCCATGTAGTAAAATGAGAAAGTAGAGTTATTAGATGCAAAGCAAAGCTTCTGGGTAGCATGGGGAGAAGGGTTTAAAAATTTTCACAAAATAATGCACACTGATACTGAGATAAATATTACATAGCAAAGGGATATGCAGTGCTCTGGGGTATCAATCATATGAGGTATCAATTCTAACTTGTGGGAGGCAGGACAGGGGAAGGAGTCACAGAAGATATCTGAGTTGGTCCTGCCTGCATTGTTCCTCCTTTTTCATATGAATGAACCCAGGCACTAGAGGTTTTCTGAAGCACTTGGCCCAAGGCCTTGAAAATAGAGTGCACAGGAAAGAAAAAGTGGGACATTCTAGGTAGGTGGAACAGCATTTTCAAGACAGGGTGGTGAGAATGTCCTGGTTTGCTTAGGGAAATGTAATTAGGTCCTGGTGCGCTAGCATTTGTGTAAGGAGCTGGGAGATGGTGGTGGGTGAGGGTGAGGGAGATGGAGAGGGAGAAGAAAATTGGAGGGTTCAAAAAAGGTCTTATATTGGTTTAGATTATGAAGGGTCTTATGTTGCTTGCTAAGAAGTTTCGACTCCCACTAAGCAATGGGGAACTAGAAAAGGGTTTTGAAGAGTGATGCAGTAAGATCAAACATGTATTCTAGAAAGATGGCTTTGGTAGCAAGGCAAAGGATGATTTACAGAAGGAGGAGACTAGAAACTCCTTAGCAGATTACTGTGTAGCTCATATCAGGCATGATGAGATCCAGAACAAAGGTAGTGACAATGGGAAAGTAAAGGAGAGATCAGATAGAAGAAAAACCGCAGAGGTAATATCTGCAGAAGCTCTAAATGCCTTCCATTTTCCTCATAGGATGGTATGGCTAATCCTAAGATGTTTCCCATTGTCCTTCACTATCCTGGCTTTTGTCTTTCTACCTTCTGCCGGATTTCCGTTTCGTGAGCTGCCCGCCCACTGTTTTTTGTTTTTTAGGAAACATTTCCAATTTTTATTTATAAAATGATTAGTCAAAATTGCAAAGGCAGATTTACAGAACCACTTATCAATAACAAAACAAGAGGGAAATCAGATGTTCCAGAGATATCTTGACAAGTTCCCAAGGAACACACAGTAGGCTAAAAACCTACATTTAAACTGTGGTTGCACAACAGGTTATATTCATTCCTGCATTTTCTCTTTTCCAACTTGTCAAGATTTGGCTTTGCGCTCAAGAACTTCTTTCCAATCTTTGTCCAGTGAGAGGCTGGTGATAACCACCTTGCTTGGGTGAATGCCCACATGAACAGTTGTGCCATTAGCCTTCTCTTGCTGCACCCTCTCGATGTAGATCACCTACTTCTTTCTAGACACCTGGAATAGCTTGCCAGTGTAGTTAACCTTTGCAGTGTCCTGAAACCACCTGGACTTTGTCATCCTTGTGGATGGGCATAGGGAGTGAACATTTTACTTCTGCTGCAGCTTCTTGGAAAGCAGGGGTGGCATGATCTTCCTGTACACATACGAGGGGACATTGAAGTGGGTTGCAGTTCTTGCTACTGTCCAGGGTCACCAAGTGGTTGAACTTCATGGAGACCATCTACCAAGCACCAGGCAGCCCTGCCTGCCCACTATTAAGGCTAAACCTGCATTTTGAAGTACCACAAAGCTTGGAAACACCATTGAGCACATTAATTTGTGAGGTGGCTCCTAAAACTTTTAGATCTTTTTAACCAGAGATGAATAAATATCTAAAATATAGTATAAATGTGATTGTAGTTCACTGTAATTGTAAAGAGTATCAGACAATTTACCCAATGGTTTAAACCAAACCAAACCAAACCTGTTGCCGTTGAGTCGATTCCGACTCATAGCGACCCTATAGGACAGGACAGAACTGCCCCATAGGGTTTCAAAGGAGCAGCTGGTGAACTGCTGACCTTTTGGTTAGCAGCCGAGCTCTTAACCACTGTGCCACCAGGGAAGAAGTTTTAATGCAAGTTTAGTAGATAGTCATTCTTGTCCAACTCGGGCATTTGATCAGTGTTGTTCTTACCTTTTAAAATAAAGGGAACAGGATGGTACAAACAAAGGCACACAAGGGTAGGGTGACTGACAAACTCTGTCAAGTCAGAAATGCTCCAGAAATCATGAGGCTATAGATTTCTCTTCCTGTAAATTCTACACGTTAGCTTGTAAACTTCATTACTAAGGAATCTGGCCAGGATGCTCGTGTCTAAAAATGAATGGGAGTGAGAAGAGAAATGGAAGCTTGCCTGTATTTTGGGTCATTTTTCCAGTCTGGGCTTTGTGTTAGTTTCCTATGGCTGCCATAGCAAATTACCACAAACTGGGTGGCTTGAAACAACAAAAATTTATTCTCTCACGGTCTGGAGGCTAGAAATTTGAACTCAGAGAGTCAACAAGAACATACTCTCCCTGAAGGCTTGAGGGAGGAATCTGTTCCCTGCCTTTCTCTTAGCTTCTGGTATTGCTGGCAATCATTCAGGTTCCTTGACTTGTGGATACATTACTCCAGTCTCTGCCTCTGTGGTCACATGGTGTTCTCCCTGTGTGTCTGTGTCTCTTCTGTTCTTATAAGGATGCAGTCATACTGGATTAGGACCCACCTTAATGAACTTAACTTGATGACATCTACAAAGACCCTATTTCCAAATAAGGTCGCATTCACAGGTACTGGGGGTTATGACTTCAGCATATTATTTTGGGGACACAATTCAACCCATAACAGACCTTTAATAGGAAACCCATCATGATGGCAGTTCTCACTGTAGTGACTTTGCTTCCTAACCAATTTTTGGGTATGCAGAGTGGCTTCTTTGTGTTCATCACTGGGCTAAGTGCAGTGTGGGGGAAACCAAGAGACATGAGACACAGTTGTGTACCTAACATAGTTTGCACTTTAGATGATGAGACAAGACTAACAAATGGAAAACAATTAAATTGAAACTATCAGAAAAATTGCTCTCCACATTTTTTTTCACATTACTAAAAAACATCAGAGGAGCCCTGGTGGTGCAGTGGTTAAGCACTCAGCTGCTAACTGAAAGGTTGGTGGTTCAAACATACCAGCTGCTCTATTGGAGAAAGTTGTGGCAGTCTGCTTCTGTAAAGATTAAAGCCTTGGAAATGCTATGGGGCAGTTCTACTCTGTCCTATAGGGCACTGTGAGTCAGCAGTGGGTTTATGTGAAAGGCATCAGGCTATATCAAAGCATAGTCTTCAGATTGCATTCACCTCCTGCATGCTAGCTGAAACTCGTCTTCTCACAATGGATTGTGCGTCAGTGCATCACTGACCCCGGGTTGGAACTGTTGAATTAGAGAATGCCTGGTATGGTCAAAGTTGCATTAAGCTTAAGACATTTAACAAAAGCAAGGATTAACAATTCAGAGGCCTTCAATGTGTCTGAATAGGCAGGATCTTAGAACTTTACATTCTGTTTTTTTTTTTTCAGGTCCAGGAATACATCTCAGTGCTGCTGGGATGCTGTTTAGGCCCTTGAGGCAAACTAAAATTCTGATTGGAGCCAAACATTTCAATAATATTTGTCAACAAACATATACATACTGACAACCTCCTCTGTGACAGATGCTGAGCCAAGCACCAGGGACACAATGATAAGAAAGACATGGGTCCTAAGCTGGAAAAGCTTCCTGACTGAAGGTGGAGAAAGATCTGAGCTAGCTTTTTTCTATTTTCTTTATCTACTGCAGGACAACAACGTCCTTTACTTTCGGCCAAAGGTCAATCTCTAGTAAGCTGTTTTCCTTCTCCAGGTGATACTGGAGTGAAAACACATGGAATCTCCTGGTTAACAAATAATTCAAGCCATTTAATCACTCCATCCACATGTTACCCCTCTTTGTCTCCTTGAAAGGTCTTTTCTTCGAGTCTGGGCAATTGATGTGCAAGGGGATAGCTGTTGTTTCATTGACTTCAGTGACTCTGGGCTTAACTAACCTGCTTTCTAAGAATGCTCATTTTTCTTCTTTGTAGAAGTGAATCATTGCAATTTCCATTGAAGAACTAAAAATGTTGTTTTATGCAGAAATCATTAAGCCCGAAGAATAATGGTTGGAGTGTTTATTGATGCTTTGAATGACTTACATTTTTTTAATGTGCTCCCATGGAAAAAATACTTAAATTCATTTGGAAGCTTAATATTTACATGCTTTAAAGGAATTTGGAATTACTGTCATATTTCTATAGTTACAGTGATGAATAAAACAATTGTTATAATGATTTGTTTAATTTCAGTTCATAATTCCATCATATTATAATTCTAAAGTCATTTTCATCATCTTCTCTTCCCTATTCTGTTTCTCCTCTTGCTTTCCGCCCTATATCTGCTAAAGACATTAAATAAACCGGTTGCCATCGGGTCAGTTCTGACTCATGGCGATGCCATGTGTGTCAGAGTAGAACTGTGCTCCCCGGGGTTTTCAATAACTTATTTTTCTAAAGTAGATTGCCAGGCTTTTCTTCTGAGGCACCTCTGGGTGGACTCGGACCTTCAACCTTTTGGCTAGCAGCTGAGCTTGTTAACCATTTATACCACCAGGGGTCTCTACCTAGAGGCTGTTGTTACTGTTGTGTACCATCCTGTCGATTCTGACTCACCATGACACCATGTGTGTCAGAGTAGAACTGTGTTTCACAGGGTTTTCAATGGCTGTTTTTTTCCAAAGTACGCTGCCAGCCTTTCTTCTGAGGTAGCTCTGGGTGCGCTCAAACCGCCAGTCTTTCAGTTAGCAGTCAAGCACGTTAACCATTTGTACCACCCAGGCACTCCTTGCTGTCAAGTCGATTCTGACCCTATAGGGTAGAGTAGAACTGCCTCACAGGGTTTCCAAGGAATGCCTGGTGGATTCAAACTACCAACCTTTGGGTTAGCAGCCAAGTTTTAACCACTGCACCACTGCTAAGATGTTAAATACTCTCCCTTTAATCACTGAGAATCTGAAGGCTAGGAGCCTCTTTGGGACCTCCCATTCATTTACTTTTGTGTCCAATTCGTATCCTGCCATGCTGCCTCCCCAAACACATTCTTTCTTATTACCCCAGTAATGAGATACAGTTTTTAATTGGCAACATGGCTGTGCAGAAGACTCCATCTCCCGACCTTCCTTATAGCTAGATATGTTTGTGTATTAGGTAAGACCAATGAGATGTGAATGTAATGCAGTGAAGCAGCTTCTAGGAAGCCTCTTGAAAGACAGTGAGCATGCCATTTGCGGTATTCTTTTTTGTCCGTTCCTCCTATCTGCTGCCAGGCTGAAGCCCCAGCAGCCATCTTGAACTATGGGGCAACATCCTAAGGATAGTGGAACAGCAAGATAGGCAAAGGGTTTCTAGGTAATATAGAGCTGCCACACTAGTCCCAGACTGCTTAACTCTGGATTTCTTTCATGAGAGAGAAAAATAAAGTTGTCTTTTTTTTTTTAAATACAACAACAGCACTGTTCTGGGTTCTGTTTTACGTGAATCAAGTCTAATCTTGATCAATACAGTTCATTATGTTCTGCCCCATCCTTGCCATTCTCGCTGTTATTAATGTCCAAGGAGACTGAAAAGCAGTATAATGTAGGCAAAATAGTAGAAGGAATAACAGCACAGGCTTTGTAATAATCATTGTTTTTACTGAATGCCCTATACGTAGGTAGGATCACCTCTTTGTGCCTCCGTTTTGTCATTGTTAAGTGTGGGCCTCATACGTTTACTGTCAGGAACAAATGAGATAATGCCTATGCAAAACTCACGTGCATAGTGTCTGACAGTAAGTGATCCATAAAGGGTAGCTATTCTTACTATTACTATCTTTGGTTTAGTTTGACTTAAGAGGGGTATCTTAGAACAAATACTGTTGGACATGGTATACGGATTCGATGATTTATTAAATATTCACCTGCCATTCATATTAACACTGGCCAAAGAAGCTTAAGCCCTTTGTAGTACAGGAGAATATTAAAAAATATTATTATCCAACTTGGAAGATACTTCAGCTTCAGCTCCAGCAAATACATAGACTAGAGATAATTCACTATAATTTTTGATCTGTCTTCCAAAAATAGCTTCTGTAATTTCCATGAGCCACTGTTTATTAAAGGAAATGATTGAAATTTAGTGTTTTCTCAAAGATATTTTTTTTTTTTTTGCTATTTAGTTGCTGTTTCTTTTGAATAAAATGTATATTGGTAAAAATTATTTTATGAGTTGACAAATTGATATAGTCCTTTTGGTAACAAATTGCACATAGGTTTATATGTTTATTCTGTTTTCTCCCGTGAGTGAGAAGTCACAAGTGACCAAAGGCCATTGGAATGGCTAATCTATAGAATAAAGGGACTTAAGGCCGTTCAGGAAATAGTCTTCCTGGGATGTGGTGAAGGGATCTATTTGTTTTCTCAAGGCATGTCCCTGACCTTCTCATACCTTGCTTTCAACTCCAGTGGGACAGGGAAATGCTCACATAATCAACTAGTCAATCTGCAGGTAGAAGTGAGGGTTTCTCTTCTTACTTCTCAGAAGTCAATAATCCAAAATGATAAAAAAAAAAGTACCCAAAACTTGTAGTGTCTCAACCCTATAGACAAGGAAATTAAGTAGTGATAGTAGATTTATAGTAGATTTAGGAGCTAGAGCTGAGGATAGAAACCACCAAGATGATGACCAGCAGCTTCCTGGGACCATATACCCAGGATGCCACGAAGAGCTGAATGAGAAAACAACAGAAGAATGGCTAGAGAAGGTCAGGTAGTGTCCTCTGGGGCTCTGGACTTAAGCATATCTGGGACCTAACCCTGTTACTATTACCTTTATAAAATATTTAAATTCTTCAATTATTTGTTCCCTCATTTGCAAAATTGGAATAATATTAGGATCTTCTTCATGCGATTATTAAATAAGACAATATACATAACATGATTAGTTTATTGTCTGGCACATATTAAGCATTCATGTAATAATAATAACAGCAACAACAATAGTGAATGATTACTGTTACAGTGAAAACTGTGAGAGTCGGAACTCAGTGGGACTGCCTTACTTTTCCGGGTCTCACAAGTTTTCTACCGTCTATTGCTCGTTTTAGTAGAAAATATTTGCGTTGTCTTTCTCTGATGGGTTTCTGCCTTACACAGTCCCAACTTTCGCAGGTTTTACCGTATTAACATAGAGATTTGCAGTGACATCAAAATTTGATCTTCTAAGATGCAAAGAGGAACATCAATCATCCTTATTTAAGTACCTCAGGATACGAAGGAAGAAAATTGTATGAGGAAAACCATTCTGGATGTTGAGAATGATACGTTGATATTTATTAGATAATCTGTGAGAAATAGAAATCTCAGACTATTTTGATAGGATCTTGAGTCAGATATAGAATCTGTGACCTCTTACTTCTTGCACATAATTAGTGACCTGGGAGGAGGATGATAGTGATAAAGAACTGAAAGGTTGTTACCAAGAAGCACGTAAGGATGTGCAAAATTATTTCACTCTCACCCCTATGAGGAGGAGTCAGAAATGTTCAAACTAAAAATGGCGAATGTGGAAATGGCCCCTATCAAATACAGATGATCTGAAAATGCATTATGACGGGCAAGATTTCTCTAAAGAAGCCAAGAAGTAAGGTTCTTGAAGATACTCTTTTTTCTTGATGCAACTATATTTGTAAAGGTAGTAATTTCTTATTTGACACTAACTGAGCAAAAGAAATGTGCTTAACAAGAAGCATTTCCGGAGATGTGCTAGGACTTGGAATCTCAAAGCAGAACAAGACACACGTCTGCTCTTACGGAGCACATAGAGCATAAGTCGTTTTACACCCAACATTACATTGCCATGGAACTCCGTTTGCCTGATAATGTCATAAATGTAACCAGAGTAGGCATGCCATCTTCATGCTGAGAAACATAATCTAACTTCAGTACTACTTTAGAAGTTTATGTTATCTTATTTCTAATTTGGATGTTTGTCCGAAAGTAATGCAGTTCTGATCTGGCTATATATTAAAGGTATAAAAATATCCATCTGAGACAGTTTTTATGATTTTAATCCTGTAACATGGAATAAAATGTCTGACAACAGAAGACATCATATAGATGTGAGGTCATTTTGCTGTAAAAGACCATCTGCCTACCTCTGTACAACATGCTTGAAAAGGTATAAAATGAAGACCCAAATCTCCTTATACCCGTGACGACCAGATGCCTGATGACAGACTGATGGTGGGGTGAAATCCACCCCAGTGCCCATCCAGCGAGTAGACATTAGGTAATAGGCAAACAAGACAGTTGCCAGGAATCGGAAAAACCATAGCATTTTAGAATTTCATCATTAAAATTCAGGATGAAGCTGAAAATTTTAGATCAGTAATTTTACGAGGGACCTTAGGAAAAAAATGACACTGTAGAACAGGCAAAATTTAGCTGTTTGGGGTATTGTAGTAGCTATGGCCACATCTGTGAAATGCTACATATTCTTGAATTTTGGAATAAGCTGAATGTGTCTTATCTTGGGGGGCTATAGACTTGATGTTAAGCATGTTACTGTTGTTACGTGCTATCGAGTCGCTTCCAGTTCATAGCGACCCTATAAACAACACAATGAAACCTTCTTGTGCCATGTTAAGCATACTGTAGTAGAAAAGGAACTCAAGAGTTGACCATTTTAATCTGGCTTCAAAATCTGGAGTGCTTAGTAACCTTGGGCAATACATTCAATCTTTGAGCGTCCCTGTTTCCTGCTTAGGAAAAAGGAAAAGTATTCCAAAGCCCTTCTTTCCAAGGCAAAAGAGTTGTACAATGCTTGACAGGGCATTGAGATCAATGAAAATTAATAACAATGATTCTTCTTCAGAGACAAACCTCTTACTTTTGCTGAAGTATTTTAATATGCTGTCTGGTTAGAGAGAATATGAGAAATGAGCCTCCCTGATTCTAATTTTTGGCTGGAAGTCTTGGCTGGTTATTGCTATGGGGGTGAGTTAATGCCAGCCATTCAGATGTTCACTAATATCAGTATTGCACGGAATGGTGGGTTTCTGCTTTCAGTGATGAATTTGCTATGCTCTGCAGCACAAGCAAAAAAGACCCTTTTGCCATCCCTTGGCCTCCCTTGGGTTTTGGGCCTGCAGTTCACATTCTCTGTACTTCCTCTAGCTTGTTAGTCAGTTTACAGCCATCTGTCTTTGTACCATTAACCCACTTGATTGGACACCATACAGTTGTTTTCTGTGCCTGTTCTGGTAAATTATGTGCCACTGCTGTTAGGCATCTGAGGTGCATGCTGTTCTAATGGCAGCTCTCTCAGAAGGGATCTAGGTGGAGAATACCTCTGTGAGAATTTATCTCAGCCACCAGGAAACTGTTTCCTGAAGTAGTGGCAGAGTTTGGCTCTTGGTGGGAGATTGAATAAGGGCAATCCTTGAACACTGGCTATAAGAACTAGTGAGGCAACAACGTCTCATTCTTAACTGGTCAGTGGATCAGATGGAAGTACTCAAAAGCATAAGAGAAAATAAAGTGGAGACCAAAGCAATTTTATGGCCCTGGAGGAAAAATGATAGCACAAAGGAGAGTGATAACATGTGAATAGTTAGCAACAAGACTGTAAATTGCCTCCTCTCCTTTTCTTCAACCTGTCTCCATTAAGCATGCTCTATCATGGATGATCTTCCTAACTTCTGCTCATGCTGCTTGGCTAAGATAAGGAGAACAGATAAAACCAGCCTGTGGTTCCCTGGAAGGCCTTCTACCAGTGGGAGAACAGAGCTAGCATGTCTTCAGGAGAAAAGGCAGTACACTGGGGTCAGAGCTAAAATGGATTTTTTTGCTGGCTCTTCAGAATTCTATAGAGCAATTTTGAAAAATGCTGTCTCAAGAAAGAAATAAAATGACAGTGGTTGTATGTGAAGCAAATAGGGTGGCTACTGTGGTTTCGTAGGATTTCTCCAATACCAAATGTCCTGTTTTCACTTAATATTCACATTAAGTGTTATATGATATTCTTTGTAATTGCCTTTCTTGATTGAGCTTTGTGCAGGGAATAGGGATGATTAAGTGGGGTGGAGAAAAGGTTAAGTGAAGGAAGGCGAGGAGAATTCAAGAAAGATGGCATGGATTTTGGTTCTCCATTTTAGAAGTTCATTCCTAGCATTTTTATTAAAATTGCTTTGCAATCAAACGTTTTATCTAAGTTCAGTGCAGTGGATTGCTTTTATATGACCTTTTCTGCCATGGTCTTGTAACTCCCACCAAATGATTGGGTGGGACTATGCAAATAAGGTGCTTGTGGCCCACCAAAGAGATCGAATAGCTTGCTAATAATGCAGGTAAGGTGCATGGCACCTTTGTTGGGGTGAGACCGTGCAAGTAAGGTGTATGGAACCCTAATGAGCAGATTGGTCAGTTTTGTCATCATGCTAGACTTAAAATGAGCCATCCCAGAGTTGGAAAGGAGGGATATCACTACCACCAAGAAGAAGATATGGGAGTGGAGTGCCTCCTTTGGACCCGGGCTCCTTGTGCTGAGAACCTCCTAGACCCAGGAGACAGAGAGAGCTATAACACTGGATGTGGCTCAAGACAGCAAGAAGCAGTGGCAGAGAAATGGTGGCAGCAGAACCAGGAGACCAGTGTGAGATAGTGAAGTCGGCTTCCTGGCTCACGGAGCAAGGTGGTTACAGTAGGTATGCCAGCCTCGGAGTGAGAGAGCTGAGAGCCTTTAGGCAGGAGGCTTCCTGGTGGTGTGGGGTGTCCCTAGGCACTTACTGGTGGAGCTAAACAGCTTTGTAACACTTGCCCAAGTAGGGAAGAGGCTGAGCCGAGAGGCTGAGGGCCAGAGAGAGGCCTGCCTGCATGTAAGGATGAGAAGAGGCTGTCCTGATCAAAGAACTGTATCCCGAGTCATTCCTGACCCTGAATTGTAACCTGTTACTTCCGTAATAAACCTCTTAACTGTGAGTATGGTCTGTGAGTTCTGTGTGGCCATTGCAATGAATCATCGAACCCAGCGGAGGAGTACAGAGTGCTGTGGGAGGGACGGCTGGTATCAGAATTGGTGAAACGTTTGAAGAGAGGAGGTATGTCTGACTTCTGTCTCATAGGAATCAGCCTTGGGTTGTTGATCTTGATTCTCCTTCCCCTTGTGAAGTTAGAGGAGATCAGATGCCCCCACGCCACCATTTTCATAGTAAGCAGCTATTATTAGCTTTATTAAGGTGCCCTGTGCCATAAAGAGTAGTTTTCCAAATGACAATTCAACTATTAGAGGACTGGTGTAAAAATGAATATAAACTTAGGTAAAGTATAAGGGGTTCCTTTGGACACCATTGAGTAGATCCTGTAGGCTGTTTGGTTGCTCCAGCCTGGGTTTCAAGTATTAGCTTCATGAAACCTTTGTAAACTGATGAAGTGCTTTAGCGTCTCTAGAGAGATGCTTGGAGAGAGGGGTGCGTGTAGGCTAATCGAGTCTGCTGTTTAAAATGCACAGTTTTTAAGTGTAAAGTAATGAAATTACATTTTTTTTGGAGAAGGCAGTCTAGAGAATGGCGGATCTGCCAAGACTGAGTGTGGAACATCCTGTTAGCCTCAAATATCACCATGGTCTTGGCTTGGGTTCTGGGTTGAATTGGTTGCTCTGAAAAGACATGTTAAAGTCCTAATCCCTGATACCTGTGAATGTGACCTTATTTGGACATAGGATCTAATTTGGACATAGGGTCTTTACAGATGAAATCAAGTTAAGATGAGGTCCTACTGGATTAAGGTGGGCCCTAAATCCAATAACTCATTGTAAGAAGATAGATATATAAAGACATAGAGATATTTACAGGGAAGACTGCCACATGAAGATGGAGGCACAAATTGGAGTGATGTAACTTCAAACCAAGGAATGCCAAGACTTTAGGTTAAGAGATTCCAAACAGAATGATTTCTCTGTGAGCTGGTTATTATCAGCTTTACTTGATAAGTTACTATAATAATGAGAAGAGTTCAGAAAGAAACTGGCCAGTTTGAAAGCAGAATTGCTCCCAATTCTGGAATTTCCAAGGTTGGAAAATTGATCAGATCTTGTGTCAAGACTAAATCTGGATTATGCCTTTCATACTTTTTGTTTCTTTGTTTTGTTTTTATTTATTAATTTATTTTTGAACATTTTATTGTGGTTTGAGTAAAAGTTTACAAAGCAAATTTGTTTCCCATTCAATGATTTACATACATTCTGTTTTGTGACATTAGTTGCAATCCCCTCAATGTGACAGCACTCTACCTACTTCCTCTCTGGGTTCTCTATTTGCATTAGTCCATCTTTCCTACTGCTTCCTGCCTTCTAAACTTTATTTTTGGGTAAATGTGGCCTTTTTGGTCCTCTATGGTTGATTGTTCTGAGGAGCATGTTCCTCAAGGGTGTTATTGTTAACTTTGTATGCCTGTGTATTGTTTGGCTGAAAGGTGATCTCCACAAGTGGGTTCAGCTCCAGGTTTGAAGGGTGTCTAAGGGCCATAGTCTCAGGGGTTCACTGAGTTTGGTCTTTTCTGTGAATTTGAATTTTGTTCTACATTTTTCTCCCACTCTGTCCAGGACCTTTTCTTGTGATCCTGATTAGAGTGGTCGGTCAGTAGTGATAGCCAGGCACCATCTAGTTCTTCTGTTCTCTGGCTAGTGGAGGCTGTGGTTCACGTGGTCCATTAGTCCTTTGTACTAATTTTTTCCTTGAGCCTTGATTTTCTTCACTCTTTTTTGCTTAGCACAGGAAGAGACCAGTAGTTGTATCTTAGATGGCTGCTCGCAAGCTTTTAAGACCCCAGTCTCTACTCATCAAAGTAGGATGTAGAGCATTGTCTTTATGGACTGTATTATGCTGATTGACATAGATGTCCCCCAAGACTGTGGTCCTAAGCCCTCAAGCTCAGTGACTCAGTCCCTCAAGTTTCTTGATTATGGCTAAGGAGCTTTCATAACTTTACCCCCTGTATGCTCTACCATATACATGGATATCTTGCAGCACATATAAATACATATGTAGAAATGTCCTCTGCCAAATCTATATATGCTCGTGGGTGTACTTCCATACGCCATCCCACACCTGTTCAGTTTACACAGCTGCCTATGTATCCACTTGTAAATTATTGTTTGTTATTACTGTTATTGCAGGATTGTGTATGTAACAGTGTTTACTGTTGTTGTCTTTTACTCTTGCATACCTCCCAGTGTCTTCCTTTGCCTTAGTCATGTTGTGCTGATATCCCCCTTATTATGTGTTGCCTTTCCCTTCATCCAAGTTAATATGTGTCTACTGTCTAGTCAGTGATTTTCCCTCCCTCTCTCTCTCATCCCTGGTGATCATCAAAGAATGTTTCTTTCTGTGTGTAAACCTTTTCTTGACTTCTTATAATAATAGTCTCAAGCAATATTTGTCCTTTTGTGATAGACTTATTTCACTCAGCATAGTGTCCTCCAGGTTCTTCCTTTATTTTGAGGTGTTTTGTGGATTCATTGTTATTCTTTAATGTTGTGTAATATTGCATTGTGTATATGTACCATAGTTTGTTTATCCAGACATCCGTTGGTGGGCACTTAGGTTGTTTCCATCTTTTTGCTATTGTGAATAATGTTGTGATGAAGATGGGTGTGCACTGATCTATTTGTGTCACGGCTCTTATTTCTCTAGGATATATACCTAGTAGTGGGATTGCTGGATCATATGATATCTCTATTTCTGACTTTTTAGGGAAGCACCGTACCATTTTCCACAGTGGCTGTACCATTTTACAATCCCACCAGCTGTGTATGAGAGTTCCAATCTCCCCACACCGTAGCCAGCATTTGTTGTTTTCTGTTTCTATGATCATTGCCATTATTGCCAGAGGGAGATGATATCTCGTTTTGATTTGCTTCTTTCTAATGGCTAATGATTGCGAGCCTCTCTTCATGTATTTCTTGGCTACCTGAATGTCTTCTTTGGCGTTCATGTCCTTTGCCTATTTTTTGGTTGGACTGTTTGTCTTTTTGTTGTTGAGATATTGAAGTTTTCTATAAATTTGATCCAATCGAATGTGGAAATTATTGAAAAATATCATTAATATCACATGCAAGTAAAATTTTGCTGAAGATCATTCAACAGTGGTTGCAGCAGTATATAAACAGGGAACTTCCAGAAATTCAAGCTGGATTCAGAAGAGGACGTGGAATGAGGGATATCATTGCTGATGTCAGATGGATCCTGGCTAAAAGCAGAGAATACCAGAAAGATGTTTACCTATGTTTTATTGACTTTTCAAGGGCATTTGGCTATGTGGATCATAACAAAGTATGGATAACATGCAATCAGAATGTACTGATAATTACTGGTGATTGGAATGCAAAAGTTGGAAACAAAGAAGAATGATCAGTAGTTGGAAAATATAGCTTCAGTGATAGAAACGATGCAGGAGGTCGCATGAATAGTTTTGCAAGACCAGTGACTTCTTCATTGCAAATACCTTTTTTCGCCAACATAAACGGTGACGATACACGTGGACCTCACCAGATAGAACGCACAGGAATCAAATTGACCACATCTGTGGAAAGAGAGGATGGAAAAGCTTAATGTCATTATCAGAACAAGGCTGGGGCTGACTGTGGAACAGACCATCAGTTGCTCCTATGCAAGTTCAAGTTGAAACTGAAGAAAATTAGAACAAGTCCAAGAGAGCCAAAGTACGTTCTTGAGTATATCCCAGCTGAATTTAGAGACCATCTCAAGAGTAGATTTGATGCATTGAACACTAATGACCGAAGACCAGATGAGTTGTGGAATGAGGTCAAGGACATCATTCATGAAGAAACTAAGACATCATTAAAAGACAGGAAAGAAGGAAAAGACCAAAATGGATGTCAGAAGAGACTCTGAAACTTGCTCTTGAGTGTTGAGTAGCTAAAGCAAAAGGAAGAAATGAGGAAGTAAAAGAGCTGAAAAGAAGATTTCAAAGAGCAACACGAGAAGACAAAGTAAAGTATTATAATGACATGTACAAAGACCTGGAGATAAAAAACCAAAAGGGAAGAACATGCTCGGCATTTCTCAAGCTGAAAGAACTGAAGAAAAAAATTCAAGCATCAAGCTGCGGTACTGAAGGATTCTACGGGGAAAATATTAAATGATGCAAAACATCAAAAGAAGATGGAAGGAATACACAGAGTCACTATACCAAAAAGAATTGGTCAACATTCAGCCATTTCAGGAGGTAGCATATGATCAGGAACTGATGGTGCTGAAGGAAGAAGTCCGAGCTACACTGAAGTCATTGGTGAAAAACAAGTCTCCAGGAATTGATGGAATATCAACTGAGATGTTTCAACAAATGGATGCAGAGCTGGAAGTGCTGGAAGTGCTCACTCATCTATGCTAAGAAATTTGGAAGACAGCTACCTGGCCAACCAGTTGGAAGAGTTCCATATTTATGCCTATTCCCAAGAAAGGTGATCCAACTGAATATGGAAATTATTGAACAATATTATTAATATCACATGCAAGTAAAATTTTGCTGATGATCATTCAAAAGTGGCTACAGTAGTACATTGACAGGGAACTGCCAGAAATTCAAGCTGGATTCAGAAGAGGACGTGGAATTAGGTATATCATTGCTGATGTCAGATAGATCCTGGCTGAAAGCAGAGAATACCAGAAAGATGTTTACCTGCATTTTATTGACTATGCAAAGGCATTTGACTGTGTGTATCGTAAGAAATTATGGATAACATTGCAAAGAATGGAAATTCCAGAACACTTAATTGTGCTCATGAGGAACCTGTACATAGACCAAGAGGCAGAACAGAACAGAACAAGAAAACAGAACAACGGGATGCTGCGTGGTTTAAAGTCAGGAAGGATGTACATCAGGGTTGTATCCTTTCACCATACCTATTCAATCTGTATGTTAAGCAAATATTCTGAGAAGCTTGACTATATGAAGAAGAATGCAGTATTAGGATTGGAGGAAGGCTCATTAACAACCTGCATTATGCAGATGACACAACCTTCCTTGCTGAAAGTGAAGAGGACTTGAAGCACTTACTGATGAAGATCAAAGACCACAGCCTTCAGTATGGATTACACCTCAACATAAAGAAAACAAAAATCCTTACAACCGGACCAATGAGCAATATCATGATAAATGGAGAAAAGATTGAAGTTGTCAAGAATTTCATTTTACTTGGATCCACAATCACACCCATGGAAACAGCAGTCAAGAAATCAAAAGACACATTGCATTGGGCAAATCTGCTGCAGAAGACCTCTTTAAAGTGTTGAGAAGCGAAGATGTTACCTTGAAGACTAAGATGCGCATGACCCAAGCCATGGTGTTTTCAACCACCTCATATGCATGTGAAAGCTGGACAATGAATAAGGAAGACCGAAGAAGAATCGATGCCTTTGAATTGTGGTGTTGGTGAAGAATATTGAATATACCATGGACTGCTAGAAGAATGGAAAAATCTGTCTTGGAAGAAGTACAACCAGAATGCTCCTTAGAAGCAAGGATGGAAAGACTATGTCTCACACACTTTGAACATGTTATCAGGAGGGACCAGTCCCTGGAGAAGGACATCATGCTTGGTAAAGTAGAGGGTCAGCGAAAAAGAGGAAGATCCTCAATAAGGTGGATTGACACAGTGGCTGCAATGATGGGCTCAAGCATAACAAAGATTATGAGAATGGCACAGGATTGGGCAGTGTTTAGTTCTCTTTTACATAGGGTTGCTATGAGTCCAAAACGACTTGATGGCACCTAACAAGTTTGTCCGTATTTTTTTCTTCCATGATCTTTATAGTTTTAGGTTTTACATTTAGATCCTTGATCCATCTTGACTTAGTTTTTGTATATAGAATGAGATATGGATCCTAATTCATATTTCTACAGGTAGATATCGAGTTTTGCCAGCAGCATTTGTTAAAAGAGATTCTCTCTTCCCCATGTAATGAATTTCAGCGCTTTGTCAAAGATCAGCTGTCCATAGGTGGATGGATTTACTTGTGGGTTCTTAATTCTGTTCCATTGGTCTATATGTCGTTGTACCAGCACCAGGTAGTTTTGACTGCTGTGACTGTGTAGTAGGTTCTGAGACTGGGAAGTGTGAGGCCTCCTATTTTGTTTTTTTCTTCAGTAGTGCTTTGCTTATTCAGGATCTTGTTCCTTTGCGTATGAAGTTGGTAATTAGTTTTTCCATCTCTTTAAAGAATATTGACGGAATCTGGATTGGGATTGCATTTATCTATAGATTGCTTTGGGTAGTATTGACATTTTCACAATGTTACTTCTTCCTATCCATGAACATGGTATGTTCTTTCATTTATGTAGGTCTCTTTTGTTTTCTTGCAGTAGTGTTTTGCAGTTTTCTTTGTGTAAGTCTTTTACATTCCTGGTTAAGTTTATTCATTAGTATTTATCTTTTTGGGGACTATTGTAAGTGGTATTGTTTTCCTGATTTCCTTTCTGGAGTTCTCCTTGTTAGTGCAGAGGAACTCAACTGATTTTCTTGATTTTTTTATGTTGATCTTGTATTCTGCCCCTTTGCTGAATCCTTCTATTAGTTCCAGTACCTTTCTTGTAGAATCTCTGGGATTTTCTATTATAGGATCATATCATCTGAAAATAGGGATAATTTTATTTCTTCCTTGCCAATCTGGATGCATTTTATTTCCCTTTCTTGCCTTATTTTCTGCCTAGGACTTCTAGTACAATACTGAATAAGGGTAGTAATAAAGGGTATCCTTGTCTGTTTCCTATTCTCAAGGGGAATGCTTTCAGTCTCTCACTATTGAGAATGATATTGGCTGTTGGTTTTGCATACATGCCCTTAATTATGTTGAGGAATTTCACTTCTATTCCTATTTTGCTGAGAGTTTTTATCAAATGCCTTTTCTGCATCCATTGATTTATCATATGGTTCTTTTCCTTTGTTTTATTTATGTGCTGAATTATGTTGATTAATTTTCTAATGTTGAACCATACTTGCATACCTGGTGTAAATTCCACTTGGTCAGGATGTATTTTTTTTTTTTTTTTTATATTGTGTTGGGTTCTATTGGCTATGATTTTTTGGAGAATTTTTGCATCTATGTTCATGAAGGATATTTGTCTACAATTTTCTTTTTTAGTGGTGCCTTTGCCTGGCTTTGGTATCAGTGTTATGCTTGCTTCATAGAACGAATTCAGAGAATCCCATCCTTTTCTTTGTTCTGGAATAGTTTGAATAGAATTAGTGTCAGCTCTTCTCTGAATGTTTGGTAGAATTCTCCAGTGAAGTCGTCTGGGCAGGGTTTTTTTTTTTTTTTGGTTGGCTTCATATTCCTTTTTAACTCTTCTTTAAGCCTCTGGGTTAAGATGTTCCCCAGTAAATCCTTTTAGTTCAGCTAAATGGCTCAGGGAAAAAAAAGATAAGAGACAGATTCTAATGGAACCATTAGTTAATCTGTAATTAAGTCTATCAAGGAATATCTCAAAAAGAATTATGAGTTTAGCTGTTGACCTGTGGAGCTATCTAGAATCAAATAAAATACCTCTACTAATGAATATTTGACTTTTGAGAGAGTCGTATTGCCAAAAGTTCTGCATGCCTAGATAAAAAGAGACTGTGACCATTGAAATGTAAAATCATCTTTTTTGTTGTGTTACTATTCCTCCAAACAGGACTTATTCTCCAGTGACTTCCTTAGGGGTTAAGGAAGATAACAGAAAGGGAAAGACCTCCCAGAAGGCATAGCCAAAAGCCACGGGCATCAATGGGCTGCAGTGCTCCTCCCAGGGAACAGAACTGGGACCCAGTCAAGAAATATTCCCTATGCTTAGGGTGGGAAACTCACAAGGCTTTCCAGTGGGATTTCAGAATTTATATGGAACAGTGATTGCTGTATACCTCCCATTCTGAACAGGAGTGTTTATTTTAATTGTTCTGATCCTATTCTACCACTGTATATTGGTTGTGTTGGAGGCAGAGGAGCCTCATACCAATCTCAGGTTGAGGCTCTCACAGGATCTTGGATGTGAGCAAGATGTTGTGATTGGTTAAGACTTTGAGATATCTTCCTGGAGGTGGTGAGAGTAGTTTGTGGACAGAAGAGAAGAAAATATTTATAACTAAGATGGTGGATTGTGATAAACTGAACTATTGTTCCTGGGTGTTCTTTTTGTGTGTGTACATCCGCACCCACTGATTTTTTGACTTGGTCATCTGGTAGGCTTTGGCCAATGGAATGTGAGCAGGCATTATGCATGTTATGTCTGAACAGAGGCTTTTAGTGGAATATTCTACCTCTTGCACTTCTGTCTTATGCCATGAGAACATATATCCCAAAGAGAGCTACTCTTTCAGCTCCAGGGTCTTAGAATGAGAAGACATATGGAGCATGATCGTTTTCATAAGCCGTTGATACTTTTGGATTATGTTGGAAGCCCTCAAATCTATTGTGGGGCTTTTCCTGTGCAAATGGGTAGTGCTGTATATCAAAAGATGCCAAGGTAGGTAGATAAGTTTAGCAGCAGAGGAAAAATACTTCTGAATTTGTAGTATAAGTTGCATTTCAGGTTTTCTCCTCCTGCTTCTTCTGATAATACTCCTACACTTTTATTGGGATGTGGCTTGTTATGGTGCCAGAGGTAGGTGTTTGGGAATTGCTAAATTGAGATGTCATTATGTATTATTACTGGTGATATTTACATTGATCATCTGATTAAGACAGTGTCTGCTGGGTGTCTCCATTGTAAAGTTACTATTTTTTATTTTTTGTAATTAGTAAGTATCTTGGAGGAGATACTATGAGACTACATAAATATCCTGTTTATCCTCACACTTTCCATTTTAGTATCTATCAGAGGGACCTTGTCTTTTTCAAGTATTGTTGTATGTTTTAATGGTGATGTCCCATTTCTTATTCCTTTTAAATTTATTAATTAGATTTCTTCTATAAGGAATACATGTACCTTCTCCCCTACTTTTTTACTTATTATTTACATCAGTATGGATTCATGGATATTTATTTTATTCCATGGGTTTTAATACAATGCTATCATTATTTGTTACTCAGTTTTTTTTTCTTTTTTCACCATAAGAAGACCCTGTATGTTGCTTCCTGTGTCTAGGCTCATCTTGTATTTTCCCTACTCCAGTCCAGGAGTCAGCAACTTCTTCAAGGGGCCCTGGTTTCCTTTAGAAAGTATTTAGAAACCAAGAACTGGGTGCTAGTCGTGTTCATTGCTATTAGGGTGTCGTTGTTTCTAAACTCTTTCAGTGGGCATATAAGAAATATATGTATGTATATTAAGTCATGCATACATCTCTCTTTCTCTCTCTCTGTCTGTCTGTCTACCTGCCTATCTATCCGTAAGTTCATACTGATAATGCTCATTCCAGTGCAACACCATCAGGTTCATTCTACTCTTACTCTTTTTTCTTTTAACTTCTTTCTTTGACAGCAAGAAATCTGGCTCTTATTATCTACAATATATTTACTTATATGTTAAATCCTAGTGTACATTACATATAAGGTAATTTCAGATTATTACCCCATATTCCTGGGGAAAACACATTTACTAACTAGATTAGCTCTATTTTCTTTAGGATCTAGGATTATTTTGATAATATATTTTATTTTCTCTCAAATTTAGTTTTCAAGGTGACCTTCTCCAGTATCAGATATAGTGAGATATAGATTTTGTGCTATGGGTTATCACTAGAACACAGCAGTGTGCAAACTCTCTGCAGATAGCAAAGATACTTGTAATCTGAAAGAAAAAAAATTCATCTAAACTTTCTTATTTTATAACTGGAAGTAGACACTTTGGTATGACTTCACAATTCTTCCCATTATCAGCTCTAAATCAATATTCCCATGAAGTCTCAGAGCAACATACTAAATTGGGAAGGGAAGCCCATACCATCACTTAAATCTATAGATTTCGGCTATAGAATTAATAGATCAAAATGACCTAAAGTTCACTGCAGCTACTATTTTTGAGCAGAACTCAGCAACTTGTGAGGGTTATTAATAGTGGATATTAATCTATATTATAGCTCTGTGTATCTATATTATACCTCTCTTATGTGGTAGCTTCCTAAAAATTATGTTTACAATTTATAACTTCTAAGACTGATGTTTTCCAAGTTCATAGTAAGTGGCAATACTTTTCAAACCCAGATGATACAAAGGAAATTCTTAACATTATGTTAGAAAATTAAAATAATAACATTGTAGTATTTATACCTATTGAAATTGCAAAAATTAAATAATGACAATGAATGTAGGTAACCCATTCATTCAATATATATTTATTTAATCTCTCCTGTATGCTAGGTGCTAAGAAGACAGTTATAATCAAAACAGACAAAAATCTCTGCTTTCACAGTATTTATATTTCAGCAGAAGATGGACAATAAACCAAATAAGCATGTTATATAGTATTATTGGAAGATGATAAGTGGTATGATGAAAGAAGCAGAAAATTGGGTAGGGAGTTGTGATGTAGTGAATTACTTAATAAGTCTTTTCTAGCCATAGTCTTTGTGACTCATTGTGTGGGATTATGTAAATAAGTGCATGACACCCTTGTGGAGTTGGGACCATGCAAATAAGGTCTGGAACCCTAATGAGAGGATTGATCAGTTTTGCCATCCCTCTAAGCTTAAAATGAGCCATCCCAGAGGTAGAAAGATGTGACCTAACTACTACGAAGAAAGAACAAGGAGTGGAGTATGTCCTTTGGACCCAGCGTCCCTGTGCTGAGAACCTTCTAGACCCAGGAGACAGAGAGAGAGAGAGAGAGAGAGAGAGAGAGAGCTGTGATACTGGAGATAGTACAAGATGACAAGAAGCAGTAGCAGAGAAACAGTGGCAGCAGAACCAGGAGACTGGCATGAGATGGTGCATTGGGCTTCCTGGCCCATGGAACGAGGCGGTTACAGTTGGTGTGCTGACCCTGGACCGAGAGAGCTGAGTGCCTTTAGGCTGAGGCTTACTGGTGGAGTGGGGTGCCTCCGGGCACTTATTGGCAGAGCTAAAGAGCTTTGTAACACTTGTCCGAGCAGGGCTATGGTGAGGCCAAGGGGCTGAGAGGCTGAGAGACAGAGAGAGGCCTGCCTGCAGGCATGTCTGAGAAAAAGCTGTCCTGATTGAAGAACTGTGTTCTGAGTCGTTTCTGATCGTGACTTGTAACCTGTTACTTCCCTAGTAAACCCCATAATCGTGAGTATTGTCTATGAGTTCTGTGTGGCCATTGCAACAAATTATCAAACCCAGAAGAGAAGTAGAGAGTGCAGTGGGAGGGATGGCTGGTGTCAGAATTGGTAAAAAGGTTGGAGGGTGATGGTATATCTGACCTCCACCTCATAGCAATCAGTCTTGGCCTGTTGATGCTGATAATGATTCTCCCCCCTGGTAAAGTTAGAGGAGGTCAGATAACCCCACCACACCATTTTTACAGGAGTAGAAGGGATTGGGGTGGATTATAAATTTAATTAGGGTGGTTAGAGAAGGCCTCATTGGAAAAGTGACAGTAGGGCAAAGACTTGAAGGAAATGAGGGTGGCTGGAGTGGAATGAAAAAGTAGTGAGTTGGGGTACAGGGGCAAACAGTGAGAAGCAGGCTGAGAGTGGAGTGTCTTGAAGCCAGTTGTATAGACTTTAGCTTATACTTTATTTGCAAAAGGAAGCCACTGGGTGGGGGTGAGGGGGGTGTTAAGGAGATGTTTGATATGATCAAGATCTTGGTATTGCCAAATAACTGCAAGCCCTCCACAAACTCAGTCCGTGCATCCCACTCTCTGATCCCCATTTCTTGTCTTTCCAGTTTATTTTGTTTAGAATCCTGAAGTCAATGATCCTCTGACCCTACCAGGATCTCCAACCCAATGATCTCAGTTCCTTTGTCTTGTCCCTTACCCTTTGATGCCCTCTCCCCACTTCTTAGCCTGGTGAAATTCTGAGGTCAATCATTATAATCACTACATTAACTACATTCAAAGGTCCGTTGCTCTTCTTTCTTTTCCTGCTGACATTCCACACCTGCGCTGGTGCAGCTAAACATGACTGGAGGAAAACACACATTCTCAAGGACTATCTGATTATAAATTAGTGACCATTCACTCTTTCACTGTCCTAGATAATGACTTCTCACCTCTTGTCTCAAACCTACAGTATGTTGTCTCCATCTTCTCTCTCTGTATTTCTATCTTACTAAAAAGTTAAAAAATCAGAAGAGATCTTCCACAGACTTCCACACTTATCTACCCACCATTAATGTCTTTCACAGTCTCCTTTACCTTCTTGCCTATAACCAGAGGTAAATTTTAATGCTCTAGTCTAAAGCTTACCCCTCCACATTGTGTACTGGATCCCATTCTTTATCACCTACTCAAGCACATTGGTCCTCCCATCCAACAAAATCAAGTTTTTTACTCACTACTGGATCATATTCATTAATATGCTGTTGTTTCTCCCATTAAAAAAACAAAAAACCTTTCTTCAAGCCTTATCCCCTCATCAACAATTGCTCTATTTCTTTACTCTTCCTTGCAGCAAAATCCCTCAAAAGTATTGTCTCTACTCACTGACTCTACATTCTCTCTTCCCATTCTCTGTTACATTGCTGTCAGTCAGGGTTTCATTTTGACCACACCATTAAATTTGCTTTGTCAAGGTCACTTTATTCTATCCCCTTCTCAGTTCTTAGCATCACATTACTTGACCTATCAGCAGTATCTGTCAACAGCTGATCACTCACTCCTTTCTTCACTTGGCTTCCAAGACACCACACTTACTGGTTTCCTTTTTACCTTATTGATGGCTCCTTCTCAGGCTCCTTTGCTGATTTTGTTTTTCTCCTGCTCTCTTAATGATGGAGTTCCCTGAAGCTTAGTTCATGATTCTTTTTTTTATTTATACCCACTTCCTTGAGTCTCACAGAGTCTTATGGCTTTAAATACTCATATATGCCCCAAACTCCCAAATTTTTATCTCCAACACAGACCTGTCACTCAAACTATGTACTTCTATATCTACTTGGCTGCATAATAAATGCCTCAGTCTCAACTTGTCAAAACAAAACTCTGATTTTCACCACCAACATGCTCCACCTCTAGTCTTCCCATCTCAGGTGAGAGAAACTTCATCCAACTTTTTTATCAGGCCAGAAAGCTTGGATTCACCCTGGGCTTTTTGTTCATTCATATCTCACTTTCAGTCAGGGTATTACTTTTACTTTATTTTAATAGAATTTTCTATTTATTCAGAAAATGACCTCTTTCACCACTTCTGGTGCTATGATCCTGGTCTGGATCCACCATCATCCCTTACCTGGATTATTACAGTTGCCTCATTATTGGTCTTTCTGGTTCAGTCTTCTTCCAGATTTTGTTAGCACAGTGAATAGTAGACAACACAAGAATAGACTATAAGAAGGGCAAGACTATAAGAAGGGCAAGGAAAACTGAAGGGAGGCCAAATACAGGGAGGTGGAGAGATGGGTCAGATTCTTGGTATATCTGGAAGGTAGGTACAATAGGATTTGCTGATGAGAGAAGAAAATGTGTCAAGAATGCTTACAAGGTTTTGGGCCTGAGCAGTTGAAAGAATGGAGTTGTGATGAAAGATGTGTGATTCTACATTCCTAATGACTCTAAATATTATAGTGTTTTTTGAACAACAACATGGTAACCTGTATCATGAGCCTTAAACATTCATACTTTTTGAACCAGTGGACCTATTTTGATTTTTTTCAAAAAAGGGAAAAGGCTCTGTTTACAAATATGGTTATTATAGTGTTATTTACTATAGTACAAAAATTAACAAGGAAAAGTTTTGTAATATAATATTAAGTGAAAATGTGAAGCATTGTGTTCCTCTGATTAGAACAATGTAAAATATTTATGTAAGTAGACAAGTCAAAATCAGAATATGCGAAAGAAAAGTAAGTAATTATTCTAAGCTAGTGAGAAAAGGAGTTGTTTATTTTTAAATTAAAACATTTCTGATGTTTTGAGCTTTTCCATCATCTTTTTCCACAGATGTAGTCAATTTGATTCATGATTTTTTTTTTTTAATCCAGTGAGGTCCACGTGTATAGTTGCTGTTTAGGTTGTTGGAAAAAGGTATTTGCAACGAAGAAGTCGTTCGTCTTGTAAAATTCTATCATGCAATCTCTGGTGTCTTTTCTATCATGAAAGGCATATTTTCCAACTTCTTCTTTGTTTCCAGCTTTCACATTCCAATCACCAATAATTATCAATGCATCTTGGTTGCATGTTTGGTCAATTCCAGACTGCAGAAGTTGGTAAAAATCTTCAATTTCTTCATATTTGGCCTTAGTGGTTGGTGAGTAAATTTGAATAATAGTCCTATTAACTGGTCTTCCTTGCAGATATATGTATATTAGCCTATCACTGGAAATGTTGTACTTCAGGATACATCTTGAAATGTTCTTTTTGATGATGAATGCAGTGCCATTCCTCTTCAATTTGTCATTCCCAGCATAGTAGACCATACGTTTGTCTGATGCAAAATGGCCAATACCAGTCCATTTTAGCTCACTAATGCCTAGGATATAGATCTTTATACATTCCATTTCATTTTTGGCTACTTCCAATTTTCCTAGATTCATACTCCATACATTCCACATTCCAATTATTAATGGATGTTTGCAGCTATTTCTTCTCATTTTGAGTTGTGGCACATCAGCAAATGAAGGTCCTGAAAGCTTGACTGCATCCGTGTCATTAAGGTCAACTCTACTTTGAGGAAGCAGATCTTCCTCAATTGTATTTTGAGTGCCTTCCAACCTGAGGGGCTCATTTTCTGGGCACTGTATCAGACAACGTTTCGCTGCTATTCATAAGGTTTTCACTGGCTAATTTTTTTCAGAAGTAGGCCACCAGCTTTAGTCTGAAAGCTTTAGTCTGAAAGCTCTGCTAAAACATGTCCACCATGGATGACCCTGCTGGTATTTGAAACTGGTGGCATAGTTTCCATCAACACAGCAACATGCAAGAGACCACAGTACAACAAACTGACAGATGAGTGGACAAGACGACAAACAATGGAAAAGCTCAATATCATCAGTCAGAACAAGGCCAGGGGCTAACTGCAGAACAGACCATCAATAGCTCATATGCAAGTTCAAGGTGATGTTGAAGAAGATTAGAACAAGTTCATAAGAGCCAAAGTACAACCTTGAGTACATCCCATATGAATTTAGAGACCATCTCAAGAATATATTTGATTCATTGAACACTAATGCGGAAGACCAAAGGAGTCGTGGAATGACACCAAGGACATCATACATGAAGAAAGCAAGAGGTCATTAAAAAACAGGAAAGAAAGAAAAGACCAAAGCAGATGTCAGAAGAGACTCTGAAGCTTGCTCTTGAACATAGAGTAGCTAAAGCAAACAGAAGAAATGATGAACTAAAAGAGCTGAATAGAAGATTTCAAGGGGGGCTCAAGAAGACAAAGTAAAGTATTATAATGAAATGTGCAGACTTGGATATAGAAAACCAAAAAGGAAGAACACCCTCGGCACTTCTCAAGCTGAAAAACTGAATAAAAAATTCAAGCCTAGAGTTGCAATATTGAAGTGTTCTATGGGGAAAATATTAAATGATGCAAAACCAAAAACCAAATCCACTGCTGTCAAGTCAACTCTGACTCATCATGACCCCATAGGACAGAGTAGAACTGCCCCATAAGGTTTCCAAGTAGTGCCTGGTAGAGTCAAACTGCCAGCCTTTCGGTTAGCAGCCAAACTCATAACGACTATGCCACTAGGGTTTCCTAAATGATGCAGGAAGCATCAAAAGTAGATGGAAGGAATACACAGAGTCATTGTACCAAAAAGAATTGTTTGATGTTCAACCATTTCAGAAGGTAGCATATGACCAAGAAGGCAACATATGATCAAGAGCCAATGGCACTGAAGGAAGAAGTCCAAAGTGCACTGAAGGCATTGGTGAAAAAAAAGCCTCCGGGAATTGATGGAATACCAATTGAGATGTTTCAACAAACAGATGCAGTGCTAAAAATGCTCACTTGTCTATGTCAAGAAATTTGGAGGACAGTTGCCTGGCTGACTGGAAGAAATCCATGTTTGTGCCCATTCCAAAGAAAGGTGATCCAACAGAATGCGCAAATTATTGAACAGTGTCATTAACATTGCACACAAGCAAAACTTTCCTGAAGATAATTTAAGAATTGCTGGGTGGAGGGATGTTGGGACCATGGTCTTGGGGAACATCTAGCTCAATTGGCATAACACAGTTTATAAAGACAATGTTCTACATTCTACCTTGGTGAGTAGTGTCTGGGGTCTTAAAAGCCTGTGAACAGCCATCTAAGATACTCCACTGGTCTCATCCCTTTGGGAGCAAGGGAGAATGAAGAGAACAGGATATAAGGAAAACATTAGTCCAAAGGACTAATGGACCACAGCTACCAAGGCCTCCACCAGACTCAGTCCAGTACAGCTAGATGGTGCCTGGCTACCACCACTGACTGTTCTGACCAGAATCACAACAGAGGGTTCTGGACAGAGCTGGAGAAGGATGTAGAACAAAATTCTAACTCACAAAAAAAGACCAGATTTACTGGCCTAAGGGAGACTAGAGAAACCCCAACAGTGTGGCCCCCAGACACCCTTTTAGCTCAGTGGTGAGGTCATCTCCGAGGTTCACTGTTCAGCCTGGGAGTGGACAACCCCATAAAACCAAGTGGGACTAATGAGGTACAACAGTCCAGGGACAAGGGCCAGAAGGCAGATGGGGACAGGGAAGCTGGTGATAGGGAACCCAAGGTTGAGTAAGGATAGTGTTGATGTGTGGTGAGGTTGTTAACCATTGTCATAGGGCAACATGTGTACTAACTTAAATGAGAACCTATTTTGTTCTGTAAGCCTTCATCTTAAGTGAGAATAGCAGCACAATTGGAAGAGCGTGGTCGATGTCACTGAACTGTGCATGTAGAAGTTTTTGAAATGGTGTCTCTTTGGCTATGTATATTTTCACCAAAAAAAATAAAAAGGTCAAGAACGGAGGGGGTTGACATGTTGTGGGGTTGTTAATCAATGTCATAAAACAATATGTGTACTACTGTTTCATGAGAAACTATTTGTTCTGTAAGCCTTCACCTGAAGTACAATAAAAAAAAAAAAAAAAGATAATTCAAAAAGGCAGCAGTACATCCACAAGGGGATGCCAGAAGTTCAGGCCAAATTCAGAAGTGCACATGGAATGAGGGATATCATTGCTGATGTCAGATGGATCTTGGCTGAAAGCAGAGAATACCAGAAAGATGTTTAGGTGTGTTTTATTGACTATGAAAAGGCATTCAACTGTGTGGATCATAACAAACTATGGATAACATTGAAAGGAATGGAAATTCCAGAACACTTAACTGTGCTCATGAGGAACCTGTACATAGACCAAGAGGCAGTTGTTCGAACAATACAAGGGGATACTATATGGTTTAAAGTCAGGAAAATTGTGTGTCAGGATTGTATCCTTTCATCATACTTATTCAATCTATATGTTAAGCAAATAATCTGAGAAGCTAGACTATATGAAGAAGATCGGGGCATCAGGATTAGAGGAAGGTCAAAGACTATAGCCTTCAGTATGAATTGCACCTTAACATAAAGAAAACAAAAATCCTCACAACTGGACCAATAAGCAACATCATGATAAATGGAGAAAAGATTGAAGTTGTCAAGGATTTCATTTTACTTGGATCCACAGTCAACATCCACGGAAGCAGCAGTTAGGAAATCAAAGGACACATTGCATTGGGCAAATCTGCTGCAAAAGACCTCTTTAAAGTGTTAAAAAGCAAAGATGTCACTTTAAGGACTAAGGTGTGCCTGACCCAAACCATGCTATTTTCAGTTGCCTCATACGTATGTGAAAGCTGGACAATGAATAAGGAAGACCAAAGAATTGTTGCCTTTGGATTATGGTGTTGGAGAAGAATATTGAATATACCATGGACTGCCAGAAGAATGAACAAGTCTCTCTTGGAAGAAGTAAAGCCAGAATGCTTCTTGGAAGTGAGGATGGTGAGACTTCGTCTCATGTACTTTGGACATGTTATCAGGAGGGACCAGTCCCTGGAGAAGAACATCACGCTTGGTAAAGTAGAGGGTCAGCAAAAAGCAGGAAGTCCCTCAACGAGATGGATTGACACAGTGGCTGCAACAGTGGGCTCAAGCATAACAATCATTGTGGGGATGGCACAGGACCAGGCAGCATTTTTGTTCTGTTGTAGATAGGGTGACTGGGAGTCGGAACTGACTCAATGGCATCTAAGAACAACAACAGCAATGTTTTAGGATACTTTTAGGCATCTGTTGGAATTATAATCAGGTTCAATAATTATGAACTGACTGGAGGGCACCTAACAAAAATCACAACAATGTAATTTGGTTGAGGTAGTTAGGTAAGGCTCAGTGTTTTTATCTGGAACAAGGAGATATCAATCTCTCTTCTACCCGGGTGGTTGTGATCAGGGTAGTTATGAGATTATGTATGTGAAAATGCCTTGAAAACTAATAACCATTACAGAAATGTGAAAATTTGTGACAATTTAGATTGAGATTGCTTCTGTTTCATCCTGAAGATAATATCCTTAGTTTTTTATCATTATCTTCCTATCCCTAGAGTGATGCTTCCTTTTGAGTGTAGGTCAGTTATCTTTAGAAGAGTAAGCAATAATAGAAACAAATCTTTTCCAAATACAAGATGTTAAAAAATCATATGTTTGTTTCACACAGAAACAAGAAGTAAAAGGACAGAATTAATAGAGAAATATATTCACTGTACAATCTTCATATGTGCATCCTAAGCACTCTTGATGAAAGATAACAAACTTAGCAAAAGTTCAACAGAAGTTAAGAAACTCAAAGGAAGTAGCAGACTATGCAGAGTCATCTTGTCTATTTTTAAAATAGGTTTCTCTGAGCAGGTGAAATCTGAAATTAGTTTACTAAGAAAAGATTAAATTGTCTTTCCAGCAATATACAGGAAAAGCAAAACAAAACAAAACCCAGTTGCTGTCAAGTGGATTCCAATTCATGGTGACCCACGTGTGTCAGAGTAGAACTATGCACCATAGGGTTTTCAGTGACTAATTTTTTGAAAATAGATTGCCAGGGCTTTCTTCCAAGGCACCTTTGCATGGACTCAAACCTCCAACCTTTTGGTTAGAAGCTGAGAGCGTTAATGGTTTGCACCATCCAGGGATTCCAAATATATAGGAAGGTGTCCCGTATACAGGAAGGAACCCAGAACTCAAGACCAGAATCTTTGCACTTCAGCACTTTCTTGAAGTGGATGATTCAAGAAGACAGTAACCTAAGTAGAATTGTCGAATGATTTTTAATGTTAAAATAGTTTGGACTATGCCCTCTAAGAGAAGCATATTTATGCAGCTTGTGCTCAACAATTACAAACAAAAAGCAAATGAAAGGGTTTATTGGTCTGCAACAAATCTTTGCCTGCTCTCCAAAGCTGCATATATGTTAAGGGTGGTATAATTCATCAGGATAAAAATAGTATGCATTGTAAATCGAGAGAAGCCGATTATTATTTTTGAAAGGACAACAAAAATTTGCCCAGTTTATAGCTACTGCTGCAAAAGCTATACAATAAAAGCAATGTGATTATACAGTTTAGCTAAAATCAAATCATTTGATGCCAGATTAAATGTACAGAAATAAACTGCAAAATATATCTTTACTCATGAAAATGGGCATTGGTTTTGGCCTACATACAAATTGAACCTAATAGCAAAAAAGACTCCTAGATTGAAATGCATTTGCTCCTCAGAAGTTTGCATTTCTCTGTAACCTTTCAGCTTCTCATTTTACTGTTGATACATCAAGTGCCATTCTGTTTCTTGCATCTTTGTGTGTGAACTTTTTTTTCTCCTCTGAAAGCTTTTAGGTACCATAGTACCAAAAATGTACTGTGGGTGTTTATTTTTTTGTTTTCCTTTTTTATTGCTCTGTGGACTTGGTGTACCTATTCAGTCTGGATGCTCTCTTTTCAGTTCTTGAATTTTTTTTTTTAATTATGTACTTTATAACTTTCTCCACGCTGTTTTCTCTGGTGTCTCTTCTGTAACATCTCTGTCAGTTAAACATTGACCTCCTTGACTGATTCTCTGATTTTCTTATCTTTGGTCTCCCATTTTCTTTCCCTATTTCTTTTTGTTTTACTTTCTGGGACGGTCACCTAAACTTTATCTAATCCTTTCGTTGATTTCTTTATTTCAGCCACCACATTGTTCATACCCAAGAACTCTGTTTTTTTCCCTGAAAGTTCTCTTTCAGACTATCCTGTACTTTTTTCATGGATGCATTATATTGTTTTATTTCTCTGAAGAGATGAATTTAGTTTTTTGTTTGCTGAATTTTTTTTCTTTTTTGTTGTTGAATTTTCTACTTCTCTTGAAGTACTTATGACTATTAATTTGTCTTGGTCCTTCTCATTAATACTGGAGGCTTTCCTCAAATGTCTGGTAAATCTAGGATGTCTGTGCATATTTAAGACGGAAACCCTAAAGACTGACTCTAAAGGAGCCGTTTGGGACTTATTGAGGGATGTCGTATGGCGTCCTGGGACCTAGATATTTCTCTGAAGCAGTCATAGCTGACAGTGGTTGTGAGGATTCTCACCTGGCCAGAGGAAGGATCTTACCAACTTCTGACTGGCATGAAGTCATGGTTGTTGTTGTTGTTTCTGGGCCATTGAGTCAATTTTCAACTCATAGCAGCCCCATGTAACAGAGTAGAACTGCCCCGTAGGGTTTCCTTGGCTGTAATCTTTACAGAATCAGATTTCCAGGTCTTTCTTCCATGGGGTGGCTGGGTGGGTTTGAACCGCCAACCTTTTGGTTAGCAGCTGAGCCTTAACCTTTGTGCCACCAGGGCTCCTTGAGGTCATGGTACACTGATGCAAACTTGGTTGCCACCTGGCTCTCAGAGCAGAGTCAGAGGCTGGAGGTTGAGCGCAGCAGGAATAGGTCTCATTATTCAATTCTCCTAGTTCCAGAATGGTGCTTGCCCTCAGCTATGCCTGATATGCCTATGTCCTGAGTCCCTAGAGTTGACCCAAAGTCTTCTGCCTCAAGAAGAGAGGGGTAGTCGGACTGTGTGGGATGGAGGAAGGGTTCTAGAGGTCCAACTGCTCTTCGTACAGATTTTCAAAATCAACTCTTCTGCCTTCACTCTGTCTTGCGTCTACACCTTTAGAAGTATCTTTTTGCCTTCAATCCATCCAAGTCCATCTAAAGTTTTATGGCATGAAATATCTTGATAATTGTTTTCCAGTTTTTCACATATTGTTGACATCACTCCACTTTTGTCATCCTGTCTTTTGTTCTCTTTGTGTTTATCACTTTACCCTCATTTTAATGGAGTGTTTTTTTTTTTTTTTTGGCAATAGAGTAAATCCATATTATTTTCTTTTAATTTTGAGGTATAAATTATACTTAGAAAATAAAGATTATAAAACAAGGAAAAAAGCTCCCCCCCCCCCCCCAGATTTCAGTGATTAAGAAAATAGAAATTGATTTCTCTCATATAATTAAGTGGGTGTTCCTGGTTGGCGTGCAGCTTTTCCCTGTGGATAATTCAGGGACTCAGGATCCTTGCATTTTATGGCTCAACTATCTCCTCGGGACTCCTTGTCTTTTGTATCAGCCTGGCTGAAGCAGAAGAAAACACTGATAATGCATAACTCCTTCTGCAAAACTTGGCCTGAAAGTCACAGGCATTATTTCTTCTCACATCCCATTGCTAAGAACACCCAGATTGGGGCTGGAGGAGGGGGGAAGCTGCGAACTGCTGGCTGCTGGGAGAACAGAATATTTTACTTGCCAGCTAACTACCTCTGCTACAGTCCTCTCTTATGGTTACCGAATATCCATGTGTTCCCTTCTTCCTACATATAGGACAAATTTACTCCCTCCTCAAAGAAGATTACCTAAAATCCCAATGATATTTCTTTATCCATTTCAAAATTCGGTATCTACAGATAATGTCAGTCACCTCCATGAGATCCACATGTGGCTCCTCAAGATATGAAAACTTATAAACTAAAAGAAAAGTTGTCCTACCTTCTGATACCTTTCTATACACTCACATACACAATGTATAATGGTGGAATTGGGACACCCAGTTTAGAAAAGGGAAAACTGGTAAACATGTAATAATTACTGATCCATAGCAGTGATAGAGTCCTGATGGTCAGGATTCTGCCAAAGGAGGAAGTTCTTTATTTATGCACTTGATCTTGACTCTGGGAGCAATATGAATGGGGATTATGAGGATATTTCTCTCCATGGCCACCTGCCCTACTCTCTCGGGGATTCTTCTTGGCCATGAACTTTCATGGGCACACCTAAAGTTGGTGTTGGATAGTAAGTCATTCTTTGGCTTTGCTAAGGTTTTCTAGTCCTTTACTGCTCACTCAAGTTTGGGGGGCCCTTAGAGCCGTTTGAAAGTGCTAACAGTCAAAGGTGTTTTGAAACCTGCTTATGGTTTCTTTGGCAATATATCTGCTCTATTTGTTTCCAATCAGTTTCATGTGTCAGGAGCCCATTCCTCACAATGTTCTTTCCTAGATATATTTATCCAATATGCAATATTTCTTTGTTTCCTAGACCTTATGCCTTTTTCTCAGGTCATGGTGGCTGTCTGGAAGACATCTGAAACAATAGTTTTGAGTTAGACTGTAACACCTCTAATCTTTTCTTTTCATAAGGCTAAACTCTGTTTAACTGGAAATCTTAACAAACTTTTGTTGCTTAAACTCTTTCAATTTAATCTCCTGCTTATTGGAGTCAGGAGGCAGTCATATTTTATAAACTTTTTTTTTTTTTTTTTGCCTTTCAAACCAATTTTTCCCAGAATTTATCTCTTTCTTGTATTATCTAGCCAAATCCAGCAATTGTCAGCCAATACATATATTATTCTGGCTTTTTTCAGCTCTTCTGTAATCAAATTCTGGGTTAATGCGTATACTGTGATAAATAGACTCCAAAATTTTAATGGCTTAACAGAAGTAGAAATGTTTTTCTTGTTCACGTAATAGTTCCGGCTGGTGGATGACTTTTCTCCATGAAATGATTCAGGAAAACCACTCCTCCTATTGGTTCTGCCATCCCCTAGAACCAGCCAGAGGAAAGGGAAAAGCACATGAAAAAGGCACATCTGCTTCTTCTTAAAAGACTGCAGAGTCACACTCATTTCCACTCAAGCTCTATTGATGAAAACTACTGACATGGCTCCACCTAGCTGCAAGTGCACCTGGGACATGTGGTCTTTGGCTGTGCTGTTTAAAACTCTATGGTGTGGACAGGGAAAGGCAGTATGGCAGACAGCTAGCCATCTCTACCACATTTGTGGGGAAACAGATAAATTATAGCTGCCACGTGGAGCTATTTGTTTACCATTTGATTTTAGCTCTGGTATAAAAAAAGTTCATTTCAGAATTCTTTATATTGTTGAAAAGTATCACATTTTACTGGCACCAAGGAATTTTCTTTTCTCTATTATTATTTGTGTTGTCTCTAACTCGATCTAAATCCAACAGTTGTTTGGGCTCCCCTTGTGTTATTTATAAAAAAGTAATCTGTTTTAATCCTGAAATACTTAGTTGCTGTGGATGCTCTTTGGGTTACAATGTTTTCCTCTTTCTCTGGGAATGGTTTCTATAACCTTTAGCCATAGTTAATTGATTCAGAACTAGGAACTTGATTAAAAAAAATAGACCACACATTCACTTTAAAAATTTTGAAGTATGAAAACAGTGAGACTTAGTTCCTATGATCCATTATAGCTGAGTCACCTTAGTGGTAGTTTTCTGGCAATAAACGTGTCCTTGAAATCCTGCACTGAGATTCCCAGAACTGCTTAATTCCTTCTTTCCCTGAACCGTTTTTTACTCAATGCCTCTGCAACGTTTTGAGAAACAGCAGTGTTTGCCCAGTAAATTCTCCCTTATACTTAATCTAGCCAGACTCAGTGTCTGTTGACTGCAACCAAAGACCTTTAATTAGTACCCCAGGGAAAGCTGATTTATTATGGGATCTTTCATATCTGTCCAGTGTTCTTTGGCATTTTGAAGATTTTTTTCTCATTAATTCTTTTGTTAATGGTTTAGATTGAATGGGTTATCTTGTGGGCTATATGTCTTTTCAGAAGTCCAAGGAGTGATTTCTTGGAACTAGATAAATGTGGTTAGCTGCTCTAACCACTCAGTCAGGTTCGAGCTTATTTTCTACAAACACAAACTCTTGTGAGGTATCATGGGCATTTATTTGATGAAAATAAAATGGCCCTTTCGGGCAAATGTTCCTCTTCTTCCCAAGAGTCTGTTTCCATTTGACAAGTATGATGGTGTCTTTCAACATAGAACTGGCAGTTTTCAGCATTGCCTACTTGATTTGTAAGTATGCATTTGCATTTCATGAGACTGATTTTTCGTCCTGTAGAGAACAAGCACAATTTAGTGTGACGAAGAAGGTGGGCAGGAATGTGCATGTCTGCCTTGGACGTTCATGGTGGGATGGGCTGATGGCCTTGTTTATTCTGTGCTACTTTCTGTCTAAATAGGGTGAAGCTCACTCATATTCTGCCTGGCTTTATGCCAACTACGGAGTGATTATAGGAATATACGTAAAAATTTTCTTCTGTGGTTAGTGGCATAATAGAGAGTAAATATGTTGCTCACGGTCACATTGTATCTAAGTTATAGAGATGGAATTTTAACCCTGATCTTCAAAACTCCAGTGTTAAAGCTCAAGGCCTTTCTATATACAAACTTTTCTGTGCCAGACATTGAAATAGATGCTGTGAGATCAAAAGCAAAAATTAAAAGAACCTACTCTTTGCCCTTAAAAATCTTAGGGTTTATCAGTAATGAGATGATATCAATATAATATGGTGGGAAAAAAGAGAGAGATATGCACGGGGGTTATGAGAATATTAGGAAGAAGCGCACATCCCAACATGGGCATTTAAGGAATGTTTTTTGTTGAGAGATCATCTGAGCTAAGACTTAATGAATGATTAAATGTTAACCAGGACACAGAGATGATGAGGATGGGAAAGGTCTTCTAAGTAGCAGGAACAGAATATGAGTAAAGACATAGAGGCATTGCTTGTGTAGCTGCTATGAACTACAAGTGCTTGGTATTCATAAACCATATAGTACAGGTCAGGAGGTACTGGGAAATTATATTGGACATGTTGATAGTTATCAGTTCATGGAGATCTGGGTATACCTAGCTTGGCAGCTCGGATTGAAGAGGGAGAGTAGTGAAGTAATGAGGAATATGGATTCTGGAGACAGACTGCCTGAGTTTGAATCCTAACTCCACATGGCCCTGGTTCAGTTCCTTAACATCAATGTACTCATCTTTAAAAAGAGGATAATAATATTTCTGTTATGAAGATTAAATGAGTTAATATTTGTAGAATGCTTAGAACAGTACCAAGAAAATAATAAACACTGTATAATATTTATTTTTTGTTCTATAATTAGCAAAATGTGTGAGATGAGAGAAATGTCTTAGATGATTCCAAAATTTCTGGGTGTTCTGATGGATGATGGTGACATTCTCTAAGGTCAGGGATGTAGTGACAGAGGCAGGGTTTGTCAAGGAACACAATGGATTTTGATTTACAGATGTTGATTTTGATATTATTGTGAGTCATCCAATTGGATGTATTTGGAAAACATTGAATTCAGGAGCTGAAGCTCAGGGATAAATTTAGTGATATGGAAGTCCCCATCTGGGCAGCTGATGAAACAACAAAGATAGATAAGATAATTCAAAATGTGTGTGCAGACGAAGACTTGTGCTCTGAGGAACACGGATGTGAAGGGGGGGGGTGCAGCATAGTATAGCTGTCAATGAGGGATGGCCAAAACCACGTAAGGAGCATGGTGATGGTGTAATGACATCAAAGCCAAGAGAATCAACAGTTTCAAAGAGTACATAGTAGACAGTGTTGAATGCAACAGAGAAGTCCATTGAGACAGGACTGAGAAACATCTGCAGAATTTGGTAGTATGGAGGCCACTGTATTAGGCAGTGTAATCCAATGGCATGAGTCTCAAAGAAACCAGGATTTTTATAGGAGGGTCAAGGAGTAATGGTTGGGAGGTGGCATTGATGAGAGAGCAAACTTTGACTTTGAAGAATGTAAGATGGGAAATAAGTTGCACTTGAGAGGACTGGAGGCAAGATGGTGGAGATGCAGGGAAGTTTGTTTACTAGGGAACAGAATCTAGATGGCACAGGCAGGTTTGGTAGTGGGAGTATTGGAAAATTGATTATGAAGGAGCAAGGAGACAACAGTATGGTGATGAGATAGATAATAGAGAAAAGCAATTCCTGGAGGTGCTTACATCACAGATGAAGATCAAAGTTGTTAGGAATGTTTAGCATCATGGGACTAACAGCGCAAGGCTATTCACAGCAGTTCTCTGATGGGGCGGGGTATGATTTAGGGAGGTGACTCTCTCTTCTCTGGAAGATGTCAGTTCTTTCAACTATCACTACACATGACATCAAAAGTTTCATGTGTGTTCCATTTTCATATATCTAGTTTTATTTTAAGTTTCTAACAACTCTAGATGGGCAGGGATTGGTGTTTTCAGTTTATAGTCAAGGACAGTGATGTTCAGAGTAGTCAAGTGCTTTACAGAAGGTCACACAGCTTAGGCAAGAACTGGGACCTAAATTTAGACTCAAAGTGGTGAGTTTTTCCTCTTGCAGCATAGGAAGCTGTTCCATGAATCAGATGGTGAAACTATAGTGCCCACAACACCCAGCATGAGCCAGATTCAGAAGAAAAAGATACTTTTCTACAATGTTTGGAACACTGGTAGTGCAGTGGTTAAGTGCTCAACTGCAAAACAAAATGTTGGTAGTTTGAACTCACCAGCCGCTCTGGGGGAGAAAGATGTGGCAGTGTGCGCCCGTAAAGATTTACAGCCTTGGAAACCCTATGGGGAAGTTCTGCTCTGTCCTTTAGGGTCTCTATGAGTCAGAATCGACTTGACAGCAACGGGTTTGATTTTCCTACAATGTTGGGGGCAACATCATTTGGTAAAACTTTTCTAAATGGCAATTTTCTTTAATAAACTGATTATTTACCCAGAACTTTCATATCTAGAAATTGATGGTAAGAAAATTATCAGAGATATGCACAAAGATTTATATATAATCATGAATATTTTAATATTATTTGTAGTAGGGAGAATTTGAAAACAACCTAAATACAAACAGTAGATGACTTGTTGCATAAATTAGGGCTCATCCATATGATATAATAATATGCAGCCATCAGAAAATAGGCTTGGCAGAATATCTGGTAACATAAGAAAATATTTCCAATACATTATTAAATGAAAAAGAATCAAATTGTAGAATAACACATATACATAATATTACTTTTATATGTATACACTCATACATGCTCACATACAAACATGTATAAACAAAATATTGGAAGATATACATTAAAATGTAAAACTATTACAATAAGGTATAATAAACAGTTTCAGTAGAATATTTTCCCATATTTTAGATTATTACTTTAAGAAAGAATTTAAAAGTGGAATCACTGAGTCAAAGGGAATGACACAGTTTTACCCTTATATTTATTAGTTATTTCTATTTACTTTCCAATTAGACTGTACACTCTTTGATGATAGTCCAAATCTTATTTATGCATGAGTTCCCTTCATTATTGAAAGAGTAACTTAGATGTAGTAGGTTTTGGGGTAGTTGCTTTAACTTTCTCTACATCAACTCCCCTCCTGTATGGAAGAAAAAGGCAAGGTATATCTCCATTAACTAGAACAGTACCTGATCTATAGTAGATGTTCAAAATTTGTTACAGGAATGAATTATCCTAGCTTAAGCTTTGATTGGCCATGCTTATTGGTGGGTGGGGTCACTGTGTGATCAAAGACATGAGATTAGGCTTCTCCTATAGTTAACTTCCTTGCTTCCGGTACGTAGGTGGATATGTTGATCCAGGCACAACTTTTGGAGGAGCGCTAGTTGTTTCCATTTCCTCCCTTTCTTTTTTATTTTTTTTTATTTTTATTTTTTTATATTTTATTGTACTTCAGGTGAAGGCTTACAGAACAAATAGTTTCTCATGAAACAGTAGTACACATGTTGTTTTATGACATTGGTTAACAACCCCACAACATATCAACCTTTTTTTTTTTTTTGGTGAAAATACACATAGCCAAAGATACACCGTTTCAAAAATTTCTACATACACAGTTCAGTGGCATTGACTACGCTCTTCCAATTGTGCTGTTATTCTCACTTAAGATGAAGGCTTACAGAACACAATAGTTTCTCATTTAACAGTTACTACAAATGTTGCCCTATGACAATGGTTGACAATCTCAGAACACATCAACAGTATTCTTACTCAATCTTGTGTTCCCTATCACCAGCTTCCTTGTCCCCTTCTGCCTTCTGGCCCTTGTCACTGGACTCCTGTACCTCATTAGTCTCATTTGGTTTTACAGGGCTGTCCGCTCCCAGGCTGAACAGTGAACTTCGGAGATAACTTCACCACTGAGCTAAAAGGGTGTCTGGGGGCCGTACTCTCGAGGTTTCTCCAGTCTCCTTTAGGCTAGTAAATCTGGTGTTTTTTTTTTTTTTTTTTTTTTGTGAGTTAGAATTACGCTCTATGTCCTTCTCCAGCTCTGTTCAGAACCCTCTGTTGTGATCCTAGTCAGAGAAGTCAGTGGTGGTAGCTGGGCACCATCTAGCTGTACTGGACTCAGTCCGGTGGAGGCCTTGGTAGCTGTGGACAATTAGTCCTTTGGACTAATCTTTCCCTTGTATCCTGTTCTCTTCATTCTCCCTTGCTCCCGAAGGGATGAGACCAGTGGAGTATCTTAGATGGTCTCTCACAGGCTTTTAAGACCCCAGACACTACTCCCCAAGGTAGAATGTAGAGCATTGTCTTTATAAGTTGTGTCATGCCAATTGAGCTAGATGTTCCCCGAGACCATGGTCCCCAGAGCCATCCGCCCAGCAACTCAGTCCCTCGGGGAGTTTGGATGTGTCTATGGGGCTTCCATGACCTTTCCTTGTACAGGTTGTGCTAGTTTCCCCTGTACCCAAGATACCATTTATCTATTGCCTATTTAGTATTCCCCCCCTCACCCCCATCCCTGGTAACCAACAAAGATTGTTACATTTTGCATGTGAACTTTTTCATGGGTTTTTACAATAGAGGTCTCATACAATATTTGTCCTTTTGTGATTGACTTATTTCACTCAGCATAATGTCCTCTAGTTTCATCCATGTTATGAGATGCTTCACAGATTCATTGTTGTTCTTTCTCATTGCATAGTACTCCATTGTGTGTATGTACCATGGTTTGTTTATCCATTCATCTGTTGATGGGCACCTATGTTGTTTCCATCATTTTGTTATTGTGAACAACGCTGCCATGAACATAGGTGTGCATATGTCTATTCGAGTGACGACTCTTATTTCTCTAGGATATATTCCTAGGAGTGGGATTGCTGGATCGAATGGTATGTCTATTTCTAGCTTTCTGAGGAAGTGCCATATCATTTTCCAAAATGGTTGTATAATTTTGCATTCCCACGAGCAGTGCATAAGAGTTCCCATCTCCCCACAGCCCCCCAACATTTGTTGTTTCCAGTGTTTTTGATTCGTGCCAGTAATGCCGGGGTGAGATGGTATCTCCTTGTGGTTTTAATTTGCATTTCTCTAATGGCTAGTGATCGCGAGCATTTCCTCATGTGTCTGTTGGCCATTTGAATGTCTTCTTTGGTGAAGTGTCTGTTCATTTCCTTTGCCCATTTTTTGATAGGATTATTTGTCTTTTTGTTGTAGAGGTGTTGGATTTTCTTTGTCTGACTTGTACTGCCCCAAAATTTTTTCCCAGTCTGTAGGTTCTCTTTTGACTCTTTTGGTGAAGTCTTTTGAAGAGCATAGGTGTCTGATTTTTAGAAGATCCCAGTTATCTAGCTTATCTGTTGGGTTTTGTGCGTTGATGGTTATGGTTTGTATCCTGTTAATGCCATGTATTAAGGCCTGAAGTGTTAGTCCTATTTTTTCTTCTATGAACTTTATAGTTTTAGGCTTTATATTCAGGTCTTTGATCCATTTTGAAGTAGTTTTTGTATACGGTGTGAGGTATGGGTCCTGTTTCATTTTTTCGCAAATGGATATCCAGTTTTGCCAGCACTATTTGTTAAAAAGACTGTCTTTTCCCCATTTGATGGACTTTGGGCCCTTGTCGAAGATCAGGTGACCATAGGTGGATGTATTTACATCTGGGTTCTCAATTCTGTTCCATTGGTCAATGTATCTGTCGTTGTACCGGTACCAGGCTGTTTTGACTACTGTAGCTGTGTAGTAGGTTCTCAAGTCAGGTAGTGTGAGTCCTCCAACTTTATTCTTCTTCTCCAGTAGTGCTTTACTTATTCGGGGCTTCTTCCCTTTCCATATAAAGTTAATGATTAGTTTTTCCATCTCTTTGAAGAATGTTGCTGGTATTTGGATCGGGATTGCATTGTATTTGTAAATTGCTTTGGGTAGAATTGCCATTTTCACAATGTTGAGTCTGCCTATCCATGAGCATGGTATGTTTTTCCATTTATGTAGATCCCTTTGGGTTTCATGCAGTAGTGTTTTATAGTTTTCTTTTTATAGGTCTTTTACATCCCTGGTCAGATTTATTCCTAAGTATTTTATTTTTTTAGGGGCTATTGAAAATTGTATTGATTTCCTTTTCATCGTTCTCCTTACTGGTGTATAGGAATCCAACTGATTTTTGAATGTTTATCTTGTATCCTGCTATTCTGCTGAATCTTTCTATTAGTTCCAGTAGATTTCTCGTGGAGTCTTTAGGGTTTTCTGTGTATAGTATCATATCATCTGCAAACAGGGACAGTTTAACTTCTTCATTACCAATTTGGATGCCCTTTATTTCTTTTTCTTGCCTTATTGCTCTAGCTAGAACTTCCAGCACAACGTTAAATAGGAGTGGTGATAAAGGGCATCCCTGTCTTGTTCCTGTTTTCAAGGGGAATGTTTTCAGCCTCTCTCCATTAAGAATGATGTTGGCCATTGGTTTTGCATAGATGCCCTTTATTATGTTGAGAAATTTCCCTCCTATACCTATTTTATTGAGAGCTTTTATCAGGAATGGGTGTTGGACTTTGTCAAATGCCTTTTCTGTGTCAGTTGAGATGATCATGTGATTCTTTTCTTTCCTTTTATTTATGTGGTGTAATACGTTGATTGATTTTCTAATGTTGAACTATCCTTGCATACCTGGTATGAATCCTGCTTGGTCGTGGTGTATTATTTTTTTGATATGATGCTGAATTCTATTGGCTAGAATTTTGTTGAGAATTTTTGCATCTATATTCATGAGAGATATTGGTCTGTAATTTTCTTTTTTTGTGATGTCTTTGCCTGGCTTTGGTCTCATCGTTCTGCTGGCTTCATAGGATGAATTTGGAAGTGTTGCTTCCTCTTCTGTGCTCTGAAATAGCTTGAGTAGAATTGGTACAAGCTCTTCTGGAAATGTTTTGTAGAATTCTCCAGTGAAGCCATCTGGGCCAGGGCTTTTTTTGGTTGGGAGTTTTTTTTATTACCTTTTCAATCTTTTCTCTTGTTATGGGTCTGTTCAGATTTTCAACATCACTTTGTTGTAGTTTGGGTAGGCCGTGTGTTTCTAGAAATTTATGCATTTCCTCTAGGTTCTCAAATTTGTTGGAGTATAGTTTTTCATTATATTCTGTTGTAATCCTTTTTATTTCAGTTGGGTCTGTTGTAATGTCCCCCATTTCATTTCTTATTTGGGTTATTTGTGTCCTCTCCTGTTTTTCTTTTGTCAGTCTGGCCAGTGGTTTGTCTATTTTGTGGCTTCTTTCAAAGAACCATCTTTTGGTTTTGTTGATTCTTTCTATTGTTTTTCTGTTCTCTATTTCATTGATTTCTGCTCTGATCTTTACTATTTCCTTTCTTCTGGTGGTTGTGGGCTTTTTTTGCTGTTCTCTTTCTATTTGTTTGAGTTCTGTAGTTAATGTTTTGATTTTGTCTCTTTCTTCATTTTTGATATGTGCATCTATTGCTATAGATTGTCCTCTGAGGACTGCCTTTGCTGTGTCCCAAAGGTTTTGGTATGATGTGTTTTCATTCTCATTTGATTCTAGGAATTTTTTGATTCCATCTCTGATTTCTTCTATTACCCAGTGATATGTCAGCAGGGTATTATTCAGTTTCCATGTAGTTGATTTTTTTCCTTGCTCTTTCTATTGTTAATTTCTACCTTGATGGCATTATGGTCAGAGAAGATACTGTGAATTATCTCAACGTTTTGGATCTTGTTGAGGATTGCTCTGTGGCCTAAGATGTGGTCTATTCTGGAGAACGTTCCATGTGCATTGGAAAAGAATGTGTACTTTGCAGCGGTTGGATGGAGTGTTCTATATATGTCTATGAGGTCAAGTTGGCTGATTGTGCCCTTTAGGTCTTCTGTATCTTTGCTGAGTTTCTTCTTAATTGTTCTGTCCTTTACTGAGAGTGGTGTGTTGAAGTCTGCTACTATTATTGTGGAACTGTCAGTTTCTCTTTTCAGTGTTGTTAGAGTTTGTTTTATGTATTTTGGAGCCCTGTCATTGGGTGCGTAGATGTTTATTATGGTTATGTCTTCATGATGGATCGTCCCCTTAATCATTATATAGTGACCTTCTTTGTCTTTTATGGTAGATTTTATTTTAAAGTCTATTTTATCTGAGATTAGAATTGCCACTCCTGCTCTTTTTTGGTAGTTGTTAGCTTGATATATTTTTTTTTCCAACCTTTGACTTTTAATAAATTCACATCTTTGTTTCTAAGGTGTGTCTCTTGTAGACAGCATATTGATGGATCCTGTTTTCTTATCCATTCTGTCACTCTCCGTCTCTTTATGGGTGCATTGAGTCCATTTACATTCAGTGTAATTATTGATAGATGTGAGTTTGTTGCTGTCATTTTGTAGTGCTTTTTTTTGTGGTGCTGAAGTTTTCTTTGTTCTTCTTACTCTCTTGTGCTGAGTTACTTTTGTTTGTGTATTTTGTGTTCATTTCTTTTGTTTTTGTAGGTGTTGTTTTTGCTGAGACTTTATGTTTTTCGTCTTTATTTTTATGAGTTGGTTTGTTAACTTTCTTTGTGGTTACCATGAATTTTATCCTTATCTTTCTAAGTTTGAAGCAGTCTACCCTTACTTGGTATCGCTTTGGTTTCCTCTCCATTAGAAGGTTCTATACCTATGCCGTTTATTCCCTCTTTCATTATTTTGATGCTTTTGTCATCCATCGATTGACTGCTCTGATTCCCTGTTGTATTTCTTTTGGTTTTGGAGAGTCCTTGAGAGTTCATTTCCTAGATTGATATCTGGATTGTATGATCCTGCATCTTAGGTCCTGCTTGAGGGCTGAAGCTGTTTGTCCTCAGATGGAAGAACTCCGTTTAATAATTCTTGTAAGTTTGGTTTGACTTTTACATATTCCCTTAGTTTCTGTTTATCTGGAAATGAGCTAATTTCACCATCAAATTTGACTGAGAGTTTTGCAGGATATATTATTCTTGGCTGACAATTTTTTTCTTTCAAGATTTTATATATGTCATCCCTTCTTGCATGCATGGTTTCTGCCGAATAATCTGAGCTTAGTCTTATTGTTTCTCCTCTGTATGTGACTTCTTGTTTTTCACGAGCTGCTCTCAGGATTCTTTGTTTGTCTTTGGTTTTGGGGAGTGTGAGTATGATATGCCTTGGTGATTTTCTTTTGGGGTCTTCTTCTATATGGGGTTCATTGAGCTTCTTGGTTGGCCAGCTTTTCATCTTTCATGATATTGGGGAAGTTTTTTGTTAGCAGTTCCTCAGTGATTCTCTCTGTGTTTTCTGTTTTCTCCCCCTGTTCTGGAATGCCAATCACTCTTAAATTTTTGCTTTTAATTGTGTCCTACATAACTCTCAGGGTCTCTTCATTTTTCTTTGTTCTTTTTTCTGAGTTTTCCTGAAACAGAGTTGTATACAAGTGTTTGTCTTCAGTTCCACTGATCCTGTCTTCCACGGTTTCAGATCTGCTTCTCAGCCCTTCAATGACATCATCCATTTCTGAAATCTTGTTGTTTATCTTTTGGATTTCTAATTGTTGTTTTTGTATAATTTCTAGTTGTGAATTTATTTTGGCATTTTGTTCCTGCATCATCTTCCTGAATTCTTCCAATTTTTGTCTGTATTTTCCATGAATTTGTCTATTTTTTTCTCATGTTTGTCAGCTTTTTGCCTCAGTTTGGAAAATTCCAAATATTAGAGATTTGAATTCCCTATCAGGTACTTCTAGTGCAGTTTTTTCCACAGGAGAGTCATCTGGTGTTTTAATTTGGACGCCTACTTGAACCATCCTGTCCTGTTTTTGTAAATGTTTTGATATTGTTTGCTGTTTTTGGGGCATTCAGTAGATATTTCTCTCGTTTATTGATTGTAGATTTGTTTGTTTTATCCTGGCTGTTTTGTCTCCCACTGGATGCTCCGTGAGGCTGCTTTCTCGTACCCCTGTTTGCTGGTCTCCGATAGGAGTCCAAGATGGTGGATCCGCACTGCGTTAGATGGTAGGGGACCTCTGTATGAATCGCTTCTCACTCTCCGTTCTCTTTCAGTATTCTCACTAGATTTGGTGCTCAGCTGAGTTCTTTATCTCTTCATTTGATGTTCTAGGGTTTAAGGATTGTTGCATTCTCTGTTTGGCTTAGTTTTTTGGATCTTTGCTGTGAAGGGACAGCGTGGTGCTTCTGCCTAGAGTGCCATCTTGCCGGAACCTCCTCTCTTCTCTTTCTTGATGCTTGCCTGAGTTAGATGTCCATCATCTTGAATTCATTTATAATGAGAATGGTCAAAGGATTTGGATTCAGACTTAGAACAAGATAATGGTCCTATTTTAGACTCTTGACAGAGCTGTGGCTCTAAACCATCTTTTACCAAGAGTTCTGTATTAGAGGACTCAGATTATGAGGTAAAGGTAATTTTTTTCCACACTGTTCACACTGATTTTATGTGTGTGTGTGTGTGTGTGTGTGTGTGTGCATCTGCATCTCTCAGGAACCATGATGGGGACAAGAGTCAGGCATTCCTAGTTGTTGGCTGCAGTGCATTAAATCCCACCTTATTTCTTAGTAATAGTCATGCAAAATGCCTTTCAGCTTTAATATATTTGCACTCTGGCAAGTTTAGGATAAGAAAAAGTCAGACATCACTGTGAATCAATTTGGAAGGTTATCTAGGGTATATGTGGACCTAGGCAAAAAATTATTTTAGAACCAGTTTTGTCTTAACACATTTTGGATTACATCCAAGTTTGACTGACAAAGAAAATACTTAAATAAATTTGTGCTGAAATTGAACAGTTTGTATGTCAGTTATCATAAAAAATAATGATTCTGGCCTTTTTCATTTTTATTTCTCCCATTGGTAGCATAAAACTTCACATTGCATTTTTCCTCCAGCCCATTGCTTTGAGTAATGGTCTTGCAAAGTCTTGGGTAACTTTGTTTTATCACAGGATTTCAAGCACTATGGATTCTGTTTGGAGCATAGTTATCTCTCTGCTTTTTATGTATCAACAATATAAGGAAATCTATTCCTCTTAGAAGGGTTGCCTACTTTTTGCATTCCACCTTAGTTTATAGGAAGAGTAGATTAGGTAAGATGAGACCAAGAAGTGAAGCAGGGGACTGGCTTATTTCAATTCCCACCACTTTCCCTTTTGTTGTTCCCATCTCAGCTGGTCCTTCAACTTTAGCAGTGGACAAGCCCCAAGGACATCAAGAAAGGAGACAAGGGCTTTAAATGTAGGCCTAAAGGAGCTCAGAAATGAGCTTGAGCATGCAAGAAGGAGGACTAACAGACAGAGGAGGAAATGATGGGATGTTTTGAAGGAAGTTCTATCTCATTCTGTCTGTCTATCTATGGGCTTGAAGAAGGATTGTATGGGAGATAAGAAAATACTGGAGAAATAATGCTTAATTTTGAACAGTAAATTAAAAAATTGAAAATGTAAACAATGAAAATAAAAGTTTTATTTAATATCTTCTGTTTTTTGTTATAGGAATACTCTTGCAGGAGTAATATTTGGAGTGCTATTTTGGACCATTTATTTCTCTGGGAAAGTATTAGGAGTTTTGCTCTTAAAAATAATCACAATAGAGATAGATTGGTTATTCTTTTTGCTCTTAGGTCTTATTTCTGGTACTCTATAACAAATACTGCAACCTTTGATGGTTACCAAACAAGGAACAGGGGAATAGTAACTGGGCTCTTGTCACAGTCATTGATGCATAACAATTTTAAATAGGTACATGGTGTTTCTGTTATAGCAGGTCATGTAGAATAAACCTAACCTCTTTTATCATCATATAAAATAAGTGACATTTCCAAATGAAAGATTCGTAAATCTTAGTGAATCTGGAGAAGAGTTTCATCCACTTAGAAAATGGACACATCTCATTTTCTGAATAATAATACACCAAGAATAGAATACTTGTGTGTGAGTGTGTTTGTGTGTGTGAGTGAATTTGTGTATGTGTTCTGCATTTCACAAATGGAGAGAGAAAAGTTTTCAGAAGTTTATTTTCACTAAATGGTAGTTAAGTAAAAATTTAAAGGAACTAAGAAAAAAATAGTACAATTAATCAGGCACTGAGAAAACGTTTTATAAAATCCTCTCTCCCTTACCATCTCCAATGTACTGAGTCAATTAAATTTAACGCAACAAACTTTTGTTGGCACCCACCATATACAAAATGCTGAAATTAGAAGCTAAGACATACATCCTACTTTTAATGTGTTCTTTCTCAATTTAGGATTGCTGACAGATTTGCATAAAACTAACTTTTTATTTCATTCCTATTTATTCATAGCCTATCTCTAGCTATTGGATATGCTGCCCAGGACATAGTTGGGATATAATACATAATACTAAACAAGATATTTCTTTTTGATTGAATAACTTAGACATACTTGTTCAGTAATTTGGACTTTCATTGGGAAGTGAACTATTATATCTACAATAAAAAAATCCCAAATTAGGCTACATCAACCTTTTGAATCAGTTGTTTTGACCGATTAAAAAAATATATTTTGACTACATTCGTCAGCTAAAGTGATCTATCCACTTGGCACTTATCTATCAAACAAGTGTTTTCGATCATCTTCTAAGCACATGGTAAAGCTAGACACTGATCATATAATTAGAAATGGTATCAAAAGAACCCTAAAAAGGTATTTAGTCACTGAAAGTTGCTAAAATTCATATTAAACTTGTAGCGTGTCAGTGAGATTCTAGTAATAAATGATAATCTAAAATATTTATGTAGTTTTGAAAATTAGCATTTAGGTAGGTTTGGTTGATGAATAGCATTTCCCATGTTTTGTAAATTGAGGGATTCTGCAGAGGTCTCTAGTTTTAAACATATTTATCACTGTCCAACCAAGGCTCCAACGTCCACCATTAAAGATATATTATTTTGAGTTACTAGTTTAATAAATATTTACTGGACACCAATTACTTTCAAGCCATTGTGCTAAACAATAGGGTGTTCAGAAATTACTTATGAGTCCAATAAAATTTTCAGGCTTCAAAAGCCCTGAGAGTGAACACATCCCAAAAACTTTTGTCTGAGAGTAAGATGGGGCAGGAGTCATAGCATGGGGGTTAGGTGGAAGGTGAGATGTTTGCACCAGAAAACCAGAGGGGGCTTTTAAGGTTATTCAGCTAAATTTAATATTCCAAGAAGAAGCTCTGGTGGCACAAACGGTTAAGTACTTGGCTGCTAATTGAATGGTTGGAGTTTTGAACCCACCCAGAGACTCCATGGTAGAAAGACCTGGCAATCTGCTTCCTTAAAGACTGCTGCCAAGAAAACCCTATGGGGCAGTTCTACTTTGTAACACGTTGGGTCACTACGAGTCAGAATCGACTTGACGGTATCTAGCAACAACAATATTCCAAGACAATATTCCAGAGTATCCCATTTCATTTCATACAGTAATACCATCTACTATTTGTATGAGTCCAATAATTCACAAGCTGAAATACACTTCTTTGGCAGTTTTGATATAGTTTATAAACTTTCCAATTTTTTAAATCAAAGCATAAAATGACTTGATTTTTAAATAAATAAATAAATAGCTCAATAAGATGCTAAGAGAATGAAGACTGTCAACACTCTAACATGGCTTTTGCAATAATAGACTATTGAGAGGTAAAATTATTCATATGCATCAAATTTGACATTGAATTTATAGTTGATTTGTAACAGTAAAATAATTTTTACTTCATTTGCATTTATTTCCCCAAACTTTGTTGCATAACTTCCAGTTCATCTTGAAGATGTCAGTTCTATATATTTAAAAAAAAAAATTGGAAGTCATGCATTTTTCAGTAGCAGTGCAGCTATATTAGATAGTCTGACTTTGGTTGTTTGCATTATAAGAAAACCCGTCAATTTCTCTGAATTGTCTCAGTCAAATTGAAAAGTCTGGAAGTATTAAAAAGGAAGAGACAAACAAAATCTACTTACATTGAAGTTTCAGCTTTAAAATTAATATGTTTTGGCTCCTTTTCTTAAAAGTAACATAAATCTGGACATATAAATGTGAGACCACCACAGATAAGTCATCCTCCTATTAGGTGACTAATGCGTATTTTATTAGCTCTGTAAGTATGAATTTACATAATAGATGCTAATGGTTTTGAGGAAATTGTTAGGGCCTAACAGGTCAATGATCCATGATTTTTAGATTCCTTAAACACATATTTGCATAATTTATCTTTCAAATGTTTCATAAATGCGTATTTATAGGATAGAGTAAGGCTTAATATTTTGTTCCCTATTCTTCTATGCTTCATAGTATAGAAGCCAAATTAGTTTATTGGTTCTTGCACACAAGGTCTGGGGATATTTGTGACTGTAGTGAGATTTTCATTAATCAGAAACCAGCTAACTGGAAAACTTTAATATTTAGATTCTCCCTTTTAGCTGAATGTTGTTCATAATAATTTATAAGAGCCAAGTAAATAAATATGTATTCCATACCTACATACCTGCTATGTGTTGGGCCCCATGTTGGAAACTGTAGATAATGAATGAATAAGGTGTTGACTCTTCCTTCGCCAAACTCTCTTTTAGTTGGTAAATTAGATGAGTGAACTGATAACTATAATACAGTTTTACCTTCCTAAATTTTATCTTAGGAGAAAGGGACATGTATTAAGTAAATACATAGAGATATGATTTTTATTTAAAAGTTAATTTCTAAGATATGTTTTTATCATCATGAAAGCTTTTGTTCTTCTCTGGACACTCACTGTCTTGTTCTCCCTCTAGCATATTCTACTGTGATAATTTCTAGCCAGAACAATGACCTGAAGTCACAGTACAAGTCTAACTCACTGGGTATTCTCTCTCGTTGTTTCTCCTCATTTTCTTTTTCATGTTGTTAAAATTCTCTTGCAATTTCTCATATGATTAGTTTAAAATATTGCTTAATTGCTGGTGGTGCTAATTTAGATTCGTTAATTTCAACTCACTTTGGCAGAGTCCAGTCTAGTTTAGATCAATTGAGTTCAAGTCAACTCCCCAAAAGGTCTAGAGTGAGCAGTGTTCTGACCTTAGTTCTTTGTCAGTTTTTCCTTCCATGATTGCAATTGAAAAGCAGGTGAAAGTAGCAAGCAGGTCTGTAAATGAATTGTCCCCATAAGACCTGAGTGTATAATTAGGCAGCCATTGACCTTCTCCTTCCTTGTGGATGTTTAGTTTTTATAGAAAGATTTTTCTTTGTTATAACAATGTTCTCAAAATTCTTTTTATAATCATACCTCCTTCTTAAATTACATACCTATATATGCCATCAAATATATTTAAATATATTCAAATATAAACATATTCAAATATATTTTTATATATTATATATTGCTTGATTTCTAAACATAGCACGTTACAGTCAAGACAATTTAAAAATATTTTTTATACGCTGGTTTCATCATCATCCTACAACCCTACCTACTCCCAAGTGCTAAACCTTTTGACTACCTTCTCCCACCTCTAACCCCATTTTCAAATTCCAGCTCTTTAAACAGCAGAACCATCCAGTGTATTAATATTGTTATTGATAATTTCTTGTTAAATGCTACTGCAATAATTTTTATTTCAAACTGTGTGTACAGTTCTGTTGACTTCTACAAATGTTGCTCTGTTGTCCTCCTCATAGTAAGAAGAGTACCATAAATACTGGGTTTGCAAAAGTAATTTAAGTTATTGATCCTTAGTGTCTCATCTGTGAAGATATTGCGAAGACACACATAGTAAGAAAATGTCAGCTCCCTTTCTCCCTTCCAGAATTTTATATTCCGTGCCTGTGAATTTTTTTTTTAATAGGAGAACTTAACTCACACTACTCCCACCTCCTCTTCTTCCCCTGCAACCCTGATTTTGTTATTGTATTTTAGATGAAGGTTTTCAGAACAAACTAGCTTCTCACTAAACAATTAGTATACACATATTGTTTTGTGACATTGGTTACCAACCCCATGACATGTCAACACTTTACCCTACTCGATCTTGGGTTCCCTATTACCAGCTTTTCTGTCCCCTCCTGCCTTCTCTGTCTTTCCCCTGGGCTGTGTGCCTGTGAATTTTGGATTTATAAATGACAGGTTGAAAATTTTTGGATTGGGAAGACACTTAAAAGGAATAAGGCACTTACTTGAAGGTGTCATTGGAAGTTTTAAATGATAACTCCATGCTCCTCTCCTGGTTTCTGGGACTATTGGGAAAGTGAGCTAACTAGAGAAATTTGATGTTTGTGGTAGCCATTTCAAAGTGAAATCTATATGCTAAGTAGTGTAATTTTTCTGTGTTCAGCTTTTCAGATGTAGATGTATAGAAGTCAAGTAGTTTAGAATTTGCATTTAAAGTGTAGACCATGGACTAGTAGCATTGGTATTACTTAGAAGCTTGTTAGAAGTGTAGACTCTTAGGCCCCATCTACAGAATCAGAATCTGCATTTAACAATATCCTCAGAGGATGAGGAGCCCTGGTTGCCCAGTGATTAAGCATTCGGCTGCTAACCAAAAGGTCAGCAGTTCGAATCCACCAGTGGCTCCTTGGAAACCCTGTGGAGCAGTTCTACTCGGTCCTATAGGGTTGCTATGAGTCAGAATCAACTCAAAGGCAATGGTTTTGTTTTTTTTTCCCCCCAGAGGATGAGGATAAACATTCAAGTTTGAGAAACACTGGTTTATATCTTTTAGTGTTGAGGTTTTTCGTGGAATCATGGAGTTGAGCAGGTGTGCCCCATCATACCCTAGATTTGTCACATATCACCTGTACGACCTTGGGCAAATTGCTTGATTTCTTACTTGGAAAACAGGGATAGTGATAGTTTCTACTTTATAATATTGCTGTGAAGGTTAACTTGGATAACATGGAAAGTAATGCCTGCCATAGAAAATTCTGAAATAATGGCTAGCATCCTCCTCCTCTTCCTCTTTGCCATCATCATTTTCACCATGGAAATGGTGGCTCAGATCATGGGAAATAAGAGCAAAGAAGCAGTAAGGTCAGACGTTAAATAGATTATCTGTATGAATGCTAAGTTCTCCATGAATAGTGACAGGCATTGAAGTGGGGAGGAAGACAGAGATCCCAGAGCTAATAAAGAAAATAAACAAGAGGATGATAGTTGATAGAATGATGGAGAGGGAGTCATACAACCAGACTGTGTGACCTGAAAGGAGCAGCAGGAAACCTTGAAAAACCAAGGAAGAAGCACTGGATATAGCATTTGGAGAGCAATGAGGGGCTCCTTCCCACCTCCAAACCTGAGGAATTTGGGTCTTTGCTCAGCCTCTTACTGCTGAGAGACATTACGCATGCCTTTGAAGTTTTCTGAACTTGAGTACTTTAACCTGTGGACAATATGGTCAATATATTCTATTTCCCAGGTGTGCTGTGCTCCTGTAGTGCTCTGTTATACCACAAATGTAACAATTATAATGAGGTATGTAATTGTATTTACACATCTGTCTCCAGTAGATCAAGAGGCCTTCAAAGATAGGATTTGTATCTTATTAATTTCTAAGAATTAGGTGCTTAGGTTACTTACCCCTACTGAGCCTCAAAAATATAAACTAATTTAGAGTATTGAAAAGATAGAAACCTGACTAATTTATCATATGAAGCAAATAATACTTGATAGACAGCATAAAAAAAAGAAAGAACTGATTAAACCAATACCATGTAAATAGTATTAACTAAATTTAACGGTGCATTTAACAAATCTTTCACTACAAAAGGTTTATCCCAAAAGAAATAATAGTTTTTATCAGGAAATCTATTAATGTAGTTCTTCACATCAATACACCCGTTAAAAACAAAGATATACTTTAAACAAAAGACATAACTATTGGAAATGAAGGATCAATATGATTATATGTTACTGGAAACTCCAAGAGAATGAATTAAACCTTTAGCAGTAATAAAGGAGTTCAATATAGTAGAAACAAGATAAATATAAAAATAGCAATACGTACCCCATTTAGAAGTAATATACTGTTTAAAAATACAATGGAAAACACCTCTATCCCAAGAGAAACCAAAAAATCTTAAATAACTAAAAATAACCCTGATAATAAATGTGCAGAAGTTATTGAAGTAAACTATAAAATTTTATTAAGAAAGGTAAAATTAAGTAAGTGGAGAAACATACAATGTTTCTGAATAAAAATAAACATACCTATTCTATCAAATAATTTATAAATGTAAATAATTCTAATAATTCTAATGGGATTTTAAAAATTTTCAAAATAATTGTTATTAAGTACATGTGGCAGTATGGTGAAAACATAGCTGAGAATAAAATTGAAAAACTAAAACCTGTTTTGGGACTAATATCAACATATTTTACACATCTGTAACAAAACAGTGGTTTGGCAGGAAAATTAATAGATAAATGAAATGTATTATACAATCTGACACAGATAGTAATACATAAATAAGGGATATTGTATTCATAGATGCTATTTTATACAGTACTGATGTTGTTAGGTGCCATAGAATCGTTTCCAACTGATTACTACCCTATGTACAAAAGAATGAAACACTGCCTGGTCCTGTGTCATATGAGCCCGCTGTTGCAGCCACTGTGTCAGTCCATCTTGTTGAGGGTCTTCCTCTTTTTTGATGATCCTCTGCTTTACCAAACATGATGTCCTTCTCCAGGGACTGGTTCCACAATAATAACACATCCAAAGTATGTGAGATGAAGACTAGCCATCTTCCCTTCTAAGGAACATTCTGGCTGTACTTCCTCCAAGACAGATTTATTTGCTCTTCTGGAAGGCTATGGTATATTCAGTATTCATCACCAACACCATAATTCAGATGCATCAATTCTTCTTTGGTCTTCCTTATTTATTGACCAGCTTTTGCAAGCATATGAGGCGATTGAAAATACCAAGGTTGGGTCAGGCGCACCTTTGTCCTCAAAGTGGCATCTTTCCTTTTTAACATTTTAAAGGGGTCTTTTACAGCAGAGTTGCCCAATGAAATATGTCATTTTATTTATTGACCACTGCTTCCATGGGTGTTGATTGTGGATCCAAGTAAAATGAAATCCTTGACAACTTCAATATTTTCTCTGTTTATCATGATGTTGCTTATTGGTCCAGTTATGAGGATTTATGTTTTCTTTTGTTTGAGGTATGACCTTAAGATCCAGTGGCTTAACAAAACAAAGGTTTATTACTTTCTCATCTACATGTCCAGAGGGTCAGGTAGGAGCTCTGCTCCACATAGTCACTTAGAGTCCTAGGGGCTGTTGAAGGTTCCACCATCTTGTGGCTGTATGATCTGTAATATGTTCACAGATACAGCGGAGAGAAGAAATGGAAGGTCCCACAGTGGTTCTTAAATGATTCTGTCCAGTAGTGTCATGTGCACTTCCACTCCTAGCCCATTGACTAGTTAAAGAACCTCACCATACTGCAATGGGCTAGGGAAGGGAAGAGAATAAGATATTGGTGAAAAAAAGTAATGTTTGCTGCAGCTACATTGCCACAATAATGTAATGCTTTTGACTTACCCAACAGTTATAAAAATATAAGAGGATATGTGGGAGATCTGGTTGCACAGTGGTTAAGCATTCGTCTGCTAACCAAAAGGCCAGCAGTTCGAATCCGCCAGCAACTCCTTGGAAACCCTATGAGGCAGTTCTACTCTGTCCTATGAGGTCACTATGAGTTAGAATTGACTCGATGGCAACGGGTTTGGGTTGGTTTTTCGGTGGGTGGAGAAACTGGGGGAATGTAGAAACACCAAATTCTCATCTCCCACATTAGAGGCCAATAAATGATGTCTAAAATGGATAAATTAAGTAACAGCAGAGTAAGTGTATTATTTTTGAAATATGGAGGCAACTGCCAAAGGAAACCATTAAAAGAGTTGAAAGTGGTTGCCTTTGGGGATAAGGAAAAATGGGTACGAGGAGTGCTGCAGTGGTTGACTGTGAAGTTGTTATTTAAAAAATTACTTGAATTTTCGCTATGTGCATACATAACTTTGGTTAAAATAAAAATTAAAGGCATGAGGAAGGCATGAAATTCTCTAGGCTTGGGCGTGTTGATGAACTACTTAAGAAACAAATTTTGATTCTAATATTGTAGAATGAACCAAATAAATTCCAGTTTGATTTAAGAGTTAAATGTAAAAATATATAATCATGCAATGTAAAGGAAAATAAGTGAATATTAAATGGATCTTGCAATGAGGGAAAACACTTAGACATAAAACACTGGGCAAAATAATAAGTGAAAAGACAGATACCTTTGACTATAAAATTGTACAAAATAAGATAAACTTAAAAGGCAAAAATTGAGAACATATTTACAATATGAATTATAAATATATACTTGTGTGTATATATATAAATATACTTTAATACATAAAAATGCTTTCAGTTATTATGAAAGATAAACATCGATTCAGAAAAATTGGCAAAGATCTCAAACAGGTAACTTAAAGGAGAATAAATATTAACAAGAAATATATGAAAAATTTCTAACTCAGTAGTAAAAAATGAAAGGAAAATTAAAATAAGATGCCATTTTTTACCATTGAGATTGACAAATACTGAAAAGAAAAATGACTTAATGTTGGCACAGGTTTAGTGAGACAAGAACTCCCATATGTGACTGCAGAGAATGTAAAGTGGAATATTTTTCTCTCTAGGAAAATTTAGCAGCATTTATTAAGAGTCTTAAAAGAATTTATTTCGAAGATCTAGGTTAAAGAGTAAGACTGAATTAAAAAAATCTTTCCTACTTTCCAATATAAGAAAAAAAAAATAGTAAAAAATCTGAAAAAAAAAAAAAAAAAGTATGCATATAGTTGCCCACAGCAGCAAAACACTTAAAAAAAGGTAAACTTTGGTTATGAAACTTTGAAAGTGACAAGCCCAAAGAAAATAGTGCAAGACTGTAGCATAGTTCATGGAGGCTCCTATCAAAAACCCTGCTCCCAAATGAATAGACAAGATTTGAGAATTTTCAGGGACATAACTGAATTTGAAAAGAATTAGGCACCAAAGGAATAAAAACAAATTACTCACAAGTGCTTAATGCTGTGATCATACAACTAACAAAAACCAAAGGAACATCAATCAGTTGAATAAAACAAGATTACAAAGGGAAAATAATAAACTATCGAATGAGATGAAAATGTGGATTAAGTAGCCAAGGAAACAAAATGAGGCTCAAACTAATACTAGTCCAATCAGTAAAGCCAAAAAAAAAACAAAAACAAAAAACCCAAGGAGTTCAGTGGACAACTGAATATTGAATTGCTGATGTAGGGAAAGCCTCAGGATGATCACAGTGAAATCAGAGGAAAATGCCAAAATGATTACAGCAATTAGAGAAGATGATAGCAATGGAAGATAGGGAAATACAATCCAATATAAAAATAATGGTTGGTTTCTGAAGTAGAAAACCCAACAATTGGAACAAAGCATGTATTCACAGATATGTAAGAGAAGAAAAGTTCCCTGAAATGAAGGAAGAACTGGATCCACATGTCACACCTTGTTCCAGAAAAAGTTTAAAGACACTGACATAATATATTGATTAAGCTGTTAAAATTTAAGGATAGAGCAATAATTTTAAAATGTTTTTGATTTAGTTCTTAAAGTGAGTTACATGATGGTGGCAAAAATTAAATGGGTTTCTGTTTCTTCACAGCAGCATTCAATGCTAGAAAATAATGTAGAAATATCTGCAGCATCCTAAAGGAAAGAAAGTTGGGTCCAATATACACAAGTAGTTTTTTTAATTTTAAACAACCTGAAAGCTAATCTTAAAAAATGAATCACTCAATAATTTTAATTTTGGCCCCCTACCTCCTAAGGAAATAATTGGAGCTGTTGATAAACTCGTTGGATGATTTATAACAAAGAAAAATAGCTCAAAAGTAGTCGACAGTTCATCGATATTACTAAAACATTAAAGTCATTAATAAATAGGTAGAAAGCAGGATACCAAACCATATGTGCAAGATATGAGATGTCCCTATTTTATAAAATGTTAAGTATAAATATTAATAAGTATATGTATTGTATATATATTATGTCTGGAAAGAAATATTACAAAGTATTATTAGTTATCTCTGCTGAAACGGGAAGTGAAGGATTGTATGTTGATTTAAGAACTTCTTCATTATGTTTTTCTTTATCTTCCAAATATCTATTAAAATTATTAAAATCATTCAATTATTTAACCACAAACTTGGATGCAGGTAGTTCTATGTGCACGTTCACAGATGTAGCCCTAGGTGACGAATTTGAAGGTAAGTATAAATGTCTTCTTCAAGGATTTTTCTCTTCGACAAATATTTACCACTTATCTTTGGCTTTGTGGTAGGTACTGAATCCATAAGATTTGGTCTTTCTCTTTAGGACGTTTAATTTGGAGAGGAACAGAAATATAAGTAATTACAGAAAATGGAGTATGAACACTGATAGCGGAAGGTACAGGGTGCTGTGGGATAATGGAGAGAGGTCCATGTTAGAGCAGACCCTTTCCACATAAGGTGCACTCTACCTTGTGGCCAGTCTGTATTACAGCACTTGCCATACGGTCTGGACTAGAGTCTCCCTAGGTTTCTCCATATTTTCGATGATGCCTGTGGCCGACACTACCATTATCTTTCACCTAGACAACCACTACAGAATGTGAGATAGTCTCCATGCCTCTGGTTTGCAACCCATCAATTTTCTCTACATATCAGGCAGAAAGATCTCACAAAAATGCAAAATATTCATGTAATTCCCCTGCTTAACTTTCAGCTGTTTCTGCTTAAAAGCTTGGAAATGGCTTCCCATTAGAAAAAACCCTCTGTGCTCTCCCCTCTATATCCCTCTCAACTCAATTGTTTCTTACTTTCTTGCTGAGACTGTGCTCCAGCCATTCTGCACCTCTGTTGATTCTCTGAATGTGTAGTGGGCTCAACAGTGGTGCTATGGACTGAATTGTGTTCCCCAAAAATTGTGCGTATCAGCTTGGCTAGGTCATGATAGTATTGTATGATTGTGTAATCTGATGTGATTTCCTTATGTGTTGGAAACTGTATCACTATAATGAGGTTATACTGATGATGTCTACAGGATTAGTGTCTTAATCCAATCTCTTTTGAGATATAAAAGAGAGAAGCAAGCAGAGACACATGGGAACCTCATACTATGAAGAAAGCAGTGCCGGGAGCAGAGTGCGTCCTTTGGACGAGAGGTTCCTGCGCTGAGATGCTCCCAGACCAATGGGAAGACTGGTACATTACAAGGACCTTCCTTCACAGCCAACAGGGAGAGAAAGCCTTCTCCTGGAGCTGATGCCCTGAATTTGGCTTGTAGCCTGCAGGACTATGAGAGAATAAACTTCTCTTTGTTAAAGCTGTCCACTTGTGGTATTGCTGTTAGAATAGCACTAGATGACTGAGACAGTGGCTCCCCAAAAGATATGTCCACCTGAAACTTAGAAATGCAACCTCATTTGGAAAAATGGTCTTTGCAGAAGTAATTAAGTTAAGAATCTCAAGATGAGATTTTCCTGGATTACAGTGGGCCCTGAATCCAATGACAAGCTTCCTTAGAAGAGAAGACACAAGAGGAAAAGGCATTTGAAGATAGAGGCAATGATTAGAGTGATGTATCTACAAGCCAATAAATAGCAAGGATTGCCAGCATCCACTAGAAGCTAGGAGAGAATCACAGAACAAATATTCCCTTACAGCCTCCAGAAGGAGCCAACCCTGCTGGCACCTTGACTTCAGAATTCTGGCTTCTATAACTTTGAGGAAGGAGCGCTGGTGGTGTAGTGATCAAGTGCTTGGCTGCTAACTGAAAGGTTGGTAGTTCGAACCAACCAGCTGCTCCGAGGGAGGAAGATGTGGTAGTCTGCTTCTGTAAAGATTACAGCATAGGAAACCTATGGGGCTATAACTCCATCCTATAGGATTGCTATGGGTAGGAATCGACCCGATGGCAACAGGTATACCTGTGAGGGGATACATTTCTGTTGTTTTAAGCCATCAGTTATGTGGTAATTTGTTATGGCAGCCTTAGTAAACTAGGCACTCAAAATATGACTGAAGAAGAGCTGCCTCCTCAAAGTAGAGTCGACCTTAATGATGTGGATGGAGTCAAGCTTTTGGGACCTTCCTTTGCTGATGTGGCAAGACTCAAAATGAGAAGAAACAGCTGCAAACATCCGTTAATAATCAGAATAAGGAATCTATGAAATATGACTCCAGGAAGTCATCAAAAATGAAATGAAACTCATAAAGATCGATATTCTTGGCATTAGTGAGCTAAAGTGGATGGGTGTTGGCCATTTTGAATTGGACAAGCATATGGTCTACTTTGCCGGGAATGACAAATTGAAGAGGAATGGTGTTGCATTCATCATCAAAAAGAACATTTCAAGATCTAATCTGAAATACAACTCTGTCAGTGATATAGGATAATATCCATATGGCTACAAGGAAGACCAGTTAATATGACTATCATTCAAATTTACACACCAACCACTAATACCAAAGATGAAGAAGTTGAAGTTTTTTTTTTTTTTTTTTTTTTTTTTTTTTTTTTTTACCAACTTCTGCAGTCTGAAATTGACCAAACATGCAATCAAGATGCAGTGATAATTACTGATGATTGGAATACAAAACTTGGAAACAAGAAGGATTGCTAGTTGGAAAATATGGCTTTGGTAATAGAAATGATGCCAGAGATCCCAAGATAGGATTTTTAACTCCTTTACTGCAAACACCTTTTGTCAACAACATAAACGATGACTATATATGTGGACCTCACCAGATGGAATACACAGGAGTCAAATTGATTGCATCTGTGGAAAGAGATGATGGAGATGCTCAATATCATCAGTCAGAACAAGGACAGGGTCCAGCTGTGGAAGAGACCATCAGTAGCTCATATGCAAGTCTAAGCTGAAGCTGAAGAAAATCAAAACAAATCCACAAGAGCCAAAGTATGGCCTTGAGTATATCCCACCTGAATTTAGAGAGCATCTCAAGAATAGATTTGACACACTGAACACTAATGAGTAAAGACCAGATGAATTGTGAGCTGACATCGAGGTCATCATACAGGAGAGAAAGAAAAGACCAAAATGGAAAAGATTCTGAAACTTGCTCTTGAACATAGAGTAGCTAAAGCAAATGGAATGAAGTAAAAGAGCTGAACAGAAGATTTCAAAGGGCAGCTGGAGAAGACAAAGTAAAATATTATATTGAAATGTGCAAAAACCTGGAGTTAGAAAACCAAAAGGGAAGAACACACTTGGCATTTCTCAAGCTGAAAGAATTGGAGAAAAAATTCAAGCCTTGAGTTGCAATATTGAAGGATTCTACGGGGAAAATATTAGACGATGTAGGAAGCATCAAAAGAAGATGGAAGGAATACACAGAATCACTGTACCAAAAAGAACTGGTCGACATTCAACCATTTCAGGAGGTAGTATATGATCAAGAAATAATGGTACTGAAGGAAGAAGTCCAGCTGCACTGAAGGCATTCGTGAAACACAAGGTTCCAGGAATTGATGAAATACCAATTGAAATGTCTCAACAAACGGATGCAACGCTGGAAGTGCTCACTCATCTATGCCACAAAATTTGGAAGACTACTACCTGGCCAACCGACTGGAAGAGATCTATATTTGTGCCCATTCCAAAGAAAGGTGATCCAACAGAATGCGTTAATTATTGAACAATATCATTAATATCACACACAAGTGAAATTTTGCTGAAGATCATTCGAAAGCAGTTGCAGCAGTACATCCACAGGGAACTGCCAGAAATTTAAGCCAGATTCAGAAGAGGACATGGAATGAGGGATATAATTGCTGATGTCAGGTGGATCTTAACTGAAAGAGAATACCAGAAAGATGTTTACCTTTGTTTTATTGACTAGGGAAAGGCATTCAACTGTGTGGATCATAACAAATTATGGATAACATTGCAAAGAATGGGAATTCCAGAACATATTTTTGTGCTCACGAGGAATCTGTACATAGAACAAAAGGCAGCTGTTTGAACAGAACGAGGGGATACTGCATGGTTTAAAGTCAGAAAAGGTGTGCATCAGGGTTGTATCCTTTCACCATACTTATTCAATCTGTATGCTTAGCAAATAATCTGAGAATCTGGACTATATGAAGAAGAACAGGGCATCAGGATGGGAGGAAGACTCAGTAACAACCTGCGATATGCACATGATGCAGTCTTGCTTGCTGAACGAGGACTTGAAGCACTTACTGATGACGATCAAAGACCACGACTTTCAATATGGATTGCACCGCAACATAAAGAAAACAAAAATCCTCACAATGGGACCAATAAGCAACATCATGATAAATGGAGAAAAGAATGAAATTTTCAAGGATTTCATTTTACTTGGATCCATAATCAATGCCTATGAAAGCAGCAGTCAAGAAATCAAATGACATATTGCATTGAGCAAATTTGCTGCAAAAGACCTCTTTAAAGTGTTGAAAAGCAAAGAAAGATGTCACTTTGAGGACTAAGGTGTGCTTAACTCAAACCATAGTATTTTTAATCATCTGGACAGCGAATAAGGAAGACTGAAGAATTGATGCCTTTGAATTATGGTATTGGTGAAGAATATTGAATATACTTTGAAGAACAAACAAATCTGTCTTGGAAGAAGTACAGTCAGAATATTCCTTAGAAGGGAGAATGACGAGACTTTGTCTCACATACTTTGGACTTGTTATCAGGAGGGACCAGATCCCTGGAGAAAGACATCATGCTTAATAAAGTAGAGGGTCAGGGAAAATGAGGAACACCCTTAACGAGATGGATTGATACAGCGGCTGCCACAATGGGCTCAAGCATAACAATGATTGTGAGGATGGTGCAGGACCGGGCAGTATTTCATTTGGTTTTACATGGGGTTGTTATGAGTCAGAACTGACTTAATGGCACCCAATAACAACAACAGGAAACTCACACAGTATGTTGCACTGTTTGCCTCAGGGGACACAGACTCATTTGATTCCCTCCTCTTTACCCTTTGTTCGGATAAGTCCTCTCAGTTTCAAGATCTCACCTTGAGTGTTCTTTCCTCTTGGGAAGCCTACCCTACTCCCAAGACAGTAACTTCTTCATACTTTGTACTTCCGTGTTTTCTACAAGATCTCCTATCATAAAGCTCACACATTTTATTGTAATTATTGTTTTGGTGATTTCCCTGTTGGACTGCAAGTCCTGTGATGGGAAAAAGTGTGTCCTGTCCTACCTGTTTACCTCCGTATCACCTAGAACCTAATACAGTGCTTGGCACATAGTTTTTTAATAAATATTTGTTGCTCCACAGAGGAAAGGAGATGGCATTTGGGGTAGGTCTTAAAAAATTCACAGAATTTCACTAGAAGGAAAATGGGCCAAGAATATCAATTACAAGGAGGAATGAACATTTATACTCCATTAGGAAAATGAGGTTTGTTTACAATGGCAAGGTCAGTAGCTGGGGGAAGACAAGAATGAAATGTTGCTTTGGGTCATAATGCGAAGAAATGGGTCTGCTAGGCTAAAGCAATAGTAATTTATTTGTTAGGCCTGGACTCACAAACTTGAATTCCTACAGGGAATATTAAAGAGTAAATATATGAAGTATTTCACTTTCCTAATTATACTCCAAGAATCAACAGTCCCAGCACCATAGCAAACAGCATCTGATACTCAGCCTCAGTGTTGGGAAGACAAAAGAGAGTGGTGGGAAGAGCGGCACCCAGAAAGTGTGTGCTCTGTTAAAAGGCAGCAGTGTCACTCAGCTTCTGCCTACTGTTTCCACGTGGAAATTTGGGCCCAGAGTTGCCAGATTTTTTTTTTTCAAGATAATCTACAAATCTAAAATTCTATATGAAATGACTTGATTTGTAAATTTTGACAATGATTCCAATGTTTTTTAAGGTATGTGTATACCAATATTGTGAGCTGGACACAGCTTAAGGACACCAGTTTGTGATCTCTTTTAAGCAATGGCAAGAATAAATGTCTAAAAAAAAAAGACTTAATATTAAGATTCTCTGTCTAGGTGTAGCCTAGCTCAAAGGATTAGAATGCAATGAATGCAATTGATTACTTAATTTCAATGTAATATAAATGCTATTTTACCTTTGATGATTCAGAAGACACTTTAGGGTTTTGAAGCCCCAGAGTTATCCCATTCATGGTCCATGGTATATATGATACACCAAAAAACCCCAAACCTGTTGCCGTCCGGTTGATTCTGACTCATCGCAACCCTATAATAGGACAGAGTAGAACTACCCCATAGGATTTCCAAGGGGTGGCTAGTGGATTCGAACTGCCGACCTTTTGGTTAGCAGCCAGGCTCTTAACCACTACACCACCAGATCTCCAAAAGAAAGAAACATTAATTGAAGTGAAATAGCTGGGGTAGGCTTGCAAGTAAGGTAGTATACCCAGGAAGTAAGACTGGGTAAAAATTTTGTCTCTTTTGGCTTTTGTACCCCTAGATAAGCCTTGTAACCGTATTTATGGTTTCCTGTGTAATAGTAAGGGAGGCCTGGTAGGTTTTTTTTTTTTTTTTTTTTTTTTTGTGTGTGTGTGTGTGTGTGTGTGATATTTGGAAAACCAGAGGTTCCCGATGTAACCAAATGGAAGGTGCTGTGAAAAACGTGAAAAACATCAGCAATCAAGTTCTGGTGGTAAAGATGGGTGACAGCTAATTATGGGTTCGAGAACCTTAAAAGTTCTGTGGTAACCATGTAGTACCAGATAATATTTCTCAAAATCCATATTCCAAAACCAAAAACAAAACCTGTTGCTGTCGAGTCGATTCTGACTAGTAGCGACCCTATACCAACCAAAATTTTGAACACTCTATGACTCAGCATACTTCCATTAATGAAAACACATGGTATTAAAAAAAAAAAAAATCAAAACAAGATAATTGGACCTTGAAAAACTTATAATGCTGATAATCAATTTTATTTGTGCTATAGTACTAACCTGTTCTTGCTCTTATTATAAAGTGTCAATAAATAGAACGTGATACATCAACTTTTCATTCACTAATTCAAAAATATTTATTGAGACCCTACTGAACAGGAGATAGAGCATTGACAAATACAGCAAAAATCTCTGCTCTCAGGGAGCTTTCATTTGACAGTAATTTTCTAAATTAACGGAGTTATCATTTATATATACTATATCCCACAGTCACATGCTTTAAATTAGCAATGGTCCCTTCAAATACTTTTGATCTGAAGGATAATTACATTTTGTTGGCCTTTCATTACCTTTGTCTATGATGTTCTTGGCCCCAGTGGTCAATTCATTACCTTGTGTTAACTAGAATTCCAGAAATATACTTGAAATGCTTAATTAAAATACTTAATTTTACAAGTGAAATTATTGGCTGTATGTTTAAACATTAGTCACTACATATAACTTATGAATAGCTTCTGTGAAGTGGCCTATAACTAGATGTGATGGGATTTTTTACTTTTTTTTGGCAAATCATTGACACAAAATTAACTTTATCTGTGTTGTTGTCGTTAGCTGCTATCCGATCGGTCCCAACTCATAGCGACCCTATGTACAACAGAATGAAAAACTGCCTGGTCCTGTGCCATCCTCACAATCATTGCTATGTTTGAGCTCGTTGTTGCAGCCACTGTGTCAGTCTATCTCACTGAGAGTCTTCCTCTTTTTTGCTGACTCTCTACTATGAGTCGGAACCAATTAAAAGGCACCTAACAACAATAACAACTAGTTTACCAAGCATGATGTCCTTCTCCAGGGACTGGTCCCTCTTGATAACATGTCCAAAGTACATAAGATGAAGTTTCACCATCCTCACTTCCAAGAAGCATTCTAGTTGTACCCTTTCCAAGACAGATTTGTTCATTCTTCTGGCAGTCCATGGTATAGTTAATATTTTTTGCCAACACCATAATTCAAAGGTGACAGTTCTTCGGTCTTCCTTATTCATTGTCCATTTTTCGCATCGGACGGCTTGGGTCAGGTGCACCTTAGTCCTCAAAGTGGCATCTTTCCTTCTCTACACTGTAGAGAATTCTTTTGCGGTGTATTTGCCCAGTGCAATATGTTGTTTGATTTCTTGACTTCTGCTTCCACGGACGTTGATTATGGATCTAAGTAAAATGAAATCCTTGACACTTCAGTGTTTTCTCTGTTTATCATGATGTTGCTTATGGGTCCAGTTGTGAGGATCTTTGTTTTCTTTATGTTGAGGTGCAACCCATACAGAAGGCTGTAGTCTTTGATCTTCATCAGTAAGTGCTTCAAGTCCTCTTCACTTTCAGCAAGCAAGGTTGTTTCATCTGCATATCGCATATTGTTAATTTTTCTTCCTGCAATATTGATGCCGAGTTCTTTGCATAGTCCAGCTTCTTGGATTATTTACTCAGTATACAGATTGAAAAGTATGGTGAAAGGATACAACCCTGACACACACCTTTTCTGACATTAAACCATGCAGTATCCCTTTATTCTGTTCAAACTTTACCTATAAAATTCTCAAATTAAAAAGTGACTTTCTTTTACAGAACATTTTTGCCTTTAATAGGACTAAAATGGATTGTAAGCAAAGGAAATTATATGAAAAATTATTACTTTGGATATATCAGGACCAAATAGTAAACAATTTTGGACAATTTTACTGTTTATCTGATTACAGAATCTTCTTTAAGATTTAAAGAATTTCTTTCAGATAAGTTACAGAGAGAAGTATTGTAGAAGTACTTCAATATCCTTACATGGTACTTTCAGACTTTTGGGAAGAAAAATACATAAAGAATAATACTCAATGGTATATATATATGTAAATCAAGATATGCCACAGCAGGAGACACCACTGTGAATAAATAATGTTCAGAATCAGTTTGGATAACTTGTGACCAAAAATTGTATAAATGGGTAAAAATCATGTGAATGAGGTTTTTTGTAGGATTGCATCTGGAAACTGACACAGGAGCCAAGACCTTGAGCAAGAGTGTGGTGGAAGTAGCTAAGGAAAGCAACAAGGCAGGAAAACCAGAGACTAGAAAAGTTAAGATAAAAAAAGTAATAGAGGAACACAGTTTCCAAAATGTCATGTAGGAATGAGAAACACTAGATTCTGCTTCATTTCTTCCCACCCCTAGTCCTGCTTCCCAGACGCAACTGTTCTCAAATCTGTTAGCTGTTTCTGCTGATATTACCACCATATTTATAAGCAATAAATTCACAGCTATTTCTTAATTTATCAATTTTATACAACAGCTAATGCTTTCTTGTTGTGGCATATGAGGAATTAGTTTTCTTACTCAACTTTTCCACTTTTCTTCCCATCCTTCATTTGCAGTTTGGTTAAGTTGGTATTTACGTTATTATGCCTGGATAAATGCTGTTTACTGATGAGCCAGTTGGTTTACTGTGATATTCTATTTTCATTTTTTTCATGGAGTTAATATTTATATTTTTTCATTTGCATAGGTTTTAGTGTTTGCTAGTATTAATATTTTTTCTAAATGCTCAACAAATCTTAGATGGAAAAACATTTCATAACTATCAGTTGCATTTCTTTCTTGAAAGCATTCCTCCTGGAGTCTGTCATCCTCTTGCCACAAGAAAGATTAGAAAATCTCTTTGTCTGTTGTCCAGATATTACCCTGGTATTTCCTTACATTGTTTTCTGGATCCCATACATTTTCTTTCTTGATTTTCATCCTTGTTTTGTTGGCGCATATCCTCTTGTAGCTTCCAAAAAAAGTGTGACAGTTAATACAAAGTTTCAGTTTATAGAATTGGAATAGATAAACTTTTCATTCATTCAAAAAATATTTCGAGCACTTGTTATGTGCCAGGCTCTCAATAATTTTGCAGAAAAGTGATCTTATTAAGATACAAATCAGATCATTTCACTTCTTTGCTTAAAGCCCTACAAACACTTCCCTTTACAGTTACAGTAAATTCCAAACTGGCCCACAAGGTCCTGCATGATTTGACTTTACTTCTCTGGCCACTTTCGCTTTATGCCACTTTCTCCCTTGTACCCCATGCTCTAATTGCTCTGGCCATCTCTTGCTTCCAGGAACACACGAGTCTCTATCAAGGCAGGGCTTTTCTTCATTGCCTGGGTGCTCTTTCCCTGGCTCTTTATTATTCAGGACTTAGCTTAAATGTTAGCTCCTCAGAGAGGCTGCCTCTGAAAACCCTATCTGAAAAGAGCCCCCTACTTTTAATTTCTGTCATTGTTATTTGTTTATTTAAGGCAATAATAAACATTTCAATAAATTCATTGACTTATTTACTTGCTTATTGTTTTTCTCTCCCATTAGAATGAAAATTGATGAGGGTGAGGACTTCTCTAGTGTGGTTTTCATTGTATTCTTTGAGTCTAGTGCAGGGCAGGGAAAATAATAGCCTCTCAAGAAATAGTTGTTGTTGCAGATGTGATTACAACCAGTTTGAAAACTTTAACTGAAATGATAGTCGATAAGACTACTATTTAGAGAAAGGTGTTCATAGAAATGAAAATTTGTGTTATATACCTGGTTCCAAGGAGCCCTGGTGGCTCAAACAGTCAAGTGTTTGGTTGCTAACCGAAAGGTTGGCAGTTTGAACCCACTCAGCGGCTTCATGGGTGAAAGACCTAACAGTCTGCTTCCATAAAGATTACAGCCAGGAAAACCCTATGGGGGAGTTCTACTCTGTTACAAGGGGTCACCATGAGTCAGAATCAACTTGACGGCATGTAACAGCAACAACATACCTGGTCCCTCTACAACCTCTTTGTTCACCACTTGTCCAGCTACCGTGAGCTTCTTGCAATTTCTTCAGTGAGCCACATACTCTACTATATCATGTCTGCCACACATACTGCATCCTCTGATGTTCCTGAAGGGCTCTGTACCCCTGTGCCTGACAAATTTCCACTTGATCCACAGGCATCCAATCAGGTTGAATTCCTCTATGAAATCTATCCTGACGTTCTAAGACCAAATCAAGTGGCCCTTTTCTAGGTTCTTATAGCTCTCTGTATTAATCTAATAGCACTTAACATGTTATCACAATTTCCCTTTTATTTCTCTGTTGTTCACCCAAGAAATAAACTTCTAAAAGCAGAAAACTTGTCTACTGTTTTCTCAGCCTTTAACACTGTGGTTTCATCAAAACTCGCTTAATATTTGTTAAATGAAAGAAAAAAAATGAATAATGAAATGAATCCTAACAGGGAATATGTTGTTGTTGTTGTGTGCCATCGAGTTGACTCTGACTCATAGAGACCCTATAGGACAGAGTAGAACTGCCCTATAGGGTTTCCAAGGAGTGGCTGATGTATTTGAACTGCTGACCTTTTGGTTAACAGCCTGAGCTATTAACCACTTTGCCACCAGGGATACTATAGAGGAAATAATATTTTAAGAAAAAATTTTTCAGAGGTGGAATGGTCAAAGACTAATCTGTAGAGAGGTTTTTATTCTGTTTTTGCGTGGTGATATTCAGGTAGTAAGAAAACAGCCTCAGGGAAATGGCAATAATAAATTTCTGTAAGCATATCAGAAGCGATGGAGTACATCAGTGTCCAGGCCACACCAGCAAAGAGACTTCTAGTGGTGGTGAGAGAGTTCTGATCCTAATGCACAAAAATACACACTCTGGAATGAGGAGATGCTGATGAATACAGATATACCACTGTCTTAGGCTGGGTTCTCTAGAGAAGCGAAACCAGTAAATCTATAAATATATATAGAGAGAGATTTATGTCAAGGAAATGGCTCACGCGGTTGTAGAGGCTGGAACATTTCAAATCTGTGGATCAGGATAGAGGCTTCTCCTGATTCATGTAGCTGCAGGGGCTGGCGAACCCAAGATCAGCAGGTCAGGGCTCTTGTTCACAGGCTGTGAAGATCAACAAATCCCAAGATTGGCAGACAAGACTACAGGAAAGCTTCTAGCTCATGTCCCAAGAACTGGAGGTCAGACGAACAGGAGCCAGCTGCAGGATCCAGTGCAGACAAAAGCTAGAATGTTAGCTTATATTTGGATGCAGGCCACACACCCAAGGAAACTCCCATTCAACTGACTGGCTAATCACAGCAGATCCCATCATGGGGCTGATCAAATATCAGATCTCAACAGGGAAGTGATCACACCATTGTACTACTGCCAAAACACTGAGAATCATGGCCCAGCCAAGTCGACACACAATCTTAACCATCACAGTCCACCCGTTGTCAACTTGGCACCTGTATGCATCTCCTTAAACCATACAAAATCTCTGAATAAATACAATTACAAAATCATACTTGGGCCTAACATGATACAGTGAACACACATATAACTGAAAATGCACTAACTCTGTTTACATCTTATATAAGTGAAGAAAACAAAAATAATTGATGCACACATACAAAGCAGAAATACTCATAACAATTACATCCTTATTTCTGCAACTGGTCACATGGTCCTAACTGGTATTTAGAACTACCTTCTTCCACCACCCATTCCGTATTCCCTTTGCCCTCAGCAAGCACCTCAGCTGGTCGTGGTTCTTTGCCTGGTGGGGTGACCCAAACCTTCATTTCTCAAGGGTCTGGGCCATTAGTAGTCATGTCGGAATTGGGTTACTGTAGTTTTCCATTGACTTTAATCACAGGGCATGTAGTACTAAGAGCTGCCCTAAGGGATTTCCTGCATTCCAGACATACTCTTCTTTACCTCCATTATGTAATGTCAATCTGATTTCCTCCTAGTAATCAGGATCAATCACGCCAGCCAGTATGGTAATGCCCTTCTTCGCCTGTTGATCCAGAGGATTAAGGAGCCCAAAGTGGCCAGGTGGCATTCTTAGCTTCTAGTTCAATGGAATCAGTTATGTGTCACCAGATGGGAGCATTTCTCCTTTTGGAACTAAGACCTCTAGACCTACAGAGCATAAGGTTGCAGGGACAGGAAGCAAAAATCTTGTGAGTGGGTCACTAGGGGTAATAGTGAGTGGTACACTCCCATTTCCACCCCTTGATTCCTGGACCCATGAATCCTTGCTATGGGAGAAACAGCATCCTTTTATTGGATGCTGGTTTAGAGCACATACAGCATCCTGGAGAGCATTGCCCCAAACCTGCAAGGTATTGCCACCTAGTTGACACCATAGTTGTGTCTTTAGAAGGCCATTCCATTGTTCTATCAAGCCAGCTCCTTCAGGATGATGGGGAACAAGATAAGACCAGTGAATTCCTGAGCATGGGCCAACTGCTGCACTTTGTTTGCCATGAAGTGAGTTCCTTGATCTGAGACAATGCTGTGTGGGATAGATACCATGATGGTGGACAAGGCATTCTGTAAGTCCACGTATGGTAGTTTTCGCAGAAGCATTGTGTACAGGGAAGGCAAATCCATATCCACAGTAAGTGTCTATTCCAGTAAGGACAAAATGCTGCCCTTTCCATGATGGAAGCAGTCTAATGTAATCAGCTTGCCACCAGGTTGCTGGCTGATCACCTTGAGGGATGGTGCCATATCGGGGACTCAGTGTTGGTCTATGCTGCTGGCAGATTGGGCACTCAGCGGTGGCTGTAGCCAAGTCAGCCTTAGTGAGTGGAAGTCAATGTTGCTGGGCCCATGCATAACCTCTGTCCCTGCCACCATGGATACTTTGTTCATGAGCCCGTTGAGCAATGATGGGAGTAGGTGGAGAAAGAGGATGAGTGGTTTCCATAGAACATGTCATCCTGCCCACTTGATTGTTAAAATCCTCCTCTGCTGAGTTAACACTTTGGTGAGCATTCACATGAGACACAAATATCTTTACTTCTTTGGCCCATTCAGAGAAGTCTATCCACATACCTCTTCCCCCTAAATCCTTATCTCCAATTTTCCAATCATGTTCCTTTCAAGTCTCTGACCATCCAGTCAAACCAATGGCCACAGCCCACGAATCAGTATGCAGTCACACATCTGGCCATTTCTCCTTCCCATTGGGAGGATTTCTCTTCACTACTGTCCTTCAGGGAGGTCCCAGAAAGAGGCTTCAGTGTTGCCACTGTCTACTTTCAAGTGGTGCCTGCATATGGTGCAGAACCATCTGTAAACTAGGCATGAATTTTCTCTTCTTCAGTCAACTGATCATAAGGAACTCCCCATGAGGCCATAGGTGCAGACTGAAAGATAGAAGGTAATGTGACAGGAGTGGAGACTATGGGTATTTTGGTCACTTCCTTATGCAACTTACTTGTGTCTTCAGGTCCTGCTTGGGCCCGATCTTGTATATACCACTTCCATTTGATGATGGAGTACTGCTGTGCATGTTCAACTTTATGACTCTGTGGGTCAGACAACACCCGGTTCATGGTGGGCAGCTCAGGCCACATGGTGATTTGGTGTCGCATGGCTAAGCATTCAGTCTCTAATAACGCTCAGTAACAAGCCAAAAGCTGCTTTTCAAAAGGAGTAGTTATCTGCAGAGGATGGCAGGGCTTTGCTCCAAAATCCTAAGGGTCTGCACTGTGATTCACCAATAGGGGCCTGCCAAAGACTCCAAACAGCATCTCTGTCTGCCATGGACACTAAAAGCACCATTGGATTAGCTGGATTATATTACCCAAGTAGCAGAGCAGCTTGCACAGCAGCCTGAACTTGTTGCAGAGCCTTCTCTTGTTCTGGGCCCCACTCAAAACTAGCAGCTTTTTGAGTCACTTGTTAAATAGGCCAGAGTAGCACACCCAAATGAGGAATATGTTGCCTCCAAAATCCAAAGAGGCCCACTAGACATTGTGCCTCCTTTTTAGTTGTGGGAGCAGCCAGATGCAATAACTTATGTTTCACTTTAGAAGCAATGTCTCAACATGCCCCACACCGCTGGACTTCTAGAGATTTCACTGATAGTTTCTAGATAGTTTATGTAAGTGGGATCATAAAATATCTGTCCTTTTGTGACTGTCTTATTTCACTTAACATACTGTTTTTAAATTTCATCCATGTTGTGGCGTGTATCAGGACTTCATTTCTCTGTATGGCTGAGTAATATTTCATTGCATGTATATAGCACGTTTTGTTTATCCATTCACCTCTTGATGAACATTTTGGTTATTTCCATCTTTTGGCTATTGTGAATAGTGCTACAATGAACATTTATGTAAATCTGTGTTCCTTCTTTCAAGTCTTTTGGGTATATATCTAGGGGTCGAATTGCTGAATTACATGATAATTCTATGTGTTTAACTTTTTGAGAAAGTACCAAACTGTTTTTCATAGCAGCTATACCATTTTATAGTCCCAAAAGCAGTGAATGAGGGTTTCCAATTTCTCTACTGCCTTGCCAACACCTGTTGTTTTTAATTTTTTTTTATCGTAGCCATTTTAGTGGGGATGAATTGATATCTCATGGTGCTTTTGGTTTGCATTTCCCTAATGACTAAAGATACTGAGCATCTTTTAATGTACTTGTTGGCCATTTGCATTTCTTCTTTATTGAAATGTCTAATTCAATCCCCTGCTCATTTATAAATTGAGTTGTTTGTTTTTTTGTTGTTAAGTTGTAGGGGGTTCTTTACATATTTTGGTTATTGAACCTTTATCAGATATATATTTACCCAATTTTTTCATCCCATTCTGTAGGTGTCTCTTCACTTTTTTGCAGTCTTTTGATGATCCCAAGTTTTTAATTTTGATGAGGTCCCATTTATCTGTCTTGTTTTTTGCTTGAGCTTTTGGTGTCATATCTAAGAATCCATTGTTAAATACTAAGTCCTGAAGCATTATCCCTATGTTTTCTTCTAAGAGTTTTGTGGTTTTTAGTTTTTACATTTAGGTCCTTGATTCATTTTGAGTTGATTTTTGTATATAGTGTGAGGTATAATGTTATGCACCTTATCTTTGGACATTTGAATGTCCTCTTTGTGAAGTACCTGTTCAAATCTTTTTCTCATAATTTTTTATTGCATTGTAATTTGATAAGAGATATACAGTAAATGGCAGAGCTGAGATATAAATTCAGTTTTATTTGATAAACATTTAATGCTGATACTTTGTTTTATGATACTTTTCCCAATAGAATTTTTTTCTTTTTTCTCTATGTTGCTGCAAGTCTTATTACATTGACCAGAAATATCAGATCTATATTTAATAATAGGGATATTAGGGGCATCCCTGATTAATTCAAGGAGTCATGCCATTCATGAAGCCTTAAATATCCATTATTATTTATTTATTTTTTTAATAATTTTATATTGTGTTTTCAGTGAAGCTTTACGCAGGAGTTTAGGTTCCCATTACACAATTTCTACACAAATTGTTCAGTGACATTAGTTACATTCTTCACAATGTGTGAACATTCTCAACATTGCTGTTCTGGTTGTTCCCTTTCCATTAATCTAGTTTACCTGCCTCCTTACATTTTCATGTTTGTTTTAAAGTAATTATTGACCATTTGGTCTCATATAGATGATTTTTTAAAGTAACATAGCACTCAAGGGGGATATTTATTATTTTGTGAGCCAATCTGCTATTTAGCAAAAAGATGACCTCAGGGGCTAATTTCAATTCAAAGTTTAAAGAGTATCTCAGGGCAATAGGCTCGGGGAGTCCTCCAATCTCAACTGGTTCAATAAGTCTTTTTTTTTTTTTGGTAATTTTGAGATTCTTTTCCACATCTTTGTCTCATTCTATTAGGATCCATTTATTCTGGCCCTGATCAGAATGGTTGGTAGTGGTAATCGGGCATCATCTAGTTCTTCTGGTCTCAGGGTAAATGAGACTATGTTAAATATCCATTCTTAATTGCTCTGTTGATTTGTTCTTCATATTTAAGCAGTTTCCACTTATTCTTAGAACTTCTATTAAATATAGAATGTTGAATTTTATCAAGTATCTGAAAATGTTATTTTAAATTATCTTGGAAGAATAAATAATTAATGTGAATACCTATCCAATCCTTTGAAAAAAACTAATTCATTAATTGACATTCAGTGTCAGTCTGAGACATCATTATTGCTATAATGTCAGGGATACTTTCATGTAAACTCCATTTTAAAGTAAATGCAGTAATTCTCAAATGCTGTTTTCATTTTCCATTTATGTTGGTAGTATATTGAAGCGTATAGGCCATTGTAACCATTGATCTTGCTAAACTCAATCATTATTTCTAGTGGTTTATCTGTAGAGTCTTTTAATATTCCTATTACACCATTTCAAATAATGTGAGTTTTATTTCATCCTTTATTATTCTTTTTGTTCATTCTTCTTGTCTTACTATATTGGATAGGATTTCTAGGTCGGTGTGGACTAGAAGTGGTGACAGTGTGCATCCTTGACATCTTCTCAATCTCATGGTGTTAGTACTCAATTAAGTATGATGTTTGCTTAGTTTTTTGTGACTATCTTAGTTTACCTGAGTGTTTTGCTCATGAACAAGAGTTTAATTTCATATGATGTTATTTTTAGCATCTCTAGATGATCATATGATTTTCTTCTTTTTTATTAACATGGTAAATTATACTGATTGATTTTGAACTATTAAATCAAACTTTGTGATGTATTATCACTTTTACATGTCACTGGATTTGGGATACTAACCTTTTGTTAAGGTTTTTTTTTTTTTCCTGTCTTCATGAAGGATATTGACCTTTTCCTTTATTTCATTTTCTTTCAAGGAGTGATGCTAGGAAAAGAAGAGTAGAAATAAGGATAGGTACAGGGAGAAGTGGGATAAAGAGAGTTATTTCTTAATACAAGAAAAGCATTTGAGGTATGCTTTATAAATAGAAAATTGATTTTGTAATACAGATTTTCAGTGATTTGTTTTTAAGAGCAAAGTGAAGGGAAGTAGCTAGTCAGTGGAGTATTAACTCTCTATTAACCTGTCAAGGGAAGGTCTTGTTCCATACCCCTACTGTAATTAATACATTACTGGCTCTTTTGTGCCTCTCATCAAATGTGAATATGAGGCTGGGTGGAAAGAAGAAAATACTCCTCCTTTTCTTTTCTTTCCATGGTGTTTAGGGGTGTTGGAGCAGCTCTATTATAATCTGAGGTAATACACAAACTACTTTATTAAGTGTTTTCTTTGTTCCTCCCGAAATAGATATATTGGGAGAAAAATTAAATTTCTACATATTTAATTAAAACATACTCAAAAGACAATGTTGGTGTATATAATGTCCTTACTATCTAAATTCCTGAGCTATTAATTAGCATTTTAAAAAATGTATTCTTAGAAACCATCTTGTTTTGCCAAAAGTATTTCAAAAGACTTCAGTACATTAGGAAACTTTTACCTACAAATATTGAATGTGTTATATTATATCTCCACCTCTCTTTCCTGTGCAGAGCTATAGTGATCTGTTGACAAGCAAATTGACAGATGCAATTCTAGAGACATGCATATTGGCTCCACTTTGGGGATGAGCAGGTAGCCAAACAATTTGAGTTAATGCCAAGTAGAGTCACTGTGCTCCATCTGCTGCAAAGAAGAGTTAAGTAACAAAACAGAATCAGGAGCCTTGTTTGGTTATATGCCAAATCTTATCCTGTATGTATAATTTTAAGAATTATAAAGTCTTTTAGTAAAGATTCATTACAACTTTTAGTTTTAAATTCACATTCCTTAGTTTACCCATTCTGTGATCCAAGAGTGGGGGCAGTAGTGGTTAGTAGTTGAATACTTGTCTTCTATGCAGGAGACCCAGATTCGACTACCAGTCAAATCACCTCATGTACAGTAGTCACACATCTGTCAGTGGTGGTTTTCATGTTGCAGGGATGCTGAACAGGTTTCACTGGAACTTCCAAACTAAGATGGACTACAAAGAAAGACCTGGCAATCAATTTCCAAAAATCAGCCGGCAAAAACCTTCTGGATCACAATGGTCTGATCCACAATCATGGGGTTGAGGTAGGACTGGGCAACATTTTGTTCCATTGTGCATGACGTTGCCATGGACTTGAGGGCAGCTAACAACAATGACAGTGATCCAAGAACAGGATGAAATAATAGCAAAGAGAACTCCAATGACCACAACAAAAATTTGCAAAAATCTTTACACTTTAGATTGTTATTTTTTAAAGCAGTGAATAATGCTATTCTTTTATGTCTGTACAGATGCAGAAGACTCATCAAACAATGGGCTAGATTTTCACCTAACACTTATTTTGTTTTCCAGACAAGACTTCATTGGTCCACAATTTCTTATGGAAGCAAACAAATAATCAAAAGCCCTTTGATGAAGTGACCTCAAGTTGTGACAAAAAGTTCTTGAAACCTTTACCACCAGTGCTCCTTATGAAGCTTGAGCATGCTGTTGAAAACCAAAAAAACCAAACTGGCTGCCACTGAGTCTATTCTGACTCATAGCGACCCTATAGGACAGAGTAGAACTGCCCCATAGGGTTTCCAAGAAGTGGCTGGTGGATTCGAACTTCCGACCTTTTGGTTAACAGCTGAACTCTTAACCACTAAGCCACCAGGGCTGCAAGCAGGCTGTTAGGCTGACTGAATTCTTGCTAGACAACTGCAGCCTCTTGGAACACCTGACCGCCGTGGCAATACCTTTTCTTCTCTTTTGTTCTCAAGCCCTACTCCCAACCCCATAGCAAGCATTTGACTGTTTAAAGTTATCTTTGTTTTCACAATGTGTGTTATTGTTTTTGAGTATATGTATTTTCAGTTGACTTTGTTGGTATTATGTTATATTTTTTATTTTATATCCTAGTTTTTCCCTAAGCATTATGTATTTAAGATCCTTTTATAGATGTAAATCTATTCCACTGCTTTTAATAGCTCCATAGAGTCTTTGGACCCAGGTTCCTTCCAACTCTCTACTACCACAAACAGCACCGCACTGAACATCCTGGAACATGAAGCTTATGGAGTCGCATAAGAATTTCATTAGTATATGCACTTAGTAGTTGAATTGCTGGCTATGAGTATATTTAATTTGCATTTTGCTTTCCGGAAGGACTATACCCTATACTGCCACAAAGCACTCCCAAGGGTCCCTTTACTTCTACATCTCTGATTCCATTTGACATTACCAAGCCAATCTAATTATGCAACTATAATTGGTGTAAAATATTTTAATGTTGTTTTAATCGCATTTCTCTGAGTACTAATGATTTTGAGCACCTCCTTATGTACTGGTTAGTTTTATGTCTTCTGTAAATTGTCTGTGATTTCTTTTGCTCATTTTTCTATTGGGGTTCCAGTGTTCTTCTAGTTGAGTTGGAGGAGTTCCTCATATAGTTTTGATACTAATCTCTCATCAACTTTAGATATCACGAATGTCTTCTCCCATTCCAGTAACATGTCATCAGCTTTGTTTGTGGTGTCTTTCACAAAACAGAAATCTTTAATTTTGATGTAATAGAATTAATCAATTTATTTTGCCTTTTTCTTTGTATTATTGAAAATTTAAGAAATCTTTTTATTATGTCACGAACATTCTGCCACATTTCTTCTGAAACTATAAAAGCTACCTCTATGACATTTATAAAAATTCGTTGTAATTATACATCATACTCTAAGATCTTTATTTCATCTAATATCTACCTTTGTGGTTTTATGTAGGGAACCTTTTTCTTTTTTTTAAACAAATAGCCAGCTTTCCTAACACTGTCTATTAAACAATTCTGCCTTTTACTATTATTTGAAGTGCCACCTAAAAATATACATACATATACATGTAAACATATATACATTCTCTCTCCCTACGTTATATTTTATTCCACTGGATGATCCATTTTTGCACTAAAACTATATAGGACTATTTATGTACCTTTATTCTTTTAAATACATTATATAGTAAGTTTATCAAGTTCCTAAAACTTAAACTAGAATTTTGCTTAAGGTTGTTTTAAATGTATAGATCAGTGTGGGTCATCCTATTCAGGAGCATGAAATATCTTTCTATTAGTTCAGATCATTTTCTATGTTCTTTTAAAATTTTCTGCATAGATAATTTGTAGATTCTTGTTACTTCTTAGATACTTTATACATTTTATTGCAATGTAAGTATCTGATTTTTAGCCTTGTTTTCTAGTTGATTATTGTAAGTGTATAGAAAATTAATTTATGTAGATTTCACTTGTTTCAGTCTTATGTCCTGACCCCCTGTATTACAGAGTAGAACTGGTCCATAGGGTTTTCTTGGCTGAAATCTTGATGAAAGCATATCTCCAGGCCTTTTCTTCCATGGTGCTGCTGGGTAGGTTCAAACTGCCAATCTTTCAGTTACCAGCCAAATGCAAAGCCTCTTGTATTAAGTCTTTTGTATATATTGTGGCTGGCCACTGCCTTGAGGACTTAGTGACCAATTGGACTAAACAAAGGGCATGAATTGATCTGTGTGGTTCAAGGCATGGATTATACTGGATACCTCTTGTGCACTGCCACACTTAGTTTCTGTTTCATCTCTGATTTTTGACGTAGGCTTCCACCAACGTCACACTGATAGCACTTTGATTGAAATATCTATTGCTTGCTTTTGTTTCCTGGCCTGGGGCTTCTCTGACTCAGGGAATGGGAGTTACTCAACACTCACAATGAAAAATTCAGAAACGCTAGGAAATTAAAGTCTCAGGTGGCAGTCTTCAGCCAATTGCAGACAGGAGTCAACAGATAAATGCTTTTCCCTTCATCCATCTGGTGGACAATTCTGAGATGTATTCTATGGCTCCACATCTGATTTAGCGCCAGTTATCCACATTGGTTTCCAACTCAGTAACATATCCTTGTAAAAACTTTTCCTGCGTCTCTCTATTATTTTCCATAGTCTGTTACTCCCTGGGATCATCTACTAAGTAATCCACCTGCATGCAACCCTTATCTCAGGGGGGCTTTTGGGTAGACCTCTAGCTTAGGACATCCATGAAGTATTTTATGTGTGAAATAGGGCTTTGACTTCATGGATGCTGACATTGGTGCTCTGTGAGAGATATTTATGGTTGTTTTAATTGTTATCTGAGACATTGAATAATAATATAATATTGTACATGCATACACATTTTCTACTGTTCTTTGGAGTTGCCATAAGTGACAGAATTACTCTAGGTGAAATAAAATTCTAGTGTCTTTCCAGGCTTTGAAGCTGGGAGACCATTTGAATCCATGGATACTCTTTTTAAAGGGGGAGGGTGGCATCCAAGGATGTTTCAAATTTTCTGCCATCACCCTTTTCACAGAGGAAAGAATAGCAGAGAAGTCATTATAATGAAGAGAGGAAGAAAACATATCAAATTCTTGGCTCTGATTTGACACACTGAGCTTAGCTAAATTTATCCTAAGAATAGCTGCAAAATACTGGCTGCTAATAGGGCCCATCATTACCATTAATGGCTTGAACAGTCAAATTTGCTTTTATTTATTGAATGAAAGAAAGACTGTTAAAATCTTTGAATCACTCTACTTGCTCTAGAGATAAAGAAAAATGGTACTACTTAACATGTTTTCAACAGGAAGGAATTTATTTTTCCTGATTGACAGTAACTGTATATATATTTTGTTTTAGCTTCACATATAATAAAAAAAAGACAGTTTTCTCATCCTGTATAGCCCATTACGTTAAGATTGCCTAAAACATGATATTTATAACATGGTGAAGTTTGGAGTAAAAGTAAAAAAGAATGGCATTTTGCTCTTGCATACACTTGACCTTTTAAGCTACCTATCAATTGGAAAAAAAAAAAATTAGCTCATACCAATACTACAGCCCTATTTGTAGCTGACTACTGGGAGATGTAGCAAATGAATGGCACCTGTTAACTTCTGACCTTTTTTCTTTAAATCATGCAGTGTTTATCATTTGTCTGATTGAAGGCAATTCAGTTCCACTTCCTGGACACTTGGTGCTACCCAGGCAATCATGCTTCTGTGTTGTTGTTAACTGCTGTCAATTCAGCCCCAGACTCATGGCGACCCCATGTGTTACAGAGTAGAACTGCTCCATGACGTTTTCTTGGTTGTAATCTTTACGGAAGCAGTTCATCAGGCCTTTCTTCTGTGTAGCCACTGGGTGGGTTCCACCCACCAATAGCTGAGCGCAAACCACTTGCACCATCCTGGCTCCTGACGTGTTTATATAGTCATGCACCACGTAACGTCTGTTCAGGCAACAGCTGACTGAATATATGTCTGTATTCCCTTAAGGTTATAATAGAGTTCAGAAATCCCGACTGGAGAACAGGATGTAGCAGGTATAAGCAGATGTAGAGAAGGGAACATCTTCCTGCATGCAACACGTGTATCTTATGTCTCTTGCATACAAAGTGATTGTGCTCCAGGCATATATTGGTACAGTACATAAAACCGATTGCCGTCCAGTTGATTCTGACTCATAGAGACCCTACAGGACAGAGTAGAACTGCCCCGCTATAGAGTTCCAAGGAGCTGCTTGCTGGTGGATTCAAACTGCTGACCTCTTGGTTAGCAGCCGAGCTCTTAACCACTGCTCCACCAGGGCTCTGTACAGTACATATATGACCTATAATACATATGTCTTGATAGTCATAATAAATGCTCATGTTACTGGCTTATGTATGTACTTTCTATCATTATTTTAATGTGAACTTTCCCTACTTACAAATGAAAAGTTTACTGTATAACAGTGTATGCTTTGATTCGTAGGCAGCAACGTCCAATCTCATTTATCACTCCTGTTGTAGCTTTATCTCCTTGTTTAATTTTCTGTCAAAGATATTACTGTGAAGCGCATCATGGCTCCCAAACACAGCAAAACCAATGCTAGTGATAGCAACAGCAAGAGGCAAAGGAGAAGTATCAATTTGGAAACAAAACAAAAAGTTATTGAACAACACAAAGGTGGAAAATCTGTGAATGCTACTTCTCACAATTCAGGCATGTCACACTCGACAATCACGAGGATCCTCAAAAACAAAGAAAAAATTCTCCAAGCTGTTAAAGGATTGACTCCACTGAAAGCTACAAGGCTAAGGAAAAAATGAGAGGGACCTATATGAGATATGGAGAAATTGCTAATGACGTGGGTTGAAGACCAAACACAAAAGCCAGCGCCTCTCAACACGTAGACGATAACTGCTAAGGCAAGAAGCTTGTTCAGATGCTTAAAGAAAAGCAGGAACAGACTACCACATCAAGCTTAGTGCTAGCTGTGGGTGGTTCAAGCACGTCAAACAACGTTTTTTGCTGCATAATGTGACAGTGAGTGGTGAGTGTGTGAGTGAGTGCTGATGTGAATGAAGGCAGAAGAAGGATTTGTTGAAACCTTAGCTAAAGTAATTATAGAGGGAGGTTATTTGCCCCAGCAAATTTTTAATATGGAGGAAACCTCCTTATTCTGGAAGTGACTGCCTGAAAGGACCTTCATCTATAAGGAGGCCAAGTCAATGCCAGACTTTAAGGCTTTTAAAGACAGAGTGACAGTGTTCTTAGGAGGCAATGTTGTATATAATATGGTATTTGCACAACATCCAAATCACATACAGTCCTATTTCACAGAAGGTATCATGGATGTTAAGTGACACATGACTATACAGTGGTATTTAAAACAAAAAGGAAGGAAGCTGTGGCAAGTTCTACCAAATATTAGGTTTGCCTTGAAAATTTCTGAAGATAGTCAGTGCAAACGGACATTTGCTGTGCCACTACATAGGAGTTGCCTCTAAAAGGGAAGGAGAAAGCACGTTTAGGGGAGAAGATGGTCAACTGGAGAGCAGAGGGCATCGCCTGTTGATCTTGCTTTGGTGACCCTGAGTGTAGAAGATTTCTTTCCTAGCAGAAGTTCATGAGAAAGGCCATCACACCTCTGAAATTAGTTTACTTTGCTAGTGTTCAGCAGCTGGTTGAAGCAATACCACGTTCAAGTTTGGGCTCTTCAGGGAAAATGAAAGAGGAAATAAACCTGTAAAGTGGTGAACTTCCACGTAGATCAGTCTTGTTAAAAGTTAATTTTGACTCTAGTCTAGATTTGGTTCAAAGTAAAACCCAGCAATGTGACTTCTAAAAGCAAAACCCACTCTCTTTTTATTTATTGCCAGTTGTAGATGTTGATTATTCAATGATGCCAACAATATTTATGTCTTTGTTATATGAACTTTTTTTGTTCCAGGAGGGGTTGGTAGGAAGCACACTGGGTCTGGAGTCAGTTAAATCTGTATTAAAGTCCTCACCCTATTATTTATTATCTGTGTGACCTTGGGTATGTTATTTAACTTGTATGAGCTTTAGTTTCTACATCTGTAGAAAGGAGATTATAATACAGAATTTACAGAACCGTTGTGAAAATTAGAAGCAATGTATGTAAAGTAGCTGGCACAAAGTAGGTCCTCAGTTAATAATAACCATTGCTATGTTTATCATTGGAAGATGAGCCAGATCTTGGGTGTCCTGGGAGAACTTGAAAGCTGAGAGGCAGAATGATCTCCGTATTGCGTCTTTGGGTAGGATTCATGATTAGTTGTATTCTCTCTGGTTAGGGCTATGTCTCTACTTCCAAAACAAAAAATCTAACCCATTGCCATTAAGTTGATTCTTACTCATTTCTACATAGATAAGTAGAAATCCCACTTGTGGAATTTCAGGCAACAGGCAGGAGAGAGTCCCCTGAAAACAAGTTCATAGGCATATCAAGAATAAAGTTATTCAATAGGCTTTGTATTAAAAGTTTGAGGATTTTTGTCTAGTCTCTTTGTAAGTGATCTCCTTATATATTTGTCATTATGAAGCTCTGCTTTTTTTTATTGATTATTATTTATGTATTTTTATTCTTTGTAAAATAACTCTTGTCAAGAAAAAAGTATATATAATTTAAACATATAATATGAATAATCATGAAACAAACATTTGTGTAGCTACTACAGAGCTTAAAACAACAACAATGTATCTGAAGCTTTCTGTAACCTGTGCCCCAATCTCTCTCATTCTTCAAGCTAACCTCAGCCTTGATTTTTGGGTTGATCTTTATTTTGCGTTTTTAAAAATATATAGGTTTTTTTGTTTTTTTGTTTTTTTTTTTTTTAATTTAACCACGGAGCCCTGGTGGTGCAGTGGTTAAGTGCTTGGCTGCTAATCAAAAGGCAGTTCAAATCCACCAGTCTTCCTTGGGAGCCCTGTGGGACAGTTCTTCTCTGTCCTATTGGATTGTTATGAGTTGGGATTGACTCTTTGGCAATGGGTTTACATAATAATGGCTTGGGGGCAGTGTCTGACCTTCTCCAACCCCACGAGGGGGAAAGAGAACCAAGATCAACAGCGCAAGGCTGACTTCCATGAGGTGGAGGTCAAACAAGCCTCCTCTCTCCACCATCTTTACTGATTCTGACACAAACCATCTCTCGCACAGCTCTCTACTTCTCTGCCGAGTTTGATAATTCATTGCAGTGGCTGCACAGAACTCACAGACCATACTCATAATTATGGGGTAATTAGGGAAGTAACAGTTACAATTCAGGCTCAGGAACACTCAGGATACAGTTCTTCCATCAGGGCAGCCTCTTCCCAACTGTGTTTGTAGGCACTATTCCCCTTGGCCCTAGGACTCTCCCCAAAATCATACAGCTTTCTCTCTTTGTGGGCCAGGAAGCCCACTGTGCTGTCTCCTGCTGCCCGGTCTTTCCTGCCACCACCTCTCACCGGTTTCAGGGTTACAGTATGCTCTCGCTCTCTTGCTTCCAGGAACGTCTCAGCGCAGGAATCCTAAGTCCATAGGACGCGCTCTACGCTCCTGGCTGGTCTTCCTTGGTGGTGGTAGGATCCTCCTCTCTGCTCTCTAATTGGCTCTCTTTTAAGGCAAGACTAACCAATCCCTTTGGTAGGCCACAATTACCCTATCACACAATCACCTGGGTGGGAGTTACAAGACCACTGCTAAAAAGCCCACACACAAAAGTAATTAATCGCACCAGCAGATATATCCATAAATAATATATGGTTTACTTTTGCAAGTTTAGTAAAGCTTTTACTAAAAATCATAGATACGTATTAATTGTATTTAAAAAAATACATTGAGACAGTTGAGATAATCCTTTAATCTCTTAATCTGATAAATTAAAAGATTTTCTAGTGTTGAATCAAACTTTCAGTTTTTAATATAAATCCAGCAGGTTCATTATATATTATCTTACATATGTATTTTTCGATTGATTTGCTCATGTTTTGTTTAGAATTTTTGTCTCTATATTAACGGCTTAGATTGACCCCTCCAATTTTCTTTCTTATATTGTTCTTACCTGGTTTCAATACCAAGGTTTTATTAGAAGGAGAAGTGTTTCCTGTTTTGTTTGTGGCAGATATTTAATAACTGATTCTCTTGCTTTACTAAATACAAGACTTTTCAGGTAGGCCAATTCTTCTACAGACGTTTTTTATAATATCTTCTATGGCTTTGTTCATCTAACTAAGCTTTCAGATTTATCATCAAGTTGTTAATATTTTCTTATGTTTAATTGGCTCAATCTCTTTAGTTCAGTTTATATTTTCATTTCTGGTATCATTTGAAAATTTTATTCCTATTACACTTAAACCAGTTTTTTGTTTTGTTGGGACGTTTTTAAATCTTTGTGCTTTTAATTATTAATTTTGACCTTTATCTTTTTTATCTCCTTCTTTAGTCTATTTGGATGCATTTTTTTCCCTAGTATTTTTAAGTTAGATATTTAACTCATTAATTTCCAGCATTTCTCATTTTCTACTTTATGCATTTAAAGCTATAAATTTTTCCTTAAATATCACCCTCCAAGCTTTTACATGCAACTATTTTTGCTTTTATTTCTAAGTATTTTCTAATTGCCGTATGAATTCCTTTTGACTCACAAGTTACTCAGAAATGTGGTTTTTATTTTTCCAAACGTAAGAGGTGTTCAGATTGTTTTTTTCTTTTCTTTTTTTTTTAATTTATTATATTGTGATGAAAATATACATAACAAAATATGCCATCTCAACAATTTCTTTTTTCCTCTCTCTTTTTTTTTTAAACAATTGCCATCGAGTGGATTCCGACCCCTAGCGACCCTATAGGACAGAGTTGAACTGCCCCGTAGGGTTTCCAAGGAGCCTTCTGGTTAGCAGCCAAACGCTTAACCACTACACCACCAGAGGCAAAGCTTGTTTTTGTCTTGTTGTTTTCTAATGGCTACACTGAGGTCAGAAAACACAGATTCTATGTTAGTAATTCTTGGGAATTCTTTGAGAATTGGTTTATTGCTCACTGAGTTTTCCTAATGTTCCAAGTATGAATGAAAACGTGATTTCTCCAATTTTTTAAATGTAATATTCTACATATATCCCTTGGATTAAGTTTGTTAATGTTTTAAAGAGTTAGTTTTAACGTTTTTTTCTTATTCTATTGATTACTAGGCAGGGTATGTAAAAATCTTCCATCCTCATAGTAGATATGTCAGCTTTTCTTTGCAGTTTGTTCGTTTTTTGCTTGATGTATTTTGAAGCTAGGTTTTTACATGCATACAAGTTTAGAATTGTATCTTTTTGGAAAGTAAAATTTTTATTACTCTGTAATAGCCATTTAAATCTCCAACAATATGTGTTTAATGCCAGTTTTTTTCTGATATTAATTAACTTTACCAGGTTTTCTATGACTAGTATTGGCTAGGCATATATTTTCCAAACTTTCACTTTACGGTTTCTCCATTTTTTGGTTTTAGATTTGTCACACGCAAGTAATTTATTTGGTTTGACAATTCCTATATTTTAAATTGAGTGTTTAACAGTGGTATCACTAGGGGGGTGTGAGGGATGCAGACCACACCAGGTAACACTGTCGAGAGAGGGTAGCATCAAAATGATTGTCTATATAATTTCTGTGCACTGTTTCAGCAGAAATTTATTATTTTTTATAAAAAATATCCATGTAGTTAGTTATAACAACAAATTTTTTTTCCCATAAGCCCAGCTTAGATGTATCAACATACCTACAAGGCTAAAACTGTGCTGATTTACTTTTGAGACATCTAATGCTCTCTGGTCAGAGCTGTCATTTACCCAGTTACAATGACGCTTTGAATCACTTAGTTTCATCTGCATGCACTACAAGCATATACGCTACAAGACAGTTTTCTTTCTTTTTTTTTTTTTGCAGTGTTTTTATAGTCACTGATTTGTTCAAATTTTCTGGTGTTTTTGGTACAATATTGTGGTGATTAGCATGGGGGTGACACCATGAGTTACTGCACTGGGTGACACCAATCCTAGTGATGCCACTGGTGTTTAATCCATTTATATTTTTTGGATTACTGATATATTTGAATTCATTTCTACCATCTTATTTTACAGGTTTTGTTAGGTGTGCTTTTTCTGAAGAAGGGTTCCAGTTTCTTCACATGCTCAACAACACTTGTATTATCTGTCTTTTTTATTATAGCCGTGCTAGTGGGTGTGACGTGGTATCTCATTGTGGTTTTGGTTAGCACTTCCCCTAATTGCTAATGATAAAATATGTCAAGCATATTTTCATGTGCTTCTTGGCCCTCTGTATACATTCTTTGGAAAAAATACATATTCACTTCCACTGCCCATTTTTTAATTGGGTTATTTGTCTTTTTATTATTGAATCATAAGAGTTCTTTATGTATTCTCGATACACGTCCCTTGTCAGATATATGTTTTGCAGATATTTTCTCTCATTATGTGGGATGTTCTTGGAGTTTTTAATTTCAATGAAATCCATTTAATCTATTTTTTCTTTGTTGATTTTGCTTTTGTTGAGTCTGAGAAGGCTTTGCCTAAGCCAAGGCCACAAAAATTTACTTCTTTGTTTTTTTCTAAGAATTTTTTTTTTTTTAAGTTTTAGTTCTCACATTTATGTCTATGATGTATTTGGAATTAATTTTTGTATGTGGTGTGAGGTAAGGATCCAACTTTATTCTTTTGCATGTGGATATCCAATTTTCCCAGCACCATTTGTTGGAAAGACTATTCTTTCCCATTGAATTGTCTTGGCACCTTGGTGGAAATCCATTTATCATAAAAGTGAGTGTTTATTTCTGGACTCTTAAATCTATTTAAATGATGTATTTATTTATTCCCATACCAATACCACACTGTCTTGATTTTTGTAATTTTGTCATAAGTTTTTGAATCAGGAAGTGTGAGTCTTCTAGTTCTGTTCTTTTTCAAGATCACTTTAGCTATCTTGAATCCTTTGCATAGCAATATAAATTTTAGAAAGAGCTTTCCAATTTCTGCAAAAAAATTAAAAAAAGAAACTAGCTGGAATTTTCATAACAATTGTGTTGAATCTGTAGATCAATATGGGAGTACTGCCATCTTCACAATATTAAATCTTCTGATACATGAACATAGGATATCTTCCCATTTATTTAGGCCTTGTTTTATTTCTTTCAACAATGTTTTGTAGTTTTCAGAGTATAAGTTTTGAACTTTTGTTAAATTTATTCCTAAATCTTTTATTCTTTTGATGCTATTATAAATTGAATTGTTTCATTAATTTCATTTTTAGATTGTTCATTTCTACTGTATTGTACAATTGGTTTTCTGTGTATTGATCTTATACCATGCAATCTTGCTGAATTGTTTTATTGCTGGTAATAGCTAGTAATGATTTTTGTAGGATTTTATATATACAAGATAATGTCATCTGTAAATATAGATTGTTTATCTTCTTCCTTTTTTAACCTGAATATGCCTTTTTCTTGCCTAATTGCTCTGGCTAGAACCTCCATTATAATGTTTAATGAAGTGATGAGAAAGCACATCCTTGTCTCCTTCCTGATCTTATGGGGAAGGCTTTCAGTCTTTCATCATTAAGTATGATGCTGTTTGTGGGTTTTTCTTAGAAGCCCATTATCAGATTGAGAAATTTTCTGTCTATTTCTAGTTCACTGGGTGTTTTTAATCAAGAAAGTATGTTAGATTTTGTCAAATACTTTTTGCTTCTGCTGAGACAATCATGTGGTTTTGTCCTTTGTTGTATTAATATGGTGTATTACATTAATTCAAGATGTTCAACTGATCTCACATTCCTGGGATAAATCCTATTAGGCCGCGGTGTACATAATTCTTTTTATATAATGCTGAATTCGGTTCTCTAGTATTTTGTTTATGACTTTTGCATCTATATTCATAAGAGATATTGGTCTATAGTTTTCTTTTCTTGTGATGTGTTTGTCTGGTTGTGATATGAAGGTAATATTGGCATCCTGGAATTAATTGGGGAGTGTTTCCTCTTATTTTTTTTAGCAGATTTTTAAAGGGTTGGTATTAATTATTCTTTAAATATTTGGTAGAATTCACTAGTAAGAACTAACTGTGATTGAGTTTCTCTTTGTGTGACATTTTTAAAGTATTAATTCAATATCATTATTTGTTAAAGCTGTGTTTTGTATTTTCTATTTCTACTTGAGTATGTTTCAATAGTTTGTGTCTTTCAAGGAGTTTGTACATTTCATCTAGTTATCTAATTTGTTGACATACAGTTGTATCATAGTATTCCCCTACAATATGTATTTTTTAACTCTGTAAGGTTAGTATTGATGTCCCTTTTTCCACTCATGATTTTAATAATTTGTGTTTTCTCATTCTCTCTCTCGCCAATATTGTTAATTTTTTAAAACAGCCAACTTTTGGTTTTGTTGATTTTTCTCTATTGCCTTCTCTTTTCAATTTCATTCATTTCTGCTTTAATCTTTATAAGTTTCTGTGGCTTGATTTAGGTTTAGATTGCTCTTCTTTTTTTAACATGTATTTTTAAAAATTCTAAAATTAACCAATATATTTTTCTCAACCAATACAAGGACCTTGGAACATTAAACTCTGATCACCCCCTCCATGATTTATAGGCTATCCTATCATTATTTATAGGCTCTTCTTATTCACATACTTTAGCTTATCTTATTTTGTTTTAGCCTCAGAAAGTAGACATTATTATAACTGTTTCAAAATTCATTTTTTATATTTGTCCGTGTTTACAGTTTTCTTTTTCCTTTCTTTCTTGCTGTCTTTATCATATATGTGCCTTCTGGGCTTTTCCTTTTTTCTGGAAGAAATCCAGGAAAATATTTTAGATCTTTTGGTAATAAATTTTTATATTAAATCTTAATACATCATTATTTTATCCTCATTCTTGAAAGAAGGTTTCAATTTGTATACAATTCTAGGTTAACATTTATATTCACCTAGCACCAGAAATATATCATTTCTCTGTCCTCTACTTTCCATTGTTGTTGGTAAATCAGTTGGTAATCTAATTTTTATTCCTTAGATAATCTGTCTTTTTAATTTCTGTTTGTGGTGTTCTGTGGTTTTACTCTGATGGGTTAAAGTGTGAATTTCTTCTTATTTCTCTTGCTTGTGTCTCACTGAGTTTCTTAAAACTGATGATTTTATCTTTCATGAATTCTGAGAAACTCTCAAATATCTCAACAAATATTAACTCTCATTTTCTCTAGTTTATATCCTCAAAGATCTGATTGGACCTAAATTTAGGTTTTCTTAATTTGTCCTCCATATCTTTACTCTTTCTGCATATTTTCCACCTCTTTGTCCCTCTTTGCTATAATTTAGGTAATTTTTTTCAGATCTATATTTCATTACTTTAATTCTCTCTTAAATTGTATCTAATCTGCTGTTTAACCAATTCAATGCATTTCCAATCTCAGCTTTATCTGGGTGTTTTACAAATCTGTCTGATGTTTTTGATAGTATATTTTTCCTTGAAAGTATTTTGATAATTTTTAACACATTAAATATATTTTTAATATTCTGTTAAGATAATTCCAAGAACTGCAGTCTTTTTATGTTTGATTCTGTGTTGTTCTTGTTGTTTGTTTTGCTTTTTTTTTTTTAAAGATGTCTCTTGCTCAGTCATTTTTTTTACATCTGTTTTATAATTTTTTTTTTTTTTTAGATTACTATTGTTGGAATGTTGTTTATGGGAAATCCTCAAGTCATTGGTTTAACCTGCTTTATTTAAATTTGCTTCTTCTAAGTGCCTGGGAAAAATGCTAGTCTGTGAGTACTTTTTCTGTGTGCTCAGATTGGAGAATTTATGAGTCACACAGGTAGTATGAATTCTAATGTTAAATCTGTTTTTGTAATTCATTTTGTGGTTTATGACATCTTTTCTCTCTACCCAGAACCAACATTTAGATATATGTTTCATCTTATTATTACATGGAGCATTATGATATTCAGTGTTTTGGCTCAGTGCAGGGATCTTGATCAATTTTCACCTTGTATGAGCTTTGATTCCTGTCTTCTGTATTGTGACCCATTAAAATCTGAAACGCTTGGCCAAGAGAGTGTAGTGAACAGATATAGGCTTTCATAATTCTCTAGATTTGAAATTTTTCCTCATTTTCAGCCTCTGAGGATTTTCCTCAATTTATTCCAGTTTAGGAATGAATTTTGAAGAAATTTTAAAAATAATTTATCCAGCACTTTTAGATGTTCTGCACTATGAGGTTCTTTAGAATTTGTAGTATGTCACAATGCAGAAAAAAATCTGGACTTCTCATATTAATAGAGAAGCGCCCTTTATCCATAAAATACTACTTGTAATCTTGAACATCTGGCACACAGATGAAATATAGCCACCAAGAAGAAAAGTGGAAAAACAAAAGCAAAGAAACCTCTGAAAAAACCATTGACCAAAATTTCATGTACTTTATAGTACAAGCCATGAGTCAATGACAGTTGGTTTAAATCAATAATGTTGTTTCATTGCAACTAAGTTTATTTACTTATTTTTTGTTTTCTTAGGTCTCAGTACATAACAAAACAAAAAAATTAGATGGGATGAGGTAGTGATGGAGCAACAGGGAAATCTGTTAATTGAAAGTATAACATTATGTATTTGACTAAGGATACCAAAAGATAAAAAGCCATCACAGGTTAGAAAATCCAGTGTTATGGGATCATTCAATAAAGGGGCAAGAAGCACTAAACACCTCATTCAACGGGCCAGTGTACAGTATCATGAAAAACACGATTTGTCTCTGAGCAATGATTAAATTGCCAAGAGATATTTAGATGCTATTAAAACTATGTAAGGACTTTATTTAGCTTGAAATATACATATAATGAAAAAGATTTATATTTCTACATTTGTTCAACAAATATTGAACTCCTACTGTGTGCCAACAATGGTGAACACGACAGGCAAGCCATATCCTTACAATTACAGTAGTAAATTCTTGAAGGAAATAAAAACCCCAGAGAACCATTTATCCAGATGCATTGCTTATGTTATGTGACTGAAGCTACAGGGGATTTTATGGAAGAACATGTAAAGTCATATCCTTCAAAATAACAAATGGAAATATTAAAATACTTCAAAAAGCTGTATACTATTTGCTTAAAAGAAAAAAGCAAAACTCAAATATTTCTATATGCCAGTGATGGTATGGGTAAATTAGAATCATACTTTTAAATACTAGAGTTATACATAACCATTGAAATAATATTTGTGAGAAATTATCAATGATGTGGAAAAAGTGTATATAGAGATGTGAAATTAAAAGAAAGAGTGGGGCACACCAAACAGGGTGGTGATATGAAGCATGAACTATACTTTTCTATAATTTGTTTAGTTTTCCACAATGAGAAGACTGTGTTGGACGAAGCCTCGTTTGTGGTTTTAATGGTATCTACTTGAAGTGGACTTGGGACCCAGGTGGAAGTGAACTCCACTTACCTCCCTCTACCTCCCTCTAAGTGTCCTATATCCCTTGTCATGCCGAGCTTGAGTGGGAATATGGTGAAAAAGAAAATAACACTAAAGCTCTAGGCTTCAGGATAAAGGAGTAGGTGGCAATTAGAAGGAAAAGAGCCTGCAAAACATAAAATTTTCTTACCCTACATTTATCCAAGTGCACAACAAAAGACTATACACCTAGGCTTAACTCGGTTGTATATCATTATTCTTTAAGATTCCCTCACATGATAGTAAAGCATTGTGTCTGTGCTCCATTGTGGTGGATGGAAGGGGGCAAACATAGCAGTGGCTGGGTTCAGTAATCATTCAGGCCATTTTCTTTTCTCTGCCACCCGTCTTTTGTATCAGTTTGGGATAGAGGTAGAAGCAATGAGATAGGCAAAGCAAATGACAGTAGGTAACTGGGCTGGAGGATGCTATGCTTGAGCTGTGCTATGTACACATTTAATCATGGTGAGACAATCAGGATTTTTGGTGAGACCTTTGAAGTAATAGCAATGAAAACTTTTTGGACAATTACTTCTCAATTTCAGTCTTAGTTTTGTGTACAACACTTGAACGGATTGATATTGAAAATATTAGTTTGAGCTAAATCACCTTTTTGCCTTTACTTTTTTTAGAAGTTTGTATTTCAGTTATAAAAACCAGTTGGATGTGAAGATTCGTCAGTCATTTTAAGGAAAAGAAGAGAAATAATTCACTGATTCTTCCTTTTATTTATTTATGTTTTAATCTCAGATTGCTGATAGTTGCTTCCTATAATATTTTATCTTGTTTTCTACTACTTAAAAAGGAGATGAAGAAATTAGCATTTATTGAGCGCCTACTATGTAAAATTAAAACAAGTACATGAGAGATAAAGTATGACCTCTTGTATATCCCACCTGAATTTGGAGACTTTCTCAACAATAGATTTGATGCATTGAACACTAATGACTGAAGACTAGACAAGTTGTGGAAGGACATTATACATGAAGAAAGAGAAAGGTCATTAAAAAGATGGGAAAGAAAGAAAAGACCAAAATGGATGTCAGAAGAGACTCTGAAACTTGCTCCTGAACAAACTGTAGCTAAAGTGAATGGAAGAAATGATTAAGTAAAAGAGCTGAACAGAAGATTCAAAGGGCATCTCGAGAAGACAAAGTAACATATTACAGTGAAATGCGCAAAGACGTGGAGTTAGAAAACCAAAAGGAAGAACACAATCAGCATTTCTTAAGCTGAAAGAACTGAAGAAAAAATTCAGGTTGTAGTACTGAAGGATTCTATGGGCAAAAGGAGCCCTGGTGATGCAGTGGTTAAGAGCTTGGCTGTGAACCAAAAAGTCTACAGTTCAAATCAACAAGCTGCTCCTTGGAAGCCCTATGGGGCAGTTCTAAACTGTCCTATAGGGTCACTATGACTCATAATCGGCTCAATAGCAACAGGTTTGGTTTGGTTTTTGTTTTATGGGCAAAATATTGAATGATGCAGGAAGCATCAAAAGAAGATGGAAGGAATACAGAGTCACTGTACCAAAAAGAATTGGTCAGCTTCACCCATTTTAGGAGGTACCATATGATCAAGAGCCCATGGTATTGAAAGAAGAAGTCCAAGCTGCACTGAAGGTATTGGTGAAAAACAAGGCTTCAGGAATTGATGGAATACCAATTGAGATGTTTCAACAAATGATGCAATGCTGGAAGCATTCACTCTTCTATGCCAAGAAATCTGGAAGATAGTTACTTGGCCAAGTGACTGGAAGAGATCTATATTTGTGTCCATTCCAAAGAAAGGTGATCCAACAGAATGTGGAAATTATTGAATAATATCATTAATGTAAAATTTTGCTGAAGATAATTAAAAAACAGTTGCAGCAGTACATTTACTGGGATCTGTCAGAAATTCAAGTCAGATTCAGAAGAGGATGTGAAACAAGGGATATCATTGTTGATGTCAGATGGATCAGAGAATACCAGAAAGATGTTTACCTGTGTTTTATTGATTGTGCAAAGGCATTCTACTGTGAGGATCATAGCAAATTATGGATGATGTTGTGAAGATTGGGAATTCCAGAACACTTAATTGTGCTCATGAGGAACCTGTACATAGATCAAAAGGCAGTCATTCAAACAGAACAAGGGGATACTGCATGGTTTAAAAATCAGGAAAGGTGTGTGTCAGGCTTGTAACCTTTCACTGTACTTATTCAATCTGTATGCTAAGCAAATAATCTGAGAAGCTGGACTATATGAAGAAGAATGCGGCATCAAGATAGGCGGAAAACTCATTAACAACCTGCTATGATATGCAGATGACACAACCTTGGTTACTGAAAGTGAAGAGGACCTGAAGCACTTCTTACTAATGAAGATCAAAGACTACAGACTTCAGTATGGATTACACCTCAACATAAAGAAAACAAAATCCTCACAACTGGACCAATAAGCAACATCATGATAGTTGGAGAAAAGATTGAAGTTGTCAAGGATTTCATTTTACTTGGATTCACTATCAACAACCATGGAAGCAGCAGTAAGAAATCAAAGGACGCATTGCATTGGGCAAATTGGCTGCAAAAGACCTCTTTAAAGTGTTGAAAAGCAAAGATGTCACTTTAAGGACTACGTGCACCTGACCCAAGCCATGTTGTTTTCAATTGCCTCATATACATATGAAAGCTGGACAATGAATAAGGAAGACTGAAGAAGAATTGATGCCTTTGAATTATGGTGTTGGCAAAGAATATTGAATATACTATGGACTGCCAGAAGAACTAACAAATCTGTCTTGGAAGAAGTACAGCTAGAATGCTTCTTAGAAGCAAGGATGTGGAGACTTCATCTCACCTAATTTGGACATGTTATCAGGAGGAACTAGTCCCTGGAGAAGGACATCATGCTTAGTAAATTAGAGGGTCAGCAAACACCCTCAATGAGATGGATTGACACAGCGGCTGCAAGAATGGTCTCAAGCATTACAGCAATTGTGAGGATGGCAAAGGACCGGGCAGTATTTCATTCTGTTGTACATAGGGTAGCTATGAGTCAGAACCAACTCGATGGCACCTAACAACAACAACTTGTATGAAATATCCATAATAGGCAAATGCATAGAGACCAAAGTTTATTAGTGGTGTCTAGGGGGCAATGGTGGAGAGGAAATGGGGGAGTATTGCTTAGGGGTTACTGAGTTTTTTTTAAGTGATGAAAAATTTGGGAACAGACTGTGGTGATTGTTGCCCAACATGGTGAAGGTAATTAATGTCCCTGAGTTGTAAACATAGAAATGGTTAAAATGGGAAATGTTTTGTTAGCTAGATTTGTTGTATATGTCTAAGTTGAAAAAGCAAACGCTTCTTATATATATTTCACTACAAAAAAAATTGGCTTGAGAGTCCCTTGAAAGTTATTTATTAAAATGTTTCCTGCTACCACCAACGCTAATTAATATTTTATTTACATTTAACTCTGGACCTGCCTGAGTGTCTACTTCTCAGTCTTTTAATTGTAAAAGGGATGGCAAATAAATAAGATTCATATTACCTGGAAAGTTCACACTATTAATCTTTGTTTGAATCCTAAGAATTGGTTAAAATAAAAACAAAATTGACTGATTGTACTTTTAGTTTTTCTAATTTCTACATTTTTTTTTTTTTGGAAAGCATTTTCACGTTTAGTAAGATGATTAAGTGTAGGAGTAGCTGAAGGGAAGAGTCAGTGAAGTGCCTGACCTGGAGAGCTAACTAAGCAGGTCTAGGAATCTTTTTGGAGGGTTGAAAAGAGTGGTTTCATAGGGTAGTTCTATATAGCACAAAAGCAGGTATTTCCTTTTGCCACTTTTTTTTTCAGAATACATTCTAGTGGCTGGATTGGCCCCTAGGAAGATAATCAGATACCTGTTAATCCAGACTTGACAGAACTTGGGGTGCTTCTCTGATCGTTGCCATGTGTAACTGGCATTTGGCATTTACAGTATTGTGCAGTTCCATTCTTCAGGAGTTATTAGATATGTAAGAATCAGGGTGTGGCAATAAATAAGACATTTTTCTCCCTCTAAACAGAATTGGGAGCCCTGGTGGTGCAGTGATTAAGAGCTTGGCTGCTAACCAAAAGGTCTGCAGTTAGAATCCACCAGCCGCTCCTTGGAAACCCTATAGGGTAGTTCTACTCTGTCCTATAGTGTCGCTATGAGTCTGAATCAACTTGATGGCAACGAGTTTTAAGCAGAATTGGTAGAGCAGAGGGAGGTGACACTTAAAAACCCAACTTCACTATGTTGTGGTAAGTGCAGGAGAAACTCCAGTTAGCTGAGACTCAGTCTTACATCATCATCTGTGAATTCATCATACTGTGGTGACTTGTGTGTTGTTCTGATGATGGAAGCTATGTCACTGGTATTTCAAATACCTTCAGGGTCACCTACGGTGGACAGGTTACAGCAGAACTTCTATATGAAGACAGATTAAGAAGAAAAGTGTTTCGATATACTTCCAAAAATTTGCCAGTGAAAACCTCATAGCTCGCAACAGAACATTGTCTGTAAAGCTTGCTTTGGACATGTCATCAGGAGGGGTTAATCACTGAAGGAGGACATTGTGTTTGGTAAAGTGGAGGGCCAGCAAGGGTGAGAAAGACACTTGGTGAGATGGACTGGCACAATAGCTGCAACGGTGGACTCGAACATGCTAGCAATTGTGAGGGTGATGCAGGATTGGGCACTATTTTGTTCTGCTACATATACAGTTGCCGTGAGTTGGAGTCTACTTGATGGCAACTAACAATAACAACAACAATCATGAGAGTGATGCCGATCACCTTTGGCATATTCGATTATTTAGAAGCAAGTTACGGTTCTGTCTGAACTCAAGGGGAGGGGGCAAGGGCATGGCTTATTGGAGTGTGTTCACCACAGTGGGAAATGCAGTTTTTAGTCTTCTAGGCTCCACAATTCAGAAATTGAGTTGTTGAAAGAGCCAGTATGTTGTATCTCCATCGTCTGTTTTAGGACAGGCAAATGGTCCAGTGTGGTTGACAACTAAGACACCTGGGAAGGGTAGAAGCTGAGTTATAAAGTGTCTAGTATGCCCCAGTAAAGAGAATTCAATTGCCTTCAACAGGGACCCTGTGAAGCCTTTAAGCAAGGAAGTCATATAATCAAATAAGAATTTTAGAAAGATCATTTTGATGACAATTTAAAGAAAGTATTAGTTTTAATTGCTGTACAACAAATTACCACAAATTTATCAGCCTAAAACAATTCACATTTATTGATTCTTGGTTCTCTAGGTCAGAAGTCTGGGTGGGTTCTCTGGGAAGGTTCTCTCCTCAGGGTCTCAGAAGGCCCAAATCAAGATGTTGGTTGGGATGGGTTCTTATCTGCAAACCCATGGATTCAGCTTCCAAGCTTCAGGTGGTTGGCCAAATTCAGCTCTTTTTGACTGTAGGACTGTGGTCACCATGTTGTTGCCGGCTGACCGTAGGGGACCTCTTTCAGCTACTTGAGGCTACTTTCAGGGCCTTCCACAGGGTCCCCCTCATCTCAGCAGTGGAGAACCTCCCTCATATCAAATCCTTCTTTCGCTTTGAATCTCTCTGACTTACTCTTCTGTCACTAGCTGGAAAAACAACAACAACAACTCATTGTTTCTAAGGGCTCAGGTGATGGAGGAAGGCTCAACCACTACTCTCCTTATCTTAAGATCAAAAAATTATTAATATTAACTGTATCTCCAAGATCTTTTGCAATATTATATAAAATAATCACAGGAGCGATATATCACCTCTTCACAGGTTTTGCCCTCACTCAAAGGGAGGAGATTATTACAAGGATGAGGTTCATTGGGGGCCATTCTTAGAATTCTACCTACCACAAATAGAAGATGAGAAGTGATTGGATGTGACTACCTGGGAGGGGTTCACTACAGGTGAAGCTGCCCATTGAAATCTTAAGTAGCAGGCTGATTACTCAAGCTCCTCAGGTTTATATATCAGCATAGACTATCAGAAGGGGATTTTACTTGAGTATTTTAAGAAGACAATGAAAAGAATTGCTACATATGACTGAGCTCGGGCTCCATAGCGGGAAATCATAAACAACTTTCTACAAATGGTATGCAATATATTTTTATATTAGTTTCTAGTTCCATATCACTAAGTTGTTGGCGCCTACCTTTAATCTGTGAATCTGGTAAATGGCCTCTGATCTGGTTCTGTGTGGTGGCATTGCTCCTCCCTTCCCCTCTTCAGCTGTTGGTGATGGAAGAATTCTTGTTTCCGGGGCCTGTTACTCAGTCATGACCTTTACTTCTATATTTTCTTAAAACACCACCTTCAAGCACCAAGTCCCATATATCCCTTTGTTGTACCCAATATGTTCTGCAGAGCCGTAGCTGTCTCTTTACACATTAGAAAAAGCCTCCTTTTTTGTTGCACTCTGTAACTCAGAGGTGATGGTTTAATGGTCTGCTTTTAAACCAAAGAACATTAGCTACACCTGAAAATACACACCATAAAGTGAAATGAACCAGACAATTGAGACAAAGGATAGGAAAAAAGTACAGTGGTTAAACATATCAATTATCTATAAAACTTAGTAAAATTAAATATTAATTTGCTATTTTTTCCTCATTTTTTTCATGTAAAACATTTCACTTTAAGAAGAAATAATATATAGTTTTCTTAATATTATGAGTTAAGACAACCTAACTTTATTTTTTTTATTTTTTATTTTTTTTCATTTTATATCCCTGTCTACTTTATTTATTTATTTATTTTTTTAATATATATTTTATTGTACTTCAGGTGAAAGCTTACAGAGCAAATAGTTTCTCATGAAATAGTAGTACACATGTTGTTTTTTGACATTGGTTAACAACCCCACAACGTATTAAGCCTCTAAATTCTCAACCTTTTTTTTTGATGAAAATTACAGATGGCCAAAGATACACCGTTTCAAAAATTTCTACATTCACAGTTCAGTGACATTGACTACGCTCTTCCAACTGTGCTGTTATTCTCACTTAAGATGAAGGCTTACAGAAAAAATAGTTTTTCATTTAACAGTTACTACACATGTTGCCCTATGACAATGGTTAACAATCTCACAGCACATCAAGAATATCCTTACTCCACCTTGTGTTCCCTATCACCAGGGGGCTTCCTTGTCCCCTTCTGTCTTCTGGACCTTGTCAGTGGACTATTGTACCTCTTTAGTCTCATTTGTTTATTTATTTATTTATTTATTTATTTATTTTTATTTTATTTAAACACCATCTCAAAACTTTTTACTTACACATTTAAGTGATATTGACTATGCTCTTCCAATTGTGCTGCCATTCTCGCCCAAGATGAAGGCTTACAGGACAAAACAGCCTCCCATTTAATAGTTACTACAAATGTTGCCCTATAGCAGTGGTCAACAATCTCACAATACATCGACAGTGTCCTTATTCAATTTGTGTTCCTTATCATCAGTTTCCTACTCTCCCTCTGCCTTCTGGCCCTTGTCACCGGACTCCTGTACATCGTTAGTCCCATTTAGTTTTACTGGGGTGTCCATTCCCAGGCTTAACATCGAACCTTGAAGGTAACTTCCCCTCTGAGCTGAAAGGGTGTCTGGGGGCCACACTCTCGAGGTTTCTCTAGTATTCTTTAGGCCAGTATATCTGGTCTTCTTTTTTTTTTTTTTTTTTGGGAGTTAAAATTATACTCTACATCCTACTCCAGCTCTGCCCAGAACCCTCTGTTGTGATCCTGGTCAGAGGAGTCATTGGTGGTAGCCGGGCACCATCCAGCTGTACTGGGCTCAGTCCCGTGGAGGCCTTGGTAGCTGTGGACCATTAGTCCTTCGGACTAATCTTTTCCTTGTATCCTGTTCTCTTCGTTCTCCCTTGTTCCCGAAGGGATGAGATCAGTGGAGTATCTTAGATGGCCGCTCATAGGCTTTTAAGACCCCAGACACTACTCACCAAGGTAGAATGTAGAGCATTATCTTTATAAGTAGTGTCATGCCAATTGAGCTAGATGTTCCCCGAGATCATGGTCCCCAGAGCCCTCCGTCCAACAACTCAGTCCCTCGGGGGGTTTGGATGTGTCTATAGGGCCTCCATGACCTTTCCTTGTGCAGGGACAACCTAACTTTAGATTGTAAACAGCATAAGCTTTAGTCATTGTTTCTTCAAAGAAGAGAGTATTTGCACACCCATAGTCCCAGAATACTAGGTAGGGCTACATAAGGATAAAGGAAGTTTTGGCCTCTGCCCTCAAAAAGCATACAACATGCATGCATGAAAAAGACATAGGAACTCTAAGACAGTAATACATCAGTGCTAACCAATACAGTGTAGGTGTTGCTGTAGGGTCACTGTAGGGTCACTATGAGTTGGAATTGACTCGATGGCAACGAGTTTGGTTTTTTTGGAATGATTGGTGCTTAAAACCAAAACAAACAAAAAAACTGTTGCTGTCCAGTCAATTCCGACTCATGGTGACCCAGTAGGATAAAGTAGAACTGCCCCATAGGGTTTCCAAGGCTGTAACTTTTACAGAAGCAGACTGCCATATCTTTATCCTGTGGAGCAGCTGTTGGGTTCCAATCGTCGACCTTTCTATTAGCAACTGAGGCTTAATCCCTGCACCACCAGGGCTCCCTGAATGGTGCTTACAACCTAATAAATTTTGTTACTGAGGCACTTTATATGAGTTGTCAATATTCTGGTTATCTGTTGTTGTATAACAAACCCCTCAGGACTTAGTGGCTTAAACAATAACTATGTTATTGGTGTGCTGGAACCAGCTTTTACTGACTCGAAAGAACAGATTGTTAAACTTGTTAGATTTGTTAAACACAGATATTATGAAAGTTAAATTATATAAACTTTATAATTAAATACTTTATATTAAAAATAAATCCTCAAAACTCAATACTTCCTAATTATTTTACTACATTTTTCTATTATCTGTGTTCTTGGGCTTATTTATATCTATTGTATGGTGCAAATACTATGCAGTGGTGAGCTATTTCACATCTTTTCCCAAATGTGCACTCAGTGACATCACATTGGTAGCTTGAACTTGCTCCTGGTGAGAGTATTTACACCATGGGAAGCAGCAAATGCTTCACACCAGGGCTTAATTTATTGTTTTGTTGATCGTCTAGAATAGGGGTCAGCAAATTCTGTCTGTAAAGACTCAGATAATAAATATTGTGGACTTTGTGTACCATATAAACTGGATTGAAACTACTCAGCTCTGTCATTGTAGCATGAAAGCAGCCATATACAGTATATGAATGAATGAGTATAGCAGTGTTCTAGTAAATCTTTATTTACAAAAATAGGCAACAGGCTGACCCATTGCCCTAGTTTGCTGACTCATGGTCTACACTTAAGAGAGTAATGGATAAAATGCTAATAGTGAAGATTTAAAAGTGTGTTGTATCCATAGCTGTTACATTGTGAATAGCATAAAAAATTGAGGAAATATTCTTCCAGGATTTAAAAATAATTACCTGATCTAGGGGAAAAAAAATTGTTCATTTCATTGTTTAATGAGTGAAGGTGTAACATACATGTTTGTTGTTTCACTTTCATTCTACTCTGTAACATAAACAAAAATATCAATTAACATTAATGTTGGAAGTACCTTTGTTTAGAGAGAATATACATCTGCTTTTACAGAAGGCCACCAACCTGAAACCATTAAATATTTACCAACACACCATTGATTATACCTTAGGGTATTATAGGTTAGGAATTTGGGCAGGGCTTGGCTGGGCGAGTCTTCTGTTCCACATGGCATTGACTAAGGTCACTTAGTGGTATTCATCTGGTAGATGGGCTAGTCTGGAGCATTTAAGATGGCTTCATTCATATATCTTTGGCCATGGCAGAAATGGCTGAAAGATTGGGTTTAGCTGGGACTGTTAATCAGAATAGCTACACTTGGCTTCTCTGGCACGTGGTGCTCTCAGGTAGTTTGACTTCCTTCATGGCGGCTGTAGGCTCCCAGGAAGTTCCAAAGACCTGGGGTGGGGACAGAGGGGAAGCTGCTAGGCTTTTTATGGCCTAGCTGTGAAATTCCCATAAAGTCACTTCTGCAACTTTCTGTTGGTGAAAAAAATCACTAAGGCCAATCCAGACTGAAGGGGATGGGAATTAGACTCTGCCTCTCAATAGAAGGAGTAACACAGATTTAATGGCTATCTGTACTCTACCGTTCCCAGTTTTCTCACTCAGGGAACCAGAATCTAAAAACCAAGCAAAAATTTTAGTTTCTTTTTTAATACTGCAAACCATATGTTAATCATAACTATTCATATTTTGGTTATCTCTCTGTCACTATGTGCACACAAAAACACATTTCACATAGGTGAACATATATTCTATAGTTCTTTATTCTTCTTAGTCTGGTTATTACTGTACCCCAAAATTTGGCAGTATAAAACTGTAACCATTTTATTATGCTTAGATTCTGTGGGTCAGAGATTTGGACAATGTTCAGTGGGGACAGCTTGTCTGTGCTCCACAATGTATAGGAAAAATGAAAGTATTTTTCTCCATTTAATTTTTCTATACTGTCTTTCTGACACTGATTAAATATGTCTAAGATTACCTTCTCATTCTATCAGATCTCCTAACATCTCTTTCATGTTTTCCATCTTCTTATCTCTATAATTGGTGCATTTTTGGTAATTTCTTTGGATATATCTCCCAGCTCACTTGTCCACTTGGGTATAATCTGCTGTTTGTCCTTTTCATTAGGTTTTGATTTCAACAAATATATTTTTTTACTTTTAGAAGTCCCTCTTACTTTTTTTTTCCCCCAATCTGCTTTTTATTCCTGATAATTTCTTCTTGTATGCTCATTTATATTTATACATGACTCTTCTTGGCTTTTTATGTGACAATATCAGTATCTGCAGACCTTGGGGATCTGTATGTTGTTTCTACCAATTATGACTAATTGTGGCTTCCACTATAACTAACCTTGGTTTTAATTGTAAACTCATGGGTTGATCTTAATTTGTGGGAATCCTGTGGCCCTGAATCAGGGAAAATTTTGTTTAGAGAGAATATGCTTCTGCCTTTAACAGAAGGCCACCAACCTGCAACCACATTTGTCCTCTTTGATGATATTGTCTCAGTAGGGGAGAATGAGGCTAAATTTCCCATCTCTCTACTAGCCCAAGACTCTGAATCCTAACAGTGTCCCTTCTTTAACTTAGTTCCCTACCACTTAGCTCCCAGCTCACTTTCCTTTCCTCCTTTTCTTTTTGCTCTTTTATTGTTTATGAAGTTGGGAGGGAAGGGAGTTCTTGGAAACTTCTCTCCCCTCTGTGAGATATGTCCAGTGAAAGCTACAGCTGTTTCTCATTGGAATGAATCCTCACACACCTCACTGGCCGTAAAGCTGCATCAGAATCAGACTTTGAATTGTGCAGACCCAAGGCTGTGATTACATTGCATTTGTGATACTATTAAATATTTTTTTATGGTGGCAAAAAATCATTATCTATCTACCCACCTACCTACCTATGTATCTATATTTACTTATTTCTCACTCTGCCCATTGAGTTTTGGGTAAAGGTAGCAGAAGATATGATTACTAAGGGGATATTGATCAATGCTTTGAGGTTAGTGGGACTTCAAGAAGTAGAAGAAGGCTGAATGTGTATATTTTAAAACTTTATTTTTCTAAATTTTATTTTACTTTTTTATATTTACTGCAGAAATAAATTGATTTTAATAAATATCTAATTAAAAATAGGATAGTAGTACAGAACAGGAATACTTCATATTTATTGGTCACCAGGAGGCCTTCTTTCATGGCAAATAATATTCCTAGGAAATTATTTCATTAAGAGCAATTATATTGATTGTAGGTATTTGTAGAAACAATGCTGAATGAGGAATAGCACTTCAGATTTGGTGTATAAAAATGTTCCTCAATGATCTAAATGATCTACTTACACGTACCTATCAAGGCCAGAATTTGTTTTCCCCTCTTTTGTGATTGTCCAAGCACGTGTACATTCTTCAATTAATTGTTTACAAGGATATCTCCCCAACTGAAGAATCAGACTGAGGGCATGCTACATTTTATTCACTTTGTAGCCCCAGTATTTTTGTATCCCAGAGCAATGCCTCCTGTACAGTAGTTAGGCAATGATTGTTTATTAAATAAAAAGCAAAAGAGATATCTGGTTAGGAACTTTTTCTAGAAAATTAAAGCTTATGATGAAAAATGAGGCAATTTGTTAGTATTAAGACCTTTTTTTTTTTTAACTCAGGATAAAAGTAATAAAACTTTCCATCTTTACAATGTTTCTTTCCTAACTTCAGTCATTGTAGCTCTGATTGTTGTTAGGTGTCATCAAGTTGGTTCTGACTCATAGTGACCCTATGTACGACACAGAATGAAATTCTGCCCAGTCCTTCACCATCCTCACAATTGTTGTTATGCTTGAGCCCATTGTTGCAGCCACTGTGTCAATCCATCTCGTTGAAGGTCTTCTTTTTCACTGACTGTCTGCTTTACCAAGCATGATGTCCTTCTCCTGGGACTAGTTCCTCCTGATAAAATGTCCAAAGTATGTGAGACAAAGTCTCACCGTCCTTGCTTCTGTTGAGCATTCTGGCTGTACTGCTTCCAAGACAGATTTGTTGGTTCTTCTGGCAGTCCATGGTATATTCAACATTCTTGCCAACACCATAATTCAAAGGTATCAATTCTTTTTTAATCTTCCTTATTCATTGTACAGCTTTCACAGGCATATGAGGTGATTGAAAACACCATGGCTTGGGTCAGGCTTACCTTAGTCCTTAAAGTGACATCTTTGCTCTGGTTATGAATATAAAAAAAAAAAAAGAGAATTTCAAAGGAGAAGTTGAATCATGGGTGAATAGAAATAGGAAAAAAAATTTTTTTTGTTTATTTTTTAACTTTATTTATTTATTTATTGTACTTTAGGTGAAGGCTTATGGACCAAATAGTTTCTCATGAAACAGTAGTACACATGTTGTTTTATGACATTGGTTAACAACCCCACAACATATCAACCCTCTAACTTCTCAACCTTTTTTTTTTTTTGGTGAAAATACACATAGCCAAAGATACACACCATTTCAAAAATTTCTACATGCACAGTTCAGTGACATTGTGACATTCGAATTATGCTGTTATTCTCACTTAAGATGAAGGCTTACAGAACAAAATAGTTTCTCATTTAACAGTTACTACAAATGTTGCCCTATGACAATGGTTAACAATCTCACAACACATCAACAATATCCTTACTCAGCCTTGGGTTCCCTATCACCAGCTTCCTTGTCCCCTTCTGCTTTCTGGCCCTTGTCACTGGACTACTGTACCTCGTTAGTCTCATTTGGTTTTACGGGGCTGTCCACTCCCAGGCTGAACAGTGAACCTCGGAGGTAACTTCACCACTGAGTTAAAAGGATGTCTGGGGGCCATACTCTCGGGGCTTCTCCAGTCTCCTTTAGGCCAGTAAATCTGGTCTTTTTTTGTGGGTTAGAATTATGCTCTACATCCTTCTCCAGCTCTGTCCAGAACCCTCTGCTGTGATCCTGGTCAGAGCAGTCAGTGGTGGTAGCCAGGCACCATCTAGCTGTAGTGGACTCAGTCCGGTGGAGGCCTTGGTAGCTGTGGACAGTTAGTCCTTTGGACTAATCTTTTCCTTATATCCTGTTCTCTTCATTCTCCCTTGCTCCCGAAGGGATGAGACCAGTGTAGTATCTTAGGTGGCCGCTCACAGGCTTTTAAGACCCCAGACACTACTCACCAAGGTAGAATGTAGAACACTGTTTTTATAAGCTGTGCCATGCCAATTGAGCTAGATATTCCCCGAGACCATGGTCCCCACAGCCCTTTGCCCAGCAATTCAGTCCCTCAGGGAGTTTGGATGTGTCTATGGGGCTTCCATGACCTTTCCTTGTACAAGTTGTGCTAGTTTCTCCTGTACTGTGTACTGTCTCACCCTTCACCCAAGATACCATTTATCCATTGTCTATTTAATATTCCCCCCACCACTTCTCCCATCCCTGGTAACCAACAAAGATTGTTACATTTTGTGTGTGAACTTTTTCATGGGTTTTTACAATAGAGGTCTCATACAATATTTGTCCTTTTCTGATTGTCTTATTTCACTCAGCATAATGTCCACCAGTTTCATCCATGTTATGAGATGCTTCACAGATTCATTGTTGTTCTTTCTCGTTGCATAGTACTCCATTGTGTGTATGTACCATAGTTTGTTTATCCATTCATCTGTTGATGGGCATCTAGGTTGTTTCCATCATTTTGCTATTGTGAACAATGCTGCCATGAACATAGGTGTGCATATGTCTATTTGAGTGACGACTCTTATTTCTCTAGGATATATTCCTAGGAGTGGGATTGCTGGATTGAATGGTATGTTTATTTCTAGCTTTCTGAGGAAGTGCCATATCATTTTCCAAAATGGTTGTATCATTTTGCATTCCCACCAGCAGTGCATAAGAGTTCCGATCTCCCCGCAGCCCCTCCAACATTTGTTATTTCCAGTGTTTTTGATTCGTGCCAGTAATGCCGGGTGAGACGGTATCTCATTGTGGTTTTAACTTGCGTTTCTCTAACGGGTAGTGATCGCGAGCATTTCCTCATGTGTCTGTTGGCCATTTGAATGTCTTCTTTGTTGTAGTGTCTGTTCATTTCTTTTGCCCATTTTTAATAAGATTATTTGTCTTTTTGTTGTAGAGGTGTTGGATTTTCTTGTAGATTATGGAGATTAGACCTTTGTCTGACTTGTACTGTCCAAAATTTTTTTCCCAGTCTATAGGTTCTCTTTTGACTCTTTTGGTGAAGTCTTTTGAAGAGCGTAGGTGTTTGATTTTTAGAAGATCCCAGTTATCTAGCTTATCTATTGGGGTTTGTGCATTGATGGTTATGGTTTGTATCCTGTTAATGCTGTGTATTAAGGTCTGTAGCGTTGGTCCTATTTTATATTCTATGAATTTTATAGTTTTAGGCTTTATATTCAGGTCTTTGATCCATTTTGAAGTAGTTTTTGTATACGGTGTGAGGTATGGGTCCTGTTTCATTTTTTTGTAGATGGATATCCAGTTTTGCCAGCACCATTTGTTAAAAAGACTGTCTTTTCCCCATTTGATGGACTTTGGGCCCTTGTCGAAGATCAGGTGACCATAGGTGGATGGATTTACATCTGGGTTCTCAATTCTGTTCCGTTGGTCAATGTATCTGTCGTTGTACCAGTACCAGGCTGTTTTGACTACTGTAGCTGTATAGTAGGTTCTGACATCAGGTAGTGTGAGTCCTCCAACTTTATTCTTCTTCTTCAGTAGTGCTTTATTAATTCAGGGCTTCTTCCCTTTCCATATAAAGTTAATGATTAGTTTTTCCATCTCTTTGAAGAATGTTGCTGGTATTTGGATTGGGATTACGTTGTATTTGTAAATTGCTTTGGGTAGAATAGTCATTTTCACAACGTTGAGTCTGCCTATCCATGAGCATGGTATGTTTTTCCATTTATGTAGATCTCTTTGGGTTTCTTCCAGTAGTGTTTTGTAGTTTTCTTTGTATGGGTCTTTTACATCCCTGGTCAGATTTATTCCTAAGTATTTTATCTTTTTAGGGGCTATTGAAAATGGTATTGTTTTCCTGATTTCCTTTTCATCGTTCTCCTTATTGGTGTATAGGAATCCAACTGATTTTTGAATGTTTATCTTGTATCCTGCTACTCTGCTGAATCTTTCTATTAGTTCCAGTAGATTTCTCGTGGAGTCTTTAGGGTTTTCTGTGTATAGCATCATATCAGCTGCAAACAGGGACAGTTTAACTTCTTCATTACCAATTTGGATATCCTTTATTTCTTTTTCTTAATAGGAAAAATTTTAAAGGTCAACTAGGGTTGTATGAAAAAATAATTTAGTAAATAAAAACACAAAAAAGAATGTTGATAAAATTTTGATACCCTTTCATAGCATAAATTTTAGGTTCCTCATAAAAAATTTTTGAGCGGTGGAGAGATAACCTAGAGCCTGAACCAAGTATCAGCTGTAAAACTTTAATCACATCTCAGAAATCAAGATTTTTGTTTTTATAATTATTAGAGACTTGTGAAGCATTTTTGAAATTCCTGAGGTGTTCACAGTTTTGTTAATATCTGTTTTTTATCAGTGGAAAAGTCTCTGAAATTTTCCACTGTGAAAAAGATTTACCCAATTGCTGTCAATCATCTGTATTTTTGCTTCTCATTTTCAGATACACACACACAAGCACGCAATTCATTTAACAAAGGACCCCTCCAAAGTCATTCTTTTATGGGTTTTCAGGGCGTGCATTCTGCACAAAGAATTTAATTTCTGAAAGCCTCTTTGTTGGATAGAATAATGCTATCCAGGGTGGGTAAAATGGCTGAAAGTGATTTTGTTTCTGAAGAGACACCAATTGCTAAGTAGGTACGTAGCTGTTGCTGTAAAATTAAGTTATACAAACAATAGGGTAGGCTGCTAATCCTTTATCTCCTTTTTTAATGTGTTGTTAGATGGTAGTTGAAATTGTATATACCTTGTACAAAGTTCACCCTGAGTTTGGATGCAATTCCTTAAACTCTTGAAAATTCTATTTCCTAAGATGGTGATTTGGGCCATCTTATTTTCCAAGTGTCAAGTACTCTGCTTGATAAATTATCTTGGTCAAATATGATTTCTCCTTTGTCCCTCTTTAAATCATTTTACCACTTCACCAATTCATAGACTCCAAGAATTGGAAGGTATATTATAGATTGTATAATTCAGGTTTCCAACAAATGCAGAATTTGCTCTATCACAGCTCTGAGAACTTCTGCTTTAAACAATTATGTATTCTATATATATATATGTCCCTGGGTGGCACAAATGGTTTGGATTCAACTACTAACCTAAAGGTTGATGGTCCAAATTTACTCATCTGCATCACAGGAAAAAGGCCTGGCAATCTGCTTCCATAAAGATTACAGCCAAGAAAACCTTATGGAGCAGTTCTACTCTGTAACACATGAGGTCACCGTAAGTTGGAATCTACTGGATGGCACACACACACACACATATATATATGTAAAAATTGTTCCATCCATAGTCCATTCTATGTAAAGGTACATTAATAACTTAAAACATACATATTTGAGATTGAACTGTGAGCTGTCCCTCCCCAATATCATCTATATTTTCCAGTTATGCTGTGTATTTTTGAGCCTATGGAGAATGTCCAGCTCCTCTTTGATAGGTTTGGGTAGCATCTAATTTTCCCCCTCATGCACATACACTCATGTATTGTAGGTTCTATTGACTCTTTCTCAAGTTTCATAAAAGAGTGTAAGCCAAAGTGTTGTATAAGCTGTAAAGTGATCTTTGAATGCACGCTATTGTTTCATCACCATTATTAATATAGAATAAAATATCAGCCTCTTTAATCTTTGGACTTAACACTTTCTATGAGCTTTTGGTATTCCTGCTCTTAATCCTGTTAGTTATTAGATATAGATGAGCAGCTGTTACTTTTGCTCTTTGTCCACTAGATCAAAGGACTCCAACCCTCCTCTGTAGTAGGCAAAGAAACTAAGTAAGTTAGTAGGATTTTAGCTCTCTGAATAAGGTATATTTATATAATTTTAAGCATAGTGTTGATATACTGTAGGTCTTTCCCCAGAATTTTCCTTTCTCCAATTTATTTTTTACTTAATCTAAAAATAAATTGGAATAAGAAAGACTGGGGCAAAAATAAATTGCTAATTCTCAAAGCAAGTTTTTGAGGTAGGTATTTTGATTTCTACTTTATAGATGAGGAAACTGATTTCAGAGAAGCTGCTAAATTTGTCCAAGTTCACATATCTAGTAAGTGGCACTTAAAAAATCTTTACAAATAGGAAAAGGAATAGTGATCCAACTAGAAAGCCATAAACCTAGAACTTATATTTTAATAGATATTAGGGAAAGAGAGAAACCTAAGATGAGGTAAAAGAAAGAAATATCCAAGCTTATAATGCCACAGTTAACAAAGATTGTTCTGCTAAAAATTAAATTGATAATTATTCTCAGAAGATTCCAGAAGGGGAACAAAAAAGTGAGAAGGGGTTTGTTATGGATTGAATTGTGTCCCCCCAAAATACACGTCAACTTGGCTAGGCCATGATTCCCAGTATTGTGTGATTCTCCACCAGTTTATCATCTGATGTGATTATCCTATGTTTGTAAATCCTACTTCTGTGATGTTAATGATGCAGTTATGTTAATTAGGCAAGACTCAATCTGCTAGATTAGGTTGTGTTTTAAACCAATCTCTTTTGAGATATAAAAGAGAGAAGTGAGCAGAGAGACATGGGGACCTCATACCACCAAGAAACGAGCCAGGAGAATAGTGCATCCTTTGGAACCAGGATCCCTGCACTGAGGAGCTCCTCGACCAGGGGAAGATTGATGATGAGGACCTTCCTCCAGAGCTGACAGAGAGAGAAAGCCTTCCCCTGGAGCTGTTGCTCTAAATTCGGACTTCTAGCCTACTAAACTGTGACAGAATAAATTTCTCTTTGTTAAAGCTATCCACTTGTGGTATTTCTGTTATAGCAGCACTAGATAACTAAGACAAGGTGGATGAATGCTATTTTGAGTGTTGAACTTTATGAAAGGGCTCAGGTAAGATAGAAGATAATAATAGTCATAAAAGTACTTAATATTTTCATCTTGTTTTGTAATTTACAAATATGTTTCTGATACATTATTTCAGTTATTGATCAAATTAAACATTCCATAGACACATGAGAATTTAAGGCGTGTGAAGTAAAACCGGTCAAATACTGCATGTGCTTCTCGATATACCGATGAGTGTCAGAGTCGTCTTCTCATGACCTGTGGGCTAGACATTTTGCAACTGCAAGACAGTGTACATGTAAGGAAGAACTAGAAAATAAGAGAATAGTTAAACAAATGTAAGAGCATGTGCTAAAAACCCAGTTACTGTGGAGTCAATTCTGACTCATGACAACCCCATGCGTGTCAGAGTAGAACTGTGCTCCATGGGGTTTTCAGTGGCTGATTTTTTAGAGGAAAGTCTCCAGGCCTTTCTTGGGAGATGCCTCTGAGTATACTCCAATCTCTAACCTTCTGGTTAAGAGCCAAGCACATTAACTGTTTGTACCACTCAGGGACTCCACAATTATATATATTCTAGAAAATAAATATATGTGTATATATCACATCATAGTAGTAGGAAGAACGTGCTGAACTTAGGAAAAATCATGACTTTTGAAATCAGGAGATTTGGATTCTGGTTTTAATTTTCAAATTACTGAACTATTCAACTCAATTCTTTGGTCCTATTTCTTTATCTGTAAAATAAGAGCATTGGACAAGATCAGTTATTCAGAGTTGGAAGTGTACCATGTACCATCCCTTCCCCCAAGCTATATTAGGAACCGTGAGCATTTTTCCTGGGAAGACTCTCAAGTGGTCTGGAGCCTGTCTGTGGCACGGGGAACATGGACTGTTGGTGTTAAGTGCCTCATAGGGTTGTCTGTGCCATTCGTGCTAGTCATCCTCACTCATCTTTGCTAATGTACTCACTGAAGGAGGAAACCACAGATTCAGTTTCCATTTCCATTCCGTCGAGTCCATTCGGACTCATAATAACCATAAAGAACAGAGTAGAACTGCCCCACAGGGTTTGCAAGGCTGTAATCTTTATGGAAGCAGATTGCCAGATCTTTCTCCTGAGGAGTGGCTGATGGTTTGGAACTAATGACCTTTCAATTAGCAGTGAAATGCTTTAATTACTGTGCTACCAGGGCATTTATTTTTTTTCTAAGTTTGAGAAAAAGTAGGCAGATTTCTTTAAGGAAATGTCTGGAAAGTTCAGAGGCTTTATTCAAGGAAAAGATGTCACATACCCTCCCCATGAGGCATTCCAGTGAATTGGAAGGAAGGTTGTTGTTAGGTGCATCAGTTGATTTTGACTCATAACAACCCCATGTGACAGAGCAGAGTAGGGTTTTCTAGGTTGCAATCTTTACGCGAACAGATTGCCAGGTCTTTTTCCTGTGGAGCCGCTGGGTGGGTTCCAACCGCAGACCTTTTGGTTAGCAGCTGAGCGCTTAACCATTGCACCACGAGAGTGCCCTTGGAGGGAAGGACCTATAGCAAATAGAGCCAAGGCCTTAAAATTAGTGCTACCTGGGAAATCTTAAGAGCTCAAAATTATAGCACCAATCTAAACCTAAGTGACAGTTTTCTGTTATTTTAAGAATTTCAGCCTAAGGTCTCTAAACCAAACCATTCAGCCTTGATATATAACCTGCCTCAGGAGAAACTCAAAAGAATTTTCAAGCATCATTGACTTTTACTTAGATTTTTCAGGAAAAATTTTTTTACCAAGAATTAAACACTTGACTTACATTCTCAACAGACGGATTAAGCGTTACCTGAAGATGCTGGAAAATTCTCAGGAATTGAGATGTGCCTCATAAAATGAGATTTTTTTCTATTTTTGGATTATTGCTGAAGTTCAGAGAGCTTCATGGTGTTTGCGTTTGGAGTGTTTCCTGTGTTTTTATCTTTTCTGGAGTACATCAAAGAGAAATGATAAAGGCACTCCAGCATTGCCCTTGACTTGCTGGAACATCTCCTGATAAATCTGCTTGCTAAAGACTGCTTTCCCAACTTGGGAGGAGAGAAAATAATTTCAATTAAGATAGGCATCTAGCTTTTGAAGAAATTTGTGCGAATGAAAATTCTCATGTTTAAGGAGCCTTGCCCTTTGTTAAGTACATCACCTTGACCAGCTGATTCCTGTTGGGTTAATGTAGCTCAGTGGAGAACAGCCATTGTATCTCTGAGAATTGAAAAAATGAATTTTCATAGATTTAAAATGATTGGTAGGCGTGGAAGTGGAGTGTAAAATATCTAAAAGAAAAGGTGCAATTTTAAAAGTCTGCACCCTACTAGGTTTTGTGTAATGAGGATTTCAAGAGCAATAGATAATCACTGTCTAATCACTTTCATTTTTTAGGTAACTTGAAATACCAGTAGGGAAAACACATTTGCCTTTATTTTTAGATGCGGACTTTTTTTGTGCAGTCATTTGAAGGAGACTCTTGTAGATTGGATGCAAATTATACCTTAAAAATGAGATGAAAACAGTGATTTAGCAGTAACAGTCCCTGTCAGCTGCACCTGTGCCCAGCAGGATGCAGCCTAAAGGGCCCCAGAAAGTACCATCTATTTGCCTGGAAGGTAAGCAGGACAGTCCCTTGTGCAAAAAAAAATATATATATATTTTATATATATATATAAAATAAAAGTACAGAAAATGGGATTTTTTTTTTTTAATCTTCAACTTCTCTCTAATATTTAAAAAAAAAATGGCATTCTCTCCATTCTGAAAGCTACCTTGCCTCCTTTAAAAATACACAGAGGTGTCTTTACACCTGAAGTCCTAGTTTGTAACTTTTAGTTGAGTGTGAATATGTGAGTTAATGCATTTCCATTTCTCTAGTGTATTTGTATTTGCAATTATTTCTCCAAGATTTTGTTCTAACATTAGAATGTAAGCTTCATGAAGACAGGTGATTTTTAAAAAGTTTTTGTTCACTGATGTATTCCCCAGAGCTTTGCACATAGTTGGTGCTCAAAAAGCATTTACTAAATAGATTTGAATTTAGAAATATATTATTCAGAGGTAGAGTTCCTAACTCTGTCCATAATCTGGTTTAGCCATTTTAAGAGTTGGGGTGAAGAAAGAGATGGGCCATCTTAAATGACTTTGCAACCAGATAAAGCGTGAGAGCACATGAAATCAACTCCATAAATTCTGAGTTATAGTTCTGTTTGTTCTGTCACGTGGCATTTTACTGAGATAGGAAAGAAAAGCTGCGGGCACCATCTGTTGGTGCTGTCACTACCACAGGTTGATTGTGTTCCCCTCAGATGCAGGGCCTCTCTGTGTAATGTGGCCGAGGGTCTATGATATGGACCACCAGACAGCAGGATATTGAGATATACCACATCTGACCTGTTTTGTGGGTCACTGGCATTACACCTCACTCCTGAAATCTGGAGATGCCCTACTTGAGAACGTGTCTCCTGCGGCCCCTTCTAGCCCCCTCCCACAAGATCAGCATTATTGTGCTTCTGTCTGCTTGTCCTCCATTCCCATCTACATTATTCTTGCTGCCCTGGTCCTGCAAGGATCACGCCTTCTCTCCTGATGCCTCCCCTTCTTTCTTCTACTCCTAGGCACCCCCACCCCGGGGCTGGGGAGCAAGAATCAGATCTCACTGCCAGGTATATATTGTATCTTCTGTATCTGTCTCAACATCGACCTAGAACCTTTCAGCATTAACTATTGCACGTGGTGATAGTATTTATAGTAGCTTCAAATGGTCAAGAGCTTGGCCACTAACCAAAATGCTGGTGGTTCAAATCCACGCAGAAGATCCTCTGAAGAAAGTCCTAGTGATCTACTTCCGAAAAATTAGCCATTGAAAACCATGTGGAGCACAGTTCTACTCTGACACACATGGAGTTGAAATGAGTCAGAATCGAATCAATGGCAACTGGTTTGGTATTTCTATTCCTTGAACAGTGACTTTAGGTGAAATACTATGAAGTTCTCCCTTACAACAAGTTTGCAAGATCAGCATATTAACAGTTGAGGAAACTGGGACAGAGAGAAGTTGTAGTTTATACTCTGAACCCCTAAGATGTTGAGTGTTCAGAGTTATTTTTAGGCAGCATCTTTTCTCATTGCCCAAATTAAATGGAAGAAACATTTCTGAGAGCATTTTTTTTTAATGTGTGAGAAAATTGGTTTCATTTCTTACAAAGAATTCCATTCTGCAGATCAAAGAAACTCTGAACTGATTTTTAATCTAGCATGTTTAATTTGTACTCAGTAAGTTCAGAATATGTATAAAAGACATATCCTTTCTCCTCAGAAACTTGTAATTAATTACAAAGAGAAGTGATTGAATTGTTTCTTCTGGCTTCACATTTCCATTCCTTTGCCTTCACTTACGTTCTGTGGAAGCTCATCTGTTTGGAATATTGCTCATTTGGCGAGGCCGGGTTTCTGTGTCAGCATTGGACTGTTTTATTGCTCTGGTCTCAATTCCATCCTGCTCATTCCTTCCCAGTTAGTTGATCTCACAGGGGGCCAGTTGAGGGAGTGGAAATCAGAGGTTCCAAACTGGCTGCGAGAGGGCTGCATCTGGCCTTCAGATAGTTTTTATTTGACTCATGTTATTTAAATCACTTTATTTAAAAAACTGAGCCAGCATTTAAATGTTAAGAGAGTTCTCATAAAATTCCACATTTCTAGACTCTTAAAACAAAGCAAAAACACACACCTGGGTGCTATGGTAACAATTAACTGGAAACGAGTGTCTACTGACCTTTTTATTCCAGGCATATTCTTTCCAGTTGAATGTAGTCTCTACCGCTCCATATTGTGTTTCTGATCCTAAGTGACCCTTTGTAGAACTGAAAAGTGAATTGTAGTATCAGAATTCTTATAGTAGGTCCACTCCACTTCACCTGTTACCCTATAGATACCAAGATTTGCAAACTCTGCTGTAACAGTCTCTACCTCTGAAATAAAGTAATTGATTGGTGCTGTTCCATTATAGGTCCAAAAAGACCTTTCTGAAACACCTTTTCATCCCCAGGTAACACAGTAACCTTTATTAATAGAAAAGTCAATTATCTGAAGTAGGATTTGATATCACTCTGTATGTCAGTGATGCAAGATCAAATCTTTAAGGAGCAGATTTGCCTCAGAGATGTGTGTTCCATCTGTTTTCCATAACCCTTAGCCTTTCAGACACCTTAGAAGTGGTCCAAGATGGTGTCTGAGGATTCTCATACTTTTGGTTAAGAACTTTGCTAAGGTCACACCACTAACAGGCAGAGCCAGTGTTCAAACTAAGATTACCGACAGTCTAAACCACTATTTTGGAAGTTCCATAAATATTTTTTAAATACATAAATAAATCTGTAAGATGAGAGATAACATTATCCATATCATAGAGTTACAAAGACCAAGTTAGAGAACCAGGAATTTGATAATCATCCTGGATTTCTTTCTCTTTCCATGGAATACCATATATCATCCATTACTAAATATATATTTTTGTGATATATCTCAGTCTCTTTCTTCTATCTGCACAGTCACCACCTGAGTCCATTATTATCCGTCAACTGAACTATTACAATAGCATTGTAACTGATGTCCCTGCTTCCACTTTTGTGCCCTCAGCAGCTTATTCTCCACATTACAGCCACAGGGAGTTCATACTACTTATATCTTAACACGAGTCCCTGTGTGGTGCAAACAGTTAACACCCTCAGCTGCTAGCTAAAAGTTTGGAGGTTGGAGTCCACCCAGAGGCGCCTTGGAAGAAAGGCCTAATGATTTACTTCAGGAAAATCAGCCATTCAAAACCTTACGGAGCACAGTTCTATTTTGACACACGTGGGGGTTCCGTGAGACTGATTCAACTCCATGGCAGCTGGTGCTTTTTTTGTTTTTTTAAGTTAAGGGGCAGTGGTAGTTCAATGGTAGAATTCTCATCTTCCAAGCAGGATACTTGGATTTAATTCCCTGCCAATAGATCTCAAATGCAGCCACCACCTGTCAGTGGAGGCTTGCATGTTGCCGTGATGCTGAATAGGTTTTAGTGGAGCTTCCAGACTAAGAGAGACTTGGAGAAAGGCTAGATGATCTACTTCTGAAAATCAGCCAATTAAAACCCGATGGATCACAATTCTACTTTGACACTCATGCGGTTGCCATGTGTTGGAATCAAGTCAATGGAAACTGGTTACTGTACTGGTTATATCTTAAGGTAAATAAGATCTTGTCATTCCTCTGCTTAAAGACTTTCATTCATTTCCTGGTACCCTCAGAAAAGAATATTAGAAGTCCTTAATGTGGCCAGTAAAGCTTTGTCTGACCTGCCCCTGCCTGGTCTCCATTCTCATCCAACACTGTGCTCCCAGTATTCATGGTGCCCCAGCCATGCTGGCCATTTGGTCCTCCCACAGCACTTCTTTCTGTTTCACAGGCCTTCACAGGTATTGCCTGGAATATTCATACCCCTCTTTTTTGCTTACTAAACTCAAACTTACCATTTCCAAACTTCCTTAGAGATATCCTTCATCACTCCTAATTCAGCATGCTTGGTTTTTCCCTCATGTCACTTCTCACAGTTCACAACTATGTAATTAGCTGTGCCACTATTTGATTGTCAAACTCCTGAGTAGGGAGGAAGACATGCCTCTTTTCCTAACTATTGTTTACTCAGCACCCACCACATACTATGTTTTAAAAATTTTTTGATCAAAGATGAATGGATAAATAAACTATGGTACATACACACAATGGAGTATTATGCAATGATAAAGAACAATGATGAATCTGCAAAGCATCTCATAACGTGGATGAATCCGGAGGGCATTATGCTGAGTGAAATAAGTCAATCACAAAAGGACAATATTGTATGAAACCACTACTGTAAAAACTCATGAGAAGGTTTACACACAAAGAGAACCAATCTTTGATGGCTATGAGGGAGGGGATCGGTGGGTGGGGGGAAACACTAAACAGACAATAGACAAGTGATAACTTTGGTGAGGGGTAAGACAGTACACAAAACTGGGGAAGCCAGCACAACTTGTACAAGACAAGGTCATGGAAGCTCCATAGACACATCCAAATTCCCTGAGAGATTGAATTGTTGGGCTGAGGGCTATGGAGACCGTGGTCTCGGGGAACATCTAGCTCAATTGGCATTTCATAGTTTATAAAGTAGATGTTCTACATTCTACCTTGGTGAGTAGCATCTGGGGTCTTAAAAGCCTATGAGCAGCCATCTAAGATACTCCACTGGTCTCACCCCTTCAGGAGCAAGGGAGAATGAAGACAACCAAAGATGCAAGGGAAAGATTAGTCCAAAGGACTAATGGACCACAACTACCAGGCCTCTACCAGGCTGAGTCCAGTACAACTAGATGGTGCCCGGCTACGACCACTGACTGCTCTGACAGGGATCACAAAAGAGGGTCCCAGACAGAGCTGGAGAAAAATGTAGAACAAAATTCTAACTCACAAAAAAAGACCAAACTTACTGGCCTGACAGAGACTGGAGAAACCCCTAGAGTATGGCCCCCGGACACCCTTTTAGCTCAGTAATGAAGTCACTCCCAAGGTTCACCCTTCATCCAAAAATTAGAGAGGCCCATAAAACAAAATGGGACTAATGGGGCACAACAGCCCAGGGACAAAGACTAGAAGGCAGGAGGGGTCAGGAAAGCCAGTAATAGGGAACCCAAGGTTGAGAAGGGAGAGTATTGACATGTTGTGGGGTTGTTAACCAATGTCGTAAAACGATATGTGTAGTTTAATGAGAAAACTATTTGTTCTGTAAACCTTCATCTAAAGTACAATAAAAAAAATTAAAAAAATTTTTTTTTCCCAAGTGAATGGAATACAAGATGTGCAGGGAATAGGCTTTCCAGAAGGCTGAGAAATGGGTGGCAGAGCTGTGTTTGAGGATCCCTGGCACTGACTTGGGTTTGTTATCCCAGAGGAGGATATGATCTTACTGATTTTGAATGTGGTTCAAGATACAATCGTGCCCAAAATTTGCCGACATTTTTCGTAATGGAAATACTTCGATAATTAGTACAGAGGTTTCCAGAATGATACAAGCTCTGAGTAGAAAAGACATGTGCCACAGCAAAATTGGAAAATTTCTTGGTGTCATTGCAAATGGAGGAAGTAGATACATTTGAGAACGCACATCAGAATTGGTATGGATGGAGGTGGTGTGAGTGCTAAATCAAGGCTGACTCTCTTGTTTCTGAGTTATCGCTTTTAATCTTCATCATTCCCTGACACAGGTAATATCCTCAATTTATAATTCGATCTATATGTACAAGCATCCCTGGCAACCTTACTCTTCTTCATTGGAGAACTGGTAGCTGGGAAGCCCCAGTGAGCTGACTTTATTCCCGCCCTGTGTGCCCACTCCACTTCTGAGATGTTTTTCTTCCCTTGGCTAATTAAAATGAGAGCTTGACTCAACCCTACAGGGTATATTGAGTCTCCGGGTGGTGCAAGTGGTTAAGCACTCAGCTATTAACCAAAAGATTGGTAGTTCAAAACCACTCAGAGATGCCTCAGAAGAAGGCATGGCAATCTATTTCCAAAATATCAGTCATTGAAAACCCTATGGAGCACATTTCTACTCTGACACACATGGGGTCCCCATGAGTAGGAATCAACTCAATGGAAACTGTATTGTTGTTATTGTTGTTGTTGTTTACAAGGTATGTTAGGTGTGGCATAGGGAGATGAGTGGAGTTGTCTCTTCAGTCATTCTGTAACTTATGTGAAACACTGAAGTAAAAAAAAAAACCTAAAAAACAGTTAACTGAAATATAGTAAAAATTAAAAACATTATATTTATAGTTATTGGCTTGTACATTTCCCAGAGTAATAGAACCCTACTCTTAGAGAGAATGTACTTGCTAAAATATGTAAGCCATACAATTGTTTTTTTTTTTAAATTTTCCTGGTATGTGTATCTGTGGTGAGGTGTTAGGTGGCTTTGAATGTTGACAGTTCCCTTCTGTTGTTGTAGCACACTGTAATTTAAAATGTCAACATGCCCCAAATTATTGCCAACTGCTCTTGGTTGTGTACACAGAAAAAAGCTGGCAAAAATTTGAGGTTTAGTCTCTTTAGAATTATTATGGACTGTAAGACTCCTATAAGGTTCCTTGTAAGTTTCTTGATTTGTTTGAAGAGATCAAGTATAGTCTTGTTTAAAAAAAAAACAAAACAACAACATCCAGAGTTAAGAACATTAGAAGATACCATTGGTAACTAGCAGTTAGACTAAGAAACTACCTTCAACATACTTCATACATAGTTACCTGGGACCACAGGTGACCATGCAGCATAAACCCAACTACTAAGATTGGAGTTATGTTCAGCTTTCCTTCATAGGTATTTTTGAGTAAAACAGAAGTTTTTTAAGTCGTATTATTTCTCTATGCACTAGACATTTTTGAAATTATTATATACACATTGGAAACTGGAGGTTGTAGCTACTTGAACAAATTGGTTTGGGAGAAAAATACACATACATACCCGCACATGCACGTGTACATGCATGCACACACACATATCTATCTCACACACTTTTTTTTTTGGTTTGTTAGAATTGACTGGTATTCTTTCTAGATACTTTGCATATAAGGTGGCACATCCGAATGTCAATCTTCAATGGGCTTTGCCAGTCCTGCTGGCCTTGCTCGTTGAGCTGCATGGGTCTGACCAACAGGTATTAGTAGCATCAGTTTAATCTTCCTTTAGTCATGTAGGGACATCGTTATCTGTTGTATAAAAGCTATGAATATTCAGGGTGCCAATTTCCTCATGATCACTCTTAAGGAAACATTGTGGAAGATAATCAAAATTAGGTGAGGCAGAAATGATAGACGTTTCCTTTTTTAAAAGGATTCATTCAAACAGTGACAAAATTGGCTCAATCCTTACGTGTTTTTCTTTTCCTCACTGAATACTTCTCTTAGTGAGGTGATTGCTAGGTTTTAAATGGTGTTCATGGAAAGCTGCAATCCTCTTTTGAGATTATAAAAAAGAAATAATACACTCAAATGCGAAGTAGAGAGTAATTATGTGAGAAGGAAAACAGATGAATAAGACAATCACTGTAGTTTTGAAGACGGTTATTATGCATCCACTGATGAAAAGAGCTTTTGTTATAATTGAATAACACTTTACTCATGGGTCCACCTAGATTCCTCCTGAATAAATCACAGGAAAGAAAGTAAACTTTTATGCAGTGCCTGTTATGGTGTGTTATTTTACTTTATCATAAAAACAACACTAAAATCCACAGGTCTACCTTGTGCATTTTAACCCTGTACCTACTGAAACTGTAGAAGATCCAAGCTTTGGCCACCTGGCAGTTGAAACTGGTTATGAAAATCTGAGAACCCAGTGGTGGTTAATATGCTATACCCGTTGCCATCCAGCCAATTCTGACTCATAGGGACCCTATAGGACAGAGTAGAACTGCCCCATAGGGTTTCCAAAGAGAAGCTGATGTATTCAAACTGCTGACCTTTTGGTTAGCAGCTGAGCTCTTAACCACTACACCACAAGGGCTCCAAATATATGCTGCGGAAGGTAGAGAAGAAATGAGATGTGGTCCTTGTTCTCAAGAAGCTCATGATTTGATTATGAAAGAATTTGCTTCATCCTTGCACACACATGCCCTTGAGTTATCCTTGAAACAGGGATTATTTAGTTAGGGTTCAATAGGGAATAAAGAACTTCTTCTGCATTTCTAGATTCTAAAAATCCCAGAAATGGAACATTAAGAATCATTCCAGTCTATCCACTTGCAGTGCCAATTGGGGCAATAATTCCTTTGAAACATTTAAAGGAAAATTTTAGGACTTTTTAGAAAAGGAAATTAAGTTATCTAGGATATTAATCTATTTTACTTGCGCAATTTCGAAGCAACCGAAATGTCTAGGCCAATCTGAATGCCAAGGACAAGATTTTAATCAAAGGACTTTGTGTCTTTGACCTTATTTTGTTGAGCACAGGAAAGGAAATTAGAGAATTAACCTGAGAGTAGCATGAGTAGGAACTATATCTGCACATTTTTCTGAAAATTTTAGTCTTTAAAATTTGACTGAAGAACTGGTGTAATTGACACCTTTGATCAGGAAGTTATAACATAAGTTGTATGCCATTTTATGCACTAATTCAGAAACAATGCATTTTCCTGGACTAAAAACTTTTAGCAACCCCAGGGGTGTGATTTGCCTACAAACCCTGTAATGTGGTAGTATTATCATTGTGCTGATGAGGAAAAGGAATTTCAGAGAGGTTAAATAACTGTCAAGGTTACATAACTTCTGAGTGGCACAGCCACCATTTGAAACTAAATCTGTCTGAGCCCAAAGCCAGGGCTCAGCCCACTGACTATAGCCCACTGACTATATCGATTCATAGTATTAAAATGGGCAATATCTGAAAAAGGCCTTGGACACCAAAATCGGCAAAGCCCAGGAATTGTTGTGTGGTGCTGTCGAATTGGTTCTGACTCATAGTGACCCTGTGTCCAACAGAATGCAACACTGTCTGGTCCTGCACCATCCTCACAATCATTGCTATGTTTGAGCCCATTGTTGCTCACTGTGTCTATCCATCTTGTTGAGAGTCTTCCGCTTTTTTGCTGACCCTCTACTTTACCAGGCATAATGTCCTTCTCCAGGGGCTAGTCCCTCCTGATAACATGTCCAAAGTACGTGAGACAAAGTTTCACCATCCTTGCTTCTAAGAAGCATTATGGCTGTACTTCTTCCAAGACAAATTTGTTCATTCTCCTGGCAGTTCATGGTATATTCAATATTCTTCACCAACACCGTAATTCAAAGGTGTCAATTCTTCTTTCGTCTTCCTTGTTCATTGTCCAGTTTTCGCATGAATGTGAGGCAATTGAAAATACCATGGCTTGGATCATGCACACCTTAGTTCTCAAAGTGATGTTTTTGCTTTTTAACACTTTAAAGAGTCTTTTTGTAGCAGATTTTTCCAATGCAATATATCGTTTGACATCTTGACAATTTTTTTTCGTTAAAGAGAGAGTGGAAAAAAAAAAAAGGAGGACCCCCCCCCCCCCCCACTCCTTGAGTGGTAGGAGGCTCCTTAGATGCCCATTTCAGGATCTTTGGCTGCCCTGAACCTGGCTGGGGAATATTGGAGGGAAAATAAATGATAAACTCACCACAGATTTGGTGCCACTGTGAGCTCTAGTCCTCTTTGCCAATCTGCCTGCTATTCTTTTCTTTTCAGAGTCCTCAAAATAGCTGCTCTAGATGCATTCGGTGGGGCAGACAAGATGGAGTGTGCTTACTCCATATTGCCCAGAACCAGACCTCCTTACATGAAGGTTTAAAAATAGAAAAGGAAGGATTTTGGAAAACAGTCTCATCCAAACATAAGGTTTCCGGGTTAGAGTCTTCTTCTAAATCTTGGAAATCTCCAGGGAAGGAGTTTTCATATCATCCTTTCTTAGCTCCTTCCAGCATTGTATCACGCCGATGGTCAGAAAATTCCATAGATAAGGATAAATATCATTTTTTAAAAAATTTTTGGATAAAGGGAATTTTTATTTAACATTTTCATTTAGTGCAATTCACCAAATTTTGAGTGCTTACTATACAGTAGGAGCCCTGGTGGCGCAGTGGTTAAGAGCTCAGGCCGCTAACTAAAAACGTTGGCAGTTGGAATCCACACAGTAGTTGAGAAAACAGTTTTGAGGAATGGCAAACTTTTGGTTGTCAATTCCCTGCCCCCCAGTAGGGGGTACTAGTTCCTTCTCATTGTTAAGCTGACCAACTTGATTTAGCTTCTCTTTCAAAATATATGTACGTATGGGGTGACCATTAGTCTGAACACATTCAGCAGCAATGGTTTTTTTTTTTTTTGTATTTTTGTTTTGTGTTCCAGTGACCTAGTCCCTTAAGGGAAGATTCCTCGCCCCGTCCTAGTGGGACAAAGGTCTAGTAAGGGCTCCCAAATGCTGAATGAGTTGTCTTGAGGAAGGAGCCTCTAAAAATGTGGCACTCAATTCAAACAAAGTTAGGTAATATTAGCATTTGTGAAGATAGAACATATAGAAGTTTTCTCAGTGTCCTTGTAGATATAGACTCCATCTAGAAACTTTGCCTCTTCATCAGAAGTCTCCTCACTCTTAATTTTTCTGAAGGCATTGCTGTTTTGTTAGCATGTTTCACTGCAGATGTGAACCTTGGACATTAAATTTCTGCCATTAGGAAAAGTCCATCACAGACTGAATTCTTTTAATTTTCAGCTACACTTATAGCACTGCATAGTTCCTGCTTCTTTCCTTCTCACAAATTAGTTCAATACAGCTTAGCAATTCCAGGGTTAATAAGGAGTCAGGGCTGACTTGTCAACATGGAGAGAGTGACGGAGATAAATAGAGATGTGATTTGGTGTGACCGTAGTGGAAAATATTTAATGTTGTATGTTGCACTGTTAAACAATCTAATCTAATCCCCCAGACTTGTCTTCCTCTTTGTCCCGATTCCTTTCCACATTTGTCATTTCTTTCTTTAGGGGGAGCAGTATTGGCTATCTACCTATCTGTAAGGGGTGCTTTTGCATATGAAATTAGGTGTTTTTTTTTGGGTATGCATTATATTCTTTAGCTATGCAATTAAAATGTAAGCATAAAGAAAATAAAAACAATGCATATCACAGAGCACCAGTCCCTCCTGGGCTGCTGTTTGTGGGGCTTTTCAAGAACAATGTGTAAAAGCTGGAAATTGCCTGTCAGTTACTTGTTCTGCTCAGACACTGCATGGAATCATTAATGTTTAAAATATACTTTCCTTCACTTCTGTTTAATCTGAAGACTTTGGGCCTATGGAAAATAAGGTAACAACAAAACTTTGGTTTAGATTCCCAAGGACGAGGATGTATCTTTTCTCTGAAGGATGGCAAGAATAGCCATCAATAGGCCAACAATTTATTCTTTGAAATCTTAAGCCAAATCTTACATTCGTACATGGTGAGGTCTTTTTCTTTCTTCTTGAAGGAAAACACTACTTGAACTGACAACTAAATATTGTATAGTCACGGGGTTCGTTTACAACCCTTCAACTCATTGCAGTCAGTAGACTTTTTGAGGCACTGTATAATTGAAGTCTGCAGACAAAAAATATTCCTCAAATGTTTCCTGAAGCATATGGCTCTAGGTCAAGTGGTCCAGTTAGAGGCCCAATGAGTACCACAGTATTTTTTTCCCCCAAGTGTAAATGGTTTATTTGAGTGGTGAGCCCAAGAAACACCCATAGGGAAGCATGGAAGTAAAACAGGGAAGTAAAAGAACCAGTAAAAGATACTTTATTAAGCAAATTACCACTGTTAGGAGCTGGAGCTTACTGTTGCTGTGGAACTCTGGGAAACAGTGTAGGCATGTGTTTTGGGGTTATCCTACTTGAGGGAGTACCATAGGTTTTAAGAACAATCCCTCATACATTGATTAAAAATAAATCCATAGATAGATTCTTGGCTTGGACTTGGACGGAACTGCAGAGAAATATGCACTATGTGAAAACTTCTGACAAAGTAGCATCTGACAGCTCACATGTCGTACAAATATGTAATATTCAGTTCTGCTTAATTGCATGAGAAGGTGAACTACAGAAGTGAAGATATAATAAGAAAAATTGAAATCACCACACCTTTTTTAGTTCCTAGCTTGGCTAGGGTGTTATTCATAAAGGAAGAAAAGTTTAAGTTTTTGAAGCTGTTTAAATGAAACCTTAAAAATTCTGAGGAAAATAATTGATAGATGTTAAATTGTACATCATTACTGGCAACTGTTAAGCTTTTGACTTTCACATAAAATCTCAGATAATCTAAAACCTCAAAGCAATGTAGCATAAATTAATTTTCCAATTTAATTTTTTTCAGTTTTATGTAAGATGTTTTTATGTTATTTGGTAATTTTCCAGTCACTTCAGTACAAATTGTTAAAAATCAGTTAGTTATGTTATTTCAACTGAAAATGAAAAAGGAAGTATGCCATTCTATCTAGATATAACACCAAAGGTTTTATTTATCCCAACCTATACCAATGTATTTTACATATGGATAACTGACACCAAAAATATGGAAGAAAAAAATATATGGAAGTGGAAACAAAGAAATACCTTTTAAATTAGCTTACAATGGGGGCTTTTACATGGTATTCATATCTTCAAAATTTAAGATTTTTCAAAATAAAAAAATCAAAAGATTTTTCAAGTCAGTGTTGACCCCAAACTCAGTTTCCCGTGCTCAATGACATTACTTTCTGTTTTTGTGGGAGATCTTCTCAAGCCTTCAAGCATTGCATCAAATTTTAATTCAGCTCAGATAACTCTGCCTACAGAACTATGGATTGTTTGTGACTTTTTTAATATAGTTTCTGGAGCAACCAATTTAAAGAACTGCTTTTCAAAAGGTTGGGTGATCCCCCTAGGACTGCCTGATTTAAGAATTGAGTCTATGAGCCAGACACTGACCTGGAGGAGGGAGAATGTAAATTCTGAATATTTGAGGTGCTTTATGTAGATGCACATCTTATAAGACTCCACTAGGCATCATAACATCTTAGAAATAAAATATAAAATAGAGAGCAACTCCATACGAAGTTAGACTATAGATGTAAAAATTATGCTATAACAGAAGAACTGCTCTGCTCCTAGGTAAAGCAAAACGCCCTTCTTCTGTACGGGATCCTACTTCTTCTTTTCTTTCCTTTACTTCTGTAATTTTATTCTGTTTCTCTCTTGCATTATCAACTTCTTCCTCCCTGTATTAGTTTCCCAGCACTGTTATAACTAATTCCCACAAACTGAGAGGCTTAAAACAACAGGATTTATTATCTCACAGTTCTGGAGGCCAGAGGTCAGAAATCAAGGTGTGGGCAGGGCCGTGTTCCCTTTGGTGGCTCCAGGAGAAGTATCCTTTCTTTCTTTTTCCAGCTTGTAGTGGCCCTTGATGTTCTTTGGCTTGTGGCAGCATAACTGCTATCTTGCCTCCATCTTCACATCACCTTTCCCATATGTGTTTCTGTGTCTTCTCCTTATAAAGACACTAGACATTGGATTTAGGGCCCACCGCAAATCCAGGATGATTCTCTCTTGAGATCCTTAACTAATTATATCTACAGAGGCCCTATTTCCAAATAAGGTCACATTCTGAGGTACCAGGTAGACACGAATTTTGGGGGGACACTATTCAACCCACTGTATTCTCTGGTGAAACATTCCTATCAGCACAAAAATGTGATTATTTCCCATCTTTGAAAGCATTCTTCCTGCTCTTTCTCTTTATTGATTGACTCATTTATCTGTTCTCTTTACAGATAAACTCATTCCTCACTTCTCTTCTTTTAGTCTATTCTAGTCAGATTCACATCTACATCTCTCTGCTGAAACTTCTCTTTGTCATGGTCACCAGTAACCTCCCTATGTATTGCAAAATATGTGACGTCTCAGAAACTTCTGATATAATTAATGACTTTCCTTCTTGAAACATTCTTAATTTAGCTTCTAGGACAAAATATCTGAAGTCCCTCCTCTCTTCTTGGCCATTTATTCTCAGTTTCTTGTACTTGTTCTTTCTACTCTTCCCAGTCTTTAACTGATGGAGTTCCTCAGTTCTTAGTCCTTCACCATTTCTTCCCTAACTATTCTCACCCTCTATGCCATCGCATCTACTTCTATGGCTTTAAATAATAGCCAGAAGCTTCTGACTTTCAGATTTCATACCTCGACCTGTGGCTATTCCACATTGGATATCTACTAGGAATTTCAGTCCTAATTTGCTCAAAGATAACTCCTAATATTCCTTCTCAAAGCTGTTCCTCTTGTAGTGTTTTCCAGCTTGGCATTCAGCATCTTATTTTTTCGTTGCTCAGGTCAAAAATGTTGGAGACATTTTGACCACTTCTCGTTTCCTGATACATTTTTAGGGCCTGTTGATTTCACTTTCAAAATATATGCTGAACCCGAGTTCTTTCAGTTATTTAGTGTTGTGCAACATTACCCCAAATTTATAAAGATATTCTTGTGTATTTTGTCCTTAAAGTTTTAATTTTTTCTTTTAATTTAGGCTTTTGAAACGAATGAAATTTATTTTTGTATGTGGCAGGATGTTAGATTGTAACTTCTTTCCTCTGACTCTCCTTTTATTTTTAGCATGCTTTCTGTTGTCTTCAGTCTGCTCCTAGTGCCCCTATTCATGCTCTTGTTCCACGATGATGCTGTGAGCATTGTGAATCCTGTCACAGAGCCAGCAGGTGACTTGTCTCAGTTTCTGATTGTGAGGCTGCATCTTAGTTCTCTAGAGCTGCTATAACAAAAATATCACAAGTGGATGGCTTTAACAAAGAGAATTTTATTCTCTCACAGTCTAATAGGCTAGAAGTCCAAATTCAGTTCACCAGCTCCAGGGGAAGTGTTTGTCTTTGTCCTTGTCATCAGTCTTTCCCTGGTCTAGGAGCTTCTCAGCGCAGGGATCCCAGGTCCAAGGACATGCTCTGCTCCTGGTAGTACTTTCTTGGTGGTATGAGGTTCTCATGTTTCTCTGCTCGCTTCTGTCTTTTATATCTCAAAAGAGATTGACTTAAAATACAGCCTAATCTTGTAGACTGAGTCCTGCCTCATTAACATAACTTCCTCTAGTCCTGCCTCATTGACATCATAGAGGTAGGATTTACAACACGTAGGAAAATCACATCAGATGACAAAATGGTGGACAATCACACAATGCTGGGTATCATGGCCTAGCCAACTTGACATATATTTTTGGGGAACACAATTCAATCCATAACAGGTTGTATCTTTGTCACTCTACCTCTCAAGGCTCAAGGCTTCCAATAAAATCACAGCCCCACGTTGAGAAATTTTCAGCCTCTTTTCATGGGTAGAAAAGCCTTACTCGGGCCTTAGCTTCAAACAATGAGTTTGACTCTTGTCTGCTGTCTTACATGAAATCTTTTAGTCCCCATTGCCACCAGAAACTCCCCATTACTATTGCCTACAGCTTGCCCAGGAGTCCATGGAGCCTGGACTTGAGGCCCATTATTTTTGTTTTGTATTTGATCCAGTGAGATGTTATACTTTTTCTGAACCAATTTTGTCTCACTGTTTTTATCTTTGATATTTTATCTGTCTTTGTCATTTGTTTCTAGCAGAGGCGGTAGGTTAAGGCAGGAGCTCAGAGCTATCTAGAACGGATGTCAGGGATTAATCTCTGGCAGTAGCTTTTGACAGGAACATTTTTATCTAAACAAGTAGTTCTAATGCTGGCATTTCCAGGCCCCAGGGTAGACTGATAGAGAAGGTATTTTGAGCCAGGAATAACTTTATTTGTCCTTCATATCATACCATGTAGATAGCTACAGATAACATCAAAAGAGCTTGGAAGTGCTTGACTAAGAGAAGAAAACAGAACATTTTCTTCTACAACTACATTTCTTCATTATGTATCTTTGACAATGTTGTTAATGGTATAAAAACATCTTTGGATGAATGACTGGGTAGAGTCTTAGGTATTATTCTTAAAGCACATTAGCATGGTTTTGGTTCTTAGGAATTCAAAATTGTTTCTAAAAGATCAATTCAAATATATGGAACAGTAACTATGTGTCAGGCTTGTGTAGTTGTTTTCACTCATTACATATTTTATCCTCATTTATCAATGGGATTTCAAAGGGATAAGTTATTTACCCAGTTGGTATAGTCTGGATTTGAGCTCCAAATTCCCCAATTTATTTCCACTTCACTATACTTTCAAATCTGTTTTGGAGGAAGTACAGCCAGAATGCTCCTTGGAAGCGAGAATAGTGAGACTTCTTCTTGCTTACTTTGGAAATGTCGTCAGGAAAGACCAATCACCAGAAAAGGACACCCTGTTTGGTAAAGTGGAGGGTCAGTGAAAACAAGGGAAACCCTCCATGAAATGGATGGACACAGTGGCTGCAGCAATGGGCTCAAACATACCAACAATCATGAAGATGGCACAGGACTGAGCAATGCTTCATTCTATTATATGTATATAAGTTTGCCATGAGTCGGAGCCAACTCCATAGCAACCAACAACAACAACAACATATTTTCATAGATGAGGACTAGAAGCAACAGCTAATTAGACTGATAGTAGGTTCTTTTCATTATATTTAGTTTGCACTTACAAACCCTGGCTGCTACCATTATAATATTCCTCATTAATTCATTCATTCATTCAACACGCTCTGTGTCCTGCACTGTGCTAGGCATTTGGATACAAAGTCAAAGAAGATGTTTGTTGCCAGTAGCCTATTAGCAATGATGAGACAACCTATTTCTATGTAACATCCCTAATAACTATGAAATATTTTAAAATCTGGAATGAAATCTAATACATATTTTTACCCTTGGATCATTTAAAAATATATCCACTATCTTACACATAATTGGCTAATAACTTAGTGAGCAGATAAAATCCTTTTAAAGCCTACATTTTTCACTGGAAATATTTACTATAGGAAAGCAAATTTTCACGTGACATTAATGGTCCATATTAAGAATATTTTTGTGATCTTATCAGAGTAAAATTCTGCACTTGCAAATAATGTACTATAATAAACATACAAAGTTCTGTACAGTAATAAATGTAGCACATATACTAAATATGGGAATAAATAGCATGGCTCCTGAGCACACAGATTCATGAATGTTTTCTCCCTACGACCTGTGAGTGCCTTTAAGGCACAGAGTATGTCTCAATTGTCATTTTTTTCCACGGGTTCCTTTGCACCTAGTAGATACTCAAAACATATTTGTAGAATGTATTATTTATAAATGAATATTCAATTTTGTTGAATATGGATGAATGTGTGGATTGAACAGAAGAATAGAGGAATGAATTGATGACTGTTATTTACATGCAACTCTCTGTAAGCTACTTAACACTGTACTGTGTGTGTCTTTAGAAAAGCACTGATAGTTTCCTGTGGGGCATGTAGTTCATATTTGCCTCCTTTGTCCCCAGGTTAAGGAAGTATGGGGCTACAAATAAATGATAACTTCCCCTTTTGTATCTGGCTGCCAGACAAGTTCTGTTATTACACATTTGGAAAAGTATCATCCAAACTCTATATTTTTTTTAAGTTTATCTACTTCATCTATTGTTTAGATAAATAGACCATCAACTAGAGGTTGAAATTATTTTCTTGTACATAGATTTTCATTAAAGTGCTACTTGTTATAACATGAACTGTTGTCCTATAACAAGGATTGTTTTTACATTGTTGGATGAATATAAGTAATAAAGATGTGTCATTATCCTCACGATGAATTTTCTTACTATGTTTGCATGTATCATAATAACCTGAAAAGAAGTTATTTACTTCTTTGATTTCTAGTAGGAAAATGAAACTCAGAGGTGAAATGACTTGTTTACTGTCATTTATTCCACCAGTCATACCATTGTTGTTGTTGTTAGGTGTTGTCGAGTTGGTGCTGACTCATAGCAACCCAAGTACGACAGAACTAAACACTGCCTGGTCCTGCACCATCCTAACAATCATTGCTGTGTTTGAGCCCATTGTTGCAGCCACTGTGTCAATCCATCTCATTGAGCATCTTCATCTTTTTTGCTGACCTTTTACTTTATCAAGCATGATGTCCTTCTCCAGGGACTGATCCCTCCTGATAACATGTCCAAAGTATATGAGATGAAATCTCATCATACACTCCCTTAACAAAGATAATCATTGCTTCCAAGGAGCTTACAGTCTTGGGAGGTGGGGAGGACACATAGAGAAGTGACTACAGAGACTGGGTGCTATATTTAATGCATGCGCAGAGGGCTGTGTTTTTCTATACACAGCCAGGAAATCAGTGGAACTTGAACAAAACCTATGGTTCCAAGTCTAAGGCTCTTTTCACTAAAGCAAGCCTTTATCTCCTTTATCTCTGACTCTGTTTTAATCTTGTGGAAGCCCATTTGAGAAATTAAACTCCCAGTGAAAAGACGGAGAGCTGGTTCTTTACAATGCTTGCACTTCAGAAGTAGAGACTTCTAGAGAAATTTACAGAATGGAATAGAGCAGTAGGAAAGGAGGGACAAGAGAGCAGGACCTCCTTAGCAGCAATACTAGTAAGCAACAACTGACTGCTAACTTCGGTCTGTACTATCCGAATCACTTGTTCAGGAAAACCCATTCAATTTCCCCCCACACTCAGGGCATGCAGACAGATATTGTGACGAATAAAGGATGATAAAAACCAAAAAAACCCCAAATCTTCTGCCACTGAGTCAATTCTGACTTATGGCAACTCCATGTGTTATAGAGTAGGACTGTGCTCCATAGGTTTTTCAACAACTGTAATCTTTACAGGCAGTTTCCAGGCTTTTCTTCTGTGGAGCAGCTGGGTGGGTTCGAACCATCAATCTTTAGGTTAACAGCTGATTGCAAACCGATTGCATCACCCAGGTACCTTTAATAAAGGATGATATGCGTACTTAATAGCTTCTTAAAAGAGTTAGCTAATTCTAAAGATCTCTTTCTACTTAATTCACAACAACTTCTGGTTGAACGAGAGAGGCCTTTGCTCTCTGTGATCTGTTGAATGGGGAAAAAACATTCACTATAATGAAATTCTGAGCAACAGGAAGTGGATGTACTGTGGTGTTTTTTGGTAATGAGGTTTGAAAATAGAGTTTTAACTGGAGACTAATATTAGAACATTCTGCATAATATCCAGCCTTTGTGACTTAGAGCACCAGAACTACTTTCCCTTGAATGTTTCCATTTCTAATATCCTGAAGTCATTTCCTGTTATGTCAATTTTATAATTGCTCAGCTGTTTAACTGTGCTGCCTATACACTTGCTCAAATGTGTATTTTTTCACCATCACTTAGGAAAATAGAATTGAAGTCAATGAAGGTAGTTTAAATTCCAGTGATTAATTTTCTTGCTTCCTGGTTACCAGCTTTTGTTTCTTGTTTTCCTCTGTCTTCTTCTTTTCTGGAGGAGCTAAAAATTTCTTGGTATATAAATATTCCCAGCCCCATGGTTTTTATCTTATACCTAATTCCACATATGTGGCCACTGAAATGTTTGTCATCTCTCTCCATTATTATTTCCTTAAATCATGCCAAAGTTTTTATCATGTATTAAGAATATGGGTTTTCAGGACAATTGACAAATATTATGTTAGATTTCCATCTTTGATTAAATATTATTTTACATAATAGATAAGTTACCTGATATCATCCTTCCTCATCAGAGGTATAATTTCTTTATCAGTTTGTTTGTTAAAAGCAATATGCCATACAAAAATTATTTTTATTTTATTTTTTATTTTGGGAACTGACTTAAAGCTGAGAGTATTTTTTTAGTTAATATGAATTTTTTTTTTATAAATTTTGAGGTATGATTTACATAGTGTAAAACATATCCTTTTAACGATGCAGTTCAATTTTAGTAAATGTGTAAAGTTATGCAACCAGCATCCTACTCAAGCTTTAGAACAAATACATTCATCACCCAAAAAAGTGGTCCCATGCCCTCTTGCAGTCAAACGTCCCACTCCACCCAGAAACTCTGGAACTTCTGGTCTACTTTCTTTTGCTATAGTTTTGCCTATATTAACCCCAATGCTGTTGAGTTGATTCTGACTTGTAGTGACCCTATAGGGTTTGCCTATATTAGAATGTCATATAAATGAAATCATTTAGTACGCATGCTTTTGTGTCTGGTGTCTTTCAATTAGTATAATACTTTCGAGATTCAATCATGTTGCTTATGTCGGCAGCTTGTTTCTTTTTATTGCTGATTAGTGATTCCATTACAGGGCTATTTCACATTTCAAAAAAATCCATTCAGCAGTCCATAAACATTTGTTTCTATTTTTTAGCTATTATGAATAATGCTGCTATGAACATCTGTGTATGAGTCTTCGCATGGCTAAATGTTTTCATTTTCTTAGATATGCATCTATGAGTGGAATTGCTGATACCTATGGCAGGTTTATGTTTAACTTTTGAAGAAACTGCCAAACTGACTCCAAAGTGGCTGGAAAATTTTGTATTTCCATTAGCAACATATGAGAGTGTCTGTTGCTCCACATCCTTGCTAGCATTTGGTATTGTCAGTGTTTGTAATTTTAGCTAATGTAGTTGGTGTGTAATGGCATCTTATTGTAGTTTTAATTTGCATTTTCTTTTGTTATTCATACATCTGGTGTGTGTGTGTCTGTGTGAAGTATCTGTTTAAGTCATTTGTCCATTTTTATTGAGTTCCTTGTCTTCTTATTATGCAATTATAAATGTTCTTCATATATCTTGGATACAAGTCCTTTGTCAGATATATGCTTTGTAAATATTTTCTCATGTTTTTCGTTTTCATTTCTTAACAGTCTTTAGGTTAAAAAAGTATTGATGAAGTTCAAATTGTAATGTTTTCCTGTATGGTTCAAATATTTTTTAGATTAAAAACAAAAAAGCTTTTGTTTTTTATCTAAAAAAATATTTACAAGTCTCAAAGAAACGAAGATTATCTCTGTCTTCTAGAACGTTCATAGTTTTAGAAGTTGCATATAGTCTATTTTATGTGTGTTTTGAGGCAAACCTATGGATTTTTCATTTTATTCTGTTAATAGGTATATTACATTAATTGATTTTTAGATGTAAATCAGCCTTGCATTGCTGGTGAAAACCCACATGTTCATGGGGTATTAACTTTCATATGTGGCTGTATTCAATTTGTTAATAATTTGTTAAAGATTTTGTATCTATTTTCATGAGGGATGTTGTCAGCAGTTTTGTTCTCCTTTAATGTCTTTGACTTTTGCATCAGGATAATATTGGTCTTATAAAAAGAATTGAGATATATTCCTCCTCTATTTTCTGAAAAAGTTTGTGGAGATTTGGCATTACTTTTTTTCTTAAATATTTTATTAAACTCACCAGTAAATACTTCTGAGCTCAGTATTTTTTTGTGGGAATGTTTTAAATCACTAACTCAGTTTCCTTACTGATTTTCTATTTCTTCTTGAGACAATTCAGGTAATTTGTGTCTTTAAAGCAGTTTGTTTAAGTTATCAAATTTATGGGATTAATTTCTTCATAATTTTCCCTTATTATTCATTTTGATGTTTGTAGGATCTGCTGACATTCCGTCTTTCATTCTTGATATTAATAACCCATGTCTTCTTAAGTGGAGTCAAGTATTCTGTAGATGTGAATTAGGCCATATGAGTTAATACTGTTGTTCAAGTAGTCTATATTCTTACTGATTTAAAATTATTATTTACTGAGAGAAAATATTAAAATCTCTATATGTCTTAATTATCTAGTGCTGCTATAAGAGAAACACCACAAGTGGATGGCTTTAACAGAAATTTATTCTCTTACGGTTTAGGAGGCTAGAAGTCTGAATTCAGGGTGCCAGATCCAACAGAAGGCTTTCTCTCTCTGTTGACTCTGGACGAAGGTCCTTGTCATCAGTCTTCCTTCCCCTGGTCTAGGAGCTTCTTCAGCACAGGGACCCCATGTCCAAAGGATGCGCTCTGCTCCTGGCTCTGCTTTCTTGGTGGTAGGAGATCCCTCCCCTCTCTGCTTGATTCTCTCTTTTATATCGCAAAAGAGATTGACTCAAGATAAAATCTAATCCTATAGATTGAGTACTGGCTCATTAATATAACTGCCTCTAAGCCTGCCTCATTAACATTATAGAGGTTAGAATTTACAACACGTAGGAAAATCACATCAGATCACGAAATGGCAGACAACCACACAATACTGGGAATCATAGCCTAGTCAAGTCGACACACAATTTTTGGGGGAACAGTTCAATCTGTAACACTATAATTGCTTATTTACTCATTTTTCAGAATTATCAGTTTTTGCTTACATTTTAAGCCTCTGTTAATTGAATATATATTTATTATTGTTATATCTTATTTCTGGATAGAGCCCTTTATCATTATGATCTGTACTTTTTTGTCTCTAGTAAAATTACTGTATTAGTGTAGCCACTCCAGCTGTCTTATGATTACTGTTTACATTATTTTACCTTCAACCTAAATGGAACTTTGAATTTAAAGATGTGTGTTGTATACAACATATAGTTGAATGCTGCTTTTTAAATTCGGTCTGATGAACTTTATCTTTTGACTGAAATCTTTAGTCCATTCACATTTACTGTAATTAGTGATATGCATCAATTTAGATTTGCAGTTTTGCTATTCACTTTCTATGTATCTCATTGTTTTTTGTTCTACTCTTGTACTTTTATTTTTTGTTTTAAAAAATGCTTTTTAGTATACCATTTTATTCTCAGCTGTCTTTTAAACTATATTTCCTTGTCCTTGCATCTTTAACAATCTACTCCAAGTTAATACTGACTTTCTTCTGGTAAAATACAGATACTTTGCACCAATATAGCTCCATGTTCTTCCTCCTCGTGTGTGTGTGTGTGTGTGTGTGTGTGTGTGTGTGTGTAGATATGTAGATCTATTCATATATATCTGTATGTGTATATCTTCTATATATGTTACAACTCAACGTTATAGTGTTATCATTTTTTGCTTTAAACAGCCATATGTCTTTTAAAGAAATACAGAGAAGAAAAGAAAAAAAAAAACTATGTATAGAATCTTTCATATATGCATAGTTAGCATTTCCAAAGCTATTAATTCTTACTTGTAGGTTTGAGTTACTATCTAGTGTCATTTCTCTTTAGGCTTAAATAGTTCCTTTAGTGTTTTTTGTGGTACAGGTCTGGTAGCAACTAACTCTCATTGGTTTTGAAATCTGGAAATGTCTTTATTTCCAAAAAACCAATTTTACTGTAATTATGGTAGACTATTTTTTTTTCCTGCCATTTTGAATATATTGTTTCCAGGTCTTTGGGCCTCCATTGTTTCTGATGAAAAATCAATTGTTACCCATATTGTTCTTTCCCTGTGTATGGTGTATTGTTTTTTTTTCTTGCTTCTTTCAAGATTTAGTTTCTATCTTTGGCTTTCAACAGTTTGAATATGATGTTTTTAGATGTGTGTATGTTTCCTACTGGAGTGTATTGAATTTCTTAGAACATAAGTTTATGTTTTTCACCAATTCTAGGACATTGGCTACTGTTATTTCTTTAATTTTTATTTTTTTGGGGGCACATTCTTTCTCTTTTCACCTGATACATATGTTGGAATGCTTCACAGTTTCTCACAAATCTTTGAGGCTCTGTTTTTATTATATCTTTTTTCCTTTTTGATTTTTGGACTGGATAATTTAGATTGATCCTATGTCCAAGTAAACTGATTTCTTTCTATTTCAACTTCCAACCTGCTGTTGTGCATTTGAATTAAATAAAAAAAAAAAAAGAAAATAAGTTTCTGTACTTTTCTATCTCTAGTACTTCCATTTGGTTCTTTTCATAATGTCTATTTCTATGTTGAGATTCGTTATTTGTTGATCCACTGTAGCATATTTTTCTTTATTTATTTAAAAATATTTATAAGGGCATTTAAATTCAGTCATGGACCCTCTTGGAGTCACTTTCTATTTAATTATTTTTTTTCTATGTATGGGTCTCACTTCCATTTTCTTGAATGTTTAGTAATTTTTTTGAATCTAGATTCTGCTTTCTTCTTCTTGTTGACTTTTTTGTTTTACGAGTCAATTAACTTTCTGGATTTAAACTGCAATATCTGTATCACTCACAATGTACAACTGTAGGAGTCTGTGGTCAGAATTTATTTTTAAGGCTGGCTTCCTATGGGTTTTCCTTGGGCCTGGATAGTTGAGTGGTTAGCAAATGAGTTTAGAAGAGATTACACCCAGATAAGTAAGGATTCCATCCTCTGTTTCCCAACTGTAGTTTTAAAAACATATTCAAAGTCTCAGCAAGTTTACAAGTATCCTTAGGCTTTTAAATTTTCCTGGCATCTCTGGGGTCTCCCATATATTCATAGTTGGGGAGTCAGCCTGTGGTATGTAGAAAATTTGTTATCTCAGACCTTCCATGACACCCTCACGTTGAAAATTTCCCCTTAAATTTCTAGCTGTTCTATTGAACACCACGAACCAAGAACATCAACAGTGAAGCTGTTGGATTTTGCAGCAAAAGCTAAAGGTAGGAGGAGAGAAAAATAGGAATGCTGCCAGGCAACATGGCCTACAAACTTGCTGTTCTTACCTGATACAGTAGCAGTATTTCCTAAGCAAGCACTTCTCAAGTTGTTGTCTGCCTGTTGTCATTTTCCAGTGTTCTGAAATAATTATTTGTGATAATTTTGCCTATTTTTAGACTTGTTTTCTGTGAAGGGAATTACCTAAACTCCTCATACTGCCATTTCCAGAATTAGAGTTCCAGGCCAGGTAAACTTTTAATCTTTTTAAATTTAGATTTTCTTTTCTTCTATCTGATATAGTCACATAATTAAAAAATCAAAATGATAGAGGAAGTATGCCACAAGAAATCTGCCTTCTGCATTTTTCATCATGTATTCTATTCTTTTGCTGTCCCTTCTAGGTTTAGGGTGTGATTTATGAGTTGCCACGGCTATTTACTGAGCACAACTTTCAAGGCATTCAGAGTCTGGGAAGTTAATTACTAGGAAAACAACCATGAAAATAATTATGTCAAGAAACATAATTACAGGCTGTAGACTCACAGTTATATGCATATTTGATATTCATCAGTGATTAATGCATGATTAGTCATGATAAAAGTTTATTTTTTGCAGAGTGAAGGGGAGAGACATAACTTGGTGTTCTCAAATTTCACCCATACTATATTCCTCATTAATATTAACCACTCTTTAGTTCTAGCTCCCATAGTGTTCTGTGCAAACAAATAGTAAATAACCTATCTCAACTAGGTCAAACTCCATAATGATACATTACACAACCTTCTAGCATAGTTTCCAAAGATTCATTTCTCTAGGATCTTCAGTTCGTCATATAGATAAGTGACTATAGAGAAAAATAATATAAATACTGAAGTAAATTTTGGTGAGGTGGCTATTATTTTTCCTTATGTCAATAGACTTTTATGTAAGATTCTGTATATACAAATATATGTACACACATTAGACCTGGAAAGAAGGATAATATTGACCCATGTATGTATTGATTTCTTCTTGGAACAATCTTGTCAAGTCAATTCAGCAAAAGTTGGTGGTACAAAGCATTTTACTAGTGCTTCATAGGATAAAAAGAGAAATGTAATACAGTTCTTATCCTTACAAAAAGTCCTTTATGAACATATTTATATAAGGCAAAAATATAGTAGTTTTAAGAAGGGAGTACCAAGAAAGTGTACCGGGTATTCAAAAGAATTTGAGGTATCAGCAAAAGTTTCATAAAAGTGGTGGCTTTTGAGTAAATGGGCCTTGATGAATGGCTAAACTGGGTGAAGATGGAGGGAGAAACTATGTAAAAAGAGCCAGGAAGGAAGAAAAAAGCAGATAATACATTGTATAGACAAGCTAGGCTCAAGAAATATTTGTTTAATGAATGTTGAGTGTTGAATGAATTTTAATGTTTGTCTTAGTTATCTAATGCTGCTATACCAGAAATACCACAAGTGGGTGGCTTTAACAAACAGAAATTTATTTTCTCACAGTTTATGAGGCTAGAAGTCCAAATTCAGGGTGCTGGCTCCAGGGGAAAGCTTTCTCTCTCTGTTGGCTCTGGGGGAAGGTCCTTGTCTCTTTTGAGCTTCGGCTTCTGGGGGATCTTCATGTGGCTTGGCATCTCTCTTTCCCCATCTCTGCTTGCTAGCTTGATTGATTAATCTCTTTTATAGCTCAAAAGAGATTGACACAAGATATGCCCTATGCTAATCCTTCCTCATTAACATAACAAAGACAACCCATTCCCGAGCGGGATTATAACAACAGGTATAGAGGTTAGGATTTATGACACATATTTTGGGGGGACATAATTCAATCCATAACGATATTCTGTTTATAAATCAAGTGCTAATAAAGCAAATTTTAGATGAGTCTGTAGTTAATAATCCATTTTGGCTGGGAGTGTTGCAATGTATGAAATCTCACTCACTGCAAAAATGTAGCTTCTTTCCTCTGCTGAAGGGTCTCCTCGGTCCACACATCCTTACTTGTGTGATAGCTTCTTACCCTTCAAGGTATAGTTTCATTTTTACCTTCTCAGAAAACCTTCCTTGACCTCCCTTCCCAATCAGAGTGTTCTCTACTCTGTGCCTACTTTTATCATAGTAATTAAATTGAAAACATTGAATTCTGTATTGGTCTCCATCACTAAACTGTGAGAAACTCAAGGGCAGGACTTTTGTTTTACTTGTTTTTGCAAAAATACTATCATAGGTCCTATATAAATAGTATCATAGTTGAAAGAATAAAACATTAAATTGAGTGTTGGCTTGATGACTTTCTCTCGTCTTTTACATTATAACTTTTTTCTATATCCTCAAAGGGATACAAGTTGTCCGCAGAATGGAGGACTTACTCAAGATGCAGTCGATGACTTTTTTTGAGTACCAACTATTTGTCAGGCACTCTGTTGACAGGAAGCTATTCAATAAATATTTACTAAACAAATGTTTCACTTGTAACTTGCTTTGGGGAAAAACTGCAGAGTGACACAGTGTGGATGAAAATGTAGTTTGGAGGCAGAAAAATTAAAAGGGATGAATCAGAAATATATCCTTTAGCAAATTATAGAATTTCACAAAACCCTTTGGAACCTTGCTTTGTTTATGAAAACCTGTACAAAAGCCTAGCAAGGCTGAAAACCATTTGAAAAAATGATATCCTAGAGGATATGAACATTTCTTCAGCATGGAAGGCATTTTAAAGATTTTTGTAGTTTTCTTCATAGTTATGAACATGGCTTTTCAGTAATTGCACAATGACTAATTTTATACTAAAGCTAACAACTTCGCTTTAGATGTATTTGGTTCTGCAGATCAAGTATAGACTCCAAAACTCATTGCTGGCAAGTTCATTCTGACTCATACCGACCCTATAGGACAGAGTAGAACTGCCCCTTAGGGTTTCCTAAGCTGTAATCTTTATGAAAGCAGACTGCCACATCTTTCTGCAGTGGAGCGGTTGATGGGTCCAAACCACCAATATTTCAGTTAGCAGATGAGTGCTTTAACCACTGTGCCACCATAGCTCCTTAAGTATAGACTAAACCAAAACCAAACCTGTTGCCATTGAGTCAATTCTGACTCACGGCGACCCTGTAGGACAGAGTAGAACTGCCCCATAGGGTTTCCAAGGAGCTCTGGTGGGTTCGCACTGCCACCCTTTTGGTTAGCAGCTGAGATCTTAACCACGGCTCCACCAGGGCTCCTAAGTATAGACTAGAAAGCTTTAAATGGAAAGCAGGTTTGTGTTATAGTAAGAGGAGGAAAAAATGCAGTCTACTTGTGGTTTTTTCCTTTTACCTAAACAAATAATCAGCCTTTATATTTCAGTGATATTCATTCCTCATTCTTCTTTCCTTTCAAAAGCATTCACTTGAGCAAGAATTTCCACCTTGACTCTCTCTTGAGCTCCTTGGAGACTCCGTGTAACACACCAGCTCTTTCCTTCACAGACTCTTCCTGTTTCTCCCTCTTGACAAAGCAGAATTAATTTGACAGCCTTAACGTGGCACATCCAAATGGGTTTTCTGCTTCAAAAGCAAAGGGCTTTAATGTTAATTCCATGCTAATTTTCACCAGCAGTTTTGGAAGGAAATATAAATATCTCTTTTCTAAAATCTTAAATGATAATTGAAAGCTTTCTAGTCTGCACTTGTTTCAATCAAGGTGCCTGTGCATTCTGAAGCGTGCAGGTCTCCTCACCCTCTGAGGTTGACTGTTAGGGCACGTGAGTCCAAGTTACCCACAGGATGAATAAGCAAGGCTCTAGAAAAATGATCATTTGGGGACCAATTCACTATGCTATAGCAGTAATGACACTCTTAGTTTGTTGAAGGAATTGTGATATCTTGACTGCCAGAAATCTTCACTTCCTGAATCCATTTATCTATCCCTCTTTTCTAGGAGACACCATTAAAGCACTCTCTGTATAATGCTTCCCCAGGTAGGCTGAGTAGTTACTTCACTGCTTTCCCATTAACTTGTCCAGCTTTCCTTGTCCCCTTAGACAACTGCTTTCCCCACTGAGGTCTCTTTCTTCTCTCTAACATCTCCTTAACAAAAGGGAAACTATTTCTTATATTAAGTATCTAATATATAACCCTTTGGTTTTGATTGCTTCTGTTTGCTCTATAAGCTCATTTTTAAAGTCAAGAAACACAGGTGAAGTTTTTTCTGAAGTCTTCCCTATTGAGAAAATAGAGTTGTTGGCACTTTGTCAATAGCTTTCCTATTTGAAAACTTGCACTTACAGGTAGTGAGCTACAAGACAGAACAAACCTCTGCTTCTCTGAGGAGCCCACTGGATACACAGGGAAAACTTCTGAAGAGACTTTGCTGTGAACATGCCTCCTTGAGTACAAGCTCCAGCACAGGAACCTTGTTTAAAGCAGGTGTTCACTAAATGTTTGTTGAAAAAAATGAGAGAATAAGAGCTAGCACTACTGAACAGAAATGATAGCCATTTGTAGATTTCCGATTGAGGTTGGGGATATAATTTATAACTTGAGTTATAAATACAATTACCATCTGCCAGGCAGTGTCTTGATTAGGTTAATTTAGTCTTAGCAACAGGGGTTTGAAGATAGAGCTTGTTCTAAATATGTGGCCAGCTGGGAATGTTATTTATTCTAAGTAAAAAGCTATTCTGTGATTTTGATCTCTTTCACAATCTTCTTTAAACCTCTTCTCTTTTATATGTGTTTTTTTAATTGTTTTTGTTGTATGCCATTGAGTCAATTCCAGTTCATAGCAGTCCTATAGGACAGAGTAGTACTGCCCCATAGTGCTTCTTAAGCTGTGATCTTTGTGAGAACAGATGGCTAGGTCTTTCTCCTGTGGAGTGGTGGCTGGTGGGTTTGAAGCATAACCTTTTGATTAGCAAATGAGTGCTTAACCATTGCACCACCAGGGCTCCTTAGAATGAGATTAGACCTTTATAATAGAAATTTCACTGGCTAATTTTTGGAAGTAGATTGCCAGGCTTTTCTTCCTAGTTATCTTAGTCTGGAAGCTCCAATGACATCTGTTTAGCATCATAGCAACATGCAACCTCCACTGACGGATGGGTGGTGGCTGCATTTGAGATGCACTGGTCAGGAATGAAACCCATGTCTCCCACACAGAAGGCAAGAATTCTACCACTGAACCACCACTACGCTCTTTGATTATTATAAGCTTCCTTAATTTAAGGAGCCCTGGTAGTACAAAGGCTAAGTGCTCAGCTGCTAAACAAAAGATCATTGGTTGGAACTCACCAGATGCTCTGCAGGAGAAAGATGTGGAAGGTGGCTTCTGTAAAGATTACAGCCTTGGAAACCCTTTGAAGCACTTCTACTCTGCCCTATAGGGTCACTATGAGTCAGAATTGACTTGGTGTTAATGGGTTTGGTTTTGGGATTTTTTCCCTTAATTCATTTTTTTCATAAGTAGGTGAGAAATGCATTTAAAATGATAAAGTCACAGGCAGAATATATAAAGAAACATTGCCTCCTGAGATTGGTACAGAGGGGAATCTTGTGGTGGATGTATGGCTGCCCTAGGAGCTTCCCACCATTCCCTGGGGATGAATTGCTATCCTTATTATAGCTGCTAGCAGTGCAGCTGGTCCTTTTACTTTTGGATCTTGTTTTACTCTAACAACTGAGACATGGTTGAATGTTTTTGTATATTGATTACCCAAAAAATCAGAAATAAAAAAGAGAGCAATAATAGAGAATATCATGACTCTTATAAATAATCCAGCCTGCATGTTTCTGTCTAGATCAGAGCTTGACAAACTCCTTCTGTAAAGGGCCAGATAGTAAATATTTCAGGCTTGTGGGCCTTACCGTCTCTGTTGAAACTACTCAACTTTGCCATTGTAGCATGAAGGCATTCATAGACAGTAGTCAATGAATGAATGAATGGTCATAGCTGTGTTGCGATAAGCCTTTGCAAAAACCAAATTGAGCCTGTGGGCCATAGTTTGCAACCCTTGCTCTAAATTGCCAGGGATGGTCCTTTCCCATGGACAAAATAAACACTTGACAGGTTCCCTACTTCACTATCTCCTTGTTTGTCTCTGTTGGAAAACTTTAATACCCATCATCCTTTGGACATCTGTATCCCTCAACTTCCATATCAATGAGAGTGATGACCTCTTCTTGATCTGTTTTTTTTTTTTTTTGTCTGAGGTCCTGTTTCTTCTCTGGTTCAGTGGCATTAAACACTACCTCCCCCTTCATAGCTGACTCATCCTCTACTATCTGAAGTGTACTCTACCTTTGTAAGCCTAAAAAATCACAATCTTGTTAGTTGCTGAAGTAAGAATTGCAGCAACATTGTAAGAAGCAAACCTATCTAGTTAGTAATCAGACACTCATATCCTCATGAAATTTTTAGAAAATAATACTACCGTATCTATTGTTTATTCAAGACAGAGCATGCAAATCTGGGCAAATATTTGCTTTGCATTTAACAATGAATCCTGCAAAATCGAGTAGTTTACTGCTCAGGACAGTAAACTAGAAGAACACATCAGGAAGCCCAATTTATCTCAGCTAATCAGGACCAGCTATCACTCCAAGCTGAAATTCTGGGTTACCCAAGGAACTGAGCTGTCAGACTTCTGACTTCTCCCTGTGCTCCTAAAGTTGAGGTTGATGTAACTATGGTGATGTTTCTGAAGTTACGTTTTTCAGGTTCTTCCGGATTTTTCTAAAATTTCCTAGTGAGAAAGTGTTCATATTAAAAGTAAGTTTGGGAAATGCCTCATACAAAATGCTTCACATGGAGCTTCAAAAGGCACATTATTCTGTTAAAATGTTTTAGAAGACCTGTAGTAAATAAACCTTTTAAATCTAAATCTGAATATCCCAAATATACATATTTTTTCCCAAACCTGTTTGGTTACAAAGCCCCCTTTTCCTAGAACACATTTACTGGGTGTGATGGTTAAGGTTATGTGTCAACTTAGCTAGGCCGTAATTTTCAGTGGTTTGGCGGACATTATGTAATCATCCTCCATTTTGTGATCTGATGTGAGCAGTCAATCAGTTGAAAACAAGTTTCCTTGGGGGGTGTGGCCTGCATCCAACAAATATAGATGTCCTGGCAAAGCTGTCTCTGAATCCTGCATCCAACTTGTCATCCTCTGACCTCCAGGTCTTTGAATGTGAGCCAGCAGGCTTATGCCTGACCTGCAGGTCTTGGGATTTACAAGCCCACAACACTATGAGCCAGCAGCTTTCCACCTGGCCTGTCACTTTTGGGTTTCTCAGCCCCTGCAACTGTGTTCAACTGTGTGGGCCAGGAGAAGCCTCCAGCTTGCATCCTGACCCACGAATTTGGGACTTGCCAGCCTCCACAACTGCATGAGACATTTCCTTGAGATAAATCTCTGTATATATATTTACATATATACACTTCATTGTTTTTCTTCTCTAGAAAACCCAGCCTAAGACATTTGGTACCAAGAGTGATTCTAGAGGAGCAAAATCTTAAGGATGAGTTTTCTGAGTTGGTTCTCAAGTCTGGCTAGACTAGTAAGGAGGAGGGCACAGCTAATCCATGGCATAAGGTGGCAGAAATACATAAAATATCACCACCATTGGATCAAATATTTGTGAGAAACAAGGCTCTGGGTGACTGTGTATTTGATGTCTTTCAGCATTTCTATCAAACTGAAAAGTATAGAAGGCTGGTTGATTGGTCACACTTTCATTAGACAAAGTGGTGAAAGAGATGAGCTCAAGGCTTCAGAGTTACAGCTCAAGTTCTGCATGAAAGTCCTGAAAGCTGCAACTTGTACCCTGAAAGAAAGCCTCATTTCTTGTAGTAACAGAGCTGATATTGAAGAAAATCAAACCTAGAGTCCTGTAAGAGTGGCTGAATTACAATGCCAATTGAATTCCCAACGATGAATGATGTTTGAAGTTAAAGTGAGGTCATTGATTGGGAAGAAATGGAATCCTGAATCTTGGGGTGGGGACATATGGGTAGATTATCAGGAAGCTGAGAACGTTGAATCTCTAAATTCTTTTGAGTTACTCCTTCCAACAGAACCAGCCCTCTTACTCCCATCGGAAGAGATTATTCCATCTTTTCTGTTAAGCCATCTACCCTAGTAAAACCATTATCTCTTCCATTCCCATTTGATGAGATTAACTCAGCTGTGTCTGAAGGGCTTTTGTGTGAAATATCACATGGGGCAGCATCAGGGGCATTGCCTGGGGCATCACCTGAGGCAGATGTCTTACAAGACATTGCTAAATGTCCCCAGGACCCACCCCCACCACCCATTTTTGCGTCTAGACCTATAACTAGACTTAAGTCTCAGCGAGCCCCGAGAGATGAAGTACAAAGTGTGACCCATGAGGAGGTATGCTACACTCCAAAATAACTGCTTGATTTTTCTAATATATTCAAATAGTATCCTGGGGAATATGTGGGGAATGGCTATTTGGTGTGTGGGATAGTAGTACAAGGAACATAAAGGTGGATCAGTATGAGTTTATTGATATGGGCCCACTAAGCACAGATTCTTCTTTCAATGTTTGAGCTCAGGAGGTTAGAAAAGGATCTAATAGCTTATTTTGTTTGTTCACAGAGGCATAGATTAAGCGGCAGCCTACACTAGATCAAGTTAAAATGCCAGACTTGCCTTGGTATATGGTAGGAGAATGTATCCAAAGTCTTAGGGAAATTGACATGGTAGAGTGGATTTATTAGGTTGGACCCAGAGACCCACACAGGGAGTGCCCACAGGACACCCTTTTACCAGAACAGTGAGGAACAAATTTGTGAAGGGAGCCCCAGTATCCTTAAAGACTGCTGTGATTACTATTTTATGTAGGAAAGATTGACAGTGGGAACTACCCTAACTGAATGAAGGCACCTAACTACAGTGGGGCTAATTGGACCCCATGGTGGTAGGGGCCAAATGGTGAGACTTAATCAACAAAGACAAGGTGGGCATGGTTACTGTAATGTACAGCAGAGTCAAAGCAGTAAAATAGTTTGACTTGTATGGACTTATGGCATTGGCTACTTATTCATGGTGTCCCTAGGAGTGAAATACATGGGGAATCTACTAAATATTTACTTTATCCTTGCCAGCAGAAAAATTCTAGGTCAACTGAATGGCAGTCTAACCTGAATCACCAGAATAAAGAGTCATGGCTTCTCAATCAATTCCCAGACTTGAGCCAATTTAAGGACCCACAAGCCCTTGAATGAAAGGGAGGCTGTGTCCCCTTGAGTAAGGGCCTCACAACACTTCCAAAAATGTATACTATTAATAATTCTCTCAGCCTTCCCCGAAGGGATCTATTGCCTTTTTTCAAGAGTGACTGCTCACTAGGGAAAAGGAAATAATCAGACTTTTCGGTGATTACTGGATACTGGCTCTGAACTGACACTAATTCCAGGAGGCCCAAAAGGCCACTGTGGCCGACAGGTCAGAGTAGATGTGTATGGAGGTCAGGCTATTAATGGAGTCTTAGCTCAGGTCCATCTCACAGTGGGTCCAGTGGGTCTCCAAACCCATCCTGTAGTCATTTCCCCATTCTAGAATGCATAATAGGAATAGACATACTCAGCAACTGGCAGAACTTCTATATCTGATATCTGACATGTGGAGTAAGAAATATTATGGTAGGAAAAGCCAAGTGGAAGCAATTAGAACTGTCCCTACCTAGGAAAATAGTAAACCAAAAGCGACACTGCATTCCTGGAGGGGTTGCAGAGATTAGCGCCACAATTAAGGACTTAAAAGATGCAGGGGTGGTGATTCCTATCACATTCTCATTCAGCTCACCCATTAGGCTGGTGCAAAAAATAGGTGGATCTTGGAGAATGACAGTGGATTATTGGAAACTTAACCAGATGGTGACTCCAATTACAGCTGCTACTCCTGATGTGGATTAATTGCTTGAGCGAATTATTATATCTCCTGGTATCTGGTATGCAGCTATTGATGTGGCTGATGCCTTTTTTTTCTATTCCCATCTCAAAGGAACACCAGAAGCAGTTTGCCTTCAGCTGGCAAGGCTGGTATTTCATCTTCACTATCCAACCTCAGGGAGAGTTGACATATCAACTCTCCAACCCTATGTCATAATTTCGTCTGCAGGGAACTTGATTGCCTTTCACTTCCACAACACATCACTCTGGTCTATTATATTGATGACATTATGCTGATTGGACCTAGTAAGGAAGATATATCAATGACTCTAGACTTGCTGGTAAGACATTTGCATGCTAAAGGGTACAAAATCAATCTGACAAAAATTCAGGCCGCTTGTACCTTAGTGAAATTTCTAGGGGTTAGGTGGTGTGGAGCATGTTGAGATATTCCCTTCTAATGTGAAAGATAAGTTATTACATCCGACCCCTCCTACAACTAAAAGGAAGACACAACGCGTGGTAGGTCTCTTTGGATTTTGGAGGCAACATATCCCTCAACTGGGTGTGCTACTCCAGCCTGTTTATCAAGTGACTCAAAAAGCTGCTAGTTTTGAGTGTGGCCCAGAACAAGAGAAGGCTCTGCAACAGGTTCAGGCTGCCACGCAAGGCCCTCTGCCACTTGGGACATATGATCTGGATGATCCAATGGTTCTTTAAGGTCAGTGGCTGATAGAGATGCTGTTTGGAGTCTTTGGAAGGTCCCTACTGGTGAATCACAGTGCAGACCCTTAGAATTTCAGAGCAAAGCTCTGCCGTTCTCTGCAGATTACCACTGTCCTTTTGAGAAACAGCTTTTTGCTTGTAACTGGGCCTTAGTAGAGACTGAATGCTTAACCATGGAGCACCAAGTCACCATGAGGCCTGAGCTGCCCATCATGAACTGGGTGTTGTCTGACCCACAGAATTAGAAAGTCGAATGCGCACAGCAATGCTCCATTAATTAAATGGAAGCGGTATATACAAGATTGGGCTTGAACAGGGCCTGAAGGCACAAGTTAGTTACATGAAGATTGTTCCAAATGCCCATGGTCCCACTCCTATCACATTACCTTCCTTCTCTCAGTCTGCCCCTATGACCTCATAGAGTGTTCCTTATGATCAGTTCACTGAGGAAGAGAAAACTCATGCCTGGTTTATAGATGGTTTTGTGCAATATGCAGACACCACTTGAAAATGGACAGTGGCAGCACTGCAACCTCATTCTGGGACCTCACTGAAGGACAGTGGTGAAGAGAAATGCTCCCAATGGGCAGAACTTCAAGCAGTGCACCTGGTTGTTCACTTTGCTTGGAAGTTAAAATGGCCAGATGTGTGATTTTATACTGATTTCAAGGGCTGTGGCCAATAGTTTGGCTCGATGTTCAGGAACTTGGGAGGAACATGATTGGAAAATTGGTGACAAAGAGGTATGGGGAAGAGGTATGTGGATATACCTCTATTAACAGGCCAAAGAAGTGAAGATACTTTTGTCTCATGTGAATATTCCCAAAGGGTGATCTCAGCAGAGGAGGATTTTAACAATTAAGTGGGTAAGATGACGTGGTGTGTGGAAAGCAGTCATCCTTTTTCCCTAGCCACTCTTATCATTGCCTAATGGGCTCATGAACAAATGAACAAAGTGTCCACGGTGGCAGGGATAGGGGTTACACCTGGGCTTAGCAACATGGACTTCCATTCACCAGGGCTGACTTGGCTACAGCCACTTCCGAGTGCCCGATCTGCCAGCAGCAGAGACCAACACTGAGTCCCCAGTATGAAACCATTCCTCAGGGTGATCGGCCATAAACCTGGTGGCAGGTAGATTTCATTGTACTGCTTCCATTGTGGAAAGGGCAGTATTTTGTTCTTACTGGGATAGACCCTTGCTCTGAATACAGATTTGCCTTCCCTGCATGCACTGCTTCTGCCAAAACCACCATCCGTGGACTTAAAGAATGCCTTATACACCGTCATGGTATTCCACACAGCATTGCCTTGGATCAAGGGACTCACTTCACAGCAAATGAAGTGCAGCAATGGGCTCATGGAATTCACTGGCTTTACCATGTTCCCCATCATCCTGAATCAGCTGGCTTGATAGAATGATGGAATGGCCTTCTAAAGACTCAATTATGGTGCCAGCTAGTTGGCAGTACCTTGCAGGGTCAGGGAATGTTCTCTAGGAGACTGTATGTGCGCTAAACCAGAGTCCAATATATAGTACTGTCTCTCCCATAGCCAGGATTCATGGACCCAGGAATCAAGGGGTAGAAATGGGAATGGCAGTACTCAGTATTACCCTTAGTGACCCACTCGTAAAAATTATGCTTCCTGTCTCTGTGACCCTATGCTCTGTGGGTCTAGTGGTCTTAGTTCCAAAGGGAGGAATGCTTCCACCATCAGACACATCACTAATTCTATAGACATGCCACCTGGCCACTTCGGGCTTCTAATGCCTCTGGATCAACTGGCAAAGAAGGGAGTATACTGTACTGGTTGGTGTGATTGATCTGATTACCAAGGGAAATAAGATTGATATTACATAATGGAAGTAAAGAAGAGTATGTCTGGAATACAGGAGATCCCCTAGGACGTCTCTTAGGACTACCATGTCCTGTGATTAAAGTAAAAAATTACAGCAACCCAATTCTGACATGACTTCTAATGGCCTACACCCTTCAGGAATAAAGTCTTGGGTCTCCCCACCAAGCAAAGAACCATGACTAGCTGAGGTTCTTGCTGAGGGCAAAGAGAACCCAGAATGGATGGTGGAAGAAGGTAGTTCTAAATACCAGCTATGACCACATGATCGGTTGAGTAAATGATTGTGATTGTTTTTAGTATTTCTTCCTTGTTTTGTTTTTGTTATATATGTATGTGTATATGCCCATTGCTGTTCATTCGAATCAAACTCATAGCAACCTTATAGGACAGAGTAGAACTGCCCCATAGGGTTTCCAAGGAGTGGCTGGTAGATTTGAACTGCTGACCTTTTGGTTAGCAGCCAATCTCTTAATCACTACGCCACCACGGCTCCTGTGTGTGTGTGTGTGTGTGTATGTGTGTGTGTGTGTGTGTGTGTGTAATATAGTATATTTTTTTCTTGCCTCTCTTATCCATTACTTATTATAAAATATAAGATGTAAACGTGGCTAATGTGTTTTCTGTTTTACTCGTGTTAGTTGTATCATGTTAGGTACAAGTATGACTTTTTAATTGTCTTTATTTAGAGATTATGTACTGTTTAAGGAGATGTGTTGACAGGTGCCAAGTTGACAAGGAGTGGACTGTGATGGTTAAGTTTATGTGCCAACTTGCGTGGGCCATGATTTTCAGTGGTTTGGCAGATATATAATCATCCTCCATTCTGTGATCTGATGTGAGCAGCCAATAAGTTGAAAGGCCAATCAGTTGAAAGTCAATCAGTTTCCTTGGGGGATGGCCTGAATCCAATATATATGGATGTTCTGACAAAGCTCTCTCTGGATCCTGCATCCAGCTTGTCATCCTCTGACCTCCAGTTCTTGGGACGTGAGCCAGCAGCCTTCTGACCGATCTGCAGATCTTGGGATTCGCCAGCTCCCACAACACTTTGAACCAGCAGCCTTGTGCCTGACCTGCCAATTTTGGGTTCATCAGCCCCTGCAACCATGTGTGTCAGAGATGCCTCTGGCCCAAATCCTGACCCGTGGATTTCGGACTTGCCAGCCTCCACAATTGTGTGAGCCATTTCCTTGAGATAAATCTGTCTGTATACATACATATATACACACTTCACTGGTTTTGCTCCTCTAGATAACCCAGCCTAAGACCTTGGGAAATATTTAACTTTGGCGTATTTTCTTTGACCCATTGATTGCTCAAACTGATTTTCTTGGAGGGTGTCTTCTGTTGTGCCTCCCTCAGGAACTTGGCACTGAGTCAAGAGAAAGGCCATCCAAAAGAGAGGAATAATATTTTTAAATAAATTTTAAATTTTACAATGGCTTTAGATTTACAGAAAAGTTACAAATGTGATATACAGAGATCGTTTATACCCCATGCCCAGCTTCCTCTACTTTTAACATCTTACATTAGTATGCTACATTTGTTACAATTAATGAACCAATTTTGATACATGGCTATTAACCAAGTCTATATTTTATTCAGATTTTTTACCTAACATTTTAACCTAATGTCCTTTTGCTCCTCCAGGATCTCACATTTGTTTCTATTCTCATTCAGGATACATTTCATTTAGTCATCATATCTTCTTAGGCTTCTCTTAACTGTGCAGTTTTTCAGACTTTCCTTGTTCTTGATGGTCTTGAAAGTTTGAGGACTGCTGGTTAGGTATTTTGTAGAATGTGCCTGATTTGGGATTTGTTTTATGTTTTTCACATGATTAGACTGGGATTATGGGTTTTGGGGAGGAGGGTCACAGAGGTAAAACACCATTCTCATTCCATCATGCCAAGGGTACACACTACCAAACTGACTTATTGCTGTTGATATTAACTTTGATCTCCTGGCTGAGGCAGTGTTTGTCAGGTTTGTCCACTGTGAAGTTACTCTTTATTTCCCTCTTTTCATATTGTACTTTTTTGAAGGAAGTTTATGTGCAGCTCACCCTTAGGGAATGGGGAGTAATGCTCCACCTCTTTGAGGGTGAAGTATCCACATAAATTAATTTGAAATTGCACTGAACGAGAGATTTGTCTATAGTTATTTATTTACTTAGTAACTTATTTACTCCCTAACTTATTTACCCCATCATCTGTTTATATCTCTATGAATTTATATATATTTATGATGTAATACTTCTTTATTTTATTGCTCAAATTGTTCTGGTTTTGGATATTGGGAGCTTTCAGTTGGCCCTCATGTCCTTTTGGCATATCCCCATCATTGTGATTTTTTGGGGGACATTTCCTTACCCTCTGGCACTACAGGGTGCTCCAGGCTCATCTTGCATATTTCCTGCCCCAGTCCTAGAGTTAGCCGTTTCTGCAAGGAGCCCTGGAAAAGTTCTCACAGCTCAGTTATGAAGGTCAGTACCTGGTATCTTTACAATCTGCTTCTAAAACTGGCCTCTGAGCATGCTACCAGGGGTGACAGTGGATGGGGAGAGCTATTTCATGACAGAACTCAGGCATTATAATGGATTATTTTTTCCCACAGGTCTGACACGTGCCTTGAAAATTGTAGTGCGTATGCTATAAATGCTAATTTGTGAATTGATTTTACTTCCAAAGGGATACATAGGTTGAATGTGAAGATTTGGAGTCTTTAAACTGAAGTGCTACTTTCAGCCTGGCAGGAGTTTATATACCTAATAGCTATTGTAAGGAGCCCTGGTGGCACAGTGGTTAAGTGCTTGGCTGCTACCTGAAAGGTCAGAGGTTCAAACCCACTAGCTGCTCCATGGGAGAAAGATGTGGCAGTCTACTCCCATAGAGATTGTAACCTTGGAAGCCCTATGTGGCAGTTCTACTCTGACCTTTAGGGGCACCGTGAGTCAAACCTGACTAGAGGGAAAAGGGTTTAATATCTATGGTGTGCTTTTGGTGCCCTAGAGAGTGTAGAGGGGGATTTATGATTAGATTTCTCTTCCTGATTTGGTGGTAAGTGTGGTGATTAGGGCAAGGGCCACAAAATGAAAGGAATAATGGGTGTAATAATATCATGACAAAGGATTTGGTGAGTTATTACATGTGGGAGAAATAGAAAAGAGAATAAAAAACAGAGGAGTTTTCTGGTTAGAAGTGATCGGTGATACTGTAGTGATAAAAGTAGGGGCATGAAATTTTGATGGAAGGTCTACCAGAAAGTTGGAAACATGGATCTGAAACTGAGACGATCTGGGTAGATGGATTCAGGAGCCATTTTCTCAGGCATCATAATGAATTATTTTTTTCCACAGGTCTGACATGTGCCTTGAAAATTGTAGTATGCATGCTGTAATGCTAATTTATAGATTGATTTTACTTCAAAAGGGATACATGGGTTGTATATAAAGATCTTCCAAAGGTCAATTTATTCACTCATATTCTTTTAGGATATGTGAATGTTAAAATCAAGATCTAAATAACAACAATACAAAAAGATTGGTTCAATGAGCTGCTAGACTACAATGTTATGAGCATGTCGTCGGTGCTAATGTTAGAATTGCTGTGACTATAGGAGCTGTTAGTAAATTACATGTTTTTAAAAAAAATAAATTACTTTTCCTTGAGAGACGTGAAAGTTATTTCAGGTTTATATTTGTATTCCATTTGTAAATTACTTTTCTTGAGGGATATAATTCTTATTTTTTGGTTGTGTTTTTATCTCTTTTAACAGACACTAGTAGTTAACACTTTATATTTGCAACCATCAGGGCTTCTGATAAATGAACCATATTAACTGGTGTAGTTATATTTATAGTGATTGTTCATGTCAGCTAAACTCACAATGAATAGACGAGGACCAAGTAAAGCCTTTTATGTATCACATTTGAAATATTGGAGGACAGTTATGATATAAATCTACAAGGGTAAATAACTGGAAAGTTAAGCTAAAAGTTTCATTTATTTTAAAGGAGATTAAAAATTAATCCTCATGTTCATGAGAATGGGTTTCAAGATGGCTTCTCTTTTTCTGTAAGATATCCCTCAATATAAGCAGGGATGAGGGTTATAGCTAATTAAGCCTACTGGCCTCACACTACATGGAAACTAATTGGTTTCTGTTTTTCTGTGCCCATTACCACCATTTCTGTCATTCCTTTTTCTGAATATTGGTAATGGCAGAGATGTGGCAAATATTTGACTGTTGCTTCCTTTCCCTGCTCATATGGCAGGCATAGCCAAATGATCGTTGTAAAACTTGAAGTTACTTCTTGTCGAATCAGAATGCTTCTGTACCCAATGCTCCAGTTGATTAGAATTGAAATACATGATAAACCTGTTAGCTTTCTTGGCTCAAGGAGAGAAGCAAACATGTAGGAAAACCAGTCACCTTCACTTGGTAGATTTGGAAACCTCAAGTTAGATTCATCAGACATGAATGTCAAGAAATAGGTGAGTTCCCACTGCAAACAGTTGCTGATTGCACCTTTGATTCAATCAATGTGATTTATCTTTATGTTTTTAAATGTTGTTGTTGTTTTTAGTTGCCATCAGTCAGCTACGACTCATGGCAATCTTATGTACAACAGAACAAAACATTGTCTGGTCCAGTGCCATCTTCATGATATTTGGGATGCTTGGGTCCATTGTTGTGGCTATTGTGTAGTGCCTTCCAACCTAGGGGGCTCGTCTTCCAGCACCATATTGGACAATATTTTGTTGTGATCCATAAGGTTTTCATTGACCAATTTTTGAAAGTGTATCTCCAGGCCTTTATTCCTAGTCTGTCTTAGTCCAGAAACTCTGCTGAAATCTGTCCACCAAAGGTGACACTGATGGTGTTTGAAATATTGGTGGCGTAGCTTCCAGCATCATAGCAACCCATAAACCACCACAGTGGGATAAACTGACAGACAGTTGGAAGATGCTTTTATATTCTCCTCTTTAAATGTCAGCACAGTAGAACTGAAAGCTCATTAAATTTTTGCCATAGTTTTGTTAACCACTTTGTGTAATCACCATTTTATGCAGGATCCTGTTCAAATCAGTTTTTATCATGCTGCCTTCTGATGCAGTGAATTGGCCTTAACGCTTTCATGAATGAATTATTATTATTTTATTTTTTTGTAATATTTTAGTGATACCATGTCTTATCACAGATGGAATGGATGCTGAATCATTGTTTGTTGGTAGTTTTTTTTTTTTTAATTTGAAAAAATGGGGTGCCAATTCAAATAGTCCGCAAGTGTTGTTGTTGTTAAGTGCCTTCCAGTCAGTTCCAATTCATAGGCGACCCTATGTACTACAGGACAGAGCACTTCCTGGTCCTGTGCCATCCTCACAATCATTGCTATGTTTGAGCCAATTGTTGCAGCCACTGTGTCAATTCATTTCCTTAAGGGTCTTCCTCTTTTTCCCTGACCTTCTACTTTACCAAGCATGATGTCCTTTTTCAGGGACTGGTCCTTCCTGATTGTATGTCCAAAGTACATGAAACAAAGTCTCACCATCTTCCCTTCTAAGGGGCATTCTGGCTGTATGTCTTCCAAAACAGATTGGTTCATTCTTCTGGAAACCCATGGTATATTCAATATTCTTTGCCAACATCGTAATTCAAATGCATCAATTCTTCTTTGGTCTTCCTTATTCATTGTCCAGCTTTCGCATGCATATGAGGGAATTGAAAACAGCATGGCTTAGGTTGGATGCACCTTAGTCCTCAAAGTGACATCTTTGCTTTTTAATACTTTAAAGAGGTCTTTTGCAGTAGATTTTCACAATGCACTGCATTGTTTGATTTTTTGACTGCTATTTCCATGGGCATTGATTGTGGATCCAAGTAAAATGAAATCCTTAACAACTTAAGGCTTTTCTATGTTTATAGTGATGTTGCTTATTGGTCCAGTTGTGAGGATTTTTGTTTTCTTTATGTTGAGGTGTAATCCATACTGAAGGCTGTAGTCTTTGATCTTCCTCAGTAAGTGCTTCAATTCCTTTTTGCTTTCAGCAAGTAAGTTTCTGTCATCTGCATAGCATAGGTTGTTAATGAGTCTTCCTCCAATCCTGATGCTGCATTCTTCTTCATATAATCTGGGTTCTCAGAGTATTTACTTAGCACACAGATTGAATAAGTATGGTGAAAGGGTACAAATCCTGACACACACCTTTCCTGATTTTAAACCATGCAGTATCCCCTTGTTTTATTTGATCGACTGCCTCTCGGTCTATGTATAGCTTCCGCATGGGCACAATTAAGTGTTCTGGAATTCCCATTCTTTGCAATGCTATCCATAATTTGTTATGATCCATGCAGTCAAATGCCTTTGCATAGTCAATAAAACACAGGTAAACATCTTTCTGGTATTCTCTGCTTTCAGCCGAGATCCATCTGGCATTAGCAATGATATCCTTTGTTCCCTGTCCTCTTCTGAATCTGGCTTGAATTTCTGGCAGTTCCCTGTCAATGTACTACTGCAAACATTTTTGAATGATCTTCAGCAAAATTTTACTTGCATATGATATTAATGATATCCTTTGATAATTTCCGCATTCCATTGGATCACCTTTCTTTGGAATGGGCAGACATATGGATCTCTTCCAGTTGGTTGGCCAGGTAGCTGTCTTCCAAATTTCTTGTTATAGACAAGTGAGCACTTCCAGCATTGCATCCATGGGTTGAAACATTTCAATTGGTATTTCATCAAATCCTGGAGCCTCGTTTTTGCTAATGCTTTCAATGCAGCTTTGACTTCTTCCTTCAGTACCATCAGTTCTTGATCATATGCTACCTCCTGAAATGGTTGGACATTGACCAGTTCTTTTTGGTACAGTGACTCTGTGTATTCTTTCCATCTTCTTTGATGCTTCCTGCATCATTCAATATTTAGCCCATAAAATCCTTCAGTATTGCAACTCTAGGTTTGAATTCTTTCTTAGTTCTTTCAGCCTGAGAAATGCTGAGCTTGTTCCTCCTTTTTGGTTTTCTAACTCCAGGTGTTTGCACATTTCATTTTAATACTTTACTTTGTCTTCTTGAGCTGCCCTTTGAAATCTTCTGTTCAGCTCCTTTACTTCATCATTTCTTCCTTTTGCTTTAGCTACTCTTCATTCAAGAGCAAGTTTCAGAGTCTCTTCTGATATCCGTTTTGGTCTTCTCTTTCTTTCTTGTCTTTTTAACGACTTTTACTTTCTTCATGTATGATGTCCTTGATGTCACCCCATAAATCGTCTGGTCTTCAGTCATTAGTGTTCAATGCATCAAGTCTATTCTTGAGATGGTCTCTAAATTCAGGTAAGATACACTCAGGGTCATACTTTGGCTCTCATGGAATTGTTTTAATTTTCTTCAGCTTCAGCTTGAACTTGAATATGAGCAATTAATGGTCTTTTCCAAAGTTGGCCCCTGGCCTTGTTTTGTCTGATGATATTGAACTTCTACATTGGCTCTTTCCAGAGAGGTAGTTGATTTGATTCCTGTTTATTGCATCTGGCAAGGTCCACGTGTGTAGTCACTGCATATGTTGTTGAAAAAAGGTATTTGCAATGAATAAGTTGTTGGTCATGCAAAATTCTATCATGCCATCTCCAACATCATTTCTATCACCTAGGCCATATTTCCCAAGGATGGATCCTTCTTGTTTCCAACTTTCATATTCCAATCACCAGTAATATCTTAATTGCATATTTGATCATGTCAGACTGCAGAAGTTGGTAAAAATCTCAATTTCTTCATCTTTGGCATTAGTAGTTGGTATGCAAATTTGAATAATAGTCATATTAACTGGTCTTCCTTGTAGATGTATGGGTATTATCCTATCACTGACAGTGTTGTACTTCAGGATAGATCTTGAAATGTTGTTTTTGATGATGAATGTGATGCCATTCCTCTTTATCATTCCTGACATAGCAGACCTTACGATTTTCCAATCCAATATGAGTCCATTTCAGCTCACTAATATCTAGGATATCGATCTTCATGTGTTCCATTTCATTTTTGATGATTTCCAGTTTTCTTAAATTTAGATGTTGAACATTGCAGGTTCTGATGATTCATGGATATTTGCAGCTGTTTCTTCTCATTTTGAGTCATGCCACATCAGCAAATGAAGGTACCGAAAGCTTTACTCCATCATTGAGGTTGACTCTACTTTGAGGAGGCAGCTGTTCCTCAGTCCTATTTTGAGTGCTTTCCAACCTGAAGGACTCATTTTCTGACACTACCAGACAATGTTCTGCTGCTGTTCAAAGGGTTTTCACTGGCCAATTTTTTTTAGAAGCAGATTTCCAAGTCTTTCTTCCTAGTCTGTCTTAGTCTGGAAAATCTGCTGAAACCTGTCCACCATGGCTGCCCCTGCTGGTACTTAAAATAATAGTGACATAGCTTCCAGCATCACAGCAACATGCAAACCACCACAGTATGACAAACTGACAGAAGACTGGTGGCTAATGTAGATATGAGAATGTATTTCTCTGGTGTCTTGGTTATCTAGTGCTGCTATAACAGAAATACCACAAGTGGATGGCTTTAACAAACAGAAATTTATTCTCTCACAGTCTAGTAGGCTAGAAGTCTGAATTCAGGGCACCAGCTTCAGGGGATGGCTTTCTGTCTCTGTTGGCTCTGAAGGAAGGTCCTTGTCATCCATCTTTCCCTGGCCTAGGAGCTTCTTAATGCAGGAACCCTAGGTCCAAAGGAAGCACTATTCTCCTGGCTTTTGTTTCTTGGTGGTATGAGGCCCCTTGTCTCTCTGCTTGCTTCTGTCTTTTATATCTCAAAAGAGATTGATTTAAGGTACAATCTAACTTTGTAGATTGAGTCCTGCCTCATTAACATAACTACCTCTAATCCTGCCTCATTAACATCATAGAGGTAGGATTTACAACACATAGGAAATCACATCAGATGACAAAATAGTGGACAGTCATACAATACTGGGAATCATGGCATAGCCAAGTTGACACATATTTTGGGGGGACACAATTCAATCCATGACATTTGGTAACCATGCTGAAATATACTAAATGGCAATGCTTAGGATTTTAAAAATATTCTTATTTTCCATTGATAAACTTAAACTATGATTTACTTAATGATTTCAGAACACATATTTTGTCATTTTTTTTCTAATTTCAAACTGTGCTCAGATAAAGTGAAATTTGTTTCCACCTTTTATAATGAGTTAAGAAAAAATATTATTGGGAAAGGAAGAAATTTAAAAAATGAATACAAAATTGATATTGATACCCAGAAAACAAGTGAGAAGAGCACAAAAACATACTATTTTTGTATTTAATACTATTTTGTATTTTTCTCTATAAGAATGAATCATTTTGTCAGTAGCATTAATTATCTAAGTCAGTTGAGATGCCCTTTAGTGAAAGACTGTATTTTTATGCAAATAACAAGCACGTTACATGCTTTTTTTTGTCAGCCACACAACCCCCTCACACATTATTTTCTTAGGTGTGCTATGCACGTTATATGTGTAGGTGTGTTAATTACATGTGCACATTATTTGTGAAAAAACACAGTACTTGTCCAGTGATCTGAAAGAGTTAATGTAGCATACAAGATGCTTGACATACTTACAAGGTTTAATATTCTTTCACATAGTTCCTTAAGGAGTATAAATATTACTTTTAGCCTGCCAACTTTTCGTTACGCTTTCATAAATATTTAGTATTAATATGTTTTCAATGAAGTATTGGAAATTTTCATAATTAATAAAATTGTTAAAAGAAAAAGGTTTGTCAGTTTTTGTTGATTTCCACTTGAACTTGCATTTGGATGTAAATGTTGTTTAGAGCAACATGCTCCCATTACAAGTGAAATTGTTTGTCTGCATCCCACATCCCTTCCAATCATCCAGAGTGTGATTTGGTTTTACGGTGACTCATTTTAACCCCGAACAAAATAAAACAACATCATAGATCTGAACTCTAGTAACCTAATCTTGAAATTATTAAAAATGCATGAACCAGATGGCAACCTTCTAGGGTAATTATCTGACATAGATATCAGATTAGAAATTTTCTTTCATAAACAGATTATTTACTAACATACATTACTTAGACCTCCATAAAAAACTGCATTTCACCGAAAATTGTCTAGGGGCCAATTATAAGGGGCCTGACCTAAACTATAGGAAATGAAAAACGTGTTAGCCAATCTGTACCAAACAGAAGTGCTCATTAAATTAATCCGAGTACAAAAGTAATACACAGTACTGCCCATGAAGTATGTATTGGCTTATGAAGACATCATCTCACCTCATTAAAGGCTTTTAATAACCATGCATTTAGAGCAGTTTTTGAATCTTAGATGTGAATATTCTAGTCTAAGAATTTCTTAAACTTATTAAGAAACTCAAGTATTGCAATAAATCCACAAATTAGCTAAAGGATATTTCAAGATATTTCAGCTCTCTTGAAGCAGGTAAAGTTTTATCTTCCCCGTTTGCTGGGAATAAACTAAGGCTATATGCTGAGTATTTTGCAAAAATCACACAGGGAGTGGCAGAGAAGTGTGAAAACTGACTTATTTTGCCTCCTGATTTAATTCTGTTTTGAACACACCAAACAACCTCTGCTAGAACGCAAGTTCCTCTCTGTGAGTGAGCAGCAGTCAGGTAAATCAGGGAATCTTGGATTCAATCTGAAGATTATTTACTTCACCCAGTGTTTGTTAGTTTGCTTCCCTTTGTAGATCCATAGTTATTTGACAGGTGTCTTTTAGCTATAATATAAAGGACTATGACTAAAGCTACTGAGCTTTTGTCTGTTGGTGCTACCCAAACACAATGGTAACACACAGCCTTTCATTTTTTCGTTGTCCGATCACTTTTTAAAAATCAATTTGTACTGCATCAGCAATGTAAAGTTTGTACACCTTGAAAAGAAAGCAAAGTGTGCTCAAATTTTTCTTATTTTTTATAGTCTGCTATGTAATATATCTTTTCAGTTGGTCATTGAATTGTTTATTTAATTTCTTAAATTAGTTTTCTGCAAGATTTTATCAATTTTACCTTCTCGGTCTTCTACTGAGGTTCTGAATATTTTTAAGATCTTGTTGCTCTCACTTTGTTTTTTAAAATAGACTTTATTTTTTCATAGCAGTTTTAGGTTCACTGAGAAATTGCATAGTGTGGAGAGTTCCCATATATTCCTTTTGTCTTCTGCACAGTGTTTCTCCTATTATTAACATCTTGCGTTTGTGTGGTGCATTTGTTACAATTGATGAACAAATACTGATACATTAGAAATACATAGTTTATATTAGGGTTGACTCTTTGTGTTGTACAGTCCTATGGGTTTTGACAAATACATAATATGTATCCATCATTGGAGTATCATACAGAATAGTTTCACTGGCCCCAAAATGCCTATGTTCCACCTACTCATCCCTCCCAGCCCCAACTTTTCTGAACTTCTGGCAACCACTGATCTTTTCACTGTCTCTATAGTTTTGCCTGTTCCAGAATGTCATATGTTTTGAATTGTATAGTATGTAGCTTTTTCAGACTGGCTGCTTTTACTTAGCAATATGCGTGTAAGTTTCCTCTATGTCTTTTTGTAGCTTGATAGCTCATTTCTTTTTTATCACTGAATAATAATACTTAATTGTATGGATACACAGAGGAGAATAATAGTTCAGTGGTAGAATTTTTGCCTTCCATGTGGGAGACCCGGGTTTTGACTCAGGCCAATGCACCTCATCTGCAATCACCACCTGTCAGTGGAGGCTTGCATGTTTCTATGATGCTGAACAAGTTTCAGTGGAGCTTCCAGACTAAGAAGGACTAGAAAGAAAGGGCTACAAAGTGATGTACTTTGAAAAACTCAGCTAATAAGAACCCTATGGATCCCAACAGTCCAATCCACAATAGATCATGGGCATGGTGCAAGACTGGACAGAGCTTGTTCTGTTGTGCATGGGGTTACCATGGGTCTAGGGCCAACTTGAGAGCAGCTAACAACAACAACAATAGTGTATGAATATACACAGTTTGTTTATCCATTCACCTATTGAAAGACATCTTGATTACTTCCAATTTTGGGCAATTAAGAATAAAGATACTATAAACATTTGCCTGCAGGTTTTTATGTGTACATAGATTTTCAACTCATTTGGGTATACACTTAGGAACATTTCTTGAATATCTTATGAAATACATGTTTATTGTAAAAAACTAGAAAAAAGGAAACAGTCCATAATCACACAATTGCTGAGTCTTTGATGAATTTCTTTTTATCATATACTATCATATAGTTTTTATAAGTACTATTTGCCTAGTTTATTCAAGGGATTAAAAAAACATTTACTGACCATGGAAAATGGCTATACACTATGGCACAGAGTAAGAAATTTGTGTGTGTGTGTGTGTGTGTGTGTGTGTGTGTGTGTCTTCCTCCAGTAGTTTATAGTTGGATAGTGCAGAGATATAATGCAGAAAGTTGTTTTGATAAAAGTATTATGTGTTATTATACATAACAAAATACAATATATTCTGTCATCCTGTTTTCTGCATAATATATAATAAGCATATTTTCACTTCATTAAAAATTTTCTGGCAGCATCACTTAGTGGTCGTATAACATTTCATGGTATGGGTGTTCTATTTTATTTAGCCATTTCTTTAATAATAAATACCTATGTTCTCCATTTTTAGAAATAAATGAGGAAAATCTCAGCACTTCTATTGTTCTTTGCTTCTTCATTTTAGGACAGATTTCTAAAACTTCACAGTGGAAAGCTCTGGAAATTTCAAAGACTTAATACAACTGATGAATTACTTTCTTGTAAAGCCAGGGAAACTTATGCTATCATTATATAACTTTAGATTGACAATCATATCACCCCTGTGCCAACAATTGATGCTATTTAAAAAATAAGTTATTGCTGATTTTATTGTTGAAAAGTGCTAACTCCTCATTTTAATTTACATTTTTATTGACAAGTTTGTATATTTAAAATGTGTACACACATACATGGACATAAATTTACACATATATGCATGTATGGAAAGATTTATGTTTAACTTTAATAAATTATTAGTTGATGCTTTTTGCTTAACTTTTTTTTGGAATTTTTTTTTTGACTTGTAAGAGTTTAAAACCTGTGAATCCATTTTCATGCTTATGGTAACTATTTTTCTCATTTGGCTTGACCTTAAATGTTTTTATGTTGACTTTTTATGAGCTGTAGAAATTTAATTTTTTCTAGTAGTTCCACTTACTGATTTTTTGCTTTGTTTTAATTTGGTGGAAAGATTTTGTGACTTAAAAGATTTTGTGACTCTGTTGCCCAGATATTACTTCTTCATGGTTTTAATATTTACAGTTGTGTCTTTAATACGTAAGAATTTATTCTGATGTGTGTTATGTCAGTAGCACATGGATAATTTTCTTCAATGGCAAAGTTTCCCAGCGCTGCTTGTTGGCTAGTCTATGTCCTCTTTCTTTTTATTCAAGACTTTAAAATAATTTTGAAACAGTTTTAGTAGATCTTGCTGTATCTTAAGTTTCATTTTTCAGGAAATTTTGATGAAACCTGATAGTAGATCCTATAACATAAAAGGGCAAAATGCGTTATTTTCAAAGATTGCTTTTATCTTTTACCAGTTTCCTTTTTTTGCCAGATAATGTATTTATTGACAAATTTAATTTTAGATAATTAATTTTTTTTATTAAGAACCTTAAGTATATTTACTTTTATTGAAACAAAACTAAATCTGAGTAATATAGATTTTTAGCAAAGTTTTCTCTTTTCTCCCAGATATAAGAGACCCAATTGTGTTCTTTCACTCTTTCCTTTTTTTGCCTTCATAAGTGGCATATTTTATTAATGTCATTTGTAAAAGCTTTGACTGCATGTGTATCCAGTTATTCCAACAAGCCATTTAAGGATTGCTCCACTGATGATTTCATGGATTAGGAAGAATTCTAGATTTCCATTTATCTTGCGATACATGACCATTAGAAATGGTGCTTCCAATAACACATTATCCTTTATTTTTATTTATTTTTTTATTGTGGTAGTTTACATGAAGTTTACATTTCAAGTTAGTCTCCCATAAAAAAATAAAAAGCCTATTTTCTTTCCCCCAAGTTTCTCCAAATTAATCATGTGACTTTTTTTGCTCATCAGAGCTCTATACAAAGAAAACCTGCATTTGGATGGGTAATTGCTCCCCTCCACATTAAATTCTGGGTTATGAAAAGACAGAGAGATTATGTGGAAATGGTCCAGAATCACTGATGGATAAAGAAAAATAGAAAATCAGAGTATTTTATGTATCATGGCATTTTTAAGATGATCCTTGCTTTATTGTTGATTTGGTTTTTGTTTGTTTGTTTTAAAGGATAATGTGTTACTGGCAACAAAGAGTCCCTGATGGAGAAGCAGAAAGATGGGGTGCAGAACTCAAATTCTAGTAAGAAGACCAGACTTAATGGTCTGACTTGAGACTGGAGTTACCCCGGAAAGCATGGCCCCTGGATTCTCTATCAGCCCAGAACAGAAATAATTTCCGAGGCCAACTCTTCAGACAGGGATTGCACTGGACTGTGGGACATAAAGTGATACTTGTGAAGAGAGTGCCTCTTAGCTCAAGTAGATACAAGAGACTAAACAGGCAGCTTGTGTCCAGAGGTGAGATGGGAAGGCAGAGAGGGTTAGGAGCCGGTTGAATGGACATGGGGAATCGGGTGGAAAGGAGGAGTGTGCTGTCACAGAATGGGGTGAACAATTAGGGTCACATAACAATGTATGTATAAAATTTTGTATGGGAGACTAACTTGAAATGTAAATTTCATTTAAACTACAACAATTAAAAAAAGAGTTTGGCAGGGGAAGAAAAAGAGTAAGAGTAAAAGTGTAAGACTAAGAATAGTAATAAAGATGGATACAAAAGAGAAACAGAAAGAGAAAAATACTGGAATATTTTTATGGATTGAATTGTGTCCCCCAAAAGTTATATTGAAGTTCTAATCCCTCGACCTATAAATAAATAACTTTATTTGAAAAAAAAAAGTATAAAAAGGAAGGTTTCCAATAATGCAGAATTTGAAAAAGTGTACCAGGTAAGCAATGCGCACTTAAGTAAAGCCATTCAATCCATCTAACTTCTTTTAGTAATGTAGCTCTGGAATCTGAGGACTGTCAGATTTTCCACTTGTCAGGGTTGAGATTTTAGTCAGGTTTGACCAATGTTTTCCATTGGACATATCAGCAAGTAAAGATGGAAAACTTTGGGCAGAGATATTTGGTCTCTTGGGCTCCTTATGTCAATGATGATGACAGTAGCAATAGAAACACTCATTAAATGCTTATTATGTACCAGGCACCATTCTAAGCACTTTTAGCTATATTAACTAATTTTATCCTCATTACTTTCCTATGAAGCAGACACTATTATTATCTTTAGTCAACATATTAAGAACTGAGGCCTAATCTAGCTAATAGGTAGGAGTATAATTTAACTTAACGATATCTTGAACCTTATGTAAGATATATGAATATCAAAAGAAGAATGAAATAGTATCAAGAAATTAGATTATGAGTCAGATATTTTTAAGAGACTCAGTTCGTTCACTTCAAGTTTCTTGATTATAATTCTTAAGAGTGAAGAGTGAGTTTCTTTCCCTTTTTTTTTTTTATGAGGGGAGGGAAGAAAGGGAGATGATTAACCAAACGTTAAAGTTCTGAGAAATTCTAGTTTAATATTCTCTTAGCAAGTAGGAAGCCCATTGTTAAGTTTGAGAAAGCAAACATTTAATGCATTAAATGAAATGATAACTTTTTTAAAATTGTTACGGGTTTGTTTTTATTGTGGTGAAAATATAAACAACAAAACATGCCCACTCAACAGTTCCTACACGTATAATTCAGTGACTCCTATTACATTCTTCAAGTTGTGCAACCATTCTCAGTATCCTTTTCCAAATTATTCTACCATCGTTGATATAAACTCAGTGGTAACCACTAATAATTTTTGGTTTCTATATATTTGCTGGAAACCCTGCTGGCGTAGTGGTTAAGAGTTCAGCTGCTAACCAAAAGGTCAGCAGTTCAATTCCGCCAGGCACTCCTTGGAAACCCTATGGTGCAGTTCTTCTCTATCCTGTAGGGTCACCGTGAGTCAGAATTGACTCGATGGCTTTGCTTGATTGAGGAGCCCTGATGGCACAGTGGTTAAGCAATCAGCTACTAACTGAAAGGTTTTTTTATGGATCCAAAGGAGACAAGGGGAAAAGGCAATTTCTAAAATGGAGTATGTGAATAGGAGCAATAGCCAAATGTCAACAGCTGGATTTTACTTACTTTTCTAGCACAAAACCCTGTAGTTTTCTTTTTTTTCGCCAAGCATAAAGAGATCTTGTCAATGGATCCACATTTTTTTTCCTTTAAAAATTATTTTTTACACAAGAATTCTCTTGATCTTGAGAAATTGAGTCAGAAGGGCAGGTTTTAGATGGTAAGAGCTGAAGTCCATACTACCAAGCACAGCAATAATACATCCTTGACATTCTGACAAATAGGCCATTTTCCATACGTTCTAAATTTTATGGGAGAATTAAAATGAGGTAGTAATTATCATTGTTATATTACTTTGAAATTTTATTCTAAAGTTAGGGTTAGGGTAGGTGATTACTAAGGTATAATAATAATATCAGATTGTTTTATAAGGCACATGTCAATCAAAATATGAATGATAACTTTCTATTCTCTGTACTTCTATATTTAAATACAAACTTATTATACAAATTCAGACAATACAGACATATACGTAGTCTAAAAAGTTAGTCTTCTTTTACTTGTCCAGCTCACTCCCATTCTTAGAAGTAACAAGTATTAAAATTTAGCATGTAGCCTTTCAAATTTCTTCATGACATATAGATATAACTCTACAATTCTAGAATTTCCCATACTTTTATGAACTCAAACATACCAACAAATATGAAGACAGCACAGGACTGGGCAGTGTTTCATTCTGTTATACATAAGGTCACTACGAATGGGAGCCGACTCAATGGCGAGTAACGATAGCAATGATAACAACAACATACAGTTCTAGGAGAACATGGGGCCCTACTATACCTATTTTTGTGCAAATTGTTTTATCACTTAAGTATATCTTGGTGATATTTGCTAACATATATTTTTAGTTGCAGCAGTTCGTTTTTATTTTTTAACTGCTCCCCTACTGGCATGGACTTCTCTATACACACAGTCCCTGAGCATGTAAGGATTTGGGATACGGAGAAGCACAAATTAAATGGAAGCATCAGCTGAAGCACCATTATGGAGCTCTAAAGAGACTGCAGCCTAGTCTCTATGGAGATGCTGTCTTGCTTTTGTGCTTTAGCAGTCACAATTTCTTTTTCTTCACGTGCTCTGAAATCATAACCTGTCTTCTGCCCAGGTTTCTTCCAGGCACCTTTTATAAAATATTTGCCTAATCTCCCTGGCTGCAGTGATTTTTATGATGCCCTCTGTGGAAGTCAAAGGACTTCTACAAATCCCAAATCATCTCTTAGTCTTTACCCTCTGCGGTTCTCTGTCATTTTCCAGGTGACTCAGCCTTGATGAACCTTGCATTTTAACATTCAGCCTGACACATTTTCTTTTTTCCTTTGAAGATGGTCCAACATTATCAATTACATATTTCTGATATCCACTAGAGTCATACTGTTTGCCAGAACATAAAGGAAATGGCAGAAAAAGAGGCCACAGCTGAGTAAACAACACTTGTTGCAGAATGTATTCAACCCTTAATAAAATGGTAAGAGCACACTTGGCAAAAGCATTTATAACTTTGGCTGAGGTTTTCAGCAGAATGTGCCTTGCCAGATCTCATTGGCTGAAAAATACAAATCCGCGTTCTCTGACTGTGTATTATATATATCACAATCCTTTACAGTAAACAATGCACATTGTACTGTAAAGGATTATGATATACATAATACATATATAGATGTATAGCACACATGTATATCATACGCATGTATTTATATATATTATGTATCAGTAAAATACATCAGAGATAAATAAGATTACAACAAATATTGTAATGATACTATAGCAAACGTGTTGAACGGACATGGTCGGTGGAATATACTTGCATACGTGTCTTCGTGTGCACAAGTGGAGATGTTTGTAAAGCAGATTTCTACAAATGGAAATGCTAGATAAGGAATGTTGGGGGACTTACCAACTTGGTACTGAAAATACAAACAAATCTTTTCAATGCCCAGTTCACCACTTTCTCCTGCATATCACACCAACAATTAAAAAACCCATCATTGTCAAGTAGATTCTGACTCATAGCGACTCCGTAGGACAGAGTAGAACTGCCCCATAAGGTTTACAAGGAGCAGCTAGTGGATTCAAACTGCTGACGTTTTGGTTAGCAGCCAAACTCTTAACCACTGTGCCACCAGGGCTCCACAACTAACAATATTCCTATCAAATTGTTCTACACTTCAGGAGACATGTAAGAAGTGTACAGTGTGGATCTTCAAGGATATGATAATCTATGTATAGAAGATAAAAATTTTGCATAAAAAATTGACAGAAGTATTATTTTAGGTTGTATTGACTAATTATAATAGAAATGTAGGCGTATGACCATCAAAAGGGATTTAGGGTCAAGAAAGGCTTCTGTCAAGGGATATGAAAGCTATAGAAGTGGGGTGAATTTACCGCAGACCAACCCTCTCAAAGAGATTTCTTAGAAAATCAAGACAAAATTAAAGAACATCTGTGAAAAGCATTAGAGAGCTACCAAGGCAGAAAAGACTTGAGGGGCCAAGATTCCAAAAAGAAGAAAAGGGTGAAGTGAAACTAACGTTTGGTACCACTTTTTTCTTCGAAGAATTTGCTGAGCCTAAAAAGGATTGCTGACATGCTTAGAAGCTGAGGAAAACTTCTGGAAGTCTTGGGGGCTAAGGGTAAGAGACCAAAGTCCAGGGCCCACCAACGAAGAAGGGCATAGAATTCCACTTGGTATTCCTACAACACTACCCCCTGGAGTAACAGTGACCCAGATAGAGCAGCCTTCACAAAGCCTGAAGCTGCTTTGAAGTGGCTTAATATAGATCAGTTACAACTTTTCCATAACTACCTGCCAAGAGCTCATCCAGAGCCTCGTATTAGCTCGACAGTCTCTCCTACAAAAGTCCTGGCTCTCAATCATAAATTACCAAGCATGCGAGGAAACACGATTACATGACCAAAAACTATGGAAAAATAAATGCAAAATACACACAGATCCACAAGATAGCCGGATATCCAAGTTAACAAAGATTGTAAAATAATTGTGTGTAAATAATTGTGTGCTCCAGTGTGCCACAGTTACCGCCATTCATGGATGCATGGATACAAGCATACTTGGCCAGTACCACTGATTTCTATCACCTTCCTGGTCTCTTTTAGGTCATTTGAGTTTTCTCTCTTGCCTTAGGTGCTGTTTTCTCTTTGCAAGTTTCCATTTCAGACTACACTTCTTACTATCCCTTGTTTACATGTTTATGACTTGTACATGAAGAAACTTTTCTAAAAACTGCTTGTTCATCCCTTCCCCTGCCTACTTATTCATCTACCAGCACTCTCAGATGACCTTTCCTCCAGACCTATAATTCTCTTTCACTCCAGTAAAAGGGAAGAGTTGGAAGGGACCTTAAGGCAGATATATAACTTAGTCATTTTAATTGGAAATACCCTTAGGCATTTTCTGCTGAGGTTGGATATCACACATAAAATTACACAAAAGTGCAAACTGGAGATCCCAGACACTTTTGATGAAGTTTATGTTTCTTGGTAACAACTGTGTCTTACTTGGACAGTGAATCCTAAGTTCCTATCACACCAGAGAATTAGAGGAGATGATCTTCTGCAGTCCATGATCTCAGACGCCTTTCCTTCTCTTCTTAACATGTCTTCAGTGAAGCAGTTTAGGGCTTCATCTAAGGATCCAAGGTGCCTACCGGTGCAGGGTTGATATCATCTTCTCAAAGGGAGCATCATGCTGTTCTTGCTGACACAAAGATTACAGAAAATAGAGGCTTATTTTAGAACATTCATAATCCATTGAGAATTTCTTACATAGAAGTCTACTGGTAGGAAAGGAGTCCTGGATGGCAAAAATGGTTAAGCGCTTGGCTTTAACAGAAAAACTGGCTATTTAAACCCACTCAGAGGTGCATCAGAAGAAAGGACAGGCGATCTGTTTCCAAAAGATCACATCCGTTGAAAACCCTATGGAGCACTCTTAACCATTGCTGGTGGGAATGCAAAATGGTACAGCCATTGTAGAGAACTATGTGGTGGTTCCTCAACAAAACTAAAAAGAAAACTACCATATGACCCAGCAATTCCACTTCTAGGTACATGCCCAGAAGACTTGAAAGCAGAGGCTCAAACAGAGACTTGTACACCAATGTTTATTGTGGCACTATTTTCAATAGTCAAGAGGTAAACAACCTAAATGCCCATCAACAGATGAATAGATAAACAAAACGTGATATGTACATAGACTGGAATAACTACTCAGCCGGTAGAAGAAACTGAAGTCTTGATACGTGCTACAGTACGGAGCTTGAAGACATTATGCTGAGTGAAATAAGTCAATCACAGAATAACAAATATTGTATTATCTCATTCTTATAAAAAATAAAAAAAGGCAAATGAAGGAGGGGGAAGGGAGAAGTTAATGATGATGGAAAATCACATTGATTAAGGGTAGGGTTGCATAGCTGATTATTGCAATTGCTGTCAATAAGTTGTACACTTGTAAAAAGTTAAACTGGAAAAAGTTATGTGATAGATATATTTACAATAACAACAATAACAACCAAAAAAGGGTGGCTGCTGAGGCTGCTTATGTACAGCCAAACACTTCATGGGATTTTGTTCCTTGCTTTGGCGGTTTAGGGTCATGGTTTCATGGCACATCCCAGTTAATTGGTCTAATAATATGTGCAGTGTTTCTGTTCTACCTTCTAGGTAGTTGCATAGTGCCTGGGACCTTAAAAGCTTGCAAGCAGCCATCCGTGGCATGACAATTGGTTTCTATTCACCTGGAGCAACAGAGGAAGAAGGAGAGTCAGAAGATATGGCATGTGTCACAGGAAGAAGGTGAGTCAGAGGATATGGCCAATTGCCTCTATGAATAACTGCCTCCTTTGCCATGAGATCAGAACTGGTTGGTGCCTGGCTACCATTACTGAACACTTAGATCAAAGATTCTGTAGAAGAATCCTGACCAAAAGGGAGAAAATACAGAATAGAAATTCAAATTCTCATGGACTCCAGACTATCTGGAGCCATGAAGCCTGGATGAACCCTTGAAACTATTGCCCCAAGATAATCGTTAAAACGTAAACCAAAAATATGCCCTATAGTCTCCTTAAAACAAAACAAAAGTATAGCTTACCTAGTAAAAAATGTATGCTTTGAGCATTATGCTCTTTAAGAACTATCTACATAGGATCAAAATGACAACAGCAACTCAGAAGACTAGATAGGAACCTTAGAGGACAGTGAGATTATGTTAATGGGGGAGGAACAACTCAGAAAAGGAGGGTGAGAATGGATGCACAGCTAGAAGAATGTAATCAGTGTCAATGAATTGTACATGTAGAAATGGTTGAATTGGTGTATATATTTTCTCAACAACAGCAACAAAATTAAAAAAAAATAAAATGATATCGAGATCCCAGGAAATATGAATGGGTCAGCCACGGTAGATCAGTGTTATTGTTGTTGCTATAATTGTTTTCCTTTTGTAAAAACAAACAAGTAAACCTTGTGCAATAATAGAAAAGAAAAAAACAAAAAAGAATGTAACCAATTTCACTGAACGGTATGTGTAGAAATTGTTGAAAGGGAACCTGTTCTGCTGTGTACACTTTCACCAAAAATACAGTAAAATATTATTTTTTTTTAAAAAAAGAAAAACCCTATGGAGCACAGTTCTACTCTGCAACACATGAGGTCGCTATGAGCCAGAATGGATTCGAGGGCAAGGGGTTTTGTTTTGTTTTTACTGGTATGAAGGAAGGATTCAGAGTTACCGTTGGAAGAGGAAACACGTAGTTGGCTCATGTTTTTACTTTCTGTCCCGTGTGCTCACCGCTTTTTGTCTGGTATCAGTAATGCCCACCGCCATTACTGGTCTCTTATGACTCTGCTGAAGTGGTCACTAAAGATACTCCATCTTTACGGCGGAAGGGATGGACATATGATTGAGGGCCGGACAAACCTGGGTCAGTTAAGTCCCCTTTTATAGTCCCCGCCCCAAACACACACACCACTGAAGCAGGGTGAGAAAGCCGAGAGCTTCTCTCTCTTTCCTTGTTCTGGGGTTGATAACTGGAATTGTTTGGGGTCATACCTTACCTCCTACTCTTACTATGGAGGTAATCACATAAGGAAGTGATCCACAGCTGGAGAACAAATGCTAACACTCATATTTAAACACATTCAAACACACATGGGGAATTGGGGAGGTGAGAGAGAGACTGACCGTTAGGTAGTTTGACCCCTGAATTCTAGATTTGTCCGAGACCAGCTCTAAGCCTGACTTCTTAATCGTGTGAGCAAACACATTACTTCTCTTTTTAAGGCAGATTTGAGTTGGTTTCTGTTGCTTTGACTGAGATAGTCCTGAGCAGCCCAAATAAGAGATTGGATGGAAATTAGGCAAATGAAGAGTTGTGTTAAAGAGAGCCTTCTCTAATCAGTGCAACGGTGAAAAAAGCTCGTCAGATCAGGGGTAGATCTAACAGAGCTCCAAGTAGAGTTGGATTCCAGGATCTTTACCCTGATCCCACTAATTTAGTATATATAATGCTTCCAAAGTATTATACATACTCTTTACAGGTATACTTTTAAAATGACTTATTTTTTAAAGTCACCTTTAAGGAAAGAGAATTCAGAATAAAAATGGAGCTCAAGTGTGCTTTAAAGTTCTGGGTCAAGCAATGAATTACTTTATGTTTTTAAAAAGGTTTTTTTTTTGAAAATTACTATAAATTAAGGCCTATTTTAAATATGTTTTTGGAGAATTAACATATTTACCTCTTTGAACTCTCTTATATATTAGTTCCTACATAATATTTAAACAAAATGAAGCTGAATTTCACCATCATACTGTACTTTTCCCCATTATTTGGAATTAAAGGAATTTAACTGTAATATATTTCAGTAATATTTATCTTAGTCTTTGAGGTTGATTGTTTTAACAGCAGAGAAGATCCATGGCACTTGAAAAACTCAGTCTTGACTGAAATGAGTTAAGCTGAAACTGAGAAAAACAGTAATTATTCATTTATTTGGCAAAATCAGGAAATAATGTGTCAAAAATTTATTTAGAACAGTAAGGCTATTGCTATTACATTCTAAAACATATTTGAAGGGCTATTAGATATTTACCAAGTTTTATGGAAACGCTTCTAAAAATTGATTAAATATAATAACCCTATTATAATGTGAACTTGATTAAATCTCTTTTGGTTGACCACAGATATCATTATAAACTTCAGGTATTGCATAACATGCTGATGTGCTCTATTGCTTTTTAGAGATATAAATTCATTTGTCACTTCTTTAAATGATTTCAGACTGGTATATTTTTGAGCTGTTTACTTTTGTAAACACTACCTTCTTCCACACTATCAAAATGGCAGCTGTCACTTCTTACTGCTATCAGTATAATAGCCTTAAGCAATCTCCCAATTCCCTTTGTTCTCTTTCTCTTTCTCTCTCTCATCATTATTCCGTAGGTCTCACATGAACTTGGCAGCATCTATTTTGGCTACTCAATAGTTTCTTTGGCTGACTTCCTGATTTTGGAAAGTGAAGCTGGTAGGTAAATAACCCCTGCATAAATGAAAGGGCCATTCACTTTCATTTTAATAATGAAAAAACTGCTACCTGTCATCAGATGGCTGAAACTGGCATTAGGACCTTAGATAATGTAGAAAAATCTATTCAGATCAGGGGAAAAAGACACTATTTCAACACAATTGTTTGTAGAAATAAAACACATTCTCAGTAATTATTCCTTGAATAAAGTAAGATTTTTGGAGAATCGCTTTTTGCCTTTTTGTTTCAGTTTAATAGGTCCTAAAAGTAAGAACTTGTTTACTCCATTTGTAAAAGGCTAAGAGAAGATGAACAATTCCCCAGATGGAGCCATCAATACTTTAAGAACAAGGTAGAGAGGTTTATAGAATGTGTAAAATCGCAAAGCCAAAGGATAACATGATGTGGAAACACACCAGGGAAAACAGAAAATGACAAATTTGGTTCATCACCACCAAGCAAATGTGCTGTGTTAGCGAACACTTGACTTCATTTTTCTAAACTATAAATAGGAGTTTAGTTAGCTGAAGACATCGACATATGGAGGGTGTTTGGGGATTTGTGCCAGTTGAATAATTATTTAATAAATCAACGAACAAGTTATTACTGAACATTGACTATATGCACAACACAGCCCAGGTGGTGTCGGGGAAGCGGTAATCAAGTCACATCATGCTGTTGCTATGCCTGTGGGACACCTTGCCATCAGATTACAACTGTTTCCTGTTAAAGAAAAGGTACTTCATTTTAAAATGAATGCCATGAATTTGTTTGTTTTTTTTTTTCAATTTCTAAGTAGGGTACTAGAGACAGTAGAAAGAAGCAGGGAAGTGGTATAGCAGTATAGTCAAAGACAAAGAATTCCCCTAAGTATGTCCAATGGGAAGAGGTCTTAGTAGAAAAAGAGGTTGAATTCCAGGTGGTCAGACAGAGCCCAGAAAGATTTTTGGATTTACCTCAGGCCTAAATTAGTAAAATGCCTTATTTGTAACATTAGAGAGATGATGAGAGTGGGATTAGAAGAAGAGACAAAAGCAATGATTCGCCCCCCCCCCCCCTCTTACGTTCCTGGTTGTGTTTGATTGGCCTCACAGACTCACATCAGTATATATTTAAAGGCAGAGAAATGAGAAAAATGGCAAATAAGGCAAATTTAAATGATCATCTTGAAAAGTGTATCTACTTAATTCTTCTGCAGGAGCAGCTTGTCTTGATCAAGAGAGATTCAAAGGCTCATTTTATCTCAGAAGTTCTTATAGGTCAGAAAGAAATGTGAAAAAAAGGAAGAATGAATATGCAAAAATATTTTTTGTGTTTCCTGCAATACCAGGAATATTAAATGTCTTAAAATAGCCTTGAAAAAACATAGAGAAATGCCAGATTAAGTTAATCTACATCATTTTAAATGCGTAACGAGCCAGAAAAAAATATGGGGCATTCTCATGGGCCAATAATAAACAGGAACTTGAAAACCAGAGTAGAAAGAAACTTTGAATCTGGACAGTTTTGTGGGGTTGAGTGGTGTAGCACTGTAAATCTTAAAAATCAAGACAAGCAAGATTGCCTGTCTTAGCTTGTACTTCAAGGGAGTAAAAAAAATCTACCCTGAAAACTTGTACGCATAGACTATATACTACCGTAGATTATCTTCTCAGATGGATTTGGACTTGGAATTTATGTATCCATGTGATCTTAGTGAACGATAAAAATTGATAAATTTAAAAATGATTCTTGATTGGTAACATTTCTGAGACACCTAGCAGAAGCAAATGTAAAGTCTCTCTGGAGGACTCACCCCAGTTCAGACCCCACAATTTTCCATGCATAAAATTTTGTCAAACATATGTTTAAAAGCCAAACTTAAAAATACAAAAAGAAAGAATCATGCATTAGCCACAGTCATTAGAGACAACACATAGCATACTTATACCACCAAGAACTTAAAATAATGGGTATTATTGGATATCAATTATGAAATAAATATTAAAATAAGGAAAATAATCACAGATTTAATTAAAAAAAAATGAGACAGAAACAAAATACCAGTTAAAGACCACCAGATTTGAAAAAGAGTAGTATAACCTTACTAGAAATACAAAATACAATCATTAAAATTTAAGTGGCAAAAATACCTTGCATCGATTAAATAGCAGATTAGAAAAACCTGAAAAGATAGAGAAATGGAATATTAAGCTGAATAAATTACTCAGAATGAAGAAGAGAGACCCAGAAATAATAAATGTGAATGAGATGTTAAAAGACAAGGAAAGAGGGCACTCAGAATGAGAAGGTTCAACATACATATAATAAGAGTTCCGGAAGAAGGGTACAGTATACAGAGAATTATGGAGAGGAAATGTGTGTGTGTGTGTGTGTGTGTGTGTGTGTATACAGCAAACCAGTTGCTGTCTACTCAACTCCAACTCATGACAACCCCATGTGTCAGAGTAAAACTGTTCCCCACAGGGTTTTCAATGGATGATTTTTCAGAAGTAGATCTCCAGGCTTTTCTTCTGAGATGTTGTTCAGTTGATTCTCAGTCCTGTAGGAAGGCACAGGCAACACTCAGTACAATTGATATATCAGAATGGAATTCTCCTTGTAGTAGTTTACCTTATACTATCTACTTTATACACTATTTTATCAGCTACCATAATCTTGGGTGACTCTTTCAAGTCTTGTGGAAATACAGTCACATCAGTGGCAAATACATATAGTTTCCTCTTTTTCTTACCTACATGTATAGTCTTGTTTCTGTTTTGTGTCTTATTGTACTGATCAATGCTTCCATACAATATTAAATCACGATAGTGATGCTAAATATTCTTGCTTGATTTAATGCCCATGTTTAATCTCACATATCTGAATGGCAGGGAAAGAAATCTCCATGAATTCCTAAAGTGAAACAATTTTAGAACTAGTTCTTTGAAAGTTTTCTCAATTTAGTCATCAGTTGTCTTTTTTTCAAATAATATTTTATTGTGTTTTAGGTGAAAGTTTACACAGCAAGTTAGGTTTCCCTTTAACAATTTTTATACAAATTGTTCCTTGCTATTGGTTACAATTTTTTCAATGTGTTAGCATTCTCATCATTTCTATTCTCTTTGTTCTGTTTCCATTGATCTAGCTTCCCTTCCCCTCCTTGCCTTCTTATCTTTGCTTTTGGGTAGATGTTGACCGTTTGGTCTCATATAGTTAATTGTTTAAGGGAGCACATTACTCATAGGTGAAAGTGTTTATTTTATAAGCCAATCTATTATTTGGCTGAAAGCTGACCTCAGAAATAGCTTTAGTTCCAAGTTAAAAGGGTATCTTAGGGCGATAGTCTTGGGGGTTCCTCTAGTCTCTATCGGTCCAGTAGGTCTGGTCTTTTTTAGGAAATTGAGTTTTGTTATACATTTTCTTCCATTTTATCAGGGAAATTCTATTGTGTCCCTGGTTATAATGGTCAGTAGTGGTAGCTGGCACCATCTAGTTCTTCCGGTCTCAGGTTAGAAAAGGCTGGGGTTCATATGGGCTGTTAGTCATGTGGACTAGTTTTTTCTTTGAGCCTTTGATTTCCTTCATTCTTTTTTGCACCATATAAGTAGAGACCAATAGTTGTATCTTAGATGATCACTCACAAGCTTTTAAGACCTCAGATACTACTCACCAGGTTAGGAGTGTAGAACATTGTCTTTGTGAACCATGTTATGCCAATTGACTACGTTGTCCCCCAAGAGTATGGTCCCACGCCTTTTGACCTAGGAAACCAGTCCAGCTAGTTGTTCGGTTATGTCTAGGAAGCTTCTGTAACTGTGTCCCCTATGTGGTTTGTTATATATGTGGATATATATGCAGCACACCCAAACGTGTATATACATATGCCTACAGGTAGACCTTTACATGCATGTGCATTTACTCGCTTATGCCTTGCTATACATATACATGCATCCATGGAGCCCTGGTTATGTAGTGGTTAAGAGCTTGGCTGCTAACCAAAAGATCAGCAGTTCAAATCCACCAGCTCCTTGGAAACCCTATGGGATAGTTCTGCTGTGTCCTGTAGGGTCACTATGAGTTGAAACTGACTTGACGGCATCTAACACAACAGCATATGCATCCATATCTACCTATGTAACCACACACATATTTTTTGGTTGTTTTTAATGTTGCAAAATTGTATGTTATAGCATTTACTGAAATTGTCTGCTTTTCTCGTGTACTTCTTAGTGTCTTTATTTACCTTGGTGAAGTTGTGCTGACTTCATCCATATTTGGAATTTTATCAGTCATCTTTTTTTTTTTTTTTTTTTTAATATATATTTTATTGTACTTCAGGTGAAAGCTTACAGAGCAAATAGTTTCTCATGAAATAGTAGTACACATGTTATTTTTTGACATTGGTTAACAACCCCACAACGTATTAAGCCTCTAAATTCTCAACCTTTTTTTTTTGATGAAAATTACAGATGGCCAAAGATACACCGTTTCAAAAATTTCTACATTCACAGTTCAGTGACATTGACTACGCTCTTCCAACTGTGCTGTTATTCTCACTTAAGATGAAGGCTTACAGAAAAAATAGTTATTCATTTAACAGTTACTACACATGTTGCCCTATGACAATGGTTAACAATCTCACAGCACATCAAGAATATCCTTACTCCACCTTGTGTTCCCTATCACCAGGGGGCTTCCTTGTCCCCTTCTGTCTTCTGGACCTTGTCAGTGGACTATTGTACCTCTTTAGTCTCATTTGTTTATTTATTTATTTATTTATTTATTTATTTTTATTTTATTTAAACACCATTTCAAAACTTTTTACTTACACATTTAAGTGATATTGACTATGCTCTTCCAATTGTGCTGCCATTCTCGCCCAAGATGAAGGCTTACAGGACAAAACAGCCTCCCATTTAATAGTTACTACAAATGTTGCCCCATAGCAGTGGTCAACAATCTCACAATACATCGACAGTGTCCTTATTCAATTTGTGTTCCTTATCATCAGTTTCCTACTCTCCCTCTGCCTTCTGGCCCTTGTCACCGGACTCCTGTACATCGTTAGTCCCATTTAGTTTTACTGGGGTGTCCATTCCCAGGCTTAACATCGAACCTTGAAGGTAACTTCCCCTCTGAGCTGAAAGGGTGTCTGGGGGCCACACTCTCCAGGTTTCTCTAGTATTCTTTAGGCCAGTAAATCTGGTCTTCTTTTTTTTTTTTTTTTTTTGGGAGTTAAAATTATACTCTACATCCTACTCCAGCTCTGCCCAGAACCCTCTGTTGTGATCCTGGTCAGAGGAGTCATTGGTGGTAGCTGGGCACCATCCAGCTGTACTGGGCTCAGTCCCGTGGAGGCCTTGGTAGCTGTGGACCATTAGTCCTTCGGACTAATCTTTTCCTTGTATCCTGTTCTCTTCGTTCTCCCTTGTTCCCGAAGGGATGAGATCAGTGGAGTATCTTAGATGGCCGCTCATAGGCTTTTAAGACCCCAGACACTACTCACCAAGGTAGAATGTAGAGCATTATCTTTATAAGTAGTGTCATGCCAATTGAGCTAGATGTTCCCCGAGATCATGGTCCCCAGAGCCCTCCGTCCAACAACTCAGTCCCTCGGGGGGTTTGGATGTGTCTATAGGGCCTCCATGACCTTTCCTTGTGCAGGTTGTGTTAGTTTCCCCTGTACTATGTACTATCTCATCTCTCACCCAAGTTACCACTTACCTATTACCTATTTAGTATCCCCCCCCCCCCATCCCTGGTAACCAACAAGGATTGTTACATTTTGCATGTGAATTTTTTCATGGGTTTTTACAATAGAGGTCTCATACAATATTTGTCCTTTTGTGATTGACTTATTTCACTCAGCATGATGTCCTCCAGTTTCATCCATGTTATGAGATGGTTCACCGATTCATTGTTCTTTCTCGTTGCATAGTACTCCATTGTGTGTATGTACCATAGTTTGTGTATCCATTCGTCTGTTGATGGACATCGAGGTTGTTTCCATCGTTTTGCTATTGTGAATAATGCTGCCATGAACATAGGTGTGCATATGTCTATTCGAGTGATGACTCTTATTTCTCTAGGATATATTCCTAGGAGTGGGATTGCTGGATCGAATGGTATGTCTATTTCTAGCTTTCTGAGGAAACGCCATATCATTTTCCAAAATGGCTGTATCATTTTGCATTCCCACCAGCAGTGTATAAGAGTTCCCGTCTCCCCGCAGCCCCTCCAACATTTGTTATTTCCAGTGTTTTTGATTCGTGCCAGTAATGCCGGGGTGAGATGGTATCTCATTGTGGTTTTAATTTGCATTTCTCTAATGGCTAGTGATCGCGAGCATTTCCTCATGTGTCTGTTGGCCATTTGAATGTCTTCCTTGGTGAAGTGTCTGTTCATTTCCTTTGCCCATTTTTTGATAGGATTGGTTGTCTTTTTGTTGTAGAGGTGTTGGATTTTCTTGTAGATTATGGAGATTAGACCTTTGTCTGACTTGTACTGTCCAAAACTTTTTTCCCAGTCTGTAGGTTCTCTTTTAACTCTTTTGGTGAAATCTTTTGAAGAGCATAGATGTTTGATTTTTAGAAGATCCCAATTATCTAGTTTATCTGTTGGGTTTTTTGTGTTGATGTTTATGGTTTGTATCCTGTTAATGCCATGTATTAAGGTCTGAAGTGTTGGTCCTATTTTTTCTTCTATGAATTTTATAGTTTGAGGCTTTATATTCAGGTCTTTGATCCATTTTGAAGTAGTTTTTGTATATGGTGTGAGGTATGGGTCCTGTTTCATTTTTCTACAAATGGATATCCAGTTTTGCCAGCACCATTTGTTAAAAAGACTGTCTTTTCCCCATTTGATGTATTTTGGGCCCTTGTCAAAAATCAGGTGACCATAGGTGGATGGATTTACATCTGAGTTCTCAATTCTGTTCCATTGGTCAATGTCTCTGTTGTTGTACCAGTACCAGGCTGTTTTGAGTACTGTAGCTGTATAGTAGGTTCTCAAGTCAGGTAGTGTGAGTCCTCCAACTTTATTCTTCTTCTTCAGTAGTGCTTTACTTATTCGGGGTTTCTTCCCTTTCCATATAAAGTTAATAATTAGTTTTTCCATCTCTTTGAAGAATGTTGTTGGTATTTGTATCGGAATTGCATTGTATTTGTAAATTGCTTTAGGTAGAATTGCCATTTTCACAATGTTGAGTCTGCCTATCCATGAGCATGGTATGTTTTTCCATTTATGTAGATCCCTTTGGGTTTCATGCAGCAGTGTTTTGTAGTTTTCTTTGTATAGGTCTTTGATATTCCTGGTCAGATTTATTCCCAAGTATTTTATCTTTTTAGGGGCTATTGAAAATGGTATTGATTTCCTGATCTCCTTTTCATCGTTCTCTTTACTGGTGTATAGGAATCCAACTGATTTTTGAATGTTTATCTTGTATCCTGCTACTCTGCTGAATCTTTCTATTAGTTCCAGTAAATTTCTCGTGGAGTCTTTAGGGTTTTCTATGTATAGTATCATATCATCTGCAAACAGGGAGAGTTTAACTTCTTCATTACCAATTTGGATGCCCTTTATTTCTTTCTCTTGCCTTACTGCTCTAGCGAGAACTTCCAGCACAATGTTAAATAGGAGTGGTGATAAAGGGCATCCTTGTCTTGTTCCTGTTTTCAGGGGGAATGTTTTCAGCCTTTCTCCATTAAGAATGATGTTGGCTGTTGGTTTTGCATAGATGCCCTTTATGATGTTGAGAAATTTCCCTTCTATACCTATTTTATTGAGAGCTTTTATCAGGAATGGGTGTTGGACTTTGTCAAATGCCTTTTCTGCATCAATTGAGATAATCATGTGATTTTTTTCTTTCCTTTTATTTATGTGGTGGATTACGTTGATGGATTTTCTAATGTTAAACCATCCTTGCATACCTGGTATGAATCCTACTTGGTCGTGGTGTATTATTTTTTTGATATGATACTGAATTCTATTGGCTAAAATTTTGTTCAGAATTTTTGCATCTATATTCATGAGAGATATTGGTCTGTAATTTTCTTTTTTTGTGATGTCTTTGCCTGGTTTTGGTATCAGCGTTATGCTGGCTTCATAGAATGAATTTGGAAGTGTTGCTTCCTCTTCTATGCTCTGAAATAACTTGAGTAGAACTGGTACGAGCTCTTCTGTAAATGTTTTGTAGAATTCTCCAGTGAAGCCATCTGGGCCAGGGCTTTTTTTGGTTGGGAGTTTTTTTATTACCTTTTCAATCTCTTCTCTTGTTATGGGTCTGTTCAGATTTTCAATATCACTTTGATGTAGTTTGGGTAGGCCGTATGTTTCTAGAAATTTATCCATTTCCTCTAGGTTTTCAAATTTGTTGGAATATAGTTTTTCATAATATTCTGTTATAATCCTTTTTATTTCAGTTGGGTCTGTTGTAATGTCCCCCATTTAATTTCTTATTTGGGTTATTTGTGCCCTCTGCTGTTTTTCTTTTGTCAGTCTGGCCAGTGGTTTGTCGATTTTGTTGATTCTTTCAAAGAACCAACTTTTGGTTTTGTTGATTCTTTCTATTGTTTTTCTGTTCTCTATTTCATTGATTTCTGCTCTGATCTTTACTATTTCCTTTCTTCCGGTGGTTGTAGGCTTTTTTTGTTGTTCTCTTTCTATTTGTTTGAGTTCTGTAGTTAATGTTTTGATTTTGTCCCTTTCTTCTTTTTTGATATGTGCATCTATTGCTATAAATTGTCCTCTGAGGACTGCCTTTGCTGTGTCCCAAAGGTTTTGGTATGATGTGTTTTCATTTTCATTTGATTCTAGGAATTTTTTAATTCCATCTCTGATTTCTTCTATTACCCATTGATGTGTAAGCAGATTATTATTCAGTTTCCATGTGTTTGATTTTTTTTCCTTGCTCTTTCTAGTGTTAATTTCTACCTTGATGGCATTGTGGTCAGAGAAGATACTGTGAATTATCTCAGCATTTTGGATCTTGTTGAGGATTGCTCTGTGGCCTAAGATGTGGTCTATTCTGGAGAACGTTCCATGTGCATTGGAAAAGAATGTGTACTTTGCAGCGGTTGGATGGATTGTTCTATATATGTCTATATGTTGGCTGATTGTGTCTTTAGGTCTTCTGTATCTTTGCTGAGTTTCTTTTTAGTTGTTCTGTCCTTTACTGAGAGTGGTGTGTTGAAGTCTCCTACTATTATTGTGGAACTGTCAATTTCTCTTTTCAGTGCTGTTAGAGTTTTTTTTATGTATTTTGGAGCCCTGTCATTGGGTGCATAGATATTTATTATGCTTATGTCTTCATGATGGATCATCCCCTTAATCATTATATAGTGTCCTTCTTTGTCTTTTATGGTAGATTTTGTTTTAAAGTCTATTTTATCTGAGATTAGAATTGCCACTCCTGCTCTTTTTTGATAGTTGTTAGCTTGATATATTTTTTTCCAACCTTTGATTTTTAATAAATTGACATCTTTGTTTCTAAGATGTGTCTCTTGTAGACAGCAAATACATGGATCCTGTTTTCTTATCCATTCTGCCACTCTCCGTAGCTTTATGGGTGCATTGAGTCCATTTACGTTCAGTGTAATTATTGATAGATGTGAGTTTGTTGCTGTCATTTTGTAGTGCTTTTTTTTTGTGATGCTGAAGTTTTCTTTGTTCTTCTTACTCTCTTGTGCTGAGTTCCTTTTGTTTGTGGATTTTGTGTTCATTTCTTTTGTTTTTGTAGGTTTTGTTTTTGTTGAGACTTTATGTTTTTCGTCTTTATTTTTATGAGTTGGTTTGTTAACTTTTTTTGTGGTTACCATGAATTTTACCCTTATCTTTATAATTTTGAAGCAGTCTACCGTTACTTGGTATCGCCTTGCCTTCTTCTCCTTTAGAAGGTTCTATACCTATGCCGTTTGTTCCCTCATTCATTGTTTTGATGTTGTTGTCATCCTTTGATTGATTTCTCTGATTCCCTGTTGTATATCTTTTGTTTTTGGAAAGTCGTCTGTAGTTCAGTTCCTAGAATGGTATCTGGTTCATGTGAACCTGCATCCTAGGTCCTAGGTCCTGCCTGAGGGCTTAAGCTGTTTGTCCTCAGATCGAAGAACTCCCTTTAATAATTCTTGTAAGTTTGGTTTGACTTTTGCATATTCCTTTAGTTTCTGTTTATCTGGAAATGACCTAATTTCACCATCAAATCTGAATGAGAGTTTTGCAGGATATATTATTCTTGGCTGACAATTTTTTTCTTTCAAGATTTTATATATGTCATCCCATTGCCTTCTTGCCTGCATGGTTTCTGCTGAATAATCTGAGCTTAGTCTTATTGTTTCTCCTCTGTATGTGACTTCTTGTTTTTCCCGAGCTGCTCTCAGGATTCTTTGTTTGTCTTTAGTTTTAGCGAGTGTGAATATGATATGTCTTGGTGATTTTCTTTTGGGGTCTATTCTATATGGGGTTCGTTGAGCTTCTTGGATGACCAGCTTTTCATCTTTCATGATATTGGGAAAGTTTTCTGTCAGCAGTTCCTCAATGATCCTCTCTGTGTTTTCTGTTTTCTTCCCCTGTTCTGGTATGCCAATCACTCGTAAGTTTTTGCTTTTAATTGTGTCCCACATAACTCTCAGGGTCTCTTCATTTTTCTTTGTTCTTTTTTCTGAGTTTTCCTGAAACAGAGTTGTATCCAAGTGTTTGTCTTCAGTTCCACTGATCCTGTCTTCCATGGTTTCAAATCTACTTCTCAGCCCTTCTATGACACCGTCCATTTCTGAAATCTTGTTGTTTATCTTTTGGATTTCTAATTGTTGTTTTTGTATAATTTTGAGTTGTGAATTTATTTTGGCATTTTGTTCTTGCATCATCTTCCTGAATTCTTCCAATTTTTTGTCTGTATTTTCCATAAATTTGTCTATTTTTTCCTCATGTTTGTCAGCTTTTTGCCTCAGTTCTTGGAAAATTCCGAGTATTAGTGATTTGAGTTCCGTATCAGGTACTTCTAGTGCATTTTCTTCCACAGGAGAGTTATCTGGTGTTTTAATTTGGACGCCTATTGGAGCCATCTTGTCTTGTCTTTGTAAATGTTTTGATATTGTTTGCTGTTTTCGGGGCATTCAGTAGATATTTCTCTCGTTTATTGATTGTAGATTTTTTTTTTTTTTTTTTCGTTCTTGTGGTACAGCTGGGCAGATCTAGTTGAGGAGGAGCCACTGGGATGGGTTGCTTGTGGCACTCACCGCAGCCACCAGGACGGTCGGTAGTCAGTGCTGGGCAGGTTCCAATAGGGCGTGCCTGCACCGCTTGGTGATGTGATGTCTAGTGCACGGTGCAGGTAGGTAGGGTGCAGCGGGAAGATGGTTATGTGTGAAGCTAAGCTGGATATGGGAGAGAGGAGAGAGGAGGAGGAGCAAAAAGCGTACAAACATAAAAGAATGCTAGAGGAGTTTGTCGTTGGAATGTACAGATGAGAGACTATGGGATGGAGGAAACCAGAAGGGGGAAGAGAAAGAAAAGGAAAGAATGACCAAATGAAAATCAGAAAAGTTAAAAAACTGCAAAGTTCCCAGGGATCGCACCGATGCAGCTATGAGGTCTGGGGGAGTCGGTCTCAATTTTCACAGCTCAGCCTGGCCAGAAGGTACAGAGGCATACATCGCCTGGTATTCAGGGATCAGAAAGAGAAGGAAGAGATAGAGGGACAAGAAATTAAGCAATGAAGAAAGACAAAAGAGAAAAAGAGGTAAAATATGACAAAACTAATCAAAAAAGGAAGAAAAATAAAATTGAGAAGAAAAAAAAAAAAAGGGCAACACCAGCAGTCAGTGCCTACAAATGGGACCCAGAGAGCCCCCACTCAGGGGCGCGAATTCCAAGTAGCCGATAGTCTCGGGGTTAAGTGACCGTGGCCACGGGAAGCAGAGGGGCCAACGAACAAAGGCCCCAGGATCCCACCCGCGCGGGAGCCCAGACCTGGAAACAGCCACACGCCTGAACGCAGCCCTACAGCCCCGCAGGAGAGAGCAGAGACGGCCCTCGGAACCAGGCACCCAGGCAAAAGGAGGGGGAGGCGGCAGAAAAAGGTCCGCTAGGTGCCAGCAAACGGCTCCCAGAAAGCCCCCAGCCCGGGCGCGCGGAACCCAAGCACCGGCGCCCCCCCGCCCAGGGACCCCGGCCACGGAAAGCAGAGGGGTGAACGAACAAAGGCCCCGGGATCCCACCCACGCGGGAGCCCAGACCCAGAAACAGCCACACGCCCGCACGCAGCTCCACAGCCCCGCAGGAGAGAGCAGAGACAGCACCCGGACCCAGGCACCCAGGCAAAAGGAGGGGGAGGCGGCAGAAAAAGGTCCGCTAGGTGCCAGCAAACGGCTCCCAGAAAGCCCCCAGCCCGGGCGTGCGGAACCCAAGCACCGGTGCCCCCCCGCCCAGGGACCCCGGCCACGGAAAGCTGAGGGGCGAACGAACAAAGGCCCCGGGATCCCACCCACGCGGGAGCCCAGACCCAGAAACAGCCACACGCCCGCACGCAGCCCTACAGCCCCGCAGGAGAGAGCAGAGACGGCACTCGGAACCAGGCACCCAGGCAAAAGGAGGGGGAGGCGGCAGAGAAAGGTTCGCTAGCTGCCAGCAAACGGCTCCCAGAAAGCCGCCAGCCCAGGCGCGCGGAATCCACGCACCAGCACCCCCCAGCCCAGAGACCCTGGCCACGGAAAGCAGGGGATCCCCAGCCGAGGCGGAGAGGGGTGGGTGGTGGGAGAGCGCGCACCGCAGTTTACCGGTCGTTCTGTCTCCGACCAGATGCTCTGCAAGGCTGCTCTCCCGTTTGCTGGTCTCCGATAGGAATCCAAGATGGTGGATCCGCGCTGCATTAGCTGGTAAGGAATCTCTGCCTGAGTCTCTCCTCGCTCTCCGTTCTCTTTTAGTATTCTCACTCCGTTTGGTGTTTGGCTGAGTTCTTTATCTCTTCATTTGGTGTTCTAGGGTTTCAGGATTGTTGATTCTCTGTTAGGCTTAGTTTTTCGGATCTTTGCTGTGGAGGGACAGCGTGGTGTTTCTGCCTAGAGCGCCATCTTGCCCCTCTCTCTATCAGTCATCTTTTGATGTTCACTTCATTTTTAGTCAGAATTAGCAATTTACTTTTTAGTAGACCATTCCTTGTACTGTGACAAATTTGAACTATTTTTGTTATGTTTTCTGTCCCAGTATAAGATTAGTTGATGAATTTTTCTTCTTGATTTATTTCCTTGCAGTTTGAGTATTTTATTAATTTTTCAAGTAACTAGCTCTTAGACTTATTAATTCCACTGTGTAATAGGTGTATTTCTGTTGTAATTTTTAGTAATTATTTCCTCTCACTTCCTTTAGGATTGATACTTGGTGTATTAAAAAATTTAAAGTTGAATTGTTTTCATTGTTTTCTCTCCCCTCACCCCCAACAACAAACCAAGACACTTATCCTTGAGTATAGCATTGCTCACATACCTAACTTTTGATATATTGTGTTCTTATTTCTATTAATTTTTTAAAAAAACCATGTAGCATTTCTTACTTTTCCTTGACCTACAGTTATCTAGCAGAGTGCTTTTTAATTGAAAAGATGCTGCCTTTTTGTGGTTAAAATTGATATTATTAGTTTATATTTTTTGTTGAATTACAACCAAACAATATGACTAGTAAAATTTCTGCCCTTTGAACTTACTGAAATTTCCTGATGGTCAAAAATATTGATCAATTTTGGCATAATGTAGTAGTTACATTCCCAAGAAAACATCCATAACCAGCAATCAGATTGTTCCAGTGAGAAATAGATTATAGGCTTGAGAATTTCAGATTCAAAATAATAATTTTTTTTCTTCAGTCACTTCCAAAAATAAAGTTTGTATTAATCTACTTGTGCTTTAAGCCTAAAAACTTTTCTCCTGTATATACCAGTCTAATTTCTAACTTATAACCATGTCATAACCAAAATCACTCAGCATAACACAAATTAGATTTCTTAATTAATCAACTGCACACTATTCAATTTATGTTACAAAAACTTATGCTTTGGAAGAAATGCACAAATTCTGAATATATGAACATTAACGACATATGTCTGGCAGTAATGAATGCCGAGGTGCAAGGCAAGAGTAACACTGACTTTGATAGTTATGTGTCAACTTGGCTATGTAATGATGTAACTTGGCAGTTATGTAATGATGTAGCTTGGCTATTACATAATGATGTAATTTGGAAGTTATGTAATGATGTAGTCATGCTCCGTTTTGTGATAGGACATGGTCATCCTCCATTTTTGCATATCACCAGTTTCACATAACAACCTGGTCTTTGGAACCTAACCATGTCGATAAGTGAGGGGAAGCGGTATATATAAATATATATTCTAAATATATATTCATATTTAGAATCACAGCCAATTGTGATGAATATAATTAGTAGAGAAACTGTAATACCATTATTTACAACCATGGTTTATGACTGTACCATAAAAAAATTTTCAAAATTTCTTTAAGAACAGAACCATTTTATTTATGGTCAACCATTTGATGGACAATTTGGACTTGCAAAAATAGGCTCATACCATAGTTTGAAAGGAGATTATTAGATTAAAGAAAGACTGAACTACTCTACACAGATGACACAAATTTGGGGTTTTCACAGTCAACTAGACGGAAAACTGTGGTGGGAGATGAGGAAAATCTGGGAGAAAAGAAAGACTGCAAAGATATGGGGAAGGAAGCGGGAATCTTCCATTAACTATCAAGGAGAAGGACTAGTCGGTAGAAAATACTCCTGGTAAGGAATATCTTTGGAAGGATACATAAGGAAGAAACAAAAGTGTTTGCCTCTGCAGAAAGAAACTAGGGGACTGGGATGGGAAGAAGACTGCTTTTGTCTAGATCATTTTGATTCTTTTGCAATGCGAATGTATTACCTCTTGAAAGTGAATTGATAGAAAAAAATTTAGTGGTTCACATGGAAGAGGGACTTTAAAACACAGAGGTCTAATATTTACCTTCAGGTGTTTTCTGTAGTATAACCCCTTCACTTTATTCTCTAACCTTCAGTTGAGCCTGTTACACACAAGTGCCCATGAGGCTGTTTGCCTGTTTTTGTATTAGGAAAATAAAAGGAAATTGAGTTACTCTTGTTCCAGGTTGCCAAAGAGAAAGGATTAGTCATCGAGTGAAACTAAGATTGAGATTAATAATTCATCAGAAGCAGAGAGTAGGAGTAAGAAATGACTAGAAGAATCAGGAAAATATCACAAGGTTGGGCTTCCTCCATGTATACAATGGGGGCTCAGGCTATTGCACTAGAAACAAACATTACATATTAATATACTATAATAATATATATATATATATATAATATGACATAAAATACAGAGTCCCTGGGTAATACAAATGGTTAATGCACTTGACTGATAACCAAAAGCTTGAAGGTTCTAATCTACCCAGAAGTGCCTTGGAAGAAATGTTATCCACTTTTGAAAAATCAGCCATTGAAAACCCTGTGGAGCACAGTTCTACTCTGACACACTTGGGATTGCCATGCGTCAGAATTGACTCGACAACTTGTTTGGGGGCATATCATGTATAAAATATATAATATTTATTTAATATAAATTTAATTGTGATTAGTATTACAAATTAAGGGGAAGAGGCTGGATGAGTTGTTGATAATCAGGCAAGTGACATTTGGGTTACCAATATTACAAAGTAGTAAGACTGACTCATTGTATATGGTTTGAAAACCTCCATAAAGACAATACCAAGCAATGAGTCTCAGTCATGTTTGAACAATGCCAGCATTGTTGGAATAACATTTTAAGGTGAACAGTTACAATTACAGAGGATTTTTCTAGGGGAAAAAAGTCATTTAAACCAAGCAAATGATAAATTACTCTTGAGACAGGTTATCACTAGTCCAAAATACACAACTGGTTAGGGGTAGAGATGAATGAGCTTCTGTCTCCTCAGTTCCAGTACTTCTGATGTATAGACTAGTTCTTTGTTTAATAATTGGTTGTGTACCTATTCTTCCCAACTGGATAGTGAAAGAAAGTTGAGGTTTCTACTTATTTCATGGATTTGCCCAGTTCCAGACACAGGGTAGAGCCTCAAAAAATAATTTTGATTAATGACCCAAATATTTTTGATTAGAGAGAGGCTAGGCAGTGATTGAGATCATAGAGGTTAAGCGCTACGGCTGCTAACCAAAATGCTGGCAGTTCAAATCCACCAGGCACTCCTTGGAAACTCTATGAGGCAATTCTACTCGGTCCTATAGGGTCGTTATGAGTTGGAATCAACTCGACGGCAGTGGGTTTATGTGCATGTGGGCAACTACTTAATTCTCCTGCCTATAAGATTGAGTGGATCTGACATTATGATAATTTATCCATATTTCTGAATGGAAGGGAAAGAAATCTCTGTGAAAAAATATTGACCTGCTCACTTATGCTCACATTAAAACTGACATCTTAAGGTAAGTAAAAAGATAGATATCTTAATTAAGTACATGGAAGCATGAAGGAAATAATATCTAGATACCAGAATAATTATAATAACTGTCACTTGTGAATTGTAATTGTATCACATCATAAAGAAAATTTTTTATATGCATCACTTTTCCCTAAAGGGCAATACAGGGCAATTCTAAAGGCGTCTTTCTTCCTTTCATAATGCATTGTCCACGTGTATTTTTCTTATTATCTAGGCTCATAAAATTATTTCTGATTTAAATCATAGCGATGTATAATAGGTTATTATGTAAAATATTTAGAAATAGAAAAATATTTTTATAATATAATTTTTTGATATCTTTGAATGTACTGTTAGAAATTCCAGAGTTAGCTAAATAAATACTTACTGTTATAGGACCTGTTGTGTAATTTAAGATTCTGCATTTTCCTGTGGTGGTTTATTTCAAATTTTACCATTTTGCCATTATCTATGTTACCTTGGATACCACATCATTCATAAAGCCCCTATACTAAGCTGAAAAGTGTTTGACTTTAGTATGTTCATTTTGCTGAAAAAAATTTTGTTTCCTTTTTCATTTGTGTTGTAGTTTGAAACAAACACAATGTCTTACGGATTATTTGTAAAGGAACCCTAGGATTTCCTGGCCTTTAGAAATTGTAATCGTTGCCTGGAATCTGTAGTCAGTGGGGTGAAACCACAGTTGTTCGATTTGTGTGATGTTAGACCAAAACTGCTTTCTACTTAGTTGATACATTCATGACCTGCTTTCATTTTCTGATACTTTTTTTCTTCTATGAGAAATTCAAAGATATATTAGTATAATTTTAAGTCTCCAGATTTTCTGTGAATGTTTTTCTGAACATTTTAAGAAACTGAACAACCTAATTGTGAGGCACTTTGCTATCTTCTTATCTGAAATTTCAGGAGCTGTCATAAAATTAACAAAATCTCTTTTTATACATAAAGAAAGTGATTCATTACATGTCATACTCACAGTGCTCATCTTTCAACACAAAATGTCTCATATTCTAGGACAAAATATTACCAAAGTTGTTTGGCAGGTTGTGATGTATTTTTCTTCTTTATTTTTGTGAGGAATTCTTAAGTTAACTACTTAATACAGCATTACAGGAAGTAGGAGCCATTTTGAACAGAAGTTATATATAACTTTTTCCCATACCAAAACGTTTTGAATATTTGCTTCTTAGTTATTTACTGAAAAAAAGAAGAGATACATAAGTTACTGTTGAGTTAACTCTATGAAAGACAGTATTTAACTATCAGTACTTGTTAGATTAGGAAATATTTGAAGTCTTTTTTTAATCCTTAAGAAAAAATCTTTGAGTTACTGAAGAAGTATCTATAATAGCATGACCTTTGATATTTTCTACTTAACACTTTCAAACCCTAGCTCATTACTACCTTACTACTAAGTGTGATCCAAGGACCAGCAGCATTGACATAACTTGGGAGTATGTGAAAAATGCAGTATTTTATGCCTCACTTCAAACCTACTGGATTATAATCTACATTTTAACAAGATTGTCAGGTGATTTTCATGCACATCAAAGTGTGAGAGGCATTGTTTTATTTTGCAGTCTTAAATAAGAACCATCCCTGAAAGAGAAAACAAAATAAAAAGGGGCCATTCTCTCATGTATTACATCTAAATACTAATTTTCATTATTTATTCACACTAGTTTTACATTGGAACAATAATTGTTAAATAGTCTTGGAAAGTAAAATCAAAAAATTTGTACATAGATGTTTTAGAGTGTTTGTCTGATTACTCCAACATTTAGGTCGTCTTTGTGTTGGCATCTCTTGATTATATTTGTTTCTTGAAAAATGGTCATACTTTCCTGGATCTTTGCATGTTGAGTAAATTTGTATGGCCTTGTGGACATTTTAAATATTATGTTGTGAGGCTCTGGATTTTGTTAAGATCCTCTAGGGTGTGTGTGTGTGTGTGGGTGTGTTGTGTTGTGTTTTAGCAATCAACTTGATTATGTTCAGAATACAAATTCTGTCTCGACTTCTGTGGGCAGTAGTTCCAAAGTAAGTTCAGTTCTCAAAGCTTTTGCTCTGAAATTTAGGTCTGTCCTGCCCATGTACCACTCAGGGTGGGTGCAATAGTTAAGTGCTAGTCTGCTAACTGAAAGCTCAGTGGTTCGAAATCACCAGTGACTCCAAAGGAGAAAAGATCTGGCCATCTATTCCCTTAAAGAGTTCAGCCTAGAAAACCCTATGGGTCAGTTCTCCTTTGTCTGTAAGGTCACTATGATTTGGAATCAACTGGATGGCACACAGCAACAAGACATTGGTTTATGTTATAGATTAGTTCTCAAAGACTTTGCTGTGCTACTTTGTGCCTGTTCTACTTGTTCAACATGGGGTGAGCTCAGGACTTGTTCCGGTTCATAGATATAAGTAGAGAATTCTGTTTTCCAGCTTTGTCCTTCTCAGGATTTCCCTCAGTGCCTCCAGCTCCAGGGACACCTTTTTCCTGTGGCTAGAAATCTGGGATTTCCCTCAGAATTTTAGTTTCCTGCAAAACAAAAGCAAAGAAACAAACAAAAATCCCGTGGGGATTACCTATACACTTTCTGGTTCACAGAGAGCCTCTTTTCTCAAAGAAGTATTTCTTTCAGAATTTTTGCAGTTTGCACCTGTTGTGCAGTTTTGTAACTCAGGCCGCCCTCCAGGAGGTAAAGGAGAGGAAGACAAAACAAAACCCTGTAAACTCATCTCTGTACCACTTGTTCTTCAGGTTTTGACTTTCCTTCCCAAATCTCCTCCTATTATTTACTATTCAGAGTCCTCAAACCAAAAAACCAAACCCGTTGCCATCAAGTCGATTCCAACTCATGGTGACCCTATAGGTCAGAGAAGAGCTGTCCCATAGAGTTTCCAAGGAGCGCCTGGTGGGTTTGAACTGCGTACCTTTTGGTTAGCAGATGTAGCTCTTAATCGCTATGCCACCACAGTTTCCATTCAGAGCCCTCATGTAGTTGGTTTTGTATACTATCTTGAGTTTTTAGAATTAATCATTGTAGGGGGTATGTTTTAGTGGGCTTAATCCATGTTGATCAACACCCAAAGTCTGTAGGAAAGTTTTAAATTTCTGATTAATTTTTAAAATATGTATAAAGGTATATATATTTTCTATTTCTTTTTCAGTTAGTTTTGGTACATTGGTGTTTCTGGGAATTTGTCCATTTTATCTAAATTTAAAATTTTATTATTATAGTATTCTTTTTTACTTTTTTAATTTCTCTGCTTTCTGTGGTTATATCCCCTTTTTTATTCCTAATATTGATAATTTTGTTTCCTCTCTTTTTTCTTGATCAGTCTTGCAAGGATTTTATCAATTTTATTAGTTTTTTCCAAAGAATTCTTTATTGACTTTATTCATTTATTCATTGTGTTGATTTTCTATTTCTTAATTTCCTTATCTTTATTGTCTCTCTCATACTTTCTCTGCTATTATTTGCTGTTACTCTTCCATCTCTATAAGAAAGAGCCTTTAGATAATTGATTTTAAGCCTTTCTTCTAATGTAAGCATTTAAGGCTGTAAATTTTCCTCCAAGTATGGTTTTATATACATTGAGCAATTTTGAAAATGTTAGCTTTAATTTTCATGTACTTCCAAATAATTTATTATTTACATTGTGATTTTTCTTTGACCCATGAGTTGTTTAGAAGAGTATTACTTTTATATGTTTGAGATTTTAATTTTTTTTTGAGTTATCTTTCTCTGCTGATCAATTCCATGGTTGCCAGACAACATACTCTACTTTATCATTCAAAATATGAACAATTTTGGTAAATGTTTTATGCAATGAAAGACTATTTTCAACAGGTTTTTGGGTATTATATCTGTAAATTGGGTCAAGTTTGTCAATGGTGTTATTCACTTATCTGTTGCATTACTGATAGTTTGCTGGTTCTGCTGGTATTTACTAATATGAAGGTGTTAAAATCCCCTGATATGATTGTGGGTTTATCTATTTATCCTTTACTTCTATCAATTTTTATTTTATGTATTTTGAAGCTATGTTATTAGCTCAAAATTAATTTGTTAGTGGTGTATCTTGCTGTTGGACTGATCCAGTATACTATAAACATGTGTCTTTATTTTTAGTAATGCTTCTGGACCTAAAATCTGCTTTGTCTAACATTAATTTAGGTTTTACAAGGTTCATTTTTAGTTAATATAGACCTGGTATAGGTTTTCCCATACTTTAGCTCTCAACTTTGCTCTATTCTAATATTAAATGTGTTTTTCTTTGGGTTTAAAATGATATTCACTGATTTAAATTGAAATACCTGCCCATTTACATTTTATATATTTACTGATGTATTTACATTTAAGTCAATCAACTTGCTACATTTTTGCAGTTTTCCCACCTATGTTATATTACTTTTTCTCTCCTTTTATGCCTTCCTTGGAATTAAGTTTTTTTTTTTTTTTGCTTTTTCCTTCTTAATTTTCTTAACATCCTCTTTGTGATTATCATAGAGATTATATCATGTATACTTGCTATATTAATATGTAAAATAAATTATACTTTAATGAGTCCTTGGATAATGCAAGAACAGTGGAATACAACTCGATTTTTCTACCATCTGTGTTATTGTTGTCATAATTTTAAATTCGTCATGTTTCTTAAATTCAGCATGTCATTATTATTGTTGCTTTATACAGTTAAAATGCATTAGATTTATAGGTTATTAGATTTTATAATCTTTTTGGATTTATTACCTATTTACCCCTTCTGTCGCTCTAAATTCTGTGCTCTCTTGAATAATAGTATCTTTTCTGCCTATATTTTAGTGTTTTCTTTAGTGCAGGTATGCTGGTGACAAAATCTCTCCATTTTTGTTGTATGGAAATATCATTTTATTTTTTGAAGGCTGTTTTCATAAGAATGGCCATATTGAAAATTATCCAGTGTTTTCTGGCTTCCAATATTTTTATTGAGATGTTAGTTGTAAGATGTTTTATTATCCTTTTGGGGAATATATGTCTTTTTTCTTTTAAGACTCTGCTTTTTCCCAGCAGTTTGATTATTATGCACTGTATTTTATTTTGTTATTATCCTGTTTGGATTTCATAGCGTTTCTCACACCTGTGGCCTTTTGTCTTTGTTTACTTTTGGAAAATTCTCAGAAATTACCTTTCCAAATGTGACTTCTGGTCTGTATTATCTCTGTCTCTCCCTTCCCTTCCTGGATACCAATTACACTTATGTTATACCTATTCACAAGAAGCCCTGGTTGCACAGTGGTTAAGCCATTGGCTGCTAACCAAAAGGTCAGAGGTTTGAACCCACCAGTGGCTCTGCAGGTGAAAGATGTGGCAGACTGCTTCCATAAAAATTTACAGCCTTAGAAACTTAATGGGGCAGTTCTACTCTGTCCTATAGGGTCAGTGTCTTCGGCTGGGTCCTCTAGAGAAGCAAAACCAGTGAAGTGTATAAGTATATATATATATACAAAGATTATATCAAGGAAACAGCTCACGTGATTGTAGAGGCTAGAACATCCCAAGTCCGTGGATCAGGGTAGAGGCCTCTCCCAAGTCACACAGCTGCAGAAGCTGGCAAGCCCAAGATTGGAAGGTTGGAGAGCAGGGCTCCCACTCACAGGCTGTGCAGATTGACGAATCTCAGGTTCGGCAGATAAGCTGACAGCTCAAGTCCCAAGAATGAGAGATGAGAAGACAGGAAGCAGCTGCAGGATCCAGGGAGAGCAAAAAGCCAGAATGTCTGCTTATATACAGATGTGGGTCACACCCCCAAGGAGACTCCATTTCATCTGATTGGCTACTTACAGTATATTCAATCATGGGAGTTATTACATTAAAACACGGAGAATCATGGCCCAGCCAAGTTGACACACAGTCTTAACCATCACAGTCAGTATGAGTCGGAATCAACTCAATGGCAATGGGTTTTGGGTTATACCCGTTCTCCTTATGTCATGTATCCTTCAAGCTCTTTTTTTTTTTTTTCTCTCTTGCTCTCTTTTTTCTTTTTTTAATCCCTACATTTTTTGAGTTTCAGAATGGACTTATTCTACTGACCTATCTTGCAGATCACCAGTTTTCGCTTCAGCTCTGTTTGTCTTATCTGCTGGTAAATTCACCTACTGAGTTCTTATTTTCAGCTGCTGTCTTTTTATTTTCAAGAATTTTCACCTGATTATTTTATGAGTCATAGTTCTTTGATGAATTTTTTTTATCTTCTCATTTTTTTTTTGATATATTGAGATTATTTAAAAGTTCATGTCTAATCACTCCAATGAGTGAATAACTACTTGGACTCTATTATCTTTTTTTCCTCTCTCTTCATCCAGTATGTTGGTATTCTGGTAATTTTTTTTTTTTTGTTGGATTCCAACCAAATGTAGAAAACTTGTAGACTTTGGATACTGCTGTCCCTATAGGTCCTATGAGTCAGAATCGATTTGACAGCAATGGGTTTGTTTTGTTTTTTTGTTTTATAGATCATTTCCTTTACATTTTGGTAGACAGAGAAAGAGTTGGTCACCATATTCTCTCTTGGAGTGAGCTGATTCAGTTTTGGCTTTCAGTCATTGTAGGGCCTGATATATTTTTGATTTATTATTACTCTACAGTACTATCCTTTATGAATTCCAACTTCAAGTTGAAGTAGTTACTTAGGTTATTCAACCTTGTTAGGCTCTGACTGCCAATATTTTCCCCCCAATCCGTGACAGTATTGATAGTTCTGCTTAACTTTTCAGCTTCTCAATTTCTACTTTTTGAGTGAGAGGAAAAATTATGTGAAGTGTTGTTATTATCTCAGTATGTTTACTTTCTCTCTGCATCTGTGTCCTGGCTACCATGGTAGTTTCCTGAAATGGATGTCTTTTACGTTTTATCTGGATCTTTGTTTCTCAGTATAAAGATTGGTCTACCACAAACTGATCTGTCTCTGCCAAAAGTGGAACTCTCTAAAAAAGATTTTACTCTGATAGTTTCATTGTCATGTCTTGCTCTAGAATAAACACAGTAATGTGGATATATATATTTGGACATATATATATATATATATATATATATATATATATATGTAAATGTCTGTATATGTGTGTGTGTATATGACATTAATATATTTTATATACTGATGCAAAATAAAGAACCCTGGTAGTGCAGTGGTTCAGCACTGGGCTGCTACCCAAAAGTCAGTGGTTCAAACCCACCACCTGCTCTGGGTGAGAAAGATACGGCAATCTGCTTCTGTAAAGATTACAGCCTTGGAAACCCTATAAGACAGTTCTACTTTATCCTATAGGGTTGCTATGAGCCAGAATCGACTCGATGGCAACAGATTTAAAATGCAAAAATGAGTTATCTACTTTCCATCTTTTTATATAGACTTCACCTCCATGAATTTAATAAATCACTCTCTGTAAAAACACTTGTCCCTTTAGCACCTCTTTCCTAGCATCCTGAAACTCACATTCTTCCATATGAGCTTGTCAATAAACTTAAACCCAAAAGCACAAAGACTTCAAGACAGTTGAGGAACTAATGCCCCAAAATTGTCCATATGAGAAACTCTACCCATCAAAATTACTTTGATTTACTCTAGTGACTATACCCAATATTTATTGATTTTTAATGACTCTTTTAATTTTATAGAAGTCCCTGGGTAGTACAAGTGGTTAAGCACTAGACTACTAGCCAAAAGGTTGGCAATTTGAACCCAGCTAGAGGCACCTCAGAAGAAAGGCCTGGTGATCTGCTACTGAAAGGCCACTTGAAAACCCTATGGAGAGCAGTTCTACTCTGCAACACATAGGATCACCATGAGTAGGAATTGACTCTATGTCAACTTATTATTATTTTAAAATTCATTTTATAGTTTATTTTCTCATACATATCTTCTTTGCTCACCACTTCCTGGTGATTGGTTAGTAATCAACTCCAACTTATTTTTACATCATTTCATATTTCTTCCTCAACTAAAATATGTTGACTGCAAAAAATTTGTTGGGGCATCTATTAATGCACCTCCTCGATTTTGACCTTCTTAGCCATGCACCATACTAATAGAGTTACCAAACATTCTGAAATTCTATTTTATTTGTGGTTATTTTATTTATGACTTGATCAGCTACAAAATTAATGTGGGACCAAAGCCAGGCACAGCTTGCACCCAAGAGAATACCACATACCTGGCTATCATTGTAGCTAATTGTATATTTTTAAATTAAGGATTTAATTCAATTATTTTCCCTAAAATACATTGATATTAGGAGAGATGGACAGTAAAGATTCTTACCTATGTTTTAGAATGAAGCAGTGGTATACAGTTAGACCTGTTATGATTTCAATAAATTCCCCCAACTTTTTGTTTACATTAGATATAATTAAATTGAAGAAATGAACATAACGGAGGTCTGACGTTTAAGATTATGCATCATATACTGAAGAAATGCATTAAGTATTTTGAAAGCAAGCCAAATATACAATAACGAATAACCACAGAACTTATTTAAATACATTTGTCAGAGTCATAATGTTTTTTATATATGAGTAGCTTTTACGGCTATTTTCTCCAACAGTTATTTTTGATTTTGTATCTCCTACTCATAGCTGTGTCATTTTCAATTGAATCAGTGCATAGACTTAGCGTGTATCTGTGCTTGAATAAATCTGTCATCAAAGTTTATGTTGTTAAACAAATGACATTGTCTCATCATTGAAAATGACACATAATTGATCTATGGGCATCATTCCTTTTGAACGTCACTATTTGGAGAAAATATATTTAGTGATATTTATGGTGGTAACAAAAAAACTATGCAGTGTTGAATAAGCTTTGTGTCAGCTGGACTGGTTTGGGAGGTTGCAGAAGACTGAAGAGTCACTAGAAGGTGGGAAGGAAGGCTTTGGTCAAAGGATGGCATGCTGGGAGAGCAATGGAGGAAATTTTGGAGGAGAGAATTATATATTGATGATTGGCCCTCTGGTCAGCCCCACTACTCAGTTAGGTCTAGGCCTCAGGGAGAGGGACCTTGAGTAGACACTGAAAAAGTGGTTGGTATATACATTCCTTGTAAAAAGTTGAAAGCTCATGGTGGAATTTTGTGAAAAAAAATGTAGTAGCTAAGCTATGTTGTAGCTAGAAGAGAATTCTAGAAGGAATTCTCAAATCAGCAAGCAGCTTCAGTGCTATGAAATGTGGTCACACACACAAGAGGGAGCAGCATCTGTGCTGGAAAATGGTGCAGTGGTAAGGAGTGCCTGCACATAACCTAAGGGGCAATAGCAATAAAGTGATCCTGAGGTAAAATGAAGAAAAATAGTAAACCGTTTGTGGTTTCCTAGAACACAAGTCTCGATCTCATTTCCTTGTAGTTAGAAGAATTTCAGCTGCAAGCACAAAAACTCTGTTTGAATTATCTCACTGAAAGGTAGGGAAGTTAATTTAACCTCAGCATTGAAGGATGTGTTTGTCTTTAAGGGAGCTCATAAGGGACTTCTGTATTCAGGGACTGAAAAAGTTTCTGATTTTCTACTCCTCTTCAGTCCTCTTTACCCTTCTCCATCCTGTTTCTGAAACCAAACCCATTTCCGTCCAGTTGATTTCGACTCACAGCGACCCTGTAGGACAGAGTAGAACTGCCCTATAGGGTTTCCAAGGAGCAGCTGGTGGATTTGACTGCCAATCTTTTGGTTAGCAGCCAAACTCTTAACCACTTTCCATCTTTCTCCTTACTATCATATATTTAGTGGGTTGTTGTTCTACATTTTGGAAAAATAATATATGAATGTTTTTGAAATTAAATACACATACACACACACATGTCTTTTGACTCAGCAATCCCACTTTTGGAAAGCTGTCCTGTAGAAATAAATGAATATATAGATTATATAGAATAAACATAAGTGTGTGTATGCATGTGCGTGTATGTGTGTGTGTGTGAGTGTTTACATATGCCTACAAAATGTCTTAGAAAGATATATATGAAACCATTAATGGTGGCTACTTTGGGAAAGCAATGACTTGGCATGGGTAAAAGGAGAAGGAGATTCTTTTTTTTTTATGTTCTAGAGTTCTGCTTTGCTTAATTATATTGCAACAAAATGCATTTTAGCATTACTTTTGTAATTTTAAATTGTAAAATGAGACCCCACAAGAAACAAAATGAAAAGTGGTTTAAGAAGGGAGTAGAATTCATTTCTAAAAAACTCCTCTGCGTAAACATTTCTAGGTCAGTTTCTTTACCAATCATGTACTGTGAGAAATATGGACAAGTACCAAATATCCTCAGTGGTTGTTATAGTGACATTATCTAATTTATTTCGTAGTCTCTGTTCAGCTAATCACTGATGCTGCAGGAGACTTTCCTCTAGCTTTTTTGGACTTTGGGAAGTGACTGGCAGACAAATTCGTGGAGAGGCACACACATGCAGAAATAGGCTATGAGTGCTTCTCTGCCCTTCTTCTCACCTTCCCTTTAGCCACTGTTGAAGAACAGGCTTGGTCCACAACTGACAGAGGCACCGCTAGCTTCCCAAAAGGCTGCTTTAGCACACTGTTTTTAAGCATAAGTGGAAAACACACTTCAGTCGAGGAGCCCTGGTGGCACAGTGATTAAAGCACTCGGCTGTTAACTGAAATGTCTGTGATTCAAACCCACCAGCTGCTTTGTGGGAGAAAGGTATGGCCGTCTGCTTCCATAAAAATTTACTGCCTTGGAAACCCTATGGGGCAGTTCTACTCTGTCCTGTTGGGTTGCTATGAGTCAGAATCGACTGGATAGCCATGGATTTTTTGGGTCTGGTTTATAGCCTTAGCTCTTACACTTATAAGGTGTCTATCATTTACCTAGAACTCTACAGTTTATAAAATGCTTTTAAGTAAACTGTTCTATTTGATCCTTATAACACTCTGTGAGATGCATGGTACTATCACCCCCATTTAAAAGATAAGGAATCTCATTCTAGAAAGGTTAAATTACTTGGCCAAGGTGAAAACAGTTTATAATTGGAATTTCAAGAGAAATGACACAAACCTAGGTTTGTAAACTCCAAGCTCAAAGCTTGTTTTAAGATACCTATGCCTAGCAAATCATGCTGTTTTCAAACAACACTCAAGGAAAGATAATGTAACATGTTAAAACGTAATAGGGTGTGTTTTAGCTATATATGTATATATGTATAAGTTATTGAAACAGACAAAAATAAAATATAGATGTAGACCAGAGTAGAATTCAAGACAAATGTATCACATGGAACAAAGGATAATTAGATACTAAGATTATAAGCTGTGACTTTTATTTTTTGGCAAATAACATCAATTCCTAAATAAAGAAAGGTTCTTTATTAATTAGCAATAGAAGACTGCTTTCATAACCTGAGAATATTTAAAACCACAGGCTATTATTGTGTCTAAAATTAAACACTAAAAGCATTCTCATTAAACTCATTTAGAAGACAAGGATTTCTGCCGTGCCTGCTGTTACCTAACATTGTCCTGGAATGTTTTGACCAGTGATTCTCAACTCAACTCTCAACTCTCATGGAGCACTCCAATCATTTGAGGGAGCTTTTACAAATACCAATGCTTGGGCCCAAATTCAGGAATGTTGATTAAATTGGTTTCAGTGAACAGCTGGCATTGGTGATATATCATAAGCTCTCCAGGAAAATCTAATGTGAAGCTAGATAATGCAATAAGGAAGGAAACAGATATACAAGGTATATGACTGTGGGGAAAGAATTTGTAATCATTTGTCAATTATATGATTAGGCATTTAGAAAATTAATAATAATGAACTAAAAAGCTATAAAAATTGAGAATAGAGTTCAAGAAAGTCACCAGATAGAAAATGAGAATTAATTAAATAGATTTCCTGTATGCCAACAATAAATAGGTGGAAAAGTAATGTAACGAACTATTTCATTTAAAATTGGAGCATAAGTAAAAATATTAAGGCATGAATTAATATGAAGTATATAGGACATATACAGAGACTAGTACAAAATATTTTTAAGTGAGACAAAATATTATTTGGAAAAAAGTGAATATATTGTTATTCTTTAAGGAAATGCTTAATATTATGAGGAAATATATTTTGTCCTAAATTAATTTAAAAGTTTAATGTAATTCCAATCAACACTTCAGTGGGGTTTTGGGGGTTGAACTTGAAGAATATTTTAAATAAGAAAAGGAAAAAATTATAATTGCACATAGTTTAAAAAATCATAAAACCACATTAATTAAAATAGTGAGGCAATGATACAATAATAGACAAAAAGATCAAAGGATCAAAACTGAGAACATAGAACTTAGAAACAAAGATAACTTGGTTTATGATAAATTTTAAATTTGGGAACAAATTATGTATGATTAATCAATGTTGATAGCACGGTTGGTTTAATGATTGGGAAAAAAAGGAAAGATAAAGCTAGATCTAATCCCTCTTATACATACAACCAAATTCCAGATAGATCAAGGATATAGATGTTAAAAAATTAATCATCAAATGTTAGAAATTAGATGAGTATTTATCTAATCAGATGAGGAATGGCCATTAAAAATGTAAAAACCAGGGAATAAACCACAAATAAAAATATCGATAGGTTTGTCTTTCTGTAATATATGAAGGACTCTTCAAAATTTTTTTTAAAAAAAGATAAATAAAATATTTAAAGAAAGCTAAGTGCCAAATAATATCTGGAAAGTCTTCAACCATATTGAGAATAAAAGAGAACAAATTAAAATAATGGTTTTAAAGATGAAGAAAAATAACCAAACCTTGCCTTGGACAGGGTATGATGGAATGTGTACTCCAGGACACCACTGCTAGCACTGCCAATTGACGCAATGTTTAAGAAAACATTGAAAACATGGGTCAGGAACCTACTCTGACCAGGTAAATCTACTCTTAGGAAATGGTCAGAGATGTGTATAAAGAGCTGTGTTCAAGGTTTTTAATTGCAGTAGTATCCGAGATTAGGAGATTTGTTAAATAAATTATGCTAAATCTAGACAATGAAACTATATATGTATATATGTACAAATTATATATATGTGTGTGTATATATACAATCTTTGCTGTGTTTGAGTCCCTTGTTGCAATTACTGTGTCAATCCATCTTGTTGAGGTTCTTCCTCTTTTTCACTGACTCTGTACTTTACATTTTGTGAAATAGGACATTATGTGATTTGTTCACTGTGCAAACACCGTGTTATATACAGGCAGTCCCTGGGTTACAAATGTCTGTAGTTACAAACCAACCCCCGTAAAGCCTGTGATATTAAGCATTCGAGGTACATACAATGGTTTATAATAACAAAAGGGCACCTGGCAGTGCAATTGCTTTGTATACAAACGACATGAGACACACATATTGCGTGCAGGAAGCTGTTAGTTCGCTAAATCCTGTTACGTTTGCTACATCCCGCTCTCCAGTTGGGATTTCTGAACTTGTGGGTCCATGGATGTACACGTGATTAGATGTTGCCTGAACGTACATTATGAGGTGCATGACTGTGTATATATATACGAGTATATGTTTTTCAAAGACTAATGTCACGGGGAAAAACCCTCATAATATACAGAATTCAAATCAGGACACAAATCACAATGGGCAAAGGATTCTAATTTTATTTAAACAAAATGTCAGATAGTGATTAGATGGATGGTAGCATAAAGGGTTATTTTTACTCTATTTAATATACTTCTCAAAACATTCCTATGAATGTGCTACTTTTGTATTCTGAAAACTATAGACATGTAAACATTTTCACTTCATACGTCTGCGTGAGGGCTGTGCATATGGTGAAGAGGAAACCAGACAGATGAACATAGTAGAACTTTTTTCACCTTATTTGGGGAAGATACTGGCTTAATATAAGATAAAATCTGAGTCATACGTCTTGAAAATACCTTACATTTGTGTAGTACACATCAATTTAAATACTCTTACTCAACATTATCATATTGTATTCCTACTACAATCCTATGAGGTTGTTTCATTATGTCATAATTTTATAGATATTGGCACATTGCCACCAACTTCCTTCTTTCCAAATTTAAAAAAAAAAAAAAAATTATCCTGCAGTTTTATAAGGATGTGAGGGTCAGCTGAGAGGGGCCTTCACTACCAATTAGTTATGTAACTATTAACTTATTAATTATTTAATTAACTATTAACTGGGCACCCTTAACTATTAATATATTATTGTAAAATATATCTTTTTAAGAAAACATCTTTTTTTCAAAAAAAACTATATTCACCACTGACTCTTGAACAGAGAGGATTCCATAGTAAAATTTGTCATATTTTGAGCTAATTGATAGGACCCAGAAGACCAAGACGTTCTAGTGTTGGAACATGGCAACCAAAACATAAAACAGAAAACAAACCTTGGTGATGATTGGCTTCACATCTTATGGGTAGTTGCTAAAAATTAGAAACAACGTGCCACTCAGATGATTCGGTATGGAATTCTGTTATTGCCCGGTCATTTCCTGGAAACCATAGAGACATTGTGTAAAACATTAGATTCACATCTACTAATGATACTTCATGAAGCGACAAGATAATAGGGTTGCACTGAGAAATATGAAGGACTTGGAGAAAATGTGAAAGAAAGTAAAAGATGCTAGATGTGTCAAACACGATTTCCCTGCAGGAACTGGAAAGTGGTCATAATGGAAGAAACGTTTCAAAGTGATATTAGACTAAATAAATTTGGCAATTTCAATTTACTGATTAAGACAGAACAAAGCATCAGAGTATTTTTTTTTTTAATCATCAATGCTGTGATCATCTAAATTCTAAAGAGAAATAATCTAGCAAAGCAAGAAAGAACAAGTAAAGCTAGAAATTGTCAGCCTTGGTCTGTGATCAATTTGAGCCTCATATAACTCAACTTACTAAGAAGAAAGTTGGACCACTTAGCTCTGATTTCAGGAGACTATAGCATCTGTGTGAGTAGGTAAAACTTTATGAGATGTTGTAAAACAAGAGACAGGGTGAAATTGTTTCTGAAATGTGTACACAATAAGGCCTTGCTGCTACTCAATAGGGTTTATTATTTGAATAGAGATGCTTTCATTTCAAACGCGGCAGATGCCAGCAATGAAGAGAATCAGTGGGATTCAAGCAGAGACATTGGAATATCAGACTTTGGGAAGAAGGATTTACATTGCTTTGAAGATGACGATTTCTAGGTCCGGAGATTGAAGATTGCTATAAAGCTTTTAAGATAGATACATATTTACATATTTTCCATCTTGTTATGTAGTAATATTTTATTGAAATAGCAGTATATATAAGAATTCATTAATTTTTTTCTTGTTGCCTGCTGTGTATTAATATTCAAAGAAATATGAAATATTTTCTTTCAGTGCACCTGTCTCAGTCATCTAGTGCTGCTCTAACAGAAATATCACAAGTGGATGGCTTTACAAACAGAAATTTATTCTCTCACAGTCCAGTAGGCTACGAGGCCAAATTCAGGGCATCAGCTCCAGGGAAACGCTTTCTCTGTTGGCTCTGGAGGAAGGTCTGTGTCATCAGTCTTCCTTTGATCTGGGAGCTTCTCTGCGCAGGAACCTCAGGTCCAAAGGACACGCTCTGCTCCCGGCACTGCTTTCTTGGTGGTATGAGGTTCCCATGTGTCTCTGCTCACTTCTCTCTTTTATATCTCAAAAGAGATTGCATTAAGACACTGATCTTGTCAACCTCATCAGTATAACCTTATCACAGTGATAGAATTTACAACACATGAGATCACATATAATCTCATCATAGTGGTAGAGTTTACAACACATAAGGGAATCACATCAGATAACACAGTCATACAATACTAGGAATCGTGACGTAGCCAAGTTGCTACACACATTTTCTGGGGGATACAATTCAATCCATGACAGCACCTTATAGCATGATTTAGAAATCCTTCGAGTTTATTTATTTCCTGTATGCTTTGTATCATTTTTACTATGTATTTGTTTATATGTATATTCCATGGTTATGTATATAGAAACTGGTTCAAATTATAGCTGGCTTCTTACTAAAATGCAGTGCTATTATTCTTACAGAATCCTAAACATGTTGTGAATTTTTATTTACAAGAAAATTCTGTTTTCTTGCTACTATGTACCAATATTCACTAACATATATATGTTTGTTTGATATATGAGATTTTATACTTTGTTTTGAAGATAGTAGAACATTACTGCAGATCTAAAGCTCATCACCAGACAAATTCACTCTTAACTACAGTATATTATGATGAAAAGTACTTACTCTACTTTAAAAAAAAGTTACCACCAACTCTTGGACAGAGATAATTCCATCATAACATTTGATACATTTTGAACGTAAATTATAGGACTCAGAAGACCAAGACTTCAGATGGAAGACTTAGGGTAAGAAAATCCTTTTGAAGAACATTAAGTTCTCAAAAACTAAAAAAAATGCTATTCTGTTGGCAGTACTCCCCTGGACGCCTGCCAATTTTTCTTCCCTATTAGGAGTTTTTAGTTGTTTAGTATTTGATTATTTTCAGTTTTGCTTTTTTGGTGGCTCAGATAGTCCTTTCTAGGATTTCAATAGTTGCTCCTCTGATCTCATTGTTTTTGGTAAGTTTAAGTGATGTGACTTTTGGTCTCTTTCTAAAGGCTCACATTCTGGAATTATCGGGGCAAGTATAAACACGAACTAACTAAGTATGTGATTTCTAAAATTAATTAAAGCTGTAGCATAATTAAAAAATAAATAAAACCTAAATCAAACGAGGTCAAAGTTTTTGGAAAATCAAAACGGAGATTCATTGTGGAGAAATGCATTGCTCTTACTCAAATCCACAGAACAGATACAAGAAATACGAGTTGCAGTATTTAATGGTAATGCAAAATAGTTCTCATTAAAAGTTGGCTAGGTTGTGATGAGCTTGCAGTGATAGTTTGAGAATAGGTATCAGTCAGGAATAACCACTTAAATCACTTGAATCAAACATATCATCCATGAAACTGAATTCCTATACCATACAGAAAGGAAGTGGGTTAATATTAAAAGATTACACATGGCTATATATACAAGGAACTGGTGTGACTTCCCTGGAGCACACAAAGGAAACACAGATTAAATTTTCTAATATATGTTGTATTTTTTTTTTTTTAACTCATTCAAGCATTGGTCTATTTTGGGTGAAAGTGATTAGTGAGGAAATAGGGAGGAACTGAAAAATGTATACTGAATCTTATCCTCTGCATAAAAAATAGAATAGCTACTTTTTCCCCTCCATTTGAATCATATTAATTTTAAAGTGCAAAGCACCAGAGTATTGATTTTTTTTTAAATCATCAACACACTGATTCTTTAAATTATAAGGAGAAATAATCTAGAAAGAACAAATATAGTAAGAATTTGCCAGCCTTGGTCTGGGGATCAATTTGAGACTCACATAATTGAACTTGTTAAGAAAAAAGCTAGACCACTACAGACTCACTTAGCTCTGATTTCAGGAGGCTGTAACAGTCAGTTGCCCGTACACATTTATGCTATTCTTGCCCGAAGACAAACACTTAAAAAAATATGACCTATTTCAAAATTTCTCATAACAAGTGATTGGTTTCTGTTGATGAGACATTGCTAAACATTGTGAAGAAATTTCACAGTGATAACACTCCACTGCTATAAATCAAATGTAAAACATTGCCTACAGCTTCATTCAAGGGCCCTGGTGGTACGGTGGTTAAAGCACTTGGCTGCTAACCAAAAGATCGGTGGTTCGAACTCACCAGCTGCTCTTCAGGAGAAAGATGTTTCAGTCTGCTTCTGTAAAGATTACAGCCTTGGAAATCCTATGGGGCAGTTCTACTCTGTTCCATAGGGTCACTGTGAGTCAGAATTGACTGACGACAGTGGGTTTTGAGTTTATACCTTCCTTATGTCCAGAGAAATTGAAGATGTGTTTGTTGCCAAAAGCCCAAATCTTTGTATACCATATAGATATGATGAACGACAAACAGCCATTCCCGGCAGCTGACTTTAACTGCAATATGCTACATGTCAACAGCATTTGGAAAATGCATTTCGTCGAAGATAACTTGTGCAAAGGCGTCTTCAAAATGACAGAAACAATCAAATTTTAAAAGCTGAGAATGTGCGAAATATTAATGGGCACTAGTGTTGACTTATCTTTAATCAACCTGGCAACGCTTCTAGATAATTATTTGACATGAGGAGTACGAAGGAGATTTGGAGGGGAGGGGAATTAACACTCTTTACTAGGAAACTTAAAAAAAAAAAAAAATTGTGTGTGTGTGTGTACACATATGCTCCTTGGTAGAAATGCAAAAGTGGTTGGTTTTACAAAATTCAGAAAAAAATCTCTTCCATTATTTAAATATGTAATCATGGTATATTGAATAGGAAGTGGTTTAGAGTCCATGGTAGTGTAATTTCTTTTTTACAATGTCTTTGAGAATTGTCATTGCCTCTCTCTTTGAATGCTCTATTTGAAAAGAGGAGAATCAGCAAGAAGAAGCACCCCATTTCATTACTGAGTTGTTCTAAACAATAGAAGGTTCATAGCTTCTACCATCTTTCAGGCTTCATTTTGATTTTTGGAGCAACAGGAATAAATAGTCTCCTACTTGACATTCTTTTATATACAGTACTTGCAATAAGTATTATATCTCCTGCCAACCTCTCTTATGTCCAATAGAATTCTTAGTTCCTTCAGCTGTTTCTCCTAATCAAGGATAAAAACATCTCAGAACATATTCTACTTTGTGTCTTATAACACAGTGCTCAGAATTGAAAACAATGCTCCGATATGATCTAAGCAGTTCAGAGCAGAGTGAGGGTCTTATCTACCATGTTCTCTTTCGTTTGAAATTTATTTGGTATCTATAGGGAAGACACACAAATGGTAAACATCTGTCTTACAGTGTATTTTTATATACAATGATTAGTTTGAAATTTTTTTTTTAATATTTCTTCACAAAAACCAGTGCAATCTATTTTGTATTGCTTTTCTGTATATTTTCCAATCCTCCACAGATACTTTTTAAGACAAATATCAGATTTGTTCACAATCTTTATATACAAATAACATAACTCATCATATTAAATCTAAAATTCCATAAATGGATTAATATGATTGTGGTGCATTGAACTCTCTCTTCTGCCTTTATGTCTTTTTACTTTTCAAACACGTGTATTTAACAGATAGTTTGAAGTCAGCTGTAGGAAGGGTGAAAAGTTGTAAAGAACAATGGAAGATACTTAAACATTATCCTCTCTTCGTTACTTAGATCATCCAACTCTCATTTCATAGTATATACTTCACCATACCTTTAATTGCTTCAAAAAGCAAACTTAGAAGAGCTAATTATCATATGCTTGAAAGCAGGCTATGGTGGGAAATAGGAAATTAAATGTAGTTATTTTTGTTATTAGAGAATATTAACATTTTAATTTTTAAAAAGTTTAAAACGTCTATCCTTTGAACTTAACATTGAGTTACAAAGAGTGACATACTGTTAAGTGTCTTGCCTAAAGGAAGAAAATATAGTCCTACATAAAAAAGAAGTAATGCATCAAGGGTACATTTGATTGCTGTTGCTATAACCTGTTGCCATCAAGTCAAGTCAATTCCGACTCATAGCAGCCCTGTAGGACAGAGTAGAACTGCCGGGTAAGGTTTCCAAGGAGGAGCTGGTGAGTTTGAACTGCCAACCTCTTGGTTAGCAGCCAAGCTTTTTTAACCACTACACCACTAGAGCTCAGATCTTGCTACAGTTATCTACTAATTCCTAGATGATTTTTAAGGATATATATATAAGATACCAGGTTTAAAATAATCGAAGTGGTTTTCTAACTCTCCGTTCTCAGTGTTTCCCGTTCTTGAAAAAAACAAAGTTTTAAATTTTTATTTTGAAATAAAAATATAGGGTCAATCTTTTTGTTGTTAATGTAATATTGATAATTACTAGCTGCTTAGATGGGGATGGAACACCTCGAGGGACAGGAGAGTCAGAATCACAGATCAGTTAAGTAACCCATAACCCATTGCTGTTCAGTGATTCCCACTCAAAGGGACCCTACAAGACAGAGTAGAACTGCCCCATACGGTTCCCAAGGCTGTAAGCTTTACTGAAGCGGACTGCCCTATCTTTCTCCTGCAGATCGGCTGGCGAGTTCGAACCGCCTACCTCTCGGTTAGCAGCCGAGTGCTTTAACCACTGCACCACCAAGGCTCCTTTCAGTTAAGTAGGTTACCTTTATAATGGTTACCAGGCAGACTGGAAGCTTATTAACTGTCTGGTTAAAGCATTTTTTTCCCGCCAGTCTGAAGATTTTTGAATTGCTGAATTTGAAACCCAGGGTCCTAGAACGTTTGACTTCTGCAGATGTTTTTCCTGATGAATTCACTTAGGAACCACAGATCATCATAATAATTTAATACATAACACCTTTCTAATTTGAAAAATAAAATCAGTTGAGTTCTATAAACCATTATGTCAATATAATCAGAGTGATACTTCCTTATATAGGAAATAAAGCAATTGCAATTTAAGTATGGCTCTCTCTCCAGCTCCAAAACTGTAACGTCAGGACAGGTGGAAAGAATTACATTATTCTCAATTGGATAATATAGCCTTGGCCTCTTTATTACATCAAAAATTTGATACGGGTTCAGGAAGTTCATACTTGAAGTATATAATCTATTTTTAGTTTTTAAAGCAACCATGAGGAGTGTATTATGCAGGATGCTGATACAATGGTTTTAATTTAAAAGATATGAAGAGGAAAATAGTATAATATTTCAGGATAAATTCTAAAGAGAAGTCAAAGAGAATACTGAGAATATAACCGAGGGTCTACTTTTTCCTCATCTGTCTGCCTGCTAAACCACTGACTCATAGGCAATGAGAAAGACTGGTAAATCAAGAGTAAGAAAACAGTAAATATTTCTTTGACAATTTCAATGCTAGTTCATTAATTCTGAATTCTACCATATACTGGGGAAGTCACTTGAATTTTCTTCTCTCAACTCTGTAGCTTTAAGGTGCAGGTACGATGTTCAATTCAACACCTTCAACATTTCTAAAATAGCTTGAAAGTTTTCTTTCTTTTTTTTTTTTTTTGAAAAATTCTAGATAAAATTGTTTGGAGTTAATTAACCCCTCAAAAAAGTTTAACGCCAAATGTGCACCCTGTCCTCTATCACCTATACTCATTTTACCTTAAATCAATCATTTATGTTGCTGAAATGGGTACATACACTGCATTATGCTTTTTGTGTAGGAATCCCCTTTTGTTTGAGAGTTTTTATCAAAAATATGTGTTTGTAATTTTCATCTAATTAGCTAACCTGGGATTGTGAAATGGGCCAAAAGTGCCTTAAAATCACCAGCTGCCATTGAGTCTATTTCGACTCATGGCTACACATGTGTGTCAGAGTAGAACTATGCTCCATAGGGTTTTCAGTGGCTGATTTTTCAAAAGAAGGTCATCAGACTCTTCTTCTGAGGCATCTCTGTGTGGACTCACACTACTAACCGAAAGGTATATTAACTGTCTGCACCACCCAGCGACTCCAAAGGTATTTTTAGCACTCTTGTTTTCTCAATCACTGTTATATTTCATTGCTCAATGCTATCCTCATAGCCCTCCTGGCCCCCTAACATTTTCCCTGCTATCTCAACGCTTGTTTTCCCATAACTCACAAACCTAGATGGCCTCTGATTTTAATTGGAAGGAAAACCTTAAGCTAAATGGGTGAAAATAAAACCATTGGATAAATCAGAATTTTGAGGAGTCTTCTGCCTTCTCTAAACTAATCCCATGAAGGTAGTGGTCTAATGTATTGTGTAGAAAGATAAACTTTCCAGAGAAAACTTTATAGCACAACGTTGTACTAAGCGCTGCATCTAAACACTAAGGAGATGGCTAATAGTTCCACCTACCAAGAGGCGTAGATTGTCTGAAGCAGTTGCTTAGGCATATTCTTTTTCTTTATCCTCTTAAGCACAAATGATCTCATGAGGAAACATTATAATTTTTACATTTGGAAGATATGTTCACCACCTACTCTCCTAAGTGGTCAGTTGGTCTTGGTATCAAACATAGAACCGAAGGACCAAGTGGTGACTATTGTTCAACCCCATTCCAACAGGAAACTCTTTTACAAAAAAAGTGTTTGTGATTACTTTTCATCTAATTAGCTAAGAAAAAGTTGTGAGCCATCAAAGATTAACAACCTTCTCTTTACATGACTGAGTGCAGTCAGCTACAGTGAAGTAGATTGGAATCCATCAATCATCACAGTTTATACTGAGATTTACCACATTATGCAAATTTGAGCTGGGCAAGTTTTGTTACGTTAAACTTACCTCATGAAAAATGAAACTTTATGAAGATTTATTAACAAAGGAAAATTAAGAACAAATAATGTATTATATCATTTGTTTCAGATTGAGTACATTCAACAGTTTTAGAACAAGCGTGTGACCTATTGGTGGAGCCCTGGTGGTGTAGTGGTTAAGAGCTCATCTGTTAACCAAAATGTTGGCAATTTGAATCCACCAGCTGCTCCTTGGAAACCCTAGGGGGCAGTTCTACTCTATCGTGATCGGTAATCATTGTTATTTTAAATAAACCATTCCTGTGGGCCCTATAAAATCAATGAGTCATAGTGTTAAAAATCTTTGAAGTTCTTACTGTAATAAATTCATAGAATGAATGTTTTAGAAAATTGTTCTAATTGTAATATATAGTTCATATGTGATGTACAAATATGATAATTTTTAAGGCAGAAAATCCTGGATTCTTGACTATATAACATTTCACTAGAACTTTTGATAAAAACTCCCAAGCAAAAGGGGATTCCTACACAAATAGCATGTTGTAATGTATATACCCATTTCCACAACATAAATGATTGATTTAAGATAAAATAAGTATAACTGACATGTTTAACAAGAAATGATTAAGCAGCAGCTTCAATGAGTTCCGTGAGGTAAAGTGGGTAGACCTTAGGTGAGTGAACTTGCATGATATCTCTATGGCCTTGGGGGGGCTTGGCAAGGCTGTACACAGTATAACATAGAGTGAGAAATTACAACACAGTGTAGTGGTTAATGACAACTTATCCCAATGGGATGATGATTTGTGATGTGAGGCAAAGAATTCTGGAAAGCTCCATATTTCCCATTATTTTGGTTAATGATCTGTCCAATGAATCCACAACATGACATTGAAATCTGTGTGAATTTACATTGAGCTAGAAGCAATTTTGCCTCCCAGGGGACATTTGACAATGTCTGGAGACACTTTTGGTTGTCATGACAGCAGGGGTGGGGGAAGTGCTTCTGGCTTCTAAGGGCAACCATCCTCCAATGCACAGGACAGCCCCCCTCACAGCAACAAATTATCGAGTCCCAAATGTTATTAGTGCTGAGATTGAGAAACTCCACTTCAGAGCTAACATAGAGTCTCTACAGGATGGACAGGGAAGTGAGATAAATGAATCTGAAGACAAAGATAGGAGTTTTCAAGAAAATCTGACTTCCAATCACTCCATTTATGAAATGAATCAAAAAGGGAAGATAGAAGGGGAACTGAATTGCTGCCAGATATTAAATAGCTGTTAGCAGTGGAATTCAAAGATAATTGGGGGAGATAGCCAAAAACCAAGAGAAATCAAATGTGTTCTGAATCTAAAATGATTATAAACTTTAAGCAGAAAAGTTTGTAATGAGATCTTGTCAGGGCAAAAATAATGCTTATGTCTGTATTTAAAGGGAGACCAGTCTTTGCCATAGAATTCAGACATTGGGCCATTCTGCAAGCCCAGTAGGAACATGATTTTTCCATCATATATTGTCCTAATATAATAAGGAGCCCTGGTGGCCCAGTGGTGAAGCGCTTGGCTGCTAACTAAAAAGGTGGTGATTTGAACTCACCAGCTGCTCCTCAGGAGAAAGATGTGACAGTCTGCTTCTGTAAAGATTTACAGCCCTGGAAACTCTATGAAGCAGTTCTACTCTGTCCTATAGGGTCACCATGAATCGGAATTGACTCGATCGCACACAACAACAACATACATGACACATGAGATTCTGTCATCTTTCTTTGCTTTGTTTTTCCTCAGGCCATGATCCCACCTGCTCCTCTGATTCCAGTATTTTAAGAAAGGGCTTCTTGAGATCTCATCCACCTGCCTCCAGAGATACTCCAACTGAAGCCCACGCTAAAGGCAGTGTTGGGAAGGCTTGCATGGTTCCTAGATTTATTCATTCACCAGTGTTTATAGCATCTATCCAAATTGCTGTGTGTTTCTCTAAATCATTGTTCTAACTGCTGCATTTCATATTTCATAATATGCATAATATTTCAGAGTTGTATCCAATTCAGTTTGGCTGGGGAAGAAAATCGGGCTGTGGGAAGCCCTGAGTTTCCTTGATACCAATCTTCTTCCCACTCTGCTCCTCTCTCCCTTTTTTTCATTCTCCCCCTTCTTCCTCCCTCCCTCTTTTCTTTTCTCTCTCTTTCCCTTTCTTTCTTTCTCTTTCTTTCTTTCTCCCTCTCTCTTCTCGCTCTCTCCCTTTTCTTCCTTCCTTCTTTCCTCCTCTCTCCCTCCTTCCCTCCTCCCTTCCCTTCTTTCCTCCCTCCCTTGGTCTCTCTCTTTCTTTTCTGGAGTTGTTTGTATACTTTAGTTCATAACACATTAATTATCATGTGTTATGAACACATGTGCTTTTGTTTGCTTGTTTGTTTTTAAAATATCTTTATCCCTGGTTCTTATTCCCAAACCAATCTCCACCAAGGGCACACATGCTAAAGTATTTGATACAGGCTTTTATATATGCCTTTGCCTTATAAACTGAGTAATAGTGGTTTTGATTGTATAACCAGTGAATTTCACTAAGAACTTCCAGATTGATCTCCAGAATGGCTACTCAGTTTTTATTCCTACCAGCAGTGCACAAATATTCCCTTCTCCCCATATCCTCATCAAAGGTCTAGCATTATCCAACTTCCTAATTTTGGCTATTTTTAGAATTATAAAGAGATGGTTCTTTGTGGTTTTCATATGAATGTCTTGGATTAATAATAAGTGCTAACATTTCTTATTAGAGATACTTAGACTTATCTGTGTATGAATTGCTTATTTCTGGCCTTTGCTCATCTTAAAAAATTGAGTTTACAGTCTTTTTCTTGTTTTATTGGAGTTCTTTGTATAATCTGAAGATTAACTCATGGTTTATTTTGGACCTTTAACTATTTTCTTTCTGGCTACCATTTTTCTGTTAACTTTGTTCATGGAATACTTAATTAACCAGAAATCCTGAATTCTGATTTAATGAAGTAGCTCTCTCTCTTTTGGCTTTGGGTTCATCTTGGTACAGGATATATGGTAGGGACTCCACCTTGTTTTGCTGCATATGGTGAGAAACTTTTCCTAATACAATCTGTCAAATTAACCATTATTTACCCATTGTTTTGAGATGTCATCTTTACCATATTTCAAGTCCTCCTGGGTTTACTTCTGAACTTCACATTCTGTTCCTTTCTTTTTTTGTCTTGTGTTTGCTTATCATTGTGGAAGAAACTCACTTAAAAAAATTCTATGGTTCTGAAGTTCATAGATAAGTTAAGGCAAGGAAGTAGCAGCCCATGCTTGTCAACCACTTGTCAAGAACACATCATGGTCTTTCAGCTTGAAGCCCTAGACAAATACTACAGGCAAGAGAAAAGCCAGAAATAGGAGGTAAAATGAGGACAGAGTAACAATTCCTAGTGGCTTAAAACAATGGGACTCATAATAAGTGGGGTTCACTTTCTCCTATTGACATAAAGATACTTTCCGGGAGGTTCATCCCCAAATTACTTAGTAAATTAAGTTCTTCTTATTAATTACAGCTTTCTCACAATTCCACTCAGGTGTACACTATAATTTCCATTTCTACCATTATAGTACTAGTTCTCACCCATATTACCCATCACTTGATTCTATAACAGTCACTTAAATGTTTACACTGTAACACTTCCTGTCTGCATTCCGTCCTACCAACTGTTATCATGTTGATCTGAAATAAATCTTGGATATGATAGGATACCTTCAATGGATTTCCATGAACTACCATTTATACCCCAAATTCCTAACCTGGTATTCACCATACCCATAGTCTTAATCAATTTGTCCCAGTTTATTTCTCACCTCCTGTCTATATCAAATAGTCTTCATATGAACTGCACTTCTTACTGTTCTCCAAGGCCCTGTGCCTTCCCACCTCTGTATTTTAAAAATTATAGAAATTTAGAATTTAGAGCAAACCTGGAGATGCTGTAGGTCAACCCTTGTTATACAGATGTGGAAACTGAGGACCGTATTATTATTTGTAAGTAGAAGGACCCACAGTTGGATCTCAAGTTCTCAGGCCAACGCTATTTGTACTACACCAGATTTACTTTGTCCTGTTCTTTCTCTGCCTCTAATGTCTCCTCAAAAATTCCTCCCTCCCTCATCTGCCTGTCAAACTCCTGCCCTTCCTGAAGGGATTGAATGTCACTTCTCCATTAGGGCTTCCCCAATATTTTTAGTCAACATGAGCTCTTCATTCTTTAATTAAATGTAAAACTTTGCACCTCTGTTCATGAACTCTTTATATTCAGTCCTGGACTTTAGTATTTGTGTCATGTTATCTCACTCCTAAAATGTATGTTTCTTGCAAAGAGGAACTATGCCTTTCCTTTTGGTGGTGCTTAAACCAAAAACCAAACCCACTGTGGTGGAGTGGATTCCTACTCATAGGGACCCTACAGGACAGAGTAGAACTGCCCCATAGAGTTTTCAAGGAGCAGATGGTAGATTCCAGCTGCTAACCTTTCTGTTGGCAGCTGTAGCTCTCAACCAGTGTGCCACCAGGGCTCCTTGGTGGTGCTTAGCACACTGAAAAACATCAAGAAATATTTGAATGAAGGCATGTGTCTTAGTTATCTAGTGCTGCTACGACAGAAATACCACAAGTGGATGGTTTTAATGAAGAGAGGTTTATTTCCTCATAGTCAAAGTAGGCTAGAAGTCCAAACTCAGGGTGTCAGCTCCAGGGGAAGTCTTTCTCTCTCAGTTGGCCATTTCATCAGTGTTCCCCCGGACTGGGAGCTTCTTTGCGCAGGAATCCCGGTCCAAAGGACGCACTCTGCTTCTGGCACTGCTTTCTTGATGGTATGAGGTCCCCCTGTCTCACTGCTCACTTCTGTCTTTTATATCTCAAGAGATTGCCTCAGGACACAATCCAGTCTTATAGATCAGGTCCTGCCTTACTAACACAACTGCCACCCATCCTCCCTCATTAACATCATAGAGGCAGGTTTACAACATACAGGAAAATCACACAGTACCAGGAATCATGGCCTAGCCAAATTGGTACACACATTTTTTGGGGGACATAATTCAAACCATGACAGCATGAAAGCGATTGAATAATGAATCATTCAAGAGCGATTGGCAGCCTCTCCATTCATAGTATTTGTATGCTAGAGTAGAGGAGAGAGGCCATGGAATAGTCTGTCCTCTTTTTTTTTCAGCTAAAAGGGAATGCCTTAAAAATTTGCAATGAATGTCCACTTCTGTCATTTGACAACTAACCTTACAGCATCTTAAAGTGGGAGTGATAATAGCTCATTGTCATTTTTTCCCCTAACTGTTAAGCTAATCATACAGCTGTAAGAGTTATAATCTATCCATAAAAAATAAGAAATCATAAAGAGTCTAATGAGAATCAGACAGAGGGCTTGAAAGTTATTTAATATTTTTCCTTTTTTTTTTTTTAACTTATCTTTTTCCCCAAAACAACGTGTGTGGATGGATACTGTCAAGGTGTATTGATGCAGACATCAGCTGATAAGGAGGGAAAAGGAAAAATGAATATGGAAATAATAAGTGAATATTAAAAAGTCAGTTGTTGTCGAGTTGACTGAAACTGATGGATACCTCATGAGTGTCAGGGTAGAACTGTGCTCCATAAGGTTTTCAATGGCTGATTTCTGGGTGGACTTGAATCTCCACTCTTTCAGTTAGCACCTAGCACGTTAACTCTTTGCATCACCCAGGGACTCCAAATGATTACTAAATTCATAAAAAAAGGGGTGGGGACTAAATGGTAGTGAATATCAGAAAATTGTTGGTAAATAGAAAGCATAATTAGTTAAAAGACATTAAAACAATTCTAAGCAAACATCCAGGTACAAGAAATGAACAAGTATTTATTCTGACAGGCTGGCAGAGGCCCTGCAGGATATTTCAGACTGGCACTGAAACCACAACAGGCAGCACTATTGTTTTTCAAAGGAAAAATTAGATTACATTTGACTGTATTCCAGGTCCCAGTTTTTCTGGGAGAAAGGCAGAGACGAATTACATATTAAGGAGAGATATACTCAGTAATTTAAGAATTTTAACTTTGTTAGAATTTGGAGAATGGATAAAACAGCACTCACTGACCTCCTCATTTATAAGAGATTGGTGCACTGTTAATCAAGACAGAAAACAGTATAGTGGATTTAGTTTCTTCAAAAACGTTTCTATTGTGTTTCTCCTTATTGGTTGAAATACCACTGTTTTAAAATGGATTTGTTTTGTTGCTGGCCATTTGTAACCTCAGTTTTGAATATAACATATTTCATTGGATTTAGGATAAAATTCAACTACTGTCTTGAACAAAATTTAATAGATTCAGTGGCAGTGTTGTAATTTGTTCCAGGTTTACATCTCTGAGAATGAAAAATAATGAATACTAGGGGTTTCTAGATATGTTTTCTACTCAAAATAAAATGTTGCTATATCCATTCAGTAGAGAAAATTTAACCTTTGAATTTTAAAAGTGTTTTGAGATCAGCATTTTTTAAAAGAAATTTTAAGCACCGATTATCTTTCAAGATAGAAAAAGTACAATGGTTAAATTTTGCTCTATGGGGTTGGGTAGATCTTGGATTGACTCCTGATTCACTATCTACGCTCTTCCTTGATGTCAGGAAGACCACTTACTGTCTCAAAGACTGTTTAGTCATCTATAAAATGGACATTTTATTGAGTCCTTGTAACAACTAAATGCAGTGCATTATATGAAGCATTTATTTATTTATTGTGGTAAATTCATAGGTAACAGGACATTTGCCATTTCAACAGCCTTCACTCGTAAAGTTCTGTGACATTACGTTCGTCATGTTGAAGTATTTCAATACTGTACAATACTGTACTAAATGTTGAAACATTTAGTACAGTGTCTGACACATGGTAAGTTCTTAATAAATGGCCTCTGTAATATCAGTACATTCATCATTGTCATCCTTAGCAGCCTTACAATAGTCACAGCTCGTTGTTGTTGTGTACCGTCAAGATGATTCCTACTCATGGCAACCCTACAGGACAGAGTAGGACTTCACCATGGGGTTTCTTAGACTGTAATCTTTACAGAGGCAAACTGACACATCTTTCTCCCGTGGAGTGGCTGGTGGGTTCAAACCACCAACTTTTTGGTTAACAGCCAAGCATTTCACCCCTGTAGCACCCGTGCTCCTTAGTCACAGCATAGGATAGATGAATATGAAAGTGATTCCTATTAAAGTTGTAGCCAGACATTAGATTGGTTCCAGCAACCATTGGGATTATGCATGGATGATCTACCCATTTTAATGCCCAAATGATACAAAATTGTGCAAAATAAAATTGCTTGATAACTTCTAAAAGGATAATCAAATTATAGCTGTAAAGGATAAAATATTCAGTGGATAATTTTAGAAACGCAAATCTAATTGTGGTTACCCTGCTTATAGCCCTCCAATGACTTCTCACTGCACTTAGAATAAAATCCAGACTCTGTAAAACATGACCTTCAAGACTCTGCAAGATCTGGCCTCTCCCTCCCTCTCTGACCTCAGTTCTTCCCCGTCCCTGTCTCCCATCCATCCCTCTGTTTACCAGGTACACTTTCATTTTGTTTGTTTATTTGTTCCTGAACTTGCCCAATTTGTTCTTGCCTTAGGGCATTTGCACTGGTTCTTCCCTCTGCTCATAATATTCTTTCTCAAGATCCGTGGGTGGATGGTTCTTGTCATTCAATGTCTAGCTCAGATGTCACCTCCTCAGTATTTTCCTCACACTCTCCACTGTCACCCTCTATCATGTCATTGTTTTATTGCTTTCCTGACACTTATGATTATCCAGTGTTGTCTTGTTTACTATCAGTTTCCCCTTGCCTTCTAGAATGGGAGCTTTATAACACCAAAGATAATTGACATAATTTTTATGTCTTTAGTGCTGAGAACAGTGACTGTCACATGGTACCAGTTCAATAAATAGTTTATGAATAAATAAATAAAGGCATGAATAAATGAACTATGCTGAGATCTGGTCAATTCACTTGTACTCCAATTTGGACTTTTATCCTTAAAAGGAAGTTCCTGAGTGGAGCAAATGATTACATGCTCAACTACCTACTAGCCAAAAGGTTGGCAGTTCAAACCCACCCAGAGACCCCTTAGCAGAAAGGTGTGGTGGTCTGCTTCTGAAAGGTCACAGCCTTGAGAATCCTATAGGTCACAGTTCTTCTCTGCATCATAATCAACTCTATGGTAACAACAACAAAAGCAACAATCCTTAAAAGATCCCCCCTGCCCCATTTATTTTCAAACAAAGAAAACTGAAGTCATTACTTACAGGCATTATTTATTTTTCTTTTCCATAATATTTTCCATTTAGATCGTTATTTTAACATGCAAGTGAATTTGTAAGATTACTTTAGGATAAGACCTATTTTGTACTCATTTCTGCATGCTTTTAAATTCAAATTCCAAATATCTTAAATGTTAATCATGATGCCTTTTGTAAGGCCAAAATTGTTATGCATGAAGGCCTGGGGACAGGTTCTAACAGAATTTCTTATAAAACTAATCTCACAATAGTTTGATGATTCAAGGCACAGAGCCTATTTGTATTTTTCTGTTCTAAAATGCTTGAGATTTTACACTGGATATGGTTTAGCAGCAGAGCATGTATTTCCATAAATTGATCCACTTAAGGGGATTTTAGAGCTTGCTTTCCTGCCTTTTCTATATTGCTGGTTTCAGAGGGTCAAAAGATGAAGGGTTCAAAACAGTGATCTCCTGGGAGCTATGGATTTGTTACCATGGCAACAAACACACTAAATCGGTAAGCAAGGACAGGAGAAAAGATGGTCTCTTATTGTTCTACAAGAGATAAAGGTACCCATAAAACTCAACTCTTTCAAGGCAGATATATAATCCTATTGTAAAGGTGACTAATATGAGTTATGAATCTCATAATTCCTGGCATTTTATTCCACTAACCTAAAAATGGAAATGTTTAGGCTATGGAGTATCAGTTTTGAGAAAGGCTACACTTGAACTGCTCTAAATTGCCATGTACTATTAACATCAGATTCTAACCTTAATATACAAATTATTCAAGATCAGACTAAGTATAAGGGAAGGTTAATTACTATTCATTTATGTGGGCTGAAGCGTAAGAAACAAAAGAGACATTTTATTGCAAATCGAGGAAATCTCACATGTCAGACAAGTGTCCTGAAAAACCTTTTGCATTTAAGGGGTCAGCGAAGAGGGCTCAGAAATATGGTCACATGGTTGGAGAACCTTTACCTCCTCAAATCTAGATGCAAAGCAACTAGACTAGGAGCCAGGAATGCTGCTTCCCCTCCTCATCAGGAAGGCCCCTGTTGGTTGATTTTGGGTCTTGGCTGCCTCACAAGGCACTCATGCAGGAACGCTGTGGCAGGGATGTGGTGGGAATAACTGCTGGCATTGGAGCCTGAAGAGAAGACCTATCACATTGTACTGTAACAGCTGTTTACGTTTTGTCACCCCAGCCTATATCATGAGGGCTGTCTGGGAGGCAACCAGGTGTTAACATTCTTTCAACATTAAATTAATATTAAATGCCTATCCACATTGCCTAGTATTCGACCAGTTAAGCCAGTTGCCATGGAGTCGATTCTGACTCATAGTAACCCCATGCGTGTCGCAGTAGAGCTGTGCGCCATAGGGTTTTCAATGAATGGATTTTTGAAAGTAGATTGCCAGGCCTTTCTTTCGAGGTGTCTGTGGGTAGGATTGAACCGTCAACTTTTTGGTTAGCAGTTGAGTGCATTAACTGTTTGCACAACCCAAGTACTCCACCTAGTATTTAGAAGTTGCTAAATACATCTTTATGAGCCCTAGTGGTGCAATGGTTAAACACTCGGCTGCTAACTGAAAGGTCAGCAGTTTGATCCCACCCAGCAGCTCTACAGGAGAAAGACCTGGTGAACTGCTCCCGTAAAGATTACAGCCTAGAAAGCCATATGGGGAAGTCCTATTCTGTCACATGGGGTCATTATGAGTAGAAATTGACTCAACGGCACAGAACGACAACAGTAAAAATGCATCTTTGTGGAATGAATAAGTAAAAAGACTGAATAAATAAGTTTTGTCCAGGATTCAGCATTCTGTTCATTTCTGCCCAGTCTTCTGCCTTTGACAATGACATCCAGGGACAAGTTTATTGAAAGCTATGGATTGGCTTTTAATGAGCCTAACTTGTTCAGACTGGATTATAAAATGTGTTGTTTTTCTTACCTCTTTTTTCTGAATTTAACATCCATAAATATCTAATAATTCTTTGAGGTGACAGTGTAGATAATTATTTAGAGGAAAAGGTTTGACCATAAATAAAAATTTTTATTTCATTCATCTTGATTTTACTTTTTTTTTTTTTTTTAAGTTTCAAGAGATTTTCAAGAAAAACAGTAGGTCTTTGAAGGGAAGGTGTAGTCTGAACTTTACTTGAACTATTGAAAGTTTTGGTGAGGTGACACACATAATCTGAACTATGTTTAAGGATGTCTAATCTGTTGACAAGGAGCCCTGGTGGCACAGCGGTGATGCACCCGGCTGCCAACAGAAAGGGCAGTACAGTGCCACTCAGCTGCTCCATTGGAGAAAGACCTGGCAATCTATTACCATAAAAATTATATCCTAGGAAACCCTATGGGGCAGTTCTCCTCTGGAAATACATGGGGTTGCTATGGGTCCAAATGGACTGGACAGCCCATAAAAACTACAAAAAACTAATGACAAAGTAACAGATGCATTGGAAGGGAAGAAGGTGGAAGAGACAATGTTAACAAGAGTCTGAAGTTGGGTAGTAGGTACAGAATGAGATAGAAAGAGGCATGTGAATAACGATGCAAAAACTAAAATACTTGTGTGCTGATTGGACATAGGAAAAGAGCTAGTGGGAAGGGAGAAGTCAAAGATACTTGAAAAAATTTGAGAATTCTTGGGATAAGATCTAGTTTGGGGAAAAGATGTGGCTTAGGTACACTGAGTTCAGTGTGTCATTGTGACTTCCATGAGGTGGTCAGCAGCCAGGTGGAAAAGCAGGAGGAAGTTTTAGGTTAAAGACACATGGTTGGACATACTTAGAGCTGATAAAGATTATAGTAATGGATGAATAGAGTATTGAAGGGAGGGTCCATGGATAAAGGTGAGGGATGCTGGCAGTTAAGAGGCAAGAGGAGGAAAAGGAGAAGAAAAGTTGGGGAAATAAACAAAAATGTAGAAAGAACCGGTGGAAGGCAATTTTTTGTAATGTCTGGGAGGGAGAGGTTTTTTCTTTTTCATGACAAAAAGCCTTGTTAATAATGTTAAAGCTTCAGGATGACAATGAGGATTTAGAAAACAATGGATTTTATGATGAGGGAGAGACTGACGGAGAGCAGTCTTAGGTGGGTATAAGGCAAAAAGCAGTTTTCAGGAATAGTGAGTGGCTGGGATAGAACTGGAGGCAGGAAGAATGTTGTCATTGGATACAGTGGAGTCGATTCTGACTCATACTGACCCCATGTGACAGAGTAGAACTGCCTCATAGAGTTTTATAGGCTGTAATCTTTATGAGCAGATCACCAGGTCTTTCTACTGCAGAGCTGTTGGGGTCTTCTCACCATTAAACTTTTCAGTTAGCAGCCGAGTGCTTACACATTGCACCACCAGGCTTCCTTGCAGGAAGAATAAAACCAAAACCAAACTCATTGCCTTTGAGTCACTGAGTCAATTCTGACTCATAGCAACCCTGTGAGACAGAGTAGAACTGCCCCAAAGGATTTCCAAGGAGCAGCTGATAGATTCGAACTGCCGACCTTTTGACCCGGTGAAATTTCTTAGTAATATAAAGAGGAGTGGGACAAGTGATTGCTCAAAGGTTGGAGGGGATTTGAGCACCTTTTAGGCAACAGTGGAAGGGGAGATAGACATTCAGTGCTGAGGTATTATCCTTAAGGAGTTGGGAAGGAATTATACAAAAAGCATATATGAAGGGATTAATTTAAAGGGATTAGGGGCACTTCTAAGGAGCCCTGCTGGTACAGTGGTTAAAGTGCTGGCTGCTAACTGAAAAGTTGGTAGTTGGAACCCACCAGCCACTCCATGGGAGAAAGATGTGGCAGTTCACTCCCTTAAGGATTTATAGCCTTGGCAACCCTACTGGCAGTTCTATTCTGTTCTACAGGGTCACTATGAGTTGGAATCGACTTGATGGTAGCGGATTCAATTTGGTTTAGGGGCACTTCTATTGAGTCAGGAGCCCAAGCAGCACAGTGGTTAAGAGCTCGGCTGCTAACCAAAAGGTCAGCAGTTCAAATCCACTAGCCACTCCTTGGAAACTCTATAGAGGAGTTCTAACTCCGTCCTATAGGGTCGCTATGAGTTGGAATCCACTAGACGTCAACGGGAATTGAGTTAAAAGAAAGGAAACAAAAATGAGGTAGATACAGGAATTAGGATTATGTTTTTCCATTTGTTCCTGACACTAGTATCAATATTGAATTCTTTTACTAGGAAATAATGACTTTGTCATGGAAGATACCATGATGTTAGTTTGCCAGAACATAAGACTATGACCTACAGATTTGTGCAAATAAATAACAAATAGAGGACTTAATTTCAGATATTTCTATTGTATGTAAATTTTGGCATCCTGACGCTTCTTACCTGACAAGAAAGCTAAGAGTCCTTGTATAATCTGCTAAGTATGAGTTATTGGTTGTTACTGCTTTCAGTGTATTGCCAAATTTTGGCACTACATTTTTAACATGTTTGTCATATCTTGCAAGCGTTATATCTCAATTAGTATCCAACAAAGTACTTGTCATCTCAGTGAGATAATTAAGGAGTGCATTTATATAAATTAATAGCTTAAACACTTTAAAACTTCTGACAGGTGCTGATTGTATTCGGTCTATGCTTTCACCTATGTACATGAGAAGTAAACACAGATTCACACACACACACACACACACACACACACACACACATATATATATTCAGGCTCTATTAAAACTCCTTTTATATACAAATTATTGGATTAATTAACATTACAGATCTGATGCTATTTGTCTCCTGGGAAAGACCCTGGTTTTTTGGGGGGGTGTCAGTAGGAGAGTCTATCAAGAATGTCAGGAATGAAATTTAAAAGGAGAACACCAAATCCATCCCTCTCCTCTCTCTATATATATATTGTTAAAACAAAAATCACATAAAGACAATAATAGAAAATGATTGAAGTTTATTTAATATACTATTTGCAAATCGGGGTAGCATTTTGACTAAAACCAAAAAACCAGACCCATTGCCATAGAGTTGATTCTGACTCTTAGTGACCCTATAGGACAGGGTAGAACTGCCCCCTAGAGTTTCCAAGGAGTGGCTGGTGGATTCAAGCTGCTGATCTTTTGGTTAGCAACTGAACGCTTAATCACTGTGCCACCAGAGAGTCAAAAAAGTTCCAAAGATGAGAACAACATTATTATACCATATCTAATCAGCATTTCCATGGAAAAAAGGGCTGGAACAGAAATGATAAAAAATTTGTGTTCAGGAATAATTTCATACATAATTGTTTTGAAGAATTATTAAAATAATCACTAATTTACCCTAAGACATAGCTCCCAGTCTGACCTTTGAAGCCTCTGTTTCCTGAAACTGATTGAATTCTTCAAAACAGCACAGTGCCCAAGGTTTATCTAGACCATTAATTGACTCAAAGGTGACTTTTTAGAAACCAGTTTCTTCAAGGCTCAAGGTTCAAAAGGCCACCTAAAGCAAATGGCCTGGGTGATCACCCCAATTCCATGGGCCCCAAAAATCTGGGTTCCAGATTTAAAACGATTTCTCAATTTACAGCGAAACCTATGAGAGCCAGAACTCGATGGGATTGCCTTGCTTTTCCGGGTCTCACGAGTTTTCCACCTTTGACAGGGTTCAGTCACCACTTTTCTATCACTTTCTATTTGATAGAAAATATTTGACTTTTCCTTCTCTCACAGGTTTCCACCTTACACAGATTGCAGTTTTTGCAGGTTTTACTATATATACATATGTATATAAAAAACCAAAACAACCTGTTGCTGTCGCGTCAATTCCGACTCAAAGCAACCCTATTTATACATATGTACATGTACAGATATATAAAACAGTTGCTGTCCAATCATTTCTGACTACTCATGGCAACCCCATGCATGTCAGAGTAGCACTGTGCTCATTTTCAATGGCTGGTTTTTTGGAAGTAGATCACCAGGCCTTTCTTCTGAGTTGCTTCTGGGTGGATTGGAATTTCCCACCTCTTGGTTAGCAGTCAGGGGCATTAACCTCTGCACCACCCAGAGACTCTAATCCCTCTATGTCGTATCTCAACACAGAAAAATGGAGACTTTCATAAGAGTCATATCATTCATTTTTTTATTATTTTAGTCAACTCATCAACATAATATTTTAGAGACTTGCAAATACCATTGCATTTCTTTATTTAATAAGTAAACCAAAGAGACTATTAAGATAGAGATTATATAGTATTTTTCTTTCCTCTAAAAATATCTATAAATGAGATCTGTTTCCATAGTATATTGATTAAAAGCTTGCAATAAAAAAAGTTAGGAATGGAAAATCCCAGGATGCTAGAGTTTTAGAGTTCATATACCATCTGCAGTTATTACCCTGTGGTAATTGTGTACATAAAGATACAGATTAGATTTCAAAAGTTCATAGGAAGTATTTATGAAGCCAAGAGCAATTCTCTTGTTGGAATCCCTGGTTTATACAAATGCACTTCAGAATGTAGACAAGAACACTTGTGTTTTCCAATCACTTAAAGACCACTTTGTGAGCCCAACTCCACATGGCTCAGTGCTCCTGGTTGTTAACATTTTGTACTGTCATTTGCCTGTATTTGTTAAACAGTATTTAATTGCTATTTTCCTTTCATGCTTAAACAGTAGTCTTTGTAAATGTGAAGGAAATACACAGAATTTTTTTTTCCTAATGCATTGCAAATTTAAGATGAAAATTGTGATCATGTTTCATTGAGCAACCATTTGAACTCCTTTTCCTTCATCATGCAACCCTGGCTTTTTGCAAAATGTCAACAACCACTTGACTCTTCATCAAATCATCATCACTGTACCTGTTGCCTGAGAGTAGGAAGACAAATATGAGATTTTAAAAAATTTGTGCCATAAATATTTTCAAATGACAAAGAGTTGATTTGGGTATTGTTTAAAATTGAATCTAGTAAATATTTATGAAGATTTTACAAACTCAAATTCTAAAAATGACATTAGAAAGAAGTGAACAAAGTATTTTACTCCCACGCTGGTTTTAAAGTTTCAGTTAGAGAACCCAGCATGGATTTGTTCTCATTGTTCCAGTTCCATGTTTTGGCTAGCTCTTTGTAGTTATTTGTGCTTTATCTGGAGAATTAGGTAGAACTCGGAGCCCAGGTGGCACAATGTTTAAGCTCTTGGCTGCTAACTGAAAGGTTGGCGGTTTGAACCCACCCAGTGGCTCCACAGGAGGAAGATCTGGCAATTTGCTCCTGTAAAGATTATAGCCTAGAAAACCCTATAGGGCAATTCTACTCTGTCACATGGCATCACTACGAGTTGCAATCAACTTAAGGACATCTAATAACTGACACATGGTAGAACTAAAAAAATTTTTTGTAAGTAAATTGTCATTGCACTTTATCTATAAAGTGCAGTGACAATTAGTAAAGACTATATATAGATAGACACCCTGGTGGCACAGTGGTTAAGCGTTCAGTTGCTAACCAAAAGGTTGGCAGTTCGAATCTACCAGCTTCTCCTTGGAAACCTGTGGGGGCAGTTCTACTGTGTCCTATAGGGTTGCTATCAGTTAGAATCAACTCCATGGCAACGGGTTGCGAGTATATATGTATAGATAATCAAGGTAAAATCCTGACATTTTTTCCCACAATTTATAAATTCATCTCAGAAACACAGAGCCCCTAGTGTATGGTAGGCTGTCTGCTGGGTGCTGGGTATAATGTTGCAGTTTCCACCCTCATGGAGCTCCTGCTAGAAAGGAGGAGACCAGCAATGATGAAATAAACATAAAATTTTATAATTACAACTTATCGTAATTACTTGTGGTAAGTACTATGAAAGGAAAGAGCAGCAAGCAATGATAGAGACTAAGCCGGGGGCCCTGCTTAGACACAGGATGATGGGAGAAAGCCTCTGCAGAGGTAGCCGTTCAACTGAGACCTAAATGAGGAGCGAGTCAGGCAGGGAGGGTTGTTGTTGTTGTTAGCTGCTGTTGAGTTGCCCCCAACTAATGGTGACCTCATACACAACAGAATGAAACACTTTCCAGTCCTATGCTATCCCTGTGATCAGTTGTGAATCGGATCTTTGTGATCCATAGGATTTATAGGATTTTTATTGTTTGATTTTGTGAAGTAGATCACCAGGACTTCCCTCCTAGTCTGTCTTAGTCTGGAAGCACTACCTGAAACCTACTCAGCACTATAACAACATGAAAACCTCTACTGAGGAAATTGAACCCAGGTCTCTAGTACAGAAGGCAAGAATCTTACCATTTTGAATCACCACTGCCCCCTAAGCAAGGAGGGAGAAGCATGTTGTTCTAGGCAGAGTTGCTGTGTCCCTGGACGCTCTGCAATAGGAATCAGCGCTGGTTGTATGCCTGGAACTGAGAGAAGGGTCAAGTGCAATAGGACAGGGAGGCTGGGGAAGATGAGTTAGAGGAGGTAGACAGAGGCCAGCTGATGTAGGGGTCTGTAGTCTATGATACAGAGTTTATTTCTTTGTTTTTGAAGTAAATGGGAAACTACTGGAAAAATGTAAATAGAATAGCATGATTTTATTTATTAATTTATAAAAATAATATATTTTATTTTTGTTGTTGTTGTTGAGAATATACATAGCAGAATATACACCAGTTCAATAATTTCTGCATGTACAATTCAGTGGTGTTGATTACATTCTTTGAGTTGTCCAACCATTCTCACCTTCCTTCTTTGAGTTGTTCCTTCCCCACTGGCATAAACTTAATGACCTCTAAGTTTCCTATCTAACCTTCAAATTGCTGTTGTCAATTTAATCCCATATAGATAGATCTTAATAGAGCACAATGGTCAAGGTGGACATTCTTAATAGTTAAGCCAAACTATTGTTTTTAAGAAGACTTCAGGGAATATTTTTGCTTTAAGGTTTAAGACGTAAAGATAATCTCAGGGCGACAGTTCCAGGGGTTCATTCAGCCTGAAAGGCTCCAGAAAGTATTGATTCCATGAAAATTTTAAATTCAGGTCAGCATTTTCCCCCTTTTGATCAGAATTCTCCTATAGTGCCTTTGATCAAAATGTTCAGTAATGGTGGCAGAACACCATCCAGTTCTTCTGGTCTCATGGCAAAGGAGCAGTTTTTCATGGAGACAGTTAGCACACAATCCATTTCCTCTTCCTATTCTTGACTGTTCTTCATCTGTTGTTCCGGGTGAATAGAGACCAATTGTCATAACTTGGATGGCTGCTTGCAAGCTTTTAAGACCCCAGGCACTACGCAATGAAGTAGGGGGTAGAACAGAAGCATTAAACACAATATTAGGCCAATTAACTGGTATGTCCCATGAAATAATGACCCTAAACTTCCAAAGCAAGGAACAAATCCCATGAGGTGTTTGATTGTACATAAGCAGCCTCAGCAGCTACTCTTTTTTTTTTCTCCTTGTTCTAAATATATCTATTAAACACATTCTTAAATTTATTTTTAATGATCACTCTGACTTATAGTAGGAGAGTTCTTTAAAGAGAGAGGCAGGAGTACAGGGAAACCTCCCTGTTGAGGAGACAAGTTAGGGAGTACTTCTTGTCTGTTTACAGTTTGGTTTGAAGAGCAATGGATATTATAAATTTCAACAATTCTTTTTTTTTTTAAATATGTGTATCTCATCATCAAAATTACTAATTTTTTATGTTTTATAATTTTGTTTATGTTAAGTATCTGTTTGGAGTTCTCTTCCCTATTTTCAATTTCCCTGAAAATATAAAATCATAATACCATCTATATGCTTTCATCTATTCATTGAACAAAAATTAATTGAGCATTCATTATGTGCCAAGAGTTGCACATAGATGAGGAAATTTAGAGCTATCATTTTTTTCCACACTGTTTCTGCTCTTGTGATGATTAATGTTATATGTCACCTTGGTGAGGCTATGATGATCAATGGTTTAGAAGACATTTGTAATCATTCTCCATTTTGTGATCTGATGTGAGCAGCCAATCAGTTGGAAGAAAAGTTTCCTTGGGGATGTGGCCTGCATCCAATATATATAGAGGTTCTGGCAAAGCTCACTCTCTCTCAATCCTGCACTCATCTCACGGTCTGACCTCCAGCTGTTGGAGAAGCCTTCAGCCAGACCCTGACCTGGAGATTTTGGAATTGCCAGCTCCTGCAACCCTGTGAGCCAGAAGCCTACTGCCCGACTTACAGATTTCAGATTTGCCAGCTCCTGCAATCACATGAATCAGGAGAAGCATTCAGCCTGCTGCTTGAACCATGGATTTGGGAGTTGCCACCCCCCAACAGGGGCATGAGCCATTTCCTTGAAGTAAATCTCTTTCTTTATATTTATATATACACTTCACTGGTTTTACTCCTCTAGAGAACCCAGCCTAAAACAGTTGGTACTGAGAGTGGTTCCAGAGGAACAAAATTATAAGGATGAGTTTTCTAAATTGGTTCTCAAGTCTGGCTAGTCCTGAAAGTACTGATGACTCTGTCTTCAGTAGTAAAGAGGGCACTGTTAATCCATGGTGTGAGGTGGCAATAAAAATATGCAAAATACCATCACCATTGGATCAAATATTTGTGAGATACAAGGCTCTGGGTGATTATATATTTGATACTTTTCAACAATTTTTTCAGAATGAGAAGTATAAAGAAGCTGGTTGGTTGGTCCTACTTTCACTTGACAAAGTGGTGGAAGAAAGGAATGAGCTCAGGGCTTCAGAGTCACAGCTCAAGCACTGTATAAAAGACCTGAAACTTGCCACTTGTGCCGTGAAAGAAAGCCTTATTTCTTGTAGTAATAGAGCTGATACTGCAGAAAACCAAACCCAAAATCTTATCCTAAGTGTGGCTGAATTACAATGTCAGTTGAATTCCCAACCTTGAATGGTGTTTGAAGTTAAAGTAAGGGCATTGATTGAGAATAAATGGAATCCTGAAACTTAGGATGGAGACTTATAGAAAGATAGGGACAAAGCAGGAAACATTGAGCCCCTAAATTCTGTTGAATCACCCTTGGCAGTACAAGCAGCACTTCCACTTCACATCTGAAGAGATTAAGACAGCTTTGTCTGCTAAATAACCTTTGCCAGTAAAATCAGCCCTCTACCGCGCATCTGATGAGATTAACCTAGATGCCTCTGAGGAGTTCTTGCCTGAGACATTGCCTGGGGCATTGCCTGAGGCAGCGCCTGAGATGTCACCTAAGGCAGATGCCTAGCAAGACATTATTGAGTGTGATCGGGACCCAACCCCTCCACTTATTTTTGCTTCTAGACCTATAACTGAACTTAAGTCCCAGTGAACTCCAAAGGTGAAGTACAAAATGTGACCCATGAGGAGGTACCCTACACTCCAAAAGAATTACTTGATTTTTCTAACGTATATATAAACAGAAGCCTGGGGAATATGTATGGGAATGGCTATTAAGTATGTGGGATAATGGCGCAAGGAATATAAAGTTGGATCAGTCTGAGGTTATTGATGTGAGTCCACTAAGCACAGATTCTTCATTCAGTGTTTTAGTTAAAGAAGTTAGAAAAGGATTTAATAGTTTATTTGGTTGGTTGAGTGAAGCATGGAATAAGAGGTAGCCAACACTAAATCAAATTGAAATGCCAGAACTGTAGAGGAAGGTATCCAAAGGGTTTGGAAAATTGGCATGTCAAAATGGATTTATCAGGTTGGACCCACAGATCTACCCATAGAGTGCCCAGAAGACACAAATTTCACTATAACTGTGAAGAACAAATGTGTGAAGGGAGCCCCAGCATCCTTGAAGACTGTTGCGATTGCTATTTTGTGTAAGTCAGATTTGACAGTGGGAACTGCCCTAACTGAATTAAGAAACCTAACTACAATGGGGCTGGTTGGACCCTGGGTTAGCAGGGGCCAGGTGGCAGCACTTAATCACCAAAGATGAGGTGGGCGTGGTTATTGTAATGGATAGCAGAGTCAAAGCAGTAATCAGAATAGTCTGACTCATGTGGACCTTTGCTGTTGGCTACTTACTCATGGTGTCACTAGGAGTGAAATAGATGGGAAATGCACTAAATATTTACTTGATCTGTACAAGTAGAAGAATTCTAGGTCAAATGAATGGCAGTCTAAACTGAATTGTCAGAATTGAAAGCCACAGCCCTTCAATTCTCAGACGTGAGCCAGTTTAAAGACTCAAAATTCCTTAAATGAAGGGGAGGCTGGGACCCCTTGAGGAAGGACCCCACTACACTGCCCAAAACTTATGCTGTTAATCTTTCTCTCAGCCCTCCCCAAAGTTATCTACGGCCTTTTACAAGAGTTACTGCTCATTGGGGAAAAAGAAATAATCACACTTTTTGGGGATTGCTGGATACTGGCTTTGAACTGAGACTAATTCCAGGAGACCCAAAACATCACTGTGGCCCACCAGTCAGAGTAAGGGTGTATGGAGATCAGGTTATTAATGGAGTCTTAGCTCAGGTCCATCTCACAGTAGGTCCAGTGGGTCCCCAAGCCCAACCTATAGTGACTTACCCAGTTCCAGAATACATAATTGAAATAGAAGTACTCAGCAATTGGCAGAACCCCCACATTGGAGCCCTGACTTATCAAGTAAGTGCTATTATAGGTTATTAAAAGCCAAGTGGAAGCCATTAGAACTGCCCCTACCTATGAAAATAATAAATCAAAAAGAAAACTGCATTCCTGGAGGGATTGCAGAGATTATTGCCACCATCAAGGACTTGAAGGATGTAAGGGTCGTGATTTCCACCACATCCTCATTCAACTCACCTATTTGGCCTGTGTAAAAAACAGGTGGATCTTGGGGAATGACAATGGATTATTGTAAACTTAACCAGTTGGTGACTTCAATTGCAGCTGCTGTTCCAGATGCGGTTTCGTTGCTTGATCAAATTAATACATCTCCGGGTACCTGGTATGCAGCTTTTGATCTGGCCAGTGCCTTTTTCTCCATTTTTGTTTTGAAGGACCACCAAAAGCCGTTTTCCTTCAGCTGGCAAGGCCAGCAATACATTTTCAGGATCCTACCTCAGATGTATATCAACTCTCCAGCCCTATGTCATAATTTAGTTTGCAGGGAACTTGATCACCTTTCCCTTCCACAAGACATCACTGGTCCATTCCATTGATGACATTATGCTGATGGTACCTAGTAAGGAAGAAGTAGCAACGACACTAGACTTGTTTGTAAGACATTTGTGTGCTAGAGGATGGGAAATTAATCCAACAAAACTTTCAGACATCTTCCACCTCGGTGAAATTTCTAGGGGTCCAGTGGTGTGGGCCATGCTGAAATATTCCTTCTAAAGCGAAGGATAAGTTGTTGCATCTTGCTCCTACAACTAAAAAGGAGGCACAATGCCTACTGGGCCTCTTTGGATTTTGGAGGAAACGTATCCCTCATTTGGGTATGCTATTCCTGCCTATTTATCAAGTGACTAAAAAACTGGTAGTTTTAAATGTGGCTCAGAACAAGAAAAGGCTTTGCAACAGGTTCAGACTGCTTTGCGAGCTGCTCTGCCATTTGAGCTATATGATCTGGCTGATCCTATGGTGCTTGAAGTGTCAGTGGAAGATAGTGATGCTGTTTGGAGTCATTGGCAGGCCCCTATTGGTGAATCATGGTGAAGACTCCGAGGATTTTGGAGCAATGCTTTGCCATTTTATGCAGATAATTACTCTTCTTTTGAGAATCAGCTTTTGGCTTGTTACTGGGCCTTAGTAGAGATTGAATACTTAACCATGGGCCACAAAGTTACCACGTGGCCTGAGCTTCTCATCATGAACTGGGTGTTATCTGACCCACAGAGTCATTAAGTTGGATGTGTACAGCAGCACTCTTATCATTATATGGAAGTGGTATATATGAGATCAGCCTCGAGCAAGGAATGAAAGCATAAGTAAGTTACAAGAAGAAGTGGCCCAAATGCCCATGGTACCCACTCCTGTCACATTACCTTCCCTTTCCCAGTCTGCATTTTTTGCCTAGTGAGGAATCTCTTTTGATCAGTTGAAGTGGACAGTGGCAGCACTGCAGCTCCTTTCTGGGACTTCACTGAAGGACAGTGGTGAAGGGAAATCCTCCTAGTGGGCAGAATTTCAAGCAGTGCACCTGGCTGTTAATTTTGTGTTGAAGGAGAAAAGGCCAGATACGCGATTGTATACTGATTCATGGGCTGTGGCCAATGGTTCAGGGACTTGGAAGGAACATGCCTGAAACATTGATGACAAGGAGGTATGGGGAAGAGGTATGTGGATAGACCTCTCTGAATGGACTAAAGTAGTGAAGACATTTCTGTCTCATATGAATGCTCACCAAAGGATGACTTTAGCAGAGGAGGATTTTTAACAATCAAGTGGATGGGATGACATGTTTTGTGAATACCAGTCATCATCTTTCCCCAGCCATGCCTGCCATTGCTTAATGGGCTCAAGAACAAAGTGTCCATGGTGGCAGGGATGGAGGTTATGGATAGGCCCAGCAACATGGACTTCCCCTTACTAAGGTAAACTTGACTACAACCACTGCTGAGTGCCAAGTCTGCCAGTAGTAGAGATCAACACTGAGTCCCCCAGATATGGCACCATTCCAAAGGGTGATTAGCTAGCAACCTGGTGGCAGGTTGATTACACTGGACCACTTCCATCATGGAAAGGGCAGAGTGCTTTGTTTTTACTGGGATTGACACGTTCTTTGGGTATGGATTTGCCTTCCATGTAAGCAATGCTTCTGTCAAAACTATCATATGTGAACTTACAGAATGCCTTTTCCAATATTGTAGTATCCCACACAACATTGCCTCAGATCAAGGAATTCACTTCATAACAAATGAAGTGTGGCAATGGGTCATGCTCATGGAATTCATTGGTCTTACCATGTTCCCCATCATCCTGAAGCAGCTGGCTTGACAGAATGTTGGAATGGCCTTCTAAAGACAGAATTATGTATGGTACCAGGTAGGTGACAATACCTTGCAGGTTTGGGAAAATGTTCTCCAGTAGGCTGTATATGCTCTAAACCAGCATCCAATATATGGTGCTGTTTCTCCCATAGCCAGGATTCATAAGTCCAGGAATCACTAGTGATCCACTTGTAAAATTATTGCTTCCTGTCTCCATAATCCTTTGCTCTGTGGGTCTAAAGTTTCTAGTTCCAAAAGGAGGAATGCTCCAATAAGGAGACACAACACTAATTCTATTGAACTGGAAATTAAGAATGCCACCTGGCCACTTTGGGTGTCTCATGCTTCTGGATCAACAGGCAAAGAAGGGAATTACTATACTGGCTTGTGTGATTCTTCCTGATTACCAAGAAGAAATTGGATTGATATTACAAATGGGAGTAAAGAAGAGTATGTCTGGAATATAGGAGATCCCTTAGGGTGTCTCTTAGTACTACCATGTTCTGTGATTAAAGTCTGTGGAAAACTATAGCAACCCAATTCAGGCATGACTAGACTACTAATGGCCCAGACCCTTCAGGAATGAAGATTTGGGTCACCCCAGAAGGCAAAGATCCTTGACCAACTAAGGTGCTTGCCAAGGGCAAAGGGAATATGGAGTGGGTGGTGGAAGAAGGTAGTTCTAAATACCAGCTACAACCATGTGATCATATATATATACACTCACAGTTATTCCCCACTTACGACAGGGTTCTGTTGCAATGACTCTGTCTTAAGTCAATTCTGACATAAGTTAAATGCCTCATTTTTTTTTTAGTTTTTATTATTATTGTCTTTTATTATCAGTATCTTTATTGATTTGACAGTGTTTTGAATAGTAAATCATAAAATTTACATCTGTGAGTGAACATCTGAGAATGATGACATCAGCAAATTACTCACTGCAACATAGTACTAATGATAAAATGTACAAGAAAACAAAAGTGGACGATCTTAAGTGCGGTTCATCGTAACTTGAATATGTCATAAGTCAGGGACATGTATTTAGCAAATATCTTTCTTTCCTTCTCTTATCTCATTACTTATCATAAAATATAAGCTGTAAATGGGGCTAATATGCTTTTGTTTGCATGCATATTAGTTATATCACATTAGACACAAGTATGACTTTAGAATTGTCTTTATTTAGAGATTATGTATAGTTTAAGGAGATGTGCAGAGGTAACAGTTGACAAGGTGTGGACTATGATGGTTAATGTTATGTGTCATCTTGGCTAGGTCATGATTATCAGTGATTTGGCAGACATTTTGTAATCATCCTCCATTTTGTGATCTGATACAAGCAACCAATAAGTTGGAAGGGGAGATTCCTTGGGGTGTGGCTGCATCCAATATATATGGATGTTTTTGCAAAGCTCACTCTCTCTCAATCCTGCACTTATCTTATGGTCTGATTTCTGGTGTTTTGATTGAATTGTGTTCCCAAAAATAGGTGTTTAAAATCCTCACCCCTATATCTGTGGTTATAATTCCCTTTGGGAATGGGTTTTCTTTGTTATGTTAATGAGACAGAATTAGTGTAGGGTGTGCCTTAAGTCAATCGCTTTTGAGATAGGAAAGATATTAAATGAGCAAGCAACAGTAGCAGAGATGGGGGAAGACTGATGCCAAGCCATGTGGAAATCTCCAAGGAATGAGGAAACAGAAGCTGAAGAGACAAGGACCTTCCCCCAGAGCTGACGGAGAAAGAATGCCTTTCCCCAAAGCTGGTGCCCTAAATTCAGACTTCTAGCCTCCTAAACTGTGAGAAAATAAATTTCTGTTTGTTAAAGCTATCAACTTGTAGTATTTCTCTTATAGTAGCACTAGATAACTGAGAAAGAATTTGGTACCGAGAAGTGAGGGTGCTGTTCTAAAAAAGATACCTAAAATGTGGAATTGGGTAATGGGTGGAGGCTGGAAGAGTTTTAAGGTGCCTATTAGTAAAAGCCTAGAGTGCCTTGAAGAGACTGTTGGTAGAATTATGGATGTCAAAGGCAATTCTGATGAGGGCTCAGAAGTAAGTGAGGACAACTATAGAGAAAGTCTCTATCGTTTTAGAGAATGCATGTGGTGCCAGTAACAGAATATTGCTAGAAATGTGGACATTAAATGTGCTTCTGGTGAGGCTTTAAAAGAAAAAGATGTGATTGGATGATGGAGGAAGGGTGATGTTTTTTATGCAGTGGCAAAGAACTTATCTAAATTTTGTTCAAATGTTTGGTGGAAGGTAGAACTTGTAAATGACGAACTTGGATATTTAGCTGAAGAGGTTTCTAAGTCAGATCTTAAAGAGGCCGCATGGCTTCTTCTTGCCACTTGTATTAAAAAGCTAGAGGAAAGAGATGGACTTAAAAATGAACTGTGCAAAATGAAAACAAAACTTAAAGATTTGGAAATTTCTGTTGTATAAACTAAGGACAGGTGTCCTAGAGTGTTCACCAAGGACGTGGCTACACAATCTTTTGTTAAAGAGATTAAGCCAGTGACTGATGGATCTAACCAACTACCACAGCAGAAAACCCATCAGTTTAGATCGAAGAAAACAGATAAAGAATGAAAAAAAGAACACTGTCGGCCTCTTGGAATTCTATAGGCAGGAAATAGGCCAATGAAGCTACAGTTGTTGTCCTCTAAGAAAAGAAAAGGACCATCCCTGGAGCAACTCAGAGATCATCAGAACTGTTGGAAGGAGCATGGGAAGCAAGGCTGCATCAGTTTCAAAGGGTGCAGTCATGACCTCCTAGGTTTCAAAGAGATAGATCTTCACCAATTCAGTTCCGGAGTATGAGGCTGCCATTAAGGTGCACCAGGGGTATGAGGCCACGGCCCAAAGCTTAGGGGTGGGCCTGCAATGCCCAAGGGACAGAAGAATGGGGTTGCTGGGGTCAGGGAGGTGGGGCTGCCACACAGATGGACTAGGGGAATGGGGCCACCAGAGCCAAGGGAGCAGAGTTGCCATCCTGTTGAGCCTGGAGGATGGGGCGGAAGCACAGGGCTGAAGGGTTTGCACCCAGAATCCAAAGAGTGTGACCAACACTCAGAGTTTGGAGGGAAGGGCCATTACCCAGATGATCTCAGAGAAGGGGATTATTTTCAAGCCTTGAGAGCTTATGTAAATTGTTCTGTTGGGTTTTAGACTTGCTTGGTGCCCCTTATCCCTTCTTTCCCTCTGATTTTTCCCATTTGTAATGGAAATATCTACTTTGTGCTTGTTTCACCACTGTACTTTGGAAGCAGATAACTTGTAATCTAGATTTCACAGGTTCACAGATGAAAAAGAGTTTTGCCCCAGGATGGAATACACCTAAAATCTCACCCATATTTGATTTAAATGATTCAGAAGATGAGATTTTGGAGTTGGAGCTGATTTAAGACTTTGGGGATGACTTGATGGTGTTAATGTATTTTGTGTGTGGCAAAGACATGAATTTTGGGGCACCAAAGTTTGGAATATTATGGATTGAATTGTGTCCCCTCAAAATATGTGTTGTAAATCCTCACTCCTATATCTATGGTTATAGTCTCATTTGGGAATGGGTTTTCTTTGTCATGTTACGAGATGGAATTAGTGTACAGTGTATCTTAAATCAATCTCTTTTGAGATATAGAAGAGATTAAGCAAGCAAATGATAGAAGCAGAAATGGGCAAAGATTGATGCCAAGCTGCATGGAGATCTTTAAGGAACTGGGAAACAGAAGCTGAAGAGACAAGGACCAGAAATTCTCCCAGAGCTGGCAGAGAGAGAATGCCTTCCACTAAAGCCAGCACCCTGAATTCAGACTTCTAGTTTCCTAAGCTGTGAGAAAATAAATTTCTGTTTGTTAAAGCCATCTACTTGTGGTAATTCTGTTATAGTAGCACTATATAACTAAAACATCTAGCTCTTGAAGAAGCCTTCAGCCAGCCCCTGACCTACAGATTTTGTATTTGCCAGCTCCCACAACCCCGTGAGCCAGCAGCTTGCTGCCTGACCTACAGAATTGGGACTTGCCATGCCCCACAACTGCATGAGCCACTTCCTTGAAGTAAATCTCTGTATAGGTAGTCCCCGACTTACAACATGGTTTCTTTCCAATTACTGTGTCTGAAGTCCGTTCTGACATAACTCAAATACCTCATTATTTTTTTAATACGAACCAATTCGTTCTGGTTTGAATCCCTGCTAAGAATTTGCATTTCTAACAAGTTCCCAGGAAGTTATACTTAAGAATTACCTGGGGGAATCTTGTTAAAATGTGGATTCTGATTCAGTATATCTGGGGTGGAAATGCAAATTCTCAGCAGAGAACTTGTTAGAAATGCAAATTATCAGCAGGGTTTCAAATCAGAACGAACCAGTTCAAAGCCCTGGTTTGAACCTACCCAGCGGCTCTGATGGAGGAAAGACCTGGTGATCTGTTCCTGTAAAGATCACAGCTTAGGAAACCCTATGGGGCAGTTCTTCTCTGTCATCTGGGGTCACTATGAGTTGAAATTGACTCAGTGGCACACAACAACAACAAGCACACTAAACTGTTTGGATAAAATTGTTTGTTTTTATAAAAATTTTGTGTTGAATTCACAAAAATGGGTTCATATTAAAGTAATAAACATTGGTAACTTGTGATTGAAAAGCTAAAATCATATATATTGAAATACTTGTCCTATTAGTTATAAAATGTCTATTTCCCATTGTAATATAAATTAATATGTTTTTCCTTAGTCTAGATGTCAATATAAATAATTGTTTTAATATTTATGTAGTACTCTTACAATAATGACAATAGTTAAAGGTGAGTAACATTTACTTGCTTGAAGGTGAATATACCATTGATGGTATATACAACCCTGTCATTATAAAGATAATCTTTCTTCATTGTTGAGAAGACAGATAACACATATTTTCAATATCTATCAGTGTATTCCTGAACATGGCCATTAGTGGGGAGATGAATATATATACACACATATATATGTATATATATAAATATAAGTATATATATATATGTTGTTGTTGTTAAGTGCTGTCAAGTCGGTTCCAACACGCGATGACCCCATTTACAACAGAATGAAACACTGCCTGGTCCTGTGCCATCCTCACAATTGTGGTTATGCTTGAGCCGATTGTTGCAGCCACTGTGTCAGTCCATCTCGTTGAGTGTCTTCCTCTCTTTCGATGATCCTCTGCTTTACCAGGCATGATGTCCTTCTCTAGGGACTGATCCCTCCTCATAACATGTCCAAAGTATGTGAGATGAGTGAGATGAAGTCTCACCATCCTTGCTTCTGAGGAGTATTCTGGCTGTACTTCTTCCAAGACAGAGTTGTTTGTGGTTTTGGCAATCCATGGTATATTATATATATATATATATAAAATAAAACATGTGCTAGCCCAGTGATTTGAGAAGTAGTTCCCTTAGGACATACCTTCGGATATATAAATAAACTTATAATAATCAAGTGAGTAATATAGAATTAAAAATCACTTCCCCGTTTTTTCCATATGCAGCAATTCAGTTAATGGTTTCACTGATTAAAAAAATATATATTGAGTACCATGTACTGAAGAATACATGTAGAATTAAAAGTCCCACTGAATTGGAAATCAAGGAAAATATTTTTATTTGAAAAAAGGTTTACATTTGTTTAAATAAGATAGCCAGCTTAAAGTGATCAGACTTCAAGCTACTCAGTAATATGTGTGCACCCACAGTGTACTGTCCTTTGTAACAGATGTTTTAATTCTATTGCCCCAACTTCTTCAAAAGGATTTGCCAAGCAATACATACATTACTCTTTCTCAAGAATGCTGACAGGAAGCCAAAAATGTGTGCATGTGTATGACCACTGTGGCTGTCTTTGCCTGTGAGGTGCATCCAGAGGGTTGTTTCTCCCTAGTATACTGTAAACATACAACATGTTTGTTTGTTGGTGATGATGAACATGGTAGTAAAAATGCTTAGGATTTTATCTGTCAGTTTAAAATCATGCATTCTACTGTTAATGATAACTGTCATCTGGTTAATTAGTTCTTTTTCCAGTAATGAAACCATTTTGGTGTACTTGGCCCTCTCTAGTGTATGCCAGCTAATTAACTCAAGATTTGAGGGTAAGTTGCCTAGCTGACAGCTGTCAGCTGATGATGCTGATAGGATCAGGTTGAAAACCCAGACACTCAAGACCTGTCAACATACAGGTCAGGTATTTCACAACACTGGCAGCATATTAGAATACACCTGGAAACTTTTAATTAATGCAGATGTTGGGATTGGAAGCACAGATAAATTTAATCGGGACCTGGGTGGAAGGAGCATGTATGGACATAGATGTTTTGAAAACTTCCTAATGTGTAGACTGAGTCCCTGAGTGGTGCAAACAGTTATCATGCTTGGCTGCTCACTGTAAGGTTGGAAGTTCAAGTCCACCCATAAGGCACCTCTGAAGAAAGGCCTGGTCATCTACTTCTGAAAAATCAGCCCTGTAAAACCCTGTGGAGTCCAGTTCTACTCTGACGCATATGGAGTCACCATGAATCAAGGAGAACTGGCTCCACAGCAACTGGTAATGTGTAGACAAATAGAGAATCTAGGGAGCTACTCCTTTTTAGGCAGAAAGAGGAGACTTGATTTCATCTGTATTATGAGCAGGTTTTAGTTATAGGGGCTTTAACTAAATGATCTTTCTTTATTTATTTTCCGTATTCTCAAAGTGGTCCAGTGACCAGCAGCATCAGCATCTGGGAACTCGTAAGAAATGCAAAATTTCAGGCCCTGCGCTGGCCCTACTGAAATAGAAATTCTGGGTATGAAGCCCAGTATTTTGTGTTTTAATAAGATTTCTAGGTGATTTTGTTGTTGTTGTCAGGTGCCGTCCAGTTGATTCCAACTCATAGTGACCCTGTGTACGACAGAACGAAACACTGCCCAACCCTGCACCATCCTCACAATCGTTGCTATGCTTGAGCCCATCATTGCAGCCACTATGTCAGTCCACCACATTGAGGGTTTTCCTCTCTTTCACTAACCCTCTACCAAGCATGATTTCCTTCCCCAGGGACTGGGTCCTCCTGATAACACATCCAAAGTAAGTGAGATGAAGTCTCGCCCTCCTCTCTTCTAAGGAGCATTCTGGCTGAACTTCTTCCAAGACTGATTTGTTCCTTCTTCTGGCAGTCCATGGTATATTCAATATTCTTTGCAAAAATCATAATTCAAAGGCATCTATTCTTCTTCAGTCTTCCTTACTCACTGTCCAGCTTTCACATGCATATGAGGTGATTCTAATGCATACTGCAGTTTGAGAACCATTGTTTTCGGTAATGCCTCAGCTAATATAAATACATAGAGTCTAACAGTCAATGCTCTCCCCATTCATCACCCAGCTAAGAGATGACTTAAGTAGAGGGTACCTGATCAAGCGACAAATATAACATTATAAATCCTTTGGACTTCTGTTTCTTCACTGGCAGAATAAAGCAGTTGATTTGAATGTCATTTTATTACTCTTAAGTGACTTCCAAGAGTAATGAGTGGCATGTTATAAACACCTACATTCAAAAGTCAACTGGAAATGAATGTTTTGAATACATTTCTATTCCTTTAATATTATCATTCCTGAGGCAACATGGCTTCTCCAAAGTTCTGGTTAGATTTACATAACAAACTGCTTCTTTCTTAGTCAAAATTAGGTCCAGAGTAGTAGATTTCAACATGGTTTCCATTCCTGTCTGAGGAACAAAATTGTTATTAAGACAAGAAAACGTATTTTATACACTGCTATTGAGTTGAGTAAGACTTCCAAGAGCTTTAAGAATAGAGGCCCCATCACTGCTGTATCTTGACTCTCTTCAAATATTTTATCTGTTCAAGGTCATTCATGTTCTCTCTCTAGTCTGGAAGTTTACACCACTTTTCACTATTACTTTTCTGGTTTTTTGTTTTTGTTTTCAGCATGCACATTTTTCTTCACCCTAATTCTATTCTTAGCTCTGTGAATTTCTATACAGTGTATAATTCCTTCCACCACCACCCTTTTTTTAAATTAAAACTGTTTCTTTTGGATAAGCAATGTCTTTTACTGTTACACTTCATGAGTCCCATCCTGCCAAGTTTCAAGAACATCTCTCTGTGCAGGTGTATTTCATTGGATTCAAACTGAATTAGAAATTTTAGCCCAGGACTTTGAATATTTAGATAAAAACATCTAGGTGTAAATGGTAAAGAGTTAAATACCAGAGTTAAAATTCCCTTTCTGCCCCTGAATGACAGAAGTACAGAACTGGAAGGGACTTTGTTTTGGGCTAGTACTGGACACTATCCATTTTATGGTTCTTTTTTTCCATGTTAACAACCATTATTTTACCTAGTAACTACTTATAGGTGTCCTTGGATGGTGCAAACAGTTAACAGGCTTGGCTGCTAACCAAAAGAGTGGCAATTCTAGTCTGCCCAGAAGTGCCTTGGAGGAAAGGCCTGGTGATCCACTTTAGGAAAATCAGCCATTGAAAACCCTTGGAGTACAATTCTACTCTGATACACGTAGCATCACCATGAATAGGACTCACTAGCAGCTGGTTTGGTTTTTTAACTACTTAAAAATTTTAAACTTATTTTTTTCCAGGGCTTCAAAATGGTTCATTCAGTTTGAACCCCTGCTGAGAATTTGCATTTCTAACCAGTTTCCAGGCAATGCTAATGCTGCTGGTTAGGGACTGGTTCTGAGAATCACTAGTAGAACAGTGGTTCTCAAAATTTATTATACATAAGAATCACCTGGGGATCTTGTTAAAATGTAGATTCTGATTCAGTATATCTGGGGGTAGAAATGCAAATTCTCAGCTTGGGTTCTAACTGGAATGAATCGGTTCTAAGCCCTGTTTTTCTCTTTGTCCTTCAAACTACAGTTTAAATACCTCTCCTTCATGCTGCTAATTATTCTGCCAGGAGTACATTGTTGGTAATATGATATAGAATCTTAATTATGTCAATCAATACAAGCAATGCAGGTCTCTGTTCTCTTTCTACACCTATTCTGATTCTCCAGGATCTTAACTTCCAAATGGAGTGGTGCCATAACCATATTGTCATGCCTGTCTAAGTCTTGCCTTTGTAAGCAATTTTGTTTTCCTAAGGCAATGGTTCTCAACCTTTAGCATACATCAGAATCACCTAATGGGGGGAAAAAAACATTGCCAGGGAGTTGATTCTGACTCAAAGTGACCCTATAAGACAGGGTAGAACTGCCCAATAGGGTTTCCAAGACTGTAATCTTGACAGAAGCAGACTGCCACATCTTTCTCCCACAGAGCAGCTGGTGGGTTCAAACCACTGACCTTTCATGTAGCAGCCGAGCTCTTAGAGAAACCACTGCATCCCCGAGATAGAGGTTAGCATTTAAACTTCAAATTGACATGCAAGCCTTCAGGATAATAACCAAAGCTTTCTATAAAACCAGTTGCTGTCGAATTTGACTCAAGGTGACCCCATGTGTGTTAAAGTAGAACTGTGCTCTCTAGAGCTTTCAATGGCTGATTTTTTTCTAAAGTAGATTGCCAGATCTTTCTTCCAAGGTTTCTCTGGGTTGACTGGAACCTCCAACCTTTCAGTTAGCAAGCAGTTGAGCACTTAACCCTTTGCACCAACCAGGGACTCCTACCCTAGGTGTATAGCACTGGCCAGTTTACTTTAATGGATTGATTGAAATATACAATCACCTTAATCCCATGGTGCTGCCAGAGGCCAGACTTAGTCTCTGTCCTCTTCTTCACCATGTAGTAATTCTTACAACTTCTTCCAGTTCTCAGATGGATTGATTTGCATTTGCTTGTGGATGTGAATTGTGGATTAGAAACTTTAAAAAGACTTGGAGAAACACATTTTTTTCCCCTGAAAAAAGTAGAAAGGTACTTTGTTATGTTTTCAGTTATTACTTCAGAACAGAAACTATGGGATCTTAAAAAATAGACCAATGTAGTAACTCATCTGGCAAATTAAATATGATTCATTTTGCTTAAGTTATCATTTGATCTAATAACACATTTAATTTCAGGCTATCTTTCTTTACAGTATTTTTTTCATTCTCTTTTCTCCTCTCTTGAGAACTTTACCTTTGCTAGAGGCAAGTTAACATGTCTAGAAAATGATGTGAAACAAAAGAATTGCCAGTGTTTATAGATGCAGTCAAAATCCCAGGAAGAAACAGGATTCTTTTTTCAACACATGGAACGAGAGATCAAATATGCATGAAAGGTAGAGACAGAGAAAGTGACAGCATGAAAAGAAAATAGGGGCTCAGATGTGCTTTCACTTCAGCTGAGAATTTTGCAGGGAGAGTACTCTGCAATCTCAAATTGGGGGTGGGGAGATTCTTCTTGGCAAATGGTTATTCTTAGTGGCTGGCAAGAGATTGAATAAAGATCTTCCGTTTCCCTCAACTGTCACACACGCTACCCACACAACAGTAATTGGCTCTGGCTGGTGCAACAAAGATGCTCTTGTGATTGAATTAAGACTGAAATAAATTTCCTCCTATTCCTAGCTCTGGGGAAGGAAACAATAGTGGGACATAATAGACAGGGTAAATCAAGTCATTCAGAAAGAAGAATTAGTTTCCTCATTCTTTGGTCTGAAATATTTAGGCAATAAGTTTAGTAATATGCTTATTATATTCAAGAAAAAAATCAGCTAAACCCTATATAGTAGAAATTATACTCCTTGCTTAAAATAGAGTATGTGTTTAAGCAACAGAAGAAATAATTTCTTCCAGTAGGAACTTCATCTAACTACCAGTTTGTAATGCTGCTTATAGTTTTGACGAAGTCATGATTAGTGACTTTCAGTCTGGGTCTAGCTGAGTCTAACTAACATTGGAAAAGGGAAGTCACAGATTAAAATGAGGCAGACTTGACTTGGGATTGGGCCTCAAATCCCTTTTCATCTCCTAAGAAAATTCAGAAATAAGGATATGGAAGTCACTGCAGTTTGAATTGGGACTGAGATCCTTGCAAGAAGGATTTCTTGTTTATATAAACGAAGAACAAAATTAATGAATTAATGCATAAGGGTTTGTGGCTCAGCTAGAAGTTGGAGACAGTAACATAAATATCAACTGTGCAAATACAATGTTTCTTGCTCAAACATAAATGTGTTTTCTCTCAAAGATTAAAAGCAATTGCTTTTGTTTGCAATAAAACAGTGATATTTGAAAAATTTATTCCAAAGGTATTTTTTTTTATTTCTTGTATGCTAGAAAATAGTAATTTAAACTGTATATTTGTGTGTTTTTAATCAAGTTTATTTTTTAAGAAAATGTGATTCCTAATTTTTTTAAACAGCTGGAAAAGTTGGGTTGCAAATCCTGCGCATGGAAACAATGCATGTTCTCTACCTAGTGAAAGCTTCCTGAAACTACAGGTACATGACACTTGAAACCTGCAAAAGTTACTGTAATGTTGGAGATGCTGTTTACATCTTAGACAGTGAAACAATAACATTTCATCCACGGTGGCTTTTCATAAAGAAGAGAAGATGGAGAAACTCCATCATAGAGAAGGGAAAGTAGGCTGTTCCTTCTCTTTATTGGCGAAATTAAAAGGCATCAGGAAAGGTACTTCTTGCTCCCCTGTGTTGCTCCTTGCATAACATAATTCTGGCAGTACTATCAAACAACCATCTAAGAAAACAATTCTACTTTTATAGTTCATACTTAAACTATCTTTCAGTGGTTTGCGAACCTCTGTGGTACATGCCCGATGATAACTACCACTAGTTCACAGTATTTCTTTCTATCCTTTCCCATTCTGGGTACTATAACTCGTTTTACTGGAACTATCTGATGTACTAACAGTTTATTGATTCTTTCTATTCACTTTTCTTACTTATACACACACACACCAGACCACCTGTATACACCTTTCAGATGGAACTATCTGACCTACTAATAGTGCATTAGATAGATTTTTTCTATTAACTCTTTCCTACTTACATGCACACACAGACACAGACACACAAGACCACCCATATAAATCAAAAAAATTAAAAAAAAACCCAACCCATTGCCATTGAGTCGATTCTGGATCATAGTGACCCTATATATATCTATAGAAATTTAACTGCACATTTGTGTATGAGAACAGTCAGTATTCATTGTTTAATTACTTAATTCATTGTTTACCCCAGATGATACTGGAAAGGTAGACTGGAGATATCCTTGGGAAGTTCTGGTACACAAAATTACGTTTGTTTTTTTTTCTTTCATTAATTCAGCCTGTGCTGTGAAGCCAAAGGGCGTTTTTGATCAAGTTATTAATTGATATGTGCAAAAATTAAAAATGGTATTGGAAAGCAGCAAATGAATTAGGAGACTATTGAAATGTCCAAAGAGAAGTAAAGAGTGCTTGGGCAAGAGTAATGTCAGAGAAAATGCAAAGAAGAGAATGAATTATAATAAAATCCTTCAAGGGAAAAAAAACAAAAAAACAAAACCCAAGACCTGGAGGTTAACTGGCTATGTAAGGAAAAGTGTGAGGAGGGATCAACATTGGCTCCAAGCTATATGTTAGGACAATCACACACACACACACACACACACACACAGAGGGAGAGAGAGGGATCAAGAGAAGGGTCTGGTTTTTTCTGGGGAGCTGAAGAAGAGACCATGGGTCCTGTTTTGGACTTTTGAGTTTTAGGAACCAACAGGACAATGTTCAAACTGTAGATATATATTTAGGAGTCAATTACACAGAGATGAAGCTGTGGAACTGAAAAGACCAAACCAAAAAACCCAAACTCAATGCTGCCAAGTCGATTACTACTCATAGCGACCCTATGTGACAGAGCAGAGCTACTCCATAGGATTTCCAAGGAGCAACTGATGGATTTGAACTGCCATCCTTTTTGTTTAGCAGCCAAGCTCTTAACCACTGACTGTGACATGATTAAAAACATGAAACAATTTTAAGGGCAGAACATTGAACAATACATATATGTTCAGTATAGGAAGAATAACTAGAGAGTTAAAAAAAAAAAGGTTGTTAGGAGGGGGAGGAAACCAAACATAAGAAAATCCAGTATGGAAATTTCAAGGAAAGATAGCTATACATTTTCAAATGCTCCAGGGACTTAGATCAGGGGCTGTTACATGTACTTATAGAAAAAAACATAGCTTGCACAAAATAGGTATTCAATACATGTTTATTGAAATAATTCTTCTGAACAAGGAAACTCTTAGAATCTAAAAATTGTGTCATGATTATCTGTACTATCTTGCCACCCAGTATTAGATTGAAAAAAAATTATCCCTGTAGTCTAGTCCTCTCCTTTGAATGCCGCAATATTAGACAGACTATTATCATTGTTAGGTGTTTTCAAGTCGGTTCTGACTCAGAGTGACCCTATGTACAACAGAATGAAACACAGCCCAGTTCTGTGCAATCCTCATAATAGTTGTCATGTTTGAACCCATTGTTGCAGCCACTGTGTCAATCCATCTCGTCGATGGTCTTCCTCTTTTTCACTGATCCTCTACTTTACCAAGCATGATGTCCTTCTCCAGGGACTGGTCCCTCCTGATAACATGTCCAAAGTACATGAGATGAAGTCTCACCATCCTTCCTTCCAAGGAACACTCTGGTTGTACTTCTTCCAAGATAGACTTGTTATTTCTGGCAGTCCATGGTATATTCAATATTCTGCAACAACACCATAATTCAAAGGCATCAATTCTTCTTTGGTCTTCCTTGCTGATTGTCCAGCTTTCATGTGCACAGGAGGTGACTGAAAATATCATGGCTTGGGTCAGGTGCACCTTAGTCCTCAAAGTGACATCTTTGCTTTTTAACACTGTAAAGAGTTCTTTTGCAGCAGATTTTCCCATTGCAATATGTCATTTGATTTCCTGACGGCTATTTCCAGGGGCATTGATTGTGGATCCAAGTAAAATGAAATCCTTGACAATGTCAGTCTTTCTCTGTTTATCATGATGTTGCTTATTGGTCCAGTTGTGAGGATTTTTGTTTTCTTTATGTTGAGGTGTAATCCATACTGAAGTTCATAGTCTTTAATCTTCATCAGTAAGTGCTTCAAGTTCTCTTCACTTTCAGCAAGCAAGGTTGTGTCATCTGCATAATGCAGGCTGTTAATGAGTCTTCCTCCAATCCTGATGCCCCGCTCTTCTTCATCTAGTCCAGCTTCTTCAATTATTTCCTCAACATACAGATTGAATAAGTATGGTGAGTAAGTATGCAACCCTGATGCACACTTTTCTTGATTTTAAACCATGCAGTATATCCCCTTGTTCTATTTGAACAACTGCCTCTTGGTCTATGTACAGGTTTCTCATGAGCACAATTAAGTGTTCAGGAATTCCCATTCTTCACAATGTTATCTACGTTAACCATTCCATACTTGGAAATCTCCAGTCTTATGACTATGGTGCAAAGTAGGTACTACAAAGCCTGTGTTACACCAAAGGAGTTAGAGCTCAGCGATAGTCAGTGAGTGATGGAACCAGGATTCAACCCAGTGGACCTGACACCAGCACCTCTTTTCTTACCTGTGTTGAATAACTCCAAAGCCAAACAAAAACAATCTGCTCCTTAATCATCCTTAAACATTTGAAGATACCTTAGTCACCTATTCTTCAGACCAATTCTTTCTGGTTATTTCAAATATTCTCTGAAAATCATGTGTCTAGAGTTGTCACCATCATTGTCACCTTCCTCCATAAGTAACTTTTCAGGAAAACTAGCCAAATATTGTGAAAATAATTTGCCTATGTAAATAATCATAGATATCACTTATATAGGGTTTACTGTATTCCCAGAATTATTCTCAGTTCTTAACATATATTAATTTATTTAATTCTTACAACAACCTGGTGAGATACATATTATTATTATCTCCATTTTGAAAATGAGGAAATTGGCACAGAGAGGTTAAGTAATTTTTACAGGATCATGCAGCTAATACGTGTAAAATAATATTTTGTGATGTAAGTTAGTTTGAAAGTCATTACTATATTTTTACATAAATAATACACACCTTCTACATTTGTTTTCCAGCCGCTCCCCCCGCAACTGTGAGGTATTTTTTTAAGTGCAGTTTGCTAATCTTTTTTTATAGTAACATCTAAAAAATTAGCATAGCAGTGCTTATGAAAATATTTCATGGGGGAAGGCAGCGGTTGCCAAACAAAGGTAGAAGGTGCGTGTTATTTGCATAAAAATACAGTAAATCTAGCCCATGGAAATATGACTAAGGACAAAAACTTTTAGTAAAAATTAAGTTTCCTTATGTACTTTCATGAGCAGGTAATTATAAATTTCAAAAGAATAAATGAATAAAATTTCCAGTCTATTGATGGTGATCCTCAGTCACTAAGGCATCAGCTTGTTCAAGATCTGGTATAGCACGTGATCACACTGGGATTTTAGTAGATATGGAAAGATAAGGCAGTATTGTATGGATTGAATTGTGTCCTCCAAAAATGTATGTGAACTTGGCTAGGCCATGATTCCCAGTATTGAGTGATTGTCCACCATTTTGTCATCTGATGTGATTTTCCTGTGTGTTGTAAATCCTACTTCTATGATGTTAATGAGGCAGGATTAGAGGCAGTTATGTTAATGAAGCAGGACTCAATCTATAAGATTAGGTTGTATCTTGAGTCAATCTCTTTTGAAATATAAGAAAGAGAAGCAAGCAGAGAGACGGGGGACCTCATACCACCAAGAAAGCAGCACCAGGAGCAGAGCGCTTCCTTTGGACTTGGGGTTCCTGAGCTGAGAAACTCCTAGAACAGGGGAAGGTTGATGACAAGGACCTTCCCCCAGAAACAACAGAGAAAGAAAGCCTTCCTCTGGAGCTTGCACCCTGAATTTGGACTTCTAGCCTCCTAAACTATGAGAGAATAAACTCCTCTTTGTTAAAACCATTCACTTGTGGTATTTCTGTTATAGCAGCACTAGTTAACTAAGACACAGCGTATCAGTCAGAATTCAAGCAGAGAAGACAAACCAGAAGATCTATCTATATCTCTTATCATCTATATATGTATCTCTACCATCTATATGTGTATCTCTATTATCTACATGTATATCTATATCATCTATACCCATTGCCATCGAGTCAATTTAGACTCATAGCAACCCTATAGGACAGAGTAGAACTTCCCAATAGGATTTTTATGGAAGTCTTTACGGAAGCAGACTCTCACATCTTTCTCCTTAGAAGCTGTTGATGGATTTGGACGACCAACCTTTTGGTTAACAGTCGAACTCTTAACCACTGCACACCAGGGATCCTCTATATCATCTGTATGTATATTATATCACCTATAATTATATCAATCCTATATTATCTATATATCTACTAATTTATTACAAGGAATTAGCTTTCACAATTGAGGAGGCTGGCTAAGCAGAGCAAGTCCCAAGTCTGCAGAGCAAGCAGTCGGGAAGATCAAGAGAAGGTTGGAACCTCATGGACATGGACTGAAGTTGGTTGTCAGAGGTCAGGAGTCTCTTAATCCCGTGAAGACCTCAGCCCTCTTTGAAAGGCCTTTCAACTGATTATGTCCACCCACTTTCCCTTTCCTTTTGAATAACTTAAAATCAACTAATATAATCTACATCTACAAAGTCCCCTCACAACAGCACCTAGATTAATGTTTAAATAACTGGAAGAAAAAGTTCATGTGCTCCTAAGTGGCCTCTACTCCCATCTGTCCTGCAACTCTCTTGAAAGTATGTCTCTTATAACCCTGCAGCCTGACTTAACTAGAAACATAATAGAAAGGGAATCCTGGGTGCAGTAGTTCAGGCTTGCCAAGTTGACACATCAAAAACCATCACGGGCAGGCATAGCCATAGGTATAATAGTACACATTTTGTCGCCTGGTCACATTATTTGCAGGATGATCCATTTAAAATATGACTGATAAAACAGAAAAATAAATTGAGTTCAAGATGAAAGCATAAAAGGGCTTAGGATTGTTATAGCAGTATTTGACATGCTGTTAGATGTGAGTAACATAATTAGATATATTACATATAGGATAATATACTTAAATACTTTTTCTGTAATAGAAACAACTGATTCTACCTTGCTTAAACCTCAGGCTTTTTAAATAGAAGATATTAGGCCATGCTTTCTCTGCTGTGGATATTAAATTTATAGTAACTGAGAATAAAAATGCAACTAATTGGTATGCTTTGTGAAACATTAAAATGTAATTGCTAAAATTTGGTAACAAATTATAATTGTATTTTTGAAAGGAAGAAATAAGATAAAGTAGATTATGATAATTTTTATAAATACAATTTATTGTGTATCTAATATGCACCATTCCAAAGAAAGGTGATCCAACAGAATGCAGAAATTATCAAACAATATCATTAATAACACTCACAAGGAGAATTTTGCTGAAGATCATTCAAAAACAGTAGCAGCAGTACATCAGTAGGGAACTGCCAGGAATTCAAGCCAGATTCTGAAGAGGACATGTAAAAAGGGGTATCACCGCTGATGTCAGATGGATCTTGGCTAAAGCAGAGAATACCAGAAAGATGTTTATCTGTGTTTTATTGATTATGCAAAGGCATTCAACTGTGTGGATCAAAACAAATTATAGATAACGTTGAGAAGAATGGGAATTCTAGAACACTCAGTTGTGCTCATGTGGAACCTGTACATGGACCAAGAATCAGTCCTTTGTGCAGAACAAGGGGATACTGCACGCTTTTAACTATGTTGATGCCTTTAAAAACTACTTTTGGACATCTATTTCAGTTACCTATTGGTAATGTGTTTTCTTCCCCTGCTTCCTCTCTCTCAGGGTGAGTATTCTGCTGACATAAAGGGTGGTTGATATTTTGTACCTTTTCACTAACTGTTGACCTAAGGATTCATTTTTCCTGGCCGAAGGCCTCTTGGTCATTGTTAAGTCAATGGGCCTGGAAGGCAGTTGTGGGGCAAAGGCTTCCTTTCAAGCACCTTAGGGTCTACTCTAGGTAAGCAGCTGCCTATTGTGTCAATCCGTAAGTCATTCTCACTCTTCTCTCAGGAACTTGATATTGATACCAAAGTAGTTTGCCCATCTGCTCTCTTAAACTGTTCAAGAGAAACCTCAACATTCCTAACTGGCCAGTGATTTATAAAAATGCTATCATCCATCTTCATAACAGCCCAGTTATAATAATATGCTCCTCCATAAATATGACTCCAAGGTGATTAAAAAAGAAACACAAAACTGCTCTCATTTTATGAAATATAGCTTTAGAAAATTATATACTATATTTAACTCATATAATTAAAATTTAAATACATATACTATACTTAATATGGAGCCCTGGTGGTGCAGTGGTTAAGCTTTCAAATGCTGACTAAAAGGTCGGCAGCTTGAATCCACCAGACTGTTCTTAGAAATCCTGTGGGGCAGTTTTACTCTGTCCTATAGGGTCACTATGAGTCGGAGTTGACTCGACAGCAACAGGTTTTAACAGGTTTATACTTAATACAATTAATTAATATGTATAAATTATATAATAAAATATAAAGTTATATCTATGAATTTAAATTAAAATTTAATAAATACACTATATTTAATTTGTTATAATATTAATATATTTAATATTTAATTTAATTCATTAACAAATGCCTGTTTTGAGAAAATTCAGTTCTAGACCACTTTATATATATTGTTATGGCTTGAATTGTTTCCCCCAAAATATGTATTGGAATTCTAACCTGTATACCTGGAAATATAATCCACATTTGGGAACTGGGTTTTTTGTTATATTAACAAAGCCATCTCAGTGTAGGGTGTCTCTTAAACCTACTTACTCACTTTTTAGAGATAAAAAGAGCAGTTTAGGCACAGAGAAAATCAAGCACAAAAGGAGGGGAAGATACACGCTATGTGGAGATCTCCAAGGAAATCTAAGAAGAACATTAGAGAAGCCAAGACAAAGATTTTCCCCAGAGTTGACAGAAGGAAACTTCCCCTGGAGCCGGTGCCCTGAATTTGGACTTCCAGCCTCCTAAACTGTGAGAAAATAAGTTCCTGTTTGTTAAAGCCACTCTCTTGGGTATTTCTGTTTTATATATATATATGTAAATGTGCTATGCAAATTTTTTTACAACTACATGTTAAGAAAAATTGGCAACTTCTTGACAACTTCAATCTTTTCTCCATTTATCATGATGTTCCTTATTGGTCGAGTTGAGAGGATTTTTGTTTTCTTTATGTTGAGGTGTAATCCATACTGAAGGCTGTAGTCTTTGATCTTCATCAGTAAGTGCTTCAAGGCCTCTTTGCTTTCAGCAAGCAAGGTTGTGTCATCTGCATAGCACAGGTTGTTAATGAGTCTTCCTCCAATCCTGATGCCGCATTCTGCTTCATATAGTCCAGCTTCTTGGATTATTTGCTTAGCATACAGACTGAACAATATGTTGAAAGGATACAACCCTGACACACACCTTTCCTGACTTTAAACCATACAGTATCCCCTTGTCTTTTGGAATGACTGCCTCTTGGTCTATTTATAGGTTCCACATGAGCACAATTAAGTATTCTGGAATTCCCATTCTTCGAAATGTTATCCATAATTTGTTATGATCCACACATTTGAATGCCTTTGCGTGGTCTATAAAATACAGGTAAACATCTTTCTCTGCTTTCAGCCAGGATCCATCTGACATTAGCAGTGATATCACCTTGTTCCATGTCCTCTTCTGAATCTAACTTGAATTTCTGGCATTTCCCTGTTGATGTACTGATGTAACCGCTTTTGAATGATCTTCAGCAAAATTTTACTTGCATGTGATTTTAATGATATTGTTCGATAATTTCCACATTCTGTTGGATCACTTTTCTTTGAAACAGATACAAATATGGATCTCTTCCAGTCAGTTGGCCAGGTAGCTGTCTTCCAAATTTCTTGGCATAGACGAGTGAGCTCTTCCAGTTCTGCATCCGTTTGTTGAAACCTCTCAGTTGGTATTTCAGCAAATCCTGGAGCCTTGTTTTTCACCGATGCCTTCAGTGCAGTTTGGAGCTTTTCCTTCAGTACCATCAGTTCTTGATCATATGCTACCTCCTGAAATCATTGAACGTCAACCAGTTCTTTTTAGTATTTTCATATATATATATGTGAAACTTTTCCATATGTATGAAACTTTCTATTTCGGTGAACTTTCAAAGTTTACCTAAATAAGGGATGATTAAATGCCTTTATTTTCATACATACATATATGTATTAATATATATATGAAAAGCTGATGAAATGCCTCATATATATATATACATATACAGGTATTAATGTATATATGAAAAGCTGATTAAATACCTGTTTTATATATATATAGGTATAGGTATTAGTATGTATATGAAAATAACAAGTATTTAATCAGCCCTTATTTAGGTAAACTTCGGAAAAGAAAGTAAATAAGTAAATGATTTGATTTGTGGTGTAAGAGGAGAGAACAGAAAGTGAAAAAGTTAACACCTTAAAGTTAGAGTTGGAAATCCATAGCCAATTCCTAGTGCCAGATAGTTTATCACTGTATTATAAGTGATATGCAATTGTGGGGGCCAAGAGAAACCCAATAGCGTATCTGTTAGCATTTTTCCAGGCACCTGGAGAAGCTATTGTGCATATTTTGAAAGCCTGCGTGTTCCCTTCTTTGATTTAAATACACTGCAAGCTATCAGCAGTTGGATCCTATCTTATTTATAATTTATGAGTATTCTTATACCTTTGAAATAATCACAGTTTCCAAGACCCAATTTCTATTCTCTACTTTATCACCCACTCCACAGTATTCTTGGCCATTCAATTCCTTTTGTCATTCCATGGTTTTCTCATTTGCAACATTACATTTGTCACTTCCTTCTTTCAGACTGCTGGGAAGATTAATGGGATAATATGTTGAAAGCCTATTGAACTTCTTGGAAACAAGCTGCTACATATGCGTAGCATTTCATCCTTATTTATCTCCACTTTGAGGGAAAATAAAGTAAAATGAACACAGCTGTGACTTGGGTTAGAGAAGAAACTGGGGACTGAAACAATCATTTTGGAAAAGAATTCCTCTTACTTTGGGACAGGTTTTCTTTTCAAGGACCTTGAAAGTGAGATCCTAAGCACTTCCCTGTCCTAACTGATTCTCCATATGTGGTGATTCTCCATGAAGCTTGTGGTCATTTCATAGTTTCCTTGTAGAATGTTAGGTTTGTGCTTTTTTTTTTTTTTTTTTTTAGCAATGTATAGAAGCCCATTTTCTTATAGAACATGGAAGGCTCTTAAAAATAAGGTGGCAAAATAGCATTACATGAAAAAGAATGGGAAGAGCACTAGCTTCCACTAACCTGGTCTTTCAAGGAAAAGAGTTCTGATGTTAAAATCTGGACCTTTGAAATTGTAGAGGTAATTTGCACACTAAGAGAATTAATCCCATTTCTCAGAGTAGATACTAGAAAACTTTTCTGTGTGGATTATTGGGGTAAGGAGAGACTCAAAGGCAGAACCAAGGAAATAGTGGCCTTGGCCTGGTGATGGAATTTACAAACCTGCTTCCTTGGATCTCAGATGCAGGGATACATAGGACAAAATAAGAACTAACTTTTTCTTGACTGCTTACTATGTTTTTGGAATTTACATACATTATTTTGTTTAATTCTCACAACAATTCCATCATTATCGTCATTTCCAAAATTAGGTTAAATAACTTGCCCAAGTTGACACAGCTAGGGAGTAGAACTTGCATTCAAAATTATCTGATTTAAGTCTGTACCTATACTGTGCTGTTTCTGAGAAGAAATTCAAAGGCTGCCCCTCTGTTTTAACAGTAATCAAATGTGAACCTTGGAAACTCACCGATCCCATATTCGGTGAACACACTTTTGTTATGTAGGGAAAAAACAAAAAATGAACCAGACCCATTGCCATCTGGACAATTCTGACTCATGGCAAACCCAGGTTTTTCCACAGTGGAACAGCTCCATAGAGTTTTCTTGGCTGGAAAACTATATGGAAGCAGATCTGCCAGGTCTTTTTTCCACTGAGCCTCTGGGTGGGTTGAAACTTTTAACCTATAGGTTAGCACCAACCACAAATGCTTGTGCCACCCAAGGATACTTTGTTATGTAGATACATGACTAATTCCTCTCCTGGACTGCAAGCTCTTTCAAGAGAATTAAATATGTGTCATTCACTTTTGTGGGAAAACCAATCTCAGGCTCAATGTCTGTGCATAGGAACTATGTCTTGAATAAATGTCTACAAAAGAGGCATTGTTATCACCTTGATGTGCATGAGGAAACTGCAGCTTCAAGAAGTTAAGCAATGCACCCAAGTTCATGCAAACAGTAAGGAGAAAAACCAAGATTCCAGCCCAGGACTTCTGACTCCAATCCATGACTCTTTCCAAGATAACGAAGCCTCTTCTACTCATTTGCCCTCTCGGTCCACAGGTTCTAATTTTTTAAGATTATTGATCATACTTTAAGTTCCTTGTAGGGAAGCTGGGGAAGGTGCCATGTACATTGAAACAACTGAGCCTTTTGGACTTCAGAAGAGAGAGAAGTAACTAGTGATTTCTTGAGTTTCTAGATGGTACTAGACATACAGCTAAGTGCATTCCTAACCTTATCTTATCTAAACTACTCTATGAGGAGTAGTTACAGACCACTTTATGAATGAGGAAACTGAGACCAAGAGAGGTTAATTTACTTGTCCAGGGTCACACAGCATGTTAAACCCAGGCAAGTCTGACTCTAAAACCTAAATATGTTCAACTACACCAAAAAGTGTGATATACTACAGTACCACTTAAATCTTTATTTTAATCTAATTGTGTAACAAATAACCAAGACTACTTCTATTTCCATAAATTCAGAGAACTGTTTCTTGGGCCCTCTTGTCTTTGTAAACTCCATAGCCAAAACAATATTTTCACTGAGTTATTTGAGTGCATCACTACTTGTTACTGAAATGAACTGATAAAGATGGAAGTCTGTAACAGGAACAACGGTCCTTCAGTGAGGACCAGAATTCTTTGCATTCTTTTGCCTTCTGCCAACCTTCTTTGAGCATTCACCCATGGAGGACACTTCCAGCTCTTTCACAAGTCCAGGCTCTTTCATGTCATCAGATAATCACTGGGTTCACTTCTCCACCCAAATGGACTTCCTATTGCTAATTTTTGACACTCTTCTTTTCACTGAGAGCTGGTAACTCCAGTTCCTTTCTGCCCTTTGTTTCAGCATTCTTTTCTTTTTTTCTATAGAGACTCAATGCCCTTAAAGGAAAAAAATCTGCTGTCAGGATGCAAGCAGATGCCACCTCTGCTGCTGTCACTGCTGGCTGGAAGCCTAGGCCAGTGACAGTTGGGCTAAAATGAGATTCCTGGCACACCTGGGAGAGGAGCATGTTGGGGCACAGGGGTGATAATGACAAATTAAAATGACTTGTGGAAGCACAGAGTGGAATAGCAGCTGGTACATGGAAGATGTCATTAATGTTCTGAAGAGGAGCGCAAGTTATCTTTGGAAAATGCAATCGACAAGATGAAGCCTACAATCTGAGATTTTATTTTTATGGTTGTCTTACTTCTGTATAAAGAGATGAGATGCCACATATCTGCCAGGTTATGATAAGCTCTTGACATTTTTAACATTTGCTTTCTTGATTTTGGATGTGGACCAGGGTATGTTATTTGCATGTGTGTATTTGGGGTGTCAAACTTTATTTTGTTGTTATTGGTTGCCATCGAGTTGATTCCCACTCATGGAGACCCCACGTGTATCAGAGCAGAACTGCGCTCTGTAGGGTTTTCAGTGGAAGGTATTTTAAGAAGTACATCATCAGGCCTTTCTTTTAGGTTGCCTCTGGGTGAACTTGAACTACCAACTTTTCAGTTAGCAGCTGAGTATGTTAACCACTGCACTAACCAAGGACTCCATCAAACTTTATAAGCTGGGGGAAATAATGAATCACTCTCACCTTCTGAAATCAATGCTCAAAAATTCCCATGCCCAGACTCCAGGATCGCCACATACTCACTGTGCAAAGGGGAGGGGGACTCAGGTGGAATGTCTCCTTACTAATACAGCACTCAGGGCACCCAGTACATGCCTGTTCAATCTGGAAAAGGTCATTCCTGTCCCCAAAGACTGATCCAGGAGCCTGTCAGACTGCTGGGTCTCCTGGCTTGGGAGCTGGATTTGTGGTTACCCTACGGGAAGTCTGGTGAGACTTTCTTACTTGCTTAAGCTAGACGGCTTTGGGTTGGGGAGAAGAACAACTTTCTATCTTTCTTCTCAGTGCTATATTTGGTCAAGGGAGTACCATACCAAAACTGACCTGAGGTCTCTTGTGTTGTTAGAGCTTCTTAAATCCTTCTTTCTACTTAGAATGAAGATGTGTTTGCTGAAACCAAGCTGTGTTATCCTACCAAATCAATACGACTGGGGCTGAGTCATTTCCTCTTGCCGCAAACTTGTGTGCTATAGGGCATTTACTCTCTCTTAGCTGTTCTTCTGTGTTGGAGAATCCCATTCCCTCATGCTTCACTCAGTCAAAAAATTTCACCTTAAACCAACCAGGCTTATGTAGATCCACAAATATTCTGATTTCCTAGCACTGGAAGTCCTTCTCCAGAGAGCCAGTTTGCTGGCAGGAAGACAGATGTTGGTGTCCAACTGCCTCATAAACCAAGAGTGTTTAATGTAATAATTAGGAGGGCAGGGTCTGGAGTTGAACTGCTGTTGTTGTTTTTAGGTGCTGTTGATTCCTGACTCATAGTGACCCCATGTGACAGAGTAGAACTGCCTTATAGGGTTTTCTAGGCTATAATCTTTATGGAAGCAGATTACCTGGTCTTTGTCCCATGGAGCTGCTGGGTGAGTTCAAATTGCCGGTCTTCAGTTAGCTGCCGAGCACTTAACCATTTGTGTCACCAGGGCTCCTTACAGAGTTGGACTGCCTGGTTTCAAATTCCGCTCTGCCATTTTACTAGCTGTGTGACCTTGGCCAACATTCTTAAACTACCTGAGCCCAGATCCTCCATTTTGAAGACAGAGGTAGTAATTTCTACCCCACAGAGCTTTGTGGTAGAAGGCATTAGGTACTGGGAAGTACTGTAGATATGTAGTTCTCTCAACCCTGGGCACCAGCAGACTTAGCTTGTCTGCACAGCAGTTATTCTTGCCATCAGCAACATTACTATTCCTAGCTGAGCAGAAAAGGAAGAAATGGAACCAGCATACAGACTAACCAGGAGTTACGTGTCATGGATTGTGTATGAAACTGTAACTATCTGTACTCAGCCACGCTAGCATCCCATTCTTGGATATACTTGGAGAAATTTTAGTTGTAGGGAGGACATAATACAAATGAGGATGAAGCTGGATAAATACTGTGTGTGACTGTTATTAACGTTAGTTATTAGGCTTTATACACCCTCAGCTGTTGTGGCCTATGAAACGCCTGTTACATATTTATACACCTCACCCTATCTTCAGTCATTTTACTGACAGCCATGGTTTTGGCCACAGAGCTCAATTAAGATAGAAATGTGAAAATATGAAACCAAACCACATGGTATCCAGGAATCAACAATAAATAATAAGCTCTTCTAGTTGGTATTCCTGTCTCACCCTGTAGCTTCTTCACTCCCACAAGTGTGACCAGTTCATCTTGAAATTTATGCAGAAGGAAGAAAAAGCAAACTTAAATAGAAAAATGAGTCTGGATGATCCAAAAATTGCATTTTGGGTCATCTGTGAAGTGACTTTGGCCTCTTTTTGTTTCTACAAGGTATAAAATGGACAAATTGTACACAATTCTGTAATTTCAATGTATATGAACAAAGAACTATAAAGTGCAGTTGAAAAAGCATTGAATAGTCCCCACCTAACAAATGACTTTATGAATCATTTGAAATTAGAAACACATTTATTTTTAACAGCACTGGTGATCTTTTAGTGTACAATTCTACTCTCCGCTACTATATATTATGCTACTCGTGGGTAAGACAATTTCTTATTCACCTTAATCTCCAGCTTTTAGCACCATGTTGGCACAAGAGAGGCAGCTAAATAATATTGTACGTGGTATGTATTTCTTTGCTTACCCAGGAAATTCTATTGTGGAGTAGGAAGAACACTTAATTGGGAGTCTGGAAACATGGATGCTGGTCCCAGAATGACTTTTCTAATTGGATGGCTTCCCTTCTTTGAGCTTCACGTTCCTTATTTGCCCACTGAAGGAGCTCTCTAGTTTCCCTTCCATTGCTAACAGTTATGATTTTATTGAATCGATTGTAGCAAGATTATAGCATTGACAGTTCTCCTCTGAGCAACAGAAGAGGTCAAGTGGTCAGGAGGCAGAAGGGCAAGGAAGACGAAGAGGAAGATGTGGGAAAAGGGAAGGAGAAGGACATGAGGGGAAGGAGAGAAGGGAGGATTCCTTTAGATGTCATGGGCAGTGCCAGCCCAGGTGAAATTCTGAAATAAGTATGGTTTGTCTTTGTACTTTCCCACCATTCTTTACTCTTTGAGTTCTCAATACCTGTGTTTCTCTCTCCAGATGTCCAGATAAACAATAACTAGTTGATATTCTTATCCTTCCACTCTGGCATGCTCCCAATGTCTGTCTTGTTCCAAAAAGCCCCCTATTCTAAAATCACCTCTTTTTCTTCTCCCTAAGTAACCACCCATGCATCTGAACTCAGCTGCAAGGTGTGAGATAAACAATGAATTGACACCTAAAAGAAAATAATTTAATCCTCAGACTTCCACCAGATACTCAGTTGGATATTTTAAAAAGAGGGTGACTGCAGCTAGCATGTTAGTCACAGAACAAAGTAAATGACAAAATCCAAGAGGTTGGGAGCAGAGTTCTTTGGCTACCACCACAGCCATCAGGTCCATTAGGATTATGCTCCCCATGGCCTATCCCCAGACCTCCTCCTGCTTTCCTCAGCTTCTTCTCATCCTTCACATCTGAATCCATAGATGTTAGGAAGCCAGGATGTTATCATCACAGCTCCCTTGGGGCACCACAGATTCTTCATAAGCTAAATCAGAGTATAAATAAGCAAGCATAACCAAACAAATGAATAAATAAATCAACAGCTTCCATGGTGACACCAGCAGGGGCTGTGACTGTAGGAATGGAAGGAGAAGAGTGTGTGGCTTCTCTCTAAATTGAGGGATGCTTATATATACACAGCATCAAAATGAGAGAAAGGAGGGCACCCAAAGTTTATCTGAAATGGGGAATAAATCCAGTGATTTCTTGGACCATCTGCTTTTCCCCCAAATCCTGTTTATTCCCAGCTAGATGTTAAACTGTAGAGTCCACAATAGGGATCCAGAGTTTTTCTACTTCATCATACAGTCTTCCTTGCATTATCTGAATCATCTCAGTAGATATGGCTTAGGACAGAGGTGAAACCACAAGACACGGTCCCCAGCTCCCTGACTACTGTAGAGAAAGGATTAGCCTTCTCCCACCTCTTCTAACCAATGGAGAATACAGCAGCAAACTAGAGCTGGAGTCCAGAGATTTACCAGGACACTCAGCTGTTTTCACAAGGCTTGGACCCAAAACTTTGATTATACAACCTGAGAATTGTTATCTCTCCTTCAGAGCCCTGTCACCCCGTCCACTGCTCCAGAGTACAATGGGCAATAGGGACACACACACCTGATGCTCCTCTTCTCTTTAAGGATGTCCCCAGAGAGGTTGTCTCAGAAGGCTTGGTGTGTGTGCTTGGTCCTTTCCCCTTATTTTTACAGTAGAACACAAAAACAAGTATTTTTTCATCTAGTTTATGACTTAAACTTTCTTTAATTTCCTCAGGAAAAAAAAAAAAGCCCATATACAGTTATAGAAAATCTTATCTACAATGGCAGAGGTTCCTGGATAAACTGAAGATGGACTCAATAGATCCTAGGTCAAGAACCCTGCTAGCATGAATTATTCTTGCTCGGGACAGGCTGTACTAGAGATATTAGATATTTTTAATGTAAGTGTGTGTAGTGTTGAAGTAGGCATAATCTAGGGCATTGACAATACCATATACAGTCTATGTTTGTTTTGTTTTCCAAGATACCCTACTTAAATCCATTTGCTTTAGCTACTCTACCTTTAAGAGCAAGTTTCAGAGTCTCTTCTGACATCCATCTTGGTTTTTTTCTTTCTTTTCTGTCTTTTTAATGACCTTTTGCTTTCCTCATGTATGATGTCCTTGATGTGATCCCACAGCTTGTTTGGTCTTAGGTCATTAGTGTTCAGTGTATCAAATCTGTTCTTGAGATGGTCTCTAAATTCAGGTGGGATATACTAAAGATTGTACTTTGGCTCTCATGGACTTGTTTTAATTTTCTTAAGCTTCAACTTGAACTTGCATATGAGTAATTGATGGTGTGTTCCACAGTTGGCCCCTGGCTTTGTTCTGACTGATGATATTGAGCTTTTCCATCATCTCTTTCCACATATGTAGTTGATTTGATTCCTGTGTATTCCATCTGGCAAGGTCCAGATGTATAGCCACCATGTATGTTGTTGAAAATATGTATTTGCAATGAATAAGTCATTGGTCTTGCAAAATTCAATCATGCAATCTCTCATGTCATTTCTATCACCAAGGCCGTATTTTCTAACTACTGATCCTTCTTTGTTTCCATCTTTAGCATTCCAATCACCAGTAATTATCAATGTATTTATACTGCATGTTTAATCAATTTGAGACCACAAAAGTTGGTAAAAATCTTCAATTTCTTCATCTTTGGCATTAGTGGTTGGTGTGTAAGTTTGAATAATAGTCATATTTACTGGTCTTCCTTGTAGGTGTATAGATATTATCCTATCACTGACAGCATTGTACTTCAGGATAGATCTTGAAATGTTCTTTTTGACAACGAATGTGATGCCGTTCCTCTTCAATTTGTCATTCTTGACATAGTAGACCGTATGATTGTCCAATTCAGAATGGCCAGTACCACTCCATTTCAGCTCACTAATGCCTAGGATATTGATCTTCAAGCGTTCCATTTCATTTTTGACAACTTCCAATTTTCCCTTGCCTCACGTACCTTGGACATGTCATCAGGAGGGACCAGTCCCTGGAGAAGGACATCATGCTTGGTAAAGTAGAGAGTCAGTGAAAAAGAGGAAGACCCTCAATGAGATGGATTGACACAGTGGTTCCAACAATGGGCTGAAACAGCAATGACTGGGTGAGTGTAGTGCAGTAGCTGGAAATGTTTCATTCTTTTGTGCATAGGGTTGCTATGAGTGGGAACCGACTCGACGGCACCTAACAACAATACCTAAAATAGTACTTCTCCATTTCCCCATGATTCTTTATCCTTACACTATTTATTACTTTTTCAAAACACTTAATACTATCTGATATACAGGCTGTTGTTATTGGGTACCATCTAGTTGATTCACCCACCTTATAGAGTGACTCACCCTATAAGACAGAGTGTAACTGCCCAGTAGAATTTCTTAGGCTGAGAACTTTAGAGGAGCAGATTGTCAGGTCTTTTCTCCCATGGAGGGGCTAGTGGATTTGAACTTCCAACCTTTTGGTTAACAGCCTAGCGTTTAACCATTTTTACACTAGGGCTCAGTCACCATGAATCAGAATCAAAATTTGATGGCAACTAATAACACTAACATATACTTTAAACAGGTTGGGAAAATATGAGATACATTTATTTTTTAAAAATATGTTAATTATATGCTCAATATGTTTTACTTTAATCTTTAAATAACTTTTTAGGTGATGTACTTCTAAATTCAAGACAATGGGTCCATTTGCTCACCTAAAAAAAAGTACAATATTTTACCTATGTGTTTAGACTTTTGGAAGGAACCCTGGTGTCACAGTGGTTAAACCAATCGACTGTTAACTGAAAGGTTGCTGGTTCAAAACCACCAGTGGCTCTGCGGGAGAAAGATGTGACAGTCTGCTTCTGTAGATACATACAGCTTTGGAAACTCTACGGGGTCGCTACAAGATGGAATGGATTCGAGGGCAGTTGGGGGTGGGAGTTAGACTTTTGGACAGTCTGTAGTATGCTTATTATACTGCTAAGTAATCCTGAGAATATTTCAGCAATAGGAAGGGGATTAAAAAGCACATTAGTATGGATACTAGTGTTTATTTGATCTCATCATTAACATTAGTTATTACCTCCACAATTATGATTGGAATACATAAGCTCAAGTCCCATTAAGTCTTTTTCTTCTAGTCCCCGCAGGCTCTTATATCAGCTAATTAACACAAAGGTCATTGTTCGCATTTTTAGAATACCAACAGATTTACAAAACACAACATGATTATGTGCTGGGTTTGGAAAGACACAGCAGGCACAGAATCTTGTGCTCTGTGAGGAGGAGTGGGTTCTTTCTAATTATGTCTCTGTATGGCTAGAATTTACTAAAGAAGAAGAGGAAGTTTCCAATCAAAGTATCTCTGGATAGAGAACATCGTTGTGAGTATACATCCAATTGCCTGTGGAATATCCAAGATCCTGTTGATCTTGGGTGGCCCAGCATCTCATCTAAGCTGAGAGATGATTCAGTCGACAAATAACCAGCTGTTAATAATATGCTCCACCACTCATCTGACAGTTTGCCTTACTGTAGTGGCTTGTGTGTTGCTGTGATGCTGGAAGCTATGCCATTGTTATTTCAAATACCAACAAGGTCAGCCATGATGGACCTGTTTCAGTAGAGCTTCCAGACTAAGAAAGAGTAGGAAGAAAGTCCTGGCGGACAACCTATTTCTGCAAATTAGGCAATGAAAATCCTATGGCTCACAACAGAATATTGTCTGATCCTGTGCTGTAAGATGAGCCCCCTAGGTTAGAAGACACTCAAAACATGCAGTGGCCGCAACAATGGACTTGAGCATACCAATGATGGTGAAGATGGAGCCGGACTGGGCAATTTTGTTCTGTTGTATATGAGGTCACCATGAGTCAGAGCTGACTCAACATCAGGCAACAACAATACCAACAATGTGCTGATGGGATGACAAAATTGCACAGAGGCTTTCAGAGGCTAAAGGTAGAAAGTGGCAAATGCCAGAAAATGGTACAGATTAAATTCTATTGCACAACAGAAAAGGGGTAGGAGAGTGAAAGCTGAGGCGACTCAGGGAGGACTTGGTGGAAGAGATGTACTTGAATTGAACCTTGAGAATGAGAAAGATTGGAATATGCAATGATGGAAGAAAGTGTATTTTAGCCACTGAACAAAGGCATATCACTGCCTATCCCCAGAGCTAGAGTACACAGTATTAATTTATTCACCTGTGAACTGCACTTCTTTTCTGCTGCCAGACTCTGCCTCAGTCATCTCTCCTATAGATTTAGCCCAACTTGGCAACAACAACAGAGACCAAAGGGAATTCTTCATTAATGCAATTGGATGCTTCTAACTATTTTGCTGATAACTGCTGGAAGAAAACCAGACTGATGAAGGCTCTACACTATCACAGAATACAAATCAACTTAACATACAGTTCTGGAGGAACTCTTTGAAACTCTGCAGTCAAGTAGGGAAGTTGACCACAACTGAAGTTGTTTTGTCTTTCAGGTGCAGGAAGAAAGAAAATAATGATTGAACTAGTCATATAGGGATGGCAGCTCCTCTGAAAGATTACTCTGTGATAGTTGGAAAAAAGACAGTTGTCTTCAATCGCAGCTGAAGTGGAAAGGAGATTTCACAGCAATAGCTCGTACATGAAACACAATCGACATGCTCAGAGACCTCTGTTTCCAAAGACTTTACTTTGAACACAAGAAGAAACAGTGAGTCTCTGATGGGATAATGAACTGAAAGAGAATCCAGATTTTTGCTCTCCCTTTGTTTGAAATTCAGTATACCCTCTTACTAAATGTGCTTGTACTTTTATTCCTTTTTTAAACCAAATTTATTTATAAATAAATCCCAAATGCACTTACACATACATGTAAAATTTTGCATGCATTTGTGAATGTAATTGTACCATATGTGCTTTTTTTTAAAAGTGCAGTCTTTACTTTTTCTTTTTGTGTTGGCTCTACCACTCCATCTTCCTTCTACCCACATAACACTCCACTCAAAGTAATCCTTGCCAACTACCTAATACATGTTGGTCCATATTTTCTGCAAACTTATATAATCACAATTTTTGTATTTAAGGAGTTTTACAGTAGTTTATTGTACAAAAAAGTAGGTATATTGGATGTACTTCCCTATCTTGTTTTTCACACTCACCATTCTCAGTGGAAATCGCTCCAAGTTAAATGGTATAAGTCTATTTTATGTTTTTTAGTGACTACATTATGTTTCATGGTGTGCATATATAATGCTAGGTTATCATATTTTATTCTTTGGGGACAGTCTTTAAATGCCACCAAAATAATTGCATTTTTAAATGCCTCCAAAATAATTTTTAATTTTTTAAATGCCATCAAAATCATTACATTTCAAATGTCAACAAGATAGCCTTACAAAGCATGTCTTCACATCAACCATAAATACTAAGAACCAATATAGATCTGTGGATGTTACACAGAAAAACCTGAGGCTTCCACCCTCTACCTCCTCCCATAAAAATAATCGAAGCCTTCAGCTTCACCTTCTGGGCAGGGAAACAGGCAGATAACGACGAAAGTTTAAATTAGCATTCTAAATGAAACTGGCTTTTGGCTGGTTTCCATTACCTATTCATTCAGTAGCAAAATTCTGCCTACCTGGCAGCTACTCTTTTGTATGAATAATTTTTACCTGCAGCCTACTTCTGTCAACATCCTGCTTCCTTCGTCTTCCTTTCTATATTATCCAAGGTGTGAAGCCGCTTCCCTGTTCTCTCCTTCTCTGCTTTCATCTTTCTCTGACTCAGTCATTCTCCTTCACTTCTCTTTCCCTGTACTATGCTTCCTGAATGTTCCTTTTCTCCTCACCTCGATATCTGTGGATCCCCCTCCTCATCACAACCCCTACCACAAAAATCAACCTCCAGATGGTTGTTGTTGTGTGCGTCGAGTCGATTCCAACTCATGGTGACCCTAAATGACAGAGTGAACTGCCCCATAGAGTTTCCTTTTTGTGGAGCAGATTGCCAAGTCTTTTCTCCCACAGAGCCGCTGGTGAGTTTGAATTGTCAGCCTTTCGGTGAACAGTAGAGTGCTTTATCATTTGCGCCACCAGGACTCCTTTCCTGATAGTTAAGCGGGTGTCTTAGTCATCTAGTGCTGCTGTAACAGAAATACCACAAGTGGATGGATTTAGCGAAGAGAAGTTTAGTCTCTCACAGTCCAGTAGGCTGCAATCCAAATTCAGGGCATCAGCTCCAGGGGAACACTTTCTCCATCGGCTCTGGAGGACAGTCCATGTCATCAGTCTTCCTTTGGTCTGGGAGCTTCTCTGTGCAGGAACCTCAGGTCCAAAGGACGTGCTCTGCTCCCAGCACTGCTTTCTTAGTGGTATGAGGTTCTCATGTGTCTCTGCTCGCTTCTCTCTTTTGTATCTCAAAAGAGATTGCATTAAGACACTGTCTAATCTTGTCAGCCTCATCAGTATAACCTCATTACAGTGATAGAATTTATAACACATAAGGAGATCACATATAATCTCATCATAGTGATAGAGTTTACAACACACAAGGAGATCACATCAGATAACACAATCATACAATACTGGGAATCATGACCCAGCCAAGTTGCTGCACACATTTTTTGAGGGACACAATTCAATCCATGACAGCAGGTATTAAGTTTGAATTGTAGAAGTAGTTGTTTGCTTGCTTTCCTCCTTCACGAATTTATCAAGGCCCTGAGTTCATTGTCTATATTGTCTTATTCACCTTTATGGGCCCAGAACCCAGCACGGTAGTTGATGCCTTTTGTGTGCCAAGTGCTCAGGAAACATATGTTGGGCTGACTTGACTGCATTTCTGGAAGTTGCATCACTCTTTTGTCTCACAAAGGCAGTCATGTCTATCTGATCTGTTGACCCCACATGTACTTCGGTCACCAGGACCTTGATGCTACCCCTAATGCGTCTCCCATTTTTGTTTTCTCCTTTCCATTCCATCTCCCACTCCCAGCATTTCAGTTTAGGTTCATTATTTCTCTCCTGCCAGTGCTCTAAAAAGGTTCTTCAAGTAGCCATGTAGTTTCTTGTTTCTCTTCTCTCTTATATGTTGCCAAATCTCAGCCCTGAGTTTGTTATTCCCCTGGTCGAAAAGCCTTCGGTAAGTTTCAGCTGACTGGATAAACCCAAATCTCTTAAACATGGCTTTCAAGTCTCCTCCATGCACTGGTACCAAGCTGTATTTCCAGGTTTCTCCCTATTATGCTAAGCCCTCATGTCACACTCCTAGAATACTGTCTATTTTATGTAATAGAAATTATATTTTTATGTCTTGTATTGGCAAGTATAATCTGTTTACTGTATGCTTTGTTTCCTTTTTGCACCTTAAATATGGCCTCGTCTTCTCTATCCACTGATAACTTACCCATTCTGGAAGCTCTTGAAAATCACTGTCACAGCCCACAGCATCTGTGAGGCCTGCTTTGGCTTCTTTCAGCCAGATGTGGCTCTCTCTACACTAGCTTCATTGCTTTTTTGTTTATGCCACCCCTGTGGTTCTTTTTATTATATATATTTGTGGTTTCTTTTGATATGTATTATATATATATATATATATATATATATATATATATATATATATATATATATATATATGCACTTATACATACATAGGAGCCCTGGTGGTGCAGTGGTTAAGAGCTATAGCTGCTAACCAAAAAATCAGCAGTTCAAATCCACCAGCTGCTCCTTGGAAACCCTATGGGCAGTTCTGCTCTGTCCTGTAGGGTTACTATGATTGGGAATTGACTAGACAGTAAAGGGCTTGGTTTATACATATGTATGCATATATTTGTGGTTTATTTTATTACATATATTTGAATATCAGACTATAAATCTTTTACATAGAGATTATGCCTTATTGATCTTTGTGTTTCTTGCAATATATTCTTCAAATAGGTTTCTCGAACTTAAAGAAATTGTTAAAGAGCAAGCTAACTATTTATTACAAGATCCCTAGAAACTTTGTGTCGCCTATGTATCATTTATATAAGATGACTTTGAGTCATATATATATAAATATATATAAATGATACATAGGTGACTCAAAGATTCTAGGAATCTTTAATAGGAGAACACTAAAGCCAGATCTTCATAGTTAAAAGTATAAAACCAAGAAAAAAAATTGCCATTGAGTTGGTTCCAACTCATTGTGACACCATGTGTGCAGAGTAGAACTGTGAAGCAGATTGCCAGGGCTTTCTTCCAAGGCTTTTCTGGTTGGGTTTGAACCACTAACCTTTTGGTTAGTAGTGGAGTGCTTAACCAGTTGTGCCACCCTGGGAATCCTTAGTTGAAACTATGGTATCATAAAATGCTCATTATAACAACTTTCTAAATTTATAACAAAAAGTAATCTTTACATACATATTTTAAGTAATACTTATAGATGTAGAATACTATTTTAATGAGATATCTCCTACTAATATTGTAGAATAATAAAGAATTTTGCAAATATTTTGGCATGTTCGAAATTTTCCAAGACATATTAATCCATGTGGAAATTTGTTGAAAGATGAGATGTGACGTTTACAAAGCACATAAATGCCAAGCTGTGGGCATTACTCTGCAGATTTTTTGTTCTTTCTTTTTCTCAAGTTTTAGTAAAAACAAGTTGCATTTGATCTAGGTAAAAATATGGGCTGCATAAATCTTTATTATGACAATTATTGCTTTTTTAGGATAATTTTTGAGCAAAGCAATTCACTCAGATAAATGAATTATTTTATTCCCACCAGACTTATTTGTTACAAGCAAGAATTTCACAGATCAAAGTGAATAAAAGGACAGGAAGGGTCACTTAAGATCACAGGGATGGAGAAGAGCTTTCACAATGTTTGACAAGTACCCAATTTTTTAGTCAAATTTTATTATGTAAAATTGTACCAAGAGTTAGCTTTTCAATTTATGTATGTTGACAGCTTTACTCATTTTGGGTGATCTCCGAACAATAAAACAAAACCAAAATAAATAAAAACAAGAGACTCTACCAGCTGATCTATTATTGTTCCCCTTAAATTCCTGATGTATCTGAGCCAAAGCATACAGGGACTCATTTCCTAGAGAATGTGCTGAGATTCGCCTTTGAAAACTCTCTTTGAAGTCCTAGAGATTTCACTTTTTTTACAAGGAAGATTTGGGCAATTACTGAGAATCCCATAGGTACTAGAGGTACTAGAATGAGGGGTGGGATTGAGTCTTCTTTGGTGACTCTTCCCCATATCTTAAAATAAAAGTAAGGGTGTAATTCACTCCAGTCATAAAGAGTTACTCAAGTAGGCTCTGTACATTTAAGCCAACCAACCAGTTGCCATCGAGTCAACTCAAGGCAACCCCATGTGTGTCAGAGTACAATTGTGCTCCATAGGGTTTTCCATGGCTGATTTCTTGAAAGTAGGTCACCAGACCTTTCTTCCTAGGTGCCTCTGAGTGTACTTGAACTGCCAACCTTTCAGTTAGCAGCTGAGCCTGCTAAACATTTGCACCACCCAGGGATGTACATTTAAAAAAGCTTGAGAAAAGAAGGTAGTGTAACATACCAAGATAGTCATATACTTTAAAATTAATTCAAGAGTTTTAGAAAGAGTTTTATTTTGCTTTATTTTATTTTGGTTGAAAGAATAGAATTTAGCATTAGTATACTTGGCACTGATTTCTCTTGGATCAGAAACGAAGGACCTTTTCTTTGTTCTCATTACTTAGCACAAGTTGTCTTTTTCCTCTAATGGCCTCATGGCCTTCTGCCTCACTTTGAACACAAAACAAATAAAAAACCAAAACATCTTGTACATGGAAGGATCAGTATAATTCACAAAGAACAATCCTCTTTACCCTTTCCTGAACTTTTAAAATAATGTTTTCATTTAATTGTATCAGTGTCTCATCAGACTACATATTACCAGAATGAAAATCTGAATTAAAACACAACTATAGAAAAAATTAAAACGGATATCAAGCACATGTAGTCATTACATACTTAGGTCACACGTTCAAGAATTCTTTTAATTGTAGAACTAGGCCTAGTGAAAGTAACTTTGATTTTTAATTTAAAAACTGCTTTTTGTTCAAATACTATATTTGGAAAATGATAATTTATTTAGATATCTAAAACTCTGGAAGATTTCTTATTCACATGTATTTTTTTAATTGGTGACACGTTTAGGAACCTTGCCATGTATATTCTCCTGGATGTGTTTATACAGATTGCCTGGCTTGAGCCAGAGTTTGGCTCTGCTCTGAGTAGACAGTATGATCTTAGGTCTCACTTTCCTTATCTGCACATACTAACATTCTATTAACCTATTAGTTCTAAGTTTTCTTAGGAAGGTATATGAAAAACAGATCAATCAGGGATGTGGCCCTCTGAAGATTTTGAGTAATTTACTGATATCCTTCCCTCCTCCTAAACATCATTAATATGCACATCAAACCAATTACATGTTGGACAGCAGAAATTTGCCAGACCCCATTTAGGGTTAAACTTCATTCTTATATTCTTAGAAAGGCTAGGATTTCCACATCTCTTTGAAAATCCTTCACTGCTGGTGACACCAGGTACCATCTACATGGAAAGGCTTAATGACCCAAGGTGTGAATGCACCAGCTCAGAGCAGTGCTATGCAGCATGGTCTCTGGAGAATTGACAGCCAAACTGTTATCAAACAGCCTCACTATCCCAGAGACTAGTTACATATGGCAGGTCCTAGTACAAGGCAAGGAGTCCTGGTGGTGCAAACAGTTACGCACTCAACTGATAACTGAAAGGCTAGTAGGTTCATAAAGATTATAGCCTAGAAAACCCTATGGGACAGTTTTACTCTGTCACGTGGGGTCGCCATGAGTTGAAATCAACTACCATACCATATTTGTTGCTGTCGAGTTGATTCCGACTCATAGGAATTTAGGACAGAGTAGAACTGCCCCATAGGGTTTCCAAGGAGGGGCTAGTGGATTTGAACTGCTGACCTTTTGGTTAGCAGCCAAACACTTAACCACTGTGCCTCCAGGGCCCCTGAAATCAACTAGTAGGCACCAAACAACAAAAAATAAAGTAGGATGCAATGTTTTTCCAAGTCTATGGCTTTGAGGATGTTTATGATGGGACTTTGAATTATTGCGATATACTTTTTTCTCCCCAAGTGCATAATTACTTATGTGGGGTTTTGTTTATTTAAATTTGTTCTTTGGTGCATTTGGGCCACCAGGCTTGCAAGCAATGGGAGTTTGTATTTACCTACTACTACCCAGCTGGAAAGGAGCCCTGGTGGTACAGCGGTTAAGCTCTCGGCTGCTAACTGAAAGGTCAGTAGTTTAAACTCACTAGCCGCTCTGTGTAGCAGTCTGCTTCCCTGAAGATTACAGGCTTGGAAACCCTATGGGGCAGTTCTGTTCTGTCCTATATGGTTACTGTGTGTAGAAATCCACTCGATGGCAATGAGAACCCGCTGGATGGTAGCCCAAATTAATAGACATGTGAGTGCTGAAAAACTAGGCTGGGTGTCATACAATGGACATTTCATGAACTCTCAGGGACTAATGTGATTCTTTACATTCTCAGGACTACAAGTTTTAAAACAATTCATACTGAATCTAATTTTCTTCAGACAATTCACAAATTAACTTCAGTTTTAAATTTTACATCATAAAAATATACTTGTAAACAAAAACAAACAACTCCTAAGCACAAATTATACTCCCTCTTACTAATTTAAACTATAATCACCTCCTTCTATAAACACTGGTTCTTTGTTTTTCCCTCTGACCTTGGACTGCCTCTCAGGCCGTTTGACTGTTTCCAACCCTCTCTCTCAATTTCAGCTTATCCTTAGGTGCTAATTAAAATGGCAGGTGTTAAATCGATCATTAGCACGGTTCAGCTACTCCTCTGAGCGCAGAAGTCCCTCAAGTGATTATTTGTTTTTCCCAATATAATCCTTCTTTCTCCAGATGTTTTCTCCCCTTCTTTTCCTTAGTAGTTCTAAAATGCTTCTTATTAAAGAGAAAGCAGATAACATAGCATGTCTTCCCCAGCTGTTCATCATTTATTTCTCAGGATTCCTCCCTCTGAGGAAATGATAACATCGAGTTTTTTTGTAATGGGTCAGTTTCTTATCTATTTTGAGTAGTTTGGAAACATAAAACAAGGGAAAAAATTTGCTGGACAGATTTCTTACTCTTTATTCAAATGCCATGGTACCCAAATATGTCAAGCATACATTGACACACCTACTTCTTAGCTCTGTCCCACAGCATCCGGAGGCTGCACACCATTTCCCCACACTGGGCAGGGCCAGTGTCATCAGAGCTTGTCGGGGTCCCTGCAGGGGCCACGTGAGTAGGGAGGAAACTAATGCTGCTCTTCTTGCAGCCAAGTTAGTACTGACAGCTAGCTAAGGCAGGGTGTTTAGCAATTCCTGGACTTTGAATGACAGAGTAAGAAATTTTACCACTGATGAATGCCCCTTCTGGTTCAATCTGATTTCTCTTAGGGCAGTTCTTTCCAAACTTATCTGCACACTGGACTCAATAAACCGAAACCAAACCCATTGCCATCCAGTCGAATTCTGAATCATAACAACCCTTTCGGACAGAGTAGAACTGCCCCATAGGGCTTCCAAGGCTGTAATCTTTATGGAAGCAGACGGCCACATCTTTCTCCCCCTGACCACCTGGTGGGTTCAACCACTGATCTTTCCGTTAGCAGCCAAGTACTTTAACCACTGTGCTACCAGGGATCCTTCTGAAATCAGTAGGGGACTTCAAAAAACACTGATACCTGTGCCCACCCCTAGAGATGGTGAGCTAATTAGTCTAGGATGCAGCCTGTACTTTTGAGTGTTTTAGAAGCTCCTTAGGAGAACCGAATATAAAGCAAAATTGAGAATCACCGTTTCACCTCATTTAATCTGCCATCTACATGGAGCAGGAAGCAGAATTAAGAATGAAACGTTGGCAGTTGCTGCCCAAATGAGTTATCCATTGTTTCTGGGAGTTAGAGGGGAAAGGGGAAAGCTCTGGCCTCAGACTCCATCTTTAAGATACCGTGACTCTTCCTCTTTATTTAAATATAATTCAGTTGTTACCTGGGTCTTAACAATCGGTTCAGGAATCCCTCCTCCTGTGGAAGGGATCTAGTAGTATGTAGAAAGATCTAAGAGTGCTCCTTCAACTTCCCCCACTCCCCGCTGGGAGAAAAGGCAAGACCTGCATTCTCTAGGGGCCAAGGCAAAAACCAAGAAGAGAGCCAAGACAGGCACTCCCTCCCCTACTAGTCCTGCCACCAGTCAAATTTATTCACTAAACAAGCATATGCATGAATCCCTATGCATTTGAGTCCCATGGAATAAATAGTCCCACAGGCTATTGGCAGAGTGACAGAATGTTGAATATATTACTAAAGATGGATTTTCTGGGTTTTATTTCTGGACAGACAAGGTAGTTGGGATAACCTGGAATAAGCAAGAAGTTTAGGTAATCTTGTTGGGGGTGGGGGGGAAAAAGCCTTCCCTCTGTATCAAACCGATTGGAGTTGGGTAGCAATTTCATTATTAATTAATGTGCCTACTCGTTTTACAAACATTAATTGAGCACATCTTCCTGATGAGATACAAAGTCAGGAGTCCTGTCCTTGAAACACTGACTGTTTTGCAGTTTGAGCAAATACTGTGGGGAGATGCTGCCAATGCTGAGAAAGAAGATGGGGAGTGGGGGCACTAAGAGGGAAGCAGTCACTTTTTTTTTGTAAGTATATATATATAAAAAACAGACCATTTGCCATTCCAACATTTTTTTACATACACAATTCAGTGACATTAATTACATTTATCAAGTTATGCAACCGTCACCTCTATCCATTTCCATTTTTCTTCCTCAACCTTAACAGAACCTCAGGGCTCCCTAAGCAATGACTCCCTATTTCTTCTTCCCCCTCATCTCTGATAACCACCAACAAAGTTAGGTCTCTATCCCCGCTGCCCTCCAGTCATTCCAACTCATAGTTGCCCTGAAGGACAGAGAAGAACTGCCCCATAGGGTTTCCAAAGCTATAACCTTTATGGAAGCAGACTGCCACATCTTTCGCCCACAGAGCCGCTGATGGGTTCAACCACTGACCTTTTTGGTTAGCAGCCGAGAGCTTAACCACTGCGCTTTAGGGCTCCTTTAGGTCTCTATACATTTGCCTATTATAGATGTTTCATATAAGGGAGAACATAGAATATTTGTTCTTTCATGACTGACTTATTTAACAGCAATAAGTAACATACACGGAATGTTTAGTGTTATCTAATGAAGTGGTATTCTTTTTATTCATATTTTACAGAAGAGGAAATTAAGGTACAGAGAGTATAGGGAACATAGTGGGTATCACACAGATAGTAAATGATAGAACCATGAATTGAACCAAGGCTGTTTGACCCCAGAGCTGAGTTTACACCATTCGCTTCTAGTGCCTGACTGTGAATATGTGTGCAAGTCTTTGTGATGAGATAGTTCTTTTTCCAGGTAGAACAGGGGACAAGGGTAATCCAGGAAGTAAAAGGTGAATGGAAAAGACACGAGAGCGTTAAAGAGCTTCTTTGCGTTTGGGCTTGCCATCAGTTATATATGAATTAAGTGGAGAATTCTGGCTGGATGGGAAGGCACAGCAAGAAAACATAGCCAGGGGCCACTTTGTGATGAGAAACAGTATATCATGGTACTAAAACTGGATTTTAGCCTATAAGAATTGGAGACACCTTGAATGATTCTAAGTAGGGCAGAACTTAATCCATTTTGTGTCTTAGAAATATGCAACCTTGAACTGCAGGGAGTTGAAAATGACATCAGAGAGATCAACTAGCAGACTCCTGAATTAAGCCACACTGAAGAGAAGATGAGGGTCTGAATTAAGGTAGAAATAGTAGAGAAGAAAAGTGAAGATGCAGAGACTATGTTAAAAAATTGGAATTATTTATTACTCAGATGATTAGACAAATGGGATACGAAGGTAAAGGGAGGATAGAAGGCTAGGATTATTGAATGGATGCTGGTCATATTTACCAATTCATTCATTCAATTATGCAACAGATATTTATCCAGTCCCCCCATGTGACAGACAGTGAGCAAAATGTTGGAATGTGATACCTAACAGGCCAGGCATAGTCTGTGTCTTGTCTTAAGGAGCTTAAATCCTAGGGAAGGGAAACAGTATATAAAGAGGAAAACACATAAGTAAGCAAGATGATTATAGTAGCAAGTACTATTAAAGAAATAAACAGGGTGATAAAAAAAAAAAAGTAAAGCGGATGGGACAGGAAGGCTCACGAAGACCGCTCTGGGAAAATGATATTGGAGCTGAGAATTGAGGGATGAGAAGGAGTCAGCCCTGTGAAAAGCAAGTACAAGAGGGTCTGAGACAAAGAAAACAGCAAGGATATTATCTCTGAGGTAGGAAAGATGCCTTGATCCAGAGACAGAGTTTATTTTAGGATGTTTAAAGTGTGAGGAGCCCTGGTGACACAGTGGTTAAAGGGCTTGGCTGCTAACCGAAAGGTCGAATCCACTAGCCACTCCGTGGGAGGAAGATGTGGCAGTCTGCTTCCATAAAGATTATAGCCTTGGAAACTCAACGGGGCAGCTCTATTCTGTCCTACAGACTTGACCGCAATGGTTTTGTTTTCTTTGGTTAATGATAAAATGAAAGTAAACTTAGATAGGAATGCAGAGACCAAGAGAAAAAGGAAGTTCAAGAAACCTCTAATGAGGTCTATAGGTGTGAGTAGGGAGATAAATAAGGCTGAAAGAATACAATGTTGTCTTTAGAGAAGGAAATAATTTTAGAGTTCAAGTTTTCAAAGATGTGACAATTCTGAGGGATGAAATTGTCCAGAAAGTGGCAATGGGAGTTGGTTGCTAAAAAAAGATAATGATGTATTTACATTGTTTCAGACACTTTTCTAAGTTATTTATATCCATTAGCTCGTTTAACTCTCTCCAAACCCTATAATGTAGGTCCTATTATTTTCTACCTCTCTTGGATAACTGAAGACAAGATGCGTTGTGGGATGACATCAAGGACATCATACGTGAAGAAAGCAAGAGGCCATTAAAAAGACAAGAAAGAAAGAAAAGACCAAAATGTATGTCCAAAGAGACTCTGAAACTTACTCACTCCTGAATATAGGGTAGCTAAAGTGAACAGAAGAAATGATGAAGTAAAAAGAGCTGAACAGAAGATTTCAAAGAATGGCTCAATAAGAGAAAGTAAAGTATTATAAAGAAATGTGCAAAGACCCGGAGTTAGAAAACAAAAAGGAAAAACACGCTTGGCATTTCTCAAGCTGAAAGAACTGAAGAAAAAATTCAAATCTCAAGTTGTATTATTGAAGGATTCCATGGACAAAATACTGAACAACACAGAAGCGTCAAAAGAAGATGGAAGGAATACACAGAGTAACTGTACCAGAAAGAATTGGTTGACATTCAGCCATTTCAAAAGGTAGCATATGATCAAGAACCGATGGTAGTGAAGGAAGAAGTACAAGCTGCTCTGAAGGTATTGATGAAAAACAAGACTCCAGGAAATGACAGAATACCAATTGAGATGTTTCAATAAACAGATGCAATGCTGGAAGCGCTCACTGGTCTATGCCAAGAAATTTGGAAGACAGCTATCTGGCCAACCGACTGGAAGAGATCCATATTTGTTCCCATTCTGAAGAAAAGTGATCCAATAGAATGTGGAAATTATTGAACAATAACATTAATATCACATGCAAGTAAAATTTTGTTGAAGATCATTCAAAAGCTGTTGCAGCAGTACATTGAAAGGGAACTGCCAGAAATTCAAGCCAGATTCAAAAGAGGGCATGGAACAAGGAATATCATGGCTGATGTCAGGTGGATCTTGGCTGAAAGCAGAGACTGCCAGAAAGATGTTTACCTGTGTTTTACTGACTATGCATAGGCTCGATTGTGTGGATCATAACAAATTATGGATAATGTTGTGAAGAATAGGAATTCTAGAACACTTAATTGTGCTCATGAGGAACCTGTGCATAGATTAAGAGGCAGTTGTTCAAACAGAACAAGGGTACTGTGTGGTTTAAAATCAGGAAATGTGTGCACCAGGGTTGTATCCATTCACCATGCTTATTCAGTCTGTGTGCTGAGCAAATGATCTGAGAAGCTGAATTATATGAAGAAGATTGCAGCATCAGGATTGGAGGAAGACTCATTAACAACCTGCTATGATATGCAGATGACACAACCTTCCTTGCTGAAAGTGAAGAGGACTTGAAGCACTTACTGATAAAGATCAAAGACTACAGCCTTCAGTATGGATTACACGTCAACATAAAGAAAACAAAAATCCTCACAACTGGACCAATAAGCAACGCCATGATAAACAGAGAAAATATTGAAGTTGTCAAGGATTTTGTTTTACTTGGATCCATAATCAGTGCCCGTGGAAGCAGCAATCAAGAAATCAAATGACATATTGTATTGGCAAATCTGCTGCAAAAGACCTCTTTAAAGTGTTAAAAAACAAAGATGTCACTTTGAGGATTAAGGTGTGCCTGATCCAAGCCATAATATTTTCAATCACCTCATATGCATGCAAAAGTTGGACAATGAATAAAGACTGAAGAAGAATTGATGCATTTTAATTATGGTGTTGGTGAAGAATATTGAATATATCATGGACTGCCAAAAGAACGAACAAATCTGTCTTAGAAGAAGTATAGTCAAAATGCTCCTTAGAAGGGAGGAAGGCGAGACTTCATCTTACGTACTTTGGGCATGTTGTCAGGAGTGACCTATCCCTGGAGAAGGACATCATATTAGGTAAAGTAGGGGGTCAGTGAAAAAGAGGAAGTCTCTCAATGAGATGAACTGACACAGTGGCTGCAACATTTGGACTCAAACATAGCAATGATTGTGAGTATGGCGCAGGACCAGGCAGTGCTTTGTTCTGTTGTACATAGGGTCGCTATGCGTCAGAACCTACTTGACAGCACCTAACAACAACAGCAACAACATGGATTAGGAAACAGAGAGGTTAAGAATCTTTCCCAGGATCACACAGCTAGTAAGTGGTAACCCTTGGATGTAAACCCAGGTAATCTTGCTCCAGAATCCAGCTCTTAATCACTGCACTATACTGCTTCTTATAGAATGTTTAAGTATAACATTGGAACTCAAGATGATAATAATGATAGTGCCTTTTTATTGAGCACATAGTTTATACCAGGTAACAGGTTTAATATGTTCATGTATATAATCTCTAATTCTCACAATATCCTGCTGAGGCCCAAAAATGTAAAAAAAAAAAAAAAAAAAGAAAGAAAGCAAGAAATCTAAATAGCTAGTAAGTAGCTGAGATGGCAGTGAAAATCCATTCTAACTATTCTCCCATACTTTCTTTGGAATGCACTAAAAGGTTATCTTTTTATATTATGAAGGCTTCTGGAAAGTGTTATCATCACTCAATATTAGTATCCATCTCTTTAATCACGGTAAGACTTTTTTATTGGAGTAAGGAACATCTATTAATAATTTGGAATGGAAAAATAAGACTAGATTAAATAGGACATTTAATAGCCAGAGGGAACATGAGCACATGTGGGTCAATAGGAAGATAGAATAAACAGAAATAGATTCAGAAAGCGTAGTGGTAGGACAAGAAAGGTAGGTTTTACATATTTGATTATTTCTCTAGAAATTTTGAAAATCATTTTACATGTTGCTGATACCCTACTTGAGGATATCAAGAGAATTTGGAAGGCTAGAAATCCCAACTTTCTCCAAATCATCTTAGTCCCCCACTCTAGTCAAACTTCTTCAGTCCAGCACAATTGTGTCACATCCAGTCCTATCCTACCTTTTGGGAAGAAACTGTGAAGAAGAAATTTAAAAAGAGAGAGAGAGAAGTTGGATATGTCTTACGTCTTCATTCTACTTCCTTCTTCCTTTCACTCTAGTTGATGGTCAGAGAGTTTACACACCCCCTAAAAGTTGGTGTTTTGTTGTACTAAACAAGTGTTTATTTTGTGGCCACATTTGGATGAATATCATGGAAAATTTAAAGGCTCTGCCCTTGAAACAATTACAAGCTATGTTGGTGGACGTGTTCAGGAAACATCCAGGGAAAAAAAATCCATAGACAAATAAAGCAATGCAAAGCCTAGCTGCTGCAATCCCCTGAGCAGCTTTTCCAGTTATAAAATCCATGCATGTCCTTAAACTGCATAGCATATTTTTGTGAATCCATTTCTTCAAGAAACTAGGAAATTAATTTTTCCAAACTCTCTTGCTAGACTTACTATTTTTGCATTTAACTAGTAATTTCATATTGTGACTATACCAACAATGATGATTTTCATCATTTCAAAATAAATAATCTCTTTTTGGTTACAACCTATCTTCCCAGTCTGTCCTTCACACTTCCGGTGCAGAAACCAAATCAGGTCTAAGTTTCTCACCAAAAGTTGACTTTAGCTTTCGGCTTTTCCTGTGACACTGTCTAGTCTCATCTCTGTCAAAATCCTTGTTGATGAATAAGAGGAATCATTTCCTTTGCATTTGGGAAATAAAGGGTAAAGACCAAACCCAAGAAACTAAACCCATTGCTGTCAAGTTGATTCTGACTCAGGGTGACCCCATGTGTGTCAGAGTAGAACTGAACTCTATAGAGTTTTCAAGGCTGTTACCTTTTGGAATCAGACTGGTAGGCCTTTCTTCTGAGGTGCCTCTGGCTGGGTTTGAACTATCGATCATTTGGTTAGTAGCTGAGGGCTAACTGTTTATGACCCAGGGACTTTAAAGGGTATAGAAAAGGTTATTATAAAAATGAAAATCGCTGTCCTCGTCTGTGCCTTAGACATGTAGACTAAGTCTAAAAGAGTGAGTATTGATGATCTCCAGTCTTGATGGAAAGAATACTGGAGAAGAGAATGACATACAAACACCTCGGGCTCCCCTCCACACGGAGAAGGACACAGGCTAGTCAAACATTCACTGAGGACTTTGAAAGTCAGTCTATTAATTTTGTAACTCATAATTATAGATGAGTCCTTTAACCAAACATGTCTGCTTGGGAGGGGATGAAGATGAATTCTGGTCATGACATGAGGATCCAGGCCTAAGATTAAACCTTCTAGTCTGTGATTCCCTTGACCTACAGGAGTTTGGCTTTGGACTACTTCCACTGGGTGTATCTCCATTATTCAAAACAAGCTATTCTTAAAAAGGATGCAAAAATAAAAGAAGCCACCAGGTTAATAATTTCACACTCTTTGTATCCTATTACCATGTTTAAAATGGGTCAGTTAAAGTTTAAAATAAATGCTACACCTGAAGACAATTAGAAGAGAGACATCATTATTTTGTTACTGTTTGAATCCAATTTTTAAAAACTACAAAGGGGTCATTCAGATGGCAATAAATGCATTGTAAAATCTTTTTTCCCTGACTACAAAGAAATCTGTTGTGTTGGAAGTTAGCCTCGCAAAACAATTAAGATGCTAACAAGAGTAGCAGGCAAAATAAGGGCTTGTTTCGAGCAGAATATCTAAATCTATATTATGCTTTAGTCTAATTAATATGCACTTTGCAATTGTCAGGTGGGATTTATTAGTACAAAAAAATCAAAAATCTATAAGCCAAAATTGTCAATAAAGTTAAATTATGGGCAGGTGGGACTTGATAACTATATAAATATTTTTGTGCATTTGACAAGTCCTCAAAAAGTCAACAGTATGATAACATTGAATCCAAAACAATAATGCCAGTGTGATAAGATACTAAAGCAATGCTGTCCTTCAAGCCTGATTGGCGAAAGTGGAGTTCATTTTTCAGTATCACTGTGGAGTAAAGGACCTAATTTCACCCTAAGTAAGGTGACCTTTGTCCTTGTCTCTGGAAAAATAACTTGGTGTAATTGGGGCACCTTGATCTGGGACTTCCAGGCCACACCTAAGAATTTATGATGGCCAGTGGGGGCTTGCCAAATCAGAAAAAACTAGCCTGGGAGACCGATATCAATTAGTCTCAGGAGGCATGATTTAGCTTATTGTCTTAGGCTGGGTTCTCTAGAGAAGCAAAGCCAGTAAAGCATATAAGTATAAAGACATTTATATTTATATTAAAGAAATTGCTCACGCAGTTGTAGAGGCTAGAAAGTCCCATGTCCGTGGGTCGGGCAGGAGGCTTCTGCTGATTCATGTAGCCACAGGGGCTGGTGAACCCAAGATTGGCAAGTCAGACAGCAGGGCTCTGGCTCACAGGCTGTGAAGATGGACAAATCCCAAGATAGGCAGGCAAGACAGCAGGTTAGCTGCTAGCTCAAGTCAGATGAACAGGAGCCAGCTGTAGGATCCAGAGCAAGCAAAAGCCCCTGAGCCTTGCCAGAAAGTCCACTTACATTGAATGCAGGCCACACCCCCAAGGAAACTCTCTTTCAACTGATTGGCTACTCACAGCAGGTCTTATCATGGAGGTGTTCACATTATTGAAAATCTCATCATGGAGGTGATTATATTATTATAGGACTACAGACGACATCGTAACTGCCAAACCTTAATGATCACACTTATCATGCAGGACTGGCTGATAAAAGCCCTGAACATTGAGACTCAGAGAGATTCCTGGTTGGTGAGAATATCTGCTCTTGGGAGGGTGGGATTGCGTGTCCCTTGCAACATGGAATCTTCATGTTGGACACCCTCCCATACCTCGTCCTATGCGACTATTCCTTTGTGTCCTTTTTGGCTGTAATAAATCTGTAGTCATAAGTATGGTATGCCCTTTGCCATCAAGTCAATTCTGACTCATAGTGACCCTATAGGATAGAGTAGAACTGCCCCATAGGGCTTCCAAGGAGTGGCTGGTGGATTCAAACTGCTGAACTTCTGGTGAGCAGCCAGGCTCTTACCCACTGTGCCAACAGGGCTCCAAGTATGGTATACTGTCTGTGAGTTCTGTGAATTATTGAACCCAAAGGGACAGTAGGAGCCAGCAGGTCAGAAAGTAAGGGCATCATATGGACTTCCAAGCTCGTAGCTGGTGTCCTGAAGGGGTAGTAGGAAGACAACCCTGAATTTGTGGCCAGCAGGTCAGAAGGTTGGGGTGTCATGTGGACTCCCTAAACTTGCAGCTGGAGCCTATTTGTCAGTCTGAAGGATTATGTCCTTTTAACTTGTGATGTCTGAATTAGCTCCAGGTGGCTAGAGTCAGAGATAGAGAGCATGGCACGGACAGCTGGCAATGAGGATGGAGGAGTGGGAATGTGAGGACAGGATCAATTTCCATATTTTGGAGATTGGATTCATGCTGATCCTTACTTCGCAAAAACTATGAATTAGGAGAAAGCCATTCTCAGCACTGAGCTGGGAATAGCCTGGTGGAACTTTGGGAACTAATCATGGCTGCATACTGGGAGGTTCTGAGAAGCCCCAAACCTGACCACCGAAGCTAAATGGGCCAGGCTCAGATTCTGGAGAGTCATAACTAAGCAGTGATAGAGTGAGGCTCTCAGACAACAGAGGAGACCTACAGAAATCCAGCAGGAGTTTACAGGATGCCAACCATATGAGCTTGGGCTGGTATTGGTTAGTTTATTGGTCTAGATATTCAAGATATTTTTCGAGGGTCCGTGGATCATGTCCGGTAGTAACTGTGATCCATTTGTTTAAAATATATAGTTGTTGATTTGGGCAGTCACTGTTCTCATTAGTAGTTTCTGTTGTTGTCTTTTTCAAACACATCAGATTACATAAGCACACATTTAAAAAATACTTTTGTTAAAGCAACCAAGTCCATATTATAAAATAATTTTTTGTTTATTTATATTTACGTATACTGCTGTATTTTTATGCAAATAACATGTGCCTTCTACATTTGTTTGCCAACCGTGCCCTCTCCTCATGAGGTATTTTCATAAGTGCCAGTACGCTAATTTCTTTTCACATGTTGCTGTTAAAAAAATTAGTATAGCACACTTCCAAAATATGGTAACTGTGAAGGAACTCTGAGCTTTTTCTGGATAATTTTAAATAATATTCAGAGGTAACTACAGTATAACTAGATTACCTGGCCAGGAAGCTAGGGTAATAGCCAGACCCTGGGAGGTCCATGAGAGCCTGGGACTGTTCATATTTCAGACTTCTCATTCTTTGCTTCAGGAACTGCATTTCCAAAATAGAGATGAGTAATTAAATTTCTAGGACCACTGTACTTTATGCCTCTCTGTTTCTAATGATGTTTATACAAATCATCACGATAGTGAAAACAGGATGAGATCCAGCTGCATGGCTCCTTTGAGAATGGGCTCTCCTCTAAAAATAGTAGGATTCATTTCTTAAAAGCATCATGTTTGTAGGTTTGGCTTATCGACAAGAAGATTTACTGAGAAGAATAAAAACATACTTTGTGTTCCAACCAAGCCCAGATGGGGCTGGCTCTTCCTACTATGAAAGCACTTTCTTCAAGATGAACATAGCTACCTGATTGGAGGGTGCTGATTATCTTTTCCACCTTGGCAAGCTTTTGGTGTTTAGCAGTTGAATGCCTACTCTATGTGGGCTACCTCCTCCCACTCCACCCTTTAGAAGAGTACACATTTGTTGTACTTGTGCTTAGAACTGCTAATGAGATGTTGGTCGATGTAACTAATTAGCAAGCATATAAAATTAATTGCATTGTAATTAGTTAATCAAAGACAATGTTCACTTGATACATATATCTTGCTCTGTAAGTGAATTTATATGTGATGTATACATACATTGATAACTAGCAACAACTACATATATATATATATATATATATACATATATATATATACATATATGTATATATTGTCTTAGGCTGGGTTCTCTACAGAAATAAAACCAGTGAAGCATATATATATATATATATGTATGTATATACACAGAAAGAGATGTATCTCCAGGTAATGGCTCACATAGTTGTAGAAGCTGGCAAGTCCCAAGTCTGTGGGTCAGGCGTCAGGCTGGAGACTTCTGACTCACATAGCTGCAGGGGCTGATGAACCCAAGATCAGCAGGCAATACAGCAAGTTACTGGCTCAAGTCCCAAGAACCAGAGGTCAGATGATGACAAACCAGATGCAGGGTCCAGAGCGAGCAAAAGCTGGCAAGCTTTGCCATAACGTCCATATGTATTGGATATAGGCCAGACTCCCAACGAAACTACCCTTACAACCGATTGGCTGATCACATCAGATCACATCATGCAGATGATTACATTATATCACAAAATGGAAGGTAACTGCATTATTATGTAACTGCCAAACTACATCATTGCATAACTGTGAAACCACTGAGAATTATAGCCCAGCCAAGTGAACACACAACCTTAACCATCATATATATATACATATGTGTATATATATATATATACACATATGTATATATCTATATACCCTATATATATATATATATCATCATATGTGTGTGTGTGTGTGTGTGTGTGTGTGTGTATAAATTTGCCTTTGAATCTAGTCCAACTCCTGGTGACCCCATGTGTGCAGAGTAGAACTGCTTCATAGGGTTTTCAAGGCTGAGACCTTTTGGAAGCAGATCACCAGGCCTGTCTTCCAAGAAGCCTCTGGGTGTTTCAGCTGCCAACCTTTTGGCTAGTAGTCCAGTGCTTAACTGTTTGTGCCACCTATATATGGCATAGATATATGCTTATACTCAAATATGAGTGTAAGTCAAAAAGTATTGCCACAAAGTCATAGAAACCTTTATTAAACAAAAATGTCAAAATGTGAAGCTATTGTTTCTCGACATATCATCCATCCAGGTCTATACACTTCTGAAGGCGATGTTTCCATCTCTCTAATCCTTCCCTGAAGAATTCCGAGCTCTTTGATTTACACCATGTCAATCATTTGGCATCCTCGAGGAACTTAAACCATGCTCCTTTTAAATGTTCTTTGAGTTTTGGGAACAAAAAGAAGTCCGAAGGGGCAAGATCAGGGCTGTGGGGTAGATGGGGTAAGGTTTCCCAATGAAATTCTCATAGGATAGCCCTTGCCACCCTCGAAGAATGAGCAGGTGCATTGTCGTGATGGGAAAAAAAATTCCTCTGTGTAACTTTCCCGGCCTTTTTCTCATCAATGCAATTTTCAATTTTCTTTAAACTTTACAATAAGCGCCTATGATTGTCCTGTGTTCTTCAAGAAAATCTATCATGATTACGCCTTTGGAATGCAATAAAACAGTTGCCATAACCTTCTGAGCCGTCTTCCCTCTCTTGGCTCATTTTTGAGGTTTTCCCGACCTTCCTTAAAACGCTTGATCCATCTAAAAAGTGTTGTTTTATGTAAGGGGAAGCATTCCCATAAATTCGTTGCAAAGCTTCAGTGATTTGGGAAGATATCCACCTGAGTTTTGTTAAAAATTTGATATTAGCCCTAACCTCAAAATCTTTTTTTTTTTTCCCCCTTGGCACAAAAATATCCTTGTTTTGAAGGCACCCTAACGAGACTAAGGTAAGTGTGTTACTGACCAACCTTTTCTGTAGCCATCCACTGATCGCACAGTCATGTTTAAACATGTTTTGTTTGGAATAAACCTGTGCATGAATGAACTTGACTCTAGTAGCAACACTTTTTGACTTACCCTAGTATTTTCTGCCTCCAAAAATGTATTAAACTATACTCAAGATATGAATAATGCCACTTACTTTATGAAAATTATTGTTAGATAACTGTACCTGATGGATCGTAAGATTTTTATCAAGCAATATACTGTGAAATCTTGCTAGAAGTGCAAGTCATGAATCACGGGTTGACATCTGCAAAACTCATACAGCTAAATTAGAGGCTTTTGAAAATGGGACACAGTATTTGCATGTATAACCTTATTCTTCTTTCCTTTGTCGCATTCAACTTTTCTTCACATTTTTCTCTGCTTGTCTTGTTGTTCAATATTTTCTTCGCTTGGAGTGGCTGGCCCTAGTAGAAATGTGACTTGAACACTTTTCTTTAGCTCTTTTCGCCTCCATCCTTACATTAAATCTGCTCACCTGGATGGATCCTGGTTCTCAGGCTGTCTCCACTCTGGGGACTCACTCAAGCTTTGTGTCCAAGAGTACTGGCCAATGTCCCAGACCCTCACTGGCCCATTAAAACTCACTCATCCTAAATCCTCTTCTCTCAGGGATCCTGATTCTTAGCGATCTGCTCCTGTGACCTTGAGAACCCCTGTAACAGAAGCTTTCTGAAGAGCATGAGCTCAATAAAAGAAGTGAACCAAATGGTGAGAAGTTTAAATGTAGGCCCCAGTTTATGTATCTCCTAAGGGCACGTAAATGACCATGTTTCACATGAGCACCTCCCAGATACTCTGTCTTCCTATCATCACAAAAATTGCTCTTCCTATTTAAAGAATATTCACGAAAATGGATATGAGGGTTTATTTTTTTCATAAGGGACACTGAAGTTTTCAATAGTGGCTACTACTGCCCATGCCCAATTCTGTATTTCACAACCCCCTCTGGACCTCAGAACCTGCCATGTATTGAATGTAAAAGAGGAAGACAGGAGATCGTTACAGGGATTATGTGGTTGATTTGAAATGATTCCATAGAACTTTGCACCTTGTGAACGTTCAGGCTGTTGTGCAGAGCATTATCAGCACAATTCCTGTTGAAGCACCATTACATGAATCATGATGTGATTCTTAGCCACACAAAGGAAAGCCAGTGATGTGGAGTGACATCATGACTCTGAGCTTTAGGTAATATCAGGCTGGACATGCTTGCCATGAGTCCATAGTCCTGCTAACAATATTATCATATGAAGATCCAATTAGTGCTGTTAGTTTTCTAAAGCAACTTCCAATATTTGTTAGAGCTACCTTAAATGAATTATTATGGTGTATTCATATTTCATTCTAAGCACCATATTAGCTGAAATTTACCCAGCAATAAAATATACGAGTTTCTATGGAAATACTACTACAGTATTAAACCAATGATACTTCCTTGCACCAAAAAAAATTAATTAACTCCTGTAATGTTTTATAACTGTCATTGTTTGTTGGTGGCAAGATATTTTAATCCTAGTTTTGGCAATATTATTACCTTTTATTTAGAAACTAAAATATAGTTGGTTTTTTTTTTCAGTCTATGGACTATACCCATAAAACCCATTGCCGTGGAGGCAATTCTGACTCATAGAGACCCTGCAGAACAGAACTTCCCCATAGGGTTTGCAAGGCTATAAATATTTACGGAAGCAGACTGCCACATCTCTCTCCCACGGAGTGACGGGCAGGTTCAAACTGCTGACCTTTTAGTTAGCAGCCAAGTGCTTTAACCACGGTGCCACCAGGGCTCCTCCTACGGATAATACAGGTTACTTATTTCTTTAAGAGTATAATTGCTAATTTAAGAAAACCACTACAAGTGTGTAAACATCAGGGATGTTCCAGGACAAATGAACAAAATACTTCTTGAAGTTATTGATGCACATGAAGCAATGATATAATAAATAAGGATAATCAGGTTGCTCTTTGAGAGTTAAATTGCTAACATAAGATGTGATTAGCCCAGAGATGGGATTAGCCATTTCTGGAAATAGACGAAAAGCTCTCTATAAATAGATGACTGAAAAGATTGGGAATCCAAAATTTCAATCAAGATGGTAAGGTGGAGCAGTATTTGGGTGGCAAAACTGGATTGTGTCTTTAATTTGTTAAGTGGAACACTGGTCAATATCACTACACAATTTAGATATAGACTTTGTGTTCAGAAAAGGAGTGACCAATACAGATGATAAAAAGGGAAACTCTAACAGCCAGAAACTGGCAATAGCCATCAATGTACCATCTAGAAGAGTGGGAAACCTAACTAAAGACATAATCAGTCCCGGCTCGTAGTAGTTGGGGCCTTTTGATGAAGTAAATCATTCAGGCCACATTGGCTTACAGCCATGAAGCATTCAAATAGCATAGCTTACTCTTCTACCTCTCCTTCTGCTAATAGTTTTATTTTCCAAATTGCTTAAAAATGCTCTAAGCTGGTGAGACAATGCTTTCATTTATTTATTCATCCACTTATACATTCATAAAACAAATACTTACTGCCAAACACTTCTGTATCCTCTGGATTGCAGGAGAAACCTGTACTTACACCCAACAGAACCCCTTGCACCATGTTTTTGGTTGAATCTGTCAATAGACACATTCACATGAGATTTGGAAGGTTCCAGAGAAGGAGAAGTCATTATTCTCCAGCAACCATTGCTGGAAACCTCGAGGATGCACAGCTGAAGTAAAGTTCACAGAAGTTTCCAGCTGAGTGAATGAGGACTGTCCTTTGGTGCTGCAGGCAGCTGGCTTTGGTGGTAGTAACTTCAGTGGCCTTTGCTTCCATAGACCTTCCAACACTCGTGTGAGCCTCTAATTTCTATATTAAAACGCTTCTTCGGTAACATTCTCAGAGCAGCTTCTGTTGTCTTTACCTAGTCCTAACTAATGTAAGTATGGTTTGAATTTTTTTTGTCATGTAGATTTATCATTTTCATTTTCAGTACAGGAAGCTATATTAGTCTAGGTGAAAATTATACATGAGCAGGTTGATTTTTTTCCCTGAAATACACATGCTTTTAACAATGCCCATATAAACAAAGGTGTATGTCAAAGAGAAGCAGATAAAAGTCTTTCTTTTTTTTTCAACTCTTCTATTTTACAAACACCAGTTGATTAAAAACACATTCTTGATGCTTAAAAGGGTAGGCCAAACAAAGATATAATGAATTTTAAATAGTGTTTATTTTACCATGACCTGTGAAATTTATGTTCCACAAGAAGTAAGGGAATCCCTTGAGTACGTTATTTAGGGAATTCTCTTTCACAAGTTGCAGAGAAGTTTGTAGTATTTCAGGAAATAGTTTAATGCCATCTCAAAAGAGACTAAAATTCTCTGTCAAGTATGAATGTTTTACGATTTCAAGCTGTCAGTAGACTGTTTTTTCCCACTGGGTTTTAGGAACTGTCTACCCAGGCTGGAGATGTTTGTGTTGCTTTGTGTTGGGAGAAGTTTGAAAACTTCATTCTTTTGTTTTTGAAAGGAAGATAGCAACACAATCAAGCATCATTATTATTCCAGACTCATTTCCCACATGTTAGAAACATCATGGATGAGATTTATGATGATCATATAGGAAAAAAGGCTGAAGTAGACCAGATCTGAAAAGGATGTGGTAATCAGAGTATGCAGATGGGTTTAAACTCTGCAGGAGAAAACGCCCCATTAGCAGTTCAGCAGTTGAAGACACTTCTGTGAAGAGCAGATGTGCTCTGTTCTTTACTGAATATGGTGAATGCTTGAAAGGACTTGTAAGGAAAAACAGTTGGGGATATTTATCAGTTTATAAGCCAATATGGCAATAAGATGATTAATTGTGGAAAATAGATCTTGGATTTTTTTCATTTAGCTCAAAGAAGGCCTTCGCCTCCATTCTGTCCTTGCCATGCACTTGGGATTATTTCTGGGCTTTCTCACTGAGGTTAAAATTAAGCTCAGCCATCTAGAGCACTTTCCCCCACCAGAGCATAAAAAGAACTTCACGAACATGACCTTGCTGAAGTGGTTGACCAAATTATGATAAAGGGATCACAAGTCAGGAAAAGTCTTGCTCATAATCAAAAACTCTCTTCAACTTTTTAGTTCTAAACTCCGAAAATGCTAACCTAAGATGTTACTGAGTGGGAGTTAGGACGTTCATAGCTCCTCCAAAATGTGTTGTCTTGGAGTGAGCAAGGAAATTTCCATGCCGTCTGTCATATGTATCCTCAAAACCAATCACACGCCATGCATGTTGCATACCACTCTTTATGTGTCTATGTTATCATTTTTCTTCAGATGTCTAAAGACAGCACGTTTACTCATGGGCTCCCACTTCCAGCTGGCCTCTATTCCAATTTAATGCTACTGTTGGTCTGTATTTTAAACAGCCTTGTTTGTCATTTCCAAAGTCGATCAGTTGGAGGAGGAAAACTGTTACTGATGTCCAAATAGTGTACTGCATTTTGCTTTGCATTATTCATTTTCATTATTCATGCCATTGTGCATCTCTTGGCAGAGAGCAGGGCACTTTGAAAATTACATGCCCAGTGCTGTGGGTGTCATTGAAAACAAAAAATGATTTTCCTAGAGTTTGATTTCATTATGACTCATCTAATCCGTGTCAGGTTTTGAGCCATTTGACCTATGTGGATTTGCATAGCTAATAGTAAATCTAAGGGAGGAAAATAAAAAACAAAACAAAATTCTCAAGCAAGTTGCAAAGAAAGGAAATGATCTAGAAAACACAATGTGTGGAGGGCAAACCCATTGTGATATCAGTTCCTTTCATTGATGAGATATAATGTTACCTCCCATCCTTCATGCACCATTAATTAACCACATGAATCTGGAAACCCTCCTTCTTTACTTTGGACTGAGAAAATCACCGGGAGGAAGGTTGAGGTGTGGGAGTGCTCCACTGGGAGTAGCTTTGTCTTCCTTGTGAGGTGTGGGCCAATCTTTGGCCAACCAATTTCCAAGGCGCAAAAGGTCAAACCTGTTTGCATTTCTTAGAACTGGTCTTCAAATTTCATTTTTGTGAAAACGTTTCAGTTATAGATAAATGTCTGTTACAGAAATACTGCAGGTATCTTTTCTGTGTCAGTCTCACCGACTCTAATTAAGGTTCAGAAGAATCAGAGCTATACATTTGTTTTTTTCCGTTAGCAGAATTTCTGTTTTGATGATTATTTCAGAATTGCCATGGTCTCAAATCGTCTAACTTTTTGTAGTTCCCTTTGATTTTTCAGCTTCAGTACAGAAAAGATCAATTTCTTCTCTTTGAGGGCTCACGTTTCCCTGGCAGTCACCTTAAAGCACCTTTGGTTCTTGCTTTAATCATGGCATATTTTTCCTCTTTCTATGAATATTTCTCATCTCTCAAATTATTGTAGAAATTCTGCCTTGCTTGTCGTTTTATCTGTTTGCCCAAAGGAGAATATCTATATTCTCAATGGAAGGTGCTGCATGGTAGCATGTTTTCTACAGGAATTCAGATTTAAGAGAATGAGAGAAAATGAACATGTTATTGAAAACAGCCATGTTTATACATGGGCAGGTAGGTAACTACCTATGGGAGGTGATTTCATCCATTTAATAAAAACATTTTTTTGTACGTATCACGAGCCCAGCATCATGCTAGGTGCTGAGAAGCAAACGTGACTAAGGCACTTTTTCTGCCGTCAGAGCTGGTGAAGGGAGAATTGCCTTTCCAAAGGGAATTACCTGCCGGGCAATAGTCCTGTAGTAAAAGTGTGCATATCGAGCGTACTATAAACAGCAGAGAGGCTGCTCTTTCCTGACATTCCTTTAATGGGGTAGGCAGTGGTGGTTGAGGAATTTAACACTAAAATCGAAGAAAGCTGAAACAGTCGCATAAGATACAATAATGTTACTTAATCTAAGGGACAGATGATCTATGTACAGTCTCTGCTTTTAATGACTGAGACATGTGGGCACCTGGCTTTTAAAGTGACATTAGCTCATCGGCTCAAAGTAACTGATGTTCTCATCTCCAGACTGACTGGTAACCAAAACCAAATGAAACTTGTTGCAGTTAAGTTGATTCCAACTCATGGAGGCTCCATATGTTAGAATAGAACTGCTCCATTGGGTCTCCTTGACTGTAATCTTTATAGAAGCAGATTGCCAAGGCTTTTTTCCACGGAGGCGCTGGACGGGTTTTGAACCTCCAATCTTTAGGTTAGAAGTCGAGTGTAAACTGTTTGCACCACCCAGGGACCTATTGATAAGGGACATTAATAACTGCATACACATTTGAAGACCAAAAAATGGAAAAAGTGGGGGGTATGTGAAAAGTGGGGAAGACGCAAGAAAATGAAGGGGTGGGCAAGGCAATAACCTCTTTTCCTCTTTTTCAACAACAACAAGACAAAACAGTGTCTACATTAAATTCTTTTCTGACAATAGCAGTAGATCTGCACGTAAGAAACAAGAAAGGAGAGGCTGAAGGATTTAATAGAACTTTATCTACTCTATAATTCTGCCTAAGGCCAAACTTGTTTCAAAAATATAAAAGACTTGGACCTCACACATTGTTAAGTGAAAAATGGTTTGCTGATAAAATGTGATCCTATTTAAATGAAAGTGTGTAAATACTGTAAATGCATATGCAATTTATAAAATTGCATTCTTACATGTGATAGAAAATATACATACTATTTAAATGTATGAAGAGATGCCTAGAAGCTAATTCTCAAAAATATAACAGTGATTCATTTGTGTGTTAGAATTTGTGGGGAGTTTTTACTTTCTTCACTACACTGCTTGGTTTTCCTTCAGTTTTAAAAAGTGCATTTAAAAAATGCAACACTATTCTCCAGGTGGAGCCCTGGAGGCACAGTGGTTAAGAGCTTGGCTGCTCACCAAAATGTCGGCAGTTCAAATCCATCAGCCACTCCTTGGAAACCCTATGGGGCTACTCTGTCCTATAGTGTCGCTATGGGATTGAATCAACTCACTGGCAATGGGTGTATATCAGGCAGTGTGCTACACTCTGAATATATAAAATAAAGCAAGCACAGATATAATTTTTGCCCTTATGAGCATATTTCATTTTTAATAACCGGAAATAACAACATAGATAGCTGGAAAGACAGAGCAATCGATAGTGTTTTAACTCAAAGCTATTCAGTATAGTCTAGGGACACTTTACCAAGAAATAGTTGAGAGGTGTGAATCTGCATGACGTATTAGAACAGTCCCATATTGCAAGGAGCCTGAAACCCTAAGAAATCAGAGTGAGTCTTTTAGCATTAGGATAAACTCCACCTCCAAGAATTTTTTACCTGTTTGTTTGGGTTGGAGATTTCCTCTGTGGTTAAAGAAGTTTCTGTCTGCTTGCAGGTAAATTTTTGTTTATGTTCAGTTTTTTGCTTTAGTTGAAAATGGGAGAAAGTTGGCCTTGATAAATAGAAGTGAGTTAGAGAAAATTTATATAAATTGCAAATTTTATGAAGCAATTTATAAGATTAATCGAAGTGATATAAAAATACAGGGTAAAGCTTCATTTGCATTGTTACAACAGAGAAGATAATGGAAAGATTAAATTAAAAGGCCAAAAACAAGAAACATGACTGAACATGAATTATATATCAGAATTATTTTCCCAGGGGAGACATGTAGGCCTCAGAGCTAAAACTATTTGCAAAGTACCTACTTTCTTTATGAAACTAGCCCTTTGAGAAATGCTTTAAAACAAAATGTTTGTAGTTACATTCTTTAGAAAAATGTTAATATGTATTTTTAAAGAAATATTCGTGTGTAATCATTTTAATAATGTATCAAAATTGATGTCCTAAATCTTGTGTTATAATTCAGTGAAGTTTCTTTTTAAGTTCTGGAATTAGCAACTTTGTTTATCTCAAATGCTTTGGGTTATATGTTTGTTTCATTAAATGATAACAATGTGAATGAGAAAAAAAATAGAACAGGATGAGAAGTCGTGATAAGAAAAAATATGAGCTCAGATTCTAGGAAAGCAGTTATTTAGCAAATGTTTCAACCTGAATCTTTCATTCTACAAAACATTTTCCCATAGTCAACAGCCTGTAATCATATAAAGCCACCATTTATTAAGCATCAAAAGAGTACCAAGGTTTGGGTTAGAGAATGTCCTGGCCCTCCAAGGAACTTAATTTGTAATTAAAGATTTTTAAAAATAAATTATATAATTTTATACCTGAATAAAATAAAAGTACATAGAGATTCTATACATGACATTAATAGTCTAGAAATGTATAAACATAAATAAACAAACACAAGGGTAGTTTATCTGTAGAGCGCTAGTGGGTAGATTAAACTTAGTTATATAAAGCTTCTTTGAGGAGAAATAATTTAAGTAAATTTCCAGGAATGCTTTCCCCCCCTAAATTGAATGGAAATTATACTTGTAAAATTTACACTAAACCACCATGACTCACAGGATGCAATCAGAATGCAAAGGTATTTTTCCCCTATTGTTATTAAAACCCACTCTGAGGGACTGTATTTTTTTTTTTTCTTTCTTTTGGATAAAAAATTTGTAGTGGTTCTATGACTTTTGGGGCTATTCAGAAAATCCAAACGTCCTTTGATTAATTGCAAAAAAAAAAAAAAAAAAGCCCTCAATTTAGTAATTGGTATGTAGTCCAGTGTAATAATTGAAACTCTGAACTTTATGGCAAGTTTAAGTTTCTCCGTGCCCTTAGCTTGACCTGCAGGTGAGAAGGGGGCTATGGTAAGCTTCTCATCTAGGTTACTGCCTACTCCTTCTGACCCTCCTCACTCAGCCTATGGTTGCAGCCTGGCAAGGACAGATTTTACTTGACTGAAATCCGTGGAATCTGGCATTGGATACTTCTGGCCATGGCTGGTGTTTAAACTGAATCTTGTCCTTGTTGATGGTCTTCTTGGGGATTACTCGCTAACTTCAGGGCCCCTGATATGGGTGGTGCCTTTCCTTTGGTGGCATCAGAACACTCCTACCCCTAATTTTGTACTTCCATCCTATTTTTGCTATGGCTTCCTTGCCCAGCAAGGAAGCCCTCCAGGAAAATATTATTTAAAACAACTCTGAGCTGACATCCCTCTTACTGGTTACATATCTGGTCTTGGGGAAGCACACATCTTTGACTTGCCATTCAAGGAGATGGAGATTTACCCCAAGCGCAGCCCTCTGCTCTGGTGCCACATGCTGCTTCAGCCAGCATCTCACCCATGAGTCAGACATCCATCCACTGTATCCTGACACATGTATCTGGGTAATACATATCACATTCTCCAAGTGATCTCCTTGAAGGAGAGTATCCCCTCACAATGCATGAGATGAGAAAAAAGCCACCCTCACCTCTTAAGGGAAATGGGTTCTGAACTCAAAACCCTTACAGTTCTTTCCAAAGTAAACCTCTACTTAATTTCCATCTTCCTGTATTCTTCTGCTTTAGTTCTTTAATATCTTTAAAGATGGCTATAAGTAGCCAGCATCAGAAAATTATGATTTTGATGACCTCTTCTGACCTTACTGTTAAGGTGGTGTAGCATAGGAGTTTGTTGACAGCCTCAGCTACAATTGAGTTAGAAAGTCCCTATTTTAATATCCTGTTAGGAATATATTTTAATATGTTTTTGTTGTTTTTACTGCCGTTGAGTCAATTCCAACTCATGGCAACCCCACATGTGCAGAATAGAACTGTTCCATAGGGTTTTCAAGACTGTGACCTTTCAGAAGCAGATTGTCGGGCCTGTCTTCCGAGGTGCCCCTGGGTGGGTTGGAACCACCAGCCTTTCAGTTAGTAGTCTACCGCTTAACCGTTTGCATCACCCAGGGACTCCTATATTTGTGTAATTGTTATGTTATGAGTGTATATGTGTATGTGTAATGTGTACGTGTGTGTATGCCCTCTCTCTCCCTCCTCCATCCCCCTCTCTCTCTCATACACAATTTGTCTGTATCAATACATTCTCTTATTATACAAGCATTACTGGAGCTGCTTCTCAATGAAACCCCTATGTCAGGCACTGGGGATGGAAAATGAGTAAGGCCCAGTCTTTTCTGTAATGAGGATCTTAGTCTGGTCAGGGTGATAAACATAAAAGCAAATAAATACAATGCAAAGTGAGGAAAGCTCTGTTAACTACTTGATGAACAAGAAAATTAGGAATAATTGAGTTGAGGGTACAGCCAAAGAAGCACCATTAAACCAGTGGTAGGTCAGGGTAAGGATGTTTAACTTAGTGGACTGTAATTAAACTCTATCCTAAAGATAGAAAAGCATTCCTGGAGCTACTGAAGAAAATAAGTGTGTAAAATCACTTTTGTGTCATTATATTGATCTAACATTTAGTGCTATGTACTTCTTATGGAGCCCTGGTGGCGCAGTGGTTAAGAGCTCAGCTCAAATCTACCAGCTGCTTCTTAGAAACCCTATGGAGCAGTTCTACTCTGTACTATAGGGTCACTGTGAGTCAGAATTGACTGGACAGCAATGGGTTAATTCTTGTTTATTCTTTTAACCACTTTAAGTGTGCAATACACTTGAAAATGTCTCGCTTGGCACATCTTACCATAGAGATTTTAAGAAACCAGCCTAATCAAACAGCTGTATATGTTCATCAAGAATAATATTATTCTCTCAAATAGAGACTGTTTTTGGTAAAACTGTATTGGAGAGATAGCTTAGTTCAAGTCTCCACATATAAACGTTTTGTTTTTCATCAAAATTCAGTAAAGAGGATCTGAAGTGAGTGTCTTATGATTGTGCGGATGAAAATGTGCAAACTCCAAGAAAAATCAGTTCAATTGTAAGGGAAATGCTTATATGTTGAAAATCTACTCAGAAATGGAGCAAACATTGGGGTCAAATAATACTCTTCAGAAAATAAAATAATGATCAAAAAAAAAAAGAAGGAAATAATTTTTTTTTTCATTTCTACATGTCAGTGAAATTGAGTCCAATTTTTTTTTTTCAGATAGTTAAAACCATTGTTTTCCATGAGTTTAAAATAGCAATATTTTCCATGGCCTGTACTACTATAAGAAATGTTAATATGTATCGATTATAAATACCACTGTCTACTCAAATTATTTTTACATGTATATGTGCTGACTAATGTTAACACTTTAATGTTTGGCATTAATCTTTCATCAAAGATGCTATCCCATGGTACACTTTGATGTGGAAGGCAATTATCAATGGTTCAGATGGTAATGACATAAAAAAATGCAGGCTACATTTTCTTATTTGCTTCAGGTTTAAGAGTAAATTTACTATGTTTATTGTCCTAACTTGAACTGGTTTGGTTGTCTGGGGATTTGCTGGAGAATTCACAGGATTTTTCCAGATATTTTAGGGTTGACTACAAATTAAAACCACATCTGTTTATACATCCTGACAGTAATTCTTAACAAGAATTCCAAGAGAACAGTTTTAGTAAACTTGAAATATGTAGAGAATTAAGATAATAATATGAGAACTGAGAATGATGGGGTTTAAAGACCCCAAACAAGCTGTGTTTAGGCTCCTAGTCTCTAACAGACTGGGAGTAGCCCCACACCTTGTTTAGAATGTTCTACTTCTCTGCTTAAACATCAGTATACACAACAACCAGGAGCCATGGTAGTGCAGTGGTTAAGCCCTTGGCTGCTAACTGAAAGGTTGGCAGTTTGAACCCAGCAGCTGCTCTGCAGGAGAAAGATGTGGCAGTCAGTTTCAGTAAAGGTTTACAGCCTTGAAAACCCTATGAAGCAGATCTACTCTGTCCTATACGGTTGCTATGAGTCGGAATCAACTTGATGGCAATTTTTTTTTTTTTTACACAATAACTGCAAACTAAAGTTTATTGGGTTTCAACCCATAAATGAAAATACATTATTGTTGTTATTAGTTGCCATCAAGTCTTCTCCAACTCATGGTGACCCAATGTACAACAGAACAAAACTTTGCTCAATCCTGCATCATTTTCACAATTGTTTGTATTCTTGAGTGCATTGTTGCAGCCACTATGTATTTTGAGTGCCTTTCAACCTAGGCTACTCAGCTTCCAGCACTATATTGGACAATATTCTATTGTGATCCAAAGAGTTTTCATTGGCTATTTTTTGGAAGTAGATTGCCAGGCCTTTCTTCCTAGTTTGTCTTAGTCTGGAAGCTGACACCCATTCACCATGGGTGACCCTGCTGGTACTTGAAATATTGATGGACTAGCTTCTGGCATGGTAGCAATACACTAGTCACCACAGTATGACAAACTGATAGACGGGTTGTGGGAAAATATATTGCAGCATATGAAATTTGTTTTCTATGTAAAATGAAAAATACACCAGGGAATGGATTTATATGGTACTCTGTAACCTGCTCATGCCCTGCTCCGCTCCTTTCAGAGTCCTTTAGGAAGACCCTAAAGGTAGCACACATTGAGGTGCTAACCTCTGGCAGAGATGACGATGTCACTATTTGCTACGGTGACATAGTCTTGTAAAATTCAACAGAACAGTTTTTGGAGAGCAGGACAGAAATTCACCTATTCCCTAAGTGGAACACACGTGGCTAAAATGATACAGTAAAACCAGCTGTATCACATACCTAATATGGGCTGATAATTTATCTTTTGCAAAGGAAAGGTCAGTAAAAAGAGGAAGATGCTGCGACTCTTTCAAATTACCCATCTACTTGTTATTCAGTCACTTTTAAGCACTTCAAACAACCTTAACCTTTAGGTTTCGTCCCATCTCCCCAAGAGCCAGATGTTAGCTTTCACGACACCATTCCCTTCTGAGTCTTCTCCTACCTCTCTGATAATTTTTTCTCAGTTTATCTTTTCTCTTCTGCATATCATTTAAACGTTCTTGTCATTCAGCATTATCCCCTCGGTTCTGTTCTCTTCCAGGTCTGTGTATTTTTCTGTGTTGACCTTATTCATCCCCATAACTAGAACAGCTATCTCTATGCCATGGATATCCAAATATATGACTCCATTGCAGCTGTCTCTCCTGAACACTAGTCCTATTAATGCAACTGCATACTAGATTATCTCCATGGGTGCTTCAAACCAAACAAGTGCCCGATGGTGCCATGGTTAAGAGCTCAGCTGCTAACCAAAAGATCGGCAGTTCAAATCCACCAGCCACTCCTTGGAAACTCTATGGGGCAGTTCTACTCTGTCCTATAGGGTCACTATGAGTCAGAATCAACTCAACGGGAACGGGTTTGGAGCAGGTTTTTATATTTACTTCCCCCATGTACTACCATTCTTCTTTAATAACAGAAGAAACCCTGGGCACTATTATCCATGTGACTGAAGAGGAGATCCACTGAACTTGAAATGGTCTTGCCAATATTCCCCTTCCTCCAACATTGACATCTTTACCACCAAAATTGGATTTTAGGATTTTGACACACTAATGATTCCTCCAATACACTGGCTTCCAGGCCCTCAACCCCTTTCCTCCAAAAAGCTTGTCCTCCATTCTGAGACATCTACTTCCAACCTAGACCTTACCAATCTTCAAAGAATATCTCCCATTCTTCTAGCTTACTTTTTTTAGTGTCGCAACTCTAATAATTTCTCAAAATCCCCAGGACCTCTCAACAAACTATTGATCTTATGCTGTTTTTCACTGTCCCTCATCTCCCTCCAATTTTCAGTCGTCTGCTTACCCAGTTAAATTCCGTTGTTAGTCATCGCAGTCACAGCTCACATATACCCTCACCTTCTTCCCTTGCTCCCTTGGTGGACTGGCACACACAACACCAATTAAATACAGCCCTTCCCCTACTCTGCCCTGCACCTCAGTGGGTAACCATGTTGAGAAAAAAATCACACAACTGCCTGACAGATCTTTAAATCTGTGACAGCTAACCTCAGGTAGGCCCCCAGCATTGCCTGCAAATTCTACTCCATTACTGTATTAGAGTCTTGAGGGTGTTGTAACACATTACCACAAATTGCGTGGCTTAAAACAACAGGAGTTTATTCTCTTTCTGTTCTGGAGACCAGAAGTCTGAGGGGGGGCCACATTCCCTCAGGGAGTTTTAGGGAAGAACCCACTTCTGGTGGCTGCCCTAGCATTCCTGGCTTATGGCTGTATCACTCCAATCTCTGCTTCCATCTTCACGTCTTCTCTCTGTCTTCATGTCTCCTTTTTTTCTGTCTGTCTCAAATCTCTCTCTGCCTTTCTCTTATAAGAAGAGTTGCTATTGGATTTACAGCCCACACAAATAAGCCAGGATGATTTCTTATTTTCAAGATCCTTAAATTTATTTCATCTACATAGAAGCTTTTCCTGAATAAGGTAAGTAACATTCACAGATTTCATATCTTTTTGGGGGCCGCCATTCAACCTACTACATATATTTTCTCTGATCTCTCAAGCCTCCACCACATTCTTCTCATTGTAAATCTTAGCTGATAATCTTAATTCTCATTTCATGGAAAGAGATGCAACTAGAAAGTAATTTCTACCTTCTCTTTCTATCAAATCTATCAAGTTACCTTCATTTATTACTGGATACTCAGCCTCTCTTGGTTCTCTTTCCACCTCACTTGTCATTCATCTTGCCTAGAACAGTGGGTGCAAAAATGGGAATAAGTCAAATAGGCTACCTCCAGGCAATGTGTTACTCTCTTAAATTTATCACAACTATCTCTAAATCTAATTAAGTTCAAATATTTATTGAACTTATTTGCCAGGAAATGGAGTAAAGATTCAAAGACGTGCAAAACCTATTCCCTGGAGGATTTAGTGGGGGGAATCTGAGCAACAGGGATGATGAATAAACACATTGTATGTGGGACCAAATGGAGGCACCATTAAGGTACTTGCAGGCTTATTCTAGGGTATTGCAATAAGCCATGCAACTAAGTATTAGGATAAAAGGTTTATCTAAAAAAGGAACTTGAAACTAGGTTAAATGTCCCTCCACCAAATCTTGCAGTTTCAGGGCTATCATGAGGTTCCCCACTGTCTTTTCAATATCAATAATAACTTTCCCTTTCAAGCTGTTGGTGTTACCTTCACCACCCATGAAAAGGGCATGGAAGAGGAGGAACCTTCAGAAGGTTGTCTCATTGGCCTAGAGGAAAGAGCCTCAGCTTGATGACAGAGGAACAGCTGCCAGATCTGGCTTATAAGCAGCACTGATACCTGCTGGTCACGCTCTCCTAGGACCACCTGAGACACCTCAGGGGATGGAGCATTTGGGACCATCTCCTAGCAACACCAAATGGAACCATTTAATACTGAACATTTTCTTTGCCTGTCATTCAACTTTACAATGTAGAGAGAGAAGGATGGGGGAGAAAAGGAAAAAGAATGTTGAAACAAAGAGAGGATGGAGCGGAGGTAGCAGTAGTAAAGAAAGAATGGAAAGCAGATGCGTGAGCTAGAACATACAGTGCAATTAGGAAAATGTTTGAAAGCTATTTGCTTAGATAAATAACATTTGCTCTTTCAACCCCAGCCAGAGGAATTGTTGAAACTTTTGCCTTCCCCAAGACAATATCGTCCCCAGCGGGGCTTTTGTGTAGCTCAGGAATTGTCCCTGAGGCAGCTATCAACCCTGTTGATGCTTTCTTAATGGCTGTGAGTCAATAGTTACACATCTTTCCTGCTTCCAGCACATGACTGTATTCCGACCTGCCAGTGTGCCTTCGCCTTTGGAACTGTTAATGATGCAGAGAGTAGGAAGCTGATGTTCACTGTGTTCTCCATCCAGGACACTACCTCTCTCTGTGGTTTCTGTCCCTGTGGCCTGGGGCACTGGGTATGGAGCTGAACCACACGGTGCAGAGGGCTGGGCAGGGGCTTTGTGGCAGGTACCTCCTTACACTGCACACACTCTGCTACGCTGTGGCCAAGATGGGCTCTGGTGTGGTCACTCTTCTGTCACACTTGTCTGGTATGGTAGTGGGACCTATCCGCTAGAGCCGAAACCAGCTGTTCTCAAACTTTAGCGTGCACCTCAAAACCACTTGTAGGGCTTGTTATAGGGTGTCTGATTCAGTAGGTCTAGGGTAGGGTCAAAGTTCCCTGGTGGCGCAAACACTTACGCGATAGGCTGCTAACCGAAAGGTCGGCAGTTCAACCCACCAGCAGCTCCGTAGGAGAAAGACCTAGCTATCTGATCCCATAAATATTGCAGCCTAGGAAACTCTATGGGACAATTTTACTTTGTCATTTAGGGCCACTATGAGTCTGAATTGACTTAATAACACACAGCAAGAACAGGGGAGGTTCAGAAATGTGCATTTCTAATAAGTTCCCAGGAGGTGCTGATGCTGTTGATCCAGATTTTAATATAGCATTTCTCACTTTGAGGATCACTGGCCTAAGCCATAGTGATGAGCTTGCCATTCCTTGTGCTTTTGCAGAGTAACATTGCAGTTTTCCTCTCTTTTCTTCCCATCAGAGCTGATGGGGTTAGGGAAAGCTCCAACAGCCATCCCAGGGATTTATGCACAACGATGATGATGATGATTGTGATGATAGTGGTGTTAACAGTAAAACTAGCATTTAGTTATATATTGTGTATTTATTTGTTAAGTGACTATGTCAGATCCTGTGCTAACAATTTTATGTGCAATATTCTTATTTAATCCTCACAGCAACTCCAAGATATAAGTGCTATTATTATCTGCATGGTATAGATGATGAAACTGAGACTTAGAGAGGTTACTAACTTTCCAAAGTCAAACCAAAGAAAAAGCAGAGCAAGAATTTGAATCCAGGCCTGACTTCAACATATTCACAGCTTTATGAAACTGATCCCCTTGTCTTCTTGAGCAAACAGGGGACTTTCCTTCTTTTATTCTCTGTTTCCTTGTCCAGTCAATTCATCAGCAATTATGTTTAAGAGCCAACTTTGTTTCAGGTGCTATCTCAGTACTGACAATCCAGCGGCAAGAGAGACAAACGGCACACATAATCACACAAGATAAACTTAATTTTAGGTACTGATGAGTGTTATGAAGAAAGCAGGACAATGTGGTCATAAGTGATGAAGGGGTTACAATGGCTAGGCTGGCCAAGGGCGCCATCCTGAGGAGGTGATATTTGCAGTAAGCACTGAATTGATGAGAAGGCAGCTATGTGAAATTGAGTGATAAAGTCATCCAGGCCAAAGTAATAGAACGTGTAAGGACCCTTAGCTTGGTGTGAACAAGAAGCTCAGGGAACAATGGGGAGTGTAGAAGAAGATGAGGTTGGAAAGGCAAACAGAGGCCAAATGGTACAGGACATCCTGGGCTAAAATAAAGAGTTTGGAATTTTAGATTTTATTTATTTATTTATTTTTTGCTATGAGAGGTTTCCACAGAGTTTAACAGGGGAGGAATATGTTCTGGACTGTAGTGATGTTGATTGGGGAGGAAGGAGACCGTTTATGTGACTGTTGCAGTCACATGAGATAAAGGTGATTCTTCCTGTTTGGGTTGTAGCAACAGAGAAAATGAGAGTGGTCAGGATTCAGGATGTGTTTTGGAGATAATGCCCATAGGATTTACTGATGGATTGAACGAAAGGTATAAGAAAAATAGAGAGAGGGAGAGAAAGATACAAAGAGGGGGACAGAGAAATTGAGGATAATTCCAAGGAGCCTTGGTGGCATAGTGATTAAAGTGCTCAGCTGCTAACAAAAAGATCGGTGCTTGGAACCCACCAGTGGCTCCTGGAGAAAGATGTGGCAGTCTGCTTCCATAAACATTACAACCTTGGAAACCCTATGAGGCAATTCTACTCTGTCCTATAGGGTTGCTATGAGTTGGAATCGACTTGACAGCAGTGTTTGGTTTGGCTTTGGTTCCAAGGAGCCCTAGTGGCACAAATGTTAAGCACTCAGCTGCTAACTGAAAGGTTGGCAGTTCGAATCCACCCAGCAGCTCTATGGGAGAAAGACCTGGCAATCTGCTCCCATAAAGATTACAGCGTAGAAAACCCTATGGGGCAGTTTTACTCTGCCACATGGGGTCACTATGAGTTAAAATTGACTCGATGGCAGCTAACAATGACAACAACAAGGATAATTCCTAGATATTGCACCTAAGTAAAAGGGTGAGTGATGTAATTTGTTGAGCTGGGGAAGGCAAGTTAGATAGCAGATTAGGGAAAAGAGGGATTTATAGTAGAGAATGAAGGATTGAAATTGTAATTCTGTTTTGGTTTTCAGTTTGAGATTCCCAGAGTAGAGATATCAAGTAGAGAGTGCATATGTGAATCTTGAGCTCAGGGGAGAGATGTAAATTCTAGGATCAACTGACTTTAAATGGTATGAATGTCATGGGTCGGGGGAGAGTGTAGACATGGAAGAATGGGGGCTGAAGAAATAGTCCTGAGGCACTCTAGGCACTGTTCCTTTAGCTTCATTATCTCATACAAACCCTCAATATGCTCCTCTTCCAGATATGAAAACAGAGACCTGGGAAAAGAGGTTTCTTGATCTGTAATCGGACACAGCGAAGATCTGAACCCTTATGCTCAAAAGTGAAGAAGGCTATGGTCTGAACCACCATGTTACAGTGGGAAGTGTTATTAATGCGATGGCCAGGTACTAAATTCAAATTCTTTTTTAGATCATAAAACGATATATATATACATACAAAAGTATAATTGGAAACATGGACAAATGTTCTCAACGTTGAATAAAGTACATCGTAATGCATTTCTACCTGATTCTTGATAAACCTAAGCAGTCATAAGGATTATGTCATTTAGGTCTTAAGAGATTTATCGTAAGAGTTTGACAAATGTCAAATCCCTGATTGCAGTTATCTTAAAATAACTCACTCAATTAATTTTAAGTGTGTGTAGGGGTGGGGGCAGGGTATAGAACTGAGATGGCTCTGTATGAATGACGGATAGGTTTTGGCAAGCTAATGAGAACTATAAAGTAGGAAAGGAGGATATCAGTATGCACACACACCACCACACAGCTGCTGTTTGCAAATGGGAGAGAAAAATAATGCCAGGTGAGCATGGGGAAAGCTCAACCAGAATTTCAGAATTGCCAAAAGCCTAGAAAATCCTCAGAGACAAAAGGAAGAAAGAAATGAAGAAAGATCTCAATATTTGAAGAAGGCATTTTGTGCAAAAGACTGAATGCCTTAAGAGATTTATCAAAAATATTAAAAAATTGGAAATGAAATATTTTGAAAAAATACTGAGCTTATCTGTTTGCCTCAGACAAAATCTAACCACTGGACATGGTCCATTATCATGTAGTTCCCGTTCAGGCCAAAATTGTTCATAAAAAGTAGGGAAAGGTATATTTCTAAAGCAGTCACACTTTATGATCTAATATAGTCACAGTCTTACCCTATGGCAGGGTTAGAAGACAGGGAAATCTACTGTTTCTACATGTATTCCAGATAGACTAACTGAATTTCAGCCCCTGCCCCTCCTAACCAGCTGTGTGCACTTGGGCAAGACAGTTAGCTGAGCATCAGTTTCCACATGTGAAAAGGTATAATAATAACCTCCACCTTAATATGATTGTTGTTATATGGATGAAGTAAGGTAACTCAAGTGATCTGCTGTGCCCTATGACTAGCACACAGTAACCTATGGTGCTGAGCAGGTTTCAATGGAGCATCCAGACTAAGAAAGACTAAAGAGAAAGGCCTGTCGGTCTACTTCCAAAAATAAACAAATAAATACCTTATAGATCACAATAGTCTGATCTGAAATTGATCATGGGGATGGTACAGGACCAGACAGCATTTTGCTCTGTGTGCATGGGGTTGCTGTGAGTCCGTGGGGCCAACTCAATGGCAGCTAACAACAACAGCATTGCTGTTAGACATAGATTCTGCTCTCTAGGATGTATGACCAAGTAGTAAGAGAAGTAAAAGTCATGTTCAGTGTAAAGCAGAATAGTAAAAATCAAATAAGTATAAACAATGATGTAGGAATTCAGAAGAAGAAGTGATCTCATTTAGAGTGGCATGTGGAACAGGACCTTATGGAAAATGCTGCAAAGAGAATGGAGGTGAGAAACGAAAGGAGGGACAGAAGGAGAAAGAATGAGTTCACTTCTGTCTGCCAAGAGTAGAGTCAGCCAAGGATGGTGATTCTATCTAGCAGCCATTGAGTCCAATCACTCCCAGAAATTGGAACTCTACTGGTTCTCAGCATTCCAAATCCTGTGGCAGGACTAAAATGAAGGAGAGGAAGGAATTCACTTGTGGTTTGATCAGAGAAAACCTTTGGAAAATTTGCTAGTTACCTTGCTGTCATATCAGTGTTTAGTAAATCAACGTACCCATTTCTTAAGAAAGGGAGCCAGATCTCATTTCCAGTGCTCTGAAAAGGTAGTCCCCTTGGGAGCTTTGATTCTAGTGATTAGTTTTTGAATTCCTTTTTTGGAAATGCTTTCACACATTTTTGGACTATCCTAATTGATACTGTAGTTTTAACCTTGGAGAGCAAATTGGTAATTTTTTTCTTAACTAAAATCCGTCTGAATCAAATGTCAGCCACTCATAACATTGTTGGTTAAAAACCAAGCATTTCTCTAACAAAATGTGATTTTTTTTAAACAACTTGAATATTATCTCTGAAGTCTGAGACTTTCAACAATTATATTCATTTGGGCTGTGCATATATTGGTATGTTAATTAACCTACCAATCATTAGAGGGGGCCTGGTGGTGCAGTGGTTAAGCTCTAATTGAAAGGTTGGTGGTTCGAATCCACCAGCAGATTCTTGGGAAAAAGATGTTGCAGTCTGCTTCCTTAAAGATTTACAGCCTAGGAAACCCTGTGGGGCAGTTCTACTCTGTCCTATAGGGTCACTGTGAGTCAGAATTGATGGCAACAGGTTTTGTTTTGTTTTTTATTATCATTACTTTATAGTCTTATTTTTTTTTAGAGGTCTATGATGAGAAATGGATAGACATGATATGATCATTCAAGAACAAACAAATATATGTGGAATGTCATAGTTATGATTATTACAGTGGACTGCTTTTTGATTTGGAAACTTTTTTTTTTTTTTTTCCAAAACAACAAAAGGTCCACTACTTACTGCAGAGAGATCATGACAGAATTTTATTGCCATCAGTTTGATTTACTATCCACCATTTTCAGGCATGTTCTCATTTTCCATGCTTTAGCTGATCCCAGCTAGCTCCTTAAAGACTATTCCCCTGGCATTCCCCACAGCTCACCAACACATATGTTTCTAATGAACCAGTTTCACACAAGCCAGTCCTGACATATTGATGAAGTACCACATTTAACACTGTTACTTTAGAACTTAAGATTTCAATTAAAAGTAAGATGTAACTCCACAATCACATTTAATTCCATCAAGAACTAACAAATCCATTACCGTAATTTAAAACCACAGAAGGTTAAAATTACAACAAATTGAGTAAATCTCAAAGGCAAGCAAAAATACTTTTGTATGGCTCAGACTGTTGAATATTCCTTTCACTTCTTACTTTAGTCTAGCTTGGTGGGTCTCAGACTGTATAGTAACCACTGTGTATTATGGGTGCCACCACACGTCTATCAGTCTGTCAGTTTTGGAAAGAGATCAAGGACATTATACATGAAGAAATCAAAAGATCATTAAGAAGAAAGGAAAGAAAGAAAAGACCAAAATGGATGTCAGAAGAGACTCTGAAACTTGCTCTTGAACATAGAGTAGTTAAAGTGAATGGAAGAAATGATGAAGTAAAAGAGCTGAACAGAAGGTTTCAAAGGGCAGCTCGAGAAGACAAAGTAAAATATTATAATGAAATGTGCAAAGACCTGGAGTTAGAAAATCAAAAGCGAAGAACATGCTCAGCATTTCTCAAGCTAAAAGAACTGAAGAGAAAATTCAAGCCTCGAGTGGAAATATTGAAGGATTCTATGGGCAAAATACTGAATGATGCAGGGTGCATCAAAAGCAGATGGAAGGAATACACAGAATCACTGTACCAAAAAGAATTCTTTGATGTTCAAACATTTCAGGAGGTAGAATATGATCAAGAACCGATGGTACTGATGGAAGAAGTCCAAGCTGCACTGGAGGCATTGTCGAAAAACAAGGCTCCAGGAATCGACTGAATACTAGTTGAGATGTTTCGACAAAGGAATGCAGCGCTGCATGTGCTCCCTCGTCTATATCACGAAATTTGGAAGACAGCTACCTGGCCACCTGACTGGAAGAAATCTATATTTATACCCATTACAAAGAAAGGTGATCAAACAGAATGCAGAAATTATCAAACAATTTCATTACTATCACACGCAAGTAAAATATTGCTGAAGATCATTCAAAAGCAGTTGCAGCAATACATCAGCAGAGAACTTCCAGAAATTCAAGCCAGATTCAGAAGAGGACATGGAATGAGGGATTTCTTTGCTGATGTCATATGGATCTTTGCTGAAAGCAGAGAATATAAAAAAGATGGTTATCTGTGTTTTGTTAACTATGCAAAGGAATCTGACTTGTGGATCATAACAAATTATGTATAACAATGTGAAAAATGGGAACTCCAGAACACTTAATTGGGTGTGTACAAGTGAACCTGTACATAGACCAAAAGGCAGTCATTCGAACAGAGCAAGGGGATACTGCATAGTTTAAAATCAAGAAAGGTGTACGTCAGCGTTGTATGCTTTCACCATATTTATTCAATCTGTATGCTAAACAAATAATCTGAGAAGCTGGGCTATATGAAGAAGAACGCAGCATCAGGACTGGTGGAAGACTCATTAACAATGCGATATGCAGATGATACAATCTTGCTTGTTGATAGCAAAGAGGACTTGAAGCACTTACTGATGAAAATCAAAGACTACAGTCTTCAGTATGGATTACACCTCAACATAAAACAAAAATTCTCACAACTAGACCAATAAGGAACATCATGATAAACAGAGAAAAGATTGAAGTTGTCAAGGATGTGATTTTACTTGTATCTACAATCAACACCCATGGAAGCAGCAGTCAGGAAATCAAATGATGTATTTGCATTGGGCAAATCTGCTGCAAAAGACCTCTTTAAAGTGTTAGAAAGCAAGGATGTCAGTTTGAAGACTAAGATGCCTCTGACCCAAGCCATGATATTTTCAAATGCCTCGTATGTATGTGAAAGCTGGACAATGAATAAGGAAGACCGGGAGAAGAACTGATACCATTGAATTATGGTGTTGGCAAAGAATATTGAATATACCATGGACCACCAGAAAAACCAACAAGTCTGTCTTGGAAGAAATACAGCCAGAGTGCTCCTTGGAAATGAGGATGGTGAGACTTTGTCTCATGGAATTTGGACATGTTATCAGGAGGGACCAGTCCCTGGAGAAGGACATCATGCTTAGTAAAGTAGAGGGTAGGTGAAAAAGAGGAAGCCCCTCAAGGAGATGGACTGACACAGTGGCTGCAACGATGGGCTCAAACATAACAACAATTATGAGGATGGCACAGGAGTGGGCAGTGTTTCATTCTGTTGTACATAGGGTCGCTATGAGTTGAAACTGACTGGAAGGCACCTAACACAACAACAATAACAGCATTATGGGTGATTTAAATGATTTCCTAGAGTAATTTGAATTTGATTTGATTTTGGCCTTAGCTCTGATTGTAGAACCAACCTACCTTTCCTATTCCTCCTTCCCACATAAGATTTACCTCCACTGTAATTTCAGTTCTTTACATTGATGGGACTTGTAAGTGGGTCACATTCCTGGATCATTCTCCCAAAGCTCTCTTACTATTCTCTACACCTGTGGAACTGGCACCTTCTCATGCTGGTAGCAAATGCTTCTTTCCTCCTTTCATTCCCTTTCTCCATTAGTTCCATATCTTTGCCTAGGCCTGCAGACCTGGTTTCAGCCTCCACTGAGTTACAGAGCCCTGCATCATTGATCTACCTTTGTCAGTCTTCTTCCCTGGAACTAGAGCATTGACTCTACCATCCTGAGGAATTTCTCATCTGACGCCTGACAGAAAACACCACCTCCTCGGCTCTTTGCAGAGGTTTACTTCTATGGTAATTTTCTGAACCAACACTGGCTTACCTACTACTTCAGTTATTGTTATTGCCAATGGATAAACCACTGGAGCCACTTTGATTTCTGAGCTTTGGTAGGCCTACTGCTTGTGTCTTATCTAAGAAATCAATTTCCTACCTCTCTCTCACCTTTGGGGGTGTTCAGGAAAAACCATATTGCTCAATGCATGGATAAAATATAGCTAAATTCTGAATATTGGAAGCCTTTTTGAGTTTTGTAGTAAAGAAGACACTGGTTTGGGTTCTAACCCTGGCTTCAAATTCTAACTTCACCGCTGATTAATTTTGTAATTATGACAAGTAATCTAAGTTCCCTCCACCTCAGTGTCCTCATCTGTCAAAGGGTTATGGTGATGATTAAATGTCATAATGTTTGGGAGGTGCCTAGCAGTGATTAGGGTTGCATCGTTTTTTTGTCATTGTCAATATATCTTAGCTCCCTTTTCCTCATTTGAGGCTATGATAAAAGTGGGAAGGTGATGTCACTTTCTTCTTGGGACCAACCAAAACACCCACTCACAGCGACCCTATAGGACCCTACAGGACAGAGTAGAACTGCCCCATAGGGTTTCCAAGCCCTGTAAATCTTCACAGAAGCAGACTGCCACATCTTTCTCCCACAGAGTGGCTAGTGGGTTCTAACCGCTGACCTTTTGGTTAGCAGCTGAGTGCTTTAACCACTACACCACCAGGGCTCCTTTTCTTGTGGCCAGGATCCCCTTAATCAGTATGGGCGTTCTACCTGGAGTAGAATGTGAATGGTTTTAGATCTCAGTTCAGTTCCAAATTGGATAACTCAAATATTGGTTTTAACATCTGCAAAATGAGCCACCTAGTGCTTTCTAGAAATATTTTCTTCAGTGCTACATCTATCCGATCACCTGTCTTTCAAAGAGGAGAACAGAACTGTAGTATTCAAGAGCAAGAAAAAGAAGACTTAGGCAGATACAATTTATATGGTAGAGGAAAGCCGATGAGTTGAGCTGAAAAAGGAAGGCGGAGTTCACTTTCAGGTTTATTGTTATTTTAATACAAAAAGAGGTGAGGAGAACTAGATTTCAGTTAATTTAATAAATAAAGTCAAGTTTTAAAGTAGTGGCAGCATAGCTTTCATTGATTTTATTTTTATTTTTTTGGATGATTCTTTTTCTGTTTGTTTCTTTGTGCTCCAGCACTCAGCATCTTATATTTTGACTCACTGTAAATTAAGCATTCAATAGATGGTATAAGTTTAAAAGTCAAGTAAAATTCTATATGTAGGGAGAAAGGATTTAAAAAAATTCCCTTTCACTAAGACTTCTTTTTTTAATTGCAAATTAAATGATTAGTTTATCTTCATTCTTGTGAAGTCAGTAACAAACGTTATCAGGAAGGTACGTAAATAGACACGGTAGCATGGTGCCATTAGTCACAGGAAAGCATTGCAGAGCTGGAGTCAAAACACTTACTACTTTATGAAGGCAATGCAGGCAGATGTCTACATGGTGTAATTTGATGATGAGATCTTCCTTCCCCAAAATATCTCCACTGAAATTTTATTACTTATTGTGCTAACAAGCTAATCTTGGAAATTGTAAATATTCTAGAGGGTTATAACAGCAAGGAAGCTAAGAGACCTTAGCAAAAGTAGAATCTTAGAAATATAATACCTCATAGTTGGAAGTGTCCTTTTAGGGCATTGGATGTGCAGTTCCTTATCCAGTTCTTACAGCCCCTCTTCATTATCTCTGACAGGTGGCCCTCCAGGCAAAATGCACTACACTGGTGGCCATCTCTTATGGCCATCACTTAAGACTCTCTTCCTCTGAAACACAGTGATGGAATGCAAAGTGCTGGTGCTTTGGCATTGGGGAGCCCTGGTTATAAATATCAGTTTCACTCTTTTCTGAGTGTGTAGACTTAACCATGCCTGGCAAATTTTTGCATTGTCAAATTATTCATCTATAAAAAGGAGATAAAATACCTATCTCATAAAGCTGATTGAAATAATTTGTATAATTGCCTGGTAAGGATTTGAAACTTAAATGCTAATTTGCTAGTTTCTCTCTCTTTCTCTGCCTGTCTCTCTTTTTATTCAAAGTATCCCCCAGGGTAACTTCTGCTAATTAGTTTTAGTTCTCTCTACTGGATCTCCACAAATAATAGGTTTAGTTCCTCAATCCCTTTCTCTCACATCTCCTTCTTCTCTTCTTTCCTTCCTTTTTTTTTTTCCATTATTTTTTGTATTTAACAAAGAGATTGCTAATCTCTTTCTCTGATCTGCTAGTGTCATAACTATATGAAAAATAATATGGTAATTTTGACAAAACTTGTTCTTCCTAAGCCACTATTAACACCCCTAATGTAGGTATTCTTAATATCCACAATCCATTTGGGTAATCACTGCTAACCTATTCCAGAATTTTGCCTGATGTTGAGGTAAGCTATTTTCCTTTAAGTTTCTTTTCCTCTTTTTCAAAATAGGGACACCATCTGTTCGTATTCTTACATTTATCCCATTATTCCACTTTCCATTTACTTAAAGATTGCCAGTAGATATGACTTGAGATATAATTCTCCTATTTATACCGATTCATCTAAAATATCTAGATGATCTCACCACTTTACTTGATTCTCCACTTTGTTGTTTGGTTTATCATTTCCAGTCTGAAGATTTTTCTCTTAGGTAGAAAAGTAGAGTCTTCACTTTATCATCTGTTGGCATTAGGTCATCTGTTCCAAACACTGAGGCTATTCCTTTTCATTCTTCTTTCCCCAGACATAGTTAAAATAAAGGCATTACCTCTCTGCCATTCTTTTCGAGGCTCAGTTCACTCTGAGTTTTAACACTCCTGAGAATGAGCTCAGAGTATTGTAAGGAGACAAGAACACTCCTGTGTATTGTCCTTGAGTCTGGACTTCTTTTCCTCTTTTGTACATATCCTTTAACAACCAAACCACATGATAGAATATCCTCTGTGGCACTCTGGTTTTCTCAGAAGCCTCCTCTCCTTCTCTTCATTTGTATTTGTATACTCAGAATTTAATATTTAAAAACCCCCTCTTTGAGAATTACAGCATCTTCTTTGGTATTCAAACATGGGTTCATGCCTTTCTCTGATAGTCACCAAATTGTATGAATGAAGTCCTAGGGAAATGGTACATCTGTATGGTCATTTTGTTCATATCTGTTTCTCACACTGCAGTATAACTCTGTGAGGGCAGGGACCATGATTCTTTTTCTTAGCATTGTTTTCCCAACTACAGGAGCAGGCCTAGCTCATAGAAGGCATTCAATAAGAATTCATTGAATTCAATTATAGAATAAATATTGGCTTTGAGCATTTGCTTGCCCTCAGCATTACACAAGGCTCAAATGCTTGAATCTTCTGAACGTTGACAAAGAGCTGAGAGCACAACACAATAAGTGGTTTCCTTATTAGGAATCAGAGAAGAGTTCAACCAACTGGCTCCAGAATTGTTTTCCTTCTTTCACTCTTCCTGTACTAAAACTCTATTTTCACAACCTTCTGCTGTCCAACCAACTTCAAAGTACAGCTGTGTTTCACATACATATTCATTTTTTTCAGCCTATGAATCATTTATTTCCAACCAAACTCAAAGCAGTAAAACAGAGAGCCCATTCCCAGGTCATGCCCATTGTCTGATCCTCTTGAGTTGACCAGATGGATTAAGCCAAGATCTAGTAACACAGTCCCCAACCTGGCTCTCTGGACATTGGGCTTTTATCACAATGTCACTGAAGCACAATGATGAATTTGCCACAGGCTGGCAGGAGAGAAAGCTGGAATTCCTATGACTGGTTGACTTACATAGACTACCTAATTCTCTCTTGTTATTTTTTCATATTATCTTAAACCAGGAATATTTTCAAAACCAAGGGAAAAAGAGCAGGAAAAATACTGTTGAATATAATTTGAAAAATATTTCATTCAATTTTGAAAAACCTCACCCATGTAGGAGAAATTGGCATTCAATACAATGTAATTTGAAATGAAGTAAAGGTAAAGTTGCTAACCTCTGAACTACATATAGGTATGGTGTTGAATTTAAAACTGTATTCAGGGATTATCAAAACATGCCAGGCTGAGCTAAAGCTTCCCTCCACAAACAGAAACCAGAAACGAGTAGTCATTGAGTTAATTACAACTCATGATGACCTCATGTGTGTCAGAGTAGAACTGCGCTCCACAGGGTTTTCAATAGCTGATGTTGCAGAAGTAGCTCACCCGGCCCCTCTTCTGAGATACCTCTGGGTGGACTCAAACCTCAGACCTTTTGGTTAATAGTTGAACGTATTAACCATTTACACCATCTAGGACTCCTTCCACAAACATATATTGGGTGAAATAACAACAACAACAACAAAATTACATATTTGAGCTCAAAGGAAAAGATAGCCCCAGAAATTAGGGGTAAAAGGGTATATACCTCTGTAGCCCAGGTCAGGTGTTTCTGAGCTGGGCTGAAAGTTCAGAAGCCCACCCAGGAACTAGATTTGGGCTATGTTAGCCCATGAAAGCTACTCTCCATTGTACTCTTCTTATCCCTAAGCCTTCAGTCATACATGTCTTGAAACATCACAGACTCATCTCTGTTTGGCTGCGGAGAACAGGGATAGCAAGGCCCCCTCCCTAAGATAAGGGTGGAGCTTTGGGGAAGCTTCCAGAGGAGGATAACACAGCCCTGGGGGCCCTGAGGAGACCTGAGACCTTGGCACTGCTACACACTTACAAAGAGCGCAAAAGGGTGGGGTGCCGGGCACTTCCAAGGGAAGGCAATTTGTCAGGATATGGCCAGTTAGAGCTCATGCCATAATGATATGCGTATGCCAGTAAGGCATTTCTTCATTTTGAAGTCACAAACAAGTGAGGCTTTTAATATGGGGTCATATAACCTAGAATGCTGGACTAGAAAGAACCTTTGTGTCCTTCTGCTTTATAGATAGTAGAACACAAAGGTTCATACATGGTATGGAAAAGCTGATGCTATGACCCAGGATTCCTAGCTTCTTGTCCGTGATATTTTCTCCTCACTGCATTTTCTTTGAGACTAAGAGCATTTGCTTGCCCTCAGCATGCTGCACAGATCATATGGGGACTCAGCACAGCATGTGAAGCTAAGAACTTAGCATCTGGAGCCAGTTAGTCTCTATTTTCCAGTGAAAATCACAAAGAGGAAGAATGCTCTTGTCCCTGATGATCCATAGACTTCTACTCACAGCTTCTCAGCACATCTTCCCAAAATATTTAGCTCAATCCTCTCTCTAAAGCTGCCCATATTGAATTTCCTAGTCAGGGTACTGGGGGATGAAAGGTGAAGGTCACCTCTGTCTCCACCTCAAGTATAATACACCCTAAAGGAAAGCATAAGCTTTCTGTCTTTGTTTTTATAGATCCAGAGGCATACCAGTTTCCTCAGGGACGATACTGTGGCCAAGACAGTTTTCCTTGTGGAAAAGAAATGCTTGTGTTCCACTTTATTTATAATGTGGGGGAAGATATTGGTTTCTTTCATCAAACCAGTATCACGTAGGTGTTGTGAAGATTAATGAGGTAATGTTTATGAAGTGCTGTCCTCTGCCTTGAGAAAAAAATGAGATGAACAACTCACCCAAACACTGTCATTTTGAGCAAACCTTTTCTGACCTGCTCATTAGAGCTCATTTCCAGTCCTGGGATTCTTGAAAGCCATGTTAACAACTTGCAATTTACTAGATATTTTTCCATATCTGAAAACAAATAATAGTGAGTTTACTCTCTAGTTCCTATTTATAAATTTAAAGTTGTGCTTTCTTGTAAGATTTCTTACTATTTAAGTGAAAAGAGGGATGGTAGAAGACAATGCGTATTTTGAGAACTACAGCATGATAAGCCTGCAGACCAGGAGTCATTATTTACTACCAAACAAAAAAAAAAAAAAAAAACAAACAAACAAACCAAAAAAACCCATTGCTTTCGGTTCATTCCAACTCACAGTGACCCTATAGGACAGAGTAGAACTGCCCCATAGGGTTTCTGAGGCTGGAATCTTTATGGAAGCAGACTGCCACATATCTCTCCTTCAGAGTGGCTGGGAGGTTTAACCACCAACCTTTCGGTTAGCAGCTGAGTGCTTAAATACTGTGCCACCAAGGCTCCTTTAGTTACTACCACCAACAATAAAACAGTAAGAAAAAATTTTAATTTAATTTAATTTTTCTATTGCAGAAGAACTGTACTTACCTATGAGGACAGAAAAATATAGTGAGGGAATCTTACAGAACCTTTGAGTAGCTTCGTGGACATCTCACATTTAGTCATAAGCTCTTCTATTGAATTCAATGAATCTTCAATTTGCCCTCAAATTGAATTTAGTGGGCACATCTGTTACATAATATACTGTGATTACACATGATGGCTAAAACTGTTTACAGAGGCTTTTCACATCTCTTGGAATGGCTGCCTCACAGGGGTCCCATGTGGAGAATTATAGTTAGTAAACGTTAGGGCAGCGCTAACATGTTAGTGTGGTTATCATGGTACTCTCGCGAAGAAACTTTCCAGAGAGCTTTTTTGTCCGAGAGGGAAATTGACCTCCGAATGTTTCTGCCCTGAACTACCTAATTCAACTCTGAGTCACATTTAGCTTTCTGGGTCCCCCTCCCACCATATTTCTCCTTCCCAATTTAAATAATTACATACATAATCACTATAATTATTGGACTGTCAAAAGGCATTGTGGTACTTTTTTACAGAAAATTCAAACATTCCTGGAGGAAAGAAACTATCCTTAGCTAAGAATTACACTATACTGATTATATTAATGTGTGCTGACACACACACATTTAATATATTACTTACCCGTGATAAATAAGAATTACGTATAAGAATTATTTGTACCCACTTTCGAATAAACTGCAAAAATGTCCATAAAATAACATCTGAAAAAGAAAAGTAAATCGTTAACTCGTTATGAAAAGAGAAAAGTAGCATTGTAAATTGAATTCATGTATGAATGTTTACTTTGCACATGTTACTGTTATACCCTGAAAGATTTAAAAATTAGTGTAAGTTTACATGCTAATAGGTTTCAAAAACAAGCCAACTAGGAGAAAGAACACTCAAGCATAATTAACAATGTAAAAGATAATATAACTGCAACTAGAAGAGAACAAAGTCTGATAAGAGCAAAGGCGGACAAAGGTTGCTTTAGTTTGGAACTAAAAAGGTAACTTTTACAGAAGAGATGTCATTTCAGCTGGACCTTGAATAATGGGTGAATTTTGACGGTGGAAATGCAAGGAAGGGGCACACTAGGTAGAGTGAACGGCAAAAGTTCAGAAACAGAAACACTTCAACATTTTAAAAACCTGTTTGGGTGAAATAAAAGGAACAAGAAAGAGGTAGAAGATAAGGTCAAAGTTTATTTTATTTATTTATTTATTTATTTTACCTATGATATGATTCCTTACCTGTAAAATGTGCATAAAAATAATTCTACCTATTTCATGAGCGTGTCATAAGTATTAAAAGTATGGAATGAGTTAATGCATATAGATTAATTGATGGCAGACACTTAGAAAGCATTCAACAATGTTAGTAACTGCTACTGCATTGTCAGTTTTTGTAAATATTTCACAGAACTACAAAATAAGTATTCTCTGTTTATATGAAATAGGGGTCCATTTTTATCAATCAGATCACTATTGTATTATTATATTTTCCAGATATGATTATTCCTAGAACAGAAGTTAGTAAACTACAGTGAACAAACCCACAAGCAACGTATTTTTGTAAATAAAGTTTTATTGGAACACAGACACACCGATTCACTTATACAGTATTTCTGCCTGCTTTCACACTGCAATGACAGAGTTGCATAGTTGCTACGATAGAGACTTTATGGTTTTCAAACCCTAAAAATTTACTATCTGGCCTTTTACAGAAAAAGTTTGCTGACTCCTGGTCTACAGAGAGCCAAAATTAATTTTCTTGTTACTATTTTGTTTCTGTTCATTTCTTCTTGGATTTATAAGGATTTTTAATACTTGTATTTTTAGCTCTGTGTTTGTTACCTGATGCCTAAAGATTCATTACGGCGTTTAATTTGTATCATTTTGAAGTGTCACTCTTTGTGTATTTATATTTAGCAACAGAAATTAACCTTGTCCGATATCTTTTTTCAATTCCTGCTTTCTCTTTGTTTGCATCATTCAAGATATCTTTACCTGTCCTTTTAGAATCACTTTGTTATGGGTTGCATCTCTTCCTTTAAGTCAAACGGTAAGGCTTTGATTTTTTTTTTTTTAATTTAATGTGATACAAGATGAATTTATCCCATTTGCCTATATTGTTATAATTGCTACTATGCTTAATCCTGTAATTTAATTTTTAATATGTTTTTGTGTTTATCTTTTGCTCTATGCAGGGTGTGTGTGTGTGCGTGTGTGTGTGTAGGTCAAGGTCCAGCTGCAGACAGCAAAAACCTCTCTAGCCTGGTTAAGTAGAAGGGGATTCATTACCAGTAATTGAGTGGTTTATAAATTGTGGGAAGGGCAGAGATCCTTGCTCCTCGGATTGCACTGCCTCTCCCCTATTTGTGACTGAGAGATTTGTGGTGATGTCTATAAGAAACTATTGAAAGAGAACAATGTGACTGTGACACTGGCTTTGCCACAGCAGGAAAACTGCCATTTCCACTGAGGCCACTGCTTCCTTCCTGAGCCACACTGCTTCCTTGGTGATTTCTATAGAAAAGGGATGCTCTGTATTACACCTCTGTCTTACTCAGGTCCATGGTCAAATCTCAGTGAATGCATGCCTGGTAGGTCCTAGACCACGTCTGGAACCCTAGCACTCAGAGGTCTGGGAAATGTCGTTTTTAGCTGTTTGTTCTCTGCAATATAGAGAGGACTTTAAAAATATGTGACTGTTCTAAGCAAGCAAAACTACCATGTTCATTATCTTGTTTTCTTTTCCGCTTTAAATAATATATGTAGCTTTGAATAATATATACAACTTTAAATAATACATACAAATTTCTATTTCTTGAGTTATCAGTATTAGCTGGGGTCAAGAAGCCCTGGTGGCGCAGTGGTTAAGAGCTTGGCTGCTAACAAAAGATCAGCAGTTCGAATCCATCAGCCACTCCTTGGAAACCCTATTGGGCAGTTCTACTCTGTCCTATAGGATTGCTATGAGTCGAAATAAACTCGACGGCAACTGGTTTGGCTTTCGTTTTTGGATTATCTCTCAAGGGGCCCTGGTGGTGCAATGGTTAAGAGCTCAATTGCTAACCAAAAGGTTGGCAGTTTGAATTCACCATCCATCCGCTCCTTGGAAACCCCATGGGGCAGTTCTGCTCTGTCCTATAGGGTCGCTGTGAGTTGGAATCGACTTGATGGCAATGAATTTGTCTTTTTTTTTTTTTTTGGTTATTGTCTTTCAAATATGAAACATGAAGTACCCAACTCACTCTATTTTCTCCCAAATATGAAAGACGCAACAAGCTCACTTTGACTTCCATATCTTCTCCTTGTCCTTCTCATAATTTATATTAACCATACTACTATTTTAAAGTGGCCAAGGCTTATAATACTTACATTCTGTCCTATAGCCATCATTCACACAGTATTTGGTATAAGTTTCACATTTTTATAGATTCCATCATACTGACAATCTTTTTGTACTATGCTTTTTCTTCTTCTACTACTTTTTTCTTCTTCTTTACTTGCTACTTCTACTTTAACTAGATATATCTCATGCTCGGCTGTACTTCATTAACAGATATAACTCCCTCGTAGCATAATTGTAAAAATTTGAAATAATTCATGATAGGCATGTAGTAAAAGGCTATTCCTGTTGTTGTTATTATTACTAATACAGAGAAATAAATTAGAAGGGCAGCACTAAGACAGAACTAAGCTAATGTTAGAACACAATGCATGGCACATGGTAAGTACTGAATACATTTTGGCCCCATTTTTTTCTGAGCCTCAGGAATACTAGATTTGAGTCTTTCCTATGACACTAACTGACTCTGTGACCCTGGACAAGTTATTTAGTTTAAAGGGCCTCAGTTCAGCCATCTATAAATTGAAATAGCAGCACTTATAATCCCTTCAGCCTCTTACAGCTCTATATCCTATTTTCATGACCCTTGGTGGATTACCTGTAACTATTTTTAGAATCAATGTTTGCCTTCTTCCAGTCACTCTGAATGTTCCCAGGCATATTTTCTGTGCTGTCAGTTGATGTAATTACAGAGAATGCTGACTAATTCTAATATTAATTGAAGAGGACTGTCATTGAAAGAGAAATTCATGTCACGCATATTATAATCAAGGAGTGGCAATCTTTTGCCATGCCATGTCATTGCAGGTCTTTTGCAATATGGAAAATGAAAAGATTGCCGTGTTTGTGTTCAAGTCTTATGTAGTATTTTGGGAAATCCTGGAGCTATTTTGTGAATTTAGTTGAAAAATATCAGATGTCATTGAACATAGTTGATATATGTAAACAATTGGAGTACATTCTTCTTTTCTTTTTTTTTTCCTGTTGGCTTTCAGTAGGCTGAAAGACTCATTAAAATGAGCAAGATTAATGAAACTAAAAAAATAAGAAATTAAGAAAAACTTCATGCACAACAATGGGCCATCTTATACCAATTACACAGTTGTAGTAGGCTTCTAAAGCCAAGGTCTGGAATGTTAAATTGCAAGCTCGTAACTCAATATCATGGTGTCAGTTTTCTGAAATGTGACCCCGTAAAATTCAAAACACTTAAGAATTAACACAACACTGATTTTCCAAAACACTCAGATCACTGAAATTGGAGATGCTGGGGAACATACCAGTGAAAACAAAACAGAAATGTGATGAAGCGGTCACTTAACTGTTGCCAATCATAATGAAGGTTGTTTTGGAAAAGATAAGAATTGGTCTGCATATTTTTACTAAGTCCATCTTTAGTTTCTGGAATTCTCATTAACTATATACAAAAATCTAGCTGCCACTCAGGCAGCTTTGACTTTGGAATCCTGCAAAGGAAAGTGCTAGCAAGAAACCATTTTCAAATTCAAAAATGAATCTCCTATGTCTTACAGAGGAGTGGGCTATGTAACTTGTGCAGCACAAGAACACCACCAAGTACATCCATAGCCACCAGTTTAGAAAAGCCAGATCCCTGGATGACATTGAAACCTCGAAGAGTTTTAGATTACTTAAGCATCTACACCATCAGTATGACATTAAACTTGAAAGGAAAACTAAATTATTTGAGTGTGTGTTAGTATTGTTTAAGGTTTTCCGACTTTTCAGCGATGTGACTTTGGGGAAGTCGTGTTATCTCCCTGACCTTACCCACTGATTTTTTTTTTTTGAGATTTATAGGTGGAAGCTATAAAGATCTCTACCGATGCAAAATAACTACAGTATTTCATTTTGAATGAAATGGCATTAAGAATTATTTCAGCACTTCCAATTCAAGAGCAGGGTCTTCATTCACCCACTGTAGTGTAAAAGCTGAAGCATATTTATCAAAAAAAAAAGAGAGAATTATTTCAGCATATATCCATTGGAGTTAGAGAAGTTAGTTATAGAAGAGGCCTTTAAAGCAAAATTTAAATCCAGTACAATGCATTATTCATTCTTATCACTGTTTTCTTCCTGGCTGGTGTGGGGTAGACACAACAGATGCCTGTTTCACTGCCGTGTTTCAGGCTGACCAGCTGCCTTCTGGGTGAGACACTCCATGTTCACGATGCTAGTGCCTTCAGGCAGGCACCATCTGGCCGGCTATGGCACACCTGGAAGCTGATGTTTCTCTCAAATGATGACATTTCTCTGTTCTTATCCATTGTGTGGTACTTTTTTAGAGGGACATTCTTTCTTTTTTTTTTTTTTTTTATCCCATATAGCTGGATCTTAAAAAAGCATAACACTCAAAGCAAACTTTATTTCTTTTGTTTCCAACTTCTTCAGCGGGTACATTTCTGTTATCCTAATATACTTCCCACTCTCTCTGAGCGTTTTCTTATCAGTAAATATATCACTCTTTTTTTTTTTTTATGGTTAAGTAGCTTTTTTTTTTTTTTTAATGTTTTCTTATGGTACTTTAGGTGAAGGTTTACAGAACAAATAGTTTCTCATTAAATAGTCAGTACACATGTTGTTTTATGACATTGGTTAACAACCCCGTGACATGTCAACACTCTCCCTTCTCAACCTTGGAGGACCTTTTTTTTTGTTGGTTGAAAATATACATAGCCAAAGATAGACCATTTCAAAAATTTCTACATGCACAATTCAGTGACATTGATTACGTTCTTCCAGTTGTGCTGCTATTCTCACTTTAAATGAAGGTTTACAGAACAAAATAGTTTCTCATTAAACAGTTAGTACACATATTGCCCTATGACAATGGTTAACAACCCCATGATGTGTCAACATTGTCCTTACTCAACCTTGGGTTCCCTATCACCAGCTTTCCTGTCCCCTTCTGCCTTCTAGTCCTTGTACCTGGACTGCTGTGCCTTATTAGTTCTGTTTTGTTTTATGGGGCTGTCCAATCCCCGGCTGAACGGTGAACCTCCAGAGTGACTTCACTACTGAGCTAAAAGGGTGTCTGGGAGCCATATTCTTGGGGTTTCTCCAGTCTCTGTCAGGCCAGTAAGTGTGGTATTTTTTTTGTGTGTTAGAATTTTGTTCTACATCCTTCTCCAGCTCTGTTCAGAACGCTCTGTGTTGATCCTGGTCAGAGCAGTCAGTGGTGGTAGCCAGGCACCATCTAGCTGTACTGGACTCAGTCTGGTGGAGGCCTTGGTAGCTGTGGTCCATTAGTCCTTTGGACTAATCTTTTCCTTGTATCCTGTTCTTTTCATTCTCCCTTGCTGCCGAAGGGGTGAGACCAGTGGAGTATCTTAGATGGCTGCTCACAGGCTTTCTTTTAAAATATATTTTATTGTACTTCAGGTGAAGGCTTACAGAACAAATAGTTTCTCATGAAACAGTAATACACATGTTGTTTTATGACATTGGTTAACAACCCCACAACGTATTAACCCTCTAACTTCTCAACCCTTTTTTTTTTTTTGGTGAAACTACACATAGCCGAAGATACACCATTTCAAAAATTTCTACATGCACAGTTCAGTGACATTGACTACGCTCTTCCAATTGTGCTGTTATTCTCACTTAAGATGAAGGCTTACAGAACAAAACAGTTGCTCATTTAACAGTTACTACAAATGTTGCCCTATGACAATGGTTAACAATCTCACTACACATCAACAATATCCTTACTCAACCTTGGGTTCCCTATCACCAGCTTCCTTGTCCCCTTCTGCTTTCTGGCCCTTGTCACTGGACTCGTGTACCTCGTTAGTCTCATTTGGTTTTATGGGGCTGTCCACTCCAAGGCTGAACAGTGAACCTCGGAGGTAACTTCACCACGGAGCTGAAAGGGTGTCTGGGGGCCATACTCTCGAGGTTTCTCCAGTCTCCTTTAGGCCAGTAAATCTGGTCTTTTTTTTTGTGAGTTAGAATTATGCTCTACATTCTTCTCCAGCTCTGTCCAGAACCCTCTGTTGTGATTCTGGTCAGAGCAGTCAGTGGTCATAGCCGGGCACCATCTAGCTGTACTGGACTCAGTCCAGTGGAGGCCTTGGTAGCTGTGGACAATTAGTCCTTCAGACTAATCTTTTCCTTGTATCCTGTTCTCTTCATTCTCCCTTGCTCCCGAAGCGATGAGACCAGTGGAGTATCTTAGATGGCCGCTCACAGGCTTTTAAGACCCCGGACACTACTCACCAAGGTAGAATGTAGAGCATTGTCTTTATAAGCTGTGCCATGCCAATTGATGCTCACAGGCTTTTAAGACCCCAGACACTACTCACCAAGGTAGAATGTAGAACATTGTCTTTATAAACTTTGTTATCCCAGTTGAGCTAGATGTTCCCTGAGACCATGGTCCCCATAGCCCTCCGCCCAGCAATTCAGTCCCTCGGGGAGTTTGGATGTGTCTATGGGGCTTCAATGACCTTTCCTTGTACAAGTTGTGCTAGTGTCCCCTGTATTGTGTACTGTCTCACCCTTCACCCAAGATACCACTTATCTATTGCCTGTTTAATATATCCCCCCTACCCCTCCCATCCCTGGTAACTAACAAAGATTGTTACATATTGTGTGTGAACTTTTTCATGGGTTTTTACAATAGAGGTCTCATACAATATTTGTCCTTTTCTGATTGACTTATTTCACTCAGCAGAATGTCCTCCAGTTTCATCCATGTTATGAGATGCTTCACAGATTCATTGTTGTTCTTTCTGGATGCATAGTACTCCATTGTGTGTATGTACCATAGTTTGTTTATCCATTCATCTGTTGATGGGCATCTAGGTTGTTTCTTTCATTTTGCTATTGTGAACAATGCTGCCATGAACATAGGTGTGCATATGTCTATTCGAGTGACGACTTTTATTTCCCTAGGATCTACTCCTAGGAGTGGGATTGCTGGATCGAATGGTATGTCTATTTCTAGTTTTCTGAGGAAGTGCCATATCATTTTCCAAAATGGTTGCATCATTTTGCATTCCCACCAGCAGTGCATACGAGTTCCCTTCTCCCCGCAGCCCCTCCAACATTTGTTATTTCCAGTGTTTTTGATTCGTGCCAGTAATGCCGGGGTGAGATGGTATCTCATTGTGGTTTTAATTTGCATTTCTCTAATGGCTAGTGATTGCAAGCATTTCCTCATGTGCCTGCTGGCCATTTGAATGTCTTCTTTGGTGAAGTGTCTGTTCATTTCCTTAGCCAATTTTTTAATAGGATTATTTGTCTTTTTGTTGTAGAGGTGTTAGATTTTCTTGTAGATTATGGAGATTAGACCTTTGTCTGACTTGTACTGTCCAAAAATTTTTTCCCAGTCTGTAGGTTCTCTTTTGACTCTTTTGGTGACGTCTTTTGAAGAGCATAGGTGCTTGATTTGTAGGAGATCCCAGTTATCTAGCTTATCTATTGGGGTTTGTGCGTTGATGGTTATGGTTTGTATCCTGTTAATGCTGTGTATTAAGGCCTGTAGTGTTGGTCCTATTTTTTCTTCTATGAACTTTATAGTTTTAGGCCTTATATTCAGGTCTTTGATCCATTTTGAAGTAGTTTTTGTATATGGTGTGAGGTAGGGGTCCTGTTTCAGTTTTTTGCAGATGGATATCCAGTTTTGCTGGCACCATTTGTTAAAAAGACTGTCTTTTCCCCATTTGATGGACTTTGGGCCCTTGTCGAAGATCAGGTAACCGTAGGTGGATGGATTTACATCTGGGTTCTCAATTCTGTTCCATTGGTCAATGTATCTGTCATTGTACCAGTACCAGGCTGTTTTGACTACTGTAGCTGTATAGTAGGTTCTGAAGTCAGATAGTGTGAGTCCTCCTACTTTATTCTTCTTCTTCAGTAGTGCTTTACTTATTTGGGACTTCTTCTCTTTCCACATGAAGTTAATGATTAGTTTTTCCATCTCTTTGAAGAATGTTGTTGGTATTTGGATCGGGATTGCGTTGTATTTGTAAATTGCTTTGGGTAGAATTGCCATTTTCACAATGTTGAGTCTGCCTATCCATGAGCATGGTATGTTTTTCCGTTTATATAGATCCCTTTGGGTTTCATGCAGTAGTGTTTTTTAGTTTTCTTTGTATAGGTCTTTTACATGCCTGGTGAGATTTATTCCTAAGTATTTTATCTTTTTAGGGGGTATTATAAATGGAATTGTTTTCCTAATTTCCTTTTCATTGTTCTCCTTACTGGTGTATAGGAATCCAACTGATTTTTGAATGCTTATCGTGTATCCTGCTACTCTGCCGAATCTTTCTATTAGTTCCAGTAGATTTCTCGTGGAGTCTTTAGGGTTTTCTATGTATAGTATCATATCATCTGCAAACAGGGACAGTTTAACCTCTTCATTACCAATTTGGATGCCCTTTATTTCTTTTTCTTGTCCTATTGCTCTAGCTAGAACTTCCAGCACCATGTTAAATCGGAGTGGTGATAAAGGGCATCTTGCCTTGTTCCTGTTTTCAAGGGGTATGTTTTCAGCCTCTCTCCATTAAGAATGATGTTGGCCGTTAGTTTTGCATAGATGCCCTTTATTATGTTGAGAAATTTCCCTTCTATACCTATTTTATTGAGAGTTTTTATCAGGAATGGGTGTTGGACTTTGTCAAATGCCTTTTCTGTGTCAATTGAGATGATCATGTGATTCTTTTCTTTCCTTTTATTTATGTGGTGGATTATGTTGATTGATTTTCTAATGTTGAACCATCCTTGCATACCTGGTATGAATCCTGTTTGGTTGTGGTGTATTTTTTTTTTGATATGATGCTGAATTCTATTGGCTAGAATTTGTTCAGAATTTTTGCATCTATATTCATGAGAGATATTGGTCTGTAATTTTCTTTTTTGTGGCGTCTTTCCCTGGTTTTGGTATCAGTGTTATGCTGGCTTCATAGAATGAATTTGAAAGTGTTGCTTCCTCTTCTATGCTCTGAAATAGCTTGAGTAGTACTGGTACAAGCTCTTCTGTAAATGTTTTGTAGAATTCTCCAGTGAAGCCATCTGGGCCAGGGCTTTTTTTGGTTGGGAGTTTTTTTATTACCTTTTCAATCTTTTCTCTTGTTATGGGTCTGTTCAGATTTTCAGCATCACTTTGTTGTAGTTTGGTTAGGCCGTGTGTTTCTAGAAATTTATCCATTTCCTCTAGGTTTTCAAATTTGTTGGAGTATAGTTTTTCATAATATTCTGTTATAATCCTTTTTATTTCAGTTGGGTCTGTTGTAATGTCCCCCATTTCATTTCTTACTTGGGTTATTTGTGTCCTCTCCTGTTTTTCTTTCTTTCTTTTTCTTTTAATAGATAATTGAGTAGTTTTAAATATATATGGTTATTTGATTGTCTTTATTTTTATTTTTACAAGCCATTTTATCTGCACAAATATACAAATATATTGGAACCCCTTATGCACTGCAGAAGCCCTGGTGGGTGCAGTGGTAAAGAGCTACAGCTGCTAAACAAAAGGTCGCCAGTATGAATCCACCAGCTGCTCCTTGGAAACCCTATAGGACGGTTCTACTCCATCCTATAGGGTCACTATGAGTCAGAATCAACTCGACGGCAATAGTTTTTTTTCTTAATGAACTACTATTCTCAGAGGCCATGTAGTGAAAACATCTCAGGTAAGATAGTGTTGGTATTTCCAGCAGTAAAATCTTGGTGATTCATTATGACTAAAATTGAGCTTATTTTCTCAACGTCCACTCAAAATATAGTATCATTTATTCCCTATTTCAATTCATGAATTTGCCAATTACCTGGTCTCCGAAACTGGAAAATCTGAGTCATCCTTGACAGTCTCTCCTTCCTTACACTTCATTCTCACCAATTTCTGTCAACTCCACCTCTGCAATATCTCACAAACTGCTCAACCTCATTTTTTCCTCACTTTTATAGATATATTCATCTGCAGGTTTCATGCTCACTTTCTGGGTCTTCGTTTATGATGCCACGAAAGAATATCCTAATGCAAGGATTGGAAGATGTCATTAGCATGGGAACAACTTGTGCTCTGCTGTAATTAATTAAAATGAAATATTTACTTAAAGTGTGTCTCATCATTGCACATCACCTGGTCTTAGCAGAATAGTGAGGAAATAAGCTGCTGTAAAATATTCTGCACTCTGCTGTGAGTTGTTAAAAAAATTTTGATCACAGTGATCACTTTATACAAATTTTACAAGTTTCACATTACCTGTGCCTGTTGGATCAGATCTGAACTTCTTGGCAGGTCATACAAATCCAACCAACACAATTCTTTGCCAGTTGTAGGATGTGTGTGTGTGTGTGTGTGTGTGTGTGTACACTCAGAGGATGTTATGGATTGAATTGTGCTCCCCAAAAAGATATGTTGCAGTCCTAACTCCTATATCTGTGAAGATGACCCCATTTCAAAATAGGCTATTTCTTTTGTTAAATCAATGAGGTCATATCAGAGTAAGGTGTGCCCTAAACCTAATCCCTTCTGAGTAATGTCTTATAAAGAAGAAAAACAGACAATAAAACACACAGGGGGATGATATCAAGTGAAGATACATATCTACAAGCTAAGGAACGCCAAGGAACATCCTTCAGCTTCTCTCAGCCAAGAAGCTGGAAGAGTCAAGAAAGGATTTTTTCCCCTACAGCCAACAGCTAGAGAGCATAGCCCTGCCAAAACCCTGAATTCAGACTCCTAGCCTCCAAAACTTTGAGAAAATGAACTCTTATTCTTTAAAGGCAACCACTATAGTATTTTTGTTACAGCAGCACTGGTAACTAAGACGGAGGGTATTAATGTGCTGCAACTGGTTTTATCGACTATGAACTACCAATTATCTGAGATCATTCATCATGGAGCAGTCTGCTGTCCAGTTTAGTTAAATCAGAATGTCCTTGAGAGAGAGAGGTCAAAATGGTTCCACACCAACACTGGCTCTGTTTCAATTGTACTGTGTCTATCCACAAGTTAATTTATAAATCATTTTACTTTCAATCTCAATTTATTATGGTCCTTATAAATTCCTAGTTTTACCTGATAGTTTTTATATTTCACTAATTTTAATAAAGTGAGAATGTAGTGGAGACATTAGCACCAAATAAGGGTGTCAAGTTAAATATTGGGGTAGAGATGAATGCCAGAGAAATATAGAAATATTATAAGTGCAAGCCAAGGTATCCCAGCATGACACTAAACTGTATTCTATAGTATTTTCTCCTAGAATTCTCTTTCTTGAAAAGTACTTTTCCCAATTCCAGTAAGATACTTCCTGTCTCGTAATGCAATATATTAAAAATGTAAAAGGTAAATCAGACCTGAAGCTCGTTCAACAATTTAACTTAAGAAACACTTGTTTGACACTTACTGTTTACAAAGCACTGTTCTAGCCACTAGCAATTTTAAGTTTCTAACAGCTCACACTGTGTTTGGAGAGAGAGATGGATAGATATCTCTGTACAGAACAGACTGACAGCATCTCCTCCTCTTTCTCTATTTTGAATTTTAGTGAATGGCACCCTTCACTACCCAGGCACCAAAGTTATGAACTTGGAAGTTCCCTTTAGCTGATTCCTTCTATTTTCTTTTTTAAAAACAGACACTAACTCTAATCAACTATATTTTATGTCATTCAATCCTGATCTTCCCTAGAATTCCCTATCTATCCACTTATGCATGTAAATAAATACATTTATCTCATTCATTCATTGTCTGTATCCAGCACATCATCATGTCCATTGATTCTATCTCTGAAATAATAAATTTAAAATCTTTTCCACCACCATGGCCCTTATCAACTCTACACAATATCCAGAGTAGGTGTTCTAAAAGGTGTTCTAGGTGTTCATGTCTACCCCAGCTTAAACATAAACTCATCCCTGTGGCCTATAAGAATTCCCATGATCTGACCTCTCCCTTACTCACCAAATTAGCAAATATTTACTGAGTACCACTTGGCACCATCCACTCACCATCCTCACTTCTAAGGAGCATTCTGGCTGTATTACTTAGAAGAGATTTGTTTGTCCTTCTGGCAGTTCCTGGTGTATTTTGGATATGTTATCAGGAGGGACCAGTCCCTAGAGAAGGACATGATGCTTCGTAGAGGGTCAGGGAAAAAGAGAAAGACCCTCAACGAGATGCATTGATACATTGGCTGCAACAATGGGCTTATACATAGCAATGATTGTGAAGACGGCACAGGACTGGAGCGTGTTTGGTTCTGTTGCACATAAGGTTGCTTTGTGTCAGAACCAACTCAACAGCACCTAACAACAACAACAGTTGGCACCAGGATAGGTGCTGGATATACAATAGTGAGTAAGCATGTATGTTTTCTTGCTTTTAAGTAACATATTCCAGTAGGAGATCCATAAATAAGTAAATATAAAATAATTAAATTATAATATTTTTTAAAATGCCATAAACCTCATTTTCACTCCACTGGTGAGGGAGAGATTCCTGCTTTAGGGTTATGGGGATGGCCAAACACATGACATCTGACATTGAATGGATGAGATCAACAACAGTTTATTAGTCACATATATCCACAGCCTGGGAGACGAGGACACCACATGCCATACAGGGCCACACGGGGATGACCTTGAGAATAAAGTGAACAACCAGGGTCTAGGGGAAGCAGGTTTTATATTAACAAGAGACTGAGGTGACTATTGGTTCCCATGGGAGGATGTGATTCATTTGTTTCCATAATTCTTTGGACTGGCAGGGCACTAAGGCCTGTTACTCAGGTATAAGCAGACACTGTGCTTGGTCCCATGATAAGGAGGGTTGGTAGGCAATCTTACCATGGGATTAGAGTCGGGGAGCAGAACTTGTGGCTTAATCATTTGAGGCCTTCTGGCTTCAGATGTGAAGACTGAATATAATACTAAGTCTTAATGTCAGGCCTTATACCTCATGGCCAGAGAAGGATTCTCTGATGAGGGTTGATAAATTAATGGGCTTAGACTGAAAAGGAGCCAGCCATAGGAAGAGTGGGAACAAAATGTTCTAGGCAGAGGGATCTGCATGTGCAAAATCACAGAAGCAAGGACAAGAAAGAGAGCCAGAGTGATCAGATCAAAGTGTATTAATTATAAAATGATGTCTTAATTTTCTTTTGCTACATGAAAAATCACCACAAGCTTAGTGGCTTAAAACAACATACATTTACTAAGTATTCCACAGTTTCTCTGGGTCAAGAATATGGGCATGGCTTAACAGGGTCTTCTGCTCAGGATCTTAGTCTCACAAAGCTGCAGTCAAGGTGTCGATTGGGTTATGTTCCATTCTGGAGCTCAGTTCGCGTAGTTTTTGGCAGAATTCCGTTCCTTATGGCTGTAGGACTGAGGTTTTAGGACTCAGTTTTCTTGCTAGCTGTCAGCCAAGAGCCACTTTCAGCTCCTAGAGGCTGTCTAAAGTTCTTTGCCACATGAGTTGCTCACAGGTCCTCTCACAACATGGCATCTGACGTCTTAAAGGCCAGAAGAATTTCTCACTCCACTCTGCTATGATAGAGATTTATATGATTTATTGCAATTATGTAATGACTTTTTCATTACCTTTCTCATTTTCTATTGGTTAGAAGCAAGTCACGGGTTCTGCTCCACTCAAAGGGAGAGGATTATACAAGGATATGACTCATTGAAGAGCACTTTAGCACATGTATTCCACAGACCTCAATTATGGGAGTCATGGTAAAGAATTTTGATTAATTCTAAGAGAAACAGGAATTTATGGAAGGGAGGGAAGGAAGGAAGGAAAGATAGTAAAAGAGGTTTGAACTATGTCCCAGGGAATTATAGAAAAGGGAGGATTAATTCTGTTTAGTGGCTTAGAGAAAATTTCTTGGAGAAGGTCGCTCCAGGTAAAGGATATGGATAATGGATTAATACAGAAAGAGTTGACATCAGAGGAAGATAATACCTGTGCAAGCTCTATTGGAAGAAAAGAGGAAGAGTTGATATGGAGTGCTTAGGGTGCATGAGTGCAAAGTAGATAGAAACCAAATACATTTAAATGTAGTGGATGAGTTTGGAAGGTCTTGAGATGTATATTATCAAATATGCCGATTTGGAAGATAAGTCTGATGATGAGAGTAAAGAGAATGAATTAAAGGAGGAACTCATCAGACCAGTTAAGGAGACCACTACTCCCAGAGAATTTTTTCTTTTTAGTACATTTGGAATTATTTGAATAATATTAAAAAGAAAGAGAAGCATTCTAGATAGTAATTGGAATAAAATTTGCTTTAGCTTGTTTGCAGGAATTCTTCTGAAGGACTATAGTTCCAAGAGCATCTCAAAAGAACTAGATATCCCTCCTTTAATGAGCAAGTTTTAGTTTTAGGTACAAGAAATTAGAAGCAAGAAACCAGGGTTTGTAATCCATATTTCTGATATAGTTTTATGTAGAAAATTGTGAGTTCCACTGGGGATGGAAGACTGGATGCTTCCGCTTATCTTTATATCCCCAGTCCCTAATACATACTAAATACTTCAAAAATACTTTTAAATGGATGAATGAATAAATGGCATCACCAAATAAATGTTATTCCATCCACCAGACCACCACCTCTTTCCAGCCTGATATCTCTCTCCTGCCTTTCTTTTCTTTCCTATTGTCCAAATTCATCACTGAGACTCAAGATATATTCTAGTCTCAAAATCTCAACTATTGATTTTTATCTTATTTTATTATAAAAAAATTGGTTTATCCATAGACTCTATGTAATGCATGAGATCATTCATAAAGTGTAAAGTAAGCTCACAGCAATTGCTACAGTACTAGTGATGATTATACAGAGGTTTGCACTGCCTTTGAAACTAAGATTCTTTATCTCAAGACTTTTATTTAATGCCAAACTGATCACTAAATTCTAGGTTATGGAAAAATATCTCTGGGATATTACCTCTAAGTTAATAAGTGATGATTATGAGATAAGATAAACAAAGAGAAACCAATGTTTACTAGTGCATGATGAAAGGAACGTTTTATATTTTCTTCAACACAAATATTTATATGTCCTTTCTGAAATTTCCTCAATAAATAATATATGAGCATTTAGATTTTTTTAAGACTATCTGTGTATTCCTTTATTCATATTGAGAAGAATGAGTCTTTTTTTTCCAAGTAATTATAAGTTTTTAATCTTAAAAACTCAAACAAAGCTATATTTATCTATCACTGTGGATTGAGTAAAATTACTTAGAAAAAATAAAACGGCGTTTACATCAACTGTTTTACTCTATGTAATTTTTAATGTTTACAGACATATTTTAAACAAAAAAAACCAGTATTTAATACTCAGTAGCTGCTTTGATAATGTTTTAAAAAGTTAATATTATATGTAGGAAAGATTATTTAAATAAGTTTCAGTTAAAATATACCATGTGATATCTTGGGCTTTTTCCAGTGTGGTTTACTATAATAGGAGGCTTGATCCATAAACAACTTTTGCAGTCCGAGTTACACCACAGGGAAGCGAACCCAAAGGCTGCCTATGACACAGGGCAGAGTTTTAGAGTTTCTGAATGTGTGAAGAAACGGCATGTGTGAAGTCCATTCCACTGAAAAGGACATACCAGGCAAAAATTTGTGTCATGATAGGTTGTAATTATCTTCATTAAAATAATGATTTTTCCATTACAAAAGTAAGATATTCTAATTATGAAAAATTTGAACAATTGATAAAAATATAAAAAATAAAAATTCACCTATAAATTTACCAGCCAGAAATAGACACTATAACATTCTGTTACTTTTTTCTTTTCAGAATTTCTGTACATCACTTTTTTACATAGCTGTGTGAATATATTATTTGCATAATTTTATAGTATTTACAAGGAGAGCTATAAATTTTAAAAATAAAGAAGAAACATCTAGAATTCTATGAACAGATATATCCGCCTAACATTCAACTGTGTTTTCTAATTTTCTCTTTCTTATTCATGTTGACACTGTCTTTTATATTATTACTATGAAGGAAAGTTATCAGAGGGATATTTTTTGATAGAAGAAAGTGTACACTGGGGCTTGGTGAGAAATTATTTCTTTGATTAGGTGAATTACTCAGTTTTCTCAATGAAAAAAGACAGAAGTATCAAGTCATTCAATGTAAGATTTAAAGATGAGAAATAATTCCTCAAGTTTCTTGGAAATAAAAATGATCATTCTTTTCTACTCAATTCTGATTTTGTAGAGAAAAACTCCCTCAGTGTCCTAACCATTTTAATGGAAGCAATATGGCATAGCAATTAAGAGCATGGACTCAAATCTAGGCTATGCCACTTGAAAACTGAGTGATCTTAGACAAGTTACTTAATCTCTCTGTGCTTCATGTTCTTATGTTTAAAATGGGGACAAATGAGTTAATATGTGTGAACTTCTTAGAAGAGTGCCTACCCCTGTGTAAATGCTATATACAGGTCTGATATGACCAATAAATCTGGGACAGAACAGCATCTCCTTTACTGGGGTTGTAGGAAGCAAGAGGCACTGTATGAATTATGCAGTAAAGGAATATACTTTCAGGGGTCTAGAAAAGAAGGAAAAATTATAGAAAAGGAAAAGTTGAACAAAGGTTTGACTCCAGGCTATAATCCATCTACTCTTGATGTTATGGTACAAATCCAGGAAGGAAAAGACTTAGTGTAATTATTAAAATTGTGAGCTTAAATTCAAGCGAGACATTTATTAGCTGTAGCAGTCTTGGGGGAGGGGGGTAAATGACTTTAAGCCTCAATGTACTTATTGCATAGGGGAATAGATAATGATATTTAGGCCAAAAGGAACTTGTGAGGATAAAATGAGATAATTCATACTCCATGCTTGGCACACAATAAGCACCTAATAAGTGTTAACTGTTATTATTGGACCCATGGTACTGAAGGAAGAAGTCCCAGCTGCACTGAAGGCACTGGCAAAAAACAAGGCTCCAGAAATTTTTATGTAATAATAATAATAATAAACCTAAATAATAATATTAAAATATTTGGTATCCTTGAGTTTTTAAATTTGTCTCACCCCTAAATCATCTGCCCCATTGCTGTTGAGTCAATTCCAACTCATAGTGACCTTATAGGACAGAGTAGGACTGCCCCACAGAGTTTCCAAGGCTGCAAATCTTTATGGAAGCAGACTGCCACATCTTTCTCCCATGGAGTGGCATCTGAAGTAGGTATTAAATCTTTGCTTGATTTCAAAGGAAGGTTCAGGATGATGTTTTTTGAGTTATTGTGTACCTGAGAAGGCCTTTCTGTTGCTTTCACTCATGGAAGACTATTTGACTAAAGTTTTTCTTTCATCCCAACCCATTTTCTCAAAGAATCATAGCTACTTCTTCACTCTCTCCTCTGTGATAGAGGATATGTATATATACCTCTACATATATGTATATGCACACACACACATATACACAAACAAACATACATATATATCCTAAAAAGGTCAAAATTTAACTTAAAATATTACTATCCTGTTTGAGATCTGTATATATTTTCTAAATTCACATGTTATTTCTTCAACTATGTCTTTTAATATTTCTACTATTCCAAATGTTCCCATTTACGTCACTCTTCTCAACCCTCATACAAAAGCATCTGTATTTCTTTTTCAGCATTTTCCTTTGTCCTTTTCATTTGCTTTTAGTAATAGCTTCTCAAGTTTGTCCTCTGATTTGTGTCATTTAGTTTTCCTTGTTATCATTGCAAATTTAAATTTAATACAGGCATAACTCTTTTTATTGCACTTCACTTTATTGTGCTTTCAGATATAGCGTTTTTCACAAATTGAAGGTTTCTGGCAACCCTGCGTTCAGCAAGTCTATTGACGCCATTTTTCCAACAGCATGTGCTCACTTCGTGTCCCTGTGTCACATTTTGGTAGTTCTCACAATATTTCAAATTTTTTCATTATTATTGTATCTGTTATGGTGATGTTTTATACTACTATTGCAATTATCCTGAGGTGCCACGAACTGCACACATATAAGACAGGGAGCTTAACTGATAAATGTTGTGTGTGTTCTGACTGCTCCACTGACCGGCCATTCACCATCTCCTCCCTCTCCTTCGGCCTCCCTATTCCCTGAGACATGACAATATTGAAATTAGGCTAATTAATAACCCTACAATGACCTCTTGTTCAAGTGAAAGGAAGAGTTACATCTCTCACTTTAAATCAAAAGCTAGAAATCATTAAGTTTAGTGAGGAAGGTATATCGAAAAATGAGATAGACCAAAAACTAGGTCTCTTGCACCAAACAGCCAAGTTGTGAATGCATAGGAAAGTTCTTGAGGAAAATTAAAAGAGCTGCTCCAGTGAACACATGAATGATAAGAAAATGAAAAAGCTCCCTATTACTGACATGGAGTAAGTTTTAGTGGTCTGGATAGAAAATCAAACCAACCACAATATTCCCTCAAGCCAAAACTTAATCCAGAACAAGTCCCTAACTCTCTTCAATTCTATGAAGGCCAAGAGAGATGAGGAAGCTGCAGAGGAAAAGTTTGAAGCTAGCAGAAGCTGGTTCATGAGGTTTAAGGAAAGAAGCCATCTCTTTAACATAAAAGTGAAGCAGCAAGTGCTGTTGTAGAAGCTGCAGCAAGTTATCCAGAAGATCTAGCTAAGATAATTGATGAAAGTGGCTGCAATAAACAACGGATTTTCAATGTATATGTTAACAGCCTTTTATAGGAAGAAGATACATACCATCTAGGACTTTCATAGCTAGAGAGGAGAAGTTAATGCCTGGCTTCAAAGCTTCAGTGGCAGGCTGACTCTCTTGTTAGGGGCTGTTGAAGCTGGTGACTTTAAGTTGATCCCAATGCTCGTTTATCATTCCAAAAATCCTAGGGCCCTTAAGAATTATGCTAATTATATTCTGTCTTGTGCTCTATAAATGGAACAACAAAGCCTGGATGGCAGCACGTCTGTTTACAACATGGTTTGCTGAATATTTTAAGCCCACTGTTGAGACCTACTTCTCAGAACAAAAGATTCCTTTCAAAATATTACTGCTCATTAACAATGCACCCAGTCACCCAAGAGCTCTGATGGAGATGTACAAGGAGATTAATGTTGTTTTCATGCTTTCTAACACAACATCCATTCTGTATCCCATGGATCAAGGAGTAATTTTGACTTTCAAGTCTTATTATTTAAGAAATACAATTCTTAAGGCCATACCTGACATAGATAGCAATTCCTCTGATGGATCTGGGGCAAAGTAAATCAAAAACCTTCTGGAAAGGATTCACCATTCTAGATGCCGTTAAGAAGGTTTGTGATTCGTGGGAGGAGGTCAAAATATCAACGTAATGGGAATTTGGAAGAAGCTGATTCCAACCCTCATTGATGACTTTGAGGGGTTCAAGAATTTAGTGGAGGAAATAAGTGCAGATGTGGTGGAAATGACAAGAGAACTAGAATTATAAGTGGAGCCTGAAGATGTGACTGAATTGCTTCTTTAACAAATGAGGAGTTGCTTCTTATGCATGGGCAAAGAAAATGGTTTCTTAAGATGGAATCTACTCCTGGTGAAGATGTTGTGAACATTGTTGAAATGACAGCAAAGGATTTAGAATATTACATAAACTTGGTTGATAAAGAAGTGGCAGGATTTGAGAAGATTTACTCCAATTTTGAAAGAAGTTCTACTGTAGGTAAAATGCTATTAAACAGCATCATATACTACAGAGAAATCTTTCATGAAAGGAAGAGTCAATTGATGCAGCAAACTTATTGTTGTCTTATTTCAAACAATTGTCAGCTCAGCCTTCAGCAGCCACCATCCTGATCGGTCAGCAGCCATCAACATCAAAGCGAGAAGATTAAGACTTGCTGAAGGCACATAGTACGGTTTTTAGCGATTAAGTATTTTTAATTAAGGTATGTATTTTTTTTTTTTTAGACCTACTGCTATTTCACACTTAATACACTATGGTATAGTGGAAAAAAATTTTATAGGCACTGGGAAACAAAAAAATTCATGTTACTTTATTGTGATATTCACATTATTGTGGTCTGGAACCAAACCCAAACCAAACATGGATAATGGCAAATTGAAATTAGACAAAAAGAGTGAATTAGCAAAAAGGAGCCCAAATTATCACTTGCAAGTCAATCTGAAGAAACTCAGATACTGTTAAGTTAAATGTTTTCTTAACAAAAAAATACTTGAAAAGAAAAAAAACAAGGAATGTTTAAAAAGTTATGTAGAGAAAATCAAATGTACAAAGTACTTACAGTTCAAATCAAGTCTCCAACCAGAACAGAAATCTTCATAGTGTGAAAATGCAGTTTGAAAGTGAGATTCAAATGCTTTAACTGAAACTCAAAGTACTTCCTTAATTACGTGAAGAATATGAAATTCAACTTCACATAAAATCAATGGGGGAGGGAAATTACTGCTTAGAAATAGAAAAGAAATTTCCCCAAGTTTATGAAAACATCAGCTTTATATGTCAACACCTTGACTCCTGCAGGAAGATGACTGAAGACCTGGAGAAACAATTGGAAAGCACCATCTCCTTCAATCAAAGGTGGATTAGTTCCAATGGGAAATTAGCTCAAGAAAGTTGGATGGCAGTTCTGTTTACTGAAAGAAAGACCAATCATCTAAGAAAAGACGATGGTCACAACAGGCAAAAATTGGCAGAATTCGAGTTTAAATGCAGGTTCTTCTCAGTGGCCCCTTTGTGGCTGCTGTTCCATATGCAGCTCAGAGCAGAGGCTGAGAGGGTCAGGACATTCCTTGCATCCTTAGGTACTCGGTGAGCAGGAGGGGTAAGTTATGAGGAACCAGGTATCCAGGGTCACATGCAGGTTTGACTGAGGTTTACCACAGCCAATCCCTGACCATCCACAAGAACAGCAAGACACCCGATGTGTTTTCTGTCTTTGAATTTATTCTGATTGATGTCTTTTTAGCTTAACTTCTGTTACTTAATAGATGATACATTTGCTCTTACTCAAGTTTTACATCATCTTAATTCCTAAGATAATGTTTCCAGGATATAGATAATTTTAATATAATCTTAAGAATATATATTTCCATTTCATTGGAACTTCTAGAATTATATCACATAAGTATTTCATTTTAATTTAATTAATCAGTCCACTATTACTTAAACCACATTTGAATTTTAACATGATCCTCTAAATTCATAGATTTATCTTGTAGAGTTGACATTTGGCAAGCATCTGTTTCTTATTTATTTTTCTTTTTCATATATGCTGTTGATGTTAGGTGCTGTGGAGTCAGTTCTGACTCATGGCGACTCTATGTGCAACAGAATGAAACACTTCCCAGTCCTGCACCATCCTCACAATCCTTCCTATGTTTGAGCCCATTGTTGCAGCCCCTGTCTCAATCCATCTCACTGAGGATCTTCCTCTTTTTCACTGACCTTCTACTTTACCAAGCATGATGTCCTTCTCCAGGGACTGGTCCCTCGTAATAACATGTCCAAAGTATGTGAGATGAAATCCTACCATCCTTGCTTTCAAGGAGAACTCTGGTTGTACTTCTTCCAAGACAGATTTATTTGTTCTAGCAGTCCATGGTATAGTCAATATTCTTCGAGTATCTATGAATATGTAGATAGATAGATAGATTATATAGATCATATATACAGATATATGATTTATTTCATTACTTTTAAATTTAAAGTGAATATTGTTTTGTATTACTTGTTATGTGCACACAAATCACAAAAATTTGTTTTCATAAATCCACAGAAATCCTTCATAGATTTCTATACAAATGTTCACTTTTTCTTCATTTCTGTATTTTTTTGTTAGTTGGTGCTATGGATTGAATTGTGTCCCCAAAAATATGTGTTGTAAATCCTAATCTCTGTGCCTGTGGTTATAATCTCATTTGAGAATGAGTTCTTTGTTATGTTAATTATGCAGGATTAGTGTAGGATATATTTTGAGTCAATTTCTCTAAGATATAAAAGAGACTAAACAAACAAATGAGAGAAACAGAGACCGGGGAAGAGAGATGCCAAGACACATGAATGTACTCAAAGCAATTAGATATTTATTGCAGTTATTTAAGCAAAGATTGCTGGTGGCTTGGTGGTGACAAGGTGAGAAATAACATAAATTAAAAAGCCGATCCCAGCAAGATGTTAAGACTTTGTCTTGTCTTTTAAATGTTACATCTGTAAATGTAGAATTGTTTAACGCTAGTGGTCAGAAGTCTTGGCCATCCTCTAATCCTGCCTTCTCATTTGATAGATGAAAAAACTGAGTTTCCAAGGTCATACAAGAGTTTGGAGGCAGAATTGGCAACAGAATCTAGAATCCTGAGACGTGTACTTCTTTTACGATTCTAAAAGCATCCTAATATTTATATTTTAGCCCTATGAAGAACTGAAATAGACATGAGTATTTCCTGATGCATTACTGCAGAGCAGCCTGGATTTTAATATTCTGGTAGTGTTTTCATTGTAACAGAGAGCTTCAAATCAGAGATGGAATCTTAAGACTTAGAGTGAATCTTGGGCTTTGCAGAAATCAAGATGTCACTATAAAATGCTCATCTTCTAACACTCATGCTTTGATTTCTCAAACAGGTGGAATTTAAGGACTTTAAGTATAAATTGGCTAAAATTTCTTCCGCTGTAGCTGCCAGAGAGTTGGCTGGGGCATATTAGGGATAATAAAATAAAATAAAATTTAATTAGCTGGCATATTTGATGAATTGATTTGATGAAGGTCAAGAGTTTAGTCCCACTTGAGTCTGAACTTGTGGAAAGAGCCTCTGGGGGTAGACTGTGTTAGAAACAGATACATTTTACTTTCTTTCTTTCCTCCAGAAACCAGCCCCAGTAAATAGAAATAGAATTCATAAGATTTGCTGAGTAATCGTGACTGTGTATAAAACTATCACCTGCCAAGGGAGACCTTGTAATCAAATTAGTGGAAGTGACCGAATTCCTAGAGCTAAAATTTAAGCTATTTCTGTGTGCTAAGTTTGACAACCTCAGCACTATGCTTGAGCACCTTGCCTGTTGGTCTTCGATCTAGAATGGGAGCATAACAATTACCTCATCATTCAATTTGAGAAATCTGATTGACCTACCATTTTAGGTAGGCTGACTCCTGCCTTGGAATTAACCATGACTGTCCCTTCTAAATGAGTTTTGACTGTGGTAGCATCTTTAATGCACACATTTTTCACACCACATTTCATTTCAAGTTTTGTTGAGTAAAAAGATTCAAAATATATGCATGACCAAATCTTTAAGACACCAAACCTTGCCACAGGTCAGTTGCACTCAGGTTTCTGAAGACAAAGCAGAAATTATAGACTCACACTTCACTTATCTTCCCTAACAGCTCTGGATTTTGTAACTGGTCAGGCTCTCTGGTGTGACTGGGTTCTGGCTTCGCCTTAGCTAGTCAGTATCATCTGTAGTGACCACATATGACTCAACATCACTGGTAGTTTGCATATTTGTGAAAGAGCATGGAGGATATTGCATGTTGTCTACGAGGACAATAGTATTACTAACCTCCTGGTTATCAACATGCATTTTTATTTGATTCAAAAGTGGCAATGTGGGCTGGTGAGTTCAATATGGCTGACAGGAGACAATCCAAGCTTCAAGATGGCAAGTCCATGAACCTTTTACCATCTGTGCTGGTTCATCCTGAAATTTGTACAGTAGCCATGGTGAATGTACTATTGATGGCATTTCATATTCTCAGAAGGATCTTCAATTCTTTTCCATTTTTGGTTTTTCTTTGGTGAGGAGGTAGAACAGCGATACTTATCATACCTTCATCTTTTTTATTGACACTGAGGTCAAACGTGAAGGAAGATCTGGATTGGCTACTTAGGCCCTGATAAGAGGTTCTATAATGTACTATTTGACAGAGATACTTAGGTGACTGGGGTAGTCCATTTATGCAGTACCAGGAAACGCCTCCTGGGTAGGACTGAAAGGGGACTTAAATCCATAGGGGATAAGTGTGACCAAATTAGTTCTCATTCTTGTCCAATGATTCAGATAAACAGAGTGCCAGCATGGTTACAGAGGAGCCCTGGTGGCATAGTGGTTAAGCACTTAGCTGCTAATCAAAAGGTCAGCAGTTCGAACCCACCAGCCTCTCTGTAGGAGAAAGATGTAGCAGTCTGTTTCCATAAAGATTTACAGCCTTGGAAACCGTAGGGAGCAGTTCTACTCTGTCATATAGGGTCGCTATGAGTCAGAATTGGTAGCATGGTTACACAATGCATCTCCTAAGATTGGGGCAATGTTGAAAGGTCTATCAATGTGGTAGTATCAGTTTCCCTGACTCTGACATCTGAGGAAAACCAAGGAGAGGTAACTTTCCATTCTTCCTGATACCACATATCTCTATCGAGAAGGAGGAAGAAAGATGTAGATGTAATCATAGTATCCTTGGAAATATGGGGAATTTGCTAGGATTTGACCATGAAAAAAGTCCATTCTACCCCCAAAATGTTTAGTATTTTTTTAATGTATGTCTTAGTCATCGAGTGCTACTATAACAGAAATACCACAAGTGGATGGTTTTAACAAAGAGAGGTTTATTTCCTCACAGTCAAAGTAGGCTAAAAGTCCAAACTCAGGGTGTCAGCTCCAGGGGAAGTCTTTCTCTCTCTGTTGGCTTTCTTGTCAGTGTTCCCCTGTACTAGGAGCTTCTCAGCACAGGGACCCCTGTCCAAAGGACGCGCTCTGCTCCTGGCACTGCTTTCTTGATGGTATGAGGTCTCCTTGTCTCACTGCTCACTTCTGTCTTTTATATCACAAGACGTTGCCTCAGGATACAATCCAATCTTGTAGACTGAGTCCTGCCTTACTAACACAACTGCCGCCCATCTTCCCTCATTAACATTATAGAGGCAGGATTTACAATTTATAGGAAAACCACAGAATACCAGGAATCATGGCCTGGCCAAATTGATACACACATTTTTGGGGGGGCATAATTCAACCCATGACAATGTATTTGTTATGTTACCACAGCTTTTATAGATAATTTTTTCATCTAGGATTGCTAGGAAAGAGATTTTTTTAGAGAGCAAGAGGAAAGCACTATGTACAAGGGATTACAGAGCAAAGAATGATGGAACATAGAGACCTGATTCTACCTTAACCAGCACCCTCACCCAAGACAAAACCTTTTACTACCTTACATCCCAGTGTCTACATCTGCTAAATGTTTTGGCTAGGCAATAGCTATAGTCACTGATGCCTAAAAATGTAATTGTATGTTTATGACTTTGTTTTTCAACCAGCTTATATTATTTTTTCATAGAGATACCAATGATGGTTTTTAAGCATTTACTTAATGGTATTTATTTAAAAGCAGCTTCAACAAAAACATAAAAAAAAATATAGTAGTAGATGCTGGACTATATGAAGAAGAATGTGGCATCAGGATTGGTGGAAGACTCATTAACAACATGTGACATACAGATGACACAACTTTGCTTGCTGAATGTGAGGAGGACTTGTTGATGAAGATTACTTATTGATGAAGATCAACGACTACAGCCTTCAGTATGAATTACACCTCAACATAAAAAAAACAAAAATCTTCACAACTGGACTGATAAGTAACATCATGATAAATGGAGAAAAGATTGAAGTTGTCAAGGATTTCATTTTACTTGGATCCACAATCAATGCCCATGGAAGCAGCAGTCAGGAAATCAAACAATGTATTGCATTGGGCAAATCTGCACCAAAGACCTTTTTAAAGTGTTCAAAAGCAAAGATGTCACCTTGAAGACTAAGGTGTGCCTGACCCAAGCCATGATATTTTCAATCACCCCATATTCATGTGAAAACTGGACAATAAATTAAGAAGGCTGAAGAAGAATTGATGCCTTTGAATTATGGTGTTGGTGAAGAATACTGAATATACCATGGACTGCCGGAAGAACGAACAAGTCTGTTTTGGAAGAAATACAGCCAGCCAGAGTGCTCCTTGGAAGCAAGGATGGTGAGACTTTGTCTCATGTATTTTGGACATGTTATCAGGAGGGACCAGTCCCTGGAGAAGGACATCATGCTTGGTAAAGTAGAGGGTCAATGAAAAAGAGGAAGGCCCTCAATGAGATGGATTGACACAGTGGCTGCAACATGAGCTTAAACATAGCAACAATAGTGAGGATGGCGCAGGACCAGGCAGTGTTTCATTCTGTTGTACATAGGGTCGCTGTGAGTCAGAAGGGACTCAACGGCACCTAACAGCAACGACAACAACTGTAGTAGGTGCTGTGATGTGCCACTCAGATCCTCCTTCAGGACTTAAAAATATGTTTTCCCAGCTTCTGGGAGTGCCGGCAGCATCCACCCCTTACCTATCAACTCTCTTCTGAATTGCCTCGGCTGAGGTGTGCCACCTTTCCCAAAGTCATGTTCCCTTGACACGGGATATAAAGGCTTAGACCTCTCATTCCAATTCTACACAGCTATAAAAGGTCATCCTTGATTCAAAGCTTCCTATATGGTTGGCTAAGGCCTTTTTTGTGACTGCATCACACCCCAGCATCTTCCCCTGACAAATACTGCTTTCTACCCTTCCCTTCTGTAGGTGCTGGCCCCAGGAGCACTCCCTAATAACCTTCCCATATGCTGATCTCCACCTGCAATAGACAGTGTATAATACCATCTCTTAATAATCATCTAACTATTGGGACATCATTGGTTCTAGGACCGTGTTCTTTCTGAGTTTCAATAATAAATTCCTTTGATTGTTCTGGGGGACTATTTTTCTGATGTTGCATTTTATGGACTGTTTCTCTTATGCAGCATAAACCCAAGCAAAATAGCTTGTCTTTCCTTTGCAGATTCATTAAATACATTGCTCATTCAAGAAAATTGAACTTGTTATTTATGGCTTCCTTACATAAATGCATTTTTGAAAATTCAATGTTAGTAAATAATTTGAATTCACCGGAAGCAGTTTGACAGGTTATTTAACAGGACACTGAATGTCATGGAGAAGTAGCTTTATTTCAATTGCTTGATGTTTTAGCCATTCTATAAAGTCTCTTTATTCATGGGAATGGCATATTTTTTAAGCACATTGTATTTTATCTTCAAGAACACATGAAATTAAAAAAAAACCTTGCAATTTCACTATTTCTTAGATCAAAAAGAAGAGCCGGAATCAAGATATGAAAAGAAGGATAGTGATAGACATTTTTGTATAAATTTAGCTTGCAAGTATTCAACACTAAATGAAAAATATGTACACAAGAACCAAAGAAGGATGGACTGTATAAATACGAGGGATATGTTCTCATTGGAAGTCTCCAAGGAACACTTCAGAACAGGTTTAACTCAATGGTATCTCAATATGAGAAAAGGGAGAAAATGGATCATTGAGACATTCATAATGCAGGAAATTAGGCAAATATTTCTCTAAATAATATTTACTTGACATTTTAATTTTTATACAATGACAGAATATAAACAGTATCAAGTGTCTTATAGGAAAGCTAGTTTTCTTTCAATGTGGTCACTACTGTTGAGACAGCTTCCCTGCCCCCCCTCCCCTCAGATTTATGAAGATTTCTCCTCAGAAGTCCATTTCAGTGGTCATATTACCAAGTAAGGAATTTATAAGTTTCAGAGTAACATAAGGATCAAGTAAACACCAACGAGACCAGCTTCACAGGCCACATGCTTTATCTTGTTGCTTCAAAATTTTGCATAGAAAATAGGGTGTCCTATATCACATTCCTAGGTTTCAGGTGCATAAGAAAATTAATTATGAACCCAATGAGGAAAGAAATGCTCTGGACATAAACAGGAAGAGATAATGGAAACTAACATATATTAACATCTATCATGCATCTGGCACAGTTCTAGACACTTTTATCTCAATCAGTCTCCATAAAACCCCTGGGTGGCTTGAATTATTGTGCGTACCTCATAGAGAAATTACTAACCTAGCCAATATCACTCAGTTAAGAAAAGGAGGAGTCAGAATTCAAAGCAGTATCAGTCAGGTTCCAAAGCCCTTACAGATTTTGTCCATTACACCAGCAGGAATTACGTGCACCTGTGGTGCACCATGGAGCCCTGGGTGGCACAGTGATAAAGAGCTCAGCTGTTAACCAAAAGGTCGGCGGTTCAAATCCACCAGCTGCTCCTTGGAAACCCTATGGGGCAGTTCTTCTCTGTCTTATAGGGTCACTATGAGTCGGAATCAACTCGGTAGGAATGGGCTTGGTTTGTTTGTTTCTTCTTTTTGGTGGTGCGCCATCCTGGGCTCTTTACATTCCTCCTCGTAGTCTTTCTCATCATTCTCGTTCTCTTCCTTCTTCTCTCTCTCTCTCTTTTTGTATATCTAATTTGTTTGTTTATTTAATGAGGGCTTGGTATCTCAGCTGTGAATAATAAGCACATTTGAAGTAAGAAAAATGGACGAGTTAATTGCTGTCTAGTGTTGGAATAATAGTCCTATGAAAAATTTAGCTTCAATTCACCTGAGCTCTGAATTCTCCTCTCTTTCTCCAATTGCAATCAAGTTAATGTGCACTATTTAAATCACAAATAGCAAAGAATGAATTCATTACATAGACTTGGTGTGCTTGTAGAAAATAGACTTATCACTAATAAAGTCTTCTACTATTTTTCTAGGATAAATGTTTTACAGTAAAACTGTAGAGTTAAAAAGATACTTGAAAATATTTTTAACAATAAAAATATCAGATATGTCTAGGTCAGTGGTGTAGGAATGACACCTGTTACCTCCTCCAGGGGAGGAGTCCTACCCCCTGGAGGACAGCAAAAAGCATAATAATGCCTGCCACTAGGAGCAGCAGCACTAAGATGCCAACCCGCCCCATAGCTTGTGGGTGTCAGAGTTGCCAACAAAAACGTGAGTCACATAGGCACTTGATGGAATAGCATTTACTCACAGGGAAGAGAAGCAGAACAAGGGCAGCTTCAATAGCAGGCATCAGTTCCCCATGGCCAGCAGATCACTTCCCTCACGCAAAGCTGGATAATGTATGCACACACCCCTCTCATGCTGCAGGTGAAGGATTTCATTGCCTCCCCCCTGGGAACAGATACAGCCGTGGGGTTGGCCAGCTGCCATGTGACAAGCACATATAAGCAGAACAAAGAAATACTCATGGAACCTGGAACAGGGAAATATCACTAAACAAAACAAGGCACTCAGTGCAGACTGTGCTAAGTCTATGTAAGGAGATGTTCCAGGGCCAAGGTCCTGATTGGGCAGCTCAAAGAAGGAGCAGAGATTCACTCTAGGGCTTCGTTCCCAACAAGTTGTTCTCAATGGGTAGGAAGCTGATTTTGTTCCCCAGGGGGCATTTGGCAAAGTCTGGAAACATTTTTGGTTGTCACAACTGGAGAAAGTGCTATTGGCATCTAGTGGATAGAGTTCAGGGACATTGGTAAACATTCTAGGAAGCACAGGACGTCTTCCACATCAAAGAAATATACAGCCCCAAAGACAACAGTGGATTGTTGAGAAACTCTGGTCTAGGTAAAGTGTAAATTAAAAAAAAAAAAGGAATCAACCATTCTCTTAGATGCCAGAGCCAAAAATCATAGAACATTCATTTTCCTGCCTCAAATCTTTATGTCTTTATTTACAACTTTGATATTTTGTTCCTCATGGATTTTTTGCATTGATTTTTGTTTTAAAAAATACTGCATCAAAATATTATTTTGATTACTGAGCTTTTATGGACCCCCTTAAATTATGCTATAGAGGCATGTGTGTTGCCTGCCTCACCTCAGCGCTGGCTTTGTTAAAGATATAAAAAAGGGCACATAATGTAGCATGTCGTAAGAGTGTGGCTCTTGGCTCTAAACATCTGGGCTCAAATCATGGTTTTACCACTTTCTAACTTTATGTCCTTGGCAGTTTACTTCCCTCCTTATGTGTAAAAATTAAAAAGTAATACCTATGTCACTTGGTTGCTTTGAGGGTTAAATTTATCATTTATCAAAGAATCTGGCAAAGTCACATAAGTCAGCATACTACAAACACTAGCTATTAAAACATAGCACTAAATGGATCGTATTCTCTGGTGCCATGAGGACTGATGAGGGAGAATGACTCTGTTCCTTGGTTAAAATTGGTAAGGAAACTACTGTACAGCCCATTCTCTTTTTTTCTGTCTGTTCCTAGACGAAGGCAGCACCCAAGCTCTCTCTTTTGGTGGTCTTACCTTCATTTGGCTTCAGAGGCAGAAATTTCTTGTTGCCAACGCCAAACATTGATTTCTCCGTTTTAGTATAATAACAGAACTTTGAATTTCAACTGAGTGCCTTGTCACCTGGAATTAAAAGAAAAAGAAAGAAAGGAAAGAAGGAGAAAGAAAGGGAAGAAGGGAAGGAGAGAGGGAGGGAAGGGGGGAAGGAAGGAAGAAAAGAAAAACATAAATAAAAAATGAAATTTCCCAAATTCCCTTGTAGCCATGGTACAAGCAGCACTGCTACTGAGATGATGCAGGCAGACGTATTGTGTGAGTCCAGAAAAGCTGTTTATGGCTTTAAATTATCTGAGAGAGAGACACTTTTTACTCGTATCTTTTGTCCTTCATCTGACCTGAAATGCTGAAGTAATGCCGGAGCTTCACCATTCCCTTTGAAAAATGAGAATACCTTGAAGGTAGAAGACATACGCTAGAATAGTGGAATAAAGAAGACGGGCTTCTGGGTCCCTTATGACACAATGGAGTTGCCACGCCAGCCCTAACCTGCCCATCTGTAGTCCTCTTGTAAATGAGAGAAAAAATTAAAATCTCCTGTTTCCCTTCAGCCTCAGTATTCGTGTCTGTTACTCACGGCTTAACCTAATCATAATTTAGACATTGTCCTTCCAGTTGGAACTTGTGAGAACTAAGCAGTTCTTCCCAACAACACCCACTGTAACTAGGATTTGTATGTACACCCGGCTTGCATAATTTAGAAACGACTTTAGGACCTTAATTTTATTACTTTTTTTTCTTATTTTTCGCTTATATTTCAGGTTACTGCCTTGAATTTTGGCTTTCGCGTTGTTAGCTTAAATTTTGCTAGTTGTATGTGCAGATAAGCTGTCCACACTTTTGTTGACTCACTCCCAATAAAGAATGTTTGCTTAATAATGAAACATATTTTGTTTTTCACATATAACTTGTCTGACCATAAACCGGAAAGCTGGATGTCCTTGCTTTCACAAGCTTCTTGGTAACCGTTATTCGAACCTTGTCTGATTGAGACTAGTTTTGAATGCAATATTGTGAAAACTTGTTTTCAGATACAGATGCCAGAGTAAATCACTGACTAAATTTGTATCAGGAGAGAGCAAAGCTGCTTTTAACACAGAAAAAAAAAAAAGAGTAACTAAATGGCAAATGGGTGAAAACAAAGCGTCATTCAGGTGATAGAAAAATCTTCTGCCTGGGGGGCTTTGTGCTCATCAAGTGTGAATCGTCACTGTGTGATCCCTCCTGGCTAGGGAGGAAGCAATAGAGAATAAGTAAATAGTGTATATAGATACTCCTTTCTCTTCTCCTTTTAAGGTTTCTTCCTGATGTTAGAAAAAAGCCTAATGTCAGAGTATTATTTGAGGACATTGTCAAATTATGTCTGACTTATACCCTATGTCTGCTTAAACAAGATATTGTAGCAGAAACTGCCAGTGCCCCCACCTGTATTTCCATAGGTTTTACCAATCCAGCTTTCCCTGAATACCAGCACTTACTCTGCCCTCAGACGGGGTAGCCTGGAAATGCCAAGGAACTAATTTCCCTCTGAAAGTAACCCTCAACCAGTGACTGATGGAAGCTGATGTATAAATACCCCAGTTCCCTCTACCCTCTAGTGGGGTAACTCTGAAAATGCATGTTTGACACCTGCTCCCAAAGTTTCCCAGTGTGATTAAGCTGGCATAATAATACAGTTTCAATGAAAGATGATAATTTGTTGCTATACAAGGTGTTATCTAAATTCAGACAACGTACCTGCAATCACTTGCATCATTGGAAAGCAACTGGACCTGAGTGAGTCCAGCTGATTATTTTAATCATGTAGCTCCATAAAGATCTATCACATATACTACCTGCCCTCCAGGTGTTTGTCAGGAAGAAAGTTCTGAAAAGCTTGAGGCAGGAGAACAATATTTATGAAAATTCCTGAAGAATATGGATTCATTCAATATTGAATGAATATTTGTATGCCTACTCTGTGCCAGCTGCTTTGCTAGGAGCTGGGGTACAGTGCTGTTTTTGCTCTCACAAAGCTTGCAGTGTGTGATGAGATGAAAGGCATAGCAATAAAGCAGGGAAAGTGCCATGAAAAGATACACTTATTGACTGTGCATTCCTCTCTGCAATAAAATTCGCCCCTGAATTAAGCCAGACTCTCTCTCTCTCTGTGGACCTGTATGTGGACTACAATATATTGTCCCTGGGTGGAATGCTTTGTGTAACGTGATCAGCTTACATAAAGTTATATAGAAGCAGTGCAATTACACATATCACCATGTTTAAGGATGATACGAGGGGGGTTTGCTAAATAAATCTCACAATATCTTTCTGCGAGGGCAGAGAGTAATTTCTCTACTGTCTCAGTATAAGGAATATCTGTGTTTGTCCTAATCAACTGGTGTGCTTTTAACTTACGGATGCTGAGATTCTTCTACGTTTCCCAGTTCCTGGGAAGCATTAGACACAGGTCAATGTCCTGGCCTGTCCCCACAAGTGTATAGGATTTCATTACCTGCTATTTGTGGCTCTCTCTCTCTGGGATTCGTTTTATTTGCCTGCCCTTATTTTTTTCTTTATCACATTACTCTTATTTTTTCTTTTAAATGTCTTTCTGTAGTGTCTGTATCCTGTTAGGCTGACTCAAAGCTTTCCAGAATAACACTGTGTATAATAAGTAAATAATCTAAAAATATAAATGATTAGAATATCACAGAGCCACGACTTACCCAATTTAATAAGTTTAAACTAATATTATTTACTTATTTAGATTATTTATTTTACAGTTTTTTTTATCTCAAGCACCAGTTAGAAAATCCATCCTTTAAGTCAAACACATATTATTGTTAAATATGAATTATTTTGAATTTATTTCAAGTGGAAAAAAAAAACTTACATGGCATGGATAAAAAAGAATAGAACAAAAATTATAAAGATTTATATTTTTTACATTGAGTTCATTCCTTTTTTCCTATTTGTAAATTGTTCAGAGGGGATGTCTCTTTTCATTTTCAGAAAATGAGGAAAGTTTTTTGATAGGAGCGCTCAGAGTTTTGCAAGTGTTCCTCTCTTCTGGTAACATGTAACACACTGGAAAGGAGCCCTGGTGGCATAGTTAAGAGATATGGCTGCTAACCAAAAGGTTGGCAGTTCTAATCCACCAACCACTCCTTGGAAACCCTGTGGGCCAGTTGTCTGTCCCATAGGGTCACTATGAGTTGGAATTGACTCAACGACAACAAGTTTGGTTTTGTTTTTGGTATATCTGCATTTACTTTGTTGAAAGAAAAATCATCTAGCAATCGAGAGACTATGCAGAGGATGACCCAGGTTCTCAGAGTTCCAGCGTGTTCCCTATTGCCATTGTGTAGATTCTGACTCACAGCGACCCTATAGGACAGAGTAAAACTGCCCCATAGGGTTTTCAAGGCTGTGATCTTTATGGAAGCAGACTGCCACATCTTTCTCCCACAAAGCAGCTGCTGGGTTTGAACCGCTGACCTTTCAGTTAACATCCAAGTACTTAACCACTGTGCCAAGAGGGTTCCTTTCCAGTGTGTTACATGCTACCAAAAGAGAGGGACACCTCCGTCTTTTACAGTAACTAAGTCCTGAGCTTTAGTAGATTTGGGGAATTTTAGGTTAAAAAACTGCAAAGGTCTTTTTGTGGACAGATGGTCACTCTGTTTCATGTCTTTGTTTACAGACCGTTTATGACTGAAACTTTTTTCCTTTATTCAGCCTTTGAAATATCAACCAGAGATCAATATCAATATGTTGTTCAAATTAGTCAGATATGTTTAATAGATTATTGGCTCTTTGTTCTGTTCTTATCAAATTAAATTTCCCAGAGAGCACAAATGGCAGAACCGATTAACCCGTTTATTTGCCCAGGAGGAAAACAGCAGAGAGCTATTATTTTAACATAGGAAAATGCTATTCTCTTAAATACCAAAGGCTTGGGGCACATTATTTTTTTAAATGTTTATTTGATGTTTCATATTTACATGATATCCATATAAACATGGCCCAGAATTATTTAAACCAACCTTCTTCATTAACCCATAGCCATCAACTCAGTTCTGACTCATAGTGACCTCATGTGTTACAGACTAGAACTGCTCCATAGGATTTTCTTGGCTATTATCTTTACGGAAGCAGATCACCAGGATTTTCTTCTGTAATACTGCTGGATGGGTTTGAACCACCAACCATTTTGTTAGAGATCAAACCGTTTGCTCAACCCAGGGACATTTCAAAAAACACAATTAGGCAATATTAAAGGCTTTGGACACATTATTTTTTCTAAATATGTTTGTTTTATTTGATGCTTCACATTTGCATGATTTCCATATAAACATGGCCTGGAATTATTTAATCCAACCTTCTTTGTTATGCCTGCTATTTTCCTATCAGAGACTTTTCGTTTTTTTAAACAAGATCCCTGACGAGACTCAAGTTATATTAACTTCTTTAAAATGTCCCCTTGGTTCTGGCTTATATGATTTTGTGTTCTCTCACTTCTTGCAAGATATTATAAGAAATAATCTTGCATTTCAAAATAACAGTAAAAATAGGAATTCTCTATCTTCATAAGCAACCTCTCCTATACCATAAAAATTCAACTTGATTGACGCTAAAATATGGATACTTACTGATAGTAAATTAATACCTAAAAAAAAAAAACAAACAAAAAAAAAACCTGGGATGAGATGTGATGGACTGGTAGAGAATATAACTTGTTAACTGTCAGTGTTTCATCCTCCTGGTCATTAAGTTTCTTGGTGAGTCTTTGCAGGGAAGTCTGGCTTCATATTCTGTCCTCTAAAATGATGAGGGATTTTATTCTCCAAGGCTTTCATTCCAGGACTTTCCACAGGCAATTAGCTGAATTTCCAAAAGCCTAGTACTGGTAGAGCCAAGCTCAACATCCTCTCTTGGCTTACATTCTCTGGCTTTTTTTCCTGCTGAATAAGGCCCACTGAGAACGACAAGATTGTAGTTTATTATGTTGTCCTGTTTATGAATCAGTGCAATTTACAAATGTTTTGCATTTGAAACCTGGAGTTGTTTTAGGCTCATTTGCTGGCATATGTGAATTTGCCAGAAAGGGCCAGGATCAAATGACATCCACCATCTGTGGAGGGTATTATGTCTAGAGCTAAGAACTGGAAGCATACAAGGGATTTGCAAAGTGAATTGGACCTACTTGAGCCCAAAAGTAAAAGAAAGCATTTATTCTTGCAGAATATGTCCAAAATTATTCACTTTGAATTATACCTGCTCTTGGATTTGCAAGTTCATTATAATGCATATGCTAACGTCAACATTTAGAAAAATCACAATATCATTTAAATCATGAAGAATATTCAGAACAAGTTAGGCTTTCAGGGTACATTTCTGTATAAGAGAAATTATTAGAAATTGTTTAATAAACAAAAAAACAAAAAAGCTACCTTGTCCTTTGTTCCCCAAATGCCCCCTCTTTACTATTACATATAAAATCTTAAGTTTCAATCTTCCCGTATTTTCACCAATACCTTTCTTGAACATGATCTTCTATCAGTCATATACTCCTCCTTCTGACTGTAAGTTAAGGTTCATAAACTTCCCAAGGCTAAACCTTGTTTTCAATTGTAAAATTAAAAGATTTGTCCTCTTTGCATGGTAGTTTAAGAGGGCTTGGAAAAGGTGGTGGAGGTTGGGAGGAAAGCAGAGATACAATTATTTGAAATCATTTCTCATAGTAGACAACCCCTACTACCTATGTAACAGATCATTCTATTATCTACATATCAGGTCAATCCTGGCTTTTGGCAACTAATTTTAATATTATTTTTGTTGGCAAAGCTAAGTGGGTATCACATTACATGGAGATGTGCTTCGTATAGACACTGGTAAGATATGAAATAAGTGTTGATTGGATGCAGGACAGTCATAATGATTACGACTACAATTCAACTCATAAGGCTCAATGATTATCTTCTCCTTCTTGGCGTTGAAATGACTTCTTGTTGTTCACTTATTTATTTCTTTAGCAAATAGTAAATGAATGTATACTAAATGCCAGGCACTGCCACAGAATTTTATTCTATAATAATGAACATTCAATAAAACAAAGCACTTACTGTAACGGCACTTACATTCTAGTGGGAAAGACATAAAATAGACAAATACATATGTCAAGAAGTACTGGAAAAATAAGCAAGCAAACAAGCCAATATAAGGGGATAGAAAATGACTTAGATTACGTATTAGGTGATCAGGAAAGGACTGTCTGACATGACACTGACCAGAACTTGAAGTAGAGAATAATTAACACAAACTGAGGAAGAACATAACCACCAGTGCAAAGGCCCCAAGGTAATAGTAGGGTAAATGAGTTTGGACAATAACAGAGATGCCAATGTGACTATTATGGAGTTTGCAAGGAAGAGGGTATCAAGAAATTATGTCATATCGGTAGCAGTGTTAGGTCTTACAGACCAAGAAAGGGACTTTGGAATTTATTTGCATGAAATTGAAAGGCACTGAAGTGTTATGAGCAGAGAAGTGACAAGATCTGACTCATATTTTCAAAAGATCACTTTGTTAGGTTGAGTTTAGATGAGGGGGTTTTATCCTGGGGCAAACGGGTTCCCAAAAGTGAATAGAATTTAGGATCTATGAACTTGGATAGGAAAAAGAAAAGCTTATTTTCACTAACCTCTAAGAGATATTTAGCATTTCTTAAGTGTTTGGCTGTGAACCCAAAGGTTGGCAGTTCAAATCTACCAGCTGCTCCTTGGAAACCCTACGGGGCAGTTCTACTCTGTCTTATAGGGTCTCTATGAGTCGTAATCAACTCGACAGCAATGAGTTTGTTCATTTGTTTTGTTCAAAATATAAGCACACAGTATAGTATTTTTACCTGTTCCTGTGACATTGGGGCCAACAGAAATTAGACATATTTTTGTTTCACATTACAATTGTCTCAGGGTTTTAAAGATATTCTTTATCCTCATCACCACTTAAAATTGTTGTAGTTATTATACACAAATGTAAATCTTACTATTTAATATGTTAATATAAAAGCACAAGACTTCTTCTTCCAACCACAATGAACTAACAAGAAACAGGCTTACCCTCTCACCCAAAACAACTAAAAACTAGACAATATGTATTAAACAAGAATTTTAAGACATTAGGTATCAGGGAAAGATATAGCTCCCTATGAGATGGGAAACAAATAAGGTGACCCCTATGATTGTCCCAACTTACAGGCTGGAGAGATTTTTCAGGCTACAGTGCAGAAAGGGAGAGGTGGCTAGAGTGTGCAGAGGTAAGTACCAGAGATGAGACAGCTACATAGAGAGAGAAAGTTCCAGAGGTTTACCGTGGGTCCTCTTGAGTCATCTCCTGAGTGAGGATCAGCACATTAGGGTAAGGAAGTTAATTAACTACACAATGCAGTTAAACCTCTCTCAAGGCAGGGGAGAGAGGCACCTGAAAGGAGTAGAAGGAATAATCCTTGGAGCTCAGATATGACCAAGAATTGTTCCTGTCCCCACCATCCAGAGCGGAAATAGTTGTAATTCCTGGAATGTTAGGTACAGTACAAAGACAAACTTGCCTAATTAGTGGGAGAAATTATTATTATGTGCTGTTGAGTCGATTCTGATTCATAGCAACACTATATAACAGAGTAGAACTGCCCTGTAGGGTTTACCAGGTTGTAAATCTTTACAAGAGCAGATATCCTGGTCTTATCTCCCATAAAGCCACTGGTGGGTTCAAACCATCAGCCTTGTTGTTGGCAGCCAAGTGCTTAAACATTGCACCACCAGGACTCCTTAATCACGTATTAAACATTGCTCTGGTCCCACCTACCAAAGCTATAAAACAAGCCTTGAAAAGATCAGACTCTTTCCAAGTAAAGTAACTGTGCCTTACAACAAAGTTCAAGAATATTAATAGAAATGCAAAAATTCCCAGCAACCAACAAGGTAAAATTCAAAATGTCTGGCATCCAATAAAAAAAATGACTAGTCATGCAAAGAAGCAAGAAAATAAGACCTATATTGCAATGAAAAAAAAAAAAAAAGAAAATAAGACCTATAATGAGTAGAAAGATAAATGAATTGAAACCAACCAGGTAATAACTCAAAAACATTTAAGAGATTATTATAACTGTATTACATCTATTCAAAAAAGTAGAGGAAAGACTGAGTATGTTAACTGGATTCATGGAAGATATATGAAAGACTGAATATAACTTCTAGAGATGAAAATGACAATTCCATGAAATAAAAATTCACTGAATGGAATTAATAGCAGATTAGACATTGCAGAAGAAGATTAGTCAACTTGAAGACATAGCAATAAAAATGATACATAATAAGAAAAAAAAGAAGCTTCACATAGAGAGAAAAAAGAAACTACACATAGAAAAAAAGACTGAAAAAGTCTGAACAGAGGATCAGGGAGTTGTGGGACAACTTTAAGCAGACTAAAATACATATAATTACAGTACCAGAAGGAGAAGAATGGGAGGAAGGAGGGGGAAAAAAATCTGAAGAAATAATTGGCAAAAGTTGAAATTTGGTAAACACTGTAACTCATAGATTCAAGAGGCTCAACAAACCCCAAGCACAAGAAACATGAAAAAAAAAAAAAAAAAAAACTACAGCAAGGCACACAATAATCAAATCGCTGGAAATCAGTATAAATCTCAAGAACAGTCAGAGAAAATGGCACATATGTACAGAGGAATAAAGTATGACAGAAGATTTCTCAATGGGGTAGTACAAGAACAAAGTGGAGTGGGGGGCAATGCAAGAAGAAAGTGGAGCGGCATCTTTAAAGGACTGAAAGAAAAAAAAACGCTGTCAACATATAATTCAAAACTAGTGGAAAAATATTTCAAAAATCAAGGCAAAATGAAATGTTTTTTGACATATAAAAGCTGAAAGAATTCATTACGAGCAGATCAGCGTGACAAGAAATGTTAACAGTAGTCCTTAGGCAGAGGGAAAAAAATTCTAGACAAAAATATGAATTTATATAAAGAAATGAAGACAACTAGAAATGCAACTAGTTGCAACTGGATTGGTAAATATACCAATATTTTCCTTATTTTAAAAATCTATTTAAGTAATTGTTGATTGATTAAACAAAAATAGTAGCAATATAGTATAGGCTTGTTACATATGTAAAAAGATAATGTATAATAACAGTAGCACAAAAGTCAGAGGAGAGAAATGTGGTATTCTCTGATAAAGTTCTCATACCATATCTGAAGTGCTATAATATCATTGAAGTTAGATGGTAATTAGTTAATATGTGTACTATAAACCCTAAAGCAACCAGTGCATTAACAAAAAACAAAAAGTTATAGGTAATAAGCCAACAAAGAAGCTAAAATGTAATTGTAAAAATATTCAATTCAAAGGAAGGGACAAGTGGCAAAAAGCGAAGAAAGACTATACAGGACAAATATGAAAGCAAATGGCCAGAAGATAAACTTAAACCTAGCCATATTAATAAGCATATTAAATATGAATACAGTTCTAAACATCTCAATTAAAATGTAGAGGCTGTGAGATTGGATGCAAAGCAAGATCCAATTACTTGTTGTCTGCAAGAAATGCACTTTGATAATAAAGAAAAACATAGGTTAAAAGTAAAAAGATAGGAAAGACACATGCCATGCTAAACTAAACAAAATGCAGTTGGAGTTGCTGCAATAATATCAGAAAAAAAAAGAAAAAGAAAAGCTCAGAACAAAGAATATTATCAGGGATAAAGAATAATGATGAAAAAGTCAATTAATCAAGAGGAGATCTTAATTGTTTATGCACCTAATAACAGAGGTTACAATACATGAAGCAAAAACTGATAGAACCGCAAGGAGAGAAAAACCTCCATTTATGGCCAGAGATTCTAACTCACTACTATCAATAACTGATACAACAAGTAGGCCAAATTTCAGTAAAGATATAAATTATTTGAATAAGACTATAACCAACTGAACCTAATTGACATTAATAGAACCCTCCACCACCAAACAGCTAAATTCACATCCTTTTCAAGTACACACAAATCATTTACTAAGACAGACCATCAGCACAGCTTGAACTGTGCCCCCCGAAAATATGCATCAACTTGGTTAGGCCATGATTCCCAGTATTGTGTGGTTGGCCTCCATTTCATGATTGTAATTTTCCTGTGTGTTGTAAATCCTGATCTCTGCCTGTGGTTAATGAAGCAAGATTGGATTATGTTAAAGAAGGTTAGGGTGGGATTGTAACACTCTTACTAAGGTCACATCTCTGATCCAATGTAAAGGGAGTTTCCCTGGGGTGTGGCCTGCATCATTTATCTTAACAAGAGACAAAAGGAAAGGGAAGTGAGCAGAGAGGGAGGACCTCATACCACCGAGAAAGCAGTGCTGGGAGCAGAGCACGTCCTTTGGACCTGAGCTTCCTGTGCAGAGGAAACTCCCAGACCAAGGGAAGATTGATGACAAGGACCTTCCTCCAAAGCTGACACAGAGAGAAAGCCTTCCTCTGGAGCTGGTGCCCTGAATTTGTACATCTAGATTACTAGACTGTGAGAGAATAAATTTCTCTTTGTTAAAGCTGTCCACTTGTGGTATTTCTGTTATAGCAGCACTAGATGACTAAGACAGTCATGTTCCAGGCCATAAAACAAGTCTCAATAAATGTAAAAGGATTGAATCATACAAAGTATGCTCTTTGATTTCAATGGAATTAAATTAGAAATCAATAACAGAGTAATATCTGAAAAATCTCCAAATATTTGGAAACTAAATAAGACACTTCTGTGTAGTCTAGTGGCATAGTGGTTAAAGTGCTATGGCTGCTAACCAAAAAGCTGGCAGTTCGAATCCATCAGTCACTCCTTGGAAACACATTGGGGCAGTGCTACTCTGTCCTATAGAGTCACTATGAGTCGGAATCGTCTTGACTGCAATGGGTTTGTTTTTTTATTTTTTTATGTAGTCCAGGGGTCAAAGAGTAGATAAAAAGGGATATTACAAAATATTATCAAATGAATAAAAAAGAAAGCCAAAACAAAACTTAGTAAATGTGTGAGATGCCACTAAAGTAATAAACCAAAAAAAAACAAAAAACAAAAAAAAAACACAACTCAAACCCATTGCCCTCCAGTCGATTCTGACTTATAGCAACCCTATAGGATGAAGTAGAACTGCCCCATAGGGTTTCCAAAGATTGGCTGGTGGATTCAAACTGCCAACCTTTTGGTTACTAGCCAAGCTCTTAACCACTACGCCACCAGGGCTTCAACTAAAGTAAGAAAAGAAGCAAATTGGTAGCACTGAAAGCTTATTATATTAGTAAAGAAGAAAGGTCTCAAGTTGATGTCTTCAGCTTACACTTTAAGAAACTAGAAAAAGCAGAGCAAATAAAAACTAAAAGGAGCAAGGAAATAATAAAGATTTAAGTCAAAAATTAGTGAAATAAAAAACAATAAATCCAATATAAATAAAACAATAAATCCAATATAAACAAAATTGATTCTTTAAGATCAATAAAATAGATAAACCTCTAGCCAGACTGATCAGGAAAAAAAAAAAAAGAGAGAGAGAGAGAGAGAGAGAAGACATATTACCAATATCTGGAGAGAGATGGAGTCAATATAGATACTAAAATGATAATAAGAGAATATTTTGAGCAACTTAATACCAAAAATTCAACAACTTAGATGACCAAATTTCTTGAAAGACATAAACTACCAAAACTCACTCAAGAAAGAGATAACATCTTTAAAGAAATTTAATTTGTATTTAAAAACCTTCCCGAAAGATAACTTCAGACCCCTAAGTCTTCATTAGTAAATTCTCCTGTTCATTTAGTGAATAAATAATACCCCTTCAACACAAAGAAATGTGCAAAAAATTGAAAAGGATAGTATACTTCCTAATTCATTCTATGACCATACAAAGATATTACAAGAAAATAAAAGTACAGACTAATATCCTCATGAACATAAATGCAAAAATTTTAAACAATATTTTAGCATAGAGACTTCAATGATATATTAAAAAAGAGACTGTGATCAAGTGGTAGATTTTTCCCACAAATAAAAGATTTCTTCAATATTCAAATATCATTCAGTGTAATTCAGCATATTAAGAAACTATAAAAGAAAAATAATATGATTCTCTCAATAAATGTAGAAAAAGTATTTGACAAAACCAAATATCCATTGTTAATAATAACCCTCTCCATTTTCTTAAAGAAGAAATAATAACCCATTGCTGTCAAGTCGGTTCTGACTCATAGCAACCCATGACAACAGAGCAGAACTCTCCCACAGGGTTTCCAGAACAGATCACCGGGGCTTTTCTCCTGCATAGTGGCTGGTGGGTTCAAACAGCTGACCTTTCGGTTAACAGTCTAGCACTTAACCACCGGGCCACCAGGGCTCCTCAAAGAAGATATAGCCATATTAAATAACTTGATCCAGGATACATAGCTGGTAGATAGTTGAGCTAGGTCAGAAGCCTGATTCGTCTGACTCTAGAGGCCACTTTGATTAATAGGAAATCTCCTGCTTTTCCCTTAGCATAATTCCTTTTAATCCTCTTCTGTTTTTTATAATGCAGTTTTTGAAATTATATTATTTATGACGCTGAGAAACAGCTTGGGATATGCATAGCCCTAAACACCCAGAACTAATAAAAATTACACTGATCTGTAGCACATCAAAATCATAGGGCAAAACACCATTCATAGCAATTCCAGCTACTTTTGCCAATTTAGCAGTAATTAGGTCTAGGGAGGCTCAGGAGCCCTGTGCTCCAACTGTTTCTAGAAGATTACGTTTTCACTGCCATGCTTCCAATTATACTTTGAAGATTGTTTTCAGTGCCACCCCAGGGAGGAGGCTATGTAGCCTTGCCCCCAGCCTGCCTCCATTATTCTAACTAGAATAAATCTGACTTTATTTAAAGAAAAACAAACCAACAACTACACAAACCACCTCATACCAGAAGAGTTTAGCTTTGTTTTTGGGCATGAAAATGATGGTTGCTAAGAGCTCCAGAGCGGTGAAAGGGACAATGAGACAAAGGGGGCTGAAGTAATATTTGCCTGTTTACTCAGAACAACATGCAGCTCCTTTTGCTTCTCCTTCTTCTTTCCCCTTTTTAATGCACCAGTGGTGCCTTTTGAATTCCAAGTGAATATAATTATCACCATTGTGCCACTGACCTATTTGTGTCCTCTGGACATTTCTAAATGATTCATGACATTCAAAATATATTAAGTTTTGTTTCCAGTATCAGGGAGCAGAGATTCTCTTGCTTTCTTTTTTTACATCTAAAAGTTGCCACTTGAAAAGAATTCTTTGGTGTTACTATTGGAAACCTCCCATAGAGTTGTCTGATGAAGGCAAATGATGTCACTGATCAAAAATCAAATTCAACTTGGAGACGGGTGCATGTTGGGTTTAATAATTATTGAGTGACATCTGTAAGCATGTATAGCATCTAGTTACAACTATGATTTAGTAACATAATAAACATTAACTAGTGTTATGTTTAGGGAAAAATCATAAAGAACTCTTTTTGAGTGCATACTCACTTTAAATTTTCAGATGCAAGATTAATGGGGACCTCCATGGCAGTGGGTTTTGATTTTAAGGGCCTTGAAGGAGCCCTAGCGATGCAATGGTTATGTGCTTAGGCTGCTAGCTGAAAGGTTTGTGGTTCAAACTCACCCAATGGTTCTGCAAGAGAAAGACCTGGTGATCTTCTCCCATAAAGATTACAGCCTAGGAAACTCTATGGGGCAATTCTACTCTGTCACATGGGGTCATTAAATTTCACATACTGTAAATTTAGGAAGAGAACATTGTCCATTACTGACCATTCGAATTAATTATTCTTTGTTGATTGAAAACAGATTGATTACTTAAATAGTTATTTTAGATATCTTACAAATTGGCAGAATTTAAGATGGGAAGATAATTAAAATTTAAAAGCACTAATAAGAACGGCAAATGAAAAAAATATATTCATAAAGAAGTATTAAGATATCAAACTCTTTAAAACAAAAGTAAAGAACAATGACCTATGTTGGTCCTTCACTGTACGTAGAGTGTACGAGATGGATGCTGATAATCAAGAAAGCATATAATACTTTTGTTAGGAAGCGTCTGGGAGGTGGTGGAGATCCTTTCAAATCTCGATTTGCTCAGGAATCTCTGTACTTGTAGGATTTTTCTAATAATAACTCCCAATATCCTAGCAAAAGTATTCAAATATTGCAAATTTCAGGTAAATGTAAGGAAAGAAAGGAAAGACCATGGGCTTGGGAATTAGAGAAACCTGGGTTGGAATTCTGACGTCACCATTAGCTGTATGACCTAGGGGAATATATTCAGTTTTTCAGTCTCCATGATCAAGAGCATCGTAATATGGCATCACTCCTTGTTAAAAGGATTAAATAAGAACTGTCATCAGGATATATATTCCAGGAAGACTACACTGTTTGTAGTTGTCATATACACCCTATTTTCATCTCCATGACTTCATTCTTCCCACCTCTTCTGCCTAAAGTGCATGTTTGTATGTTAACAGGAAGGAGCCCAAGGAGAGGGAAAGACTGAAGGTTCAGAACTCAGAGGGATAATCCTATCTCAAGGTACCTAGAGAAGCAAGATGACATGTAATCTAGAACTAGGTGGGAGACAGGGTGCAGGCCAGGCACATACTTCTGCACTGGAGCCACGCTCACCTGGACTTACCTACCAGCACTGTCACCTATTGGTTATATGACCTTGCCCAAATTCCTTTACTTCTAGTGGTCTTACTTTTATTATTTGAAGAATGGAGAAAGTAAGGGATTACTAAAGACAGTACTTATTTAATAAAGCACTTAGCAGTATCTGGCACCTAAAAACTGAAAAACCAAACCCATTTCCGCTGAGTTGATTCTGACTCATAGCGACCCTATTAGACAGAGTAGAACTGCCTCATAGGATTTCCAAGGAGTGGCTAGTGGTTTTGAACTGCTGATCTTTGGTTAGCAGCCAAACGCTTAGCCACTGCACCACCAGGGCTCCATCTGGCATGTACTACTCACTAATTCTTGTTAGTCATCATCATTATTATTATCACCATCATCATTATTATTATTATTACTATTATTAGGTTTGGAGTCCCTGGGTAGCACAAACAGTTAAGTGCTTGACTACTAGCTGAAAGATTGGCAGTTCCATCCCACCCAGAGGCATCCTGGAAGACAGGACTGGCCATCTGCTTCTGAAAAGTCATACCTTGAACACCCTATGAAGCACAATTCTACTCTGCACACATGGAGTCACCATGAGTCAGAATTAACTCAATGGCAACTGACAACAACACTGACTAGGATTAGGATTTACTTCAATACAAACTAGCTGAAAGAGGAAAGAATGGCTGTGGGTGCAAATAAATGTGACAATTTCTGATAGCTGTTACTTTAACCATGAGGCAGGAGATAATGCCATCTGCTTTGCTTTGCAGGAGGAGACCTGAGGAAAAGGCAAAATGGGTGATTTTTATCAAAATACTGAGACAAAAAATCATTTACAAAGACAGAAACAATATGGTTGATCTTTGATTTTGTTTCCAGATTCTCCCAGCCCCAAAGAATAATACTTGATGGATGAATATTATTTTAACTGAGCTATGTTTTTTCTGTTTATCTATTTTAATGAATCAGCCATTTCTATTGTTAGTGTAGTTTGACTCATAAATATAAAAATAATTTATAAATTAGCTTAGCATACATTTTGAAATTTAGAAAACTACATGATTGTCATTACTAAAGAACCTTTTTATTCACACCCAAAGTAAAAAATTTCAAACATTCCTATTTTTAAACTTCTATACATGACATACCAGTTACTTTATAAGGTTACATTTTCTTTTAAAATGAGCATTCATTTTCATGAAGCTTCCATATAAAACCAGAAAACCAAACCCATTGCCGTTGAGTTGATTCCAACTCATAGCGACCCTATAGGACAGAGTAGAACTGTCTCAGGATTTCCAAGGAGCACCTGGTAGATTCGAACTGCCGACCTTTTGGTTAGCAGTTGTAGCTCTTAACCACTATGTCACCAGGGTTTCCTATAGGTCCTCATAATTAATACTAGACTATATTTTCATAAAGACAATTTTCAAGAATCAAGGAAACAAACTTCTGTTTAATAAAACATTAATATTAAAACAAAGTAATCTTACTGTCTTTATACCAGCTGTCTGTGCTTCAAAAATAGTGTTTCTTTAAGGATGTAGGATATTTATATATTGACTTACTCTGATCTTTGGTCAGTGGTCATCGTAATTGGTCAATGTGATATAGTTAGAAAATGACCTAGAATTTATTGAAACTTCATTAATATTTAACATCCTGAGTACAACTATTATGTAAGTAAGCTCCTTGTGGGTCAGAACTATGTCTTATTCATCATTGGGTCCCTAGCTTCTCCTACACGGCCTAGCAGATACAGGGTCACAATACGTATTGGTGAATGAATGAATGAATGATTTATGAGAAGTGTCTTATACCTAACTTTTCCCTACATACATCTTATTAGCAAACCTAATTAAAATTTGAACCATCTTGGACTTCTGTCTTCATCGTGAAGGCCCATCTGGGCTCATCAATCTCATCCTCTTCACCAAACAATCTGAATCACACAGCATATGCTTAGTAATTTATCACTTTTAAGGAAATAAAACTCTGTTACGAAGTAAGTGTGATCCAGAAAATCTCATTAGTATAGTACAGCAAGTCCAACCATCCCATCTATCTATTCAACACTGCAAAAGAACAAATGCATTCCCCAATTCAAGAAATGGTACTACTTGTAGGATCTGACTGTAATGATGCACTGTTTATTATGGCATGGCTCTGCAATAGTTCAGTTACATGGATCCATACAAACTGTTCAGCATATTATGGAATTACTCAGAATAAGACTAAATTGCTCAGTGTTGAGTTTCCAAATATTAAAAAAAGTGAGTACCGAAAGTGAGACTTTTTTTTAATGTATTCACAGCAGCATTAATTCTTCCACATCACACGTTTGAATATATAAATGTTTCATGGAGCCTTGACCTCTATATGTACTTGGAAGCTATTTTATGGGCAATAAACTTTAATGTTGAATGACTTAATATTTTAAATATTTTATTTAAAACCTTCTGACAATGCAATATCTTTTACTTTTTTCCTGAGAAGCAATCTTTGGCCTAACATGTTGAGTACAATATCTCCATATCCTACTCAAGTGCACATTCTGAGCATTTCTGACAGAACACATTTTAGTCAACCAGGAGATGCCTGTGGTGGTGATAGCACGGACTATCACCAGAGAGCACAGCAGAGGGAGACTGGCTAAGGCCCCTGAGATGCAGCAGAGCCACAGATGAAAAGCACAAGTTGAGGGACTGAGTGTCAAGTGTTGAATATTAGCTTAGCTAACAGTAACTTCCCTAAGTTATATCGATAGCATGGTGATGGTATTTTCCTCCGAGGGTTGTCATGAGATTAATTGACATGATGTCTGAAAAGCACTTAGGTGGTGCACAGAACATCCTGAAAGCATAATACTAAATCTCAGCTGCTATTATCCTGCCACATAATTTCTGTTTCAGTCGGGGCGAGTGATGTTAACCCTCTGACCATATTTTCTCATGTATAAAAAAGACTAATAGTACGTGTCTTCATGGTTATAAGAATCAGATACTGTAGTGAAAAGTTCTGTGTAAATCATGAGTAATATTTAGTAGTTACTCTTATTATTTATTGAAAGTCTATATTTCAGGTGTTAACAGCTATTCACCTTCCTTAATAGTTGCTCAATCTACATATATCACTCTTAAAATGTATATGAGAGGGGTTGTTTCTAATTTTTGTCGTTGTTGTTGTTAGCTATCATCCAGTTTGTTCCCAAATCAAAGCAACCCCATGCACAATGGAAGGCAACGCTGCTCAATTCTCGATCCCAATGATGAGTTGCAGATTGGATTATTGTGATCCATAGGGTTTTCATTGGCTGATTTTTGGAAGAAGATGGCCAGGTCTTTTGTCCTAGTCTATCTATATTAGTCTGGAAGCTCTGCTGAAACCTGTCCAGCATCATAGCCACACACAAGTCTCCACTAACAGACCAGTGTTGGCAGCCTATGATGTACACTGGTCAGGAACTGACCTGGGTCTCCCCGTAGCAATAGTGAGAATTTTACCACTGTGTCTAACAGTATACCAAAAAAATCAAACCTGTTGCCGTCAAGTCTATTTCGGCTCATAGCAACCCTGTAGGACAAAGTAGAATTGTCTCAAGTGGTTTCCAAGGAGAGGCTGGTGGATTTGAACTGCTGACCTTTTGGTTAGCAGCTGTATCTCTTAACCACTGTGCCACCAGGGCTCCTCTAATAGTATACTTCATTTAATAAATGAATGAATTCTAGTATGATATTAACATATGTTTTATATTATTATCATATATTCACTTATTAATTGAAGCACTGGGTGTCTATCATGAGCCAAACACAGTTCTAGATCCTGAGGATATAGCAATGCATAATGCAGATAAATTTCCTAATGGAGATTAGTTTGGAGAGAGAGAAAAAAAATTAATATGTCAAGTGAGGAACAGCTGTGACTAAAAATAGGGTAAGGGGCATAGAGAGTGATGGGAAAGTGGTCAAGGAAGGCCACTCTGAGAAGGACATGTTTGACCAGAGGTCTGAAGGACATGCATGAGTAAGTCATGCAAATATATAAGGAAAACACCTTTCAGGCAGAGGAAACAGCAAAGTCAAATTCCTCAGATGAGAGCTAGCTTGACATGTTAAAGAAACAGTTAAGAAGCCAGTGTGGCTGGAGAAGTGTAAGGGGAACAATATACCTACTCCTCACTTATTGACTGCCTCGGTATCCAGCATTTCGCACTTACTACAATAGTAAAAAATCTATTATCTTGTTCGTGCATTAACGACGTATATGTGGCAGTAACGAATGCCAAGGTGTGAGGCAAGAGTAACAGTGGCTGTGATGGTTAAGGTTACGTGTCAGTTTGGCTGAGCCATGATTCTCACTGGTTTGGCAGTTATGTAATGATGTAATTTGTTAGTTATGTAATGATGTGGTCATCCCCCATTTTCACATAATGCTGATTTTCATATAACAACCTGGTCTTTGGAACCTAACCATGTCGATAAGCGAGGAGTTGGTGTAATGTTATTATGAAAATAATTTAAAAAGTAAAACAAACAAACAAACCAAAAAAAAAAAAAATCCAAACACTTTAACTTTGTTTTTGCTTACCCCATCACATCTCAGATGCATTTGATCCAAAAAACCCCTTTTTTCTCTGAAAAATTAATAATATCTCAAAGGTCAATACTGTTCCTCAGAACCCAGTATAAGAAACCATACCCTAGAAAACCGTTAGAAAGCGACATGTAAACAATTTCAAGAGAGCATAGTAGTCTTGACACTGGACAACCAGAGAGAAAATGATGATGAACCAAGTGATTAGTCACAAAGGACTCTCTAGAGCAGGCGAATCTTGGCACTGAAGGAGGGAAATGTTATCAATGGAAAGGAATGACAGGACAGAAGGGAGCACAGAATTATGTGAGATGAACTTGTGTCGACAGACTGGGAGTTAGTGTTAGGAAGAATTTTTTTTTTTTTAAAGACATTACTTGCCTTATAATTCAAGTTTAGGAATTAAGATACATGAATATCTGAAGGTACTGAGAAAGATGGTTCATCATGGTGATACTAGTTAACGGTATTGGAGGTTATGAACCAGTGAGAGGGCTATTGCAGGAGGATAATGTATCATTGATCTATGGCCACGTAACAAATCACTCTAAAACTTACTGGTTTAAAACAATAGGGATTTTATTTGATCATGATACCATGGATTGGCAGTTTGGGTTAGGTACAGTTGGATGGTTCTACAAGCCTTGGCTAGACTCATCATGTGTCTGTGGTCAGCTGCTGGTCAACTAGTTGACACTCTGAATTTTTAATGATTATTAGTTGGATCAATAAAGGCTCTTTCATCATCCGGAGGCTCGCCTGAGTTTGGTCATGTTGTTCACAAGGTTTCAGCAGCAGTAGGATAAAAAGGTCTCTTGAGGTGTAGACAATGAACTCACACAACATCGCTACCACACCATGTTATAAGTCAAAGAAAGCACAAGGCCAGCCCTGATTTAAGGCATAGGGAAGTAGACTCTATCTCTTGATGGGTGAAGCTGAAAAGAATTGTGGTAATTTTTGCAATCTACCAAAACAGATGATAAGACCAGTACCGTGCAGGCACATAGTGAAACAGGGAAGAAGATAGGAAACCAAGAGTCCTTGTGGAAGTAGCCCTGGCCGAAAGAAGACTGAACATGAGATCGCATAGACTGGCAGGATTTGGTTATGGTTACCCCGTAGCTATCTAAAGTCCAGCTTTGGTAGATTAACTACGAAGTAAAGATGAGTACTCTGGTGGCACAGTGGTTAAGAACTTGGCTTCTAAGCAAAAGGTCAGCAGTTTGAATCCATCAACCACTCCTTGGAAACCCTGTGGGGGCAGTTCTACTCTGTCCTTTAGGGTCGCTATGAGTTGGAATCATCTCGAGGGCATTGGGTTTGGTTTTGGTTTTTGAGTTCACTAAGGCTTTCTTTAAACCTTATCTCTTCAAAATGTATCTCTTTTAGCCTAGCTCTAGAATGATTCCGATATTAATGATACTCAAAAGTGGCTGCAGCAGTATATCGAAAGGGAACTGCTAGAAATTCAGGTCGGATTCAGAAGAGGACATGGAACAAGGGATATCATTGCTGATGTCAGATGGATCTTGGCTGAAAGCAGAGAATACCAGAAATATGTTTACCTGTGTTTTATTGACTATGCAAAGGCATTCAGCTGTGTGGTTCACAACAAATTATGAATAACATTGCAAAGAATGGGAATTCCAGAACACTTAATTGTGCTCATAAGGAACCTGTACGCAGATCAAGAGACAGTCATTTGAACAGAAGAAGGGATACTGTGTGGTTTAAAGTCAGGAAAGGTGTGTGTCAGGGTTGTATCCTTACCATACCTATTCAATCTGTATGCTGAGCAAATAATCCGAGAAGCTGGACTCTTTGAAGAACAGCGGGGCATCAAGATTGGAGGAAGATGTATTAACCTGTGTTATGCAGATGACATAATCTTGCTTGCTGAAAGTGAAGAGGACTTGAAGCACTTACTGATGAAGACCAAAGACCACAGCCTTCAGTACGGATTATACCTCAACATAAAGAAAACAAAAATCCTCGCAACTGGACCAATTAAGCAACATCATGATAAACAGAGAAAAGATTGAAGTCGTCAAGGATTTCATTTTACTTGGATCCACAATCAACACTCATGGAAGCAGCAGTTGAGAAATCAAAAGACGCATTGCACTGGGCGAATGTGCTGCCAAAGACCTTTTTAAAGTGTTGACAAGCAAAGATGTCACCTTGAAGACTAAGGTGCACCTGACCCAAGCCATGGTATTTTCATGGTATTTTCACCTCATAAGCATGTGAAAGTTGGACCATGAATAAGGAAGACCAAAGAATAGACGGCTTTGAATTATGGTGTTGGCAAAGGATATTGAGTATACCAAGGAGTGCCAAAAGAGTGAAAACATCTGTCTTGGAGAAAGTACAGCCAGGATGCTCCTTGGAAGCAAGGATGGTGAGACTACATCTCACATACTTTGGACATGTTATCAGGACGGACCAGTCCCTGGAGAAGGACTTCAAGCTTGGTAAAGTAGAAGGTCAGCGAAAAAGAGGAAGACACTCAACAAGATGGATTGACACAGTGGCTGCAACAATGGGCTCAAGCAAAACAACGATTATGAGGATGGCGCAGGACCAGGTAATGTTTCGTTCTGTTATACATAGTGTCACTATGTGTTGGAACTGACTTGATGGCGCCTAACAACACCTAACAACAACAAAAGAATGATTCTAGAACAAATTCTTCCCATATACTTATGTTCAAATTGAGTTACCTTCACAGTGAATAGTGGCAATTCCAGTTTCAGGGGTAAAACTTATTAATAGGTTAATAAGTATAAACTTCTTAGTTAAAGGTCTTTCATTTTATGAAATTTAAATATGTAGCTTTTGTTAATATTAGGAATAATATTCTAAGTGCTTTAAATTTAAATTTAATGATATTCTAGTGCTAAGACTCCAGATAATTTCAACAAATTCTGTGAAGTAGCAGGGAGAGGATGGAAAAGATTAATAAAGCAAGCTTAAAATCTTATATAATTTTTATAGCGAGTTTATAAATACAGATTAATCGTTTAAAATATTTCCTTGAACAGACAATACATGTACAACATACAAAATTCAAAGTTCCGAAGATGATATGATAAAATGTATCACTATCATTCCAGTTCCCTAGTTCACTAATTATGGCTGCTAACCAAAAGGTCAGCAGTTCAAATCCACCAGGTGCTCCTTGGAAACTCTGTGGGGGCTGTTCTACTCTGTCCTGTAGGGTCAGTATGAGTTGGAATCAACTCGATGGCAACAGATTTGGTTTTTGGGTTTTTGTATCATTCCAGTTCCCTAGTTCACTAATTACTCACATCAGACAAATCACAGTTACTAATTTCTTGTGTATTCTTGATAATTGCTGTAGAATCAGCTCTGACTCCTGAAGACCCTAAGTACAGGTAGTCCCCCTGCTTATGCTGTATTTGAGTTACACTGAACCACACTTATGGCAGTCAGTATATCTGGAACATTGCATCTTCCTGAGAGGAAGTTATGGGAAAATGTATTCAAGGGATATGGACAAAATTGCTGAGTTATGTGAACACGCTTCAAGTATTTGACCAAGATAATATGGTGGAAGAGTTCAGTGGAAAATCGTCCATATGGCAAGAATGCTGAATTTAGAACTTGATATTGCCAGTGCGGATCAGGTCATAGATCATGAAGAAAGAGACCTGAAAGATCAGGACTTAGTGAATTTTGATGAGAAAATAAATACTGAAGAAGAAAGAAATAATGAGGGAGAGAAATTGTAAAAGTTTTTACAGTAAAAGGATTAGCTGAAGTTTTTTCTAAACTAAATCGGGGCTTCAATTGCTTGAAAGCAACACTGATTGCTTTGCTAAAGTCGATAGGCAGATTCAGGAAGCAGTGAATGTTACTGAGAAATATAGAAAGGAAAAAAAAGGAACATACTGATGACTCATTAATTTTCTGACTAGAAACACCATCCCTATCCCTAGAGATAATCTAGAGGAACCAGAACCTTCCACAAGTGGAGTTATTATGCAATTATAACAAAACTGACAAAATGCCGATGTTGTCCAACTATTCATTGTCTGAGTAAATTTTTATGGTCTGTGTACTTTTTTATGTACGTATGTATTTGTTAAAATATATCTGTAAGTTTACATGTAATGTTTCCAACCTTCAAAGACAAATTAAGAACAGATTTATAACGATACTGATAATTAAATGCAATAATAATGAAAACTAAAAATAAAATGAGATATTCGACTTAAAGTCAGAACCAGCTTACAGCAGAGTCGTTAGAACAGAACCTCATTGTAAGTTGGGGATTACCCCTACAGCATAACAAAACATTGCTTAGTCCTGCACCATCTTCACGATCGTTGGTATGCTCAAGTCCATTTCTGTGGCCACTGTGTATTTTGAGTACCTTCCAACAAAGGGACTTATCTTCCAGCACTATATTGAACAATATCCTTCCAGCACTATATTGAACAATTGTGATCCATAGAGTTTTCATTGGCTAAATTTTTGGAAATAGATCATCAGGTCTTTCTTCATAGTCTGTCTTAGTCTGGACTCTCCACTGAAACCTGTCCACTATGGGTGACCCTGCTGGTATACGGAATACCAATGGTATACCTTCCAGCTTCACAGCAACAAACAAGCCATTACAGAAGACAAACTGAGAAATGAGTGTTGATGTGTTTTCTATGTATCTATCTTCTTCATCTTTATCTTCCTGTTTTACTTAAGAGGTAACATACACTACCTACTGTTGCATGCCTAACTTTTCTTTAGTTAACAATGTATCTTGTGAATCAGTCAATTAAAGCCAAGCCGCCTCATTTTTTTTTTTCCAAATGCTGTATTTAGCTTCAATTACATACCAAAATTTAATCAGTTCTTTATTGATGGGCAGTTAGATTATCTAATATTTTGTATTTGCAAATCGTACTAAAATGAATTTTCTTTTAAATGTGTCATTTCTTACACAGTCTTGTATATCCATGGAGAGAATCCTAGGAATAGAATTGCTGTCGTAAAAGAGTAATTACGTTTGTCATTTTCATAAATATTTTGAAATGGCTATCATTCAAGGCCTTTTGCTATGTAAAATTAATTTTTCAATAATTAATTTTACATTATCTTTTATGACTTCTGAGTTTTGTGTTACATTTACAAAGTTTTTCCCAACTCAAAGTTATAAATTTCTCATTTTTTCTAGAATTTTTATATTGTTTTTACTTTTAATTTTTTTATCTACTTGATATTTATTTTGTATAAAGGGCAATATATGAATCCAATTTAATTTTTTTCATATGTCTACTCAGTTGTCCAATTCATTAACTAATACATTCATTACTAATTTGAAACACAATCATTAACATGTTGATGAGTTTTTTTATAATTTTTTGTTGTTGTTTTTGAGAATATACACAGCAGAATATACACCAATTGAACAATTTCTACATATACAATTCAGTGCCACTGAATACATTCTTCCAGTTGTGCAACTATTCTCACCTTTTCCGAATTGTTCCTCCCCCATTAACATAAACTCACAGCCCCTAAGTTTCCTAACTAATCTTTCAAGTTGCTGTTGTCAGTTTGATCCCATAGAGATAGTTCTTAAAAGAGCACAATGATTAAGGTAGATGTTCTTTACTAGCTAAACAGAACTGTGGTTTTAAGAAGACTTCAGGGGATATTTTTGGTTTAAAGTTTAAAGACGTTGATTAATTCTTGACGCCGTCTTCTTTCTGGAGCCCTGATGGCACAGTGGTTAAGGGCTATGGCTACTAACCAAAAGGCTGACAGTTCAAATCCACCAGCTGCTCCTTAGAAACCCTATGGGGCAGTTCTACTCTGTCCTGTAGGGTCGCTATAAGTCAGAATCGACTGGATGGCAATGGCTTTGTTTCTGGTCTTCTTTCTTGTCTTTTTTTTTTTTCCCTAATGCCTCTTAAATTTGTATTAGATATAGAACACCAGTTTTGCACAGGAATTAACAACTAAATAGAGGCAGCAGGTAAAATAGTTTGTCTACAGGGTACAGCAGGTTCAAGGAGGAACAATTTAGGTACGGAGTTCCACTGAATGGAAAAGCAAGAAGGAAAGCAGGATTCAATGGGAGCTAGACAAAGAATACTGTATATGCATATATATATGCATATATTTCCATAATATACCATAGATACCTACACACACATACACATACATTGGAGAGGGTAACAAGAGAAACCAGGAAACCCTGACCCATGTGGGAAGTTAGAAGGGATTTATGAGTGATATAAAATCCAGAGAAACCTATCAAAATCCATTGAAATCAAGTTGATTCTGACTCAGAGTGACTCTATAGGACAGAGTAGAACTGCCCCATAGAGTTTCCAAGGTTGTAATCTTTATGGAAGCAGACTGCCACATCTTTCTCCCAGGGAGCAGCTGGTGGGTTTGAACCTCCTGCCTTTCAGTTAGCAAGTGAGCGCTTTAAGCACTGCACCACCAGGGATCCTTAGGTAAACCTACAGAAAAAAGAAAGAAAATTGGGATGAAAATTATACTAGTTATTGGGGTCTGCAGTGACCACCATAAATAGTATCAGCATATGATTCAAAACTTCTCTTTTATTACCAATAGAGGCCAGAACTGAGAAATTGGCTTTAGGGCTGTTAACAAAAGAAGGCCGAGCCGCACAATTCTTTAGATTTAACTAACTAGCCAGATTAACACTGGACTGGGACAGATTCCCTCGAGAAGAGCCACTTTTCAATGGAGTAGCAGAAAAAATGGCACTCACTGCAGTCCCTGGAGAAGGACATCGTGCTTGGTAAAGTGGAGGGTCATCAAAAAAGAGGAAGACCCTCAACAAGATGGATTGACACAGCAGCTACAACAATGGGCTCAAACACAGCAACGATTGTGAGGATGGTGCGGGACAGAGCAATGTTTCATTCCGTTGTACGTAGGGTCACTGTTATGGATTGAATTGTGTTCCCTAAAAATGTGTTTCAACTTGCTTAGGCCATGATTTCCAGTGTTGTGTGGTTGTCTACCATTTTGGGATTTTATGTGATTATCCTATGTGTTGTAAATCCTACCTCTATGATGCTAATGAGGCAGGATTAGAGGCAGTTACGTTAATGAGGCAGGACTCAAACTACAGGATTAGGTTGTATCTTGAGTCAATGTCTTTTGAGATATAAGAGAAAATTGAACTGAGAAGCTCCTAGAACAGGGGAAGATTGATGACAAGGACCTTCCCCAGGGCCGATGGAGGGAACGGGCCTTCCCCTAGTGCTGGTGCCCTGAATTTAGACTTCTTGCCTCTTGAACTGTGAGAAAATAAATTTCGCTTTGTTGAAGCCATCCACTTGTGGTATTTCTGTTATAGCAGCACTAGATAACTAAGATAGAAGCTGTGAGTGGGAGCTGACTCAATGGCACCTAACAACAACAATAGCAGACATTTGGCTCTCCAGAGGAATAAGAGGGAAACAGAACTGAGCTTGCTCAGATGTTTCCGAGCAGAAATATTACTTCAGCTAAGTCAAGCAGAAACCATGTGAATGAAGGGGCAGAAAAAGGCAAGCCAGGTGCCAAAATTCCTCCTCCAGGAAACCAGAAGGAGGAAAAAGTATTTTCCTCTAACATCAGACTTCTGGGCCTAATGAATGATAAGAGAAATGATCCCTGAAATAGAACAAGAAGGCATCAGTTTCAGGCATGCTGAATAATGAAATGCCTGATCATATGGGTAAAGGAATGAAGAGCAATCAGGTAGGTGCTGTCAATCAAAGAAAACAAACAAACAAACAAACAAAAAAAATCCAAACCCGCTGCTGTCAAGCTGATTCCGACTCACAATGACCCTATAGATGCTGTTAATTGTGTAATTAGCCAAGGCTTTGGTGTTAATGGAAATAGGAAAGCATTTCCCAGGAGATTTTAGAAACAAATTGGTAAAAATACAAAAGTTACTGGCCACAAGGAGGAAAAGCAAGGTCATCACTATTGTTATACAAAAAACCCATAAACCATTACAGTCAAGTTGATTCCTATAGGACAGAGTAGAACTGCCCCATAGAGTTTCCCAGGAGCCGCTGGTGGATTTGAACTGCTGACCTTTTGGTTAGCAGTCAAATGCTTAACCACTGGCACTACCAGGGCTCCACTGTTATATAGTTGTATTAATAAAGGCATCTATAATGATTAGGTTGATACTACAACTTTAGAGATTAAAATTGTGCCTTCATTGCTTGTGGCCGACACTCACCCTAAGAGACACACACACATGCACGCATGTGCACACACACATGTGCTGACACCTTCCCTAATTTTATCCCCTGCTTCTAATTTAGGGCCAACCAGAGAAAGCCCTGGGTGGAGTTAAAAGCCCTGGATGGCACGAATGGTTAAGCACTCAGCTAATAGCTGAAAGGCAGGTGGTTCGAACCCATCCAGAGATGCCTTGAAAGACAGGCCTAGTGATCTGCTTCTGAAAGGTCACAACTTTGAAAAACCTATGAAGTAGTTCTAATGTACAACACATGGGGTCGCCATGAGTCAGAATCTACAACTCACAGTAACAACAACCATTCATATAAGATGTCCTGCTTCTAGTTAGCCCTCCTCCAGCTTCCCCATGCCAATAGCCTCCAGTCATGGCATACCTGAAGCTTTCCCTTTTTTGCTCTGTAAAGCTTTGATACTCCCTGCCTGCCTGTGAGTCTTTGCCAAGTGATGGTAATTCATTCCCTTGCTATAGATAGCAAGCTCTGAATAAATCGACTTTACTTGTTCTCATCCATACAGTCTTTGTTTATTTTCATAGCTATTTCACAAATATTAATAACATTAATCCACTAATGGCATTAATGATGCACTGTGAAGTTCTCTAAACCATTTTTTATCTTAACCTTATTTACATTATTTTTATGTTTATGCAGAAAATATGTCAATCTTTTTTCTGTATGTTTCTACCTATGTGATAAGATTAAGCAAAGTTTTCTATCTCAAAATTATTTAGTCATGTGTATTTTATTCCACTACTTCTCTTTTTTCATTTAAATTTGTAACACATCTGGAATTTGTTTTGATGTAAGTTAACAGTCTGTCTCTTCTAAAGAAATTCCCCATCCCAAGAGTATATAAAGTAGGAACACTTTTTGTCAGACTTGGTAGAGCTTATAGTACTAAAACTATTTGAAAAATGTTTTAAAATCTGTCATCTAATCTGTTACTTCCTGCAAGCTGTTTAATAGCATTTTGTCATAGTGTTTCTTCAGTGAATTGACTGGAAATGTATTGTGTAGTATGAAGTAGAAGAGCAAATGGCTCACTAATTCTGAGCTCTCATTAAGTTAACCAGTTCCTTCTCAGATTTTTATCTGGTTTAAGAAAATTGGAGTGATTTTTTTCTTCCTGCCTGATGATCCTAGTGAGCTATTTGTTTCAAAGCATAACTGTGATTATTCTGAAAAAATGTAGCTCAAAACAGAAAAAAGCTTTCTTCCCTTGGTCTCTATTCCTCACAATCTAGCATGCCTTACTAAGGTCGATTGCTGATTTTCTTTAGTATGTGGTTCCTTCCAGGGGAAACTGAACAATGTCTTTCTTTCCGGAAGTCTGAGGCAGAGATAGTATCTCCCTGCCTCATGGACTTACACATTCTATTTAGGTTGCAAAGTAGCTTTGAGCTGATCTTTTCTTATCAGACTTGGGCATTCCTCAGGGTGCTCTTCTGTAATCGTAGAGCAGCATGTTGGCTACACCACAGAGACTTTCCCACCTGGTAGATTCCAAATAGAATTGCCCAATAGAGACTCAATTTTAATTCTTACTATGGCATTCATTAGCTTTCAATTCATGCTAAAGCCCCTTAATCTTACAGTATTTCAAGTTTTGTATCTGCAGCAAGTGATAATAATGCTGCTGCATCCTACCAGAGGATTGTTGGGATTAACTAACTAATTGTTACAAAGAGCCTTTAAGCAGACAATGCCAAATGTCTTTCCTAGTATAAAGTAAAATCATTTGCTTATCTTTTTATCTGCTCTCTGTTGTCAAGCTGTCTTCTATCATATGCTTTCTCGTATGCTTTCAGAGTGCTTAAGCCCATCTACTTTTAGATTCAATTCCTTCCAAAAGACTTTTAAATACAATCAAAACTATTGTCCAAAGCCCAAACCAAACCCATTGCCATCGAGTTGATTCTGACTCATAGTAATCCATGGGGTTTCCTAGGCTGTAATCTTTATGCAAGCAGACTACCATAACTTTCTCCCTCGGAGCAGCTGGTTGGCTCGAATTGCTGAACTTCCCGACAGCAGCTGAGCCCTTCACTACTGTGCCACCAGGGCTCCTCACTTATGAGTAAGGACCCTGCTTTTATAGCTCAGTGCTGAGAAGAACTTGGTTACATTGTACTTCTGATTTCACCACAATGTTTAAAATGTCCAAAGCAAAGGTCCAATTACAGTTTAATTAACTCTTAAGGGATCCGAATTCAAATTACCAGAATTCAAATTACCAGGTAACTAAAAAACATTTCTCTAACAACTCAGCTTCTATGACACAAGCATGAAAAATGAGTTTGATTTAAAAATCGTAACACAAATTCAAGGAGGTGTTCTGAACAAAGTGCATATGCTGCTCACTCAGCTACAGAGATGTATCTATAGACTAGACGACCACATAATTGGTCATCCAAACCAGCCCACTATGAAGAGTGAAAAAGGGTGCTATTAATAATTCAGCTAGATGGTCAGGTTTATGTCAGGATTATCCCAGGCTAACTGGGATGTATGACCATCCTGTCCATACATCTGTTGTTGTTGGTGTTAGGTGCCATCCCGTTCATTTCAATTCATTTCGACCCCATGTGACAGAGTAGAACCTCCCCATAGTCCTCCCTAGACTATAATCTTTATAGGAGCAGATCACTAGGTCTTTCTCCCACAGAGTTTCTGGGTGGGTTCAAAATTACCAACATTTTGGTTAGCAGGCAAGTGTTTAACTGTTGTACCACCAGGACTCCTTGTCCATACATCTACTGAATGATAATCACTGGCATTCAATTCAATGATGCTGATGGATTCAGGCAAGATTTCGGTTTCTCTGAAGTTAACAAAACATGAAAACATCCTAAGATTTTCTATTTAAGCTTTAATTAATTGATTAGAAATTTCTGTTTACTAATCATTCTGGAAACGTTGAGTCCTCATAATTGAGAGAGACACCAGGATAGTATATAAATAAAGCAATATTTTGTGCTTTCAGGGCATCAATTTTATGCCTTCTGCTTTTTAGTGACCCAAGATTTACCATGCCCATTCCAGAATCCTGACCTCCAGGGAAGGGTGGTGGAAGGGAGATTGGACTGGTACGGCACCCAGCAGAACTTCAGAGCTTTTTGACTTTGACCAGGACTGCATTACCTTAGCAATGAATGGCTCACTGCAGAAGGAATTGTGCCAACATGAACTACTTTCCTACTCTTATCTTCTTCTCTGACCAATCACAACCATGAGCTCAGAAGCAAAGGAGTGTCTTATCCCTCAGATTTTAGAGTGGGTAAAAATCACTAGTATTGGGCCCCACCTTCAGAGATGCTGATGCAGTTGACTTGACAAAGGGCCCAGGATACTGCTTGCTCCAGACTCCCCAGGTTATTCTGGATCAGGTGGCTGTGGACTTACATTGAGAAATACTGTTATTAATTTACTGGAAAGGCTTTGCATTTGGTGACAATGATTATGAAAATTTACAAAATGGATCCTACACGTTGAGGGTAACATTTTTTTTTAATCCAACAAACATAGCAAATATACACCTTACACCTTCAAATGTTTTACAATCTAACGTGGGAAAATAGATCAAGCACACAAAACACATAAAATCATACAAATGACATTTTATTTCTCTGATTATTTAGAAAGAATTGGCATGATTATGTGTATTGCTGGACTTATCCCATCTTCTCCATTAAATTGCAAAACATTCCTAGATACAAGTTGTTATTATGTTGGCTTTATAGAATTATAATAATAGCTGAACGTTATGTGGTCTGTATGTGCTAAGTGGTATATGTATAAAGCCATTTACTAAGAGCTTATTCATTCTTATTAGTTAGTATCACAAAGATTTATTGCCTGCTAGGATACATGATTCATTGTGGAAGATGTTGGCAATGGTGATGAATACAGTAGACTTCAATTAGGCTCTGATTTCAAACCTCAATATTGCCATTGAAAGACAACTTTTCAATGAGCTGTCTTTTGAGTTGTAAATTGATCAAATTATATGTCCTCATAACAGTTGGAAAAAAACATGCCACAACTCAATACCCTGTTCATGGGTTCATTTTTCTAACTGACTCTTCATAAAATATGGTTAAAACAAAAGAAGAGATATATGTGAGAGATGTTTTGACAGGAATGAAAAATAAAGACTTCAAAAAACTTTTTCCCCAAAGATAGTCTTTTTAACAAATGGTGCTGGCAAAATTGGTTGTCCATCTGCAAAAAAATGAAACAGGACCCACAGCTCACACCATACACAAAAACTAATTCAATTTGGATCAAAGACCTAAATATAAAGCCAAAAACTATAAAGTTCATAGAAGAAAAAATAAGATCAGTGCTAGAGGCCCTAATGCATGGCATTAACAGGATACAAACCATTACCAACAACACACAAACCCTAGAAAATAAGCTAGATTCCTGGGATCTTCTAAAAATGAAACACTTAATGCTCATCAAAAGACTTCACCAAAAGGTAAAAAGAGAACTTACAGACTGGGAAAAAATTTTGGGACATTACAAGTCAGGCAAAGGTCTAATCTCTAAAATCTGCAAGAAAATCCAACACCTCTACAACAAAAAGACAAATAATCCTATTAAAAAATGGGCAAAGGAAATGAACAGACACTTCACCAAAGAAGACATTCAAGCGACCAATAGACACATGAGGAAATGCTCACGATCACTAGCCATTAGAGAAATGCAAATTAAAACCACAATGAGATACCATCTCACTCTGGCATTACCGGCACAAATCAAAAACACTGGAAATAACAAATGTTGGAGAGGCTGCGGGGAGATTGGGACTCTTATGCACTGCTGGTAGGAATGCAAAATGATACAGCCATTTTGGAAAATGATACGGTGTTTCCCTAGAAAGCTAGAAATAGAAATATCATATGATCCAGCAATCCCGCTCCTAGGAATATATCCTAGAGAAATAAGAGCCGTCACATGAATAGACATGTGCACACCCATATTCATTGCAGCATTGTTCACAGTAGCAAAACGATGGAAACAACTAGATGTCCATCAACAGATGAATGGATAAACAAACTATGGTACATACACACAATGAAGTATTATGCAATGATAAAGAACAATGATGAATCTGTGAAGCACCTTATAACACGGATGAAACTGGAGGACATTATGCTGAGTGAAATAAGTCAATCACAAAAGGACAAATATTGTATGAGACCTCTACTGTAAAAACTCATGTAAAAGTTTACACACAAAAAGAAACAATCTTTGTTCGTTACTAGGGATGGGAGGGGTGTGTGGGGGGACTAAATAGACAACAGATAAATGGCAACTTTGGTGAAGGGTAACACAGTACACAATACTGGGGAAGCCAGCACAACTTGTACAAGGCAAGGTCTTGGAAGCTCCATAGACACATCCAAACTCCCTGAGGGACTGAATTGCTGGGTGGAGGGCTGTGGGGACCATGGTCTCAGGGAACATCTAGATCAATTGGCATAACACAGTTTATAAAGACAATGTTCTACATTCTACCTTGGTGAGTAGAGTCTGTGGTCTTAAAAGCCTGTGAGCAGCCATCTAAGATACTCCACTGGTCTCACGCCTTCGGGAGCAAGGGAGAATGAAGAGAATGGGATACGAGGAAAAGATTAATCCAAAGGACTAATGGACCACCGATACCACGGCCTCCACCAGACTGAATCCAGGACAGCTAGATGGTGCCTGGCTACCACCACAGACTGCTCTAACGGGGATCACAATAGAGGGTCCTGGACAGAGCTGGAAAAGGATGTAGAACAAAATTCTAACTCACAAAACAAAAAAAAAACAGATTTACTGGCCTGACAGACTGGAGAAACCCCGAGAGTGTGGCCCCCGGACAGCCTTTTAGCTCAGTGGTGAAGTCACTCTCGAAGTTCACCATTCAGCCAGGGATTGGACAGCCTCATAAAACAAAACAGGACTAATGAGGCACAGGAGTCCAGGGACAAGGACTAGGAGACAGGAGAGGTCAAGAAAGCTGGTGATAGGGAACCCAAAGTTGAGAAGGGACAGTGTTGACATGTCGTGGGGTTGTTAACCATTGTCATAAGGCAATATGTGTACTAACTGTTTAATGAGAAACTATTTGTGCTGCAAACTTTCATCTAAGGTACAAAAAAAAAAAAAAAAGAATTATCTGTGTGAGATCAAATTGACAACAGTGACTCAAAAGGTTTGATGGGAAGCCTAGGGGGCAGTGAGTTGAAGAGAATGGTGATGGAATAATTTGGAAAAAGATAGTGAGAATAGCAGCACAACTGGAAGAATGTAATCGATGTCACTGAATTGTACATGTAGAAACTTTTTAAATGGTGTAACTTTGGCTATGTATATTTTCACCAAAAAAAGGGTCCTCCAAGGTCGAGAAGGGAGAGTGTTGACCTGTCGTGGGGTTGTTAACCAATGTCATAAAACAATATGTGTACTGACTGTTTAATGAGAAACTATGTTGTCTGTAAACCTTCATCTAAAGTACAATATATATATATAAAACTTTTTCCCCAAAAGGAGGAGACAAAAAAAAAAAAAAAAAAAAAAAACCCTGAGCAGTCTCCAAATGCCCAGTATATAAGCTGGTAAAAATTCTTGCACTGACTCAATAATAAAAATATTTTTTAGAACACCAAAGCTAAAATATAAGAAAAATCACCGCAACAATGGTTATTATCTCTAACTTTTACAAACCCCTCACCAAATTTTGTTTAATTAAAATTAAACAGCCCAAATGATAAACAAATTTTATGTTCAAATCTGAGAGTCTACTATTTACTAATTGTGTGCTACTATGATTTAGTTCATCTATAAAATAAATGTAAAGATAACACTGATTTTACAGGATTGCTCTGAGCATTAAAAGAGGAAAAGGATGTAAAATCATTTAGCGCTGTGGGTGGCATGTAATAAATGCTCAAGAAATATTAGCGATTATTTTACTCTGACTTCATTTATTTCTCAATTCCATTTTCTGCAATACTGATACGATGTTGTATAATATAAAGTGTCATGATGATTCTGTCTTTAGTCCTCATGAAATGTCTGTCATCTTTAGATTTTAAGTAAAAAAGCAATATAACAAAGGCATTTTTCATAATATAAGAAAAAGACCACAGACTTTGTTCCTTTAAATCACATTCCTGTGTCTGAAAGATTGAATACTTGGCTCACTTCTTTTATATTGACTCGGTGTTGCATAATAAGCGTTCCTTTCCTCAGATTCCATACTTTACATCAGTATAATTGAGAGGCCTTCAATTACAGAGGAGAAAAGAGCTAATGACTTGTTAAGCCATTCCCCTTGTGGGAATAATGTCTCTGATTCAATACAAACACAAAGCATGTTTGGAGAGCAAGCTTGACAGCTGTTTCTGAATTTCATTTTTCAGAGCTTGTTACATCACCCCACTCCACCCACCCCACCCTTGTATATTTTTCCGTTATTACCTTGTCATTTTATTACACGGTGTAAGATCTCTCAAAAATTCTTTGGAGAGCTGAAAGGAAATGACAAGTGCTTGTGGTGGATTACATCATGCCTTTCAAAGGTACAAATTTTGGTGAGTGGGGAACTTAGGCTGTAAAACTGATGTTAAAACTCTGTCTCTTGAGGCTTCTCCAAAATGCTACTTTTCTGACTGGAGCCCACCCAGCAGGCCTTCACACTTTTTGGATGGCTCCTGAGATTCATCTTGACCAACAGGAAGTGAGCTGACGGCACCCCAGCCCAGTGCATCCTACATCAACTCAGGAGCCTACACAGGCACTTAATCTTTGGTTTTTTCTTTATGGAAATACTTGATTTTTTCATTGTTTGGCCACATAATTCTTAAAGACCAAGAGTGTCATGGATTGAATTGTATCCCCCCAAAATAAGTGTCAACTTGGCTAGGCCATGATTCCCAGTACTGTGTGGTTGTCCACCATTTTGAAATCTGATGTGATTTTACTCTGTGTTGTAAATCCTACCTCTACGATGTTAATACGGCAGGGTTAGAGGCAATTATGTTAAGGAAGAAGAACTCAATCTACAGGATTAGGTTGTATCTTGAGTCAATTTCTTTTGAGATATAAAAGAGAGAATCCAGCAGAGAGGAGGGGGACTTCATACCACCAAGAAAGTAGCGCCAGGAGCAGACTGTATCCTTTGGACCCAAGTCCCTGTGCTGAGAAGCTCCTAGACCAGGGGAAGATTGATGAAAAGGACCTTCCCCCAGAACCAACAGAGAGAGAAAGCATTCCCCAGGAGCTGGCACCCTGAATTTGAGCTTCTGGCTTCCTAGACTGTGAGAGAATAAACTTCTGTTTGTCACAGCCATCCACTTGTGGTATTTGTTATAGCAGCACTAGATAACTCAGACAAAGTTGTTTTTTCTTTCCTGTTTCATACTAAAATCTCTACAGGAAGAGCTTATATTTAGTCACCCTCGATTTAGGTAAAAATACTTGATAATGATTATGCTTCATCATTGCATTATTAGAATAACCTGAACACAGATTGGAACGCTATCTGTCAATTGTATCTTCAATGACAGATTTGGAGAGGAAAAGCGCTGATTCTGTTATCAGACTGGCAGAGGAATAAATGGGGTGTGTGGTTCATCGATGTCTTCACGTGTTTTTATGCTGTGTGAGCACATATAGACTCAAAATTCCGCATTTTCTGTTTTATTCCAATGACAATGTGGTCGTACTTAAGTAAACAGTAACCAGTTCTAAAGTGCACAAAGTAGAGTGCAAAATCGTTGTTTTGATTTTTTTTTTTTTTTAAAATAGCTGGCTTTCTTGATGTACTTGAATTCACACAATTGCACCAGGAATGGAGTATATGTGTGTGTATTGCAGCTATATATCTGTAAGCAGAGGTAGCTCTTACTTAGTTCAGCACAGAGTAATTCTCCTGGAGGCCGTTTTAAAAAATAAATTGTGTATGTGAAGAAACAGTGCAGAGTTTAGCCTCAGAGTTAACTTTTTTCAATAGTAATGGCTCAACACATTTCCCTTCTTTTGTTTTTTTATTTTAAATCCAAGATATTTTAGAAATTTTCTGCAGCCATCCCTACCCCCTCCCCTCAGATATTATACATGATCCAAGATTGAAGTTTAAAGTCAGACAAATACAATCATACATAATATTTAGAGAAACTCTCTCTCTCTCTTTTGGCATTTCATAAGTATCTTAGATAATAATGCACACCACCCCCAGGTCAAGTTAAAAAGCACTAGCAAGTTACCAGTGCTTTTTACTATTCCATTTGGCTTTCTGTTTCTCTTTAGGATAGTTTTACTGCCATCTAAGTGCAAACAATAGAGAATTTACCGCTAATAGAGATTTGACCTCTTGATTTAACTTTTCAGACTATGACGTGGGCAGTGAAGTTTTGAAATAACACCTAGTATTGGTGAGTGTAAGCTGAAAAATGGCATTCCCATACACAAAGATTAAATGCATATGGTACAATGTTAGGGAAAGCAATTTGACAATGGTCTCAAAAGCGCTAAAAACGTATATAACTTATAATTCAGTAAATACATTTCTAGAAATCCATGCTAAGAAAGTAATTAAGCATGCACACAACTGTTTTTGAGCAATGGTGCTTGCTAGTCATAATGTTATAATATGAGAAATTCCTTGAGTATCCAACAACTGGAGAAGTAATCAATAAATAAATAATAATTAGAATATTGTGGCATCACCAAAAGGTATATGCTTAGTGTGTATACTTCAAAAAGATAAAAATATGCTTATGAAATAATACTATGTGAGAAAAATGTTTTAAAATTGCAAATCAAGTATGATTAAAATTCTGAAACTATCCATGTATATAAATATACATAGATATACACACATACACACAAATATGAAAACTAATATAGCAAAATACTGATGTTCTATTCAATTACCTCCACATGGTGATATTATTGGAGGTTTTAATTTCCTCATTAGTCTTTTCTGTATTTATCTATAATGAGCACGTATAATTGCTTCAATCTGGAAAAAAGATCATTTTGAAAATATCAAATGATTTCACTTCTGTTCCACTGCTCATGATACACTAATTCTTATTGTTCCTACTACCAAATATTTAATCTCTACACAGTTTAAGCCAGATGCATGCATTCCACTAAACATTTTATACTATCCTTGTTTAATAAAGTCAAACTAGTCTTTATAGACTTGCTATGGGTCAGAATTAACTCGACGGCAGTGGGTTTGGGTTATTACAAAATATAAAATATTTATATAGATTCATTCAGTAACAAAGATAACATCATTTATATTGCCAAGAAGAGTACATAATTAGAGACTGTCTTTCCAAACAACTGAGAATCTTAAATTCATGTGAACCTTGTTAAACAAAATGTTAGCAATGTAAATATTTAAGGAGTCACCAAATATTAGTAAGAGATTATATTTGTACTACTGCTGTCTGTGGGGAAGCTTCATAGGAATCTTCCAGTGCCATTGTGTATACAGTGCATCTTATCAAGAGAGATTTACTATTTATCTGATGAGATTTCACAAACTACACTATTACTTTTTTCTGAATATTGTCAACCTATTATGTGGAAATGCAGCATAGCAACCTAATTTCAAGTTATTATTTTGAGAAAAACATTAAGTTGAATGTGCCAAATATATTTTCATTTCAGGAAATTTTCACTACTATTACATATTAAAATAATATGTAAATGTTAATGACAAATTGACATGCTGTTATGTCTTTCAAAGTATTACAGATGCTTCAGTTATTTTTCTCAAACCTCAAGTAGCTTTCCATATATTTGATTAATGTTGGGTTATTCTTGTAAAAGTGCTTTGTTTTTGTTTCATTTCCTGAAGATTTATGCTATGTAAGAAGGAATTTTATAAAATTTACTTTGTGACATCCAATATTCTTTCTTTGCTAAGTAAGTTCTGAGCCTTTGTGTGCTTTTGATGTTACCACAATAGTCCACAGAGTCAAGGACTCCAACTGCATTAGTCATTTATACCTTCCTGTATACTCAGATTGTTAATTTATTGAGATGTGCGTGTGTGTACGTGTGCTTGCACCTGTGTGCTTACATGTAAGTAAATGTGAGTGTGAACAGCTGAGTACGTCACTGGATTGGTGTGACAAATAATTGAGCAAGACAAGTCAAGGAACTCTTCCAGCATACTGTTTGACTTTTTATTACAAGAACGTTTATACTTGGGATATTTTGAAGGATTTTACCTAATTTTTCTTCTAGAAGAGCGAGGAAAAAAAATATATTCAATACCACTGAGATTTTTATTTTGGCCTCTTTTGAAAAGAGTATGTGGCCTCACATTGTTCTGCAAGTGATCTGTTTATGATCTGCAGTAACTCTAAAACATTCTCTGAGAAGAGGAAACTGTCTCACTATTTAACGTTAATCTACTGTTATACAAAGCCAAGACTTGCCAAAAATGCCAGAAAATTTCTACGTTGGATTAATCAAGAATGTTTATGTTCATACTTTGTTTATAAACATAACTATGTTATAGTGCTTTGTTTATCACCAAACTTGAGATTTAAATTCAGGCAGACATGAACTCAAACTCAGTCCCCCTTTTGTTTGTCCCTTAACTTTAAAATTGAGGATAATTTTGACTAGCACCCCCCCACCCCAGTCCTTAGAGGGTTAACCTACATACTGTTGATGGGAACTGACAAATACTATTAGGACTTCAGCAAAAATTAATTTCCTTCCCACCCACACACCTCTTAGACACCATACCTTCTTGCCCTCAAGAAGTTTAAATCTAGGTTAAAAAAAAAAAAGTCTAACATGTGAATACATAATCAATATGACCCTGTATATTTAAGTGCGATATTTATTTGCTACACCCAATATTTTGCTACAAGTGCCATAACGAGATGGATTGACTCAGCGGCTGCAATAATGGGCTCAAGCATAACAATGATTGTGAGGATGGTGCAGGACCAGGCAGTGTTTCGTTCTGTTGTACTTGGGGTCACTATGAGTTGGAACCCAATCGATGGCACCTAACAACAACACAACAACAGGGAGCCTCAGAAGAAAGGTCTGGAAATCACCATATTTTTATACAAATAACTCGTGTCCTACATTTTTTTTGCCAGTCAAGCCCTCCCTCTCAAGATATTTTCATAAATGTGCTATGCTAATTTTTAAAAAAAATTAAATATTAGGATAGTATGCTTATGAAAATACCTCAGTAGTGGAGGGTGCAGTTGTCAAAAAAAAAAAAAAAAGTAGAACACATGCATTATTTGCATAAAAATACAGTACTTTCAAAAAACTCAGCCATTGAAAACCCATGTGTGTTCTAATCTGACACACGTGGGTCACCATGAGTCAGAATCGACTCAGCAGCAACTGATTATAAGTACTGTAGCAGTCCTTGCAGAGATAAAACTGCCCTAGACAGCACTAGATAACTGAAACAATATGGAAGTGTATAAAGCAAAAGAGAAAAGTTATTGATAATAGTTCAGTAAAACTGAAATACATGGCTAGAGGAGTGTGAAGGAAATAAAGGAGTAAGGAGATATATGGTAGGATGGGGAGACGAAAGCAATGCTTTATTAGATACCAGGCTTAGGAGTTTGGGCTTTATCCAAAGTTAGAGGAGAGGTCAAAAAGAGCAAGGAAATAACATGAATTAGAAGTGTTTTCTACAACGATTTGTTTACTAATCATCTACTCAGTGCCAGGCATATGATTGGTACTGGGGATCTATTGATGAATTAGAGGAGTGAAGCTGGGGGATGGACTTAAAACGTTAAGCGAACAAATACAAAATCTGCTGAGTGTTACCAGGGAGAACACCTCTCGATGATCTGGGAGATCTAACCCAGGTTGGTAGGAGAGGAAAAATTTCTGGAGGAAGTGGTATGAAGCGGAGACCTGAAAGATGAATCTGAGCCAGCTTGGCAAAGTCAGAGCGAAGGGTTCAGGCAGACACACTCAGATGTGGGAAAGTAACAGGCAGCGAGACAGCTCAGCAGGTTCAGGAAATTTAAGAAAGTGTATCACCTCTGAGTGTAAAGAGTTTGGCATCCCAGGGTAGTGCAAATGGTTTACACTCAACTACTAGCTGAAAGTTGGGTGGTTCGAAACTACCTAGCAGCGTGTTGGAAGACAGGCCTAGTGATCTGCTTCTGAAAAGTTACAGCCTTGAAAACCTGTGGGACACATTTCTACTGTGCACACACGGTGTGTCCATGAGTTGGAATTGACTCAGTGGCAACTGGTTTGGTTTTTTGTTATTTTTGGTAGAGAGCCTGGAGGAGAATGGGCTTGGTGATGGATAAGGAGTGGGCAGGGTTAGAACATGCAGAGTTTTGTAGGCCGAGTTAAGGGTTGTGATCTTTATTTAGAAGCAATAGAAAACATTCAACTACAAAAACGAGAGTGGGAAAATCAGATTTGCGTTTCTAAAGGTCATTCTAGAAGCGCTGCAGAAAACACACTGGAGTTTTAGTGAATGAAGTGAAACTAGCTAAGCAGCTAATACAGAACTTCCAGAAAGACATAATGATGCTTGGGTGACAGTCATAGTCACAGCAATGGGGAGATGTGGACTAAGGAATTTTTTTCTAGCACCATGTCATCTAATGATTTGGAATCCAGGTGGCCAGCTGACCCTATTCTCTATGAACTGTAAACCTCACAGCCCCCTTCAGGGATTCTGAAAGGCAGAACCTTCACCGCTTGGTAGTGACTGTCTTGTTTTCAGTAACTATCAGATGGCCACTTAATAATATCTACTTCATCTCATTATTACAAGGTTTAAATGTGATAAATAATTTGAAAGTGTGTTGGAAGCTGCGATCATTTTATCATGGCTATGTTGTCGTTAGGTGCCTTTGAGTACGCTCCGACTAACAGTGACCCCACGTACAACAGAATGAAACACTGCCTGGTTCTGCGCCATCCTCATAATCATTGCCATGTTTGAGCCCATTGTTGCAGCCATGAAACAGTGAAATACAAAGATCATAAATAGATACCTATCCATCAATATTTATTCATCATGCAGTTCCTACATGCTTAAGACATTGTGCTGAGTTTCAAGGAAAAAGTAGAAGAAATTCATGGAAGTGTGTGCGTATGATTGAAAAATATCCTTAAATGCAAATAAAATTAAAGGAACCCTGACAATAATGAGGTGGTCCCAGACCTTAGACTCCAAATATAGATCATATTTCTCTGTTCTAAATCTGTGAGAACTGTGCTGACTTAACATTGAAACACAATTCATCATCCCTTGATTTGTTATTTAAAAGCGTTGATTGCCCTAGGGAGAGAATTATCATCTTATGAGTGAATTTGGGAAGTTTCTGGTGGAGATATTTTGAGCAGTTGGAACCCAGCTGATTACTGTATCTGCCCAATGTCATGGCCAGACCCTCATTGTTTATGTTTCATTATAATCCAATTAGATAAATGCAACCTTAAAGGTTTACAGATAACAAAGGTTTCAAACCTTTTTATTTCTTTCCTATTTATCTTCCTGTAATGGAAGTTTCTGCTCATAGGAAACAATGAAGGAATAGATTTTATTCTTAATGAAATCACTTTAATCTCAACTAAACTGTCTCTGGTTCCTTTCTTATTTCTGCTGCAGGCTTCCTGATTCAGACCAGGTTGTTATTGAGAGCGATTTCACTTGTCCTTTATAAAAACACCATTTGTATTATCATTTAGTCTGTTTCTCTACCCTTAGGTTTATGTTCCAAAGAGTTTAAAAGACAAGGTTCCATGAAGCAAATAGGTTTCAGGGATAAAACTGAAGGTAATTCTTTAGTTCCTCGGTTTATAGAATGTTAAACAATGTTTGTGATATAGTTGGTTAAACACACTAACCTCACTTGATTTAAAATTTATTTTAAAAATACAGTTCAGTGTTGTTAGAAAAAGCACTATGGGTGTATATTTTTGTAATTATATTTTTTTTAAAAAAAAAAATACAGAGAAGTGTGGTGGAAAGCACACCTTTCTTGGGATCAGAAGATACGTAATTTAGTTCTTGTTCCTGGAAAAGTTCAAAGATCTAAAATATCAATTTCCTTATCTCTACAATGGAGTCAATAATGTCAACTGGATCAGATAATGTCTAGTACTTTGCAAAGTATAACCAAAAACCAAACCCATTGCCGTCCAGTCTATTCCGACTCATAGGACAAAGTAGAACTGCCCCATAGGGTTTCCAAGCAGTGGCTGGTGGATTCAAACTGCCGACATTTTGGTTAGCAGCCAAGCTCTTAACTGCAAAGTATAAAGCACCATATAAATTTGGCATTCACACGTAGTTCTCGCCTGTATGTTCAAGTTTAATTAAGGATTTTAAAATATTATGTCAACTGAAAATTTTATTAAATATATAAATAAAACTTATACTTCATTCTGTCATGTTTGACATTTGAATTAAAAAAAACATGTCCATCAATTTCATGGAAGAATTAATTTTAATAGTTTATTTACTTTTGAAATCGATTTTATTTTTAACTTAATAAACTCATTTTAAAACATTTTTATTTTTATAAATTAAGATTTTTATCTGCGCTTGGATGGATTACAATATGCCAGTTTACTCATACATTCATTCACCTATCTAATAAATATTTTTTGAGAATCTAATATATACCTAGACACTATATTAAGTGCTGGGATAAATAGAAAAAATAAGATGTTATCCTTTTTTTAAAGGCGTTCTCAATGTAGTAGTGGAAACTAGCAATTATATTATACAGTAAAGCCTGTGAAAGCTGGAACCTGTGTAAGGTGAAAACCTGTCAGAGAAGGAAAACTCAAATATTTTACACAAACAGAGAGCAATAGAAAAGTAGTAAGACTGCACTTTGTCAAAGGCGGAAGACTTGTGCACCTTGAAAAACAAGGCAGTCCCATCGAGTTCCAGGTCTCACAGGTTTCACTGTACAATGGTATGCATTAGTACACAAAACGTGTAAATCAACAATTATGATTCACAGGACTGTTATTTAAAAAGTGTTTAGAAGGTACCAAAAACAGAGAAGGCAGTGAAAATCCCTTATCTGAGGGATGGATCATAGGAGATCTCACAGTCGTTTCATTTGAACTGAGTCTTGAAAAAACTGAAATGATAAGAGTTCGTTAGTATGACAAAGGAAGGACACATGGGGAGGGCATTCAAGGCTGAAGAAACTATCTGTGCAAAGGCACAGCCATATGAGGAAACCAAAAACCAAATCCGTTACCATCGAGTCAATTCTGACTCATAGAGACCCTTATAGTAGAGAGTAGAACTGCCCCATACGGTTTCCAACGAGCTGCTGGTGGATTCAAACTGCCGACCTTTTGATTAGCAGCCAAACGCTTAACCACTTGTACCACCAGCGCTCTGCCATGTGAAGAAGCAGGGCTCAATTGTAAAACTACAAGTAATTTGATTTGGCATAACATGGGATGAGAGAGAAAGAACAGCAGGAAGAAAGTTTGGAAAGATAGGATCATCCTGTAAAAGCATTGGTGATACGCCATGGGATTTGGATTTCATTCTAAATGAAGTTGTGAACCACTGAAAGCTTTTAAATAGAAAGAAAATAGGATTAGATGCATGTTTTAAAAAGAAACCAGAGGCTTAGGGATCAGCTAGTCTTATTACTGTGACAAAAGATGAAAAATGATGGTTATTTGCCTAGGGAAAAAGTCAGCGTGGTGTGAGATAAAGAGACAGATTCAGGAGATATTTAAGAAGGTCATCAAAATTTGGTGGCTAGTTTTGTGGTTAGCTGAGTGAGAGAGTGCATGGTGGTTTTAGCAGTAGCAATGGAGAAGAAATGGAGATGAGAGATATTTCAAAAGAAGACCTGAAAAATATTCTTTCTGCCCATGGAGTGAAGGAAATATCCATGACCTCAACAACATTACAAACTGCTCTTGGCCACTGATCTGGTTACCCTGGACGTATTTGGGAAGGCATTTATTACATTGTGATTGTGGAAACAGTTTTGGGCACTGTTGCCTATTCAAGGGCCACAAATCATATGCCAGCAGTTCCAAACACCATCATGTTTTTATTATATTCTATTGAACATATCACAGATGCATATTCACTTTGATAGCTAACAAATGTTTCTTCATAACAAATAGTATTATAAACTGTGTTTCATTTTTAGTGTAAAAGATAAAATTCCTCTGGAAGCTAAATTACAAAAGTTTTGCTATAAAACCTTAATGTTTGTTTTTCTCAAATACAGAAAAAGGAATAAAAATCTTTCAGTCATGCTAATGGAAAACAACTTTATCAGAAACTACTCATTCAATTTTTTTTCTTCCTTAAGTTCCAAAATGTGCTATTTGAATGTTTGTTTTTCCATTCATCCATTGATGGGCACTTAGGTTGTGTCCACTCTTTGCTATCGTGAATAATGCTGTGATGAACATAGGTGTGCATGTCTCTATTTGTGTCGCTGCTGTTATAGCTCTACGACACATACCTAGTAGTGGGATTGCTAGATCATAAGGTATTTCTATTTCTAGCTTTTTGAGGAAACGCCATACCATTTTCCATAGTGGTTGTACCATTTTACAATCCCACCAGCAGTGTATAAGAGTTCCAGTCTCCATACAACCTTGCCAGCATTTGTGGTTTTCTGGGTTTTTTTTGGTCAGTGCCATTTTTGCAGGGATGAGATGGAATCTCATTGTAGTTTGATCTGCTTCTCTCTGATGACCAATTTTCACGTGTTTGTTAGCCACTTGAATGTCCTTTTTGGTGAAGTGTCCGTTCATGTCATTTGCCCATTTTTCGATTGGACTGTTTGTATTTTTGTTGTTGAATTCTTGAAGTGTTCTATATATTTTAGAGATTAGACTCTTATCAGATATGTCATGGCCAAAGAATCTTTTCCCAGTCTGTAGGTTCTCTTTTTACTTTTTTTGTAGTCTTTTGATGAGTATAATTATTTAATTTTTAGGAGGTCCCAGTTACCTAATTTGTCTTCTGTTGTTATGCATTTGTAGCTGTGTTTGTTAGACCATTTATGCCAGAAATTAGGCCCCCTAGTTTTGTCTCTATGTTGTCTTCCAAGAATTTTATAGTTTTAGCTTTAACATTTAGGTCTTTGATCTATTTTGAGTTAGTTTTTGTGTATGGTCTGAGGTATAGATCCTGTTTCATTTTTTGCAAATGGATATCCAGTTTTGCCAGAACTATTTGTTAGAGAGATTGTTTCTTTCTCATTGAATGGACTTTTACCCTTTGTTGAAGATCAGCTGCCCATAGATAGACGGATTTACTTCTGGGTTCTCTACTCTGTTTCATTGGTCTGTGTGTCTGCCAGTGAACCAGTAACAGGCTTTTTGATTAGTGTGGCTGTATGGTTAGTTTTGAGATTGAGAGGTGTGAGCCCTTCTATTTTGTTCTTCTTCAATATTGCTTTGGTTATTCAGGGCTCTTTCCTTTCTCTGTAAGTTGGTGATTAGTTTTCCATTTCATTAAAGAATGCTCCTAGGCAGGGGCATGCTGTCTGTCACTGAGTAGAGGTGTGGGGAGTGCTTCCACTTGTTGCCCCAAGGTGGGCATAGTGGGCACTCCTGCCAATTGCCTGGAGGAGTGATGGGGTGGGGTGGGGGGTGCCTTGACCAGATGAGGTTGTAGTGAGTGCTTCTGCCAGCTGCTTGGCATTGGGTGTGGTGGGCACTCCCACTGGTCACCTGGCTGTGGGGAGGGTGGGGAAGGGAAGTGCTGCCAGTCTGGGGGGCTCATGCTTGGAGGGCACACCCACACTCCACAAGTGCGTGGCACAGGGAAGTGTTGCAGCTGGTCCACAGGTCCCCAGCACAGGTGGGTGTGCAGAGAAGGGGTCACCTCCAATCTGCCATCCCCTGGCATGGGAGTAGGGGTGGTGGGGGATGCTGCCAGTCCATCAGTGAGTGTAGGAGGGGGTGTTGAGGAGTGGGGAATGCCACTGGTCCACAGGCCTCCAGCAGAGGGGATTGCATATTGAGTGTGGTGAGTGTTCTTAACTTTTGCTGGGTGGGAAGAGCTCCTGCCTGATTCTGGACATGGGTGTGGGGGTGCTCCTGCTTGGCAGCACCAGGTGATGGGGGTTTTGGCTGGATAGATGTGGCAGGGGTTGCACGGAGTTTGGCTGGGTAGGGGATCTCTAGCTATTACTCTATAGGTTTACTATCCAGTGGACATCTTCCATCCTAATGGTCCCTACCGGGAGTAGTCCTGCCCTTTGGTCCTGGCTCCCTCCCTTCTCTGTGGATGCCAGAATCACTGAGGCTCTCTCCTGCCTTTCTGTACTTTCCCTTTATTGATCTAGCTCATGTCCTGCTCACCTTGTTAAATTCCAGGTTTGATTACCCACTATCTCTATCTCATGTTGTGAGTTCCATGGAGTTACCGTCCCATACTTCTCATTTGGGAATGCTGCTTGCTTTGTCTCAATATGGTCACACTGGGCAGGTCCAGCTGGCAGGGCATCAACGATCTGTAATTCTCCGTGTCCTCTGTTTTTGTAGTCTCTCCTTCCACTCAGCACTCAGTCTGATTCTTCAGCCTTCTCTTTGATGCCCAAGATTCCAAAGTTGTCATCTATATCCCATTCACTTGTTTTCTCAAGTATTTGCTGTAAGGAGGATGTTATGAGGTGTCTGATTATGCTGCCCTCTTGGACCGTCTCCTGTGTCTGTTACTCTTAAGAGTCACAAAGCAAGTTTTTAATTTTGATGTTGTACCATTTATCAACTTTTCAATTTATGGATTGTGCCTTTACTATCAAGTCTAAAAACTCTTTGCCTAGCCCTAGATCCCGAAGATTTTCTCCTAAAAGTTTTATATTGTTACATTTTACATTTAATTTTGTTGTCCATTTTAAATTAATTTTTGTGTAAGGTGTTTAGTTTATGTCAAGGTAAGTTTTTGTTTCTTTTTCCTCTGATGTCCAACTGCTCCAGCAACACATATTGAAAAGGCCATCCGCCCTCCATTGAATTACTTTTGCACCTTTGTCAAAAATCATTTGGGTATATTCTTGCTGGTTTATTCTTGTCTCTCTATTCTGTCCCATTGCTCTATGTGTCTATGCCTCCACAATATCATGCTGTCTCAATTACTGTAGCTATTTGGTAGGCCTTAATATAGAGTGTTTTGACTCCTCTCACTTTGCTCTTCTTTCTCAAGACTGTTTTAATTATTCTAGCGTTTATGACTTTTCATATAAATTTTAGAATAGCTTGTGTATGTCTCCAAAAACCTTGCTAGGGCTTTGTTAAGAACTGCATAAAACCTACAGATCAATCTGGGGAGAATTGACACCTTTACTATGTTAAGTCTTCCTATCCATGAATGTGGTGTGACTCACCATTTATTTAGGTCTTGGTTGATTTATTTCATCAGCATTTTATAATTTTCAGCACATAACTCCTGTGCATGTATTGTTAAGTTTATTCCAGTGCTATGCCATGAATGTAAATAGTATTATGTTTCTAATTTTGGTTAGCAGATGTTCATATCATATGTATGTAGGCATGTAATTGATTTTTGTATATTGATCTTGTAATCTGTGACCTTATTGAACTCGTATATTAGTTCTAGGAGTTGTATTTTTTTTAAAAGATGTCTTGGAAATATCTATGTAGACAATCATGTCATCTGTTAATAGGGACAGTTTTATTTATTACTTTCCAATTTGTATGTCTTTGTTTAATTTACTCTATTGTTTTTAATTTTATTAATTTCTGCTATCATGTTTAGAATTTCCTTCCTTCTGGTTGCTTTGGATTTATTTTAATCTTCTTTTTCTAGTTAGGTAGGAAATTAGACTATTATTTGAGACTTTTCCTCTTTTCTTCCGTAAGCACTTAGTGGTAAAAATTTCTTTCTCAGCATTGCTTTTGCTGCATCCTACCTATTTTACATGTTGTATTTTTATTTTATTCAGTTATCTGTATTTATTTATATCTTTTGAGACTTCCTATTTGACTCAATAATTATTCAGAAGTGTGTTGTTTAATTTCCAAGTGTTTACAGATTTTCCTGTTGTCTTTTTCTTATTGATTTCTAGTTCAATTCCATAGGGTCAGAAAATACACTCTGTATGATTCAATTAAAAAATGCTAAGGTTTGCATGATAGCCCAGAAAAAATGGCCTGTCTTGGTGAATGTATTCAAAGATATGAATGTTGGATCTTTTGTATCATCTTACAGGTTACTGAGGACCACCTCCTCTCTCTTTATTGTTCAGATTAGGTGAATTTTATTGTTCTGTCATCTCCATTTTACTATTGAGGCTATCCAATGATTTTTTTTTTTTAATTTTGCTTATTGTATTTTTCAGTTCTATAATTTCCATCATTTCTTTTTTACAACTTTTATTTCTTTGATTCAGTTCACAAGAATTCTTACTTTTTGAATCATCTTTATTATGACTACTTAAAAATCTTTGAGATAACCTGAACATCTTATTTATCTCAGTGTTGGCATCAGTTGATTTAGTCATTCACGTTATGATTTTCCTGGTTCTTGATGTGTCTGTGATTTTTTTTTTAAATCATATCCTGACCATTTTGGCTATTATTAGGAGACTCTAGGTTATATTTAAATTATTTATTTTAGCAGGAAGGCATTCTGTTTAGGTTTGACATGCAGGTCCTCGCCTACTTTTCTGGGCAGTGGTTCTAATTACAGTCTAATTTTCAGAGCCTTTGTGGTGGTATTTTGATCTGTTTGATTGATCTCATGCACTGGGACTCCCACTGGTCCCTTCTGATGCTGCTTGAGGAGTCTAGAAGAGCTTACCCAGGCCAGGTAGAAGAGATTCTTAGGCCCATAAGACAAAAAGTATTTTCTTGGGCCAGAAACTTGTGGTGGTGCTCCCCCTTCCTCACCCACCACTGCCAGGCCCCTCTCTATGAGGAATGGAGAAAAGAATGTTTCTTAGGCAGGGTGCTTGTTGGAGCATTATCCTTTATTTTGGTGCCCCCAGTTGCATGGTGTTTTCAGGTAGGGGGTTGGTTTTCAGGCTTGGAAGGAAAGGAGAGCATTTCCTGGGCTGGGTGCTTGCTGTGCTGGATCCTCCTCGGCAGTGTCCCCTGTATGCGTGGTGTTTCTCTCTGGAAGAAGAAAGACATAGGATCAGTGGGGAAGGAGAGTACTTCTTCTGACCATTTATTATCAATCAGCAGGACTTCCAATTGATCCCCCCTTGTGGATTCTGTTGGGCTTGCCCAGTATTGTCGAGAATCCATTTGATTCAGTGGAGAAATGAGCTTCTGAGCTGCATTCTGTTGCTAGTTGGGGATCAGAAAACATTAGGTCACCTTATTTTGTTAGTTATGGAGTTGTAAGTCATACAGTACTTGTGATATTCATGCAAGAGTTCCTAACAAGTCCTGTTTCCTCTTCCACCTTTCAAAGTCCTCCTTTTGTTGACCTGTGATTTATTTCCAGAGTTTATAGTTATGCTTTGTGGGGAGAGCAAGGAGATACAAGTCTATTCCATCTTTTCATGACTTAAAATTCTATGATGTATACATTTAAACCCAGAATTTGTTGTCTAAATTTAGTGGAGCCTGGTACATATCCTATCCTACTCTAGACTATGTATAGAACTGCTCAGTTATGTAACTAAGGCTAGGCATATAGAGTTGGCAATTGAACTTCCAAAAAGTTGTATATTTTCTTACTTGCCTAGTGATACCATTGCAAAATATACCACGAGTAGCATTAAAGAACAGAAATTTATTATCTTATAGTTCTGGAGGCTGAAAGTCCAAATCAGGGTTTTGGCTATCTTCATTCCCTTCTGTGAGTTCCTCTCCTAGTTTCTGGTGACTGCCTTGGCATTTCTTTGTGTGTAGACAGATCTTCACCTGGTCTCTTCCCTTGTGTGTGTGCATGTGCTCAGTAGTGATTAGATTTAGGACCCATCCTCCTCTGACATGACCTCATTAAACATAACAAAAGAAAACCTCTATTCCCAAACAGGGTCAAATTCACAGGTAGAGAAGTTAGGACTTCAACATAACTTTTGGGGGGACACAATTTAATCTATAACATCTATTATCTCTACACATTTAGATATTATCATTTGCAACTGTGTACATCTAGGTGAAGATTTATAGGATCCAGAAGTTTTCACTGGGTCTTGGGAGAATGTTGCCATTTATCTTCAGTGCATCCTGACTTTACTGTCTTTCTTCTGTTACCTTTATATCAATATACATTATTTGATTTGCCCAAATCCAAAAATGATAGTAATTGGAGAGTTCATGACGATCTTATGGACCATCCACATGATTTTGTAGATGAGAAATATCGAGGCCCAAAGAGTTTTACCAACTTTCTCCAAGTAATAGAAATAAACAATGGCAGAGCAGGGTTAGATCACAGGTTTTCTCATCTCTACTTTGTGCTCTTCTTATTTCACCAAGGAAATAAGTAAAAGTAATAATAACGATGCAATACATTTTTTAATTCAATAGCAAACGTATTCTTCTAATGCTCTCACATTTTTTGTTCACATTTCATTAGCCTACATATTTGTTTTTCTTGTGCCATATAAAAATCATACCTATTCTGTCATTCAAGACACAAGCATTCAGAAATAGCAAAATTTTAAAAATTACGCTGGCATCTATTCATTTAACAAGCTTTTATTAAGTGTAATCTATATTCTAGGCATTTAAATAGGTGTGTAGTTATTGTAAAAATGTAAAGGTTAATAAGAGATGACTTCTTAGCCTCCACGCCTCACTTCAATAGTTTATAAACTAATGAGCAGGACAGATGTATAAACTCACTATAATGTAAGACATTGTGAAATAATTACTTAAGTAAGTATATAAGCAAAGTATTGTCAAAGGGAATTAGAAAAAGTGGTTAAATCCAACTACACAAATTAAAGAAGACAATGTAACAAATGCCATAAAAGTTCAACTTAAAAGTTGAATAAGACCAAAACCTGTTCCTGTCAAGTCGATTCCAACTAACAGGAGTCAAATAATTGGAGTACAGACATCCCAGACTGAGAAAATGGAATGAAGAAGAACATAGAAGCAAAGAAGCCTTATCCCAGTTGTCTCCTAGTGTTGGCACACAGAGGCTTGCTGTGGTTCCAAACCCAGCAGGCCTAAAATTGAGTTGTTCTGCTTCCTCTCAACAACCCTCAAATGTGTTTCCTTCCTATTTCTTTTAATCATATTCACAGACCCTTAGTCTAGAAACCTTGCAGCCTGTCTGAACGCAACTTACACTTCTCTATCTTGCCTTTCATTATTTTAATCACCTCCTGTTCAACCCATCGATGCATGAAAGATTCTTGCCCTAGGATTATGAGGATGGCCAAACACATACACCCAACACTGGACAGGTGAGATTGACATCAGTTTGCTAGTTACATATATGCACAAGGTCATTTCACTTGAGAACAGAGTGAACAACTAGGATCTGTGGGAGGAAGGCTTTGTACTATCAGGAGAGTGCAGTGGCCCCTGGTTCTTCTGCAAAGATGTGATTGGGTTGTTTGAATAAGTCCATGAATTGGCAGGCAACCAAAACCTACTACTTAGGGATAAACAGGAACTTCACCTAGTCCCTTGATAAGGAAGGCTGTTTGGTTTGGGGACCCTATCGTCAGGAGTAGAGTAGAAGGGGAATTTGTGTTTAGGCCATTTGAAGCCCTCCCTCTTTCACCAGATGTCAAAGCAGTACATAATATTAGGCCTAAATTTTAGGCCTTACACCACGCTAATCCAGCTGGTCACCAAATATAGTAGGTCACCATCTCCCTATGGAATGTCTCCTTGATTCTGTGATTCCTTTTTCCTTATCCAAACCTAGTCTAGAACCTTGTAGTTGTTGTTGTTAGGTGCCATCAAGTCGATTTTCAACTTATAACAACCCATGTGACAGAGTAGAACTACTGCATAGAGTTTTCTAGGCTGCAAACTTTATGGGAGCAAATTGCCAGGTCTTTCTCCCTCGGAGCTGCTGAGTACATTCAAACTGCCAAACTTTTGGTTAGCAGCCGAGCACTTAACTGTTGTACCACCAGGGATCCTTAGACCCTTGTTACTGTTCATTAAAAATAATGTACTTACCACTCAAATACTTCTCTGACTCAAATCTCTCACATTTCCAATATCTTCTTAGTTAAGTCGGACTTGTTTTTGAAACACAGATGGTATTATGTCATTTTCTTCATCATAAACCTTTGTTAATTTATTCATTCATCTAGTCAACAAATATTTAATTTATAAATTAAATGCCAGACATTGTGTAGCAAATGTCTACGAAATAAAATCCAAATACCTACACACTGACCAATCTGTTAATCTGACCCCAGACTCCTTACCTATCATCTCAAATCCTTCTCTTCTGCCTCCTTCAAGACTTTATTCCCTTGGTTTTCCCTTCCTCTAATTTCCAAAGATCTCTACTTACAAACACATTCATATCTTGTCATCCAAAAATAACCCCTCCATACACAAGTTCCTTAATTTCATTGCTGCCTTCCTTCTTAAAAAATTCTTCTTCTTTGAATTTTCTCCACACAAGCTTCCATTTTTTCAAACTCCTTAACCAATTGTAATGAGAAGTCAGTATAGGTTTTTCAGCTATGATGTGATATAATCTGATTTTCATTTTATAAAATATCTAGTTGTGCTATGAGGAATAGACTGGATGGAAGAACAAAGGGTGCAGAAAGTCAATTTAGGCAACTATGGCAATTGTCAGTTACATTTGCAGGAAGGAGATGATGGTGGCACGGACTTGGGTGGTAGCTGTGGGGATGTAGAGAATCGGCAGAATCAAAAGATTTGCAGAAGATACCATTCACAGAAATAGGTAACTGACTGGATATTTGGGAAAGAGAAAGGAACAGTCAGAGATGACTCCCAGTTTTCTGGCATGAGTAACTCTTTAGAAAGTGGTTTCAATGACTAAGTTATAAAATCCTAAAGGATGAGCAGGTTCAGTTTTAGACATTACATATTGAGTTAAGGTTCTTGTAAGGCATCTGAAAGAAGATGTTGAGTATGCAGTTTGTAAATTTGGATCTAAAATTTGGAAAAGAGATTAGTGTGGTTGATTGCAAAAATGGCCACAAATTACAGCCTCCATCAATGCCTTTGGTAATATCTTTCCCATACTGACTGTCAGCTGGTATTGATTTGGCTGATGGGACATTAGCAAACACAATGACAGCAGAAGTTTGAAAAAATATGTGCGTTGAGGCTGGCCCTCTTGCTGCTCTTGGGAACCTTGCAATTGACCACCATGTGATGAATCCCAGGTTAACCTTCTAGGACTGAAACACTGGCCCAGTCATCCCCATTGCCCTGGCCCACAATCTGTCAGACATGAAAATGAAGCAATCTGAGGCCATTCAACTACCCACAACCTTCCTGCTGACCACATACATAAGCCCAACAAAAATCATCTGAATTGGCTCAGATAAAAACAACCATCCACCAGGCCCACAGAATCCAGATCTGAATAAATGGAAATTGTTTTAAGTCACTATATTTTAGGGTGATTTCTCATGCAGTGAAAGATAACTGAGCCTGTCTTCTGGAGATATAATAATAATAGTAGATAAAACATACAGTCAGCCCTCCATATCAGTGGGTTCCACATTTGCGGATTCAACCAACTGCAGGTTGAATATGTTTGGAAAGAAAAGAAAGTTCCAAAAAGCAAAACTTGAATTTGCTCTCGCTTAGTACTACGCTTGATATACACAAATGAAGCGATGTGTAGGCATCCCCGGCTGTAACCTCCTGCCATTTCACAGACCCTCGGTCTCTCTCTAGTACTCATTGTTTGAGGGTTGTTTGCCTGGCCTTTTGTCATTATTCCCTATGCAATACAGTACTGTATAACAACTATTTACATAGCATTTATATTGTAAATATAAATACATTTAATTTGTAAGTATAAGTCATCTAGAGATGATTTAAAGTACACAGGAGGATGTGCGTAGGTTATATGCAAATACTATGCCATTTTATATAAAGGACTTGAGCACATGTGGATTTTGGTACCCGAGGTGGGTCCTGAAACCAATGCCCCACAGATACCGAGCGACAACTGTATAGCGTTCACTCTCAGTTCACATGGTGCTAAACAGTGTATATAGACTACATGAGCTAAGCAACAGCCCTGTGAATAGAAGTTTATAGATGTTGAAGTATAAAGATGAGGGGTTAAGGTATCTGACTTATAATGTTTAAAGATGTTAACATTTAAAGATGAGGAGATAGAGTATTTGCTCACAATTACTCAGCTACTAAGTAGCAGAACTAGAAGAAGCCTGAGGATATCTAGCTCATAAACTTTCTAAATCTACAAAGTGTCTAATCCCAAGAGTGTATAGCCTTAGGCTTTCTGGATAGTCAGAAACTATTGGTTGATGGTAAAATGTCACCTTAGTTCACATCATTCTAGACCTTTGGTTTTTGTATTAAATTTCTCCTAGTCTCTGTCAAAGTATACTTTCTACCTTGGTCTTTTTCTAAATGTTAATTCTATGCTTTATGCATGCTTCATGGGCAGCAGGAAGTATTTATAGCCTTCAGATAAAATTGTAGTGTAAAATGTTCCACAAATAGCAATAATTCACCATATCATCTGACACTTTTTTCCCCAAAACAGTATATTCATAGAACTTTAGAGTTATCAAATCAACAAGTTCTAGTAAGAAGTATCTCATAAATGTATTTTAAAAGTTTTTTTTTTTTAGAAAAAAGAGTAAAGTCTTTTTGCTAAATGAAGGCAATAATGAGGGCAATAGTGGTTATGCAGTGCTATATCTTTAACTGCATAAACTTATGTTTGTAATTCTTCACCGTCAATCACTCTTTTTGTTGCATTTCTGTTCTAAGGTCTACATGGATTCTCTAGCAAGAGTATGTTTTAAGGAGTTCCGGCAAAATGGTGCTGTAGACAGAAGCACCACGCCGTCCCTCCACAGCAAAGATCTGAAAAACTAAGCCGGACAGAGAATACAACAATCCTGAAACCCTAAAACATCAAATGAAGAGATAAAGAACTCAGCCAAGCACCAAATGGAGTGAGAAAACTGACAGAGAATGGAGAGCGAGGAGAGATTCATGCAGAGGTCCCCTACCAGTTAACGCAGCGTGGATCCGCCATCTTGGACTCCTATCAGAGACCAGCAAACAGCAGGTACGAGAAAGCAGCCTCACAGAGCTTCCAGCGGGAGACAAAACAACCAGTAATTGGTGATATACATTTTCCCACCCCCCACCATTCTTCACCCTGACTCAGCCTCCTCGGCTTCCTGCAGCCACAGTCTCTTGACCGGGAAATGGTGGCTGCTTGGATTCCACACACCCAAACGGGTGGCTCTCTGAGTGCCATTTGTTGGCTGCTGGTGTTGCTTTTTTTCTGCTTCTTTTTATTTCTTCCTTGCCTCTCCCCACCTCGAGTACCTCGCTCCGTGCGCCATCTTTGCTTCTTCCTGAGGGGCTCCAGAGCTCCCATAATTTGTGATATACGCTTTCACACTCTCTACCCTTCTTCACCCACACTTAGCCCCCTCTGCTTCCCATGGACACAGTCTCTTGTCCAGAAACACCAGCCCGCACTAGCTGGCTAGCTGGCTCTCTGAGTGCCATTTGTTGGCTGCAAGTGTTGCTTGTTTTTTTTTTTCTGCTTCTTTTGATTTCTTACTTGACTCTTGCCACCTCCCCCTCCCTTCACTCAAGTACCTGGCTCCGTGCGCCATCTTGCTTCTTCCTGAGGGGCTGCGGACCTCCGTTTGAGTGTGGAGCTGCTTTCTGTTTGGGCTGCTGTGCTGGCAGGATCCCAGGGCTTTTGTTCGTTCATTTGTTTGTTTTCCTTTCCTTTTCTTGAGTTGGGAGGCCTTTCTGGCCAGGCTGAACTTCATGGCAGGGAGACTCCCATTCGGGTTCCACAGATGTGCAGAGGGATCCCTGAGGACATTTCTTTTTACGTTGTTTTTTTTTTTTTTTTTTTTTTTCCTGCTTATTTAGGGGCCTTTCTTGTTTTTTAAAAAAAATTTCTTTTGTTTTCTTTTTCCTCTTTTTCCCTTTTTGTCTTTCTTCATTGCTCAGTTTCTTGTCTCTCTATATCTTCCTTCTCTTTCAGCTCCCTGAATACCTGGCATTGTATACCTCTACACCTTCTAGCCAGGCTGTACTGCAACAGCTGAGAGCGATTTCCCCAGATCTCATAGCTGCACCAGTGGGATCCCTGGAAACTTTGTGGTTCTTTAACCTTTCTTATTTTTATTTATTCATTCTTTTCTTTTCTTCCTCCTCCCCATTCTGTTTTTCTCCATTTCATAGTCTCTTATCTCTCCACTCCAACGGCAAGCGCCCCTAGCATTCTTTTTTGTTTTTTTGTATGCTTTTGGTTCCTGTTCCTCTCTCCTCTCTCCCATATCCATCTTGGCTCCACACATAATAATCTCCCCGCTGCATACTGCCTACCTGCACTGTGCGCTTGACATCACACCACCAAGAAGCACAGGCACGGCCTACTGGAACCTGCCCTGCACTGATTACTGACCCGCTCTGGTGGCTGTAGTAAGTGCCACAAACAACCCATCCCAGTTACTCCTCTTCAGCTAGACCTGCCCTGACAAACCATATCTGAGTGACTGACCCTGCCAGTTGGAGAAGGAGGCGAAAAGTATTGAGCACACAGACAATCAAACAAGAAAGAACACACAGTCTGCCTGCTCAGACATAGTCAAATTTTTTTTTTTTTTTTTTTTTAGAAAAGGGACGAAACAAACAAATCCACAATCAATAAACGAGAAAAATAACTACTGAATGCCCCGAAGACAGCAGACAATAACAAAACATTTACAAAAACAGGACAGGATGGTTCCAGTAGGCATCCAAAATAAAACACCAGATGACTCGCCTCTGGAAGAAGATGCACTAGAACTACCTGATAGGGAATTCAAGTCTCTAATACTCAGAATTCTCCAAGAACTGAGGCAAAAAGCTGACAAACATGAGGAAAAAATAGACAAATTCATGAAAAATTTGGACAAAAAAACTGGAAGAATTCAGGAAAATAATGCAGGAACAAAATGCCAAAATAAATTCACAACTACAAATTAGACAAAGACAACAATTAGAAATCCAAAAGATAAACAACAAGATTTCACAAGTGGACGCTGTCATACAAGGGCTGAGAAGCAGATTTGAAACCGTGGAAGACAGGATCAGTGGAATTGAAGACAAACACTTGGATACAACTCTGTTTGAGGAAAACTCAGAAAAAAGAACAAGGAAAAATGAAGAGACCCTGAGAGTTATGTGGGACACAATTAAAAGCAAAAATGTGTGAGTGATTGGAATTCCAGAAGAGGGGGAGAAAACAGAAAACACAGAGAGGATCATTGAGGAACTGATGACAGAAAAATTCCCTAATATCATGAAAGATGAAAAGCTGGCCATCCAAGAAGCTCAACGAACCCCATATAGAAGAGACCCCAAAAGAAAATTACCAAGGCATATCATATTCACACTTGCCAAAACCAAAGACAAACAAAGAAACCTGAGAGCAGCTCATGAAAAACAAGAAGTCACATACAGAGGAGAAACAATAAGACTAAGCTCAGATTATTCAGCAGAAACCATGCAGGCAAGAAGGCAATGGGATGACATATATACAATCTTGAAAGAAAAAACTGCCAGCCAAGAATAATATACCCTGCAAAACTCTCATTCAAATTTCATGGTGAAATGAGGTCATTTCCAGATAAACAGAAATTAAGCGAATATGTAAAAGTCAAACCAAACTTACAAGAATTATTAAAGTGAGTTCTTCAATCTGAGGACAAACAGCTCATAGGCAGAACCTAGGACGCAGGATCGTACCAGTCAGATAACAATCTAGGAAATGAACTCTGGAGGACTATCCAAAACCAAAAGAAATACAACAGGTATTCAGAGCACTTAATCAGTAAATGATAACAACATCAAAACAATAAAAGAGGGAATAAACGGCATAGGTATAGAACCTTCTAATGGAGAGGAAGGCAAGGCGATACCAAGTAATGGTAGACTGCTTCAAACTTAGAAACTTCAAACTTAGAAAGATAAAGGTAAAATTTATGGTAGCCAGAAAGAAAGTTAAAAAACATACTCATTAAAAAAAAAGAGGAAAAAAATAAAGTCTCAGCCAAAACAAAACCTACAAAAAACAAAAAAAATGGGGGAAAAAAAAAAACACAAACAAAAGTAACTCAGCACAAGAGAGTAAGAAGAACAAAGAAAATTTCAGCACCACAAAAAAAAGCACTACAAAATGACGGCAACAAACTCACATCTATCAATAATTACACTGAATGTAAATGGACTCAATGCACCCATAAAGAGATGGACAGTGACAGAATGGATAAGAAAACAGGATCCATCAATATGCTGTCTACAGGAGACACACCTTAGAAACAAAGATGTGAATTTATTAAAAGTCAAAGGTTGGAAAAAAATATATCAAGCTAACAAATACCAAAAAAGAGCAGGAGTGGCAATTCTAATCTCAGATAAAATAGATTTTAAAATGAAATCTAACATAAAAGACAAAGAAGGACACTATATAATGATTAAGGGGATGATCCATCATGAAGACATAACCATAATAAACATCTATGCACCCAATGACAGGGCTCCAAAATACATAAAAAAAACCTCTAACAACACCGAAAAGAGAAATTGACAGTTCCACAATAATAGTAGGAGACTTCAACACACCACTCTCAGTAAAGGACAGAACAGCTAAGAAGAAACTCAGAAAAGATACAGAAGACCTAAAGGGCACAATCAGCCAACTCGACCTCATAGACATATATAGAACACTCCATCCAACTGCTGCAAAGTACACATTCTTTTCCAATGCACATGGAATGTTCTCCAGAATAGACCACATCTTACTCCACAGAGCAATCCTCAACAAGATCCAAAACGCTGAGATAATTCAAAGTATCTTCTATGACCACAATGCCATCAAGGTAGAAATTAACAATAGAAAGAGCAAGGAAAAGAAATCAACTACATGGACACTGAATAACACCCTGCTTACACATCAGTGGGTAATAGAAGAAATCAGAGATGGAATCAAAAAATTCCTAGAAACAAATGAGAATGAAAATACATCATACCAAAACCTTTGGGACACAGCAAAGCAGTCCTCAGAGGACAATTTATAGCAATAGATGCACATATCAAAAAAGAAGAAAGGGACAAAATCAAAACATTAACTACAGAACTCAAACAAATAGAAAGAGAACAGCAAAAAAAGCTCACAACTACTGGAAGAAAGGAAATAGTAAAGATCAGAGCAGAAATAAATAGAGAACAGAAAAACAATAGAAAGAATCAACAAAACCAAAATGGAGAAACCACTGGCCAGACTGACAAAAGAAAAACAGGAGAGGACACAAATAACCCAAATAAGAAATGAAATGGGGGAACATTACAACAGACCCAACTGAAATAAAAAGGATTATAACAGAATATTATGAAAAACTATACTCCAAAAAATTTGAAAACCTAAAAGAAATGGATAAATTTCTAGAAACACACAGCCTACCCAAACTACAACAAAGTGATGTTGAAAATCTTAACAGACCCATAACAAGAGAAGAGATTGAAAAGGTAATAAAAAAACTCCCAACCAAAAAAAGCCCTGGCCCAGATGGCTTCACTGGAGAATTCTACACAACATTTACAGAAGAGCTTGTACCAGTACTACTCAAGCTATTTCAGAGCATAGAAAAGAAAGCAACACTTCCAAATTCATTCTATGAAGCCAGCATAATGCTGATACCAAACCCAGGCAAAGACATCACAAAAAAAGAAAATTACAGACCAATATCTCTCATGACTATAGATGCAAAAATTCTGAACAAAATTCTTCCCAATAGAATTCAGCATCATATCAAAAAAATTATACATCACGACTAAGTAGGATTCATACCAGGTATGCAAGGATGGTTCAACATTAGAAAATAAATCAACGTAATCCACCACAAAAATAAAAGGAAAGAAAAGAATCACATAATCATCTCAATTGACGCAGAAAAGGCATTTGACAAAGTCCAACACCCATTCCTGATGAAAACTCTCAATAATATAGGTATAGAAGAGAAATTTCTCAACATAATAAAGGGCATCTATGCAAAACCAATGACCAACATCATTCTTAACGGAAAGAGGCTGAAAACATTCCCCTTGAAAACAGGAACAAGATAAGGATGCCCTTTATCACCACTCCTATTTAACATGGTGCTGGCAGTTCTAGCTAGAGCAATAAGGCAAGAAAAAGAAATAAAGGGCGTCCAAATTGGTAATGAAGAAGTTAAACTGTCCCTGTTTGCAGATGATCTGATACTATACACAGAAAACCCTAAAGACTCCATGAAAAATCTACTGGAACTAATAGAAAGATTCAGCAGAGTAGCAAGATACAAGATAAACATTAAAAAATCAGTTGGATTCCTATACACCAATAAGGAGAACGATGAGAAGGAAATCAGGAAAACAATACCATTTTCAATAGCCCCTAAGAAGATAAAATACTTAGGAATAAATCTGACCAGTGATGTAAAAGACCTAGACAAAGAAAACTACAAAACACTACTGCAAGAAACCCAAAGGGATCTACATAAATGCAAAAACATACCATGCTCATGGATAGGCAGACTCAACATTGTGAAAATAACAATTCTACCCAAAGCAATTTACAAATACAATGCAATCCTGATCCAAATACCAACAATATTCTTCAAAGAGAAGGAAAACTAATCATTAACTTTATATGGAAAGGGAAGAATCCCTGAATAAGTAAAGCACTACTGAAGAACAAGAATAAAATTGGAGGACTCACACTACCTGACTTCAGAACCTGCTGTACAGCTACAGTAGTCAAAACAGCCTGGTACTGGTACAATGACAGATACATTGACCAATGGAACAGAATTGAGAACCCAGATGTAAATCCATCCACCTATGGTCATCTGATCTTCGACAAGGGCCCAAAGTCCATCACATGGGGAAAAGACAGTCTTTTTAACAAATGGTGCTGGAAAAACTGGATATCCATTTGCAAAAAAATGAAGCAGGACCCATACCTCACACAGTATACAAAAACTACTTCAAAATGGATCAAAGACCTGAATATAAAGCCTAAGAGTATAAAGTTCATAGAAGAAAAAATAGGACCAACACTTCAGGCCTTAATACATGGCATTAACAGGATACAAGCCATAACTATCAACGCACAAAACCCAATAGATAAGCTAGATAACTGGGATCTTCTAAAAATCAAACACCTATGCTCTTCAAAAGACTTCACCAAAAGAGTCAAAAGAAACCCTACAGACTGGGAAAAAAATTTTGGACAGTACAAGTCAGACATAATCTATAATCTACAAGAAAATCCAACACCTCTACAACAAAAAGACAATCCTGTTAAAAAATGGGCAAAGGAAATGAACGGACACTTCACCAAAGAAGACATTCAAGTGGCCAACAGACAACACATGAGGAAATGCTCGCGATCACTAGCCATTAGAGAAATGCAAATTAAAACCACAATAAGATACCATCTCACCCCGGCATTACTTGCACGAATCAAAAACACTGGAAATAACAAATGTTGGAGGGGCTGCAGGGAGATCGGAACACTTATGCACTGCTGGTGGGAATGCAAAATGATACAACCATTTTGGAAAATGATATGGCACTTCCTCAGAAAGCTAGAAATCGGCATACCATTCGATCCAGCAATCCCACTCCTAGGAATATATCCTAGAGAAATAAGAGTCGTCACTCAAATAGACATATGCACACCTATGTTCATGGCAGCATTATTCACAATAGCAAAACAATGGAAACAACCTAGATGCCCATCAACAGAAGAATGGATAAACAATGGTACATACACACAATGGAGTGGTATGCAACAAGAAAGAACAACAATGAATCTGTGAAGCATCTCATAACATGGATGAAACTGGAGGACATTATGCTGAGTGAAATAAGTCAGTCAGAAAAGGACAAATATTGTATGAGACCTCCATTGTAAAAACCCATGAAAAAGTTCACACACAAAATCTAACAATCTTTGTTGGTTACCAGGGATGGGAGAAGTGGTGGTGGTGGTGGGGGGAATATTAAATAGACAATAGATAAGTGGTATCTTGGGTGAAGGGTGAGAGAGTACACAATACAGGAGAACTAGCACAACTTGTACAAGGAAAGGTCATGGAAGCCCCATAGACACATCCAAACTCCCTGAGGGACTGAATTTCTGGGCAGAGGGCTCTGGGGACCATGGTTTCGAGGAACATCTAGCTCAATTGGCATGACACAGCTTATAAAGACAATGCTCTACATTCTATCTTGGTGAGTAGTGTCTGGGGTCTTAAAAGCCTGTGAGCGGCCATCTAAGATACTGCACTGGTCTCATCCCTTCGGGAGCAAGGGAGAATGAAGAGAACAGGATACAAGGATGAGATTAGTCCAAAGGACTAATTGTCCACAGCTACCAAGGCCTCCACCAGACTGAGTCCAGTACAGCTAGATGGTGCCCGGCTACCACGACTGACTGCTCTGACCGGGATCACAACGGAGGGTTCTGGACAGAGCTGGAGAAGGATGTAGAGCATAATTCTAACCCACAAAAAAAGACCAGATTTACTGGCCTAAAGGAGACTGGAGAAACCTCGAGAGTATGGCCCCCAGACACCCTTTAAGCTCAGTGGTGAAGTTACCTCTGAGGTTCACTGTTCAGCCTGGGAGTGGACAGCCCCGTAAAACCAAATGAGACTAATGAGGTACAGGAGTCCAGTGACAAGGGCCAGAAAGCAGAAGGGGACAAGGAAGCTGGTGATAGGGAGCGTAAGGTTGAGTAAGGATATTGTTGATGTGTTGTGAGATTGTTAACCATTGTCATAGGGCAACATTTGTAGTAACTGTTAAATGAGAAACTATTTTGTTCTGTAAGCCTTCATCTTAAGTGAGAATAACAGCACAATTCGAAGAGCGTAGTCAATGTCACTGAACCATGCATGCAGAAATTTTTGAAATAGTGTATCTTTAGCTATGTATATTTTCACCAAAAAAAAAAAAAAAATGTTGAGAAGTTAGAGGGTTGATATATTGTGGGGTTGTTAACTAATGTCATAAAACAACTTGTGTACCTCTGTTTCATGAGAAATTATTTGTTCTGTAAGCCTTCGTTGAAGTACAATAAATAAATAAATAAATAAAGTTAAAAAAAAGAGTATGTTTTAAGCTGATTAAATGATAAACTAAGAAATAGTTTTTCATGGTGCCAATTTATATGGTAGCTAAAACAGAGGGAATGTATTAGTTTGCTATTGCTGCTGTGTCAAATTTAGTGTCTTAAAACAACAAAAATCTATTTTCTTACAGTTTTGGAGTCAGAAGTCTGAAATGAGTCTCCCTGGACTAAAATGAAGATGTCAACAGGACTATGTTTCTTTCTGGAGACTGTAGGGGAGAAATCATTTCCTGGCCCTTTCCAGCTTCCAGATGCTGCCCACATTCCTTGGATCATGGCCCCTTCCGTCTTCAAAGCCAGTAATAGCCAGTCAAGTCCTTCTCACATTGTATCACATCACTCTGACCTCCTCTTCTGCCTTCCTCTTTCACTTTTAAGGACCCCTGTGATTACATTGGGCCCACCAGGATAACCCAGGATAATCTCCCTATTTTAAGGTCAGCTAATTAGTAGTCTTAATTCCATCTGCAATCTTAATTGTCCTTTGCCATGTAATACAGCACATTCACAAGTTCTAGGAATTATGACATGAGCATCTTTGTGTACTAGTTTCCTAGGGCTGCTGTAACACAGTGCCACAAACTGGGTAAATTTCAACAACAGAAATTTATTGTCTCACAGTTATGAAGGTTAGAAGCTGGAATTCAGCCTATAAACCGGGCCATGCTCTCTCTGAACGTTCTAGGGGAAGATCCTTCCTTATCTCTTCCAGGTTCTTGTATCCTGGGGTTTTCATTCAACTATTTCATTGTAGCCTGAAGCTGCATAACTCCAATATTAACTCTGTCTTCATTTGGTAATCTTTCTTGATGTCTACCTCAAAGAATCTAATCATAAAGACATTAGGGTCCACTCTAATTGCATCGTTCTAACTAATTACACCCCACACTTGTGTCAGTTTGTTCAAGTTAAAGCTGAAGAGAATTAGAACAAGCCCAAGAGAGCCAAAATGTGATCTTGAGTATATCCCACCTGAATTTAGAGACCATCTCAAGAATAGATTTGATGCTTTGAACACTAATGACCGAAAACCAGACCAGTTACGGAATGACATCAAGGACATCATACATGAAGAAATCATCATTTTAAAAAAAAAAACAGGAAAGAAAGAAAAGACCAAAATGGATGTCGGAAGAGATTCTGAAACTTGCTCTTATGTAGAGTAGCTAAAGTGAAAGGAAGAAATGATGACGTTAAAGAACTGAACAGGTGATTTCAAAACGGTGGCTCAAGAAGACAAAGTAAAGTATCATAACGAAATGTGAATAGACCTGGATTTAGAAAACCAAAAAGGAAGAACATGTTCAGCATTTCTCAACCTGAAAGAACTGAAGAAAAACTTCAAGCCTCAAGTTGCAATATTGAAGGATTCTCTGGGCAAAATATTGAATGACACAGGAAGCATCAAAATCAGATGGAAGGCATACATAGTCACTGTACCAAAAAGAATTGGTTGATGTTCAACCATTTCAGGAGGTAGCAAATGATCAGGAACCAATGGTACTGAAGGAAGAGGTCCAAGCTGCACTGGAGGCACTGGTGAAAAACACAGCTCCAGGAATTGACAGAATGCCAACTGAGATGTTTCAACAAACAGATGCACTGCTGGAAGTGCTCACTCATCAATGTCAAAAAATTTGAAAGACCGCTTCCTGGCCAACCAACTGGAAGAGATCCGTATTTGTGCCCACTCTAAAGAAAGGTGATCCAACAGAAATTATCGAACAATATTATTAATATCACACACAAATAAAATTTTGCTGAAGATCATTCAAAAGCAGTTGCAGTAGTACATCGTTAGGGAACTGCTAGAATTTCAACCCAGATTCAGAAGAGGATGTGGAACAAGAGATAACATTGCTGATGTCAGATGGATCTTGGCTGAAAGCAGAGAATACCAGAAAGATATTTACCTGGGCTTTATTGACTATGCAAGGGCATTTGACTGTGTGGATCATAACAAATTATGGGTAATACTGTGAAGAATGGGAATTCAAGAACACTTAACTGTGCTGATGAGGAGCCAGTGCATAGACCAGGAGGCCGTTGTTCGAACAGAACAAGAGGATTCTGCGTGGTTTAAAGTCAGGAAAGGTGTGCTTCAGAGTTGTATCCTTTCACCATACCTATTCAATCTGTATGCTGAGCAAATAATCCGAGAGGCTGGGCTATGTGAAGAAGAATGGGGCATCAAGATTGGAGGAAGACTCATTAACAAGCTATGATATGCAGATGAAACAAACTTGCTTGGAGAAAGTGAAGAGAACTTGAAGCTCTTACTGAGGAAGCTCAAAGACTACAGCCTTCAGTATGATTACGTCTCAACATAAAGAAAACAAAAATCCTCACAACTGAACCAATAAGCAACATCATGATAAAAGGAGAAAAGATTGAAGTTGTCAAGGATTTCATTTTACTTGGATCCACAATCAACGCCTGTGGGAACGGCAGTCAGGAAGTCAAACGATGTGTTGCACTGAGCAGATGTGTTGCAAAAGATCTCTTTAAAGTGTTGAAAAGCAAAGATATCACTTTGAGCACTAAGGTGCACCTGACTGAAGCCATGGTATTTTCTATTGCCTCATATGCGTACGAAAACTGGAAAATGAATAAGGACGACCGAGAATTGACACCTTTGAATTATGGTATTGGTGAAAAATACTGAATATACAAAGGACTGCCATACTATGGAAGAATGAACAAATCTGTCTTGGAAGAAGTACAGCCAGAATGCTCCTTAGAAGCAAGTATGGTGATACTTCATCTCATGTGCTTTGGACATGTTATCAGGAGGGACCAGTGCCTGTAGAAGGACATCATGCTTGGTAAAGTAGAGGGTCGTGAAAAAGAGGAAGATCCTCACAGAGATGGACGGACACAAGGCTGCAACAATGGGCCCAAGCATAACAAAGATTGGAAGGATGGTGCAGGATGGGGCCGTGTGTCATTCTGTTGTATACAGGGTCACTATGAGTCGAACATGACTTGAGGGCATCTAACAACTGATTGCATCTGAAATGACCCTCTTTTCAAGTAAGATCATTAGGTACTGGGGCTTAGGACATAAACATATATTTGGGGATAAAATTCAACCTATAACAGGGGGCCATTACTCTGCAAAGATGTCACTTTGGAAAATGCAAAGATGTCACTTCGATGACTAAGGTGTGCCTGACCCATGTCTTATTATTTTCTTTTGTCTTATATGTATGAGAAAGCTATGTAATAAAGTAAGACAGAAGAAGAATTTAGGTATTCAAATTGTGCTGTTGGCAACAAACATTGAATTATCAGAAGAACAAACAAATTAGTCTTAGAAGAAATACAACCACAGTGCTCCTTAGAAGTGAGGATGGCAAGACATTGGCTCACTTACATTGGACACATCATCAGGAAAGACTAGATAAGGACATCATGTTTGGTAAAGTAGAGGGTCAGAAAAAATGAGGGAAACCGTCAATGAGATAGACTGACACAATAGCCATAACAATGAACTCAAACATCCCAATGATCCTGAAGATGGCACAAGACTGGGCAATGTTTCGTTTTGTTGTACATAAGGTTGCCATGAGTCAAAGCCAACTTCCACAGCAACTAACAATAACAACATTACTTGGCTTACCACAGAAAGAAGTTATTATTTACCAAAACTCCTTTCAGAACGAATCCTGGGAGTAGCTTGAAGGAATAATTTGAAAATCCACTCTGTGGAGGTATGGGTGCTATACTGCCTTCCAAGGAGAAGGGCTTTTGAGTCTTTGAACACTGGTGCCAGATCTAATGTGTTGTGAATAGAACCACAGTTGAGCATTTCCACCAGCATTCTTGCATATGGTATCCTTCGATCCTGCATAGAGCATGAATCTTTCCTCCAAATAAATGTTGCCATTTTGTGCATGTTGCTGTTGTTAGTTTCCATTGAGTAAACTCCAACTCATGGCGACCTTATATACAACAGAATGAAATGTTTCCCAGTCTTGTGCCATCTTTATGACCGTTCGTATTTGAATCCATTGTTATGGCTATTGTTTAGTGTCTTTCAACCTAGGGGGCTCATCTTCCGGAACTATATCAGACAATATTCTGTTATGACCCACAAGGTTTTCATTGGCTAATTTTCAGAACTAGATTGCCAGGCCTTTCTCCCTAATCTGTCTTAGTCTGGAAATTCTGTTAAAACCTGTTTACCATGGTTGACCTTGCTGGTATTTGAAACACTAGTGACATAACTTCCAGCATCATAGCAATACAATTTTGTGCAAAAACATAGATGATTAAACTAAATACTTAAAGTTCAGTTTCAAGGAGCAGGTTTTGATTTGAGGATATAATCCTAGGAGAATCAAATGCCAAGAATCTCGTGGACCTGCCACCCCAGAAAACACATGCACGCACACACACACACACACACACACCACACACAGTCCATTGCTGCTCCACTGATCAAACAAAAGAAAAAGAGAGCAGACCTCTTTATATCATGCTTTCTTAAAATATATTTCTTTTCCTGAACTAGAATCTTTAGAATTCTGATCTGTGGGCTTTCTCCATACTCACGCCCATTCTTATCTTCACTGAATATTTAGATTTTGCTTCATGGTTTTCCCATAATTCATACAGTTAATATTTATTTTCTATTTCCATAAATTTACTGAGACCTCTTATATTCAATATGTAAATTTATTCAGGTAAAGCATACATTCCAAATCCCTGGATTAAAATACCGAAATTGAGTATCCCACTTGGTATACTTGTCAAAGAAGAGGAATTATCCAACCATATTCTGAATAGTTGCCAAAATCTGCTCCAGGATCACAGTCAATTGCTACAAAGATTGGGATCTACCTGGAAGCATAAAACAACTAGAAAGAAAAAGAGAGAAAGTAGTTAAAAGCATGTAAACAGGAAACACAGGAAAGGTAATTTTTTGGCGGTTGAAAAATTAAAAGAGATTAAAAAAAGGAATTAAGGAGAAGGCTCAGAATTTTCAGAAAATTTAGAAAAAAATTGTCTGGCCAGAGGAAGGCAGAAAGAAGTAAGGATAGAAGTAACTACAAAAAGGCAGTCTCTAGATATAAAAATAAAGACGAAGTGGAAAAGGAATGAAAACTTGAGCAAGGAGAGAGGTAGAAAATAGCCTAGAGGCTAAGATATTTTTAGTATTCCTATCTGTACAGTTTTCTTTCAATCTAAAGGGAAGAATAAAGAGAATGCATGATTAGAATACCGTACGAAGTAAAGGGATGATGGTAGCCAGAGAACCCGGAGCTTCTCAAGACACACAGAGGGCGCTGTGTTCTGACTTTGAAAGTTGACTGGAATTCTCTCTTGCTAATATGCATCTGGAAACCCTGGTGGCATAGTGGTTAAGAGTTCAGCTGCTAATCAAAAGGTTGGTGCTGCGAATCCACCAGCTGTTCCTTGGAAACCCTACTTTGTCCTACAAGGTCATTATGAGTCAGAATTGACTTGATGGCAATGGGTTTAGTTTTTTTTTTTGGAATATGCATCCAGGAATGAAAAATCTCTGGGTGCTGCACAACAGCCTTCTCAGGTTCATAAGGCACACATAGACTCTGCACGTAAGAGTTTTATAAATGATTCTCCAAGCACAGCAATCACAGACAGTGATAGAAAAAATGTGAGGCTTTGGCCTGATGGGTCCTTCGGTGCAATTTTCCTCTGTGAAGTTTTCATCCTGTCTCTGGAGTACTGACCCCTACCAAGGTGCTGCCTATATATCAGCCAGAAAGTTTGAAAGGTTGTTGGATCCTTAAGTAACATCCAAAGGTTTCACTATGCTGTTTTCAGAGAATGCTGGGAGAATTTGCAAATTAACAGTTCAGTCCTGTGTGAAGATTGAATGGCATGTGTGTTGAGAAGCTGGATAGAAAAATGAAAAAAATAAAAACCTAAACCCTAAATGTGTTAATATCCATCCAAGTGCTCTAACGTCTTCCATCTGAATTTGGTTTTCCTCCTTGCAGACTCAGACTCTAGATAGATATACTCAATGTGTATAGAGTTACAATTGAGTAGTGATCAGCATTACAGAATCTGGGCAGGTTTTTTTTTTTTTGCTTTTCTTTGGGTTTTTTTTTTTTTTTTTTTTTTTTTTGGCTTGGTTTGTTTGTTTGTTTTTGTAGGCAGGATACTACCCAGATCCAGGGTAGTTTTGCTAAGCTGCTCTTGATTTGTTACCACTAGGAAAGAAAGTCTCATGCTGGAAGCTAAATGTATATCCAAGGTTCTAGCCTTTTAAAATAAATATCTTTTTATTAAAGTTTTATATGTAGAGAAGTTCTTTGTTATCCATCTCTCAGATACCAATTGGTGCAAAATAAAAAGAAAGTCAGAAATTACCATCCCAAGCACTCTGGGGCCATCTATCATGAAATCTTTTTTGCACCAAGTAAAGATAAATGAAAATGGTGAACCGATTAAACAAAGTCTTGCTTATCAATTAGTCAAGATACATGTTATTGTCACACAAATGTTGTTGTCATTTTTGTTGTTGTTGTTATCTGTAGCAGTTGGTTGGGTGTTTAAGTCTCTTTAGGAGCAACAGAAAAGGATAAAATTCAAACAACTCAAAACAATGTAAACATTCTGAATTCTGTTTCACCACTAGACACTCTTCCCATGACCATGAAGCAAAGCACTGCATTATCTGGATCTAAGGCTCATAAAGATGAAGTTGGAATTCCACAACTGAGAGTCTCTTAAGAAAGCTATCTTTAAACATTTGTTCATGAGGGAGACAATGCTGAGTAAACCAAAGGGGGTGAGAGAGAATGAAAGAAGTACAATAATACTCAGATAGTCATTGCATATTTATATGGTTATAAGTTTGGAGTAGAGAAATAATAAAAATCTTAATCATTTGTCTGTCTTATTTCCAGTTATTTAAAATAATTAGGTTTAATATGCTTAATAGATTGTAAACAAATTGCTTCTGACAACTGCTTCAAGATATTTCTTTAAGTGTTTTCCTTTCCTTTTAATAACGAAACGTTTTACCCATTACAGAAATGATACCGTAGAGAGACACTTCTTCATTGAGATAAATATTAAAAACCAAATCAATTGAAGAGCTCCCAAGTGCTACCTTAATTCATGATTTATTTATTTGATTAATCGGAAACCCTGCGGTGGGAGTAGCAAAAGATAAAACTGGGCTCTGGCATTCTGAATGTTTTCGGAGCTCTTGAAGCACTTCAGACAGTTTTGATGCTGAGCATAATTTTCTTGGTGTTATTTTCATTACAGAATATATAGCAGGGGTGGAATTCTGATATTCCCAGAACCTCCGGTATATGGAACAATGGAATTGCAGTGATGCTGTTCCCATGTGCCTGAGAGAGTGTTGTCTTGTTGTTGTTAGTTGTGGTCAAGTTGATTCTGACTCATGGCGACACCAGGTGGCTCTCGTGTTCTAGGACTTTCAGAAGCTTGTAGTACAGGCAAAGCAGACAGAGAGGTGGAGGGCGAATGGCATCCTCTGGGTGCTGCTGCCAATTAGCTATTTTGTATCACAGATACAGGAGGTCCAGAACCAGCAGTGTGACACAAATTAGATATAATCAAGCCTAGTACAGTACTAGTATCTTAATCACACACATCTTCTACATTTTCTCTGAAGAAGCCTACGTCGGAGAATATTAATCTCTGTTGGGCATGTATTTTCAGCCACTCTTCCTTTCTCTCAGGTGTTGAGGTTTGGACCTTTAAATAAGTGATAGGTCAAACTTTGACAAAATCCAAAGTTGTTTGCTAAATAACTTCTGGCCTTGCCTGATGACAGGTAATTTGTTACAAATTACCCTCTGTCTTCCCAGACACTCTCTGGGAAGAAATGCAAGTTGAACTTTTTGTTTTAATAATGACATGAAGACTTTTGCATCTGTTTAGCCGGTTTATAAGATATAAGGTTCTCTTTTCAAAGTATTAAACAAAATACCTGCTTTGAGTTGAATTTCATCTCCTTAAAAAGATAAATTGAAGTCCTAACCCCTGTACTTATAAACATGACCCTGTTTGAAAGTTGAGTTTTCCTTTTGTTATGTTATGTTATGAGCGCATACGGGATTAGGGTGGGTCCTAAAGCTAATCTCTTCTGAGTGATGGCTTATAAAAAGAGCAGAATAGACCCAGTGACACACATACGGGGGAAGATACCAGGCAGCTCCAATGACAGATGCATCTACAAGTCCAGGAATGCCAAGAATTTCTGGCAGCTACTAAAAGCTAAAAGAAAGAATGATCTTCTCCTTGAGTCAGCATCCTGAACTCAGACTTCTAGCCTCCCGAACTGTGAAAAAATGAATTTTGGTTCTTTAAAGTCATAAATGGTGACTATACATGTTATGGCAACCCTAGGTAACTAACACAATACCTAAACTTTAGGCATTTGCTGTCAACACATTCTCAAAATATTTACTATTCTACTCAGACCAAAATCGTAGCTGAAACAATTCTTATTCAAAGGGCTAAGTCTAATGCACTAGTGCTCAAACCTGACCCTGAGTTAAGTAAAACCAGCGGAATTGGTAAAAATATAGATCTGGCCCCCACCCCCAGGGTTTTGGGTCAGACTTTCAGAGAGTGGGTTATGTTATGTCGTTTTAATAACCTCTCAAATGAGTTGTGTGCATGCAACAACAGACTTAACACAATACATTTTATCACTGGGTAACACTAAAGTCCTCCTAATAACTTCTGATGAGATAATTAAAACTTTTTTTGATTATATAATATCTTAGAAATAATGAATTCCCAAAGAGTGGCTTAATTTAGTGGACATAGGTGGGCTTCAGGGTCAGATAAACCTTGATCAAGTAACTTAACTTTTCTAAATTTCCTTGTCTTTTACATAGGGATTATAATAATTAGCTTGCAAGTAGAGAGGAGATAATGTGTATTAAATGCCCAGATCAATACCAGGCACACAGTAAATGTCCAACCAAGAGTACACATTACTATAGGAGTGGTTTGAAACCACTTCAAGGGGAAGAGTTAGCCTTTAAATTCTCCTCTTTTCTGGCATTAATTAGAAGCAGTAGAACATTAGGCACCTAAACTTCACTGTTTTCTATCTCTGCAGAAATGCCTTTATAGAATAATTTATAGCACAATGCACTTGATTTTTACCAAGTGGTACTAAAATGAAAGCTACTGTATCACTTCTGCACCTTTGGCTAAATCACTGAAAACATTGTTCATTGACCCTACATATAGGATTACTCTACCACCTCTCTGTCAGTTTGTAATACTGTGGTGGCTTGCATGTTGCTATGATGCTGGAAGCTATGCCACTGGTATTTCAAATATCATCAGAACCACCCATGGTAGACAGGTTTCGGCTGAGCTTCCAGACTAAGACAGACAAGGAAAAAGGACATGGTGAGCTCCTTCTGAAAAATATCAGCCAGTGAAAACCTTATGGATACCAGTGGAACATTGTCTGATATAGTGCTAGAAGATGAGCCCCTCAAATTGGAATGCACTCAGAATATGACTGAGGAAGAGCTTCTTCCTCAAAGTAGAGTTGGTCTTAATGACTTGGATGGAGTAAAACTTTTGGGACCTTCATTTACTGATGGAGCACGACTCAAAATGAAAAGAAACAGCTGTCAATATATTATTAATCAGAACATGGAATGTACGAAGTATGAGTCAAGGAAACTTGGAAGTTGTCAAAAATGAAATGGAATGCTTGAAGATCGATATCCCAATAGTGATATATTAGTGAGCTAAAATAGATTGATATTGTCCATTTTGAATTGGAAAATCTTACGGTCTACTATGCTGGGGATTACAAATGGAAGAAGAATGGCGTTGCATTCATCATCAAAAAGAACATTTCGAGATCTGTCCTAAACTACAAGATCTGTCCTAAACTACATGTGATAGGATAATACCCATATGCATACAAAGAAGACCAATTAATATGACTATTATTCAAATTTATGCACCAACCACTAACGCCAAAGAAGAAGAAAATGAAGATTTTTACCAACTTCTGCAGTCTGACATTGACCAAACATGCAATCAAGTTGAATTGATAATTACTGGTGATTGGAATGCACAAGTTGAAAGCAAAGAAGAACGGTTAGTAGTTGGAAAATACAGTCTTGGTGATAGAAATGATGCCAGAGATCACATGATAGATTTTTGCAAGACCAACAAATTATTCATCAGAAATACCTTTTTCAACAACATAAATGGTGACTATACATGTAGACCTTGTCAGATGGAATACACAGGAATCAAACTGACTACAACTGTGGGAAGAGTCAATGAAGAAGCACAATAAAGATGTCACTTTGAGGACTAAGGTGCACCTGCCCCAATCTGTGGTATTTTCAATTGCCTAATACGCATGCAAAAGCTGGACAATGAATAAGGAAGACAAAATAAGAATTGATGCACTTGAATTATGGTATTGGTGGAGAAAATGGAATATACCATGGACTTCCAGAGAACAAACAAATCTATCTTGGAAGAAGTATAGCCAGAATGTTCCTTAGAAACAAGGATTGTGACACTTTATCTTACATACTTTGGATATATTATCAGGAGTGACCAATCCCTGAAGAAGGACAGCATGCTTGCTAAAGTAGAGAGTCAGCTAAAAAAAGAAAGTCCCTCAATGAGATGACACAGTGGCTGCAACAATGGGCTCAAACAAAGCAATGATTGTGAGGATGGCACTGTACCTGGTAGCGTTTTGTTCTGTTATACATAGTTTTTAAGTGCTAGAACTGACTTGGCAGCACCTAACAATAACAGCAACATAAGTTTACTCACTGGAGTTGAGTGTTAGAAAATATATCTTTCTTCTAACATACTGGTATTCTTCCAATTATATATAATGATTTCTACTGGGCTCATTTTTCCTTTTAGCTACCACTGTCAAGAAGATGAATAGTGGCCTAAACTCTGTGTTTAACTAGAGTGATTGTTCTTAGAGTAGGTTCTTTTATATAGCTATTTGCATTAGATTTCATTCTCTGCCCTTATTTCCCAACTGTTATTGATTTTTCCTTATTATTCTTTGCTAGTAGTTTTATCTTTCATTTTGAAATAAATTATTGAGTATAACAAATCAATCAGACAATTAAATTTCTTAGTCAGCTATTGTTAATATAATTCTGCATAACAAACCTCTCCAAAACTCAGTTTTTTTAAACACAAACATTTACACTCATGCTCACAGGCCTGTGGTCGATTGATTCTGGGCTCAATGGCGCAGCGCTTAGCTCCAGGCTATGGCTTGCAGGTTGCTCTACCTGGGGTATGTTTGTCTCATAGCACATCTTCAGTGTGGAAGAGCCAAGTCATACCATGCAAAAAAATAACAAAGAAAAAGAAGAGGTTCCATGCAGTTCGTTCTGACTCATGATGACTCTATTTAAATCCATTGATTGCATAATATCTGCTAACCAAAGCCAAGCTAACATCAAAGAGGTAGGCAGTATATTCTGCCTAAGTGATGGGAGAATGGTGGGAGTATTTGCTGAACAATAATCCAGATCATCACAGCAATCAACCAACCAACAAAAGCTAACCATGAACTGAAGAAGGAAATAACCGGCTTCTTACCATTTTTTCCCCCAGAGTAGAATCCTTCCAAGAATTCTTAAAATATTGGTTATCTGACCCAAACTCTTTCCTATTCTCACCCCCATCCCAAGATATGGACAGGAAAAACAGACAAAAATGCAAACAGGAAAATATTATGGAAGAAAAGAAAATGAAGAGGAGGGCTTCCAATGTTTAAAACTACCTGATTGGCCGTATCAAATTCATGATGGCACAGCAGGAAAATATCATATAAAGTAATGAATGATCATACTCATACATATGGACTTTAGCAAGTTCAAGTTCAGAGAAAGAAAAAAAAAGTGACCTTGATGAAAGAAAATATGGAAATATGAATCATCATTGGTGAAGAATATAGACAACAGAACAGACACAGCTCAATGATGGCTATACGTAAAGCTCTGTGAAAATAATTAAGAGAAGCTGATAGAAAGTTCTTTGATAAGCTGAGGTTTAGAAAGATTAGGTATAAAAGTTAAGCAAAAACACTACAGACACACACACAAAAATGTATATAAATTAGTGATTCTTAATCTTATTTTCTCTTTAAAATCCTTTATATGCTTACAAATATTGACAATCTCAAACAACTGTTGTTTATGTCGAATGTATCTACTGATATTTAATATATTAGAAATTAAAACAGAAAATATTTTGCTATATATTAGTTTCTTTAAAAATAAAAATAGCGGAGGAAGGGCAAAATGGCGCTCTAGGCAGAAACACCACGCCGTCCCTCCACAGCAAAGATCCGAAAAACTAAGCCTAACAGAGAATCAACAATCCTGAAACCCTAGAACACCAAATGAAGAGATAAAGAACTCAGCCAAACACCAAACGGAGTGAGAATACTAAAAGAGAACGGAGAGCGAGGAGAGACTCAGGCAGAGATTCCTTACCAGCTAACGCAGCGCGGATCCACCATCTTGGATTCCTATCGGAGACCAGCAAACGGGAGAGCAGCCTTGCAGAGCATCTGGTCGGAGACAGAACGACCGGTAAACTGCGGTGCGCGCTCTCCCACCACCCACCCCTCTCCGCCTCAGCTGGGGATCCCCTGCTTTCCGTGGCCAGGGTCCCTGGGCTGGGGGGCGCCGGTGCTTGGATTCCGCGCGCCCGGGCTGGAGGCTTTCTGGGAGCCGTTTGCTGGCACCTAGCGAAACTTTTTCTGCCGCCTCCCCCTCCTTTTGCCTGGGTGCCTGGTTCCGAGTGCCGTCTCTGCTCTCTCCTGCGGGGCTGTAGGGCTGCGTGCGGGCGTGTGGCTGTTTCTAGGTCTGGGCTCCCGCGTGGGTGGGATCCCGGGGCCTTTGTTTGTTCGCCCCTCTGCTTTCTGTGGCCGGAGTCCCTGAGCTGGGGGGCGCCGGTGCTTGGATTCCGCGCGCCCAGGCTGGAGGCTTTCTGGGAGCCGTTTGCTGGCACCTAGCGAACCTTTTTCTGCCGCCTCCCCCTCCTTTTGCCTGGGTGCCTGGTTCCGAGTGCTGTCTCTGCTCTCTACTGCGGGGCTGTAGGGCTGTGTGCGGGCATGTGGCTGTTTCTAGGTCTGGGCTCCCGCGTGGGTGGGATCCCGGGGCCTTTGTTTGTTCGCCCCTCTGCTTTCCGTGGCCGGCGTCCCTGAGCTGGGGGGCACTGGTGCTTGGATTCCATGCGCCCAGGCTGGGGGCTTTCTGGGAGCCGTTTGCTGGCCGCTAGCGAGCCTTTTTCTGCCGCCTCCCCCTCTTTTTGCCTGGGTGCCTGGTTCCGAGTGCCGTCTCTGCTCTCTCCTGTGGGGCTGTAGGGCTGCGTTCGGGCGTGTGGCTGTTTCCAGGTCTGGGCTCCCGCGCGGGTGGGATCCTGGGGCCATTGTTCGTTGGCCCCTCTGCTTCCCGTGGCCACGGTCACTTAACCCCGAGACTACCGGCTTCTTGGAATTCGCGCCCCTGAGTGGGGGCTTTCTGGGTCCCATTTGTAGGCACTGACTGCTGGTGTTGCCCTTTTTTTTTTTTCTCTCAATTTTATTTTTCTTCCTTTTTTGATTAGTTTTGTCATCTTTTACCTCTTTTTCTCTTTTGTCTTTCTTCATTGCTTAATTTCTTGTCTCTCTATCTCTTCCTTCTCTTTCTGATCCCTGAATACCAGGCGATGTATGCCTCTGTACCTTCTGGCCAGGCTGAGCTGTGAAAATTGAGACCGACTCCCCCAGACCTCATAGCTGCATCGGTGGGATACCTGGGAACTTTGCAGTTCTTTAACTTTTCTGATTTTTATTTGGTCATTCTTTCCTTTTCTTTCTCTTCCCCCTTCTGGTTTCCTCCATCCCATAGTCTCTCATCTGTACATTCCAACGACAAGCTCCCCTAGCATTCTTTTATGTTTGTACGCTTTTTGCTCCTCCTCCTCTCTCCTCTCTCCCATATCCAGCTTAGCTTCACACATAACCATCTTCCCGCTGCACCCTACCTACCTGCACCGTGCACTAGACATCACATCACCAAGCGGTGCAGGCACGCCCTATTGGAACCTGCCCAGCACTGACTACCGACCGTCCTGCTGGCTGCGGTGAGTGCCACAAGCAACCCATCCCAGTGGCTCCTCCTCAACTAGATCTGCCCAGCTGTACCACAAGAATGAAAAAAAAAAAAATCTACATTCAATAAACGAGAGAAATATCTACTGAATGCCCCGAAAACAGCAAACAATATCAAAACATTTACAAAAACAAGACAAGATGGCTCCAATAGGCGTCCAAATTAAAACACCAGATAACTCTCCTGTGGAAGAAAATGCACTAGAAGTACCTGATAGGGAACTCAAATCACTAATACTCGGAATTTTCCAAGAACTGAGGCAAAAAGCTGACAAACATGAGGAAAAAATAGACAAATTTATGGAAAATACAGACAAAAAATTGGAAGAATTCAGGAAGATGATGCAAGAACAAAATGCCAAAATAAATTCACAACCCGAAATTATACAAAAACAACAATTAGAAATCCAAAAGATACACAACAAGATTTCAGAAATGGACGGTGTCATAGAAGGGCTGAGAAGTAGATTTGAAACCATGGAAGACAGGATCAGTGGAACTGAAGACAAACACTTGGATACAACTCTGTTTCAGGAAAACTCAGAAAAAAGAACAAAGAAAAATGAAGAGACCCTGAGAGTTATGTGGGACACAATTAAAAGCAAAAACTTACGAGTGATTGGCATACCAGAACAGGGGGAGAAAACAGAAAACACAGAGAGGATCATTGACGAACTGCTGACAGAAAACTTTCCCAATATCATGAAAGATGAAAAGCTGGTCATCCAAGAAGCTCAACGAACCCCATATAGAAGAGACCCCAAAAGAAAATCACCAAGACATATCATATTCACACTCACTAAAACTAAAGACAAACAAAGAATCCTGAGAGCAGCTCGTGAAAAACAAGAAGTCACATACAGAGGAGAAACAATAAGACTAAGCTCAGATTATTCAGCAGAAACCATGCAGGCAAGAAGGCAATGGGATGACATATATAAAATCTTGAAAGAAAAAAATTGTCAGCCAAGAATAATATATCCTGCAAAACTCTCATTCAGATTTGATGGTGAAATTAGGTCATTTCCAGATAAACAGAAACTAAAGGAATACGCAAAAGTCAAACCAAACTTACAAGAATTATTAAAGGGAGTTCTTCGATCTGAGGACAAACAGCTTAAGCCCTCAGGCAGGACCTAGGACCTAGGACGCAGGTTAACATGAACCAGATACCATTCTAGGAACTGAACTACAGACGACTTTCCAAAAACAAAAGATATACAACAGGGAATCAGAGAAATCAATCAAAGGATGACAACAACATCAAAACAATGAAAGAGGGAACAAACGGCATAGGTATAGAACCTTCTAAAGGAGAAGAAGGCAAGGCGATACCAAGTAACGGTAGACTGCTTCAAAATTATAAAGATAAGGGTAAAATTCATGGTAACCACAAAAAAAGTTAACAAACCAACTCATAAAAATAAAGACGAAAAACATAAAGTCTCAACAAAAACAAAACCTACAAAAACAAAAGAAATGAACACAAAATCCACAAACAAAAGGAACTCAGCACAAGAGAGTAAGAAGAACAAAGAAAACTTCAGCATCACAAAAAAAAGCACTACAAAATGACAGCAACAAACTCACATCTATCAATAATTACACTGAACGTAAATGGACTCAATGCACCCATAAAGCGACGGAGAGTGGCAGAATGGATAAGAAAACAGGATCCATGTATTTGCTGTCTACAAGAGACACATCTTAGAAACAAAGATGTGAATTTATTAAAAATCAAAGGTTGGAAAAAAATATATCAAGCTAACAACTATCAAAAAAGAGCAGGAGTGGCAATTCTAATCTCAGATAAAATAGACTTTAAAACCAAATCTACCATAAAAGACAAAGAAGGACACTACATAATGATTAAGGGGATGATCCATCATGAAGACATAACCATAATAAATATCTATGCACCCAATGACAGGGCTCCAAAATACATAAAAAAAACTCTAACAGCACTGAAAAGAGAAATTGACAGTTCCACAATAATAGTAGGAGACTTCAACACACCACTCTCAGTAAAGGACAGAACAACTAAAAAGAAACTCAGCAAAGATACAGAAGACCTAAAGAACACAATCAGCCAACTGGACCTCATAGACATATATAGAACACTCCATCCAACCGCTGCAAAGTACACATTCTTTTCCAATGCACATGGAACGTTCTCCAGAATAGACCACATCTTAGGCCACAGATCAATCCTCAACAAGATCCAAAATGCTGAGATAATTCACAGTATCTTCTCTGACCACAATGCCATCAAGGTAGAAATTAACACTAGAAAGAGCAAGGAAAAAAAATCAAACACATGGAAACTGAATAATAATCTGCTTACACATCAATCGGTAATAGAAGAAATCAGAGATGGAATTAAAAAATTCCTAGAATCAAATGAAAATGAAAACACATCATACCAAAACCTTTGGGACACAGCAAAGGCAGTCCTCAGAGGACAATTTATAGCAATAGATGCACATATCAAAAAAGAAGAAAGGGACAAAATCAAAACATTAACTACAGAACTCAAACAAATAGAAAGAGAACAACAAAAAAAGCCTACAACCACCGGAAGAAAGGAAATAGTAAAGATCAGAGCAGAAATCAATGAAATAGAGAACAGAAAAACAATAGAAAGAATCAACAAAACCAAAAGTTGGTTCTTTGAAAGAATCAACAAAATCGACAAACCACTGGCCAGACTGACAAAAGAAAAACAGCAGAGGGCACAAGTAACCCAAATAAGAAATGAAATGGGGGACATTACAACAGACCCAACTGAAATAAAAAGGATTATAACAGAATATTATGAAATACTATACTCCAACAAATTTGAAAACCTAGAGGAAATGGATAAATTTCTAGAAACATACGACCTACCCAAACTACAACAAAGTGATATTGAAAATCTGAACAGACCCATAACAAGAGAAGAGATTGAAAAGGTAATAAAAAAACTCCCAACGAAAAACAGCCCTGGCCCAGATTGCTTCACTGGAGAATTCTACAAAACATTTACAGAAGAGCTCGTACCAGTTCTACTCAAGTTATTTCAGAGCATAGAAGAGGAAGCAACACTTCCAAATTCATTCTATGAAGCCAGCATAACGCTGATACCAAAACCAGGCAAAGACATCACAAAAAAAGAAAATTACAGACCAATATCTCTCATGAATATAGATGCAATAATTCTGAACAAAATTCTAGCCAATAGAATTCAGTATCATATCAAAAAAATAATACACCACGACCAAGTAGGATTCATACCAGGTATGCAAGGATGGTTTAACATTAGAAAATCCATCAACGTAATCCACCACATAAATAAAAGGAAAGAAAAAAATCACATGATTATCTCAATTGATGCAGAAAAGGCATTTGACAAAGTCCAACACCCATTCCTGATAAAAGCTCTCAATAAAATAGGTATAGAAGGGAAATTTCTCAACATAATAAAGGGCATCTATGCAAAACCAACAGCCAACATCATTCTTAATGGAGAAAGGCTGAAAACATTCCCCCTGAAAACAGGAACAAGACAAGGATGCCCTTTATCACCACTCCTATTTAACATTGTACTGGAAGTTCTAGCTAGAGCAGTAAGCCAAGAAAAAGAAATAAAGGGCATCCAAATTGGTAATGAAGAAGTTAAACTCTCCCTGTTTGCAGATGATATGATACTATACATAGAAAACCCTAAAGACTCCACGAGAAATTTACTGGAAGTAATAGAAAGATTCAGCAGAGTAGCAGGATACAAGATAAACATTCAAAAATCAGTTGGATTCCTATACACCGGTAAAGAGAACGATGAAAAGGAGATCAGGAAATCAATACCATTTTCAATAGCCCCTAAAAATATAAAATACTTAGGAATAAATCTGACCAGGAATATAAAAGACCTATACAAAGAAAACTACAAAACACTGCTGCATGAAACCCAAAGGGATCTATATAAACGGAAAAACATACCATGCTCATGGATAGGCAGACTCAACATTGTGAAAATGGCAATTCTACCTAAAGCAATCTACAAATACAATGCAATTCCGATACAAATACCAACAACATTCTTCAAAGAGATGGAAAAACTAATTATTAACTTTATATGGAAAGGGAAGAAACCCCGAATAAGTAAAGCACTACTGAAGAAGAAGAATAAAGTTGGAGGACTCACACTACCTGACTTGAGAGCCTACTATACAGCTACAGTACTCAAAACAGCCTGGTACTGGTACAACAACAGAGACATTGACCAATGGAACAGAATTGAGAACTCAGATGTAAATCCATCCACCTACGGTCACCTGATTTTTGACAAGGGCCCAAAATACATCAAATGGGGAAAAGACAGTCTTTTTAACAAATGGTGCTGGCAAAACTGGATATCCATTTGTAGAAAAATGAAACAGGACCCATACCTCACACCATATACAAAAACTTCTTCAAAATGGATCAAAGACCTGAATATAAAGCCTCAAACTATAAAATTCATAGAAGAAAAAATAGGACCAATACTTCAGACCTTAATACATGGCATTAACAGGATACAAACCATAAACATCAACACAAAAAACCCAACAGATAAACTAGATAATTGGGATCTTCTAAAAATCAAACATCTATGCTCTTCAAAAGATTTCACCAAAAGAGTTAAAAGAGAACCTACAGACTGGGAAAAAATTTTTGGACAGTACAAGTCAGACAAAGGTCTAATCTCCATAATCTACAAGAAAATCCAACACCTCTACAACAAAAAGACAACCAATCCTATCAAAAAATGGGCAAAGGAAATGAACAGACACTTCACCAAGGAAGACATTCAAATGGCCAACAGACACATGAGGAAATGCTCGCGATCACTAGCCATTAGAGAAAAGCAAATTAAAACCACAATGAGATAGCATCTCACCCCGGCATTACTGGCACGAATCAAAAACACTGGAAATAACAAATGTTGGAGGGGCTGCGGGGAGACGGGAACTCTTATACACTGCTGGTGGGAATGCAAAATGATACATCCATTTTGGAAAATGATATGGCGTTTCCTCAGAAAGCTAGAAATAGACGTACCATTCGATCCAGCAATCCCACTCCTAGGAATATATCCTAGAGAAATAAGAGTCATCACTCGAATAGACATATGCACACCTATGTTCATGGCAGCATTATTCACAATAGCAAAACGATGGAAACAACCTCGATGTCCATCAGCAGACGAATGGATACACAAACTATGGTACATACACACAATGGAGTACTATGCAACGAGAAAGAACAATGAATCGGTGAAGCATCTCATAACATGGATGAAACTGGAGGACATCATGCTGAGTGAAATAAGTCAATCACAAAAGGACAAATATTGTATGAGACCTCTATTGTAAAAACTCATGAAAAAATTCACATGCAAAATGTAACAATCCTTGTTGGTTACCAGGGATGGGGTGGGGGGGAATACTAAATAGGTAATAGGTAAGTGGTAACTTGGGTGAGAGATGAGATAGTAAATAGTACAGGGGAAACTAACACAACCTGCACAAGGAAAGGTCATGGAGGCCCTATAGACACATCCAAACCCCCCGAGGGACTGAGTTGTTGGACGGAGGGCTCTGGGGACCATGATCTCGGGGAACATCTAGCTCAATTGGCATGACACTACTTATAAAGATAATGCTCTACATTCTACCTTGGTGAGTAGTGTCTGGGGTCTTAAAAGCCTATGAGCGGCCATCTAAGATACTCCACTGATCTCATCCCTTCGGGAACAAGGGAGAACGAAGAGAACAGGATACAAGGAAAAGATTAGTCCGAAGGACTAATGGTCCACAGCTACCAAGGCCTCCACGGGACTGAGCCCAGTACAGCTGGATGGTGCCCGGCTACCACCAATGACTCCTCTGACCAGGATCACAACAGAGGGTTCTGGGCAGAGCTGGAGTAGGATGTAGAGCATAATTTTAACTCCCAAAAAAAAAAAAAAAAAAAAAAGAAGACCAGATATACTGGCCTAAAGAATACTAGAGAAACCTCGAGAGTATGGCCCCCAGACACCCTTTCAGCTCAGAGGGGAAGTTACCTTCAAGGTTCGATGTTAAGCCTGGGAATGGACACCCCAGTAAAACTAAATGGGACTAACGATGTACAGGAGTCCGGTGACAAGGGCCAGAAGGCAGAGGGAGAGTAGGAAACTGATGATAAGGAACACAAATTGAATAAGGACACTGTCGATGTATTGTGAGATTGTTGACCACTGCTATAGGACAACATTTGTAGTAACTATTAAATGGGAGGCTGTTTTGTCCTGTAAGCCTTCATCTTGGGTGAGAATGGCAGCACAATTGGAAGAGCATAGTCAATATCACTTAAATGTGTAAGTAAAAAGTTTTGAAATGGTGTTTAAATTAAATAAAATAAATAAATAAATAAATAAACAAATGAGACTAAAGAGGTACAATAGTCCACCGACAAGGTCCAGAAGACAGAAGGGGACAAGGAAGCCCCCTGGTGATAGGGAACACAAGGTGAAGTAAGGATATTCTTGATGTGCTGTGAGATTGTTAACCATTGTCATGGGGCAACATGTGTCGTAACTGTTAAATGAAAAACTATTTTGTTCTGTAAGCTTTCATCTTAAGTGAGAATAACAGCACAGTTGGAAGAGCGTAGTCAATGTCACTGAACTGTGAATGTAGAAATTTTTGAAACGGTGTATCTTTGGCCATCTGTAATTTTCATCAAAAAAAAAGGTTGAGAATTTAGAGGCTTAATACGTTGTGGGGTTGTTAACCAATGTCAAATAACAACATGTGTACTACTATTTCATGAGAAACTATTTGCTCTGTAAGCTTTCACCTGAAGTACAATAAAATATATATTAAAAAATAAATAAATAAAAATAAAATAAAAATAGCAAACTATTATATTAACAGAAATAGCTTATTTTGATAAGAAAGTAATTGTTTTTCAAAATAATAAAGGTTAACAAGAGGTGTGGTATTGTCTCACATTAAAAAAAAATCTCTAGATGCCTGGCTTAACGGAAGATAGTTATATTCTCATATCTACCTCTGCATTTAATCTCTTGCCATGTGTTGTTTTGGTTGAAGTATTTGCAGAAAAGTGGGCTTAACACAGATAAGTACCTGGAAAAGGAAGGAGTACTTTAATAGGTTTTTCAGAAAATTGTGAATATATTTCTTTGATGCTACAGCAAAATGTGACAAGTGGTCCAATCTTAAAGGTTAATTTCGATGTGGAGTCTGAAATGGTATCAATGAATTTACATACTCTGTTAAATGAAATTTAATTGGTCAGCCTTGCACTTTTGAATGGATCTTTTCTCCTTGTGTGATTTTGTTAGGTCATGCATTTGTCATAGGGAGAAAGTTGGTCCATACGTTACATTATAAAGTATCAAAAGTGTTTGTTACTATCATTACAAAACTCATCAGAAAAGTCATTAAGTATTGGGAAGCTTTCAAGTTCATGGTGGCAGATAAAAATTCTCTAAACTCTAATTTTTGCTTGAAACCTCAAACTTTATTGTTGGTAACAAATACTGTCAGTTGTTTTCCTTGAAGTGACTTGCTCATTTTTTTGGGCGGAGGAGGGGAGAGGAATGGCCAACAAATACACAAGTGAATAATGTTAGTTCCATCAGTTGCTCTTTCAAGTTAAAATTGTTTATGCATACTTTTTATTTTGTTACATGGGTAATTAAAAACGTGTACATAAAGGCCAAGATTTGATCAATTAATATTTTTTTCTGCTTCATCAAGGACATTCTTAAATGAAACCAGATTGTTCTTTTTTCTTTTACTGTGAGTACATTATGGTGAAGAGGGCAATAACTACTAGCCAGTGTGGTACTGCCTTGATTCTTACTACGGTGCCGGAAGTTTCACCTACTATTGCTTTGCACCATTAGTGCAAAATGTCAACACAGTAAAAAAGGCAAATATCTTATTAGTATTACTATGACAATAGTTAGGACCTCTCAGACTCCTTAAAAGTGTTTCTTGTGGGCCTCTAAAAGGACTCACAATACACTTTGAGAACGCTGATGAAAAAAGATAAAATCAGAAACATAAATTTTTAACTCATTTGTTTCCTTGTGTATTTTCTTTTCTACTTCTGGAATGCAAACTCCAGAAAAACAGCCACCCTGTCTATCTTGTTTTCGATTGCATCTTCGCACCTAGTACTAGAAACGGAGTCACTGAATCTAATGAAATACCTGTACATACATTTAATAATAATAAATCAAGTGAAATCATTTTCAGAATGCCTGAATTTGTATGGCATAAACCTATAGTAATATTTCTCACAATGAATCTGTGTGCAAAGTTGCACATGTTATATGTTCTAGCTATTAATAATAATTGAAACAAATTTTCATCCAACATGAGAGAAGAAACATTTAAATGTTTCCATTCTTTCAATGTAAGATATGATTATAAAAGCATCATCACTAAAGAGAATTAAAAAGTCGGCAACCAAAATATATAAGAAAGAGTAGTGTTTTAGAGATGTGTTAGGCAGTTATTTCATAAAAATATTTTTTGATATTTCATGAAGATATTCTGTAATATTTGTGATAATTAAAAATTTGGTATAGCTATCTTTTTATGTTTTTCTAAACAGATTTTTTTTCATACCCAATTGTGTATTCTTATTTTTAAACAAGCCCTACCACCACCAATTATATAAGCTTCAAGCCCCCGAAAAACCAAGGTCCACTCCTGCCTAAACTAATATCTCAGATACAGTAAGTAGAGACTAAATGTTGATTGATTGTATCTATTCAAGTACTTTAGTGAAATCTGAATCCTGAATTGCACCTTAAATTATTTTATTTGGAAGAAGCAGTTAAAGGAAGGAACAAATTATACAATGATGATGGATGACAAAAAAAAAAAAAAAAGATACATATATTTCAAGGAGAATGATCTTCCCACTGAAAAGAGTAGAATGAATATTGGGAAATGGCATCCAAGAAAGGTGGTAATGTTTATAGAACAGAGAGCTGATCTGCACGAACTGTAGCTGCAATCGTTCCCTTCTCTCTCTCTCTCTCTTTCGCTGCCTATCTCTCTTTTATCTCTCATTTCTCTCTATATATATTTTTCTTTCTTCCATCTCTGTCTGTCTAAAAGTTTATGAATGACCTGAATATTTTCTCCTGAAAATGCTAACAACTCTTAGGGCTTGCTGTCCAGATCCCTCCAACTGGGGACCAATTCCTCTACTGATCAGCTTTCCACTCTTCTCAGCCTTACCAAACAAATGCTCAAGCTTATTCCAGTACAACAAAGTATTTATTCTGGGTGTTGTATCTCAGGGAACAAACGGAATGAATTTCACTAGACTTGCTGTGCAGGCGTTATAAAGAGATATGAAATTATTTGGGCTTTGACTTAGGAAAAATACATGGAAAATATATGGAAAAAGACATGTAATCAAGGACTAGGGAAATTGACATTAAATTGGAGAGATTAATTTAAGAAGACCGAGGCTCCAAATGAGATGCAGGCTTCCCCCACAACTCTCCCTACAAAAAAATCTGAAGGAAGTTTAGAAGTTATATAGTGTATATGAAGATGAAGAGATAGATTGCATTTACCTGGGGGGAGAAAAGATTTCTAGTGGAAAACAAGGGACTGATTTATGCATTTAAATGTCTGCAATGTGGAATAGGAGCTAGATTTCTTTTATGTGATCTTAAGGGTTAGATTTGGGCTATGGTGGAGACGCTATAGAAAGACATGGAAGAAAGCTTTTTTTTTTTTTCCTTATTTGTCACTTTTCAGAATTTTTTTTCTGATATCAAACTTAACATTAAAAGCATAAATAAGAAATTAAAAGTCATCCTAAATTACATAAAATGATGATTTTTTGGTATTTATCACACTCGTTTTTTCTGATGTGTGCTTAATTTTAATTTTACTTTATTAAATGGTGTTTGTATACCTACAGTAGGTATGTTGTAGGGAGATTGTGGAAGAGTTTCAATGACTAGATGAGAGGCTGGGCCAGGTTTTTAAAGATCCTCATCAGATCTTAGATTCTAAGTTCCTTTTTAATAAAATATAGACTTTATTTGCTGCATTGCCAAATATCTCGAGGGAAGTTTTAAGGCCAAAAAAAAAAAAAAAAAAAATCCATGAACATAGAAGTGTAATTTTTAATAGCTTTAGATATTAAAAATTGTCATTCTAATTATACAGACCTCCCTTCATATATTCAGTCAGTAGTTATTACAGGTGGGTGAAAATACCGGAGTGGTCAGTGTGCCAGGAAGATAAACTTGTGAAAGCTTTTGGTTGAATTTCTACAGAATGGCTCTGAGAAGTCATGTTTTCATAGGGTCAGGAGAGGCTTCTGTAACGTAAAAAGAAATTCTTTGGCGTGACTACATTCTGTGCTTGACAGGTTTCCAAGTCTGTTATCAAAGCAAATAGGCTCAAACCTCTCAAGAGAAGCAATTCTCTGTTTATCCCATGGCAATGTACGCAACTATTCCCCCACACTGTTACTCCTTGTTCTTTTTTATTCTCTCTTACCCTGTTAGCTTAAAATAATTTCTAACTCAGCAGTAGAACCGTTATGTTTATGAACCATTATTTGAAATGCTTTTTAAACTGTCTAATATTTTTTCTTTTTCTTCACTTAAAATTCCCCCTTCTATCATGAACAAATTTTAGAAACACTTGAGAGAAAAAAATTAATCATGGACATATGCCTCCATTCCCTTCTGTCGTTGCTATAAAATGATTCAGATGTGTAGATTACAGCAGAGAGCTGACAAATTCAATCTACAAACAAAAACGTCTGTGAAACGTTTATCGTCAGCTGAATGCTACTTCAGTGACAGCTGAAGAAAGAATCGGTGTGATTTCAGTCTTAGCGGTTACTTGTTCATACTGCAGAGAGGTGATTTGAAAAAGTTCGTTAATAAAAATGAACTTAACTGTACAAAGGAAAGAGGCTTTCTGGGACTACTATAGCATTTGTTTTCACCTTCTCTTTCCATTGACCCTACTTCCTCTGCAGAAGTTAAATCCTTTTTCCCATAATTAATTTATTTTGAAACCTGGTAGGTATTACCCTTCTCAGGCCCCACAAGAATTGTCAGTGGCTCTAAAAGTGTGATTTTCCAGACCAAGACCAAAAGTTTCAAGACAACTACATTTCACTTGTTATCAGGAGGAAATTTTATAATGATAGACTAGGGTTTGTAATTGTTTACACTGTGTGTTCGGTACTTTTACTTAGAAATCATTATTCTTGAATATAGATTAAGGGTTTTGAAAAAAAGATAGCACTCCTTACAGTTATAATTAGAACAGTACCGGTGCAAGAAGGCCTGCCTGGCAAGAAAGCAGTGAGCTCTCAGAGAATCTGATTAAAATGTTTTATAGTTCAGAAAAGAGAAAAACTGGTTTTTGTTTTGTTTGAGGCAGTTTTTATATCAATTACCATCTTTTCTTTATTTGAGGGTTATAGTCTTATGTCCCTATCTACTAATTACAAAGATGCTTCTGACTTCAAGATGTTGTACAGGAGTTAGAACTGACTGTGGGGCCAAAAATCAGCCTTCTGATGTTGCCTCTCCCATGGGGTCTTGACCAAATCACCTAATCCTTCCAAGTGTCATTGTTTCTCAACTGAAGTGTGTGGAGACTCTACTAATGGTGTGTAAGAGTCTCTTCCCACCCTATTGTTATATGATTTTAAAAGGAATCTTCTCATATAGACTGAATTGAAAGGAAATGAAGTGATGTTATTTAAAGGAACCAAAAATGGCTTCTGTGTATTGGTCCCAAGTTGTTTATTTCTTCATAGCAAGCTGCAGGCTGGGCCTATTAGCTCAAAAAGCCAAACTTAAATTTCTACACACTAATTGTTTTAAAAATAGCCCAAATAAACATATATTTAGCCACCTACAGTCTGTGTGTTTTACATACCCTGAGAAACTATGCCCAACATCTGCTAGCCCTTGTTATTACTAGTTGCTATCTAGTCAGCTCTGACTCAGTGACCTTATGTATGAAAGGACAAAATGTTGCTAGGTCCTGCACCATCTTCATGACTGTTGGTATGTTTCAGTCCAATGTTGCAGCTATTGTGTCAATCCATCTCATTAAGGGTTTCCCTGCTAGGCCTAGATAAAACCCTGTAGTTATAAGGAACCCAAACCGCTATTACCCGTTGGAGCTCTTGGCCCAGAGACTTCATCTTGCTGGAGAAGGACATCACCTAGGCAGACATAAGCCAGACGTAAGCCCTGGAGGATCCCTTGCCCTCTTCTGCTTCCCCTAGCTCCATGAACTACTTGCCACTGCAAGATCTTCTACCACGGAAATCATTCTCTACACACAGCTGTCAAGGTGTTATTGTTGTTAGGTGCTGTCAAGTCAGTTTCAACTCATAGCTACCCTGTGTACAACAGAACGAAACACTGCCCGGTCCTGAGCCATCCTCACAATCGTTGCTGTGTTTGAGCCCATTGTTGCAGCCACTGTGTCAATCCATCTCACTGAGAATCTTCCTCTTTTTCTCTGACCCTATACTTTACCAAGCATGATGTCCTTCTCCAGCAACTAGTAGCTCCTGATAATATGCCCAAATTTCATGAGACCAAGTCTCTCCATCCTTTCTCCTAAACAGCATTCTGGTGGTACCTCTTCCAAGACAGACTTGTTCGTTCTTCTGGCAGTCCATGGTATATTCAATGTATGTCAATGCCTGAGCCCAAAAAATAGCTTGTGCTATGCTAGTATCTGATGGTCATATCTTTTTCCCTTGATCACTTCTGAACTCTCTCAAACTCACAACTACTGACAACAATCACTGTATAACAGAAGAAACTGAGAAAAACAAGAATAAGGATAAAAGCAAATGGGACTAACAGAATTTGGTTGTATAAGTAATCAGAAAGGATTTCACAAAATCATGGACTACTGATCAAAGATCCGTGTTAGAAAATAGAAAAAGCTTTATATATGAATATTATGGGTGCTTTTTCTGTGAGTTCCTGTAATACCCTACACTTAGCCACATCATAGAATTTGTAACATTCTATATTATAATTTGGTTTGCTTGTTCATCTCTCTCTGTCTATAAGCTTCTTGGGAGGCAAACAGTATCTTATTCATCATTGATTCCCCAATATTTAGCATTATGCCTGACACAGAGCAAATATTTGTCAATATTTGTGGAGTGAAAGAAGTAACTTCCTTCCTTTCTATATGTTAATATCATTTAAATTCTCCTTTTTCATTTTGCACCAGGAATCACAGAACTGAGCACATCACTTCATTCACAGATTCTAGAGTAGAGGTTGACAAACTTTGGCCCACAGGCCAGATTTGACCCACTGTCTGTTTTGGTAAATGAAATTTTATTGCAACATATCCACGATCATTTGTTTGCCTGTTGTCTATGGTTGTCTATGGCTGTTTTCTCCATTACAATGGCAAAGTTATTTAGTTGCAACACAGACCTTATGGCCCACAAAGCCTAAAATATTTACTCTCTAGACCTTTATAGAAAAAGTTTGTTGGCCCTTAGTCTGGAGTTATAAACAAATCATGACCAGTGACTATAAAGCAAATTAAATTAAACCCCAAAACATAAGTCAACAGTAAAAACCTAATATAACAGAATATCCTATGACCTTAGCTTGTAAAAACCCCAACATTGTAAAAGAATTGCACTGTCATTGATAACGGGTTTATTTTTTATCATTTACAAGTCACATTGTTAGCTAAAGACGTAAAACACATCTCTTGTTTTGACCCTGTAAATAACCATGGATATTTTATGTTAAAAGTACATTGTAATTGGCCTTTCAAAGTCCGTATCTCCCACATAAATCATGATCTTCATTCACTGTTTAAGGCAATTTACCTCCTCTCTGGTTCCAGGGAATGTAGTTCTTGGGATCTGGCCTGAAGACAAAAATACCCAGCCAGCTCTCCATTGTCAGGGGCATCACACTCAGATTCTTACTACTTCTTCTATAAAAAACAAACAAACAAACAAAAAAACTCACTGCCATCGAGTCAGTTCCAACTCGTGGCAACCCTACAGGACAGAGTAGAAGTGCCCCGTATGGTTTACAAAGCTAAAATCTTTATGGAAACAGAGTGCCACATCTTTCTCCCACGGAGCGGCTGATGAGTTCAAACTGCTGACCTTTATGGATAGTGGCTGAGTGCCTAACCACTGCCCCATGTTATACTTCACAACTAATAAATAAAGTTAAAATATAACAGGGAGAATTGACATAACCAATGGGCTATATATGTAGAAGAAATACGTTCATATATTCCTGCTTGGAAATCCTTAAATAGGTGGTAGGAACAACAAACAATGATAGAGTGATGGCACTTCACATTCTGAGAACATGGTCAAAGCAACGCAGATTTTGTTCCATAATTTTCTCTTTTTTAAATGACTTAGATAGTGGCACCCAGGAGGCCCAATAAACGTGATTTCTTAAATAAAAATAAAGAATGAGGGAATGAAATTCAGAGTCCCTAGTTGTTGGTCAGCACGCAAGGGCCAACCATGGTTCCTGGGCTGGCCCTTTAGCTCAGTGCTCCTTACGTAAAATGTGATTCATCCATAATAAAAGCCGTGAACTTACTAAAAAAATTTGAATAACGTGGCAATAAAAGTAAAACAAACAAACAAAGCATAGCCCTCTGCTTAAGTTTTAGGGGAAAGTAAATATACAAAATGATTTTATTTAGAATTTTTTTCATAGAAGGAAGAGAACTGTAAAATGGCTATCTCTGACCAAATGAGCTTTGTGAATACATTAGTAGGCTTATTGCTGTATCACTCAGCAGATACCATTTTAAACTATAATTTATGACTTCATAAACATCTGAAACAACTAAATCATTTAAAAAAATAAAGAAAGAAGAAAGCAATCTCAATATATGGAACAAGAAAGTAAAACTATCTGGTTTATTTGTACCAGGAAAATTCTTATTTTTTTCTTGGGATGTCAGACATTTGAGGAGAATAAGTTTAGTGAAAGCAATAACAGTTTTCCTTAGCGTTAAAGACTTAACTGGGAATAACTTTACTAATTAAAAATCCATTCTTAAAGGTGAATCTCATAGTTGTGATCTTATTTTTCAGTTCTAAGGAGGCACTTATATGTTTTTCTTCCTCAAAGACTGAATGCATTTTCTTTGTATAAATTTGCATAAAAATTTAAGATGTAAAAATGAATAAAAAATATTTTGTGTTAGTTATAGACAGATTTATGAGAACATTATCCACCATATCTCCCAGATCTCACCATATATTTTCCAAAGAAAAATTTTCTTAGCACATGGGAGAAAGAGATTCGTCTTAACTGGGACTAGCATTTTCCTCTTTTTACCCTGTAAGGTTTGTTTAATTTCTTATAAATCTTTCTTTCCTATGTCTTCCAGGAAACTCAAGGCTAGATTTTTATGGTTAAATGTAATACTGTGTTTTTTCCTCTGCTTGTCATGTTAGCTATTATCCTCTTTGTATAACTTTATTTCTCCCTTTTGCCCTTTGCCCCAATTTTTGTTTTACTTAATTTTATTGTCAACTTTACACTTACGTTGCACATATTATCAACTTCGATCTTCACAATCACCCTATGAGGTAAATACTATTATTATACCTATTTTATAGGCCAGGAAATTGAGGTTACTGGTAGTTAAGTGGAAACCCTGGTGGCGTAGTAGTTAAGAGGAAACCCTGGTGGCATAGTAGTTAAGAGCTATGGCTACTAACCAAAAGGTCGGCAGTTCAAATCCACTAGGGGATCCTTGGAAACTTTATGGGACAGTTCTACTCTGTTCTATAGGGTCGTTATGAGTCAAAGTTGACTCAAAGGCAACGGGTTTTAGTAATTAAGTAATTTGCCATCCAGTTAGTAATCAATAGAGTTGGAATATAAATCTGGAGAGTTGAGAACAGTAGGAGAACTGAAAACAGAGATGACTCCTTTTAGCACTCAGCACTGAAAAGACAGAAAATTTTAAGAATGTTACTGAATATTCATTCATTAATGGTGCAGGTTCATTGAACAGAAAATTCCTTGCTTTGATGGAGTTCAGTACCCGGGAGTAAAAATATAAGGCTGTGAGTAGAACTAGAAGACTGGAAAATGGAACCTATGTATTTATTCAGATTTCATTAGCATGTAATACAAATGTAGAGCTTTCTACTGCCAACCCCAAAATTGTTTGTCCGGCCTAAATTTATTCCCTCTGCTTTTCTTATGGAAGTAGGCTTCTGGAGGTGAGTCTGTTTTGTGCCCTCTGTGATTGCTTCCTTCACCAATTCTACTTTCTTTGTAGGGCTTTTACACCATCTCCACAGCTACTTTCCTTCTATCCTTTTCCTTTCTGCTTTCAAGACCATACACCTTTGACATCTTGTTCAGTTTTCCTTCCTTTCCCACTTTTGTCTACATCTTGAAAACTGCAGCTCTCAATTAAAGTTGAACACCCCAATCAGTAAAGTTTTTTGATCTTATCAGTTTTAACCCTCCTTCACTAACCCAAAGTCGGACCTTGTCATTACTTGGAATTTTCTCATTTCAAAACCTATAGCCATAGCTTACTACCTTTCCAACTTTATTATTTCCTTATTCCTACTATATTGACTCATCAACCTCATCCAACCCTTAATTTTTTTTTTTTTCCTCTGAGGACATTTCCAATTTCCACTCCTTTTTCACCTCATATGTCTAACCCATTTCTCCTTTATTTCCTTCTCCATCCAATCTAGATCCGACAATCCAACTTTTCCACTTTTTAAATATCTCTATTCTCACCACCTTAAGTTCCTTATTTTCTGGTACTATCACTGAAGCTTGCTCGGCAAAATTCCAATCCTGATTTAATACCAACACCTGACGTCTCCTTTCCTACATCTTTATTACTGACAGAGAAAAGCTAAGAGCAGCATGACTGAGTGCAAGAAAAAATTGATCATCTTTATCCTCAGCTTTTGGTAAACAACTCCTCCCATTCTTCAGAGTGGCTATTTTCTGATCTTCACTACTCTCTTCAAGCCTCCAAATCTACCTTATCCTTAGTCACTCTCAGTAGTCATACTGCTTTTTCTTCCAAGAAGAGAAGACATTATCAGGCGTGGTTGACTCATTTATCCTACTGTCTCAGAGAAAGAGATATCCCTTCTTATAACCAGAGTTAATTCTTCTACCTATGTAGGAGATTCAATCCCATCTCCATATGAAACTTATTCCATCAATAATCTGTCAAATACATCTTCAACCTCTTTATAGCACTAAGGGTTACAGTTGGCACAGCAGCTATGATCTTCCACCAGGCATCACTGTCTCCATCGGCATTTTTCTCCAAGTGAATGGTGCCTGCTATTGTTACTGTCCTGAACCAAGCTTTTCAACGTGGCCAAAACCTCATCTTGTGAAATACATGTGTGTCTGTGTGTGAGAGAGAGAGATACAGAGAAACAGAGAGAGAGGAATGAATAGAGGAACATCTAAGTTTTCTGTTTAAGCTTTTTCTTTTAACCCCAAGGCCTGTTTTGAACTGATAACCAAACCCTTGAGTGCAGAGATTGTATGCATCAGAAGTAAACAAATTAGTAAAATTGCAATAAAGAAGTAGGCCCTCGTAAGTGAAATGTGTAGAAGATCGAATAGATAAATTTATCCAATAATTTTGTCACTAATTATACATGTGAAAAACTTAATGCACCCTTTGAATGATATACTTTTCTAGATTAAAGTCTAAAAGGCTTCAAAATGCCTTTTCATGTTTTGTTTTTGATCATAAAATGCATCTATAAGGAAGAGGCATAAAATTATGCTAAGTGTTTTTACAACATCAGCGAGATGAAGGGCTAATGGTGAAAAAATCTGGCACTATATTACCATAAATAAACCCACTCATGAGCACATGTCATTCTTCACTGGAGTAAATGTATTAAGAGCAATAGGATATATAGGTGTTTTAGAATTTCTTTTAAGTATTTAGAAGTTTAAAAGTTGCCATATTGAACTCACTATAACCTGGTCCATTTTCTTTAACAACCATGGTAATGGCCATTCTCAGCAGAAATTCCTAAAGTAATTATGCACCAATAACATCATGAAGAGTAATTCTTAGAGACAGAAAACTTGTGAAAAAACTAATTATTAGTGTTAGGTCAAAGGCTTCTCTCACTGCATCCTAATCATCTTTTAATTCCATTCTAAACTGAGGGAGTCTTGTCTATTGGAAGCTATCATACCCTCCCTGAATGGGATCAAGGTGATAGGATTCACATAACCCAAACCAATTCCTATCCTAAGTCCACTGGCTTAAGAACAAAGCAGAATCAGGAGAGGATTTTTGTTTGCTCTCTTTCATGTGAAACCAAGCATAAAATATAAAAGCTATAAAAAAAACCAAAAAACCAAACCAAACCAAACCTGTTGCCATTGAGTTGATTCCAATTCATAGTGACCCTATAGGACAGAGTAGAACTGCCCCATAGGGTTTCCAAGGAGCAGCTGGTGGATGTGAACAACCACCCTTTTGATTAGTAGCCAAGCTCTTAACCACTGCACCACCAGGGCTGCATATATATATGTGTCATATAAATGACATAATTTAAAGTAGATCCTCAAATAATTTTTTGTGGTCTTACAAAAACCATTAAATTAAGACAGCATAAAAGATGAGAAAGCATTACATATGCCTGATGCTCCACAGGAATCCAGCAACGATTAAAAGGTCAGAATATTTTCAGCAAAGGTGGCTCTACATTTCCCCATTATGGGCCCTGGCCTTTGCTGATAGGAAAGAGCCTAATTTTAGCCACCAGATATCCCTCACTATGGCTTAACCTTTTCAGGGAACTTTTTACATTTAACCACACATTTTGAAATGAAATCCCTTATTTTAGCAAAGTGTTTCACAGGTGGTCTGAGGTCCAGTCTTTTGATGAGTCAATAGCAGATGCTGTCATTTTCAAAGCTCATGTTGGTGTCAGGAAAATGAATAAAGTACAGAGGGAAATAAAAAATATTTCCAAAGCCTGTGCAGTGGTTAGTCTAAAGTGTTCATAATGCCTTTCATAACTGCTTTACCCCAGTGCCCTTAGCAAAATTTCCAGACTTGGTTAAGAGACGTGGGCAACAGGAATTATAATAATCATAAATTCTATTTACACGGAAACTTCCTCAGAATTGAGTTGCAAGCATGAAAAGTACATTATCAATCATTCTCCCATTTCATTTGGTGGGAAGGGGGTATAGCATTTCTCTTTTCACAGAAGCCAGAAAGGAGAGGTCATAGCCTTGCCAGTCTCATTTTATGAAATGGCTAGGGGTATATTTTACCATACTGATTGCCCTCCTGCCCCTCCACTCTTTGATCCACTTGTATGTGACCTATTATCTTCTCCCTGGTGCCAGAGGTGTATCTGAGGGTGGAGACATGGACTTCCATGAGCCTGAATTCCCAGAGGGCTTCCTCTGCCGCCCCATGAGCAGATCTCCTTTTCCATGCTTCGTACCTTCTCTAAGCCTAATAGTGTGTTCATCCTATTCTTTCCACTCCTTACTCAACAATAGTGATTATCATAGGCACCCCTAGTAAAATGGAGAGTGTATTTACCTGACCAAGCCATGGTATTTTCAATTGCCTCATATGCATGCAAAAGCTGGACGATGAATAAAGAAGACAATGTTGTATTTGAATTATGGTGTTGGCGAAGAATACTTAATATAAAATGGGCTGCCAGAAGAATGAACAAATCTGTCTTGGAAGAAGTACGGTCAGAATGATCCTTAGAAGGAAGGATGGCGAGACTTCATCTCTTGTGCTTTGGACATGTTATCAGGAGGCACCTGTCCCTGGAGAAAGACATCTTGCTTCATAAAGTAGAGGGTCAGCAAAAAAGAAGAAGACCCTCAATGAGATGGTTTGACACAGTGGCTGCAACAATGGGCTCAAACATGGCAATGATTGTGAGGATGGCACAGGATCAGGCAGTGTTTTCATTTGTTGTACATAGGGTCATTACGAATTGGAGCAAACTCAATGACACCTAACAACAACAATAACATTTACCAGTTTGGGTGGAAAGCAGGGAGGTGGCGGAAAAAGTTTTGCAGGTGGCAGAAACAGAATTGACTCACAACTGCCTCAAGGGCCAGGCCATTTTTTCCCCTTATACTGTATATGCAAAGGAATATCCAGTCCTGCTAGTTGCATCTCAAGTTGTAGTCCCTTTGGGACTGCAGTGATGAAAGGCTGTCATCCACTATGGTTGTAGAATATTCTTTTCAAAGGAAAAAGTGACCCCTACGATTCTTCATACCCCATGTACATACCAACATACTTATTTTAGTTTTTCATCTCAACCTCTCTTCTTTCATTTAGAAATCCAAATCTTTTGCCACTTGTTATCTATTCCTCTGCTTTTTAGTGATGCCCATAGCTATTATGGGACCCTGGAAGCGCAGTAGTTAAAGAGCTTGGCCGCTAACCAAAAAGTCAGCAGTACAAATCCACCAACTGCTAATTGGAAACCCTATGGGGCAGTTCTACCCTGTCCTATAGGGTCACTATGAGTTGGAATCAACTCAACGGCAACAGGTTTGGTTTGGTTTTATATATACTTATGTCTTGGTAATATTTTATGTCAGGGTGTTTTCCTGTCATAGCTAGAAATTAAAATGTAGAAGCTTCTCTGAGCCACTTCTTTGAGTAATTTAAGAACATGAAGAAAATGACTTTAGTCCCTTCTCATCTACTTCATACCTCTCCTTCTGCAGGCTTTACAGAGCTGCAAAAGGAGGAAACTCAGACTTTAGAATTAAACCTCTCATGCATGAAAAAGAGTCACATTTATTTACTACTGGGCCTGTGGTCATGACCGAAGAAACCCAGATTCTGTTTATGCCTCAGTCTCTCCACATGTTCAAAACAAATACAAATGAATAAAAATCACAGAAACAGCACCCTATAAAGACACAGGCAGTAAAATTAGCTCAATAGTCTTTAATGAAAGGCTTTCTAACTTGTCCTCTTTGATAAAGGTACCTAACCACAAAAACCAAACTGGTTGCCTTCAAGTGGATTCTGACTCATACCAACCGTAGAGGGCAGAGTAGAACTGCCCCATAGAGTTTCCAGGGAGCATGTGGTGATTCAAACTGTTAGGTGGTACAAATGGTTTGCACACCACAGTTAATGTAAAAAGTTGGCAGTTCAAACCCAACCAGTGGTACCTGACAAGATAAGCCTGATGATCTGCTTCTGTAAAGATTACAGACAAGAAAACCCTGTGGGGCAGTTCTAGTCTGTAACACCTAGGGTCGCCATGAGTCAGAACCGACTTCACAGCAAATAGCAAACTCTTTCACAGGATATAATTTTCATCATATTACAGTGGGTAGATTAAAAAAAACAAAAACATATCAGTAGCATATCTCTAAGAGCAGAAAATATCTCCAGGGAAGGAATCAATCTGCAGCCCTGCTATGGGAAGAAAGTCACTGATGTGTATTCCATCGGGTCATCTTTCTTAAAAGATGAAGAGATTTCATTTGTGAATCATGGCAGCCTCTCCCAAATAATGAAAATACTTTGTGAAGCTGTGAGTTATTTAGAAAGGGCTTGCTAATCAAGCATCCATTCCATTTTCAAGTTCTAAACTGGGAATTTTAATAAGGTTCAACCACCTGAATTGCTTTTCTTAACAGTGTTCTCTTTTTGAGGCCTAGGAGTTATGATGGCTTTCATAGTCTCTTAACATGAATAAAACCAGGCTTAGTTTGATAATCTTGTGGTAAAAATGGCGATTTATTTAATTTTTATTTAATTTCAATTATTTCATAGGTCATGACATGGAAATTTTTTAACAAAATAAATTAGGGAGTTTTGATTTTAAAATGATGGACTCTAAAAGTTCCTGTCCTCTTCTGCTCTTTAAAATAATAATAAGAAGGAGAAACATAAACACAAACTCTCATTTCAATAAAATTGGAGACATGTTACCAGAACTACAGTATACACTGTCAAATGTAGTGAAGGGCAAATAGAGACGAGAGGAGATATAGAGAAAGCATATGTGAAGTTAGGCTTTCAAGCAAAGTAGCAGGACATAATTCTTCAAAGCAGGTTGTCTTAGTCACCAAGTGCTACTCTAACAAAAATACCACAAGTGGATGGCTTTAACAAAGAGAAATTTATTTTCTCACAGTCTAGTAGACTACAAGTCCAAATTCAGGGCATCAACTCCAGGAGAAGGCTTTCTCCCTCTGTCGGCTCTGGAGGAAGGTCCTTGTGATGCATCAGTCTTCCCTTGGTCTGGGAGCATCACAGCGCAGGAACCTCAGGTCCAAAGGATGTGGTCTGCTCCTGGCACTGCTTTCTTCGTGGTATGAGGTTCCCATGTGTCTCTGCTCACTTCTGTCTTTTATATCTCAAAAGAGATTGGCTTAAGACACTATCTAATCTAGAAATATTGCGGACCTCATCAGTATAACTGCCGCTAATCCATTTTATTACATCCTAGTGATAGAGTTTACAACACATAAGGAAATCACATCAGATTACAAAATGGTACACAGTCATACAATACTGGGAATCATGACCCAGCCAAGTTGACAGATAGTATTGGGGGACACAATTCAATCCATGACACAGGTTGTGTGAATTTAAACAAATGATCAGAGTTAACATTAGTAATATAGAACAAGCTGACATCATGGGACTCCTGAGAAAGATTCAACATCACCCCTCAAAAGCAAACCTGAAATGAATCATGAGAAAATAATAATAATTTTTTAAAAAATCTAAATTGAGGTGTTGGTCATCCAGCAGAAATGGAATGGAGGCCCCACACCCCAAAATTTGATTTGGATGTTGACACTTATGATGTCACACACAGACCAAGATGGTATAAAAAGATTTATTTTTTTCACAGTGAAGTTTCTAGGGAAAGCAGAGTTGCTCCCCAGCAGGTCCAAAAATTGCTTTAGAGAAAGGAAGAGAAGACTGACTTTGCGTTTTTGTTGTGGTTAGAGGGTGGGTCTGGGGTGATGTGTCCCACACATGGGCAGAGGCTGGTGTGGTTTGAACCTCCCACTGGTGCCAAAGGAGGGAGCACCCCACTAGGATGGTTAGAATCAAAGAGTCAGAAAACTAGTGTTGGTGAGGATGTGGACAAATAGGAACATTTATACATTGCTGGTGGGAATGTAAAATGGTGCAGTCAATTTGGAAAATAGTCTGACAGTTCTTTGGATGATTAAACATTGAGTCATCATATGACCTAGCAATTCCACTCTTAGGTATATACCCAAGAGAAATGTAAGCATATGTGCACACGGAAACTTGTATATGCTTATAGTAGCATTATTTATCATAACTAAAAGGTGGAAACAACACAAATGTCCATCAACTGATGGGTGGATAAAACAAAATGTGTTACATCTATGTAACAGAATATTATTCAGCTCCAAAAATGAATGAAGAAGTAACACATGCTACAACATGATGAACCTTGAAAACATTATGCTGAGTAAAAGAAGCCAGTTACAAAAGAGCATATGTTATACAATTCTATTTTCATGAAATGTTCAGAATATGAAAATCTGTAGAGATAGAGAGTAGTACCTAGGACTGGGGGCAGAGGGTTTCAGGAGATAAAGACATAGAGGGTTTCTTTTTGGGGTGGTGCAAATGTTCTAAAATTGACTGTGGTGATTGTTGTACATATCTACAAATATACTAAAAATCAATGACTTGTACACTGTAAATGGATGAATTATATGTTAGGTAAACTGAATCTCAATAGTGCCATTAAAAATAAATAAAAAAAAAAGAATAGAAGTGTAAGCATGTATAAAAGCAAAAGATTGTAAACACCAAGAAAATGACAAGAAATGTACTGTAAAAATGACAATAAATGGTAGAAGGAGAGAAGGGAGAAGAAGACAATGAATATTTATTTTGTCAATGTTTGTACTGCCTATAGAGATTGAAGTTTAAATACATAAAGTTATACACATGAAATAATATCTAGATAGAGTTTAATCAAAATATAAACATTGAAAATTATGAGAAAGAAGATAACAGGCAAAGGAAACCATGTACTGGTTGTTAGCTGCTGTAGAGTCAGCTCTGACTCGTGGTGACCTCAAGTACAACAGAATGAAACATTGTACATTTCTGTACCATCTTCATAATCGTTGCTATACTCAAGTCTTTTGTCCTGGCCACTGTGCATTTTGAGGTCTTTTCCAACTAGGGGGCTCATCTTCCAGCACTGTAGTGGGCAATATTATGTTGTGATCCATAAAGTCTTCATTGGTTAATTTCCAGAACTAGATCACCAGGCCTTTTTTTCTAGTATGTCTTAGTCTAGAAGCTCTGCTGATATTTGTCCATCATGAGTGACCCTTCTAGTATTTGAAATACTGGTGGCAAAGCTTCCAGCATTATAACACACAAGCCACCATAGTATGATAAACTGACGGATGGTGGAAGGAAAACAAATCATGTGAGAAAAGACGAAAAATAGAAGAATCAATAAAAGCAAAAATTTAACATAGTACATAAAGACTAACTGATATAAAACTAATACATCATATCCATTAATGTAGGTGGACTAATACCTCATCTTTTGATTAACAAAGCCCAAACCAAATATTTTCCGTTTATAGCAAATCATTACCCCTCAAATAAAAACAAGCTCATAATAGTTAAAAATTTAAAAAAATTGGGCAAAATGAATAAACAAACAAACAGGCAAATAGAAACACAAGTAAAGCAAAAATTATGATCTTGATATCAGACAAGATTGACAAAGAAAATCATTTTATAATGACAAGCAGTACATTCCATAATAAAAAAATAAATAACCATGAAATTTTCTCTTTCAAATAATGTTAATGTAAACATGGATTCAGAAAACTCTAATTACCCTCTCTCAACTCATAAAATTTCAAGTGAATAAAAATAACTACAGACGAGAGAGATAAATAACAATAAATATATTCTAATAATTGTGTATTTAACTCTATTGCCTCAAAACAGAAGAGCATCTTCTTCTCAAATGTCCCATGGAATATTTACAAAAATTGACTATGTATTCAGCAACAAAGCTGTTGTTGTTGTTAGGTACTGTCTAGTGGGTTCCAACTCATAGTGCCCCTATGTACAACAGATGGAAACACTGCCTGGTCCTGCACCATCCTCACTATTGTTGCTGTGTTAGAGCCCATTGTTACAGCCACCGTGTCAGCGTATCTCACCGAGGATCCTCCTCTTTTTGGCTGACCCTCTACTTTAGCAAGCATGATGTCCTTCTCCAGGAACTGGCCCCTCCCGGTAATATGTTCACAGTACGTGAGACAAAGTCTCACCATCCTTGCTTCCAAAGAGCATTCTGGCTGTATTTCTTCCATGATAGATTTATGTGTTCTTCTGGCAGTCCATGGTATGTTCAATATTCTTTACCAATACTATAATTCAAAGGTGTCAATTCTTCTTCAGTCTTCCTTATTCATCCTCCAGCTTTCACATGCATATGAAGCAATTGAAAATAAACATAGCAAACACCAATAAATTACAATACTCTGATTACAATGCATAAAAAACCTTAACAAAATTGGATGTGACATTAAAAGATAGCTAGAAAACAGCAATAATAGAAATGCTCCATATCAAAAGATTTGAGATCAAGAAAAAGTGACCTTGAAAGAAAAATAGAAAAATCCATAGCCTGAAAAACACACATTAATTTACCGGAAAAAAATAAATAAATAAAGGAAACTCGAATCCATTAACTGTTGAACTGAAGAAGTTAGGAGATATGTTGTTGTCAGGTGCCATTGAGTTAGTTGGGACCTATAGCAACCCTATGTACAACAGAAGGAAACACTGCCTGGTCCTGCACTATCTTCACCATTTTGTTATGTTTGAGCACATTTTTGCAGCCACTGTGTCAATCCATCTCCTTGAGGGTCTTCCTCTTTTTTACTGACGCTCTACTTTACCAATCATGATGTCCTTCTCCAGGGACTGGTCTCTCCTAATAACATGTCCAAAGTACGTGAGACGAAGTCTCACCATCCTCACTTCCAAGGAGCACTCTGGCTGTATTTCTTCCCAGACAGACTTGTTTCGTTCTTCTGGCAGTCGATGGCATATTCAGTATTCTTCGCCAACACCTTAATGCAAAGGCATCAGTTCTTCTTTGGTCTTCCTTATTCACTGTCCAGCTTTCACATGCACGTGAGGTGACTGAAAATATCATGGCTTGGGTCAGGCATGCCTTAGTCCTCAAAGTGACATCTTTGCTTTTTAACACTTGAAAGGGGTCTTTTCCAGCAGAGTTGCCCAATGCAATATGTTTGATGATATAGAAAATCTAAAAGACCGATTACCACATGAAAATTTGAAGAATGCCAAAAAATCTTCTTCTCAATTTACAGCCATGAGAGTTACTAACACTCTAACATTGATGCTATTTAAATTGTCGTGGAGCATACCAAGAAAAAGAAATGCTTTCTAATTATTATCTTATGAAATGAGTATAAAAATGATATTAAAACCTGAGAAAGACAGTCCCTAAAGGAAAACGACCATGTATTCTCAAATATCAACAAACAGAATTTAGCAATAAATATAAACTAATAGAAAGATATCAGTTAATTAAAAGAAAAGTTATGCCATGGGGAAATGTCGTTTATCATGAAAATTGAAGGTTATTTTGAAACCAAGACATTTACTGATACAAGTCACTATGTTAATAATATAAAGGAGAAAAGAACTTCCCTGTATACTGCTAAGACATTTAGGAAAATTCAACACTTAATCTTAAAAACAAACACAAATAAGTTTAGGTACATTCTAAATACATGAAACTTCAGCTCCTGTGCTCACTTACATGAAGACCTGGAAGCATTTCCATTAAAGTCAGGAATAATACAAATGTTCTTACCATCATTCTACTTAACACTATTCTGGAGCTATTAGCTGTTGCAATTAGACATAAAAAGGAGATTAGAACTATAAGAGTATTGGAATTGAGGAAAATTATAATTTTTTTATGTTTGCTCTGCTATTATTTTATTCGAATTTTTTTTTATTGCACTTTAGGTGAAGGTTTACAGAACAAATAGTTTCTCATTACACAGTCATTACGCATATTGTTTTATGACATTGGTTAACAAACCCACAACATGTCAAAACTCTTCCTTCTCGACCTTGGGCAAAATTATAATTTTTGAAGTTGATATGTTAACAGATCTGAAAAATTCAAGATAATGATTGAAAAGCTATTACAAAAATAGAGTAATTCAATGGGTTGACTGATATTAACTAATATGCCTAAATGAATTTTCTTCCTGTATTTATAAATAAATTAATAGATATAATAGAAAGAAAGATATTATTAAAATACAATCCATAATATTCAGTATAAATGTTAAAAGTCACATGCAGAAAATGTTAAAGAACCATCAAAAGACACAAAAAAGACTCAAATCAAAAAGTGGCATATCCTATTTTGATTAAGTAAATCCTATATAATAAATATTTTCATTTAATCTATAAAATTAACACAATTGCAATAAAATGTTAACTTTTTTAAAAAATTTTTGGAATTAGAGTAGTTGATTCAAACCTTCATAAGTAAAAATATGCATGAAATAATTACAATTGCATTCTGAACATTTAGAGTACTGAGGGTGGGTTAAGCTACCAGAAATTAAAATATAAAGCTATTGAAATGAGAATGTTATGATCTGGCACAAGAATCATAAATCAATGAAACAGAAATAGAAGCTAGTACGTATGGGAATTGACAGCATGCTGAAAACGGCATTACATGGTGTTGTTGTGTGCTGTTGAGTTGATTCCAACTCATAGCGACCCTATAGGACAGAGTAAAACTGCCCCATAGGGTTTTCTAGGCTGTAATCTTTATGGAAGTAGACTGCCAATCTTTCTCCTGAAGAGCCGCTGGTATGTTTGAACCATTGACCTTTCATTTAGCAGCTGAGCCCTTAACCACTGTGCTAGCAGGGCTCCCTCCACATTACATACTCGTTGGGGAAAATATGTATTTTTACCATAAATTATTTATAACCAATTTTGTAGGAATTTGGAAAACAAAATATGGACCTCCTTACACCAAAATATAGGAGCTCTGGTGACTCAGTGGTTAAGTGATAGGGCTGCTAACCAAAAGGTCAACAGTTCGAATCCAGCAGCCACTCCTTGGAAAACCTATGGGGTAGTTCTACTCTGTCCTTTAGGGTCACTGTGAGTCGGAATTGACTCCACGGCAATGAGTTTGGTTTCTTTGGTACATGAAAATAAATTTCAGATGAAAGAAATATTTAACTTCAAAAAATGAAATATAAAACTACTATGAAAAAGAAGTGAACATGATTTTACTTCACAACCTTGTTATGAGGAAGACTTTTCTAAGCATGACCAAAATAATTTAAAAAAAAAAAACAACTGATAAATCCACCACATCACAGGAAAGACAAACAGAAAGAAAGGAAAAAAAAAAAAAAAAACAAAAAACTCCATAAGCAGAGTCAACAACATTTGTACAAATAACAAAATAGGGAAATATTTTTTGCAGCACATATCAAGACAAAAGGAATGCTTTGTTTTTATATATAAAGAGCTCTACACATGAAAAATCAGATCCATGGGTGGTGAAAATGGTTTGCACTCAAATACTAACATAAAGGTTGGTGTTTTGAGGCCACCTAGCAGTGCCACGGAAGAAAGCCCTGGCGATCTGCTTTCATAAGTATCACAGATCACAGCCTAGAAAATCCTATGAAGCAATTCTAGTCTGTAACACAAGGGGTTGCCATGAGTGAGAATCGACTTGATGGCAATGGGTCTGGGTCTTTTTTTTTTTTTTTTTGATAAAAAATAAAAAAGACCAACAATCCAGTAGGAAAATAGGGAATCAAAATAAGCATATATTTCATAGAAAGGAAAAGGCAACTACATTATAAATACATGAAAAGAGAAAAACGCATCTAAAAACTCCAAGATACCACATAGAACCTATTAAACCAGCAGAGGTCAACAAGTAGTCACAAACTGTTGATGACAATGTAATTTGGCACACATTCTATAGCAATAAGCAGCAAATTAAAAATGCTCATACCCTTTGATCTATTGATTCCACTTATAGAAGTTTATAGAATAGGCATATCATAACAGATACACATGGATACACTGTGACTTTGTTCATAATTGAAAAGCATTTTAAATAATCTAAATTTCCAACAAGAAGAAATTGGTGAAATAAATAACGGAATATTCATCAAATGAAATACTATGCAGAAAATGAAAGGATAATGCTCTATTTCATCATTAAATGAAAAAAGGAAGTCACAGACAATACGGAGTATCACATTTAAAAAGAAACCTATAGGACAGAGTAGAACTACCCCATAGGGTTTCCAAGGAGTGGCTGGTGGATTTGAACTGCCAAACTTTTGGTTTCAGCCGAATGCTTAACCACTGCGCCACCAGGGTTCCATATGTATATAATGTATATATGGAAGCATAGAAAATCTCTGGGATGGTTCCTTCCAATAAAGGGCAGTGGGTAGCTAAAGGTCATTTATGGTTTACTTTTTAAAAAAACTTTGTGGCATGTGCATTAAATAATTTTTCAAAAAAAATCTTTATAAATGAGTTAGAAACATGAAGGGTAAAAGACTGAGCAACAGAAAAGGGTCTGGGTTTTTAAGGGACTCAGTTATAAATAATACTAACAACGTACTGATATAATTAAAACATGAAGTACCAAATAATAAAGTACTTCAGTATACAGGACTTCACTAAATCTCTCCACCGCTTATAAGGCAGATAACTAAAAACTTTTACAACACAATAGTCAAATAAAATAATTATAAGGTGGATTTTGGCTCATCCCATACAGTCTAAGAAGTACCGACAATTTGGACACTCAGTGTAGTTTGATTGAAATCAAGTTTTACGAAGCGAATTTAAGAAATGTCTCCCCTGTCCCTCTTGAGGCTATAGGTCGGAAAACACAAAATAAGCACGTCCTGATCATGAAGCCTCACCTTTTTAAACCTGGGAAACTTGCACAATAAGATATGTTGTGTAATATACCATCAATACACTTTACAAGACAGGATTCAATTTCTATTTAATTAGAAATTAGTCAGAAGAAGTTATTACTCTATGCCAAATTGAGTACAAATCTGAAGAAAAATAGAAATCTATAGGATCAGAGATACTCAATGTGAGATCCTCAAAGCTGCATAATTTGGTTTGACGAGAATTGATTTAACATCACATGAACTAGACATTCCACATTCCCCCATGGACTATTTTAGTCAGAGATTGCTTGGTTGGAAAAACGTGGAACCAACTCAAGTTCGTTTAAGTAAACGGACATATTGGAAGAGAGAATGGCTCTTTTATAGAATACAGTGGCACAAATTGCTGTTGGACCTCTTGAGAGACTGAGAGAAGGAATTGGAAAGCAGGAAAAGAACTTAACTCTTTGTTTCTCCATGACCTGATGGTCTCTCCTCTCTGCTTCTTTCTGTACACATGCCTCACTCTTCTTTATCCTGAAGACTGGTCTCTGTGCTTGGATTGACTCGTAACTGCTCCAGCCCATCTTTACATGTTCTTGTTGTTATTAGTTGCTATCAAGTCAATTTCAACTTAGGTGGCCCCATGTGTACAGAGTAGAACTGGACTCTATAAGGTTTTCATGTCTGTGCCTCATTGGAAGTACGTCTATAGATGTACTGTCTTCCGAGGCCACTCTGGGTGGGTTCCAATTGCCAACCTTTTGGCTAGTATTCAAGTGCTTAATTGTTTGCACTACCCAGGGACTTCATTTTTACATACCCACTGCCATCAAGCCAATTCTAACTCACAGCAACCCATGGGACAGAGTAGAACTGCCCCCATAGAGTTTCCAAGGTTCTAAATCTTTATGGAAGCAGATCGTCACATCTTTCTCCCGTTGAGTGGCTAGTGGGTTCCAACCTCAGACCTTCTGGTTAGCAGATGAGTGCTTAATCACTGAGCCACCAGGGCTCCTCATCTTTACATAGTGTTCCATTAATAAACTCAGAAAGACTGATTAGAATGCTCAGTTTGCTGGGCTGCTGTTACAGATTCCTAGGAGAGAGAACTCACCTGGCTGGGCTTGTGTCAAGTCTCAAACCCTGACACAAACAGCTACAGCCGGGACTATGAGGGCACAAGCCACTGCATGCTCAGCAAGGAGATCTTCCTAGAACAGAGCTCCAGGAAGGGAATATAAGGGCGAGAAGAAATGGATAGTGGAAAAATGATTTGTGTGTGTATATAACTTCAACCTAAATAATACAGGATAATCAGGCTCATCATGATTATCATAGCTGACTATGATTATGCATGGTTGACTATGAATCCCATTATGAAAACTAAGTCTATAATTGAGAGTATTCCAGAATGTAGATAAATCATCTAGATTTCTGTGTTTGGGTGATGGTGTGGATGCTGGTCTTTTCTATGAAATCAAGAAAACAAGAGCTGTACTTTAGCATTGGACCAGTAGGGCTGGTGTAAGTACAGAACACTTAATGAGGTGAGGTTCTCAGTGAGAACACCTACATCGCTTGGAAGAAAACTATGAGATAAATACAAAAGGCTACTAATCACTGGCAGAGCTTACTCTCTTATAATACAGACTGAAGGAAATGGTATAGATGAAATTGCTTTATACACCTGCCAAAGGCAGACGAAAATGATTATATCCTATTTCTTCTGATTTGAACAGTGAGGCTTCTTTTTAAATTCTGGAATCATAGTCTTATTGCTGTGACAGCATGATACTAAGTTCCCCTTTAATGTAACGTAGAACATAAAATATAATCTAAGTGAGTTATTAAAAAAAGGAAATTTCTTTGAAGTAATGAATTGGATAAGGATAAAAAGAACAAGACACTAAGTAATAAAAATATTACGGATAATACATGCATGTTGGTATCATATATACTGTCAGTGTATAAGAATTCTTAGCATCATATTTTCCATTAGCAAGATGTCTTTGATAAGAAGTGTATAAAGCTTATTACTATCATGGTCACAGCTTAATGATTTGAAGTAGCTGTATATACTTATATAAATAGTTTTTATAACTACATACACTGCTAGAAATATGTAAAGTATTGCTCCTCCTTTAAAATTTCTGTAACACTAACTGATCCTCTCCTAGGATAAGGTCTGCTCCCATCTTCTTTTCACCTAGAGTTAATTAGCATAAAGTCCTAGGAAATTACTGTGGAATGAAAAGAAATAAATGTACTGGATTGGTAGAGGTGCTGATCTGATACTATATACAGAGTGCTGAGGTGGGCAAGAAAGCCTTTACAGAATATATAGTGCTAGGTCTGTATCTTCAAAGGGGAATCAATCCTCTTTCAATAGGAGTCGTCCATGCATCAGTCAGAAGGAAACAGAAGGGCATCATAAGCGAGTGAGCAAAGCACAGAGGTGTGAAATAGGCTTTTTGTATGACTAGGATAAAGGCTCCAGAAAGATGAAGTAAAAGATAAGCTGAGGAGTAGGTAAGGCTAAGAGGGCCTTTGGTGACATACTGAGAATCATGAACTTCATTCAGAGGAAAATGTAGAATACAAGATTTTTAAAAGGGGAAGATGTAATATTGGGTTTTGGAAGGTCACCATGGTGATAGCATGGAGGTTGGAGCAGAGAAGTGTGAGATTAGAGGAAAAATGACCTGTCAGGAAACGAAACCAAGAAATGACGAGTACCTGAACTAAGACAATTAAAAAAACATGGATAGGTATAAGAGATGCTGTGAATAGAGAATCTTTAGAACTTTGCAATTTATGGGCTAATAGGAGAGTATTCCAGGAGCCTGGTGGCGTAGTGGTTAAGCTCTCAGCTGCTAACTGAAATGTTGGCAGTTCGAACTCCCCAGCGGCTCCGTGGGAGAAAGACGTGGCAGTTGGCTTCTGTACAGATCACAGCCTTGGAAACCCTATGAGACAGTTGTATTCTTTCCTAAAGGGTTGCTATGAGTCGGAATCAACTCTAGGATGTAGAAGAATAATCTAGATTTCTGTCTTGGGTGATTGTATGGATGTTGGTCTTCTCTGTGAGATCAAGAATACAAGATAAGAATAGGTTCTGGGAAGAAATGGTGAGCTTCTTTTAAACAAGTATGGCCAATGAGACAGTTGGAGCTCAGCTGAGAGGTCGGGCTGAGAGAGAGATTTGTTTTCTTCAGCACGTAGGTGGGAGCAACAGAGAAGTTATAAATAATTCCTTTAATAAATTATAAATGCTGATGGGAAGCATTAATTGTCTAGATATAGACTGCCAAGATTGTATCTATCCACAAAATACTTGAACAGAGTGGATGTTTGGGAATCAGAGATCTAGGAGACATGCCTAGTCCTTCCTTTTCCTCAAGGGTAACATTTACTCATTCTCCATGTCTTTGAAGCAATGTTTTCAAATTTTGCCTTGAATCTGCCCACTACACCCTCTTTTCAATGCATCCAACTTACTATATTCAAGCCCAATTGCTACAGTAGCCTCCTAACTGTTCTCTGAGGTTACACTTTACCTCCCCAACCCAATGCAGACCATTCTCCACAGGGTAAAATAATTTATCTTTTTAAAATATAAATTGAATCAGGTCACATTCCAGTTTAAAATCCTTCAATGGCTTCCATCTTACTTTAGACAAAATGCAGACTCTTTAATGTACGCACAAGGCCCTGCCTAGTTTGCTTCTGCCTGTGTCTCCAACTTTCCTTCTCCCAAATCCTCTTTTCCCGCTATGCTGCTGTCACACTGGCTTTCTTTTCAATATCTCAAGCCATGTTTTTGGTTGCATACAGCTGCCTATTCCTTCTGCCTGGAATTCTTCCCCTGTACCCGTCCAAAAACAAACAAACTTCACATGGTTAACCCTTTCTCATTCTTTAGGTCAAAGACACTTTATTTCACATCACGATCTAATGTAGGTCTCTCCTCCCTATTATTTGTTTTGTTTCCTTTATAACCTATAATAGCTTGTACTGTATTTTTATGCAAATAACACACACTTTCTACATCTGTTTGCCAACCATGCCCTCCCCCAAGAGGTATTTTCATAAATGCCACTATGCCAATTTTTTTTTTACATGTTTATGTTAAAAAAATTAGCATAGCATGTTTACAAAAATACGTCACAAGGGGAGGGCGCAGTTGGTAAACAAACAAAAATATGGTAATTATTGTATTTGTTTTCAGTCTCTCTCCCTTCCACTAACTGACTATGAAGTGTATGTAGGCAGGATCCTAGTCTGTTTTATATACCATTTTATCTCAAAGCCCTTGAGCAATGCCAGGCACATTAAAAAAAAAAAAAAACAAACCTCAATTGTTGAATGAAGCAATAAAGAAATGAAAAAACTATCATGAATCTATTAATTATAAAAGAAAAATAGTCATTACAGATCATGAAATGTTCTTTGCTTAACATAGGTGTCTCTTGATCATATGATCAGATATTTAATTTTCTCATTGATACCTGCCATGGAGTCAATTCTAACTCATGGCAACCCCATATGGTATACAGAATAGAACTGCTTCATAGGGTTTTCTTGGTTGTAATCTTTACAAAAGCAGATCACCAGGCCTTTCTTCTGTGCAGCGCCTCTGGGTGAGTTCAAACAGCCAACTTTTAGGTTAGTAGTAGAGAACAAACTATTTATGCCACCCACGGACCTTGCTCCTCTTTGATACAGCTCCATTTTTCTCTGTGTAATGTAAGTATATCATGTAGCCATGAGTGAAACTGGGTAAAAGCCACACATTTTCCTAAGTTCAAATACCAGGATTTGAGACTGTGTTGTGCAACCTTGAACAAATTGCTTAACACCTAAGCCTAAATTTCCTTATCATCCAACAGGGCAAATAATATCTATCTCATGGATTTGTGGCACAAATTAAGTAAGAAAATTATTCAATCTCTATTCCAGAGCCTGACTCACAGTAAGCATTCAGGAAATAGGGGCTATTATTCTGCTTGCACACCTGAAGCAAACACAGTACAACTGGTTATCACAGGCAACAGTGACTCTTTCTTCTTTAACTTTTCACTATAAAAAATTCCAATACTGGAAAAGTTAGAGAAACTATAAGATGAATCACCATGTACCTATTAAGCAGCTTCAACAAATACCAGTTCTTGGTCAAGGTTATTTCATCTATAACCATATGTACTTCACCACTTTTAAATTATTTTGAAGCAAATCTCAGACATGAGATCATTTCCTCCATATTTTTATATGATATATGTATGGAAGATACATTGTATTTTTAAACATGTCCACAACATCATTTCACACTTAAAAACAACAGTAATTTCTTAATATAATCAGATATCAAGATAGTATGGCCAGCATTCAAATTTCCCCAATTGTAATACACACACATTGCTAATTCTATTGAGTTGGTCATTGCATCTAACCTTTGGAATGGGCACAATTGTGTATTTTTTTTAAAGATTAAAATACATCATGAGTTTATAAGAATGCTTCTATCCAAATTAAAATGCATAGGGACCTTTTTTTATATAACCTCATTGATTTTCTATTTGTATTGCCTTTCTCTCATGCTCTAACTCTCATTTTTCACAAACAATAATATATTTATTTTTCCATTCCATCATGCGCAAAATACACACAAAACCATCACAGGGAAAATAAATTACAATGAAATAAGATTATTATTGAAGTCAAATTAAGGTTTTTTCTTTATTTTTTTTTGTCATAGATTATATCCTTTACTACATTGTCTATGCTGTTTTTTACTTTCTCTTTCTCTGCAGTATGTATTTTGGATGTAGGAAGGTTTGTATTTTGGGGAGGTATCTAAGTTTCCTAGTGCTGCCGTAGCAGAAATACCACAAGTGGGTGGCTGTAAGGAACAGAAATTTATTTTCTCATATGTCAGGAGTATAACCCATTTAAAAAACAAACAAACAAACAAACCCATTGCCATCCAGTCAATTTCAACTCATAGAAACCCTAAAGGACAGAGTGGAACTGCCCCACAGGGTTTCTAAGAAGCGACTGATGGATTCAACCTGCCAACCCTTTGGTTAGCAGCCAAACTCTTAACCACTGTGCCACCACAGCCCCTTAGTGGTATAGACCAGCAAATTCAGGGCATCACTGTGTAGGGAAAGTCTCTCTCTCTGTTGGCCTTGGGGAAAGATTCTTGTCTCAACTTCTGTAACCCCTGTGTTACGTGATTTCTTGGCAATCCTCCCATGTGCTTCTGTCTTCCCCAGTTTGTGCTCCCTTGCTCTGTGGCTAATCTGCTCTTTTTATATCTCAGAAGTGATTAGATTGAAGACACGTCTCACATTGATATGGCCCCATTAACCTAACAGAGAAAACATTATTCTCAAATATGATTACATCCACAGGCATAAGAGTTAGGATTCCAACACATATTTTGGGGGTGGGAAGACAATTCAGTACATAATGGGGGGGGGGTACTTTTATACTAACACTTCTATGTTACACTCTCAATTCCCTGATTTGGGGACTATTAGTTATTTATTACTTACCTTCCCTATCCTCCAGCATCTAATTTGAAGTGATATCCACTTTTTCCCAGTAAAATTGCTAAGACAATCAACAAACATATTATACTTTTCACTCTTTCCATTGTCTTATCCCATTTTTTCTTATTATCTTGTATCAATATTATCAGAGCATTAAGCCACATTATTATACTTGCTTTCTTATAATTGTTATTTTTCTTGTAGACTAATACATATTAATGCCTCCAGCTTTCCTTACGTCAATATCTCTGCACTGACAATATTGTTTATAAAAAGTTTACTTTATAGAATTATAAAATAATATTTTATATTAATTATACAAAGCTTATTCTTAAGTCATAAGACTTGGAGCCCTGGTGGCTTAGTGGTTAAGAGCTCAGGCTGCTAATCAAAAGGTCAGCGGTATAAATCCACCAGCTGCTCCTTGGAAACCCTATGGGGCAGTTCTCCTCTGTCATATAGGGCTGCTGTGAGTTGGAATCAGCTCAATGGCACACAACAAGATTCTTAAGTAGATTTCTTGTGAAGTTCTTATAGGAAAAACATATTCCCTGTATTCTTGCATATTTATAAAAGTTTGGGCCCTTATACTTGATGGTTAGTTTGGATTGATATAAAATCCTAGGGTCTTTTTTTCTTTCCAGTGGCTTAATATGGTTACATCACTATCACACAGCATAGAGTAATGCTGTTCAAAGTCTAATGCAATCTGATTTTCTTTTCCTTGTAAATAATTTGGCATTTTTACCTGTATGCCTAAAGTATTCTTTTATTATACTTTAAAATTCAATAGTTGTACTAAATATGCTTGGCATCGTTCTTTATTGTTCCATTTTACTTGGTACATGATGTGGACTTTCAACATGTAGTATCAAAGATGTTTTTTTTGTAGCAAAGATTTGGAATAATAATTTTACTCTTTGTTGTGTTGGTCTGCTTTGGTTTTTGTCATTTTTTTTTTCCTTACCCTTCACCAAAGTTACCTTTTATCTATTGTCGAGATAGTATTTTTCCCTCCCCACCCCCTCTTCCCTCATAATCATCAAAGATTTTTTTTCTTTTTGCATATATGTTTTTTGTCACTTCTTATTACACATATACTGGATCATTATCTTTGCTATCTATATTTATCTCTCATGTATATATGTGTGTATATACATACCTGAATTTAAATATGTATGTATATATACATAGTCAAATTTTATTCCTTCCCATCTTACATTTCTCTTAAGGCATTATCTGTGGTGGTTATGTGCTCTTTTGTTTATACTAGTACAGAATTCAGTTCTGTAATACTTTTTCTTTTAATCTCAGGTCCTTATTTCTGTCACTTCTTTTTTCAGATCTTCCTTTTGCTAACTGCTCATTTCTTGGTTTTTCCAATTCTGATTTATGCTGTTTCTTTATAGCTTTTATAAGTTTTTTAAACATCTTTCCACTCACTTCCTCATCTGTTTTGTACACTTGTTTTTATGGAGTGCCTTCATTGACAGGAGGGTCATTGTCTTCCTCTGTATTATCTTTTTCTTTCTTATAGGAACTGTACATCAGATATGACAATAACCCTTCCTTTTATTCACTATTAAATGAGATAAAATTTTCTGTACTTCTAGGACCAAAAAAATGGGCAGGCCATGAGAGTTTTCCTAGCTTCTCAAATCTAGAGCTCCTTTTTCTTTTCTTTTTTTTTTAAATGATTAAAATATGAAGGGGAGGGATAGGGGCTTGTAATTTCTAATATTTTCTGGCTCTCTGCCCCACCCCTACTTCTATATGGGTCTTTTTTTTTTTCTTTTCCTGCTCATTTTGGATTCTAATCCCAGCAGTTTCTCTTAAGGTCAGAGCTTTGCCCTAGGAGATACGGTCTTATTAGTTTTTAGAATTCAGAGAGCCCGGATTTTTGGTATATCCAATTCTCCTATGGTTTCTTTGCACTCACCAATCAATTAAGACTATGAAACTCTTTCTCTGTGTGGACGACTGTTCTGGCTTTGGCCTAACATGTTTTCCATGATTAATAACTCTTGATTGTTTAGGGATAATTATCTAGGTCACTGCTTCTCAGGATTGTCATTATCCCATTTCCTTTCTTCCATTTCCTCCTATGCAATTACCGAAACCATGTAGCTGTTGGTGGTTTGTCTTTACCCTCTTATATTTTGGTATAATGAGTATAACTAGTCGATTTGCTTTGCTGTAAATGTTTCCTATTGTTTTTTGGATGTTGATATCTTAATTGCTTTATTTATAAGAACAGATCTCAGAAGATGTAAAACAAGATGCTGTTACTGCCAACAACCTCCTGAGATGCTGTGACAATGACAAGTAAAGAGGTTCTTTCCAAAAATATACTTCAGGCATCAGGCTGATGTTGTTGTTGTTGTAGCTGAGAATATACACAGCAAAACATACACCAATTCAACAATTTCTACAGGTACAATCAGTGACATTGATTACATTCTTCGAGTTGTGCAGCCATTCTCATCCTCCTTTTCTGAGTTGTTCCTCCTCCATTAACATAAACTCACTGACCCCTAAGGTTCCTATTTAATCTTTCAAGTTGCTGTTGTCACTTTGATCCTATATAGATAGTTCTTAAAAGAGCATAACGCTTAAGGCAGACATTTTTTACTAGTTAAGCTAAACTATTGTCTGGTTTTAAGAAGACTTCAGGGAATATTTTTGGTTTAAGGCTTAAAGATTATCTCAGGGCAATAGTTTCGGGGGTTCATCCAGCCCCATGGCTCCAGAAAGTCTAGAGTCCATGAAACTATGAAATTCTGTTGTACATTTTCCTCCTTTTGATCAGGATTCTTCCACAGAATTTTTGATCAAAATGTTCAGTAATGGTAGCCAAGAATCATCCAGTTCTTCTGGTCTCATGGCAAAGGAAACAGTTGTTCATGGGGGCAATTAGTCACCCATTCCATTTCCTCTTCCTATTCCTGACTCTCTTTCATTTGTTGTTCCAGGCAAATAGAGACCAATTGTTCTGCCTTGGAGGGACGCTTGCAAGCTTTAAGAACCCAGGCACTACACAATGAACTAGGAGGTAGAACAGAAGCACTAACACGTTATTAGTCCAATTAATTGGGATGTCCCATGAAACTATGACACTAAACCTCCAAACCAAGGAACCAAATCCTGTGAATTTTTTAGTTGCATGTAAGCAGCCTCAGCAACCACTCTTTTTGATGTTATTGTTATAAATATATCTACCACATGACTCCTGCCAATTCAACTTTTTACAGGTGTACAACTTATTGACAGCAATTACAATAATCAGCTATGTATCTGACTCTTTTAACAGTACAGTTTGCTTAGGTTTGAATTCCATTAATCAGCTCCGCAGTCATCTTTCTTGGTTATTTTGGTAGAACCTGAACTCATGCAGTTCAGTTTCTAGTTTAATATGTGTATGTGTGTCTGTGAGTGTGTGTGTATGTGTAATGCAGCTATTAGATGTGACAAACAAAAGGAAAACATAGCAATTTTATTGTACAGTGTATACTATATGGAGCTCTGGTTAAGAGCTTGGATGCTAACCAGAAGATTGACAGTTCGAATCCTTGGAAATCCTACAGAGCAGTTCTACTCTGTCCTATAGGGTCACTATGAGTCAGAATTGACTCAATGGCAATGGGTTTGGATATTTTCATATACTATATAGTATACACTACTGTATATATAGAAACTTTATTATAGTATTATCCAGCTAAGAGAAAGAAAAAATGCATTTGATGGCATGTATGTTAGCCAATTGGTGTGCTATGCAATTAAATATTTCAAACAACATATTAGGTTTTAAGCAGAATTTCATCATAATGTGATCTTTCCTAACATGTATACCAAAAGACTGTATCAGAAAATAAATTCATTCCTAAAAACAGCTTGAAAAATTATGAAACAATTGATAAGGTCTTTCAGATCTGCACATATTTTTAGTATCATTCATGACTAGCAGCAGGTTAAAGACGGCCACAAATTCTCTGACAATCTTGTCAACAAGACATGAGGTCTATTTTCCATCCCCTTGAATCTAAATTTGGCTGTATCTTCTTTGAGCAACAGAATATGGTGAAAGAGATGTTATTTCAGTTTCCAATTCCAAGTCTAACCTTTGACAGGACTGGAAACTTCTCTGTGTTCTTTTGAAGTCCTAAGTCCCCATGCGTGTGGTTCAATTAACCTGCTGGACAAACTATGTGGAGAGACTCCTAGACTTTATTTAAAGACACTGGAGCCCAGTTGAGCCCAACCTTCCAGCCATTCCTGAAAGAATGCCAGGTATATGAGTAAAGTCATCACAGAGTTTGTAGTCTATTTAAACTGCCATTTGAATACTTCCAAATTGAGCCTAGTCAACAACACATGGAGCAGAATAATCACCCAGCACAGCTGGCCTGAATTCCTGACCCATATGATTGTCAGATATAATAAAAATATTTGCTGTTTCAAGCCACGAAGTTGTAGGGTATTTAATTACACAGCAAGAAATAACTGAAACAGGGCACTGACAGGAAATAGAGTGCGTACTCAAACTAAGATAATTAAAGGACAGCTTATTAACAAAGGATTTAAATACCAATGGGTAATCTGGATATACAGAAACAATAGGGATAGTGCAGTAATCTAAAGCTAAAAGTAGCTGTTGACAACTGGAAAGCTATTAAAAGCCTTTGACATGAAGAGATAAAAGGAGATAGAGATAAGCTGAGAGAGTTGTTTAGATAAAGCTTTCTAGAGAGGAAGAGTGACTTTCAGTTCAGGCATAAATAATCTTGATGCATCCTCACAGGGTGGGAAACTGGGGTTTAAATAGATAATAACCTCACTGTTCACCCATTCTGATCTCCTGCTGAGGCTCCTCTTTGGTTGATGCCAGTTGGAAGCCAGAGAGTGTGGAAACGCTATTGACATATTTAGCGGAGGTCCCTCAGAAGAGAAAGCAGGGTTGAGATGGATAAGAAGTGAATCTGTAGGGACAAACAAATATAGACAGTACATCAATGATTTATCTAACCCTTCCAGAATTTATACACACATGCACAAACATATAAACATGCCATATACATTATCCTTTTTCACTTAATTATCACTCATATATTATAAACAGTGTTTTGAGTCTACACATTAACAAAATGAAGTATTGAAGAGTACATGGATTAAAGTGAACCACAGGCATATTTGGGAGGAAAGATTATGAGTTAAAAATTAGAAAAATAAACCATTTGCAATTTCAACTTCATCATCTCAATGAAATATGATTACTTGCACTCATGTGTATGTGTATTATGCAGTATGTGGATTGTGTATATAATATGTGGGTTGGCTTCTTCCAAACCATCTGTGGTTTCTTTTTAGCATAGAGAGTGAAAGCCAAAATATGTGCTTATCCAGACTCTCTTGCAGCTACACATGGCCATGGGATGCAATTTAAGTCAAGGAAATGTAAGCAGCAGCCACTGGGTAGGGACTTTGAGAAACATTTTAAATGGGACAGGTAGCTCCAGCATCATATTATTTGACTTATTTCTCTTTTCTTCTCCTTCCTGCCTGGCAGATAGATGCACTGTTTACAGAACAACACACATATTGTAAGCATTAGAATGAAAGCTACCCACTGGGACTAGTAGAGGAGAAAGAACAAAGGAGACTTCCTTCAGAATGACATCCTGGAGCAGTTTCACCACACCTAGATTGCTGCATCTTCTTATTTTGAGGGGAAAAAAAAGCCCCTGTCTACCTAAGCTGGTGGTAGATCCACATTCTTTTACTTGAAGTAGAAAACCTTCCTGATTGATATACTTGCTTATGTCCCTGTTTTTAACAAGAAGCGGCCATCAAAAAGTTAGAATGTTGACAAGATAGCCAAGGGGCATTGAAATCCCATCTAGATTTTTTAATTCCTTTGAGATTCTGTTGGTAGGTCAGGCTAGTCATGCATATTTTAATAGTATAGGAAGTATGAGAAAATATGGCATAGTATACTCTGTATTTATTCATTGAAATAAAGTTTGGGCCTGGAACCTAATACCTCTACTTCTTACAGTAACTTAACTACAGTTGTTACAAAGATTGAAATAGATATCTGGGTCATCTCCCAAAGGCTGGAGAGCTAGTCCTTCAAAGAGAATACCTTAGTACGATGCTATATCATTAGGGAAGAAGGGCTTCATATGAGAAAGCCAAAAAAAACCACCTTTTAAGAGGAATTTTTAGATTTTTTTTTTTTTTTTGCCATCTACTTTATGCCCTCATGTTTTCTCTTGGAAAAATTAAGGTACAGTTCAGTAATCTAAGACACCTCACAGACTCAATGTAGGGCAATTCTAGATCTTTTTAATATATTACCTCTTGCCCAGAGTCATCTGCCATGTGGTTAAAGATGGTTCCTGAAGAAGCAGGCTGCATTTTATGCTGAACATTAAAAACAAAAATGATTTTAGAAAATGTGTTTTAAAGTTGCTGAATTCTCAAAACTGAAAATTTATTTCATTCTCTCATTTTTATTTCCACTACTGTTTTCATCAGTTTTCACGTATCTCTAACTCCTTTTTACCTAACACTATTTTCTCAAAAATAAAATAGCAGAGAAGGAAATACAGTGTCAAAGCACTTGATTTCTAGACCCAGCACTGCATTGGGTCTTGGCCAAATCGTATTTCCTCTTAGCAGGGACTCTCCAGAAGTCCTGCTTAGAGAGGCTTAGTAGCAACAGTCTGGACGGCAAGGGGGAGTTGAGGCTTTGTTGGCACAGTGTTTCATGGTGTACTTTTGTTGGTGATTGGGGAAAGTATGAAAGCCTTCTCCATTCTCACTTAGCCCATCACTGACCCTCTGCATCTCTATTTCCTCATCTGTAAAATACAGAGACTTAAAATATTAAACATAAATATTTCATGATTCTAATTCTGCCTTGGCTTTTCTATTATGACAAACGAAGGTTTAATTCTCCTGAAATTCACATTTCTGGGGTCCATGGAGGTTGGGGTGACCCACCCAAGTTATCAACCTGAGATGATATTTAGACCTTGAGCCTTGAGAAGGCTGGTTTTCTGAAAGTGGACTTTAAGTCAAACAGTAGTCTAGATAAATTAGTAAAGACCTTTTTGCCTTAGGCATTGTACTTTTTTGATGAATCGTCTATGTTGAGTCAGTTTCAAGGAACAGAAACTCCAAAAATCAGACTAGAGCTATGTTTTAGAGTGAATCAGTAATTATTTTCATTGTTCTTCAAGACAATGCTATATGAATTCATTCCTGATAACAAATTGCTTTATCATTTCTATTCTGGCTATTTTCCATGGCAATGTTGATAAGATGGTATAAGAATCCTTGGAAATTCTTTCCTCTTTGGAACACTTCGGCTCTTTAGTGGAAATGTTACCTTAATTTGCAAATTGTATATTAAATAAAGTTCAGTCAATTTCTGTTATTGGCTTAATATGATTTTTGTTTTAACAATTATTTTATTTCCTATCTTCCAACATGTTTACCCCACTTACATACTTTTGATCCCAACTTTTCTTTCCTCACACTGAGTCACTGCTCAACTTCTTCTTAGACATATAATTTCTACAATATCATCACTATTCCAAAGCCAGACATTTCTCATTTTATCTCTTGCAGTTACTCTAGGCCTATTATACATATTTTATTTTTCATAATAATTGACAAATTCCAGAGAGGTTTGCCATATTAATGCATTGTGCAATGGCTCTCACATACAAAGTTTACCCGATTTTCAAGAATAAATCTGCTTTGGAAATTTGTACATCACTAAGTAATAAAACAACTATTTCTTTAGTTCTTTTATGTACCAGGATTTGTTCTAAGTGTTCTATACGGATTATCTCATTTAATATTTCCATTTTAAGCATTCCTGGGAGGTAGCTATTATTCTCTTTTTACAGGTGAGAATCTCAAGGTTTGAATGGGTTGAATACCTCATCAAAGATCACACAGGTAATGAATGGAATCATTCTGATTCAAGTCCAGATCTTTTTGTCTCTAGAGTCCTTCTCTTTAAAACTCAGAAGATGGTTGCCATTGAGCTACACTGCTTTTTGATGCATTTAGCAGCTGCATGCTCCACTTGTTTTTCTCCTCTGTGTAGCAAAACTCTAAAAAGACACGGTTTAGCCATCTACTCACATAGTATCCTATTAATAGACTGTCAAAGAACACACCACTTTCAAGCTCAATCCTTCATTCTATGGTCAAATAAAATGCTTCTAAAAACCAAGGAGTCAAGAAAAGTGTCTGTTCTGTCTCCCACTTCATCTGTATATCGTGGATATGGAGTTCCTGGGCTAGGAGCAGTGGTGATTTTAACCATGATCACAGAGGCCTTGAAAAGAAAGGCCTATTTTATTATTAGATAGTTGATACAATAGATATTCTATAATCTACATATTTCCTAAAAATGATTTAAGGTGACTTCAAATAAAAAGAACAGATATAATGTTAAAAATCATATTAAGCCAATAATAGAAATTAATTGAAGTTTATTTAATATACAATTTGCAAATTGGGGTAAAACATTCTGAAGATGAAAGAACTTCCAAAAATTCTTATACCCCATCTTATCTACACTGCCATGGAAAAGGGCAGAACAAAACCGATACAACAGTTTGCAGTCAGGAAGGATTTCCTACGGCATTGTCTTTAAAAGCAATTAAAATAATTACTGATTTACTGTAACATAGCTCTACTGTGACCTTTGGAGCCTGTTTCTCGGAACTGCCTGCACATTGATAATTCTTCAAAAGAGCATAACGTCTAAGGCAAAGCAGTTTTTACACATTTATCTAGACCGTTGTTTGACTCAAAGGTGACCTTTAGAAACCTGTTTCTCCAAGGCTCAAGGTTCAAAAGGAACTCTCAAAGCAATACACTGGATGGGTCACCCCAATTCCATGGACCCCAAAAAATCTGGATTTCAGGAGAATTAAAACTGTTGCTCAATAATAAATCTCAAAAGAGTTACGATAAAACTCAAACCTAATATTTAAAATATAAATAAAAAGATAGGTTTCATGTACCAGAAAGGAAATGGGAATGAGAGGAAAAAAATAGTGACAGAGACGTTTAGAAAGAGCAATTGCTACAAGTGAGTGTAAAAGTTAGTTCAGACATCTCTGGAAGCCCGGCTGTGTAAGAAAATAGGATGGGCTACATCAGTGCTTCTCAAACTTGAACAGATGTTAAAATTGCTTGAGGGTCTTGTTAAAATGCAAATTCTGGTTCAGTAGGTTGAGGTGAGGCCAGAGGCTCTGCATATTTAACAATGTAGATCACACTTTCAGTGGCAAGGAACTACAGTCATAATCCAATAACAGAAAGCATATCATGATAAACTTTATTTCTATCTCTGTGTAAAGAAAGAAAACGTGTCTCTGTAGAAGGAATATTGCACCGCATGGCGTTCTTGACTGGTTTAATGAAAGGTTCAGAAAGTGTCCCTTAGCTCTGAATGTTCTTCCTCTTGTCCCCAGGTATCACTTTATTTTATAATCATTATCATGCTTTTACTTTTGTGAGGTGGTGTCTGGTATATCCAGCCATCTGGGCACCAAGAAAGATCAATGAATGCTATTCTGTGCTTCCCAAGTTGGGTAGACCTACTGTTGTCACTTTTTGGGCCTCGAAAAGAAAATAAAACTGAAAAAAGAAAACAAAAAACTTGTCTCCTTACGGTTACTTTCCCCCAAGCGTTTCAAACTGATAAAAACTCACCAATTTTGTAATCTTCTAGATATGTATATGGTTACCATTTATATAAGGAGCCTAGTTACTAACCGAAAGGTCGGTAGTTGCAACCCACCAGAGTCTCCTCTTCATGGGAGAAAAGACCTGGCCATCTGCTCCCATAAAGTTTGCAGCCTAGGAAACACTGTGGGCAGTTCTACTTTGTCCTATAAGATCTCTCTGGGATGGAGTAGACTCCATCTCAGAGAGACCCTATAGGCAAACAACAACAATCATTTACATAGCTAGAGGATTTTTACAAATCCTAAGGGCCCTGGTGGCACAGTGGTTAAGCTTTCGGCAGCTGACCCAAAGGTCGACAGTTTGACTCTTTGGAAACCCTATGGGACACTTCTACACTGTCCTACAGAGTCACTAGGAGTCTGAATCGACTTGACGGTAATGGGTTTGGCTTTTTGGGAAGGGTAACTTCCCTGCAAGCTAGCAGGACAACTTATTCTTATGGCGCTGCCATTGCCATTTGAATACCCACTAAGTTTTACCTCCACCCTCTCCAGTGACTTCCTGTGATGTCTGACTACATACAACACATGAAGCTGAAGCTCGGACCATTACAGGCATACTGTAATATAGCGCTAGCATTGGTTACTGTTGCCATCCAGTCTACTTCGACTCACAGCAACCCCATGTGACAGAGTAGAACTGCCCCATAGGGTTTTCTTGGCTGTAATCTTCATGGAAGCAGATCACCAGGTCTTTCTCCTGCAGAACTGCTGGGTGGGTTTGAACCGCCAACTTTTCGTTAGCTACCAAGCATTTAACCATTGCACCACTAGGGCTCTTACTGCTAGAATACTAATGTTAAAAGAAAAATCAAGTTGAAAATAAGTTTTTGTGAGTTTATTCAAACACAATAATGATTCTTGAATCAGGCAACAACCAAGGTGAAAATAGCTGGAAGCCCTGAAGGAAAAGAATGGAGAAAGCTTTTATGGTATAAATGTGGAAGCAAAGCAAGGTTTAAACCTGGGTGGCTAGAACTGGTACATATTTAGGTCAGGAAGCCTGGTTTTAACCAATCTGGCAACTTCTGACTGGCCATTAACCCTAGAGGGCAGTTCTGCTCTGTCCTATGGGGTCCCTATGAGTCAGAATCGACTCCATGGCAAGGGGTTTGGTTTTTTTAGGGGGGAGAGGGATTTGATTGACCATTAATAAGTTTAATTTTGGTTATAGAAGGAGTCAGGCTCTGGAGTCCTGCCAATCATAAGAATGGGTTGAATTTCTTTATCATTTATTTTTCTTTTAGATAGATGACACATTATGATTTACTGCACTTTCAGAAAGAGACACCAAAGACCAACAGAAAATAAAAAATCAAACCCGCTGCCATCAAGTAGATTCTGACTCATACCGACTCTATAGGACAGAGTCGAACCGTCCCATAGGGTTTCCAAGGCTGTGAATCTTTACAGAAGCAGACTGCTGCATCTTTTACCCATGGAGCAGCTGGTGGGTTCAACTGCTGACCTTTCGGTTAGCCACCAAGCGTTTAACCATTGTACCACCAGGGCTCCTCAGACTAACAGAATTCCTATCTTAATCTATGGGTTCTTATTTGAAAATAAAATAGAGACCAAATAACTGCTACTAGAAAGGGACCAAAACCCAAACCAAACCTGTTGTCTCCAAGTCGATTCCAACTCATGGTGACTGTATGTGTTACAGAGTAGAACTGTTCCCTAGGGCTTTCTTGGCCCTTCTTCGGTGGCACATCCAGATAGATTCGAACCAACAGCCTTTAGGTTAGTAGTCCAGTACAAACTGTTTGCACCACCCAAGAACCTCTAAAAGGACTCAATATCATGATATGTATGTGCATAGATGTTTCACAGCGTAGGTTTATAATTATAAAGTTGTCAAACACTAGGAGGCATTGGAGACCACAAATGTAGTTCATATGGTGTTTTTGAAATCAAGTCCAGATGTGCTTATTTCCCATCGCCTTTCTGGGCTATAGAATCCTGATGTAGAAAATTAATGCTTGAACTAACTCTCTGGACAACTTGGGAGTTCTAACATTGTAGAGTTGACTCTTGAGACTTAAAGTCGATGTGTGCTCACAGGACAAAATTCTTGGCACCCTAGAATCAACTGTGGACTTATTGCTATGAAGCACTGTAATGAAATGAGTTCCTTTATATGTCCTTTTGCCTTGGTTCTTTGGAAAAACAGCTTTAGAAAAATTTTCCCTTAAGCCCGGCGGAGTTACCTTTACCCTAGTTCTTTGGAGAAGCAACTTGGGGTGAGGTAATGCAGGGAAGCTCCCAGGTTGTTTTCTACCCCAGAGGGTTTGGTACTTTTGTCCAGGTTGATTGACATTTCCTGGGTAAGCTGTGAACAAGTTGATGGTTTGATACTTTTTGTCTAACCCTGAGCTGCAGTTTGCCCTATGATCCCTCTATTTTATGCACCTTGCAGGGATTGGCCAGTTAACTATATAAATTGAATGATTTGCAGTCCACCAAGGGGAGTGGTATATTTAAGATTGTGCTGGGAGGGCTGTGCCTTGAAATTGATGACCAGTTTGCTTCTATAAACAGCCAACCCCACAAAGATTTTCAGAGAGGCAAGAAGAGAGAAAAGAAGCAGAAGGAGAGAAGGCAAGGGACCTTTTAAAAGAGCTGTAATACAAGTCAAGGGCTGTAACACTGAAGAGAGTGAGAAGCCCAGGAGGGGCCCTGCCGCAGAGTGGGTAGTATCAGCAGAATGCTGCTGTTGGGAAGGCAGCTAAGAGAGCTGAGTAAGCTGCTGTTGAGTTGGGCCTGTTAGCCGTGAAGAGGCCTAAGACAGGTCTGCCCAGGTGAGACTGGCTATGCACGGCTGAAAGGAAGCTAGCATGGCAGAGAGAAGGGCCTGCTAGCATGGCCAAGGGGGGGTCTGCATGGCCAAGAGGGGTTGTTCCTGGCTGAGAGAAGTGTCTGCCTACTTAACATGGCCAAGAGGAGTTGAGAGAGATGTCATGCAGCAAAGAAGGAAAGGAGGTGCTGTCTGCTTTGGAGGAGCCTTCCAGACCTTGCCTACATGCTTCTGATCTTGATCCAAGTTGATCCTGATTCTGAGGTTTAGTCTATTACCTCAAAGTTGATTCCAATCCCCAACTGTAGCCTGTTACTTCATTAATAAACCATACAACTGTGAATATGGGTCTGTAAGTTATGGGTGGCCATTGCAGCAAATTATCAAACCCAGCAGAGAAGTGTAGGGGATGGGGGAGGACATGGGGAACCAGCTGGTATCAGAAATGGTGAAGTTGGAGGGCGGAGGTATGTCTGACCTGTACCTCATAGGAACCAGTTTTGTGCTGGTCCTGATTTTTATTGTTCCTCAGGAATAGACAATTTCTGAAGCTACTACAACAAGAGTCCAGTAACAGTTTGCTTTGATATAATTGACATATCGCCTTTCTGGATCAGTGATTCCCAAATTGGGTTGATCATCAAAACCACTTGAGGATTTTTAAAAATACAAATCTCCAGGCCCACCTCTGGATATTCTGATTTCATAAATTTGAGGTGGCTCCTGAGAATTTGAGTTTCTGTAAAACATCCCAAGTCCTAAATAATAAATAACCTCACATGTTTAGGAACTAGTGATTGAAATTAGCTTTGTGGTGACAAGCTATCACGTATAGGGACAGATTACCCAATAAGCAAGGTACATTCTGGCTTACTTGGGCTTACTTACTCATCTGTAGTGCATACTTTTACCTCTTTTTCACCACATCTTTGTCATCAATTTGTCATCATTGTGTACTACAGATGAGTAAGTAAACACAAGTAAGCCTGTGCATACCTTGTTTCCTGGTTAATCTACCACTGATCACATGAGATAATTATGAGGTAGGATGTAAGATTCCAGTTTCTGGAAACCCTGGTGGCATACTGGTTAAGAGCTACAGCTGCTAACCAAAAGGTCGGCGGTTTGAATCCACTAGGTGCTCCTTGGAAACTCTATGGGGCAGTTCTACTCTGTCCTGTAGTGTTGCTATGAGTCAGAATTAACTTGATGGCAATGGGTTTGGTTTGGTTGGTTGGTGGAGTCCAATTTCTGTGGGTTTTATTTATTTATATTTAGTGTGCTTATTAAATAAATTGATGCTATTACTTGGTACATTGGATTCAAGCAGACATTTGCCCATATTCATAATTACTTAGTGACTTTTTAGTTTCACAACCTAATATTCCTAAAATAGAATTTCCCAAATAAGAAAGCTGACCTACTGAATTTGCTTTAAATTCACTAATATATTTTAAGCAGTTAAGTGTGACTGAATGGCTTTGACCCACCTTTGCAAGCCACCCAGCCTGAAGCTGAGAACAAACCAGCGTGGCAGCTTCAGAGAAGAGTATGGCTGCCAGCGCCTTCCCACAGCTGAATTCCATTAACATGAAACCTCAAAACCACATCTGTTTTTCCTTATGAAATTCAAACAATTGCCTAACCTCTTTGCTCTTAAGTAAAGTGTTCAACAGCTCACATGACAACGCTTTGTTGTATATAACGAATTTGTTAAATTTAAACAGTTATACTAAAAGAGGAAAAGAGAGGATAAATAAATAGCTATAAAGCACCTGGTTAGGATCTTCAGAAGACTGCATTTTTTCCGTTTCTCCACAAGGTTTGCTCTATCTGTCACCACTCCTTCATTTCAGTTCCTGCAGGCAGTTAAACCATGGGGAAGGCCTGTGGATAGAAATACAGGGTGTGGAGCCTGGTGTGGCTTTCCATTTGGCTAGAGCTGAGCTAGTCAGTGGACAGGCAGAAAACAGATGTGTAAGAATCTGTGTTTAGAATAGGGATGCTTGGTAGACATAAAGACAACTCCCAAAACCCTGCAACATATCTCTATTGAAATATTGCACAGTGTGAGAATGTGTTTGTTCAAGATTCAGTTCTAGAAGTTTTGTAGGGTTGATTTAAATAAAAGCAACAAAAAACCAGGGAGAAGACTTAAGGTGATGGTGGAGAGATCCAGGAAAAAAGTCTTAATGCTTTATTGTTTTGCTCAGATTTAACCAATTATGTGCCAAAATGAGTTGGTGGTGGTGGTGGTGGTTTGCCTCGAGTCAGCTTCAACTCATGGCAACCCCACGTGGCAGAGTAGAACTGCCCCAAAGGGTTTTCACGTCCGTAATCTTTATGGGAGCAGATCTCTAGGTCCTTCTCCCGTGGAGCCGCTGGATTCAAACCACCAACCTTTCAGTTAGCAGCCAAGCGCTTAACTGCTGCACCACCAGGGCTCCTTTTCCAAGATGATCTACCTTGTCCTAATTTGGTGTATGTGTGTGTTTGTGTGTGTAGACACAGTATAAATCTAGAAAACCAAGGTGAAGTGGAAAATTTAAGAAATCGATTTAAGGGATGGGAAATCTGTAACCGCTTAAAATAAAGAAACTCAGATAATCAAAACATTACATTTTTTTAAATGACTTACATGAAAATAGTGATTATCTTCATCTTACAGTTACTTCGTTCCCATTTGTCAGCATATAAAAATGAACCCGAACATATAGGGAAAATGTACTGTATAGTCAAAATGGTTTAAAATAATCAATATTAGGTAACATCTCAGAGAATACACTTGAGGGATAGTAATAGTGATGCCTTCTTTACAAAGGTCATAAAATTTTAGAAATTTAAGTTTTGTAAACTTATATGATCTTAGTTAATATTTATTGAGCATTTTCTATGTGCCAGCCACTGTTCTACACTGCATTATAATAGGGTTATAATGCCAATTTTGTAGATGGCAACATCAGAGCACAGAGCAATTAATACTTGTAACAAAGTCAAAAACTTGTGACAGAGTTGAGACTCACTGTCCATGTTCTTACCTGTTGTCCTTGAGTTGATTCTGACTTGTGCCAACTCCACGTTTAGATCAGAGTAGAACTGCTCCAGAGCGTTTTTTTTTTTTTTTTGCCTATAATCTTTATGGAAGCAGATTGTCAGCTCTTTCTTCCGCAGAGCCACCGGATGGGTTTGAACCACAAATCTTTAGGTTAATAACTTAGTGTAAACCGTTTTCTCCACCTAGGGACCTTTTCCATGCTTTTAACCTCTCCCCATCTCTAGCCCACTACCTCTGAATTCTGTATGTAGTTCTCTGAATTCAGCACTTCATTTTAAACGTTTAAACCCAGCCAGAGTGGAAAAACAAAAAATGGGCTTGTTTTACTGCATATGCATACCCATAGCAAACCAACACTGCCTTGGCTATATTCTGTCTACACTCTATCTACTAATACTGGCGAGAAATGGGTGGTGATTTTAAAAAACTCACATATTTCTGTATGGCAAAAGTTTTCTATGAAAATGTAATTGTCAGGGAATGAATTTAACTATTTATCAAGTGAATGATTCAGAGATGGGGACGATCCAAATCACTGTGTTCTAGACTGAAATGTAAACTGACATTGACGCTCAGCATGCCTCAAATGCAAAAAGCAGAAGGGAAGATAGTTTTCCATTAGATAGACATTTCAGTCAATTAAGTCGGCTGGCTTTTTTCATTGAATTGCCTTGTTGATGTACTGTTTGTGCTGGTGTGATATAAACACAGGCTGAGTGTTAGTATATACTAATAGCTAAAAATTTACATACCCTGTTGCCGTCGAGTCGATTCCAACTCATGGTGACCCTATAGGACAGAGTAGAACTGCCCCATGGGGTTTCCAAGGAGCAGCTGGTGAATTTGAACTTCCAAACTTTTGGTTAGCAGCTGAGCTCTTAACCACTGGGTTAAAAATTTATGTAACTCTAAATGTATTGAACCACAGCAATATGAAGATGAAAAGGTCCTTATCAGCCATTGAACGCTGTTCGGTTCAGGAGCCCCCTCTAAAACACTTTATAGACTAATCTCAGTAAACACGGGAGAAGGCTGAGGCTAAGCTTGTTTAAGTAATTTTAGAAAGGGATTAGGCCTCAGAGTTCCCAGCTCAAGTAGCACACTGTTCACACTTTAATCATGTTCCCTCAGAGTGGCCTCTGCTTTACTGAAGTAGTGATTTATACAAGCAGCTAACAAATGGCATCAAAATGTGAAAGCCAAAGCTAAATGTATATAAAAGGAAATGTGGTTGGGTATTGTCAAGTCAATTCCAGCTCATAGCAACCCCATGTGACAAAGTAGAATTGCCGCATAGGATTTTCTTGGCTATAATCTTTACAAAAGCATATGGCCAGGTCTTTCTCCCACACAGCACTGTGTGAGTTCAAAACTGCCAACCTTTCAATTAGCAGCTGAGTGCTTATATCAAGATGTGGTGTCATACTTAGTTTGAATCCTAGGTTCTTCATGATCTGAAGGCAGTCCTCTCCACCTGCCTAGCAGAATGCAAACGTGTGCGCATGCACAAACACTACAGTTAACACAACTAATATCCATGCCTGGTGGTCTTGCTCCAGCACGCGCATTCAACTTGCTTATGAAATCTCAGTCTCCTTACATGATCCTCATTGCTCCTTCCACAGTGATGGTGATAGTATTTCCAGGATAATTTGAATCTATGTTTTCTTCTCAAGGCAAGAGTCGTAAGAAATAGCTGCTAACAGGTAAGGACAACAAGTAAGCCATTTCTCAAGATCCTTGGTAGGAAATACTGGGGTTGACCAGAAAAACAGTCAGCGTGGGAAGTGTCCCTGGGGCTGTGTGAACAGTGAGGACAGGTTTCAGTATACAATAGCTCAAAAGCTCTTGAAAATTCTGAATCCCTTATTCCTGATCTCCAAACTCCATCCTGCTGAAGCTATTAATGGTTTGCTAAAATTTCATTTTATTCAAGACTTATGTAATGAAAGTGATGTAGTGAAGAAACATAAGCCCTCATGCCGTTCATTGTTAGAGTCCTATCATTTAGAGTCTCTTTTAAGTTCGTGGCTTTGATTATTTGTGTTGCAAAACTACCTGTGTGGGAGTGAGGGCTTAAATTGATGTCATGTTGTGATTCTTTGTAGTCAAAGATGCTGCTGATGCTGGCGTTATTCCCTGCATTTTGCCTTTTATGCAGAACTTGAATGCGATTTTCAGCACTGTTCGCATTAGCTTGTAACATTGGGAATTAATGAAAACTTAAGCAATTGCTTCGTCTCCAGAGAAAGGCATTTTGTGGCAATCATAGCTCCTTAAGCTACATTTTCCTTAAGGTTTTTGTGGCAGTGAGGGTGTCATTAAGGACATTATTTATATGCACAGGAAGCTCATTAGGATTTAAGGTTTAAGATATTATTTGGTGCCTTCATGTTCCCTGACTCCTAAGCCTCTTTGTGGGAACAAAGTACACCACAAAGCAGGTGAGGATATTAATGTCACTCTGTCCTCAGCTACTGTGGAATCAAGGTACTGTCTGTCCCAAAGTTTTATTTCTATCTCTTGCTTGTACTCACTTCCTCTCCAGTTGTCCTTTGGACCTGAGTATTTTTAGGAGTATTTCTGTACATAATACTACAGACAATTTAGTGGTTTTCCTACTCCTGGCGGTTTCTGAAAACCTGTGGCTGTGAATTCCTCTCTCAAGGGGCTCTTTAGGTGCCTGAAATGGATTTCTCACGCTTCCCAGTCATCCTCGATCTTGACCTAACTGGGAAGTGTGCCACGGTAGATGGAAGAAGACTGGGTGTGGAAGATTGACCAATCTCTCCAATTCTGCTCACAAGAACTGTGACCTTGAGAATCCTATTTGATCCATCTCAGTTTTATTTTTTGTCTTTGGCAGTACGGAGAACGTCATACTATAGTGTGACTTAGCAAAAGACCAGACAGACATTTAGACCAATAGGGCCAGATCTTTTGCAGCAGGATTCATTGGATCTGTTTTTAGATTTTTTTTTTTTCCAGTTTCTTAAACAGCTTTATTAAGGTATAATGGACACACAATAAACTGAAAATAAACAAATAAATAATCCTTAGAAGCAAGGATGGTGTGATGAGCTGGGATGAAAAACGGGCTCGGTAGAGGGTTGTAGTTCTCAGCAATTAGTTGACATTACCCAGTGGTGTTTTTACAAGCTTTTGTTTATTTACATGGCAGTTAGGACGCAGACGAATGGGGTAAGTTTCATCATGGGGTCAGCCTCCCTCAGACCCCCATCCCAGGGAGAGTTGACCCAGGAAACCTCTTTTGCACACATAAGGCTCCAAATTTACATTGCATGTGAAAGGCCACAAGGCAAAAGGGGCTTTAGGGGTTTTATACCTAAGAGTACGTGAGAACAGGGAAAGGAAGTAAGCAGAAGGGGCCTTTGTTCAGCTGCATCTGGCCTGACCATCCTGTGGTCAAGCTTTGTTCAAACAGCATGGCAGTCCTGTGGCCATGGGTTCATGACCAGAAAGAACATTTCTTCTCCTACTACCTACAAGATGAATTACTTTAATATAATTAAGTAGTCATAGGTAGCCACAGAGGCAGAGAAAGTCACTGTGAGTTCAGAACAAGGAGGAAGCTTTCTCTGACAGGCAAAGGGGACTAGGAGAGAGAGAGACCCAATTCCCAATCTCCCTGTCAGAGAATGCTGTGAGCCCAAGGCCTCAGTTTTGGCAGCCTGGATGGAAATCATATAGGCAGATCACACTCCCAGCAAATGGCAAGACTGTGTGTCTTGCTTACTTTGGACATGTCATCAGGAAAGACCAATCCCCAGAAAAGGACATCATGTTTGGTAAAGTAGAGGGTCAGCAAGAATGAGCAAAACCCTCAATTAGATGGACGGACACAATAGCCACAACAGTGGGCTCAGACATAGCAGATTGTGAGGCTGGTACAGAACAAGGCAATACTTAGTTCTGTTACGCATACGGTGGCTGTGAACTGGAGCTGACCTGACTGCAATTAACAGCAAACTGCAAATATTAAGGTGCACAGTTTTATAAATTCGACACATCTATATACCTGTAAAACCTTAACCATAATAAAAAATAATCATCATATCTATTATGCCCAAAGTAATAAATGTGTAAATCACTCCCAAAAATTTCTTTGAGAACCTTTGTAGTCCTTCCTACCCAAAGTTTCCATACCACTCAGCCTCTTTCCCTCTCCCCACAATGTACCCAGGCAACCACTGATTTGATCTTTGCTCTCTGTAACTACAGATTCGTTTTGCTATGCTAAAATTTCATATAAATGAAATCATACAGTATGTACTCTTTTTTAAATCTCAATACATTCATTCAGCATAATTAGTTCTAGCAAGTATCAATCGTTCATTCCTTTTAGTGATTAGTAGTATTCCATTGTATGGATATACCACAATTGGTCCATTTACCTGCTAATGAACATTTCAATTATTTCCAGCTTGGGGCTATTACAAATTAACCCTTCCATGGATGATTTTTTAAAAAAATCTTTTGGTGATTCCATGTTTTTTCACTAATGGAATGGATGCTGAATCATTGTTTGTTGGCAGTTTTTTATTATTTGAAAAAATAGGGTGTCGATTGCAAGTAGACCATATCAGTACCATGTTCCATGAAGTACATCGCAAATGTGGTACATTATCAGTACCACGGTCCAGAAAGTGCATCACACTATGTAGTTACACTTGAGCCATAAACTATCTTTCTCAACTTTCCAAAAATACACACAAAATACTAAATAAACATTGCACTTGCTGCACATAAAATTGTTATCAGTTTGATTTAGAGTGGGCCGCATCAGCACCGCGTGCCATGGAGCACAGCACACAACGCGGCACATATTGGTACCGTGGCCCAGGAGGTGTGGAGAATGTGAGTGGTAGGTTTATCTACTTGTGACTATAAAATGATTATTGAGCTGCTGTGAATATTCATGTACAAGTCTTTGAATTGGTATATGCTTTCATTTTTCTGGGTAAATACATAGGGAAGACCCTTCTGTGTGAGCACACAGAATCCAATGCCCCATGAATCAGGAATCTGTCCAGTCTAGTGTGTGGGAACAAGCACGATTCCTGGCCCTGCATGACCACAGGGCACTGCTACCACTCACTGTTTTGGGTAGTTCTTTCCCTAAATTCAAGTTGTTTTCTCAGACACAGGAACTGATTTGTACCCAGCTGGCAAATAATGGGGCCCTCTGCAGATACAAATACATTTCTCTATGTATATATCTCTTTTGGCCAATACGCTGACCTCTGAACTATGTCCACCTTGGTTTCCATCTCCGAACTCTGTGTATGTTTCCCGTCCTTGTGCTGTGACCTGGAAACTCTAGGCAATGAGCTGGTACAATCATAGGGCTCACCTTACTTCTTATTTCCTATCTCTAAGGAATTCCTTTTCTTTATTGCCAGTGATGGCCAGTATCTTGAAAACCACTGTTTCATTTATTTTGTGTGTGTCTTGGTTGTTTCGAGTGGGAGGGTAAATCTAGATCGAAAGCAGAGAGCTCTAGCTTGTTACTAGAAACTTTTTCAATCGAATTTTGGGATGAGGGGATGTTTTACAGGTGATCCAGATTAATGAAGATAATTTTGTTTTATTTTATTTTAAACCATCGGAGCAAGAAGAGAAGTGGCAGGAATAAGAAGGCAAAGCTGAGTAGAAAGCATTATAATTTTCCCTTTCTATTTTTTAAGGATGTAGTTGGTTTCCTGGGTGCTGCTTTTTCAGATTAGTGACGGAATCTAAAAGGGTGTGGAGGACCTGACAGACGTGATGAAACTGAATGTAGCTACTGACTGTTTGGAAATAGACAGCATCAAGGAGGGCCTGTCAGAGACCAAAGACTTAGAAAAGTGGATAACCCCAAGCCAAACCACAGACATTCTGGAGGCCGTAAAAGAAGGACTCTGTGACTCATCACCAAATAAATGATGAAGTGACGTTCAACATCGTAACTGTATTCTCCTCCCCAGCCCCAACATGTGCTGCTGCTTTCCTCCATAGGAAAAAAATATGTAAATATTTCAAATTAATAGTTAGATAAATGTGTAAAGCATCGCAGTCATTTTGCTTGTTTGATGGCAGTGTAAAATTGGCAAATGTTCATCAAGATAGAAAATCAAATAAACAAAAAATAATCAACAATAGCAAAGCTTTCAATGATATTTTAATAGCACCAGCCCACCCACATAAACCTGCTTATTTATATCAGCATTGCACATCTTAGAAACACGTTGTGCTTGCTTTCCTTTTCCTTTTAATATTTAGACTTTCTGTCTAGCTTGTTTGCATCTGTGATTTTTTTTTCAGGTGGCTATAATTATTTGGAAACAACACAGAAGCTTCTACTCAGAAGAAAATATTCCTAGAAAATTAGAAACATGGAAATGTAACATACATTTGAAACCATTGCTTTTGGAGTGGAAATGTATTTTATGATAGAACTATTGCAGATAAATGATCTTCTCATACCAAATATATTGAATGAAAGGGAGGAACCTGAAATTCAGAGTTGAAAGTATGTTATTTGTTGAGAAAAAGTGTTCACTGTTAAATGGGTATGAGTCCATTTCATTTGTAAAGAAAAGCATTTTATTTCCAGTGGTTGGAAATCAGAAAGATAAAAAAGGAATGTTTCTATCTATGAATTCACAGATTGGTTTGAACCATTCTGTAGGCAGAAAAATAAATCATGTAAATAATAAGGTCCAAAGTGATTTGGAATGTATGAATGCATTCTTTCCGTTAACTCAACAGATTATCATGCAATAACTAAAAAGGCAACAGTAGTATGATAATTTGATTTTCCATCTTGATGAAAATTTGCGAATTTTATATATGTGTAAAACGATCTCATAAAGCTTCAGAAACTATATTAATTAAAGAGAGCATCTTGATTTTTATTATATTGGAGAGAAGGCTGGGACTGAGATAAATAGGGTTATAAAAATTTATCTGCAGCAAATCAAAGTTGTATTTAACATAAATGAGTGGTTGTACTGATAACCTGGATGGAACTGGTTAATAGTTTCCCCAAAGTTTAGGCATAGAGAGGCAAGAACTTTACATATATGATCAAGGTCACCATTTAGACTTAATTTTGATGAATTCTTGTCAGCAAGTGGAAGAACTCCAAAATTCTGTGAATATTGGTAATTCTTTATAATGGTATTCAGGCATGTGCAAAAAGATTGGCAATATTTTGATACATATATAAGCAAGACAAATATGTAACATCCAAGAGGTAGTGTGGTTTACTGAAAATACGTTGAAATGTATGTTAGCATATATACTGTGAGCCCTGGCTAAGAGATTTCAGATAATATTGAAATATTAGTGTGGTATTGAATAAATATTTCAGATATACAGATGGTTGGTGAATTAAATGGTTTTCTGACTTTGAATTCCAAATTGGAATTTATATTTCTCCAAAAAATGTTTAGCACATGTTAAATGCAAGTATTAAGGAAAATTCTTTCTGAGGAGCTGAAAAATGAAAGTACATATTTATTTCTTCAAAATTTAAATAACTCTATACTGTTTATCAACTTAGAAAAAGGGTGAATATTTCAAAACAATTTTCGACAGGGCAGAGGAGGAATTATACTTCCCTGACTCTCCTTTCTGAATCTAAATTGTTTGAGGTTTAAAAGAAGCTTCAAAAAGAAGAGTCCTAAAATTTTTAATATGTGACCAAGTACCAGATGATTTAAGAAATAGTCCGCCCTTGCTCTCACAAATCTCTTTCTATAGTAAATTATGTGTCATATTTATTACAAGCTGACCACTGTTCTAGGTGACCACTGTATTAGGTACTTCCACAGATAACACACACTGTAACAGTCCCTAGCACCAAGAAATATTCATTTGACCACCTGTTACTTGACAGCCACTGTACTAGACCTTTGGAGGTGCAAAAGATGAGTTAGACACAGCCATTGCCCATGAAGATGGTATAATATAAAATAGGAGGACAGGTAGTTACCGGTAACGCTGGAAGCAGTATCAGGTTTCTTGACTGAACCCGAGAGTAGTGAGTGAATCTTTTAAAACAAAATGAAAATAAAATGGAAGGCAAAGAAACATGGTTCTGTAAACTCAAGAAAGTTCTCAATTTTTTTCCCCCTGAGTTGTTTTGAAACAAAGATGGAAGCTACAGAATCAAGCAAAATAATGTCAGGTTGAAATGCAACAGTCTGAAAAAGCCCTGAATGTTTCTTTCACAATCAATCACTGAAAATATGAAACAAGCATAAGGCCATCTTTTAAGGCAGTAATAATTTAACTGAAATTGATCACTTAAAGAAGACAAAGTTTTACTGAGCCCAAATGTGGCTATCCACACTAGCTGAATTATCTCCAAACAAAATCCACAAAGGTAAAGGATGAAACTAAACTGATGGATTTACAACACACAGTCACATGAATCTTCAGCTGATCCCAAGACAGAGAACAGACAAGTTTACAGTACTCTAAATTGTTTAAATATCAACCTAGAAAGGAAGTTAAAGGACCAACAATTCTTTGCAACTGGAAAATAGAATTATTTAAAGAAAATTTTTAAAAAGAGGTTGTGTACTTACTATTTAAAAACAAAACAAAACAAAACCCGTTGTCATTGAGTTGATTCTGACTCATAGCGACCCTATAGGACAGAGTAGAAGGGCTCCATAGGGTTTCCAAGGTTGATTCGAAGTGCTGACATTTTGGTTAGCAGCCGACTCTTAACCACTGTGCCACCAGGGCTTTGTACTTCCTATTAGCCATTAAAAATACACAGTTAAAATGTAATTGTAAATTAATTAATGAAAAGGACATGAAATGAATATAAAGTACTGTATATGTGAAGGTGGCATTTTTCATTATTCACATAACAATGGTTATTGTTTATTTTGTTGGAAACAGCTGATTCCAAATGCTTTGGATATATTCGATATGCTTAGCTAAGGCAATTTTTAAAACTTTAAGAAAAAGATACAGAATTATACAACATGATTTTTAAAATAAACACTATTAAACATAAATTTTCTTTTAAACTACAGAGAATAGTCAATATTGGTAGGTTAATGGTAAATTCTTAGTAATGTTAGTAAAAACTAACACCTAGTAGCTTGGAGTCCCCGGGTGGTGCAAACAGTTAAGGTGCTCGCTGCTAACCAAAAGTCAACCTAGAGAAACCTAGGAAGAAAGGCTTGATAATCTACTTCTGAAAAATCAGCCATTGAAAACCGTATGGAGCACAATTTTACTCTGACACGCATGGGGTCACCAGGAGTAGGAATCGACTCATTAGCAACTGGTTTTAATCACTTTAGAATGACCCATCTCAAAGCACAGACATAGCTGATGTTTCTTTAGCATTACTCAGATAGGCCACAACCGAATCTCTGACGGGCAGGGTAAGCTTAAAGTCAAGAATTGAGATGCAAATGCTCAAGACTATTACAGATGTTTCCAGACCAAATCATATTTCTGCGAAACAATTTGATTGTTCAACTGGTAAAGACTCAAACATAAAAAGATGGTGCAAGATGTGTAAGTCAAAATCACCAAATCAAGCTTGGGGGATACATTACTCATATCTTTTAAAGATATTTTTCATAATAGTTTTTTGTAATTCTAAAGCAAAACCAAGTTTTGGATTGTTTTTTCAAAAATTCAAATCCACCTCCGCAGTACATTGGAGACTAACTATCGAGATGTGCATAAGGATATCAGAGGCCCCAGCTGGTCCTAAGACAGGCCCTCTTGTCCTTGGTTCCACCCCCTCCATATAAAGCAAAGGGATTGGTTAAGGATTGGTCAAGGCAGGAAAGAACGATTCCTGTGGGTACCAGTTGGAAGAAGCAGCAGCAGTTGCACTCAGCAAGTTTCAGACATAGCTACAACAGAACAGATAGATAAGTGGTGGTGTACACCCATTTTATCATCAAACCGAAAGGCAAAGGAATTCTAAATGCAAAAGTGAAAAACACATGCTTACTAGCCTTCTGAGCAAACTGTGTGCTAACCACGGCATATATGCCATCTCATTTAAGTTAAAATAATAAGCCCTGCCTCTTTCTAACTCTGTTTTATTATACAATACCTGTTTCTTTAAGTTCCACCATGGCAAATGTCTGCTTCATGACCAGATATCATACTGTTGAATGTTCTCTAAATGGATTTTATGATTTATCTGGAAAGACGGATCAGACCAGTCGTAACTATGTCTATGGATCGTTCATGTTGTATTTATATCCTAAGAAAACAAGATGTAGCCTTTGAATAAAATAGAGCCTTATGAAGTGAAAATTAGTCAGAATCCTAGAACAATCTCTGTGACATGGAAAGCCCTCAGAACTATGACGGCACCTCCCTCATTAGTTGTCAGAACATCACCAAGTATCATTTGGGAGGCTTTCCTCCTTTCAGGAAGAATGGTATATATATATATATATATGTATGTATGTATGTATGTATGTATGTATGTATAAAATAGCATCACTATAAAAGGTTTAGTGACATTACTTTTTTTGAAATTTTAGATTATGAGAAAGTCAGAATCTCTTTTGCCTCATCAAAATAAAAATGAATTTCAGATCTCTTTTTTCTTAAGCCTTCCTTCCTCTGCTTTGCTGAGATCTGTAGAGGCAACATCTACAGGAAGAGAGAGAGGAAAAAGAAGAAAGAGGAGCAGAAGAAAGAAGGTAGAAAGGAACAAGGGAGGGAAGGAGGGAGGAAGAGAGAGAGAGAGAGAGAAAGAGATAGAAAGAGAGAGAGAAAACCAAGCAAGCAAGCTATGTGCTATCTGGCTTCATTCTGTGTTTGAATAAGCACAGAAATGACTTCTCAAAGGGAACAGGAAACATTACCTGGCAGTTCTTACCATTTATGTCAACATATTTTGATGACATATGAACAATAGTGCATAAGATATGACCGAGAAATGCTGCACATTCAAGATTTGTATATACAATACTTCCAAATAGAACTGAATACCATTTTAGAGATTTACAATGAAAGAAGGTTTTGAAACCTTCTTCGTGCTAATATGGAATGTATAAGTATCAATTAATTCCTCAGAACGTTTTGATGAGGTAGAGTGTTAAATTCAGTCCATAACACAGTGTGGTCAACTGCCTGCCCGAGATTGCCATTCAGAACAGCAGTGAAAGCCATCCGAGGGAAAAGGAGAAATCTTATATGCCCCTCCTCCTCACTTATCGACTATCTCATTATGTGACATTTTGCATTTATGTCAATAGTAAAAAATCTACTATCTGATTATTTTGCCCATGAATGATGTATGTCCGGCAGTAATGTATGCCGAGGTGTGAGGCAAGAGTAATGCTGGCTGTGATGGTTAAGCTTATGTGTCAATCTGGCTGGGCCATGATTCTCAGTAGTTTGGCAGTTAACAAAAAAAAAAAAAAAAAAAAGCCTGCTGCCTTTGGGTCGATTCTGACTCATAGCAATCCTATAGGGCAGAGTAGAACTGCCCTATAGGGTTCCAAGGAGCGCCTGGTGGATTTGAACTGCTGATCTTTTGGTTAGTAGCCGTAGCTCTTAACTACTATGCCACCAGGGTTTCCTTGGAAGTTATGTGATGATGTAATTTGGCACTTATGTAATGCTGTAATCATCCTCCATTTTGTGATCTGATGTGATCATCCTCTGTTTTCCCATAACACTGAGTTTTGTATATTGGCGTAGTGTTTGGAAGCTAATCACGTTGCTAAATGAGGAGTGTGGATATATATACTCATTTGAAACTCAGTTTTAAACATTTGGAAACTGAAGACAGAGATAAAGGCGTTGGTTTTTGTTAAGAGTGATGGAAAAGTTTGGAAACAAATAGTGGTAAGGGTTGCACCTTATGAACATAATTAATAACACTGAATTGTACATGTAAATAATGTTGAAATGACAAATGTTTTGTTCTCTCTCTCTATATATATATACTTACCACAATAAAATATTAATAAATACAACAGTTTGTTTGTGGAGTGATTTAAACAAAGTTTATTAAACCTTTCTTGCTATGCCACAAGAATTGTATTGGTCTGATCAAAATGTACATCAGTTTTTTAATCAAGTGCATCTTAAAGAAACCTTTGTACTGTTAAAAATAAATGTATTAAGATAATTTCTGCATCTTCTAGTAAGTAGGTATTGACGACACATTCCTTTGCATTTATATTTCTTGAATTTGCATGTATTTTTTCACGTAAACAAATTATTTTGAAGTCTGTCACTCCAAAAGAAAAGTTGTTGTGTTGTTGTTGAGTGCCATCAAGTTGATTTGAACTCATAGTGATCCCATGTGACAGAGTAGAACTGCCCTATAGGGTTTTCTTGGCTGCAATCTTTAGGTAAGGAGATCTCCATGTCTTTCTTCCATGGAGCCGCTGGGTGTGTTTAAACTACCAACCTTTCCATTAGCAGACAAGCGCTTAACCATTGCACCACCAGGGCTCCTTAGAGATAGGTTATGCTTCTTTTTATTGGAAAAAGAAATATATATATATATATATATATATATATATATATATATATATATATATATATATATATACACATATATATATACACACATACGTGTATATATATGTGTATATATATATATATGTATATATATGTGTGTATATATATGTATATATATGTATATACATATGTGTATATATATGTGTATATATGTACTTATATACATATATTGTCAAAGACTAAGAACGTGTTCACTGTTAAAATAAAAGTAAGGAGGCTAATTGAAGGGATAGCAACTAGAGTGAGGAACCTGAACTGGAGAACACAAAGCAAAAATACAACATGCTCCAAAGTACAGAAAATGAGAAGGGTTTTTATATAGGGGAAGTTTAAGGAAACAGTAACCATTAGTCATACATTAGTTAATATAGACTTCCTGCCCTGGAAATAGCCAGCACAAGCATTTTGCAAAAAATGGTCTTACTTATCTTTCAAGGATAGGGGCAACTTGTGCAAAAACATTCTTTCTGAAAGGAGCTGCAGTTTTGTCTCGCCTCCTCCCCCTGCCTTCCTGAGTCAGTGCAGATTAACCGATTATTGTAAGTTCAGCTAGAATGTCTCTTATTTTTCAGGCCTGTCAGCACAACACAAAAATGGAGTTCAGCCTGTACCCTCGGTAGAAGTCTCTCCTATGCCAGGCACCTAGATTTTTGGGGCTCTTTCATAATATATAATCCTTTATATTCCCTTTCTGGCTTGATAAAGTTACAGTTTAATCACAACAATAACAAAATTTAATGATTTGGTTTTAATTTATCTATTGTTGTCACATAAAATTTTTAACTTCTGTTTTCATTGTAATGGTGTAATTAAATATGTCCACTGTCAGGAGGTATCTCAATTTCTTTTCAGAAATAAAAACAGTTTAAATAGTGGTTGCCATTGTTTTCTCACAAAAATTCAGCTTTCCCCACTCAGTGGTGTTCTATGTACATCTTTCAATAAAATCTAGATTATTTAAAATTCTAAGATAGAATTTTTTCTATGGAATTTAGATGTTTCTGTGCTCCTTGTCAAAGCAAGAAAATTCTAAAAATATTTTTTCTTTAAATGAAGTAAGAATTGCTAGATAAATAGAATCTAGCAAGTAGAATAAATGTGTCTCTCACTTATAAAGGGTACAGCTGATTTTTTTTTTTTTTTAATTCCGTCTGACAATCAGTATTTTCAACTGGAGTATTTAGTCCATTACAGTTAACATAGTAAACAGTATGTTTTGTTTATATCTATTATTTTTTTTTGTGGTGTTGAGTTACCCCTCAGAACCTTGGTGGCACAGTGGTTAAGAGCTATAGCTACTATCCAAAAAGGCAGCAGATCAAATCCACCAGCCACTTCTTGGAAACCCTGTGGGGCAGTTCTAATCTGCCCTAGTTACCCCTCCTGTTTTATTTTGTTTGTCCTCTTTCTCTTTTCTTCCTTTCTTTTGAAATCTTTTTTTTATTATTATTCTATATTTTCTCCTCTGTTAGTTTGGAAGTAATGTACTTGTTTTTATTATTTCAGTAGTTACTCTAGAAAATAAAATGTACAATTTAACTTACTAAAATTTATATTAATCAATATTTTTATCTTTCTCTTGCAAAATCCAAACTTTCTCTAGAAAATTCAACTCCATGTAGCAGTCATGGAAATATGCTTCTCAGTCTCCTGCTGCAGGAGCATAGTTGACACTCAGCTCCAGCTGCTTCCCCTCTGGACGCAATTTTGTGACAGGGACAGGCTTCCCCCAGACTGTGCTCACACTTACCGCAGACTGACCACAGTGAGGGTAGTTGTGTCAGTCCACTCTGCCCAACACAGGATTCCTCTGACAGGCAACTTTTGCTTAAAAATGCCCACTGACCTGGTTGAAACATTCTTTAACTATGTTGTAGTCTGATACTCTTTTTACCCAGTACTTGTCCTTCCTCCTCTCTTTTCGTAAGTGTCAGTCCTGCATCACGATCTAAAGACTCTCCACAGCTTCTCTACTTTCTGCATTTTAACCTTCATAGGTGATTCCCCCCAGTCAATTCCTGGCATGTCTAATGCCTTTTGCCACCTGATTCTCAAGAGCCTAAACTAAACCAATCTGTTTATTCACTTCCTGGCTTATATGGTTTTGTTGGTTGACATTTTATTTCTCTTTCTTTCTAATCCCACAAGACACAAGTATTATTCTTTTATTCAACCAAGGTTAATTTAGGTAAAACCAATATTTACTGCTTTCTTGCATCTCAGTCTTTCCATTTGGAGTAATTTTCCTTCTGCAAGAATATTCTTAGGATTTATTAGTGTTCTCCAATCTTTGCATCAGAATTTTTAATCCTTCTGAATTTCTGGTGTTATATAACCTTACATCTTTCACCCTTATTTATATTCTTGTCACTTTGACTCACTATGGCATTCTAGATAGTTTTGTCTGACCTACCTTTCAGCTCATGAATTTTCTTTTTACGTGTTTCAAAATCACTAATATTATCAACCATTTTGTTTTTAATATTAATTATATTTTTCATTTTTAGAATTTCCATTTTGTTTAACAAATTTTTGGTGATCTTTACTTATAGATAAATGTTCCTTGCTGCATTTCTAAGCTTGCTTTTAGTTTGTGAATGCAGTGAGAATATTTCTCTCTCTCTCTTTTTATTTTTGATACTGCTAATATTAAGTCTTTGGGGTCTGTTACCATTTTTGTTTTTTTCTGCTGCTTCTCGCACATGGTGCTTTGGTTTCTTGTAAGTTCACAGCTTGAATTTTTTGTTTTTGTTTTTGACAACTCAAGAGATGTTAGTTTGGACTGTATACACAGTAGAAGGATTGTTAGTGATTACAAATTTCCAGGAATGGCTGACCTCTCCATTAGCGCTGTTCAATGTCAAAGGACATTTCCTTCCTTCCCACAAGACCACCATACCTAAGCTCAAGTTCATAGCATTTAGAATATGCCCTCAGTACAGAAGCAGTCTTAGAACTATGCTTACCTGTCTGTGTACTCACTTGCATTTAGATTTTGGCTCAATAATTTCTTAATATATTGACAGTTCTTCAATACTTTTAAAATGGATTTTATAAAATATTTTTATCTACTTTCAGGGAGTGTACTTTGCCTAATAAGCTAGCTGATCATATGATTGGAGAGGGAATTTATAGTACAGAGTATTAAAAGTAATATAGAAATAACTAAGTTTAGAATAGCGTGCCATGACAATTTTTATAAACATCACACATTAATTTTCTAGCTGCATGAAAATATTTGGTGTAGGCCACATTGAGATTAGCAAACAAAAGAGATGTGCTGTTTTTAGTTGTCTTACCAATCACAGTACTGAAATTTATGAGCACACAATTTAGTATTTAGATAATAAAAACATAAAATACCTATACCGTTGTTTGTTTGCATCGGACAGAGCCATAAATTATATTAAAAGGGAAAACTCTTTATACTGTAGCAAATATTCCAATTTTTTGAACCGGCACAATTGAGACATGGAAATATTGAATTGCATGTCCCAGGTACCTAACAAAAGAACTACTGACAAACTCAAAACCTAAGCTCTGGATGCACCATGCAATATGTTTAAATAAGCAGATCTTTAAGCAAAACTTTGAATATTGATATGGACCCTCCCATAACAGTAATTACAATAAAACTTGGCTAAAGCCAGAACCTGTGTATGGCAGAAACCTGAAGAGAAGAAAAACTCAAATATTTTTCCGTAACAGAGAGCAATAGAAAAGTGGTCAGGCTGCGCCCTGTCAAAGGCAGAAAACTTGCGAAACCAGAAAAACCAAGCAGTCCACTGAGTTCCGGCTCTCACAGATTTCACTGCATGAGATTCTGCATAAAACCTAAAAAAAAAAACAAAAAACAAAAAACCCATTGCCGTGGAGTCCATTCCAACTCATAGCAACCCTATAGGACAGAGTAGAACTGCCCCATAGGGTTTCCAAGGAATGGCTGGTGGATTGAAACTGCCAACCTTTTGGTTAGCAGCAATAGCTCTTAACTGCACAGGTTCACTATATCTAGATACTAACATGAAAGAGTTAGCCTAAGTCAGTAGGAGATAAACAAACAAATGTTGATTGGGCAAATTATACTTAACAGACAATAAAGGAGGTTGAGCTGGGCTTTATTCTACCTTGGGACAGTCATAATCATAATTTGCAAGTGATTGGGCTTTATCTAGAAAATGAATCTCAACAGAACAAGGTTACTATCAATTTAATAAGGAAAACATAACCTATTAGGAAGAGGTAAAATAGCAGAGGACACCGTCCAGGAAATAGAAGACAGATTATTTGTTTGATCTAGTTGTAAGACTATTTATTTTAACTTTACAGTCCACTGTACATTGCCCTGGAGTGTGGTGGGAAAACATAGTTCCATCTCTATTTTTGAATTTGTTCTTGCCAGTCTTCTTTCTTCTCTTGCTCAGGATTGTATCCGCATTGACATTTTGGATCTACTGATATTCTGACCTCTACCTACATTTTAATTTATTCAGTCATTCATCCATTCAAGAGATAGTTATTGAGAAAATACTATGTGTCTCATACTCTCTTGGAGCTAGGGATCTCTCATCTAATGGTTAAGAAGACAGAGCCAGACCCTGCTAAATGAGCTTATTTTATAATATAAGAAGAAAAAAATAAACATAGAAGGTAGTAGATGAGTATATAATGCCGGAGAGTGAAAAAAGTGTTAATAAAGAAGATAAAACACAGCTCTGTTAGCCAGAGTTGCGGAGACAATATCATGAGGGCCTGTGGATTTAGGTACAGGAATCAAGGAAAGTTTCTTTGAAGATGAAACATTTGGGCTGAGATCTTAGTGATATGGAGAAGGCAGCCATGCAGGAACTAATTTAGATTAAATGGAAATTACTTGGCCTTCTGAACCGGCACATAGTACATACCTCATTTCCTCTCTAACCCAGTAGACCATATTTCTCTGTTCCCCTTAATTCAAAGGAGAAAAAAGAACACCCAGGGGAAAAAATTGTTAAGAATAAACTGGGGAAAAGGCAAAAATTAATGTCTACATGCAAGTGCCAGTAGATGTGTTAAAATCTTACAGGATGGCGTGCGTAGATAAGGAAAAGGAATCTGAGAAAATCTTAAAAGAGAGACACAAGCATTTTTGTTTTTAGGAATCCTGTGTGGATAAGTGGAGCCCTGGTGGCATAGTGGTTAAGAGCTCAGCTGCAAACCAAAAGGTCAGCAGTTCGAATCCACTAGCTGCTCCTTGGAAACACTGTGGGGGCAGTTCTACTCTGTCTTATAACGTCACTATGAGTTGGAATCAACAGGATGGCAATCGGTTATGTGGATAAGTAAAGGAACTGAAATTGTTAACCTTGTAAACAGAGCATTGAAGTGCGCTGTGAAGCATATGCAATGCTCTTATGCAGAGGATGATGGCCAGGTATTCTTTTTATCTCTAGAGATATTTATGTTTGCAGTGGTGCGGGAGGTTTGATAGGTCTGGGGAGAAATATCCTAACTAGACACTTCCTACAGACTTTTACAAACAAAAATACCTAAATCTCTCTTTAAATGTTTCCAGATTCCTTTTCCATCCAAAACTTGCGGCTACGTACTAGAATAATGAACTCTGGATTACAGTCAAAAGTTGTGAAGTTTTCTATGACATTTTTAAGGCTGAGGACAGAGCCTTTCTGAGAGATAACCACTGCTAATAAATAGCACTTTCAGGTCCCACACACCCCCCCACCCACCCACCCACCCACACAAACACACACACACACACACACACACACACATATATATAACTCAAGATCTCTGAAATCCAGATATAGCCAAAAAATACTCACCTATAGAAGAGGAGTCACTCTGAGAGGAAATCTCAGCAAGTGGATCAAAGAACAAACTGAGAAACTGAGGGAAGGCTTCACAGATACCCATTTACAAGTGAGGCTAGAAAAGACAATGGGGATCCACTAAAGGCCACAGGATGATTAGAGGGCACAAGGATGACCTAAGACCTTGAGGTCCTCAGAAATGCCTGACAAAATTCACTTTTTGAAGGACAGAGATCTAGCTTGAGAAAAAAAAAATGATGGGGAAGAGAATCCACATTTATCAAGGATGTAAAATCAGAGATAAAAAGAGGGAGAAAGGTCCCAGGCTAGTGAGTCTGGAGGTCTTAAAAGAGGTAGACTGGAAGAGTAGAGGTGGATACATGCAAAGACCATTTTTTGTTTTGTTTTTTAAAAGCATTGACACAAACAATAGAGGTGGGTCCCCTCCACCATTGACGCTGGGATAGCTGTGCTGGCCCAGTTGCACGCCAACACAAGAAACTCATCCTAAAAGTACAAAAAAAAAAAATTGCCCTCAAACCCCTCACAAAGCTATTGTAAGAGAAAATGGACTGAATCACGTATTGACAGATAATGAAGATATACCAAAAAATGTGGCTACAGAGCAAATAAAAACTGGAATCTAATAGTGCAAAATAAGCTTAAAGAAGTTAAGAAAAATACAAAAGGTTTGGAAGAATAATATTAATTAAAGAAAAGAAAAATCTCAGAAATAAGATTATTAAACAAGACGTATGTAAGAAGGGCTGATAGCTCAGGAAAGACTTAGGAGGGGAAAGAAGATGACCAAAAAAAGGAATTGCATTCATCGGTGAGTACGGAATCACCCCAAACAAACAACAAGAAAAACAAAAACAGTAGCTTAGAAAAACTCAGAGCCTATTTCCTTCCAGTGAGAAGTCTGGAAGGAGGGAAACCAAGGCTGTGTGGCACCCCCAACAGAAACCTAGAATTTTAAAGAAAAATTTTTGCTCCATTAGCCTTACTAAGGGATTGTCATCCTCAAGGTCACAGTATGACTACTGGTGCTTCAGCTGCTGTACCTTTATTATAGGTTGACTTGAGGGGAAGAGGAGCCCTGGTGGCTCCACATTAAGTGCTCTACTGCTAACCAAAAGGTTGGTGGTTCAAACCCACCCAGCCGCTGAGTGGGAGAAAGATGTGGTGATCTGCTTCTGTAAAGATTACAACCTAGGAAACCCTATGGGGCAGTTCTACTCTGTCACGTGGGGTCACTATGAGTCGAAAATCGACTTGACAGGACCTAATAACAACAACAACCCAGGGGAAGGAGGGGTAAAGGGGTCCATTCTAGCTGAATGTTACATTTTAAAAAAAGTTTTCCCTGAAGACCAAGCCAACTTGTACTTGCTTCTTACTGACCAGATCTTAGTCATTTAACAACTCTACCTACCAGGAGATCTGGGAATGTCTTTCTTCAATTGAGCACATTGCTGTCATACCCCAGAAATCAGAGTTCTATTAATAAAAAAGAGACAGAGTGGATAGGCAATTAGGAGTCTGCCTCAAATCTCAATAAATGTCAACTTCTCCCTCTGGTGATAATTACAGAGTAGCAGGTACCAAATCTAGAACCTCTTTATTTTTTGTACTTGTGTTGGAAACCACAATTGTATCACAAATTTCCCAAACACGTAGAGTAGCATTGAGCAGAGTTGGCATATGAATGTGCAGTGAATTTGAACTTGGATACTCAGCTGGAATCAGGTTTTGCTCCGTGCTCTCTGCCTAAAGTTCATTTTATCTCATCCTTAGCTTCCTAAGGCAGAGAAACAAAAGTGAACATATCTCTACACGTCTCCACTAGTTGTAGGACTGATGCCTAGAGAAACTTTCTTCAGGTAGCAAGTAGACTGAGCAGCAATATATTGCTCAAAAGACCAGTCAATATGCTATATAAATGAAAGGAATTATGCAAGACAAAAAGATGTCCAAATCCCACCTCCTTGATCTTCAGGAGCTTATAGTTTACTGACAGAGGCAAATATATACACAATAATGCAAAATCGACCATGATAAAGCTATCATTTGAATGCAATAAATTTCTGTCTTCATATCCAATTGGCAAAAGTGGAACTGGTACATTTCTTTTGTTTCTTTTCTCAAAAATAAAAAAAAGAAATTGATGTCTTTAGCAAGAATTGATCTTTCTATGAGGGTCATATTGACACATTTATCCCTGCAAGTAACAATGGGGTGGATTGTTCAGAAGACAACTCAAGTGACATGATTTGGTTCTTGGAATATTTCTGCAGATGTATTTCAATAAGAGTAAGACCTTTCCTTTCATCGAGCTAACTTTTGATTCTAGTATTCTAGAATATGAATCTAGTTATCCCAGTCATCCTCCAATCATTTCAGATATGGTTGCCTTTGGCAATTTAGTCCTTTACATAACCATTATGAGTCCTTGACTATGTGTTATAATGAAGCACCTTAAATAAACCAAAAACCAAACCCACTGCAGTTGAATTAATTCCAACTCACAACGACCCTATAGGACAGAGTAGAGCTGCCCCACAGGGTTTCCAAGACTGTAAATCTTTACAGAAGCAGACTGCCACATCTTTCTCCTGTGGAGTGGCTGGTGAGTTCAAACCACTGACCTTTTGGTTAGTGACAGAGCACTTGGTAAGCACTGCAACACCAAGGCTGCCTTGCACCTTAAATAGGACTCTGCCAATAATGTTCCTACTGAGTCTTAATTTATTTCTTCTTCGATTTTTAGCTCAACAACTAAATTAAAAGTTTTTTCCATATGTCTTCAGTGTTATTACAAATCTAAATGAATCATCCTATGTTGTGTGTAATTTTCACGTTATAATTGGAAGAAAATATCTATTGCTGTGATTCAAAGATTAATTGGACTGGGATAAAAAATATTTCCCAAAGAGTAATCTTTGAGATGTGTTCTTGTGTGTGTATTCCAGCCATATGAGTGTCTTACTAGAGAGAGCATTTATCCACTGTTAACGGTATCTTATACCTTACCTAAAATAAAAAAACATTGCTGTTGAGTCTATTCCAACTCATAGTGACCCTACAGGACAGAGCAGAACTGCCCGATAGGGTTTCCAAAGCTGTAATCTTTACGGAAGCAGACTGCCACATCTTTCTCCTGTGGAATAGCTGGTGGTTTCAAACTTCTGACCTTTCAGTTAGCAGCCAAGCCCTTAAATCACTGCACCATAGGACTCCTCTTACCTCAAATAGTCACCACCAAATAAGAATGACATCAGTCTAATTAGGATGTAAACTGTGACCAAAGTAAATGCCGTATCTTGTCTTAACTGTTAGAGACATGAACTATATGGCCTCTATTCAACTGTCTACATCGACATAATAGAAGACTGTAGTTTCCTCAGACCGTGCCTTATTGACACACATAAAAGAGTTCTCAGAGCTTACAGCAGCTACACAAAGACAAAAGACTCTAATATTGAGCTTTTCCTTAGCTAACAAGCACTACCATTGAGGGATGAAAGAGGCCTGACTGCCCTCCCAGTTGGATCATAACAAATGGATCTCTGTTTCTTAAAAAGTACAATAATGCCTCAGTTATTATGAACTATCCAAACCACAGATGAGCAAGTTCACATAACAGAATTCTCTAAATAACCTATTTAACTTTTTTTTGCTAGAAATAGACACAAGATAAAACTGTACTATCCTTCTCAGCTTGAGGACTAAGGTGCGCCTGACCGAAGCCATGGTATTTTCAATCGCCTTGTATGAATGCAAAATCTCGGCAATGAATAAGGAAGACTGAAGAAGAATAGATGCCTTTGAGTTATGGTGTTGGCGAATAATATTGACTTTGTTATGGACTGCCAGAAGACTGAACAAATCTGTCTTAGAAAAAGTACAGCTAGAATGCTCCTTAGAAGTGAGAATGGTGAGATTTCATCCATGAACTTTGGACATGTTATTAGGAGGGACCAGTCCCTGGAGAAGGACATCATGCTTGGTAAAGTAGAGGATCTGTGAAAAAGAGGAGGACCCTTGATGAAATGGATTAACACAGTGGCTGCAACAATGGGCTCAAACATAGCCAAGATTGTGAGCATGGAGCAAGACTGGGCTGTTTCTTTCTGTTGTACATAGGGTTGCTATGAATCAGAACTGACGATGATACCTAAAAACAACATACTTCTCAGCAGTTTCTTAAGCAGAACACAGGGAATATCCTTGTGCATTTGTGAATGTAATGAGACTGGATTACACTGGAAGACAAAATGTCTTGGGGACTAGTAATGTGTTTAGAGCATCTGCCCGTTTTCTGTAGAGTTGAGACTGGAAGACAGTCTATGCAGAGGAATCAGACTCCCACTAAAAAGAGCTAACAGAGAATTTCTCTTGATATTGAGCACGCTGAGTAACTGTTAATTAGCCCCAAAGATTTGAAAGCACTTTTTCAGGCACTAGTGCTGAGTAGTAGGGGTCAAGGACAAAGAAGAAAAAGGCATGATCCCTGCCCCTAGAGCAATGTAATATATAGTGTTATTGTTGTTGTTGTTAGGTGCCATCGAGTCAATTTCAACTCATAGCAGCCCCATGTGTCAAAGTAGAAATGTCTCATAAGGTTTTCTTGGCTGTAATCATTGCCAGGAAGCAGATTGCCAGTTCTGTCTCTCAAAGAGCCACTGGTATTGTTTGAAACCTCCAGCCTTTTGGTTAGCAGTCATGCTCTTAAACATTTGCACCATCAGGGTTCTTAACATATAGTAGCAGGAGAATCGAATATGTACAAAGGATGGAAAAAAGTTAGAAACAAAAGGAAACATCAACATAAGATCTAAATATAGAATTGTGTTGAGGTGTATGTTTTAATTCCTATCCCAGTGGCACCATCAATGTTAATGCTTTTAGATGCAGGTGGATGGGTCTTGAACTGAAGCTTCTAAAACCTTCCCAAAGGATGTTTAACCTCAAAGCACAGAAGAGGCTGAATCTGCAGGTGAGGGCCAAATAGCTCCCATTTCTGTTGCTATGACACTCAGGGGAGAAGGCTGGGGAGGATGGAGGGGCCATCAACTAGGCAGTAAGTCAGCTGCGTGCTTCCTCTATTTCTTTCTTCACCGCTGTCCTAGTTTCTAGCCACTGTGACTCTTGTTCTGTCTCCTCTTTGTTCACATTGTTTTCTGTTTCCTTTTATTTTCCATCTGTCTCCTCTGACCCATTTCTTTTCCCTCTCTTTGTAGGTAGGTCTGTTTTGACAATGAGAATCTTGATTTTTCAGAGAGCTTGAAGGCCAACAGAAGAGTCTCTTGTATTATTTCCTCTTTTTTCACATTGTTTTCTGTTTCCTTTTATTTTCCATCTGTCTCCTCTGACCCATTTCTTTTCCTTCTCCTTGTAGGTAGGTTTGCTTTCACAATGAGAATCTTGATTTTTCAGAGAACTTGAAGGCCACCGGAAGAGCTTCTGTCTTCCCATCGCATAACATTAGTCATAATGTTATGACATTTTTGTCTCCATTTACACCCAGAGTTTTTCTTTTCCCCCAAGACCTAAGAGCAAATACCTGGTTTTAGCACACTGAATGTTTGACTTTGCAGGAGGCTGTCCTGTGAAGAGTGGCTTAATTTCCATTAACAATAATTAAATTCTATAAATAGTAATTAAATCCTAATTAATTTCTATTTCAAAACAAGGGAAGAGAGAGAAAAAAGGGAAGATGTACTTTAAACATGAGACAAAAGCTAGCTGTATTTTAAACTTGAGAGAAAAGTTAGTTCACAGATAAATCTATGCACTTTTTTACTTATTAAAATATTTACTTTTTCTGAAGATTAAAGTACCATGTCATTTTAAAATATTTTAATAAGAAAACAAAGCAGAAAAATTCACTAATGATGCCACTATTAAAAATCAAGTGTATTTTTCTTTCAGTCTTTTTCTATGATTTTCTGATTAGCTATGCATCCCATTTTTATATAACTAGGATAAAACAGCCAATATTTTGAATTTGGCCTTTTTTAACAGCTTTATTGTGGTATAATAGACATACAGTAAGCTACCTTTGTTAAAGGTGCTATTACATATTCACATTACATACATTATGTACATATTTAATGTTACATATTAAAACAGTTTCATGTTTTGACAAGTAAATAAACCATCAAGACAATCAACATACACATCATCTCTTAAAATTTCATGCTCCTTGTTATCCCTCCCATTGGATCCTCCTAACCACTAACCCCAAGGCAACAACTGACCTGCTTTTTGTTACTTGTTGCTATAAATTAGCTTACATTTTCTAGAATTTCATATAAATAGAATTAGACAGTATGCATCCTTTTTTTTTTTTTTTTTGAGTCTTGGCTCAGATGTTCTAGTAGGTATGTAGTGTTATCTTGTTTTGGTTTTCAAACAAATACAGATACGTTTTTGTTTTCATTTTAATTCAGTTCCAAATACTCTCTAATTTTCCTATTGATATCTTCACTGATCCACATAGTATTTAGAAGAATGTTATTTAGTTTCCAAATATTTGAGGATATTAAAGATCTGTGTCTTTAATGGACTCATTTAATTTCATTTTGGTCAGAGAACATACATTATATGTGATTGCTTTAGGATTTATTGAGATATGCTTTATGACTCTGAATATGGTCTATCTTGATAAATAATTGATGAATATCTACGCATATGTTTCATTGTTGGGTCAAGCAGTTTTTAGTTGTCATTTAGGCAACTGAGAGTATTTTTTCAAGTCTTCTATATCTGTGATGATTTTCTATTAGTTCTATGAATTATTGAGATAGAAGTTTGGAAATCTTTGACTATAATTGTGAATTTATCTATTTTTTCTTTGTATGACTTAAAGCTCTGTTACTAGGTGCATGAATGTTTAGGGTCGTTATATCTTTTTAATGAATTGACCCCCTTCATCATTACAAACACCTTCTTTATACTTGGTAATATTCTTTGTTCTTAAATATACTTTTATGTTTATATCGTCATTCAGGCGTGCTTTCTTTAGGTCTGTGTTAATACAGTATATCTGTCTGCCCTGCCTTTCCGAAACTCCAAACTTGGTTTCTTCAACTCAAAGAAACCTCCAGGTCTGCCTGGGTTCCCCCTCTCTAAGCCACAGCCTGAAAACTTTTCCAGGTAGTAAGCTGGAGAAATAATAGGACTCACCTTATTTACTTCCCATCTCTCAAAAATCATTTTTTATTTCATGTTACTGTGTGTCTTGAGCGTCACTGTTTTATATACTTTGTTAATATAGTTTAGTTATTAATATAGTGATGCTTATAAGTTGTTTTTATAAACTTGATCTTATAATGTTCTACCTATCTCGTTAAAAATTTCTTAAAAACATATTTTAAATTGATTTATAATATTTTACTATGTGGATGCAGCATATATATTTTTAAATTTTGCTCTTATAAATAATGCTTCCATGGATTTTTTGTTTTGTTTTGTTTTTACTATATCTTTATTGGCATGGGATTCTTTATGTATAATAGAGTCTTAGAAATGCAATAACTGGTTCAAAAGGATTGAACAACTGAAGTTCCATTTACTTACTTCTGAATTTATTTTAGAAGAGTTATAACAACAGAAAAAGTATGTATTAAATATGATTTATTTGCAAATAATTTATTTACAAAAATATTAAATTGACAAAAAAAATTTGCTTTTCACCATAATAAAATATTGCAAATCACCAGCTTATTGCCATATATACTTATTCATCTACAAGTATTTTATAAGTTTTAAAATACTTTATAGCATTTTGTCATTTCCCTTCCATGAATTCTTTAGTCTCACTCTGGCCCTACTCTGACTTAAATATATGTCTTTTTTTTTAAATTGACTAGACCTTTTTTTCAGAGTGAACCTTTCTTTAGTTTATTTAATCTGTCTCTACTTTCCAACTTGCTTTTAAAGGTAAATGTTTAAAATGTATGTGTGTCTTTCCTAAAAAAAAAGTGAACTTTACTGGAAAATGTGTGTATTTTTAAGAGTAATTATCTTAATGTCTTTAAAACATTAGCAAAGAAAAGAAGTCAGATTAATTCAAATAATGCATCTTCACTGAATATTCCCAATAACAATTCTGTAGGTGTACCAGAATCTAGGCTTTTCCTGAACTAGAATTTAGACATGTATGAATTTTCAGTTTTCTGATGAGAAAAGTCACATAAGGGTTTGTAACTGGATAAACGTAAGTGTTAATCTTGGTATTGGGGTGAGAGGGGAAGGACATAAGGGATGGGGATAACAAAATGGTATCTTTCTCAGTTACGTTCTTCCCGCCTTCTCTTTTCCTTTCGCCCCATAATAAATGTCAGTGTATGCTGTTGAATTAATAATACCATCTCATTTCTGAGGCTAGGAAAATTGGGCTACCAAGTTAACCAAAATTAGTTCAGATGATTTATTCAACAATATTTGACAATTACTCTGTGCCCAGCACTGTTCTAGGTATTAAATATATGGTGGTGAAAAAAAGGAATGGATTTTCCTGAATTTTAAGTCAAGAGACAAGGATTAGCAAAAACACTTAAATATCCTACTAATTATTAATGAAAAGAACAAGTGGTTTATATGAAAACAACAGAGGTAACTTAATTCAGATTGAGGGATAGAAGAAGGGTCACTTCAAGAAAAGAACTTTAAGCTGACCTCTGAAGAGGGTGGGAATTTGCCAAGAACAAGTGGAAGTAAGGGTATTCCAGGCAGAAGGAAAGGAATGAATGAAGATACTGATGCAAAACTAAAAGCTTGACATATTCAAAGAATTAGAGGACAACATGGTTGGAGTATAATCAAGAACCATGAGATAAGGTTGGAAAGAAAGCAGGCATAAGAACATTGTAGGGTGTCTTCAAAACTTGGAATTTTATTTTAAGTGCAGTGGGTTAAAGTTGTTGTTGTTAGGTGCTGTTGAGTCTGTTCTGACTTATAGCGACCCTACATACCAAAGAACGTAACAGTACCCAGTCCTGCACCATCCTCACAATCGTTGGTATGCTTGAGCCCATTGTTGCAGCCACTGTGTCAATCCATCTCATTGAGGGTCTTCCACTTTTTCTTTGACCCTCTACTTTACCCAGCATGATGTCCTTCTCCAGGTCCCTCCTGATAATGCATCCAAAGTACGTGAGACGTAGTCTTGCCATCTTTGTTTTTTAGGAAGATTCTGGTTGTACTTCTTCCAAGACAGTTTTGTTTGTTTTTTTGGCAGTCCATGGTATATTTAATATTCTTTACGAACACCACAATTCAAAGGCATCAATTCTTCTTCGGTCTTCCTTATTCATCATCCAGCTTTCACATGCATATTAAGCGATTGAAAATACCATGTTTGAGTCAGGTGCACCTTAGTCTTTAAGGTGACTTTGCTTTCCAACACTTTAAAGAGGTCTTTTGTAGCAGATTTGCCCAATGCAATGCGTCTTTTGATTTCTTGACTGCTGCTTCCATGGGGATTTATTGTGTACATCTGAGTACAATGAAATCTTTGACAACATCAACTTCTCTCCCTTTATCATGATGATACTTTTTGGTCCAGTTGTGAGGATTTTTGTTTTATTTATGTTTAGGTGTAGTCCATACTGAAGGCAGTGGTCTTTGATCTTCATCAGCAAGTGCTTCAAGTCCTCTTCACTTTCTGCAAGCAAGGTTGTGTCATCCGCATAACGAAGGTTGTTAACGAGTCCTTTTCCAATCCTAATGCCGCTTTCTTCTTCATATAAGCCAGCTTCTCAGATTGTTTGCTCAGCATACAGATTGAATAGGTGTGGTGAAAGGATACAACCCTGATGCACACCCTTCCTGACTGTAAACCACACAGTATCCCCTTGCTCTGTTCTAACAACTGCCTCCTGGTCTATCTACAGGCTCCTCATGAGCACAATTAAGTGTTCTGGAATTCCCATTCTTTACAATGTTATCCATAATTTGTTATGATCCACACAGTTGAATGCCTTTGTTAGTCAATAAAACACAGGTAAACCTCTTCCTGGTATTCTCTGCTTTCAGTCAGGATCCATCTGATATCAGCAATGATATCCCTAGTTCCACGTCCTCTTCTGAATCCAGCTGGAATTTCTGGTAGTTCCCTGTCAATATACTGCCACAGCTGCTTTTGAGTGATCTTCAGCAAAATTTTACTTGCATAAAGAACTAAGGAAATCAAGATAAGAGAGTGACTTAGAATAGAGTGGTGGCAGTTGAGGTGTGGATAAGTGTACAGATTCCAGATATACCTTTGAGGAAGCAGCATTATGATGCTTCCCTCTTGTATTTATTTATTTATTTTAATTTCATATGAGAAGTGAAAGGAGACAAAGGGAAATCTCAAAGATCTTTCAGGTTCTGGTTCAAGTAGCTGGGTGGTTTGATGCTAATTATTTATAAGAGGAAGACCACAGTAAAGTTAGGTTTGACTCAAAGATTAAGAGCTTAGTTTTAGATATATTAAGAAATTTAAGTTACCTATTAGATGTAAAATACATATCCCAGGTTGTTAATCTGCATCCCTGGTGGTGTAGTAGTTAAGTGTTTGGTTGCTATACAAAAGGTGTGCAGTTCGAGCTGATACCAAAACCAGTCAAAGACGCCACAAAAAAAGAAAATTACAGACCAATATCACTCATGAATATAGATGCAAAAATTCTGAACAAAATTATAACCAGTAAAATTTAGCATTATATCAAAAAAAATAATACACCACGACCAAGTAGGATTCATACCAGGTATGCAAGGATGGTTCAACATTAGAAAATCAATCAACGTAATCCACCACAAAAATAAAAGGAAAGAAAAGAATTACATAATCATCTCAATTGACGCAGAAAAGGCATTTGACAAAGTCCAACACCCATTCCTGATGAAAACTCTCAATAATATAGGTATAGAAGAGAAATTTCTCAACATAATAAAGGGCATCTATGCAAAATCAATGGCCAACATCATTCTTAATGGAGAGAGGCTGAAAACATTCCCTTTGAGAACAGGAACAAGACAAGGATGCCCTTCATCACCACTCCTATTTAACATTGTGCTGGAAGTTCTAGCCAGAGCAATAAGGCAAGACAAAGAAATAAAGGGCATCCAAATTGGTAAAGAAGAAGTTAAACTGTCCCTGTTTGCGCATGTTATGATACTATACACAGAAAACCCTAAAGACTCCATGAGAAATCTACTGGAACTAATAGAAAGATTCAGCAGAGTAGCAGGATACAGATAAACATTCAAAAATCAGTTGGATTCCTATACACCAATAAGAAGAACAATGAAAAGGAAATCAGGAAAACAATTCCATTTATAATAGCCCCTAAAAAGATAAAATACTTAGGAATAAATCTGACCAGGGATGTAAAAGACCTATACAAAGAAAACTACAAAACACTACTGCAAGAAACCCAAAGGGATCTATATAAATGGAAAAACATACCATGCTCATGGATAGGCAGACTCAACATTGTGAAAATGACAATTCTACCCAAAGCAATTTACAAATACAATGCAATCCCGATCCAAATACCAACAACATTCTTCAAAGAGATGGGAAAACTAATCATTAACTTTATATGGAAAGGGAAGAAGCCCCGAATAAGTAAAGCGCTACTGAAGAAGAAGAATAAAGTAGGAGGACTCACACTACCTGACCTCAGAACCTACTATACAGCTACGGTAGTCAAAACAGCCTGGTACTGGTACAAGGACAGACACGTTGACCAATGGAACTGAACTGAGAACCCAGATGTAAGTCCATCCACCTACGGCCACCTGATCTTCAACAAGGGCCAAAAGTCCATCAAATGGGGAAAAGAGAGTCTTTTTAACAAATGGTGCTAGCAAAACTGGATATCCATCTGCAAAAAACTGAAACAGGACCCATACCCCACCCCATAAACAAAAACTAATTCAAAATGGATCAAAGACCTAAATATAAAGCCAAAAACTATAAAGTTCATAGAAGAAAAAATAGGACGAATGCTACAGGCCCTAATACATGGCATTAACAGGATACTAACCATAATCATCAACACACAAACCCCAGAAGATAAGCTAGATAACTGGGATCTTCTAAAAATCAAACACCTATGCTCTTCAAAAGACTTCATCAAAAGACTAAAAAGAGAACCTACAGACTGGGAAAAAATTTTTGGGCAGTACAAGTCAGACAAAGGTCTAATCTCCATAATCTACAAGAATATCCAACACCTCTACAACAAAAAGACAAATAATCCTACCAAAAAATGGGCAAAGGAAATGAACAGACCCCTCACCAAAGAAGACATTCAAGCAGCCAACAACACATGAGGAAATGCTCACTATCACTAGCCATTAGAGAAATGCAAATTAAAAGCACAATGAGATACATCTCACCCTGGCATTACTGGCATGAATCAAAAACACTGGAAATAACAAATGTTGGAGAGGCTGTGGGGACACCAGATCTCTTATGCACTGCTGGTGAGAATGCAAAATGATACAAATATTTTGGAAAATGATACGGCACTTCCTTAGAACGCTAGGAATAGAAATATCATACGATCCAGCAATCCCACTCCTAGGAATACATCCTAGAGAAATAAGAGCCATCTCATGAATAGACATATGCACACCTATAATCATGGCAGGGTTGTTCACAATAGCAAAACAATGGAAACAACTTAGATGTCCATCAACAGATGAATGTATAAACAAACTATGGTACATACACACAATGGAGTACTATGCAACGAGAGAGAGCAATGATGAATCTGTGAAGTATCTCATAACATGAATGAAACTGGAGGACATTATGCTGAGTGAAATAAGTCAATCACAAAAGGACAAATATTGTATGAGACCTCTATTGTAAAAGCCTGTGAAAAAGTTCACACACAAAAAGTAACAATCTTTGTTGGTTACCAGGGATGGGAGTGGTGGGGAGGAAATACTAAATAGGCAATAGATAAGTGGTATCTTTGGTGAAGGATGAGACAGTACACAATACTGGGGAAACCAGCACAGCCTGTACAAGGAACAGTCATGGAAGCTCCATAGACACATCTAAACTCCCTGAGGGACTGAATTGCTGGGCGGAGGGCTGTGGGGACTGTGGTCTCAGGGAACATCTAGCTCAATTGGCATAACACAGTTTATAAAGACAATGCTCTATATTCTACCTTGGTGAGTAGTGTCTGGGGTCTTAAAAGCCTGTGAGCAGCCATCTAAGATACTCCACTGGTCTCATTCCTTTGGGAGCAAGGGAGAATGAAGAGAACAGGATACAAGGAAAAGATTAGTCCAAAGGACTAATGAACCACAGCTACCAAGGCCTTCACTGGATTGAGTCCAGTACAGCTAGGTGGTGCCCGGCTACCACCACTGACTGCTCTGACAGGGATCACAACAGAGGGTTCTGGACAGAGCTGGAGAAGGATGTAGAACAAAATTCTAACACACACAAAAACAGACCAGATTTATTGGCCTAAAGGAGACTGGAGAAACCCCGAGAGTATGACCCACAGACACCCTTTGAGCTCAGTGGTGAAGTCATTTCCGAGATTCACTGTTCACCCAGAGATTGGACAGCCCCATAAAACAAAAGGGGACTAATGAGGCACAGCAGTCCAGGGACAAGGGCTAGAAGGCAGAAGGGGACAGGAAAGCTGGTGATAGGGAACCCAAGGTTGAGTAAGGACAATGTTGATGTGCACTGAGGTTGTTAACCATTGTCATAGGGTATCATGTGTACTGTTCAATGAGAAACTATTTTGTTCTGTAAACCTTCATCTAAAGTGAGAATAGCAGCATAATTGGAAGAGCGTAGTTGATGTGACTGAACTGTGCATGCAGAAATTTTTGAAATGGTGTATTCTTGGCTATGTATATTTTCACCGAAAAAAGAAAGGTCGAGAAGGGAGAGTGTTGACATGTCGTGGGGTTGTTAACCAATGTCCTAAAACAATATGTGGACTACTGTTTTATGAGAAACTATATGTTCTGTAAACCTTCACCTGAAGTACAATTAAAAAAAAAAAAAAAGTTCAGCAGTTCGAATCCACTAGTGGCTCCTTGGAAACCCTATGGAGCAGTTCTACTCTGTCCTATAGGGTCACTATAAGTCAGAATTGATTCAGTGGCAATGGGTTTGGTTTTTTTGGTTTTGTTTTTTTTTTTGTTGTTGTTATTTATTAACAAACATTCTAAGAATGTTTGGGTTGTGCAAACAGTCAAGCACTCAACTACTAGCCAAAAGGTTGTTTCAAACCCACTCAGAGGCACCTCAGAAGACAGGGTTGGTGATCTGCTTCTGAAAGGTCATGGCCTTGAAAACCATAGGGAGAAGTTCTGCTCTGCATACATGTGGTTGCCATGAGTCAGAATCGACCTGGTGGCAACTAACGACAACAATATTAGATATTCATAAGATGTCAATGACAAGTTGACTATAAGAGTCCAGAGATCATAAGAGTGGCCTGATGACAGCAATTTGAGAGTCACCACTGTATAAACGTTATTGAACACCAAGGGAAGAGATACAATCATCTAGTGGAAGATCTAAAAGGAAAACTGAAGATAGTTTGAAGCCAGGCTCTGTAGAACTCCAACATTTAGAAGTTTCGTCAGGCAGGAAGTGACTGTAAATGAAACTGGAAAGGGTCCTTTAGAGGTGAGAATACAACATTAGACAAAAGAATGTGGTATCTGAATACAAGAGAGATTCAGTAAGATAAAAACTGAAAAGACACATTTCATTTTGGCTACACCCTTGGTTCTGTGACTTTAGAAAGAGCTGTTTCTTTGGAGAAGAGGAGAATCTAAACTGGAACGTGTTAGAGAGAGAAAGGTAAGAACGCAGAAGCAGGATGGCAGGTGATGCTTATGAGAATCTTGACTATACAAAGAAGCAGAAAGGATTGTGAAATCAAGGAATGTTTTGTGTTTTTCCTTTCTTTGTGTAAAGATTTAAAATATTGAAGCTGGTTTGTAAGCTGTTAGGAAAGATCCTGTAGATGGGGCAAATTGAATATTTAGGTGGAGAGGAAGTACCTAAAGAGTAACATTAGAAAAGGAGAGAAGGTTGAAGCATTACTAGGGTATGGCAGGTATGGCAGGTATTGCACCAGCCCTGGGCTCACGGCACCACTGAACAATTTGTATTAATCCATAGATAACCCAGTGGCGTATTTATAAAATGGCTCCTATGGAAAGCACTGAAATTGCGCCCCTGTCCAAATGTCTGACACCCCTCTTTAGATAACTTTACCATAATATCAGCTCAAAAATACAAATCAAACTCTTTAATCTTTAGTTAACACATAACCATGCATGAGGAAGGATGTTGGGCTGTACTGGGTTGATAAAAACTGCTCAGTGGGGCCATGCACCCAGGGCCGGTCCAATACTCTAGATATGCCATTTGCCAGAAGGAAAGCCCTCTCTCTGTCATAAAGAAAGAGAGAGGGCTAAGATGGTCCAGATGGATGGAGACTTGGTAAGGGGGAGATGAAGTCAGTATGAAAAACGGAGGTCAAATATTTTATAATTCCTTTTAACAAATCTGATACGATCTCACTAATTATAAAATATTTTACAATAAACTAGCTGGTTAACCAACAAATATGATTAAATACACAGCACGCTGAACAATGGAACTTTCCCCTTTTATACTTCATCATACAAAGCAATTGGCAGCTTTCATTGCCTAACACATAAATTGAAACCCTGTTCTAAACTTTAAAGGCAGAAACAAATGCCTAACTTACGTGAATAAAACAAAAGTTCTGTGAAGGATGTTCTTATATACTGTTTTTCTCTCCACAGTCTTACATTTACGAAGGATTTTTGTTTGGCCTTCTCTGTTTAGTAGCCAGGAGTGATGACATAATATTTACCAAAAAAAAAAAAGTGTCTTCTACCATGTTGTTTACTTTAGTGATTTACTCTCTCTCTTTCATCCTTAGATTCTGACTGAAAAACTGAACAATCCAGTCTTAGTTCCATCAAGAACCAAATGACTCACACAGATTACGTGTTGTCCTAGGAGACTTCCCTCCTTCCCTTCCTGCTTTTCTTTCTTCCTTTCCTTCCTCCCTTCTTCCTTTTTCCTTCCTCCCTTTCTTCTTTCCTTCATTTGTTTTTTGACCTGCCTACCTCTAAAAATGGCATGGGGCAATGTCTGACCTCCTCCAACTTCACAGGGGAGAAGGAGAATCAAGATCAACAGCCCCAGGCTGATTCCTAAGAGGCGGGGGTCAGACATGCCTCCTCTCTCTGCCATCTTTACCAATTCTAACATCAACCGTCCCTCCCACAGCACTCTCTAATGATAATTCATAGCAATGGTCACACAGAACTCACAGACCATATTCACAATTATGGGGTTTATTAGGGAAGTAGTTAGCAGTTACAGTTCAGGCTCAGGAACACTCAAGATACAGTTTTTCCATCAAGATAGCCTCTTCCTAGCTGTGCTGGAAGGCACCCCTCTCCCTGGCCCTCGGTCTCTGTCCAAAGGCACTCTGCTTTCTCTCTCCATGGGCGGGGAAGCCGACCACGCTGTCTCCTGCTGCCAGGTCTCTCCTTCCCTAGCGGTGGGCTCCTCCTCTCTGCTCTGGAATGGGCTCTCTTTTAAGGCAAAACTGAGGAATCCCCTTGGTAGGCCACAATTACACTATCGCACAACCACCGGGGTGGGTGTTACAAGAGACTGGCGAGAAAGTCTATGCTAAGTAATTCGTCACACTGCAGTGCCAGATTGCTTGAATATCTGAAGAAGAAAAAATGTTTATTCCTCAAAGTCTTCCAAACTCACATCATTGCCGTACTGACTACCTGAAAAGTGAGTCTCGACTCCCTTTCAAGGTCACTTTCAGTTATCTGAATCCTTTCGCCATCATTGTTAAATGATCTCGCTTCTAATAGCAAAGTTTGAAACCAGGGGAAAGAGAAAATGTCAGTAATTGTATATAAAATTAAATTAGCCAAGGCATCGCTTCCAGTTGGATTTACTGCCTGGCATGTGTTCAGAGTGCCCACAACCTAGCCTTATTTTGGAGTTGTGCTTGGAAAGCCTCCCGGAGCAGAAATTCAGTATAGATCCAATGCAGTGGTACTCTCAGGAAATGCCAGGATAATTTTCAGGACAAGAGACTAATGAGATTTACTCTATGTTTGCTTGTTTGGGACTTCTAGAGAAATTTAAATAATAGGTAACCTTTGAATGGCAAGAAGAAAAACTAATTTTTCTTCCAACTCATTTAATCAAACTTTAATCAGTACCAACTTAAAGCTTTATGTGCTGCAACTTAAATTGACTCCTTCTTGTTCTGACTTTAATGAGCGCTCTCTTCCTTAAAACCGATGGCCCATTTTATAGAATTGCATCAGAACAAGTTCAGAGCAAAGCAAAATTAGAACAGTCAGCATATTTCTATAGAGGTGCCAAATGTCTTAATGTTTTTCTCAGCCCTTGTAAGAAAGGCACCTTAATTTTATTTTCGATAACTGTCAACATTGGTAAGGAGGAAATTATTAGTCTGATATGTACTTTATGATTTCTGTGAAATAAAATCATCTCAGGTATTAGTAATATTCTTGTCAGTGAACAACTTGTCTTCAGGATTAAATATGGAATAAAGTATACTTTTTTTTAAAAACAAATTGTAAGATTTATTATTTTTTATATTGTGGTAAACCACACATATCATAAAATTTTAACCATTTTTAAGTGTACACTTCAGTGACAACTACTAAATTCACCATGTTGTTTAACTATCACAACTATATATTCCAAAGCTTTTTTGTCACCCCAAACAGAAACTCTATACACAACCAGCAATAACTTCCAATTCTCCACTCCCCCAGCCACTGGTAACCTCTCTGCTGATTTCTGTCTCTGTGAATCTGCCTATTCCAGATATTTCATATATGTAGAATCATACAGTATTGGTCTTTTTGTGCTGCTGTATATCACTCAGCATATTGTTTTTAAAATCCATCCATGTCATAGCATGTTTTAGAAATTCATTCCTTATTATGGCCTAAAAATATTCCATTGTATTATGAACCACATTTTGTTTATGCATCCATCTGTTGATGAATACTTGGATTTTTTCTACCACTGGTTACTGTAAATAACACTACTACAAGCATTGGTATAAAAGAATCTGTTGGAGTCCCTGCTTGAAATTATTTTGATTACATACCTAGGAGTGGAATTGCTCAGTCATATATGCTTAATTTTTTCAAGAACCTTCAGACTATTTCCCGCAGTGGCTGCACCATTTTACGCATCCACCAGCAATGCACAAAGATCCCAATTTCACCGAGATCCCAACTTCACCAAGGTCTCAATTCCCCCACTTCTTTGGCAGCACTTGTTATTTTCTGTTTCGTTGCTTGTTTAAATTTTCGTACGTATATATGTAACAAAATATTTCCATTTCAACATTTTTTACATGTACAATTCAATGACATTAATTGCACTCTTCATGTTCTGCTACAATCACCATTCTGTTTTTCTTAAAAATACTTATGTTTTTCTAAAAACTTAAAATATAATTCTTAATCATTTTTTTCTGCTTTGTGCAATAATAAAAGCAAAATTTTTAGACACGTAGAATCATTTACATTATTATTTTGTAAAAAAAAAAAAATCCCTACTTTACCCAAGTATGTTCTCATTTCCAACATTATTTTACTATGACTACTGCTTCATATTTTTATTATTTTCAATTTTTGCTGTCAAATGATTATGGAATGCAAGTTAGGCAACATGTAGTTTGGAACTGAGTGAGGTTTTCTATGTGATTATATCAGTTAAGATCCTTTCATCTTAAGCAAGAGAAAGCATAATTAAAAATGGCTTATTATAGGACATTTATTGACTCTGGAATAAAGTATACTTTTCTGAAAGCTAAAGCTTCAGGAAGGAAGAGATTCTTGAGCTAGACATTAAAGAATAAGAAGAGCTTAGAAGGCAAAAATTCTGAATGCCATTTCAGCTGAGGGAACCAGAATGATACAGGGTCATTGTAAACATCTTTTAAAAATCCATTTTTATGCTTTCCTCTTGTTTCTGGATGATTATTATCTCCTGGTCCTTCTGTTTCTGCTTTGTTTTCCTTGTTCTCACTGCCAGCCCGACTGCTTCCTCATTTCTATTTATCATGGTTCCTGAAATCAAGAAAATAATCTGGAAGGCTATTGCAGTAGGCTTCAGGGTTTTGCCATTCAGCAATTTCACATTGCTATGTGAGGCTATGCAAGATGTAATGCAAGCGTTTGGCACCAAAAGCAACTCATCATAATTTAACAACAACAAAAAGAAAAGAAAGAATGAAAGAAAGTAAGGGAGGGAGGAAGGAAGGAAGGAAAGAAATAAAAAGGAAATATTAAAAAAGATGCAGAACTTTTTAAAATTTGGTAGGTAATACATTTTAATTCCCAAGAAGGCAAGAAAACTTGGAATAAGCATTTTACTGAAAATCTTCACATACATTATCTCAAATTGTCATCTTTTGGATAAATTGGGATTTTCATCAGTAGGAATAAATGCATGTCTTAGTTTCTCAGTGCTGCTGTAACAGGAATACCACAAATGGGTGGCTTTAACGAACAAAAATGTATTTTCTCACAGTGTAGTAGGCTAGACATCTGAATTCAGGGCACCAGCTCTAGGGATAGGCTCTCTCTCTGTCTGCTCTAGGGGAAGATCCTTGTCTCCTTCAGCTTCTATTCCTTGGTTCCTAGGTGATCTTCATGTGGCATCTGTCTTCCCCCAGTTCTTCTTGCTTTCTTCTGTGCTGAATGTACTCTTTTTAAATCTCAAAAATGATTAGGTTTAAGACACACCCTACACTGCTATCACCTCATTAACATAAAGAAAACTCTAATTCCAAATGGGCTTACATCCACAGATATAGGGGTAGAATTCCAACACATATTTTGAGGGGACACAATTCAATGTGTAACATTTACTAAATAGAATGTTTGAGCAAGGAAGAAAATAACATTTACAGTAAACTAATTATATATCTATATCTAGCTATGAAATTACATACACACAAACACAAAACTGTATATTGTGTATGTGCACATATATAGGTATTTGAAATAATAATCTAAGCAATTATTATTATTTTCCTTTTTCAAAAGACATCTAAACGACTTCCTTTTCTTAAGTTAAACACAAAAGACAGAATTTTCTTTCTTGCGCTAAGCGGAAACTATTTTACATGCAGCTTCCCAGGAGATCGTTATCAAATGACAAGCCAAATCTATGACCACAACATACAATGATGGGATTGTCAACAAGCTGACTTTTGACCGTTCCTGTCATATTGTAAATGAAATGGCTGCTTGACTGACTGTCTGAGCAGGAAACCAGCTGTGACATGGTTGGTGACTCACTGCATTTTAATTATGACATACTATTCATAAGGAACTAAAAAAGACGGGAAATGTTTTATTCTTGGAAGCATTTTAACACAAAATGTGTTAACATCCGAAGGGGGAAAAACACACAAAAATCTCATATAACGATGTCCTTCCGCTGTAGTCTATTAAAGCCACAATTAACAATTTGACTTGATCTCTATCAGAACTGAGTTTAAGTTACAGAATCACTTTCTTCACTTCCAACATGTTTTTGATGTTTACAGTGTAAAGATTCCAGATGCACGTCATTTTGGACGAACACTCAAATTGCTTAAACCATTTCATCAAAGAAGCAAAATTAGACTTTTGTGCAAAGGGAGCAACTAAATTGAAATTTTAAGAACCTGAAATGTCTATTAAAGACAGTGATAACATTATATTATAGATGTTTTTGTATTTCAGAAACTGATGAGCAGCCAAGATTCATTTTTCCTTTATTGATCGGGACTATCACATAGCAATTTGATAGTTCAAACAATTAGTCATTCGATACCTTTGAAAAATTTTTTTTTCTCTCCCTCTTTTATTGGTCAAACTGAAATAACTTAAGAGCACTTTTGCTAAGGAAACACCCTGAGAGTAAAAAGGAACTGAACTAAAGTTCAAGAAATCGGAATACACCTCCCAGCCTCGCCCTGATTTTATTGTGGATCATATGGGAAAGCCTTTCCATTTCCATTTAGATGTGATTCCTCAGTGAAAAGCCCATCCTCGTTTGAAGAAATAATTTGGTTCCCTAGGTCTAGCAATTTTTATGGGATGAATAAGCCCTTTCCTTAGTGGAAATATCATTTAAAGTTAAATTCTCAATGCCTTGTCTTCGTTTTTATTTGTTTTGAGTATTCACACAGAAGTGTCATTATATTTGTATTACTATAGGGCTTTTTATAAACTTTGATTTTAAATGGTCCCGAAGTTTTCCGCACATTTGAATATAAACTACATGATAGCAAGTATGTACATTTGAATAGCCAACGGCTATGTTAGCTGGAACAAAACTGAATGCTTTGTTAATTTTTGCTTTGCTTCATTTAATCATAGAAAATTTGGACCCAAAAGCTATTAATAATGATGTAGCCCACTCATTACAAATCAGAAAATACATTCAGGAGGTTCGAGTGGCTTATCCAAGGCGACGCATGAAGATGGTGACCAGCTCACATATAAGTAACAACAAGTTTCAATGGGTGTTCCACGTTACCACAGCGTCCTTCTCCTGAAAGAGCTCTTCACCGCTAGTAGTCAATCTTGATTCCACCATTATCCAGTCAGATTATTTTCCTGACGCTTTCAAATCCCGTGGAAGTTATGGTACATGAATATTTGAAGATATCTTTCTACAAATTCTAGTTTCATGGTAAGATGACAGCCACCTAAAGTCAAGGCAAAGGCAGCTGAAACAATGGCTCTATTTATAATTCTCAGGATGTTACCTCATAAAGCCACTGCTTCATATAGGGGTCTATAAATGACTAGAGGACACTGTCATGACTTTGAGAATTGACACATTCACTTGCATCACAGTCAGCTCTTGTTACGATGAATAAAACCCAAACCTGTAGTTACACAAAGGGTCAACTTGGATCTAGGCCAAATTTTAAATTGCCATTGATAGATTCAGCATTTCAGTTCCATGAGATTTTACTAAACAGGCTCAATGCAACATATTATCGCTCAGCAGGCATGACTGAATTCTAGCAAAATATAGGGAGTATCCAGAGAAATATTAGAAAACGAAACACGTTGTTCTGAATGAGATTTTTCAAAAGTTGTTCTTAGTATCTAACTACTCCTTCAAAGAGTTGAAAATAAAAATAATAAATTTATGTTTTTTAATATTTGATTTTACTGTCATAGAACTCTATTTCCGCATTTGTCAGTTTACGTATTATATGCATTATAGAACCTATTCTGTTAACCATTCACTTCTTCTGAGAAGATGTGGCCGCTTAATTTCCATTTGTTATATTGTACTTTACTCTGAATTATGACCAATGATACCACAAGCTTCTTTATTTCTACCTTGAATTTGAAGATACTTTGCTTTTTTCTCTTTTTAGGATGAATGATTAAACAACTCATATAAACTACTCTAATTTCTCTCATTGGTCTATATTCACAATTTAAAGAATTAGAATTAATAATAAATTATTACTATTGAATGTGTAAGGTATAGACATATAATTGGAGTTCTGTATTATAGCATTCATATAAATTAAAAAAAACTTTTAAATGGCTTATATCAATATAAATGTTAAACTAATTTTATATCATTTGGTATTTATTGACTATAATTTAGATCATTCATACTTCTGGAAATGATGGATGTTACCTCATAACAATGGACACATAAAAAAATAACTATTAATGTATACAACTAAAACTAATACAATGCAAGAATGGAGTACTAAAAAATACTAAACACAATTTCAGAAAAAAAAATTGGCCCCCAAACTATCTAATTGATTACTAAACTTAATTTTGACTTTCACTACAAGCAAGGTAAAAAAAAAAAAAAAAACTACAGCAATTCCATAGTGAGGGTTCTCCTGCCAGCATCCTCAGAAGTTTACACAACTGGTCAATTTTCTAAGCAATTACAGGCCTGCAGCAATCACCAAGGACATGTTAGTTCAGATGATTCAGTTCACCAGTTCATTAGCTCAGATAAAAGCCCAGGCTGGAAACATCTGGGGGAAGGTTCTTCTGAATGGGGGCTCTGGGTCCTAAAAGATGGTTCAGGATTGAGCTGCAGTAAAAAGCAAGTGGTATCATCTACAACACCATGATGTGGCCTCACCCCAAGTCTATGTTAACAACATGTAGAAGGAGAAAGGAAATAGAACTAAACCCAGAAAAAATAACTGTTTGCTTCAGGCATATTTCATAGTGCTTTTCAGATAAAGCAGACTTACACAGTGAAAACTGTGAGAGCCAGGACTTAATGGGACTGCCTTGTTTTTCCAGGTCTCAGAAGTTCTCTGCCTTTGACAGGGCACAGTCTTAGCGCTTTTCTATTGCTCTCTATTGTTGTTGTTGTCAGGTGCCATCAAGTTAGTTCCAACTCACAGTGACCTTATATATAACAGAATGAAGCACTGCCCAGTTCTACACTATCCTCACAGTCATTGCTATGTTTTAGACGATTGTTACAGCCACTGTATCTCCCTGAGGGTTGTCTTAGTTATCTAGTGCTGCTACAACAGAAATACCACAAGAGGATGACTTTAACAAAGATAAATTTATTCTTTCACAGTCTAGTAGGCTAGAAGTCCAAATTCAGGGTGCCAGCTCCAGGGGAAGGATTTCTCTCTCTGTCTGCTCTGGGGCAAGGTCCTTGTTATCGCTCTTTCCTTGGTCTAGGAGCTTCTCCACACAGGAACCCCTGGTGCAAAGGACACACTCTGCTCCCAGCTGTGCTTTCTTGGTGGTATGATGTCCCCCTGTCTCTCTGCTTCCTTCTGCCTTTTATATCTCAAAAGAGATTGGCTTAAAACATGACCTAATCTTGTAGACTGAGTCCTACCTCATTAACATAACTGTCACTAATCTCATCTCATTAACATTGTAGAGGTAGGATTTACAACACATAGGAAAATCACATCAGATGACAAAATGGTGGACAATCACACAATACTGGGAATCGTGGCCTAGCTAAGTTGACAGACATTTTTGAAGGACACAATTCAATCCATGACAAGGATCTTCCTTTTTTTTGCCAACCCTCTACTTTACCAAGCATAATATCCTTCTCCAGGGACTGATCCTTCTTGATAACATGTCCAAAGTAAGTGAGACGAAGTCCCACCATCATTGCTTCTAAGGAGCATTCTGGCTATACTTCTTCCAAGAGAGATTTATTTGTTCTCTGGAAGTTCATAGTATATTCAGTATTCTTTGCCAATACTGTAATTCAAAGGCCTCAATTCTTCTTCAGTCTTCCTTATTTATTGTCCAGCTTTTGCACGCGTATGAGGTGATTGAAAACACCATGTCTTGGGTCAGTTGCACCCTAATCCTCAAAGTGACATCTTTGCTTTTTAATGCCTTAAAGAGGTCTTTTGCAGCAGATTTGCCCAAAGCAATATGTCCTTTGATTTCTTGGGCATTGAGTGTGGATCCAAGTAAAATGAAATCCTTGACAAGGTCAATCTTTTCTCCTTTTACCACGATGTTCCTTCTTGGTTCAGTTGTGAGGATTTTTGTTTTCTTTTTGTTGAGGTGCAATCCATACTGAAGGCTGTAGTCTTTGATTGTCATCAGTAAGTTCTTCAAGTCCTCTTCACTTTCAGCAAGCAAGGTTGTGTCATCTGCATATCACAGGTTGTTAATGAGTCTTCCTCTCTATTAGTGGAAAATATTTGAATTTTCCTTCTCCGACAGGTTTCCACCTTACACAGTTTCTGGCTTTCACAGGTTTTACTGTAACACGAAGACTAGGTTGACCCCTTCTTATGTCAACCTTTGCATGAAATTATGGGTCAGCTTCATTTGCCTATAGGTTCATGCTAGAGAAAATACCTCTTTTTAAAATAATGTAATTTTAAACCACCCTCAAATTCATTGTGAAATAATAAAGAAGCAGTCTTCTAAGTTCAGATGTCAGATCCACAAGTTATTAGCAAGTGTTGGCCAAGATATTTAAACTCTCAAATCTTCTATTTTCTTATCTGTAAAATGAAAATAACATTATCTATCTGATAGAAATTTCTCAAATATGGCAGGTAGTGTTTTAAAGGACCCCTGGAATTCACACCATTGTATAATGCTCTCCCCTTAATTGTGGGCCAAACTTAGTGATTGACTTCTAACAGACATAATACAGCAAAATTAATGGGATATTGGCCTCCCTGGGTGGTGCAAATGGCTAACACACTCCACTGCTAACTGAAGGGTTTGAGGTTTGACTCCTCCCAGAGGACCTGGTGATCTACTTCCAAAAAATCTGCCACTGAAAATCTTATGGACCACAGTTCTACACTGATACACATGGGGTCGCCATGAGTTGGAATTGACTCAAGGGAAACTGGTGATGGTGGAATGAGATGTCACTTCTTATATTAGACTATAAATGATTGTGAATTCTGCCTTGCTTGCGCTCTCTCCCTTTCTCGCTTGCTCTGAGGGAAACTAGCCACCATGTTGCAAAGAACAAAGAGTGCACCTTAGCCAATAGCCAGTGAAGCACTGAGGCTCTCAGTCTAACCACCAACAAGGAACACAGTCTAAACACATGTGTGTGCTTGGAGGTTTGAGACCGGCTAAGTCTTGAGACTCTAGCCCCAGCCAACGCATTGATTGTAGCCTTGTGAAAGACCCTGGGTCACAGGATCTAAGTTGCACCTGAATTCCTGACCCAAAGAAACTTTGAGGTAATACACGTTGTTATTTTGAAACACTGAATTTTAGGCAATTTGTTACACACACTAGATAACTAATTCAAGAAAGCTATCTATAGAACTGTTGAAAATATGGATGTGAGAATTTGGAGAAAGCACTGAAATTAGAATACATCGAGAGATAGATTCAGCCCTAAAGTTGGATGATTCTCCATAAAGATCAAATGGAAAATAGGATAAGATGAATCCTTTGGGCTCACCAATATTTAAGGGAAAAAATCGTAAGAGGAAGGGAAATCTCTGGTGGAGACCAAAAAAGTTGAGGCTGAGAACAAGCAGACAGTATATCATGGGCACTGTGTGAGGAGAGAATTTAAAGAAGGAAGTGGCCATAATACCAAAGTAATTAACACTGGAACAGAAGGAAGAGGAGTAACACTTGTTAAGAACCCACTATGAGAACTTACAAGATGTTTTGCAAGTGTTAACTTATTTTGGACCCTATATACAACAAAACGAAACACTGCCCAGTTCTGTGCCATCCTCACAATCGTGGCTATGTTGGAGCCCATTGTTACAGCCACTGGATCAATCCATCTCTTTGAGGGTCTTCTTTTTCACTGACCCTCTACCTTATCAAGTATGATGTCCGACTCCAAGGACTGGTCCTTGCTGATAACATGTCCAAATTATGTGAGGTGAAGTCTCGCCATCCTCTCTTCCAAGGAGCACTCTGGCTGTACTTCTTCCAAGACAGACTTGTTCATTTTTCTGGCAGTCTGTAGTATATTCAATATTCTTTGCCAACACCTTAATTCAAATGAATCAATTCTTCTTAGGTCTTTCTTATTCATTGTCAAGCTTTCACATACACAGGAAGCAATTAAAAATGCAATGACTTAGGTCAGGTGTACCTTAGTCTTCAAGGTGACATCTTTGCTTTTCAACACTTTAAAAAGGTCTTTTGCAGCAAATTTGCCCAATGCAACGTGTCATTTGATTTCTTGACTGCTGCTTCTATGGGCATTAATAGAGGATTCAAGTAAAATGAAATCCTTGACAACTTCAATCTTTTGTCTGTTTATCATGATGTTGCTTATTGGTCCAATTGTGAGGATTTTCATTTTCTATAGGTTGAGGTGTAACCCACACTAAAGGCTGTAGCCTTTGATCTTCATCAGTAAGTTCTTCAGGTCCTCTTCACATTCAACAAGCAAGGTTGTGTCATCTACATATCGCAGTTTGTTGAAGAGTCTTCCTCCAATCCTGATGCCACCTTCTTCATATAGTCCAACTTCTAAGATTATATGCTCAGCATACTGATAGAATAAGTGTGATAAAAGGATACAACCCTGACGTACACCCTTCCTGATTTTAAACCGCACAGTATCTGCTTGTTCTGTTCGAATGACTGCCTCTTGGTCTATGTACAGATTTCGCATGGGATTTGCCATTCTTTGCAGTGTTATCCATAATTTTTTATGATACACACAGTTGAAAGCCTTTGCATAGTCAGTAAAACACAGGTAAACATCTTTCTGGAATTCTCAACTTTCAGCCAAGATCCATCTGACATCAAGAATGATATCCCTCTTTCCACGTCCTCTTCTGAATCCAGCTTTAATTTCTGGCAGTTCCCTGTCAAAGTACTGCTGCAACTGTTTTTTAATCATCTTCAGCAAAATTTTATTTGTGTATGGTATTAATGATATTGTTCAATAATTTCCACATTCTGTTGAATCGCCTTTCTTTGGAATAGGCACAAATATGGATCTCTACCAGTCGATTGGCCAGGTAGTTTTCTTCCAGATTTCTTGGCATAGACTAGTGAGCACCTCCAGTGCTGCATCCATTTGTTGAAACATCTCAATTCGTATTCTATCAATTCTTGGAACCTTGTTTTTCTCCAATGCCTTCAATGCTGCTTGATCTTCTTCCCTCAATACCATTGGTTCTTGATCATATACTACCTCCTGAAATGGATGAGTGCTGACCAACTCTTTTTGGTACAGTGACTCTTTGTAGTCCTTCCATCTTGTTTTGATGCTTCCTGTGTCGTTCAATATTTTCCTGCAGAATCCTTCAAAATTGCAACTCAAGGCTTGAATTTTTTCTTCAGTTCTTTCAGCTTGTCTTAGTCTGGAAGCTCCACTGAAACCTGTCCACTCTGGGTGACCTTGATGGTATTTGAAATACAGGTGGTATAGCTTCCAGCACCCAACAAGGAGCAAGCCACCACAGTACAACAAACCGACAGATGCATGGTGGTCCTCATAATATAAGCACAAAATTACTTCCATTTTATAGGTGAGAAAGTTGGTGCTCAAAGGAGGGAAATATCTTACCCAGTGCCACATAGCTGGTATGTCGAATCCAGATCTGTCCAACTTTAATCCCTTGCTTTTTCAATCTAAATATAATGAATCTCCAATTTGTATAGAATAGCTTATAAAGCTGTCTTACATAACAGACCTACTTAGACTGATATATAAAATCTCTGTGAGTGGTTAGAAAAGTTCTTGTCCAACAGTCAGATAGTGCTTAGGCTTTACCATTTGATATTCCAGAAGGAACCATGCTCTCTCACAAGCCTGCATGTGCTGGAAGGACTACTCTTCCCTCCTGCCTTTGTGATTCCTTCTCATCCTTCCAGAGTCAGTTTAGACATTTTCTCCTCCAACAAGCTTACACTCCTCTCTCCTTTGGAGTTGGTGACTTTGACCTCAGATGCATATTTCCCTACAGCACTGACTATGCTTAAGGAGCCCTTGTGGCACAAGAGGGTCATTATGAGTCAAAAGTGGACACAATGACTCCCAACAACAACAACAAGACACTCTGTTTTGATTGGTCTGGCACATAATAGACAAGAGATATTTGTCAGACGAAGGTTGAATGAATAAATGAATGAAAGAACACTGTCTAAATCCTGAAGACTGAACAAGATGAGTAAAGATCTTAGAAGCAGAAAAAACAACATATGGGAAAGCCTAAAACTATAAAACAGCATGGGGTCTATATAAGACAAAATATATCCACATGGAAAGGTAATGATTATTTCAGCACATGTATACTGAATTAAAAACCATATAGTATGGGATTTTCTAGAAAGTGATAGACAAAGAGGTGGGAAAGCTAAGGGTTGTATCAAAATTTTCTGATTGCCTGCCTAGTAGCTATTCCTCCCTGCTTCCTAACATAATTCTGATTGAACTCAGAAATTCACCTGCATCAACATAGTTATGTGTTTCAGGAACTACCTCTCCACAAGCTCAGGAGGGAAGACATGAGAGGTTGTATTATCCTTAGGCAATCAAGGTGGGTACATGGGTACATGCTCATGGTTGGCGTAGACCTGAGTATATGATACAACATACCCTCAGTATTAGGTGAAAGTCCAGGCATTTTCTTATGACCTGTAGAGTTTCATCCGTTTACACAGATTAGTCACTACCTGTTAATCTGGGTAGTCTTGGGGTACGACTATCATTACCACATTGTAATAATTTTTGTCCATTGACCATGCCCTGTGACAAGCATGATAACAAGTGCTTATGTATAAAAGAGCCTATGAGCAAGATCTTTGTTGTGGTGAGGGGTTCAGGACTAAATTAATTTTCAGAGAGCCTATTTCAATTTTCATTAGCTAACCCAGTTCAATAGAATCAAGCACTCCTTGACTGCAGTCAGCAATAGAAAAAGAAAAGATATATATTTATTAAATATAGTGGATGAAAGAGAGAGAGAGAGGAAGAATTAAACAGTCTCCTTCCTCATGTCATCCCTGGTCCCAAGGGAGAAGATTCTTCATGACCCAACTATTTTCCCCCAGGTGAGTATGGCATTGATTTTAACAAACCCATCACGATGATGGCTTGGCTGTTGCAAGACTCCCATTTTCATTCACATGATTACTGTTTATGGGTAAGCCATGAGGATGGAGGTCTAAATATGCAAGATATGGATTTTAGCAAATCTTTTTCCTGACTGGGCCCAGCCCTTTTAGAGTATTTTCCTCTAGCTCTTGCCCATAGCAAGGCCAGCTTCTTACAGGTCCCTCTGTGAGAAATAAGGAGCTCATTTAATGTTGGCTTAACTACATCCTAACCACCATGACTTCCTTGCATTTGAGTTCAAGTTAAGATTGTTCTGCACTCAATATTCACTCTGGCTAGATGACTCTCCTCCAAAATAGTCATATGACTCATTTCTTCATTTCTTTTGATTGGCCCAAATTTTAACCTCTCAAAATAACCTTCCCTGGTAACCTATATTGAAGTCCCTGGGTGGTACAAAAATTAAGTGAAAGTTTGGTAGTTCAAACCCACTCAGAGGCATCTTGGAAGAAAGGCCTGGTGATTTACTTAAATTAATAGTTCTGTCATTCTATCTTCTTTACTGAATTATTTTTCATAATAGCACTTGCTGCTATGTGGCATTACATTACGAATTTACTCTGGATCACTTCTACTAAAATATAAAGTACATGGGGGTCAGAACATGGCAATTTCATTCCCTATTTTCTCAGAAGAGTATTTGGCACAAAGTTGACACTCAATACATATTGTAAAGTAATTGAATAAATCTTATTTATTACAGAGGTAAAAAATCTATAAGACTAACAACATCTAGACATATCTGTAACAGATCACTATGTATGTTAAACCACTGGATCCTGAACATTATTATTTTATGCATTTTATTTTTCAAGTGTGTCTGTGTGGCAGAAGGAAGCATGTTTTATTGGGCCTATTTTAGAAATTAGAAACTAGGATTCACATCCTCTTGTATGGTCCCATCTAGCACTTTTATCCACTCCTCCTCTTCTTCCCTACATGCAAGGCAGTGTCTGGCACTTCCAAGCTTTAAAAGATAGAAAAGAGGAGCATTGCAGTAACCAAGTCAAAACTTCATTGTGCACACAAATCTTCCTATCATGCAAAGTAATTCAAGTTTCTCTGAGTCCTGCTTCCTAGTTTGCTTACAGAAGCCCAAAATTTATCAGCAAAACAAAGGCCATTTCTATAAAGAGAACCAGTCCTCAAAAGAGGCAGTCATGTTTATAAATATCAAAAATTTCTTTCTCACATAAATGCATATGTATATGTGCATGTCTATTATCCATTTATATTAACAAAAAGTAGTATATGATGGATTTCTTTGCACTTTAATTTGAATAATGCTGGGAATGGAAAAAAGTGAAAGTTACAAGGTCATCACTTGAAATATTATATATATATACTGTCTTAGTTTTTTAGTGGTACAGTGGATAAGCCCTTGGCTGCTAACCAAAAGGTAGAGGGCTTGAACCCGCTCTGTGGGAGAAAGATTTGGTAGTCTGCTTCCATAAAGATATACAGCTTTGGAAACTCTATGAGTTTGGAAACTCTATACTCTGTCCTATAGGGTCACTATGAGTTGGAATCAACGGCAACAAGTTTGGTTGTTTGGGTTTAATATGTGACAGAAAGTCCTTAGGTGGCGCAAACTGCATGCAGCTGCTAACTAAAGGTTGTCCTTGTCGAACTCACACGGAGGTACCGCAGAAGCAAAGGCCTGACGGTCTGCTCCATTAAGAAAACTCTATGGAGCAGTTGTATTCTGTAACACATAGGGTCCCCATGAGTTGGAATGAACTCGATGGCAACTAACAACAACAATCCATGATAAGCACATTTTTTTCCAAAATGTTTTAACTATTTTGCCTTTATTTTTTCAGGTGAACTTTAGAATAATTTTTGAAAATTCAAAATAAAAACAAAGGTTCCACTGAAATTGCTATTGGCATTGTAGAAAACGTAGATATTAATTTAAGAGTGAATTAGCACGTTAAACGATTGTGTATTTCCATCCAGAACATGATATGTCTCTGTATTCATTCATATTTGGGTTGTTTGTTTGATTGGCTTTATGTCCCCAAGAAAGTTTTGTAGTTTACATCTTAAATGTCAGGAATGAGCAACAATAGCTACGTGCTAATGTGGGTCCCAGGAAGTTTTACAATTAAACACATGACTTAATTTCTAGATAAGATATCAAAAACACTGTCTTTGTGTTCTACTTCTCTTAATTCCAGTTATTTACATTTTTATGGCCTCAAAGTGGTGTACATTTTTCTCATTGCCAATATTTCATCCAATAATGCTAATAATCTAAGTTGTGAGAATGTACCATTTGCCCCTGTAATGTTGAATAAAGCTATTGAAATTCTGAATGAAATTAAGTGTCACCTAAACACATGCATGATGCCCTGGTAGTTCAGTGGCTAAGAGCTTGGCCACTAACCAAAAGGCCAGCATTTCAAATCCACCAGTCACTCTTTGGAAACCCTATGGGGCAGTTCTACTCTGTCCTATAGGGTTGCTATGAGTCAGAATTAACTCGACGGCAACGGGTTTTTTTGGCTTTTAAGCACATGTGTGCCTTCAAAAGCACATTTCTTTCAAGGTTCTACTGCTACCTGATAAAGCCCCAGGACTTTCTCCTCACATAGATGAACTAAATAAAGATGTGAAAGTGGTGTATCTACCTCCCAGTACAACAGTTATGATTCAACCTATGGATCAAGGTACAATCACTACCTTCAAGGCATACTATCTACGAACTAGGTTTGCTCAGGCAATAGCTGCAACAGATGGAGGTTCGGTAGGTAACATTACAGGATTTCTGGAAGAATTATAATATTCTTCAGGGTATCTGAAACATTACATCTTACTGGGAGGAATTCATGGGGAAATGCATGCAAGAAATATGGAAAAAATTGCTGAGTTATGTGAACACGCTCCAAGCATTCGATCAGGATAATATGATGGAAGAGATTGGTGGAAAAATCATCTATATGGCAAGAACACTGAATTTAGAACTTGATATCGCCAATGTGGATTACAAAGAAGATGAACAGACAGATCAAGATTTAATGGATTTTGGAGAAGAAAGAAATGCTGAAGAAGAAAGAATAATGAAGTAGAAGAAGGAAAGAAGTTGTAAAAAATTTTTACAGTGAAAGGATTAGCTGAAGTTTTTTTCTAAACTAAATCAGGGGCTTCAGTTGCTTAAAAACATGGACCTAAACACTGATCACTTTGCTAAAGTTGATAAACAGATTTGAGAAGCAGTGAGATGTAATATATGAAGAAAAAAAGAAAAGGAGCATACAGACAACCATCACTAGTTTTCTGGCTAGAAATGCCATCCCAATTCTTAGGGATAATCCAGATGATCTAGAACTTTCCACAAGTGGAGTTATTACCACAACTGACAAAATGCCAACATTGTCCAACTCTTCTTCATGATCAGAATGAATTTTTGTGATGTGTATTTCTTATGCATTTTATATGTAATGTTCCCAATACCCAAAGACAAATAAAGTTTAGGTTTATAAAGATACTGATAAATAAAAGGCAATAATAATAAAAACTTTTAAAAAGTGAAGTATTCGACTTAATATCAGAATAAACTTACAAAGGAGTTCTTAGAACGAAACCCCTTCTTAAGTGGGAGACTACCTGTATTTTATCTTCCTGTGGAATGTACACTTCCAATGCTTCCAGGAAAAGACTGTGTCCTGGAACAGCTAGAACTGTGCCACTGTTCATGCTCCTTGTCAACCATCAAAACAGCAACAAAGCTATGAAAGAAACTTGACTTCTTTATGAAATTTTAAATGTGTACACCACACACAAAAGTCTCTAGGTGGCACAAACTATTTGCATTGTCCTGCTAACCTAAAGGTTCAACGCACCCAGTAGTACCATGGAAGAAAAGGCCTGATGATCTGCTTCTGTTAAGATCACACCCAGTTCTACTCTGGAACAGTTCTACTTTGTAACACATGGGGCTGCCATGAGTCATAATCGACTCAAAGGCAAGTAACAACAAACAATATCTCACACAGACACTATGAATTATACCAGGTAATGAGCATTTAAATGTTCGATCAGTCATATTTTGATGAGGAAAACAAAAGCCACTCTACTTGTTTTAGCAGGAAGGGATTTAATAGAGGGAATTCGATACTTAAGAAGCTGTTCATATGGCTGAGGGGGATCAAGGTCTGAGAGTGCCACTGCTGGCTTTCAGGAAATCAGAAAACATGAGGATTACACAAAGGTGTGGCTGAAGCTCTCAGGTGCAGCACTGAAGCAGGTGATTTACAGGAGCTCACCCAGAAGATACCGCAAACCTTAACTCTACAGTCTGCCAAATATCTCACTTCTTACTACCAAAAACAAAAACAAAACTTCAGTTTTGCAATTGATATCTCTTGTGACTGATCCTGTTTTTGGAATTAAACTGAAATCGTGGTAGGAAAGGATTCTGGGAAATGTAGTTTTCAGACTTCCAGACCATGAGATACAGGGACGATCTTAGAAGGGCAAGGGTGGTGTTCAATATCAAGAGTCACTGTCTCATCCAAGTGTCCATCAGTGTCATTCCTAAGATTGCAGCTTGCCATTGGAAGCCTAGAATGCACATATTTATTTCAGGTTTGGGCAACACCATGATTTTCAGCTTAATTTTAACTCATCTCGATGCCCTAGTTCCCTAAAACCTGTTGTTGAGCTGATTCCAACTCATAGCGACCCTGTAAGACAGAGTAGAACCGTCCCATATGGTTTCCAAGGAGTGACTGGTGGATTCAAACTGCCAACCTTTTGGATAGCAGCCATAGCACGCCATAGCTCTTAACCACTGTGCCACCAGGGCTCCCCTAGTTCCCTACTACTTATAAAATCCTAAATCAATGCCTCCTCATCTGGCAACCTCTGGTTGGCTATTACACTTTAGACTTTGAAAATGGTGTATAACCTCCCTCAAAACTTCCCCAGAAGAACTGATATATACCCTTTCTACTTTCATTTTCTGTGACTATGGAAGTGGGAGGATGAGTTATAAAACTTGGCCAGCCCTTTCCCTAGCAGCAGACCAAGTTAATACAGCCTCATTTCTCCTGGTCACATTTCTATACAAGATTAAAGTGTTTTTAAGTCTGGCTAAGTGGTTTTGGATAACTGAAACTGTGACTCTTACTGATTCAGCCACGGAATTGATTTGAATCTTGTAGAGAGCTGCTCTCTATCTTTAAAGGCTTAATTTGGTTGTTTGCAAATGGGCTTCATGCAGTTTTCAGAAGATATTATCTGTCTTCATTTCAATGAGCTTGAAAATTTGTATAGCCTTGGATAGGGTCCAGCAACATTACTCTTTAGTGACTAGGGGAATCAAGATCCAAGACTTTTAGGAAGCAAATTTCCAGTTCCACTCCCTAATTTTCAGCTCCAGACTCCTCATGACTTTTCCTGAATTCTAAACATTTGTTAATATTAAAATCTCCATTATAATCAAATAACTTTGTCTTAAAAGCATTTGTTAGTTTTTTCTTCTGCATTTAGGAAAGAGTAACCATAGGTTTAGGCAAGTTGCTAACACGGAAAACCAGGAAATCCTAGCATGTGCTTAAAGAAAAACAGTCACAAGTTCAATGTTGTTCATCTTTGGATAATTTGAAGAAAACTACCTATTTAATCATCAATTATGCAGTTTTTAATGACTTACAATAATCATTTTCTGAAATTGGTTAATATACAAGTATATATCCTGTGTCTGCCTGAAAGTTGTGGTCACAACAAAGTTTCCATTATAAATTATATCATAGAATATATTTACTGATATCAAAAATTATTTGTGATATAGTGATACATAAAGTAGATTTCAAAAGAATATATTATTATCTCATTTTTCATTAAAAAGAAGAAAAGATGAATTGTGTGCTTAGGAAACTAAGTTATCTCTGGCCAGTGATACTATGGCTGATTTTAATATTTCTGTGTTTCTGTGTGTTTTCTGTACAGCTTTTGTTACTAAACATACTTATTTTCAAATAGAAGAGCCAGTCTTGGTCTGGGAGTTTTTCCCCAGAGGATTAACTAATTCTCTTCCCTTAAATTCACATATTACAACTTATTTTTAACAAAAGTACAAAGAAATTTCAGGGGATAGATCATCTTTCTAATAAGTGGTGCTGGAACAATTGGATATACATGGAAAAAATATAATCTTGCTAAATACTTTATACTATATACAAAAATTAACTCAAAATGAAATTTAGATGTTAAATTTAAACTACAAAACCTCTAGTGTACAACTTAGGAAAACATCTCTGTGATCTTATAGTAGACAGTATTTCTTAGACTCAATACCAAAGGCATGGTTCATTTTAAAAAGTGATAAATTGGACTTCATCAAAATTAAAATTATCTGCTCTTCGTAGACACTATTAAAGAAATGAAAAGACAAGTCACTGAGTGGGAGGAAATATTTGTAAATTACAGAGCTGATATAAAAAATATAAAGAACTTACAACATTCTAACAACAAAAGAAACAACACAATAAAAATTGGACAAAAATATTGAACAGACACTTCACCAAAAAAAGCACGTGGATAACAATTAAGCACGTGAATAAAATGTTCAGCATTATTATTTATTAGAAAAATGCAACTTAAAACCATTTATAGCATTCATCTACACATCTAGTTGAATGACTGAAATTAAAAAATCTTACCATATCAAGTGCTGGTAAGGATGTGAAAAAATTTGGAACTTTCTAGGAATATAAAATGACACAAACACCTTGGAAAACAATTTGGCTGTTTCTTAAAATGTTAAAGATACACCGACCATAGAATCCAGACATTCCACTGCTAGGTATTTACTGAAGCTAAATAAAAGCATATATCCATTAAAATTTATACATGAATATTCACAGCAGCTTTATTTTTAATGGCCCGAAACTGGAAACAACCCAAATGTTCATCAACAGGTGAATGGATAAATAAATTGTGGTACATAAAATGGTATATAAAATGGATTACTACTCAGCAATAATTTGGAATGAACTATTGATAGCCAAAACAATGTAAATGAATTTCAAAATATTTATGCTGAATAAATGAAGTCAGACAAAAATAATATATGGTTCCATTTATACATAAACCTAGAAAATGTAAAGTGATCTATCGTGACAGAAAGAAGACAATGGTTGCCTTGGGCTTGGGGAGCTGGAAGGGTCACTATGGAGGGATGACAGAAGGACATGAGGAACTTTTGAGGGTGATGAGTATGTTTATTATCTTGATTGTAGGGATGGTTTTTGGATTATATCTCAAAACTTATCAAATTGTATACAGGTATGCATAGCTTAACGTCCACTATAGTTCTGTGAAATAAGACGTTATGTGATTGGGATACTGCGCAAACATCATATTATATACAGGAGAGAGGCATGCAGGATGGTCACTGGGCAGCCCAGGGCCCGCGTCACCACGCTGCACCTAGGAACTGTGTGAAAACTTTGACTCCACCGCTACTGCTCCTGCTTGGCGGCTGCCTTGTTTCTGACAGCTGAGCCTAGCCCCCACCGGGACACGCACTCATTGCCCACCTGGCTGCCTCCAGGTGCACTGAGGACTCCCTTCAGTTTCCTCCTCTCTGCCCCCACCCCCAATGGGCTTTAAACTCTTCCAGCCCCTCCCCTACCTCCTCCTCTGACTCCACCTCTCCCCTGCCACTTTCCTACTCCTCCTCCCACCTCTACCACAGACCAGATTGCTGCAGCTGGGCGTGCTGGCCAAGTGGAGCAGTGGGCTGGTGGACATCTCCCTCAGTGGCTCCAGGTGCACCTGCAGAGTCCCTGCATGAGGTGAGTGCAATGGGACAGGCAGGCGCGGATGGGCCCCGGGGGCACCCTCCCCCAGCCGCCCCAGGGCCAGGGCTGACGGGGTACTCAGAGAGCTAGAGAAAGACAGAGAGCATAGCTAGCGAAAGGCAGATAGGATCTACAGTACTTAGCAAAGTACGTGAGCTTTGTCCGGTTCTCCGACCAGGATTTCTGAACTCTGTTATAATCTTATGGGACCACGGACATATATGCAGTCAGATATTGCCCAAGCTGTCATTATGTGGTGCATACCTGTTTTTTAAATATGTTCATTTTATTGTGTGTCAATTATACCCGAATACCACTCAAAATATATATGCAAAATGCCAGCCAAAAATAAAAAACAAAAAGGAATGCAGGCTGTGTTCATTATCTATTGCTGTGTAAGAAATTTCCCCAAATCTTAATGGCTTAAAACAACAAACATTTATTATCGCACATAGTTCCTGAGAATGAGGAATCTGGTCTGAGGATGCAGAAGGAATCAGTGAGTGCTGCAGTCATCTGAAGGCTTGCCTGTGGCTGGAGGATCCTCTTCTAAGATGGTTCACTTGGATGGCTATTGGCAGGAGGCCTCAGTTCCTCTCCACATGGGCTTTCCCATACAGCTGCTCTTGTGTCCTCTAGAGCAAAGAATCCAAGCAAGAGTAAGGAGGAAGTCATGATGCCTTCTAAGGCATAGTCTTAGAAATGACAGAACATCATTCTGTTATATTCTATTGGTCACACAGAGTTACCCTCATGCAATATAGGAGGAAAGTACACAAATGTGTGAATCCTAGGAAGTAGTAATCATTGTAATTCCAGATACCGTATATTATCGTTGTACAGTATGGTAGTATTTAAATTAGGAAGTGAAAATTGTTTGTATTCTCACAGTCTAAAGATAACCAAAGTTAAATTTTTCCAACTTATATGTATTTCACAAAAGATTTCATGCATACCGTTTTATATGTTTCCTTCACTCAATACATTATGGACATACTTCCTTGCAATTGTGAATTGGGTTGCATAGATATATCTCATGGTTTTTGTTTTTTAAAAAGCTTTATTGAGATATAATTAACATAATGAACTGCACATAATTAAAATAAAAAGCAAAGAAAAACTTCACATGCCTATTTAAAAATTAAGAAATTGACCTATCTCAATAATTAAATTTCTGAAGACCAGAAATAAGCACTATTTTCACTCTCTTTAACTGACATGTGAAAGAAAGCATTTGCCTGTAATATATCAAAAGGGTAGGTGCACTTTGTTGTGATTGTTGTTGGCTACTATCGAGTCAGCCCAGCTCATGGCCATCCCATGTACAACTGATCAAAATGTTGCCCGTTCCTGCAGTGTCTTCACAATCTTTGGTATATTCAAGTTAATTGTTGTGGCCACTGTATATTTTGAGTGCCTTCTAATCTAGAAGGCTCAACTTCCAGCACTATATAATACAATATTCTGTTGTGATCCACAGGGTTTTCATTGACCAGTTTTTGGAAATAGATCACTAGGCCTGTCTTCCTACTCTGTCATAATCGGGAAGCTCCACTGAAACCTGTCCACCACAGATGACCCTGCTGGTATTTGAAATACTGATGGCATAGCTTCCAGCATCATAGCAACACGCAAGACATCACAATACAACAAACTGACAGATGGTGGAGGTACACCTTAGACTTACCATTTCCTTCTTACCTTTTTAGACCTTTTTTGGCTCCTTTGTGTTAATGAGAAGTTTTGGAGATTATATGTTTGGGCATCTGAGATAGGCAAGAGATGAGAGTCACTGAAACTTCAGGGCAGGATGAAAGAATAGGAAAAACAATAGCTCTCTTATATTTCTTCCCATAGTACAAACAGCTGACAATTAGATATTTTCATAGTAATCATTCGACTAAAAAATATTTATTTAGCATTTTGGATACTTAACATAATATTCTAGGAATTAGATATTTAAAAAAAATTTTTTTTTATTGTACTTTAGATGAAGGTTTACAGAACAAATAGTTTCTCATTAAACAGTACACATATTGTTTTATGACAATGGTTAACACCCCCACGACATGTCAGCACTGTCCCTTCTCAACCTTGGGTTCCCTATTACCAGCTTTCCTGTCCCCTCCTGCCTTCTAGTCCTTGTCCCTGGACTGTTGTGCCCCATTAGTCTCATTTCGTTTTATGGGGCTATCTAATCTTGGGCTGAATGGTGAACCTCGGAAGTGACTTCATTACTGAGCTAAAAGGGTGCCTGAGGGCCATACTCTCAGGCTTTCTCCAGATTCTGTCAGGCCAGTAAGTCTGGTGCTTTTTTGTGAGTTAGAATTTCATTCTACATTTTTCTCCAGCTCTGTCTGGGAACCCTCTGTTGTGATCCTGGTCAGAGCAGTGAGTGGTGGTAGCTGGGCACCATCTAGTTGTACTGGACTCAGTCTGGTGGAGGCCACGGTAGCTGTAGTCCATTTGTCCTTCGGACTAATCTTTTCCTTGTATCCTGTTCTCTTCATTCTCCCTTGCCCCCGAAGGGGTGAGACCAGTGGAGTATCTTAGATGGTCGCTCACAGGCTTTTAAGAACCCAGACGCTACTCACCAAGGTAGAATGTAGAACATTTTCTTTATAAACTGTGTTATCCCAGTTGAGCTAGATGTTCCCCAAGACCATGGTCCCCACAGCCCTCCGCCCAGCACTTCAGTCCCTCAGGGAGTTTGGAAGTGTCTATGGAGCTTCCGTAACCTTTCCTTGTACAAGTTGTGTTAGCTTCCTCAGTACTGTGTACTGTCTTACCCTTCACCAAAATTACCACTTGTCTACTGGGAATTAGACATTTTTAACAAAAGATATCATGCATACTCTTACATGAGTATAGACAAGAAAAGTATTTAACGTCAGTATTATTTCTTGTATATGGTCTTCATAATGAACTAAGCAACAAACAAAAAAACTTCTTTTTAAAAAAATAAATTGAAAGGTGTGTGGATTTAGCAAAGAGGCTTCACCTTGCTAGTTCTTGGTTTCTTTCAGCTATAAAACAAGGGGTTTGAAAAATATCTACATTTAATATTTCTAAATTGAAAATTTATGGTTTCATAGAAAAAAACTTTTACTTTGTAATTATAACAAAACACTGCTTTTAGAAATAGTCTCTTGGAGGCTTTAAATTGCTTAGAAAGATGCAGCTTCTCCAAAACACTCTTCAGGCTGATATGAAGAGTGAAAAAAATAATAAGACTATAAACCATTTTTTACCACTCTACCCCCAGGGACTGACATGCTTCAGGGATCCATAAAATAAGTATTGAAAGAGTAAAGGTAAAGAGAGTTCAATGTCAAGCACAGCTCTGCAGCTAGCCAGCTCTGTGCTGCCTTTGACACGTCACTTGACACTTAGCCGTCATTTTCCTCATGTGTAAAATGGAGTGTTTCTGATGGATCCCAGTAATTGGGACGGTTAATTGCAATAGGAATTAAAATCAAACTAGTCTGACCAAAAAAGAAAAAGGTGATTACAGGGCAGAATTTATTGACATAGGAGTTCTTGTTCCTGTACATATTGGAGGGGTTTCTAGCAGTCCACATGCCTGTCTTCCTTGGCCTGGCCGGTACTGGCTGGGAATTCCTAGAAATACTACTTTTATCACATATCTGTCCGCAAAACAATCACTGTGGTCAGGGGCAAGTAATATTCAGCTAGGCCAAGCCTGTATCATTGCCTATCGCTTCTTGCCAGATGGGCATGGGCTTGGGGGTCAGCTCCATCCAAATCCCATGGATTGATTTCTCTTAACAAAAGGGATTGTGTTACCAAAAAGGAGGAAAGCATGGCGGACACATAAAAATAGCTGATGCCCATTACAAGCGTCATGAAATAAACAGCCTTCTGTATTTTAAAGATGTTTAAACACCTGGTTCTGTTTTCAGGACTTAACATCTACTAAATTATCTTTATTCAGCAATCCTTTTTATATGATGTTGGTTCTCTGTTAGGTCTGCGTATCTTAAATGGGAAGTTCATTCATGTCAAAACACCAGGGGCAGCTGTTAATCATTTGTACGGCATGGTATTTTCTTATTAAATTCAAAAACTTTGAGATACCCTTGTGCTTTTAAAGAAACTTGAGGAAAGTTGCTTTATAGTATAATTCCTCTTATCCTAGACAAAATCCCCAAGACTGTATTGTCAACTGGACTTGATTAAAGCTAAACTTCTTACTGTTTCTTTGTTTAACTCTAACAAACCACACAGGCACACTTAAGGCTAACTGCTTCCAGCCAGTGTCTCCGGCAAGAACATTCCTCTTTACACGGCCAGTTTCAGCCTGTGACCATAAGAAAGAGGAAACTGAGCCTGGGAGACTGATGTTTATGTTTTCATAAGACCAAAGTTAGCCAGTGATAGCTCTTGAATCACTTTAATGTCTGTTTTGGTTAATTTAGAGCAAAGCTGTGTTCTTTTAAGGTCTGTATGTTTTGATTGTGTAAGTGCTGAGTGCTGTAAATGGGGTTTATACAGTGCGATTGAAGTACATGCTTAGTTTGAAAAAAAAAAAAAGTGAAGCGAGAGAAGCCAAACAGATAAGAGAATTTTAAAAACATCATTCAAATTATGTTTTACTGAGAGAAATATTATCCCTGGACCACAATCCAAAAATCATTTCAGAATTTTTTTTGTCAGAATTGTTTATGCTGGAGAAGAAAAACTTGGAGTGGTATAATCACTATCTTTAAGTGTATGAAGGGCTCCTATGAAATTGAGACTTATTACTTTTTCCCTTTCTGTGGTGAATTGAATGAAATAGAATAGCATTAAATTAAGTCAGAGTCAATTTTGGTTAGACACAATGAAGAACCCCTTGGCTATCGGAATTGTAACAGAAGAATCCTATAAGGGAAGGCTGGGAACTCTTTGTTCTGCTCCTTCCAGTTCCCTCAGTTGAAACGGTTTTATCTGCTCCACAAGTAATTTGTGTTATTTCTATTGCATTGATCACCAGTCTCACTCATTGTCTCATTCTTTTGTCTTTAACATGGGAGACCTGCTTTAGCCTGGATCACAACACTTCTAAACCACTGCCAAGGAGAAGCTAAAAAGGCTGAACAGGTCTTGAAGCAGTTCATCCAGGGCCGCTGACGTCTCCCGTATGGTGTAACTTAACACTAAAAAATGCAGACTCCAGGAAGTGTGGTGAAGCCAGACAGTTGTATAATTTTGGGACCACATGGCTGCATCATGTCCTCCTGTATGGAGAGAAATCAATACCAGGACAGGAAATGAGGACCTGGGGGAAAGAAACATGTCCCTCCTTTTTGTGCGACTGAAGTTAGTATTGCCTCTATCAAGGCATGGAAATATGAGGACACTCCTGTTGTTAGGAGATAGGATGGGAAAAAGCAGACTCATCAAGGAGGGAGGTAGCGCAGAAGACCCCGCCCAGGTGTGGTTGTAAATTTCCTTTCTGTTGTAAGGTAACTCCATTAAGAGTTAAAACCTGAGTGTATGTGCAAACATACACCTCAAACATGAACCCTCAAACATCGTTCCCTGTGCCATCCTAAAAGCACACCAGAATGAGAGCGAAAGAGTAAAAGGGGTAAACACACAAGGACAAAGGAAGTGGGAGTGTTAAGAGCTGATACTACATTTTTGAAGATGAAAAGCAGATCAAGAATGGTAAATGACCTAACTGGGAGGAGAAAGCTTAAACCTAACGTCCAAATAGGTGCACTTCAACAAGAAACAAGCAGATTCGTTCTCTAAAACCCAGAAAAGACCCAGGGTTGCAGACAGCAGGTGTGATGGAAAATAGGGTAAGGCAAGAGATACTGAAAATTGGGATTGGCTGAAACTTTACATATGTTCAACCAAGGTAAAAGCCCCTCCTACATCCCTGCAAGAGATGAGGGGTTTATGCTGAAATTGTTACAGAAAGGTCCCCACTCCTGGGGCTCCAGGCACAGAGGACAGGGGTAGGGTGCAGCCTACATACCCAAGAGTGAGACCTGAGCCTTCTTCACCCATCCAGACCTGGCTGATGGTCTGCCCATCAAGGCAGATGATCAAAGAATCTTCTCTCTAGAGACAAAGAAAAACACAGATTTGGGGATCTTTCAATATTTTAGCAGTCCTGAGACAAAGCTTCACTGCCTCACTTTTGGGTCAGTCAAGAATTAGCAAACATTTGAGAAAACCTTCTAACTTTAAAGAGAAGAGTAAAACTCACAAAAAGACACCACCATCTATAGACAGTATGGAGGTAAAGTAAAACTGAAGTTAAAGAGAAAATGCCAGAGGCAGAAAAACACTTAAAAACTAAAATTATTATCCTTAGAAACAGAATAGAAAATACTAAATTCATGAAATAAAAACAACACAGTATTTTAAAAGGAATGTTGTTGTTGTTGTTAGGTGCCATCGACTCGGTTCCAACTCATACTGTCCCCAAGTACAACAGAACAAAACAACGCCTGGTCCTGCACCGTCTTCACAATTATTGCTATACTTGAGCCCGTCATTGCAGCCACTGTATCAATCCATGTCATTTAGGGTCTTCCGCTCTTTAGATGACCCTTTATTTTTCCAAGCATGATGTCCTTCTCCAAGGACTGGTTCCTCCTGATAATATGTCCAAAGTATGTGAGACGAAGTCTTGCCATCCTTACTTCCAAGGAGCATTCTGGCTGTATTTCTTTCAAGACAGATTTGTTCAATCTTCCAGCAGTCCATGGTATATTCAATATTCTTTGCCAACACCATAGTTCAAAGACATCAAGTTTTCTTCAGTCTTTTTTTATTCATTGTCCATCTGTCGAATGCATATGAGGCAATTGAAAATATCATGGTTTGGGTCAGGCACCACCTTAGTCCTCAAAGTGACATCTTTGCTTTTCAAAACTTTAAAGGGGTCTTTTGCAGATTTGCCCAGTAAAATACGTCGTTTGATTTCTTGACTGCTACTTCCATGGGTGTTGATAGTGCATCCAAGTAAGATGAAATCCTTGACAACTTCAATCTTTTCTCCATTTATCATGATGATGCTTATTGGTCCAGTTGTGAAGATTTTTGTTTTCTTTATGTTGAGGGGTAATCCATACTGAAGGCTGTGGTCTTTGATCTTTATCAGTAAGTGCTTCAAGTCCTCTTCACTTTCAGCAAGTAAGGTTGTGTCATCTGCATATCACAGGTTTGTTAATGAGTCATCCTCCAATCCTGATGCCCTATTCATCTTCATATGGTCCTGCTTCTCGGATTATTTGCTCAGCATACAGATTGAATAAATATGGTGAAAGGGTACAACACTGACACACACATTTCCTGATTTTAAACCATGCCGTATCCCCTTGTTCCGTTCAAATGACTGCCTCTTGGTCTATGTACAGGTTCCACATGAACACAATTAAGTGTTCTGGAATTCCCATTCTTGGTAATGTTATCCATAATCTGTTATGATCCACACAGTCGAATGCCTTTGCATAGTCAATAAAACACAGGTAAATATCTTCTGGTATTCTCTGCTTTCAGTCAAGATACATTTGACACCAGCAATGATATCCCTCGTTCCACGTCCTCTTTGGAATCTGGCTTGAATTTCTGGCAGTTCCCTGTTGATGTACTGCTGCAACCACTTTTGAATTATCTTCAACAAGATTTTATTTGCATTTGGTACTAATATTATTGTTCATAATTTCCACATTCTGTTGGATCACCCTTCTTTGGAATGGACGCAAATATGGATCTCTTCCAGTCGGTTGGCCACATAGCTTTCTTCCAAATTTCTTGGCATAGAAGAGTGAGCATTTCCAGTGTTACAACTGTTTGTTGAAACATCTCAATTGGTGTTCTGTCAATTCCTGAAGACTTGTTTTTTGCCATTCCTTTCAGTGCAGCTTGGACTTATTCCTTCAATACCATCAGTTCTTGATCATATGCTACCTCCTGAAATAGTTGAACGTCAACCAATTCTTTTTGGTACTGTGGATCTGTGTATTTTTTCTACCTTCTTTTGATGCTTTCTGTGTCAATTAATATTTTGCCCAGAGAATCATTTAATATTGCAACTCAAGGCTTGAATTTGTCCTTCAGTTCTTTCAGCCTGAGAAATTCCAAGCATGTTCTTCCCTTTTGGTTTTCTAACTCAAGGTCTTTGCACATTTATTAAAATACCTTTACTTTGTCTTCTCGATCTGCCCTTTGAAATCTCCTATTCAGCTCTTTTACTTCATCATTTCTTCCATTTGCTTTAGCTGCTCTACATTCAAGAGCAAATTTCAGAGTCTGTCCTGACATCCATTTTGGTCTTTTCTTTCTTTCCTGTCTTTTTAATAACCTTTTGCTTTCTTCATGTATGATGTCCTTGATGTCATCCCACAACTCGTCTGGTCATTAAGTTTCAATGTGTCAAATCTATTCTTGAGATGGCCTCTAGCTGCTCGTTGGAAATCCTATGGGGCAGTTCCACTCTGTCCTATAGGGTTACTATGAGCCGGAATCGACTCTACAACAGTGGGTTTGGTTTTTGGTTTTACTGTATATACATCTGCCAGATATATATATATGTGTGTGTGTGTGTGTGTATGTGTGTGTGTTGTTGTTGTGTGATGTCAAGTTAATTCCGACTCATATTGATCCTATAGGAAAGAGTAGAACTGCCCCGTAGGGTTTCCAAGGCTGTAAATCCTTACAGAAGCAGACTGCCACATTGTTCTCCTGCAGAGTGGCTGGTGGGTTAGAACGGCTGGCCTTTCAGTTAGCTGAGCACTTTAACCCTACCCCATCAGGGCTCCTGTATATGTAATAGTTCCACAGTAATAGACAACAGTTTAATCCAGGAATGTTTATGCATCAAAAGGGTAGTGTAAGTCTTTTTTTATTTCTTCTTAAATTGTAATGGTAAGTCTATCAATTTATTCTTGAAATGAGACTTGCAAAAGCATAAAACCTTATTTTTACTCAATTGACCATGGCCACTCATAGTTAAATACAATATTTTAAATATTGAGGCTCCCAATATAAGCAAGATTCATGGAGTTTTGTAGTCTCAACATGCATATCTTAAAATCTAAGCCTAATTTTTATGCTGCTGAACTCTGCGATTCACTTTCTTTGACTTGAGAGGAACTTCAGAAAATTTCATAACTTTTTTTTCTCTCTCAATTCATTTCTATGCCTTTTTTAAGCAACGCCTTTGAAAATCAGCAAGTTGGCTTTGTTCTTTGTATTTCTGAAAAGAATCTTCATTCCCACAATTGTTCTTTGGTGAGAAATGCTGATTATGATTTCCCTGAAGAGATTTCATTAAATGTATCTTTTCACAGCTTTTAAAGGAGTCCAAAATAAAAATAACATGATTTGGCACAATAATTTAAAAATAAAGACATTGAAAAGGTTTTACTTGTGAGAAGGAGGAAGACCATTTTTTTGTAACTGTGTAACACTTGCCGTTACGTGATTGTTTCCCACTTGGGGGTCATCAATCAGGGTAAAGCCAGAATTCCCCTAAATCCTCTGTCTGAAAACCATCAATCTCCTGGGTCTTATTGACTTAGTCCATTTTGCAGAATGGAGAAATTTACTCCACTTGAAAAGCAGTACAGATCTTATCATCAACTAAAACACTAGGACTACATTCTTTAAGACTCTGTTGAGTTTTGTGAGATCCTAACCTCTATAGGCCCCAGAAGTTAAAGTCCATTAGCCAACCCATAGCCTATAGCTGTTTCAAATTGTTCACTTTGATCTTTTCACTAGAAATTTTAACACTTTGAAATGTATGTGGTTATACTCATCTGTATAATTGTACTCAAGCAAAACTAGAAATATATCTAACTGAAAGATTGGAGGCTAAAGTCCAACCAGGGGTACCTCAGAAGAAAGACGAGGAGATCTACTTCCAGAAAATCAGCCACTGAAAACACTATGGAGCACAGTTCTACTCTGATGCACTTGGGGTCACCATGAGTCAGAGGTGACTCCACAGCAAGTGATTTGTTTAAGGATGACTATTACATGACAGGGAAACATTTTTACAATATGGAGTTAAAGAAAAAACATAAGTACTAAAACTGTAGGCAATGAATCCAATGTTTGTGAAAAGTGATTTGAATGCATATGAATCTGTGTATGACAGAAGAAAAAACAAATCCCAAGGTCTTAAACACTAAAAAAAGTTAAAAGTGATGCAGAAAGATTTTTCTTTTCTTCTTACTTTACGATATGTTTTCTGATGCTTTAAATGAGTATACGTTACTTTTAATGAGATTTAAAACAATTGTAAGCCAGAGATGCCATATATCTTCATTGTAAGGTTGCTATTCATTTATTTCTTCTTAGTATAAAAGTGCAGACTTTTTAGTCCTGATAGATTGGTACAGGCCTGTCTAAAAATAATAGGAGTCGGAGGCAGACTCTTGCAGATCCTAGAGGGACTGTCGCAGCCCACACAGACCACTCCCTGCTCTGAATTTCCAAGTTGAGCAGAGTTAAACCACATCGACTGGCAAGCATTCAGTGTGGTGTTCTTTCCATTGTCTGTTACGTGACGTTGCGGGAACTGCGAATTCAGGTTAATATAAATAGAAAAAAACATGATGGAATAAAAAGAAGAGACCCACTGATTAAGCTGGCTCAGCTGTTCTCCAATGGTAGCACAATCTCATCCCTGACAAAAAACACAAAGCATCTCCTCCCTCCTGTCTGCTGTCCTGTCCTCCAGACCCTGGTTATACGGTCACACATGGCAGTGTAGGCATTCCAAAGCAAGCCCTCCACTCCATTTACCAGTGTCCAAGGCCAGAATTTCAAGGCCTCCTAGCACCACACTCCCACTTGTGATAGAATCACCTCAGTGTGGAACCCAGTGCTCCTTGGCACAACCTTTTGTGTCTTTGAACTTAGTTGTTTGTAACCTTTGTTGGGAATGTGTCTGATGCACATTTGGACACATCATCAGTAAAGACCTAACACTAGAAAAGGACATCCTGTTTGGTAAAGTAGAGTGCCAATGAAAACAGAGGAAGCCCTCAACGAGATGGATAGGCACAATGGCTGCAACAATGGGTTCAAACATACCAATGATCATGAAGATCGTTGCAGGATCAGGCAGTATTTCATTCTGTTATACATAAGGTCACTGTGAGTTGGAACTGACTAGACAGAAAATAACAATAAGAACAACTCATGCATGTTAGTATTCCCAACGATGCTTTGCTGAGCACTTTTCACATTTTATATGGTTAGTAATTTTGTGTTAGAGAGAGGATAGATAGACAGACCAGATAGATAAATATGGATAAGGGATAGTGATTCAGGGTAAACTGGTATAGGCCTTTTGTCTCCTAGGCTAAAAGAAGAGAATATTATTTATTTGTATTTGGAATTTGAAGTTACCTTTTAAATGATAACCCTTTATTCAACACACACTGGGATCAGCTAAAGGGTTGACAAGAAAGTCAGGAATATAGAAGTAAATCAAGTTGGAAAAACTGGATGGGGTATGTGGCCACAAAAATCACCCTAATCACACACTCCAGAGCTAGGCTGATGTATCTCCCAGGCCCAGCTCAGCAGCCACCCCTAAGGGAAATCCAAAGGGTCAATAAGCCAGTTCTAAATTTAATCACTGATTCTCAAACTCCACAATGCTTATGAACTACCTACAGAGTTTGTTTAAAAATCAAGTTAGCAGGTTCCTACAGCCAAGTAGTTCTGATGCAGTGATCCGTATAGAGCCAGGTATCTGCACATTTTGTGGAATATGTTTCTATATTCCTCAGTTGCCATGAGAGAACAGAATTTATACAATAACGTATCAAGCAATAAAGCTGAACAATTAGTTTTCCTTTTCTTCATATGATAAATTGGCCTCTTTAAAGAGCAAAAGCATGCAGAAAATTCAAGAAGCAATCTGTAAAAATAAATGAAACATTACTAGTTGGTCAAGGGGAATATGTAGCTGGCAAGTCAAGCTTATACTGCCTCTCAGGAGGCTTTTTCATACTAAGGGGCAGACCACGCTACTTGGTGGGAAAAGGACAGCATCTGGATCACGGTATCCTGGGGGCACAGATGTGTGTTTGGCTCCAGAAACACCAAATCCACGTCAGATACTTTTCTGTTATGTGGTCATAGTAAGAATGCTGTAAGCCAAACAAACCCAGCTGAGCTTTTTGCTTTAGGTAATCGATTTTTCGACCTGAAAAATTAGCCATCTTACCTATGAAACATTAGAGAGGTGATTTTAAAAACCACTCTCCCATTCCTGTTTTGTACATAGAAATACTATGGTAATGAACTGAGTGATGGCAAGGACCAAGCTGAGGGTCACTGATAAATAGCAGTGAAGAAGTCTCCCGGACTCAGCTCCCAGGGGACAGTTTGGTGCTGGTCTAATGCAACTGTATTGTTGTTATCACACCCAGTACTTCTGGTTCCTTCTCTCCCACTCCTGCCAATGAAAGACTTACTGAGACGTGAAGACTGATAATCAAAGTGAAAGCTGTTCTTCATTCAAAACAAAATGTTTTAAATGAGATATAAAGTCTTGTTATTTTTAGAAACATGTATTTTTAGCAAGCAAAAGCAGGAAACTAACATTTATTGTGTTGAATTTCTGCTTTATACCAGATATGGTTACAGATTCATTGAAGAAAGTGAGGAGTTAAATATCCAAGGTATTTACTGGGAAAATCAATTATACTGATTGTACAAGGTAGCAATTTTCTGATTATTTTTCCCATAGACATTAGTCAAGCCATAGTGGCTAACCTTTAAATTACCTGATAAGTGTTTCTCTTCATAATTATCCCCATTGAAGATAAAATGCCGGCTCATTTCAAAAGCAGGGACGAGCAATTAAAAAATTAAAGAATCTTTCTCTTCATACTTCCTTTTCAAAAGCTCTATGTTAGTTTAAGTAAGGTTCTATGCTTTGTTCATAGCTATTAGCAGATGGCTCGGTTTTATGAAAGACAAGAGTACATCTAAAATGCCAACACATTTGTGAAATTCAATTTCAAGATGCATTAATTAACGTCTATTAATAAAGAATAAATTTTCAGTTAAGTAGTTATTTGATCTGTACAAAAACTGATTATTAATTTAGTGCTAGTCAAGACTTTTTGGTTAAAGTAGTAGAAACCCAATCCAAATAGCAGAGGCGAAAAAAGAGGAGTTTGTTGCTATTTCATGCTGTTCCCTATGTAGACTGGTGTTCTCTGCTACTATGTGTACTTGGACATCCCTCTCAGTTCTAGATTAACCTCAAGTTGAAATATTTCTGAGTAATACTTCAACTTTAGCAGCAAATTGAAACTCATGAGTCCACCTTGGGTCACTTGTTTACCTCATAGTTTAGTCAGCTTTTGGCTAAGTGATGTGTTTGAACCAGGCTGCTGAGAGTTTACCCCATCTGTGCAGGAGTAGCTATCAGAGAACCTCACCCATGCATTGTGGTGTGTGTGTGTGCATATATATGGAGAGACAGAGAGGAGTCCCTGGGTGGCGCAAAAGGTTAACCTCCTTCGCTGTTAACTGAAAGGCTGGAGGTTTGAATCCACCCAGAGGTGCCACGGAAGAAAGACTTGGAGATTTACTTTCAAATCAGTCATTGAAAACCCTATGGTGCACAGTTCTACTCTGAAACACACGGGGTCGCCCTGAATTGGAGTCAACTTGGTGGCAACTGGTACTGGTTTTTTAGAGAGAGAGAAAGAGAAACAGAGAGAGATCGAGCTGGAAATAACAATAAAAATGCCAGTAATTCAGGATCCTCTTCCTTCCTTCTTTTGATGCAGACATCGAGATATAGTGCAGGAAAGAGAACTGGACACAGTGGGAGAAACATGAGCGGTCATCAGAGCTGTCACTGACCGGTACCTGAGTCCATATGCCACTCACTCAGCCTCCCTGCTTCACCATAATCTCTCCTGCAGAATCAGCAGGTCAGATCCCTTTAAATCAATATTTCAAACTCCCATGTTAATCATTTTTCTTGAGAGAAAGTCTTTTAGGCTGATGATAAAAAACAAAACCCATTGCCGTTGAGTCGATTCCAACTCATAGTGAGCTAAATTCAGAATTTTGCAGTACGTCTGTCATAATAAACACATTACATCTGCCTGTTACAAGGTCTTCATGATGGCAAACTCAATTGTTAGCTGAGACATATCTGAGAAAACTGAAGGGTAACCATAATCATAATCATTATTTCATCATAATGAAATATTTACCTATTTTGCTATTGAATTTTCTATTCATATTAGCTAGCATTTATTGATCTCTAACAACAGCCAGGCACTCTACTGAGCCTTTGTAATGGATTATCAAATTTAATTCTCATCTTTAAATAAGTTTGGCATCATTACCCTTGTTATAGATAAAGAAACTTACAATTGGGTTAAATAGCCTGCTCAAAGTCTAACAGCTCTATAGTAGAAGATTTGAGGATGAACACTGACTCTGAAGATTATGCCACACTATGCTAATCAGCTGAACTTCTACCCAGTGCTTGTGTGGGGTATCAATTAAGGGGGATACAGATTGATTCTAAACTAGTTCTCATATTCTGCTTCAGCGTATGGATCCTGACCATCCACCACCCACTAGTGGATTTGACTCTATGACCCATGACTACCATCACAGGGCATGCAAGGAAAATGGGGAGCAGGGAGTGAAAAGGTAATGTTAAAGGCACTCTGAGATGTTTTTGGCTTGCAGGATACCAGGGGACAGAGTAAGAACCCTGGTGGCACAGTGGTTAATCATTTGGCTACTAATCAAAAGGTCAGTGGTTCAGACCTGCTCTGAAGGAGAAAGATGTGACTGTCTACTTCCATAAAGATTACAGCTTTGGAAACTCTGGGGCAGTTCTATCCTGTCCTATAGGATCGATATGAGTCATTATCAACTTGATAGCAATGGGTAAGGGACAGATAACAACCTTCAAAAAATGTAACCAATATATTTTACATCTTCCTTCCGAACATCGTCTTATTCCACGCTCTTATAAAATTATGGATACCAGTATTCTATATGCCTACATGCTAATTAGCCATTTTAATTCAGATTGATCCCAGAAGAGTCTGTCTAGTCAGTCAAAGGAAAAGCAACACAGAGAATCCTCGGAATAGATAACCAGTTCTTGAATTAATGACAGTTGACATGATTCTCATTGAGTTTATTTCTGAATCATTACTAATGGGAGAGCTTCTCAATTCAATATCCCAAGTACTTATAGAACACTAACTACAGATATATAATGCACATTATATGCATATATCTTATACTGTCTTAGGATCGTGGATAAAAAGAATCTATCTAAACAAACGTATCTTATGGGTCTGGAACACAAATCAGCATGAGTCTTTGGGGAAGCGACATTAAGACTGAAATACAACAGGGAACAGACTGAAGGAGTGCAAGATTCCAAGACTGATCACTGTCTCCATATACTTTATTTTCTTTGAAATCAGAAAAATCTTTGTCATTGTCATTCATTCCATAAATAATTATTATGTACCAGAAAATGTGTTAAGTCCCTGGAAATCCAATGGTAGAAACAAGCAGAAGTGGCTCCTTATATAATGGATCTTACCAAATTCTTCATACACTATCAAATCCATGGAGATTCCTGATTGATTCAAAGCATACGTCTTCATATATGGGTCCCCCTTGAGCTTGTTTGGCCTCCATTGTGCCTTCTGTGCCTCATATTTTATCCAGAAACCATTCAAGCTGCTCAAGATTCATTTCATGAGAAAAGATAGAAAGGAGAAGGGTCATAAAAAGGAAAAGAGAGGAAGTACGGCATTCCCATCCATTCTCTGGAACACTCCTCTCTGGATTTAGGAATGCTATTATTCACTCTCGGTGATAGCCTTGGGATTAGCCTGACTTAACCTAGGAGTTATGTCCAGCTGGAAATGGTTGTTTCCTTCTTGTCTTGTACTTGTCTTCAGAGTAAGCTGTCATTCCTGCAACATAATTTCAAGCTATTCTTGTTGAACTATCAGCAACAACTGATGGTTACAAACCACAAGTAGATAATTATAGGCACCAGTTGTCTGTTTTGCTCATCACTGCATCCTGAAGGCCCAGAAGACTGTGCAGTACAGAGAAAGTAGTCAATAATCTTTTTTAAATGAATGAATGAATGGATCCAGAATCTATGTATACACACCTACTGAAGTATCGCTTACTGACCTCACAATCTGAGCAGCTCTATAGAGTCCCACTTCCAGTTGATTCTCCATTCCACTCCAGTCCTTCTCTCTGGCTTCCCACATCTGTTTCATTTTGTGTTCTGAGATCCATAATGCACAAGTGAAGCTGGTGGCTGGGTCCTTCTGCCTATATTGTGTCCATTTGGGTCCCAGGCTCTACTGACTGACTGTGACTTTTGTATTTTATTGTCGTTTGTTTTGTTTTGTTTTTCCTGTGTGAAGTCTTCGTATTCTTCTGGGAGTCCCTTTGATTTGTTACTCTCTTATTTGTTTTTTTTCTAGAGATAGCCCCTCTTTACCCATCAGCAATTAAACTTTAAAAGTTAAACCAATATGCATATGCTGTATACATAGCATATGTCTATACGCCATAGATAAAGCAAATGAGGGAGAGTAACATGCAGAGAATGTTATTTTGTTTTCCATCAGGTTATTGTAGACTGACTTGAGTCTTGTCTTCAGTCAAGAGTTGCAAGCTGTGGAGTTCCCACAGACACTCATTTGCAACTTGACTCCAAAAAATTCTAACGAGAATTTACACCCTGCCAACTTCCAGACATAGAGCCAGGTAGCATCCCTGCATAGTAGCCCTGTAGTTAGAAAGGGATATAAACAACCATCTCCTCCTGAAACCAGTTGCCATCAAGTTGATTCTGACTCATGGCAATTCCATGTATGTCAGAGTAGAATTGCTTCCTAAGGTTTTCAGTGACTGATGTTTTGGAAGTAGATTGCTGGGCCTTTCTTCTGAGGTGCCTCTGGGTGAACTCCAACCTCCAACCTTTTGTTAGCAGCCAAGGGCTTGACTGTTTGCACCACCTAGGGACTCCTATTTCCTCCTAGAGAGAAAACATCTAATGCACTCTGATAGCAATGGGCCTTAGGCTTAAGTGGAAAAATAGGCCACCTTGGGAATGCTGTACCTTAAAACCGAGTAGAAATACCTACAATGGATTTTCTTCTACAAACTACATGTGTGATTTATTTTGTTTTCTCTCTTGGTAGTGAGAATTAGTTTCCTCTGAACATAATCATTTAAAAATACCATGAATCTAAAAACATGTTTGTTCCTAACAGGTATTTCTTAAAATACTCTAAATTAGGTAAAGGCTAAGAAATCAAGTACCCTGCTATTTTACAAATTTTCCATTGGCTTATCTTTCTAAGATAAAAAATCTGAGTCAAACACATTAACTTATTTTATCTGCAAATCTTTCAGTATGTACCTCCAAATGATTGGGATTCTTTGTTTTAAACATGATCACGCCTGAACAAAAGGATCAATTCTTTAATATTATCAAATATCCTGTCAATGTTTACATTTTTTGATTGTCTTATAATTGTTGTGTGACTTTGTTTGTTTGTTTACAATTCAGTTGACTTGAATCAAATTCTAAATAGAGTTGGTATATTACAATTGGTTAATATATTTCTCTTAAATCCCTTTTAATCTATAGGTTCTTCCCTGACCTTATTCTTATAATTGTTATACAAAAAAAGGAAAAAATGGATAGTTAGTGGTAATAGTTCCATAACATGATGAACACAATGAATATCACTGAATTGTATATATAAAAATTGTTAAATTGGCAAACATTTTGTTATATATATTTTTACCACAATAAAAACATTTTTAGTGAAGAGTGTGCTTCCGAGTTCAAGTAGATACGCGAGACTAAATGGGCAGCTCCTGTCCGGAGGCGAGATGAGAAGGCAGAAAGGGATAGGAGCTGGTTGAATGGACAGCGGAAATCAGGGTGGAAAGGAGGAATGTGCTTTCAAATTATGGGGATAGCAATTAGGGTCACATAACAATGTGTGCATAAATTTTTGTATGAGAAACTAACTTGAGCTGTAAACTTTCACCTAAATCACAAATTTAAAAAATATATTTTTTAAATCCATCATTTGTTTTCTAAGATTTTCCACTGTGCAGATTTTGCTAATTGCATTTCCCTGGGAACACTTTAAATTTTAAGTTTTAATTATTTTTAGAAAATAATTTCCTGAGTCAAATCTCTATTTGTGCAATTTCTAAATTACAAGCCCCAAATCTATGCCCTCTAGATCCATCTTAGTGAACCATTTAAAAAAAAAAACTTTAATGCACCATTTCATTACTGGAATTAGTACTTTCATGTGGAAAAACATTTAATATTTCTGCTAGAACCCTTTGTTCTCTTTTGAACATGCATAGGAGACACCACTGTTTGTGTGACACAACTTTATTTCATAGTCAACATTTTCTTGCTACTCTGCTTTTGCATATTAACACAGCATTTACAAGACAGACTGTGGGTCATGAATTGAAGAGCAAGTTGTAATGTGATAAGCTCTTCTGTTTACCCACAATATATTGCCTTGTCCCAGCTGATCTCCTTTATCCCCTCATCCTAAAAAATACAAGTCACTGCTTCGCCATTTTCCTTTGAGTATTCTGACCAAATCCGTGTTGCTCTCCATCTGAAAGTACTCATGACTTTAACTGGAGTCGAGCCTGAAAGTTTGAAGTCAAATTTTAATCACGTATTTATGTTTTTATCCGGACCTCAAAGGCATTGCCCCAGTGCATGAAATGTTGCTAAGGAAAACACGAAGACAGAGTTTGCGAAAGTTGGTTTTTGTGGGTGCACATGTTAACTGTGGGAGGACTAGAGACACTAAAATTCTTTGTTCAGCAAGGAACCAATAAGTGTGGATGAAATACATTCCGGGTATGAAAATCTGATTTCAATTGTCAGTTGAATGCACCCATTTCTTTTCAACAACACTTTAACTGGTGCTTTTGAACTCTAGATTGTATAATAGTTTCAGCTAATTAAAGATGAATTGACCCATGCTATGTCCTTTATTTAGGAGCCCTGGTGGCACGGTGATGAGACAAAAACCTAACAATACTTCAGGAGTGAGGTGCTCACAGGTCTTCTAGGCTTCACAGAAACTGTGTTCAGAATAAATAACCCATTAACGTCTGTGCTTAGTATGGAAATCAACTCCATACATAAAACTTACAGACATGACTATCAACTTTGTATTGACAACTACGTAATCAGTGCTGTATGAAAGCAGCCTCTAAAACAAAAAGTAAAGCTGCCAACTGCCAACAGCCAACTGGGGTGAGTTAGAAAAATGAGAGAATGAGAATTTGGTTGTTGTGTACAAATTGAATAAAATGGGCGGGAGCAGATGAGCAATTTAAACATTCACATATTTCATGCAAGTTAGTAGCAAGACATCTGCATGGAAATGTCAGTCTTGTTCGGCCTTAGAAGAGACCACTAGAAAATTCCAGCACTATGCCTTAAAATTCTGGCAGTTCTCCTGTTTATCCAAATGGAGAAGAGTAGGGCTAGCAGTCTGTTAATTGGTTTGGGTTTTCAGTTCATGAGGTGGAGGAGATTACTTATTCAGCATCCTCTCCTTGTAAATTCTGAATGCACGCTGGCTGCTCTTCTTCTGAGCTGTCACAGTGCTAAGCTTAAGACTTTTGTAGCATTTTATGGCCAATAAAGCACTCTAACAAGAAAGGGACTGTAGAATTGTCTGCTGACTCTGGGCTCATGAAGGAAACCACTCATTGTCCTCTTCGTGCCCTCTAAGCCTACATGTCTCACTCTAATTTTGCCTTTATTTGTCCCTTCCACTCTAGGAAAAATTCCTCTTGCTACCCTACTGTCTGCATAGTCTTCTTGATCTGTCTTGGTTTGGAATTAGATTATTAAATTATGTAGAAGGCAGAAATCTGAAGAATGTTAATGCTAGCCCAGTGCTATCTATGCACAATGAAGTCTTTATAAAACACACTGGATGATGAGAAGTAGCCATTGGACTTTATAACCCAGGCCTCACTAGAGAACATGGATTCTGTGGGCTTGGGGACATCTGAAAACTTACTTCTGGTTAACTTTCCATATTTTTTCAGGAAGAAAAAAAGAAATAACAAGCAGGTGGCATTTCAAGAAATAATAGTTATTCAAAAAAGAAGATGGTTCCAATTCCAAGTAAAACAAAATGTGGACTTGGTGAGCTCCAAAAGAAATCTACATATTTCCAACGGGATTGAAACAACAGGCTGTAGGCATTAGGTTTCTGTTTGCCTTGAAAGTTCAAATATTTGTGTTTCTCTGAGACTCCTAACAGACAATGTGAGCCTCCTTCCTTTAAAAAATAGCAGCCAGCCATTGATGGAATCCATAGCTGACATTACTGTCACGTGGATAAGAAGATACAATCAGAGACCATTAGATCTGGAAGGATCATTGAGTCAAAGTCTCCATTTTATAAACATGTATACAGGGAGGATAACTGATTTGCCTGGGTTATGTGATAAGAGATGTGGATCTCAAAACAGAACTCCAGACCCATAGGGTGGTGATGCTACCTTCTTCGATAAATCACTCAGACACACAGCAAAAAAATAAAAATAAAAAGTCAAAACTGCACTAGAAAGAACAGAACACTAAAGGGAAACTAAAGAGACATGTATTTAGTGGTGGCAAACATACAAATACATCAGAGATCGATGCCTCGCACTTGACATCTAGACAGGCCGATCTCAGGAACGGACATACAATGATGTTCCTGGTTTAAACAAACTCCTGGGCACCCCAGGGCCTGTATCAAGCACCTCAGGCTGTCCTTTGCAACATCTTTTGTCCTGCTGGTGTGCTTTATTCCTGTGTCTGCATAATACAGTGTGCAATCACATGTGTTTTTGTTTTTCCACATGTCATTTCCTTATCAAATATGTTTGAGTGAAAGAAAACACTTTAATCCCCTTAACATGTAGAACAGAGAAGGAAAAATCCATTTATGTTTCTTTTACCCCGTTTCTTTAGTAAGATGTCAGCACTGGCATCAACTCATGGACCTATGCAAGGGCACTGAAAGAAAGGATGTTATTTTCCAGCCATATTTCCAAAATATCCCCTCCTCCACCTTGTTGTTGCTCTTAGGTGCCGTTGAGTCAATTTTCAACTCATAATGATCCCATGTAGAACTACCCCATAGGGTTTTCTACACTGTAATATTTAAGGGAGCGGATCGTCAGGTCTTTCTCCCACAGAGCCTCTAGGTGGGTTTGAACCTCCAACCTTTTGGTTAGCAGCTGAGTGCTTAACCATTGCGCCATAAGTGCTCCTTACCACCACCTTACCATACAAAATAGGTTCAGGTAATCTAGGGGCTCCAAAGCATATCCTAAATCTGATTACTTTCTTCATCTCCACTATTAATATCATATTCCAAGTCAACATCATCTCTCTCCAAGATCACCATTGAGCTTCCTAATTATCTTCCTGTATTTCTTATCTCCTTACCATCTATTCATTATAAAGCATTAGAGTCCTCTTGTTTTGTTTTGTTTTTTTTCCAACATAGATAAAACCTGTTCTTTCCTGGTTAAAATCTTCCAAAGATTTCTCATCACACTGAGAATAAAATTCAAACTCCTTAACCTACTTGGGGGAAGAGGTTGCAGTAGTCCACACAGAATCAGAAGAAGGGCTAATGAATTACAAGGGGACAATCTATTGTTCATCTCCTCTGTTCTTGAGGTCTATCTTGGATAAAATGAAGTTTATGAGCCTATCTGGTAAACAGTATTATAAACAATATTCTCTAGAATCATAGAAATTTCTGTGTTTCTTATTATTCCACAGTCTTTATTCAATTCTTATTTGAACATTCTAGATTTAGCGGTGCTCAAAGTTACAAATAGACCATTTTTTTATACTTGGTCTTGGATGATTAAAAGAAAAAGCTGCACAGCTCTGAATCTAGCACAGTGAAAAGAGGGTAACTAACAAAAGACTATAATTAAAAAATATATATATTTGATGCAGAGTGAGGAGTATATGCTCTAACCACCATTAACGCTTCTAGTGCAAATATTAAAAGTTTAGTGAAGAGCTAATTATGAGGGAAGCATGTTCTTATTTGGGTGAATCTTGAAATCATTGACTTCAGTTAGAGGCGAACCCAGACGTGAAGAGCAATTACAATTCAAGAGCCAGAGCAAAAGAGAATAATCAGAGATCCTGTGGGTCAACTTGCAGCTGAGGTGAGTCTGAAGACATTTAGCTCAATGAGTATTCCCTACAGTTAAAATAGAAGTCCTTAGGGGACCTGGGAGCAGAGTTCCAACTGTTTTGCCCTTCTTCCTGTCATGTGACTGGGGAATGCGGAAACAAAAATCCTGGGAGTGGCTACTAAAACCCCTACAACTTTGGTTCATATTTCAACAGTTCCCTAACAACAACCCATGGGGAAGCAGGCACTCAGCTTAGCATCAATAGTTTCTCTTCCCACTTCCGAGAAACCCCTTTCTGTCTCTTCTCCTTAGCCAATCTCATGCAAGAGAATAACCGCCAGCTTTTGGAAACTACACGTGTCAGAGCCACTCCCTCAGATATTAGACTCCATACTGCTATGGGTCCCAGAATATTTTCAAAACAAAAAACTCTCTGGAGGCGTTATGATGTGCACCCCCAGCTGAGAATCACACCCCATTAGAGCTGGAGGACTAGTGCAATACTCTCCCCATTTAAGCTGGTAAGGTACTTACGGGTCTTAGGATCCTACAGCCTCTGCTGCCCCCTGGTGGTAACTACTAAACTTACCTTACCCCTCTCTAGGGTCATGTTTCTCCGATAAAATTAAGAAATATATATTGAGAACCAACTTGTGTCAAAAACACTGTGTAGGGAGCTGGGGCACGATGCCATATGTTATATTTCTTCATTCGTATTTTAGCATTCAAGAAAATACTCACCCTCCTGGAAAGACATCTTCAAAAACCTAACCAACACTTAGATATGAAACTGCCACTAAAAATTTGATTAGATCTGCAAAGAGTGAGCAAAACATTAACCTACTCTAATATCGGAAGTTTAAAATAAAAGCTATACAGTTACTCAGTCATGAAAATGGTTGATGCAACATTGATTTATTTTATTTTCTTAAAATAATAGTATTTCTCCTCTCTGGGGACCCTAAACTAATTCCTTCTGTTCTGTGGATCTGTTTTAGTGGTTCATAACAACTGAAAGTAAATGTGCTAGAGTCTGAAAGTGAAGTAAAAAGGATAAACTAAAAACTGCCTAAAAGGATGACATCTAAGCCATCTTTCAAATATCTAATCTTCTCATCAACCATTTCTTGTTGTTTGTAAAAATGTTCACAGAAACGAATTATAAGTGAATTATAAAGTCTTTTTTCCTTAAGCATCCAAGAAAAATGCCTCTAAATTGCTACTCTGTACTTCTGCAATTTGAAGACTATGGAATATTTTTCAACTTATCTAACATTTCTTTTCCTTTGAGCTGCGAATTTGCTAAAGACTCACTTTTTTCGTTATCTGTTTCATTTAAAGAAATGTTTACTAATAAGATCATTTCACTGTGTGGGCAGACATCTGCTCCCAATTCAGTTTCTGGAAGCTAGGCAAAATTCCTAGCAATTCACAATTATTTCACAGTTTTCTGTCTTTGTTTCCACTGGTAGAATTTGCCCTCTTAAATGTTCAAGTCTCAAATAAATTAATAATATCTTTAATTTATGTTCATGTCTAATATAATGTTCCAAAACTGGGATATTTCTAGTCAAAGACTTCCCCACAGATGTTTTGTAGGTCAAGGTGTTCTGTACAGTATTTTTTATGTGGCTGCATATCATTATAAACACAGAAACCGCATTTGCATGTATCTAAATCTGTCTTCCTTTGATGCCGGTAAATTTAATATGTACCTAGGGCCATGTGGGTGTTTTTCTTTTTCCACTGTAACAAACTGTAGTGAAATCTAAGTGTTATGATGTATGACCTTGGGCTATAAGGGGGTACTTTTGACACATGAATGTCTCTAGGATGTTGGAAAATTCAAATTTATTCTATTGTCTCTCTTGAAAATTCTAAAAGTTTTAGGATATTTTAAAGCTGCCCTACATGCTTCTTAGAAATCTCACAGATCTGTGATTGCTAATAGTTAAAATGGCGAGAACTTGTACAACATATTGCGATTCTGGGAATAAATTACTTCGAGTTGGAAGCAAATAAATAAGACTGGCATGACACAGACAGACAAAAAGCAGACCAGTTTCTGGTTGATTTGAGGTTAGTGCAAGCTAAGAATCAAGTTTCCCCAGGCACCAAAAAGATTAACTGTTATGTTTATTTTCTGAATCTCAATGTAAATGCATTTTTGGAACTAAATTTTTCTTTGCCTTAGGAATGACCCTATAGCTCCCTCTGCCTAAACTGCTCTACTCTTTTACTGCCACCTCCAATCCACTCATGAATTCCCATCCTACCATCCATCTGATAAACCCCCAATAATTTTTAAAACTCAGCTGGGATGCACCTCCTTTGTGAATCGCTTGTTAACCTGAGCCCAATGGTCAGCAATCAAATTTTGTGTAACTTGATCACGCTGGAATTGATGATGGTAACTGTTCACTTTTCAATCATCCCAATTAGATTAATGAGCAATTTGGTGGCAGACACTTTGTATGTTTAATCTTTAAGTCCCCAGCACCAGGAATTGTGTCCGACACATAACTGGTGCTAAAAATCATCAGTTATTTGTTGAATGAATATAGATAACATGCTGTAAAAACAGAGTCAATTTCCTCTACACATAAAATTAAAGATAATTTCTATGAAGTTTGAGCATTGTTGAAATAAGGAAATATGCCTCTTGCTTGTTTTACAAGTTTAATTCTGGAAACTATTTTGTTTATGCAAATATTTGCCTCTACTGTCAATTCCAGCTGAAGCATAGTTTTTGTTATCTATGGTTGATACAAAAAACTTGTAACTTCTTTCTGGTGAATTAAATAGAATTTAATTTGAATTTAAAGTGAATTAAACATAACTGAATGCTTATTTTTTAACTCATGTAACACATTTAACCCCTATTGATAATTTTTGAACTACTATCTTTATTAAATTTAATTTTTAGAACTTCTCTCCTTAAATATGGTACTTTATACACAGTAATGTTCAAACATTTATTAATTATCTAGGTTTAAGATAATAGAAAAGAACAGCTTGGATAAATTAGTCCCTTCCTATCTTATCTACTCTATCCTATAGGGTCGCTGTGAGTCAGAATCAATTCAACAGCAACCAGTTTGGTTTTTTGGTTTTATCTTATCTGCATCAAATTTTGCCATACTCTGCTGATTCTCTATTAGATAACACTCCATGTTATCAAATCTTATAAATTTTTGATTGATGATTATTCTGTAATATTATCTACCCTCCAAGATACCTGTGGGACAGAGAGTTATAATCTAATATTCGAGTCTTGCCTGTCTGCCTGCAGGCTCACATCCATCAAAGGACATAAAATACATTAAAATAAACTCCACTACAGCACAAGTTTTAAAATCTGACTAAACCACACACATCATCCTGATTCTTATCTTCCTTCCCGCTTCCGGGAATCCAAGAGAACCTAGGCAAGATCAGATGATGAAAAAACAAACTACAAGGGGTAGGGAAGAGGAGATTGTGATGGTTAATGTTATGTGTCAATTTGGCTAGTCTATGATTCTCAGTGCTTTGGCAGACGTTGGATTGATTGCTCTTCCATAATGCAATATAAAGTAATCACCTCCATGATGAGATCTGATATAATGTGATCACCTCCATGATGATATCTGCTATAAGCAGCCAGTCAGTTGAAAAGGGAGTTTCTGTGGGGGTGTGCTTGCCTCCAGTGTATAATTGGAAGTTCCGGGAAGGCTCGCTCTCGCTTTGAATACTTCATTCACCTAATTACCATCTGACCTCCAATTCTTGGAAAGTGAGCCAGCAGCCTACCATCTGACCTGCAGATTTTGAGGTTGTCAGCCTCTGCAACCATGTGAGTCAGAAGAAGCCTCCAGCCTGACATCTGAGCCATGAATTTGGGGACTTCCCAGCCTCCACAACTGCATGAGCCATTTCCTTGAAATAAATCTCTATATACATTTATACTGGAAACCCTGGTGGTGTAGTGGTTAAGAGCTACTGCTGCTAACCAAAAGGTCGGCAGTTTGAATCCACCAGCAGCTCCTTGGAAACCATATGGGGCAGTTCTTCTCTGTCCTATAGGGTTGCTATGAGTCAGAATTGACTCAAAGGCAAAGGGTTTTTTAATTTTTTTTTATTTTATATATATATGTTTCACTGGTTTTCACCTCTAGACAACTCAGCCTAAGGCATCTGGTACTGAGGTTGGTTCTAGAGGAACAAAATCATCAGGATGAGTTTTCTGAACTGGTTCTCAAGTCTGGCTAGTCTTAAAGGCACTGACGACTCTACCTCCAGTAGTAAAGACAGCACTGCTAATACATGGCATGAGGAGGCAATAGAAATACACAAAGTATGAATACCAATGGATCAAATATTTTCGAGAAACAAGGTTCAGGGAGATTGCATATTTGATACCTTTCTACAATTTTGTCAGGATGAGAAGCATAAGGAAGCTAGTTGGTTGGTGCTACATTTGCTTGACAAAATGGTGACAGAAAGAGATGAGCTCAGGGCTTCAGAGTCACAGCTCAAGTGCCATATAAAAGACCTTAAAGTTGCAACTTGTGCCCTGAAAGAAAGTCTTATTTCTTGTAGTAACAGAGCTAATATTGCTAAAACCCAAAGCTAGAGCCTTAAAGTAAGAATTGGCTGAATTACAACACCAGTTGAATTCCCAGCCTTGAGTGGTGTCTGAAGTTAAAATGATGGCATTAATTGGGAAGAAATGGTATTCCAAAATGGGATGGGGACATATGGGCAGATATCAGGAATCTGGGGGTATTGAGCCCCTAAATTCCAACGAATCATTCCTGCAAACAGACCAGCCCTCTTCCTTCCATCTGAAGAGATTACTCCATCTTTTTCTGCTAAATAGCCCAGTAAAACCATTATCCCTTCTACATCCATCTGATGAGATTAACCCAGCTGTGCCTGAAGAGTCTTTGTCTGAGATATTGCCTGGGGTTGTGCCTGGGGCACTGCTTAAGACAGAACCTGAGGTTCATGCCTTATAAGACATTGCTGATTGTCCCTAGGACCCACCCCAAGCACTGATTTTTGCTTCTAGAACTATAACTACACTTAAGTTCCAGTGAACCCCAAGAGATGAAGTACAAAGCATGACCCTGGAGAAGGTATGCTACACTGCAAAAGAATTGCTTGGTTTTTCTAATATATACAAACAGAAACCTGGGAAATATGCATGGGAATGGCTATTAAGAGTGTGAGATAATGGTGCAAGGAATATAAATTTGTATTAGTTTAAGTTTATTGATATGAGCCCACTAAGCATAGATTTTTCATTCGGTGTTTCAGCTCGAGAGGTTAGAAAAGGATCTAAATCTAATAGTTTATTTGGTTAGTTCACTCAAACAACTAAATCAAGTTGAAATGCCAGACTTGCCTTGGTGTACTGTAGAAGAACATACTCAAAGTCTTAGGGAAATTGGCATGTTAGAGTGGATTTATCAGATTAGACCCACAGACCCACCCATGGAGTGCCCAGAGGACACACCTTTGCTGCAACGGTGAGGAACAAATTTGTGAAGGGAGCTCAGTATCCTTGAAGACTGCTGTGATTGCTATTTTATGTAAGTCAAATTTGACAGAGGGAACTACCCCAACTGAATTAAGACACCTAACTACGATGGGGATGATTGGACCCCATGGTGTCAAGGGCCAAGTGGTGGCACTTAATCAACAAAGATAAATTGAGTGTGTTTAATGTAATGGACAGAGGAGTCAAAGCGATAATCAGAATAGTCCAACTCATATGGACTTAGTTAGGCGTTGGCTACTTAGTCATGGTGACGCTAGGAGTAAAATAGATAGGAAATCTACTAAATATTTACTTGATATGTACAAGTGGAAAAATTCTAGGCCAAGTGAGTAGCAGTCTACTCAATCAAATTGCAAACTTGAGCCAGTTTACAGACCAACAACCCCTTGAATGAAGGAGAGGATGGATTCCCTTGAGGAAGGACCCCATTATACTGCCAAAAATTTATACTGTTAATCTTTCTTCCAGTATTCCCCAAAGGGACCTGGGGCCTTTTATGACAGTGATTGTTCACTAAGAAAAGTAAGTAATCAGACTTTTCTGGGATTACTGGACATTGGCTCTGAACTGACACTAATTTCAGGAGACCCAAAATGTCACTGTGGCCAAGTCAAAGTAGGAGCGTATGGAGGACAGGTTATTAGTGGAGTCTTAGCTTTAGTTCAACTCACAGTGGGTCCAGTGGGTCCCCAAACCCATCCTGTAGTGATTTCCCCAGTTCCAGAATGCATAATTGGAATAGCCATACTCAGCAACTGACACAACCCCCACGTTGGATCCCTGATATGTGGAGTAAGGGTTATTATGGTAGGAAAAGCCAAGTAGAAGCCATTAGAGCTGCCCCTACCTAGGAAAATAGTAAACCAACAGCAATACTGCATTTCTGGTGGGATTGCAGAGTTTACTGCCACCATCAAGGACTTGAAGGATGCAAGATGGTGAATCCTACCATATCCCCATTCAACTTGCCTATTTGGCCTGAGCAAAAAAGAAGTGGATCTTGGAGAATGACAGTGGATTATCAAAGACTTAACCAGGTGGTAACTCCAATTGAAGCTGCTGTTCCAGATGTGATTTCATTGCTTGAGCAAATTAATATATCTCCTGATACCTGGTATGCCACTATTGAGCTGGCCAATGCCTTTTTTCTCCATCCCTGTTTAAAACGATCACCAGAAGCAGTTTGTCTTCAGCTGGTGAAGCCAGAAATATATCTTTACCATCTTACCTCAGTTGGATATCAACTCTCCAGCCCTATGTAATAATTTAGTATGCAGGGACCTTGCTCGCCTTTCCCTTCCACAGGTCATCACACTGCTTCGTTATATTGATGACAGTATGCAGATTGCACTTAGTAAGGAAGATTTATCAATGACTCTAAACTTATTGGTAAGATATTTGCATACTAAAGGGTGGAAAATTAATGCAAATTCAGCCACCTTCCACCACAGTGAAATTTCTAGGAGTCCAGTGGTTTGGAGCACGTTGAGATATTTATCTCTACAGTGAATGGTAAGTTGTTGCATCTCCCTCCTACAATTAAAAAAGAAGCACAATGCCTAGTGGATCTCTTTGGATTTTGGAGACAACATATCCCTCATTTGAGTATGCTACTCTGAGCTACTTATCAAGTGACTTGAAAAGCTGCTAGTTTTGAGCGGGGCCCAGAAGAAGAAAAGGCTCTGCCACAGGTTCAGGCTGCCGTACAAGCCACTCTGCCACATGGGCCATATGATCTGGCTGATTCAATGGTGCTTGAAGTGTCAGTGGCAGATAGAGATGCTATTTGGAATCTTTGGCCAGCCCCTATTGGTGAATCACAGTACAAACCCTTAGGAACCCTTAGGATCTTGGAGCAAAGCCCTGCCATCCTCTGCAGATAACTACTCTCTTTTCAAGATACAGCTTTTGGCTTGTTACTGGGCCTTAGTAGAGTCTGAACACGTTACCATGGGCCACCAAGTAAGTCACTATGTGGCCTTAGCTGCTCGTCATGAACTGGGTGTTGCCTGACCCACAAAGTCATAAACCTGGATATGCATAGTAGCACTCCATCATTAAATGGAAGCGGTATATACAAGATTGAGCTTGAGCAGGACTTGAAGGTACAAGTATGTTACATGAAGAAGTGGCCCAAATGTCCATAGTCTCCACTCCTGTCATATTACCTTCCCTCTCCCAGTCTATACTTCTGGCCTCATGGGGAGTTCCTTGTGACCAGCTGACTGTGGAAGAGAAAAGTCTTGCGTGGTTTACAGGGGGTTCTGCATGATACGCAAGCACCACTCAAAAGTAGACAGAGGCAATGCTGCAGCCCATTTCTGGGACCTCTGTGTAGAACAGTGGTGAAGGGAAATTCTCCCAGTTCCCTGTTGATGTACTGCTGCAACTGCTTTTGAATGATCTTCAGCAAAATTTTACTTGGGTGTGATAATAATGATATTGTTAGATAATTTCTGCATTCTGTTGGATCACCTTTCTTTAGAATGGGTACAAATATAGATCTCTTTCCGTTGGTTGGCCAGGTAGCCGTCTTCCAAATTTCTTGGCATAGACAAGTGACTGCTTCCAGTGTTGCATTCATTTGTTGAAATACTTCAGTTGGTGTTCCATCAGTTCCCGGAGGCTTGTTTTTTGCCTATGCCTTCAGTGTAACTGGGACTTCTTCCTTCAATACCATCATTTCTTGATCGTATACTACCTCCTGAAATGGTTGAATGTCGACCAATCCTTTTTGGTACAGTGACTCTGTGTATTCCTTCCATCTTCTTTTGATGTTTCCTGTGTCGTTCAATGTTTTGCCCATAGAATCCTTCAGTATTGCAACTTGAATTGAATTTTTTCTTCAGTTCTTTCAGCTTGAACCAATTAAGGTGGCTGACCAACCCACATGGATCTTTCTCTCTCACAGATGTCAAAATGATCGTTTTAATAGCCATGTCTTTGCCCCATAAACTGCCGCCCACCCCCCACCAACGTTTGTTAGATCAGGAGTTGAATCAGATTCCCTCTTCTGGATTTGGGAGACTCAGAATAGAAAAACATAGGGACATAGAATCCTTTGCACTGAGTTGTATCAAAGGCGATGCCTCAGGGAGAAAGTCCACACAATCCTGCTACTGAGGGCTGTAGCTCTATCCAGGTGCCTGTTTACCAGATACTTGGGTTTCTAGCTCTTTCTTTAATTCTAAGGACAGCCTCAATATCTTTCCAAAAAGTCTTCCTTTTTAATCCTAGTTAGAATTAAATTTTGTGTCTTGTTGCTAAAGAAATTTGATATTCAACTGTAAGTTTAAAAAAAAAACCTGGATGGTGCACGTCTCTGGGTAATGCAAACAGTTAATGCACTTGGCTGCGAACAGAAGAGTTGGAAGTTCAAGTCCACCTAGGATGTGCATTTGAAGAAAGGCCTGGTGAGCTACTTCAAAAAATCAGCCATTAAAAACCGTTACGGAGCAGAATTCTACTCTAACACACATGGGGTCAACAATGAGTTGCGATCAACTCCATGGAAACTTTTTTTTTTTTTTTTTTAAGGTTAAAAAAAAAACCAGAGTTTTCCCATCAATCACTTTTCCTTCTCTTTCTTTAGCCTGGAGTCAGACTGTTGGATGTGAAACTTAGCACTGCCACTTATGAACAGTGTATCCTTGAGTAAGTGTTTAACTTCTCTGTGCTTCAGTTTTCTCATCGAACAAGTGGAAATGGTAATTGAACCTACAATCCTGGAATTTCTCTGAGGTTTACATGATAAAACACGTAAAGCTCTGAAACAGTTACCTGGAACACTGTAAGAATTAAATATGCATTAGGGAGAATGGTTGTGAGTGGAGTTGCTGTAATTAGACTACATTTTGTTCTATAGGGAACTAAAACCCTATTTCAACTACAAGTGCATCCCAGTTTGGTATATGGTTGAAAAATCTGACAGTGTAGCCAACTCCCTCACCAACTTGGCTGGTCTCTCATATATTTCTTATTTTGTTTTGTTTTCCTGTTTAACTGCTCTCTCTGATTTTTTATATGATTTCCTAGAGACAGTCCCTAACTTCCTCAGGTTCTTTTATTAGGTGCTATTCAGATATTCAAGCCCTGGTTGTGCAGTGGTTAAGCACTTGGCTGCTAACTGAAAGCTCAGCAGTTAGAACCCACTCACAGCTTCACAGAAGAAAGATGTGGCAGTCGGCTTCCGTAAAGATTTACAACCTTAGAAACCGTATGGGGCAGTTCTACTCTGTCCTGTAGGGTTGCTATGAGTCTGAATCAACTCAGCAGCAATGAATTTAGTTTTAGTTTTACTCATATATTCAGAGGAGCCCTGGTGGCACAATGTTAAACGTCGGGCTGCCAACTGAAAGGTTGGGGTTCAAACCCACCCAGCGGCTCCATGGTAGAAAGACCTGACGATGTGTTCCTGCAAAGATTACAACCTAGAAAACCCTGTGGGCTAGTTCTGCTCTGTCACATGGGGCCACTACAAGTCGGAATCAACTCGATGGCACCTAACAACAACATTTATATATTTAAAATTAAATATATATACACATATATGTAATTTATGTGTGTGTATATATATGGGGACGTATTTAAAACTTTGAAAAAGACATTCCTGAACTAACTTAAGAACTAAAATGTCACTAGTATTGTGTAAGCAAAGTCTCTCAAAGAAAACCACCCCCCCAAATTTGGGCACTTCATTCCTTTGTATTGTTTTAATGGTTCTACTACATACATTTGAATCCCTAAAGTACATACTTCTCAGTTATGTTTGACTTAAAATTCTTAGAAATGGTATCACATTTATATATACTTCCAAATTGCCCGTTTGCTCAATGTTATGCTTCTAAGATTCATCTATATCAGCAGGTGTAACTGGAGTTCATTGATATTCACTTCTGTATAACATTACGTTATGTGAATATACCACATTTTAAAATCCATTTTCTTGTAGATGGATTGTTTGGATTGCTTCCTTGTTTTTTGTTTTGTCTTCTTGCCTTTATGAACAGGACTAGTATGTATGTTTGTGTTCATGCCCTAAATACTTTGGGATATTTTGCAATTTTTTTGTATTTGCTCCCTGTTGCACATGAGAAATATTTCCTTTGGATATATATAAAATAAAAAAAAAAAAAGTTGCTGTCATGTTAATTCAGACCCAATGGCGATCCCATGTGTATCAGAGTAGAACTATGCTCCATAGGATTTTCGGTGGCTGATTTTTCAGAAGTAGATTGCCAGGCTTTTCCAAGGCTCCTCTGGGTGGTCTTGAACCTCTAATCGTTTAGTTAGTAGCCAAGCACGTTAACCGTTTGTACCACCTAGAGTTAATTGCTGACTTGACAGGTGTTCTCTGTGCAACTCTTTTGCTCCTCATCCTCATCAATACTTGATAATGTCAAAATTCTCAGCATTTCCCAGTCTGATGGGTACAAAATATTATTTAATTGTGATCGTAATTTTCATTTCAGATTGCTGTTAAAAATGAATATTTTTGCATGTTTGTGGGCCATTTGTGATTCATGTTCTGTGAAACTCCTGTTTTAATTTTGTTTCATTTTCTTCATTTTTTTTTTTTTTTTTTTTTTGGTCTGTTTCCCCCTCATTGACTAGTACAAATTCTTTATATATTCTGGATACTAATTTAATCTTCAGTTGTATATGCTGCAAATATCTCCTCTAAGTTTTGTTACTTATGTTTTCACTTCTACGACATCTTAATGAATAGGTGTTATTATTCATGAAAAATAATTTATCAATATTTTCCTTTATGTTGTCCCCGGTTATTGCTTTTGGAGTCTTACTTAAGAAATTTTTTCCTACTTCCAAAGTCTTAAAATATTCACCCAAATATTGTCTTCAAATGTTTTAAAGGTTTGTCTTTCATATTTGAGACTTCAATTCATCTGGAATTTATTTTATTGTAAATTGTGAAGAATCCAATTTTTCTTTTTCCCACGTGGTAAACAAGCATCCCAGCCCATTTTTGTTTAGTGTATACATTACCCAGTGGTTTGTAATGCTATGTATCATATATAATTTCCATATATTCGTGGGCTGTTTCTGGCCTCTCTATTAGGGCCAGTCAGGCAGCATGTCTCTTCTGCAACAATACTATAGCTTTATAATGAGTTTTGGAATATTCTAGGGCATGTCCCCACACTATTCTTCTCCTTTAGGAAAACCCTGACAGTTCTTCAGCCTTCACCATTTCCAAGAAATTTTAGAATCTGCTTGTCACAATTCAAAAATAAGATCTGTTGGATTGTGATTGGAATTACCCCAAAGCAACGCTGTCAATCTGTGAGAATTAACATCTTTATAATATTGGATTTTCCCATATATGAACACGGACTATCTCTCAATTTATTAAATCTTCCTTAATAGTAAATAGTATTGCACCACATAATATGATAGGTAAGTAAAGAAATATTTCTATTTTTTCAATATTTATTCCTAGTTACCCTATATTTTGTCTGATATTAATATAGCTATATACATGTTTTTATTTATTGGTTTTGTATTTTCCTTTTTTGCTGACCCTCTACCTTCAACTTCCTTTGTCTTTATGTTTTATATAGTTATAATTGATTTATTTTACTCAAACTGGCAATTTCTGTCTTTTAACTGGCAAATTTAGTCTTTTTGCACTTAATGTGTGTGGTGGTTAAGGCTGTATATCAGCTTGGCTGGGCCATAATTCTCAGTGGTTTGGCAGTTATATAATGTAATTCGGCAGTTATGTAATGATGTAGTCATCCTCCATGATGTGATCTGATGTGACCAGCCAATCAGTTGTAATGGGAGTTTCTTTGGGGGCACAGCCTGCATCCAATGTATATATATGGACATTATGGCAAAGCTCACTTGCTTGCTCTGGATTTTGCATCCAATTCATCATCAATCGACCTCTGGTTCTTGGGACTTGAGCCAGCTGACTAACCTATTGCCTGCGATCTTGGGATTTATCAGCTTCTGCAGCCTGTGAGCCAGCAGCCTGCTGTCTTACCTGCTGATCTTGAATTCATCAGCCCCTGCAGCTATGAGTCAGGAGATGGCTCCAGCCTGATGCCTGACCCACAGATATCAGACTTGTCAGTCTCTACAACCATGTGAGCCATTTCCTTGAGCTAAATCTCTCTCTCTTTCTAGAGAATGTCTAAGATGATGTGATTACTATTACGTGAGAACTAGTTTTCATCATATTTCTTTATGCTGTCTAATTTTTCTTTTTTTCATGCTTCTGGAATATTCTTATCTTTTCTATTGGCTAATTTTTTGTTTGCTTGCTTTTTTTACTTTTCTTTTATATTTTATACAATATATAACATGCACTCTATTCCAATTTTTAAAATGGTTACTGTTAACATTTTACCATGGGCACAAAACTGCAAACCAGTTTCTTTACCTCCTTCCTGAAAGATTAAAGGACTTTAAACAATTAAACTCTGATCATGCCTATCTTAGTCAGGGTTCTCTAGAGAAAAAGAACCAGTAAGATATATATAGATAATGATAGTGATAATAGAGAGAGATTTATTTTAAGGAATTGGCTCATGTGATTGTGGAATATAAGCAAGTCCAAAATTCGTACATCAGCTGTTAGGCTGGAAATTCCTGCAGTTTTGTGTCCCAAAATCCGTAGGTTAGGAGATATGAAGAGTAATGGAGTTTTGGCAAAATGTCTATTTATAGTCTGGAGGCAAAGTATACCCTAGTGAAAATGTCCTTTTCACTTTTAAGACCTTCAACTGATTGGATGAGGCCAGCCAATAGTATAGAAGGTACTCTGCTTTACTTAAGGCCAACTGATTTAATCACATGTAACTATTTCATAAGAACATCTAGGCTAGTGTTTGATTAAACAACTGGGCACCACAGTCTAGACAAGCTGACACATAAAATTAACCATTACGATGTCTTTCCCAGTTAAAATGATAATGGAATCCTCTAGTTTTGCTTTTCTTTTCAAAATTCACATATTATGATTACTATGTTATGAAGACAATGTTTGTCTCTAACTACCTGTGTTCAGGCCTTTCATGTATTCTCCTCTCACACGGAATCATGGCTGACCCATGTGACCAACAGAATATAGCCCAAGTAATAAGGTGTGACTGTTAAGATTAGGTCACTTTTACCTTGGTGTCTTGGATTGGTAGTTTTGGGATGATTTGGCTGTCATGCTGTGAGAATACCCAAGCACTATCTTGGAGAGTTGGTACCAGCACCAGATTGAAATCCGTGTAAGTGATCCACTTTTGAAATAGATCCTCTGGTTCCAGTTACACCCCATGTGACTGCAGCATCAACTACCATATGACTGCAAATTCATGAAAGACTCTAAGCTAGAAACACCTTGCCAAGCTGCACAAATTCTTGTCTCACAGAAACTGTAAGATAGAAATAAACAATTATTGTTGCTTTAAGCCACTACGTTTTGGGCTAATTTGTTACTTAACATTACATAATGAATACAATGTTATTTCCCAATTTCTTTTTTCACAATTATTTTTTGTATTGTCTCTCTGGCGTAATTTTCCTTCTTCTTGAATAAAAACCTTTAGGTGTTCCTTTAGTGAAGTCAGCTGGTGCTAAGTGCACACATATTTGGTTTATCAGAAATGTGTTTATTTCACCCCTGTTTTTAGAAGATAAACTTTCTGAATATTCAATTATAGTTGAAAGTTACTTTATATGAGCACTTTGAAATTTTTATTCTGCTAGGAGCCTGGTGGCACAGTGGTTAAGCACTGGGATACTAATTGAAAGGTCGACCATTCAACCCTACCAGCTGTTCAGCAGGTGAAAGATGTGACAGTCAGCTTCCGTAAAGATCTCCAGCCTTGGAAACTCTATGGGGGCACTTCTACTCTGTCTTATTGGGTCGCTATGAGTTGTAACTGACTCGATGGCAATGGTTTTTTTTTTTTTTTTTTTTTTTTTTTTGGTATCCTCTAGCTTCCAAGTTTCTGCTAAGAAGTCTGCTGACAGTCAAGTTGCTGTTCTTTGTAGGTAATCTGTCCTTTCTCTCTGGCTACTTTTTCCCTGGGTCCCTGGGTGGCATAAACAGTTAAGCACTCAACCACTAGTCAAAAGATTGTCGGCTCAAACCCACCCAGAAGCACCTTGAGAGACAAGACTGGCAATCTGCTTCTGAAAGGTCCACAGCCTTGAAAACCCTATGGAGCAATTCTACTCTACACCCATGGGATCGCCATGAATTGGAATCCACTTGATGGTAACTAGCGTCAATAACAGCCAAATCTTTTCACTAGGCTTTCTATAGATGAAGTCTATAAGGCTATATGCCATTTGTTAATTATCCAGCTTTGAATACATGATGTTCTTTGTATCCTTGAGCCTGTACCTTTTACTAGCTATTTCTTAACACTTTTTATTATTGTGGTAAATACATATGTAATAAAACACTCTTCACATGTATAGTTTAATGGCATGACTTATATTCATCATGTTGTTCAACCATCACCCTTACCCACTTCCAAAATCTTTCATCACCCATAACAGAACATTGCTTCTTTTTCATTTTATTTTCCCCTTCTGGCATAGTGATAAGACATATTGCTAGATTTCCATTTCAAATCTCCATTTTTGTCACTTTTCTACTTTGTATCTTTTTGTTTTCAAGGTAATTTCCTTGCATCTATCTTCCAGTTTAGCTTTCTTTCCTCAACTATGTTTTATATGTTGCTTAATCTATTCAGTAAGTTTTTTTTAATTTCAATTATTAATATCCCATTATAAAAGTTCTATTAAATTTATGTCACATATGCTGGTCATTTTGGCTTCATAGATTAAATTGAAGTGTTTGTGTCCTGTCTTCTACTTCCAGGAAGGGCAAAATTGTCATTTCTAACTTTGATGTTTGTTAAAAGTCATTGATAGAGGTATCTGGACTAGCCAAGATTTTTCTTTTGGGAAAATTTCTAAATCATATGCATATTTAATTAGTATAGAATTATAAATATTTTCTATTCTAATGAGAATTTTGGTCAATAGTATCATTTTAGGAATATGTCTACCTTATTTGATACATTGGATTATTTCTTAATATACTTTTTATGATCTAACCTCTTTAATGATTGTAAAATATTCACTTTTTTATTACTAATATTAGTTATGTGTCTTCTTTTTATTTTTAACCAATCTCACCAAAATATTATCATTTTTATTAATTTATAAGTTTTCTTTTTCATGGCTCTATAACTTTTCTTCTGCTTTCTCCCCATTTAATTTTCTGGTCTCTTTCTAAATTCTTGAAATGGGTTATTAAATAATTGATTTTTAGTTTTTGTTCTTTTTTAATAAATGTATATTTAATGATGTAACTTTCTCTGTAAGCATATTTCAACAGCAACTTACAATTTTTGAAAATCATTATTTTATTTAATTCAAAATAGTTTATTACTGCCATTGTGATTTCTTCTATTATGACAGGTAATTTACAAATATATTTCTTAGCTTTCAATATATGGATATTTTCCAAAATACATTTTTATCAGATTTCTACCTTAACTAGAATATATACCGTAACCATTTCAAACCTTAGAAATTGATTGAGACATGATTTGTGAGGCAGTATATAATAAATCTTTGTAACTGTTCTATTTGTGTTAAAATGTTCTCTACAGTTTTTGGGTGAAGTTTAATACATACACACATATGTATCAGAGTTACGTTTGTTAATGAGTTGTTCAAATCTTTTACCTTTTCACTTAATTTTTATCTACTTGTTTTATTCAAAACAAGGCTTGTGTAAAAAATCTCTCATACTTTAGGCTTTGTCTATTTCTCATTTTAACTCTGCCAATTTTTGTTTTAGATGTTTTAAGATCTTGTTATTAGGTTCATACAAATTACTTACTGTTACATCTTTTTGGTGAATTGAATTTTTAACATGATAAGTGTCTTTCTTTACCTCTAATAATGCTTTCTGACAGCTAAATCAGCTTTCTTTTAGTTACTATTTGCATGATATGTAAATTTCCATCTTTAACAGTCAATTCATCTGTAACCTTAAATTTAAAGTGGCTGCTTATAAGCAGCATATAGTTAGGTTTGTTTTTTTTATATTGAGTGTCAACACCTATTCTTCCAATTGGATCATTTAGTCTATTTATGTTTACTGTATTCATGTATTTTGGCTTAAGTATATTGATCATCTTACTATTTACTTTTTTATTTGTGCTGCTGCTTCTATATTTCTTTCTCTCTCCCATTTCAACTTATTTGGAATTGTTTGAGTATTTTTATTACACTTTTTCTCTTTTACTAATTTGGTACTCACATGTTCTTTTACTCTGTTCGTGTGTGTGTGTGTGTTTACCCTAGATATTATTGCATGCAACTGCATTGTATCTAAGTCTAATATTTGTTTATTATCTTCCCAGACATTACTTTGATCATGTTTACCCCTTCCAACAATATGTTGATGTTATCAGTCTGTATGTATTTTAAGACCCATAAGGTATCATTATAAATGTTTTATATAGTAAGTATATATTTAGCTTTACTCATGTGTTTATCCTTTTCAATACTCTTTATTTCTTTCTCCACCTTCAATGATATATAAATATAATAAATAAAGTGATGTGGTATATGTATATATATATATACACACATAGAGAGAGAGTGCTCTGGTGACACAGTAGTTAAAAGCCTGGCTGCTAACCAAGAGGTTGGTGGTTCAAACCCACCAGCAGCTCCACAGAAGAAAGATGTGGCAATCTGCTTCCGTAAAAATTACAGCCTTGCAAACCCTATGGTGCAGTTCTACTCTATCCTATAGGGTCACTATGAGTCACAACTCCTCCTACTTAGAGTCATGGTACCTCTTGACTCCATAGTTTGATATAATTTATCTTTTATTTTTTAAGTTAGCCACTATACCTTCAATACCTTCAAATATTACTTGTGTTATATCCTCTCTCTTAGATGCCTGACCCTTTAATTCTATATATATGTGCATGTGTGTTAAACCCTATCGTATCTCTTATATTGCCTGATATTTCTTCTGGATATTCCATCTTTTTGACTCTCCATACTTCATTCTTGATATTTTGTTCTCCATTTTCTAGTTTACTGATTTTTCTTCGTCTATGATATTTCTCCTGTTTATGCTTATTCATTGAGTTCATAATGTTAGTTGTATATTTAAGGTGTAAAATTTTCATTTGGTTTCCTTTCTATCATGTCTGCTTCTCAGGAATTCCTCAGTGGCACCAAAGTTAAAGTGCTCTCAACTACTAGCAAAAGGAACCCTGATGGTTAAGAGCTATGGCTGCTAACCAGAAGGTCAGCAGTTTGAATCCACCAGCTGCTCCTTGGAAACCCTCTGGGGAAGTTCTACTCTGTCCTTTAGGGTTGTTATGAATTGGAATCAACTCAACAGCAGTGGGTTTTACTAGCAAAAACATTGGCAATTCAAACCCACCCATAGACACCTTGGAAGACAGGCCTGGTGATCTGCTTCTGAAAGGTCACAGCCTTGAAAACCCTATGGAGAACTTTTACTCTGCACACATGGGGTCACTATGAATCAGAATCAATTTGACGGCAACTAACAAAAATAAGTTCCCAGCTGAAATTCTCAGTATTTCTTTTTATATATATTAAGCATAGATATTTTAAAATCTGTGTCTGATAACTCCATTATAGGAAGCCCTTTGGATTTATTTCCATTGACTGTTGCATCTCTTGCTGTTCATTCATGCTGTCTTGTCCCCTAGACTGCCTATTTATTGATTTCCATATATTGCATACAAAAATATTATATAAATAACTTGAGGGTTAGAATTCAGTCACCTTCAATTAAGAAAGATTTAGCTTTGCTTCTGTTAGGTGGCTTGGATTACTAGTAATCTATAATCATCTCATTCCAATTTTAGGCACAAATCTACTTCTCAAACAGGACACAAACCAAAGTGTAGGGGGAGGATTATCCTGATCTCATTCTTTAGGAGGATCTGGACTCCAAATTTTGTCCCCCTAGCCCTGTGAAGAATGCGAATTTCAGAACACTTAATTGTGCTCATGCAGAATTTGTACATAGACCAAGAGGCAGTCATTTGAACAGAACAAGGGGATACTGAGTGGTTTAAAATCATGAAAGGTGTGCAACAGGGTTGTATCCTTTCACCATGCTTATTCAATTTGTATGCTGAGCAAAGAACCCGAGAAGCTGGACTATATATATGAAGAAAAACACAGCATCAGGATTAGAGGAAGACTCATTAACAACTTGTGATGTGCAGATGACACAACCTTGCTTGCTGAAAGTGAAGAGGATTTGAAGCACTTATTGATGAAGATCACAGACCACAGCCTTCAGTATGGATTACACCTCAACATCAAGAAAACAAAATCCTCACAACTGAATCAATAAACAACCTCATAATAAATGGAGAAAAGGTGGAAATTATCAAGGATTTAATTTTACTTGGATCCAAAATAAATGCTCGAGGAAACAGCAGTCAAGTTAACAAACAACATATTTATTGCATTGGGAAAATCTTCTGCAAAAGACCTCTTTAAAGTGTTGAAAAGCAAAGATGTCACTTTGAGGACTAAGCTGCGCCTGACCCAAGCCATGGTGTTTTCAATCACCTCACACGCATGCTAAAGCTAGACAATGAATAAAGAAGACTGAAGAAGAATTGATGCCTTTGAATTATGGTGTTGGCAAAGAATATTGAATGTACCAAAGACAGCCAGAAGAATGAACAAATCTATCTTGGAAGAAGTACAGCCAGAATGCTCATTAGAAGCCATGATGGCAAGACTTCGTCTCACATACTTTTCACATGTTATCAAGATGTCCCTGGAGAAGGACATCGTGCTCAGTGAAGTAGAGAGTCAGCGTAAAAGAGGAAGACCCTCAAGGAGATGGAATGACACAGCGGCTGCAACAATGGGCTCAAACAGCAACAATTGTGAGGATGTTGTAAGACCGGGCAGTGTTTTGTTCTGTTGCACAGGGTCACTATGAGTTGGACTGACTTGATGGGACCTAACAACAACAACAGCCCTGTGAGGTTGCTGAAAAGACTACTTAGGTCCTACACCTCTCTTCTGTCACTTCTAGAACCAGTAGACACCACTAGACCAAAAGTAGTTCAAGTGTTGATTTCACTTTTCTGGGCGTCTGACTTCATCTGAGCCTTGGTCCAGAAATTCTCAACTACACCTCTCCTACCTACAAGTTCACACACATACACCTGTAGCTCTCCAGGATAGTTGACCCAAATTCCCTAGAAATTACCAGAAAGAAAACTATGTATTATATTTAATAGCTCCTATTCCTTTTTGCTTGATCATTCTTTGTATGTGTTTTATTTCATGAACATTTCACACAGTTACTTTATATCCTTTATCTAATAATCCCAATATCTAAAGTATTATGAGTCTAAATATTTTTGTTGTTTATATTGACTTACAAATGGTGAATTCTTGAATTTTACACAATATTTTAGTCTGTGTTCATATTCAATTGAACTTATTCTATAGGACTCCCAAGAGACTAAAATCACAATGCTTTACTCCAAAGAGGATTTATACTTATTTCTGTCAGAATCCCCTTGAGGCCCCTTTGAGGATTCTGGTTTATATTTGGAGTGTCAGAATTACCTTCACTATCTGACATTGGTCCTTAAATTTAACTTCTTGATGCCAGCTTTGGTTTGGCTTTTTGACTCCAGAGCAGCTGTCTCCCACTGTTCACTCTTCTAGTTTCTAAATTACTTAAGAGCCCAGAAATGTGTATATTAATCATACACACATTTTATTGTAATTTATCCATGATCTGGTTGTAGTGAGTAGGTGGGTCTTTTAAACTCAGTTGACTGCCATACTGCTTAAAGCTTAACCCCTGCAATTTGAGCTCTCCATCCTTGGTTCCTTACTTCTTCTTCATTATACCAGACAGATCAGTATTTTTAGGGAAATCCTTGTTAAAAGCTAATTAACACTTCCCTTATTTTAAAAAGTACCCAGTAATTTCCATTTGCAAACTCTAAAAGTACTTGAAAGTGTACTTGTAATATTTCACCCAGACTTCAAGTTCTGATACCAGGTCCTTCCCACTCCCACCAACCACTCCATCATTTGACGGTCAAACTTAGAGTGGGAAAGAATGAAAGTTGGAGAAATCACCATTAGAACGTGATGGAGACTCCATATTGGAGAGTACAACCTGGGAAGCTCACATGTGAGACTCACATGTGAGTCTTATGCACAGTCTATTCTATATTAATAGGTTATCTCTAAGGTGGAGGATGAATTGTTCAAAGCTGAGTGAATTGGTAAGATTTTTAGACTTATTTTCCAAGGTAATTTACCGTGATCATCTACTTTGAAATCTGTGTGAACATTAAAAGCATGATTTGAACTAATATATTCCAGGCTCCAAATTGTCCAATGAATGCAGGCTACTTATATATCTTATTTTTGTGCATATACAGAATGAGGTCTTTGCTTTTGGTAAGCAGCCTTGGGAAGTTTTCAGAAAACTCTAGTTAAAGTAATTTTTTTGCAAAAGATGTCTACTCATTAGTAACCAGCATTACTGCAATGATTATTTATGACTGTCTTCTAAGTGGTTGGAACAGAATCCCAACTTAATACTATTTCTGCTTTCAAAGGACTCTATCTTCTAGACCTCATTTAGCATGAGGATAGAGAAACACAGATAAATGTCTTACCAGGCAAAAAAGTAATTTCATGTTCTTGCATTCAAATGCTATATGCCCTTTCATCTTCTACAAATGATTTTCTCTTAATCCGCAAGAAACTAGTTCATTCTTTCTAACAACATCATTATATCTTGAGTGAATTATCGCAGAACAGTTAAGAGCTGTTCTCATGTGACACACTTATCTTTGGCTGTTTGTTTCAAAATTTGATTCAGCTGTGCCCTCCACGATTTGCTCATTTTGTTGAAGCCTTTCTCAGCTCAGAGGAAAGAAAATAACATGGTAGGGGGCAGGGCAGAAATGACTGTATTATAAGACGTTACTGCCTTTGGAAACATTGTTCTCCATTATAGTTCAATGAGCTAATAGTAATGTATTACTTTGTTAAAAGGCAGTTGTTACTATTACTGCAGCAAAATATCCTATAATATCCACTAAACTGTTACTCTGACATTTTTGAATATGTCAAGAAAAAAATTTTTTTCATAAAATCCTATTTAGTCATGTGTGTATTTTAATGCTTTCCTTTGATAGTTGTGTGTCTTTATAGGGGGCATAATATAAACAAAGGAATAATAACTTTGGAGTCAGACAGTCCTAAGATGGGAGCCTTACTCTATTGATTACAAGTGGTATGGTCTTAGATAATATAACTTAATTTCTCTAATTCACAGTTTCTGAATCTACAGAAGGGAGTTTAATTCCTACCGTGCAAAGCTGTTGTAAAGTTTATTAGTAATGTATGTTGCTAGCTTAGGTTTTTACACCAGAAGACACTAAAAAAGAGGGAGGGATTTTTGCTACTTTTATAACAATCAACCTAGACTGAATTTTTTGTCCCAGAATGCCATTAAGCCCCGGAAAACACAAACAAAAGCAAAACCTTCAGCTTATCATGCAGGATGCTTGCTGTTTCATAGGCTCACCTGTCATTACAGCAGCAAAAATTTCTCTTTTGATCTTTTCTTAATGAACTAGAGCAGCATAACTGTATAGACCGTTTTCTAAAATCCTTTGAGAGAAAGTTTTGCTCGCTCACACTTTCTCTGAGCCTTTTGGCGTGGCGACATGAAGCCTTGCATCTATCCTTTCCTGACCCGTTTTAGTTGCATGTGATGGAAATAACACTAAAGGATAGCTTCAGTGTCAGACATCCAAGCACAGAGGAAAAAGGTCACCTTCTTACATTATCGAACAGAGCCCTAATGTGGCTTTGTTCTCACTGCTAAGCAACGTAACACAGAACTCTCCTGCATATTGTTTAAAATACACTTGTAGCAAATTTTGTACGTTAATTCATTAACACTTATTTAGTAAGTGCCAGCTATGTGTCAGAAGCAACACTAAACACTGAAGATACAAGGTAAGACATGGTGCCTATTATTGAGTTTAGTGGATGAGACAAACATATTAAGAGATAATGAGAGACATCCAGTCTGGACAAGATGGTGTAGATTATTTTCTCCCAGTATCTCCACAATTCTAAACCCTGGAAAAAATGTCCGTGACACAATCAAAAGTTATCCATCATACCAAGAAAAGATGATCAACTGATGCCAGGAGGCAACCAAAGGAAAACTTCTAAAGGTGGAAAAATGAAGGAAAACTGTTTAGCGACCCCAGGACTGGAGGAACAACATAATGGTGGGGGTCTTACACCTCCACCAAACAGAAGAAGGTGATCCAGGCCTGGCATTTCTCAACCTAGCAATAGAAGGCCGCCCAGTTAGGCTCATTCCTCCCTTGCATGAAACAGGAGTCCTGTTAACAATATCAGCATAGCAAGGCAAAATATACAAGGGGAAGTGATCAAGAGCCCCGCTGAAAATAAGTGGCCAAAGGAAGTGATCTCCTTTTGCACCAGTCCTGACACTCTCCTCACATAGAAAAACTGAGCGGCCAGGCAGAACCAGAAAGGGGGATCCTAACATAACAAGAAGCCTAGCATGGAAAGCCTTTCTGTCTCTGCAGCTCCAACACTGGAGTCACTGGTTGGATGGGAGCATCACAAAGAGGATTTAGGCACAGTAAGAGTCCCACCCAGATGCACTCTTTGTCCCCAGGCAGGCAGAGGTAGACTCTCTTCCTCCACCTCTTCACAAATCTGGAATTTAAAAAAAAAAACTCTCTAAATTTGATAAAGAGTATTGCCTTAGTTTTTTAGGGATCCAATAACAAAATACCAAAATGAGGGTGGCTTTAAAAACCAGAAATTTATCTTCTCACAGTTCTGGAGGCTAGAAGTCCAAATCAGGGTTTTAGATGTGTCAGTTCCTTTGGGGAGCTTTAAGAGAGGAACTGTTCCATGCCTCTCTCCTAGTTTCTAGGGTCTGCAGACCATCCTTGGTGTTTCTTGGCTGCATCTGCCGTCATTGTCATTTGGCATCTGTCTTCCCCCTGAGTGTATGTGACCCTGTTTTCATTTCTGTGTTCTTCCTTTTCAATAAGACAAGCATTAGAAGGACTTAGGATTAGGACCTACCCTACTCCAGTATGACCTTGTTTACCTTAACTGAAGACAAAAGAAAAACCTGTTTCCAAAGAGGGTCACATTCACAGGTGCAGGGGTTAGGGCTTCAACATATCTTTTGGGAGGATATAATTCAATTCCTAACAGGAATCTTTCAGAAACCTACAATCTGTGTATTGCAAAATGGTCAGATATCAGAAGATTTCTCACTAGAGTCAGGAAGAAAAGCAAGGATGCTGTTGTTGTTGTTGTTAGGTACTCTCCAGTCTGTTCCAAGTCATAGCAACCCTACATACAACAGAATGAAACACTGCCCAGTCCTGCGCCTTTCTCACAATCCTTGTTATGTATTTGAGCCCAGTGTTGCAGTCAATGTGTCAATTCATCTCCTTGAGGGTCTTCCTCTTTTTTTGATGACCCTCTACTTTGCCAAGCATGATGTCCTTCTCCAGGGACTGGTCCCTCCTGATGACATGTCCAAAGTATATGAGATGAAGTCTTACCACCCTTGCTTCTAAGGAGCATTCTGGTTGTACTTCTTCCAAGACAGATTTGTTCCTTCTTCTGGCAGTCCATGATATGTTCAATATTCTCCACCAACACCATAATTCAAAAGCATCAGTTGTTCCTTATTCATTGTCCAGCTTTCACATGCATGCATGGTGACTGAAAATAGCATGGCTTGGGTCAAGCACACCTTATTCCTCAAAAAGGACATCTTTGCTTTTTAAAGATGTCTTTTGCAGGAGATTTGCCCAATGCGAATTGATTTGATTTCTTGACGGCTGCTTCCATGGGTGTTGATTGTGGATCCAAGCAAAATGAAATCCTTGACAATTGCAATCCTTTCTCCATTTATCATGATGTTGCTTATTGGTCCAGTTGTGAGGATTTTTGTTTTCTTGATGTTGAGGTGTAATCCATACTGAAGGCTGTAGTCTTTGATCTTTATCAGTAAGTGCTTCAAGTCCTCTTCACTTTTAGCAAGCCAAGTTGTGTCATCTGCACATTGCATGTTGTTAATAAGTCTTCCTCTAATCCTGATGCCCCATTCTTTTTCATAAAGTCCAGCGTCTTGGATTATTTACTCAGCATACAGATTAAATAAGTGTGGTGAAAGGATATGACCCTGACACAAATCTTTCCTGATTTTAAACCATGCAGTATGACTTTGTTCTGTTGGAACAACTGTCTCTTGGTCTATGTACAGGTTCCGCATGAGCACAATTAAGTTTTCTGGAATTCCCATTCTTCACAATGTTATCCATAATTTGTTATGATCTACACAGTCGAATGCCTTTGCAGAGGCAATAAAACAGATAAACATCTTTTTGGCATTCCCTGCTTTCAGCCAAGATCTATTTGACATCAGCAATGATGTATCTCATTCCATGTCTTCTTCTGAATCCAGCTTGAATTTTTGACAGTTCCCTGTAGAAGTACTGCTGCAACCACTTTTAAGTGATCTTCAGCAAAATTTTACTTGCGTGTGATATTAATGGTATTGTTCGATAATTCCCACATTCTGTTGGATCACCTTCCTTTGGAATGGGCACAAATGTGGATCTCTTCCAGTTGGTTGGCCAGGTAGCTGTCATCCAGATTTCTTGGCATAGACAAATGAGTGCTTTCAGCATTGCATTCATTTCTGGAAACATCTCAGTTGATATTCCACCAATTCCTGGAGCCTTATTTTTTGCCAATGCCTCAGTGCAGCTTCAACTTCTTCCTTCAGTATCATGGGTTCTTGATCATATGCTATCTCCAGAAATGGTTGAATGTGAACAGTGATACAGTGACTCTGTATTCCTTCCATCTTCTTTTGATGCTTCCTGCTTCATTCAATATTTTCCCCATAGAATCCTTCAATATTACAACTCGAGGCTTGATTTTTTTCTTCAGTTCCTTCAGCTTGAGAAATGCCAAGTGTGTTCTTCCCCTTTGGTTTTCTAGCTCCAGGTCTTTGAACATTTCATTCTAATACTTTACTTTGTCTTCTTGAGCCTCATTTGAAATCTTCTGTTAGGCTCTTTTACTTCATCACTTCTTCCATTCTTTTTAGCTAGTCTACACTCAAGAGCAAGTTTCAGAGTCTCTTCTGACATCCATTTCAGTTGTTTTTTCTTTCCTGTCTTTTTAATGACCTTTTGCTTTCTTCATGTATGATGTCCTTGTTGTCATCCCACAACTCATCTGGTCTTAGGTCATTAGTGTTCAATACATCAAATCTATTCTTTCAATGATCTCTAAATTCAGGTGAGATGTACTTAAGCTTGTACTTTGGCTCTCGTGGACTTGTTTTAATTTCCTTCAGTGTCAACTTCAACTTGCAGACGAGCAATTAATGGTCTGTTCCACAGTCAGCACTGCTTTGTTCTGATGGATGATAGTGAGGTTCTCCATTTTTTTTCCCACAGATTTAGTCGATTTGTTTCCTGTGTAGTCTATCTGGCAAGGTCTACATGTATATTCACTGTTGATGTTGAAAAAAGGTATTTGCAATGAGTAAGTCCTTGATCTTGCAAAATTAGGTCATGTGATTTACAGTATCATTTTTATTATCAAGGCTATTTTTTCCAACTACTGATCCTTCTTTGTTTCCAACTTTTGCATTCCCAGCACCAGTAATTATCAATGCATCTTGATTGCATGTTTAATCAATTTTGGACTGCAGAAGTTGGTAAAAATCTTGAATTTCTTCACCTTTGGCATCAGTGGTTGGTGCATAAATTTGAATAATAGTCATATTTAACTAGTCTTTCTTATAGGCGTGTGGATATTATCCTCACTGATAGCATTTTACTTCAGGATAGATCTTGAAATGTTCTTTTTGAAGATGAATATGATGCCATTCCTCTTCAATTTGTCATTCCCGGCATAGTAAATCATATGATTGCCTGACACAAAATGGCCAATACCAGTCTGTTTCAGCTCATTAATGCCTAGGATATTGATCTTTCTGCATTCTATTTCATTTTTAATGATTTCCAGTTTTCCTAGATTCATACTTCGTACATTCCATGTTCTGATTATTAATGGATGTTTGCAGCTGTTTCTTCTCATTTTGAGTAGTACCACATCAGCAAGGTTAATTCTAATGTGAGGAGGCAGCTCTTCTCCAGTTATATTTTGAGTGCCTTTCAGCCTGAGTGACTTATCTTCAGGCACTATATTGGACAATGTTCTACTGTTATTCATAATGTTTTCACTGGCCAATTTTTTAGAAGTAGACTGATAGGTTCTTCTTTCTAATCTGTCTCTTCTGGAAGAGCCACTGAAACTTGTCCACCAAGGGTGACCCTGCTGGTATTTGCAATACCAGTGGCATAGCTTCCAGCATCACAGCAACGTGAAAGCCACTACAGTAGGACAAACTAATAGACGAGCCAATAAAGTAATAAAAGTAATAGCAAAAGAAAGAGTATGTACTTATTATAATAGAAAACACACATCAACATCACCTGTTTAGACATAAGATAATTTTCATGCAAAAATATAATAAAATTATTTGGTAAATTTTTAAAATAATGAATTTATTAACAGTCTCATATATAAGATCAATGTATACAAATTAATGGCCTTCAAATACACCAGTTGTAATCAGTTGCAAAATGCAATAGATAAAAAATTTCCTAAGCAAAATAGCAAAAATTAGGTGTGTGTATGTGTGTATGCGTGCGTGTATCTTGAAATAAACATATCTACACATATGCAAGATCTTTATGGGAAAAATTAAAAGCTATTGTTGAAGGAGCTGAAAGAAAACTGAATACTTGGTGACAGATATTAACTTCATAAATGAGACTACTCAATTCTCTGAGATATTATTTGTTCACCAAATTTAACTCACAAATTCAGTGAAATGCCAATCAAAATCCCTTCAGGATTTTTCAAGGCACTTCACATACTGATTCTAAAGTTTAAAATTTATGTATCTGATTGAATTCGTAAGAATAGCTAATATAATTTGAATAAGAAGAAAAAGTAAGGATTTTCCAGGTGGGAAAATATATTTTTATGTTAAGGAAATCAAAACAGGCAAATCAAAGCACCTGAAAAGAAACTGTTTTGTTTTTGCTTTTCTTTAATTTCATGTATGTATGTTATTTGGTATGTGATTAAGAAGGCATCACAAATACATGTGAAATCAAATATTTACCATATGATGTTTGGATAATTAACTTTTTCCCTTTGAAGTTTTCAGACGCTGACTCCAGGGATGAACCAAGTGATCTAGGCAAGATTCCTCCTTGACCATAATTACTTTTTGATTCAAGACAGAATGTGTGACTTAAGCTAGTCTAATCAAAGGGAAGGAGCTCTGGTGGCACAGTGGTTAAGCACTTGGCTGCTAACCAAAAGGTCGGCAGTTCCAATCCACAAGTCAATCCATGGAATAAAGATGTGGCAGTCTGCTTCCATAAAGATTTATAGCTACGGAAACCCTATCATGCACGTCTCCTCTGTCCTAAATGGTCTCTGTGAGCCAAAGTCAACTCAATAGCAACGGGTTTAGAAATCAAAGGGAATTTTAGAATTTCCTTCTCAGGGAATGCTGGGCTGCAGATACTCTATTCATTGCTCTGGATTGGTACTGTGTGCAAATCTGAGGCCCAGAATTGCTACCTTGAGGTATGTCCAAATAATGATACAGAAATTGGTTTACATTATGTTAATTTTAAAAAAGAAGTTACATTAGAGGAGAGGTAGCATGATGGGGCACAAGTGCATGCGTGTGTGTAAATTTGGAACATTTCTGCAATTTTAATTAATGCTAGCTGCTGTAGCAGATAAGGTTCCGGATTCAGTGGCTTGAGGCAATTGACATTAATTCATTGCTCATGTCAAAACATGTGATTCTATTTAGCAAGTATCAGTCTTCTAAGCAGCAGCTCAGGGTCCTAGACTCCTTCAACGTGTAGGTCTGTCTTCTTCAACATCTTAATTTGTATCAAACTAGAAAGGGAAGAACATGGAGGCACACATATGGGAGGTTTTTATCTGCCAGGTCTGCAAGTGCAACATATTACTTAATGATGTGTAGCGCGTTAGTTGTGATCCATTGGTCACGACTCAGTCACATGGCCACTTCTAACTGAAAGGGAGGCTGGGAAATGTAGTCCAGCTGTTTGCCCAGGAAAAAGGAAGAATAAGTTCAGTAAACAGCTAGCGAATCTCTTATACAGATATTTAAGAATATATTAACTGGGTAAGCTACCTCTGGGAAATGAGGGAGGGAGGAGTAGAGGGAGAGTCTCATTTTTCATGCTATAACTGTGTTCTTTGAATTATTTTCAAAGAACATGATTTATTTTTATAATAAAATAAAAATTCAACCTTCAGCCTCCACATGCCCTAGTATCAAAATTCCTTCCTTTTCTGGTAAGTGGATAAAACACACCTTAATGATTTTTGAGGCACTAGTGGCTCAGTGGTTAAGAGCTTGGCTGCTAATCAAGAGGTCAGCTGTTCCAGTCCACCAGCCACTCTGGAAATCCTATGGAGCAATTCTGTTTTGTCCTATAGGGTTGCTATGAGTGGGAATCAACTCAACGGAAACAGGGTTTTGTTTTGTTTTGTTTTGTTTTTTTTATGATTTTTGCATTTAAGTCATGAAAAATGAGTTAGTGGCTTTTTTCATAAAAAGGCTTATTAGCCACAATTTAAAAACAAAGAAAACAAAGAGAAAAAAGTGTATCACTTTCTAGGAACAAATAAGTTACAAATTAACTAGAAAATTAAATTGGCTAAATTGGATTCTGACAGTACCCATATTCTATGCTGAATTACTGTGCTCAAAGTTTGAATAAATAGAGTTAAATATTTCAATATTTTTAGTTTTTAAGTAGTTGAGTTTCTGCTCTTGATTACTGTTGTATTTTCCTAGTTTTACTGTAAACACTGATTATAACTAGAAGCTGAAATTCTGTATGGCCTCTGCATTCTTTTGTTAAACAACAATCAAAGTGTGACAGCCAACAAATATTTGTTGAGCTATTACCACATACCAGCCTTTGTGCATGTGTGCTATTGCTGAATTCAACATTAATAAATAATTGTATTTTTTTAAAACTACTACTACTTTGAAAAAAATCTATGTAATGGTGTAGAACACAATATGGAAAATATGTCTAGAAATTATCAGTATTTACCTTATTTTTCTCCCCAAAGAGGTTGGATGTTGAGCTCCACTCTTTTGACTTAAATAAGTGGAATGGACTGAAATTCAAGAAGCCAGTGATCTCAGAAAATAAAAGGACAAGAAGAACATCCCTCTGTGTTTTTTTCCTCATCTGTGATACCTTTCAACATTCAACATTCAGACCAGTGATGATGGTCAGAAGAGTTACTCACCTAATTATTTGTATCTCCAGTTACACTATTTAGAGCCAAGCGTCCACCTTCAGCAATGAGACCACATAGGATGGCAACATTTGCCCACTCTCATTTTACCAGGAAGCAACAGATAAAATGATAATGATGTGGAATCTATTTTTTTTGGCCAAACCCAGAGGGAGGTACACAAAGTAAAGGGATGAAAAAAGTCTGATGCACACAAAGCCAAAATGAATGAGGTTGCTCATTGCCAACCTGTGGCCATTCCTGTCGCAGGCATCCATCCTTTCTTTCTTGTAGCAGGAAAAGCCTCTGTTCATGCCAAAAGCATCTGTTTTAGTCACCTAGTGCTGCTCCAACAGAAATACCACAGGTGGATGGCTTTGACAAAGAGAAGTTTATTCTCTCATAGTCCAGTAGGCTGCAAGTCCAAATTCAGGGCATCAGCTCCAGGAGAAGGCTTTCTCTCTCTGCCAGCTCTCGAGGAAGGTCCTTGTGATGCATCAGTCTTCCCTTGGTCTGGGAGCATCTCAGCACAGGAATCTCAAGTCCAAAGGATGCACTCTGCTCCCAGCACTGCTTTCTTGGTGGTATGAGGTTCTCATGTGTCTCTGTTCACTTCTCTCTTTTATATCTCAAAAGAGATTGGATTAAGACACTGTCCAATCTTGTAGACCTCATCAGTATAACCTCATCATAGTGATAGAGTTTACAACACATAAGGAAATCACATCAGATTACACAGTCATTCAATACTGGGAATCATGACCTACATGTTTTTGGGGGGACATAATTCAATCCATGACAGTATCCTAGGTGTGACATGCAACTTTCATTACTTCAGTCAGACCAAACTATAAATATAAAAATTAACCCCAATGGGATTCATCACATCACTGAGTGTGAATATTTCCATTTCTAGAGCCACCATTTACCAGGAAGACACATGGTGACTTAAAACAAACAAGTTATTCCTGTGTAACTGTCTCAGTCCAAGATGACTGACGGAAGAAGAGTTGCCATTTTTGGACAAAAATGAAAATCTATAAAAACAATCCTTGGGTAGAGTTATAAAAATGATTCAAGCAACATGTAAAGTGATACTGTCCCCTTGTCCCACTCAATTGCCATTCGCCAGATTTAGCTATGTTAGAAGTTTCATGGATATATTTACAGAAAAAATATGTATATATTATATATATAACCATTTTGTTTGCATAAATATTTGTGTCTTACAATTTTCTGTTCTTATTAACTGATATTTTGGTCAGTTTTCCATTTTAGTAGGCACATTCACCCATTTCTTTTCACATTTTCAAAACAGCTCATTGCATGGATATTATTCATGATTTCCTAGGGATGAACATCTATGTTGTATCTAATCCTGGGCAGCAATGGACATCTTTGCATATATAGCTTTGTATGCCTGGGTATAAAACTCTTAGATAAATTCCTATGAGTGGGATTTCTGGATCACAAGAAATTTTGATATTTTCAAATTGTCATTCAACACTGTTTGAGACTATTCCTTCTAACCAACACCGGCTATTATAAAACATTTTAGTGTTTCCAATATGATAGGGCAAAATGGTGTCTCATTATTATTTAAATTTATATGTTTAGTTATGAGTGAGTTTTAGCATCAAATAGCTATTTACTACGTGTATTTTCTTTTTCTGTGCAGTGTTGCTTCATGTCTTTGCTCAATTTTCTGTTGTGAGAACTTTTTGTGTATTAAAGAAATAGCATGTTTGTCTGGCATATAGTTTTCAAATATTTTCGTCATTTGTCATTTTTCTTTTGATATCATGACATTTTTGGCAATAGTAAAGTTTAATTATTTATGTGGTCCAATTTTCATTTTTGGTTTCTGGGTTTGAAAAAGCCTTCCCCACTCCAGAGTTTTTTAAAAATAAAAAAAAAAATTCTTCTGGTGCTTTCAGAATTTCTCTTTCATATGTTTATATATTTGATAGATAGAAATGTTTATATATCTGGCATACATATAAACTTTTAGAAACAATTTCACACATAAACATTTAGAATAAAGCCTCTCTTTCAAAAGACCTAGCCAAATGTCCCAAAAGAACTTCTCAAATAATCTATCTGTTCCTCAGGAATTTTAAATGCCATCTTCATCGAATTCTTGATTACATGCGTGAGTGTGTTTCTGACTGTCTATTTTATTGATCTCTTTATACACCAACACAAATTATTTTAGTGTAGCTTCATAAGTTTTTAACCAATAACAATGATTCTCTGCTAATTACTTTTCTGGGTCAGATATTCCAGGATAGTCTCACATGCTGTATTTTATCTGAATTTTTGTCAAGCTTAAAAAAAAAATCTGTTTTTTTAAATTGAGATATAGATGAGTTTATTATTTAATCTCAGGAAAATTACCAATAAGAATTTCGTTTTCCTAGCCAAAAAGAGGGTATGCCTTGCCATTTATTTAGGGCTTATTTCATTTCTTTCAGTGGAATATTAAACCCTCTGCATATTGTGCTTGAACATTTCTCATTGGTTTTATTTTTAGATATTTTATCTCTGTTGTTTTGATGATTTCCTCCCAAAGTGTTAATGGAAAAAAAAAAAAAAAACGGAGAAAATATGATTTGGAAACTTAAGAAACTCAGTCTGATTAAGTAAAACTTACCAACATGTAAATAAAATATTATTCAGAAAGTAAACATATGAATAAAATGATGAGGGAGTCCAGAGGAGATAATGGCTAATGCTACAAAATGTTTTCTAATAGAATGCAACATCTGATCTGGGTCTTTAAGAATGAGTGGAGTTTCCAGGATAGTAAAAGCGGAAAGGCCTTCGAAAGTAGAAAAGGGGCCTCTGCAAACACAGGGGGCAGGGAAAGGATAGGACGCTTGAGGTGAGAGAGGTGAGAGATTCCTGCTGAAGTTCAGCATGGCTGGAGGTGGAGTGTGTGTGAAAGTGGTTACAAATTAGCTTTTCCGGAAATAGTCGGAGCCACATACACATAATAAAATGTCTGGCATGCCCAGTTAAGAAATTTGGAATCTATAGTTGTTGTTATGTGCCGTGGAGCCAGCTCCTACTCATGGCGACCTCACGGATGACAGAATGAAACGTTACTCTGTCCTGCACCATTCTCACGATTATCGTTAGCTTGAGCGCATTGTTTCGGCCACTGCATCAGTCCATCTCAAGGAGGGTCTTCGTCTCCCCGCGGAATAGATTAAATGTGTTTTTTGTTACAAGATAACTTAGTTAGCTGTGAAGAGGTTTATCTGAAATGGAGAGACAGTTGGCAGGAAATAGAAGCAGAGGGAAGAAAGTTCAACCTTAGGCGTGGAGAATCTGAGGGTCTGGTAGGACATCCCAGTAGTAGCACAGCCTCTAACCTGTAGAAGATTCTCACTAAATATTTAATAAATTAATTAGAAGAGTATAAATGTAAAAGTAAGGGTTTTTCAGAGTCAGGTATTTCTAGATGTGCATTTTCTCAAGGCTTAAACCACTTATTCTGCTCAACAACCAAATTTCCTAAAGGCGTAGTATTTTGCCTAATAAGCATGAGAACATTAAAACCAGTGTGTTCCATAAGGTTTTCAATGGCTGAATTTTTGGAAGTAAATTGCCAGGCCTTTCTTCCCAGATGCCTCTGAGTGGGCTTGAACCTCCAATCTTTTGGTTAGCAGCTGAGCACATTAACCTAGACTCCTATGGCAACTTTAAGGAACCAGAATCTGTAATATAGCTGTGTTAGGCAATACAGTAGTGATTAAGTAAATGAATTAATGTTTTTAAAGCACTTGGGACAGTGATTTGCACAAAGTAAGTGCTATAGGACTGTTTGCTAAATAAATATGGGAAGCTTGGATGCCAGGGTGCTAGATAAAAATTGTAGAAGAGTTAATGTTTAAATCAGACCTCAGTCCCCTGTTTCTGAACTACTTACTCCCCTCGAGTTGCCTCTTGTATTTGCCTCATCCCTACATTCTAAGTTCCAAATAATTTCCTTTACTCTGCCTTCTTTTCAAAACCGTTTGTAGAAAATGATGTATTTACCACAAGAGTGTGTGCAGCAACAGAGGAAGGGGAGAGTTTATGCCTTTTGACACATGAAAGGAAACTCTGTGCAGCTGGACCACAAGAGAAAGAAGGAGAATGGCAGGAGATGTGTAGGGCTCCATTAACATATCTTTTCGGCCACTTTTAAGGAGTTATCTTAAGAACAATGGGAAGCCAGTAAAGGGATTTAGCAAGAGACTTTTTCAGACTACGTTTTTAATTGATGCTTCCTGCTTCAGGGGGCCTTAGTGGCACAGTGGTTGAGAGCTACAGTGTGCTACGGCTGCTAACCGAAAGGACAGCAGTTCGAATCCACCAGCTGCTTCTTGAAAACACTATGGAGTAAGTTCTACTCTGTCCTGTAGCATTGCTATGAGTCGGAATCAACTCGATGTCCATGGGTTTGGTTTTGGTTTGGTTTCCAGCTTCAAAGTGGAGACTAGATCAGAAGGAATCAAGAAGAAAATGGTAGTTATTACTATAGTCAAAGTAAGAAATGATGGTGGTTTAGACTATGGTAGTGGCCGTAGAAATGGCGTGGAATCACCAAGAGGTTGACTTTGGGATCAGTTCATATGGAGAATTAGAAAGCGCTATGGAGTCTCTCTGATTGTGAGAGCAAGGGTGTATGACTGCTTCTGGCTACAACAGTGCTTGGTTCCAGCAGTGGGATGCCTAAGAAGCTGGACTGATGAGCCCACTGGTCACATAGATGTTTCCCAGGAGACATTCACCACTATCTTTAATGAATTAACAATATATATTTTTTTAACTCAGCTGCCATCTTCTTCACAAAATCTTGTGAAGTAAACATATGATTGAGTTCTCATATGTAAGAGATTAACCTGCAGTTCAATCTGTAATGCTCTTAAAACATTTTTGGAAATTTTTCTGGTATTTAAACTGCTCCTCATTTTTGTTGGTATCAAACTGTTTTCATGATTTCCACTAGAAACCAAATTCTTCCATCCATGAGCTTTTATAGCTGTTGTTGCTATTGTTAGGTGCCATCGAGTCGGTTCTGACTCATAGTGACCCTATGCACAACAGAACGAAACACTGCCCTGTCCTGTGCCATCCTCACAATCATTTTTATGCTTGAGCCCATTGTTGCAGCCACTGTAGCTAGAGCCACTTAAAATTCTAGCCTGGCACCACCACAAAAACACCAACTCTTCTTTCCTAACAAAGTCCTTCCTGAATAAAATCTCCAACTGTTAGTAGTAGTTTTTCCCTAACTCCCACACACATCTGGCAAAGTGCTTGGATGAAAGGCTTATAGAAATGCAGACACATTTTGAAATGTGAGATTTCTCAGAGTCCAAGCTGAGAGGCAGTTATCAATCCTGTATTCTTAGTCCATGGCTATAATTTGTGAGAAAATACAGTGCTAGTAAAGAAAATTAACATTTGGACAAAGAGAAATTGTTTTTATATTTCACATGAAAATTTTAATAATATTCTTCAGTTCAAATGCTTAGTCCCACGCTAAAGTGTGTGTCAGGCTAATCAACATACTTATAAGAATGCCCAATATCACTATGAGCTGGGCTTTGTTCTAAACACTTTACATGTACTGACTCTAAATCTTTTCAATAAGTGCATGAAAGTAGGTCTCATTAGCTCTATTTTACAGATAAGGAAACTGGGGCACAGAGAGTTTTAATAAGGTTCCCAGGCTGACAGAGCTAAAAAGTGGCAGAACCATATCCTAATCACTCTGCCTCAAGTCCACGTTCCTAAACTCTTAGAGTAAGAATAATTGAAGAATATGCGAAACCAACCAACACCAGCACCAGCTGCCATTAAGTTAGCTCAGATTCATGGCAACCCCATGTGTAACAGAGTAGAGTGGTGCTCCATGGGGTTTCATGGATGATTTTCCAGAAACAGAGCACCAGGTCTTTCTTCCAAGGCACCTCTGGGTGGACTGGAACCTCCAACCTTTCTGTCAGTAGCCAAGTGCATGAACCATCTGCACCACCCAAAACAAAAAGCCAAACCTGTTGCTGCCGAGTCGATTCTGACTCATAGCAACCCTGTAGGACAGAGCAGAACTGCCGCATCGGGTTTCCAAGGCTGTAAATCTTTACGGAGTCAGACGGCCATATCTTTCTCCTGAAGAGTGGAAGAGCAGCTAGTGGGTTCGAACCCCAGACCTTTTGGTTAGCAGCAGAGAATTTTAACCACAGCGCCACCAGGGCTCCTTATCAAATGCAAATGGCACCCCAAATCAAAAAGCTAGAAAAATCAAACTTTGTAACCTGAAATGCACTCTTTTCTTATGCCACTCTTCATTAGATGCAAAAGCCTCTAGTGAAAGAAACAATCTCTGCTGACAGGGAATCAAACAAAGAAGAGAAGAAATAGCCAGTCGGGAAGAGTCGTGTTTGGTTTTGCCATTTCAGCACTGCTGCTGAAATAGTCACGTCAGGGAGGCTGATGGCACCAGCCACCCACGCTTCTGGAAGGCTGCAGCCGAGGCTGAGCAGCGAAAGCTCCACTGTAGTGTGAGCTGTGCATTAAATTACTTCATGAAATAATGCTAATTTAAGGAGGCTATTTAAAGTACGTCCTGAATTTAAAAGCAGTTTCTAACCATTAAAATTTGGCTATACTGAAGTTTAAAAAAGGGGGAAAAAACTTTTTACACTCAAACACATAAAACAGAGAAGATATCTAAATGAGTGCAGGAACAGTTGCAATTCATTTCAGGAAGAAAATATTCATATTAAATATCTCCACTTATTTCCCAGTGGTATGCAAGGCCAAGGAAGCCCTGGTGGTGCAATAGTTAAGTTCTCACAGCTAACCAAAAGGTTGGCAGTTTGAACCCACCAGTTGCTCTACGGGAGAAAGATCTGCTCTCATAAAGATTACAGCCTAGAAAGCCCTATGGAGCAGTTCAACTCTGTCACATGTGGTTGCTATGAGTCTAAATTGACTTCATGGCACCTAATAATTCACAAGTCCAGAGATTTCAGAAATAAAATACCACATTCTTCTTTGCCTCCAAAATGTTTCTTCAATGTACTCTCCTTCAAGGAATGATACTATATCCTCAGAGAACGCTGGTCTAAAGATAGAGGCCTGAATTCAAATCCCAACTAAACACATATGGCAGCATTCCATTTTAGACAAAACTTTGAGGTTCAGTATCCTCACATGTAAAATAAAAATAATAACACACTTTATGAAGGTAGTAAAGAACATATATGTGAAAGTGCTTATGACTGGGACACGACAGGGGTGTAAAAATACTGATTACATCTCAAACTCAGTCCTTCATACACCAATTCACTAGTTTCAATCAATTATTTGGTTGTTCAGAAAATGTTCATCCACCGATCCCCATGGGTCACCCAGACACTCTGCTAGATTATCGGTATAATCGAGATTGGTGGGTCTTAAGGGAGCTAAGTGCCAAACTTACACCAAGCAGCAGTGGAGACAGTTATGTATTTAAGACGCTGTCTTTGGTCAGAAGAAAGGCCTGGTGATTTAATTCCGACAAATCAGCCATTGAAACCCCAGTGAAGCACAGTTATACACTGATACACATAACGTTGCCCGGAGTTGGAACTGACTCCACAACAACTATTTTGTTAACTCTACCTTTACAGAGTTGTTGTAAATTATCTTGATCGATAGTAAATAGGAAGTCAAAGAAAGGTGAACATTTCTAGAAAATCAGGTCATCCCCATGTAGTGTGGACCTATGAAGTAACACCCAGAACAACACTGAAATGACCTCCATAAATCCCTTTTGTCTGTTTCCAAGTTTTGGATATTTTTTCCTAAGAAACCATGTAATTTTAAAAGTGCTGTTCAATTGTCAGAACTGCCTTTAGTTTGGGGGGTTTGTGACTTTGTCTGCTCACATATATATATCAGGCTCTGTGTTAAGCACCCATCATTTAATCTTCACAATAATGCTGTGGGAGCTATCATGCTTGTCTTGTAGAGGAGACAACAGAGGATCAGAAAGTTTAAGTCCATTTGCTTTAGTCACACAGCAGAGCCAGTTCTGTCTCAGGTCAAAGCCTATGCTCTTAACCACTGCTTCTTCTTTCCAGTTATATTTAATTACGTTTCTTAATAAAGTAAATCTCAGAATTTAAAAAAAAAAAGATGCTCTCTTTGGTGTGAAATACTGGTTTAATGGTTGCAGAGGAACATGAGAAATCCATTGGCAGGTGGGCAAGGGTATCTTCTTCTAAAAGTTCCAGATTTAGGGAATATCAGTTCTTGCCTTTAAATATCCTGTGTACCTGTTGGCCTCTTATAGGCTAGCTCTGATCCCCCAACGGGCCCTGACACACATGTAACCTCAGGCCTTTTGAGTCAGCTATCCTAGGGCATCTGAACCACATTGGTCAGGGCTGGGCTGAAACCTACCCATTCACTTGGTATGCAGGATATGTTTCTTTCAGAATATCCAGGACTTAAATACGTTAAGGGCATTCTGTATTCTTTGGGATATATGGAAAAGTAGTCCTTATATCCTGAGCCTTTTTTTTTCTTTTCTTTTCTTTTGCTAAATGAAAATTTTAATGTGTTATAATAATTACAGCTTATAAACTCTGTTAAAATTAAATAACTCCCCAGAAGCCCGGTCAATGCTCCAAGACTTCTGGGTGTCTTATCATTAAATATACCCCTGAAACCAACCTTATTCATCCCTCAAGAATGCCACTTCTTGTTTCCCAAGGACCTTACTCACTTTGAAGTAACAGATGGTGGATGTTTAGCCAAAAAATTTCTTTTTCCCAAGATCTGTATCCCTAAAATTTTGTATATTCCATGTGACTTCTTCTTCTGCATTACTGTATAACCTTCAAAAAACCAGCTGCACATTCTCTCCTTTGTCATGAAACTATAAAAGACATATAAGCAAAAAACCGCTTTGCGAAGGTCACAGCAGTTTCTCTAGAACTGACTGCCCATTTACAAATGTCTCTCTCTCTCTCACTCTTCGTAAATAGTTGATCTCTTTAATTTTCAAAGTCTTATTGTTTTTAACAGCTCTAATCACAGATAAAGTTCAACCAATGAGAAATGTAATCTTGTTTCATTGCCCAAGAAAAACTCAATTTAAAGTCAAAAAGAAATTCTTTCACTGTGAGTCTATACAAGCAAATTTTCAGGGTTAAAAAAAAAAGTTTCCTGTCTTTCACTTTTGTAGCTTAAGTAAATAAATATATACTTTTTATAAAACTTTTTTTTTTAATTCTTTGTTGTTGTCTTGTACCGTTGAGTCGATTCTGACTCATGGTGACCCCATTTGCAACAGAGCAGAACTGTTCCACAAGGTTTTCTCGGCTGTAATTTTTATGGGAGCAGATTGCCAGTCCTGCCTTTTGTAGTGCTGCTCAATCTGCTGTATTACTTCCACTGAGTAGAAACTTTGATATAATCAAAACCATGTACAACGGTCTCCATTTCTAACTGCTTTCTTGGTGGCATAGTATAGAAATTGCATTTTCCATTTCAGCCACAAAAAAAAAAAAAAAGCAAATAAAAAGTTAGCATTCGTTTATGTCATATCAGAAACTTTTTTGTGTGGCTCAGGGTCATTTTAGCATCATGAAAGTGAAGGTCAAGTCTTTTAAGGTATCAGATAGAGAGGATACTATTTCCTGGGACCTAGGTGTTTCTCAGGAAATTTCTATTTAACGTCAGTGTGTGTAAGTGGATGCATCAAAGCATGAGTATCAGCAGCTTGCGTGTGTCATCTTGATGGTCTTGAAATAACGTTAATAGAGTAAGATTAAAGCAGGGAAGGGACACACTATAATTTCTTAGCCCAGCTACATGAAATAGCTGTTTTTAATCCCTTAAACATCTCCTAGGAGATCTGCACATAAACAGAGATTTGCTTGAGTGAGTCTAATCAGGTAACTAGTCAATGACATGTGTAACCATAAAAACAGTTGCCATTGAATTGATTCTGACTCATGGTGACCCCATTTGTGTCAGAGTAGAACTGCACTACATAGGGTTTTCAGTGACTGATGTTTTGGAAGTATATTGCCAGGCCTTTCTTCTGAGGAGTCTCTGGGCAGACTCAAAACACAACCTTTCAGTCAATGGCCTAGCGCTTAACTGTTTAAGCCACCCATGATATTTATAATCATAGCCAGTTTTTATTAGCATTTTGCTAAGGAACTTATGGAGCCCTGGTGGCGCAGTGGTTAAGGGCTCAGCTGCTAACCTAAAGGTAGGCAGTTTGAATCCACCAGCCACTCCTTGGAAACCCTATGGGACTGTTCTTCTCTTTCCTATAGGGTCGCTGTGAGTCAGAACCGACTTGACAGCAATAGGTAGGTAAAAACCTAACCTAAACCCATTGCTGCCGAGTTGATTCTGACTCATAGCAACCCTATAGGATAGATAGAGTAGAACTGCCCCATAGGGTTTCCAAGGAGCACCTGGTGGATTCAAACTGCCTACCTTTATGTTAGCAGCTGAGTTCTTAACCACTTCGCCATCAGGTAAGGAAATTCTACCTTACCTAACTTAGTCCACTCTGAAACTTTAAGAAATAAATGCTAGTACCATTCCCATTTTATAGAAAGGTAAACCAAAGAACAGACAGGTTGTTTCTATTGTTGTATGCCATTGAGTCTGTTCCAACTCATACCAACCCCATGTACAACAGAATGAAACACTGCCTAGTCCTGTGTCTTCCTCACGGTCATTGCTGTCTGAGCCCATTGTTGTAGCCACTGTGTCAATCCATCTCCTCGAGGGTCTTCCTCTTTTGGGCTGACCCTCGACTTTACCAAGCATGATGTACATCTTCAGGGACTGTTTCCTCCTGATAATATGTCCAAAGTACAAGAGGCAAAGTCTTGTCATCCTCTCTTCTAAGGAGCATTCTGGCTGTAGTTCTTCCAAGACAGATCTATTCATTCTTCTGGCAGTCCACGGTATATTCAATATTCTTTGCCAACACCATAATTCAAATGCATCAATCTTTTTTTGGTCTTCTTTATACACTGTCCAGCTTTCCTATGCATATTAGGCCACTGAAAACACCTTGGCTTGGATCAGGCACATCTTAGCTCTCAAAGTGACATCTCCAAAGAGGTCTTTTGCAGCAGATTTGTCCAGTGCACTATATCATTTGATTTCTTGATGGCTGCATCCATGAGTGCTGATTGTGGATCCAAGTAAAATGAAATCCTTGACAATTTCAACATTTTCTCCGCTTATCATAGTGTTGCTTTTTGGTCCAGTTGTGAGGATTTTTGTTTTCTTCATGTTGAGGTGTATTCCACAATGAAGGCTATAGTCTTTGATCTTCATCAGGTCCTCTTTGAGCAAGCAAGGTTGTGTCATCTGCATAACACAGGTTGTTAATGAGTCTTCCTCCAAACCTAATGTCCAGTTCTTCTTCATATAGTCCAACTTCTTGGATTATTTGCTCAGCATGCAGATTGAATAATTATGGTGAAATGATACAACCCTGACTCACACCTTTCCTGATTGTAAACCATGCAGTATCCCCTCATTCTGTTCAAACGACTGCCTCTTTGTCGATGTACAGGTTCCACATGAGCACAATTAAGTGTTGTGAAATTCCCATTCTTAGCAATGTTTTCCATAGTTTGTTAAGATCCACACAGTCAAATGCCTTTGCATAGTCAATAAAATACAGATATACATCCTTCTGGTATTCTCTGCTTTCAGCCAAGATCCATCTGACATTAGCAGTGATGTCCCTGGTTCCACATCCTCTTCTGAATCTGGCTTGAATTTCTGGCAGTTCCCTATTAATGTACTGCTTCAATCATGACAGCAAAATTTTACTTGCATGTGATAATAATGATATTGTTGAATAATATCCACATTCTGTTGGATCACACATTTTTGGAATGAGTACAAATATGGATCTCTTCCAGTAGGTTGGCCAAGTAGCTGTCTTCCACATTTCTTGGCATAGACGAGTGAGAGCTTCCAGTGCTGCATCCCTTTGTTGAAACATCTCAGTTGGTATTTCTTCCATTCCTGGCACCTTATTTTTCTCCAATGCCTTCAGTGCAGCTTGGACTTCTTCCTTCAAAGCCACTGGTTCTTGATGATATGCTACCTCCTGAAATGGTTGAACATCAATCAGTTCTTTTTGGTACAGTGACTCTGTGTATTCCTTCCACCTTCTTTTGATGCTTCCTGCTTCCTTCAATTATTTTGTCCACAGAATCCTTCAATATTGAAACTTGAGGCTTGAAGTTTTTCTTCAGTTCTTTCAGCTTGAGTAATGCCCAGCATGTTCTTCCCTTTTGATTTTCTAACTCTGAGTCCTTTCGTATCTCGTTATAATGCTTTACTTTGTCTTCTCATGCCACCCCTTGAAATCTTCTGTTCAGCTCTTTTACTTCATCACTTCTTCCACTCTCTTTAGCTACTCTACTTTTAAGATCAAGTTTCAGAGTCTCTTTTGACATCCATTTTCATCTTTTCTTTCTTCCCTGTCCTTTGCTTTCTTCATGTATGGTGTTCTTAATGTCATCCCACAACTTGTCTGGTCTTCAGTCATTAGTGTTCAATGCATCAAACCTATTCTTGAGATGATCTCTAAATTCAGGTGGGATATACTCTAGGTCATACTTTGGCTCTTGTGGACTTGCTCTAATTTTTTTCAACTTCAACTTGAATTTGCATCGGAGCAATTGATGGTCTGTTCCACAGTCATCCTCTGGCTTTGTTCTGACTGATGATATTGAGCTTCTCCATCATCTCTTTCCACAGATGTAACTGATTTGATTCCTGTACATTTCAGGAAAAATTCTATCATATGATCTCCAGCATCTTTTCTGTCACCAAGGCCATATTTTTCCAACTACTGATCCTTCCTTTTTGTTTCCAACTTTCGCATTCCAAACACCAGTAATTAGCAACTCATCTTGATTGCATGTTTGATCAATTTCAGATTTCGTCTTTGACCCTAATGGTTGATGAGTAAATTTGAATAATGGTAGTGCTAACCGGTCTTCTTGTAAGGGTGTAGATATTTTCCTATCACTGACAGTGTTGTACTTTGGGGTAGATCTTGAAATGTTCTTTCTAATAACAACTTCAACGGCATTCTTCTTCAATACGTCATTCTCTGCTTAGTAGACCATAGGATTGTCTGATTCAAAATGGTCAATCCTAGTCCATTTCAGCTCACTAATACCTAGGATATCTATCTTTAAGAGTTCCATTTCATTTTTGATGATTTCCAGTTTTCCTTGATTTGTAATTTGTACATTCCATATTCTGATTATTAATAGATGTTTCCAGCTGTTTCTTCTCATTTTGAGTTGCACCACATCAGCAAATGAAGGTCTTGAAAGCTTAACTCAATCCACATGATTATGATCAACTCTACTTTGAGGAGGCAGCTCTTCCTCAGTCTTATTGTGAGTGCCTTCCAACCTGAGGGGCTCATCTTCTGGTACTGTATCAGACAAAGTTCTGCTGCTATTCACAAGGTTTTCACTGGCCAATTTTTTTAGAACTAAGTTGCCAGGTCCTTCTTCCTAGCCTTTCTTAGTCTGGAAGCTCCACTGAAATCTATCCACCATGGGTGACCCTGCTGGTATTTGAAATACCAGTGGCGTAGCTTCCAGCATCACAGCAACATGCAAGCTACCACAGTACAACAAACTGACAGACAAGTGGTGGAAGGTCCAGACAGGAGGGATGGCTATATGCATTGGGTGCAGGTGTACACTAAGCACTCTGGATTTGAAAGCATCAGTGAGATTCCTTGTGTAAGAGCCTGTCTCATTTTGTAAGTAGTAGTCCTGGTGGGGCAATGGTCAAGATCTCAGCTGCTAATCGGAAGGTCAGCAGTTTGAGCTTACCAGTCCCTTTGGGGGATAAAGATGTGGCAGTCTGCTTCCATAAAGATTACAGCTTTGGAAAACTGATGGGGCTGTTCTACTCTGTCCTATAGGGCCACTATGCGCCGGAATTGACTCAACGGCACATAACAACAACAGAAGCATCAGGATGCAAATCAGGTCATCTGACCAGAGTGCAAGTTTTTAAGCCCTACACTCCCCTGTTATGTTGTTGTTGTTGTGTGCCTTAAAGTCAATTTCAATTCATAATGACCCCATATGACAGAGTAGAGCTGCCCCATAGGGTTTCCTAGGCTGTAAAGTTTACCGGAGCAGATTATCAGTTCTTTTCCCTGGCAGAGCAGCTTGTGGGTTTCAACTGCTGACCTTTCAGTTAGCAGCCAAGCCCACTAGGGCTCCTAAACTGCTGCTCTCCATTTCTGTGTCAAATCCAAATAGGTGCTGTTAGGTGCTGTCGAGTCGGTTCTGACTCATAGCAACCCTATACGACAGAGTAGAACTGCCCCATAGGGTTTCCAAGGAGTCGCTGGTGGATTTAAACTGCCGATCTTTTTGGTTAGCAGCCAAGCTCTTAACCACTAGGCCACCAGGACCCTGAGCTTTAGAAAATAGAAATTCGTGTCTTGAAGTCTCCACTTGATTTTTCTCTTCTCTTCATTTCCTTCCACTACCAAGGATTCTCTTTAGGTGAAAATAAGCATCAAGTTCTGAGACTCTCAGGCTTTAAGTGGTATTTGAATTTCCCTATGACTTTAAGGTGCAACAAATGCCACATTTATTTATTTTTCCTCCTCAAGGCCAACTCTGAGTACCCACTTTTCATCATCAGTGAAGTGTTCCATGTCAGTCATTAACCATGGTGTCCTGCCTTACTTCGGGCAGTACGGACAACGTGGTCTAGGAAAATCTCTGGTCTTCAGCCCCTGGTGGAGACTGTCATCGCTGTTGTGCACCCAGGTTCACAATGTCAATGTCAAGTGCTGGTCTCCTACCATCTGTCAACACTGCTAATCCAGGCAGGCATCACGGATGCTCCTCTTAGCAGCCTCCCACTGACCACAACTCTCCCAAGACCAGCACGCTGAGTGATCAGCCTCCATGGGCACCCACATCACCATTCATCCACTGAGGGCCTGGCGTCTCCAATCTCCTCCTCTCTACAAATATGTATTAAACATTCAGTGTGTACCAGGCACTATTCTATATGTTATGGATAGAAACATCAAAAAGTTCAAACTCTAATGGAGTTTATATTTTAGTGGGGTAGATAGACACTAAAAACGTACAGTAAAAATATAATGTCATAGCACAATGTATAAATCAGAGTAAGGAGATACAGTGAGGGTTGGGAAAAGACACTTTGACCTGTAATCTTTGTATGGATCTGGACAAAGTCAGGAAACATGGCTTGATGTCATCTAGGACAAAAGATCTTCAGGAAGAAAGAAGAGCAATTTGCTTGTCCATGGAGGACAGTTAACCATAGCTAAGCAAGCAAGAGGGAGAGTGATAAGAGATAGGTTTGGAGACACAGGATCCTATAGGGTGTTGTAGGCCATGGAATAATATTTTGATTTCATTATGAATGTGATGGTATATTAGTTTTCTACTGCTGTGTAACAAATGATCACAAACTTAGTAGCTTGAAACAACACACGTTTATTATCACACAATTTCCTTGAGCCAGGAGTCCAACACATTTTTTTTTATATTTTATTGTACTTCAGGTGAAGGCTTACAGAACAAATAGTTTCTCATGAAACAGTAGTACACATGTTGTTTTATGACATTGGTTAATGACCCCACAATATATTAACCCTCTAAATTCTCAACTTTTTTTTTTTTTTTGGTGAAAATACACATAGCCAAAGATAAACCATTTCAAAAATTTCTACATACACAGTTCAGTGACATGGACTACACTCTTCCAATTGTGCTGTTATTCTCACTTAAGATTAAGCCTTACAAAACAAAATAGTTTCTCATTTAACAGTTATTACAAATGTTGCCCTATGACAATGGTTAACAGTCTCATAACACATCAACAATATCCTTACTCAACCTTGGGTTCCCTATCACCAGCTTCCTTGTCCCCTTCTGCCTTCTGGCCCTTGTCACTGGACTCCTGTACCTCGTTAGTCTCATTTGCTTTTACAGGGCTGTCCACTCCCAGGCTGAACAGTGAACCTCGGAGGTAACTTCACCACTGGGATAAAACGGTGTCTGGGGGCCATACTCTCAAGGTTTCTCCAGTCTCCTTTAGGCCAGTAAATCTGGTATTTTTTTTTTTTTTTGTGAGTTAGAATTATGCTCTACATCCTTCTCCAGCTCTGTCCAGAACCCTCTGTTGTGACCCTGGTCAGAGCAGTCAGTGGTGGTAGCCGGGCACCATCAAGCTGTACTGGACTCAGTCCGGTGAAGGCCTTGGTAGCTGTGGACAATTAGTCCTTCGGACTAATCTTTTCCTTGTATCCTGTTCTCTTCATTCTCCCTTGTTCCCGAAGGGATGAGAGCAGTGGAGTATCTTAGATGGCTGCTCACAGGCTTTTAAGACCCCAGACACTACACATGTACTACAATGTAGAGCATTGTCTTTATAAGCTGTGTCATGCCAGTTGAGCTAGATGTTCCCCGAGACCATGGTCCCCACAGCCCTCTGCCCAGCAATTCAGTCCCTCAGGGAGCTTGGATGTGTCTATGGGGCTTCCATGACCTTTCCTTGTACAGGTTGTGCTAGTTTCCCCTGTATTGTGTACTGTCTCACCCTTCACCCAAGATACCGCTTAACAACAGATTTTTTTTTTTTCTATCTCACAGTTCTGGAAGGCATAGTCCAAAATCCAGGTGGTGGCAAAAACATATGCCCTGCAAATCCTCTAGGGGAGGATCCTTTCTTACCTCTTCCAGCTTCTCATAGCCACAGGAATTTCTTGACTTGTGAAATAAGCCACATAACTCCAATCTCTGCCTCCATCTCCACATGACCATTTTCTCTCTGTGTCTGTGTCTCTGTGTTTCTTTTCCTCTTCTTACAAGGATATCCCTTATATTTGGTTAACAAACCACCCTGCTCCAGTACAAACACATCTCAACTAATTACATCTGTAATTACCCTACTTCCAAATAAGGTCACATTCTGAGGTTCCAGGAAGGATGTGAATTTTGGGGGGATACTATTCAACCCGGTACACTTTGTTTCCATTTCTTGAATATGGTTCCTTGAATGTGGCATCTTTGCCCTTGCTTCCCTCTGTCTAGAACATTCTAACCCCATGACTCTCCCTTCACCACTTTGCCATGTCTTCTCTTCCTTTACCTCCTGCCTCGCTCATACTTGCTAAGGGAGACATCTCTGACCTCCCTAATTGTGACCTGCAGAGTTGCCTGAAGAGCCCATTGGTTGCCTTGATCTGGTATGTAAGTTTATACTTATTTGTGTAATTCCTTTATCTATGTTCATCTTCTATACTAGATTGGAAACTTTATGAAGGCAGGGATCATATCTATTTGCTCACCAATTTATTCACAACCAAAAGCACATTGTCTAGCAAATAATACCTCCTCAAAATTTAATGAATAAATGAACAGCCTTCAAACTTGCTCCTTCTAGCAAGCACTGCTAATTCCTCCATGCACTCAAGACCTTCCAAAACAGGACATGGGCAAAGGGGCAGCTTCACAGACAACAGTGATGACATGGAAGAGAAGGGATAATGCCCCTCTACTCTCCCAGCCCAAGTCCTTATACAATAACTGAACAAAGCTTATAATCCCTTTTCTGAGTACCTTTTTCCACTCTCACTATTTTTCTCCCAAACCAAACACCCACCAGACAATGGTGAGCAATTATGAAATTCTTTTTTTGAAGGACGCAATGTGGAAGAAACAGAGGCTGAGATTTTGACCTGCCTCGCAGAGTGGCATTTGAAAGAGGGGGTCCTATGTGAGCACTGCATCTCTCCAGATGTCTCCATCCCTCTTCCCTGGTCTTCTTTCCCGCACTGTCCTTCCATGACGCCTATTCTATGCCCCACTGCCTTCCCTCAGGAAGTGCACCCTTCTGCAAAGAAGGAGCAGGTTCATGCACTGCTGTACCCTCTAAAGGTGAATGGGGAGTAGCTCTAGGCTCCTGTGTGGGCACTCGTAGGGACTCCATCTAAGAGTTCCATCTCTTAATCACGGAAAGCTGTGAGTGATTGCTGTCTTGAACTCTTAATATGTGAGCTCACATTGTAAACGGATAACTCATGTTTTCCCAGAAGCTCTTCAGTCCCATTTGAGAACAGAAATTACCTCCTAGTTTATCTTTTGTCCTGCCCTTTGTAGGACAATAACCCAGACATTCTCATGGTTGAAGGGCATTTGATTCTTTCTCAATCCTGGCTTACATGGTAAGAGTATAAAAGGCTGTGTCTTAGCTTTCCAGGATGGGTGAAGTCAGTTTCAATTAATTTTTTCAAATTTTCCCACCAAAGTAAAAAGAAAAAGGGAAATGAGGTTGGGGGTTGGTGCCAGCTCATTGTACTACATAATCTACAGTCTTTGCAATGCAGCTCAAATTCCATTTCCTTCTTTCCTATAATAATCATCATTCACAGTTATTTTTTAAAATGTGAAAATCATTAAAAATGAGTCCTCTGCTTTCCCCTGTCTGAATAACGCTTGTTTCTTTAACTCATCTTCATACCCCCTATTTCGAAAATACGTAATTTTCCTTTTAATTCTTAGGAATTTGTCAAATGCAGGCTCCCTGAAAATATCACTAAAACAAGTGTCCTGTTGACAAGACAAAATTGATTACTTTCCACAGTGAAAGGGAACATTATCTTCACAAAGTCTTAGAAGCTTTATAAAGGATGGAGGGCAAAGTTGGAATATTTATGAGATTTCGAAGTCTGGTTTAAGGTGGATCTTTCATTGTGTGGCTTGATTAAGACTGAATAAAGACCATCTACAAGAGTAGACCATTTGCAAGAATTTAGGGTTGGTGAATACAGTCAACTGGAGATTTTGAAGCAAGAATTTCAGAGAGTTACGGCTTGCAGTTTGAAGCTGGCTGTTCAAAAGCTAGGAGCTGTGATGGTGAAAAGGTTAAGTACTTGGCTGCTAACTAAAAGGCTGGTGGTTCAAATTCACCCAGTGGTACCAGGAAGAAAAAAGGCCTGGCTATCTGTTTCCATTAAGATTATAGCCTGAAACACCCTAGGAGGCAGTTCTACTGTGTCCGAAGACTGTAGATTATGTAGTACAATGAGTCAGAATTGACCCGATGACACACAACAACAACAGTTAAAAGTTGAATGTCTGATATTTAAATGATTTGGTGGGGAGTGCAGAGGGAAGTTCCTGAAATAAACAATAAAGTTATTTGCAACTTTTTATTCTCCTGGGCAAAAGTTTCCAGAAAAGTAACACCATGTTAGTGGAGACAGTTGAATAGTACAATTGTTCTAAGGTAGACAATAAGCTGTCTGGGTATATATGATTTTGGTTCTTAAATGCAACTAACCTTTAAGAATCTTTATTCAATTGTTGATTAAGGATTACAGTGTAGGGCTAATGACTAAGACTTGAAGAAATTAAATAATGTGTAAGGCCAGTTAGTTTCAGAGCCAGTATTTTCACCTGATCTGTTATGTTCTTTTCTCTATGTTACCCCCCTCTAGAGACACTTGCTATAGTCATGTCCCTGCTTGCTAGGCTGAAATGTCCAGATCACAGTTGAATTCACCGTGATATTTTTATACATTCTGGTACGGCTTTGTAAAATATCATGCTTGGATAGCAGAGTACCCTGGTTAATATAACCACTACATATCTATTTCAGGTCCCTACGTGGCAAAAATGGTTAGCGCTCAACTGTGAACCTGAAGGTTGGCGGTTCGAACCCACCCAGAGAATCCATGAAAGAAAAGGCCTTATAATCTGATTCCATTAAGATTACAGCAAAGAAAATCCTATAGGGCAGTTCTATTCTGTAACATACGGAGTCACCATGAGTCAGCATGGACTTGATGGCAACCACCAACAACACCACGTATTTATTTATAGTAAATATCACACCCACCTCCAAAAGTTAATTTGAGTGTCTAAGTTACTGCCTATCACCTTATGGAAAGGGCTTACGTGTAATTTATTTTGGGTCACAGAGTCTAGTATACTCCTTGTACAAGCCAGGATGGATGAATAAGGGTAGGATGAAATATTTTTAACACTAGTAGTACAGTGAAGATAATTTCAATAATTCACTGGCTTAATAAATGAGTGATGATTCAGAAGACAGCTCAGGATGGTACAGTATCAAAGAGACTCCATCATAACATCAGTCAAAATGATTGCACATTTATAAATCATCACCGGTAGAATGCTTAAAAACCACTTTTGCTACATGTAACTTACTTTTAACTTAATAAACTACACTTGTGACTTAGTACTCAGAAATAATTTGCTTTCACATTTGCACATGACACATGACTAGGATTTCTCCACCTTGTATTTGTGAGGTTTTCTTTTTTTTTTTTTTTCTTCTACTGATATTCATGTTCCTAAGAGTTCCCGGATAGCACAAATGGTTAAGCTCTTGGCTACTAACCAAAAAGTTGGTTCAAACTCATCTAGAGGTACCTAGAAAGAAAGGCCTGGTGATCTGCTTCCATAAGATCACAGCTCTGAAAACTCTTTGGAGCACAGTTCTACTTTGCACATGTGGGGTTGCTATGAGTCAGAATTGACTCCATAGAAACTTTTCTTAAAAAATTATTCTTGAAGGATTTAACCATCACCTTTGCTTTCCAGAAGGTCCCTGGGTGGTGCAAATGGTTTGCACTTAACTGCTAACCTAAAAATTGGTTGGTACGAATCCACTCAATGGCACCAAGGAAGAAAGACCTGGTAATCTGCTTCTGTAAAGATTGCAGCCAAGAAAATCCTCCGGAGTAGTTTTACTCTGTAACACTTGGGGTCATGAGTCAGAATTGACTCGACACCAATGGATTTTTGTTTTGTTTTGTTTTGCTTTATTTTTTAGCTTTCCAGAGGATCTCTTAATTATGATACTTTATTTCAGAGGTCTGTCATCTAGAACACATCTACTCCTTTGTTAAATTCATGAGAAAGTAGAACCTGAAATTCTACATGAACCAGTTTTACAAATCTTCTTTCAATAGTTTTAGATAATTACTGTGACAGAATTTCTAGGCAGAACAAAGTTAGGAAGAAGGGAAAAACTCTACTTTGGAGAATATGATTTCTCATATTTATGGCTTACTTTTTATTTTATTTTTTTCTTGTTAACGTCACTGTTATTTTTTATAGCTCCTCTTTGAAAAGCCACATTGTCCTCACAGGGATGATATTTTCTTCTTCTTAGGATTCCTGGAATGGCAACCTCGAAGTCCGTTTATATAACTATCCCAAAACTTAATTTTCAGCTATTACTACATCTTTTTCCCATTACTTACTGATATCACCTCTTCCTGATAAATCTGGTTTTTCCTTTATTTGCTCATCTTTAGAATTCATTTACTTCTTCAAAAGAAGAAAGAATAACAGATATTTTCTGGTTGATCATATGTCTTCTTGGATTTATTGAAGAATATTCTTAGTATCGTCTTGGTGGCATCTTTCTTCAAGAATCATTAGTCTTAGAAATGACCCCTTCCAATTACTAGAAAAGCAGTAAGCCATTACCTTATTTAAGTCAAGATTTGCTTCCTTCCATGAATCTATCACCACTTTCATCCTGCAAAACAGGGGCATTTTTACACTGTAAAAAATGCATGCCACTTTTGCTTTTGAAAAATGGAATAGACATACTTTTCCCTGTTCCTCCCACTAAGTACAGCTAAGAACACTGGACATATAAGCAAAACATAAGGAAACCGTGAAAATTGGAGAAAAGAAAGCAAAGAGACTAGAAACTTTGGAGCCTGAGGAACAACGCAGTAATGAGTCTCTAGAATTTTCTTTTTGCCTCATGCACACCACACTGGGCTCTAGAGAAGCCAACGACCCTGAAAAACTTGCAGACAAAAAGACCCAAAAAGAAGCCTTCTATCCCTAGACTAAGGACCAAGAAAGGGCTGCTTAGAAAGATAGAACAATTCTAGGTCATTACTGCTCTTCTCCAGCCACGTGACACAGAAAATACTGTGGCCCCTATCTTGTCAGGGAAGCCCCAATGAGGAAATTAGATTTCCACTAGTTCCAGGCTGTAACAAGGCAGCCCAAACTCTCTGCCAAGTAGTGTCACAAAGGACCAAGTCGGGAACTATGACTTTCATCCCCATCAGGTAGTAAGAAGGTGCCCTCCTCCCACATCAGGGTAGTGTGAGAGGTTGCCTACTGAAGAGTGAGAAATTTCACCATCACTTAGTAATATGAGGCAATAGCCCCCACGGTTTTAGTGTAGGCCACATGGGGAGCTATGCCTGTCCATCTAACAGTCAGACAGTATGAGTGGAGAACTGAGGGTAGGAGAATCCTAGACTCCCAGCCCCACCCAGCAGTAACAAGGAGTCCCTGTCCTATGCACCCCCACATGCACTCAGTTAAAAAGAATGAGTTGGAAACCTGGATGCCTACCTCCTCCTGGCAGCAACAAGGCAGTGCTCCCTGACCATCCCCTGTCAGAAGGGTTTCAGCTTAAGTCTGCTAAAACACAAGATTTAAATAAGATGCAGAGTCTCATGACATAATTCCGTAAATGTCCAGATTTCAATGAAATTATATCAAGAACTGAGAATAACTCAACTTGAATAAGAAAGACAATCAACAGACATAAACATTGAGATGACACAGATGTTAGAGTTATCTGACAAGGATTTTAAAGCAGTCATCATAAAAATATTTCAATGAGAAATTATCAACAACTCAAAAAATGAAAATAATAGAAAGTCTCAGCAAGAAAACAGTAGATATAAAGAAGAACCAAGTGGATATTTTAGAAAGGAAAAATTCATTAATCTAAGTAGAAAACCAGATGAATGGGCTCAGCAGTATAATGGAGAGGTCAGAGCAGGGAAAAATCAATGAACCTGAAGATAGAATAGAAATTACAAAATTTAAACAACAGAGAGAAAATAGACTGGAAAAAGAAAATGAACAGAGTCTCAGGGGCCTGTAAGACTTTAATAAAACATCTAAAATTTGTGTCATCAGAATCCTGGAAGGAGAGAAAAAAGTGGGAAGAGGTGAAAAAGTACTCGAATAAATAAAGGTGAAAACTTCCCAAATTTGACAGAAGACATAAACCTACAGATTTAAGAGGTGAGCAAACCTCATAAAAAATTTCATTCCAAGGCTAACAGACACATGAAAATGCTCATGATCATTAGCTATTAGAGAAATGCAAATCAAAACCACAATGAGATACCATCTCATCCCAACAAGGCTAGCATTAATCCAAAAAACACAAAATAGTAAATGTTGGAGAGGTTGTGGAGAGACTGGAACACTTATACACTGTTGGTGGGAATGTAAAATGGTACAACCACTTTGGAAGTTGATTTGATGCTTCCTTAAAAAGCTAGAAATAGAAGTACCATAGGATCCAACAATCCCACTCCTTGGAATATATCCTAGAGAAATAAGAGCTGCCACACAAATAGATATATGCACACCCATGTTCATTGCAGCACTGTTCACAATAGCAAAAAAGATGGAAACAACCTTGGTGCCCATCAACGGATAAATGGATAAACACATTATGGTATATTCACACAATGAAATACTGCACGATGATAAAGAACAATGATGAATCTGTGAAATATAACATGGAAGAATCTGGAAGGCATTTTGCTGAGTGAATTTAGTCAGTGGCAAAAGGACAAATATTGTATAGGACCACTATTATAAGAACTCAAGAAAAGGTTTAAACACAGAAAAAAACATTCTTTGATGGTTACAAGGGTTGGGAGGGAGGGAGAGGGGTATTTAGTAACTGAACAGTGGACAAGAATTATCTTAGGTGAAGGGAAGGACAACACACACTACAGGGGAAGTCAGCACAACTGGACTAAACCAAAAGCTAAGAAGTTTCCTGAATACAACCAAACGTTTCGAGGGACAGAATAGCAGGGGCAGGGGTCTGGGGACCATGCTTTCAGGAGACATCTAGTTCAATTGGCATAACAAAGTTTATTAAGAAAATGTTCTGCATCCTACTTTGGTGAGTGGCGCCTAGGGTCTTAAAAGCTAGCAAGCGGCCATCTAAGATGCATCAACTGGTCCCAACCCACTTGGAGCAAAGGAGAATGAAGACCACCAAAGACACAGGGAAAATATTAGCCCAAGAGAATGAAAGGGCCACATAAACCAGACTCCATTAGCCTGCTACCAGAAGAACTAGATGGTGCCTGGCTACCACCAATGACCGCCCTGACAGGGAACATATGAGAAAGTCCCTGATAGAGCTGGGGAAAGGTGGGGTGCAGAACTCAAATTCTAGTAAAAAGACCAGACTTAATGGTTTGACTGAGACTGAGGGACTCTGGAAGACATGGCCCCCGGACTCTCTGTTAGCCCAAAACTAAAACCATTCCCAAGGCCAACTCTTCAGACAAAGATTAGACTGGACTGTGAGACATAAAATGATCCTCATGGAGAGTATGCTTCTTAGCTCAAGTAGATACATGAGACTAAATGGGCAGCTGTCTGGAGGCTAGATGAGAAGGCAGAGAGGGTCAGGAGCTGGTTGAGTGGATGAGGGAAGTCCATGGTGGAAAGGAGGAGAGTGCTGTCACAGTATAGGGACAGCAACTAGGGTCACATAACAATGTGTGTATGGATTTTTGTATGAGAAACTGACTTGACTTGTAAACTTTCACTTAAAGCACAATTAAAAACACACACACACACAAGCAAAAAATATTAAAAAAATTCATGCCAAGACACATCACAGTAAAACTTCTGGGGGAAAAAAAAAAAAAAAAGAACAATCTCAAAAGCATCAAGAGGGAAATGACACTTTACCTACAGATGAAAAACAATATGAATGGCAGTGAATTTCTCTTCAGAAACTATTGAGGCCAGAAGGAATGTGCACATTTTTTCAAGTGCCAGAAGAAAAGAACCGTCAACACAACTTCTATATCCGGCAAAAATACATGTTAGAAATAAACAGGAAATCAAGCTATCTCAGATGAAGAAACAACGATCATATGTCACCAGCAGACTGAGTAAGAATGACTAAGGCAAAATCTCTAAGCAGAAAGCAAATGATAAAGAATCACACAACATCAGGAAGTTTGGAAGAACAATGGATAGTGTAAAAACATGGGTAAAAATAACCGACATCCATTTCCCTCTTGATATTTCAAAATTACATTAAACATTTGAAGCAAAAATTATAACACTGTCTAACATCGTTTTCAATGAATGTAGAGGAAAGTATTTAAGGTAATTATATGATAAGTGAAAGATGGTAAAGGGCAGTAAAGGGACGTAAAGTTTTTACACATCATTTAAACCGGTAAAATGTTGCTACCAGTAGATTGGTTATGCGTATATAATATAATACCTAGACATCTCCAAGCAATGCAAGGAGCTAAACTAAAAAACACAACTGGTAAATCAATATGGAATTCTAACAAATGTTCAATTAACCCACAAGAAGGCAGAGGAAAAAACAGAGAAGCAAAAAAAAAAGAGAAAGAATAAAAACAACAAAAAGTAAAAGAAGTGTCAGATTTAAAGCCTAACATATCAATAATTACATTAAATTCAACTGATCGAAATACACCAATTAAAAGAGATGGGCAGGAGGTAATGTTAGTGAAAATGTTTTTTTTCCACAAAAGTGATGAGAACACTGGCAAGAAAAAAAAAAATTATCAGAATCAATCTTTTAGAAATTCTGGAAATTAAATGAAGTCTTGCACCATCCAGGAGGAGTTAATTCAAGAAAAAATCTCTGTAAGAACAGTGAGCTTTGTGGCATTTTAACTTACCATTTTCCCACTCCTTCCTTCTAAACCGCGTAGTAGCCTTGAAAACCAGCAGCCTGGCAGTCACTGGTATATTCCAAGGATGTAAAACACGTTTGATATTCAAAAGTCAATCAGGCTAAAGAAGAAAAAATTACATGATCATGTCAATTGATGTCAAAAACATTTGACAAAATTTCAAACCCATTCATGATTAAAACATTCGGAAAACTAGAAAAAGAAGGGAATTTCCTCAACTGATAAAGAATATCTCATCTACCAAAAAAAAAAAAAAACCCTACAGCTAACATCATACTTAATTATGAAAGACTGAATGCTTTCCCCTTAAGACCAGGATCAAGACAAGTTTGTTTCCTCTCTCTACCGTGGTTCAACATAGTTCGGAAGTTCTACCTAATGTGGTAAGGTAAGAAAAAGAAACAAAAGGTGTATAGATAAAAAAAAAAAGGGAGAATCTGAACTGTCTTTGTTTGCAGATGATATGATTGCCTATGTGGAAAATCCCAACGGATTTTAAAAAAAAACAAAAAACAAAAACTGGACCTAAGTTGTGACTTGAGCAGGGATTCAAAACATACGAAAATCAACTTCTATGCACTTTCAATGAACACATGAAAAACAAAATTAAAAATACAATTTACTATAACTCAAAAACAAAAAGAAGTACTTAAAAATTAACCTAGCAAACCTGTATAGACTTTATGCTGCAAACTACAAAATACTGATAAATTTTTAAAAAGGAATTAAAATTGAGAGACAAACTGTGCTCATGGATTGGAAGACTCTACACAGTAAAAATATCAATTCTCCCCAATTGATATACAGATTTTTTGCAATTCCTATCAAAATCCCAGCCAGATTTTTATAGATATAAACAAGAGTATTCAATGAATTATATGGTTAGGCAAAGGAACGAGGATAGCTAGAACAGTTTTGAAAAAGAGGAATGAAGTTGGAGTAAGCAGAAACCTGATTTCAAAACTTATTATATAGCTAGAGTAATCAAGACTGTATGATATTGGCAAGGAAATAGGCCCCTAGATCAATGAGATAGAATAGAGAACCCAGAAACAGACCCACATAAATAAGCCTGATTTTTTACAACTGTGCCAAAGCAATTCAATGGAGCAAGAATAGCCTTTTCAACAAATGGTTCTGTGGACATCCGTAGGCAAAAAAAGAAGATAGGGAGACAGAAGTGGAGGAGGATGAAGAGGAAGAGGAGGAAGAGAAAGAACAACAACACTGACCTAAACCTCACACTTTATGTAAAAATTAACTCAGAACTATTTCACAGATTTAAATGTAAAACGTGAAACTTTTAGGGGAAAAAAATGAAAATCTTTAAGATCTAGAACTGGGCACAGATTCTTAGACTTGACACTAAAAGCAGGATCCATAAAAGAAAAATGATAAATTGGATGTCGTCAAATAAAAAACTGCTTTGTAAAAGACTTTGTTAAAAGGATAAAAAGACAAGATACAGACTGGGAAAAAATGTTTGCAACCCACTAAAACACAAAGGACTAGTATCAGAATACATTTAAAAAAAAAAAAAAACCCTCAAAACTCAACAGTAAAAACAACTGAATTAAAAAATAGTTGAAAGACATGAATAGAAATTTCAACTAAGAGAATCTGAAAAGATGTTCAACATCACTAGCTATCAGGGAGATGCGAATTAAGACCACAGAGAGATATCATTACACACCTATCAGAATGTCTAAAATAGAAAATAGGGACAATACCAAATTCTGTGGAGAATACAGAAAAACTGGGTCTCTTAACATTGCTGATGGGAATGTAATATGATACAGTCATTCTGGAAAATACTTTGGCAGTTTCCTAAAATATTAAACATAACATTTATCATATGACCTAGTAATAACAATCGTGGGCATTTATCCCAGAAACAAAGAAAATGTATGTCAATACAAAAATTGTAGTAATTGTTCATAGCATCTTTATCTGTAATTGTCAAAAACTGGAAACAACCCTAATGCCCTACAATAAGTGAATGAGTAAACAAACAGAGATACGTACGTATCAGGGAATGCAATGAAAAGAAATGAACTACTCATACATACAATGACTTGGATGAATCTCAAGGGCATTATTATGAGTGGAAAAATTTTAAAAAGCCCACCTTGGAAGGTCACCTGATTTATGGTAAGAAAGGGAGTAACCATAAAAGAGTAGCATGAGAGAGATCTTCGTGGTGATAGAAGAGTTCTGTATTATGATTGCAGTGGTTGTTACAGGAGTCTACACGTGAAAAAATGACAGATTTATCCACATACATTGTACCATTGTCAATTATCTGTTTTTGATATTGGACTACATATGCAAGATCTAACCTCTTAGGGAAACTGGGTGAAAGGTACACAGGAGCTCTCTGTACTATCTTTGAAAAGCCTGTGAATCTATAATTATTTCAAAACAAAAAGTTAAAAAACCGCATTGCTGTGTTTCTTGACTATAGTGGTAATTACATGAATGTACACGTGATAAAGTTTCACAGAACTAAATATACACGAATGAACATGAGTACCTGTAAAACTGGTGAAATTGGAGTTAAGATTCAAATGGTACCAATACCAATTTTCTGTTTGCAACTGCATGTGAACCTATGGTTATCTCAAAAATTTTACTTAAAAAACGTGTTCCATGAACAACTGCCTCCTTTGCCATGAGACCAGAAAAACTGAATGGTGCCTGGCTACCAGTACTGAATGTTTTGGTCAAAGACTCTATAGAACAAACCTGATCAAAAAGGGGGACATGCAGAATAGAATTCCAAATCCTCACGGAATTCAGACTGTCTGGAGCCATTGAGGCTGGATAAACCTCCAAAACTATTGCCCTGAGATAATCTTTAACCTTAAACCGAAAATATACCCTGAAGTCTTCTTTAAACCAAACAACAGTTTAGCTTAATCAGTAAAAAATTTCAGCCTTAATCGTTATACTTTTTTAAAGAACTATCTATATGGGGCAAACTGACAACAGCAAATAGAAAGGTTAGACAGGAAGCTTAGGTGGCAGTGAGTTTATGTCAGTGGGGGAGGAACAATTTCGAAAAGGATGAGAAAAGTTGCACAACTTGAAAAATGTAATCAGTGTCATTGAATTGCACATGTAAAAATTGTTGAAGAGTGTCTTACTCATCTATCACTGCTGTAACAGAAATACCACAAGTGGATGGCTTTAACGAAGAGACATTTATTCTCTCACAGTCTAAGAGGCTAGAAGTCCAAATTCAGGGTGCCAGTTCCTGGGGAACGCTTTGTTTCTCTGTCAGATCTAGGGGAAGGACCTTGTCATCAATCTTCCCTGGTCAAGAAGCTGAGTGCAGGGACCCTGGGTCCAAAGGATGCGCTATTCTCCTGGCTCTTGTTTCTTGGTGATATGAGTCCTCACTGTCTCTCTGCTTGCCTCTCTCTTTTATATCTCAAAAGAGATTTATTTAAGACACAAGCTGATCTTGTAGATTGAGTCTTGCCTCATTAACATAACTGCCACTAATCCCATCATGGAGATAGGATTTACAACACATAGTAAAGTCATATCAGATGACAAAATGTTGGACAATCACACAATACTGCAAATCATGACTGAGCCAAATTGACACACATATTTTGGGGGGACACAATTCAATCCATGACAAAGAGTTATATGTTTTCCTGTGTATGTTTTCAACAACAATTAAAAACTGCATTCCTGAAATGAAAACTGATAAGAATAAGCCTCCATGACTAAATAAACAAAACTAGCTACCTACAAAAAACAGAGAGAAATGTTAGATCAAAGACATTGTTTAGCCTTTATGTAGTTACCAGTGTGCTGGGATAGACAAAAAAATAAAAATAAAAACATCATCTAGGAAGGGCTTCTAGTAACACAGGAAGGATGTCACAAGGTGGTCCCATCTTAACTTGCTTATCAGAGCCCATGGCATGGTCCTGAACTTTCCAAGTACATAATCTTGATTTTAATCCAAGCACCCAGAACTGATCAGTCTCTGAATTCTGACTTATATTAACCCAATGCTTAAGAGAGTAGTATTTAGATGAGCAGGAGCAAGTATATATGATCTTTCTTTGTTGATTTCTGTCTCTGTTTAATTCCCCCTCCTTTTCCTTGATATTCCTCTTCCAAGGTACCCAAACTAGTATTCTATCCTTCTTTGGGAAATGTACTGCCCCGGTTCCTGCTTGAGTTCTGCAAGATAAATGCTTTCAGCTGAGTATTAATGGAGCCTACCTGTCATCTATAAAGAGGACAATTGATCAGTCCTATGAGGGGAAAAAATGACCACTCTAGTATCAGTTTAAATTGAACTAAAAGTTCAGTTATAACTGAAGTATAAAGTTTGTTACTTATTTCTTCATTAGGAATTAAGCACACCTCAGCCAAGTGAGCATAAATTTTTCATGAAAGCCATGCACTCAAGTCTCATATGAGGAAAAGATATTTCTCCCATTAATTTGACTTTGACCCTTTGTAAAACAGCAATCTCTGTATTATTCGCATCTTCTATTTCCTAGAATTAGCCCATGTGATGAAGACCACTACACTATATAGATGGCCGACTCTGCCATCTAATGTGAGATCAACAGGAGGTTTATTTATAATTTCTTAGAAAGTGGAAGAGGAAAAGTAGAAGGAGAGTGTGTCCTGCTGTATGAACTTCAGACATCTGTTATTCCTTCCTTGCTTTATTCCTTCACACCATACCTAAGGATTTCTGTTATGTACTTTTCGTAATTGTAATTAGTTAGTTAGGCATGAAATAATTATTTTAATTATATCATGCTGGATTCCGTGCTGGGCTCTACGATCCTTGAGGACAGGGATCTTGGCTATTTTTCTCACCACCAATCTCTTCTATCACAGTCACGTAGTAAAAACTCGATAGATATTTGTCGAAAGGACAGATGGATAGAAAGATAAATACACGCTCCTCAAATTTATCACATTTTCTCTCTTCCTCTAACTTCATTTATAATGACGGCTCATTCTACAATGCTCTCTGCTGTTCCCTCTCCAGCTACATTATACCAACTCATCTGTTCCCAACCTTATCCTTGCTAATGCCTACGAATACTTTAGGTTTCTGCTTGGCTTATTCCACCAAGAAAACTGCCTTCTCTGATGCCTCAGACTCTGCCTGGGTGCCTCCTTCTACACGATCCTATGGAATTCTGCTCTAACATCCTGTTTGCTTTTCTAAACTGTTAGCTCTGTGAGGTCACAGACAGTGACTGACATCTAACAGTCACTCAGTAAATGAAAAACCAAATGAAACATATGGGACATTTCTGTACTACTTACTGGCTATATCCCCTTGCACAAATGGCATAAGATCTCTGTGCCTCAGTGTACTTACAAGTAAAATGAGGTACTTGTGAAGATTAAATATGATACCATAATGTACCTAAGAGAATGAAGGGCACATCTATTTACCTATCTATGAATAAGGAAGACTGAAGAAGAATTAACACCTTTGTATTATGATGTTGGCAAAGAATATTGAATATGCCATGGATGTCGCAGTTTGAATCCGCTAGCCACTCCTTGAAAATCCTATGGGGCAGTCCTACTCTGTCCTTTAGGATTGCAATGAGTCAGAATCGACTCGATGGCAGTGGGTTTGGTCTGGTTTAGTTTTGGCTAAAAGAACAAACAAATCTGTCTTGGAAGAAGTACAGCCAGAATGCTCCTTAGAAGCAAGGATGGCGAGACTTCATCTCACATACTTTGGACAAGTTGTCAGGGGGGACCAGTCTCTAGAGAAGGACGTCATGCTTGGTAAAGTAGAGGATCAGTTAAAAACAAGAAGACCCTCAATGAGATGGACTAACATAGTGGCTGCAACAATGGGCTCAAGCATAACAATGATTGTGAGGAGGGCGCAGGACCAGGCAGTGTTTCATTCTGTTGTATATAGGGCCGCTATGATTCAGAACCAACTCGACTGCACCTAATAACAACATCTGTCTATCTGTCTATCTATCCATCCATCCATCCACCCATCCATCCCTTCTTTCTTTCTTTCTAGCCATCCGTCATCCAGCTATATATTTAATAAGCATCATAAGGACACATGAGATGATTAAGATCTAGTAAAGGTTATAAATTATCAGATTCTCTGCTTATAAAAAAGTCTTACAAAAGCTTGTATAAAACCTCAATAACATGCTCACTATAGTACGCTTGTAGTATATAAAAGGCATGCAGACCAAAAAAAGTGCCTATGGTACCAAAACAATTGTTAACATTTTAATAGATTTCTTTCAAGCCTTTTTCTATGAAAAATTAAAGTTGATAAAAAGAATCAAATGAGCAGATCATTAAAAAGCAAGCTTTAAAAAAAGTCCTCAAGTAGATGATTACATTCATTTTAATTAAAATATTTAGTAGGTATAATATATTTTAGATAGTATTTTCCTGATTATAAAAGTAACCTCTCTGATTGTAGGATTTTTGGAAAACATAAAATAGTAAAAAGCAGAGAATAAAAATCCTCCATAATTTCACTTCAACTATTTCTGCATTTTCAATTCAATATTTTTCAGATATATATTGTAAAAACTGCATTTTCCAGAGTATATGAATACTTATTGTATTTTATAATCTATAGTATAACTATATCTATGTTATGTTCTTGTTGTTTGGTGCATCAAGTCGGTTCCAAATCACAGTGAACCTGTGTACAACAGAATGAAACACTGCCCGGTCCTGCACCATCCTCACAATTGATGCTATGCTCAAGCCCATTGTTGCAGCCACTGTGTCAATCCATCTCATTGAGGGTCTTCCTCTTTTTTGGAGACCCTCTACTTTACCAAGCATGATGTCCTTCTTCAGGGATTGATCCCTCCCGATAACATGTCCAAAGTATGTGAAACATAGTCTCACCATCTTTGCTTCTAAGGAGCATTCTAGTTGTCCTTCTTCCAAGACAGATTTGTTCATTCTTTTGGCAGTCCATAGTGTATTCAGTATTCTTCACCACCGTCACAATTACAAAGGTGTCAGTTCTTCCTTATTCATGTCCAGCTTTCACATGCATAAGAGGCGATTGAGAACACCACGGCTTGGATCAGACGCACCTTGGTCTTCAAGGTGACATTTTTACTTTTCAACACTTTAAAGAGGTCTTATGCCGCAGATTTGCCCAGTGCAATGCATCTTTTGATTTCTTGACTGCTGCTTCCATGAGTGTTGATTGTGGCTCCAAGTACAATGAAATCTTTGGCAACTTCAGTCTTTTTTCTGTTTATCATATTTTTACTGGTCCAGTTGTGAGGATTTTTATTTTCTTTATGTTGAGGTGTAATCCATACTGAAGGATGTTATACTATACATATAAACATTATAAACATTTTTCCAGCTATTAAATAACCTCTGAAACCATTTCATTTAAGGAATAATCCATTGCTTTAATATGTCAAAATTAAACTAATTATTCCCATATTGGAAACCCTAGTAGCGTAGCAGTTAAGAGCTGTGTCTGCCAACCATAAAGGTCGGCAATTCGAATCCACCAGGCTCTCCTTGTTCTACTTTGTCGTATAGGGTTGCTATGAGTTGGAACCCACTCGTTGGCAACGGGTTTGGTTTTGATTTTACTCCCATATTGATGAATATTTGAGTATATCCACTTTTTCACTATTATGAAGTTATAATAATCATCTTTGATATAGACTTTTTTTCTGTGTTTCTAATTTTATTCTTTGGAAGAGACCCACAAAAGTTGAATTAAGGGTAACAGAACATGAACTATTTAAAGGTTTTTGATTTTAAGTTTATTGTCAAAATGGTTATAGAAATACATAGTCTTTTATTATTCATGATGTTGAATAATTGTTAAAATTTAGGGTCGATCATAACTTTTCTGGGACTAGCATATTTATGACCTTTTCCTATTTTAATTATGAGAGTATTCATCTTTCATATTGAATTACAAGTGGGTTTTAGAATATTTAAGATATCATCTCATTGACTCTTGTATCTGTTACTTTTTTAAAAACCAGTTTATGATTTTCCTTATAATTTTGTTTGCTATGTTATGCACACTTTTTATTACTTTGGCTAATAAAAATAACATATGACTTGACAATACATTTCAATAACATAGAAATATATAAAGTAGAAGACCTTCCCGTGATTTCATCCCATAGTTCTCAGAGCTGGCCACTGTTAATGATTTGGTATACATCCTCAGTGATTTTACATGGGATTTTGCTCTTCATATTATTTTGTATCTGATTCCTACATAGCATCATAAATACAGGGAGAAAGGCAGTGAAATATATTGTAAAATATTTTGGGGAAAATCACATGTATAAACTTTTCTGTGTTAATTGTAAACGTATGTACTTTCTAGCTATGTTAGAGAGCAATGGAAACAGGCTTTGATTTCATTCACTACACTCTCTCTCAAGGCCTTTCTTAGCAAAACCATTAATATTCAGTTGAGTTTTTCCTGATGGGAGATTATGTTTTGAGCACATGGAATAGGAAAGAGATTAAGCCACTAAGATTAGTTTTTCTTATTCAAAATTTGAGTATATATTATTCTAAGAAATTTTCCTGAAAAAAATAAAATTGAATGTAAATTTTTATTAAGTAAGGCATGATCTTGATCTAAATACCATTTATATCATTATATACAGCTGTATAATTTTATTATTAGCCACATAGGATAAAAAAAACATTTAAAATATTGTCTGTTTTATGATTATATATTGCCTAACTCCTTCTTCATTCTTGATGTTGTATTTTTGTATTTCCTCCTTTTTTTTTCTTCTCTTGGTCATATATGATAAAAAAGATTTATTTATTTCATTGTTCATTCTAAAAAATCAGAATTTTGTGAGGTTTTTTTGTTGCTTTCGTTGTGGGTTTTGTTACCTAATCCATTAGTTTTTGCTTTAATCGCTATTAACTCCTTCTTTCAATCTTTTTGTCATTTGTTTATAATCTTAGATCTATCTTTTACCTGTTACTCATTGTCATTGATTCAATTTCAACTCATAGAAACCCTATAGGACAGAGTAGAACTGCCCAATAGGGTTTCCAAGGCCGTAATCCTTACAGAAGCAGACTGCCACATCTTTCTCCTTCAGAGTGGCTGGAGGGTTTGAACTGCTGATCTTTTAGTTAGCAGCTGAGCACTTAACCACTGAACCACCAGGGCTTAGATCTATCTTTTAATTCATTTATTTTGAATATTGTCTATTCATTAATACAAAATTTAAAACCATAAAATTTCCTCTGGGTTATAAATTTGACGATATACTATAGGTTTAGAAATAATATATTTTCATTGACATTAATTTCAAAATCTATTCATTTCATCATTATTTCTGCTTTAATTCAGGAGTTCTTTTAGAGAGTAGTTTATTGTTATTATTATTACTTTTGTTTCCAAGTAATTATATTCGGGCAGCTCTCTTTTCACTACAGCTTTTAGGATATGTTTTACTATGGAGTTAATTGAGATTTTATAAATTTCCCATGAAGCTTCGAAAATAATATTTATTTCCTGGATTTGGAGTGCAATGTCTATTCTGTATGAAAATTCTCCTGTCCCCCCCTTTTTATTATACTTTAGATGAAGGTTTACGGAGAAAATTAGTTTCACATTAAACAATTAAAGCACATATGTTTTGTGACATTGGCTGCCAAACTCACAACATGTCAACACTCTCCCCTTCTTGAACTTGAGTTCCCCATTACCAGCTTTGTCCCTTCTTGCCTTATCATCCTTGCCCCTGGGCTAGTGTGGTCATTTAGTTTCATTTTGTTTTATGGGCCTGTCTAATCTTTGGCTGATGAGCGAACCTCAGGAGTGACTTCATTACATAGTTAAAAGGTGACCAGGGGCCATACTCTCGGGGTTTCTCCAGTTTCTGTCAGGCCAGTAAGTCTGGTCTTTCTTTGTGAGTTAGAATTTTGTTCTACATTTTTCTCCAGCTCTGTCTGGGACCCTCTACTGTGATCCTTCTCAGAGCAGTCAGTGGTGGTAGCTGGGAAACATCTAGTTGTGCTGGACTGAGTCTGGTGGAGGCTGTGGTAGTTGTGGTCCATTAGTCCTTTGGACTAATCTTCCCCTTGTGTCTTTGGTTTCTTTATTTTCCCTTGCCCCAGATGGGGTGGGACCAGTGGAGTATCTTAGGTGGCCACTCACAAGCTTTTAAGACCCCAGACGCTACTTACCAAAGTTGTCGCTTGTATTTTTGTCCACTTTAGACATTAATCTCTGAAAGACATATACTAAAATCTCCCACTATGGCTTTTGTTTGGTTGAATTCTTCCTGAATTTCTTAGAAAATGGATAGATTGATAGATAATGTCAATAGATATACCCTCAGTTATTCCTTGTGTTTATAGAGAACACGCATCTATGCATGACCTAATCCATCACGTTCCAGTTCTCTGAAGCACCACTGTGTTTTGCAGCATCATATTATCCCAGAGGATTTGGGTTCAGATTCTGTGTTTTCTATTTTCATCATGACCTCAGGCTATTTGTATAAACTCTTTGAGCTTTAGTCGTCTCATTTGCATAATAAGGTAATAATAGTCCCGCTTACATGAATAGGTTGTTATAAAAAGCCAATGCAGATCAATAAAGTAAGTAGTTTTTAAACAGTAGAGTATTTTTCCAATTTGAAATATCATTATTATTTTGTAAGTTTCAAACCTGTGGTTGATATTTCTCTAAGGCTGCAACTGGATGGCTTAAAAAGGTAAAAACTTAAGTTTGAGAAGAATTTTCAAAATATATTCTGAGGTATGAAGTATCTGCTATGCACTTGGACAAAATTGTTAAAACCATTTTCATATAACTTTTCATTAAAAACTTACATATAATGCATGCTAACTCTGAAGCTTCCTTTAAAATTTACTTTATTAATACTTTTACTAAAAGTATTAAGAAGTGATGAAATGCTCCTAAAGTTTAGGAATAAATTCTGTTATTTCTCACAGCTAGAACATTGAATGTGAATCCTCTTCCAAGTTCATTTTATCCCCTAAATTAACTTTAGTGTGTTTGTTTTAGAACATCAGGCTCTTATATGTGAGTCAAGGGGTATATGGTCCTTTTATTGGAAAATAAAGAGCAGATGTGTGGTTTAGATAAGTACACATAAACACATGAAGGTCAACAGCAAGTGACTCATTGTTTTCACCATATTGTGGAAGGAATAGGAATAATTTCCTTAGAGGAAATTTAATCCCTGATACAGTGACATCAAAGAAACCATTATTTTATTTCTTTTACTAGAGAAGCATAAAAAGATCTAACAAAGATACAGGCTTCTTCTTTGAGCTGTTAATAATTTTCTGGAAATTCAGATGATGGATTTAAGAAAATGTGCTAAAAGTCAATCCAAATACTTAATACACATGTGAACAGAGAGCCACATTAACTAAAAGCAGGAACTTCTTAAGTACACTTTTCCTTTTGTTCCTCTGAATATGAAATTCATTGTTCACAAGAAGACTGTGGGTAACCTGATTTAGTAGAGTGTGTTACTTATTGTGTCTAAGGAAATCAATCACCCTTTATTGGAATCCCTTGAAAGAGAAACAGAGCATTTAGTTGTTAATAGAGAAAAAATTAAAAAAAACAATTTAGGAACATCTTTGATAGCTCTCTTTTCATTATTGTGTTTTTCTTTGATTTTGAACTTCCTTTGAAGCAATTCAAGAGTTTTCTGGTTGACAGAACAAGTCTTAAAACTGAAAAGCTGCATTCCTCTTGCCTTTAGAGAGGAGCATGTTTAAGTTATCCCAAACAGAGGTCAAATCTTTTCTGGTGTCACAATATTTATTTTCACAGCCGTTGAAACCCAATCCAGACTCTAAACCTTTGGACCTGGACTCCAGAAACATCTTCCTTATCAGTTCCTGTAGTACCAACTCACAAACTCATCAGACAATAAAATAAAACCAGCAAGAATCACATTCTTAAATTCCTCTATTCTTTCATCTCTTATTAATGTATACATTTATCAATTAATGAACAAGCATTTAATCTAATAATTAATTAATTTAACAATTAACAATTTAACTTAACAATTAACGTGAACATCAAATATGTGTTAAGAACTCTGCCAGGTGCCTGGGAAATGGAGGAAGCATTATTAAAAAGACTTGTTTGGGGGCCCTGGAGGATCTCAGATCATAGTGGAGGAGAGAGAACGTTAACAAACAATTACAAAATAGTGTGAGGAGGACTGAAACGAATGTATCACTAGGGACCAAGAGAGCACCATGGAGGGAGTGCAAACTTCTACCTGCTTTGGTCATCGTTGTATTCCAGCACCTAGCACATTTGTCCATTATCTGAGGCACTTGGTGAATATTTGGCGAATGGATGGATGGATGGATGGATGGATGGATGGATGGATGGAAAGGTCAAGGATGGCTTCTTAGAAAAAAAATCAACCCAGTTACAGACTGAAAACTAGACTAGATTGCGGGAGATATTTCCACGTAGACAGCATGGTACGGGGAAATAAAGTAGCATTGGCATGTCCAAGGCATGAACCAGTAGCTTGGTATGATAAAGCAGAAAGTTTGTGGAAAAATGACAGGAAATGAGGTTAGGGAAATTAAAAGAAACTAGAGCATGAAAGGCTTTTCATGCATCACTAAGAAGTATGATCTTACAATGACCGCCCTGACAGGGAACACAACAGAGAGTCCCTGAGGGAGCAGGAGAAAGGTGGTGTGCAGAACTCAAATTCTAGTAAAAAGACCAGACTTAATGGTTGGAATGAGAACAGAGGACCCTGGAAAGGATGGCCTCTGCACTCTCTGTCAACCCATAACTAAAACAATTCCCGATGCCAACTCTTCAGACAAAGATTGGATTGGACTGTAGGACATAAAGTGATACTCGTGAGGAGTGTGCTTCTTAGCTCAAGTTGATACATGAGACTAAATGGGCAGCTTCTGTCCGGAGGTGAGATGAGAAGGCAGAGAGGGTTAGCAGCTTGTTGAATGGACATGGGAAATCAGGGGTGGAAAGGAGGAGTGTGCTGTCAGAGTATAGGGAGAGCAATTAGGGTCACACAACAATGTATGTATAGATTTTTGTATGAGAAACTAACTTGAAATGTAAACTTTCACTTAAACTACAATAAACAACAACAACAAAAAGTATGATCTTAGTGGGTAACTAAAAAAAAAAAAAACACTGCAAGTTTATAAGCTGATATTGACATGATTTGATTTGCCAAGTGAGAAAGGACAGACCTACAGGGAGGTAACGCTGTCAGGAAAGATTGCAAGACAGTGGTTAAAATTGTAGACTTTGGAATCCAGGTTGAAAAAGGATATGTTTGCCCATTCAGAATTCCTCAGGGCTTCTAGCAATCTTGAGAGTAAGTACAGCATAGTGGCTAGGACCAATCATACTGGGACTAGATTGCATAGGCTTGAATCCTGGCTTTGCCTTACCAGCTGTGTGACCTTGGACTAGTTACCTAACCTCTCTGGGCCTCAGATTCCACATATCAAAATGGGGATGACAATAATAGCCCTCACGATTTTTTTGTTTGTTGTGCGTTAGTATGGCATGTTCTTGGAAAATTGTCTGGGACATAGAACCGTATATTTGCTTGTTAAATCAAAGCCTTATATAGTGACTCACAACTATTTTGTGTAAAATTTTGCACATATGTTTGTTTTCATTTCATTTCTTTATCATACATATATGCTGTCATTTTCTGTGAATTTGAGGTTTTATGTAATTTTTACCCTAAGTAAACAGATATTTAATTCTGAAGTATGTTGTGAGATGAATCAACCAGTAGAACTTGAAAAAAATTGAGATGTTCAAAATCACATTGAAAATGTGAAGGATTCAGAGACAATTTCTGAAAAAGACTTTGAGGAGAAAGTTGTTGGTGTGTAGTGAGCCATCCCAATACTACCACAGAGGAGGAATGGGAGGAGCTGCTTCCTTCACATCAAGCTTCCATTGGGCCACTCAAAAAGCTTGTATCCCCCTGCAGTTGAGGGATTTTATAACCTTGAGTCTGACTCTCGCCTGAGAACTTCAAAAGGCAGAAGACAAGCTGACCAGTTCCACCTGCAGCAGAAGTGAAAGAAGCAGCTGCTGCGCTGAGTTCTAAGAATGTGGCAGAGCAAAGGAAAGATGATGACTTCCCACATTTGGGATCAGGGCCACAGTGGAGGCATAGTGAGGAGCGGGCCTCTGCAGAGGGAAGCTGAAAGTTCCTAGGGACTGTGGAGGGAAAGAAAATGAGATACCAGAGGAGTGTTCCTCATCTGTACCAAGGAAACTGCCAGTGAAATTTTTCCAGCAATGGGGACATAGCGGCCCCATCCTCAAGTGAAATAGTGGGTTTAAACCTAGGCCTGTGTCAGGTTATAAACTGAAGTTAGCTTATAAGACTAAGAACTTTCTCATTCCTCTTAGATTCTCCTTACTTCCTGTTATGAATTGAATTGTGTCCTCCAAAAAAGATACATTGAAGTCCTAGCCCCTATCCCTATGAATTAATATGACTGGAAATAAGTTCTTTCTTTGAAGATGTCATCAGTTAAGTTAATGTAGTCATACCAGAATAGAGAAAGTCCTAATCTTAATCACTTCTGAGTGCTGTTCTATAAAAGAGAACAGACACAGAAACAGTCATGTAAGGGAAAGATGACGTTTGAAGATGTATCTACAAGCCAAGGAAAACCAAGAATCTCCTAGGTCTACCTAAAGCTGGAAAAGACAAAGAAGGATCTTGTTCCACAGCGGACAGAGAGAACATGGCTCTGCCAACTCACTGAGTCTAGACTTCCAGCTTCCATGACTGTGAGACAATAAATCCCTGTTCTTTAAAGCCACCTACTTTGTGTTATTTTGTTATGGTAGACCTGGGAAACTAAGACATTCTCCATATTCCAACCTCAGAGTGACCAGACACCAGGATTAGCAAGCTGGGCAACAGAATCAAAGCAGGAGGAAGTACAAGTCCATCCTATGCACCCTAGCAGAAGTTGGAAGCAGTAACTTTTATCTGGAACTGGACATTTTAAGTACCAGAACGAGACTACTTTGTGACTTACAGAGATCTTAAGACTTTGGTTTGTGTTCTGGAAAGTCCTGAAATTGCCCTTTTCGTGCATAGGCAGGGAATAAGCTAGCCCACTGAGTAACATAAGAGCCAGTGAGAGAAGGAAATAAATTTGCTCTTCGAATTGCACCCCACTGATTGTGCTTGTTGGAGTACTGATTACAATTTTGATTCTGTCTTCTGTTCTATCCATTTGCACGTTTTATTCCAGACAAATCAATTCACTCTGCACATCCTCAGTCATTTTATTTCCAGACCTTTTCTCATGTCTTCTCTCTCAGTGGAAATGAAAGCACTTGTCACATGCAGAACTTCTAACAAACACCCCATTATTCCGGTGACTCCAAGAATCACTTTGCTCAACAGTTCTTAACCTGATATGTGGGACAGATTTCAGAGAGTCTATGAATTCTTGAAATTGCCCCCAAACTTTGGATGAATGTGTATATGTACATTTGTTTTCTGGTGGCAGTATTTATAGCTTTCACTAGATTCTTAAAAGAGGACTGAAAAAAAAAAAGAAAAGAAAATCTGTTGTCATTAGTAAAACTACTCTCTCATATAGTCACAATAAATCAGAAATACACGTGGCAGGTCTGTACAAAATTGTGAAAGAGGCAGAGTTCCCTTTCCTGAACTTACTGTCACTAAATACTCTGTTCTTCTCTTTCCTGTTACTTTTTCAATCTTTAATGATAGAAAGCATTCATATCAGGCATATATTCCTTAGCTAATGAGATACCAATCCCCAGAAGTTCTCATTTTAAGTCTTAGGGCTATGCTCTCACACATCAATTTTTTCAGATTTAGTAAATAGGAAAAATAAAAAACTTTCTTTGCTGACAACGGAGATTTTTTAACTCCTGAAATTGCATTATGTGGACTGTGCCTAAGGCAAACTCTAGAATATGTTTTCAGGTGTTATTATAAATATACACATATCTTAATTTTTTAAATTTATATATGCACTTGGTCATTTGTCAAGAGTCATACACGATGTCGAATACAGAGGAGTTGAGTAAATGCTTGATTACAGGGACATTACTTGGGTTTATAGAAACTGAACATGACACAAGCTAATGGTTGCCTGATCCCTCCGTGTTCTCCCTCTCTCCTGCCCCTTCTGAGTTGTCATCCTGAAATTTCCTTTCATTTACTCCTTCCTTTAGCCTCCTGTGGATTTTAACTGTTTGTATCAGAGTTGGAGCAGTTATCACTGGTGACCTTTGCAGTTCTCAAGGTACTTCAAGTTCCAATTTCTGATTATTTTTCCCCAGGGGAAAATAAAGAAGGTGAAGTCCTCTCATTTAATAAACAGGAGCTAAATGTATTTTCTTCAATTCATAATACCACACAAAAGTCAATAAATATTAATAAGGGAGGAGTTTCTGGGGCAGCTAAGTAGAAAATTTAAGGGATTGTTAATAGATTTCCAGATGTTTTTTCTGACTCTGCATGTCTTACACACATATATATGCATATATTGTTGTTGTTGTTGTTAGGTGCCTTCAGTCAGTTCCAACTCATAGCGACCCCATGTACAACTGAAGGAACCACCACTGCCTGGTCCTCAACCATTCTACAATCATTTGTATGTTTGAGCCTATTGTTGCAGCCACTGTGTCAATCTATCTCTTTGAGGGTCTTCCTCTTCTTTGCTGACCCACTACTTCACCAGGCATGATGTCCTTTTCCAGGGACTGGTCCCTCCTAATAATATGTCCAAAATAGCTGAGATGAAGTCTCACCATCCTCACATCTAAGGAGCATTCTGGTTGTACGTCTTCCAAGACAGATTTGTTCATTCTTCTGGCAGTCCACGGTAGTATATTCAATATTCTTTGCCAACACCATAACTCAAATGCATCAATTTTTCTTCAGTCTTCCTTACTCATTGTCTAGCTTACGCATGCATATGAAGCAATTGATAACACCATGGCTTGAGTAAGGTGCATCTTAGTTCTTAAAGTGACATCTTTGCTTTTCAACACTTTAAAGAAGTCTTTTGCAGCAGATTTGCCCAATGCAATGCATCATTTGATTTCTTGACTACTGCTTCCATGGGTGTTGATTGTAGATCCAAGTAAAATGAAATTTGTCACAGCTTTGATATTTTCTCCATTTATCATGATATAGCTTATTGGTCCAGTTGTGAGGATTTTTGTTTTCTTTATATTGAGGTGTAATCCATACTGAAGGATGTAGTTTTTTTTTAATCTTTATCAGTTCATATATTTTTATATTATATACATACAGATATATAATATAAAAACTTATAAAATCCTATATAAATCATCTTAGTACTGAGAAAGTCAACTTTCTAGCAATGGAGAGTTCCTCCTCTCCTAGAGAAAAATGTCTCTTCTGCTCCAGTGAAGATCCCTTTCAAATCCATGAATATGCAATCTCACACTGACAATGTATGGGGAAAAAATGAAGAAAGAAGAAAAAGCCAAGGTGAAAGGAGGAAAAGTTTATTTTAAAGCATAACCAAATTGTGAGTCTCCAACTTAAATTAATGTGAAGAAAGAGTCCTTTGATCTGTTAAAAATTATTTTTTTTTAAAGAAGACAATTTGAGTAAGTGCAGTAAGTAGCATCTTACCCCTCTCCTGGTGATGGGATTGCTGTGACTGATTTTAGAGACTTAAGGCTGAGTGAACACAAATGATAAAATTAAACCTTTCATGCTGACTCGATGTTCAGGACAACACGGTGCATTTAAGAGGTACCTCTAAGGGTTTGGCTTTGCATTTATTCCTGCACTGCCCTTCTTGGCCAGGATATATGTTTCACCCTGACTCTCCAAAACAGATCTTGGCATTAACCTGCCTGGCCTCCAGGCTGACATTCTTTTTAATATTTCCTGGACACTTGTGTTTCTTACCGTTCAATGATATCTTAACCTTTGGACACAGCTGACTCACACACTAATATACCCCAAGAGGGCCTTGCTTTTTCCAGTCACGTGCGTGTAGTCTCACCAGGCAGTCTGAGAGATTCAACTCAGCCTGAGGCTGGTGCTTGACTTTTGGGAATTCAAGAAATTCACATTTGTTTGCCTCCTCTATGCCAGACTCTGCTTTGGATCTGAGGATAAATCAGAGCAAAACAGATGCAAAGCTTATGCTCTGTTGTTGCTATTGTTAGGTGCCACGGAGTGCCTCCAACTCATATTGACCCTGGGTACAACAAAATGAAACACTGCCAGGTCCTGAGCCATCCTCATTGGGTCAGATGCACCTTAGTCCTCAAAGTGACCCCTTCGCAGTTCAACACTTTAATGAGGTGTTCTGCAGCAGATTTGCCTAATGCAAAGACCTGTTTTATGTTCTAAAAAAAAAAAACGCGTTGCCTTCGAGTGGATTCCAACTCAGGGTTTCCAAGAAGCGGCTGATGGATTCCAACTGCCGACCTTTTGGTTAGCAGCTGAGCTCTTAACCACTGCGCCAAGGCAGAAATTTTTTTTAAAAAAGTGGCGAGGGAGGATCACTGCAGTAGAATGTTAGAAGGAAATACGTGTTATGGAGAAAATGAAGTCGGAAAGAGAAATGGAGAGTGTGGGTGCCCGAGATGGATAAGATGAGGGGATGCATTGCCACTTTAACTAGCGGGCTCCGGGAAAGAACCACTGAGAAAGTCACACTTGAGCTAAGACTAGAAGGAGGTAAAGGAGTGAGCCATACAGATGCCTGTACCAAGACGGTTCTAAGCAAAGGTTCAACAGAAGTTCTGAGGCAAGAGCACGCCTGGTGTAATGAATAGCAAGAAGGACAGTGAGTGTAACATGGCTTAGAAAGATTTCCTACCAAACGGATTTTACAAAAACAGACATGGTGTTCATGGCGATAAGTTTGGTAAAATAAAAAATGCAGAACATTTCATTCTCCAAATGATATGTCTTTTTCTATTTCTTCTTGCTGTACTTAATGTGTATTGAGTCAAAGACATGGAAGACATTTGGTATATTCATTGAATCATATGTCATCAAGTGCCCACTAGAATGTTTTAAAGTACATTACCCCTTTAGTGCAATAAATTAATTGATTCAGATAATCCTCAACTTTTCCTCTGGTGTGTATGTATTAAAACTGTAGATAACTTGTGAAGGGTCTTGACATCTTCACTCTATTGCTCGTGTACTTTCTATATCTCTTTATTCCGTATATATTTTTATATTTATTGCCGTAAATTTATCCACTGGGCATCTTTAATACTTTTCCTTCTTCTCCATATTTTTAGTTATATACATTTTCTTGCTCCTAATGTTTTATATTTGTGTTTATTTTCTTTTACTTTGTTTTGATCATGCTTTCCAGAAGTGTCTCTATTCTTATGGAGTTTGTGATATTTATCGCAACACACATTTTTTTAATATTTAGGTACTCAAACATTTTACTCCATTCCCTTGTGATTTTTTAATCATTTTTCTCTATAGTGAGTTGTTCCCCAATAAAGTACTGGGTAAATATTCATTAATATTTTCTTCAGTTATGAACATGAATTATTCATTATGAAAACATATAGTAGAATTAAGTTTATAAATATTCCACTTATATGCTGCTTTAAAGAAACATCTAAAACAAATTGGTGAGGGGCAAGATGGCGCTCTAGGCAGAAACACCACGCCGTCCCTCCAAAGCAAAGATCCGAAAAACTAAGCCTAACAGAGAATCAACAATCCTGAAACCCTAGAACACCGAATGAAGAGATAAAGAACTCAGCCAAACACCAAACGGAGTGAGAATACTAAAAGAGAACGGAGAGCGAGGAGAGACTCAGGCAGAGATTCCTTACCAGCTAACGCAGCGCAGATCCACCATCTTGGATTCCTATCGGAGACCAGCGAACGGGAGAGCAGCCTTGCAGAGCATCTGGTCGGAGACAGAACCACCGGTAAACTGCGGTGCGCGCTCTCCCACCACCCACCCCTCTCCGCCTCAGCTGGGGATCCCCTGCTTTCCGTGGCCAGGGTCCCTGGGCTGGGGGGTGCTGGTGCTTGGATTCCGCGCGCCTGGGCTGGCGGCTTTCTGGGAGCCGATTGCTGGCAGCTAGCGAAACTTTCTCTGCCGCCTCCCCCTCCTTTTGCCTGGGTGCCTGGTTCCGAGTGCCGTCTCTGCTCTCTCCTGCGGGGCTGTAGGGCTGCGTGCGGGCGTGTGGCTGTTTCTAGGTCTGGGCTCCCGCGTGGGTGGGATCCCGGGGCCTTTGTTCGTTCGCCCCTCTGCTTTCCGTGGCCGGAGTCCCTGAGCAGGGGGGCGCCGGTGCTTGGATTCCGCGCGCCCGGGCTGGAGGCTTTCTGGGAGCCATTTGCTGGCACCTAGCGAACCTTTTTCTGCCGCCTCCCCCTCCTTTTGCCTGGGTGCCTGGTTCCGAGTGCCGTCTCTGCTCTCTCCTGCGGGGCTGTAGGGCTGCGTTCGGGCGTGTGGCTGTTTCTGGGTCTGGGATCCCGCGCGGGTGGGATCCTGGGGCCTTTGTTCGTTGGCCCCTCTGCTTCCCGTGACCACGGTCACTTAACCCCGAGACTACCGGCTTCTTGGAATTCGCGCCCCTGAGTGGGGGCTCTCTGGGTCCCATGTGTAGGCACTGACTGCTGGTGTTGCCCTTTTTTATTTTTCTCTCAATTTTATTTTTCTTCCTTTTTTGATTAGTTTTGTCATCTTTTACCTCTTTTTCTCTTTTGTCTTTCTTCATTGCTTAATTTCTTGACCCTCTATCTCTTCCTTCTCTTTCTGATCCCTGAATTCCAGGCGATGTATGCCTCTGTACCTTCTGGCCAGGCTGAGCTGTGAAAATTGAGACCGACTCCCCCAGACCTCATAGCTGCATCGGTGGGATCCCTGGGAACTTTGCAGTTCTTTAACTTTTCTGATTTTTATTTGGTCATTCTATCCTTTTCTTTCTCTTCCCCCTTCTGGTTTCCTCCATCCCATAGTCTCTCATCTGTACATTCCAACGACAAGCTCCCCTAGCATTCTTTTATGTTTGTACGCTTTTTGCTCCTCCTCCTCTCTCCTCTCTCCCATATCCAGCTTAGCTTCACACATAACCATCTTCCCGCTGCACCCTACCTACCTGCACCATGCACTAGACATCACATCACCAAGCGGTGCAGGCACGCCCTATTGGAACCTGCCCAGCACTGACTACCGACCGTCCTGGTGGCTGCGGTGAGTGCCACAAGCAACCCATCCCAGTGGCTCCTCCTCAACTAGATCTGCCCAGCTGTACCACAAGAACGAAAAAAAAAAAAAAAATCTACAATCAATAAACGAGAGAAATATCTACTGAATGCCCTGAAAACAGCAAACAATATCAAAGCATTTACAAAGACAAGACAAGATGGCTCCAATAGGCGTCCAAATTAAAACACCAGATAACTCTCCTGTGGAAGAAAATGCACTAGAAGTACCTGATACGGAACTCAAATCACTAATACTCGGAATTTTCCAAGAACTGAGGCAAAAAGCTGACAAACATGAGGAAAAAATAGACAAATTTATGGAAAATACAGACAAAAAATTGGAAGAATTCAGGAAGATGATGCAAGAACAAAATGCCAAAATAAATTCACAACTCGAAATTATACAAAAACAACAATTAGAAATCCAAAAGATAAACAACAAGATTTCAGAAATGGACGGTGTCATAGAAGGGCTGAGAAGTAGATTTGAAACCATGGAAGACAGGATCAGTGGAACTGAAGACAAACACTTGGATACAACTCTGTTTCAGGAAAACTCAGAAAAAAGAACAAAGAAAAATGAAGAGACCCTGAGAGTTATGTGGGACACAATTAAAAGCAAAAACTTACGAGTGATTGGCATACCAGAACAGGGGGAGAAAACAGAAAACACAGAGAGGATCATTGACGAACTGCTGACAGAAAACTTTCCCAATATCATGAAAGATGAAAAGCTGGTCATCCAAGAAGCTCAACGAACCCCATATAGAAGAGACCCCAAAAGAAAATCACCAAGACATATCATATTCACACTCACTAAAACTAAAGACAAACAAAGAATCCTGAGAGCAGCTCGTGAAAAACAAGAAGTCACATACAGAGGAGAAACAATAAGACTAAGCTCAGATTATTCAGCAGAAACCATGCAGGCAAGAAGGCAATGGGATGACATATATAAAATCTTGAAAGAAAAAAATTGTCAGCCAAGAATAATATATCCTGCAAAACTCTCATTCAGATTTGATGGTGAAATTAGGTCATTTCCAGATAAACAGAAACTAAAGGAATACGCAAAAGTCAAACCAAACTTACAAGAATTATTAAAGGGAGTTCTTCGATCTGAGGACAAACAGCTTAAGCCCTCAGGCAGGACCTAGGACCTAGGACGCAGGTTAACATGAACCAGATACCATTCTAGGAACTGAACTACAGACGACTTTCCAAAAACAAAAGATATACAACAGGGAATCAGAGAAATCAATCAAAGGATGACAACAACATCAAAACAATGAAAGAGGGAACAAACGGCATAGGTATAGAACCTTCTAAAGGAGAAGAAGGCAAGGCGATACCAAGTAACGGTAGACTGCTTCAAAATTATAAAGATAAGGGTAAAATTCATGGTAACCACAAAAAAAGTTAACAAACCAACTCATAAAAATAAAGACGAAAAACATAAAGTCTCAACAAAAACAAAACCTACAAAAACAAAAGAAATGAACACAAAATCCACAAACAAAAGGAACTCAGCACAAGAGAGTAAGAAGAACAAAGAAAACTTCAGCATCACAAAAAAAAGCACTACAAAATGACAGCAACAAATTCACATCTATCAATAATTACACTGAACGTAAATGGACTCAATGCACCCATAAAGCGACGGAGAGTGGCAGAATGGATAAGAAAACAGGATCCATCTATTTGCTGTCTACAAGAGACACATCTTAGAAACAAAGATGTGAATTTATTAAAAATCAAAGGTTGGAAAAAAATATATCAAGCTAACAACTATCAAAAAAGAGCAGGAGTGGCAATTCTAATCTCAGATAAAATAGACTTTAAAACAAAATCTACCATAAAAGACAAAGAAGGACACTATATAATGATTAAGGGGATGATCCATCATGAAGACATAACCATAATAAATATCTATGCACCCAATGACAGGGCTCCAAAATACATAAAAAAACTCTAACAGCACTGAAAAGAGAAATTGACAGTTCCACAATAATAGTAGGAGACTTCAACACACCACTCTCAGTAAAGGACAGAACAACTAAAAAGAAACTCAGCAAAGATACAGAAGACCTAAAGGACACAATCAGCCAACTGGACCTCATAGACATATATAGAACAATCCATCCAACCGCTGCAAAGTACACATTCTTTTCCAATGCACATGGAACGTTCTCCAGAATAGACCACATCTTAGGCCACAGAGCAATCCTCAACAAGATCCAAAATGCTGAGATAATTCACAGTATCTTCTCTGACCACAATGCCATCAAGGTAGAAATTAACACTAGAAAGAGCAAGGAAAAAAAATCAAACACATGGAAACTGAATAATAATCTGCTTACACATCAATGGGTAATAGAAGAAATCAGAGATGGAATTAAAAAATTCCTAGAATCAAATGAAAATGAAAACACATCATACCAAAACCTTTGGGACACAGCAAAGGCAGTCCTCAGAGGACAATTTATAGCAATAGATGCACATATCAAAAAAGAAGAAAGGGACAAAATCAAAACATTAACTACAGAACTCAAACAAATAGAAAGAGAACAACAAAAAAAGCCTACAACCACCGGAAGAAAGGAAATAGTAAAGATCAGAGCAGAAATCAATGAAATAGAGAACAGAAAAACAATAGAAAGAATCAACAAAACCAAAAGCTGGTTCTTTGAAAGAATCAACAAAATTGACAAACCACTGGCCAGACTGACAAAAGAAAAACAGCAGAGGGCACAAATAACCCAAATAAGAAATGAAATGGGGGACATTACAACAGACCCAACTGAAATAAAAAGGATTATAACAGAATATTATGAAAAACTATATTCCAACAAATTTGAAAACCTAGAGGAAATGGATAAATTTCTAGAAACATACGGCCTACCCAAACTACAACAAAGTGATATTGAAAATCTGAACAGACCCATAACAAGAGAAGAGATTGAAAAGGTAATAAAAAAACTCCCAACCAAAAAAAGCCCTGGCCCAGATGGCTTCACTGGAGAATTCTACAAAACATTTACAGAAGAGCTCGTACCAATTCTACTCAAGTTATTTCAGAGCATAGAAGAGGAAGCAACACTTCCAAATTCATTCTATGAAGCCAGCATAACGCTGATACCAAAACCAGGCAAAGACATCACAAAAAAAGAAAATTACAGACCAATATCTCTCATGAATATAGATGCAAAAATTCTGAACAAAATTCTAGCCAATAGAATTCAGTATCATATCAAAAAAATAATACACCACGACCAAGTAGGATTCATACCAGGTATGCAAGGATGGTTTAACATTAGAAAATCCATCAACGTAATCCACCACATAAATAAAAGGAAAGAAAAAAATCACATGATTATCTCAATTGATGCAGAAAAGGCATTTGACAAAGTCCAACACCCATTCCTGATAAAAGCTCTCAATAAAATAGGTATAGAAGGGAAATTTCTCAACATAATAAAGGGCATCTATGCAAAACCAACAGCCAACATCATTCTTAATGGAGAAAGGCTGAAAACATTCCCCTTGAAAACAGGAACAAGACAAGGATGCCCTTTATCACCACTCCTATTTAACATTGTGCTGGAAGTTCTAGCTAGAGCAGTAAGCCAAGAAAAATAAATAAAGGGCATCCAAATTGGTAATGAAGAAGTTAAACTCTCCCTGTTTGCAGATGATATGATACTATACATAGAAAACCCTAAAGACTCCACGAGAAATCTACTGGAACTAATAGAAAGATTCAGCAGAGTAGCAGGATACAAGATAAACATTCAAAAATCAGTTGGATTCCTATACACCGGTAAAGAGAACGATGAAAAGGAGATCAGGAAATCAATACCATTTTCAATAGCCCCTAAAAAGATAAAATACTTAGGAATAAATCCGACCAGGGATTTAAAAGACCTATACAAAGAAAACTACAAAACACTACTGCAAGAAACCCAAAGGGATCTACCTAAATGGAAAAACATACCATGCTCATGGATAGGCAGACTCAACATTGTGAAAATGACAATTCTACCCAAAGCAATTTACAAATACAATCCAATCCCGATCCAAATACCAACAACATTCTTCAAAGAGATGGAAAAACTAATCATTAACTTTATATGGAAAGGGAAGAAGCCCCGAATAAGTAAAGCACTACTGAAGAAGAAGAATAAACTTGGAGGACTCACACTACCTGACTTGAGAACCTACTATACAGCTACAGTACTCAAAACAGCCTGGTACTGGTACAACAACAGAGACATTGACCAATGGAACAGAATTGAGAACTCAGATGTAAATCCATCCACCTATGGTCACCTGATTTTTGACAAGGGCCCAAAATACATCAAATGGGGAAAAGACAGTCTTTTTAACAAATGGTGCTGGCAAAACTGGATATCCATTTGTAGAAAAATGAAACAGGACCCATACCTCACACCATATACAAAAACTACTTCAAAATGGATCAAAGACCTGAATATAAAGCCTCAAACTATAAAATTCATAGAAGAAAAAATAGGACCAACACTTCAGACCTTAATACATGGCATTAACAGGATACAAACCATAAACATCAACACAAAAAACCCAAAAGGTAAACTAGATAATTGGGATCTTCTAAAAATCAAACATCTATGCTCTTCAAAAGATTTTACCAAAAGAGTTAAAAGAGAACCTATAGACTGGGAAAAAATTTTTGGACAGTACAAGTCAGACAAAGGTCTAATCTCCATAATCTACAAGAAAATCCAACACCTCTACAACAAAAAGACAACCAATCCTATCAGAAAATGGGCAAAGGAAATGAACAGACACTTCACCAAGGAAGACATTCAAATGGCCAACAGACACATGAGGAAATGCTCGCGATCACTAGCCATTAGAGAAATGCAAATTAAAACCACAATGAGATACCATCTCACCCCGGCATTACTGGCACGAATCAAAAACACTGGAAATAACAAATGTTGGAGGGGCTGCGGGGAGACGGGAACTCTTATACACTGCTGGTGGGAATGCAAAATGATACAGCCATTTTGGAAAATGATATGGCGTTTCCTCAGAAAGCTAGAAATAGACGTACCATTCGATCCAGCAATCCCACTCCTAGGAATATATCCTAGAGAAATAAGAGTCATCACTCGAATAGACATATGCACACCTATGTTCATGGCAGCATTATTCACAATAGCAAAACGATGGAAACAACCTCGATGTCCATCAACAGACGAATGGATACACAAACTATGGTACATACACACAATGGAGTACTATGCAACGAGAAAGAACAATGAATCGGTGAACCATCTCATAACATGGATGAAACTGGAGGACATCATGCTGAGTGAAATAAGTCAATCACAAAAGGACAAATATTGTATGAGACCTCTATTGTAAAAACCCATGAAAAAATTCACATGCAAAATGTAACAATCCTTGTTGGTTACCAGGGATGGGGGGGGGGGGAATACTAAATAGGTAATAGGTAAGTGGTAACTTGGGTGAGAGATGAGATAGTACATAGTACAGGGGAAACTAACACAACCTGCACAAGGAAAGGTCATGGAGGCCCTATAGACACATCCAAACCCCCCGAGGGACTGAGTTGTTGGACGGAGGGCTCTGGGGACCATGATCTCGGGGAACATCTAGCTCAATTGGCATGACACTACTTATAAAGATAATGCTCTACATTCTACCTTGGTGAGTAGTGTCTGGGGTCTTAAAAGCCTATGAGCGGCCATCTAAGATACTCCACTGATCTCATCCCTTCGGGAACAAGGGAGAACGAAGAGAACAGGATACAAGGAAAAGATTAGTCCGAAGGACTAATGGTCCACAGCTACCAAGGCCTCCACGGGACTGAGCCCAGTACAGCTGGATGGTGCCCGGCTACCACCAATGACTCCTCTGACCAGGATCACAACAGAGGGTTCTGGGCAGAGCTGGAGTAGGATGTAGAGCATAATTTTAACTCCCAAAAAAAAAAAAAAAAAAAGAAGACCAGATATACTGGCCTAAAGAATACTAGAGAAACCTCGAGAGTGTGGCCCCCAGACACCCTTTCAGCTCAGAGGGGAAGTTACCTTCAAGGTTCGATGTTAAGCCTGGGAATGGTCACCCCAGTAAAACTAAATGGGACTAACGATGTACAGGAGTCCGGTGACAAGGGCCAGAAGGCAGAGGGAGAGTAGGAAACTGATGATAAGGAACACAAATTGAATAAGGACACTGTCGATGTATTGTGAGATTGTTGACCACTGCTATAGGGCAACATTTGTAGTAACTATTAAATGGGAGGCTGTTTTGTCCTGTAAGCCTTCATCTTGGGCGAGAATGGCAGCACAATTGGAAGAGCATAGTCAATATCACTTAAATGTGTAAGTAAAAAGTTTTGAAATGGTGTTTAAAAAAAATAAAAATAAATAAATAAATAAATAAACAAATGAGACTAAAGAGGTACAATAGTCCACTGACAAGGTCCAGAAGACAGAAGGGGACAAGGAAGCCCCCTGGTGATAGGGAACACAAGGTGGAGTAAGGATATTCTTGATGTGCTGTGAGATTGTTAACCATTGTCATAGGGCAACATGTGTAGTAACTGTTAAATGAAAAACTATTTTGTTCTGTAAGCCTTCATCTTAAGTGAGAATAACAGCACAGTTGGAAGAGCGTAGTCAATGTCACTGAACTGTGAATGTAGAAAATTTTGAAACGGTGTATCTTTGGCCATCTGTAATTTTCATCAAAAAAAAAGGTTGAGAATTTAGAGGCTTAATACGTTGTGGGGTTGTTAACCAATGTCAAAAAAAAACAACATGTGTACTACTATTTCATGAGAAACTATTTGCTCTGTAAGCTTTCACCTGAAGTACAATAAAATATATATTAAAAAAAAAAAATAAAACAAATTGGTGCAGAAGTTTAAAAATAAAAAGAATGATGAAAGTATATTTTTAAAAGCCATCAGTAACAATAACCAAATAAAATTTGATGCAAAATGTATGAAATAGGACAAAGAGAAACAGATTATGTTAATAAAATCCCTAATACACAATATGAGTAAAATAAACATGAGCTTGGATTCAATGGATAGCATTGCATTAAGATATATGGAGCAAAAACTTTAAGAAATATAAAACAGATGTACAATAACACAACTAGGCAAGCAATTTCAATGTAGTATTCTCAGTTCTGAAAGCTCATAGGAAAAAAAGTCTGAATTATTACTCCAAAAAATATACTGTTCTAAATAATAAAAGAACCTCAAAAAATTCTAAAAGTAATTCTAGCCACAGTACAAAAACACCTAGAAATTAATAGCAAATGCTTACATTAAAAACATACTCTTGGGGAGGCAACTCGGCCAATTGGCATAACACAGCTCATAAAGACAATGTTCTACATCCTAGTTTAGTGAGTACCGTCTGGGATCTTAAAAGCTTACTAGTGGCCATCTAAGATAAAATTATTGGTCTTTATGTCTGGAGCAAAAGAGAAAGAAGGAAACCAAAGACTCAAAGAAGAAACTAGTCTACATGACTAATAGTCTACACAAACCATGGCCTCACCTACCCTGAGACCGGAAGAACTAGATGGTGCCTGGCTACTGCTACCAATCATTCCTACCAGGGACACGATAGATGGTCCTGGATAGAATGTGGGAAAAATGTAGAACAAAACTCAAATTCCTAAAAAAGGCCAGACTTGCTGGATACATAGAGACTAAAGGAACCCCTGAGACTATCACCCTGGGACACTCTTTAATCTTGGAACTCAAACCACTCCTGGAGGTCACCTATCAGTCATAAGACAGAGTGGCTCATAAAATAAATATCACCCATGAGTACTGTGCTCCTTTAAACAATCATCTAAATAAGATTGAACAGTCAACCTTTATTCTGGACCAAAGATGAGAAGGTAAGGGAGGACAAGGAAACTAGATTAATATAAACAGAACAAACAAAATGGAAAGAAAGAGAACGTTAACACATAGTGAAAAGTGTAATTGATGTCATGAAATAATACGTATGTTGTTGTTGCTAGGTGCCATCCAGTCAGTTCTGACTGACAGCAATCCTATGTATGACGTAATGAAGCACCATCCAGTCCTGTGCCATCCTCAAAATTGTTGCTACGTTTGCACCCATTGTTGTAGCCACTGTGTCAATCCGTCTCATCAAGGGTCTTCCTCTTTTTCTATGACCATCTACCTTACCAAGCATGATGTCCTTCTCCAGGGACTGCTCCCTCCTGATAACATGTCCAAAGTACATACAACAAAATTGCACCATCCTTGCTTCCAAGGAGCACTCTGGCTGTACTTCCTCCAAGACAGACTTGTTCGTTCTTCTGGCAGTCCATGATATATTCAATATTCTTCGACAACACCATAATTCAAAGGCATCAATTCTTCTTCAGTCTTCCTTACTCATTGCCCAGTTTTCACATGAGTATGAGGCTATTGAAAATATCATGGCTTGGTTCAGGGGAATCTTAGCCCTAAAGTGACATCTTTGCTTTTCAACACCATAAAAAAGGTCTTTTGGAGAAGATTTGCCCAATGCAATACATCGTTTGATTTCTTGACTGTTGCTTCCATGGGCTTTGGGTTCTGATTGTGAATCCAAGTAAAATGAAATCCTCTACAACTTCAATCTTTTCTCCCTTTATCATGATGTTGCTTATTGGTCCAGTTGTGAGGATTTTTGTTTTCTTTATGTTGAGGTGTAATCCACACTGAAGGCTGTGGTCTCTGATCTTCATCAGTAAGTGCTTCAAGTCCTTTTTACTTTCAGCAAACAAGGTTGTGTCATCTGCATATTGCAGGTTGTTAATGAGTCTTGTACCAACCCTGATGCTGCATTCTACTTCATATAGTCCATCTTCAGCATACAGATTAAATAATATGGTGAAAGGATGCAACCCTGACACATACCTGTCCTGATTTTAAACCATGCAGTATCCCCTTGCTCTGTCCAAACAACTGCATCTTGGTCTATCTACAGATATCACACGAGCACAATTAAGTGTTCTGAAATTCTCATTCTTCGAAATGTTTTCCATAATTTGTTATGATCCACACAGTTGAATGCCTTTGCATAGTCAATAAAACAGAGGTAAACATCTTTATGATACTCTCTGCTTTTAACTAAGCTCCATCTGTCATTAGCAATGACATCCCTCCTTCCATGTCCTCTTCTGAATCCAGACTGAATTTCTGGCAGTTCCATATCGATGTATTGCTGCAACCATTTTTGAACTATTTTTAGCAAAATTTTACTTGCTTGTGATAGTAATGATATTGTTTGATAATTTCCGCATTCTATTAGATCACCTTTCTTTGGGATGGTCACAAACATGTATCTCTTCCAGTTGGTTGGCCAGGTAGCTGTATGCTAAATTTATTGGCGTAGATGAGTGAGCACTTCCAGTATTGCATCCTTTTGTTGAAACATCCCAGTTGGTGTTCCTTCAATCCCTGGAGCCTTGTTTTTTGACAATGCCTTCATTGCAACTCGGACTTCTTCCTTCAGTACCATCACTTCTTGATCATATGCTACCTTCTGAAATGGTTGAAATTTTGGTACAATGACTCTGTGTATTTCTTCTATCTTCTTTTGATGCCTCCTGTGTCATTCAGTCTTCTCCCTATAGGATCCTTCAATATTGCAACTCGAGGCTTGAATTTTTTCTTCAGTTCTTTCAGCTTAAGAAATGCTGAGGATGTTCTTCCCTTTTGCTTTTCTAACTCCAGGTCCTTGCTCATTTCATTCTAATACTTTACCTTCTCAAGGAGACCTTTGAAATCTTCTGTTCCGCTCTTTTACTTCATCATTTCTTCCACTCTTTTTAGGTGCTCTAATTTCAAGAGCAAGTTTCAGAGTCTTTTCTGACATTTCTGACATTTTGGTTTTTTGTTTCTTTCCTGTCTTTTTAATGACCTTTTGTTTTCTTCATGGATTATGTCCTTGATGTCATCCCACAGCTCCTTTGGTCTTTAGTCATTAGTATTCAATGCATCAAATCTATTCTTCAGATGGTCTCCAAATTCTATAATCAATGGCATATTTTGCTTCCCGTGGATTTGTTTTAATTTTATTCAACTTCAACTTGAACTTGCATATGAGCAATTGATTATATGTTCTGCAGTTGGCCCCTGGCCTTGTTCTAACTGACAGTATTGAGCTTTTCCATCATCTCTTTCTACAGATGTAGTCGATTTGATTCCTGTGTTTTCCAGCAGGTGAAATATTCTCTACTGAATAACATGTATAGAAATTGTTAAATAAGAAGCTAAGTTGCTTTGTAAATTTTCTCCAAAATCACAATAAAAATTTTTTTAAAAAACTAGAAACTTAAAACCCCTCTCTTAATAGCTAGTAGGTCAAAGATGAAACTAAAATGACAATTACATACCAAAACCAAAACCAAACCCATTTCCATGGAGTTGATTCCAACTCATAGGGACATAGTGGTTAGGAAATGAGAATATTTTATATGAAAACGAAGGCTATAAACTCACAAAGGGCAAATTCTTACACTTAAATATTTCATAGTTTAAACGAAGAAAGAAGGAAAATAAATGAACTAAGCCCTTGTTCTTAACGAGACCATCTTTGAGATGTCTGCCTTACCTATACTCTCTTTAGGTAAACTCCATGCTCACAAGCCCTACTGTCCATACAGTAATGCTCTGTACCTTATAGCATTGCTCCAGTCACAGCCAAATAGACCAGGGGTCAGCTTGTGACCCAAGGGCTACTCATCCTTAAGCTGGATAATGACCAGTTAAAACCTGAATCAAAGAGATGAACAGGGTCAATGAAACTCTTTTTAGGTAAGTGTTATGGATTGAATTGTGTCCCCCCAAAATATGTGTTAGAATCCTAACCCTATATCTGTGGATGTAATCAAATGCAATGTAGTCACTTTCCATAATGCAATCAATGTAATCAGTCATTTGAGTTCATACCAGTGTAGGGCAGATCCTAAATATAACCACTTCAGAGTTATAAAAAGAACAGAACAGACACAGAGACAGATGCCACGTAAGGATTATCTAAAAGTCAAAGTACCAAGGAACACCTGGGGCTACCAACAAAGAAGGAATTTATTGGAGTTGGACTCTTAGCTCTAGAACTGTGAGAAAATAAATTTCTGTTCTTCAAAGCCATCCACTTGTGGTTTTGCGTTACAACAGTACTAAGTAACTAAGACACTAAGCATCCCAAGACAAAACACACCTCTACCTACTGGTAGATAAGAAAGACATAAGTTGATGGTCCTAGGTGTAGGGAAGTTATGGTGGAGAAGAGATTAGAAACAGGTACTCATGGTTCTGGCTGGCTCAGAAAAATTGATCCTGGGCAGATATGGGATGGCTGGCTATTTTTCATGCCAGTGATTCTCCTAGTCAACATTTCCAATAATTAGCATCAGACAAAGTCCTTTCCCATCTTAATAGTGACCATTTCATATATTCTTATTCAGGAGTAAAACTGTGGGATATTATCTAAGAATCACAAAGTATGTCCCTCAAAGATATACTATTACTACAAATTCTTCTGGTCTGTGGAAGGAAGAAAACTTCACATATGGCCTTCTCTTTAGGTTAAAGTGATATTGCTAGGTTCTGCCATTGTTAACCTTAATTAGTATTTCTTGACAGATTAGAAAAAAAAAGCATACTAAATTCATCTACTATAATATCAATCATTTATTTAGTTACTTGTTCATTCTTTTTATATATTTGCTTTTTTATTTACAAAAATATCTATAAAACAAGAGAAATATATATTTGAGGACAATAAGAATGAATGCAAACAAATTAGTAAACCCATGAGTGAGATACACAGTAAAAAAATGTATACTACAGAGTTTAGTGAAATTAGTAAAAGTAAGCTGAAAATTCATCTCTTTGTTCCACTAGCCAAACAAAGAAGGAAATAAAATCAATCATAAAATTTGTAACGTCTTCATGATACCAACTTCTTATTCGAGACAATCCATGTTGTTCCCTGTATCAACATGTGTTTCCTTACCTTGATATGTGAGAAAAACACCTTCCACGTGACCTCGCTGTAGCTATAGGTGGAAACGCTGTGTAATGTTAGTGAACGACAGGTTGAAAGGAGCCTTGAATCAAGATAATGAGATTTTTACTCCTGTAACTTCCTTCAGTTTATACTAATGACATAACATAAAAGAGAAGTTTAATAGAACAATTCTAAAAAGGGCAAAAAATAGAATACATTTTAGCATCTCAGAAAAGTCGCTTATGTTTCCAGGATTTCAATTCCTCAAGTTCACATTGGGCATAAGTAGTGTATGAACTCATTTTGGTTGTGGCGATGGCTTCAGCCCATAAGGGGGAATTAATGGGCTCATGTAACCAAACAGCAGGTGAGGGAGACGTAGGCAAGATGGCGCTCTAGGCAGAAACACCACGCCGTCCCTCCACAGCAAAGATCTGAAAAACTAAGCCTAACAGAGAATCAACAATCCTGAAACCCTAGAACACCAAATGAAGAGATAAAGAACTCAGCCAAACACCAAACGGAGTGAGAATACTAAAAGAGAACGGAGAGCGAGGAGAGACTCAGGCAGAGATTCCTTACCAGCTAACACAGCGCGGATCCACCATCTTGGATTCCTATCGGAGACCAGCAAACGGGAGAGCAGCCTTGCAGAGCATCTGGTCGGAGACAGAACGACCGGTAAACTGCGGTGCGCGCTCTCCCACCACCCACCCCTCTCCGCCTCAGCTGGGGATCCCCTGCTTTCCGTGGCCAGGGTCTCTGGGCTGGGGGGTGCTGGTGCTTGGATTCCGCGCGCCTGGGCTGGCGGCTTTCTGGGAGCCGTTTGCTGGCAGCTAGCGAACCTTTCTCTGCCGCCTCCCCCTCCTTTTGCCTGGGTGCCTGGTTCCGAGTGCCGTCTCTGCTCTCTCCTGCGGGGCTGTAGGGCTGCGTGCGGGCGTGTGGCTGTTTCTGGGTCTGGGCTCCCGCGTGGGTGGGATCCCGGGGCCTTTGTTCGTTCGCCCCTCTGCTTTCCGTGGCCGGGGTCCCTGGGCGGGGGGGCGCCGGTGCTTGGGTTCCGCGCTCCCGGGCTGGGGGCTTTCTGGGAGCCGTTTCCTGGCACCTAGCGGACCTTTTTCTGCCACCTCCCCCTCCTTTTGCCTGGGTGCCTGGGTCCGGGTGCTGTCTCTGCTCTCTCCTGCGGGGCTGTGGAGCTGCGTGCGGGCGTGTGGCTGTTTCTGGGTCTGGGCTCCCGCGTGGGTGGGATCCCGGGGCCTTTGTTCGTTCACCCCTCTGCTTTCCGTGGCCGGGGTCCCTGGGCGGGGGGGCGCCGGTGCTTGGGTTCCGCGCGCCCGGGCTGGGGGCTTTCTGGGAGCCGTTTGCTGGCACCTAGAGGACCTTTTTCTGCCGCCTCCCCCTCCTTTTGCCTGGGTGCCTGGTTCCGAGGGCCGTCTCTGCTCTCTCCTGCGGGGCTGTAGGGCTGCGTTCGGGCGTGTGGCTGTTTCCAGGTCTGGGCTCCCGCGTGGGTGGGATCCTGGGGCCTTTGTTCGTTGGCCCCTCTGCTTCCCGTGGCCACGGTCACTTAACCCCGAGACTATCGACTTCTTGGAATTCGCGCCCCTGAGTGGGGGCTCTCTGGGTCCCATTTGTAGGCACTGACTGCTGGTGTTGCCCTTTTTTTTTTTTCTCTCAATTTTATTTTTCTTCCTTTTTTGATTAGTTTTGTCATCTTTTACCTCTTTTTCTCTTTTGTCTTTCTTCATTGCTTAATTTCTTGACCCTCTATCTCTTCCTTCTCTTTCTGATCCCTGAATTCCAGGCGATGTATGCCTCTGTACCTTCTGGCCAGGCTGAGCTGTGAAAATTGAGACCGACTCCCCCAGACCTCATAGCTGCATCGGTGCGATCCCTGGGAACTTTGCAGTTTTTTAACTTTTCTGATTTTCATTTGGTCATTCTTTCTTTTCTTTCTCTTCCCCCTTCTGGTTTCCTCCATCCCATAGTCTCTCATCTGTACATTCCAACGACAAACTCCTCTAGCATTCTTTTATGTTTGTACGCTTTTTGCTCCTCCTCCTCTCTCCTCTCTCCCATATCCAGCTTAGCTTCACACATAACCATCTTCCCGATGCACCCTACCTACCTGCACCGTGCACTAGACATCACATCACCAAGCGGTGCAGGCACACCCTATTGGAACCTGCCCAGCACTGACTACCGACCGTCCTGGTGGCTGCGGTGAGTGCCACAAGCAACCCATCCCAGTGGCTCCTCCTCAACTAGATCTGCCCAGCTGTACCACAAGAACGAAAAAAAAAAAAAAAAATCTACAATCAATAAACGAGAGAAATATCTACTGAATGCCCCGAAAACAGCAAACAATATCAAAACATTTACAAAAACAAGACAAGATGGCTCCAATAGGCGTCCAAATTAAAACACCAGATAACTCTCCTGTGGAAGAAAATGCATTAGAAGTACCTGATACGGAACTCAAATCACTAATACTCGGAATTTTCCAAGAACTGAGGCAAAAAGCTGACAAACATGAGGAAAAAATAGACAAATTTATGGAAAATACAGACAAAAAATTGGAAGAATTCAGGAAGATGATGCAAGAACAAAATGCCAAAATAAATTCACAACTCGAAATTATACAAAAACAACAATTAGAAATCCAAAAGATAAACAACAAGATTTCAGAAATGGACGGTGTCATAGAAGGGCTGAGAAGTAGATTTGAAACCATGGAAGACAGGATCAGTGGAACTGAAGACAAACACTTGGATACAACTCTGTTTCAGGAAAACTCAGAAAAAAGAACAAAGAAAAATGAAGAGACCCTGAGAGTTATGTGGGACACAATTAAAAGCAAAAACTTACGAGTGATTGGCATACCAGAACAGGGGAAGAAAACAGAAAACACAGAGAGGATCATTGACGAACTGCTGACAGAAAACTTTCCCAATATCATGAAAGATGAAAAGCTGGTCATCCAAGAAGCTCAACGAACCCCATATAGAATAGACCCCAAAAGAAAATCACCAAGACATATCATATTCACACTCACTAAAACTAAAGACAAACAAAGAATCCTGAGAGCAGCTCGGGAAAAACAAGAAGTCACATACAGAGGAGAAACAATAAGACTAAGCTCAGATTATTCAGCAGAAACCATGCAGGCAAGAAGGCAATGGGATGACATATATAAAATCTTGAAAGAAAAAAATTGTCAGCCAAGAATAATATATCCTGCAAAACTCTCATTCAGATTTGATGGTGAAATTAGGTCATTTCCAGATAAACAGAAACTAAAGGAATATGCAAAAGTCAAACCAAACTTACAAGAATTATTAAAGGGAGTTCTTCGATCTGAGGACAAACAGCTTAAGCCCTCAGGCAGGACCTAGGACCTAGGATGCAGGTTCACATGAACCAGATACCATTCTAGGAACTGAACTACAGACGACTTTCCAAAAACAAAAGATATACAACAGGGAATCAGAGAAATCAATCAAAGGATGACAACAACATCAAAACAATGAAAGAGGGAACAAACGGCATAGGTATAGAACCTTCTAAAGGAGAAGAAGGCAAGGCGATACCAAGTAACGGTAGACTGCTTCAAAATTATAAAGATAAGGGTAAAATTCATGGTAACCACAAAAAAAGTTAACAAACCAACTCATAAAAATAAAGACGAAAAACATAAAGTCTCAACAAAAACAAAACCTACAAAAACAAAAGAAATGAACACAAAATCCACAAACAAAAGGAACTCAGCACAAGAGAGTAAGAAGAACAAAGAAAACTTCAGCATCACAAAAAAAAGCACTACAAAATGACAGCAACAAACTCACATCTATCAATAATTACACTGAACATAAATGGACTCAATGCACCCATAAAGCGACGGAGAGTGGCAGAATGGATAAGAAAACAGGATCCATCTATTTGCTGTCTACAAGAGACACATCTTAGAAACAAAGATGTGAATTTATTAAAAATCAAAGGTTGGAAAAAAATATATCAAGCTAACAACTATCAAAAAAGAGCAGGAGTGGCAATTCTAATCTCAGATAAAATAGACTTTAAAACAAAATCTACCATAAAAGACAAAGAAGGACACTATATAATGATTAAGGGGATGATCCATCATGAAGACATAACCATAATAAATATCTATGCACCCAATGACAGGGCTCCAAAATACATAAAAAAAACTCTAACAGCACTGAAAAGAGAAATTGACAGTTCCACAATAATAGTAGGAGACTTCAACACACCACTCTCAGTAAAGGACAGAACAACTAAAAAGAAACTCAGCAAAGATACAGAAGACCTAAAGGACACAATCAGCCAACTGGACCTCATAGACATATATAGAACACTCCATCCAACCGCTGCAAAGTACACATTCTTTTCCAATGCACATGGAACGTTCTCCAGAATAGACCACATCTTAGGCCACAGAGCAATCCTCAACAAGATCCAAAATGCTGAGATAATTCACAGTATCTTCTCTGACCACAATGCCATCAAGGTAGAAATTAACACTAGAAAGAGCAAGGAAAAAAAATCAAACACATGGAAACTGAATAATAATCTGCTTACACATCAATGGGTAATAGAAGAGATCAGAGATGGAATTAAAAAATTCCTAGAATCAAATGAAAATGAAAACACATCATACCAAAACCTTTGGGACACAGCAAAGGCAGTCCTCAGAGGACAATTTATAGCAATAGATGCACATATCAAAAAAGAAGAAAGGGACAAAATCAAAACATTAACTACAGAACTCAAACAAATAGAAAGAGAACAACAAAAAAAGCCTACAACCACCGGAAGAAAGGAAATAGTAAAGATCAGAGCAGAAATCAATGAAATAGAGAACAGAAAAACAATAGAAAGAATCAACAAAACCAAAAGTTGGTTCTTTGAAAGAATCAACAAAATCGACAAACCACTGGCCAGACTGACAAAAGAAAAACGGCAGAGGGCACAAATAACCCAAATAAGAAATGAAATGGGGGACATTACAACAGACCCAACTGAAATAAAAAGGATTATAACAGAATATTATGAAAAACTATATTCCAACAAATTTGAAAACCTAGAGGAAATGGATAAATTTCTAGAAACATACGGCCTACCCAAACTACAACAAAGTGATATTGAAAATCTGAACAGACCCATAACAAGAGAAGAGATTGAAAAGGTAATAAAAAAACTCCCAACCAAAAAAAGCCCTGGCCCATATGGCTTCACTGGAGAATTCTACAAAACATTTACAGAAGAGCTCGTACCAGTTCTACTCAAGTTATTTCAGAGCATAGAATAGGAAGCAACACTTCCAAATTCATTCTATGAAGCCAGCATAACGCTGATACCAAAACCAGGCAAAGACATCACAAAAAAAGAAAATTACAGACCAATATCTCTCATGAATATAGATGCAAAAATTCTGAACATAATTTTAGCCAATAGAATTCAGCATCATATCAAAAAAATAATACACCACGACCAAGTAGGATTCATACCAGGTATGCAAGGATGGTTTAACATTAGAAAATCCATCAACGTAATCCACCACATAAATAAAAGGAAAGAAAAAAATCACATGATTATCTCAATTGATGCAGAAAAGGCATTTGACAAAGTCCAACACCCATTCCTGATAAAAGCTCTCAATAAAATAGGTATAGAAGGGAAATTTCTCAACATCATAAAGGGCATCTATGCAAAACCAACAGCCAACATCATTCTTAATGGAGAAAGGCTGAAAACATTCCCCCTGAAAACAGGAACAAGACAAGGATGCCCTTTATCACCACTCCTATTTAACATTGTGCTGGAAGTTCTCGCTAGAGCAGTAAGGCAAGAGAAAGAAATAAAGGGCATCCAAATTGGTAATGAAGAAGTTAAACTCTCCCTGTTTGCAGATGATATGATACTATACATAGAAAACCCTAAAGACTCCACGAGAAATTTACTGGAACTAATAGAAAGATTCAGCAGAGTAGCAGGATACAAGATAAACATTCAAAAATCAGTTGGATTCCTATACACCAGTAAAGAGAATGATGAAAAGGAGATCAGGAAATCAATACCATTTTCAATAGCCCCTAAAAAGATAAAATACTTGGGAATAAATCTGACCAGGAATATAAAAGACCTATACAAAGAAAACTACAAAACACTGCTGCATGAAACCCAAAGGGATCTACATAAATGGAAAAACATACCATGCTCATGGATAGGCAGACTCAACATTGTGAAAATGGCAATTCTACCTAAAGCAATTTACAAATACAATGCAATTCCGATACAAATACCAACAACATTCTTCAAAGAGATGGAAAAACTAATTATTAACTTTATATGGAAAGGGAAGAAACCCCGAATAAGTAAAGCACTACTGAAGAAGAAGAATAAAGTTGGAGGACTCACACTACCTGACTTGAGAACCTACTATACAGCTACAGTACTCAAAACAGCCTGGTACTGGTACAACAACAGAGACATTGACCAATGGAACAGAATTGAGAACTCAGATGTAAATCCATCCACCTACGGTCACCTGATTTTTGACAAGGGCCCAAAATACATCAAATGGGGAAAAAACAGTCTTTTTAACAAATGGTGCTGGCAAAACTGGATATCCATTTGTAGAAAAATGAAACAGGACCCATACCTCACACCATATACAAAAACTACTTCAAAATGGATCAAAGACCTGAATATAAAGCCTCAAACTATAAAATTCATAGAAGAAAAAATAGGACCAACACTTCAGACCTTAATACATGGCATTAACAGGATACAAACCATAAACATCAACACAAAAAACCCAAAAGGTAAACTAGATAATTGGGATCTTCTAAAAATCAAACATCTATGCTCTTCAAAAGATTTTACCAAAAGAGTTAAAAGAGGACCTATAGACTGGGAAAAAATTTTTGGACAGTACAAGTCAGACAAAGGTCTAATCTCCATAATCTACAAGAAAATCCAACACCTCTACAACAAAAAGACAACCAATCCTATCAGAAAATGGGCAAAGGAAATGAACAGACACTTCACCAAGGAAGACATTCAAATGGCCAACAGACACATGAGGAAATGCTCGCGATCACTAGCCATTAGAGAAATGCAAATTAAAACCACAATGAGATACCATCTCACCCCGGCATTACTGGCACGAATCAAAAACACTGGAAATAACAAATGTTGGAGGGGCTGCGGGGAGACGGGAACTCTTATACACTGCTGGTGGGAATGCAAAATGATACAGCCATTTTGGAAAATGATATGGCGTTTCCTCAGAAAGCTAGAAATAGACGTACCATTCGATCCAGCAATCCCACTCCTAGGAATATATCCTAGAGAAATAAGAGTCATCACTCGAATAGACATATGCACACCTATGTTCATGGCAGCATTATTCACAATAGCAAAACGATGGAAACAACCTCGATGTCCATCAACAGACGAATGGATACACAAACTATGGTACATACACACAATGGAGTACTATGCAACGAGAAAGAACAATGAATCGGTGAACCATCTCATAACATGGATGAAACTGGAGGACATCATGCTGAGTGAAATAAGTCAATCACAAAAGGACAAATATTGTATGAGACCTCTATTGTAAAAACCCATGAAAAAATTCACATGCAAAATGTAACAATCCTTGTTGGTTACCAGGGATGGGGGGGGGGGGAATACTAAATAGGTAATAGGTAAGTGGTAACTTGGGTGAGAGATGAGATAGTACATAGTACAGGGGAAACTAACACAACCTGCACAAGGAAAGGTCATGGAGGCCCTATAGACACATCCAAACCCCCCGAGGGACTGAGTTGTTGGACGGAGGGCTCTGGGGACCATGATCTCGGGGAACATCTAGCTCAATTGGCATGACACTACTTATAAAGATAATGCTCTACATTCTACCTTGGTGAGTAGTGTCTGGGGTCTTAAAAGCCTATGAGCGGCCATCTAAGATACTCCACTGATCTCATCCCTTCGGGAACAAGGGAGAACGAAGAGAACAGGATACAAGGAAAAGATTAGTCCGAAGGACTAATGGTCCACAGCTACCAAGGCCTCCACGGGACTGAGCCCAGTACAGCTGGATGGTGCCCGGCTACCACCAATGACTCCTCTGACCAGGATCACAACAGAGGGTTCTGGGCAGAGCTGGAGTAGGATGTAGAGCATAATTTTAACTCCCCAAAAAAAAGAAGACCAGATATACTGGCCTAAAGAATACTAGAGAAACCTCGAGAGTGTGGCCCCCAGACACCCTTTCAGCTCAGAGGGGAAGTTACCTTCAAGGTTCGATGTTAAGCCTGGGAATGGTCACCCCAGTAAAACTAAATGGGACTAACGATGTACAGGAGTCCGGTGACAAGGGCCAGAAGGCAGAGGGAGAGTAGGAAACTGATGATAAGGAACACAAATTAAATAAGGACACTGTCGATGTATTGTGAGATTGTTGACCACTGCTATAGGGCAACATTTGTAGTAACTATTAAATGGGAGGCTGTTTTGTCCTGTAAGCCTTCATCTTGGGCGAGAATGGCAGCACAATTGGAAGAGCATAGTCAATATCACTTAAATGTGTAAGTAAAAAGTTTTGAAATGGTGTTTAAATAAAATAAAAATAAATAAATAAATAAATAAATAAATAAACAAATGAGACTAAAGAGGTACAATAGTCCACTGACAAGGTCCAGAAGACAGAAGGGGACAAGGAAGCCCCCTGGTGATAGGGAACACAAGGTGGAGTAAGGATATTCTTGATGTGCTGTGAGATTGTTAACCATTGTCATAGGGCAACATGTGTAGTAACTGTTAAATGAATAACTATTTTTTCTGTAAGCCTTCATCTTAAGTGAGAATAACAGCACAGTTGGAAGAGCGTAGTCAATGTCACTGAACTGTGAATGTAGAAATTTTTGAAATGGTGTATCTTTGGCCATCTGTAATTTTCATCAAAAAAAAAGGTTGAGAATTTAGAGGCTTAATACGTTGTGGGGTTGTTAACCAATGTCAAAAAACAACATATGTACTACTATTTCATGAGAAAGTATTTGCTCTGTAAGCTTTCACCTGAAGTACAATAAAATATATATTAAAAAAAAAAAAAAAAAAAACAAACAGCAGGTGAGGCCTTTCTCTCTGTCTCCATATCTTACCTAAGCTCTCTTTGCATGCCTGTTTCACTGCCTGAAATCATCTTATGCACACTGCTGTTCACAGATCTAGATTTACTTCATATGCATGGACGGTGAAACCTGTGACAGCCGGAACTTGATGGGATTGCCTTGTTTTTCTGGGTCTCACCGTCTTCCGCCTTTGACGGAGTGCAGTCTTACCACTTTTCTATCTCTCCTTTTAGTGGAAAATATCTGAGTTTTCCTTCTTTGACAGGTTTCTGCCTTAAACAGGTTCCAGCTTTCGTGGGTTTTTTACTGTATTGACCTGCCTAACACCCTTGAACTTCATATTTAACATAAAACTCCAAGGAAGGATGTTGTTTGACTTGGGTCATATGACCAACCTATTAACAATTGCTTAACCAGAGAGTCAGTATCATGGGGGGAAGGAAAGGGAACATTTGGAACACTTGTCAAGGCATGGAAAAGGAAAGTGATTCTCCAAGAGAAGGCATGGGGTTAATAAAGACGTGAGCAGTGGAAGAATCAGTGTTAGCTCTCCAGCTGATTTACTTGGTGCCTACTACAATGAAGCTAGCTGTTTCACATGTTATGAGAATTAAATGTGGGACTGTGCTGTGCAAATAGTAAAGTGATATATAAAATGCCAACCACTATTTCATCCATCATGAAATTCCTGGGAAGGAAAAAAAAAATTCAGAAAAAGATTTCAGAGAAGGGAAAAAGACTGCTTTGCCTGGGAAGAAACTAAGCAGCCTTTCTACAATCCCTTGTGACTTGAAAGGTAATCATCAGCTGTTAAAGGACTGAAAATGAAGAACTCCCAGGAGTGTATTCTGGCCACCAGGGAACGCAATGGCTCAGAGACTCTGTCCATAGTCCCATAGACTTCTGTCTGTTTTGTAGTCCTCCCCAAAGTCTATGAATGATATGAAAAAATACCAAACGACAATGCATGGCTAGACTCCAAGGACAGATATATTTGTGTGTGCATGCATTGATATTCTTTGCTAATTAAATCCCTTTGAAAACTATTTCCTAAGAGTTCTAGATGTTGGGTCATTACCCTCCCACTTCCATACAGTAATATTCCCAAAGGTGTTGTGAGAAGGCAAGTATGCCAGCAAAAGAAATTTTCTGAGCAATAAGCTCAAAGACACGTAAGCAAGGACATACTTCACAAAAGCGTGCCAGGTCTTACATTGTAAAACTGAATTTGGCCTACGATTTAAAGACAGTTTAATGGAAAGAGAGCTTTAGCCTTACACAGCACAGAAGAATACTATTGAAATATCCTTCTCTCCCTCCCTCCCAACAAGAAAGGAGAACTTCAGCCTGATAAACAATCATGTTTGAAAATAGGTATTTCAAAATTGAACTGTCATCTTAGTTTATCTGATAATGAAAAGCGGTATGCACAGGTAACCACAATGTTTTTGAGAAGGTAATTAGAGTCTTCATGTAAATGGCTGATTTACAGAACACTTAGTCAATTTGTTTTCAAATATTTCCTTCTTTATGGTCTTTATTATATGGAGCAAATCGATTTCTAAGCAGCAAGACAGGCAATTAATAAATTCAGTTTATATGAAAGTAGGAGAGTCTACCACTCTAGAGTAATTTGGAACCTAAGGTAACTTGTCAGGTATAGCAGAAAAGTCTTCATTTCAGTTGGCTCTTAAACATTAGTTGTTATTTTTGAATGGTTAAAAGGATATTTTATTGTAAAGGAAAGGAAGTTGAGCATTTTCGGATGAGGAAATTTCATGTATAAATGCAGAGAAACTTGAGAGGCCAGGTTGAAACCAGGGAGACTGATGAGGAAGGTAGTGCCTGAGAGTCCCCCACTGGTGATAATGGTGCCCGGAAATGACCGTTCGATTCCCAGCACCCCACAGACCTCTCAGTGACATGTTCTGGGAGCAATGGGTATAAATTTGTACCAAAGCAGAGTAATTAGGAATCTTTAACTCAAATAGTGTCTGCTGAAGAGCTAACATAATTTGAGCTAGCCTGTCCTGGCTTCCTGTGAGTACCAGCAAATTCAAAACTGTCCCTTATGTCCAAACGAGGCAATTTTCTCTTGCTTATTGATGAATGTGCAATGATCTAAATGCTCATAAAACCACATACATTTAAAAAACCAAGCCAAACCAGCTGCCATCGAATCACTCCGACTCACAGAAACCCCATGTGTGTCAGGCTAGAACTGTGCTCCCTAGGATTGTCATTGGCAGATTTTTCTGACTTAGATAGCCAGACCTTTCTTCAAAGGCACCTCTGGGGGGTTTTGAACTGACAACCTTTCAGTTAGTAACTGAGTGCTTCACCATTTATGCCACTCAGGGACTCTGCCACATACATTTAACTGAGGTAAATTCTGGGTTTCTAGCCTAAAGTATCTACAGAGGCACCTTTAAAAATTAGACTTCAAAATCTGCTGCTGTTTTTTCTTTTAGTAATCACCACAAAACTGAAACGTTTGCCAAGTTAAAGGTACTGTACGTGACTGGGTCCCGTTAGTCATTTTAACACTTGCCTCATCCAATGTCGGCACGAGATTGTACTCTTCTTCCTTATACTCATTAATCTACTCTAAAATTTCAGCCAATGGTCAAGAACACACTCCGATTCTCGGCAACCCCAAGGCCCAGATGCTGAAAAATTTTTAACAGTTAACTCATTACTAATGTTATTCTAATACCAACACTTTTGAAGAAGTCTGTGACAGTGAAACTTTCCCATGAGATACTGTTATCATACTAAATTCAAATAGTTGCATCAGAGGTAACTATGAGCAGGGAGAATTTTCATCACGCCAACTATGGTATAGATGTAATGAGATTCCGACTCCATCCTTTTGTTGCAAATGGGTGATTATTCCTCAAGTCTGTCCCACAGCACTCATATTAGAAGAGATACTTTGCTTCTTAGAAGAAATAAATAGTTTTCTCCAGAACTAATTTTTTTTTCCAAACAGTGACTAAAAAACAACAATATTTTTGAGGTGAGTTTTCTCATTTGTTTGTTTTTCTAACTGGGTTTAGGATGTTACCTTAAACTAGTGAATTCACATGTTTTATACTTCCATAATACCGTCATTTAAAACCAAAAACCAAACCCATTGCCACTGAGTTGATTCCGACTCATAGCGACCCCATAGGATAGAGTAGAACTGCCCCAGGGGGCTTCCAAGCTGCAATCCTCAAGGGAAGCAGACTGCCACGAAGGACTTTAAATAGCAACAATCTTGTCCTGACAATCTGCCGGGGCCGACTACTATAAATAAATGATGACTGCCTCTGAGAGGCAAACTGAGGTAAAGGGAGAATTAGACCTAGTGCTGCCCATTATAGCAGAGGACTCTTCTCATAATTACTAGCATGAAAACATTTTTCCCTCTAAATATGATGACAAATACCTTGGTATCTGCTGATAACTCTTCGTGGCCTCTTTGTCTTTGGAATCTGGACGCAGTTTCAGAACCCTCCTCAACCACAGCTACCAGGCACCCAGGCAACCCTAGCCAGCTGCTGGAGCTTACATATTAACTGAAACCTATCTATTATCCCTGCCCTATAGCGATCACGCCCAGAAAGAAGGGTAGTATCATTTGTTTAAGTTCTTCAGACGCTTGGCTGTGATACTTATTGATTAACCCTTGCCTGTAATGTTTATTTTTTAATTGATTTTGGGGATCTGAGAACAGCTAAATTATTGGCACTGTCAGATATGACATAAGTGGTTTATTCCAAATGCCTCTGTGACCAAGATCAAAATAGACCCAAGGACTCATTTCCTCTGTTGTGACTTAAAACGTTTAACACCTTTAATGATTTGAATTAGCGGTTCTTAGGAGACTCTTTCTGGTTACTGCTTTCTTTCTCTTTTACAATTGTCAATGTCCCAGAAACAATACGGCCCCTAAACAGGTCACTGGATGAATTCTGCAAATACAACCTGATATACTTAGTAAATCCTTTTAGCTGCATTGTGCATCAGAGTTAACTTCTGCTTCCCTCTTCCACATAGAAGTTTAATCTTAATTCAGTTTAATCAACATTTTTAAAGGTGAGTCTGTCAGTGAATATAGCTTCATAGAGCTATTACTTTAAAACCTTAGGCCATTATGGTCTAGGACACAGCCTCTGGGACCAGACCTCTTGAGTTTGAAACCTGACTCTGCTACTTAACAGCTGTGTAATGTTAGGCAAGTTATCTAACCCTTCTGTGTTAAATGAGGATAAAACAGTATCCATCTTGTTGGGTTGTTGTATGAATAAACAGTATTAATCCGTGCAAAGGGCTTCGAAAGTGCTGGGTAGATAGTAAACACTATATAAATGATATCTATTACTAGTCTGCACCTATACACTATCTGGGGCCCTGGTGGAGCAGTGGTTAAGTGTTTGGCTGCTAACCAAAAGGTCAGCAGTTTGAATCCACCAGCTGCTCCTTGGAAACCTTATGGGGTTGTTCTCCTCTGTTCTGTAGGGTTGCTATGAGTTGCAATCAACTCCATGGCAATGAGTTTCTGTGTTTTGGTTTTTTTTTAATACACTGCCCCCCTAACCCCAGCCATTTCAGCAGAGAAACATTGATCAGAGGGAACAGTCAATCACACTCCATGAGAGTGTGAAAATTGATCAGAATAAATCCATTACTACTTTCAAAAGAATGAAATAGCTTATTTAGCTGTGGAGGGTTAAAGCATTACCACTATATGCAAAAATTACATCTCTTTATTCATATTTGATGAAGACAGAATTTGACAAGAAGGGATTAAAACAATAATTAAGATTTTTGAAACGTTTGCCTTCATAGGAAATTTTTATTGTAAACAATTCTAACTTGAAAATCTGATGGTAGAAAAGTTGATATTTTCTTCTTTTCAGAATGCATCGTGATTTTCATATATTCAAATTAGTCTATATTTGCTTCACCTCTGTCTCTGTCAGAGTAAGTCATGGTTCTTTTGATATAATAGGCATTCTTCGTATGTTTTTAAACTAAATTGTTCTTAATTTGAATTTTTCATTGACATGAACAGTTTGTGGTGGAAATTATAGTCTAAATTTCTGATTTACGTAACCTAGATTCTTTAGAACAAAATTACTCTATAGTTAAAATGAAATCATAAAATAGAGCAACATCAAATTAGAAGATAAAATAATGTTATTCTTTGGAAAGGTATTAACGTTACAGTACCTGAATTAAAGCAATGCACGTCATCCAGTCAACATTTAGGAAAACTGGTTCACTTCACAACTAGTTATAATTCTGTGGGGAAATTAGTGACCCTGTTTGATTTTCTAAGTAGCCCTTGACCTAAATTTATTTTTTTTAACTACACAGTTTGAATATGGGACATTGCGAACACAGAGCTACCGTTAGAAATATTTTCAGATAGAAAAATAAACCACCAAAGCATTGAGTTTTTTTCCATGTGTACCAATACTTCAAAGTTTAAAGTGTTCATTTAATACCACATTTACAAGTTAAAATGCACTATAATGTAGAAATTACGTTTAGTTTCCATTATTTTAATTCAAGTTATAAAATTTTCATACATAATTAGCAACATTTTCTTTACCCTAATTGGCACATTTTGAAGCTTTATGCATCCAAGAGACTGTTAAGGGGGGGAGGGGGACACAAAGTGTGGGACATTAGTTTTATGGTCATTTCTAAGTCATGGAAAATTAATGTTTATCCATAACCAAAGAAACCAAACCCATTCAGCTGAGTCAATTCCGACTCATAGTGATTCTATAGGACGGAGTAGAACTGCCTCATTATGGTTTTCACGGAGTGGCTGGTGGATTCGAACTGCCAACCTTTTGGTCAGCAGCCAAGCTCTTAACCACTGTGCCACCACGCCTCCATATTCATTTATACTATTTGTTAAATTAGCCATCAATATGATTATTCTATAATTTTTCTCATTTAAAAACCTTTAAAAGCATATGTCCCTAACAGAAATAGTCATTGTTCTATTAGTCATATTATCATACATGGTTTTCCATTGTACAGAAATTTATTCTATAAAAATAAAATAAAAGATTAATTCCAGTTGGTGCATTTAATTTAAAGAGTTGTTCTTCATAAGTCAGGAGCCCTGGTGGTGCAGTGATTAAGTGCTCAGCTGCTAACCGAAAGGTCAGTAGTTCAAACCCAACCGCTTCTCCATAGGAGAATATGTGGCAGTGGTGGCAGTGTGTTTCCGTAAAGATTACTGCCCTGGAAACCCTATGGGTCAGTTCTACTCTGTCTTATAGGGTCCTATGAGTCAGAACTGACTCGGTAGCAATGGGTTTACTTAATAGGTCAAGGAGCCTTGGTGGCACAATGGTTAAGTGCTCAGTTGCTAACCGAAAAGTTGGCAGTTTGAATCCATCCAGCAGCTCCACAGGAGAAAGATCTGGCGATCTGCTTCTGTAAAGATTACAACCAAGAAACTCTGGGGCAGTTCTACTCTGTCACATGAGGTCTCTATGAGTCAGAATCAACTGGACAGCGCCCAAGAATAACAACTTAATAGCTCAATCTGACATGTTATTTTTCCACAAACACACTGAAGGATTTGAGTTCATTCGTTTTACAGCTACCATGAGAGTCTTTTCAACCTTGAGGGAGAAAAACAAAGCCTAGAAGGACAACCAATTGCCTTCAAATTGAAAATCACCTCATACGTTAAATAAATACATAAGAAAAAAAAATTAAAGTGCAGACTGGATTTTTACAAACATACATCTATTTAAAAACAAAACACTAGGTCATTTTGAGAATTCTAACAAACCAGAAAAATCAAATCTTTAATATAATTACTGTTGTTAGAATTTTCATACTTAAAAGTAGGTTTCAAAGGCTTTGCATTTACTGATCCCCTATTTGGGTTGAATATGGTGATTTTTCCACTGTGAGCTTAAACTAACTGGCAAGTCCCTTGTTATAGCAAAATGTCATCATCCTTAACTTCAGCTAGTATTGCTTGGGATCCCTCCTCCCTACAAACCTATCCTAAACCAGAGAACATTTACATGGAACCCACTTCCTCCAAGTTGACTTCATCTTCTTCAAAGTCTATCAAGCTACACTGTGGTCAGGGTGAAACTATTTTTTTGTAATGTCATTGTTGATAAGCCAGTCTTCCATCCCAACTTACTCCATCTTTAAATTGTATTAAATCATACCATTAAAAATTTCAAATGTCAAGAGATCTGTCCTTGCTAGCTCGGCATTCTTGAAAACTCTCTTTCTGCTCCTGGCTTAAACTTCTTGGATGGTTACTATAAAGAAATACCGCTGTTACATTCCAGAAACTTAAGAAAATTCTCCAAAGTCCTCCTCACTTTCTATTCAGAGGCCCCCAGGCTTGGTTTAGTAACCCTCATCTCTATTCTATTGCCTCATGCTTGTCTCTCACCCTCTACCCACACATTAGGATTGATATCTTTGTGTCTGGTTAGCCATCTTCATTTTTGTCCCAGGACACTAATTCTCTTCCTTACCATTCATTTTCTTTTTTGTCTTCTTCTATTTTTGATCATTTGCTCTTTCGTCTATATTCTGGGAGTTACCCTCAATTTTATCTTGAAATATTTCTATTGAGTTTATTATTCATGCTATCATGTTTTGAATTTCCAGGAGTTCCTTTTTGTTTTTGGAATGTTTCCTTTTTGAAATCATCATATTCTTGTTTTATTGATGAGATAACTTCCATCTTTAAGAATAATATATTTTTTCTAAAATTTATTTTCCCTACATCATCTTTTTTTCCTTCAAGTTACTTTTATCTATAGCTTTGTTTAGTTCTCAACTATTCATTCAAAGATTTTCTGTTACTATTTCAAAGGTGGGAAAATCTATAGTTTCTAAATACGTAGGTAGGGCTTGCCAATTGTGAGGTTCCCTGTGGGGTTGGGCAATTTGTGGGGAGCCTCCATAGTAAATATTTTTATGCCCTTCCTCTTGAGCTGACCACATTGTCCAGAAAGTCTCTTCCTATCACCTAAAGAAAAAAAAAAAGGAAAAAAAACAGCTGCTGTCAAGTCAACTCCGATTCGTGGTGACCCCATGTGTGTCAGAGATGACCTGTAAAAGCATAAGACAGCCATATGTACCACAGATTCCCAGTTTTCAGAGAAAAAACCTTTTGTACTAATGTTGAAATATTGGTCTAGCAAGTAGTGAGTTTAATATCATTCTTAGTGTATGTTTCTCTCTTCGTCTAGTATTAGGACTGTTCCTTGAGTGAGTAATACATAACAGAGCCTTGGGAAAAGTAATAGCACTAAAGTGTTTACATTATGAAAAGGATTTAATATCATTCAATGATAGGTGATTGAGGAGATATTTCAGCACATCATAAGTATAAGTGCTCCTAATGATGGGCCACCAACGTAGTGTGTCACTATATTAATCAAACACATGCTAGTATCTAGACACTGATTATTACTAAGAGACTAAGCAAAGACAGTTGCCATCAAGTTGATTCTGACTCATAGCGACCCTATTGTAGAGTAGAGCTGCCCATAGGGTTTCAAAGGCTATAATATTTACAGAAGTAGACTTCCACATCTTTCTTCTGCTGAGCAGCCAGTAGATTAGAACCATAGACCTTTTGGTTAGCAGCTGAGCACTTAACCAGTGCACCACCAGAGCTTCTTACTGAGACTAGTATTGCAAATATAAGATCTTATCACAGTGATTAATGGACTATCTATCCAGAGTGGGGCATAGGTAAATTAATTCTGGAAGATAGGGTTATTTTAAAGAACAGACTTAAAGTTGACTCATCAGCTACTAATTAGGTGACATCTGAGAAGTTGCATTTGTTATAAAGATGGCATATTCATACAAGATAGTGTATATAAAAGTGGCTACCACACGAAGTAGATGTTGATTAAGAATATAACCTTTTTTATAGCATTTAACTAAGTGCCAGACACTGTAGTAGGCACTGTTCTAAATACTTTACATACATTCACTCCTTTTTTCTTCTTCATATATCACTTATGTTTACATTCAAAACAATGACCATTGAAAATGGTACTGTATCTACTATCTTGAAAAATTATACTTAGACATTTTAGAAGCATGTAAAGGAAATAATACTTAGGAGACTATTTAGTCCCATTGCCTCTTGAAAAGATTTAACCAAAGCATTCCATATATGTGCAATAGTCTCTTATTTTTATGGGATTTCAGGGAAAGTGATGTCTCTTTAGTAATAGTCTATAGATTGTTGTTCTAAACCATTAATGGTATGCTTCAGGATCACCTGGAAGACTTGTTAAAACACAGATTCCTGGGCCCCACCTCTAGAGTTTCTAATTTAGTAGGTCTAAAATGGGGTTTGAGAATTTGCATTTTCAATAATAAGTTCTCATAACATGCTCCCAGGTAAGGCTACTGGTCTGAAGACCACGGTTTAAGAATCATTGTTATATAGGTCAATGATTGGCAAGAGGCAGAAAATTTTTCCTTAATTCTAAACTTACATCTGTTTGAATCACGTTCTAAACTTATGTCTAAGAAGAAATAATGTGTTTTGATTATACTTGCCTAAGTACCTCTCTTATTTCTTTTGAAATCTTGAGACTAGCACTGATGTGAGTATTTAAGGAAACTCTGAAACTCTTTTTTCTAAGAAATACATTGGTGACTCAACATCCATCCCAGGAGATCAGTACAATATCAAAAAAGACGAGTCTCAATCCCCAAATAGAGAAGATATTGATATAGACCAACTTATACTATAGCCCTATGGCGTGAATTCTGAGCATCAGGAGAAGCTAGAAGCACTTTGCAGCTAACAGGAAATAACCCTGCTTTATGGACCAATAAGCAACATCACGATAAACCAAGAAAATATTGAAGTCATCAAGGATTTCGTTTTACTTGGATCCACAGTCAACATCCATGGGAGCAGCAGTCAGGAAATCAGATGACATGTTGCATTGGGCGAATCTGCTGCAAAAGACCTCTTTAAAGTGTTGAAAAGCAAAATGTCACTTTGAGGACCAAGATGTGCCTGACCCAAACCACAGTATTTTCAATCACCTCATATGCATGCAAAACTGGACAATGAATAAGGAAGACTGAAAAAGAATCAATGCCTTTGATTGTGGTGTTGGTGAAGAATATTGACTACTCCATGAACTACCAGAAGAACAAACAAATCTGTCCTGGAAGAAGTACAACCAGAATGCTCCTTAGACTTCATCTCACATACTTTGGACATGTTATCAGGAGGGATCAGTCCCTGGAGAGGGACATCATGTTTGGTAAAGTGGAGGGTCAGCAAAAAAAGAGGAAGATCCTCAAGGAGATGGATTGACACAATAAGCTCAAGTATAACAAAGATGGTGAAGATGGCGCAGGAGGGGGCAGTATTTCGTTCTGTTTTACATAGGGTCACTATGAGTTAGAACTGATTCAATGGCACCTAACAACTACAACAATATTCTAGGTACACTATACACCCATTCAAGAACATGATCCTAAAACATGTTAGTATCTTATTTTATTTATTTTTAGCTGGCTTTGTCAGGTACAATTGGATTGTCTCAGACTAACCATCTAACCTAAAACCAAATAAATTTCATTATGTATGACTCTTAAAATTTGGTCTCAATAAACACACTGATTACTATCTTGTAAAGAACATTTTTTACTATTCAAAAATTTAAGCTATGATTGATTCCTCGTAGTTCACAAAATATATTTTCATGGAGGTAGAGTCAAATTTCTAAGCTTTATTGGAGAGTTTCCAATACCAAATTTGAGAGTATTGAGGTAAGAGGTGGAGCACCGTATTTGTATTTGCCAAAAATTGAAGAATTTGTCTTAATACCATCATTGAGAAGGCCAGCAGCCATACTACCATATGCACAAAGCAAATTTTTCCTTCTCAGAGGTTCACCAAGGAGCCAACAACCCCCTGTATTTTCTTTAAAATCATCAGTCCTACAGAGACAAAAATTTAGGATTTCATTAGTGTCCACACTGATTGACTTCTAGCCAAGAGTAGATCAAGTCATGTAAACTCTTCCCTGATAATCCATCCATAGTATTAGTCTGGTGGTCCCTGCTCTCACTGCCGTCTGGCACACATGCATACCAAAAGAGGCTAGTCATGCTTCCTCTGTAACATAGCACCCCCACCATATAGCTCTTGTGCAATTGGCCTAAACACCCCCTTAATAACTGCACCCAATTTTAAAGACTTAGAGGGAGGACAAAAGGGAGATTACCAAGTTAAGGATGTTAGTTGGCTAATATCAATCTTTTCATTTTCTCCTATGAAATATTTCTGTAAGAAGCAATATAAACTTTTGTGTTCCTGTAACAGGAACTCCTAAAGGGTAAGGATGTTACCATCTTCATTTTTATCTACATAAAATAAACCCAATTAAAAACAAAAAACAAAACTTGGAACCTAGAAGATACTCTATATTTAATAAAGAAAATACATAAATTAAAACATGTTGGCTCCTTTTATCAGACAATTAACTAACATAGAATGGTCTTGCTGAAAGGATCCTCACTCTATGAAAGAGAAAGCCAAGGCCCATGGAAGTGAGTGAAATGACTTTACTAAATCCACACAGCACCTTTGTGATGAAGCCAGATCTCCAAACATAATTCAAAAGTCTTCTACTAATGTTATCTTCAGAATAATTCATCCTCTTAAAGTTCCGAATAAGGGTGAAGCTGGATCAGAATGCACACATGATACCCCAAAGTGCAACCAACAAAAATTATTTTCTTTATGTTTCATAACGTATTTAATTTTGTTTGTAGAGCTTATCCTTCTGATGGCAGGGTTAGAGGGATGATTTAAACCTTCTAACTAAAAGGAAATTAGTCTCTTCTGGATACATGTGGAGCCAGTTCAAGGTTTAAACTATTTCTGAGGCAGTCTCTTCCTTCTCAGAGGATCTCCAGTCACTGCCTTCTCCCAAGATAGTGCCTGGGTATAGAGAAAGCTAATTTCTTATGGCATAGGATAATCAGAGGTTAGAATGCTGTCCCCTGAATGAATGCCTTGTCTCATTTGTTTCTGGCATGGGTTTCTGCTCACAGCCTCTGACGTTGAAGTGTCCAAGGCTAGTATGTCATGATTTGCTTCCTTAGCTTGGACAAAACATGGCAATTGTCCACAAGGACATCAACCATTTCTAACTGTTGACCAGTCCTACCTTTCTTTCTGATTGGCACTGCAGATTTCCTTATTTGTAGTCAGAACTTTGCTTTGTAGGTCCACCCTGCAGCCATCAGCTCACTTTTGTCCTTATTGATCTTCTATATCCTACAGGGCCTACAGAGGAATTTGTGGACTCCATACCCGTCACTTGAAAGCTGAGAATTACTCAGGGACACTGTCTCAGGCCCACTTTCTGCCTAAACATACTACTATACTCCTTCTTACTTCTGTAGCTGATTTATGTCAGATGTTAGGGTGGGGATTCCCTGAGTGGTAATCTCCTCCCTAGTTCCAAAACTGAAATAGTTCATAAGCCCCAAACCAAAATAACCAAACCAGTTGCCATAGAGTTAATTCTGACTCATGGCAAACTCGTGTGTGTCAGAGTAGAACTGTGTTCCATAGGATTTTCAATAGCTGATTTTTCAGAAGTAGATCACCAAGCCTTTCTTCTGAGGTCACTTTGGGTGGAATCAAACTACCAATCTTACTGGTTGAGCATTTAACCCTTTTCACCACCAGGGACTCCTAGTTCATAAACCCCATTTGCCTCACAAGCTCCCACCAAGAGTTCCTTTCTTCTCACTGCTCACAACCAAGCCAAGGCATGGGGACCTGGGGGCTAGAAAGGGAAAAGGAGAACAGTGAGGGCTGCTGTGTCCCAGGGGGATCCAGGCAAAAAAAATTCATCCTATTTTCATTTTCTCTGCATCCAGCTCTGTCTGGGATCCTCTATTGTGCAGTTTCCTCCCCAGGAATACTTGAGTTTTTCTACCTATAGTTTATAGCTTAAAAGTTTGCTCAGAATATCCAGCTTTGCTCTTGATATGTAAAGAAAGGCTTTTAAAGTTTAGGAAAGTATTTCTGTTAACATAGTAAGGTTTTCAGAACTGTTGTCTGTCTATGGGCTACAAGATCCGATTTTGGCAGTCAAAAGTTGAAATCGACTATTTTTGCCTTCATCGTAGTATGATATATCTCCCCTTGAGACAGAGGATAGCTCTGGTTGAAAAGAAAGAAGATTAAATTCAAGCAAGTATGAAAAAGGAAAGCACGTCAATACATTTGAAAAAAAATTCCATATCAAACCTACTACATTTTTAGGAATTTTTTATTAAGAACAATCAAAGTTATGTAAACACTGGGTAGGATCACCCTCATCAAAAGACTGCTTTTAGCTTTTTAGAGTCAGAAACTTGATTTTGTTAAACCAATAGCATGCATACATTATGAACTGATCACACAATTTAAACACATAAAAAGCTAAATTTGAAATCATAAAGCTAATGTTTTAATTTATAATGTGCTATGTGTCTTCTTTGTTATCCAACAACTGCAATCTTAGAAGACACAGTCAACAAAGACTGAATGCACAAAAAGCTAACTTTTTAACTGACTTAAAACAAAATCTGATATTTCTAACTTTAGATTTACAATTACGTGGACAACTTTTAATGTGAACACAATATGTGACTTAACAATTTCAATTAACGGCTGAGTACCTTATTTTTATGCAAATAATGCTTGCCTTCTGTGTTTGCCTGCTGGCCACACCCTCCCCGGCTGCAAGTGCCTCCATGCCAATCTTCTTTCACTTGTTGCTGTAAAAAATAATAGCATAGACTGCTTACAAAAATACCTTGTGGGAGACAGCGCAGAAAGCAAACAAATGCAGAAAGTGTACGTTATTTATGTAAAATTATGGTAATAGCAATAATTATATAGTTACATCCTCAAGTGTTCTTGTTTATGTACCGTAAGGCTTAATCAGGTATTAATCATTGGTCTGTGCCATTAATATAAATACAAATTACCATCAAGGAATCTGATACCTTATTATTTCATACTATAAACAAGATATTTCTATCTGGTACTGAATAAAGACTTTTTAAAAAAGGAGCCCCGGTGGTACAGTGGTTAAGTGTTTGGCCGCTAACCGAAAGGTTAACAATTCAAACTACCAGCCATACCATGGGAGGAAAATGTGGCAGGCTGCTTCCATAAAAATTGCAGCCTCGGAAACCCTAAGGGACAGTTCTACTCTGTCCTATAGGGTTGCTGTGAGTAGGAATCAACTCAACAACAACAGGTATAAACATTTTTTGTGCTTAGGGAGATTCATTACAATAACGTAAAAGAAAAAGAAGATATGTACAAATAGATGATAGATGTGGTACTAGAACTTAAAGTTTCTGATACCGCTCTTTAGTAGCTTCTTTCAGTGGATTAAATAAATTTATTAACTAAAGGAAATATGGCAAGGATTTCAGCTCTTACCACTTCTATTCAACATTGTACTAGAGATCCTAGTCATTGCAATAGGCACTAAAAAGAAATAAAAGGCATCGTAAAGAAATAACAGCCATCACATGAACAGACATATGCACACCCATGTTCACTGCAGCATTATTCACAATAGCAAAAAGATGGAAACAAACTTGATGCTCACCAACAAATGAATGAATAAACAAATTATGGTACTTACACACAATGGAATACTAAGCAATGATACAGAACAATGATGAATCCGTGAAGCATCTCACAACATGGATGAGTCTGGAGGGCATTATGCTGAGTGAAATAAGTCAATCACAAAAGGACAAATATTGTATGAGACCACTACCATAAAAACTTATGAAAAGATTTACACGCAAGAAGAAACTATCTTTGATGGTTACAAGGGAGGGGAGGAGTAGGGAGTAAAAAACACTAAATAGACAATAGATAATACTGGGGAAGCCAGCACAACTTGACGAAGGAAAGGTCATGGAAGCTCCATAGACACATCCAAACTCCCTGAGGGACCAAATTACTACGCTGAGTGTTGTGGAGACCATGGTCTCTGGGAACATCTAGCTCAATTGGAATAACATAGTTTATAAAGAAAATGTTCTACATTCTACTTTGGTGAGTAGCATCTGGGGTCTTAAAAGGTTGTAAGTGGCCATCTAAGATACTCCACCGGTCTCACCCCATCTGGAGCAAGGGAGAAAGAAGAAAATCAAAGACACAAGGGAAAGATTAGTCCAAAGGACTAATAAACCACAACTACCACAGCCTCCACCAGACTGAGTCCAGCACAACTAGATGGTGCCCAGCTACCACCACCGATTGCTCTGACAGGGATCACAATAGAGGATCCCAGACAGGGCTGGAGAAAAATGTAGAACAAAAGCCTAACTCAAAAAAAAAAAAAAAAAAAGACTAGACTTACTGGTCTCACAGAGACTGAAGAAACCCCAAGAGTACGGCCCCTTGACACTTTTTTATCTCAGTAATGAAGTCACTCCTGAGATTCATCCTTCGGCCAAAGATTAGACAGGCCCATAAAACAAAACAAGACAAAAGGGGCACAACAGCCCAGGGGCAAGGACAAGAAGGCAGAAGGGGGCAAGAAAACTGGTAATGGGGAACCTAAGGTCGAGAAGGGGAAGGTGATGACATATCATGGGGTTGGCAACCAATGTCACAAAACAACAGGGGTACTAATTGTTTAATGAGAAGGTAGTTTGCCTATAAACCTTCATCTAAAGTACAATTTAAAAAAACTATGAAAAAAAGAAAGGAAAGGCACAAAAATTGGAAAAGACAAAAACCTTTTTATTCACAGATAACATGATAATCAATAGAGATAATTTCAAATAATCAAAGAAATTACCGGAATTAACTAAGTTTAACAAGGTTGCATGAAAAAGGTCAAGATACTGGGTGGAACAATGGAGCCCCAAATCCTTTCAGTTGCTCTTGTCTGGAATAGATGTTTTCCAGCTAATAGCTGGAAGGAATGAGAAATGCTGACCAACTGTCCTTCCAGAGGAGAAACCATAGTTCTATACAGGGAATGGGGGGTGGGAGACATAGGAAGCCCCTTGCTCCTGGTTGCACTTATTAGAATGCTCAAATGAAAAAGTTTAACATCATGTTAAGTGAAACAAGTCATTCACAAAGGGACAAATATTATATGATTCCACTTACATAAAATGTCTTGAATATGCAAATGTATACAGACCTATGTTTATCAGGGGAAGTCTACAGGGAAGGGAGAAAAGGACTCACTGCTTAGAAGACACTGAGCTTCTGTTTAAGGTGATGGAAAAAGTTAGAAATGAATAATGGTGATGGCTACACAACATCTGAATACAATTAATGTCATTAAATTGTACATGTGAAGAATGTTGAAATGGCAAATTTTTGTTACATACAAATTTACCTCAATTAAAAAATATATCTTAAAAAGATAATGGCAAGTGCTGGCAAACTCTCATATCATTACTGGTGGGAATGCAAAAATGACATAGCTACTTTGGAAAGCAATTTAGCAGTTTCTTATAACATTAAACATATACTTACCATACAACCCAATAGTTCCATTTCTAAGTATTTACTCAAGAAAATAAAAATAGATGTCCACACAAAGACCTGTAAGAGAAAGTTTATATTAGCTTTATTCATAATTTCCAAAAGCTAGAAACACCCAAATGTCCATAAATCGGTACATATATAAGCAAATTGTAGTATATACATACATTTGAATACTACTCAGCAATGGAAAGAAGCAAACCACTCCTGCCTGCAACAACGTAAAATAATCTTGAAAGTATTACACTAAGTGCAAGAAGCAAAATACAAAAGGATATGTACTATATGATTCCGTTTATATGGGACATTCAGAAAAAAGGAAAAACCATAGATACAGAAATCAGATTATTGGTTGCCAGAGGATGGGGGGAAGAAGTGGAAGGGGTTGACCAGAAAGGGGCAGTAGGCACTTTTGAGGGAGATGGAAATGTTCTATATCATGGTTGTCATTGTGATTATACAGCTGTATACATTTGTCAAAACATAACAACCTGTACAACTAAAAAGGATGAATTTGTTTTTATTGTTGTAATTAAATGAAGTTTACATTTCAAGTTAGTCTCCCATACAGAATTTTTTTTTAACATACATTGTTATGAGACCCCAACCGCTTACCCCATTCAGTGACAGCACACTCCTCCCCTCCCCCCGATTCCCCATGAACATTCATCCAGCTCCTAACTCTCTCTGCCTTCCCCTCTCACCTCTGGACAGGAGCCACCCCTTTGGTCTCTTATATCTACTTGTCTAAGAGGCACATTCTTCACAAGTATCACTTTATGTCCCACAGCCCAGTCCAATCCCTGTCTGAAGAGTTGGCCTTGGAAATTGTTTTAGTTCTGGGGTGATGGATAGACAAGGGGCCATGCTTTCCAGGACGCCTCCAGTCTCAGTCAGACCATTAAGTCTGGTCTTCTTACTAGAATTTGAGTTCTGCATCCCATCGTTCTACTGCTCCATCAGGGACCCTCTGTTGTGTTCCCTGTCAGGACGTTCATTGGTGGTAGCCGGGCACCATCTAGTTATTCTGGGCTCAGGCTGATGAAGTCTCTGGTTTATGTGGCCCATTCTGTCTCTTGGGCCAATACTTTCCTTGTGTCTTTGGTGTTCTTCATTCTCCTTTACTCCAAGTAGTTGGGACCAATTGATGCATCTTAGATGGCTGCTTGCAAGCTTTTAAGACCCTAGACACCACTCACCAAAGTAGGATGCAGAACATTTTCTTAACAAGGTTTGTTATGCCAATTGACATAGATGTCCCCTGAAAGCATGGTCCCCAGACCCCGCATCCCTGCTACTCTGTCTCTCAAAGTATTTCATTGTATTGAGGAAACTTCTTCGCTTTGGTTTAGTCCACTTGTGCTGGCTTCTCCTGTAGTGTGTGCTGTCCTTCCCTTCACCTAAGATCATTCTTATCTACTATCTAGTTAGTGAATAACCCTCACCCTCCCTCCCCACCCCCGTAACCATCAAAGAATGTTTTCTTCTGTGTTTAAACCTTTTCTTGAGTTCTTATAATAGTGGTCTTATACGGTATTTGTCCTTCTGTGCCTGACTAAATTCACTCAGCATAATAAGTCCTAGCTTCCACCAAGTTATACGATGTTTCACAGCTTCATCATTGTTCTTTATCGTTGCATAATATTCCATTGTGTGGATATACCATAGTTTGTTTATCCATTCGTCCATCAATGGGCACTTAGGTTGCTTCCATCTTTTGGCTATTGTGAACAGTGCTACAATGAACATGGGTGTGCATATATCTATTCGTGTGACGGCTCTTGTTTCTCTAGGATATATTCCAAGGAGCGGGATAGCTGGATCTTATGGTACTTCTATTTCTAGCTTTTTAAGGAAGCGCCAAATCGATTTCCCAAGTGGTTGTACCATTTTACACTCCCACCAACAGTGTACAAGTGTTCCAGTCTCTCCACAACCTCTCCAGCATTTGTTATTTTGTGTTTTATGGATTAATGCTAGCCCTGTTGGGGTGAGATGATATCTCATTGTAGTTTTGATCTGCATTTCTCTGATGGCTAATGATCGTGAGCATTTCTTCATGTGTCTGTTAGCTGCCTGAATATCTTCTTTGGTGAAGTGTCTGTTCATATCCTTTGCCCATTTTTTAATTGGGTTATTTGTCTTTTTGCTGTTGAGGTTTTGGAGTATCTTGTAGATTTTAGAGATTAAACGCTGATCGGATTTGTTGTAGCCAAAAATTTTTTCCCAATCTGTAGGTTGTCTTTTGACTCTTTTGGTGAAGCCTTTGGATGAACATAAGTGTTTAATTTTTAGGAGCTCCCATTTATCTAGTCTCTCTTCTGGTGCTTGTGCACTGTTACTTATGGTTTGTATTGTGTTTATGCCATGTATTAGGGCTCCTAGCGTTGTCCCTATTTTTTCATCCACGATCTTTATCGTTTTCAATTTTATATTTAAGTCTTTGATCCATTTTGAGTTAGTTTTTGTACATGGTGTGAGATATGGGTCTTGTTTCAGTTTTTTGCATATAGATATTCAATTATGCCAGCACCATTTGTTAAAGAGACTGTCTTTTCCCCCAATTAATGGACTTTAGGCCTTTGTCAAATATTAGCTGCTCGTAGGTGGATGAGCTTACACCTAGATTCTCAACTCTGTTCCATTGGTCTATGTATCTGTTATGGTACAAGTACCAGGCTGTCTTGACTACCATGGCAGTATAATAGGTCCTAAAATCAGGTGGTGTAAGGCCTCCCACTTTGTTCTTCTTCTTGAGTAGTGCTTTATTTACCCGGGGCCTCTTCCCTTTCCGTATGAAGTGGTGATTTCTTTCTCCATCTCATTAAAAACCGCTGCTGGAATTTGGATTGGGATTGCATTGTATCTGTAGATTGCTTGGGGTATAAATGACATTTTCACTATGTCTACCTATCTATGAGCAAGGTATATTTTTCCACTTATGCAGGAGTCTTTTAGTTTCTTGCAGTAGTGTCTTGTAGTTTTCTCTGTAAAGATCTTTTACATCTCTGGTTAGATTTATTCCTAAGTATTTTATCTTTTTGAGGGCTATTGTAAATGGTATTGATTTGGTGATTTCCTGTTCAAGGTTCTCTTTGTTGGTGTAAAGGAATCCAATTGATTTTTGTATGTTTATCTTCTATCATGAAACTTTGTTGAAATCTTCTATTAGTTCCAGTAGTTTTTTTGAGGATTCTTTGTATTTTTCTGGGTATAAGATCGTATCATCGGCAAACAGAGATACTTTGACTTCTTCCCTACCTATTTGGATGCCCTTTATTTCTTTTTCTAGCCTAATTGCTCTGGCTAGAACCTCCAGCACAATGTTGAATAAGAGTGGTGATAAAAGGCATCCTTGTCTGGTTCCTGTTCTCAAGGGGAATGCTTTCAAGCTCTCTCCATTTATGTTGGCTTTGTATAAATGCCCTTTATTATGTTGAGGAATATCCCTTCTATTCCTATTTTGTTGAGAGTTTTTATCATGAATTGGTGTTGGACTTTGTCAAATGCCTTTTCTGCATCGATTGAGAAGATCATGTGGTTTTTGTCTTTTGTTTTATTTAAGTGATGAATTACGTTGATTGTTTTTCTAATGTTGAACCAGGGCTATATACCTGGTATAAATCCCACTTGATCATGGTGAATTACCTTTTTGATATGTTGCCGAATTCTATTGGCTAAAATTTTGTTGAGGATTTTTGCGTCAATGTTCATGAGGGATATCGATCTGTTATTTTCTATTTTTGTGGTGTCTTTACCTGGTTTTGGTACCAGGGTTATGCTGGCTTCATAGAATGAGTTTGGGAGGATTCCATCTGTTTCTATGCTCTGAAATACCTTTAGTTGAAGTGGTATTATCTCTTCTCTGAGAGTTTGGTAGAATTCTCCAGTGAAACCATCTAGGCCAGGGCTTTTTTTGGTGGCAGTTTTTAAATAACCTTTTCAATCTCTTCTTTTGTTATGGGTTTATTTAGTTGTTCTACCTCTGTGTTAATTTAGGTAGGTAGTGAGTTTCTAGAAATTTGTCCATTTCCTCTAGGTTTTCAAATTTGTCAGAGTACAGTTTTTCATAGTATTCTGTTGTGATTCTTTTAATTTTGGTTGGGTCTGTTGTGATATCACCCTTCTCACTTCTTATACGGTGTTATCTGCTTCCTCTCCAGTTTTTCTTTTGCCACTTTGGCCAATGGTTTATCAATTTTGTTGATCTTTTCAAAGAACCAGCTTTTGGACTTGTTAAGTCTTTCAATTGTTTTTCTGTTCTCTATTTCGTTTAATTCTGCTCTAATTCTTATTATTTCCTTCCTTCTGGCACCTGAGGGCTTCTTTTGCTTTTCTCTTTCTACTTGTTACAGTTGTACTGTTAATGTTTTGATTTTTGCCCTTTCTTCTTTTTGGATGTGTGCGTTTATTGCTGTAAACTGACCTCTGAGCACTGCTTTTGCTGTGTCCCAAAGGTTCTGGTAGGATGTGTTTTCATTCTCATTTGATTCTATGAATTGCTTTATTCCATCCTTAATTTCTTCTATAACCCAGTAGCTTTTGAGCAAGGTGATGTTCAGTTTCCACATGTTTGATTTTTTTTTCCTTGCTTTTTGTGTTCTGGATTTCTACTTTTATGGCTTTATGGTCAGAAAAGATGCTTTGTAGTATTTCGACGTTTGGGATTTTGTTAAGGCTTGCTTTATGGCCTAATATATGGTCTATTCTGGAGAATGTTCCATGTGCGTTGGAAAAGAAAGTAAACTTGGCCGCTGTTGGGTGCAGAGTTTGGTATATGTCTGTGAGATCAAGTTGGTTGATTGCAGCATTTAGCTCTTCTGTGTCTCTGCTGGGCTTCTTTCTGGATGTTCTGTCCTTCACCGAAAGTGGCATGTTGAAGTCTCCTACTACTATTGTGGAGCTGTCTATCTCTGTCTTCAGAGCTGTTAGTTTGTTTTATGTATTTTAGAGCCCTGTTGTTGGGTGCGTAAATATTTATTTATAGTTATGTCCTCCTGGTGTATTGACCCTTTAATCATATATAGTGTCCCTCCTTATCCTTTGTGGTGGATTTTACTTTAGAGTCTATTTTGTCAGAGATTAATATTGCCACTCCTGCTCTTTTTTTGAGCGTTGTTTGCTTGAAATATTTTTTTCCATCCCTTGAGTTTTAGTTTGTCTGTGTCTTTAAGTCTAAAGTGTGTCTCTTGTAGGCCGTATATAGGTGGATTGTGTTTTTTTATCTAATCTGCCACTCTCTGTCTCTTTATTGGTGCATTTAGTCCAATCACTTCCAGCATAATTATCGATAAGTATGAGTTTAATACTGTCATTTTGATGTCTTATTTTGTGTGTTGTTCACAGTTTCTTTGTTCCACTTAATTTTCTGTCCTGAGTCGTTTTACTTTGTGTATTTTCTTTTCATCTTTTTCATTGTTGTTGATTTCATATTTGCTGAGTCTTTATATTTTTCTTATTTTTTATTTTGATTTGCAGGACTGTTAGTTTCCTTTGTGGTTACCTTAATGTTTATCCTTATTTTTCTAAGTTTATACCAGTCTTTTGTTTCTTTATATTGCCTTGACTTCCTCCCGATATGAAAAATCTATGTCTACATTTTTAGTCCCTCTTTTTTGTTTTATGTTGTCATCTTTTACATATAGACATTTGTTTCCCTATTTTCAGTGTTTTAGCTTTGATTTATTTTTGTGACTTCCCTATCTGGGTTGCTGTCTGGTTGGTCTGTCCTGTATTCTAGTCTGGGTTTTTATTTGATGTTATTGATTATCTAACCGAAGGACTCCCTTTAGCATTTCTTGTAATTTTGGTTTGGTTTTTGCAAATTCCCTGAACTTCTGTTTATCTGGAAATGCCCTAATTTTGCCATCATGTTTGAGAGACAGTTTAACTGGATGTATAATTCTTGGCTGACAGTTATTTTTCTTCAAAGCTTTAAATATGTTATCTCATTGCCTTCTAGCCTGCATGGTTTCTGCTGTGTAGTCTGAGCTTATTCTAATTGACTCTCCTTTGTAGATGACTTTTCTTTTATCCCTAGCAACTCTTAAAAACCTCTCTTTATCTTTGGTTTTGGTAAGTTTGATTGTAATATGCCTTGGTGACTTTCTTTTGGGATCTACCTTATGTGGGGTTCGATGAGCATCTTGGATAGATATCTTCACATCTTTCATGATATCAGGGAAGTATTCTGTCAACAAATCTTCAACAATTCTCTCTGTATTTTCTGTTATTCCCCCCCCCCCCACCCCGTTCTGGTACTCCAATCACTCGTATGTTATTTCTCTTGATAGAGTCCCACATGACTCTTAGAGTTTCTTCATTCTTTTTAATTCTTTTATCTGATTTTTCCTCAAATAAGTTGGCATCAAGAGCTTTATCTTCAATGTCACTAATTCTAACATCTACTGCCTGAATTCTGCTTCTGTGACTTTCTATTGAGTTGTCTAATTCTGAAGTTTTATTGTTAATCTTCTGGACTTCTGATTACTGTCTCTCTATGGATTCTTGCAGCCTGTTAAATTTGTCCTTATGCTCTTCTCTAATCTTCTTATGCTCCTCTATTGAGTGTTCTGCATTTTGCATAATTTCCTTCCTGATATCTTGAAGAGCTCTGTATATTCATCTTTTGTATTCTGCCTCCGGTAATTCCAAGAAATATTCTTCCTCTGGAAAACTTCTAGATTCTTTATTTTGGGAGCTTGCTGAAGCCATCGTGGATTGCCTATTTATGTGATTTTGTATTGGCTATTGTCTCCAAGCCATCAATAAGTTATTATATTTATTTGTTTTATGTTTGCTTACTGTGTCCTAGCTTCTTATTTTTTGTTTTGATATGCCCAAATAGGCTGCTCCTGTGAACTAGCCCACTCACTGGTACCCTTGAAGCTCCAACATCCTGCCACCAGGTGGCCAGACCTGCCACCAAGTATGTTAACCCAGGAGTCTGCCCACTCCTCCTGTATGGATTCAGCTCAGGTGTCCAGGTAGTTGGCCACAAAGTGCGTGATGCAGGTTCTCACCTATAGTCCTAGATCAGCATGGGTGATTGGTGTGGGCACAGGCATCTGGCTGCAGCAGGGGGACACAGGCTGAGCAAGGCACAGGGCTGACAGCCACCATCGAGTGTCAAGCAGGAAAGCATGTCCCTGTTCTCTAGAGTACGTAGGTGTCTGGCTTTTACAGCTGGACTATCAGCACCAATGCATTGGCTGTAAGGACTAGGGGGCACCTCCTATTCTTGGGCCTCTGTCGCAGGTGGCTAGGTGGCATGGGTGGAGCCACCAGTCCTCAGGCTCCTTCCTGATGTGGGTGGGTGAAGATCCTGCTTAATGGGCAGAGCAGTGTCAAATGTCATGCACTTGCCACTTCACAGCTGAAAGAGTTGAAGTCAGATTTCAGGTATATACCCTGTTGTGCTGCGGTAATGAAGGCCACACTGTTGAAATGATCCCACACAAATCTATGCAGGCGGAAAGGCACTCAAAGTCTGTGGATCCCTTATGCCTATGCTTAGGCAAAGGAGCTGTGCCTACCGTGAATTCCTGGCTTAAGGGAACTGGCAGATTATTTTTTCCCCCGTTTGTTAATTTGTTCCCTGTCCAAGGACAGGAGAATGGTCTAGGGCATGTGATGAGTCCTACTTCTGGCCCAGGGGACTTGGCACTTGCTAAAGCCAGTCCTGGACCCCGTGCAGAGCAGGGAGCAGGTAGGTACATGGGACAGAAGTTTTTCCCAAAGGGAAATGTTTTTGATCTGTGTGGTAGGCCAGAAGCAAGTGCTTATCTTTTCCTGATCAAGGACTGCTTCTTACTTGTTCTAGATGGCTGAGTAGACTCTGTTCCACTGAGTCTCTCTTGATGTGGAAAACGCCTCTTGAGCACCGCTGCTTGCCTGCCTTACCAAGCACCTCAAGCTGATCTGGCCTGAAGGGCTCAGGCTCTCGCTAGGTCAGGTCTGGAAACTCCTTGCTGCTTCCAAACTGTCTCTCCCTCCCCTGCACTCAGTCCAATTCCTCAACTTTGCCTTTGATGTTTAGGGCCCCTAGATTGTCATATATAATCATTCACTTGTTTTTTTCGGGTCTCTGTTGTGAGAGGGACCTCAGGAAGCATCTGACTACTCCACAGTCTTGGCCTCTGCTAGCCCAACAACTTTGATCTCTATTTTTATTTTACTTTTGATCATTCTTCATTTACTTTCCTTTCCCCCTTCATTATTATCCAGAACTATTATCTCAGAATCCTGCTGCTATTTGGCTGACATCAGGTTCTTGCTTTTTCTTCTTTTTTTCTCTCTTGAAAGTAGCACTCCAATTTATTAATGCAGCTAACACCTGCCATGGGGTTAGAAAGGAGTTAAATATATGCTATTAGTTTTATTCATGGATACCTAGTGGGAAACTGGGATACCACCTGGGAAGAGGTAGTTTAGTAAAAAGAAAGTTAAATCTTGAATTTAATTTTACCTATTTCTTGATTTACATGTTTAGATAGTTCTTTAGGTAAGGTTGGCTTATACACTTACTTGAAATAATTTAGAGACAATGTGAAGGGTCAAAAAACTTTTGGTTAATTTTCTTTTTTTTATACTTCAGCTTTATTGAGATATAGTTTATTTATGGTAAAAATTCATCCTTTTGAGGCGTGGTCAACATGACGGACTAGTTAGACGCTTTTTATATCCCTCTTACAACAAAGACCTGGAAAAACAGGTGATTTGATTCTATGTGAACATCTGGCAGCCCTGAACAAGGCAAGGTTAAGAAATCCATCTGAGTCATACTGGAGAGGAAGACCATTTGGAAGAGGTGAGGAGCGCTAGAGCCATGGTGGCGAAACTGCAGAGACACAGCCACCCCCGGCTGCGGTGAAGCACGCAAACAGCTGTGCTGTGCGTGCACTTGAGAAGCAGTTTCCACATGGAGAGAGACCCGGCAGCAGAGATTCTGCTTGGACACTCCAAACCAGTGAAGAGCAGCTCCCAAGAGGCTAGGATAAGTACATGCATGCACCCTTTCACAGCAATTTAAAAAAAAAGCCCATTTGGGAAAAACCTCTCTTCCTTTTACCTCCGACATCTGTGCTCTGCACCGGATTTGGGAAAAACCTCTCTCCCTTTAATATCTTCCTTCCGCGCTCTGCACCGGATGTGGGAAAAACCTTCCTTTTACCTCCTCCCTCCCCGCTCTGCACTGGCAGTCCACTTTTGGCACCCTGACCCATTCTCCTGGCTTTGGAGAGGGAAGAAACAAGCAGCTGGCTCCCCTAGGCCAGGAACACAGGGTCGGCACAGCTACTTTGCTGGCCATAGAAATCAGGGGTCTGCAGACTCTGAGTGCCATACACCCCTGTATAGACTTGTGGGGACCCATCTCAACAGAGTTAGCCCTCACTACCACAGTACAACAGGGCAAACATCTGAAGTTTAACTTCAACTGCTTCAGCTGTGAATGGGCAGATGTGTGATCCTCAAAACAGCCTAGCCCCTCAAGTAGGCATTTTTATTGATCTGCAGCAGGGTCTTGAGGACTGCTGGTATCTCCTAAAGTGCCTACTCACCTGCTACAGGAGTTCAAGAAAAAGTGGTGCCCTCGAGTCTTTGTAGCCAACATGGTGGGGTGCTCTTAGCCCGGCTACAGAACTCAGCTACCTATTTACCCTAGAGAATAGGGACATGCTTTTCTTTCAGACTCTCAGGGGCTGCCGTCAGCCCCCTTCCTGGCTCAGTTCGTGGTCCCCTACCACAGCCAGAGTCCAGTGCCTGCACCAATCACCCATGCCTCTCTAAGACTGGGGGTGAGAGCCTGCATTACACACTTGGTGACCGACTGCCTGCACACCCGGACTGATCCCATATAGGAAATTTTAACAGACTCTTGAGTGCACATACTTAGTTACAGAACTAACTACCTGGTCACAGGACATTAGAGATCAAAAGGTGTCAAAAATCAAACTAGTGCACACCAGCAGCCTATTGGGGCATATCAAAACAAAACAAAATAAGAAGCTAGGTTTCACTAAGCAAACACAAAATAAAATTATAATAAATTATTGATGGCTCAGAGACAATAGTCAATAAAAAGTCACATAAAGAGGCAGTCTATGATGGCTTCAGCAAGCTCCCAAAATAAAGAATCAATAAATTCTCTGGAGGAAGAGAACTTCTTGGAATTACAAGAGACAGAATACAAAAGATTAATATACAGAACTCTTCTAGAAATAAGAAAGGAAATTTAACAGAGTGCAGAAACAGCCAGGCAACATACAGACACAGTAGTAGCAGAACTTAAAAAAGTTATTCAAGAACATAATGCCAGATTTAATAGGCTGCAAGAATCCATAGAGAGACAGTAATCAGAAGTCCAGAAGATTAACAATAAAACTTCAGAATTAGACAACTCAATAGAAAGTCACAGAAGCAGAATTCAGGCAGTAGATGTTAGAATTAGTGACATTGAAGATAAAGCTCTTGATGCCAACTTATTTGAGGAAAAATCAGATAAAAGAATTAAAAAGAATGAAGAAACTCTAAGAGTCATGTGGGACTCTATCAAGAGAAATAACATACGAGTGATTGGAGTACCAGAACGGGGTGGGGGGGGGGGGAATAACAGAAAATACAGAGAGAATTGTTGAAGATTTGTTGACAGAATACTTCCCTGATATCATGAAAGATGTGAAGATATCTATCCAAGATGCTCATCGAACCCCACATAAGGTAGATCCCAAAAGAAAGTCACCAAGGCATATTACAATCAAACTTACCAAAACCAAAGATAAAGAGAGGTTTTTAAGAGTTGCTAGGGATAAAAGAAAAGTCATCTACAAAGGAGAGTCAATTAGAATAAGCTCAGACTACACAGCAGAAACCATGCAGGCTAGAAGGCAATGAGATAACATATTTAAAGCTTTGAAGAAAAATAACTGTCAGCCAAGAATTATACATCCAGTTAAACTGTCTCTCAAACATGATGGCAAAATTAGGGCATTTCCAGATAAACAGAAGTTCAGGGAATTTGCAAAAACCAAACCAAAATTACAAGAAATGCTAAAGGGAGTCCTTCGGTTAGATAATCAATAACATCAAATAAAAACCCAGACTAGAATACAGGACAGACCAACCAGACAGCAACCCAGATAGGGAAGTCACAAAAATAAATCAAAGCTAAAACACTGAAAATAGGGAAACAAATGTCTATATGTAAAAGATGACAACATAAAACAAAAAAGAGGGACTAAAAATGTAGACATAGATTTTTCATATCGGGAGGAAGTCAAGGCAATATAAAGAAACAAAAGACTGGTATAAACTTAGAAAAATAAGGATAAACATTAAGGTAACCACAAAGGAAACTAACAGTCCTGCAAATCAAAATAAAAAATAAGAAAAATATAAAGACTCAGCAAATATGAAATCAACAACAATGAAAAAGATGAAAAGAAAATACACAAAGTAAAACGACTCAGGACAGAAAATTAAGTGGAACAAAGAAACTGTGAACAACACACAAAATAAGACATCAAAATGACAGTATTAAACTCATACTTATCGATAATTATGCTGGAAGTGATTGGACTAAATGCACCAATAAAGAGACAGAGAGTGGCAGATTAGATAAAAAAACACAATCCACCTATATACGGCCTACAAGAGACACACTTTAGACTTAAAGACACAGACAAACTAAAACTCAAGGGATGGAAAAAAATATTTCAAGCAAACAACGCTCAAAAAAAGAGCAGGAGTGGCAATATTAATCTCTGACAAAATAGACTCTAAAGTAAAATCCACCACAAAGGATAAGGAGGGACACTATATATGATTAAAGGGTCAATACACCAGGAGGACATAACTATAAATAAATATTTACGCACCCAACAACAGGGCTCTAAAATACATAAAACAAACTAACAGCTCTGAAGACAGAGATAGACAGCTCCACAATAGTAGTAGGAGACTTCAACATGCCACTTTCGGTGAAGGACAGAACATCCAGAAAGAAGCCCAGCAGAGACACAGAAGAGCTAAATGCTGCAATCAACCAACTTGATCTCACAGACATATACCAAACTCTGCACCCAACAGCGGCCAAGTTTACTTTCTTTTCCAACGCACATGGAACATTCTCCAGAATAGACCATATATTAGGCCATAAAGCAAGCCTTAACAAAATCCCAAACGTCGAAATACTACAAAGCATCTTTTCTGACCATAAAGCCATAAAAGTAGAAATCCAGAACACAAAAAGCAAGGAAAAAAAAATCAAACATGTGGAAACTGAACATCACCTTGCTCAAAAGCTACTGGGTTATAGAAGAAATTAAGGATGGAATAAAGCAATTCATAGAATCAAATGAGAATGAAAACACATCCTACCAGAACCTTTGGGACACAGCAAAAGCAGTGCTCAGAGGTCAGTTTACAGCAATAAACGCACACATCCAAAAAGAAGAAAGGGCAAAAATCAAAACATTAACAGTACAACTGTAACAAGTAGAAAGAGAAAAGCAAAAGAAGCCCTCAGGTGCCAGAAGGAAGGAAATAATAAGAATTAGAGCAGAATTAAACGAAATAGAGAACAGAAAAACAATTGAAAGACTTAACAAGTCCAAAAGCTGGTTCTTTGAAAAGATCAACAAAATTGATAAACCATTGGCCAAAGTGGCAAAAGAAAAACTGGAGAGGAAGCAGATAACACCGTATAAGAAGTGAGAAGGGTGATATCACAACAGACCCAACCAAAATTAAAAGAATCACAACAGAATACTATGAAAAACTGTACTCTGACAAATTTGAAAACCTAGAGGAAATGGACAAATTTCTAGAAACTCACTACCTACCTAAATTAACACAGAGGTAGAACAACTAAATAAACCCATAACAAAAGAAGAGATTGAAAAGGTTATTTAAAAACTGCCACCAAAAAAAGCCCTGGCCTAGATGGTTTCACTGGAGAATTCTACCAAACTCTCAGAGAAGAGATAATACCACTTCAACTAAAGGTATTTCAGAGCATAGAAACAGATGGAATCCTCCCAAACTCATTCTATGAAGCCAGCATAACCCTGGTACCAAAACCAGGTAAAGACACCACAAAAATAGAAAATAACAGATCGATATCCCTCATGAACATTGACGCAAAAATCCTCAACAAAATTTTAGCCAATAGAATTCGGCAACATATCAAAAAGGTAATTCACCATGATCAAGTGGGATTTATACCAGGTATATAGCCCTGGTTCAACATTAGAAAAACAATCAACGTAATTCATCACTTAAATAAAACAAAAGACAAAAACCACATGATCTTCTCAATCGATGCAGAAAAGGCATTTGACAAAGTCCAACACCAATTCATGATAAAAACTCTCAACAAAATAGGAATAGAAGGGATATTCCTCAACATAATAAAGGGCATTTATACAAAGCCAACATAAATGGAGAGAGCTTGAAAGCATTCCCCTTGAGAACAGGAACCAGACAAGGATGCCTTTTATCACCACTCTTATTCAACATTGTGCTGGAGGTTCTAGCCAGAGCAATTAGGCTAGAAAAAGAAATAAAGGGCATCCAAATAGGTAGGGAAGAAGTCAAAGTATCTCTGTTTGCCGATGATACGATCTTATACCCAGAAAAATACAAAGAATCCTCAAAAAAACTACTGGAACTAATAGAAGATTTCAACAAAGTTTCATGATAGAAGATAAACATACAAAAATCAATTGGATTCCTTTACACCAACAAAGAGAACCTTGAACAGGAAATCACCAAATCAATACCATTTACAATAGCCCTCAAAAAGATAAAATACTTAGGAATAAATCTAACCAGAGACGTAAAAGCCTATACAATGAAAACTACAAGGCACTATTGCAAGAAACCAAAAGAGACCTGCATAGGTGGAAAAACATACCTTGCTCATGGATAGGAAGATTCAACATTGTAAAAGTATCAATTCTACCCGAAGCGATCTACAGATACAATGCAATCCCGATCCAAATTCCAATAGCATTTCTTAAGGAGATGGAGAAAGAAATCACCAGCTTCATATGGAAAGGGAAGAGGCCTCCGATAAGTAAAGTATTAATCAAGAAGAACAAAGTGGGAGGCCTCACACCACCTGATTTTCGAACTTATTATACTGCCACGGTAGTCAAAATAGCCTGGTACTTGTACAACAACAGATACATAGACTAATGGAACAGAACTGAGAATCCAGCCATGAATTTATCCACCTATTAGTAGCTGATATTTGACAAAGGCCCAAAGTCCATTAATGGGGGAAAAGACAGTCTCATTAACAAACGGTGCTGGCATAACTGGATATCCATTTGCAAAAAACTGAAACAAGACCCATACCTTACACCATACACAAAAACTAACTCAAAATGGATCAAAGACCTAAATATAAAATCGAAAACAATGAAGATCATGGAAGAAAAAATAGGGACAACATTAGGAGCCCTAATACATGGCATAAACAGAATGTGAACCATAAGTAACAATGCACAAGCACCAGAAGAGAGACTAGATAAACGGGAGCTCCTAAAAATCACTTATGCTCATCAAAAAACTTCACCAACAGAGTAAAAAGACAACCAACAGATTGGAAAAAAACTTTTAGCTATGACAAATCCAATCAGCGTCTAATCTCTAAAATCTACAAGATACTACAAAACCTCAACAACAAAAAGACAAATAACCCAATTAAAAAATGGGTAAATGATGTGAACAGGCACTTCGCCAAAGAAGACATTCCGGTGGCTAACAGACACATGAAGAAATGCTCATGATCGTTAGCCATTAGAGAAATGTAAATTTAAACTACAATGAGATACAATCTCACCCCAACAAGGCTAGCATTAATCCAAAAAACACAAAATAATAAATGCTGGTGAAGTTCTGGAGAGACTGGAACATTTATACACTTTTGGTGGGCATATAAAATGGTACAACCACTTTGGAAATTGATTTCATGCTTTCTTAAGAAGCTATAAATAGAAGTACCATAGGATCCAGCAATCTCGCTCCTTGGAATATATCCTAGAGAAATAAGAGCTGTCACACTAATAGATATATGCACACTGATGTTCATTGCAGCACTGTTCACAATAGCAAAAAGATGGAAACAACCTAGGTGCCTATGAATGGATGAATGGATAAACAAATTATGGTATATTCACACAATGAAATACTATGCAACGATAAAGAACAATGATGAAGCCGTGAAACATCTTATAATTTGGAGGAATCTGGAGGGCATTATGCTGAGCGAATTTAGTCAGTCACAGAAGGACAGATATTGTATAAGACCTCTATTATAATAACTCCAGAAAAGGTTTAAGCACAGAAGAAAACATTCTTTGATGGTTACAAGGAGGGGAGGGAGGGTGAAGGTTATTCACTAACTAGATAGTAGACGAGAATTATCTTAGGTGAAGGGAAGGACAGCACTCACTACAGGGGAAGTCAGCACAACTGGACTAAACCAAAGCTAGGAAGTTTCCCAAATGCAGTCAAACACTTCGAGGGGCAGAGTAGCAGGGGTGGGGATCTGGGGACCATGCTTTCAGGGGACATCTAGGTCAACTGGCATAACAAAGTTTATTAAGAAAATATTTTGCATCTTACTTTGGTGAGTGGCATCTGGGATGTTAAAAGCTAGCAAGCTGCCGTATAAGATGCAGCAATTCGTCGCAATCACCTCGAATAAAGGCGAATGAAGAACACCAAAGACACAAGGGAAGTATTAGCCCAAGAGACAGAGAGGGCCACATAAACCAGAGACTTCATCAGCCTGAAACCAGAACTAGATGGTGCCTGGCTACCACCAATGACCACCCTGACATGGAGCACAACAGAGAGTCCCTGATGGAGCAGAAAAAAGTGGGGTGCAGAACTCAAATTCTAGTAAAAAGACCAGACTTAATGGTCTGGCTGAGACTGGAGGAACCCCGGAAAGCATGGCCCCTAGACTCTCTGTCAACCCAGAACTAAACCAATTCCCGAAGCCAACTCTTCAGACTAAGATTGGACTGGACTGTGGGACACAAAATGATACTTAGAAGAGTGTGCTTCTTAGCTCAGGTAGATACATGAGACTAAATGGGCAACTTCTGTCCGGAGGTGAGATGAGAAGGGTGAGAGGGTTAGGAGCTGGTTGAATGGACACAGAAAATCAGGGGAGGAAAGGAGGAGTGTGCTGTCACAGTGTAGGGAGAGCTACTGAGGTCACATAACAGTGTATATATAAATTTTTGTATAAGACACTGACCTGAATTGTAAACTTTCACTTTAACTGCAATAATAAAAAATTAAAATAAAAAAAAAGTGGTTGGGCTAGCAATACTAGCAAAATGGCACTTTAGACTAAATATAAGGCTGTGGAGTCATGCTTGCTATTCCAGTTTATGCTTGTATCTCTTCCTATCATATATGCAAGTGACTTGAAGCTTATGATGCCATGGTCATGCCATGGTTACTCAGAAAAGGTAATAAGAAAGCATTAAAAGTCTGTAAGATAAAAGTCACAAATTTTATAGGGCCTCACCTCACACTCACGGGGTAACCACGAAATAATAAATAATTTTATTTTCCAGTGACACAAATCATAAAGAAACAAAAAAATAAGGAATCGTCTAGGTCAATGACAAAGCATGTTCTCTCTAAGTATTGTCTGTTTATTTTGTAAGAACTCTCATCAGTACAACAGTCCTTTTTAGCTCTCTATAAAAATAGGTGAGATGTTCAATATTGTTTGAGTTTGTACCACTGTTTAGATCATTCTGCTGACTGGGTTAAGTTAATATACCTTTAGAAGACAATTAGCCTATCCCTTTTTAACCAGTCTCATACCACACCCTTCTACACCAGCCATCAACTCAAATTGTATGTAAGCCTAGAACCATTGCTAGAAAGACAAAGCAAAAATGTTGATAGGGACTTAGCATAGTTAACTTGAATCTTAAGAAATAGGTATAAAATGGAAAGTGGGAGCCTTTCTTGGTGATTTTCATTTATGTTATTGATGCTATGATGAGATCAGAAGTTAGTTTGATGCACTGAACATAGTTGCAACTTTCTAACTCAGCTGGCTCAAGGCTATTTGAAATGACCTTAAATTCCTTGATGCTGCTTTCCATTGTCAACCTTTTATTACTTTTATTCATTAAATATTTGTCAAGTATCTACTATATGTCAAATAATGCACCCAGCACTGGAAATACAATAAATAATTTTTAATGCCTATTATCTTTACTACAGGAGTCTCTGGACAGCACAAAATTGAACACACTTGGCTGCTAACCAAAAGGGTGGTAGTAGAATCCATCCCAAGGCACCTTGGAACAAAAGCCTGGTGATCTGCTGCCAAAAAATCAGTGATTCCTGTAGGGACCATGGTCTTGGGGTATATCTGGCTCAACTGGCATAACATAGTTTATAAAGAAAGTGTTCTACATTCTACTTTGGTGAGTAGCGTCTGGGGTCTTAAAAGTCTGTGAGCAGCCATCTAAAATACCCCACTGGTCTCACCCCTTCGGGAGCAAGGAAGAATGAAGAAAACAAGATACAAGGGAAAGATTTGTCCAAATGCCTAATGGACCACAATTACCACAGCCTCCACCAGACTGAGCCCAGCACAACCAGATGGTGCCCGGCTATCACCCCTGACTGCTCTGACAGGGATCACAACAGAGGGTCCCGGACAGAGCTGGAAAAAAATGTAGGACACTATCCTAACTCACAAAAAAAGACCAGACTTACTGGCCTGGCAGAAACTGGAGAAACCAGGAGAGTATGACTCCTGGACACCCTTTTAGCTCAGTAATGAAGTCACTCCTGAGGTTCACTCTTCAGCCAAAGATTAGACAGGCCCATAAAACAAAATGAGACTAATGAGGCACAACAGCCCAGGGACGAGGACAAGATGCCAAGAGGGGACAGGAGAGCTGGTAACAGGGAACCCAAGGTCGAGAAGAGAGAGTGTTGACATGGTGTGGGTTGTTAACCAATGTCATAAAACAATATGTGTACTGACTGTTTAATGAGAAACTATTTGTTCTGTAAACCTGCACCTAAAGTACAATAAAAAAAATTTTTTTAAAGCCATTCAAAACTTTACGGAGCACAGTTGTACTCTGACACACATGAGATCATTTAGTCATCTAGTGCTGCTATAACAGAAATACCACAAGTGGATTGCTTCAACAAAGAGAAATTTATTTTCTCACAGTCTAGGAGGCTAGAAGTCAGAATTCAGGGTGCCACCTCTAGGGAAAGGCTTTCTCTCTCTGTCAGTTCTGGGGGACGGTCCTTTTCATAAATCTTCCCCTGGTCTAGGAGCTTCTCAGGGCAGGAACCTTGGATCCAAAGGACAAGCTGTGCTCCCAGCACTTCCTCTTGGTGGTAAGGAGGTCCCCCTGACTCCCTGTTTGCCTCTCTCTCTTATATCTCAAAAGAGATTGACTTAAGAGACAACCTAATCTTGTAGATTGAGTCCTGCCTCATTAACATAACTGCCGCTAATCATGATAAACACGATAGAGGTAGGATTTACAACACACAGGAAAATCACATCAGATGACAAAATGATGGGCAATCACTCATTACTGGGAATCGTAGCCTAGCCAAGTTTACACACATTTTTGGGGGACACAGTTCAATCTATAACAGTCACCATGCTTCAGAATTGACTAGATGGCAACTGGTTTTTATGTTTACTCAGCACAAAGTTTTGAGCATCTGCTTTGTACTAGATACTGCACTAGTTGCTATTATACATAGTGGTAAAGTTAACAACAGTTCTTGCTTTCATAGAACTTACGGTCTGGGAAGTTGGGAAGGATGCTTAAAAGCTATAGCAGAAAAAAAAATCAGCATGGATGAATAGTATTTTACAATAGTATTTCATGTCTCCATGTCTGCTTTCTTTTCCTACCCCATCATTTTTAGGAAGTAGCTGGCTCTGTTCATTAATTGAGGGGAGGTATGAGACAAGTGGAGTCCCTGGATGGTGCAAATGGTTAATGTGCGTGGCTACTAACCTAAAGGTTGGAGATTGAGTCCACCCAGAGGAGCCTTAGAAGAAAGGACCTGGCAATCTATTTCTAAAAAATCATTATTGAAAACCCTGTGGAGCACAGTTCTACTCTGACACACATGGGGTCACCATGAGTTGCAGTTGACATAACGGCAACCACTTTTCTTATGAGGCAAGTAGAAGTATGCTATATGACTTTCTGGGTTTTACTCCAAAAGCCTATGCCCACTGATGATTTCAAAGTCTAGGAAAATAAGGACTGTCCTCATTTAAAAAGTGTCTGCCAGGCAGGAGAAAAGAAAAAGCCTTGTAGACTTTAAAGTGGGGAGTACAAGTCACCATTCTGGGTGTGGCAGCATTCCAAGAAACTGTTCACATCTTGGAGATGACTGCCTCTAAAGATACTAGGGTTTGTAATGGGCCCTGTGCATTGTACAAAACTTGTTGTTGTTAGGTGCCATCGAGTCAGCTCTGACACATAGTGACCCTCTGTGTAACAGAATAAAATGTTGCCCAATCCTGCACCATCCTCACAATCGTTGCTGTATTTGAGCCTATTATTGCAGCCACTGTGTCAATCCATCTCACTGAGGTCTTCTTTTTTTTCCATGATCTTCTACTTTACCAAGCATGATGTCCTTCTCCAAGATTGGTCCCTCTTGATGACATGTCCAAAGTAAGAGAAATGAAATCTCTCCATAATCACTTCTAAGGAGCATTCTCATTGTACTTCTCCTAGGCAGATTTGTTCATTCTTCTGGAAGTCCATGGTATGTATATTCAATATTCTTTGCCAACACCATAATTCAAACGCATCAATTCTTCTTCAGCCTTCCTTTTTCATTGTCCAGCTTTCTCATGCATATGAGGCAATAGAAAATACCATGGCTTGGGTCAGGCACACTTTAGTCATCAGACTGACATCTTTGCTTTTTAACATAAAAGCTAGGAGTTACTAAATTTCAAGGACTCACTGTGGCTTAGGATGAAATATGTTGCTTTTATTATAACAGACTACCGATTCCAGGCCTTCTCACCTTTTCTCCACGAGTCATACAAGGCTCGTAGGTGACATCATGAGAGAGAAAATAGCCCAATAATTACGGAGATGAAATTTCCTACCAAGCAAGTGGAACAGGAGAGGGGCTCAGTGTCAGAATTAGGTTGACTTAAAGGAAATAGAAAAAGTGAATTTGATAAATGAAGTACACCCCACTACTTAAGTAAACCAAGATAAATGCATGTTTGTTAAGTTGTGAGTAGTACTACAAAGGAAAGAGAACAGGGTGAGGTGTAAGCATCCAGTGAAGGCCCATACAACTGGGAAAGAAACTGTGGCAGAGGGAAGAGCCTGAGTGAAGAGCCAAATTCAAGAAAACTCTGGACAATTTCAAGACATTAAAAGAAACATAATACTGGGTGTTGGGGTGAGTCAAAAAAGATGAGTATGAGAATGTGGGGGGAGACACATATTTTAGGGTTTCATAGGTCATAGCAAAGAGTTTATATTTTATTCTAAGTTTAATGGAAAACTAGAGAGGGGTTTTTCAGTAGAGTGACCTAACCAATTTAGATTTTAGAAATATCACTCTGCTAGGAGCCTTGGTGGCACAGTGGTTTAAGAACTTGGCTGCTAACCAGAAGGTCAGTAGTTCAAATCCACCAGCTGCTTCTTGGAAACCCCACGGGGCAATTCTACTTTATCCTATAGGGTGGCTGTGAGTTGGAATCGACTTGACGACAATAGGATTGGTGAACGATTTGAATGAAGAAAATTGAAAGAGGAGAGACCAGTCAGGTTTTCAAAAGTCCGAGAGAGATGGTGGTGATTCTGACTAAAGTAGTGATAGTAGATCCGGAGAAAGTGGACTAATGTCACAGACACACACACACACACACACATACTTATATTGGGACCAATGTAAAATTGTGCTAGACCTTGAATATAAGATAACTTAAAATCAATTGAGGGAGACAAACTTTTAAACAGTTAAATTCAATCGGAATATTTACAGTATACTATAGAGTGTTGGAGCCCCCGTGGTGCAGCGGTTAAGCACTGGGCTGCCAACCAAAAGGTTGGTGGTTGGAACCCGCCAGCCGCTCTGTGGGAGAAGGATGTGGCAGCCAGCTTCCATAAAGATTTACAGCCTTGGAAACCCTATGGGGGCAGTTCTACTCCATCCTATAGGGTTGGTATGAGTCAGAATTGACTCAACAGCAGTTGGTTTGGGTTTTTGTTTTTAATAGAGTGTTGTGAAATCATATAAAGGGAACTCTAATTCTACCAACAGGGAGTGTGGATCAAAGACCCATATGACATCAAGAAACTTGTAATTTAAAGAACCAATTTAAAATGTACTAGCTATTACTCACAATGGGGCACCCCAATCCCGAAGAAGAAATTGAAAAATTAAATAGGTACTGATCCACTAATTAAAGAAACTTCTTAAGTTAACCTCCTGAATGTACATGTTTGTGTGTGTGTTTGTGTATGTGTGTGTGTGTGTGTGTGTGTGTAACAATATATATCACCTATAACCTTCTTGGAGTCCTGGTGGAACAGCAGTTAAGAGGTCGCTGCTAACCAAAACGTTGGCAGTTCAAATCCACCAGTAGCTCCTTGAAAATTCTATGGGGCAGTTCTATGTCCTACAGGGTCACAATGAGTCGGAATCGACTCCACCACAACTTTTTTTTTTTTTTTTAAATAATCTTCTTGGAAAAAAATTGGGATCTCAACTCCCTCAGACAAAATCCCCTTTTGAAAAATGGAAATTATAAAACTTCACTCCATGACTAAATTTAAAATAACACTGGACGCTTATGTTGAAACCTTCAATCCGGTGCATTTTTGTGTCAAATAAGGGCTCAAACTGCAGCTAATACAGTGATTTCTCTGTTCAATATTTATTAAGCACATATTATGTGACAGAAAATTTTCTAAAATTATTTTCTGATGCTTGTGAAGAGTGTGCTCCTTAGCTCAAGTAGATACATGAGCAGATAAATGGGTAGCTCCTGTCCAGAGGTGAGATGGGAAGGCAGAGAGGGTCAGGAGCTAGTTGAATGGACATGGGAAATCCAGGGTGGAAAGGAGGAGTGTGTTGTCACAGTATAGGGAGAGCAACTAGGGTCAACAACAATGTGTGTATAAATTTTTGTATGAGAAACTGACTTGAATTGTAAACTTTCACTTAAAGCACAATAAAAAAATAAATAAAATTGAAAAACAAAATTATTTTCTGAAGCAGAGAAGATGGAGGACAGTATTTCGGTGAATATATATAAGAAAGCTTATGGGATAGATTTTAGACTTTCTCCTTATGAGTCCACATCACTTCATCTTCAGAACTGAGATAATAGTACTGCTTAAACAGGGTTTCCCAGACTAGGTGATTTCTTGAGGTGGCTTTACACTGGAAGATCTATGATAAGAATAGCTATTATTTATGGAGCATTATTGTATCCTGGGCACTTTTCCAAGCCGTTTACGTGGGAGATCTCATTGAATTCTTGTAATCTAAGAGAAAGTACTACCATCTTCCCAGTGAAGAAGCTGAAGCCCAAATGACAGTGCCCAAGGACACAGCTATAACTCAAACCCAAGCACTCTGGCCCAGAGCCCATGCCTAACTTCCATGCTTACCTACCTATTTAGTCCTCAGTCTCATCAGGAGCTAGCTAATGCTCCAGATTTCCTTACAAGTTCTGAAAATATTTTAATATTACTTAACTAGTAAAATGTCAAGAAAGAAGTTCCATCATCCCTCATTAGCTTTAAACACAGTAATGTATTTTGGTTTCTTTGCCGATGAACCAAAAGAACAATTAATTGCACAGGTAGTATGTTTCCGTTAGCCCACACATATGTGTGCATGTAAATGTCTTCATCCCCTTTCAATGAGTGCACTGTGTTATGAATGCAAAGTCTTGGAGAAAATAAAAAATACCCATGCATTGTTTTTTTGGTGATAACTCCATTAAAGAATATAAGCAGAGAGTTAAATATTTTAATTAATGATTTTATCATACTAACACACTGGTCTTTCTTTCTTTTTTTGACTTTTCTGTACAGGGTGAATTTCTAAAGTTACCAAAAATAAATACGTTGTTTCCAAAGTAACCACATACAAATGTGCCAAAAATTATCCTGAGATAGTCATTTGTTTGAGTCTATAATTAAGTGACATCTCAGTTAATATGCAAGAGGCCATAAAACTTTTTATTTTTAATGATGTTCATGTGTCAGTGTGCCCACTCTGTTCAACTCATTTTCTCCATGATGAATAGTGTTAAGAAAGTAATCTAAAACATCTGCCTGGCAATTGCATACTATTTCAAAACTTCACCAAGTTTTCTCTTCTGGATTGATATTGCATTATGAATGAAGAGGAAAAAACATTAACCTCTCTCCCTTTCAATGTTTTAGAAATATATATATAGTTTTATATATAATAAATATTTATATACTTTATATGCAATATAATATATATAATAATAGGTATAATAAAATATAAAATTTAAAAAAACTATTTGTTAAGTATGTATATATGTAAAACATTAATCAAGTTTGAATGTAACTGAAATTCTGTCCTCTGCTCCTTTAAAATTTAAGTTCATAATCCCCTCAATAAGGCAAACATGTAGATAATCACACACGGCCATATATAGGGTGAGGTACCTGGGTGGTGCAAATGGTTCAGTGCTTGACTATTAGCCAAAAGGTTGGCAGTTCCAACCCACCCAGAGGTGTCTCAGAAGTAAGGTCTGGTGATCTGCTTCTGAAAGGTCACAGCCTTGAAAACCACATGGAGAAGTTCTGCTCTGCACACATGGGATCACCATAAGTTGGAATAGACTTGACAGCAACTAGCAACAACAATACATAAGGTGGATCATTTTATTTACTTAACGTGACATAATAAACTACATTTATGTAGGAAGTGTTTTCCATCTTTTCCAAACTTTTTCACTTTAGAGGTCAGGGACAGGGAAAAGCCCGAGACTAAGTATTTTTAATAAACACATCTGGTAACTATTATGATCAGACAAGCTTGGAAAATATCAGTTAGGGTATTTGAGAACGCAGGTGGAGGAATCTGCTTGTTAGCTCTTCCGCTCTATCACAGATATTTCGGCTACCTACTGTTACTCTGCAAGAGACTGCTGGATGGAGGCACATAGGAATGAGCTAAAGTTTCTTAAAATCATACAGTGTCTGGTTGAAAGGTAAATAAAAGGTCATCCAACACAATCTTAAGTAAGTCTTTGAACTTTCTTCAAATTTATCCTAACCCTCAGGCCATCACCTCCTTCCCATCAATCCCTCAGCTTGGTGTATGCGCCAACCGATCAGAGCTAACCTAATTCAGTTACAAGAAGTAACATATTTTAAAGAAAGCAATGTATTTCAATATATTCTACAATCCCCAGACAGTCATTTTTGGCTTACCTTGCTTGCTTATTTTTGGATTGACAAGTGACTGTTGTGATTCATGTCTAATTTACATGCTTATTCATTCCCCTAAGGCATAGAAAAAGTCAAGCTAAGCATGAGGAATTATAGTTCCTACCTTACCATCATCCAGCGTTAGCCTAGACTCCATGTCTACCAAAAAAAAAAAGGAAAAGACTGACAAAATTTAACTGGTTGGTGTTATGGCTCTTTAAGTAGACAGTTCACATCAGTCTTCGAAATTGCATTTGCAACTAAATATTATTAGCATTACTGATGGATTTTTAAGACAAAACCAACCCTGAATGGCTTCCTTTGTGATTGAATTGCACTTTTGCACAGTGTAAACTTCATTGTGTTTCAACAGAAATTTTCCTGTAATTCAGAGTCTGGTAGACATTAGGCGGTTATGTATGGATTCTCTTCTTTTCCCCTGAAGTAGTCAATTTGGATTATATGGCCTTCATCCCAAAAGACTCTAATATCCACAAAAAGATGATTTCTGTGAGTATAAGATTCAGTATACTGCAAAGTGCCATCAGTCTTGGGGAAGCACCTGTACTGTAGTTACTTCAGCAACAGGGATAGTAAGGAGAATTAATTCCAGCAGGAAAAAAAAAAAACACACCTAAAAAAATTTTTTTTTTGCTGAAAATAAGGTGCCTTAATAAATGTTTTAAAGAGGAGAAATCCCCTGGGTACCTGGTACCTGGATTACATATATATGTGTGTGTGTGCGCATGTGTGTGTGTGTAGTCCCTGGGTGGGGCTAAGGTTAAGCGCCTGACCTCTAGCTCAAAGTTGGCAGTTTAAACCCACCTAGAGGCACCTCAGAAGACAGGCCTGATGATCTGCCTCCGAAATGTCACAGCCTTGAGAACTCTATGGAGAACAGATCTACTCTGCACACGTGGGGGCGCCATGAGTCAGAAACGACTCCACAGTGACGACGACTTGATGGCAACTAACACCAACTATCTGTCTGTCTGTCTATTTATCTACCTATCTACGGTGAGAACAGGTCTCTTCTCTTAACTCTTATGGTATTTATTGTCTGTATGCTTGTCCTTAACCACTGGGAGACTTAAGATGTTTACACTGAAAAATTTATAGTCTCAACTTGATAAGGCCATTATAGGATGCCTGCTATTGACAGTTCATTCAACAGTAACTATTTATCGAGGGGTGACTATGTGCCAGAAAGTGTTCAGGGCACTGGAAACAGGGCAATGAACAAAACAAACAAAGCCTCTTTCCTCAAGAGCTTACATTCTAGTGGGAGGAGATAGACAATGAACAAACGCTGTTTCAGATGGTTATATATACTATGAAGAGAAATAAGATGGAGGTGGGGTAAACAAAAAAAAAAAAAAAAAAAAAAACCATTGCTGTGGGGTCAATTCCGACTCATAGTGACCCTATAGGACAGAGTAGAACTGCCCCGTAGGGTTTCCACGGAGAGGCTGATAGATTCGAACTGCTGACCTTTTGGTTACCAGCCAAGCTCAGGGGATAAAAAAGGATCCCTGGTGGTGCAATGGTTAAAGTACTCAGCTGCTAACTGAAAGGTCGGTGGTTCAAACCCACCAGCCACTCTGCGGGAGAAAGATGTGGCAGTCTGCTTCCATAAAGATTACAGCCTTGGAAACCTCATGGGGCAGTTCTCCTCTGTCCTAAAGGGTCGCTGTGAGTTGGAATTGACGTGACAGCAATGGGTTAAGGAGATAAAGAATGATGGTAGGTGAAGGTGTGGTACTCTAAGAAGGGTGCTTAAGAAAGGTGTTTTTAATAAGGTGACATTTGAGCAAGGCCTGTATGAAGTGAGGGTCCAAGTCATGTTAATGTATATATGTCTCTGCTCCTCAACCAGGATCTATGCCTCTCAAGGGCAGAAACAAATGTGTTAAGTTGCTTTGACCTCCCCTCCTCTTCTCTTAGGGCCTTGCACACAACAACCAAACCAGTCACCATTAAGTGGATTCCAACTCATGGTGACCCCATGTGTGTCAGAGTACAACTGTGCTTCATAGGGCTTTCAGTGGCTGAATTTTTGGAAGTAGATTGCCAAGACTTTCTCCTAAGGTGCCTCTGGGTGGACTCCAACCTCCAACCTTTTGGTTAGCGACCAAGCATATTAACCGTTTGCACTACCCAGGGACTCCTTACACACAATAGGGGTCTAAAACTATTTTAATTGCTTTAAAAGTGATCTCCCTGGTAGCCAGGACAATTTCTAGCATCCCTTGCCAGCCTATAAAGCATAGATAGAACCATTACCCTGATGAGAGAGATGTAGGAATTCCATCAGGCAAGAGTGGTTTCCCAGCTATTATATTTAGCTCAACCCACATGAGAAATTTCATAGACCACCATAGCAAAACAATATTGAGAAATTAGAAAGAAATTCACTTTATATTGTCTTCAAAATCAAATATGCAAGGACCTACAGCCATCATTCAGTTCACTGACCTATCAACTGCAAGGGAGGGAGAATCTCTAGATGTTTTAGTAGTCATGGTCCTACTTACACCTGCAGAAAAAAGCAGTGCAGATCTGAGTTATAACAACTGCTTGTAGAAGGCGTCAATCTGACAAACGAAACTATATTTTATTCATCCTGCAAACATTTTCTTGCACCTACTATGTGACAGATACCTGGGGTATAACCTGGCTCAAGAGAGTCCCTGCCCTCAAAGAATTTATCTACTGGTGTATTATTCTACATGCACTGAATTCTCTTCCTCTGTAGCCAGGCACTGCTGCCACCCAGCATTGCCTGAGGAAATAAAGACCGTTCGAGGCAGAAGAGCCTGGGGAAGAAAGCCCCAGACTGCAGTGTTCCATTGTCCCAAAGGATGGCTCTTTCCTTAGGTTGGCAAATTCAACTCAATTGTCACCTAAGAGACAGAAAAGTCTTAGGAACTGAGCTAAGCCCTTGGGCAAGTGCCACACACAAACACACATACACAAATACATCTGGGGGGACAGTACAGCTACCACCTCTCTGCGCATCATTATCACTCCCATCTGAGAGTTTGCTCTACCTCCTTTGTTCTTGGACTTTCTCTGCCAGACGCTGCTCCCTAACGTACAGGTGGTTCTTGGACTGCTGACATCTGGATGGACCCCGAAGAGACCTCTGCTCCCGGAAAAATCAAGAAGCACGTGGGTGCAGATGAAAAATAACCCTGCAGTTGTCTTGACATAGTCAAACCACCAAGTTTCAGCTACAGTCCTAGGTAACGTTTGAGTAATTCCCTATTGTATACTGAAAAGGAAAAATCTAACATTTTTCATGTTTTTGCTATTTCTCACTGACTCTTGGATTTCTTGGATCACCCCTAAGTTAGGACTGTTGGGGCTGGGGCTGGTATCCTGTTGTTTGTAGAACTTGTCTGGTCTGAGAGAAGAAGATCTGATAGGACTTGTTTTCCAGCACATTTGTCCTCTTTGCCCTTTACATTGATTTTTTTTTTTTTTTTAGTGGTTCCCCAACCTGACACTTCACAAGTACCCATACGTCATGTAACGATCTGACCTTTGCACAGTCATGTGGCTCTCCTCTCTGGTTCTGATGGGAAATCCGACACACGCCATGATCATGCTGCAGTTTTCACAGTGGAAATCTAGCCAGAACACCACTGTCTCCACACAAATAATCTAGGATTCCTCCCCTACTTCCATCCATAAAACAAATGGTTATACCAACTTGCAGTTCAGAGTCAGGAAGAGAATAACTCAGGATGCCATCAGTTAAAGCAATGAGAAATTCATACTTTCTCTGAACAGGATAGCAACCTCCAGGCACACAATCAGATATTTCTTATTATAGAATAGAGATTTGCATTCTCTTAAAAGAATGTCATACCTTTTTTATTATTTCTAATTAAACAATAGAAAGAGCACAATATTCTTATGTAACCAGCAAACTGAAAGTCTGTGACTGGAAGAAGGGAGTTGGTGCTGGGGTTTAGGTTTTAGGACTGCGAAGAAAAGTAAGCAGAGTAAAGGAAAAATAATCCATAAAATTAAAGAAAAGATGGGACCATCTGATATTTCCTTCCTTTCCATCAGTCCCATAATTTCACAATCTGATCAGTGATCACTTTTACCTACAGCAAGCCACTTTAACATAGCATATGAGGAATTTAAGATTGTATACTGTAGCTTTGATAAAAAAAAAGCATTTATCTTAACTTTTGATAAACAAATAAACAAAAAAATGTTCTAAAAAATCAGATTGAAATAGGTGCCTTTTACCCCCGATACAGCTTAGTTCTTTGTGCATACTGGGATCACCTTGGAAAACTGTTATACTTAATGAATCTTTGTGAAAAATGACAGCGTTCAAATGTGTCAACTCTTTCATTTTCTTCAGTAGCAAATACAGTTTCTTTAAGTTTATTAATCTCACAGCAACAGATCCTTCGGTGGACACAACATCATTCACTTTATTAAGGACTCTGTGGTCCCTTTTTCATAAAGAAGTGAACACGCCTGTTTTAACCAACCTCACATTGGAATTTAGCAGGCATGTATTTTGAACTGGCATTTCTTACTATATTATCTATAATTGCATTTTCTTAAAAGAATATCACACTTGTTTTTTGTTTTTTTAATTAAATAATAGAAAGTGTATAATATTCTTATAAGAAGCCTTGGTGGTGCAATGGTTAGGCGCTCAGCTGCTCACCGAAGGTTGGTGGTTCAAACCCACCCAGAAGCTCCGTGGGAGAAAGACCCAGTAATCTGCTCCTGTAAAGATTACAGTGTAGGAAACTCTATGGGGCAATTCTACTAGTCACATGGGGTTGCGATGAGCCCAAATCAACTCGACACCTAACAACCACAACTATATTCTTATAAGCAGACTTTTATTAAACAAAAAAGAGAATAAATAATGTGCCAAATAAGAGTTTAGTTGCAGCAAATATTGCAAAAAAAAAAAAAAGAGTTCAGAGAAATGGTCTCTAAAAATAGATACACTAAGAAAGATGTCAGTTGTATCCTGGAAACTATTCTCTAGATTATATTGGCAAGGATGGCAAGGTGACAGGAAAATAGGATTTGAAGGAAGAAAACCTGAGTTATAAGTCTTCTGACCAGTAGCATGACCTGAGCTGGTCACTTATCTCAACCTGATTTCTCATCTGTAAAATACAATTTTACCTCACATGATAGTATAAAGTGAGATAAAGGATATTAAAGCGCTTGTAGCTTGTAAAGCACCATACACGGCAAGTTACTAATTCTTTCTGTGGCATCACAGAACTAAATACCGGACAGCCAAAAACATAACATTAGCTCCCATTTCTGAAGTCCAGTGTTATCACTCATGAAATATGTATATAATATATTTCACTAACAGATCTGGAGTGAGTCTTAGTATGTTAACTTGGTGGAAAGGATGCTGTTTATGTAGTCTAAGCTACCAGAATCTTGCCAGTTGGGATTCTCTTTGTCCAGATGTAAATGCACAATACATGAAGAGATTCTTTAATGCATGACTGTAAAAAGACAACCAGAACTGAACTTCCAATGACTGAACTTACTGCAGTTTAGAACTGTAGACAGCTTAGTATACACTTAACAGAAGTATAGGTAGATCTATGGGTCAGAATCGACTCGACGACAACGGGTTTGGTTTTTTACAGGTGAATACAACAAACTATATGCAATTCAGTGTGACGTTTTGGTATCAACTACCTCTCCCTATCCCTGCTCACCAAAGAATTAGTGAGTCAAGGGGAATATTTTTGATATTCTGTGTTTCCTTCTGTTTTTGTCTTTCTCACTAGATGATTCTTCTTTCTTGCCCTAGTCTGCTTTGCATTCAAGCAATTACACCATATTTCTTTTTCCTTATAACCAGAAAGAGAAAATTCTAAGTCTCTCTGGAATTGCTCAAAGTTCAGACTTCAAAGAACAAAGTCCTCATCAACTCTATTGCTAAGGAGTTTGCTTGCTCCAATAGATTCAGAAAAATGCCACTGCCATTTACTTTGATTTTGAGAATGCCTCTCTCCCCACTTGTCCTTCACTGAAATTTTCTCTATTTCTGAATATTTTGTTGGCCTCACATACCCTGTTATGCTGTGACATGAGAAAAATGTTTTTTTATTTATTTGGTTGGTTGGTTTTATATATATATATAAATAATTCTTACTTTTGGGGGCAGGAGAAAAATTTCCATATTGGGTATCATCCACAAAGGATCTCCCTTTGGGCAGGGAAAAGATGCCAAGATATTCCTAACTGCAGCAGCCTGAGGTTGTATTATTCAAACTCTTCATGCCTTCTGTTGTATAGGCTACATACGTCTGATTCTTAAAAGATTTGAATTCTAATATTTCCCAAAAGATTAGTCATCAAAACTGTTGTTGTTTTTAGTTGCTGGTGAATTGCTCCCAACTCATGATGACCCCGTGTGTTACAGAGTAGAATGGCTCCATAGGGTTTTCTTGGCTATCGTCTTTACGGAAGCAGATCACCAGGAGTTAGTGCCACAGAGCTGCTGGATGGGTTTAAACTGCTAACTTTTTAGTTAGCAGCTGATCACAAAATGCTCGTGCAACCCACGATCCTCCTTCAAGCCATAAAACCCATGCCTTCGAGTCGATTCCAACTCACAGCGACCATAGTTAATGAAATTTATAATGATAATAATAAACTCAGCTAAACTCTTAGAAGCTTTGGTTACATATTTATTTAGAAAGCTAGGAAAAGAATAGAAGAAACACCTTTCTAACATTTGTATAGTCTCGTACTATTCCAAAGACAAATACAAAAAAATCAAAAGGAAGACTTTTCTGCTTTTTTTTTTTTTACTTTCAATTTATGACTCCTAACTATTGCCAATGCTACAGCTATCTCTCTTGTAAAGCACCTTAAATTTAGCATCTGTCAAGTGAAAGGCCAATATCTAATTTATAAAAATCAATTATTAATAGATATTTGATTTAGCTTTAGCACAGGCTAAAAAGTAGAAAACAGCATTCTACTTTGAAGCTTCTTTTTCTCCTTGAGGTTTTATTTTGTTGCCGTCTTGGTTCTTACTGAATTGCATCTGTTTAGCTCACATGCCCCATCTTCCCTCTGTACATAGAATATTGACAATTGGACTATTTGTCATTCTTGCTTGAGCCTACAGAAAGCTACATACTTTTTAAAGACTTTAAGAACCCTTCAAGATCAAAGTCCAGCAGAAGACTCCTCTCTCCATATTTGCATTTTACAATCCATTATTTATTATTGTGGCTTGCCCTCTCAGAACATTGCTCTTTATGTGCTGCTGTGAGCCATATAAATAGTCCAAACTCATTATCTTTTTCTTTTGGTCTATGCAAACCTAAAACCCAAGAGAAGACTCATTTTCCAGACTGGTGATAATGCCGGCATGATCCGCAGTGTGGCAGTCCTGCTTTTAAGTACCCGACTTCTGAGCTTGAAATGTCTTAGGTGCAGGTTACCCACGTCAATTCATACATAAACCTGTCCGGTTTCTGATCTCTCCAGAATCCTAGTGTCTGAATGAGTTTTCCCAGAGAGAAGATAATAAATGAAACATCAGACACACTGCTTTCCACTTCTCTTGGCTCCTAACAAAGTAATCTTTATTGTTGCAGACACTCCCAGTATATATCAGCGGAATCAGATTCAGGACACAGAGCTCTCCTTCATAATTTTAACCATGCACACTTCTACTTTTTCTAAAAGCAACCTGTTTCCTTTCTGAGGTTCTTTTAGGTATTGTTCTGAGAATCACGGGCAAGTAATTAATTGTCTTTTCCAAATCATGGCATGTACGTTGTCCAACAGCCTTAAAAATAAGAGAGAGGAAAAAAAAAAAAGGTCCCAGGCTCAAAGGGGCACGCAAGAAAATCCATTATAGTGACACAGAGTACATGTCATTTTAATCTTTCTGCTGTACTCAGCTGCTAATCAAAATCACTGCAAGTTTCTGTTACCAGTTTCAACAATCTTGTAAGTGGCATTTTGAATGAGGAATTTTTGCTGCATCTTTTTTTTTTTTAGTTGAAATAAGCTGTGGTTCAATTTAAGGAAAAGAATCACGATACAGCTGCCAAGAGTAGGGTGTTACATACAAAAGTAACTTTTAAGAAAAGATTTAAGATCCTTTAAAGACAGATTTATTGGCATAGACTCGGACAGTGAGTTTCAGAAATCAGTATTGTAAATAAAATTATTACCCATAAAAGTAAACTATTTTTGCCTCTCAGATGAAAAGTATACAGCTCTCTGCATAGTACGTGCTGCCTGGAACAGCACCCAGGATAATAGAGCTTCTTACATGGTTTTTTGCATACTGATAAACCTGTCATCACTCTGGCTTTTGCGAAAAAAGAAAAGGAAAATGATAACAATGTAAATTCCTGGTAAACGTGAAAATAATCAGACTTTCTTTCCATAAAATAAGTTTAACACAAACCAAGATAGTTTACTGGACAATTAAGTATCAGAGACTAAGCCCAATTAAATAAGTCAAATTTAACATGAAATTGACAGCAAGCTCCAGTTGTTTCTGGGTTGTGATTCAATTAATTAAAAAAAAAAAAATTATATTGAGTAATACACTGTATAGTCCCTGGTTATTTTTGCCTTAAATCACAGGAAGATAAAATAGAAATATTCAATTATACATTCATCTAACATATTTTTCTCCTCTTCCTTGGTACCTAGCAAAATCCTTTACCGCATGACTGTAAAAAGACAAGAAAAGCTTCTAATAGTGTTCTGTAAATATACTATATATGCCTTGTACATTAATTATCATGTACTGAGTATTTTCTATAGGAAGGTAAAATTAACACTTAACCTTTTTGCTAAAAATGTAATTGTTGTGGTCAATTTTTCCTTAGGACCTCCCAGTTATTGAGCACTTACTATGGATCAAGCAACATGCTATTCACTTTATTTGTATTTCCTCAGTTCATTTCTCACAATAACCTCATGCAGTAGGTAGTACTATTGAGGACACTGAAACAGAGAAGTTTCAAGGATGCAGACTTAATTAATAAGGTCCATAACCAAGATTTGAACATATTTTTTTTTTTTTCTGTCTCTAAATTAAGTTTTGGCAACCTAGTTTAGGCAGTGTTATGGATTGGATGGTGTCCCCCAAAAAGATGTTGTAGAAGCCCTAACCCTCATACCTGTGAATGTAACCTTGTTTGGAAATAGGGTCTTTGAATATGTCATCAGTTAAGATAACATGAGGTCATACCTGAATAGGATGAGTCCTAATCCTCTCTGAGTGGTGTCCTTATAAAAGATGAGAAGAGACACAGAGACACAGAGAGAAGATGGCCATGTGAGTATAGAGCTAAACTGCAGCTGAGCTGCGAGCCCCGGAACACCTGGGGCTACCAGAAGTGGGAGAGACAAAAAACAATATTCCTTTAGAGCCCTTTGAGAGAATACGGCCTTGCCAACATCCTAAATTCTTGTAAGCCATGCACTCAATTACTGATTTTTTTTTTTACGATAGCCCCAGAAAACCAACACAGACAGATTGAAACAGTACCTGGAAGGACTTCTAGGATGTTACCAAAAAAAAATTTGATGAGGATTTTATTTGGTATGTTTCTGTCTCCCTTCATTCAACTTCCACCATCAAAAGAAGATCATCAGTTATCTATTGCCCCAATAATTCTGTGTAACAAACAACCCCCAAAACTCACTGACTTAATAAGTATGGGCTTCGCTTATGAGTTTTCAAGTCAACTATTTAGACTAGGTTGGGCTGGGCAGTTATTCTCGTGTTGACTGGGCTTATTCACATGTTTGGCAGACTGCTGACTATTGGCTGGGGCAGCAAAGGCGATGGGTCATACACCTCTCTCATTGTTCAGGAGGCTAACCCAGTAAACACAGAGAAACAATCAAGGGCAAGCCCCAGTGCACAAGTACTTTCAAACCTATAATTGTGTCACATTTGCTAACATGCGGCTGGGCAAAGCAAGTCACGTGCCTGAGAGACAGTCAGTGTGGGAGGGCACTGCAAAGGATTTGAATACATGAAGGGTGAAGAATTGGGCTCATTAGTGAAATCAATATACCATAATCTACAACTTTTAATCTTATTTCTCTAAGGCCCTTTTACCTTTAGCATTCTAAGGCCTCCAGAAGGAAGTGTTTTTGTTCTATGGCTTCTTTCATCCATTCGGTAAACATTGAACCCTCTTCTTGGGCTCTATCTCCATTGTAGATGGGAATGCAATGGAAAGCAAGATATAATCCTTGCTTTCAAGGTATCCACCATTTACTGAGGCAGAATGACAAGAATTCTAAGGATTCCACAAGGACAGTGATCTGTGATAAATACAGATGTACTTACAATACAGTAATTACATGTACTTGTATACACAGTACTACAAGAGTTACATTATCAAAGAAGCATCTATTACTTTGCTACTCAAAGGTAGTAACTGGACCAGCTGAGTCAGTATCACCCGGGAACTTGTTAGAAATTCAGAATCGTGATCCATGCCTTAGAATCATAATGTGTATTTTAACAGGATACTCAGGTGTCTTTTATGCATATTGAAGTTCAAAAAAAATATTGACTATTACATTTAGAATTCTGATCTTAAATTTGTTCTCAATTATATTTGTTAAGAAAACAAGTTAATGTAGTTAGAAGAATATTTAACTGTAAGGATGGAAATAAAAGGGGTGAGTTCTCCAGAAAATTAAAGTCACAAAACATCTTATTTGTTGAGGTTTCTGGAGAATTATGGTTTTCATTAATCAAGTATCTAGTATTTTGTGGAAGTTTTGCTAAAATCTGGATGAAATGACTCAAATAGTTTCCTAAACCCAGGTTCTTTGAAAAACAAAAATATACAGAGGTATCCTACTCAGTAACAGATAATGCTCCCTTACCTTCTGTCCCAACAAGAGGCTTCAAACAAAGTCTGATATAGAATTATCAGTGGGTCACAGCAGAGATCATTCTGGCTCAGTTTGCTAAGAAACAGTGAGAACGTGAGTCTTTGACCGTTTATTGTTTTTCTCTTTGGTACAAAATCTCCATGAACCTTAGGCAGATCCCATCTACTTCCAGGGTGTTTCTGTTTCACTTTTTAAGAACACCAATTCTTGCACTTGGCATTCTATATTGTTATTACTTGTCTTTTTATCATTCTGCCTCAATGGATGGTGGATACCTTGAAAGCAAGGATATATTTTTCTCTTCATTGTATTCCCAGCTATAACGGAGATAGAGCCCAAGAAGAGAGCTCAATTGTTTACAGAATGGATGAAAGAAGCTAGAGAACAAAAACACTAACAACCAGTAAAACCAAAATGGCTACCTGACTTCATAACCCATTGTGTCAAATCCATCCCTACTCATAGCGACCCTATAGGACAGAGTAGAAACTGCCCTACATGGTCTCCAAGGCTGTAAATCATTACAGAAGCAGACTGCCACATCTTTCTCCCGCAGAGTGGCTGGTGGGTTCAAACTGCCGACCTTTTAGTTAGCAGTCAAGTGCTTTAACCACTGCACCACCAGGGTTCCTCTACCCAGCTTCCTAGGTCCTAATAACTGAACTGAGGAAGAACCAGAATGATTAGTTTTGTTGGTTCTGTAACCGCCACCAGTACTGTAATTTCATCTTATCTCAAAATATTAGTTTAAAAAGGAAAAAAAGACTTAGCAATTAAAGAACTGAAAAGAGTTCAGTTGAACAGTCAAATTGTCCTCACAATAGACAAAAGATAAGAATAGAAAATGTGATGGAATTGCTCCTATGAATATAAAAATTAGTGGTCTTAAGAAATTGAGAATCCCTGTGCATGCTGCAGTGAGCTGAAAGTAAAACATAGCAGTAAGCATAAAGCCTCACATGGAAAGTAAATGGAGGCAAAGTATTTCAAGAGTATAACTTGTATAAAATGGAATGGCTGTACAGAATTTTTATATTATTTTTTATTTCCCTGATACTATGTATGGACTCTTCAATGCTTCACATAGTGCCTTTGACTACAAAAAGCCAGTTCTTCTCCTTTTGGGCATTACAATGTAACTTCAAACCGAGGAGGCTAATACTTATTATAAAACACTGGATCCTACAGCTGCCTCTTGTTCATCTGACCTCTGGTTCTTGGGACCTGAGCTAGCAGCTTACCTGCTGATCTGGTAAATCCAAACACTTGGTTCAGGTAGCCCACATAGTCCAACTTTAATTGGGAAAAGGCAGCATTTCTTTAGTGGTTTGAGCTAACCAGAGGAGAACTCAATCTAATTAAAGCATTAGGCCAGACTCAGTTCATCTCAACTCTTGGAGAAATATAGATGGTCAGCACAGACTCAGAAGAGGAAGGAGAGAAGAGTATAGAAAAATATTTGATGAAATAATGGCTAAATGTTTTTCCAAGTTGAATGGGAGAAAAATCAACCCACAAATATTAGAAGCTCAGCAAAGCCCCAGCAAGTAAAATAAATAAATAAATTAATTAATTAATTAATTAATAGACCTATTGCACAACATAGTCATGTTTTAAAACAAGAGAAAATCTTAAAAAGCAGCCAGGAGAAAAATAAGGACATTTTATATAGGGCTCAATGTTAAGAAAGGCAGCTGACTTACATATTTTAGAAGCAAGAAGACAATGGAATAAATCTTTAAGGTTTGAAAAAAAAAAAAAAAACCCACGAAGAAATCTCAACCTGGAATGACAGATTCAGCAAAAATTTTTCTTCACAAACAAAGGCAAAACGGAGATACTTTCTGTTAAAAGAAAGCCTAGAAAATTGGTTACCTGTAGACCCATTCAAGAAAAAATGTTAAGAAAAGTCTTCATATTGAAAGGAAATAGTATCAGATGGAAACTTGGAAAGAAAGAAAAACATGAAGATCATTAGAAATAGTAAATACACGGTTAAATGTAATTTTTTTTTCTTTTTTAAAAATTCCTTTGAAAGACATTTGACTGTTTAAAGAATTATACATACACTGTAAATCATATTTCCATATATTATCTCATTTGCAACAACCCTGTGGGACCAGAAGGGCAGATTTTATTATGGACTTTACAGATGAGTACATTAAAGCTCGGAGAGAGTGACTTACTGAAGTTTTCCGAGTCTTAGCAGGCGTTCTGACCACAATTTCATTCTCTTTACACTACATTTCCATTTCTCCCAATAGCAAGTGGAAGCATAGCCACAAGTATTGTGATAGAAAAGAGTTAATGGATTTAAAAGTGCTGAAAAGAACTTTTCTTCTGGGATAGCATTATTTGAATCCTAAACGTAGGCTTTGAATATTAAACATACACTTTTGTTTCTTGTCCACTGTTCTAGAGAATGAAGAAGCTTTCCCAAGAGAGAACTAGAGAAAATCATAGAGAAAGGAGACCGTTATTGCTAGAGGAGCAGACTTCCTTGTTTGGCTTGGAAGCTATTCTTTCCTGCTTGGAACAATGGGGGAAATATGAACATTTATATCCAGTACTGAGAGACTCTAGCAAAGTTAGAGTCCTGCATCAGAGCAGACCTGCAGAGAGATAGATTGCTCAGATACTGAAGAAAAGCTAAAGTGGAAGTCATCTGTCAGGCTAGCCAGTATGACTAGAGATCTCTATAGTCAAGGTGTCAGCAAGAAAATTATGGAGATAGACCTGGAATTCTGGCCTGGTTACCAGAGGTCAGGGCAAGGCTCCAACAGGATGTTTTCTATGGGCTTGTAGGTTTCTTCAGAACATCAGTATCAATTTCTAGTCCTCTGGCTGAACCTCTAGGCCCACATCCTTGAAGCTAAGGGAATGATTTAGTTGCTGATGCCAATACATATATGAAATTTATTATATGTGTAGAGCTAAACTGTACCTTACAAGAGATATTGCTGATTACTCAAGGCATTCTCGTAATACTTATCACAGTTAGGTTTACGTGTGCCTATGTAGTGAACCTGCATATCGTTCACCCATCAAACCAAACCAAACCTGTTGCTGTAGAGTCCATTCCGACCCTCATGGTGTAGTGGTTAAGAGCCTAGCTGCTAAACCAAAAGCTGGCAATTTGAATCCACTAGTCGCTCCTTGGAAACCTTATTGGACAGTTCTACTCTGTCCTATAGGGTCACTGTGAGTCGGTTCAGCCATCATCATCATCATCCCATTGCCATTGAGTTGATTCCGACACCTAGTGGCCCGTAGTGTTAGTTTAATTCTTTTTAGTGAAATCCAATTTGGAGCTAGCTAGAGAAATGACTTGTGTGTAAGGGGAGGGAGAAGAAGTGAACAGAGAAGTTTCTGTGAAAACTGAAAGACAGAAATGAATTAGCCCAGTGGTTCTCAACCCTGGCTACATGCTAGAGTCTTACATGGAGCTTTCAGTAAAACACCACAAATGCTGAGGCAAGTTTGCCAGAAATTCCAACTAATTTACTTAGGTGTGGGCAGTACTCATTAATATAAAAGCTCCTCCACAAATGGGTCCAACTTGCAGTCCAAGGTTGAGAACCACTGAGTTAGGCAGAGAAGAGAGGATAGTTATTCAAAATGAAGTACAAGAGCATAAAATGGCAATCCAAAATGGGTTGGTGCCAGGACTCCACAGAAACAAGAAAATAATTCCAAGAGGTTGGCTCACTTATGCGCCAGATAGAAGATTAAAGGCAGAGACCCCAGAAAACCAAGGCCAAGATACTCTCACAGAGGCAGATAGAACATAGCCCCACAAAGGTTTCATTTGCTTCAATCTTAGTCCTAGCACATCTTACTCTGCTGACACTTCTTATAGGAAATAAACGTGGACTCATACTATATGCATGGGATGTCTGATTTAGTTATTGACACACATGCCACATGGTTTTACATGCTGTCCAACAGTAACTTTTCTATTTTGAATCACCTAGAAAAGTTACCCAGACAAGCCCAGAGTAGCATACTAAAAAATATTGACTTTGTTTCCTATAGACTGCATACTCATGTACTAGTAGTAATCCAAAAAAATATAAATTACAGTAAGAAACCATCCTTAGAATCACATTACCAAGCCCAAACCCATTGCTGCTGAGTAGATTCTGACTCATAGAGACCCTGTAGGACAGAGTAGAACTGCCCCATCGGGTTTCCAAGGCTGCCATGTCTTACTCCCATAGAGCTCCTGGTGGGTTTGAACCAGTCACCTTTCAGTTAGCAGCCAAGCACTTAACCACTGCAGCACAAGAGCTCCCTCTGAATCACTTTAGAGAAGTTTAAAAATATTATACCAAGCGTTGGTAACAATGATGGAAAGAGACCTTTTATTAATCTGCTATTAGAAATCTAAATTTATAAAACTCTCCTAGGAGATAATTATTTTTTTTAATCTCAAAAGAAATGTCAAAAGTTCAAAAAGCATTTGATCCAACATCCACCTTCTGGAAATTTATTCTAGCAACTAATTATGGATATATACAAATACCCATAAAGATGATCACAGCATTGGAACACACCGAAACATCTATTAATTAGGTTTGAGTAATTTAATCACTTTAAGTCATTTTCTATAAACAAAATGTGAAATGATGTTGTAAAAGAATATTTTATATAATTAATTGATGTTCATAATATAACCAGTTGCCTTAGAGTCTACCCCAACTCATGGTGACCCCATGTGTGTCAGAGTAGAACAGAGCTCCATAGGAATTTCAATGACTAACTTTTCTTAAATAGACCACTAGGCCTTTCTTCCATAATAATGATTAAATAAAAGGTCATTCACAAATAGTATATATACTATAATCCTGTTTTTGATAAATATATCATATATACGTTAAAAAAAGAGTGGATTTTGACAATAAATTCTTAACAATGATTATCTGGATGTAGAAGATTTTCTCCTCTTGTACGATATTTTCCTCTTTTTTTTATAACTTGAATTTAATTTTCTATTTCTTTTGTAGTTAAGACAAAAGCATAAAAACAAATAAAGGAGAAAGAATGAAGAGTTAAGACAAAATATTAACAGTTGAGATTTCAGTGGCTCAGTATTTGTTTATCTGTATCTTCAAGATTTTCAACAATGAATATTTATTACTTTTATAATAAAAAATAACCCAAGGAGTGCCAGCAAAATGGCGCTCTAGGCAGAAGCACCACGCCGTCCCTCCACAGCAAAGATCCAAAAAACTTAGCCAAACAGAGAATACAACAATCCTGAAACCCTAAAACATCAAATGAAGAGATAAAGAACTCAGCCAACCACCAAATGGAGTGAGAAAACTGACAGAGAACCGAGACCGAGGAGAGATTCATGCAGAGGTCCCCTACCAGCTAACGCAGCGCGGATCCACCATCTTGGACTCCTATCGGATACCAGCAAACGGGGTTCGAGAAAGCAGCCTCATGGAGCTTCCAGCGGGAGACAAAACAACCAGTAATTGGCAATATATGCTTTCCCGCCCCCTACCCTTCTTCAGCCCAACTCGGCCTCCTCTGCTTCCCGCAGCCACAGTCTCTTGACTGGGAAACAGCAGCTGCTTGGATTCCACACACCCGAACGGGTGGCTCTCTTAGTGCCATTTGTTGGCTGCTGATATTGCTTTTTTTCTGCTTCTTTTTATTTCTTCCTTGCCTCTCCCCACCTCCCCTTCCTTTCACTAGAGTACCTCGCTCCGTGCGCCACCTTTGCCTCTTCCTGAGGGGCTGCAGAGCTCTGATCGAGTGTGGAGCTGCCTCCCGGTTTGGGCTGCTGCGCTGGTGGGATCCCGGGGCTTTTGTTCGTTTGTTTGATTTGAATTGTTTGTTTGTTTTCTTTTCCTTTTCTTGAGTTGGGGGCCCTTTCTGGACAGGCTGAGCTGCGTGGCAGGGAGACTCCCCTTCGGCTTCCACAGACGTGCAGAGGGATCCCTGAGTGCATTTCTTTTTACTTTGTTTTCTTTTTTTCCCCTGTTTATTTGGGGGCTTTCTTGTTTGTTTGTTTGTTTCTAATTTGTTTTGTTTTCTTTTTCCTCTTTTTCCCTTTCTGTCTTTCTTTATTGCTCAGTTTCTTGTCTCTCTATATCTTCCTTCTCTTTCTGTTCCCTGAATACCTGGTGTTGTATACCTCTATGCCCTTTAGCCAAGCTGTACTGCAACACCTGACAGCGACATCCCCAGACCTCATAGCTGCACCCGTGTGATCCCTGGGAACTTTGCGGTTCTTTAACCTTTCTGAATCTTATTTATTCATTCTTTTCTTTTCTTCCTCCTCCCCTTTCCATTTTTCTCCATTTCATAGTCCCTCATCTCTCCACTCCAATGGCAAGCTCCTCTAGCATTCTTTTTTGTTTGTATGTTTTTGGCTCCTGTTCCTCTCTCCTCTCTCCCATATCCATCTTTGATCCACACATAACAATCTCCCCACTGCATCCTGCCTACCTTCACCATGCGCTTGACATCACACCACCAAGCAGAACAGGCATGGCCCACTGGAACCTGCCCTGCACTGATTACCAACACGCTCTGGTGGCTGTAGTAAGTGCCACAAACAACCCGTCCCAGTAACTCCTCTTCAGCTAGACCTGCCCGGCCATACCATATCTGAGTAACTGACCTGCCAGTTGAGAAGGAGGCAAAAAGTATTGTGCCCACAGACAAGCAAACAACAAAGAACACACAGTCTGCCTGCTCAGACATAGTCAAATTTTTTTTAAAAAAAGGGAAGAAACAAACAAATCTACAATCAATAAACAATAAAAATAACTACTGAATTCCCCAAAGACAGCAGACAATAACAAAACATTTACAAAAATAGAACAGGATGGTTCCAGTAGGTGTCCAAAATAAAACGCCAGATGACTCTCCTCTGGAAGAAAATGCACTAGGGAATTCAAATTTCTAATACTCAGAATTCTCCAAGAACTGAGGCAAAAAGCTGACAAACATGAGGAAAAAATAGACAAATTCATGGAAAATACAGACAAAAAATTGGAAGAATTCAGGAAAATAATGCAGGGAAAAAAATGCCAAAATAAATTCACAACTCAAATTTATACAAAGACAACAATCAGAAATCCAAAAGATAAATAACAAGATTTCAAAATGGGTGGTGTCATAGAAGGGGTGAGAAGCAGATTTGAAACCATGGAAGACATGGTCAGTGGAATTGAACACAAACACTGGGATACAACTCTGTTTCAGGAAAACTCAGAAAAAAAAACAAAGAAAAATGAAGAGACCCTGAGAGTTATGTGGGATACAATCAAAAGCAAAAATTTTCGAGTGATTGGAATTCCAGAACAGGGGGAGAAAACAGAAAACACAGAGAGGATCATTGACGAACTGCTGACAGAAAACTTCCCCAATATAATGAAAGATGAAAAGCTGGCCATCCTAGAAGCTCAACTAACCCCATATAAGATAGACCCCAAAGAAAATCGCCGAGGCATATCATAATCACACTTGCCAAAACCAAAGACAAACAAAGAATCCTGAGAGCAGCTCGTGAAAAACAAGAAGTCACATACACAGGAGAAACAATAAGACTAAGCTCAGATTATTCGGCAGAAACCATGCAGGCAAGAAGGCAATGGGATGACATATATAAAATCTTGAAAGAAAAAAATTGCCAACCAAGAATAATATATCCTGCAAAACTCTCATTTAAATTTGATGGTGAAATTAGGTCATTTCCAGATAAACAGAAATTAAGGGAATATGTAAAAGTCAAACCAAACTTACAAGAATTATTAAAGCGAGTTCTTCGATCTGAGGACAAACAGCTTCAGCTCACCTAGGCAGAACCTAGGACGCATGATCATACCAGCCAGATACCAATCTAGGAAATGAACTCTCGAAGACTATCCAAAACCAAAAGAAATACAACAGGGAATCAGAGCAGTTAATCAGTAAATGACAACAACATTAAAACAATAAAAGAGGGAATAAACGACATAGGTATAGAACCTTCTAATGGAGAGGAAGGCAAGGCGATACCAAGTAATGGTAGATTGCTTCAAACTGAGAAAGATAATGGTAAAATTTATGATAACCACAAAGAAAGTTAACAAACATACTCATTAAAAAAAAAAGAGGAAAAACATAAAGTCTCAACAAAAACAAAACCTACAAAAACAAAAGAAATGAAAAACATCCACAAACAAAAGTAACTCAGCACAGGAGAGTAAGAAGAACAAAGAAAACGTCAGCACCACAAAAAAAAGCACTACAAAATAACAGCAACAAACCCACACCTATCAATAATTACACTTAATGTAAATGGACTCAATGCACCCATAAAGAGATGGAGAGGGACAGAATGGATAAGAAAACAGGGTCCATCAATATGCTGTCTACAAAAGACACACCTTAGAAACAAAGATGTGAATTTATTAAAAGTCAAAGGTTGGAAAAAATGTATCAAGCTAACAACTACCAAAAAAGAGCAGGAGTGGCAATTCTAATCTCAGATAAAATAGATTTTAAAACGAAATCTACCATAAAAGACAAAGAAGGACACTATATAATGATTAAGGGGATGATCCATCATGAAGACATAACCACAATAAACATCTACGCACCCAATGACAGGGCTCCAAAATACATAAAACAAACTCTAACAACACTGAAAAGAGAAACTGACAGTTCCACAATAATAGTAGGAGACTTCAACACACCACTCACAGTAAAGCACAGAACAACTTAGAAGAAACTCAGCAAAGATACAGAAGACCTAAAGGGCACAATCGGCCAACTTGACCTCATAGACATATATAGAACACTCCATCCAACTGCTGCAAAGTACACATTCTTTTCCAATGTACATGGAACGTTCTCCAGAATAGACCACATCTTAGGCCGCAGAGCAATCCTCAACAAGATCCAAAATGTTCAGATAATTCAAAGTATCTTCTCTGACCACAATGCCATTAAGGTAGAAATTAACAATAGAAAGAGCAAGGGAAAAAAAATCAATTACATGGAAACTGAATAATACCCTGCTTACACATCATTGGGTAATAGAAAGAATCTGAGATGGAATCAAAAAATTCCTAGAATCAAATGAGAATGAAAATACATCATACCAAAACCTTTGGGACATAGCAAAGGCAGTCCTCAGAGGACAGTTTATAGCAACAGATGCACATATCAAAAAAGAAGACAGGGACAAAATCAAAACATTAACTACAGAACTCAAACAAATAGAAAGAGAACAGCAAAAAAAAGCCCACAGTCACCGGAAGAAAGGAATAGTAAACATCAGATCATAAAAAAATGAAATAGAGAACAGAAAAACAATAGAAAGAATCAACAAAACCAAAAGTTGGTTCTTTGAAAGAATCAGCAAAATTGACAAACCACTGGCCAGACTGACAAAAGAAAAACAGGAGAGGACACAAATAACCCAAATAAGAACTGAAATGGGGGACATTACAACAGACCCAACTGAAATAAAAAGGATTATAACAGAATATTATGAAAAACTATACTCCAACAAATTTGAAAACCTAGAGGAAATGGATAAATTTCTAGAAACACACGGCCTACCCAAACTACAACAAAGTGATGTTGAGAATCTGAACAGACCCATAACAAGGGAAGAGATTGAAAAGGTAATTAAAAAAACTCCCAACCAATAAAAGCCCTGGCCCAGATGGCTTCAGTGGAGAATTCTACAAAACATTTACGGAAGAGCTTGTATCAGTACCATTCAAGCTATTTCAGAGCATAGAAGAGGAAGCAACGCTTCCAAATTCATCCTATGAAGCCAGCAGAATGCTGATACCAAAACCAGGAAAAGATGTCACAAAAAAAAAAAAATTACAGACCAATATCTCTCATGAATATAGATGCAAAAATTCTGAACAAAATTCTAGCCAATAGAATTCAGTATCATATCAAAAAAATAATACACCACGACCAAGTAGGATTCATACCAGGTATGCAAGGATGGTTCAACATTAGAAAATCCATCAACGTAATCCACCACATAAATAAAAGGAAAGAAAAGTATCACATGATCATCTCAATTGACGCAGAAAAGGCATTTGACAAAGTCCAACACCCATTCCTGATAAAAACTCTCAATCAAATAGGTATAGAAGGGAAATTTCTCAACATAATAAAGGGCATCTATGCAAAACCAACGGCCAACATCATTCTTAATGGAGAGAGGCTGAAAACATTCCCCTTGAAAACAGGAACACGACAAGGATGCCCTTTATCACCACTCCTATTTAACATGGTGCTGGAAGTTCTAGCTAGAGCAATAAGGCAAGAAAAAGAAATAAAGGGCATCCAAATTGGTAATGAAGAAGTTAAACTGTCCCTGTTTGCAGATGATATGATACTATACACAGAAAACCCTAAAGACTCCACAAGAAATCTACTGGAACTAATAGAAAGATTCATCAGAGTAGCAGGATACAAGATAAGCATTCAAAAATCAGTTGGATTCCTATACACCAGTGAGGAGAACGATGAAAAGGAAATCAGGAAAACAATACCATTTTCAATAGCCCCTAAAAAGATAAAATACTTAGGAATAAATCTGACCAGGGATGTAAAAGACCTATACAAAGAAAACTACAAAACACTACTGCAAGAAACCCAAAGGGATCTACATAAATGGAAAAACATACCATGCTCATGGATAGGCAGACTCAGCATTGTGAAAATGACAATTCTACCCAAAGCAGTTTACAAATACAACGCAATCCTGATCCAAATACCAACAACATTCTTCAAAGAGATGGAGAAACTAATCATTAAATTTATATGGAAAGGGAAGAAGCCCCGAATAAGTAAAGCACTACTGAAGAAGAAGAATAAAGTTGGAGGACTCACACTACCTGACTTCAGAACCTACTATACAGCTACAGTAGTCAAAATAGCCTGGTACTGGTACAGAATTGGGAACCCAGATGTAAATCCATCCACCTATGGTCACCTGATCTTCGACAAGGGCCCATAGTCCATCACATGGGGAAAAGACAGTCTTTGTAACAAATGGTGCTGGCAAAACTGGATATCCATCTGCAGAACAATGAAACAGGAGCCATACCTCACACCGTATACAAAAACTACTTCAAAATGGATCAAAGACCTGAATATAAAGCCTAAAACTATAAAGTTCATAGAAGAAAAAATAGGACCAACACTCAGGCCTTACTACATGGCGTTAACAGGATACAAACCATAACCATCAATGCACAAAACCAAATAGATAAGCTAGATAACTGGGATCTTCTAAAAATCAAACACCTATGCTCTTCAAAAGACTTCACCAAAAGAGTAAAAAGAGAATCTACAGAGTGGGAAAAATTTTTGGACAGTACAAGTCAGACAAAGGTCTAATCTCCATAATCTACAAGAAAATCCAACACCTCTACAACAAAAATACAAATAATCCTACTAAAAAAGGGGAAAAGGAAATGAACAGACGCTTCACCAAAGAAGACATTCAAATGGCCAACAGACACATGAGGAAATGCTCGCGATCACTAGCCATTAGAGAAACGCAAATTAAAACCACTATGAGATACCATCTCACCCCGGCTTTACTGGCACGCATCAAAAACACTGGAAATAACAAATGTTGGAGGGGCTGTGGGGAGATCAGAACTCTTATGCACTGCTGGTGGGAATGCAAAATGATACAACCATTTTAGAAAATGATATGGCGCTTCCTCAGAAAGCTAGAAATAGACATACCATTTGATCCAGCAATCCCACTCCTAGGAATATATCCTAGAGAAATAAGAGTTGTCACTCGAGTAGACATATGCACACCTATGTTCATGGCAGCATTGTTCACAATAGCAAAACGATGGAAACAACCTAGACGCCCATCAACAGATGAATGGATAAACAAACTATGGTACATACACACAGTGGAGTACTATGCAACAAGAAAGAACAATGAATCTGTGAAGCATCTCGTAACATGGATGAAACTGGAGGACATTATGCTGAGTGAAATAAGTCAATCACAAAAGGACAAATATTCTATGAGACCTCTATTGTAGAAACCCATGAAAAAGTTCACACACAAAATGTAACAATCTTTGTTGGTTACCAGGGATGGGAGGGGTCTGGGGGAAATATTAAATAGACAATAGATAAGTGGTATCTTGGGTAAAGGGTGAGATAGTACACAATACAGGAGAAACTAGCACAACTTGTACAAGGAAAGGTCACGGAAGCCCCATAGACACATCCAAACTCCCTGAGGGACTGAATTGCTGGGTGGAGGGCTCTGGGGACCATGGTCTCGGGGAACATCTAGCTCAATTGGCATGACACAGCTTATAAAGACAATGCTCTACATTCTACCTTGCTGAGTAGTGTCTGGGGTCTTAAAAGCCTGTGAGCAGCCATCTAAGATACTCCACTGGTCTCATCCCTTCGGGAGCAAGGGAAAATGAAGAGAACAGGATACAAGGAAAAGATTAGTCCGAAGGACTAATGGACCACAGCTACCAAGGTCTCCACCAGACTGAGTCTAGTACAGTTACATGGTGCCCAGCTACCACCACTGACTGCTCTGACCAGGATCACAACAGAGGGTTCTGGACAGAGCTGGAGAAGGATGTAGAGCATAATTCTAACTCACAAATAAAAAGACCAGATTTACTGGCCTAAAGGAGACTGGAGAAACCACGAGAGTATGGCCCCCAGGCACCCTTTTAGCTCAGTGGTGAAGTTACCTCCGAGGTTCACTGTTCAGCCTGGGAGTGGACAGCCCCATAAAACCAAATGAGACTAACAAGGTACAGGAGTGCAGTGACAATGGCCAGAAAGCAGAAGGGGACAAGGAAGCTGGTGATAGGGAACCCAAGATTGTGTCAGGATATTGTTGATGTGTTGTGAGATTGTTAACCATTGTCATAGGGCAATATTTGTAGTAACTGTTAAATGAGAAATTATTTTGTTCTCTAAGCCTTCATCTTAAGTGAGAATAACAGTACAATTCAAAGAGCGTAGTGAAGGTCACTGAACTGTGCATGTAGAAATTTTTGAAATGGTGTATCTTTGGTTATGTGTATTTTCACCAAAAAAAAAAAATGTTGAGAAGTTAGAGGGTTGATATGTTGTGGGGTTGTTAACCAATGTCATAAAACAACATGTGTACTCTGTTTCATGAGAAACTATCTGTTCTGTAAGCCTTCACCTGAAGTACAATTAAAAAAAAAAAAAAAGACCCAAATAGTTTTGATTGGATGTTTATATAATTTAATACATTTCAGGTTCTAATACATTATTTTTCAAATAATTCAACTGATATAGCTATTGCATTTTTTTTATAAATAACTGCCAATAAGAACACCAAGCATTAATAATTAACATCAACCTTTTTCAGCTTAAGAGAGGAAAACTCTGACTTTCTACAGCTGACTGCCTGTTTGGGTTTTGAGAACTTTTTTTTGCCATCATATGTGACTGCGACTTCAGGGAAGAAGCCATTTGGATTTTTGTTCTGCTTAGATATAGCCATTCTCTGTGCTGATGTTCCATTCTGCATTTGAAGCCAAAGAGACTTTACTAATAACTTTGTTCACTATGCTTTATTCTCTCATATATTTTTGATTAATTTTTTTTTCCCCATATTGAATTGACCTAGTTCTTGGTAACCCATTCCTTGAAAGCACCAAGCTCTTCTCTAATTATATTGTGTCTGCAAATGTTCGAGTACCTTTTAGTGCAGGAAATCACATAAAAATATTCAACTTTGTTCACTACGACTTTTTCTCTCATATCTTTTTAATTGATTTTTTTTCCACATTGAGTTGGCCTAGTTCTTGGCAACCCATTCCTTACTAACACCAAGCTATTCTCTGTTTACATTGTGTCTGCAAATGTTAAAGTACCATGTAGCGTAGGAAATCATATCAAAATACTCACTTTCAAATTTTACATTCAGAAAAGAAGGAAGCTAATTCAGGATTCCCAAACCTATCATCTTGAGGCACCAAAGGCATTTCTACTAAGAAAAGCAACTGTCCATCAACTGTTGTCTGAGAATATTGTTTATATAAAAAGTTACACTCCTTCTCCCACTTCCTCATGTGGGAGAACAGTAGGTATAATTTCCTTCAATAAAAATCAATTGTCAACTTTGGTGAAGGGTGAGACAGTATACAATATGGGGAAGCCAGTACAACTTATCCAAGGCAAGGTCATGGAAACTCCATAGACATATCTAAACTCCTTGTGGTACCAAATTACCGGGTTGAGGGCTGTGGGGACCATGGTCTCAGAGAACACCTAGCTCAATTGGCATAATATAGTTTATAAAGAAAATGTTCTACATTCTACTTTGGTGAGTAGCATCCGGGGTCTTAAAAGCTTGTGAGCAGCCATCTGAGATACTCCACTTGTCTCACCTCGACTGAAGCAAAGGAGAATGAAGAAAACCAAAGACACAAGGGAAAGATTAGTCCAAAGGACTAATGGACCACAACTACCACAACCTTCACCAGACTAAGTTCAGCACAACTACATGGTGTCTGGCTACCTCCACTGACTGCTCTGACAGCGATCACAATAGACAGTCCTGGATGAAGCTGGAGAAAAGTGCAGAACAAAATTCTAACTCACAAAATAAAAGAGAGAGACTAGACTTACTGGTCTGACAGAGACTGGAGAAACCCTGAGAATATTTTCCCCGGACATTCTTTTATTTCAGTAATGAAATCACTCCTGAGGTTCAACCTTCAGCCAAAGATTAGACAGGCCCATAAAACAAAACAAGACTAAATGGGCACACCAGCCCAGGGGCAACGATGAGATGGCAGGAGGGGACAGGAAAGCTGGTAATAGGGAACTCAAGGTTAAGAAGAAGGGGAGAGTGTTGACATGTCATGGGGTTGGCAATCAATGTTACAAAACAGTATGTGTATTAATTGTTTAATGAGAAGCTAGTTTATTCTGTAAACATTCATCTAAAGTACAATAAAAACAAAAACCTTTGCCATCAAGTCAATTCTGGCTCATAACAACCCTATACGACAGAGTAGCACTGCCCCACAGGGTTTCCAAGGGGTGGCTGGTGGATTCGAACTGCTGACATTTTGTTTAGCAGCCGAGTTCTTAAACCTTGCACCACCAGGGCTCTGATGCCTGCAATTTCTGCCTTTGAACAGGAAAAACGTCTGTAGCTCTCAGATCCACATTCTTTTATAGGAATTGGTATATGTTCATATGCCTGAACATATTCCAGATAGATAAATGGTATCTCAGGATACCCAGGCCTCACACCAATCCCACAGGAGAAGAGCCAGGGCTGGCCAGAGAGGTGATGAAATCACCTCTGCAAGCTCCCTGAGAGCAGGCACTATAGCTAGGAGCACTAGAGGAAAACCTGACACAGTTTAAATTTTAGGCTGGAGATCATCCCATCGCACTCTTCCCTACTATATGCCCATCAACTTCAGAGGAAATTCAGGAATCTATCCTCTTCGCTACCAAAGCTCTAGTTTCTAAAATAGGTGACTTAGAAGAGAGATTAGGCTCATTTCTACAGAGGAGAAACTGAGCTTCACTCTCTTTCCACAGGACCTGAACGCTATAGAGTTTAACTTCTGATGGAGTGAATGCAGAGCCACTGGGTGAAGCAAAAATGAGATTTCATCTTTATAGCTGCTGTCTGACTCCATTTCTTTTCCCCTCTTCTTCATTTCTTACCTAGTTAAAGATTCCATGTGAATGTTCTGATTATTTACTGCTGAGTAACAAAACTACCCCAAAACCTGGTGAGTTAAAAAAACTACCATCTTAAAGAGTCTCCCCATTCTGTGGATCAGGAATTCAGGCTCCACATAAATTTTCTCTTCAAAGACACTATTAAGAGAATGAAAAGACTGGAAGAAATATTTGCAAAGCATATGTCTGATAACTTGTATCTAGAATATGTAAAGAACTCTCAAAATTCAATAAGGAAACAAACTATTAAAAAATGGACAAAAGATTTTCAGAGACGTTTCGCCAAAGAAAACACATGGAGGGCAAATAACCACATGAAAAGATACTCAGTATCATAAGTCATTAGGATAATGCAAATCAAAGCCACCATGAGACACCATTACTACTACATAGTGACAAAAAGGAGATCAATGGTTGCCTAGTTTGAGGAGAGGGTGAAGGGAGGAGGAGGAGAGAAAGATTCCAAAGGAACACAAGTTAATTTTGGGAGTGATAGGTATGTCCACTATCTGATTTGTAGTGATGGTTTCACAGGGGTATACATATATGAAAACTCATCAAATTGTACACTTTAAATATATGCAGTTTATTGTATGCCAATCGTACCTCAATGCAGCTGTTTAAAAAAAAGAATGGGGACAAGGGGAGCTCTTTATATTTCTCAAAATCTCCCACCATGAAAATCACAGAGCTTCAGAACTGGTAGAGACTTTCGTGTTAAAGATCTTTGAGCTAAATGCCTTATTTCCCAAACGAGGAAACTGCACCTCACACAGCGAGTTGTCCAAAGTCTTACATTGCTGGTTGCAGTTGCAAGTTTCTCTCTCCCCACATTACACAGCTCTATGAAAACAGATGTCTTTCTTTACAAGTGAAAAGAGAAAACTTACAAAGTTTTTCACGAGTGATTAAACTGTTTGGGAGTTTTATTTAAACATAGCTTAACATAGACCTAATTTATATGAGGGACAAATAAAACTCTGATAGAAAACCCAGTCCTTCCGGTCTAAAGAACCAGAGGACAGAGTTCAGGATACTCACAGTCACTAGAAAGTGAGAGGAGGAGTCCTGCAAAGGAGAGAACTAGAAAGGGTGAATCTCAGATTTCGTTTATGCATTCTGTTCAAATCTCTGGCTGAAACATATCAAAAAAAAAAAAAATTAACCATGATCAAGTGGGATTTATACCAGGGATGCAGGGATGGTTCAATATCAGAAAAAAAATTAATGTAATCCATCACATTAGTAAAACAAAAGACAAGAACCACATGATCTTATCAATCCATGCAGAAAAGGCATTTGACTAAGTCCAACACCCATTCATGATAAAAACTCTCAATAAAATAGAAATAGAAGGGAAATTCCTCAATATAATTAAGGGAATTTATACAAAGCCAACAGCCAACATCATCCTAAATGGAGAGACTTTGAAAGCATTCTACTTGAGAAAGGGAACCAAACAAGGATGCCCTTTAGCCACTCTTATTCAACACTGTGCTGGAGGTCCTGGTCAGAGCAATCAGGCTAGAAAAAGAAATAAAGGGCATCCAAATTGGTAAGGGAGAAGTAAAAGTATCTCTATGGGCAGATGATATGATCTTATACACAGAAAACCCCAAAGAATCCACAAGAAAACTCCTGGAACTAATAGAAGATTTCAGCAAAGTTTCAGGATACAAGATAAACATGCAAAAATCAGCTGGATTCTTTTACACCAACGAAGAGAACCTTGAAGAGGAAGTCACCAAATCAATACCATTTACAATAGCCCCCAAGAAGATGAAATACTTAGGAATAAATCTAACCAGTGACGTAAAAGACCTATACAAGAACACCAAAGACACAAGGAAAGTATTAGCCCAAGAAACAGAAAGGGCCACATAAACCAGAGACTTCATCAGCCTGAGATCAGAAGAGCTAGATGGTGCCTGGCTACCACCAATGACTGCCCTGACAGGGAACACAACAGAGAGTCCCAGATGGAGCAGGATAAAGGTGGGGTGCAGAACTCAAATTCTAGTAAGACCAGACTTAATGGTCTGACTTAGACTAAAGGAATCCCAGAAAGCATGGCCCCTGGATTCTCTATCAGCCCAAAATGAAAACAATTTCTAAGGCCAACTCTTCAGACAGGGATTGGACTGGACTGTGGGACATAAAGTGTTACTCATGAGGAGTGTGCCTCTTAGCTCAAGTAGATATAAGAGACTAAAGGGGCAGCTTCTGTCCGGAGGTGAGATGGGAAGGGAGAGAGGATTAGGAGCTGGTTGAATGGACATGGGGAATCAAGGGTGGAAAGGAGGCGTGTATCACTGTATGGGGAAAGCAATTAGAGTCACATAACAATGTATGTATAAATTTTTGTATGGGAAAAAATAAAAAATAAAAAAAAGACCTATACAATGAAAACTACAAGACACTACTGCAAGAAACCAAAACAGACCTGCTTAAGTGGAAAAACATACCTTGCTCATGGATAGGAAGACTCAACATTGTGAAAATGTCAATTCTACCCAAAGCGATCTACAGATACAATGCAATCCTGATCCAAATTACAAGGGAATTTTTTAATGAGATGGAGAAAGAAATCACCAACTTCATATGGAAAAGGAAGAGGCCATGGATAAGTAAAGCATTACTCAAGAAGAAGAATAAAGTGCCAGGCCTCACACTACCTTATTTTAGAAATTATTATACCACCATAGTAGTCAAAACTGCCTGGTACTGGTACAACAACAGATACATAGATCAATGGAACAGAATTGAGAATCCAGACATAAATTCATTCATCTCTGAGAAGCTAATATTTGACAAAGGCTCAAAGTCCATTAACTGGGGAAAAGACAGTCTCTTTAACAAATAGTGTTGGTATAACTGGATATCCACCTGCAAAAAACTGAAACAAGACCCATACCTCACATCATGCACAAAACTAACTCAAAATGGATCAAAGACCTAAATATAAAATCTAAAAAGATAAAGATCATGGAAGAAAAGATAGGGACAATGCTAGGAGCCCTAATACAAAGCATAAATACAATATGAACCATAAGTAACAATGCACAAGCACCAGAAGAGAGACTAGATAAATGGGAGCTCCTAAAACTCAAACACTTATGCTCACAAAAGACTTCACCAAAAGAATAAAAAGACAACCTCCAGACTGGGGAAAAAAATTTGGCTACGACAAATCTGATCAGTGTTTAATCTCTAAAATCTACAAGATACTGCAAAACCTCAACAACAAAAAGACAAATAACCCAATTAAAAAATGGGCAAAGGATATGAACAGGCACTTCACCAAAGAAGATATTCAGGCAGCTAACAGACACATTAAGATATGCTCACAATCATTAGCTATTAGAGAAATGCAAGGCTAGCGTTAATCCAAAAAACACAAAATAATAAATGCTGGAAAGGTTGTGGAGATACTGGAACACTTATACACTGTTGGTGGGAATGTAAAATGGTACAACCACTTTGGAAATTGATTTGGTGCTTCCTTAAAAAGCTAGAAATAGAAGTACCATAGGATCCAGCCATCCCACTCCTTGGAATATATCCTAGAGAAATAAGAGCCATCACACAAATAGATATATGCACACCCATGTTCATTGAAGCACTGTTCACAATAGCAAAAAAGATGGAAACAACCTAGGTGCCTATCAATGGATTAATGGATAAACAAATTATAGTATATTCACACAACGGAATACTACACAATGATAAAGAACAACGATGAAGCCGTGAAACATCTTAAAACATGGAGGAATCTGGAGGGCATTATGCTGAGTGAATTTAGTCAGTCACAGAAGGACAGATATTGTATAAGACCACTATTCTAAGAACTCAACAAAAGGTTTAAACACAGAAGAAAACATTCTTTGATGGTTATGAGGGTGGGGAGGGAGGGTGAGGGTTATTCACTAACTAGATAGTAGACGAGAATTATCTTAGGTGAAGGGAAGGACAGCACACACTACAGGGGAAGTCAGCACAACTGGACTAAACCAAAGCTAGGAAGTTTCCCAAATGCAGTCAAACACTTCGAGGGGCAGAGTAGCAGGGGTGGGGGTCTGGGGACCATGCTTTCAGGGGACATCTAGGTCAAATGGCATAACAAAGCTTATTAAGAAAATATTCTGCATCCTACTTTGGTGAGTGGCATCTGGGATGTTAAAAGCTAGCAAGCGGACATATAAGATGCATCAATTGGTCCCAACCACCTGGAGTAAAGGAGAATGAAGAACACCAAAGACACAAGGAAAGTAGTAGCCCAAGAGACAGAAAGGGCCACATAAACCAGAGACTTCATCAGCCTGAGACCAGAACTAGATGGTGCCTGGCTAGCACCAATGACCACCCTGACAGAGAACACAACAGAGAGTCCCTGATGGAGCAGGAGAAAGTTGGGGTGCAGAACTCAAATTCTAGTAAAAAGACCAGACTTAATGGTCTGACTGAGACTGGAGGGACCCTGGAAGTCGTGGCCCCCAGATTCCCTGTTAGCCCAAAACTAAAACCGTTTAGAGGCCAACTCTTCAGACAGAGATTAGACTGAACTATGGGACATAAAATGATACTCGTGAAGAGTATGCTTCTTAGCTCAAGTGGATACATGAGACTAAATAAGCAGTTTCTGTCCGGAGGCTAGATGGGAAGGCAGACAGGGTCAGGAGCTGGTTGAATGGGAAATCAGGGGTGGAAAGGAGGATTGTGCTGTCACAGTATAGGGAGAGAAATCAGGGTCACATAACAATGTATGTATAAATTTGTGTATAAGAGACTAACTTGAAATGTAAACTTTCACTTGAACTACAACAATAAACAAACAAACAAAAAACAAATCTCTGCCTGACCCCTGAAGCACACTTGCACCAGACAGACTTCAATGAGTAAAATGAAGGGTAAAAGCACTGAACTAATACCAGAATTGCTGCCCAAGATAAAAAAAAGTTTGAAGTTTTAATCCATCTAGTTAATTGCCTGTTAAAAACACAAAATGAACATTCTTCAGAAGAATACAGCAGAATCCAGAGATTCCATAATACAGCATTCAAAATGTTTAGGATACAATACAAAATTACTAGATACATGAAAAAAATAGGAAAATGTGTGACCATCCTCAAGAGAAGAGACAATCAGCAGATACTGACTCCAAGAAGATTCAGATGTTAAAATTAGCAGAAATGGATTTTAAAGCATAGTTATTATAGTTATGTTCAAAGATGTAAAGGATGGTGTAATTTAACACAAACTCAGCTTTCAAAAGTAATTTAGGAAATAATCATTATTTTCTGTTAGTGTGTATCAGACACTGCCTAATAGTTACCTCTTTTCTGGAAATTACATTGTCTTACGTGGTATATGGTTTCCTTCTCTCACTAAAAGGGATTTCCAACTCCAAATACTCCACTCCTCTGACCAGGGATAGATCCATGGGTGGGCATGTTACACAAGGCAAGCTAACCTCAGTCTCTCCCTATGCTTTTTCATAGGGATAGGGATTATGAGACGAAATATTTGAAAGCTGTTGACGGCCATATCCCACACAATATGGAAAAAGTTGGTCTGCAGTGGAAGCAGATGAAGCTTCTCACAGAGAGAAGCAAAGACAATAGGAATATAAAGAGAATATTGGCAGGATTTGAGTCTTGGTTCCAGTTGTTCCAGAGTCCAGCTCTACCCACTAGTTACATAAGCCAAGGAATTTTCCAATTTTTGTTTAAAGTAATTCACACTGTGATTCCAATACCCCAAAACTATTTTTCAATGCATTCTTGAAGAGCATCAGAAGAACAAAGGGAAGAAATCATAATGTCAAAACAAAAAATGTCAGAGCACTTTCAGGACAGAGGTAGTTTAAGGGAGATGCCAGAAAACATGATGTAAGAACTATTGCTTAGCACTTGCACATAACCTATTCTTTCAACTTCCACTTTACTTGAGATAACATATTGACAGAGCTGGAAAGGAGCCAGCAGTAGGAACCAAGAAGTCTTTGGGGAGGTTGTCAAGGTGACTATTCACTCATTTATTACTAAGTAACTATCATGGTGCAAGAAGTATACAAGTTGCTAACATGCAGCAATGAGCAAAATAGATGGTGCCTATCTTCACAGAGTTTCAGACTACTGCTGTGTTACTTTTGAGAAAGAATACTATTGCTGCAGAACATCTTAAGGCCAAGAAAAGTGTCAGCTTAAGGCATCAAAAATCACAAGCTCCCTATGGCATGTGGCACAGAGAACTAGAGACATATGGTAGGTAAAAGGTTACTGGTAGAATGTTTCAAAAAGAGATAGATTTGCAGAAATATCAGTGATAAAACAGCCACATAATCACGTTGAATCTTACACTTCTTGATGAGAAGGAAGGTATGCCTCAATAAACAGGAACACAAAAAAGGGACGACCTAAGAGGATATAGACGGTACTAGAAGGTAAGCCTCTCCAGGGATTCAGCTAACAAAGAAACCCTCCCCACTAATATGAGGGACAAATGTGTTCAACAGATGGGCACAAAATGTCCTTAGTGTCAGTCAAAGGAATGACACACTGCTGAGCTCAAGTTCACACAAAGTCCATAATTAGAACTCAGAAGTCTGAAATCAGAATTCTGTAACAGTTTGAAAATTCCAACAGGATAGTTAGAAACTATCTCACAGCCACACAGAGCAGTCTGTGGTCTCATTTTACAAATGAATGAAATTTCACGGCCATCCCATGGTGTCAGCTGTCACCCAGTCTGCCACATTCTGCCTGACAGGCTGGGAAATGAGGTATGGAACAGCATATTCTGCTTTTTCCAATGAGCACTGGCTCTGGGGATCATCAGTTAGTCCTGGAACATTGCCAAGTGTTCCCAGAGGGGCTTTCGGTATCCAATGTGTTTTTGGAAGGAAAAGTTCTATACAAATTGTGGAGAAAGTATCTTGTTTTATTTATGTGACATATACTGTAAGATCATCTGAGTTGTCCACGGTGCTAACAAGCCCTGTCCTCTGTCCAGGTGATCTATACAGGTGTATCCTTCACAGTCCTTTGGAATATCTGCAAATTCTAAAGTAAATTAACTCTGTGAAAAAATTAAATAATATGTATGATATATATGCATATATATATATATATATATATATCATATATATGCACATATATATAATATGACAAAAAAAGGAGAAGAAAGCTTATATTAAAATGAAAGTCAGGGTACAGTTGAAAGGCATTAAATTTTGGGGCCATTTCTCTGAGCTGCAGTACCAGCCTCAAAGAGGGGACTATAGGGATGTGCTCCAAAAATATGTACTCACACAGAGGGAAAAACAGATTTGTGCTACACCTGCCAAGCAGACAGAGCAGGTCCTATCACCTTAGTCAGGAGAGACTGTGTTTGGAAATTGGTCTGTTTTCTTGGATTGGGAGCAGTCTAAAGGACAATGTTTAGTAGGCACAGAATGAATAAACATCTATTGAATGGATAATGTTTCCAAGAGCAATTGAACACAGGAGTCTTGCATCTCGTCTGTTGGCTTAATAAGACTGAATAGCATTGAATGGCTGCTGAACAGTAAAATTCTGTCTAGGAGTCAGGAAGGGCTTCCCAAAGAAAGTGACCTGAAAGATAAAGAAAAGCACCCAAGTGAAGAGTGGGGGAAATAACTTTCTAGGTTAAGGGGATATTATATATGAAGACCTGGTACCTGTGGCTGGAGTAGGGCAAGTGAGAGGGAGTCATAAAGTGAGGCTGGAGAGCAAGTCAGTTGGCCAAGACCAAAGATGAGGGCCTGGGAAATCCATTCTGACAATGGTGGGAGGGATTGCAGTCCCATGGCAAAGGATATGGATACAGAGAGGAGAAAGATTGAGGTCAATAATTCAATCTGTCACCAAAATCCACCACTACCCTATTTTTTCAAATTTTTTGAAAAATAATGCTAAAAGGAGATTTTTAAATTGATTTAAAATAACTACAGATTTAATAATATAAAAACAAAGGTGACTTTAGCTCTTCCTCTGCAGCACTAAGTACTAAAATAAATGGAAACATAAGTAGTAGGCTGAAAAATGCCACCTCAAAAATATTCAGGTCCTTGTCAGAGCTGAGCTGAGCAGTAGGTATTAGAGTAGCTGATTAAGACAAGTCAAAATGAAAGGGACAGTCAAGCCTTCAGTCACTTATTGTGACAGTATAAGCAAGAGGCTAACATGAAGAAAATGTCAACTCCTCCTGTTACATTTTTCCCCACAGCACGGTGCCCAAATGAGTCAGGTGGATCAGCACATACATGGGGACCCGAATCACTGCTGAGGGAGCCCTGAACAAAAGGCTTTGCAGTTTTATAGATGGGGAGAGGGGAGTGGAAGGGAGAGGAGGAAGTGTTGGGAGTGGAAAAGTACTGGGTCAGAGTCAAGAAAAGGACCTTCAATGCTTCTCCCCAATTCTCTCAATAAGGAGGTTTCCGCAAAGGCCCCTGAGAAAAGCCTCTGGAGAAGGCTCCAATAAAGAGGCCTCCAAACAGAGGCACCTAAGGTAGAAATGCAGCTGTGTGAAAGAGCTGGCCAACCAGGGCCCCTGGGTCTTTGGCTGCAACTCCCTTCGGAGACTGCAATGCTTTTTCTGTGCTCCAAGCTTCCCCTCCCCACTCTCCAGCCTTCAGTCCTGCTAGGTAAAAAGCCTTTGTAATTGTCTATGGTTGGGTTGGATCTAAACTATCACATACAGGATTTTAGCCAGGACCCAGACTCTTCAATCCTAATCCCCAGACCCTGTAAATATGTTACTTTATAAGGTTAAAGAGTCTTTGCAAATATAATTAAGTTAAGGGTCTTGAGGAGATTATCCTACATTTATTCAGGTGGGCCCAATGTAATTATGAGGATCTTTATAAGAGGGAGGCATATGGATGAGAGAGAGAGATCTAAGAATGGAAACAGAAGTCAGAGAGAAGAGAAGATGCTATGGTAGTGGCTTTGAAAATAGTTGAAGGGGCCATGAGCCAAGGAATGAAGGCAGTTTTAAGAAGCTGGAAAAAGGCAAGCAAAGAATTCTCCATTAGAGCCTCCAGAAGGAACCAGCAGTGTTGACACCTTGATTTTAACCTGGAGAAACTGATCTTATATTTATGATCTCCAGAATTGTAATATAATAATCCATGTTGTTTTCAGCCATTAAGTTTGTGGTAATTTGTTACAGCAGCAAGAGGAAACTAATACTCATAATCTAAAGATACTTGAAGGGGAAAAAATTGTGGCTTAAACATGTTTTACCCAGGCAAATGGCTTTTAATGAACGAAAGAAATAGAAAAATACCATTGAAAAGTCAAGGGCTCAGTAAATATGTATATTTATATTGATTTTATTGACTAAATTTCTGTTTGGGTAATTTCAATGCATAACATCACTTCAATTTTATATTACTACTATCCTACTGGTGAAATTTTCATTTTAATCAGCTTTTTGGTTGGCATTAATATGTCTTCAAGTAAATTTTCAAAGAAAAGCAAGTAGATGTTATTTCTCAGTTTGTGTATATCTGAAAGGTGTTTTTATTGCCGTAGCACATGAACATTAGCTTGGCTTGCTTTAAATGATTAGGGCAAACCCTTTTGTACTCACGTATAGCTTTAAATGTTTTAAAGTTGAGCCAGTAAAGAACAAAACTTAATAAACTATACATTAAACTAAAGATTTTTATACAAGATGTGACAAAAGGCTAAAAATCAAAAATTCAGAAAAGCGTTAGAGTTACAGTTACTGTTAGGCAAACAATCAAATGGGCAGACTTCGGCATATCTCATTTTTAGAAGGGGAGATAAAACAAATAAGACTATTAGGAAAAATATAGGAAATGTAGCTAAATATCGAGACAAGAATAACATTAATAAAGAAGTATTTCTTACAATCATTATGTGAAAACTTTGTATTTTTGTTAAATGGACAATGTCTAGATAGAACTATAGTTGTCAAACTTTTTGTCTCAGGAATACTTCAAACTCTTAAAATTATTAAGGACCCCAAAATGCTTTTCTTTATGTGTATCATATCTACGAATATATACTGTATTAGAAATTAGAAGTAGGAAATGTTTAAAACACAAGAATATACAAACACACTTTCCGTTAGCTGTCAGACAGAGGACATCATCAGACATCTTTTACTCTCTGGAAAACTCCATACACTGAGAAGAGAATGAGAATAAAAAAGAAAATTGAGTCTTGATTTTATTATGAAAATAATTTTAATCTTCACGGTTCCCTAAAATCTATCTTGGACTATACTTTGAAAATAACTGTCCTAATATAAAATACCAAATTAAAATTGTCTAATAAAAATTGCCAACTGTAATTCAAAGGAAGTAAAAAAAATAAAACAGAAGAAACTAATAACCAAGGAAGGACTTGAAAATATTATTAAAAGCTTATGTACAAATATGAGGAAGCCCTGGTGGCATAGTGGTTAAGAGCTACAGCTGCTAACCACAAAGGTCAGCAGTTCAAATCCAACAGACACTCCTTGGAAACCCTATGGGGCTGTTCTACTCTGTCCTATAGGGTCACTTTGAGTTGGAATCGACTTGACAGCAATGGGTTTTTTTCTTTTCTTTTCTTTTTTTTTTTTGGTACAAATAAGATTTCAAGATGAGATGGCAAAACAATGGGTTAATTCAAATATTCAGGAAATGAGAAACATGCTAATAAAAGTTTGCTATAAAATCCTGAACGACAGCACACAAAGAAACTAAAACCAATCTTACGAATGAAATAAGTGCAAAAATACTAACTAAAATACTAGTAAGCTCAGAGACATTAATAGTTAACAGTAGAGGAGAGGCTTGGTCTTAGCCAGGTCTCTCCCACATCAGGGCCCTTGCTCTTTCTACCATAGCACTGGGCCTTCCTGAAGCAATTTTCCCATAAACCCCTCTGCCTTTTAGAGAGCTTGTGATTCTGCTGAATATTTTGCTTTATCCTTCCTCTGCCTGTTTTAACCATTTAAAGAGCTTGTAAATCTCTAACCCCTGTAAATATTTTCCTATTTTAAAGTGAAAGCAGAGAACAAAATTTCTGCACTGATAAAATACCTGAATGCTACGTAAATACTTAATGAATGTACGCTACTAATTTCCTATTTATATAGCTGTAAGTTTACATGCTGTTCTTAAAAACTGAATAAGAATTTAAGAGCATATTAAATTATTCACTCACACAAGCAAGAATTGTTTCTCCAAGAAATGCAAAGAGATTTAGTCCTCATTTTGTTAACATCATTAATATGTAGCATATTATATTAAGAAAGCCAATTTTAAAACTATGATTATTTTAAAAGATGCCAGAAAAAATTGGACAATATTCAGTAGTCACTACTGATTTTTAAAGAAAACTAAGAATAGAAGAATCTTCTTCAACATAATAAATAATACCGAACTTAAGACAATGCTGTTGTTGTTAGGTGCATTCGAGTCAGTCCCAACTCATGCTAACACTATGCACAACAGAACAAAACACTGCCCAGTCCTGCATCATCCTCACAGTCATTGTTATACTTGAGCCCGTTGTTGCAGCCACTGTGTCAATCCATCTCATTGAGAGTCTTCTTTTTTGTTGACCCCCTACTTTACCAAGCATGACATCCTTCTCCAGGGACTGAACCCTCCAGATAACATGTCCAAAGCACATGAGACGAAGTCTCACCATCCTTGCTTCTAAGGAGCATTCTGGCTGCACTTCCTCCAAGACAGATTTGTTCCTTCCTCCGGCAGCCCATGGTATGTTCAATATTCTTCACCAACACCAAAATTCAAAGGCATCAAGTCTTCTTCAGTCTTCTTCCTTATTCATTGTCCAGATTTCACGTGCATATGAAGTGATTGAAAATAACATGGCTTGGGTTATGTGCACCTTAGTCCTCAAAGTAACATCTTTGCTTTTTAACACTTCAAAGAGATCTTTTGCAGCAGATTTGCCCAATGCACTATGTCATTTGATTTCTTAACTGCTGTTTCCATGGGCATTGATTGTGGATCCAAGTAAAATGAAATCCCTGACAACTTCAATATTTTCTCTGTTTATCATGATGTTGCTTACTGGTCCAGTTGTGAGGATTTTTATTTTATGTTGAGGTGCTATCCATACTGAAGACTGTAGTCTTGATCTTCACTAGTAAGTGCTTCAAGTTCTCCTCACTGTCAGCAAGGTTGTGTTATCTGCATATTGCGGGTTGTTAATGAGCCTTTCTTCAATTCTGATGCCCCGTTCTTCTTCATGTAGTCAGTCTTCTCAGATTATTTGCTTAGCATACAGATCTGATAAGTATGGTAAAAAGATACAACCCTGACAAAAAAACCTTTCCTGATTTTTAACTACACACTATTCCCTTATTCTGTTCAAACAGCTGCCTCTTGGCCTATGTACATGTTCCACATGAGCACAATTAACTTTTCTGGAATTCACATTCTTCTCAGTGTTATCCATAATTTGTTATGTTCCACACAGTCAAATGCCTTTTCATAGTCAATAAAACACAGGTAAATATCTTCCTGGTATTCTCTGCTTTTAGCCAAGATCCATCTGACATCAGCAATGATATCCCTTGTTCCAAGTCCTCTTCTGAATCTGGCTTCAATTTCTGACAGTTCCCTCTCGATGTACTGTTGTAACCACTTTTGAATGAACTTCCACAAAATTTTAACTTGTGTGTGATATTAATATTGTTCTATAATTTCCACATTCTGTTGGATCACCTTTCTTTGGAATGGGCACAAATATGGATCTCTTCCAGTCAGCTGGCCAGGCAGCTGTCTTCCAAATTTCTTGGAATAGGCGACTGAGCACCTCCAGCCCTGCATGTTTGTTGAAACATCTCAGTTGGTATTCTGTCAATTCCTGGAGCCTTCAGTGCAGCTTGGACTTCTTTCAATACCATCAGTTCTTGATCATATGCTACCTCCTGAAATAATTGAACATCAACTAATTCTTTTAGGTACAATTACTCTGTGTATTCCTTCTATCTGCTTTTGATGCTTCCTGTGTCTTTTAATACTTTCCCTGTAGAATCCTTCAGTACTGCAACTGAAGGCTTGAAGTTTTACTTCAGTTCCTTCAGCTTGAGAAATGCCAAGCGTGTTCTTCTCTTTTAGTTTTCTAACTCCAGGTCTTTATAATACTTTATTTTGTCTTCTCAAGGAACCCTTTGAAATCATCTTTTCAGCTCTTTTACGTGATCATTTCTTCCATTAGCTTTAGCTACTCTACATTCAAGACCAAGTTTCAGTCTCTTCTGACATCCATCTCTTTTCTTTCTTCCTTGTCTTTTTAGTGATCTATTGCTTTCTTCGTGTGTGATGTCCTTAATGTCATCCCACAACTTGTCTTGTCTTCAGTCATTAGTGTTCCATGTGTCAACTCTATTATTGAGATGGTCTCCTAATTCAGGTGGGATATACTCAAGATTGTATTTTTTGGCCCTTGTGGCCTTGCTCTAATTTTGTTTAGCTTCAACTTGAACTTGCATGTAAGCAATTGATGGCCTGTTCCACAGTTGGCCCGGGCCTTGTTCTGACTGATGATACTAAGCTTCTCCATTGTCTGTTTCCACAGATGTAGTTGATTTGATTCCTGTGTTCTCCATCTGGTGAGGTCCAAGTTTATAGTCACCATTTATGTTGCTGAAAAAAGGTATTTGCAATTAAGAAGTCATTGGTCTTCACTAAATAGGCAATAGATAAGTGGTAACTTAGGTGAAGGGTAAGACAGTACACAAAGGTGGGGAAGCCAGCACAGCTTGTACAAGGCAAGGTCACGGAAGCTCCACAGACACATCCAAACTACCTGAGGGACAGAATTACTGGGCTGAGGGCTGTGAGGACAATGGTCTTGGGGAATATCTAGCTCAATTGGCATAACATAGTTTATAAAGAAAATATTCTACATTCTACTTCGGTGAGTGGCGTCTGGGGTCTTAAAAGCCTGTGAGCAGCCATCTAAGATACTCCACTGGTCTTACCCCTTTGGGAGCAAGGAAGAATAAAGAAAACTAAAGACACAAGGGAAACATTAGACCAAAGGACTAATGGACCACATCTACCACAGCTTCCACCAGACTGAGTCCAGTACAACTAGATGATGCCCAGCTACCACCACTGACTGCTCTGACAGGGATCACAATAGAGGGTCCCAGACAGAGCTGGAGAAAAATATAGAACAAAATTCTAACTCACAAAAAAAGACCAGACTTACTGGCCTGACAGAGACTGGAGAAACCCCTAGAGCATGGCCCTCGGACACCCTTTTAGCTCAGTAAAGAAGTCACCCCAAGGTTCACCCTTAAGCCAAAGATTAGACAGTCCTATAAAACAAAATGAGACTAAAGGGGAACAACAGCCCAGGGGCAAGGACTAGAAGGCAGAAGGGGACAGGAAAGCTGATAATAAGGAATCCAAAGTCGAGAAGGGAGAGTTGACATGTCATGGGGTTGTTAGCCAATGTCATAAAACAATATGTGTACTAACTATTTAATGAGAAATTAGTTTGTTCTGTGAACATTCATCTTAAGTACAATTAGAAAAAAAAAAAGTTTTTGGTCTTGCAAAATTCCATCATGCAATCTCTGGCGTTGTTTCTATCACCAAGGCTATATTTTCCAACTATTGATCCTTCTTTGTTTCCAACTTTCGTATTCCAGTCAGCAGTAATTAGAATGCATCTTGACTGCATGTTTGATCAATTTTAGACTGCAGAAGTTGGTAAAAGTCTTCAATTTCTTCATCTTTGGCCTTAATGGTTGGTGAGTAAATTTGAATAATAGTCATATTAACTGGTCTTCCTTGTAGGCATATGGATATTATCCCATCCCTGATGGCGTCGTACTTCAGGATAGATCTTAAAATATTCTTTTGATGATGGATTCGGTGTCATTTCTCTTTGTCATTTCCAGCATAGTAGACCATATGATTGTCTGATTCAAAATGGACAATACTAGTCCATTTCAGCTCACTAATATCTAGGATATCGATCTTTATGGGTTCCATTCATTTTTGACGACTTCCAATTTTCCTTGATTAATACTTCATATATTCCACATTCTGATTATTAATGGATATTTGCAGCTGTTTTTTTCTCATTTTGAGTCGTGCCACCTCAGCAACTGAAGGTCCTGAAAGTTGACTCCATCTATGTCATTAAGGTCAACTCTACTTTGAGTAAGCAGCTCTTCCCTTGTCATATTTTGAGTGCCTTCCAATCTGAGTGGCTCATCTTCCAGCACTATACCAATGTTCTGCTGCTATTCATAAGGTTTTCAGTGGCTTATTTTTTTTCAAAAGTAGACCTCCAAGTCCTTTTTACTACTCTGTCTTAGTCTGGAAGCTCTGCTGAAACCTGTCCACCAAGGGTGACCCTGATGGTATTTGAAATATTGGTAACATAGTTTCCAGCATCACAACAACACACAAGCCACCACATGACAACAAACTAACAGATGAGTGGTGAACTTAAGCCAATGGACAACATAATACTGGATAGTTAAACACTTTAGTGACTTTTATTGAAATAAAAAAACAGATGACTAAACCTAGAATCATCATTATTATTTACATTGTTCTGAGAGTTATTAGAAGGAAATAGGACATGAAGCAAAAATAAAATTATTTTGGTTTCAAATATATACAATAGAAGAAAATTAACTTAGAATTAATTTTAAAATTTGGTGGTTTGGATGCAAACTGAATCATTAATTGAAAAAATTATGTATTTTACTGCATAAAATTTTTTAAAAATCTTATTCAGAAGACAAAATATAGAAAGGCAAACTCCGAAGTTTGAAAATATGTATAAAAGTCTCTTACAAATCAATAAGAAAATGGTTATGTGGTGTATTAGTTGTCGATTGATGCATAATAAATTACCCCAAAACTTAGTGACTTAAAGTCAGGAATTCATGAAGGGTTTGTCTGGACAGTTTGGTTTGTGGTCTATCATGAGGTTGCAATTGAATGCTGCAGTCATCTGAAGGCTTGGTTGTGGCTGGAGGATCCACATCAAAGCTGGTTCACTCACATGTTGCTGGCTGTTGGTGGGAGGCCTCCACATGAACTTTTCCACAGGAATTGCTTGTACATCCTCATGACCTGATGGATGGCTGCCACCAGAGCAAGGGATTGAAGAGACCAAGCCAGAAGCTGCAATGCCTTTTATGACCTTCTCTTGGATGTCTCATTCTGTCACTTCCACCACTTTCTACTAGTCACACAGACCAATCTTGATTTAATATGAAAGGGGCTTCACAAAAGTACAATGAATACCAGAAGGAGAGGACAATTGGGGCCATCTTGGAGGTTGACTACCACCCATGCCAATAGAAAAAGATAGCCAAAGATACTAGTGATCAATTCATAGAAGAAAAAATACAAATAGCCAATTAATACTTGAAAAAAATTCAACCTTACTGTATTCAAAGAGATAAAAAGTAGTCAAGACATCAGATTCTGGCATACACTCACTTAAAATAGGTAATACAAAGTTAAAATTCTTGTTAAAAAATTAACTTATACAGTGAAAACTAAGTCCCCAATCAACTACCCCACTACCCCAAATTTCCTTCCACAGAAGCAACCTGTGCTACCAACTCCGTTTGCCTTCCATAAAGATTCTTTGCATATATGAGCAAATATGTGTATAGATGGGTGAGTGTGTTTTCATAATTAATACCTTATTGTAGATGCTGTTCTTTCCTAGCTATTTTTTACCTAGTACTATATCTTGCAGTACATTTGATATCAGTGCACGTAAAGATGCCTCATTATTTAATTACTGTATGGACATTGCAGTGGATATTGTGGTTGCTTCACAGTGTCCCTCCATTTTCTCACCTCCTTTGTGTCACTGCACTAACATATAGGTGAGATTGATCCCACCTGTGGCTCCAGGAGTAGGCCTTGACTTCTGGAGATCAATCAGCATGTGCTGTCCCTGGTTAACAGGGATGGTTTCAGGGTGTGCAAGTGGTCCATATTGGTCCAGTCAGAATGAAGCCCATGTGTTTTGATGACTTAGGGAGTTGCTCCTTTTCCTGATGAGTTGAAGAAGCACTGAACATCTTGCAATCAAAAGTAGAGCCAGTCCTATGTTGTAGCAGAAACTATGGAAGGGAGACCAGAGGAAAGGAAAAAAACTAGGTCTTTGAGGATGGTGTGAGTCAAAGTGTTAAGGCCACCCTATAGTCCACTCCGTGGGTGGTGCAAATGGTTAACACACTCAGCTGCTAAATGAAAGGTTGGAGGTTCAAGTCCACCCAGAGGCACCTGGGAATAAAGGCCTGGAAATCTGCTTCTGAAAAATCAGCCATTGAAAATCCTGTGGAGCGCAGTTCTACTCTGACACACATGGGGTCACCTTGAGCAGAAATCTACTCAACTGCAACGGTTTTTTGTTTTTGTTTTTTTAAGTCCATTCTGTCACTACACATTCAAGTTATCAATTTTTTTTTTAATAATTTAAGCCAATTTGAGTTAGGTTTCTACTATGTCCAACTTAAAGAGTTTAACTGATCCAGTAGTCTATAGTATGGCTATACCACATTTATATAACCCATCTACTTTAGTTGGATGGTTGGCTTGCTTACAGTCTTTTGCTATTATAAACAAGGTGATCATGAATATTTTTCAATACAGGACTTTAAGACCAAGTATGAATACATCTTGAGAAATAATTCCTAGAAATTAAATTTCTATCGAAAGGTAAGTGGTTTTAAATTTTAGTAGAAATTTCCAAACTTCCTTCCATAAGGGTTATATCCATTTTTTAAAAAAAAATTTTACTGTGCTTTTGGTGAAAGTTTACAGCATGAATTAGTTTCTCATTCAAAAATTTATACACAAATTGTTCTGTAACCTTGGTAGCAAATCCCGCAACGTGTCAGCACTCTCCCCCTTTCAACCCCTGGTTCGCCATGTCCATTTGTCCAGTTTTCCTGTCCCTTCCCGGCTTGTTGTCTTGCTTTTGGGCAGGAGTTGCCCATTTGGTCTTGAATATTTGATTGAACTAACATGTTTCTCACGTGTGTTGTTTGTTTCATAGGCCTGTCTAATCTTTGGCCGAAAAGTGGGTTTTGGGAGTGACTTCATTTCTGAGTTAGCAGGTTGTCCAAGGGTCATAGTCTCGGGGGTTCCTCCAGTTTCTGTCAGACCAGTAGGTCTGTTTTTTTTGTTTTGTTTTGTTTTTTGTGAATTTGAATTTTGTTCTACACTTTTCTCTCACTCTGTCCAGAACCCTCTATTGCATAGCAATTTTATATATATTAATAATATGTGAGAATATCTGTTTTCCCAAGCACTCATTAACCCAGGGTTAGCAAAGTTTTTGATCATCAAAGGTTTTGTTTCAAAGAACAATATTTAATACTGGTAAGGTTATAATAGAGTAGGCACCCTTGTATACTTGTTACCCAAAAACCAAACCAAACCCATTGCTATAGAGTCGATTCTGACTCAGAGAATCTATAACACAGAGTAGAACTACCCCATAGGGTTTCCAAAGGGTGGCTGGTGGATTCAAACCACTGAACTTTTTGGTTAGCAACCCTAGCTCTCAACCACTATGCCACCAGAGTTTCCTGTATACCTGTTAGTAGCATTTAATTACCTACAATCATCTGGAAAGCAATTAGTCAATATGAGTCAAAAGAGCTAAAATGTTTAATTTTGTCTGATCCACTAATTCTGCTTTGGGGATTCTATCATGAGGAAAATTTCAGAGATGTGGGTAGTTATTTATACAAAAGAGAACATGGAATCATTATTTAAAAGAAAATTGTGATGGTTAAGATTGTGTGTCAACTTGTCTGGGCCATGATTCTCAGTAGTTGGGCAGTCGTGTGATGTTGTGATCACTTCCATGTTGAGATATAATACAATGTGATCACTCCCATGATGGGATCTGCTGTGAGGAGGCAATCAGTTGAAAGGGAATTTCCTTGGGCATGTGGCCTGCACTGAATACAAGTGGACTTTCTGGCAAGGCTCGTGGGCTTTTTCTCACTCTGGATCCTGCAGCTTGCTCCTGTTCGTCCGACCTCTAGTTCTTGGGACTTGAGCTAGCAGTTTGCTTGTGGTCTTGCCTGTGGATCTTGGGATTCATTGATCTTCACAGCCTGTGAGCAACAGCCTTGCCCTCTGACCTGCCAATCCTGGGGTCACCTGCCCCTTCGGCTACAAGAATCAGGAGAAACCACTAACTTGACCCACGGACTTGGGACATTCCAGCCTCTACAACCGCATGAGCCATTTCCTTGATATAAATCTCTCATGTGTCTTTACACACTTCACTGGTTTTGCTTCTCTAGAGAACCCAGCCTAAGACAAAAATACGGGAAACAAGAAAAAAGAAAGGCAAAATAGATTATGGCTTACCTATAGGATGGATATTATTCAGCCATTCAATATCTTATTTTTGAGATACACTTAATAATAGTAAAATATTCTCATGATATAACATTAAGTTAAACAAGCACACATTTAAAGTAACATTCTAATTTTCAAAATGTACATACACATTGCTACATATACATATGTATATGCATTCCTGTATATTTGATATATATTTAAATAAAATAATATTTTTATTTCTATATATGCATATAAATGTCAGAAGGATTTATGTACCAAAATGTTAATTCTGTGTTTTTTCCTTTTCTTGGTAGGTTTATCAGTGATTGATTCTTAATTTCTTAATAATCTTCTAGGTTTATAAAATTTTGTACAATGAATATATGTTATTTTATAATGAAAAATGTTACCTTCTTTTATCATTCCTTGGCTTTAGCTTGACAAAGGGTTTGAATTCTAATTAATTTGAGGAAGCAAAGATGACTTCTGGTTCATGAAACTTTCAACGTGAATGAAAAATGAGTACTTTCCATAACATTTCTGAAATGCTGATCTGCCTACTTTAGATACTCAATTTATTAAGTTGTAAGGCCATTAAAATATTTATTACATATTTCAAATACTGCTAAATGCACATTCAGGAATCTTTTGATTTAATGTAACCTGGCAATATGAAACTTCAAAGCACAGCACAAATATGAGGGGAAGTTAACATGCAAGATGCAGAGTCATGTCAATAAATAGTTCAAAATTTAATGGATTCACTTGTTTCCATTCTTTTATTACTAGTTGTATTTTGTACCAAGCACTTTGCTACGTAACAATGATATAATGGTAAGCAAACAGATAGCTTTTCTTGCAGTGGGGAAATAGACCTTTACAAGCAATCATACAAATAAATGCAAATTGTGGCTGTGATAAATGTTACTAAAGGGGAAACAGCATAAGTGAGGTGATTGAAAGTATAGACTCTGGAATAAGATGCCTGGGATCAATCCTGGCTACCACTTACTAGCTGTGTGACCTTAGCCCTTTCCTGACCCATGGGACACAGTGTATCCCAACCATTTTTTATGTCTCTGGAGTTCTTTGGGAACAAGTTAGCCCAATTTTAACATGCTTAGTCTCAAGGTAGGTGTCTTTTGAAATGCGTGAAATTCAAGAACCCTGAATTGGATCCTCACTTTTATGTAGGTTGAGCATTGTCTTAGGTGATGTCTCCTGGATGTGTGAATTTTCTAAACTTTTGACATAGTAAGGAGCTTTATTTCTGTGAGATAAGGCTCCTTACTATGTTTCCCAGTTACTACGTTCTTGTGAGAATGTACTTATCCTGAGAATAAGCTATTCTTAGTCTTCATTCAGTCTAACTGGCCATTTTCTCCTTGATACCATTCATTGTTTCCAGGTGTTACTGGCTCCCTGCATTTCTAGCTTCTGAACAGTAAATAATGCCTTTGCAATAAGGAATAATGCATTGCAGTGGTACTTTTCAAGAGACTTGAACTCCTATAAGTTATTCTTACCCCACATTCAATCTTAGGACCCAGTCATTACTTCCACGTGTAGCAGGTGGAATGCACTGCATGACCAGTTCTGCAATATTCCAAGGCAGCTGTTTCTGCTTCTTGGCTGTTAGTACTGCCTTTGTAATAATGAAGAATACATAGTAGTAGTAATTTTCCTGAGATTCAAATTGGTTTAGTTTTATTTATTTGGCCTGTAAGTACTGCTTTTTGCAATAATGAAGAATGCATTGTAGTGGCAATTTTCCTGAGATTAAAAAACCCTTGGCTTTATTTATTTGGGCTGTAAGTACTGCTTTTACAATAAGGAAGAATGCATTGTACCAGGCTTTGAAAAGTTTCATGAAAAATAATAAAAAGGCTAAGAAGAAGGAGACCAGAATAAAATATATGTGCAGTCATTGCCAGGTGCCTTCAGGTTTTACCTCATGTTTTGCAAATTTTCAAGAAATAAAATTTAAAAAATTAAAAAGTCTTATTCTTGACATATATTGCCAGCATTCAGTACATCAAGGATCCTCTGGGACATAACGTGATCCCACATAATGAGTATCAAACCCATAACCCATTAAAAGAATTCTGAATTGGTCCTTCCTTTAATCAGCATGCCTACCATTAGTGAAAACACATAATATCAACAAAAAATGCAAAGCAGAAAATAATCGGGTCTTGAAAGAGTTAGGCAAGCTCTGCCCTCCAATTACTCATATGTGAAAATGGAAATTTAAAAAGTCTCTATTTCATTTTGTTGTTTTGAGGATTAGTTGAGTTAATATCATAGTGCTTATAATGGTGTCCAACATAAAGTAATCACTAATTAAATATCTTTAAGTAAATAAATGAAATAATGCATATGTATTGATAGCATTTAATAGGAGATGTGACTCAGGTGTCAAAGAAGGCTTCCTTTTGGAACAGGTGATTGAGTGGTAGGAGTTACTACATAAAGGGCATAGAGTGACGGAGTTGTGTCTCATCAAGGCAGAACATGAAAAAAAGTGAGGACAGACTGTGCAAGCCTATCTGGTCACATTAAATATCTGGCATTTCATCTTATTAAAGTGTTTTATACAAGGGATGACTTGATCATATTTGCATTTTGAAAAAAAAATCACTCTGGCTGCAGTGTAGAGACAGAAAGAGTACAACTGAGGATATGGGAGCATCTGTTAGGAAGCTATTGCATTAACCAAGTTGAGTGATCAGGTAGCTTGACCAAGGGCAGAGGTAGTAGAGAAGGTAAAGGTATATATTTGAAAAGACTTGGGAAGAAAAATAAAGCAGATCAGATATTGGGATTGAGGGAGGGGAAAATGTCAAGATTAGCTCCACAATCTCTGATGCCACTGAGGCAGGGACCACTGGGGGAAAATACTAGATCTGGCAGGAAGAGCTTGATTGTGGACCTATATAGGTTGATTTTGAGGTGACATTGAATCATCCAAGTAAAGATGTCAAGTAGGCTATTGGTTATATAGATCTGCAGCTTAAGGGGATTGTAAGGTTGGAATACATTATCAAATGCTATTGGGAGGCCAAGTAAAATTGACTGAAAAATGTCCATATTTAGGAGCATGGAGGTCATTGTTGAACTTAGAAAGACACTTTCTTTTTTCTTTAAATGATAGATATTGAAGGCAAACTGGGAAAAAAATTGATTAATGAAAGGGAGGAGAAGGAAAGATAACCAGTGTAGACAATTCTTTCAAGAAAGCAGGCAAAAAAGTACAAAAACTAGAGGAGAATTTGGGGTGAAGAGATGATTGCTTTTGTTTGTTTCAGTGGAGACTTTCAACATGCTAACAACTGATGAGGAAGTTAGTTCCAGAGTTGAAAGGAAGATGTTGAATGTTCAAGGCAAAGAAAGTATAATCAATAGCACGAGATTTCTGAGCAGGCAAGTAAGTGAACTGACCTTAAAGAGAGGAAGGAGAAGACCTCTGCTGAGATGAGATCAAGAGAGAGGGAGGATAGAGTGGGTCTAGATGTGGGCCTCTAGTGTATTCCCCACCTCTTACTCAGCCTGCCTGATCTGCATGATGTCTTCAATATAATAGAACATGCTGTGGGATATTCAAACCATCCACATCTCTTTATACCCTATTATGAGAGAGAGAGAGAGGGTGAGCTAACACAGCCCTAGGATAAAACTGTTGAGTACTTTTGCCCATTCTGTGTAAATATGAACTGCTTTTGACTTTATCACAATAGAAAAAAATGCATTCACCAAATTAATGACCCCATATCATGTAGCTGAGGCCTTATAACTCTCTTGTATCAATAGCAGAATGTCTGGCACAACAGGTGCAATTAGGGCTACTTCTTGGTTGAGCTCACAGCAGTCTACAGTCATTCTCCAGGATCTATTAGGATCTAAAGGGGTCAGATGGGCAAGTTAAAAGGAGATAGTGATATGATAGAGGCCATTACCCCGCTAATCTCTGCTATACCCTCACTCCACCCCTCAAAGAAATTTGTTAGCCTGTGTGTTGGGGCTGGGGAGTTTCAAAGATATCTGTTTGGCCTTCGCCACTATACTGTTACTTACCCAACAGACTAAAGACCCAATGAAGAGATTAACTCTAGCTGCCAAGTATGTATATCTCAATTATGCATTCAGGGAATTGGGAAATGACCTGTGGGTAGACCCATGGACTAAGTGGACCCACTGAAAACTGGATTTTAGTCAACACTTCATGGATTATGTAACTCCGATAAACCACCACTCTGACAGGAGGGCCATGATGATACTTTGGTTCTCCAAGTACCAAGTTCAGCTCATATCTGTGTCTAATAGTCCTCAAAATGCCTGGGTATTTCCCTCTCCCCAGTCATCTGAATAAATGACATATGTACTTTTGGGAGAGGACTGAGGAATCATTACAAAATACATTGGCTACATTGTTGCAGTGTCCCGCCTCCTAAGAATAAAGCCACCTCTTCGGTCAGTGGGATTCAAATCTGAAAATTGGCTCAGTTGTGAACTAAGCAAGGAATTATGACTTTTTATTAGGGTGGCTGCCCTCAGTCTCCTGTTCTTCCTTCTTGCCTTCTTCTGACTGTAGATGTAAAATGACACATCTATTTTTGCTCCAAAGGACATCATGCTGTATTAGACTTCTCTACACATTTTTCAAATGTGCTCAAAGTTTTTTAAAATGTGAAACATAAACCTGCTATATGATCTAGCTATGGCACTCCTAACCAAATAAAAGCACATACCCTTACCAAGACTGGTACATGAGAGCTCATAGCAGCTTTATTTGTAATAGCCAAAAACTAAAAACAACCTAAATTACCATCAACTTGTGAATGGATAAGCAAATTGTGGCATATTCATACTCAGCAATAAAAAGGAATATTAATACATGAAACATCATGATCGAATCTCGAAAACATTATGCAAAGTGAAGGCAGCCAAACACAAAAGACTATATACTGTATGACTCCATTTGTATGAAATTCTAGAAGAGACAAAATTATGGTTACAAAAAGAAGATCCATAATCAACTGAGGCTGGGGATTGGGGAAGGGAATAGATTTCAAAGGGGAATGAGAAAACTTTTTATAGTAATAACAATATTCTATATCTTGATTGTAGTATGATAACTGCATACAGTTATCAAAATTCATTGAACTAACACTTAAAATGGGTGGGTTTCACTGTATGTAAATTATACTTCAATAAAGCTGGAGAAGAAAGACACTATGCTAAGCACCGATGACATAAAAAGATATAAAGAGAACACCCCTGTTCTCAAACAATACACAACTGAGTGGGCAAGAGGAAAAGGCACACAAATATGTTTAATGAACACACCATGCTGAGCATGCGAAAAAGAAGTACAAAGTTCTCTGATAGTTAAAAGGAGGAACAGACACCTCCATTTGGGGAGCCCTTAAAGAACTTAGTGGAAGAGGTGGCAATTAAGTTCTGACAGATGAGTTAGATAGTTAAAGGGAGAAGAAATTCCAGAACTGTATTTGCAATTTACAAATATAAAAACTTTGGAAGAATGTTTAACTGGGTCATAAAGATCATGTTGGAGATTTATTTTACAATAAGAAAAATAAGATAATTTATTATAATTAGGCGGTTGTGTCCTCAGGAAAGTAGTTTTCCCAATACAATGCTAGATGTCCAACTATAAGCATTTACGGAATCAGCAGCTTATTAAAATTGGAGTTAGTGGGCATAGAACATTACTGAAAAGGAGAGACATAGAAAGCAGTAGTTTAAAGGGAAGATACAAGTGTGTTAGTTGGCAGAAAGAAAGAAGTAAATTGGAAATGGAGCGTTTGAAGATGTGAAATAAAGGGAATTAATAGTTATGAGCTAACCAAAAGGTTAGCAGTTTCAATCCACCAGCTGCTCCTTGGAAACAGCTCCACTCTACTTGGAAGCAGTTCTACTCTGTCCTATAGGGTTGCGATGAGTTGGAATGGACTGGACAGCAACAGGTTTGGTTTTTTTGTTTGTTTGTTTGTAAAGGGAGGGATAGCGAGCATAGGATAAACTATTGGCATTGAGAAGGAAACTGGACCTTCTTTCTGAATTATAGGAATTAAGGATATGATGACAAGTGAGAATATAGAAAACACATAAGGTGGGAAAAGCCTTAGGGAATATGAGTTGGGAAATTAGTTGGATGTTTTTCAGATAATATTACTCATTTTGGTGAAGATGAAAGAAAAAGACTGTGAATGGGTTTACAGGTCTGATGAGAGGAGAAAATCTTTGGAATGACAGCTATGACCCATAGCAGTTAGCTAGCAGGGTTTGCTGACAGCCCATCTAAGGTTATAAGGCATGAATTTTTAGAGCACCCAATCAGCATAACTTTCTCTAGTTATCCAGAAGCCAAGAACATAGAAAATTCAGGTTGTAGATCAAAACAAATGAGCAAATGAATGAATGAATGGCAAATATAATGGAAAGTTAAGGGTGTTAGGTACATAAAGCCGTTATTGAGATGGAGGACCACAAGGCAAAGATGAGCAGGAAAAAATAAATAAATCGAGTAAAAGGTTATGTCAGTCCATGATAAAATGGCAAATGACAAAATGATTCTGAATTAGTCAGCTGAGAAGGAAGGATGTAAGAAGATTGTGGACAAAAGAGAATAGCAGAAACTGGGATATAGGGTTACGGAAGTTCCTATGAAAAAATACAGTCCAGGCTGAGGTGCTAGACCTTAATTAAAAGTATTGCATGCAGTAAGGGTTTCAAAAAATACTTTTCAAATTTCTATCTGCCATTTGTTTACAGATCTCTGTATGAAATCCTAAGGTGATAATTAAAGCCTTTATAAGCATTAGCACATAGTAATTTCAGAATTCTTTGAGGAAATGTGAAGAAGCACTTTGTCTTTTGAACACTGTCTATTTTTGCAAGTGATTGTTATCGATGTGAAATTATAAAAAGAAAATTTCAGATGCCTTCTCTGTGTTGTTGGCAACAGTTTCAGGCCAAAAAAGGAGGAGGATGTGATTGGATTGTAGACTAGAACCTTTCTAAATGTGCCTCATGCTGTATTTATGATGATTGAATTAAATTTCTTTACCCCCAGGGTGTCAACTTGGGGAACCAACAAAAACGAAAGAAAAAGAAAAGAATGTTTTCTGCTAATGTTCTGCTTCTCTATAGATAAAATGAATTTTTAAGAGCTACATTATTTTGATGAAAACAATCAAAACTCTGGCAAGGCAGCAGGTGGTTATGGTTTTGAAACAGAAAAATAAACAAATTCTCATACACGGTGGTACAGTGTTTAAGTGCTCAGCTGCTAACCAAAAGGTTGGCAGTTGGAACCTACCAGCTGCTCTTTGGGAAAAAAAAAGTGGCAATCTGTTTCTGTAAAGATTACAGCCTTGGAAACCCTATGGGGCAGTTCTATTCTGTCCTATAGGATTGCTATGAGTCAGAATTGACTCGATGGCAGTGAGTCCCTCTGAATTTAGTCCAACTGAGTATCAATGTCTCTTGAGTATTGACGCCTATAAGTGACCTCTGAAATGCCTGGGTGGCACAGTTTGCAGTAGACTACTAACTTAAATGTTGATGGTTCAAATCCACCCAATGGCACCTACCATGGAAGAAAGTCCTGGAGATCTGCTTCTAGAAAGATTACAGCCAAGAAAATCATATGGAGCAGTTCTACTCTGTAACACATGGAGTTGCCATGAGTTGGAATTGACTCAAAGGCAACAGGTTTGGTTTTTGGTTTCTGAGATGCCATTCCAATGACTGCCTTTATCACTCTGTATCACATATTCAAAGTCCTAAATTTCACAATTGGAAAGAAAGTATCTTATCTCCTTTTACCCTATAAAAGACACACTCCTGAAAGCAACACTCATTGTGGGAGACCCAGTGGAAATATTGCAGTGAAAATAGAAGAAGCATTTGGTTGTACCAATTCCGTAGGAGCCATTGTACATCACCTGAGCAGCAGAAACATATCTGAGGTTTCCTCATAACAATCTGCCTGTTTTAGATGAATTACAGAATATCAAACTTGGCTAATTTGGTCACATCTCTATAGGTATGGCTTTAATTTGTGTTCTTTTACAATGGAAGATCTTTTCCCCCCTCTGTGTCTGGAATGCAGAGAAGAAATTTGTCTTCTCAATATGGTTTGGAATTTCAGCCAAATGCTTGATGGTCTGCTTTGATCAGGACACACCATTCTTGTAGAATACAATGTTGTGCCCCAGGGGGTGTCATTCACATTATATTCTATGTTGTGGAACACAGTAGCCCTGTCGGGAACAGATAGCAAATGAGTTTACCAGGTAAGTTTGCATGATCAAACGTTTGCCGTGAGGAATGGCTTGACTATTTATCAGGTCCGTAATAGTAAGAGCTAACACTTATGTAGTGCTGGCTTTTGCCAGGCACTCTTCTAACCCTATGGGAAAGATACCATTATTATCTCTTTTTACATATGAGGAAACTGAGGTAAAGAGATATGATGTACCTTGCCTGTGGTCCTAAAGCTAGTAAGTGGCAGAGCCAGGATTTGAAACCAGGTAGTCTAGCTCCAGAATCTGGGCTCTTCAGTTTGTCAGAGACCCTGATTTATCCCCCAAGAAAAAGGAGAATAACAAAAAGGCTTAGAGTTCATGAATTCTGCAATGCAAGAAATATTTGGTATAGTACTTGATTTATTATCTAGGCTATGTCTTTCAAAAGTAAGCCCTTGATATATTTTCTAGTAATTCTTAAAATATAAGAGAAGATAAATGGGCAGTGACATTTGAGAGAGCAAATTGAATTATGCAGCAATTATTCCTTTTCTGTTAATATGATAATGACATCAGATCTGCACAAAAGTGAAGAAACCACAAAGAGGGTGTGTGCTTACCACACCCTACTTTTTGTTTAGGAGCCCTGCTGGTTAAGCACTTGGCTGCTAACTAAAAGGTTGGCAGTTGGAACCCACCAGCCACTCTTCGGGAGAAAGATGTGGCAGTCTGCTTCCGTGAAGATTTCCAGCTTTGGAAACCCTATGGGGCCATTCTACTCTGTCCGATAGGGTGACCATGAGTCAGAATCAACTCAACAGCAATGGGTTTAGTTTTTTTTTTTTTTAATTTGTTTTGTTTTTGTTTATTTTGCATCTCTTTCTTTTAAATGGAGCACTTAGTAAAAGAAAAGTTAAGGGTTGCATTTTGCCACACATTAATTTACTTTTAACATAAAGAGAAACTTGAAATTAATAAACTAGGGGAAACACATGAAAATCTAAATTTATAAAGTGTAAACCAAATATCTTAAAAGGAAGACAATTGCTGAAACACTTATTTTTGTATTGATTTTATTCATGTGCTTCCTAGTAATGCTGTATCTGATTTTTTTTATGATAATGTCTAATTAAAGTAAAATTTCAGGAATACAAGAGAGAACTTCTAACAACATATTATATAGAATTTTTTAATATAATTTGGTTTGATCAAGCACAGAAACTCTTCTGCTTGAAGTTAAAGCATTACTGATTTAAATGTGCCAGGCAACTGCAGAATGTCGTTTTCCCCTGAGACATATCTTCTATGTGACAATGGTCATACATCATTCTCAGACCCTGACAGATAACATGATTGTGAAGATTTTACAATCCAACTGGTAAGATATGCCAAGGTTCACATTAGAAAAACTCTAGTAATTGGTAAAAGGCTTCTCAATGAAAAGGAACACCGTTGCACTTGAAAGATCTATTATTAAATATTAGGAGATAAAGGCATTTGGATGGAAATTGCTTGGCAAAGTCAAAAGTAGCAAACATAACTTTAGTCAGCTTGGCCCTGCTACCTCAAAATGGAAGTCTCAAACTTTTGTTTTCAGGTGACAAAAAGCCACGTGGGTTATCTCATTTGGGGAGAAAAAGAGGTTAAATGTAAGGATACTCAGTGGAGAAATAAAAGCTGCTGTGTAAGCCATTCTTTCCTTTTCCTTCTGTCTCTCCCTCTGTCCCTATTTCTTTCTGCAGGTTGTCTCTCTTTTACTCCTCCCACTTCTTTACATATCTTGTCTGCTTCCTTATAACTTCAGTTTGCTCATGACCTTGGCTAGTCACAGCCTTGTTCCATGGCATTCTTTGAAAAAAAAAAAAAAATCATTTGTGCTTTCAATTCAGAGTCCCAGGACAGGGAATGTGGTTGGTCCAACTCATTCATTTGTGTATATTCCTGGTTCATAAATATTTGGCCACTTTGGTCAACGGTCCAGCCCTTGACCATGTATTTGGAAAATGCGACACTTTGGGCCTTCAGTTGAGTCTATGAGAAGGATTTTTTTCCAGCAGAAATTGTTAGGAGTTGGTAGCTGATGTCCATATCTCTTATCAAGAACACACCTAGCTACTACTGCTAATAAAAATATCCTCAAACTGGTCTGTTCTATTTTTTAAGAGGTGCATGGTTATTTTCCGATTTCTAGGAAAGGGGAGGATTTCAAAGAATGGAAAATCAATTCTTTCTTCTAAAACTGGAACTAATGAAGTTCTTTTATGGGTCCCCCCACCCCCACCCATGTTCTCATACATTTCATAAGGGAATTGAAATACAGGAAGAATTTCACACTCAACATTGACCATCGTTCATCTGTTCTTGAATTATTTTGCTCTCATGAACATCAAGGAAGGTACTAAAACCTGGGATAAAGACAAAAGAGAAACATGCACAATATGATATCTGACGTTGTCCATGGCGGCCCCGTCAAATAAATCCAGCAAGGCCATGCAAACCAATGAAGATCTGCACTGGACACCACCACAGGTATTCATACTTATCCTCCAGAATGTTGTTAGTTGTTGTGGAATAGGCTCTGACTCATGGCAACCTTACGTGTAATAAAATACAGCACTGCCCCTCCTGCACCGTCTTCCTGATTGTTGGTATGTTTGAGTCCATTGTTGTGGCTACCTTGTCAATCCATCTCATTGAGGGATTTTCTCATTTCACTGACCCTCTACTTTACCAAACATGATGTCGTTTTCTAGAGACTGGTTTTTCCTAATGACATGTCCAAAGTAAGTGAGCTGAAGACTCACCATCTTCACTTCTAAGGAGCATTCTGGTTGTATTTTTTCTTCTAAAACTGATTTGTTCTTTCTTCTAGCAGTCCATGGTATATTCAATATTATTTGCCAACACCACAGTTCAAATCCTCTAGAATACAGGTTGGAAAACAACAACTTAAGGGCCAAATCCAATCCCACTTATTTTTGTATTTAACATTTTATTAGAATACAGCCACCCCATTTACTCATGGATTGTATATGACTGCTTTTGAGCTACAACAGTAGAGTAGTTGCAAAAGAGATAACATGGCCCGCAGTCAAAAACATTTAGTATCTAGCCCTTTAAGGAACTGTTCCAGACCCCTTCCTGTTTCTCTACTCCACTGTCCCACACGCTCACTCTCCTGATTTTTCTACTTCTATTTTGGCCCCTATTTGGTTCTTATTCTCTGCTTTAAATGGAAAACTTTAATTGGACAGCTAGTTTGAACTTGGTATTTTAGATTTGTCAGTCAACACCCTCCAGGGCACAACTTCTGCCTTGGCCTTCTTGCTTCCCACATAAGAACTGCAAATCAGGCCCCCCCGGCCGCTCCCTTAGCCACAGAATGGCACAGCTGACAGGAGAAATCACAGCACATTGTGCTTTCTGTTTACAAAAGACAAATGCCCACTCCTGACACCAATTAGCTTAACTGCTGGTAACCATGGAACAGTGAGCCCAGCCCTTCCAGCTCTGTGCCTGCAAAGACTTTCACCAGACCAGCTGTGGCTACTGCTTTCTCACCCAGAGACTGTACTGTGATTCCTCTGGGCTGCCCAGCTTCTCTTCTTAACGGGCTGTTGTTTCTTTATAGACACACAAAGCTCCAGGTTCCTGGGTCATTCAAGCAAATCAGACTATAGCCCTAGCCTGTCAAGGCACACAGAGTTCTGAAGCCCACCAGTTTGCAGTCAGGCTTCTTCCTGTGCAGGGAAACACGACAGTGCTTTCCATAAAACTAGAATGACTTGGAGGGGACTGGTAGCTGATCAAGCCCCTGAATTGTGCCAAAAGCTAGTAAGGAGCATCCTATCTCTTACAACACAATTCAAGGAAGTCCTCAGGAAGTGTTAAATGGTGAATTAGCAAGAGATTCTAAGCTTCCCTGTGTTTTATCCCCCTATTTTCTCCCCAGTTTTTTTCAACTGAGACTTTGATCCAAGGATAGAGATCCAGCTAAACACACACTAACATATGTTGAACATAAACTACATCCAGTTTCATCTATACCTAGTTGGCATCCAGAGAGAGCAGGATCTGATCATGCTGGGTGGTTATAAAGGTTGGTGACAGCTTATTCTATAGGTTCATGTACTCAGCATTGAAACTCTACCTGGAAGAAGAGGCAGATGAACTGAGCCCTGCCATGCAGGTGCACTACTTCTCAGCTCCTAGCCATGAAACTAAGATAGTGGTGCCGTGCTTCTAGAACAAGGTACTGACAGATTTTTGGATGTATTAGACAACTTAATGAACCAGACTCTGACCCAGGTCCCAATCTCCCACCTGTCCAAGGCCATCTCCTCTGAGTAAACTCTCAGCTCTGCCATTTAGGAGAGTCAGTCACCCACTGGGACCTCCTTCCATAGTCCCATATAGAGTAAAGCTAATAGCTTGGTACAATCTGTTACCTACTTCTCACACTTCCTCAAAGGCCTGTAACTATATTGCACTGGGAAACAGTTCTTCAACTAGTCACTCCTTAGGTGACCACATATACCAGGTATACCAGGTATAACACTCCACCTTCTAGGAGCTTTCAGACATGGAGTTGCAGCCTTGCCCTCAAATCACAAGGCAACCATGATATTTCGCAGTGCCCACATTTCAGCCAAGCAAGTGTTCTTCCCCTGAAAGCCTAAACTCAGGATGACCATGACCTCAAAGAGATTATCATCTGACTGTCCCCAACTGCTGCCCCTAATCAGCTCCACAGGCCATGAATATTCACAAATCCTAAACTTCCAGATTCCTTTAACCTCAGAAGGACTGTGGGAGGGAGGTGTCCTCCCATATACTTCCAGAAACATTTAATATCCTTCAGTGCTATGTGACCTGCAGGGTGTACCTAATGCCTTTCAGATATTAATGAAGAGACTCCTGAATTGTTTTCCTGGACAGGTGACAACACGACAGGGTAACATATTTCCCCAACCTAACCACCCATACACCTCTGTTATGGGGGAGATCTGAACTGGCTATGACAGCCTTGACTCAAGGCCAAGCCTGAGAAATGTCTTTCAAAAGCCTGGAAATGCCTTCCTGGTCATGTTCTATGGACTGATACGTCCACGTACTGCCAAACTATCATCATTTCTGAGGGCAGGTCTCTGGAATAAAGACTTACCACAATTCCTAAGCATTTGGGGAGCTTATCTGTGTTCAGACCCCTAATTCGACTCTTTATCTGTCCCTGTAAAAGACCTGTTTAACAAGAAAAGTAGGCTTGACTGGTCCTTGCTTGTTCTGATGGTCTTTCAGAGGCTAAAGATTTTATTCATCGCTGCCGTAAGCATCACTGGCCCCAACCGAGTCCAATTGTGCACTCTTAAAATTGACAACTTCAGAATAGCAGTGTAGACCATTCTATACAGCACACCTACTCTCATGGTTTCTTAGTCTTCACCTGCTTATCCACAAAGTGAGTCTCAGCTATAGAAAAGTTCAGTGTATGGGAACACATGCCATCAATGACAGCCCCTTCCAGGTGTGGAGGCATTACCTCAAGGAGCCTGGTGCTTCTTGAAGATGTGTTAATACCTTCCTCTGTTACCTGGGACAATTGAGAAACCCTCAGAATTTCAATATATCCTGGCAGTCACACTTTTCCATTTGTTGCCAGAACACCGTACAAGTGTCCTTTCTCAGAAGCCAAAGTAGCCTAGTACATCAGGAGGATCCTTACCATAAGTATACCTAGATGCAGAAACCAGCATAGCCCAACAGCCCCACAGCAGCTACTAGAGGCAGTCTAATGTTAACACCGACAAACGTTTACCAATGATGAGCATCCCTAGAGGCAAAAAGAAGCTGTGCCCTGTCCTACAAGGAGAGGACACAATATGCTGCAGAGACACATGCTCCATGATGCCATCCTGGCCAGTCCTTAGAGACATTCATTCAGATTGTCCACAAAACACACAGCAACCCTGCACCCACCAACACAAGTTCTGAATACTACTACCTCTAACAACTCATACGTAAGGTCGAAGACAGACCAGAGTTGCACAGTGTCCTGATTTCCCAATGTCCAAATATCCCCAAGACACTGTCCCATTAGGCTTTATCTGAGACCTAAACCACTTCCACTTGTAGAGGAGGACTCCTTCATGACAAAAAAAAAAAAAAAGGGGGGGTATATTTCAACCTCTACCCTACGGTGGTGTGCTGGATCTGGTATACGAACTTGCCAGAGCTGAAGGCTAAATTTTCAAGAATTTTGCAAACCAGTTTACCTCACACTGGTAGCTTGAAAATCAGCCATCATGGGAGAATTTACAGCGCAAACACCAGCAAACTCTATGCATGCAGGGATGGACTACCCAATAAGCAAGGTACATACGCTACAGATTAGTAAGTAAACACATGCAAGCCCGTGCATACCTTGCTTACCAGTTAATCTGCCCCTGCATCAGGTTTCTTTCTTTCTCCAGAGAGTCAGCTGTTATACATTCCCTATTCCACCCCTATTACACCAGCCAACATTCCTTTGTTTTGTTTTTTTTAAAAGAGATGTTCCACTTTCTAGAACAGTCCAGACACTTGTTTGCAAAGTTCCAGCTCCTCAATGCCTTCCATGTCTAAATCTGTTTATCATCCTCCCCTGCCATGAAACAACAAAGAAACAGAAGAAATCAACTGTTAGACCTCCCACTAACAACACATCTGGTCCACCCATCAGAGAATCCACCTTTAATCACTCAGGATACTCCAACAGTAATAACAGCTATCATCCCCCCATCGTTTTGTCCCCCAACCCCACTAGCTACAGATCCTCCAAAAGGAGTGGTAAAATGTTTTAAAAAGTGGGAACTTGAAAATATTTAGTAATAAACATTTCAATTCCAGACTAAGTTAAAGGGAGCACATTGCCCATAAGAAACAGAGAACAAGACTGAATCCTCAGACAAGCTACTTCAGCAAAGTCTAGAAGAAAGAACAGCTGTGAATATTGGCCTCAATCCAGTTTGATAAGTTAGGGATGGTCTGCTGCTGCTCATGGAAATTTTAGTGTTCACAACTCCACCCTTTAAGATCTATAACAGGAATTGTTTATCCCTTGCAGTTTTCAATTGATCTCTCTCATAAAGGGAGATAAGCCTTGTTCTAAACATAAACCTCACCAGATTGCAATAATAACATGAGTGGATGAATCTTTTTTTTTTTTAAATTATTTTGATAACTACTTCTTTTGCCCTACCCCTGTATATTTTCTGTGCCTAATGAGACAGAAAGAAATACTGATTAAAGGAATGATATATAGATATACTATTCCGGGGCGGGGTGAGGGGGGATGTTGCTGTTGAGTTGATTCCGACTCAGAGTGACCCTGTAGGATGGAGTAGAACTGCCCCACAGGGTTTCTAAGGAGCGGCTGGTGGATTTGAACTGCCAATATTTTGGTTAGCAGCCACGCTCTTAACCACTGCAAGGTACACATAAAATGCCATTCTAACTAACAAAGTGACCCTCATTAGCCAGTCATAATGTATCAATTTCTACCATTAGAGATTCATTCCGTTGATTTAAAAAGTACTATGTTAAACCATTCATATTTTAGTATGAATCAAATTGCCTCAAAGTTGAAAAACATACATTCTTCATCCTATAATGTTTTTAGAGTACCCAGAGTTTATGATGCCCTGGACTGTATTAAAAGGAGTATATATATATAAAGCTTAGACGAGAAAAGGAGAGAGCTTCATAAAGGATATATGGTTCCCTCTAAAGTGTCTCTGAATATGTGAACAGGACAGGTTTATCTCCATGTTGTAAGGTAAAAGGTCAGATAGTATGTTCAATTTAACAAGTAAGTGGTAGAGCTAAGAGTTGAGCCGAAGTCTAATTTCAAAATATTAGATTTCTTTGCCCTATATTGTGTTTCTTGGGGGAGTAGAAATAAGAGATCAATCTATGGTAACGTGCAGTAATCTGCGTTCCCTGGGTAGCGCAAATGTTAAGTGCTTGACTACTCGCAGGAAGGTTAGCAGTTGGAACACACCCAGAGATGTCTTGGGAGACAGGCCTGGCAATCTGCTTCTGAAAAGTCACAGCCTTGAAAACAATAGACAGCAGTTCTACACTGCACACATGGGGTCATCATGAGTCAGAATAGATTAGATGGTGACTAACAACAACAACAAAATATAACAATCCCAGGAATTTTGGCATGGCTTTGTCCTGAGTGACACCAACTCCAGAACTATGAAATCCTTGATCAGACTAAACATGACCTAAGGGTCCCTTTTTTGTTTCTTGAACCCCATTTATTAGGGATTGACAGGAAAGTGGTAACGGTAATTTTCACATAAACCAAAAACCAAATCCATTGCCATTGAGTCGATTTCAACTCATAGCGACCCTATAGGACAGAGTAGAACTGCCCCATCAAGTTTCCAAGGAACAGCTGGTAGATTCGAACTGCCAAACACTTAGTTAGCCACTGTGCCACCAGGGCCCCAATTTTCATGTAACAGTGCTTAGTTAGTTTCCTGTGGCTGCTGTAAAAACTTACCACAAACTGGATGGCTTAAAACAATAGACATTTACTTTCTCGTATTTCTGGAGGCCAAATATCTGAAATCAATGTGTTGACAGGGCCACACTCCCTCTGGAGGCTCTAGGGGATAATCCTTTCCTTACCTCTTCCAGCTTTTGGTAGTTGTCAACATTATTAGGCTTGTGGACTCTTCTCTCCCTTGAGTCCATCTACATATTGCCTTCTGTGTGTGTCTGTGTTATCATCTTTTGCTTCTCTCTTTAAAGGACACTTGTGATGGCATTTAAAACCCACAAGATCATTCAGGGTAATCTACTCATTTTTAACTCCTTAATTTAATTGCATCTGCAAAAACCCTTTTTCCAAATAAAGTAACATTTACAAGTTCCAGGGATTAGGACTTGATATCTTTAGGTAGCTGTCTTAGTTATCTAGTGGTGCTATAACAGAAATACCACAAGTGAATGGCTTTAACAAAGAGAAATTTATTTTCTCACAGTCTAGTAGGGTAGAAGTCCAATTTCAAGGCATCAGCTCCAGGGGAAGGATTTCTCTGTCAGCTCTGGAGGAAGGTCCTTCTCATCAATCTTCCCCTGGACTAGGAGCTTCTCTGCACAGGAACTGCCAGCACTGCTTTCTTGGTGGTATGAGGTCCCCCTGTCTCTGCTTGCTTCCTTTTCCTTTTCTCTCTTGTAAGATAAAAGGTGGTGCAGACCACACCACAGGGAAACTCCCTTTACATTGGATCAGGGATGTGACCTTAGTAAGGGTGTTACAGTCCCCACCCTAATCCTCTTTAACATAAAATTACAATCACAGAATGGAGGGCAACCACACAATACTGGGAATCATGGCCCTGCCAAATTGATACACTTGTTTTTTGGGGAACATAATCCAATCCATGACAGTGGCCATTATTTGACTTCCGACAGTACTATATTTGGTGGAGTCTATAAGGAGCCCTGATGGTGCAATGGTAAAGCAATGGGCTGCTAACCAAGAGGCTGGTGGTTCAAACCCACCCAGTGGCTCCTTGGGAGAAAGGCCTGGTGATCTGTTCCCATAAAGATTACAGCCTAGATAACCCCATGGGGCTGTTCTACTTTGTCACATGGGGTTGCTATGAGTTAAAAATCAACTCAATGACACATAACAACAACAACATTTTTCACTGACATACCAGTTGCTGTCAAATTGACTCTGACCCATGGTGACCCCGTATGTGTTGGAGTAGAGCTGTGCTCCATAAAATTTTCAATGGTTGATTTTTCAGAAATAGATCACCAGGTTTTTCTTCTGAGGCACCTCTGTGTGAACTCAAACCTTCAACCTTTTGGTTGGCAGTAGAGCCCATTAACAATTTGTACTAGCTGGGAACTCCTCACTCACATATTGGAGAAATAAATCTGGTGGTAGTTCAATTATCAATCTATCTTTGCTTCCTTGGGAAAAAAGCACAGAATGCTACTCTTTGTTCCTGTTCCTTACTTCACCCTAATCCTGCCCACTCGCTTTTATCTCCCATCCCACTCTCATCCTAGGCTGAACTGGGCCATGTTTCAGCCTGTTGCTTCACTCCAGTGGTTGACTAGCTCATTATACTGTTTCCCAAGTATAGCTGAGCCATATATGAGTCATAGTAATTCTGTCCTTATACTCAATTTACTAGGGCCCTTGCCATGGGTCCTGTACTTTGGAAGACCTCACTCTGACCCCCACCTCTGCCATACCCTTCTCCACAAGATGAAGAGTCCATGAAGCCAAGGAGAAATGCCTACCTAATGTTCATGCCCTCTTCCCCCAGTTCCATTATAGACTATCTTCTAGGGAACTGCAGTCTTGAACTTCCCTTCCCAAAGGGCATTAAGCCTGCTTTCAAGGCCAACCTAAAGCCTTTTCCCCAAGTCTTTCCTCCCAAAGGTGGACCCCACTGTCAGTGTGCACACCTCTAGGCCTGAGAGATGCCCAAAAGGAGGCTATCTAAAATTATGTGGATTAACTTGGATGGTGCAATGGTTACTTTTATGTGTCAGCTTGGCTAGGCTATGGTTCCCAGTTGTTTGGCCAAACACTAGTCTAGTTGCTGTCATGGAGTAGTTACATGTGACTGAATCAGTTTGCCTTGGGTAAAGCAGAATATCTTTCATAGCGTAATGCAATATAATATAATCAATCAATCAGTCAGTTGAGGTCATACAGGTATAGGGTGGATCCTAAACCTGATCACTTCTGAGTTATAAAAAGGCCAGAATAGAAACAGAGACACATACACAGTGAGAGACAGAGGCCATATGAGGACTATCTACAAACCAAGGAAAGCCAAGGAACCAAGAAATGGCCAGGGCTACCAACAAGTAAATCAACACAATTTGGACTTTTAGCCTCCATAACTGTGAGAAAATAAATTTCTGTTATTTAAAGCCACCCACTGTGGTATTTCTGTTACAGCAGCACCAGGAAACTAAGACAGATGGAGAGAACAAAATGTCTACACGCATGCTCTCCAGGCCAGAGCTGGGTGTGGGAAGAGAAGGTGAGAGTTCTGCGGGCTTCGAATCTCCATTCACTCTTTGACTCAAGGCCCTGTAGATGTCAGAAATGGACCTGGCCAGGAGAACGGGGATGAAAGGGAAGCTAGGCACGGCAATGACCTGCTCTTTGGCTTCTTTATGACATAGTTTAGGAGAGAAGAGAATACCAGGTAAGTGGGATTAACCAAGTAACTGCTCTGCTGATTTAGAGTTGATTTCCAGTACATGCTAAAAATCTAAAGTATTTGCTTTAATATGCATCAATAACCTTAATAATGTTCATACTTTTTGACTCAGTAATTTTACTTCTTGGAATTTAGTCCATGAAAGTATTTCAAAATATAGAAAATGCTTTATATACACATTTTCACCACGGAAGTTTTCTCTTTCTCCCTCAAGAAGATAAAAGGGAATATCCCAAATGCCCAGTAATAGCAACATGGCTAAATAAACTATGGTATATTGAAATCAACATAGTGGACTTTACCAAAAAAGTTTATAAATCATTTTAATAACAGAAAATTTTTATAATGTTGAATAAAAAGTAGGATATAAAGTTATAACTAAAAAACATTGTTTCAACTATGTGTAAAAAAAAAAAAAGGTAGATAGCCAAAATGTTAATTGCCTACAGAAAGTGAGACCGTGGATTCTTTTTTATTATACTTTATAATTTAACTAACAGATTGTGTACAATTGCACACATTGCTTTTGCAAGCAGAAAACAAAATAACAACCAAAAAAACATTAAAGAATAAAACACTGGTACCAGTGACATGGCAGACTGAATACATGTGGTTATTAGCTCCTTCCCAAAACCCCACTAGATGATAAAACCAAAAAGAAAGAAAGAAAACCATTTGGCATTGAGCTGATTCCAACTATGATCCTGTATGTGCATAGAACTGCTCCATAGGGTTTTCAAGGCTGTGACCTTTCAAAAGCAGATCACCAGGCCTTTCTTCCAAGGCACCTCTGGGTTAGTAATCAAGAGTTTAACCATTTGCACTACCCAGAGCCTGCACACTAGATGATACTACAAAGATTTTTTTTTTTTTTTTTTTGGATCTCTTAAATTCTTTTTTTTTTTTAATTTACATTTGTTTTTTTTTTTTTTTTATTGTACTTCAGGTGAAGGCTTACAGAACAAATAGTTTCTCATGAAACAGAAGTACACATGTTGTGTTCTCAACCTTTTTTTTTTTTTTTTTTGGTGAAAATACACATAGCCAAAGATACACCACTGCAAAAATTTCTACATGCACAGTTCAGTGACATTGACTACGCTCTTCGAATTGTGCTGTTATTCTCACTTAAGATGAAGGCTTACAGAACAAAATAGTTTCTCATTTAACAGTTACTACAAATGTTGCCCTATGACAATGGTTAACAATCTCACAACACATCAACAATATCCTTACTCAACCTTGGGTTCCCTGTCACCAGCTTCGTTGTCCCCTTCTGCTTTCTGGCCCTTGTCACTGGACTCCTGTACCTCGTTAGTCTCATTTGCTTTTACAGGGCTGTCCACTCCCAGGCTGAACAGTGAACCTCGAAGGTAACTTCACCACTGAGCTAAAAGGATAGCACAAAGATTTTTAAGGGCATAAATCTGCAAAGAAAAAGAACAGGAAAGGAGACAACAGGAAAAAAGCTGGAAACAGGAAGGCTGCTGGAGAAGAGAAGACTTGATGAAGTAGACCCGAGAAAGGGGACCTTATTACCAGCAGGTGGGAAGCCAGACTGACCCACTGAAAAGCCCGGACACTGGGAACATCGTGTTATCTGAAAGTGGGAATATAAGTGGGAAATAAAAACAAGAGGACCAGTAGAAAATCTGTGCCAAATGCTCTTAGAATCCCAGATGTCTCTCCCACTGCAGCAGAAGACAGAGGTTTACTCTAAAAAGACTGAACTAAAGATTCTGAGCTCAGTGCACAGACAGAGCTGAGGGTAGGCATGCTGAAGATGAAAATATGGGAAGTAAGTAAGTGGTGAGACTCCTGATGCCTTCCTCCAGATTGCTGGTAGAAAGGCTTATATGTCTTTTAGACAGGAAACTGGTCAAACCAAGAGAAAAAACTTACAGGTACTTGGCAGATAGGCGTCGCTCAATAAAGCATTCCCACACTGATAAGATTTTTTCAGATATGCAGGGTGTTTGATTAGCTTTTTATTGCCTCATTTTAAAAATGAGTGAAAGTCAAGGATCACAAATCATTTAAGGGAAGCCTCTGACATGAAAGAGAGGAACGAAGATAGCCAGACAAGAAAAAGTAACTCCAGGGAAACAGAAACATCAGAGTAAGTAAATAAAAACTGTGCATAAACTATAATTGAAACCCTCAGAGAGGCGAGGTAATAGACTTAATCTGTAAAATAAGAACAGAAGTATAAGTAGTATTTTAAGTAAAAATGTATAAACAAAAGAACACTGAAAGGAAAACTTTAAAATAACCTGATAGCGAAAATAAAAATCTCAAGAAAAGGTTTGGAAGCAACGTTAACCACTACCAGGAGAGAGGTAAAACAAAACAAAAAACCAAACTCGTTGCCCTCGAGTCAAGTCTGACTCATAGCAACCCCACAGAGTTTCCAAGGAGTGCCTGGGGGATTCAAACTACCGACTTTTTGGTTAGCTCTTAACCACTATGCCACCAGGGTTTCCAGGAGACAGGTAGAGCTAATTAATTCTCAAATCTAACTTTGAGTTCAAGACCCGGACTCCTGTCCCTGTTTCTCAACAATGCTTGCTCCTAATGTAATCTCATGGATGGCATCTAGATTTGAAGAATTCATCTGTGGCATTCTGAGGCTCTCTTAGACCTGTTACATCAAAGCGAGTCCTTTACCTTCATGAGCAAAGAAATTTATTCTCAGACTCTGCCATTTATCTGGAAGGAAAATAGGTTTTCCCTGCCCCCAATTTTTTCCCCTCCTTCATAAATGCATTTCATGTTGTAATTGTATATTATCAATTACTCACTGGGTGTTTTCCTTTCTTTTTCCAGGAGGCTAACACAAAATTGACTCCTCTTTTATAGCCTTTGGGAAAGAGTAACTGGAATGAGGAATGCTCCCAGAGGCAAATCACAGCTCCAGCAGTAACTTCTGCTAATGCCCAGACTGGCAGCCCCACCCTGAACTACTGTGTGCTCAGCCCTCCTATATAACTGAGATCATTAATTACCCACTCCTTCAGCACATTTGTGCTGCAGTTGTAGATGCTGACAACACAGGCCTGACTCCTTTTATGTGTTTTTTTGAAAGTTTCACTGCAGCCTAAGCTCAGATTTAATCATTTGATTCTGAGCACTTTCTGTACCAAATTATAACAGTGTTTAAGTACCAGATGACAGATCTGGGACTATGACAACATTGTGATTCAGAATTATTCTTACAGCCAGGGGTTCAGCTTTGTGGAAAGTTAGAGATCTGGTTCTATAAAGCTTTTTGACTTTTCGTTTGGCTGTGCTGAAAACATTTAACCTGCCTTTGTCATCATTCTCTGAGAGACACTGGGGTTCTAGAAAGATCAAATATACAACAATTGAAGTGGCTTCTAGTTCTCTGAATCAGGAGAGGCATTAAGCAAAACATACCAAACCAACCCATTGCTGTCTAGTATTCTCCAACTCGTAACAACCCTATAGGACAGAGTAGAACTGCTCCCGTAGAGTTTCCAAGGCTGTAATCTTTACAGAAGCAAATGGCTACATCCCTCTCCCATGGAGAAGCTGGTGGTTTAGAATCGCCAACTTTTCGGTAAGCAGCAGAGTGCTTAACCACGACTCCTTAAGCAAAACGTAAGTAGATTAATATAGATGTGATTTTAAGAGGCAGGGCAATTGTGTCCTACTGTAAGAAAGTTCAACACCTGAACCTATAAAACAAATGTACTAGAGGAAGTCATTTATACCACTAAGATATTTAATCAATTAGAATTTCTTAAAACAAAAGAAATCCTTTAATTTGCCTAAAGCACACCCACACACTTTACCATTATGAACTCTATACTTTGGCACACATAAGTTTACTTTCATAAGAGTTACTATATTTACCTGATAGAGTCCACAAAATAATTTTACATACACTATCTCATTAAAAACCATTTGCCATTGAGTCAACACCAACTCATGGTGACCCCAGGTGTCTCAGAGTAGAACTAGGCTTCATAGGGTTTTCAATGGCTGATTTTTTTGGAAATAGATCCTCAGGCCTTTCTTCCAACCAGCCTCTGAGTGGACTCAAACCTCTGAAGTTTTGGTTAGCAGCCAAGTGTGTTAGCCATTTTTACCACCCAGGGACTCCCATTATCTTGTTGGATCTCCTTTATAGCCCTGTGGAGTATGCAGAGCAGCTCTTGTCCCCAATTTATAAATGGTGAAATGACTTGGTATAAACAGTGAAAGCAGATTTTCTTCAAGTAAATGTGCATCCCTTGCATATACCAGTGCTTCTAGCAGTACCTGAATGCTAGAAGGAGCTCAACAAATGTTTCTAGCAAAAATACAAGCCTGCAGAAAATGCCCACAGTCAAAGTTATGTCTTATTTAATGAGTTCCAAAGAACAATGTTTGCAAGAATAATGCATAAGGTGAAATACTGATGCAGCAAGGCTGCTGCATCTCTAGCTTCCTGGAAGAACCGAGAGGTCTCTTGACTCATCCTCTAGACCTCCGTTATCCCTTAGATGAAATGTCTGTCTGGCTTGCTTTATCTTTACAATATCTCCAGACCAGATATCAACAAAGTAAATAAATAAGATAAATCTAACTAACATTGGGCTAACTGATGGATTAAAAAAAAAACTCCTTGCCATCTAGTTGATTCTAACTCATAGTGACCTTGTAAGACGGAGTAGAATTGCCCTATAGGGTTTCCAAGGAGCAGCTGGTGGATTCGAACTGCCAACATTTTTGTTAGCAGCCAAACACTTAACCACTGTGCCACGAGGGCTCCAATTGGTAGATGGCCAGCCTGAATTAGTATAATCTGAATTACTGGAAGCTATTAAAGAAATGAAGTTAATACTACTATTTTGAATTACACAAAGCAGCTCAAAGAATGCCGACAAAATTACGTTAGTGGGGAAATAAGTAAAAATTATTATTAGCAAATAAAATGTTTCTTATAACAGTTGGCTTTGTGTACATAGTTCTGTGACAGTGGTGGCCACATTGGTAATCATCTGTCTCCATGTGTAACCATCTCCACCTCTCACTCCCAGGGTCAGGTCTGGACCTTATTCATCTTTGTACTTCAAGAGCCTCTCTGGTACATGTATTGTAGGGACTCCATAAATGTTTCATGAATAAGTTAATGAATGAATAAATAAACTGTTGCTGAATTGTTGTTGGATGCATCTTGGCACAAAAAAAGCACTGATTGTAGAGTCAGAAAAGTCTGGGTTCACTTTCCAGCTCAGCCAAATGGTAGCTGTGTGATATTAAGTTTCTCCCCTTCTCTGAAACTCTGTTGTCTCAACTGTAAAAGGAAGGTAATCGTGGGTCATGATGCCTTCCTGGAGTCCCTCGATGGTACAAATGGTTAACAGACTCGGCTGTGAACAGAAAGGATGTACATTCAAATCTACCCAGAAGTGCCTTGGAAGAAAGGCCTAGTGATCTACTTCCAAAAAATCAGCCATTGAAAACCCTATGGAGCACAGTTCTACTCTGACACACATGGGAGTCGACTTGACAGCAACCAGTAATGCCTACTTTATCGGGTTGCTCTGACAAGGAAATGAGAGCAGATATGCTAAGTAGCCAGCACATTCAATTAACAGAAGCTAAAACTCCTAAGCATTCTGTTTTCACAGACACCTTGTATATACTATATATATACTTAACCTTGAAAAAAAAAAAATTCACCAAGCACACTAAGCTTCAAATCTCACAGCCCTGAATTATCAAATCCTGAAATAGTAGAATTCAACTAAATCCACTTTTCACTTTTAATATACAAGGTATGGATTGATTAATTAAGAGTACATACCAGATACCACTAATTAGCATAACAAAATGAATAGTGTATGTCTTAGTCATCTAGAGCTGCTACAACAGAAATACCACAAGTGGATAGCTTCAACAAAGAGAAATTTATTCTCCCACAGTCTAGTAGGTTACCAGTCCAAATTCAGGGCGTCAGCTCCAGGGGAAGCCTTTCTCTCTCTGTTGGCCTTCTCATCAATGTTTCCCTGGACTAGGAGCTTCTCCGCGTGGCGACCCCTGGGTCCAAAGGACACGCTGTGCTCCTGGCACTGCTTTCTTGGTGGTATGAGGTCCTCCACTCTCAGCTTGCTTCCCTTTCCTTTTATCTCTTACAGGAGATAAAAGGTGGTGCAGGCCACACCCCAGGGAAACTCCCTTTACTTTGGATCAGGGATGTGACCTAGGTAAGGGCGGTATTACAATCCCACTCTAATCCTCTTTAACATAAAATTACAGTCACAAAATGGAGGCCAACCACACAATTCTGGGAATCATGGCCCAGCCAAACTGATACACACATTTTTGAGGGGACATAATTCAAACCATGACATTCCACCCTTTGGCCCCCCAAAAATCACATCCTTGCAACATGGAAAACATATTCACCCCATCATATCATAGCAAAAGTCTTAACTCCAAGTCCAAAATCCAAAAATTCCTCTTCATCTGTGAAATCTAGAATACAAGTTATCTGCTTCCAAAGGTACAATGGCAGAACAGGCACACGCTAGACATTTCCATTACAAATGGGAGAAACTGGAGGGAAAGAAGGGATAACAGGCACCAAGCAAGTCAGCAGAACACATTACATTAGCCCTCAAGCCTTTGAAAATAATCTCTGCTCTCTGAGACAGTTTACACTATGGCCCTGCCCTCCAGATTCTAGCTATTGGCCACACAGTCTCCAGATTCTGAGTGGAGGCCCCTCAGCCCTGGGCTTCAGCTCTGCCTTCCAGGCCCACTGGGACGGCAACTCTGCTCCCTTGGCTTTAGGCGCACCATTCTCCTAGTCCACTGGAGTGACAACTCTACCCTTAGAAACACCAGAGGCCATGGCTCCACACTTTGGAACGCCTGAGGTCCTGACCATACCTTTTGAGACTGAGGCAGCTCAGCTTCTTGTGTTCCTTGTTTCTTCAGCTTCTGCTTCCTGTGGCCTCTTGGCCCTCGGGCCTCACGCCCGCATCTGCCCTGCTGGGACAAGTGTTCCAAAGCTCAGTAGCTCTACCAATAATTGCCTGGAGTCATCCCACTCTGCCAGGAAGCCTCCTGTGCACAGGCACTCAGCTATCTCGCTCTGTGAGTCAGCTCCAGCACCGTCTTATGCTGGTCTCCTGGTTCTGCTGCTGCAGGTTCTCTGCTGCTGCTGGTCCTCTGCCACCGCTGCTCCTCTATCCATTTACAGTTTCAAAACCACTTCCACATTTTAGGTATCTGCTAGAGCAGCACCCCACTCTCGGTACCAAATTCTGTCTTAGTCATCTAGCACTGCTACAACAGAAATACCACAAGTGGATAGCTTCAACAAAGAGAAATTTATTTTCTCACAGTCTAGTAGGTTACAAGCCGAAATTCAGGGTGTCAGCTCCAGGGGAAGACTTTCTCTCTCTGTCGGCCTTCTCATCAATGTTTCCCTGGACTAGGAGCTTCTCCGCGTGGCGACCCCTGGGTCCAAAGGACACGCTGTGCTCCTGGCACTGCTTTCTTGGTGGTATGAGGTCCCTTACTCTCCATTTGCTTCCCTTTCTTTTTATCTCTTACAAGAGATAAAAGGTGGTGCAGGCCACACCCCAGGGAAACTCCCCTTACACTGGATCAGGGATGTGACCTGGGTAAGGGTGGTGTTACAATCCCACCCTAATCCTCTTTAACATAAAATTACAACCACAAAATGGAGTCCAACCACACAATTCTGGAAATCATGGCCCAGTCAAATTGATACACACATTTTTGGGGGGACATAATTCAAACCATGACAGTGCACATAAGTTTCCATGAATTAAAACATCTCTGTGAAGATGGTTTGTTGTCAGTTTGAATACTAATTTTATTGAGTGGGAATATTCATTTGACCACTTTAAAATTAATAAGTCTGTCCCAGTCATTTGTTGGAATTTGGATTCTGGGTAAAATTAATAACAGCAAGTTCTACGTAGAAGCACGGTTCATGATAGCTTAGAAACCTAGTTTAAGGCCAAAAATGATTGAAATAACTGATAGCAAAATATGTGCATAAACTCTATGGGAATTTCCTATCTCTATTATTACAGAGGATAAAAATCTGGCCTGGTGAGATTTCTAATTCCCTGCAAGCCTTTTGACAATGCAAATGTCATAGTGAAAAATTTGGCAATTGCTTTAGGGAAAGGTGAAGTTGCCCAGATCACTGGAAAATGTTTTGACATTTCAGTGACCCTTCCCTTCTGTTTTACAAAAGAAGCTCCTATTAAGTTCCGAGCTTTCATCTTATTTACTCTACTGACTTTGAAACTGAAGGCTGGGAACAGTTGAATACTATTCTTGCTGTGGGAGCAGGGCTGAGCACTCAGCAAGAGGAAACAAGAACTCTAAGTCACCTTCCAACAAGATGGGAGCTGATGAAAATTGCTGCTTTTCATGAAGTTCATCACATTTCCCTACTGCACTGGTTTTTTCCTGGCTGTGGCCCAACACAGATGCTCATTTGTGCTGGCAGTACACAGGGAAGAGCCTAATGTTGGAAGGTTCTGGTTCTGGCTCTGATACTGATTTATTATGTAACTTTGAAAAAGCTTCTTCATCCCTCAGGACGTCTGTTTTCTTTAGAGGTTACTGTAGTTGATTTCCGAGGCCCCTTTGAACGCTAATATTCCATGCTGTGTGCTTTTGTGGTCAGGAGGGAAGAAAGGAGAAGGCAGGGTACATGTGAATGACTGTGATTCCCCCATTGCAGCCAACCTTCCCCTGCTTCCAGTGGAATGGAACAAGTAAAATTTTCTGAGGCTGGGAGTGGCAGACTGTTTTTCAGTCCCAGAGTCCAGAAATGAGGCCCTGACTCCTGCAGGCACAGGGGTGCTCTGACTACCTAGACAGAATTTGATATCTAGGTTTATTTAAAGTAATACTGGACAAAAGACAGCTCTATTTTCCTGGATAGTGCTAATTGGGACTCTCTTCCTACAGGTGGCAGAAATCGTATCAAAGTTGTTTGAGAAAAAAGGAGAAAATGTTATATGAATATATTCTAGACCCAGGAAGGGACTGGAACCGTGAGTTCCTCAGAAATCCAGGCAATATTTTCTCCTACTTACCATCTCTTGTATTTGCTGATTTCTATGCATCTATTTCTCCCCTTCTTCCACCTCTCCCTCATTCTCTTCCTCCTCCTTCTTCTCCTCTTTCTCCTTCTTCTCTCTCTTTCCCTCTCTATGTCCCCTTCCCTCCCTCATTTCTTCCCTTCTTTCCTCTCCAAATAGGATTTCTCTACTCTCCATCCACATTAAGAAATATGGACCACCACTCCTGACTTTAGATATTACAGTTCTACTCATAGATGAAGAAGAACTGTCCACCCTAGAAACAATCCCAATTTCCTAGGACAGAGAAGCTGAATGGCCAGATGTACATGCCTTGTCCAAACAACTGTGGCAACATAAATAAATAAATAAATAAAACCATGACTGATGGGATCGCTATGAGTCGGAATCAGCTCGATGACAGTGGGTTTGGTTTGGTTGTCAAGGGCATGTGAATAGAAAACAGTTTACAGGAATGATGGAATGACAACCCAGAAAATAAAATTTCAACTGTAATACCTAATATTATTAAGTTCTCCTCAGGTATAAAGCAAACTTGAATCACCGAGTTCCACCTGCTCATTTGAAATTGATTATATGAATGTTCAAGTTCATTAAACTTCATAATACTGCTAATGGCCAAAGTATTTTTTTAAAATGGTTGATGTGGATATTATTATTTTAAGTAGCATTGTGCAATTAAGCATAACCACATTAAAGATGGCACGTCTTTAAACATCTTTCAAAATTGTACTTGATTTAGTTGGTACCACTCGGTTCACATAATTCAGCATGTTGGACTCCATAGACACTTTCCTCTGGACTTTCTTCTTGAAATAATTCACTTAACCAATATGAAACACTGTGATTGAGACCCCTAATAAGTTATGTTTATAGATTGTATTATATTATATCCACAGTGATATCAGGACACTGAGGGGGGTTTGAGGGAATTGCAGAAAGGAGAAAGAAATGGTCAGAGATGTGTGAACACCTTTCCTCAGGTAGCATTAAATGAGTGATTGCTAACTCCTGTGGAAGATTTAGTCCCTGGGTGGCTCAAATAGTTAAGCACTTGACTACTAGCCAAAAGGTAGGCGTTCGAACCTACCTAGAGGCACCTCGGAAGACAGGCCTGGCCACAGCCTTGAAAACCCTAAGGAGCAGTGCTACTCTGCACACACAGTCGCCATGGTTGGTATTAACTCCATGACAACGAACAACGCGAGAGATTTATAGAGTCCTTCTTTTCTTAGCTATAAAGACATATCAGTTTATATTTGCTCACTTGTTCATTCAATTAGTAGTTATTTATTGTCTACCCTGAGCAGAAATAATCATTTGCTAGATTCTTTCTTCCACACATAATCAGACTAGTTATTTTCTACCAAGAGAAAATATTCTTCAGTATGCTTAATTAAGAGTCTACATAAGACTCATTAAACATCCACCATAAATACATTTTCACAGTTTTATAGGTTTTGGTTTTCCTGAATAAAAAACTATACGTTGTAAAAAAATTTCACATGGTACAGAAATAAATAAAGCAGAAGGTATAAATCACCCATAATCCGATCCTTTCCTCTGTTAATAGTTTGCTTGTAAATTCTGTCAGATTTTTCCTATGTATATACTGATACAAAGCAAGTATGCCCCTGTAATTCACAAACATATAAATGCACAGAAGACATACACACATATTTTATAATAGAATCAAAATGTACATACTATTGTGCAACTTCTCCGTATATCATGAATAGTTGTTCTTATTCACTTTAGCCTTTTAAAAGGCTGCATAACCAAAAAAATAACCCAAAAAACCAAAAACAAACTCGATGCCCTTGAGTCAATTTCAACTCATAGCAACCCTATAGGACAGAATAGAACTGCCCTATAGGGTTTCCAAGGAGCAGTTGGTGGATTCGAACGGCAGATCTTTTCGTTAGCAGCTGTAGCTCTTAATCACTGTGCCACCAGGACTCTAAAAGGCTGCATAATAGTCCATTATTTGGATATATCAAATGTCCTTCAAACAGTCTTCTCTTATTGCCTGTTTTAGATTATTTCCATTTTTTTCTATGCAAAAAATACTACTACAAACATTCTGGTATATATGCTTTTGGGAACTTGAGTTAGTATTTCTAAAGACAAAATCCTTAATGGAACTGCTGAATTAAAGGGTATATACACATACCATTTGCTGAAGGTAATTCAAAAACAGCTGCAGCATTACATCGACAGGGAACTGTGAGAAATTCAAGCTGGATTCAGAAGAGGACCTAGAAATTGGAATATCATTGCTGATGTCAGATGGATCTTGGCCAAAAGCAGAGAATACTAGAAAGATGTTTACCTCTGTTTTATTAACTATGCAAAGGCATTCAATTGTGTAGATCATAACAAATTATGTATAACATTGTCAAGAATGGGAATTCCAGAACACTTAATTGTGCTCATGAGGAGCCTGTACATAGACCAAGAGGCAGCCGTTCAAAGACAACAAGGGGATATTGCATTGCTTAAAATCAGGAAAAGTGTGTGTCAGGGTTGTATCCTTTCACCATATTCAATCTGTATGCCAAGCAAATAATTCTAGAAACTGGACTATATGAAGAACATGGCATTGGGATTGGAGGAAGATGCACTAACAACCTGCAATATGCAGATGACACAACCTTGCTTGCTAAAAGTGAAGAGGACTTGAAGCACTTACTGATGAAGACAAAGACCACAGCCTTCAGTATGGATTACACCTCAATATAAAGAAAACAAAAATCCTCACAACTGGACCAATAAGCAACATCATGATAAAGGGAGAAAATATTGAAGTTGTCAAGGATTTCATTTTACTTGGATTCACAATCAACGCTTATGGAAGCAGCAGTCAAGAAATCAAATGATGTATTGCATTGGGGAAATCTGCTGCAAAAGACCTCTTTAAAGTGTTAAAAAGCAAAGATGTCACTTTGAGGACTAAGGTGCACCTGATCCAAGCCATGATATTTTCAATTGCCTCATATGCATTCAAAAGCTGGACAATGAATAAGGACGACCCAAGAAGAACTGATGCCTTTGAATTATGGTGTTGGCGAAGAATACTGAACATACCATGGACTGCCAGAAGAACAAACAATTTGTCTTGGAAGAAGTACAGCTAGAATGCTCCTTAGAAGCAAGGATGGTGAGACTTCGTCTCAAATACTTTGGACATGTTATCAGGAGGAACCAGTCCCTGGAGAAGGACATCATGCTTGGTAAAGTAGAGGGTCAGTGAAAAAGAGGAAGACCCTCAACAACAGGGACTGACACAGCGGCTGCAACAATGGGCTCAAACATAGCAACGATTGTGAGGATGGTGCAGGACTGGGCAGTATTTCGTTCTGTCGTACACAGGGCTGCAATGAGTCAGAACAGACTCCATGGCATCTAACAACAGCAACAACACATACCATTTGTTATGGATTGAATCGTGTCCCCCAAAAATACGTGTCAACTTGGCTAGACCATGATTCCCAGTATTGTGTGGTTGTCCACCTTTTTGTGATCTGAAGTGATTATCATTGTGTTGTAAATTCTAACCTCTATGATGTTGATGTGGCAGGATTAGAGGCAGTTATGTTAATAAAGTAGGACTCAATCTACAATCTACAATCTACAATCTACAAATACTCAATCTTGAGTCACGCTCTTTTGAGAATATAAGAAAGAGAATCAAGCACAGAGGATGGGGACTTCCTACCACCAAAAAATAAGAGCCGGGAGAAGAGTGCAACCGTTGGACCCAGGGTTCCAGCACTGAGAAATTCCTAGACCCAGAGGGAAGATTTATGACAAGGACTTTCCTTCAGAGCCGACAGAGAGAGAAAGACTTCCTCTGGAGCTGACACCCTGAATTTGGACTTCTAGCCTCCTAAACTGTGAAAGAATAAATTTCTGTTTGTTAAAGTCATCCACTTGTGGTATTTCTGTTACAGCAGCACTAGAAAACTAATAAATCTTTTAAGTAATGATTGTGAAATTATTTTCTATAAACTTTTACCAAATTATAACCTCGTCTGGAATTTATGAGCATGAGACATTTCCCCACACCCAGATGAAAAAGGGTTACTGCAGTACTTTAATTTTCGTTTCTGGGCAAAACATACTTACGTTTATTTGAATTTCTTCTTATGATGCTGCCTATTTATTATTCTTTGCTCATTTTTATTGCATAGTGTTTTTATATTGGTCTCATTGTGCACTAGATATCATAAATGTTAATCCCTTATTGTCTGCATATATATTGTCTTTTATATAATCTTTCTTAAGTTTTATTTATTTTTCAGCATTTTTATGATTTGGAACTCACATTTTTTAATTTTTTTTTTTTTTACTTTTAAATCTTATTATGTAATTAAATACATCTATTTTTTCCTTTATATTTTCTGATTTTCATGTCATACTTCCTCAACCAAAAGATTATCAAAGTAGTTACTGATGTTATCTTTCAGTATTTTATGATTTTCATTTTTATAATTAGAAAAATATGAACATTAGTTTAGTATAGTAAATCATTTATTTTTTAAAAAATAAGGAATGAAGTACTAACATATTGTAAAACATGGATAAACCTTGAAAACATTGTTATGTGAAAGAAATAAGATACAAAAAGCCATATACTGTATGATTCCATTTATCTGAAATGTCCAGAATAGGCAAATCCATAGAGACAGAAATGAAATTAGTGGTTTCCAGGGCCAGGGTAGAGGAGAGAGGGGAGTGACCACTTAACGGTATGGAGTTTCTGTTTGGGGTGATGAAAATATTCTGGAATCAGTGTTGATGGTTACGCAACATTGTGTATGTACTGCATTCTATTGAATTGTACACTTTAAAATTATTAAGATGGTATATTTTATGTTATTTTAATTTTGCCTCAATAAAACAAACAAATTTGTCTCTCTTGCATTTCCAGTGCCTTTCTTTCTAACAAAGGGTGGGAGGAAAAAAATGTCCATCAACGGACAAATGGATAAACAAATTGCGGTATATCCATACAATGGAATATTATTTGGTCACAGAAAGGTTGAAGTACTGAAACATACCATAAAATGGATGAACTTTGAAAACATTAAGTGAAAGAAGCCCATCACAAAAGACCACATACTATATGATTCCATTCACATATTAAAGTCCATAATACGTAAATGTATAGAATCACAAAGTCGATTAGTATTTGCTTAGGGATAGAGGAGGAAGGAGGGTAAGAGGACGGGGGGATAGGGGTGTGATAGCTGAAGGACACTGGGTTTCTTCTAGAGGTGATGAAAATGTTTAAATTTTCACTGTGGTGATGGTTGCATATATCTGTGAATGTACTAAAAACTATTGAAGTGTACATTTTCAATAGGTAAATTGTATAGTATTTAAATAATATATCAATAAACAAAGTTTTTTTAAAGTAAGAAAAGAAGAAAGAGGTGGATGTCTGGAGCCAACTGACAATAGAAATTTCTATAGGAACTTCTGGAGAAATTTTAGAACCACCACTGCCCTGTACACACCTATCTGAGTATGCATAATACTTTATTGCAGTTGTTTATTGTCTGTAGCAGGTGCAGATGTGAAGGTCCTTGAGGGTGAGCGCTGTGTCTGGGCAACCTCTGTACCTCACAATGCCTCCAGAATGGCTGGCAAGCAATGCATGAATCAATGAATTAATAATTGAGCAAAGAGATCCCTTGTCGCACTTACTTTTAAGGTGCACTCACATAGCAAGGGAAGAAATCAACCTTCTCTAAAGACACAGACATAGAAATTAGAAAGGTTTGCATTCAAATCTAGATTCTGTGTGATCTTAAAAAACATATTCGCTCTGACCCTGCGTTTCTTTACTTTTCTTCTTTAGAAGGACTGATAGAAATATTGAATGAGGCAGTGAAGGAAAGCACGTAGCAGATGCTCAGCAAGGATTCATTTCTTGCCTCCTTGAATCTCACCCTCACTCACTGTGCCTCTTAGCCCATCTCCTGTATTTGCAATGGAGAGGATAAAAGATAAGAATAATGCAATATGAAAGGCACTGCATAGAACATTGGCTTAAACTTTTTCTGCCATAACTGATCATCTTAAATACTTGGTCCCTTTAGAGTCTTTTATCTGAATATTTCAAAGGACTTTACAAGCAAGAATTATGACACATAATTGATAACTGTAGTAGCTGACACTTAAGATCAAATAATTTGTCAATTTCCTTGTGATCCCCATAAAATCAGCAGCCTACTGGCATTTTTGCTTTGTTTTGTTTTCGTTTAGTACTTCAGTAGTCTCTGTTTAAGAGCTGATTATTCACACACACACACACACAAAGGCTGGTTACTCACAAAGTCCCTTTTAAGATGGATTGTTTGTGTGTGTTCTCAAAACCAAAATTACACATTTAAGGGCAGAGAAGGACAAGAACAAGAGGCCAAACCATCAGATAACTTCTCTGCTTCTAACCCTGTATAACTTAGGGATCACTCGTCCATTTTACTGTGCAGTTTATTTTTTCTCAGATTCCTGAAGCTTCAATCTTTAATGCATTAACATGGCGTGGGGATCACACACTCAGGTTCTGTCCTTAGCTCTACCACTCAGCTTTGGAACGGGGTTGAGGAAGTCAAAATCTCTGGGTTTTGGTACCTCGTCTCTAAATTGATTGAACTGGGTGATCCCTAGGGTCTATCACAGCTCAAAGGTTCTGTAAGTCTTTATATACAACTTCTAGGCCTCTGAACGGGGAGCCCTGGTGTCGCAGTGGTTAAGAGCTTGGCTACTAAACCAAAAGGTCAGCAGTTTGACTCCACCAGCCACTCCCTGGAAACCATATGGGGTAGTTCTACTCCATCCTATAGGGTTGCTATGAGTTGGAACGGACTCTACGGCAACCAGCAGGCCTCTGAACACGTAGGGACCTACTGCACTTTTCATCAGTGGCACATGAGAAGTCCAGGCTGAAAGATACAGAGGCCCCAGGGACTCCCATGTATGAAATCTTCATTGGTTCCATTGTCTTCTTGAGTCTTTTGGTCAACAGTCTTCCACAAGTGCCTCTTGCATGTCTAGACTTGCCTATGCAGTTTCTGACCCTATGGAGAAGTCCAGCTGGGGAATCAGACATTTTCTTAGATTTTGCTACAATTAAAAAAAAAAAAAAAATCAAAATCCTGTGGCTTACTCAACAATAAGCATTTATTTCTCACTCATTGGGCTACAGGTCAGCTGGGACTTTGCTTGGCTCTGCCCTGTGTGTCTTCTCACTCTGGGACTCTGGCTGAAAGGGTATTCCCTATCTAGTTAACGTATTCTCATGGCAGACAGCAAGAGCAAAAGTTTAAACTAAACCACACAGCATATTTAAGCTGCTGCTTGGAAGGGCATACATCATGTCCACCCACATTCTATTGGCCAAAGCAAATTACAAAGAAAACAGGGGCAAACTCCTGTTCTTTTTTTCTCTCTTTTGCCTACTAACACTTGACCACACATATAAGCTCAGTTGTGAGAGTGCATGGCAGAGTGGGATAAACAATGCCCTAGATTTCCAGTGAAAAGATAAAAAAGCTGTAGCCTCAAAGAACTAGAAAGCACCAGAGGGGTCACAGAAAGGCAAGAACTTGGGAAACTGCATGTGCATGGATCTAATCCTAAACAGCTGAGAAAAGACTGAGAACTAGTGCTAGCTTCCAGAGCTTGCACACTAAAAGACTTTGAGAAATAGTCTTCTAGTGTACTTGTTCTCAATGGTGATACAGACCACCACTTAAGTCCCAGACTGGCCACTGGGTAGTGTACATGTGAGACAGATCTGAATAGTGCTGAAAAGGCTTTAAAAATGGAAGTTCCCCGAAATCACAGCCCACAGACGGTTGGTGAAAACATCCATCCTGAACTCAACTGGGTTGATTGCCTGTTAAAACCAAAACATCAACATTCTCCATTGGATCTAAACAAGACACAGTTTCATAACATGATATTCAAAATGTTCAGAATACAATCCAAATTTACCTGGTATATGAAGAACCAGGAAAATCTCAACTGAAAATGAGAAAAGAAAATAAATGTTACTACCCAAGTGACACACATGTTGAAATTATCTCACGTAAGCTTTAAGCAGATACCATAAAAATGCACCAATATGTATTTGTGAATACACTTGAAACAAATGGAGACCAAGAAAGTTTCAGCAAAAAAAATAAGATTAAAAGAAGAATCAAATGGAACTTTTCTAGAACTGAAAAAATGCAATAATCAAAATTAAAAACTTACTGGGTGGGCTCAATGGCAAAATGGAAATGTTAGAGGAAAAAATCGATGAATTTGAAGATGGAGGAATAGAAACGATCTATCTAATCAGAACAACACAAAGTCAACGTTGGTTGTTTGCTTGTTTTCAAATGAACAGAGCCTCAGTGATCTGTGGGACAATACCAAAAGCTCTAACATTTATGACATCAGAAACCCAGAATGAGAGGAGAAAGTATATAGTTCAGAAGAAACACTTGAAGAAGCAATGGATGAAAATTTTCTATATTTGATGAAACACATAAATCTCAGTAAGCTCCAAATAACATAACTATAAAAAAAATTCATGCCCAAACACATCATAATCAAACAACTGAAAATGAAAGGAAAAAAATCTTGAAAGCCACCAGAGAAAAATGATGCATTACGTATATGAGAACAATGATTAAATTATTGTGAATTTCTCATTAGAAAACATGGAGGCCAGAAGAAAATGGAACAACATTTTAGTGCTAAAAAAAAAATCTGTCAACCAAGAACTCTTGAAAATGTCTTTCAGGAATAAAGGTGAAATAAAGACATACTCAGATGAAGAAAAAAAGTAAGAGCATTTGTTGCCAGCAGACCTGCTTTAAAGGAATTGCTAAAGAAGGTCTAGAAAAAATAAACTCATGGCCACACAAAAACCTATACATAAATGTTCAATGCATCTTTATTTGTAATAGCTCCAAACTGGAAACAACCCATATGTGCTTCAATGAGTAAAGGGATAAACTATGCTATATCCATATCATGGAATACTACTTGATAATAAAAAGGAATAAAGTTCTGATACACACAGCAACTTGGATGTTTTCAAAAGTATTATGCTGAATGAAAGAAGCTAGTCTCAGAAGGTTACATACTGTATGATTCTATTTATATGACATTCTCAAAAAGACAAAACTATAGTGACTGAGAACAAATCAGTAGTTGGGGATTAGGAGGAGGGATAGAGTGTGACCACAAAGTGATAGGACAAGAGAGTTTTTTGGGATGATGTACTGCTCTGTATTCTGATTGTGGTGGTGGTGATCTGGACGCAGACATATGTTGAAATTCATAGAACTTTATATCCCCCAAAAAGGAAATTTAAATTAACTACATGTTAATTTGTAAAATACTGGTGAAACACCTCTAATCTTATTACTGAGTCCTGTGAGAAATTTCTTCCATAATCCTAGTAAGTGTAGTGTAATGAACAGTAATGAACACCAAATATATAAACAATATCTTAATGGTGGACCATTCAATAATTTATTCATTTGTTCATTCATTTATTCCCTCATTCAACAAATACTTATTGATCACTGACTATTTTTTTAGACACTCTACCAGGCACTGGAGTTACCAATAAATATGATAACTTTATATTGCTGAATGAAAGAACTTGGTTTGAAACATCTTCCAATGCAGGCTAAGGGCATAAGGACATAACACAATTTCTAGAATCAATCCTACATGAGCTGAAACAATGCAGTCCAGGTACAAGCTATCCTTTGCTCTGATTTAAACCTAGGATATTTAGAAAACGTAGAGGAATGAATGGATCACTGATACATAAGCATTATTTCTCTAAGCTGAGCTTTTAATAAACAGCAAGTGGTAGAGAGTTTGAGATAATACTACCTGATAAGTACCTGGACAGCAATATTCTACCTTTCCAGTTAAATCCAAAGCCATTTGCCTTCTGAGTCAGCCAAGCTGGGGGTGGAATTGCATTTCTCTTACAAAAGCTGAAAAATTTGATAAGTGTTCCATCTCTAATAGAAACCCACTCTAGTGCAGCTAAAGAGGTTGAAAGAGGTATAAATGGGAAAGGTCATGAAAAATCGCCATAAGGGCTCATAGAATGTATAACCTTGAACCATATAAATTCTTAATATATCTTACCGCACTTACTGCATCAAATAATTATCCAAAAACCCGCTCAATCTGGGGTCCTGCCCACTAAAAATGATTATTTAGGTTTTAAGATAGTTAATATGCAGTTCTTTTCAGGATTTAAAAGATGATAAGGTCACATCTAGGTCATAACAATAATATAAACTATTATAATAACTAAAATATATTGAGTGCTATGGAACTGGGCCTAAGACTTACTTGTATCATCTTACTCAATCCTCACAACATCCCTATGAAGTAGATACTATCATTATCCCTATTTCACAGACAGTTAAGCATTTTTCCAAAGCCACCCAGGTCATAACTTGCAGCTGTTGAACTTGGACTCCAGACTTCATGAATCCCAAATCTGTGTTCTTAACTACTGTTAACTAAGCCTCCCTTGATATGTCAGCTCTACTTAAGAAAACGCGTATCTTCTTCTTCTCTGTGGGTGAGGGTCATGCATCTAGGAATGGTATTCAATCATTAAGTCACAACTTTAAAAAGAGGTCCAAGGCATAGCTCTAGTTTATCCCACTGCAAATGGATATAAGACCATCCAAAATCTTTACTAATGACCCTGCACTGATGCATAAATAAGCGTCAATAACTGGATGCTGGAGAACTACTCTTACCAACAAAACTAAATACCAGTAAAATCTACAAAATAACTTTCCATTATTCCTAAAAGTTTTCTGCCAGGTGAAAAGTGTATGACTAAGAGGTAGATAGTAGAATAAGTGTACACTTAAATCTTTCCTTCTCTAGTTGATTAACCAAAATTTGTCAATGCCATCCAGCCAAAGACTACCTGTAGTGAAAAAGTTAGATGTATTGCTCTTTACAATAAAGCAGAACACACACCATGAGGAACCATAGGATGTCTCAGTAAGAGGGTACTAGAAAGAATTTACAGGAATTGGGCTTATATTAGGTGATTTGGGGGAAGATTTAGGGAGCAAGGCTTTGCTCCGTATTGGATGCTGTCAGGAAATAGCAGTAATCCTATTATCTGTAGCCTTACGAATGTTATCTAGAAGGTGGAGGAGCCCTGGTGGTGCAGTGGTTAAGAGTTCATCTGCTAACCTTTTGGAAACCCTATGTGAGTGACAGTTCTACTCTGTCCTATGAGGTCACTATGAGTCAGAATATCCTAGACAGTAATGGATTTGGTTTTGATTTAGAAGGAGGGAAGTGTAGAGTGAGGCTAAAGCTATGACTGGTAAAGAAGTAGCCATCACTCATTCATATTAGCCAGAAAAGGGAAATGTTTGACATTTTGTGGTTTGCGCAGTGATCTTGTTTTTGTTTGTGCTTAGACAAGATTAAAGAGTGGTCCTGTTTCATGTCATGTCTCTGGACGGTGCAGTTTGCGATCAGCTGCTAACCTAAAGTTGTCAGTTTGAACCCACCCAGCCAAGAAAACCCTATGGAACAGTTCTGCTCTGTAACACATGGGGTTGCCATGAGTTAGAATTGACTTGGTGGCAACGGGTTTGGTTTTTTGGTTAGTTTGTTTTGAGTGTCACTTTATTGCGTTTACATAGTGGCTTTGTCTCTACTGATGTTCTGTGAGATAGTTTATGTTCAACAGGAGAACACCAAGGCCTCCTGTGAGTTCAAGCCAGCTCCTAGCAACACTAAAACCCAGCTGATATGCTAGGTCAGTTCCTAGCTGGCAGGGAAAGCTTCTCTTTTTCTCAAATCTTTTCTCCTCTTCTTATAAAATATAGGCCTGGGAAAATAAAGTTTGCAATATATCAATTAGATAATTAACATTGAACTACCTTTCAGATGGAGCTTCTAAGAAACTAATTAGTCTATAATTTCAAGGGAGCAGCGTTTCCCTTTAAAAAAAAAAAAAAAAGAGATGGATCATTCCCTGAGTCAACGGGGTAGATATTATGTGGCAGTGAGTGTCTTTTCAAAAAAACAAAACCCCTTTAGTATTATTCTTTGGCATTAAAGTTGCAAAACCATTTTTCATCTTATTTGAAATCATGTATTTTCTTAGTATCCATTGATTCTCTCCAAGGAAAAAAGAGAAAGAGTTCACGGAGGCTAAGAGAACATTTAGATTTTAGTCGAGGGGCTTAAAAAAAATCAAACACTTTGCCATCGTGTCAATTCTGACTCATAGTGACCCTATAGGACAGAGTAGATCTGCCCCATAGGGCCTCCAATGCTGTAATCTTTACAGAAGCAGACTGCCACATCTTTGTCCCGTGGAGCAGCTGGTGGGTTCGAACCATTGACTTTTTGGTTAGCAGTCGAGCATTTAACCACTGTGCCACGAGGGGCTTACTCAGTGGTAAATACCAGTAGCTTGATCCATAAGAAAGAGTGTTGTTTTTGGAGTTAGATTATCTTCATCCAAGCAGCAGTTCTACCACTCATTAGCTGCATGACCTTTACCTTGTTGGTTAAACTTCCTATAAAATAGATAAAATAATTATAACTGCTATCACTAGTTAAAGATAAATGATATAAAGAATAAGAAAACACTATAATCTTTAAAATGCACTGTATAATCCTAATCATTACTGTTATTAATACATAAAATATCATACTATCAATTAAAAGAGCATTAATAATATTTTGGAAATAAGGATAATGATTTAAAAAATAAACTGATCATATTAGGCCATCCCTTTAAATTACTCATAGAATGCTTTTGATTTCTAAAAATCTTCTAAAATTCAAAGCAAGTTTATATAAGATGTTTATCAGAAAGATCGCCCAAGGGTCATCTCATCTACTTTCTAGTTGGCTCAAAGCCATTAATGTAAAATAAATGAACTACAGTGTAATATTAATTGATTATTTTATTTTACAAAAATATATATTCCAGTCCTTAAGGCTCTGAGGGCATGTAATTTTCAAAGAAGAATAAATAGTGAGACTAACTTGAAATTAAAGGCACAGAAGATAGCTAAGGTTTTGTGAAAGAGGTTAAATAAGTAGCTCAATCAATACACATACACAAACAGAAGGTAGGAAGTAGGAACCTCTTCCTGGCTCTTAAGGCTCAAATTACTTGAGGAAAAGAAGAAACAACTCACAGCACAGACAGTAGATTTAGAGGAATATATGATAGGCAAGTGTCTAAGAGAGATTCACTCGGCTATGTTGGGGAGGCAAAAACAGTGAGAACATTTGGAGATTGGTGGAGCTAGGGAGAAGAAGACCCACTGTGAAGAGACTGTGCAGATTGAAGCCCAGTCAGGATGTCCACCTAGTAGGACAGGTCATTGCAAATACCCAGGATCACATATGGGTGCAGAATCAGAGCTCATAAGTCATTCGGTCTGCTCTCACATGAGGAATGCCTGCACCAAGGAGTTATACCAGCTGTCCTCACCACTGGTGTTCAGCAAGGACATTTCTTAGGCATCATTTGCATTAATCCATAGCCATTGGCCAGCCAACACAAACAACATCTGTCTCTGTCAACCTCAATTCTATGTGAAATCCCCTTGTTCCAAGCAACCCATAAGCCCCAAGTCCGTAAGGAAGTGAGGAGCTAGACACCTGGTAAAGTGGTGGCAGATGCACCACTTTAATTGTAGTTAGTCAGGGCTAAACAGATCCGGCTTAAGATCCCTCCCTCTTCCTGGTAGGTATGTATATAAACATAATGACAGAAAAGACAGAATTCCTACTCTCCTCTAAATATTCTTTCAGAATCCCAGAGTTTCAAGACAGTCATCAGATCAAAGAGGGTTCCGCACCATCTTAGTCATTATTTACAATGTTTACTGAGACCCTTGAGAGAGAAGGAAGCCAAAAATGTTGTCATGTGTCCTTTTGCAACTGACTTATTTCACTCAGCACAATGGCCTCCAGATTCACCCATGTTGTGAGATGTTTCATGGATTCATCTTTGTTCTTTATTGTTGCATAGTATTCCATTGAGTGTATGTACCATAATTTGTCCATTCATCTGTTGATGAGCACATAGGCTGTTTCCACGTTTCCATCTTTTTGCTATTGTGAATATTGCTGCAGTGAGCGTGGGTGTGCATCTGTCTATTTGTGTGACTCAGGAAAAGGTTTACACACACACACAAAAAAAACATTCTTTGATGGTTACAAGGGTAGGGAGGGAGAGGGAGGGGAAGTTAGCAATTAGATAGTAGCCAAGTGTCAACATCAGTGAAGGGGAGGACAACACACAATATAGGGGAAGTCAGCACAACTAGACCAAAGCAAAAGTACAGAAGTTTCCTAGACACATCCAAACACTTTAAGGGACAGAGTAGCTGGGGCTGGAGCCTGGGGACCATAGTCTCAGGGGGCATCTAGGTCAATTGGCATAACAGTACATAAAGAAAATGTTCTACATCCCACAGTGGTGTGTAACATCTGGGATCTTAAATGATTGTAAGTGACCATCTAAGATACAGCTATTGGTCCCATCCCATCCACAGCAAAAAAGAATGAAGAAAACCAAAGACACAAGGAAAATATTAGCCTAAAGGACTGGAGGACCACATGAACCAGGGACTCCACCAGCCTGAGATCAGAAGAATTAGATGCTGCCTGGCTACCACCAACGACCGCCCTGACAAGGATCACAATGGAGTCCTGGACAGAGCAGGGGAAAAATGTAGAACAGAATTCAAATTCACATAAAAAGACCAGACTTGCTGGCCTGACAGAGATTGAAGGAAGCCCCAAAACTATGGCCCCAGGCTCTGCTAACCTAGTACTGAAAGCATTCTTGAAGCCCACTTTTCAAACAAAGATTTGTTGTTGTTGTTATGTGCTGTTGAGTCAACTCCAACTCATAGCGACCCTATAGGACAGAGTAGAACTGCCCCATAGGGTTTCCAAGGAGGGCCTGGTAGATTTGAACTGCCAACCTTTTGATTAGCAGCCAAGCTCTTAATCACTGCACCACCAGGGCTCCAGAAAAAGATTAGACAGGCCTATAAAACAAAAAATAACACTCGTGAGGAACGAGCTTTTTAGTTCAATTAAATGCATATGAGACCAAATGGACAGCTCCTGTTCAAAAGCAAGACGACAAGACAGGCAGGGACAGGAACTGGACGAATGAACACGTGGAACCTGGGGTGGAAAGGGTGAAGATGCTATCACATTGTGGGGATTGAAACCAATGTCACAAAATGATGTGTGTATAAATTTTTTAATGAGAAATTAACTTGAGCTGTAAACTCTCACCTAAAGCACAATTAAAAGAAGATATTATTTCAAAAAAAAAAAAAAGAAGAAGAATGTTGTCATTGAAAAAGATAGAGCATAATGGAAGAGTCTTTCAATCAGCCTTTGTAATTATTTTTTATGTATGAGGTACACATGTTGAATGATTCTGCAGTGTTTATTCTACCACTCTCATTGTGCATCATCTACATGGTTAAGGGAGAGCTTCCTGGGTGGGCACTAAGTAGTCAAAGCCGTTCTTGGAAATTTCTTCACCCATGCAAGTATCAAGAAGCCAGGCCTGCTGTGGAAAACAATTTGGTGGGTCCTTAAAAAGTTAAACATAAAATTATCATATGACCTTGCAATTCCTCTTCCAGATATATATATGCCCAAAAGAATTGAAAGCAGAGACTCAGACACATACTCATACACCAATGTTCACTGCAGCAAGAGCTACAATAGTCAAAAGCTAGAAACAATTCAAAAGTTCACCAACAGATGCATGGACAAACAAAATGTAGACTATCCATACAATGGAATATCATTCAGCCATAAAGAGAAATGAAGTTCTTATACTCGCTACAACATGGAAGAAACTGAAAACATGATGCTGAGTGAAATAATTCAGACACAAAAGAACAAATATATGATCCCACTTATATGAAATATCTAGAATAGACAAATGCGTGAAGCAGATAGTGGTTACTAGAGGTTGGGGGAATGGGAGAATGAGGAGGTATTGCTTCATGGGTACAGAGTTTCTGTCTGGTGTGATGAAAGTGTTTGGAAATAGTGGTGACGGCTGCACAACATTGTGAGTGTGATTAATTCCACTGAATTGTACACTTTAAAATGGCTAAAATGACAAATTTATGTTACATATATTTTGCCACAATTAAAGAAGGAAAAGAAGGAGGAGGAGGAAGAGAAGGGGAAGAAGAAGAAGAAAGAGCAGGAGGAGGAGAACAGGGCAAAGCCAGGCCGAAGCCAGTAGCTCATGGATCCACCCAGGAAATAGCGATTGGTTCAGGAATAGGCATGTGACCCAAATCGGATCAATGAGACATGAGGAGATCATTTGTAGAGGCTTCTTGTAGGTAAGAGAAAGTCACAGGAAGAAATGCTTTCTTCTTCTTCTGCCAAAATGGTTGAGAAAGCATGCAGCTTCGTTTGCTATTGGCAGCACCTTTATGATCGTCCAGGATCCAGTTTTATCATGAAGTCCACACAGTGAATGGCAGGCAGTGATACAGGAAGAACCTGGATCCTTTCTGACACCCTTGAACTGTTGCATCAAACAACCCCGATGTCTGGACTTTCTGTTACACGAACCTATACATTTCCTCATTGTTAAAGCAAGTTAAAATCAGGTTTATGTCACTTGTGACCAAAAACAACCTAATTGCTACATATGATTATGATGCTAGTTTAAGGAAATATACTATTTGGCGCTAGGGACAGAGCCATTTCTTATCTTTTGAACCAATTTCACCTAAAAATGTATCATGCTCTGGCTTTCTCCTGGGGTAACAGTTTCTCTCCTTCAGATTAAAAACCAGAAAAAGTTGGAAGGCCTCAGGCTCGGAGCAGAGTTAAAACACTTTTTTGGCCTTCAGCAGAGGAATAAACTAGTTGCCATCAAGTTGACTCCAACTCATGATGATCCCATGTGGGTCAGAGTAGAACTGTGCTCCACAGGGTTTTCAGTGGCTGATTTTTTGGAAGGAGACCATCAGGTCTTTCTTCCCAGGCACCTCTGGGTGGACTTGAGTCGCTAACTTTTCGGTTAGCAGTTGAGCATGTTAACCATTTGTACCAGCCAGGGACTCTGCAGCAGAAGTGACCAAGTCAGTTAAAGGCATTTTCCACAAACAAGAACTAAGATGCCATCAACTGGGAAGCTAGGAAGTGAGGAATCTGGCTTAAGCGTTCTCTTTGGAGCAAAGGCCAGGTGAGTCATAGGAGGAAAACCCTGAAACTATATATGCTGGCTGTGATTTTTCTGCCTATAATTTCTGCGACTTAAAACCTTTGTTTAACCTTAGTATTTAAAAAAAATACTTTTTGAACGTTCATATGTATCTCTTCTGTGCTAAGAGGGAGTCAAGGCCCTTTTAAGGAGTTGAGTGTACCCCTGACGACAACTGGAATTAAAGTGAGAAGACTCTAAGGCAAGAGAAAAGTTAAGGCGCTTGAATCTCCTTTGGAGATTCTTCTAGAGCCAACCCCAACAGGTACTGGGTTATATTTTGCTGATGAATATCACGTCCTTTACATCATCATGGTATATTTGAGACTATGTTGGGTTACAAATGGACTTAACTCTGCACCCAGATGACCAGAATGGTCACATTGGTGACAGAAGCATGGTCCCTGTGCAGTGTTCTGTCACCACACGAGTGCTCAGATTAGCAGGTTAGGCAGCCAGTGTACTTATAAAAGCCTCAGCCACCATTAACACACAGTATGCAACATGCATTCAACTGTGCCCATGTGGCATTTGCAACTTGAACGCTGAAGTCTCTCTGAATCAGTACCAGTACAATACTATATGGATGTTAAGACCCTGCTCATCCATTTTGGAGCACCTTGCAGATTCTCAATATATGGGATCAATATACAGAAAGTAATTCACGTATCAGCACAATCAGCAGTGCACAAAAGTAGAGACTAGTAAAGTAAGCATTTTTTTTTTTAACTACCGAATTTGGAGTAAAAAAGTTTAAGTTGTGGTAATTTTTTCAACCAACCACTCAGCAAAAGAAAATGCAGTTTTGTATGTCCATCTTTACTGACTGATTGTAGATCTATTTGACTTTAATCACCTTTTTTTTTTTTTTTTGAGCAATTTTAATCTGTTATGTGTATGCACCGGGCTTACTTACTAAAAAAGTATTAGAATAATATCATTGGGAATACTGCTGAGTTCCTGAAAGAAAACAAACCTAAGAAAAAAAATACCATACAAATTCTCAACAATGTAATTAATGTTTTTTAATTTGATTGGGTTTTCGCCACATGTCCCCAAACAATTGCACACATTATCAGTCATTGTGCAATTTTTATTCAGAGTGACAAAACCATTTTGAATTCTAAGTACACAAAAATATTAGTTTACTGTCTTGATTTTGATATTTATTTGAATCCCAAATACGTGCTTTCATTTTTTAAATTATGCCAGAGTATTAAAAATTCATTCTTTGCCCTCCAGTTTTACTCCATGATTATATATATGAAGTTAGAAATCACTCAAGAGAGACATAGCGGTGTCCCCAGTCAAACATCTCAGCTGTATACTATATTTAAATATTATCAATATGATGCAATTGAATTATGGTATTGGTGAAGAATATTGAATACACCATGGATAGTCAGAAGAACAAACAACTCTGTCTTGGAGGAAGTAAAGCGAGGATGCTCCTTGGAAGCGAGGATGGCGAGACTTCATCTCACATACTTTGGACATGTTATCAGGAGTGACCAGTCCCTGAAAAAGGACATCATGCTTGGTAAAGTGGAGGATCAATGAAAAAGAAGAAGACCCTCGATGAGACGGATTGACACAGTGGCTGTAACAATGGGCTCAACCATAGCAATGATTATGAGGATAGCACAGAACAGGGCAGTGTTTCTTTCTGTGGTACATAGGGTCGCTATGATTCAATGGCATCTAATAACAACATAACAACATACTGCTTATGATTTCTTTAGAAAATAAAACCAAAAAACTAAACTCTTTGCCATCAAGTTGATTCACAGCATTTCCAAAGAGCAGCTGGCAGATTTGAACTTTTGGTTAGCAGCCAAACACTTAACCACTGCACCACCAGGGCTCCTCTTTAGAAAACAGATAGTCCAAAATATATTGATTTTCTGTTGAAATGAGAATCTGCAAGGTGCTCCAAAATGGATGAGCAGGGTCTTAACATCCATATAGTATTGTACTGGTACTGATTCAGAGAAACTTCAGCTTTCAAGTTGCAAATGCCACATGGGAACAGTCAAATGCATGTTGCATACTGTGTGTGTGGCTGAGGCTTTTATAAGTACCCTGGATGCCTAACCTGCTAATTCTTCACCAATACCATAATTCAATTGCATCATATTGATAATATTTAAATATAGTATATAGCTGAGATGTTTAAATGGGGACACTGCTATGTCTCTCTTGAGTGATTTCTAACTTTAAGACTATATATATAGATAGATAATCATGGAGTAAAACTGGAGGGCAAAGAATGAATTTTTAAAACTCTGGCATAATTTTAAAAAAGAAAGCACATATTTGGGATTCAAATAAATATATGAGAATCTCTCACACATGCACCAATTCATTCCCTTTATTTAAAAACAGAAAGCTAATCTTTGGGGCAGTAATTTGTAGTAATACTGGGATCTATGATTTTGGTTATTGTTATTTTCATTATTGCTCAGTAATTTGGTTCATAAAGCAGTAAAATATAGGACACCATGAGACCCATTTTCAGCAAAGCAAGCAGTTACAGGGTTTCACCATACAGCTTGCAACAGACTTCCTGTGCAATGAGAAACACATTTCCACCCACCATGCTGAAACTGATGTTAATGGAAACATACTTAAAAATACAGGAAAACTGAAATAGGTAGGTATCGTGGATTGAATTATGTCCCCCAAAAAATGTGTGTATCAATTTGGCTGGGCCATGATTCCCAGTATTGTGTGGTTGTCCTCCGTTTTGTGATTGTAATTTTATGGATTTAAAGAGGATTAGGATGGGATTGTATAACATCCTTACTAAGATCACATCCCTGATCCAATGTAAAGAGAGTTTCCCTAGGGTGTGGCCTGCACCACCTTTTGTCTTACAAAAGATAAAGGAAAGGGAAGCAAGTAGAGGATTGGAGACCTCATACCACTAAGAAAAAAGCACCGGGAGCAGAGGGTGTCCTTTGGACCCGAGGTTCCTGTGCAGAGAAGCTGCTAGTCCAGAGGAAGACTGATGAGATGAGGAACTTCTTCCAGAGCCAACAGAGAGAGAAAGCCTTCCCCTGCAGCTGATGCCCTAAATTTGGACTTCTAGCCTACTAGACTGTGAGAAAATAAATTTCTCTTTGTTAAAGCCATCCACTTGTGGTATTTCTGTTATAGCGGCACTAGATAACTACAACAGTAGGTTACACCATCTATACCTGGCCAGGTAAAGCAAAAAAGAGATGAGAATCTGACAGATATCAGTTAATTTGGAAATGGGGGCTGCCTAAGTCAGATATTTAAATTTCCTAAAGTGGGTATGAGGACTTAAATTTTACAGCACTGAAATTCTTCTAAGGAGTCCTGGTGGCGCAGTGGTTAAGAGCTCTAAGACCTCGGCTGTTAACCTAAAGGTCTGCAGTTCGAATCCACCAGCCTCTCCTTGGAAACCCTATGGGGCAGTTCTACTCTGTCCTATAGGGCCACTATGAGTTGGAATTGACTCAATGGTATACAACAATAACAACAATAGTTCTTCTTGGTCATATTAACCATAAAATTGTCTGGTATCCCAGACTCTTGGTGATGTTTGACATTATAGGCAGTTTTGTTTGCATAAGGGAAGAGGCAAAGGAATATGATTCAGATACCTGGTTTTTCTAACTTACTGATGTTGCTAAGATGGCCTGTGAAGAGTGGATGTGGTGTTTTGCTTCCCTAATACTTCTAAGGCCATTGCATGACAACAAACAAATCCAGCCAACAATCATTGGTGACATCTCATCCCTTAAGGAAGATACAGACTTGACTGATGGATTCACACATCCAGTTATTCCTCCCTCCAACATGTATCAAGATGGTATTATGTTCAAAGCACTGTGCTAGGAACTTAGGGTGATCCCAAGAAGAGTCACACACTGAGTCTGCTCTCCTGGGGCTGACACTAGAAGGAGGAATGACATAAACCAGGTGTCTGTCAATTATATTTCTGTAGCATGCAGTGATTAGAACACTGCCTTTGGAAACAGACAAGCCTGAATTATCATCCAGGCTCCTATACTTAACCACTCATGTACCTTTGGGCATGTCACTTAATGTCTCTGAGCCTTTGTTCTCTTATCCCTAAAAGGGGTACAGTAATACCTTGCAGAGATTTTTAGGATTAATATAACCTGAGTAAAATGTGAAGCAAGTTGCTCAAATAACAGGAGTTCTTCTTATTCAAATGATGATGATGATAAGTTTTAAATGGGTAAGGAAGCAAATTATTAGGCCTTAAGCAGCTAGAGTTGATCTCTGCCTTCTATGTATAACTTGAAGTATGTCAGAAATATCCTGACACCACCCATCATGTTTGGCAAAGCAGAGGGTTAGCTAAAATGAGGGAAGCCCTCACTAAGATTGACATAATGGCCACAGCGATGGTCTTAAACATATCAACAATCATGAAGATGGCACAGGACAGGGCAATGTTTTGTTTTGTTGTACATAAGTTTGCCAGGAGTTGGAGCCAACTTGATGGCAGCTAACAACAACAATGAACAACCAATGAAAATATATCTCCTCTTCAAGTCTGCCACCTTAGCAATCCATGCCTTTGGATGAAGACTATGTTCCCTGTTAAAATACAAAGACAGAGACAAAAGAATACGCATCAATGACGTTTTCAGTCATTGCCATCTTAGGATGAATTACTTTATTTTATCCTAAGTAGAGGGCCAATTTGACAAGGTTTTCATCTGTGAGCAAGAAGAAGGGTAGGTCCAGAGCACAGAGCATTTTTATCAAGCATATATGGAGACCAGCACAGTGATTACCACTGTGCAACAAAAATAGGTGGCTTTAAAGAATCAGAATTTATTGTCTTACAGTTTTGGAGGTTAGGAGTCCAAATTCAAGCCATGAGCAGGCCTATGCTCAGTAGCCCTTAGAGATAGATCCTTCCTTGTCTTTTTCAGCTTCTGGTAGCCCTGAGCTTTTCTTGGCATTTCTTGGCTTGTAGAGGATCTTCACATGGCGTCTTTCCCTGTGTGGGTCTCTGTGTCTATTCTACTATTTTTATAAGCCACCACTCAGACAGGATTTGGTTGAAGATCCACTGTATAGTGCAGTTCTACTCTGAAACACATGGAGTCACCATGAGTTGGAATCAACTCAAGGGCAGCTGGTTAGTTGGTTGGTTCTACTCTGATATGACCATATCAGCATAACAAAAGAAAAACCATGTTTGCAGACAGGGTCAATTTTATAGGCACAGGAATTAGAATTTCAACATATCTTTTCGGTGGGGTGGGGGGAAGGAGACACAATTCAGTCCATAACACTCTGAAGACACAGAACATGTGGTCAAGGAGGGAAATGGGAGACGAAGAGGTGGCAATAGGTAGAAGATGGGTAACCTTAAGATAATGGCTAAAACATTTCAAAGACTATTCTAAAAATCTTATATGTATATCTCATGCAGTGCTTACAACAACCTTATTAGGTAAATACTATTTGTACTCCCAGTTCACAGCTGAGGCTTTGAGAGAAAAAGATATTAAATAACTTCCCCAAGGTGTACAGGTAATATGAGCAGCAAAGCCGAGATTCACACTCAAGCAACCTGACTCCAGAGCCTCTGGTTCTTTAGTCATATTACCGGTTTGAATTTTACATTGTGACATTTAGCTAAAATTCTCAAAGTTCTTGGTATGTATTAGTCTACCCTCTGAGGCAATGAGAAGGTCTATTTTTACATAAGGAACTTCATGAGGGTGCAAGACAAGAGGTGGTAAAGTAGAAAGAAGATCAAGAGATGCTGTGTCCTAATGTTTCTGTGGGGAATGTCTGAAGAGAGTACAATAGGTGCTGACACACAAATGAAAACTCCTTATAAGGAAGAAATGATTGATTGCTTACCTTTGAGCACCGCTGCTAGAGTGTAGTAAAGAGTGTTTTTTTGAGACAAGGCCAGACATTGCTACTTAACAAAACAGAGCTCCCAGATGCATCTACTTGATAATAGATGGAGGAGGAACTCAACAACCTACCAATTTACTCTCTGGCAAGAAGTGCAGCTTATGGTCATATTTGAGGTTGGAAGCCCAAACCTCTGCAGGAATGTGGAAAAGTGAGCAGGGGATGGAGAGACAAGGAGTCTGTAAAATTTCTTGGCTATAAAAAGGTGTAGCTGAGGAACATCTTGTGATGTGGGAATTGAATCTTTTCCTCCCTATTAACGATAGTTTTCAGGGGCTTGCTTGAGTTAAAAGTAAAATTAATTCCTTACTCTGGAGACAATATGTACTTTATAATTTCTGGCTTTAGCCTGGGACAACTTATTGCTAATGTTCCTCTTTGCCTATAGTAATTTGAACTGGCAGAGATAGGATGTTTGCTCCTTGTTGAAGAGGATTCGGGAACAGAAGGATGAGGATCAAAGGACAGGGGAAGACTTTTCTCCCCATAGAGCAATGCTGTCTTCTCTTTTCATCAGTGTTCCGACCACCGAGGAGGGTATGGAATCGGGAAACGAATGAGGAAATGGGCACTTCCAGAATGACTTCCAGACCTAATGAAACCTCAAACCAATATGTTCCCATAGGAATGAACTTCAGATGACAGTCTAAAAGAAAAAACACCAAAGCTCATTTTTCTTCACATTCATAAAACCTAAACCTCTCATCTACCTAGTTTTCTATGTTTTTTTTTTGTGTGTCTTAACAGCTTGTAATAGCTTCAAATAAAAAGAGTAAAAATATGAGCATGTAGTATATATTAAAACACTATTCTTAATCATTGACTGTCACTCTAGTTTTACCCCAGAAAGAGTATGGACAGGATAAAAGTTGTCATGAAAGCTAAAATAGAGAGAGAACACTTACATGAAATTACTCTTTATGGAAATACACAAAAATACACAAAAAAGTACACAAATACATAAAAGCATGAAAAGGACTGGGAGCCTATAGGTAAGAGAAATCTGCTTTTAGGAAAACACACGCTTCTTGTTAAGTGGGTATGTTGTTAGGTGCTGTCGAGTCAGTTCCAACTCACAGCAACCCTATGTAGACAGAACGATACACTGCCCAGTCCTGCGCCGTTCTCACAGTCGTTGCTATGTCTGAGCCCATTGTTACAGCCACAGTGTCAATCCATCTCATTGAGGATCTTCCTCTTTTTCACTGACCTTCTACTTTACCAAGCATGATGTCCTTTTCCGAGGACTAGGCCCTCCTGATAACACATTCAAAGTACATGAGATGAAGTCTCACCATCCTCACTTCCAAGGAGGATTCTGGCTGTACTTCTTCCAAAACATTAGTTCCTTCTTCTGGCAGTCCGTGGTATGCTCAATATTCTCCGCCAACACCATAATTCAAATGCAGTTAAGTGTGTAGCTCCTTCAAGTGTAAAGAGCACAGTGATGCAGAAGGAAGCAAGCCTGATTTTAATCAACTTTTTAATGCATAATAAAGTTAATGTGAAATAGGATGTGCAGGTTTGAGTTTTTGCTGACCTTGTGGCTGCTTTGGTGAAATTTTGCATTAATCCTCCCAAACAGTTGAACTTTGGTGAGAGGTTTTACTATTCTAAGCCTACTAATGAAGTCCCTGGGTGGTGCAAATGGTTAACATGCTCAGCTGCTGACCAAAAGGTTGGAAGTTCAAGTCCACCCAGAGGTGCTTCTGAAGAAAGACCTGGACATCTACTTCAGAAAAATCAGTCATTGAAAACCCTATGGAGCACAGTTCTACTCTGACACACATGGGGTCACCATGAGTTGGAGTCGACTCAACGGCAACTGATTTGGTAAGCCTGATGATGGCTTCACAGGAATGTCATTGTTAGATGCCATCAAGTTGATTTTGGCTCATAGCAACCTCATGTGGCACAGTAGAACTGCTGCATAGGATTTTCTTGACTGTAATCTTTATAGGAGCAGTTAGGCATGTCTTTGTCCCTCAGAGTCACTGGGTGGGTTTGAGCTGCCAACTTTTCACTTAGCAGCTGAGTGCTTAACCATTGTGCCATGCAGGGATAGGGAAATAAATATCCTTTCTCTGCCAATACCCGCCTTGAGGTAATAGCTGAAGGGTTTAATCCTCTCCAAAGATCCAGTTGTGCCCCTTCAGCTGGCAGTGAGAGGTGCCCAAACGCACTCCTTAACTTAAGACCTGTACGGGACTAGAAACTGTACATGCCAAGTTGTCAGGAATACTCTTGGTGTAAAAAATATGGTTCTCCTGTCTCCAGATAGAAAGAGCCCTGGTGGAGCAGTGGGTAAGTGCTTGGCTGCTAACTGAAAGGTTGGTGATTCGAACCCGCCAGTCACTCCAAGGGAGAACGATGTGGCAGTCTGCTTCTGTAAAGATTACAGCCTTAGACACCCTATGGGGCAGTTCTACTCTGCCCTATAGGTTCACTATGAGTCGGAATCAACTTGACGGCAATGGGTTTTTTTAATGGGTCTGACACACACTGGTCAGACCACATGTACTGATTTTTCATGCAGGAAATATGGTCATCATATGTTCAGATTTCTATGTTTTATTCATTTTATTTACTGTCCTCCTTTTCTTTAGCAGTTTATGATTTCTTTCCATTAACAAATTGCCAACTCTTAATTTATAAAACAGACTAAGTGTAACGTAACCATAGTGAGGAAACCAAAACAAAGAGACAAAGAAAAAAATCATATATTACAATATTTCCATCACAAAGGTAAAATCTGTTTTTGATCTTCATGATGTAAGCCCCTAAAACACTCGAGGAGAGTGAGAACTACTCAGAGCCAACCAAAGAACAATGTTCTATGGCTTATATCTATATGGTGAGAGGGAGATTTGTTCAATTTTAAAACGAGGCAGATTCCTAAGAGAAGCCAAATGAACTGACACATTCCTGAGCAGTTTTAGAGAACATATGTTCTTACTCTGGCTTTCTCAGAATAAAAAGAAACCATCTTAAGGTAGAAAATTCCCAATTTTGACCTACTATCTAAGTGTGCCTGGGTAATGCAAATGGTTAAGAGCTTGACTACTAGCTGAAAAGTTGGTGGTTAGAATTTACCCAGAGGTACCTCGGAAGACAGGACTGGCTATCTGCTTCCAAAAGATAAAAGCCCTGAAAACCCTATGGAGCAGCTCTACTTGGCACATGTGAGGTCATCATGACTCGGAATAAACTCTACGGCAATTAACAACACCACTGCCACATAAGTGGCTAGAGAGCATTTCACAGTGCCATTCTCCTGGGGTGTGCTCGCATTTGTCTCAGCCAAACAAGAGAAAAAGGAAACCTTTCCCTTTGTGGTTATCTGGTACTTTTTGCCTTCCTATTTAAAAAACAAAACGAAAAAAGAAACCAGAGCTTTCCTCTAGTTGTTTCATTTGAGCTTCTTTCTCATTCAACTTTCCAGACACAGCTTTGCTCAGATTCCCTTTCTGTTACTGTTGGGTGCCTTCAAGTCGATTCCAACTCATAGTGCCCCCATCTGACAGAGTAGAACTGCTCCATAGGGTTTTCTAGGTTGTAATCTTTACAGGAGCAGATGGTCAAGTCTTTCTTTTGCGTAGTCACTGAGTGGGTTCCAACCGCCAACCGTGTAGGTTAGCAGCTGAGCGCTTAACAGTTATACCACCAGGGCTCCTGTTAACAGTTTGGCACATCCGAAGTTCACAGAATGTGACCAGCTGGAGGCCCCTGCCCTGGCCAGATCATTGCCCTGACTGAGGAATACAAATTCTCTGTTCAAGATAAAGTACTGCCTATTCTGACTCCCTGAAGCTTCATTTATTTGCCTGACCCCCTAAAAAGTAAGGAAAGACTTTATTTACAATAAAAGGAGATGGAGTGCTTCCCATACACCAAGGAATTGTTTCCTTGCCTTTAGCTTATCAATGATATTAACCTACCTAAGAATGTGTCAATGAAAGGAGGTGACCAGACTGAGGAAATGGAATAGAGTTCACAGAAGTAACCTTTGACAAATGCAATCAAGATGCATTGGTAATTACTGGTGATTGGAATGCAAAAGTTGGAAAAAAAGAAGGAACAGTAGTTGGAAAATATGGCCTTGGGGATAGAAATGATGCCAGAGATCACATGATAGAATTTTGCAAGACTTCTTCATTGCAAATACATTTTCGCAACAACATAAATGGTGACTACACATGTGGACCTTGCCGGATAGAATACACAGGAATCAAACTGACAACATCTCTGGAAAGAGATGATGGAAAAGCAGTCATCAGTCAGAACAAGGCCAGGCGCTGACTGTGGAACAAACCATCAATTGCTCATAAATGCAAGTTCAAGGTGAAATTAGAACAAGTCCACAAGAGTCAAAGTACGACCCTGAGTATATTCCTTCTTGAATTTAGAGACCATCTCAGGAATAGATTTGATGCGTTAAACACTAATGACTGAAGACTAGACAAATTGTGGAATGACATCAAGAACATTATACATGAAGAAAGCAAAAGGTCATTAAAAAGACAGGAAAGAAATAAAAGACCAAAATGAATGTCAGAAGAGACTCTGAAACTTGATCTTGAATATAGAATAGCTAAAGTGAAGGGAAGAAATGATGAAATAAAAGCTGAATGGAAGCTTTCAAAGGGTGGCTTGAGAGGACAAAGTAAAGTATTATAATGACGTGCAAAGATCTGGAGTTAGAAAACTAAAAGGAAAGATTATGCTCAGCATTTCTTAAGTTGAAAGAACTCAAGAAAAAAATTCAAGCCTCGAATTTCAATACTGAAGGATTCTAAGAGGAAAATATTAAATGATGCAGGAAGCATCAAAAGAAGATGGAAGGAATACACAGATTCACTGTACCCAAAAGAATTGTTCGACGTTCAACCATTTCAGGAGGTAGCAAAGGATTTCCTTAAAGTGTTAAAAAGCAAAGACATCACTTTAAGGACTAAGGCGTGCCTGACCCAAGCCATGTTTATTTTTAATTGCCTCACATACATGTGAAAGTTGGACAATGAATAAGGAAGACCAAAGAAGAATTGACACCTTTGAATTATGGTGCTGGTGAAGAATATTGAATATACCACAGACTGCCAGAAGAATGAACAAATCTATCTTGGAAGAAGCACAGCTAGAATGCTCCTTAGAAGCTAGGATGGTGAGACTTCATCTCATATATTTTGGGCAAGTTATCAGAAGGGATCAGCCCCTGGAGAAGGATGTCATGCTTGGTAAAGTAGATGGTCAGTGAAAAACAGGAAGACCCTCAGTGAGATGGATTGACACAGCGGCTGCAACAATGAGCTCAAGCATAACAATTATGAGGATAGCTCAGGATCCGACAGTGTTTCATTCTGTTGTACACAGGGTTGCTATGAGTCAGAACCGACTCAAGGACACCTAACAACCACAGAACAACTTTTGACAGGCGCTTCTGACACAGTGCAGGAGAAGTAGGTGTTGACCACTAGACTTTGCTGTGGGGAGGTAATAATTCTTCATTCAACAGCTCTAAAGGCCCCTGGGGAACCACTCTTTCCATCTCCAGGATACTTTCTATCCTAACTTTCTCCTTCCATGCTTACAAGGTATTCCGATGGCCAGATTAGCTTCCCAAGTGGCTTGATGCTTTAGAAAGTGTCCAGGGTAGGGGACAGAGTACTGGAAAGAAATGATGCCCTGTCCAGCTTTAATTTTTAATTCTAGTTCTCATGACTGGCTAAAGGTGTTTTCATTGGTGTCAGTTCAAATCTGAGAGTTTCTTGGTCTCTGGAAGTACTAAGATCCTTGAGCTGCAGGAGTGAAGATCAGATCTGACTGCAATATATTCATCACGGTCTGGGAACCCTAAAGACAAGAAGCCTAGTGCTGAGAATCAATGACACATTTTGGCCTCACATGCGCCTTCTGTTCAAAGGTCAATATACTGCACTGAGTCTGATCTCTTCTTATTTCATCCTTTCTTCCTCTGACCTCCTAGGCTACTTGCCATTCCCCTAACATGACAAGAACGTTCATACTTCTGTCCTTTTCTTGAACTATTTTCTCTGTCTATAACACCTGATAAGTGACTGGATCCAAGAAATAAAAGAAAATGAGCTTTAGAAAACAACTTTCATGGTGCCGAGTCCGGCGGAGAGAAGGAAGGTGGTGATGTTAGGTGGACTGAGATGCAGACACAGAGTGGAGAGCATATTTGGGAGGGGAAGGAAGAGTGCGGATAATGAATTTGGGGAACATGCTGTCTTTAAACAACCTCACAAAAAAAAAAAAAAAAAAAACCCACTGCTGTCGAGTTGATTCTAACTCATAGCAACCTTATAGGACAGAGTAGAGCTGCCCCATAGGGATTCCAAGGAGTGGCTGGTGGATTTGAACTGCCAACCTTTGGTTAACAGCCAGACACTTGACCACTGGTGTCACCAGGGCTCCTGCTGTCTTTAAAGTACCTATAAAACATTTCAGAAGAGAGATTCGCAGCAAATAACTTAGAGGGAGTTTGAGAGTAGTGATAGAGATGTGAGAGAAATTAAAACAAAGCAATGATAGATTAAGAGATTTCCAAAGGAAATAGAGAAAATATATAAGAAGAATCAGGACAGAACCTTGGTAAATAACTGAAAGTAGGGCACAAAAAATTGTAAACAGTATAATAAAAACCATTAAAAAAGGAAGAAAGCAGACAAGAGAACCAGAAGACTTGATGATCACAGAAGCCAAGAGAGGAGTTTCAAAAGAATGAATCAACAGTGTCAAGTAATATCAAGCTGCTAAGGAGCAGAAGAACTGGAAACAAATCATTATATTTGGTCATTAAGAGATCAAATAAACCTTGCGTGGGAGGCAGCCTAGTTGACTTTGGAGTCTGACTGTCTGGGTTTGAATATTGGTGGCAATTCTTGCTAGCTGTGTGACCTGGGGCAAGTTATTTAATCTCTCTATGCCTCAGGGTAAGGACCCCTGGTGGCACAGTGGTTAAAGTGCTCAATTGCTAACTGAATTGTTGGTGGTTCAAACCCAAACCTACCAGCCACTCCGAGGGAGAAATACGTGTGGCAGTCTGCTTCCATAAAGATTAAACTCATTGCCCTCCAGTCGATTCTGATTCATAGCGACCCTATAGGACAGAGTAGAACTGCCCCATAGGGTTCCCAAGGAACAGCTGGGGGATTCAAACTGTTGACTTTTGGTTAGCAGCCAAGTGCTTAACAACTGCACCAGCAGGGCTCCCAGATGAGGACACTGAGGCATAAAACAAAACCAAATCCATTGACATCAAGTCAATTCCAACTCATAACAACCCTACAGGACAGAGTAGAACCGCTCCACAGGGTTTCCAAGGCCATAATCTTTTCCATAAAGGGTATGAGAAAAATGTATCGAATTCTAGGATAGTTACAATATAAATACTAGTAACACAGAAACTATAGTTCTTTTAAAACACTAGGAGATCTCAACAAAGTCCTTATGGACACTTTGACCCTGACTGATTCACAGACGGTCTATTTTTTACTTATGCCAACTCTGATTATGTAACTTGGTAAATCAAGTATCTACCAAGTTTAACCCTGAGCCACAGTGTTTCTAATATTGTTTCAATAATAAATTGATAAATTATGTTACTTACTCTTTCCAAAGGAACATTACAGAATAACTGAACACACAGGTCATTACTTTAAGAACAAATTATGCATCTGTAAATAATTTTGTTTTAACTCTGAGCATCAATCTTCTCTTAATTCTTTTAAAAAATAGTTCTTAAATCGTTACTTCTAGGGAGAAAAAGTGGAAAATGAAGTAAGGATTTATTCTAAGGCATGTAAACTCCTTTCCTTACCATTTAAAAAAAATGACTATAGTTTTCACTTATTCCCAGCATTTAGTATCATACTACAGATATAGTGTCATATTGTATTCTTTTTTCCCAGCTTTACAAAGCTTCCATTCACATCAGAAGTATGTACAACACCCTAACCTTGACCATAAAGTTCTCTTTGTCTTGATTACAGCTGGTAGAACTTAACTGGCCACCTGCTATCTATTATTTTATTTAGCATCTTAAAATATTCTGGCCTTCTCCACAATGCTTTTGAAGTAAGGTTTGAATTTTTGTTATTGTTGCTGCTTCTTTCTTTCTTTCTTCATTTTGAAGCAAGAAAAACTAAGATAACAGGAAAGTTTTTTGTTTTGTTTTTTTTTTGGTAAGCCAGTTATGAATCACATTAGGAAAGTGAAACTACCAGGCTTTTCACAAGCAACTATCTATTAACCATCTCAATACCAATATATGACCAATAGCTGCACTAGGTGTTGTAAAGCAGTGACTTGCCAATTATCTATCTCATGTTGTAACATTCTGTCAAAGAATCTTAGGGCCAACATGGTAGATTCAAAAAGGACTTCTTTTTTTAGATGATATGGGTACATTTATATATTTCTAAGAATTCACATCAAATTTTAAGGACTTAAATAAATAAAGTAGTAAATGAAGTCCATTGTTTGAGAACCAATGATGTAGGGGATATAAAAACCGTCTAAGACTCAAGTCCCTATTTTCAAGGATACACGTTTAACTTGGGAAGCAAAACTAATAGACATGGAACACTGAAATTACTGCTAAGTATTAAGTGGTGTGAAACTGCCCATAGGTGCAATCAGAGCAGAATAAAACAGGTCAACAATAAGGAGCAGCAGTAAACATTCACCTTAGTAGGAAGATTTTAAGAATGAGAAGGTCTTTCCACTATAGGAAATCAACCTGAGAGAAAAAGCCCAGCAATCAGTTTTGCCAGTGTGCTGCAAAAACAGGGGTCTAAAAGGATCCTCACTCACTAGCTCAATCATACAAGATCCTTTAGTAGGCTCACTCTCGGTCCCTGAATTTCTCTTTTCATCTAGACCAGTAGAGTTTAAATTTATAAGTCGACTTTTTTGTGTCATTGTATAATGCTACTACATTTATAAATTACAATGGAAATTTCTTATGGGGTAACCTAATTAGTGGCCTAAAAAAAGGAAACTTAAAAAACTTTGTCCTCCTTAGAAAGAAATGCATATTATTTCATGGTTCATTATGTACTGTTACAGGCTATTTCCCAAAATGTTTATGCTTCACTTTTTTTTCCTCCATCACTATGACATAAGTGACACCAAGCAAGTGGCCTCAAGAAAAAGCTGCCCCACAGTCTCCCTGGTGACGGATGATGGCAGCTGCTGCCTCATAGTCTTGTCTGAAGAACCAGCCTGACTCTGGCCATGCACCCTGGCCACAGACTTGAAAGCAACACCCCCATTCTAAGAGACTGTCCTGGCTCACTGCAAAATATTTAACTCTATTGATACACTGACTTTAAAATAATATAGCTGATAGGGCCAATTACAAAAAAAAAAAATTGTTTTAAATAGCATTGGTGTATGTTATGGATTGAATTGTGTCCCAAAATATGTGTTGGAATTCTAACCTCTATACCTGTGGGCACAATCCCACTTGAGAATAGGGTTTTCTTTGTTATGTTAATGAGGCCATATCAGTGGAGGATGATCATCTTTGAGATATAAAAAGAGTAGGTTAGGCACAGAGAGATGCAAGCACAAAAGCGGAAAGATAGATGCTATGTGGAGAACACCAAGGAACCAAGGAATACCAAAAAGAACTCTAGAGAAGCTGAGAAAAGGATTTTCCTCCAGAGTGGACAGAGAGAGAGAGCCTTCCCCAAGAGGCAGTGCCCTGAACTCGAACTTCCAGCCTACCAAACTGTGAGAAAATAAATTTGTTGAAGTCACTCATTTATGGTATTTCTGTTACAGAAAACCAAAAAACCAAACCAAACTCATTGCCGTCAAGTCGATTCCAACACATAGTGACCCTATAGGACAGAGTAGAACTGCCCCATAGGGTTTCCAAGGCTGTAATCTTTACAGAAGCAGACTGCCACATCTTTCTCCCACAGAGAGGCTAAAACCACTGACCTTTCGGATAACAGCGAAGCACTTAGCCAGAGCAGCATTAGCAAATTAAGACAGATTGAACATTCCCAGAGCCAATGCCAGACTTAGCAAATGATGAGATTTGTGGGGGTGGGGTGGGGAGTGGGGTTGGGGAAGTGGGGGGGAGGGTTGTTTTTATCCCTAATTCTTATTGCTAATCACCAGTTGTCTCAATCATTGACATACCTGTGACAGAATCTCCTCCAGACTCCTCAAGCCTGTTACTCCTAACGCCATAACTAGACACACCAACAACCCTGAAGGACACATAATAAATTATATTCTGTTCCCCATTAAGTGTCAGAGTTGACCCATGCTGTTACTTTTTCATTACTGCTTATAGCAATTTTCTATTCAGTCTTTCATTCTATGACCCAATTGATGAGTCAGTAGAAATCTCACAAATAAATGCTTTAATAGCTGAATATATGTTGCCAAATCCAGTAAAGAATATTGAACACTTGCTTAATATATTTCCTATGAAAGCTGTGGGACAATAGTTGTCATTTTTAAAAGGTAAGAGGAAAAAGAGGCTGTTGATTGAAATTCTGCTCCTTGAAGCAGAACAGACGTTAATGACTTACCAGAAAATTATTCACTTCATGCACAGGTAACTCAAATTCTTTTAAATAAAAAAGCATGTCAGCCTTGTTAAGTTTTATCTTGAAAAATGGTGCCAGGAAATAAGCTTACTAATGAATAAACAGCAATAATTTGAAGTATATCAATTAAATCTGGATTTTGGCTAAATTTATTAACAGGCATTATTATCAGACTACAGCAAATAACAATATATATCTATATTACTGACATGCAAAAAAAACATTTTACATATACATTATTGTTGAATAATACATTCAACAACAAACGAAGAGAAAAACCCTCACAGTCAATATAAAATGTAACAAAAAATTCCATCCCATTATCTGATGGCGAGTGCTTATGTTAGTCTTTCTAGTTCGAGATTGCCTGTGCTCTCAGTAAAAAATGAAGCTTATAAAATTGATCGATATGTAATATTTAAGTGTTCCTGTTACCTTTTAAAGAAATCTACTTTTACTAACACTATTTCACTGCCAAACTCATTGCCCCTATAGAATTTTACCACAGTAATGGTTTCAGTTTTACTTACATAGAAGGCAAAATTTGGACAACATCTGCATCAAGTCAGTAAGGGAGCAACAATTTGTGTAACTCTTGTCAATCCTCACTGTATGAATAAAAATAGCGGTAATCACTATGATACTTAAATAGCCATTTTAGATCTGACTCCTCAGTGAGCTTTCTCATCAAGTATATCAATATATATGATCTATTATAAGGACTTGCATCCTTAGAAGAAACAAAGATAGGTCCCAGGCCCTCGAGGAACTGACAATCTAGATGAAAATACAAAATAATTATGAAAGAATCATTATACACAAAAACAACAGAACAGAATTTCATTGATATAATTATAGATATAGCTCTTCTTTGATGTGATTTTAGGCTAACACTTAATCTCTTTAGGCAGTTTTACATTCTGAAAATGAGATTAGACCAGATGCTTGCTTAGATCTTTCAGAGCTCTACAATGACAATAAGTCTAGATGAAAACATGAATATTAGACAAAGTACCTAATGCTAACTGTCAAATGACTACACAAACTAAGTACTAATGAGGATCAGAGCAGGGATTAGTCACTGCAGCCTGGTCAGAAGACTCCCAGGAAGAACACTCCCAGAGTCTGAATGATTGTAGTGGATGGGGCAGACTCAGGACTTCACCCTGCCTGCTAGGTGGGATGGAAAGAGTCTAGCAGCAGATTCTGGGAACCAAGGACAGTGCCAACTGAGCAGCAACAGTGACTTGATGCTGAGCCAGCAGACCCTTAAACCTAACTTATCCATGGTCAGGCTCTGTCCAGGGATTGGGTCCAGGCTCATTGTGCTGAGAGGACCCACAACCCCATTTGAAGGGAAAGAAGAATTACAGAAGCCGAAATCAAGCAGGGTTTAACAGGTCACTTCCTTCACATCACATTCACTGTGTAAGTTACTGATATATCATTTTAAACAGAATATAAATAAAAGGCTGAATTTCATTTTCACAATAGCATGTATAACCTTCACTTTCTATTTAAACAGTCACACTAGATTCTTCTTATTAAGTGACAAAAATTTACCAATTTCAAAGGAAAATACTGATGTCAAAATTAGATGAATGTTGTAGGGAAATAAGGAAATAGCATGTATATGCTCCTTTTCCAGACCCACAGACTCCACTGAGAAGCTGAGAATATGAGTGCAGGTTAAATTCAAGGATTCTGCACTGATGTGAGGTTTTGTCCAGGATTTCTGGGTCTCTAAGCACACCAGGTCATCTTGCACATACCCAAGCTTCTGCCTCGGGGTGCGAATTGAAGATTTTCAAACCGCTTGCTCAAGTCTAGCCAGTATTTCAATTAATAAGCAAGCCCTGCCATATAAAGGAGCTTCATCCTCATCCTTAGTCCATCTGCCCTGTCGCTGTTGTCCAGCTTGTCCCTAGTGAGACCTTGAGGATCTTTTTGCCCCCAAGCTGCAAGCTTATGTCTGAGTTCTACTGTATGTGTACAGTTCACGACACAGGACTTCTTCTCTTATTCCTGGGTGAAACTGCAGTTCCTCATTGAATCTTAAATTTGGCCCCAAACTCAAGCCTGCTTTCCCAGGTCCATATTTATCTAATCTGCAAAACTCCTCTATTTCTGGGAATAATAATGTAAAAGACTAGAAGTTTCCAATTAAAAAGTTCTCTTCAGTCTACGTCTGTTGCTTCTAGTGACAGCTCCCGTTGATATTTTTGCTCTAACACTCCCAGGAAGCAAACTCTAGCAGGGCTCAAGGGTCGCTTCAGATGCCCATTAACAGCAGCTACAACAAATTCTGTAAATATCTCTCAGCACCCAGGGCTCCTAGCAGATGCCAGAAGATGTTTCCACTGTTAGCCATAGTCTCCCCAGAATCTGCTTGTGTTAGTAGCTCTCGTAGGGTAGGATTATCATTTAGGAATACCTCTGGAGGTGGCTCCCTTAGCATTTAGAGATGAGCTTATAGCACACCATACCTTACTGCATTAGTTTACCTTTGCTGCATAAAAAATTACCCCAAACTTAGTGACTTCAAACAACTTCTATTTATTCTGTTACAGTTCAGTAGATGAGAGTCTGAATAGACTCAGTGGGTTCTCTGCTCAGAGTCTCACAAGGCCAAAATCAAGATGTTGCCTAAGATGCACGCTTATCTGAGGGCTCAGAGGAAGAATCCACTTCTAAGATCATTCAGGTTGTTGGCAGAATTCAGCTCCTGCAGCTGTCAGGCCGAGGTCCCCTGTTCCCTTGCTCTCTGCTCATACAGACTGTCCACATTCCTGTCTGCATGGCCCCCTCCATCTTTAAGTCAGCAACTGCACATCAAATCTTCTTTTTGTTTCCAATCATTCTGACTTTCTTACCTTTTCATCTGCCACCAGCCAGAGAAAGTTCTCTGCTTTTAAAGGCTCATGTGATTAGATTAGGTAAACCTAGATAATCTCCATTTTTAAAGATCAACATGTCATATGATATAACACAATCAATTCAAGAAGTAATATCTTATCACATTCACAGGTTCCAGGGATTAGGGGCCCATAATCTTGAAGGCCATTCAAAAAAAAAAAAAAACAGTGCTGCCTATCACACTTACTCTATAGCTTTTTCAAATAACTTGTTCAAAGACCCACTTAGTCCCCTCAGGATTCCCTCCCCTCAGAAGATACTCAGATACTCCCAAGGCAGTAAACAGATCCACCAACTCTTCTTTGAGTCAGAGTATTGTCTTCCTTCCTTAAAGGGATTTCCTTTTTGTTGATTGAATTGTGGCTATTACTCCCTCATTGCAAAGCCCAAGTATAGATTCATAGGGGACACACAAAAGTCTCCAAATTCTTTTTCTAGAGTTCCACCACGACTATTTGAAAAGGCTTCTATGTAGTTCAAGTACTAGAAGGACTTTAGATAGCTCCAAGGTGCCCAAAGTAGTTGTGTGAACTAAACTTGAGTGATGACTCCAAGTTACACAAGAGAAACATGTCTAGAGCCAGTGCATTAGGAACTACTTCTGCTTAAACGGTCTACCAGGTAAATAACTGCTGCGTTTGCTGAATGTAGTGTTTTAACCAAGCTGTTTGCTCTTATTGACTTTGTTTGTTTAGGACAAAAATGCTGAGGTCTGAGCACTGTCCTAAATTCTCAATCCTCCCCCCCTCCCCAGCCCCCAACCTCTGATTCTCTCCTATATCTCAGAGAAGGATGTGGGGTTTTTCTGCAGCCACTGAAGCCCCTGGAGTGAATAGCATGGACTTTTTCTTAGAAAACTAGGGCTGTTGAGGTCCCTTTTGAGCTCTCAACTCTCTATTCTGTCATTTCCTATCTAAACACAGATTGGGCTTCTTTCTGTAACTTTCCTAGTACTTAATAATGCTGCCCTCTCCTCCTTCTATCTGAGATCCTCAGCTAAGCATTATCCCCATGTTGGACAATACATCATACTCTTTGAGAGCCACAATATCCATTCATGGTCATAAATTACCATGGGCACAGGGCCCAGGGATCAAGCTCTGATCCAAATGCCTTTCTCAATAAGCTAGATGGGAAGACAGCCAGCAGCCTCTGAGAGACATTGGGCAGGAGAAGCCTGCCAAACACCAGCTCCTCATACTAGTGCTTGACCATGGATCTGAGCAGGGCTTCCAGGGACTCAGAATGAAAAATACACTATGGACGAGAACAGAAACTGAGGGAGTCACCCAAGGAAGAGGTCATAAGCAGCACCCATGACAGAGAAGAAGTCATGAATGAGTAGAATCCATAGGACAAGAAAAATAAACTAATAAAGGTAGTGAGAATAGAAGCAGAGAGAGAAAGAGTCTAAGTGAAGCTGAAACACCAGAGTGGCAAAGTGACCAGAAAAGGGAGTGATGGATTCCACTTCTGAGGGTACAGCTAGAGATGCTCTTGAACCTCCAGAGCTATCATTGTATCAGGAATGATGAACAATCTGCCTTGAGCATTGTGCTCTTTTTTTTTTTTTTTTTTTGGTTTTGTTTTTATTAATCTTTTTTTTAATTGTACTTTAGATGAAGCTTTACAGAGCAAATTAGTTTCTCATTAAACAATTGATACACATATTGTTTTGTGACATTGGTTGCATTGTGCTCTTTTAAAGAACTATCTCTTAAGGGATTAAATTGACATGGCAATTCGAAAGATCAGATAAGGAACTTAGAGGGTAGTGGGTTTATATTAATGGAGGAGAAACAACTCAGGAAAGGAGGGTGAGAATGGTTGTACAGCTTGAAGAATGTTATCAATGTCACTGAATGGTACATGTAAACGTTGTTCAATTGGGGTGTATATTCTCAACAACAACAACAAAAAATAAATTATTAAAACAGAAAAAAAAAGAATGATGAACAATGAGGTCTGATGGTGGGAGTACAGAAGCAGTTTCCTTAGTTTTCTCAAAATCTTTCCCCATCACATGCGGGTATGGAGTATTTTACTTAATCTATTTTTTTTTTTTAATGATATAGACTTCCATGTCTTACATCCTGAAATGGACTCCAGCTCTATTATATAACATAGTATTATAAGCTTCAATTCAAATTATTTAAAAAAAAAAAAAGTCTGGCATCAGAATTTGTAGTCTCTGATTTTCTAAGGCAGACTTTGATTTTATGTATGAATGTAAAGTTACCTGTGAGCAAGTACAAATGTTTAACCAAAGCTTTACAGTATATGATAGGAAGGCCTATCTTCCCAATGATCTCCAGATATTTTAGAAAATGAGTATGACCCAAAGTATGGGAGTCACTTCTTTCAAACATTTTCATTGTGAGTATAACACAAAGAGAAAATAGCACCTCCCTCCAACAACAACCACAACCACAACAACAACAACAAAAATCACACAGTGACTACAAACATAAACACTACCCAGGTCAAGAAATAGAAAATATTCCTCATGATCTCCTCCAATAACTACCTCCTTCCTCCTCCCCAAGGTAGCTCTATCTTGATTTCTAACAGTATTTTATAGTTTCTCCTTTTGTGATTGCTTTGTTTTTTGTTATTTTGCTCAGTATTATGATTGTGAGATCAGCCCATGTTACTATGAGCTTAACTGTACGACTGTATATTATTCCATAGTATTGGGCAGAACTTTTGGGTTTGTTAGGTTTTGGTAATTGCAACTAACATAAGGAGGCTCTGGTTTCAGCTCCAACATGTAAAGAACTTAGAAGTAGTCGCTTCTTCTGTCCTTACAACAAGAAAAAGTGGACAAAAACCTTAGTCACAGGAAAAAACACCACCCCAAAATTTGGAGAAACAGGAGCATCTAGAAAGGTACAACAAAGATCTGCTTTCATGCAGCAGAATCTGTGGGAGCCATACTGATAGGAACATTTAAATGGCAGTTGAATTGATGGAAGCTGAGTGTGTAATAATGTGAGAGTGAGAAACTCCTGGGACTCCCACACATTTCTGGACTTTACCTCTAGGAGTCCCACCAGATTCTCATGGGAAGATCCAAGCAAGATCCCCTAGTGGCTGTGATAAAGAGGAGGGAAAGGGTAATTATTGTGAAATACTCTCAAAGGCCTACTATCCAGGGGAAAGACTGTGAAGAGACTTATCTCAGCTAGAAGAAGGGAATTAATCCACAAGGCAGTTCACTACAGCCTTCTTGCCTCACCTGAGGGTGGGTGGGGAGGGGGGAGGTGGTTCAACATAGTCAACAGGGGTCAGCACTTCAAGGAAATAGATTGAGAAAGATGAAGCCAGGGAAAGGAGTTGCAGGGGGAGGAGGCAGGAGGAGATACACCACTGTAGAAACACTTGTTAGCGTCACAAACCCAGACACACAGGCTCACTAAAAGGCTACAACTGAATCAGATTATGAATCATTCCTTCCCCACACCTTACCACCACACCAATGAGGTTCCAGTAGTGTAATAAAGTAGATTACAGCTGAAAGAGCTGCAAGACATAGACTTTGTCTAAGGAGTACTTTGGAAAGTACAAAGTCAAGAGAGAAAACAAAAACAAGGTCCTTAGAGGAATTTGAACCCTCTGGCACCTGTAGCTAGGGCAAACATTAAACACAGACCAACTCCTAACCAGATTAACATAAAAACTTCACACTAAAGGCTTATTTACCTCAGTTCCTATTATACGCCACAATGTGTCTGACTTACAAAAAAATCTAAAAAACCAAAAGTGAGAAAAAAGCACAATCTGAAGTGACAAAGCCATCATCAGAACAAGGCTCAGATATGACACAGTTGTTGAAATTACTAGACAGAAAATTGAAAATAACTGTATGCTAAGGACTTTAACAGAAAGCATAGCAACATGCAACAACAGATAGGTAATATAAGCAGAGGGATGTAAGAAAGAGTCAAAAGAAAATGCAACAAATCAAAAACACTGTAACAGAAATTAAGGATGCCTTGAGTGGTCTCCTTAGTAGACTAGACGTGTCCAAGAAAAGAATCAGTGAGCTTAAAGATAGGTCAGTAGAAACTTCCCAAACTGAAACTCAAAAAGGAAAAGAATTAAAAAATTCCAATATAGGCTATACCTCAAGGTATAAAGCAAAAAAAAAAAAAAAAACCATTGCCATCGAGTCAATTTCGACTCACAGTGACCTTATAGGACAGAGTAGAACTGCTCCATAGGGTTTCCAAGGAGTGGCTGGTGGATTTGAACTGCTGACCTTTTGGTTAGCAGCCATAGCTCTTAACCACTTTACCACCAGGGCTCCCCTCAAGGTATAGCATATATGTAATTGGAATAAAAGAAGGAGAAGAAAGAGAGAAAGGAGCAGAAGAAATAAATGAAATAACAAATAATGTTGGTGTGAACATTCTTGTACCTGTCTCTTGTTATACATGCACATGAATTTCTATTGGAATTGCATAGCTTCAACTCTGGAAGAGAATACCTTTTGTTGTAACTGCATAACTTCAGCTTTGATAGATAATGCCAAAGTATTTCCTAAAGTTTGTTGTATCAATTTACGATCCAAGCAGCTATATGGGAGTCAATCCACATTCTCATCAACACTTGGTATTCTCAGACTTCTTCCTATCGTACGCATTGTGGGTGGTTGTGTAATGGTACTCATTGTGAGTTTACTTTGCATTTCTCTTATTAGTGATGAAGATGCTGAGCACTTCCCATGTTTGTTGGCCATTTGGACATCCTCTTTTGTGAAGTGCCTGTTCAAGTCTATTTTTCTATTTCATTGCCTGTCTTTTTCTTATTGATTTGTTGGAGTTCTGTATATATTCTGGATATAAACATATTCTTCTTTTACTTTTGGTTCACCTTTACCCTTGGTTCCAGTTTTGTCCCCTTGATCCCCTCAGGTGGTCAACAGCACTGCCTTGCTTCTTAGCCTCTCAGCTACCTCTTTCAAAGTCAGCAGACATCCCTAGGAGAAAAATTGACCTAAATACTGAGCTTTATCCTCCGAACTTCCTTCTTTTTCCAGGTCTTCACCCCTTAATTTTTTACTGCCTTATCAGCTCACCAGAGCTTTCAAGCAGATATTTTTATTTCATTTTTTTCCCAGCTCTTTTAGCTGTTTTCAATAGGGAAGTTGAACTGAATTACCTTATCAGCCATTTCCAGAAGTGGAAGTCCCAGGCCAGTGAAGCACTGCACTCACTCTTTTTTAACCTCTTTCCACTCAGCTATAAAAAGCCTGAGAATATATTCATGGATCAGCATGCAGACACAGAGTAGTAAACTTGACCCCAATATTTTATCTTCTTTTGTATTAGCCTACAATCTTCTTTTATACATAGTACTTAGTATTTCAACATTTCAACTTTCAATTTACCTTTTAAACATGAAATAGTTATTTAATTACTTAATTTAGGGATTCTCATATCACTGGTACTCATTCATCTGCCCCTTGCCTAGCCAGAGCTCTGGTTTGCATTCATTCATTCATTCAAACATTGATTGATGGTTTCTCTGTATCAAGCATTACTCTAGGAACTGAAACAAGACAGACAAGATTTCATCCTAGAGGACAGAAACATAAACACTTAGATAAATTAGAAAATTAACAGAGAGAAGAATAAAAATGATTACATATTAACAAATGATGTGCAAAGAATTAATATAGGTTAATATAAGAGAGTGGTGAGTATTTACTTTGGGAGTCACAAAAGTTCTTACAGAAGAATTGATATTAAAATTGAAATCAGAATGATGAGAAGGAGCCTCAGTATGAAGTTCAGAAACAAGAGCAAGACGAAAGAGTTTGTGTGAAATCCTTGAAGCCAGAACAAAGTTGAGCATGGCTGGAGTATACTGAATGAAAGGAAAGCGGTATAAATTAGGTGAGAGTCATAAATCGGAAGCAGATCATGGTAGGCTTTGTAAGCCAATATAGAGAGCTTGGATTTTATTCTAATTGTGATGACAAGTTTTTGAAAAAAATTAAGTCAGTTTGGGAAGAGGGGGAGGTACAAGTGATAGGATCTGAGTTATATTTTTAAAACTATCACTCTGGCTGCTGTGCAGAAAATACATCATGCACAGTATATTAATCAGAGTCCAGTGAAGAAACAGAAAACACTTTAGGTTTTCTAAACAAAAGATATTTCATACTAGAAATAGGTACACAGATGACAGAAGGCCTGAGAGTTCAAACAGGATATGGTGAAGCAATCTGAGATTACCCATAACTGTTACCACTTCTAGGACTGAAGGAACCAAGGATGAGGAGGTGTGACTGGGACACAGAAGCTTAGAGCCAATCAACTGACATTAGCATGGCAGAGGCTTCCTGGAAGAGTTAAGTCTACGGAAAGTTGGCTTGTCTGGCAGGAGCTAGAGCCACAGAGAAAATGCAGCTGGTGTAGAAGACTTCACAGGAGGCAATTTTCCAATGATGCTTCCTATTGGCTGAATCTACCCAGAAGCCAAAAGGCAAGGGAGGTTGGAGAATTTATTTCTCTGAGGCACAGAGCACAGCAGGGAATCAAAGAACAAAAAGAACGGTTGGCCATTCCAAGGTACATAAGAGGAAGCAAGAAAACAAAGAGTTGGGCAAATGAAAATTATGGTAGCTTGGAGATTATATACAAAAATGAAAACAAATGGATGGAGTCACTATATTTGAGGTATAATCAACAGAACTCACTGAGGGATTGGATGTAAAGAATGTGAGTAAAAGTAAACTTGAGATACCTTCTATATTTTTTACTTGAGCAAGTGAGGGTGGTGATGCCACTCACCAGGAAGCTAAAAGCAAAGGACGGCCAGCCTGACGAAATCAAGGAACAGAATCCAAGTTTATGCATAAAAGTATTTTCTAATCAGGGAGTTCATTCTTAATTCCTCACAAAATAAATGTTTGCATTATTCAATTATTTCTTTGTATACGATAACTAGATTTTTTATTAGTATCCTCATCTACTATTTTTTCTTTATTTTGATGTAAGGATCACTATTACTTTACCTTGTCTTCTTGAGCTGCCCTTTGAAATCTTCTGCTCAGATCTTTTACTTCATCATTCTTCCGTTCAAGAGCAAATTTCAGAGTCTCTTCTGACATCCATTTTGGTCTTTTCTTTCTTTCCTGTCTTTTTAATGACCTTTTGCTTTCTTCATGTATGATGTCCTTGATGTCATTCCATAACTTGTCTGATCTTCGGTCATTAGTGTCCAATGTGTCAAATTGATCCTTGAGTTAGAAACTCAAAAGGTAAGAACACACTTGGCATTTCTCGAGCTCAAAGAACAGAAGAAAAAATTCAAGCCTCGAGTTGCAATATTGAAGGATTCTGTGGGCAAAATACTGAACAACGCAGGAAGCATCAAAAGAAGATGGAAGGAATACACAGAGATACTGTACCAGAAATAATTGATTGACGTTCGATCATTTCAGAAGGTAGCATATGATCAAGAATCAATAGTACTTAAGGAAGAAGTCCAAGCTGCACTGAAGACACTGGCGAAAAACAAGCCTCCAGGAATGGACCGAATACCAACTGAGACATTTCAACAAACAGGTGCAGTGCTGGAGGTACTCACTCTTCTATGACAAGGAATTTGGAAGACAGCTACCTGGCCAACAGACTGGAAGAGATCCATATTTGTGCCTATTCCAAAGAAAAGTGATCCAATAGAATGCAGAAATTATCAAACAATATCAGTAATATCACACATGAGTAAAATTTTGCTGAAGATCATTCAAAAGCTGTTGGCATCAGTACATGGACACGGAACTGCCAGAAATTCAAGCCAGGTTCAGAAGAGGGCGTGAAACAAGGGATATCATAGCTGATGTCAGATGGATCTTGGCTGAAAGTAGAGAATACCAGAAAGATGTTTACCTGTGTTTTATTGACTATGCAAAGGCATTTGACTGTGTGGATTATAACAAATTATGGATAACATTGTGAACAATGGGAATTCCAGAACACTTAATTGTGATCGTCAGGAACCTGTACATAGACCAAGAGGCAGTTGTTGGAACAGAACAAGGGGATACTGTGTGGTTTAAAGTTATGAAAAATATGCACCAGAATTGTATCCTTTCACCACTCTTATTCAATCTGTGTGTTGAGCAAATAATCCAAGAAACTGGACTATATTAAAAAGAACAGGGCATCAGGATTGGAGGAAAATTCATTAATAACCTGTGTTATGCAGATAACACAACCTTGCTGATAGCTAAGAGGACTTAAAGTATCTACTGATGAAGATTAAGGTCTACAGCCTTCAGTATGGATTACACCTCAACATAAAGAAAACAAAAATCCTACAACTGGACCAATAAGCAACATTATGATAAATGGAGAAAAGACTGAAGTTGTCAAGGATTTCATTTTACTTGGATCCTCAATCAATGTCCATGGAAGCAGCAGTCAAGAAATCAAATGATGTATTGCACTGGGAAAATCTGCTGCAAAAGACTTCTTTATAAAGTGTTAAAAAGTAAAGATGCCACTTTAAGGACTAAGGTGCACCTGATTCAAGCCATGGTGTTTTCAATCACCTCATATGCATGCGAAAGCTGGATAATGAATAAGGAAGATCAAAGAAGAATTGATGCCTTTGAATTACAGTGTTGGCAAAGAATATTGAATATACCACGGACTTCCAGAAGAACAAATAAGTCTATCTTGGAAGAAGCACAGCCAGAATGTTCCTTAGAAGCAAGGATGGCGAGACTTCCACTCACATATTTCAGACATGTTATCAGGAGGGACCAGTCCCTGGAGAAGTACATCATGCTTGGTAAAGTAGAGGGTCAGCAAAAAAGAGGAAGCCCCTCAACAAGATGGATTGACACAGTGGCTGCAACAAGGGCTCGAGGATAACAATGATTAAGAGGATGGCACAGGACCAGGTAGTGTTTCATTCTGTTGTACATAAGGGTCACTATGAGCTGGAACCCACTTGGCAGCACCTAACAACAAAGATCACTAAATGAAGCTCTGAAAGCTCCACTAAGCTTGGTCAAGTGAAACAGATTCTGTCATCAAGAAAAATGCCCATTGTTGTACAAACTTGTTTATATCCACCAAAATATGAACTGCTCCTATATTCCAGAACATTTCTACAAATCAATAAATGGGTTTTGATAAGAAGCTTTGGGGAAAAATAATTTTAAAATTATTTTATAGACTCTGTTATATACAGTGTATCATAGATGTCAAAAGACATAAGGACTAAATAAACTGGATTGTATATCATTTTATAAACCAAGCCATAGTAAAGGGAGTCTCCTTTTTCCTTTCAGCAATTTAAGCAACTGAAAATCTTTCTCAAGCTGCACAAATATGGGCAAGATTCACTCTTCCTGTGCCTATTTTTTTCTCTTCTATGAAGTGAAGGATTGCTCTCATATAATCTCAAAAGTTTCTTCTTATTTTATGATTCTATAATTATAACCAAGAATCACAGGCTACATTTTTTATGAAAGAATCACAGAACAGAGTAAAAACAAACTTATTAAAAGTCCATACCCTGGGTGCTTACACCATTGTCAAGAGTGGTTTTGGCCTTATTTGCAAGTAGTAGATCTAACAGAAGGAAGTAAAACCATCATATAAATAAGGCTAACAGAACACGATGTCAGTTGAACAAGGATGCAAATGACTAGGAAAGGGGAAGCTTCTTGAATTTGCTAGACAAAGTAGTGATCTCACTAGTTAATTTATAAACAACCTCAGACAACAAGCATAATGGACAACTTTCATATTCAGAGTGAACATATTTGTATAGTCACGGTTATCAATTGTACACCATACCTAAGACCCAGGGGAAGACCAAAGGCCTTTGTAGTCGCAGAGCTGAAATCATCCTCTAGCTCTTCCTCTTACTGTCTGGCCTTGGGTAAACTACTTGGCCTTGCTAATCTTTAGAATAGTTGTCCCTCAACGGGCAATATTTTCATAGTTGTTGTAAAGATGTAACGATATCAGAATTTGAAAAATACATAGTAGAGTAGCTGGAACATAATAGGGTTGAATAGATGATAGCTATTAATAGAAAGTAAAAAATAATGCAGTGAATCTTGATCTCTAAAATGCTATGAATTCTATTAATACAGCAGTACATGTAGAAAGTGGGTCAAAGTGTCATGAAACAGGTTGAAAAAGAAGCGCCCACCTTACCAAACAAGGTTTCAACTACTTTTGGTTGTGGCATTCTATACCAGAGAATCCAAATTCCCAAGAGGTCCATGGAAATACTTAATCTGAAGACTTGTGATCTAAACAGTGAGTAGCTGGGAGGCTATAAACATTTTTTTCTCTATTATAGACAATTCTGCTTGCTAAACTGGCATCACCAGTGACAACTCAGTAACTCAGCATATATAAAACTTGTTCCAACAAAGCCCTAAAATACAAGATTAAGATTTCTAGTAGATGTAAGGGTTATTGGCTCTAAGGCAACGATTTCTTGAACTGAGAAAAGACTATTGAAAGACTTGTCAGAAACTAGAAAAATGATATCCTCTTCTGCAGTTATGACAAAATATTTTTATTTCACTCTTGGCAGACGATGAGTGCAATGGCAGTGATTTCATATAACTGTGTTAGTTTCTCTGTCCTTTATGACATGACATATGCATCATTTGTCACCAACACGCTGGCTGTTATTATAAATGTACTGACCTTGTACTCTTTAAAACAACCCATTTGACATAATCTGTGTGTTACACCCATGCAGAACAATTTTGACATTGAAACCAAATAGCCATATATAATAACTTCATTTATTAACATATCTTCTATTACAGGAGTCCTTTTGGAGAATGAAATTTTCAGTGAAGAACTCTAACCCATTTATAATCCTGAGATATTGGGGCTATGAAGAATCTCGGGCATCATCTAGACCAGCCTCCTCATTCAAGAAATGTGGAAACTGAATCCCAGAGAGGTTAAGTGTTTTGCACAAGGTCACACAACTAGTTATTAGCAGAACAGGAACAAAAATCCAGACCTCTCGACTCCACAGATGTTGCTCATAACAGTGGGCTGACAATCAATTTAAAGTAGATAGACCATTCTAATGAATAACAGATCCACTGAAAAACATCTTCACGTAAAATATAAAGAAGCTCTGTAGACAGTCAAAATCTTAATGAAATCAGGATGAGCTTAATGAAAATTAAGAAGCCAGGTTAATGAAGATCAGGCAGAAATTATTTTAAAAATAGTTAATATATGGGTTTTTTTTTCCCTATTTACTTACTTTGTGTTGGTTACAAGGGGAATTTGGCATTGGATGAGAGCTATATACAGGTCCTTCATCTTTTTCAGCCTAGTTCTTAGAGGATCTGTAAAGGAACCATGAATGCCAAGAATGGAAGGGGAAACCAAAGTAAAGATAAAATAGACAACCACATTAATTTGAGAAAAATTAGGCAGGATTCCATGCATCGAAAGCAATTTTGAGAATTAGATGTTAAACAGAAAGAATTTAGGCATCAAAACCCATTTTATACAATTCACATTGTGCCAAGCAAAGGAAATTGTGTGTGAGGCAGCTTGTAATGACATTATCTGTCATTGGTTAAAACATTTAATATTTATACAAAGCTTATAGGTAAAATCATGCCAAAATCACCATCTTTCTAGATGGTGTTGTTGAAGGATATAGCTTCAAAATCAATGCATTCTCCACAATAAAACTATCCCAAGATGCTATGTGATTTATTTAAACCTTAAGAAACAACATTTTCAGATGTGAATTTTAGTTCTCAAATTCAAAAATCCAATGGAATGGTGGCTACAATAAAAGAAACTGAGTCCCTATGACTATCCATATTTTGGCACCAAATGCCACCAGCAGAGCAGCCAGCCCACACGTTTCAGTCTCTTAGTAGCCAATAACAATGTTCATAGCTGAATTCTTTGTGGGGTGAACCAAATATATCTCTAAAAGAGCCAACAAGACTATATCAGCACTGCATTATCCGTATACATTTCAATTTCATAGTCACAACCTACAAAACCAAGTCCTTGCCAGTATCTGAGATTTAGGAAACTATATATGTATATGTACATATATATATATGTGTATATGTACATATATATGTGTATATGTACATATATATGTGTATATGTACATATATATATATATATATATATATATCCTTTATCAAGAAACAGAATCACACCTAGGGACAGGCATAAGGGGTCCACAGACTTTGAGTGCCTTCCACCCCTGTATAGACTTGTGTGGACCCATCTGAACAGCGTAAGCCCTCACTACCACAGTAAAACAGGGTAAACACCTGAAGTCTAACTTCAACTGTTTCAGCTGTGAAGTGGCAGATTTGTGATGTTTGACACTGCTCTGCCCTTTAAGCAGGCACCTTACCTGTCCACATCAGGGGCTTGAGGACTGGTGGCTCCACCCATGCCACCTGTCCACATGCTAGAGGGCTCCAAGAATAAGTGGTGCCCCCCCAGTCCTTACAGCCAACAGAGTAGGGTGCTCATAGTCCAGCTGCAAAACTCACCTAACTACTCGCTGTAGGGAACAGGAATATGCTTTCCTTTCAGACACTCAGGGGCAGCTGTCAGCCCCCTGCATTTTTCAGTGCATGACCTCCTACTGCAGCCAGATACCTGTGCCTACACCAATCACCCATGCCTCTCTAAGACTATAGGTGAGCGCCTGCACCACAAACTTGGTGACTGATTGCCTGAAACCCTGAGCTGAATCCATACAGGAAAATTTAATGGACCTGGGCACACATACTTAGTTACAGACCTAACTACCTGGTGACAGGAAGTGAGAGCTTCAAAGGTGCCAATAATCAAACTAGCTCACACAAGTAGCCTATTTGGGCATATCAAAACAAAACAAAACGAGAAACTAGGACACACTAAACAAATATAAAATAAAATTATAATAACTTACTGATTTCTCAGAGACAACAATCAGTATCAAATTATGTAAACAGGCAGTCCATGATGGCTTCAGCAAGTTCACAAAATAAAGAACCAATAAATTTCCCTGAGGAAGAGAATTTCTTGGAATTACTAGAGGCAGAATAAAAAACGTTAATATACAGAACTCTTCAAGAAATTATAAAGGAAAGTGGTCAAAATGCAGAAAATGCAAAAGAACATACAGACAAAGCAGTAGCAGAACTTTAAAAAGTTATTCAAGAGCATAATGACAAATTTAATACGCTGCAAGAATCCATAGAGAGGCAGCTATCAGAAATCCAGAAGATTAACAACAAAATTTCAGACTTAGACAACTCAATAGAAATTCATAGGAGCAGAATTGAGGCAGTAGAAGTCAGAATTAGTGACACTGAAGATAAAGCACTTGACACTAACTTATTTGAGGAAAAACTGGATAAAAGAATTAAAAAGAATGAAGAAACACTAAGAGTTATGTGGGACTCTATCAAGAGAAACAACCTACAAGTGATTAGAGTACCAGAACAGGGAGGGATAACAGAAAATACAGAGAGAATTGCTGAAGATTTGTTGACAGAAAATTTCCCTGATATCATGAAAGATGAGAAGATATCTATCCAAGATGCTCATCGAACCCCACATAAGATAGATCCCAAAAGAAAGTCACCAAGACATGTTATAATCAAACTTGCCAAAACCAAACATAAAGAGAGAATTATAAGAGCTGCTAGGGATAAAAGAAAAGTCATCTACAAAGAAGAATAAATTAGAATAAGCTCGGACTACTCAGCAGAAACCATGCAGGCAAGAAGGCAATGGGATGACATATATACAGCCTTGAAGGAAGAAAACTATGAGCCAAGAATTATATATCTAGCAAAACTATCTCAAATATGATGGCGAAACTAGGACACTTCCAGATAAACAGAAGTTTAGGGAATTTGCAAAACCCAAACCAAAATTACAAGAAATACTAAAGGGCGTACTCTGGTTAAAAATCAATAACAGTGGATAACAACGCAAGACTAGAACACAGGACAAAGCAACCAGATGTCAACTCAGATAGGGAAGTCAAAAAAATAAATCAAAGATAAAACACTGAAAATAGGGAAACAGAAATATCAATATGTAAAAAATGACAACTTTAAAACAAAAGAGAAGGACTTAAAAATGTAGACATAGATTTTTCATATGGATGGGAAGTGAAGGCGATATAAAGAAATAAAAGACTGGCATAAACTTGGAAAAACAGGGGTAAATATAAAGGTAACCACAAAGGAAACTAACTATCCTACAAATCAAAATAAAAAACTTGAAAAATATAAAGACTCAGCAAACGCAAAATCAACAACAATGGAAAAGATGAAAAGAAAATACATAAAGAAAAATGACTCAGCACAGAAAATAAAGGGGAACAAAGAAACTGTGAACAACACACAAAATAAGACATCAAAAGGACAGCACTCAGCTCGTACCTATCGATAATTATGTTGAATGTAAATGGACTAAATGCACCAATAAAGAGACAGAGAGTGGCAGATTGGATAAAAAAACACGATCCATCTATATGCTGCCTACAAGAGACACATCTTAGACTTACAGACACGAACAAGCTAAAACTCAAAGGATGGAAAAAAATATATCAAGCAAACAACACTCAAAAAAGAGGACTGGCAATATCAATCCATAACAAATAGACTTTAAAGTAAAATCCACCACAAAGGATAAGGAAGGACACTATATAATGACTAAAGGCTCAATACACCAGGGGGACATAACTATAATAAATGAATACACACCCAAAGACAGGGCTCCAAAATACATAAAACAAACTTTAACAGCACTGAAAAGAGAGATTGACAGCTCCACAATTGTAGTGGGAGACTTCAACATGCCATTTTCAATGAAGGACAGAACATCCAGAAAGAAGCTCAACAAAGACACAGAAGAGCTAAATGCTACGATCAACCAACTTGATCTCATAGACGTATACAGAACAGTCCACCAACAGCAGCCAAGTATACTTTCTTTTCCAATGCACATAGAACATTCTCCAAAATAGATCACATATTAGGCCATAAAGCAAGCCTTAACAAAATCCAAAGCATCGAAATATTACAAAGCATCTCTTCTGGCCATAAAGCCATAAAAGTAGAAATCAACAACAGAAAAAGCAAGGAAAGAAAATCAAACACATGGAAACTGAACAACACCTTGCTCAAAAACTACTGGGTTATAGAAGAAATTAAGGATAGAATAAAGAAATTCATAGAATCAAATGAGAATGAAACACATCCTACCAGAACCTTTGGGACACAGCAAAAGCAGTGCTCAGAGGTCAGCTTATACTAATAAATGCACACATCCAAAAAGAAGAAAGGGCCATAATCAAAACATTAACCCTACATCTGGAACAAGTAGAAAGTGAGCCGCAAAAGAAGCCCTCAGGTGCCAGAAGAAAGGAAATAATAAGAATTAGAGCAGAATTAAATGAAATACAGAATAGAAAAACAATTGAAAGAGTTAACAAGACCAACAGCTGGTTCTTTGAAAAGATCAACAAAATTGATAAACCATTGGCCAAACTGACAAAAGAAAAACAGGAGAGGATGCAGATAACCCATATAAGAAATGAGATGGGTGATATCACAACAGACCCAACTGAAATTAAAAGAATGGTAACAGAATACTATGAAATATTGTACTCTAACAAATTTGAAAACCTAGAGGAAATGGACAAATTTCTAGAAACTCACTACCTACCTAAATTAACACAAACAGAGGTAGAAAAACTAAATAAACCCATAACAAAAGAAGAGATTGAAAAGGTAATTCAAAAACTGCCAACAAAATAAAAGCCCTGGCCTGGATGGCTTCACTGGAGAATTCTACCAAACTTTCAGAGAAGAGTTATCACCACTACTACTAAAGGTATTTCAGAGCATAGAAAAGGATGGAATACTCCCAAACTCATTCTATGAAGCCAGCATAGCCCTGATACCAAAACCAGGTAAAGGCACCACAAATGAAGAAAATTACAGACTAATGTCCCTCAACAAAATTCTAGCCAATAGAATTCAGCAACATATCAAAAAAGATAATTCACCATGATCAAGTGGGATTTATACCAGGCATGTAGTCACAGTTCAACATTAGAAAAACAATCAATGTAATCCATCAAATAAATAAAACAAAAGACAAGAACCACATGATCCTATCAATCGATGCAGAAAAGGCGTCTGCCAAAGCCCAACACCCATTCATGATAAAAACTCTCAACAAAATAGGAATAGAAGGGAAATTCCTCAGTATAATTAATGGCATTTATATAAAGCCAACAGCCAGCATCATCCTAAATGGAGAGAGCTTGAAAGCATTCCCCTTGAGAACAGGAACCAGACAAGGATGCCCTTTATCACCACTCTTATTCAACATTGTGCTGGAGGTCCTAGCCAGAGCAGTTAGGCTAGAAAAAGAAATAAAGGGCATCCAAACTGGTAGGGAAGAAGTCAAAGTATCTCTATTTGCAGATGATATGATCTTATACACAGAAAACACCAAAGAATCCACAAGAAAACTACTGGAACTAATAGAAAATTTCAGCAAAGTTTCAGGATACAAGATAAACATACAAAAATAAGTTGGATTCCTTTACACTAACTAAGAGAACCTCAAGGAAATCACCAAATCAATACCATTTACAATAGCCCCCAAGAAGATAAAATACTTAGGAATAAATCTAACCAGAGACGTAAAAGACCTATACAATGAAAACTACAAGACACTGCTGTAAGAAACCAAAAGAGACCTGCATAAGTGAAAAAACATACCTTGCTCATGGATAGGAGACTCAACATTGTGAAAATATCAATTCTACCCAAAGCAATCTACAGATACAATGCAATCCCAATCCAAATTCCAGCAGCATTTTTTAACGAGATGGAGAAACAAATCACCAACTTCATATGGAAAGGGAAGAGGCCCTGGATAAGTAAAGCATTACTCAAGAAGAATAAAGTGGGAGGCCTCACACTACCTGATTTTAGAAACTACTGTACTGCCACAGTAGTCAAAATAGCCTGGTACTGGTACAACAACAGATACGTATACCAATGGAACAGAATTCAGAATCCAAACATAAATTCATTCACTTATAAGCAGCTTATATTTGACAAAGGCCCAAAATCCATTAATTGGTGAAAAGACAGTCTCTTTAACAAATGGTGCTGGCACAACTGGATATCCATCCGCAAAGAAATGAAACAAGACCATAACTCAAACTATGCACAAAAACTAACTCAAAATGGATCAAAGACTTAAATATAAAATTGAAAATGATACAGATCATTGAAGAAAAAATAGAGACAAAGCTAGGAGCCCTAATACATGGTATAAACAAAATACAAACCATAAGTAACAATGCACAAACACTAGAACAGAAACTAGATAACTGGGAGCTCCTAAAAATTAAACACTTATGCTCATCAAAGGACTTCACCAAAAGAGTAAAAAGACAATCTACAGACTGGGAAAAATTTTTGGCTGCGACTTATCCGATCAGTGTCTAATCTCTAAAATCTACAAGATACTGCAAAACCTCAACAACAAAAAGACAAATGACCCAATTAAAAAATGGTCAAAGGATATGAAAAGGCACTTCACCAAACAAGATACTCAGGCAGCTAACAGACACATGAAGAAATGCTCACGATCACTAGCCATTAGAGAAATGCAGATTAAAACTACAATGAGACATCATCTCACTCCAGCAAGGCTAGCAGTAATCCAAAAAACACAAAATAATAAATGCTGGAGAGGTTATAGAGAGACTGGAACACTTATACACTGGTGGTGGGAATGTAAAACAGTACAACCACTTTGGAAATCGATTTGGCACTTCCTTAAAAAGCTAGAAATAGAAGTACCATACAATCCAGCAATCCTGCTCCTTGGAATATATCCTAGAGAAATAAGAGCCGTCAAACGAATAGATACATGCACACTCATGTTCATTGCAGCACTGTTCACCATAGCAAAAAGATGGAAACAATCTAAGTGCCCCTCAATGGACTAATGGATAAACAAATTATAGTATATCCACACAATGGAATACTATGCAACAATAAAGAACAATGATGAAGCCATGAAACATAACATGGAGGAATCTAGAGGGCATTACACTGAGTGAATTTAGTCACAGAAGGACAGATATTGTATAAGACCACTATTATAAGAACTCCAGAAAAGGTTTAAACACAGAAGAAAACATTCTTTGATGGTTATGAAGGTGGGGAGGGAGGTTCAGGGTTATTCACTAACTAGATAGTAGACAAGAATTATCTTAGGTGAAGGGAAGGAGAGCACACACTACAGCGGAAGTCAGCACAACTGTACTAAACCAAAGCTAAGAAGTTTTCTGAAAACAATCCAACACTTTGAGGGACAGAGTTGCAGGGGCAGGGGCCTGGGGACCATGCTTTCAGGGGACATCTAGGTCAACTGGCATAACAAAGTTTATGAAGAAAATGTTCTGCATCCTACTTTGGTGAGTAGCATCTGGGGTCTTAAAAGCTAGCAAGCAGCCACCTAAGATGCATCAATTTGTCCCAACCACCTAGAGTAAAGGAGAATGAAGAACACCAAAGACATAAGGAAAGTATTAGCCCAAGTGACAGAAAGCACCAGATAAACCAGAGACTTCATCAGCCTGAGACCAGAACTAGATGGTGCCCGGCTACCACCAAAGACCGCCCTGACAGGGAACACAGCAGAGTGTCCCTGATGGAGCAGGAGAAAGGTGGGGTGCAGAAATCAAATTCTAGTAAAAAGACCAGACCTAATGGTCTGACTGAGACTGGAGGAACCCCGGAAAGCATGGCCTCTATATTCTCTATCAGCCCAGAACTAAAACCATTTCCAAGGCCAACTCTTCAGACAAAGGTTGGACTGGACTGTGGGACATAAAATGACACTCATGAAGAGTGTGCTTCTTAGCTCAAGTAGATACAAGAGACTAAACGGGCAGCTTCTGTCCGGAGGTGAGATGAGACGGCAGAGAGGGTTAAGAGCTGCTTGAATGGCCATGGAAAATCAGGGGTGGAAAGGAGGAGTGTGCTGTCACAGTATAGGGAGAGCAGTTAGGGTCACATAATAATGTATGTATAAATTTTTGTATAAGAGACTAACTTGAAATGTAAACTTTCACTTAAACTACAACAATAAACAAAGAAAAAGAAATATCTATCTCAGTGCTATCCTTTTACAGATTAGACCAGACTAGAATAGTAACATAAGATTATCAAGATTCATAGCTAGCAAGTGATCTTTTCTCTCCATAATTCTACCTTCCTAATATAGGTCCAGAAAGCCTAGTGGCATAGTAGTTAAGTGCTATGGCTGCTAACCAAAATGTTGGCAGTTCGAATCCATTAGGCGTTCCTTGGAAACCCTACATGGCAGTTCTACTGTGTCCTATAGGGTTGCTGTGAGTAGGAATCATCTCGACAGCAATGGGTTTGGTTTGGTTTTGGTAATATAGGTCCAGAGGTCTGATGGCACAGTGGTTAAGATCTCGGCTACTAACCAAAAGGTTGGCAGACTAAATCCACCAGCTACTCCTCAGAAACCCTACAGGTCAGTTCTTCTCTGTCCTATAGGGTCCCTATGAGTCGGAATTGACTCCACGGCAATGGGTAATATAGGCCCAGGAGCCCTGGTGGCACAGTGGTTAAGCACTCGCTGCTACCTGAAAGGTCAGTGGTTCAAACTCACCAGCTGTGACTCGGGAGGAAGATGCGGCGGTTGGCTTCTGTAAAGATTACAGTGTAGGAAACCCTTGGGGCTATGAGTCAAAATCTACTTGACAGAAATGGGTAATATAAGTCAGTAAGCAGCAAGCAAATATTTGTTCACTTTGTGCAAGCATGAATTAAGAACCTTCTAAAAATTTGTATAATTAAAATGCTACTTCAAACGCCTGAAAGAAAATTTTCTATTACAAGAAACTCTGAAATGAGCTTTTTTAAATGCAAATAAAAATCCTTTTATCAATATTAGGTTTGGATTTTTAAATAGTATTGTCATTTTTCTGGGAGATGGAAGTATTTAAATTATATTCTTAAACTGGGACATTGAAAAATCAATGCTCTTATCACAATAACTAGAGAACCAGAAATCCCTGTAATGATCATATCAACACTATCATTAGATAATTACTGAGTAATGTGTAATATTTGAATGCCACTAAATAATGTGCCCAAGTGTTTTTTATTAATAAAGGAAACTCTTGATATTGTCCAACCAGACTAAGATCAGCTCATTTAACCCAATACAACTTCCCCTGGAAGTTCTGTTTCTCTGCCACCTGTAGAACTTTTTACCTTGGGATTTTAATTTATTGACTATACTTTTCTGTCCACTGCAGGTGACATCTGTTTCTGAACACTTGGCATTCATGTCTGATAAGCCAGTAAACCATGGAGCCCATTCTGACTTGTGGTGACCCCATGTATGTCATAGTAGAACTGTGCTCCATAAGATTTTCAATGGCTGGTCTTTCAGAAGTAGATCACCAGGTCTTTCTTCTGAGGCATGTTTGGGTGGACTCAAATTGCCAACCTTTCAGTTAGCAGGTGAGCACAATAACTGTTTGCACCACCCAGAGATTCTTTTCTTCATAGCCCTTGTCAGCCTTTTCCAACTATATTTCCATCTTCATTGCTTATATTTCCAATCAAATCTTAAGCAAAGGAAGAATATCTAGTGATGGACTGAGAGAAGGCATGAAGCTTGTAAAGGAAGTTAAGTGAAATCATGTTATATTTTTGAGAAGGGATTTGAGATATCACAGCATATTCTCTTCTTCCCTATCTTTAGTCAAGGGCTTGGTTTTCCTTTCAGAGGTTTAGCTCAACTACAGAAACACCCTCAGATCAATGAAAACATTTTATTTCAGCAAATGTCTAGTACGCGGTATGTTGCAGGCACTGAAACATCATAGACAAATGGCCCATGCTCCCTTACCCCTAGGAGCACACAGTACAGTACAGGAGGGAGACAGTCCAGTTACTATATTACAAGCTATTACCAAAACCCATTGCTGTCGAGTCAATTCTGACTCATAGTGACCCTACAGGACAGACTAGAACTGTCCCACAGGGTTTCCAAGAAGCGCCTGGTAGATTCGAACTGCCGACCTTTTGGTTAGCAGCCGTAGCTCTTAACCATTATGCCACTAGGTTTTCCTACAAGTGATTAGTGCTCTGTAAAAGAGGTATTATCTATTATCATATGACGGAAACTTTTAAGTTGCAGTGAGTATTGAATTATATATAGGTGAGAAATTAGAATTAAAGAGGGAAGATAACTTGGAGAAAAAAAGCTCCTTAGAAGATTGTGGCTATCTTTGGCCGTTGACGCCCAGACCTATTCCTATGTCCTCCTTCAGTGATCAACTCAAGATGTCTAGATTCTCTTTTAAGTTCAATCTACTGTTACCCTTTTTAAATATATATACGTTTATATGTATATATAGATTTACATAAATATATATATATATATATAGCTGTTGTTAGTTGCCAGGTTGACTTTAACTCATGGCAACCACATGTACAACAGAACAAAACATTGCCCAGTCCTGAACCATTTTCATGATCATTGAATATCACTGTGTATTTTGAGTGGTGGCAACAAAGGACTCAAGCATAGCAATTCCAGCTTAGGAGGCTCATCTTCCAGCACTATAACAGATAATACTCTGTCATGATCCATACGATTGTCATTGGCTAATTTTCAGAAGTAGATCACCAGGTCTGTAGATCACTAAAGCCTGTCCACCTTGAGTGACCCTGTTGGTATTTAAAATACCAGTGGCAGAGCTTCCAGCATGATAGCAATACACATGCCATCACAGTATGACAAATTGATAGTCCCCAACTTCTGGGCCTGTCCCAAGACATTTCTTCCCCCAGCTTTCCCACCATGGGGCTTCTCCAGTTCTTACAGACTATAATTTCTTGCTCTCATCTCTAAACGTCCATCTGGTTGCTGAGATTCACTTTAGAGTCTGAACCTAGAATCAGTTACTACTTTAGGAAACCCCAAATTATCTCTGCTGCCCCCTCCAAAAAAATAATAATAACAGACCTCAGCACAAATAAGACAAGAGATCAAGAACTCAGGAATATGAAACCTGCCAAAACATTGAGATGAAAGAGATCATAGAAAGAGATCATAAAAAGAGATGAAGCCTATCAAAGCAGGACAGAAACAAGATTTTAAATAGGAAAGTAAAGTCTGACAAGGCAGGTTTTCATGGGGTTCTCCAAGGTCAGCAAGCCTGTTGCTTTCTTTCCTCTTGATTTGGAGTTTTTTTAGTTTAGTTTTGCTTAGTTTTGAATGCCTCCAATAGCTTCTTCCCACATCTTGATCACCCAAAAGGAAAACTATAGTTTTCTCATCACCCAGGAGCCACATTTAGCCACTTCCACCCACATTCCACATTCTTGCACAAGAAGTCTGTCTGGGAGAACTGTGGGGGGAGAACAAGGTGAGGGCTTGGGTTCCCTCTGGGCATAATCAGTCCCAATATCCAAGGGGGGACTTCAAAAAAGAAGGCTTTTCAGCCTTACAATATCTTGAGGAAATCCCTGCACTTAAAAGGCGTATCAATGAGATGTCTCTGAGCATATTTTCCAGCATCTCTCTGAGTCTAAAATCCACCCAGCTAACACACTGAGGCGGGACTCCCCGCTGTCTGCAGACTTCCTGTTTCAGCCTAACCTGTGGAACATACCACCTGGGTTCATATTGTGGAAAAAGCCCATTCTTTCCCACATGTTTTGGGCTCTAGTCTGGTTACCTCATGCCTTTCTTGAAACTAGAAACATCTTTGGGCAGGGATCTTCTTGCAAGTTTTGAAGCAAGGATTTAAGATTAGGTGTTATCTGAGGGCAAGTTCTCCAGGCCTGCTTTTCATACAAGACATAGTGTTTTCAAACAACCTCCAGTCTGTTATCTTGAAATATACTTCCCAAATGAAACCTTCTTTAGTAATTATTGGACATAATAATATTTCTTGTGTAAACTTGTGCCATGAAAATATTACTTTATGAATATTAAAGAGAGAATATGAAAAAATAAAATTATTCTGGCGGGGGGACGTTCTTCAGAAAACCTTAAATTCTTGAATAATTTCAGTGCGTTTAACCTGAAAATGCTTTTTATGAGATCTCTACAGTTTAGAGAAAATTATGGACTAGTGTTAGTCCAAGAGTTTATTGTAAATTATTTGCGATTCAGTGAGTTTTGTCATAGAGACAATGGCATAAATGATGCTTGAATGACAGGACAAATCCTCATTAGCACATTTATTCTTAAGGCATTAAAACTTATGCTAATTGTACTATTTCCATTATAATAAACTTCCATGTATACTCGAGAATCCAGGAATATATCACCTACTTCAACATGCCTCCTCCTCACACATACCCTTGTATAGGCTCCAGCACTGCATAAAAGGGAAGAAAACTGATGTTTATTTAGCTCCTACTATGTGCTGACATGGAAACCTTGGTGGCATAGTCGTTAAGAGTTTGGCTGCCAACCAAAAGGTTGGCAGTTTGAATCCATCAGGCTCTCCTTGGAAACCCTATGGGGCAGTTCTACTCTGTCCTATAGGGTCACTGTGAGTCAGAATCGACTTGACAGCAGTGTTTGTTTTTGTTTGTTTGTTTGTTGGTTGGTTTGTTTATGTGCTGACATGGAGCTCTGGTGGTGAAGTTGTTAAGAGTTCAGCTGCTAACTTAAAGGTCAGCAGTTCAAATCCACCAGCTGCTCCTTGGAAACCCTATGGGGCAGTTCTACTCTATCCTATACGGTTGCTATGAGTCAGAATTGACTCAACGGCAACATGCTCGGTTTTTTGGTTTATGGGCTGACATGAGGCTGTGTGTTAAATCCTGCGTAATGCCCCATCAATAAGACATTTGAAAATTTAATCACTGAAAATCTGACAGGGCTTATAATTATATAGCCACATGTTAATGTTGGAATCTTTCTAGTTATTCATGACCTAGAACATTTCTCTACGTGCCAGGGGACAATGCTTGGTGATAGACGAAAAGATAAACAAGACAGTATTTCTACTCTCAGTGAAGCTTATAGAAGAACGTGCAAAGCAGACATATAAGCAGGCAGTGGCCTTAAAGCAATGCCTCATTTATCTTGCATTTTCATAGGCAGCATGGTCTATTAATACTGACCAGCAGTTTTGGAGTCAGACTGAGTTGTGTGAAACCATTTAACAAATTACAAAACCTTACTTCCACAGGTGTCACGAGGCTTCGTGCGAGAACATATGGAAACCACTACCTGTAGTGTCCTGTGTGAAATAAGAACTTTAAAAAATGCTGGTTCTCGTCCTCCACCACCCAATCCCAGATATTTAACATCATATATGGAATTTAAAGGCACTTTTTTAAAAGATAGAACTCTGGTGGCACAGTAGTTAAGAGCTACAGCTGCTAACCAAGAGGTCGGCAGTTCAAATCCACCAGCCACTCCTTAGAAACCCTGTGCTACTCTGACCTATAGGGCTGCTCTGAGTCAGAATCAACTCGATGGCAATGGGTTTGGTTTTTAAAAATGAAATTCCTGATTTCTGAACCACAGAGGAACATGTTCAAGGCTGGGAATGTAATTGCTGGGCAGCCTACATAGTAACTGTATCCTCCTACTGGTATCCTGCTTCTTCCACTGTAGACAGTTTCAGTACAAAAAGTGCTGTGGGAAATGTGGGTCATCTATACAAGATGGACCTTTCATTATCACTTAACACGGACCACAACTTGCTTTGGAGTTGAATCCTACATATAATTGTAAAATCTGTGTTGCTGCAAAAGAATATATTTCCAAGCTGAACCAATGACATTATTTAGAAATAACCTTCTATTATTTTCCTTTATTTTCTTGTTCAGTAAATCTCCCCTTGCTCAAAGTGGCCTGGCAAAGTGTAGTTAACAGGAACCTTCAGCAAATGTTAAAAATCCATTCAGAAGGCTCATTTGAGGAATGGAAAAGCTAAGCCTAAGAAAATTTGAGAAAATGTCAGGGGCTTCTTTAGAACTTGCTTAAAGCTCGGATCTAGTTAGCAACAAGTTCTTCCCTTTTAGGTGAATAAGGAATGTTCTCTAAGGTGCCTTTGGGCTCTTAATTTTTATGATTTAAAGTGAATGAGGTTTCCTTAAGAGAGCAAGATTTTAATGATATGAGCAGTGAATCTGAACCCTTAAGCTCTTCTTCAGAAATTCATTTCAAGGGACTGATTCATGCCTTCAGTATTTATCAAAGCCCAAGCCTATACCTACTCTGTGGAAGAAAGCTTCTTTCAAGGAGTGTGCCTTTTTGTGACTGATGAACACTGCCAAAGCAACATGCATTTTTAACCTACATTTACAATATTTGGTGTAAGTCCACAGAAATGTTTCTAGCTGATCAAATGTTCCCTGATCCACTTCACCCTAGCTGGGGGCAAGCAATGAAATACAACGTTCTATGAATTTTAGTTATTGTTTTAATTAAAATTCTTATTTATCCTTTGTATAAATTTTTCATCTAGGCACATCTTAGATTATTTCCAACACAGAACCCCTGAGTGTTTTGGATAACCCAATATACACAACAGTTGCCATTCAAATTTGGATAGGTCTTCCCGAAGAGGTCCAGTGCAGAGGAAGAAACTGAGCTAAGAGAGAATAATGATAGATAACTTGCTAAGGGCCTTGTTATATTCATTTAATCTAAGGGCCTTACATATTCATTTAACCATCATAATTACCCTATAAAAAATCTCTTACTGTCAAGTAGAACTGCGAGCCATAGGGTTTTCAATTAGGTATGTACGATTAATACGCCCATGTTACAAATGGAGAAAATTGAGACGCAGAAAGTTTCCCAAGGTTACACAGCTGTTAAGGGGTAGAGACAGGTTACAAAGCCAAGGGCCAAGCAGTGCTTTACAAGGGATCTGTGTGAGACAAATTTACTTGGGACTGACCTCTGAAGAGTCTGATTCAGTTATGGTAGAATGGGATGGAGGTGGAGGAAGTACTCTGCGGAGCCAGCTCATACTGGCTTACAAGAACTGACTCTAAGACTTTCAGGAATTTTATCACATGGTTGACCTACAATTTCACCTTGATAGCTTGAAATCAGTCATGTGGGAGTATTTATGCCATGGGAATCACTAAATACTATAAATCAGCCCCTTTTCCTGCCACCCTTCCTCCCCCCTACTTCCACCCTTTCATCTGTGCACCCCCCACCCTGTAACACACAGGGTCACCATGAGTTGGAATCAAATCTACAGCAATGAGTTGTTTTTTTTTTTTTTTTTTGGTTTGATAGGTGATCTAAGACTCAGTCAGGGTTGAAAACCACTTCCGGTAGACTGCTAACTGTAGTTTCTTCAATGGGTGATACCAGAGCAGGGAGAAGATGGGATGTTCACATTTTACCTTACGTTTGAAACAAGCCTGCATTTTTTTCGTAAAATAATATGTCAGATTTAAAAAAACATATTTTTCAAGATTGCCTCTGTCTTTTACTTACGGATGTAGAAATAGCAGCTGATATCTTAGGGCTTGGCAATTGGCTTGATGTAGTATTAATGAGTGAAGGTTCTCGCCAAGGTCTATAGAGAAAAGTCAAGAACAGCAGAGTCAGGGTTGTGAACAATCAAGAACAGATTCTTAGCAGACAGAGGACAGCTCTAGGCAGGAGTCTTTGGGTGGCCCTGGCTCCAGGTAGCAGGTGAAGACTGAGGAAATTAGGCAGTCAGACACAGGGAGGTCAGACACCAAAGAACTGGAGACTAGTCCTGATGCCTGGGCTTCAGTGACATGAGTAGAGTCACCACCTGGGTCAAAGAAAATTGCACCAGATGATGTTCAGCAGGCATGGATGACTTTATTCAAATGCTATTTGCAGTAGGGGAGAGAGACCTAAACCAAGTTTGAACTCGACTCTACTGAAACAATGGATAGCAGGGTTTGTATGGGATGAGGTGGGCTAATGAAAAAGTCCTAGAGAATGTTACGGAGTTGATCATTGGGATGGGTAAATGATTTACTGAGTTTGAAATTAGGACCATTTGGCTCAGAAAGTTTTCTTTTGCTGAGATTAGACCACCTGCATGCTGTAGGAGCTGGCAGAAAGGAAGCGAGAGATAAAACAGGAAGAAGCTTGTCTAAAGTTTAGTCAGGCTGAGAAAAAAAATCCATTGCTATCTAGTCAATTGTGACTCATAGCAACCCTATAGGACAGAGTAGCACATCTTTCACCTGAGGAGCAGCTGGTGGGTTCGAACTCTTTAACCACTGCGCCACCAGGGTTCCTGTCACACATTGTTCATCTTAAATTTACCTGATAATTGAGGTAGCCACCTGTGTTTGCTAACTGACTTTTTCCAAAAGAAAAATGAACTTCTCATATCTTTATGACAGGAGGTAGTTTTGCAACTTGGAGCAAGGCACCAGTCAGTTAGGTTCCTACACCACAGAAGTTGAGAGAGAGGGGTGCTGTCTTCCTTGATGATCACATTTCAAAGAGATGGCTCCTAGGTCCTTGAGGAAATATTTCTGGGTTGGTGAAAAGATTATTTAACTTTTTTAAAGGATTTATATACATTTCAAAAGAGCAGAGAAAGGATTTATAATGATATGTTTTCTCAAGGAAACTCTCTAAGAAAAGGGAGGAAGAAGTCTCCTTTGCTTTTTGCACCAGGGAAAAAATTTGTTTTTCTTTTTCAATTTGTATTTACCCATAAAGAATACATGAGTCTTATCTAAGTCATATGGGGCAGAGTGATTCTTTGCAGTAGGTCGTTTTCCAGAGCATAAAGGGTGGGCTTGAAAGATAAGGAATATGCATCATACAAAAGCCAGAATATAGAGGGGACAGTGGGGCCTCATGTTCATGTAATGATGAAGTCACCCTTAAGTTTTTCAATCAACACAAAATAGAAAACTTTTGAGAATGATAAATGACTCCTAATGCTGAACACGAAGAGATATGTCCATAGACTAGTAACCTATAGAACCATGTTGGCAAAACTTTTCAGTAGCCAATTAAGATGCATCCTTTCAACAGTATCATCCCTTCAATCTGACCCATTTGCCTGAAGGTAATCAAAAGTGATGATGATATATCAAATAAAGTTACTGTCCACAAAACCTCAAATTCATGGAGCTCTTTGGGGACAGTCACTTGAGTAGTGCTTATCACATAATAGATATTCAATTAATATTTATTGAGTGGAAATGTTGGTGTATGGTGGTATGTGTATTGCAAATCACTGCAGCCAACCTGCAATAGCTAAAGTAGGCATTTCAGAAGGAAATTAGGTGGTCTATCAGAGTACATTTTGATGAAGCCTTTTTAGTCACTTACCAGAGTAAAATAGGGCCCTTTCTTGGGTTAAACATAGTAGAACAAATGACATGTGCTAAAAAGGTTAAGAGTCTTTTAAATATTAGAAATATTTCATGCCACACATTGTAATATATGAGTATATTTTATTATTAATCTTTCTAATAGCATAAATGTCATTTTGAAGACTAAGGTGTGCCTGACCCAAGCTATGATATTTTCAATCGCCTCATATGCATGCGAAAGCTGGACTATGAATAAGGAAGATGGAAGAATTGATGCCTTTGAATTATGGTGTTGGTGAAGAAAATTGAATATACCATGGACTGCCAGAAGAACAAACAAGTCTATCTTGAGTGCTCCTTGGAAGGGAGGATGGTGAGACTTTGTCTCACATACTGCAGACATATTATCAGGAGGAACCAGTCCCTGGAGAAAGACATCATGCTTGGTAAGGTAGAGGGTGAGTGAAAAAGAGGAAGACACTCAACAAGATGGATTGACACAGTGGCTGCAACAATGGGCTGAAAACATGGCAGTGATTGTGAGGATGGCACCGGACCAGGAAGTGTTTCGTTGTGTTGCTCATATGGTCACTGTGAGTCAGAACTGACTCCATCGCACCTAACAACAACAATAATGGCATCAAAATTTATTGTTTTACTATCCTAGGCAGTTTAACTCCTTCTGAGATATTTTTCTTCTATCCCTTTAGTTTTCTTGTTCTACTTTGACAATCTAAATATTTCAAAATTATCTTCTGCCAATTTGAGGACATAGCTGTTTTAATTTTTTACTGCTAAAAGGAATTAAACAAATTAATAGTATTCTATATATGCTAGCATGTTCTCAATCTCGTTGACATTTTTGGCAACTTTCAAAAGTATCCTTTACTACTTTGCTCATATTTAGGATTTTTTATTGGCCAATTTACCTACGACAACTTTCATTTATTTTAAATTTTTGCTGACTATTTCGTTCTGTGTGACTGTGCCAAGAGGCTCAACCTTGAAGACTTTGAAGCTACACTGTCAAAGAAGCATGAATCACTCCTTTTTGTCTAATAATCTCTAATTACTTGCCAGATAAACTCCACTTGAAATAGATGCTCTGGCAAGAAGCTCAAGCTGTTAGACAGCAAGGAGGCAAAGACTGAGAAGAAGCATCTAGAAGATTCCACCCTAGGCTCTCCATTCACTTGTTTTTCCACCCCAGAGAAGGATTCCATACAGGAGGGAGTCTCCCATTCCATAGGAAGCCAGAGCCAGCTCAGAACTCTGCTAAGCACTTGAGTATGCCATTCCTTTTTTATGGTGCTGTGATAAATAATAGTTTTTCAGTCCAGAAGTCTGAAATGGTTTCAGTGGGCCAAAACCAAGCTCTCAGCTAGGTCATGCTCCTTCTAAATGTTTTAGGGGAAAATCCATTTCCTCACCTTTTACACCTTCTAGAGCTACATTCTTTGCGTTTCTTTGCTTCTGGCCCCTTGCTCCATCTTTAAAGCCAGCAACATAGCATCTAGCTTTAGATGCTTTAACTGGCTTCCTCTTGTAAAGACACTTGTGATTACATTTAAGCCCCACTCAGACAATGAAGGATAATTTCGTATCTCAAGATCCTTAACTTGGTCACATCTGCAAAGTCTCCTTTGTGATATAACAGTCACAGACTTCAGCAATCAGGATCTGGATATCTTTGTTGTTGTTGTTGTTGTTAGGTGCCATCAAGTTGGTTCCAACTCATAGCGACCCTATGCATCACAGAATGAAACAGTGCTCCGTCCTGCGCCATGCTCACAATTGTTGTTATGCTTGAGCCCATTGTTGTAGCCACTGTGTCAATCTACCTCCTTAAGGGTCTTCGTCTTTTCCACTGACCATGTACTTTACCAAGCATGATGTCCTTTTCCAGGGACTGATCCCTCCTGACAACATGTCCAAAGTATGTAAGACGTAGTCTCACCATCCTTCCTTCTAAGGAGCATTCTGGTTGTACTTCTTGCAAGACAGATTTGTTCGTTCTTTTGGTAGTCCATGGTATAGTCAATATTCTTCACCAACATCACCATTCAAGGCGTCAATTCTTCTTCGGTCTTCCTTATTCGTTGTCCAGCTTTCACATGCATACGATGTGATTGAAAATACCATGGCTTGAGTCAGGCGTACCATAGTCTTCAAGGTGATATCTCTGCTTTTCAACACTCTAAAGAGGTCTTTTGCAGCAGATTTGCCCAATGAAATGAGACTTTGGATTTCCTGACTGCTGCTTCCGTGAGTGTCGATTGTGGATCCAAGTAAAATGAAATCCTTGACAATTTCAATATTTTCTCCCTTTATCATGATGTCGCTTATTGGTCCAGTTGTGAGGATTTTTGTTTTCTTTATGTTGAGGTGTAATCCATACTGAAGGCTGTGGTCTGTGATCTTCATCAGTAAGTGCTTCAAATCCTCTTCACTTTCAGCAAGCAAGGTTGTGTCATCAGCATATCCCAGGTTGTTAATGAGTCTTCCTCCAATCCTGATGCCCCTTTCTTCTTCATATAGTCACGCTTCTCAGATTATTTCCTCAGAATACAGATTGAATAGGTAAGGTGAAAGGATGCAACTCTGATGCACACCTTTCCTGACTTTAAACCATCCAGTATCCCCTTGTTCTGTCCAAACAACTGCCTCTTGATCTGCGTACAGATTCCTCATGAGCACAATCAAGTGTTCTGAAATTCCCATTCTTCATAATATTATCCATAATTAGTTATGATCCACACACTCGAATGCCTTTGCATAGTCAGTAAAACACAGGTAAACAACTTTCTGGTATTCTCTGCTTTCAGCCAGGATCCATCTAACATAAGCAATGATATCCCTAGTTCCACGTCCTCTTCTGAATCTGGCTTGAATTTCTGGCAGTTCCCTGTCGACATACTGCTACAGCCGCTTTTGAATGATCTTCAGCAAAATTTTACTTGTGTGTGATATTAATGATATTGTTTGATAATTTCCACATTCAGTTGGATCGCCTTTCTTGGGAATAGGCATAAATATGAATCTCTTCCAGTCGGTTGGCCAGGTAGCTGTCTTCCAAATTTCTTGGCATAGACGAGTGAGCACTTCCAGTGCTGCATCTCTTTGTTGAAACATCTCAATTGATATTCCATCAATTCCTTGTTTTTCGCCAGTGCCTTCAGTGCAGCTTGGAGTTCTTCCTTCAGTAGTGTCTTAGTCATCTGGTGCTGCTTTAACAGAAATATCACAAGTGCATGGATTTAACAAAGAGAAGTTTATTCTCTCACAGTCCAGTAGGTGACAAGTTCAAATTCTGGATGTCAGCTCCAGGGGAACGCTTTCTCTGTTGGCTCTGGGGGAAGGTCTGTGTCATCAATTTCCATGGGTCTGGGAGTTTCTCTGTGCAGGAACCTCAGGTCCAAAGGACGCGCTCTGCTCCCGGCACTGTTTTCTTGGTGGTATGAGGTTTCCATGTGTCTCTATTTGCTTCTCTTTTATATCTCAAAAGAGATTGGATTAAGACACTATCCAATCTTGTAGACCTCATCAGTATAACCTCATCGTAGTGATAGAGTTTACAACACATAAGGAAATCACATCAGATTACACAATCATACAATACTGGGAATCATGACCCAGTCAAGCCGGCAGACATTTTTAGGGAATACAATTCAATCCATGACAAGTACCATCGGTTCCTGATCATATGCTACCTCTTGAAATGGTTGAATGTCGATCAATTCTTTTTGGTATAATGACTCTGTGTATTCCTTCCATCTTCTTTTGATGCTGCCTCCATCATTTAATATTTTCCCCAAAGAATCCTTCACTATTGCAACTCGAGGCTTTAATTTTTTCTTCAGTTCTTTCAGCTTGAGGAATGCTGAGCGTGTTCTTCCCTTTTGGGTTTCTATCTCCAGCTCTTTGCACATGTCATTATAATACTTTACTTTGTCTTCTCAAGCTACCCTTTGAAATCTTCTGTTCAGTTCTTTTACCTCATCATTTCTTCCTTTTGCTTTAGCTACTCCACATTCAAGAGCAAGTTTCAGAATCTCTTTGGACACCTATTTTGGTCTTTTCTTTCTTTCCTATCTTTTTAATGACCTCTTGCTTTCTTCACGTATGATGTCCTTGATGTCATTCCACAACTTATCTGGTCTTCAGTCATTAGTGTTCAACACGTCAAATCTATTCTTGCGATGGTCTCTAAATTCAGGTGGGATATACTCAAGGTCATACTTTGGCTCTCATGGATTTGTTCTAATTTTCTTCAGCTTCAACTTGAACTTGCATATGAGCAGTGGATGGTCTGTTCCGTAGTCAGCCCCTGGCCTTGTTCTGACTGATGACATTGAGTTTTTCCATCGTTTCTTTCCACAGATGTAGTTGATTTGATTCCTGTGTATTCCATCTGGCGAAGTCCATGTGTATAGTCACCATTTATGTTGGTGAAAAAAGGTATTTGCAATGAAGATGTAATGGTCTTGCAAAATTCTATCATGCAATCTCTGGCATCATTTCTATCACTGAGGCCATATTTTCCAATTACCAATCCTTCTTTGTTTCCAAATTTTGCATTCCAATCACCAGTAATTATCAATGTATCCTGACTGCATGTTCGATCAATTTCAGACTGAAAAAGTTGGTAAAAATCTTCCATCTTTTCATCTTTGGCCTTAGTGGTTGGTGCATAAATTTGAATAATAGTCTTATTAACTGGTCTTCCTTGTAGGCATATAGATATTACCCCATCACTGACAGCTTTGTACTTTAGGATAGATCTTGAAGTGTTCTTTTTGACGATGAATGCAACACCATTCCTCTTCAGGCTGTCATTCCTCACATAGTAGACCATATGGTTGTCTGACTCAAAATGGCCAGTACCAGTCCATTTCAGCTCACTAATGCCTGGGATATTGATGTTTGTGTGTTCCATTTCATTTTTGACAATTTCCAATTTTCCTAGATTCATACTTTGTAGCTTCCACATTCCAATTATTAATGGATGCTTTCAGCTGTTTATTCTCATTTTGAGTCGTGCCACACCAGCAAATGAAAGTCCTGAAAGCTTGACTCCATCTACATCATTAAGGTTGACCCTACTTTGAGGAGGCAGCTCTTCCCTAGTTGTCTTTTGAGTGCCTTCCAACCTGGAGGCTCATCTTCCAGCACTATATCAGACAGTGTTCCTCTGCTATTATAAGGTTTTCACTAGATAATTCTTTTCAGAAGTAGACTGCCGGGTCCTTCTTCCTAGTCTGTCTTAGTCTGGAAGCTCAGCTGAAACCTGTCTGCCATGGATGACCCTGCTGGTATCTGAATACTGGTGGCATAGCTTCCAGGATCACAGCAACACACAAGCCCCCACAGTAGGACAAACTGACAGACATGTGGGGGTGGATATCTTTGGGATAAAAAAAATAGAAAGAAAGATAACACACTGTGGTAGGCTGATGGATATCTTTGGGAGCCATTAATCAACCTACCACAGTGTATTAGCTTTCTATTTTTTAATTTGTCTCACTAAACACATATTTGCATGTGTTTTTTAAACTTCTATACATTTGAACTTCAATATGGAGCATTTTCTCATCGTTATTTATTCTCCTATTTTTTTTTTTTTCCATTCATTCCTTCTTTCCACTTAGAGCTGAGCAACAACTTCGTGCCACACTCTGGTCTAAGTGTTTGGAAAACATCGTTGTGGAGTTTACATTCTGGGATGAGGGTGGGATGTGGAGACAGGCAATAAGCAATAAACAGAATTAACGAGTTTATTATGTAAAATTTTAGAAGATAATACATGCTAAAAAGAAAAAGAAACTATAGGGAATTAAGGAGTGTGATGGGAGAGGTGGGTGTGGGCTGCCATTTTAAATAGGATAGTTAAAGAGTCAGCATTGCAGAGACGATGCACTTGGAGTTAGCAGGCAGGTATTAGGGGAAGAGTGTGTTGTAGGAAGATTGACTGCCAAGTGCACAGGCCTAGGGCAGAAGCATGCCTGGCATGTCTGAGGAAGAGCAAGGAGGCCAGTGCAGCTGGAGCAGTGAGCAAGAGGGGAGTAGTAAGAGATAAGATCAGAGAAGAGGCTGCAGATTGTATAGTTCCTTGTAGGATATGGGAGAGACTTTGGCTTTTATTCTGAGTGATTGAGGAGTTGTAGCCCCTCTAAAGCCACTCTCCTCCCTCTGTACCAATCTCTGACTCAGAGGCTGATCTCTACAGACTGCATCAGCAGATCTCCTGTCCCTTAACTTTTGGGTGGATTGAGGCAATGAGGAATGCCACCAGGAGATGGGGGAAGGGATAAGAGAGTTCAGGCTCCCTCCATCAGTATTGCCTCACTTTGTTTGCATCTCTTTATTAAAGTTTACTGTTCCTGCCAAAATGGTCCTCTTCATATACTCTTTCCTCCAAGTCCAGTAAATGTACTTTCCTTTAGGGATTACAGGCTGTTGTAGCCTAGAGTATTGCACTATCCATTGTGGTTTCCCTACATCCTGCCAACATCTTTATAAAGACCCCTTTTGTTAAACCTTTTTCACGTTATCCTAATCAGATCATAAAATCTGTTTCCTATTGGGATCTAGCTGAATATAAAAGCCACTGGAGAGGTTTCAGCAGAAAAGTGGCATGATTTTCTTTTTCAATACTCATATTCCATTTAAACTTTCAGCTTCAAATTTTAATTTTCTCCTATGAAGCTCATATTAAAATTAAATCAAAAAATAATTAATGAGTACCTACAAGGTGGCAGACACTGAAATAGTTGCTGAGGAGCCATCAGTGAACAAAATAAAACAAAAACAAATCCATGTGGACATGTAGCTTACATGCTACTCAGGCTGGCAGACAGTATTTAACTGAATAAATACTTGGTATGTCATATAGAGGTAAATACATAGTAAAAAAATAAAGCAGTGATTTCCAGTCATAGGACTGATATGTAAAGAGCTTAGAAATAGTCACCTCCATTCTTACTATAAGAAAAATCTTGACTAACTGAAAACCAATGACTTTTCTTAGACCTATCAGGTAATTGAAGTCTCAGGGCAAACCACCATCCCAAAATCTGGAGAAATAGTTACATCCAGAGAGTCGCAGCTGAGATCTGCTTACCTAAAACAGAATTTGCTGGAGCCATAAACTGGTTATTTTAACAAATTATTTGAGGCTAAAGGTGGACTTGAAAGTGAGAAACTTTTGGTGGCTGTAATCTTAAGGGTGGGTCCCCAAATTTTCATGGGTTTGACCTCCAGGAACATCACCAGTTTCTACAGTGAAGATGAAAATAATGATAATAATACCCTCATAGCTCTGGCAGAACAGAAGGAAGAAATAATTATTGTGAAATATACCCAGCGCCTTCTCCATAGCAAAGGCCTACTCTCCAGGAGAAAAGACTTTGCTAAAACCCTATGCAGCTGGAAAAAGGGAATTGATCCCACTCCAGCTTCCTACAGCTTTCTTTTTTCATCTATGGAGGTGAAAAACATATCAACAGGGGCCAGGGATTCAAGGAAATAGATTGAGAATCTGCAGCCAGGGAACCATGGAAGGGAGTGAGGATGGGGGCAGGAGGGGGGAGTGAATATATACCACTGCAGACACACTTGCCAAGGTCACAGCCCAGACACATAGCTCCATTAAAAGGCTAAGATTGAATCAGAAGATTATAGATCACTCTTCCTCCTCCACACTTTACCACCACACAAACAGGACTCCAGTACAATAAAAGTAGATTACAGCTGAAAGAGCTGCTAGACACAGACTCAGTCTATGAAGGAGTACTTACGACAGCACAGTCAAGAAGGAAGAGAGACAAAAACAAGGTCATTAGAGGAATCTTAAGTCTCTTGCACTTGTTCCTACAGCAAACATTAAACATAGCCCAACTCCTAGCCAGAATGATATAAATCCTCATACTAAAGGCATATTTACTTCATTTCCTATTACCTGATTCAAGATGTCTATTTCTCAAGAGAAAATTACAAAACATGCCAAAGACATGAGGAAATACAGTCTGAAGAGACAAGGCAATAATCAGATGGAGATTCAAATATGACACAGATTTTGAAATTATCAGAAAGGGAATTTAAAATAGCTATGATTAATGGAGACAAAAGACAAAGCAATAATCATATGGAGACTCAGCTATGACACAGATTTTCTAATTATCATACAAAGAATTTAAAATAACTATGATTAATACATTAAGGGCCCTAATGGAACAAGTAGACAGCATGCAAGAACAGATGGGTAATGTAAGCAGTAAGACAGAAACCCTAAGAATAAAAAGTAAATACTACAAATCAAAACCACTAACAGAAATGAAAAATGCATATGGTGGGCTCAGTAGACTGAACACAGATAAGGAAAGAATCAGTGAATTTGAACATATGTCAATAGAAACTTCCCAAACAGAAATCAAAGAGAAGAAAGAACCATATAATAACAGATCAAAATGTCTAAGAACTGTGGGATGATATGAAAAAATGTAAGTGTTTGTAATTGAAGTACCAGAAGGAAAAAAGAGAAGAATGGAGCAGAAAAAAATATTTGAAATAGTGGCTGAGAACATTCCAAAATTAATAACAGAAAACAAACCCCAGATCCAGCAATTTCAGAGAACACCAACAGGTGAACAGCCCCCCCCAAAAAGCTATACTTATGCGTATCATATTCAAACTGCAGAAAACCAAAGACAAAGACAAAATCTTAAGAGAAACCAAAGGCAGAGGAGGAAGCCTGTTACCTACAGAGGAACAAGGATAAGAAATACAGTGTACTTCTTGCCAGAAACCATGTAAGCAAGAAGAGAGTGGAGTGAAATATGAAAATAATTGGGGGGGGGGTACCAACCTAGAATTCTATATATAGCAAAATTATCTTTTAAAAGTGAAAGAGAGATGAAGACTTTTCTCAGACAAGCAAAATCATGAAAATCATTGCCAGCAGAACTGCTCTGCAAAAAATGTTTTAAAAAGCTTTTCAAGCAGCAGGAAAAGGATATAGGTCAGTAACTTGAATCTACATTAAAAAAAGAAAGAGCATTGGAGAAGGATTAAATGAAGGTGTGATTGTCAGTTTTATGTGCGAATTTGGCTAGGCTACAGTCCACAGTTATCAAATAGAACACTAATCCAGGTGTTTCTGTGAAGATATTTTGTAGATGTGATTAAAGTCTATAATTAGTTAACTTTAAGTAAGGGAGATTATCCTAGATAATCTGGATGAGCCTGATTCGATCAGTTGAAAGGTCTTAAAATCACAGCTAAGAGTTCCCTGAAGAAGAAATCCTACCTGTGGACAACAGTTTCAGCTTTGGCAACTTCAGCAGCTTGACCGTTCCAGCCTGTCCTTCCTGGCAGCCTGTCCTACAGATTTTGGACTTGCCTAATTAGCCCCCAAAATTTTATAAGCAAATCCCTTGCAATCAATCTCTTAATATATATCTCCTGCTTTTTCTATTTATCTGATTGAATCCTGATGGTTACAGAACATAATTTTATTTTCCTTATTCTGAATTAATCTTCGAAAACCTTGCTTTTAAATAGTGTATTGGGTGAGTGTAGCATTATGGATAAGTGAGATTAATGGCAGCAATGTCATGAGGGACAGGAGGGAGGAATTATGAATACTCTGTCATAATTTACCTGCACTACATGTGATGCAATATAGTGTTGTGTGAAAGTACTTAGATTAGTTAAAAATGTGTATTGTAAACTCTAAGACAATCACTAAAATTTTTAAAAGGAAATATAATTGATACACTAAGAGAGGAGATAAAATGGAATTATGTAAAATGTTTAATTAAAGATGGGGGGGGGACAGGAACAAAGAACAAATGCAAGGAATAGAACAGAACGCGGTAAACATTAAGCCAACTATATTGGAGAGCATTTAATATGTAAAGCATGGGTAAATTTTATAGGGGTTAATCTATTCTTTATGCTATTTTAATGGTGGATACATAACACTATACATTTGTCAAAATCCATAGAACTTTATAGCACAAAGAGTAGACCTTATGTATGCAATACCAATGATCCTGAAGATGGTGTAGGACCAGGCAACATTTCATTAGGTTATAAATAAGATCGCCATGAGTCAGAGCTGACTCTATGGCAACCAGCAGTGTAACAATGTATGCCAATTAAAACAAGTACACACACATTTAGGTGGTCAGGGGATCCCAGGATGTAATGCAGTCTGTGATGGAAAGATCTAACTATATTACAAATGTAGGAAAGAACCTTACTGAAGGGGATGTGAGAGAAGGTGCTGACCTAAGTAAAGCTGAAAATGAGCAGAATCTGTAAGACTAAAGCCAAAAAGAATTTTAGATAAGCACAATACTCAATTGATAAAATTGTTTCCCATAGGGGTGTGGGTTAGCAATTCTGAAACCCCTACACATGCAAAATGGAATTGAAAATTTAAATAAATGGGTGGCAGATGGTTGGAGCCAGGTTTCTCACTATTGGGATGAGAGATTAGAGACAAGCAAGGGGAAGAGGCTAGAATAATCATGTGATAACGGATTAGAGTTGGAGACATCAGTATGAACTTATGTTCAGCTTAATATAGACAGATGGACATATGTAAAAATACTATTAAAAAGATATATTAGTATACACACATATATTTTCTGGCTTATCAGCTGAGAGGGCTGAGAAGCAACAACACCCCAGTAGCAACAAACAGACAAAGTGTCCAGATCATGGTTTCTAATATCATTCTCCAATAAAACTAATCAGAGCTCATTGGAGAAGTGACAGATTCTAGGACTAGGGCAGGAAATACACAAGATAAGCCTGAAACCTCTTGTAGTGTCAAAAGTAAGGAAGTGTTAAGACACACACACACACAAGATGGGGTGTATCAAAGGGACACAGGAGCCCACTAAAGAGTTCACAACGGCCAAAGCTGGAACACTTCAAGCAACAAAATAAAGTAGCATTGGCTTATAAAACAGAGCATAAAATAAATATCTATGAATCCACGCTAGTATAAACAATTGAATAAATAAATAAATGGGAGAAAATAAGCATATCTCCCACGCAGAATTCCAAACAATTTATGTAAATAATTCATTCTCAAGGAAGTGGAAAGTAAGCCCCCTTAAGCGTGGGCTGCCATAATGACTTCTTCCTTCCAAAGGGTACATTGTGGAAAGGAGGAAAAAGTTAAAAAAAAAAAAACAAAAAACTGACAAACAAACACTACCTCCACCAGGTATACAGATTTCTGTGGGTCAAGAATTCACGAAGAGCACAATAGGACAGCTTGTCTCAGTTCCATTATGTCTGGAGCCTCAGCTGGAAGATTTAAAGGCCGGCACCTGGAATCCTCTAAAAGCTTTTTAACTCTTAAATCTGGCATTTAATTCTGGCTGTTAACTGAGATCTTAGCTAGAGCTGTTGGCCAGAACACATACACATGTCCTCATCATGCGGCCTGGGCTTCCGCACAACATGGTGGCTGTTTTCTAACAACCAGCAAACTGAAAGAGAGTGGGATGGAAGCCATACTGCCTAATTATAACCTAAACTTGAAAGTCACACAGCATCACTCCTACCACATTCTATTGGTCAAGGTAGTTACAAACACACACCCAGTTTAGGAAGAGCATTGCTAATATTGTATTGCATGAAGAGCTTATGGGATGGAATATATATTGGTTCAGCCATTAAAAAGAAAAAAAAAAAAAAAAAAACAATCTGCCAGAGTACCAGATATACCCAAAACAATCCTTCAAGTTCCTCTTAAGTGAACCTACATAACTTCCAAGTTAGGCTATAAAAAATAATAAATAAGTAAATAAACACAGACAGATAAAACTTCACCCTGTGAAGCTAGAATGACTCCTCCATTTGGTTCACTAAAGATTGTTTCTCTCAGATACTGGCAACTCCTCTCATACTCTGCAAATACTTTAGAGTGTCTGCCATGTGCCAGGCTCTGTGCTGGATTCTAGACAAAGAGTGGTAACATTTAAGAATCCCTACCTTTAATGAGTTTACAGCTTGTAAGCCAATACAGAAAGTAACCAGGAAATTATATTTCATTGTTTTCATCATATTTCATACAAATGTGTTTTTGTATGACAACAATCATAAGTACCGGGTACACGCACAGACATGTTACCCTGGCCTGGGAATTGGACAACTTCCCAAGGGAAGCAACATCTGAGCTATAAAGGATTTACAAGTGGGAGTTAGCCAGGAAATAAGTATCCGTGATGGGGGAAGAGGAAGGAATAAGATAACTGGAAACAGAGGGAAGAGCAGGTTCCCAATTCCAGAGGCAAGAGTGAGTATGGCACAGCCATAGAAGAGTAAGTAGTTTATTACAGCTTGACTGTTTATTTTGAAAATAGGAGTGGGACTTGAGGCTAAAACGTTAAATGAGAGCTAGATCAAGGAAGGGGTTTTCAAAGTTTTATTAGTGGGGTTACCCTGGTCGCACAGTGGTTAAGAGCTTGGCTGCTAACCAAAAGGTGGGCAGTTTGAATCTACCAGCCACTCCTTGGAAACCCTAAGGGGTAGTTCCATTCTGTCCTGTAGGGTCTCTATGAATCGGAATCGACTCAACGGCAACAGGTGTGGTTTTTTTCCAGTGGTTACCAGGGGCAGGACGGAGGAAGAAAGGGGGAGCCACTAATTAGGAAGCAGTGAGTTTGTTTATGGTGATGGAAAATTTGACAGTTATTGGTGATGGTTGCACAACATGATTAATGTAACTGATATCACTAATTTGTATACATGAAAAATGTTAAATTAGCAAATGTGTTATAGATTATTTTATAATAATAAAAAAGAAAAGAAGGGTGCTATAAAGCATATTAAGGAGATTGGCTATACCATCAATCAGACCTTTCAGTCCGGGCTGCTCTGCCAAGGCCCTCAGAGGTCCTGTGCAAAGCAGCTGGGGCTATGCCCTCCAGTTCAGAGACTCCTTCAGGGTCTACTGTACCATTCATGAGGGAGGGAATTTTGTCAGATTTTGCCTGTTTATATATCTCCAGTGCCAAGAATACTTGGCACATAAGGATGCCGTAAGAATCTGTTGAATGAATAAATTTCTTTTATCTTTTTCTTTGTCCTGTGGCTTCAGATTTGGATTCCTCACTGTCACTATTTGCTTTGGACAAAAACTCCATTGGGCAGTCTTTCCACCTCTTGGCTCATGCTCAGCTCCATATGCTGTGACCTGAAGATAAGACCTGCCCTCCTATGCTTCCCAGCCACTGCTCCAACCAAGCGAGCAACCGAAGCTATTGTTCCTCTGAAAGTTCTAGGAAGCACTTAAAGAGAACCATGCTTTTGAAAATTCATTGACTCTAACATCTTCAAAATTCCAGGACATTTAATTGTGCTCATGCAGAACCTGTACATAGATCAAGAGACAATTGTTCAAACAGAACAAGGGGATAAAGCATGGTTTAAAATCAGGAAAGGTGTGCATCAGGGTTGTATCCTTTCACCATACCTCTTCAATCAATATGCTGAGCAAATAATCCGAGAAGCTGGACTATATATGAAGAAGAACTGGGCATCAAGATTGGAGGAAGACTCATTAACAACCTGCATAATGCAGATGACACAACCTTGCTTGCTGAAAGTGAAGAGGACTTGAAGCACTTACTGATGAAGATCAAAGACCACAGCCTTCAGTATGGATTACAGCTCAACATAAAGAAAACAAAAATCCTTACAACTGGACCAATGAGCAACACCATGATAAAGGGAGAAAATATTGAAGTTGTCAAGGGTTTCATTTTACTTGGATCCACAATCAACAGTCAAGAAATAAAAAGACGCATTGCATTGGGCAAATTTGCTGCAAAAGTTCTCTTTAAAGGGTTGAAAAGCAAACATGTCACCTTGAAGACTAAGGTGCGCCTGACTCAAGCCATGGTGTTTTCAATCGCCTCATATGCATGTGAAAGCTGGACGATGAATAAGGAAGAACAAAAAAGAACTGACGCCTTTGAATGGTGATGTTGGCTAAGAATATTGACTGTACCATGGACTGCTAAAAGAATGAACAAATCTATCTTGAAAGAAGTACAACCAGAATGCTCCTTAGAAGCAAGAATGGCCAGACTATGTCTCACATAGTTTGGACCTGTTATCAGGAGGGATCAGTCCCTGGAGAAGAACATCATGCTTGGTAAAGTAGAGGGTCAGCAAAAAAGAGGAAAACCCTCAATGAGATAGATTTACACAGTGGCTGCAACAATGGGCTCAAGAGTAACAATGACTGAAGATGGTGCAGGACCGGGCAGTGTTTCGTTCTGTTTTGCACAGGGTCACTATGACTTAACGGCACCTAACAACAACAGAAACAACAACACCTTCAACCAAGGTTTCACAGAGCCATGGTAGTAGACCTGGAAGTTATACTCAGGGAATGAGAGGGCTTACACAAATATCTCTAGCCTACCTTGATGAGGAACCAGGTGGTATTGAACCTCCTGATATACATGCATGCAAGATGGCCCGATAGAAGTGCTATAGCCATATACCAGGCTTATTGTATCAATCTCAACCTAAAATATATAATTTGCTTCATCTATTCCTCACTTCTTTTAGCAGCAGTACTATTGTAAATATTATGGATACCCCAACCTCTACCACCAAGTTATCTTTTCCTGCCTCATTTATTGAACTGTCTAGAATTGGAGAATTTCATAACAGCAAGGAATCTTAAATTTTAGTTTTAAAATTTTATTTGGACACCTTGTTGTTGTTGTTGTTGTTAGGTACCATCAAGTCAGTTCCGACTCATAGTGACCCTATGTACAACAGAACAAAACACTGCTTGGTCCTGCACCATCCTCACAATTGCTGCTATGCTTGAGCCCATTGCTGCTGATAGAGTGTCAGTCCATCTCATTGAGGGTCTTCTCCTCTTTCGCTGACCCTCTGCAGCTTATATACAAGTAATACAGTGAGATCCTAGAAGCAAAGATCTCCAATATATTGGTTTTTCCAGTGATGTTTAATTTCATGTGTTGCAACATAACTAGGTTTTGGAACATCTTATTTCTCACACATTGAAGGCTTTAGATCATTTTCTCTTTAGCCAAATGGGGAAAAGAAATGGAAGAATGTACAGGAGGGTTCACAACCTGATGTCTTTCAACTTCAAGAGGATTTCCATGGATCTCTCATCCTCCTGAAGAAGGATTCTCCTCAACTCCTTCCTTTCCTTGGCAGTGACCCATGTGCTGGGGCACCAGGTTAGATTCTGATGGCCTGAGTCTGGCCATTAGAACTGGCAAAGAGAAGAATTTGAATGTATACTTACATCAGGAATACTTTAAGTCGTGTTGTAGAAATTAAGATCCTAATTTATACCTGGGTAATTCCTTTCTGATAGCAATGTAAATCAAGACCAGCTGTCCCAAAGTATTGATTCCAGGTCTCCATATACCTGGCCTGGCAATGCTCCCTCCTGTATGTGACACTGGCAAACATGCTCAAGCTGAGTAAAATGTCCATTGATGATTTTCTATCTTCAGAATTGTTAAAAAATTCACATATTCAGTTCAAGAATCAAATACATTTTTCATATGATTTAGCCTTGTTAATTTTCAGGGTATAGTGCTGTCCGAGGCAATCCTTATTCTCCCAAATTTGGAGACAGCACAGAAGTTCAATTTTAGCCACAGAATTCTCCAAAATCTGCTAGAGAGCATTAGCGATTTGGCCTGGCCTTCGGAAGGTCAAATAGCCAAATGAATACTTCAGCATCATTTCTGTCATCTCTAAACTTGCGGGTAATCAATTTTCACATGAATGATTGGTTATCATCATAATTACTTAGCCTAACAAGATCTAAAATTTTCACATCAACAAAGAGAACTTTGAAGAGGAAATCACCAAATCAATACCATTTACAAAAGCCCCCAAGCAGATAAAATACATAGGGATAAATCTAACCAGAGATGTAAAAGACCTATACAATGAAAACTACAAGACACTGCTGCAAGAAACCAAAATAAACCTACATAAGTGGAAAAACATACCTTGCTCATGGATAGGAGGACTCAACATTGTGAAAATGTCAATTCTACCCAAAGCGATCTACAGATACAATGCAATCCTGATCCCAATTCCAGTGGCATTTTTTAATGAGATGGAGAAAGAAATCACCAACTTCATATGGAAAGGGAAGAGGCCCCGGATAAGTAAAGCATTACTCAAGAAGAACAAAGTGCCAGGCCTCACACTACCTGATTTTAGAACCTATTATACTGCCACGGTAGTCAAAACAGGCTGGTACTGGTACAAAAACAGATACATACGCCAATGGAACAGAATTGAGAATCCAGACATAAATTCATTCACCTATGAGCAGCTGATATTTGACAAAGGCCCAAAGTCTGTTAATTGGGGAAAAGACAGTCTCTTTAACAAATGGTGCTGGCATAACTAGATATCCACCTGCAAAAAACTGAATCAAGACCCATACCTCACATCATGCACAAAAACTAACTCAACATGGATCAAAGACTTAAATATAAAATCAAAAATGATAAAGATCATGGAAGAAAAAATAGGGACAACGCTAGGAGCCCTAATACATGGCATAAATAGAATAAGAACCATAATTAACAATGCACAAGCACCAGAAGAGAGACTAGATAACTGGGAGCTCCTAAAAATCAAACACATATGCTCGTCAAAAGGCTTCACCAAAAGAGTCAAAAGACAACCTACAGACTGGGAAAAAAATTTTAGCTATGACAACTCCAGTCAGTGTCTAATCTCTAAAATCTACAAGATACTGCAAAACCTCAACAACAAAAAGACAAATAATCCAATTAAAAAATAGGCAAAGGATACGAACAGGCACTTCACCAAAGAAGACATTCAGGCAGCTAACAGACACATGAAGAAATGCTCATGATCATTAGCCGTTAGAAAAATGCAGATCAAAACTACCATGAGATACCATCTCACCCCAACAAGGCTAGCAGTAATCCAAAAAACACAAAATAATAAGCGTTGGAGAGGTTGTGGAGAGACTGGAACACTTATACACTGTTGGTGGGAATGTAGAACACTACAACCACTTTGGAAATCGATTTGGCCCTTCCTTAAAAAGCTAGAAATAGAAGTACCGTAGGATCCAGCAATCCTGCTCCTTGGAATATATCCTAGAGAAATTAAGAGCCGCCATACGAATAGATATATGCACACCCATGTTCATTGCAGCAATGTTCACAATAGCAAAAAGATGGAAACAACCTAGGTGCCCATCGACGGATGAATGGATAAAAAAAATATGGTATATTCACACAATGGAATACAATGCAATGATAAAGAACAACGATGAAGCTGTGCAGCATCTTACAACATGGAGGAATCTGGAGGGCATTATGCTGAGTGAATTTAGTCAGTCACAGAAGGAGAAATATTGTATAAGACCACTATTATAAGAACTCAAGAAAAAGTTTAAATATAGAAGAAAACATTCCTTGATGGTTACAAAGGTGGGGAGGGATGGTCAGGGTTATTCAGTAACTAGATAGTAGACAAGAATTAGGTGAGCCCAAGAGACAGAAAGGACCAGATAAACCAGAGACTTCATCAGCCTGAGACCAGAAGAACTAGATGGTGCCCGGCTACCACCAATGACCGCCCTGACAGGGAACACAACAGAGAGTCCCTGATGGAGCAGGACAAAGATGGGGTGCATAACTCAAATTCTGGTAAAAAGACCAGACTTAATGGTCTGCCTGAGACTGGAGGAACCCCAGAAAGCTTGGTACCCAGATTCTCTATCAGCCCAGAATTAAAACAATTTCCCAGGCCAACTCTTCAGACAAAGATTGGACTAGACTGTGGGACATAAAATGATACTCATGAAGAGTGTGTGCATCTTAGCTCAAGTAGATACATGAGACTAAGCTGGCAGCTTCTGTCCGGAGGTGAGATGAGAAGGCAGAGAGGGTTAGGAGCTGGTTGAATGGACATGGGAAATCAGGGGTGGAAAGGAGGAATGTGCTGTCACAGTATAGGGAGAGCAATTAGGATCACGTAGCAATTAATGTACAAATTTTTGTATAAGAGACTAACTTGAAATGTAAACTTTCACTTACAGTACAACAATAAACAAAAATAAAATATTGATTCAATAATAAATTGTTAAATAATATTTATTGACTATGTCACACATCTTTTCACAAATGATGCAAAATGCTTCTGCCAGTTTATACTTAGACTTTTGTTCTCGTTAATGGTTTTCTGGATATACAAAATAATTAAAATTTTATGTAATCACCAAAAAAAAAAAGATCTAAAAGCTTCTTCTTCCCATTCTCTATTTAATAAAAAAGTTGCTGTGGAGTCAATTCCAACTCATGGCGACTCCGTGTGTGTCAGAGTGAGTAGAAATGTGCTCCAACATGATTTTCAAGACTTGTTTTTTCAGAAGTAGATCATCAGGCCTTTTTCCAAAGCCTCTGGGTAGATTCGAACCTTTTTTCAGTCAGCAGCCAAACATGTAACCATTTGCACCACCCAGACTTCCTTACAGCTGCAACAGAGATAATTTTTCACAGATGTTCTACATAATTTTAAAAATTTTCCTCCTCTTAAAATTCTGAGGTGACATAGTTAACATTCTACTTTTAAGTTTCTCACACAAATGTGAAGAATTCTCAAAGGATTTTTCCTCAAAGATCTAAATGGAATTAAATAAAAATTAAGGGGAAATAAATGCCACATAAAATATCAACTCCTAGCACAGTCCTGGCATGCAGTAGGTGCTCAATGAACGTGGAAGATCCCTAAATGAGAGGGAGCAGTTTGTACCAGAAAGAGCAGGGAGTGACATTAACTTAGATGTCACTTTTCTTCTGTGAGTCTCTCTACTCCTCTGTAAAATGAAGGGCATGCTCCTATTACTTGAAACCCTAGTATTAAATAATTTTCTGCTGGCCCTGCAATGCTGAATCAAGCACATTTATATAGTTTTTCTTGAGAAAGGAACAGATTTCTTTGAAACAGTCCAATAGCAGAACTATAGGAAGAGGGAAATATTCTGCTTATGCAACATAGCCATTGATATAAAAATAGAAAAGCCTTAGAAAATGCTAAAACTTAATAAAGTATTTAAAATGCCTAAGTAAAAATAATATGTCAAAACCATGAAAGCAAAAAATAAACTTCCTTTGATATCTGACCGCCCCAGAAAAGGGTGATAGATTATGCATTTGTTTGTTTGGAATTCCATTTATATTCTATTCAGTGCTATAAGATTTAGAACATCATGAAAATGTTGAAGCGCTTAGGGAAGAAAAAGAAATGAGATAATAAAGTTAATCCTTGGATATAAATGAAAAAAAAATTAAAAGGAAGTTAAATCTCAGAATACAATGAAAACAGACACTTTCCAAGGGAGAATAAAGAAGCGTATCATGCAGGTAACTTCAAGTCTAATAAATAGAGATAAGTTTATAGTAGATTCGCCACACTGCTGAAGCATAAAACTAAAGAAATACCAGAGCCTCACTACGTAGATTTAAATATATAATTGCTTCAGAGTCCAACTGAGTTTAAACTATAATTGTTTAAGACCCTCTTGTAAGCAAAGTTTTGCAAAACCTCAAATGTATTTAGAAAAAAATTGCTACACTCAGCTGTGGCTAGGGAAACAACCAAAAAAACGTTTAATAGGATTTCTCAAGTGACAAGAAAATACTTAACTACAGTTTATTCTAATTTAAACCAGCATCCAGTTAAGTCCAAATTTTTCACAGTTCTTTATTTGAGCATTAAAACCAATTTTTATTAAAAATTTCAAAAGTATTCATTTGCATTTTAAGTATTTTCAGCTGGTGCATTATCTGTACTGCATCTATCATTCAATGTAGCACAACCAGGTGGTCCCATAGGCTTAACGAGGATTTGATTATGAGCCAGGAAAATAAATTGTAATTGAAATATCTTTATCCTGGATACCTATCTTTTTACTTGTTAAGATGCTACTGTTTAGCAAAGACTGCATCTCTATAACTAACAGAGAGACCAGGTTGAAATAGCAGGGTGTATTAGCACCAGTGCTTTCCAAGCTAGGAGGCTCAACTTTCAGCACTATATTGGAGAATATCTATTCTGATACATAGGGTTTTCATTGACTAATTTTCAGAAGTAGATCACCAGGCCTTTCTTCCTAGTTGTCTTAGTCTGGAAGGTCTGCTGAAACTTGTCCACCATAGATGACCTACTGGTATTTTAAAATACTGGTGGCATAGCTTCCAGCATCATATCAACATAAAGCTACCACAGTACGACAAACTGACAGACAGATGGTGGAATACAGCATATAGAGGTCTGAATACGGAGATTAAAATTGCTAATACTGAACAAGGTCAACTAGAGTTTATGATGGGCCTAAAAGAACTCTCTGAAGTTATTTTGGCCATTGCCCTGACTGCAAGCTGGACACATTCAAGCCATCACAAGCATGCAACATTCCTCCATATCCTTTCTTATACAAACAGAGTCCACTTGTTCCCAGAAATATTCCCAGTTCTAGATAATATTTACTGGAGGCTTTAAGTAACTGAATGACTCCCTAGTGATTACAGACCCACCTGCCATCTAAAATCAAAAGGACTTGTCAGATTTAATGAATTAATCTATTTTCCCAAGAAATATTTTAATAATTAAGAAAAAACATTAATAATAGAAAATATTGCTTAAAGAACAGCTAATATGTTTCAGTCAAGGAAGCAGCAATTACATCAAGACTTTCAAATATCTTTTTCCTTTACCTAAAGTATTTCAACTTTGGTTTCTCTTAGAGAGAAGAAATATTTTATGAAAATATACTGGCCAAAAAGTCACTGGTTAGAGTCATTTGCAGTTCATCAGCAGAGAATCACTGTGAGCAGAAATGGGTCTGCCAAGCTTTACTAGATCCAATTGGCAGAGGGGCAGCACAGGCAACTCAGTACATCATGAAAATATAGCAACTCTCAGGGTTGGAAGTGGCTTTAAAAGTGAGGAGACAACACCAGAATAGGAGCCTAAATTTACTTCAAAAAATATAATGTCATTTAGCCATCACAGTTAGTTCATTATTATTTTTTTTTTTTTTTTTTGCTTTACTGTTTTAATTTATTACTGGAGATACCCAATTACCAAGCACCCATCCCTCATGACAGCACCAAACCTATATTAGTTTCCTATTGCTTTGCTGTAACAAATGACCAACAGTGGATTCAAACACAGTTATTATCTTACAGTTCTGTAAGTTAGAAAGCCAACATAGATCTCACTAAGATCTAGGTGTAGACAGGGCTGTGTTTTGCTTTCTGGAGATTCTGTGAGGGAATTCATTTCCTTGCCTTTTCCACTTCTAGGCACCGGTTGATTCTGACTTACAGTGACCCCATGTGTGTCAAAGAAGAATTGTGCTCCATAGGGTTTTCAACAGTTGATTTTTTGGAAGTAGATCATCCCACCTTTCTTCCAAGGCACGCCTGGGTGGACTCAAGTCTCCAACCTTTTGGTTATCAGCCAAGCGTGACAGGAACTTCACTTCTAGAGACCATCCATATTCCTTGGCTCATGACCCCTTCCTCAATCTTCAAAGCCATCAATATCACTCTTCCATCTCTCTGGTTCTCTCTTCTGATTCTTTCTTCCACTTTTAAGGATTCTTGTGATTACATTGGACTCACCTGAATAATCCAGGATTAGTTCATCCTTTCCTAATCTTTATACTTTCTCTGGTGAACTAAATAACATGTAGGCAAATTAAAACATAAAAGGAGAGAAAATAAAGGAATAGATAATCCGTGAACTCTGTACATATCTGTTGAATAATGCATCATTTACCATGATAGAAATAATCAATTTGCTGGTTTTTAAAATGCTAGTTATTTTTTAAATCAAAACCAGAGACATAAGTGCTACATCAAAAACAATACACAAAAGTGTCTTAGCCTCCAAACTTCTCTTTAATTCACCAAAGATTTAAAAAAAAAAAATCACAAAGTTTGTATTTTGGGTATAAATAGCATTCATAAAAATGTACATTATACTACATCCTAAAAATGATCTATTTTAACTGATATTTGGAAAGGAACAATCTCACTCTTTTATTTATTTGCACATCACTAGGAAATGCCATATTCTGACTGAATGCTAGTATGTATTTTTATGTCAGCATTTTCTTCCTGTGGATTTTGCAGACCACATACGACAAAGTAAAAAAAATTATTGTCTATAAACGCCTTGCAGCAACTGTCCATCCAGATGAACTTGTTAACTTTAGTTGTCAGCAAAACACTAATAAAAACCAAAGCAATTATGGAATGGGAAAGCTAATCAAGATGAAAATAGAAAGAAAATAATTAGTCTGTTTTTCAAATGACTCCAAGCAGATAAATGTAGTTTACAATGCCACCTCCCCATCCATCTGGGGTTAGGTCAGGGCTTCAAACTGGTTCATTCCTGTACAGACCCCTGCTGATAATTTGCATTTCTAACAAGGTCCTAGGAAGTTATACATAAGAATCACCTGGATATCTTGTTAAAATGTAGATTCTGATTCAGTATATCTGGGGTGCAAATATAAATTCTCAGCAGGGAACTTGTTAGAAATGCAAATTCTCAGTAGGGGTCTGTACAGGAATGAACCAGTTTGAAGCCCTGGTTTAGATTCTAGACTTTGGCTCATTGCTCTGTGTCATTCATGCAGGAATTCACCCTGAAGATTAAGACTGAGGATGAAGATGACTCACACAGGTATTTCCTATGAAATCAACAAGCACCAGTTAAAAATGGTGGCCATAAGAAAATGTACTAATGGTCTATTTAATTCATTTAGAAAGTTATTCTTAGATTACAATAACACGATTTTATAGAAATACGTTTATTTATTGCAGAAAGTGCTTCATCTCACATGCTTAAAACTACTCAATTATCCTGAATTTTGTTGATGTTGATCCGATTATCCTATCCTTGATTGCACATGTTAGACTGATTCATTTCCAATTGGTTGTGTTCGTCATCTCTCCTGGAAAAGTCATCTTTGGAGGCTAGTGATTCTGTTTGCTTTTGGGGATGGTTTCTCTTTTTCTTTTTGTTTGTTTTGGTTTAGTTTTAATTTTGTTTACGTCTGCCTTTGACTTACTTTATAATGCTTGGGGTTTTGGGTATGGTATGGATTTGCATCTTTAAAATTTAGTGTACTTTGTGATAAATTCTATGAAGTAGCAACAAAAAGTCAAGGAGAACAAATTAAGAAGCAAACTCCCTTTTTAAACAAATTCTGTAGAAGAGTGGTTCACCTTCATATAAATAAACGGCCTCTAAGACTGACCCAGGGGAGAAATTATTCTTTTTTTTTAATTTTTTTATTGTACTTTAGATGAAGGTTTACAGAACAAATAGCTTCTCATTAAACAGTCAGTACACATATTGTGTAATCACATTGGTTAAGAACCCCACGACGTGTCAACACTCTCCCTTCTTGACCTTGAGGACTTTTTTTTTGGTGAAAATATACATAGCCAAAGTTACACCATTATGAAAGTTTCTACATGTACAATTCGGTGACATCGATTACATTTTTCCAGCTGTCCTGCTATTCTCACTATCCTTTTCCAAATTATTCTATCATCATTATCTTCAACTCACTGTCTCCTAGGCTTCCCATCAAACCTTTTGAGTTGCTGCTGTCAGTTTGATCTCACATAGATAATTCTTTTTTTTTTTTTTTTTGTACCTTACATGAAGGTTTGCAGATCATAGTTTCTCATTAAACAGTACACATATTGCCCTATGACAATGCTTAACAACTCCATGACATGTCAACACTGTCCCTTCTCAACCTTAGGTTCCCTATCACCAGCTTTCCTTTCCCCTCCTGCCTTCTAGTCCTTGTCCCTGGACTGTTGTGCCTCATTAGTCCTGTTTTGTTTTATGAGGCTGTTCAATCCCCGGCTGAGGTGAACTTCATGAGGGGTTTCATCACTGAACTAAAAGGGTGTCCAGGGGCCATACTCTAGGGGTTTCTCTAGTCTGTCAGGCCAGTAAATCTGGTCTTTTTTTTTTTTTGTGAGTTAGAATTCTGTTCTACATCCTTTTCCAGTTCTGTCCAGGAACCTCTATTGTGACCCTGGTCAGAGCAGTCAGTGGTGGTAGCTGGGCACCATCTAGCTGTGCTGGATTCAGTCTGGTGGTGGTAGCTAATCTTTTCCTTGTATCTTGTTCTCTTTGTTCTCCCTCGCTCCCGAAGGGGTAAGACCAGTGGAGTATCTTAGATGGCTGCTCACAGGCTTTTAAGACCCCAGACTCTACTCACCAAGGTAGAATGTAGAACATTATCTTTATAAACTGTGTTATGCCAATTGAGCTAGATGTTCCCTGAGACCATGGTCCCCACAGCCCTCTGCCCAGCAATTCAGTCCCTCAGGGAGTTTGGAAGTATCTATGGAGCTTCCATGACCTTGAGAAATTATTGTTTTGTCCAGAGGTGTGTAATTGTCAGGAAAGACTCAAACTCAATTATTTTCAATCTTGCCTTAGTTCAGCAGATCATTTATAATCAACAAACATTTCTTGGATTCTGAAATATTAGACTCTAGAATACATAGAAGACACAGCCCTTAACTTAAAGAGTATATCCTCTAGTTCAGGAGACAGAACATCAAGGAAAACAATAGACACATAGTACATAATGTAATGAAAAGCCCTGGGGTTAGTGCCAGAAGGATGACTCTAAGTAAAATCCCTTTATCTTTCCATTCTTGTTTATATCTGCAAAATAAAAACATTTATGTTTGTCCTGCCTTGCTACATGGATATCTTAAGGATCAAGTCAAAGAATGTGAAAGACTTAGATAAATTAAGTGGTAATTATTAAGTTTAAAAATCAATAATAATCAATATGTGACTATCTTATGTTAAGTGTGACAAGGCCAAAAACTCCATATTGACCTTCTTTTGTTGTCCTTGCCACACTTCTACAAAAATTAGGAAATACAATCCTAATAGTTGGCAAGTAAGACCTATTTCTTGGTACCTTTTCCCCAGCAATGTCAACTAATATGACACACTTCTCAACGATGCAGACAATTCTTTGTTACTACTAACACCAGACCCTGAAGATTCTTATGCCACTGAGGCTCTTTGGGTAATCTTGGAAAATCATAAGATAGAGACAATCTCAAGGATTCTGAGCCCTACAGGGATAGATTGTCCTGGTTGACATAATGATTTGTTCAACTCTCAAAATTTTTAATTTTTTTCCCACTCCCATCTTGAGAGTCAGTTAAGCATTGAGATTAATGCTGACATGGGGTTAGAAAGTCTGTACAACTTCTAACAATAACTGAAATAGCAGAACCAACTGAGACAATGCAATCATAGAATATTCCCAGCACCTATTTCAACGCAGACTTGATCTTTGAGAAAGACTTGAGGATTCATTGGAATTCAGCCTTGTGTTCTATTAGTGCCTTCACACTGGCTATCATTGTGTCTGTTGTTTTTAGGTGCCATCCAGTCAGTTCTGACCCATAGCAACCCTATGTACAACAGAACAAAACACTGTCTGGTCCTGTGCCATCCTCAACAATAGTTGCTATGTTTCAGCCCATTGTTGCAGCCACTGTGTCAATCCATCTAATTGAGGGTCTTCCTCTTTTTTGTTGACCCATGCTTTACCAAGTATGATGTCCTTCTCCAGGGACTGGCCTCTCCTGATAACATGTCCAAAGTATGTGAGACATAGTCTCACCATCCTCGATTCCAAGGACCATTCTGGCTGCACTTCCAAGACAGATTTGCTCATTCTTTTGCCAGTTCATGGTATAGTCAATACTCTTCACCAACACCATAATTTAAAGGCACCAATTCTTCTTTGGTCTTTTTTATACATTGTCCAGTTTTCACATGCATATGAGGTGATTGAAAATACCATGACTTGGGTAAGGAGTATCTTGGTTCTCAAAGTGACATCTTTGCTTTTTAACACTTTAAAGAGGTCTTTTGCAGCAGATTGGCCCAATGCAACGTGTCGTTTGATTTCTTGACTGCTGCTTCGTGGGCATTGATTGTGATTCAAGTAAAAGGAAATGTAGCAGTAGACAAAAGAAGCAGTAGTCAAAGAACTGGACTGATACCATCTTCTCTATGTGCCATCACACTGCTGTCAAGTGTATTCCTACTTATAGCAACCTCACAGGGCTTCCAAGGCTGTAAATCTCTATGGAAGCAGACTGCCACATCTTTCTCCTGAGGAGCCACTGGTGGTTTTGAACTGCTGACCTTTCAATTAGCAGTTGATCACTTTAACCACTGTGCCATCAGGCTCCTCTACATGCAATAGATGCTGTCAATTGTCTACACAGCACACATTCCCCTTCCGTCATTCATAAAAGATGCTGGATCGTTTTCAGAATCTACCTGTCCCCCCAGAAGCAGCTGACTCTGTAGAAGTGGTGTCTGATTAGTATAAGCAGAATCTCACTTATTTTGTTAGTGATTGGCTCAGAAATAGGCTTGTGAACTGCAAATAGAATAGCCTCCCTTGTTCTTCTGGATATTGTCATGCCTGGAAACTGCTAAGACATTGTTACCATCTACACATGAAGCCAGCGCTAATCATTGTGGATCACAGATGGAAAGAATCTGGGTCTTTATGACATGGTTGAGCTGTGAACTCAGTCACCCGTTAGGTCTGCTCCACCACTGGTCTTCCTGTTATATGAGAAAATAAATTTCCTTATGTAAGCAAGTTTGAGTCCAGATTTCTGTTACTTTTAGATGAAAGCACTCTGACATAATGTACATATCATAATAAAATTTATTTAGTTTTTGTAAACAAGGAGGAGCACTGGTGGCACAATGGTTAAGCGCTCAGCTGAAAGGGTTGGAGTTCGAAGCTTCCCAGCAGCTCCTTGGGAGAAAGATCTGGCAATCTGCTCCCGTAAAGATTATAGCCTAGAAAACCATATGGGGAAGTTCTACTCTGTCATATGGAGTCACTGTGAGTCAAAATTGTCTTAACAGCACCTAACAACAAAATTATAAATGAGGCCCCATGCTAAATACTTCATATAAGTTATACCATTTTATCCTCATGTCAGTATAATCATTTAGAGATGAAGAAATCAAGGCTCCAAAATTGCGTGACTTGTCTAAGATCACACAGCCAAGTTTGGAATACAGACGGTCTGTCTCTAAGACCCATACTTCTATTTTTAACTCAAAACATTATCTTCTAGTATATTTGAAAAACTCCTTATTAGAACTATGAGAACTACTCACTTTTCTTTAAGAATTTACTTGATGAATTAAAAATATGATAGAGCAGTACACTGTTTTCTAATTTTCTGTCCAGTTCACAAATATAACTAGACAAAAGTTTGTTTAGAGGCCCAGTGCCTCACAGGCTCTCATGTGCTTCCCTAAAAGATAAAATAATAGAACTAATTTTGCATAGAAGCCAGTGGAATGTGTAATTTTTTAATGAATAAACTATAAAACCAAACCAAACGCGTTGCTGTCAAGTTGATTCTGACTCATAGCAACCCTGTAGGACAGAGCAGAACTGCCCCATAGAGTTTCCAAGGAGTGCCTAGTGGATTCGAACTGCCGACCTTTTGGTTAGCTGCTGAACTCTTAACCACTACACCACCAGGTTTTCTGAATAAACTATAGTTAATATTAATTCACGATTTAAAAAATCAAGTATAAGCAATACTATAACCATGAAAAGCATAGGACCACTGGAGCCCCTGATGAGAAAGCAGAAGTTTGGTGCCTCTTTAATTGTAGAGGACATAGAAAAGATAAAACAATATATAATTTTTTTCCCCTTGAAGAGACTGCTGGTCTGACCCAACCAGATTGGTGATCAAACATTTGGTCAGGATCATCATGAGATTCCATGGGTTTGAATGGGAACAGAAAAGCCTGGGATTACTCAGAGCAGGAGAAACAACAAAACCGAAGATCAATTGGAAAAGATGAAGTTCAAAGTCCAAAGAGACCAAAACGAGTGTCAAATCCAGGGATTTGGCAGGAATCAAGGCAAAAAGCCAAATGATCTTGAAATCAAAATTGGAACTGGTCAGAACCAGCATGACAAAACATGCGTTGACAGGAAAACTACCTCAAACACTGCTGGGAATTCCTGGTCCTCTGTAGGGGCCAGCAAGTATGTGATGGCTAGGAAGATGACACCGGTTTCAAAGACGAGGCTGGGCAGACGGTCAAGGGTCCCACAATAAAAGCCAAGATTTAGTGTCTTATAAACGCACAACAAGAAAGGCATGAAGCCAAATGTTTGTTGCTGTGGTGAAAACCTGAGAGCAGAATCCTTCTCTTGGACACCAAACGATCTCTGGTAAGAAATAATATGAGGAAACATAGGTGTTATGGTAATTATAAAGGTCAATAATTCCCAAGGACATTCAAAGATGTTAAAGTTCTAATCTTGTTCAATTGCTGAGAAAATGTAGGGAGAAAGTGTCTTTTACATAATTTTTCCACCAAAAGACATCAAGATGAGCTCAAATTCAAATCTCTACTGTAAGACTGCCATCTGGAAAGTAACACTTCAAAACTACTACATGGTACGTAAATAAATCTGCAAAGATGAAATGCACGGTAGCCTGCTGGAGAGTATGTTATGCACCACAGACCACACCAATCTGTGCATGTGAATGACTGTCAATATCCAAACCTGAAATCATTTCAGTGATGGGAATAAACATTAAATATTTACCAGCAGGTGCACCACTGGATCAATGGGTTCAGCTCCCTCCCTCAAGCACACACACTAATAAATGAATAGACATGGGCTCCCAGAAGCAAGAAAAGGGTTGCTTGACAGTTGGAAATCCACGGTACCACTATGGTTATATCAATAGGTTAAGTGATAAATGAAGGCTGCTGTCATTTAAAAAAAAAAAAAAAAAAACCGTAACAAGAAAAAAAGAAACCAAAGTAAAGAGAAATGTTTCTTATGTTTTCTTCATTCACTTTCCAATTATAAAATGAATTCTTGCAGAAGTCCTGGGCCATGTGTACTTTTTAAAAGAACATATTGTCCTAAGCTAACAATGTCTCCTAATACTAAATACACTTCCTGCCAATCTGTCACTAAAAATATTTTAGACTCAAACTTCCATTTTGGGTCTGGTTCTAAGAAAAAGTATGATGACTAAACTTCTTGAGAAGGGGTGGGGAATAGAGTTACAATAAATGGCGTCACAGAATCCCATAAAAGAAAAGAAAAGAAAAGTTTTTTTTTTCTTTTAGTCCCTATTCTAGTCTATTAAATCTCATGTCTCATAAAAAATGCAGAACCAAAAAATTCCCAACTCTTGGCTTATCATGGAAAATTCTGATACTAATGTTGTCTCTTAGAAATAATGGTATTGGGCACTTAATGTAGATCTAACGAGTCTTGCAAGCTTTTTTAAGGAAATATTTGATAGTAAGATCACCACTAAAATACTGAGTTGTTCACTTCAAAAGACCCCATGAGGTACTCTCTGCCTCCCAGCAGCCTGATAATATCACCTTCATGAGCTTTAATCTCTTCATTCTAAAGCGAGTTGTTACGTGACAAAAACTGGTTTAAGAAATGCCTGATAGAATCCCACAGCAGGTCAGTTGGAAGCTTCATTCCTGACAAGTGCATGGTGACTAATCTTAATCAAAGAGTTGGGCAGTCAACCCTCAGGATGAGACAACAATGGCAGATGACACCAAGGAGACATTGGGTGGAGTCAGAAAACACGTCTCCTCTTTGAGAAGAGAATTGGCACTAATTAAAAGAAAATATAAATTACAGTTTGGGGCAAGCAAAAAGCCCTGCAAAGAAGAAAGGCATTTATTTCAGGGACCAAAAAAATACTTTGTTTCTTCAAGTGCTATTTTGAGAATTGTTTTTGCCTGTATCATAATATTCAAAAGGTTCTCCCAACATGTGGTGAACAAAAAGCCTTCTTACCTAACTTTTTTCTTAAAGTCTATTCTTTATCATTTTACATATTCTGTTTCTGTATTTTCTTATGTGCAATACAAAAAAAAAATGCTCTCTAAAACATTAATTCTGTTTCTACAGAATCTGTCTTATTGTGACATTGCCAAAACCTGTAAAGCAGCGTTTATAAAACTGAATGACTGCATACATACATCAATAGTAGGGATTAGTTAGTTCAGAATGTGCCTATTATTTGTCACTTCAGTTGAAGATAAATATATTGGTGTGACTTGGTTCTCTTTTCTTTTCCTTTCTTTGCTCTTCCAATCTATACAGATGCTGTAAATCATCTGGGGAAGGGCCCCAGTCATTGTGTATGTCTCCCTTCATCTTCTTGCATCAAAAGTGCAGATACCAATATGCCAACTCTTATAAATATGGCGATTTCATCTACTTGTTCAATAAACGAATAGAGGCTCAATTCACTGAGTCTCTACTGTGTGCTATGTCTGGGCTAGGATGTGAAGAGACAGGATGTTCATCTTAGAGCAAATCATGCAACCCAAGTGTTCTTCAGTTAAGTACATTTCAAATGTGAAAACATGAGCGTAAATCGATGGGAGTAGAGAATATTTCAGTTCCCAAAGTCCTCTTGGTACAAGCGTTGGACATTTTTGGAAAACAAAATACTTTGAAGAGTTGTTCTAATGAGAGTTGAGACATCAAAGGACAAGATCAAGTAAAAGACTTTCAAGGACGTGTGAAATCTCTCCATGCATTCCTAGTCTTGCTATGGATGAGCAGGCAAGCCAGGGGTAGGGGCAGTGAGAGAGCCATACTGCACTGCCTAACTGAGGGCCAAGGATCTTGAAGACTTCTTGGAAAAATCCAAAGAAGAGAGGATCCAGGGAAGGAGGAGCAAGGGGGAAAAAAATCAGCAGCAGAAACTTCGTAGATGCAAGGCCAAGAAAGAACTCCAGAGAATGTAAATATCTAGTATGACATTTTTATTAAAATGCTGTAGGTTATGTAATGTAGGAGTCCCACTCCTACATTGATGTGTCCCATGCTCTCAGATCTTCCGTAAACTCTAAAACGCACACACACACAATCTTTGCTTGGGCTTTCGAATTTCTTGAAAAAACCATTGAATGGACAGAGTTGTAAATCTGGGTTGATGTGGGCCAAAACAGAATCAGGGTGTGGCTGAGGCGACAGCTGGCATTGGGTTGGTTACGTATACAAAACCTAGAAGCACAGCAGAACTAGGTTTTGTGGAATTTAAAGCTAATACAAAGGAGGCCTTGTGGCATAATGGTCAAGTGCTTGGCTGCTAACTGAAAGATTGGCAGTTCAAACCTACCCAGTGGCTCAGCGGGAGAAAGACCTGGCAATCTGCTTCCATAAAGATTATAGTCAAGAAAACTCTATGGGGCCGTTCTATTCTGTCACATGGGGTTGCTATGAATGAGAATCTACTCAATGGCACCTATCAACAACAAGAACAAAGCTAACACAAGGGCAGTGGTGGTTCAGCGGTAGAATTCTCACCCTCCATGCAGGAGAGTGGGATTCAATTCTTGGCCAATCCACCTCACGTGCAGCCACCACCCTTCTGTCAGTGGAGACTTGAGTGTTGCTATGATGCTAACCAAGTTTCAGAGGAGTTTCCAGATTAAGATGGACTAGGAAGAAAACCTGGCGATCTACTTCTGAAAGTAGGCCAGTGGAAACCCTATGGATTACAACTATCCAATCCATATCGGATCATGGGGATGACACAGGACTGGGCAGTGTTTGGTTCTGTTGTGCACTGGGTTGCCATGAGTTGGGGCCAACTTTACAGCAGCTAACAACAACAACAAATCTAATACAATTTATGGGGTTATATTTAAGAAATAACCACAAAAACGCAAGTACTAAGTTAGTTATAGGGCCTCAGAAGGGCTGACCAAAGTGAGGGGTCCCGAACTATAAAGTTTCATTACTTTCAAAGTAAATCTACTTCTGCCTATAAGTCAGTCACATAGTACGAGACTTTCTTAAAAGAAATACGAATATTGTGTAAGACTATTCTTCACAGAAGTCAAGCCTCAGAACTCTGAATAGAGTGGAAAAAGGATGGGGATATATAAAAATAAAGTTGTTTGTAAAGTCAGTGTTTATCCTTAATTATCTCAATCGTTTCCTATATGCTCATTATTGACACATTATTTTAATTAAATGCATGGCTGATACAGAAACTATCTCATTACATTACTATAATCAGATAGGAACAGTTTATGTCATTATATTTAACTAGACGATAATTCCCAATATAGAGGCAAGTATATCTAGAATGTTGATTGCACTGGTTTCCAGTAACACTTATTAAGATTTGTCAAGAATTTGCATGAATTACAGAGTAGGTTATTATAATAATAATAATGAGTGAAAATAAAGAGTAGATTGAGCTTGTTTTCTAAATCCTTCTAACAATGAGGGATGTGTGTCCGAGAAAGAAGTGAGTGTTGCCTTTGCCATCAACATGCTTTGACCACCTAACTCCTAATCCATACCTTTCCTTCAGCTCAGTGCTTTCCCTACCAGAATTTTCCAGAGAATTCATTCAAAAACCTTAGAGGAAGAAGAAAAAAGGCATGTCAACAAAGCAGAGTCTTAATCTAAATATTGTCTCTCTAACTGCATTCAAAGTCCCTGGGGTGGAACAAATGGTTAATGTGCTCAGTTGCAAACCAGAAAGGTTGGAGGTTTACGTCCACTGAGAAGTGCTTCAGAAGAAAGGCCTGGTGACTTACTTCCAAAAAATCAGCGATTGAAAACCCTATGGAGCACAGTTCTACTCTGACACGCATCAGGTCACAATGAGTTGGAGTCAGTGCAACACTGACTGGTACCTGCGTTCATGTTGACTTTGGGTTAGATGGTAAGGTTCAAGGGTAACAGGAAATAAAGCCCTGTTTGACAGTTCCACTTTGTAACAGTACAGTGAAATAGAAAGCCTATTGCTTTTGCCTGCACCATACCCTTTCCCGTTCTTTGATTCCCTGTGGGACTGTCTCATGTGACTCAAGTCAAATCAACCAGACTTTCTCTCCTGGGAGCCTGTATCTATCTACCAAAACCCAAAACAAAACCAGTTGCCATTGAGTCGATAATCATTTGCACCATCTAGGGACTCCAGGGTTAAAAACAGATGGAAGCCTTTGGGTGTTTCCCAGGTTACTGCCCAAACAAGATGCTGTCAGTGAGTTCCTGACTGAGTTCCCAGGAGCTGCTTCGGATTCTGTGCTTCCAGAGGCTGGTGATTCAGTAATTCCTTGAAATCTGTGAGCTGTCTAGAATCCTCCTACAAAGTCTCTATATGCTTAAATTGGCTAGAATTGGTCTCTGTTGTTAGCAACCAACATGCCCTAACATGGGGAGAGAGGCGCTGACCTGATATACGGAGGGTAGTCTATCACTAATAGGGTCTCACGTTCTGATTTTCCAGTCCTGTTCATTTCTCTGCATAGTTTGGAAACTGCATTTGAGAAAACCGGAACCCAGGTTTAAATAATTCTTGAATTCTTCATAAAAATTATTTTTTCAAGAATTCCTCCCCACCAAAAAAACCTTAAGTGAAAACTTAAAAAACATTTAGTTCCTTTCATTCTTTACCAAATCTGTCATCTTGTTGTTGTCAAGTGCTGTTGAATCAGTTTCAACTCATAGCGACCCCATGTGACACAGTAGAACTGCCTCATAGAATTTTCTAGGTTGTAAACTTTACGGGAGCACAGATAGACAGGTCTTTCTCCCATGGAGCTGCTGGGTGGGATCAACTACCAATCTTTCCGTTAGCAGCCAAGTGCTTAACAACTGCACCACCAGAGTGCCTTAAATCTGCCATACCATGTCTAAAATTAAAAGCAAAATACAATATGAGAATATTAGGTCTTACATGGAAATTGTCAAAATATATATATATTTTTTTTTTTTAAATACTTGTAATTATAAGACCAGGTGAATTTTTAAATACTATTACTTGTGGTTTGAGACCTCACTCAGTTTTTGTTTTTTTGGTTTTTTTTTAACCCTCTTTCACACCTAATTTGCCAGTTTACAGTCACTCTTGGGGGACCTTTACATAAAAATTGATTAACTAATTTTTACATTAGTTAAAAATGGTTTAGCAAGTTTGTATTTGTGGGCTTGCATAACTCTAAAGATTAATTTTGAAAAATTGGAATTGGCAAGCCAGGCATCCCTAAAACAGCCTAATTGCTTTACCTACTTAAACAAACACAACATGGAGACATGGAGAACTTCTGGCATTTGCCTAGCTCAGCATTTCCCTAATGTTTTCCCTAACAGCCCAAGAAATTAGCATAAGACATTCCAGTGTGCACACAGAAAGCAAGCTCTTTGTGGAATCTCTCAGAAGATCTTCCTGCTTACTTTTCCATATCAGATCCTGCTGAAGCCAGCCCTTCTCCCTGCCTGCCTTTCTAAGACAAAACTAAAATTCAGCAACTGCAAAGCTATCTGCTCTAATATCATCAGTGTAAACTTTCCAGAGTCGGGCCAAATGTATTTCTAACAGGAAATGTCCCAGACTTTATATGAAAGCACTTTCAGAATAGCAAAGTAAACAATGCCCAATGTGGTGTTATGCTAAATATTCATAAACTACTAATAATTAGAAAATAAGCCATTGATTCATATTTTTCAGCCTGTACTTTTGGATCATTAAAATGAGGACAAGTTCTGTCAACAAGAAGTCTACCTGATCTTTTAGTGATTACTTACCAACCATACCACAAGCCAGGGAATGGAGGGGAAGAAGGGAGCACAGCGTTTTTGCAATGTCTACACCTTCTGGATAACATTTGCTGATGCTTGAGATTATGGAGATACACGTTAACGTGTATCTGTCAAAGAGAGATGCAAATGATAAAAGTCTTAATGACATCCATATTTTGAATCCTCTTTAGAAAATTGAAGTAGAATATTAATAACAGCAACGTGAGTTATCGGATAAAGAGATGACTTCGGGAAATGTTGTTTTGTGGCTAATGTAATAGAGATGGTACATATTTTCATGTTTCTACAGCTCTGGGGAAGAATCTCAAGTTGTTTCTATTCAGTCACATCCAGCAAAGGTGCATCCCCTGGGTATCAAAAGCTCAAATTTCTGTTTTCAGTTTTATTGTGATTGGTTTGGAAGTAGCATTAGAACTTACAGGTGTTCCAGATGGAACCAAAGGGGAGATCCAAACTGAAGGATTCAGAGAGTAGAACAGTCATCACTTGCTGATGACATCAGCTATTGGTGGGGAGTCCTCATGAGACATCTACTAGAAGGACATTTCCTCTGCATGCCTGGCACCAACAGGTCACTTGCTTCTTCGTACCATTCTGGGTGCGTGGACTTCGTTGCGTCCTTGGGCCATCTGCCCTCCCATGTCCTTCAGCCATGACATCCCAATCTCGTAGGCTACATGCTAAAACACAGTGTTTCTTCATAGGGTTTTCAAACTTCTAGACTTGACCAAAAGAGCCAAACTACAGTTTCTTCTACTCTCGGATCTCCCAGACTTAGCTGGGAGGGTCTGGAAATTTTCTATCATGGATCCTTCTTAAGGATCTACTTATGTCCAAACCCCAGTAACGTCCCCTCTGTTTCCTTCTTTATTATATGTTAGTGCAACACACCTTTCGGTAGGACAATGGCTTATTTGTCATCACACAACCTTCTTCATTTCATGGCTGATGGTGTAAACTCTATGCTATGAGTCCCCTAGGCTTCCTCTAAGTATTTATAACTGCTGTTGTTGTTAGGTGCTGTTGAGTCGGCTCTGACTCATAAAAACTCCATGTATAACAGAACAAAATGTTGCTCGGTCCTGTGCCATCCTCACAATAGTAGGTGTGTGTGAGCCCATTGTTGCAGCCACTGTGTCAATCCACTGTGTTAATAGTCTTTCTCTTTTTCACTGACCCTGTACTTTATCAAGCATGAGTCCCTTTTTCTGTTCAATTGCCTGGCCCTTGTCATTGAAAGCTGTGGCTTTGTTTTTCCTAAAAATTTACAAAGTCCAAGTAAAAGCTCTAAAAAAAATTGATTATTTATTCTTCTGTGTCTTCCCTACACTGAAGTCAGTGCACCCAGAAATCCCTTTTGATTCTTAAATGTTGGGAAAGGAGGATTGAAGGAATTGAAAAAATACCTTTTATTGTTGAAGTATTTTCCTACCACACCAATTTATTCAGTATATCTATGTCATCAGAAAACACCGGCCTACTGGAGGGAGAAGACAAACCTTAGACCAGTTTATTTTTACACCCTTGTGGAAATTGCATGAAATTCAGTGGACCCAGGCAAGTGTGGCTTCAAATTCAATTCTTCCTGCTGATTAGTGGTGCAATCTTGGGAAATGTATTTAAATTATTTGAGCCTTAGTTTCCACATTGGTAAAATAAAAATATTAACAGTAAATTCACAGGTTATTGTGAGCAATGAGATTGCATATAAAGTGAATGGCACGTGCGAAGTGCTCAACAAATGCTAGCTCCCTTCTGGGTCTCTCTGAAAGCTCCTTTCCGTTAATACACAGATATGGTCTGACTCATTTTAAGGTTTTCCTTTTCTTCAGCCCTTACCAGACTTCACCACATTCCCATTTCATTTCAAGCAGAAAACTAATGAGAAGGAAAAAAAATGAAAACTATAAAAATTGTTTGTAAATTTTTTCCAAGTTGTTTGCAATTTATGGTTGACCAGGACACCCTAATCTTTGCGAGGTTGAACTATGCTGGATTTTGGAGTTCTATTTCTTATGTCCTAGGTAACATAACATAGAATGAGGAGATCAAATGTTTTGCTTGTTGAGCAGCGACATTAAGTATGGTACTTTATCCCAGAGGGCTGGGCAAACCTTAAATAGCATTGATGGTGGTCCCAACACTTCAGACACATGCTGAAGTTAATTTGTTTCAACAAAGTCTATACATATGGGACAGACCAATAACGTCCACCTTGGTTCTTTAGAATCCAAAACTAACAGTGCCAAAGAAATGAGATGGATTTGGTGACACCAAGAAACTTGCCCTTTATAAGAAAGAGATTTATGATTATTTTTATATAAACAATTCTCCATTTCTCCTTTATGGAGCACCCATAGTATTTGGGTTATTGCCTCCTCCACCAGTAGTGTTTTTTTAACTCCAACCTAGATTAGTATATGGTCTGATCCTCCACCTATCATGGGGATGGCACAGAACTGGACAGCATTTCATTCCGTTGTGCGTGAGATCGCCATGAGTCAGGAGCCAGCTTGACGGCAGTTAACAATTTAGAATGCTTAGTGAATATAATAAAAATTCAGTATAAGCCTGAACAAAGCAAATTCTTGAAAATTTTTCTTGGAGGAGTGAATGCTATGTATGGGTAAGGGGGTAAAGAGAAAGAGGGTAACAAATTGTAACATATTTTAGATTTTAGGAGTAAAACTTAAGTGGCCCTCTGTTTACTCTTCAACTATGTTGCATCAGCTATGATCCAGAAGAGCATAGGAGGTATGTATGCATGTAGCCTCTGGAGAAAGAGAACCCTGAAATCAAATCCAAGCTAAATCACTGCAGAGGTAGGTATCTATGAACACGTTAACTAATCTGTCTAAACTTCAATGTTTTCACCTATAAAATGAAGATAGTATTTCTCACAGGCTTGATACGAGGATTAAATAAGATAATGAATATAAAGTGCTAGCAAAGTACCTGATACATAATAGGGAGTATTCAGTTTATTATTTATTATAATTGTTTGTATAAGTCTCAATTATACTGATAATCAGAAATATGTTTTTTGTTTTTTGTTTTTTATAAATCTCTTTATATTTTAGCTATAGACAAAATCCTATGTCTGGTACAGTAAGGTAAAATTTATTTGAACATAAATCCAAATTTCCCTAACAAAAATAAGTATGCTAACAAAAATCCTTACCATATGCCATGGATTGAATTGTGTCCCCCCAAAATATCTGTCAACTTGGCTGGGTCATGATTCCTAGTATTGTATGATGGTGTACCATTTTGTAATCTGTTCTGATTTCCTTATGTGTTGTAACCTCTATCACTATGATGTAATAAGATGGATTAGTGGCAGTTATACTGATGAGGTCTACAAGATCAGATAGTGTCTTAAACAAGTCTCTTTTGAGATATAAAAGATAGAAGCAAACAGAGACACATGGGGACCTCATACCACCAAGAAAGCAATGCCAGGAGCAGAGCACATCCTTTGGGCCTGAGGTTCCTGCGCTGAGATGCTCCCAGACCAAGGGAAGACTGATGCATCACAAGGACTTTCTCCAGAGCTGACAGAGAGAGAAAGGCTTCCTCTGGAGCTGATGCCTTGAATTTGGACTAGAAGCCTACTGGACTGTGAGAGTATAAATTTCTCTTTGTTAAAAGCCATCCACTTGTGGTATTTCTGTTATAGCAGCACTAGATGACTAAGACACCATGTGAATGAAAACCATCAAACATTACCTCTCTATGCCTAACTAGATCTAAATTACTCCTTGTATCTTTTGTAGGTTTTTCCTGGTGTTAATCTATTAGGACTTTTTCGATTTCTCCCTAACCTCCTACTATCCAGAAACTTATCTCTTAAACAAGTCGGACATTAAAATTTACCATTTTGAGTTCCATTTGGGATTGAGGGTTTGTGGGTCTTGATGCTAGACAGTAGCATCATGGGCTAAATGATACCTCTGATGAGATCCACTGCTATTTTTACAGTTCTCCATTTCATCATTCAAACATTGCTGCCATATTGTTGGAGAAGTACAGGGAAATAAAAATTGACCAACCTCTGCAATAATAAACAATTCCCAAATCTAAGTGATTTGATCAATAGAAGTTTATTTCTTGCTCACACAACATGGCCATTATAGGTCAACAGGGGTTTGTGCTAATCATAGTCACTCAGGGACCCTAGCCAATGGGGCACCATCTCAACACATGTTTACAAGACAAAAGAAGAGAATAAAACAAATTACACCTGTGACACCCATGAACTAAAAGAAAGAAAGAAAGAAAAAAAAAAACAAGTTATCAGCCACCTGTAAACCCAATACATAATGAGAGAAACAGAAACTGGAAAACCACAATGAACACTTCCACTTGGGAAAAAATTATTGAAAACACATGCAGATAGTGGTCCTTAACAATTCTGAAATCCCACTGGGCACTCATTTTGAGAGCCTCCTACCTTGGAGTTAAGTAATAGTCTTTACTTAGGCCCTGATTTGTCTCTCTGACAATACCGCACAACTCAGCTTTTCAACCATATCAGAAATGGGGGAAAAGTGTCTGCTTGGGTATTGAGGCTGGAAATTGAGAAAAGATCAATGTTACCTAATAACTGAAGGAATGTGAACAAAACAATACTGCCTCACTTATCAGATAGGTAAAGGTTAAAAGGAGAACATAACTACAGTTTTGGAGAGGGAATCGAAAAGGGACATCCTGACACTTAATTGGTGGGAAAGCAAAAATTAAGGGAAGCTATTTAAAAGGCAATTTGGATTTATCTATCAAAATGTGAAGGAGCAGGTCCTTTGACTTAGAATTCTACTTCCAGAAAAAGGAGCGTACACAAATACATAATCAAATGAGCAAAAAAGAATACAAAAGCATGTTTATTATAACATTGCTTTGAATATCAAAAAAAAAAAAAAAAATTGGAAACAACCTGGGAAGTTGTTGGGGAAAAAAAAAGAATGAACTAGCTCTTTATGTGCTGACATGGAAAAGGTTCACAATATTTAAAGAGAAACAAGCAAGTTGCAAATCAGTGGGTGTGCGATGACCCAGTTCATATATTTTTTAAAATTAATATTTGTGTACGTGAGGGTTTACACGTGATTTGGCTATAACACCATATCCTGATATGTTATAGAACAGATTTTGCATTATATTGTCCCTATCACAGTCAGCATCAGGTTCACACATAACTTTTCCACCAGAGCCGCTTCCTTTGTGTGATTTCCTGCTTTGTTTATCATAAAATAAGTAAAACAGGTGATTATATGTACCAATATGAGCTCTGTGTTAATGAGTGTTGACAGTGATAAGGAACAAAAGTTGTATATAATCAAAAGCTAGATATGCCCCGTGATGTTTAGGTTTTGTTGCTATTCTTATACCTTAAGAATTACTAAAAAAAAAAAAATTTTGCTTAAAAATTCTACACTGTCTAGCCCCAACATCTTTTTCTATTAAAATAATTAACTATGTAATTTTTTAAAGGAAGAGTAAATTGCTCAAGAACATGATTATTGAGATCTTGCACAATAAACTTATATATGTTCATATAACCTAAAAAGTCTGAAGGTTAAACACGGCAGATTCAACATGCATGTTTACTCTCTTGCAAAACCTCACTAAAAATGAAACTGGAGGGATAAAATCAAGATATAAGCCTTCAAGAACCAATAGAATGTAAGAAAATACAATAGTGAAAAAGAGTTGTCAACACATTTTTGGAAGATGAGAAAGTGTTAAAGAAGAGAGAAAGCTGAACGCCATGTGCCATAATACTGAGTGAGGTGGGGAGGGAGAGACTCGTATGATGTAGATCATTGTATTCCACAAAACCCAAAAACACTTGGGCACTAGAAGCACCAGTCACCTGCATAAATTGGACAGGTGACTGAAAACAGGATGAGTGTTTGAAAGCCCATAGTATAAGGAGTTAGACCTTTAGATCCCCTTTCCCATCTGGCATACCCAGACAACTACCCTGACTTTTCCCCAACAGAAGACTCAAGGCTTATTCTGTGGAGAAATTGAGTCCAAATACCTCCAGGGGAGCCTTTCTCAACTAGGGTTCCAGGAGAAAATTAAGCCCTAATGCCTAACTCATCTATTGCATCAGGACATTACCTAATGCCCTAATGTATCAACTTTTCTCGTCAACTTCTAAAATGGACCAGCTATGTACCATTCTTGGAAGAAATGGGAAAACAGTTACTCAGATTATTTTCTATAGGACTTAATACTCTCACAAAGTTCTGGTTGAAAAGGCGACTCCAGGCACAGTGGCACCAGGCACAGGGGAGGGCTAGGGTGGAGAGGGAGGGGATGAGGATGGAGGCAGGAAGATGAAATGGAGAGAAAATCTCCATACTAAATAGTGGTTCCCCACCCTCTTGCATGGCACTGCCCCCAGAATAGTGTCAGCCAGTCAGTCATATTATCTTCCCCTCCACTCTGTAATGGAGACAGGAGATTTCCTGGACAAATTGAAGAGCCCCAGAGAAAAGACCAATAGAAAAGCACTTTTGGAGACACCCAACAAAACATCTGAGTCCCCAGCTAATTTCTCTATATAGTTTACAAGCCTTCTTTCCCCCCTCCATGCACATAGACCTTCCAATCCGCTTTAGAAAGCCTCGCTTTTATTTAAACATGGAAAAAATAGGAGCAACAGACAGATGAGGCAAGACTCAACTTGAAAATCAGAGACCAAGGCAGACAAACAGATAAATGGATTGTCTCTGAAAACTGAAACTCAGGAGTGGGGAGGAGTGGAGCAAAGAAACCCTCTTTTCTGTTACAAATCTTGTTAAACTATTTGACTTTTGAATATGATTTTTAAATATGCATATTTTTAAAGCAAGAGTAATGTTTCAAGAATGCACATTTTACAGAATGGTAACTCTTAAAAATAATATTGTTGTGTATTTTATGTTTCTGGTATGTTTGAAGTTTTGTAATGACTATCTTCTAATTTTTTTAATAAAATATAAGTAGAAAAAATAAAAAGGAATAAAAAATTCAGGAAGGATTGTTGGAACTGCTGGAACACACTATGTGACAGAGTTCAGAGGTGTCTTAGTTATCTAGTGCTGCTATAAGAGAAATACCACAAGTGGATAGCTTTAACAAACAGAAGTTTATTCTCTCACAGTTTAGGAGGCTAGAAGTCCAAATTCAGTGCGCCAGCTCGGACGGAAGACTTTCTCTCTCTGGCTGCTCTGGGGAAAGGCTCTTGTCATCAGTCTTCCCCTGGGTCAAGGAGTTTCTCAGCCCAGGACACTGGGTCCAAAGGACACCCTGTGCTCCTGGCTCTTCTTGTTTGCTGGTAATGAGGTCCCTCTCCTCTCTGCTCAATTCTCTCTTCTATATCTCAAAAGAGATTGACTCAAGATACAATCTAATCCTGACTCATTAATATAACTGCATAACTGCCTCTAATCCTACCTCATTAACATCTTTAAAAAAAAAAAAAAACATTGTCGTTGAGTTGATTCCAACTCATAGTGACCCTATAGGACAGGGTAAAACTGCCACACAGGGTTTCCAAGGAGCAGCTGGTGGATTGTAGAACTGCCACATAGGGTTTTCAAGGAGCAGCTAGTGGATTTGGACTGCCAACGTTTTGGTCAGCAGCTGAACACTTAACCAGTACACCACCAGAGATCAAAGATGTTAGGATTTACAACACATAGGATAATCATATCAGATCACAAAATGGTGGACAACCACACAATATTGGGAATCATGGCCTAGCCAAGTTGACACACATTTTTGAGGGACACAACTGAATCCATAACAAGGGGTAACCCTAGCTCTCTAATCTCTTCCAGGGGTTGAAAATGACACTTAGAGAAAGTGATTTCAAAATCACCTTTAAGCAGACAGAAGATCCACAACCACAGACCTGAGGAGATTCCAGAAGCAGGTACCAATACCCTATGCAAACCACCAAGAGGCAGGGTGCTAAAGTCTTGGGCAAAGGAATCCCAAAGAACCAAAGAATCCCAAATAAATCCTCTGCACCAATCTGTATCTGGTGGAGAAGGTAGGCAGATACAAACAGTTAATGCCAAAGGTAGAACCATCCTAATGGCCAACTGGTTAAAGAGCATCTATAAAAGATTGAAAATGGTGAGAAGAACTTGGATATGCCCCATCCCTTGTCCTTTGGCTAAAGTAGGCTCAGCGATGTCACAATGCTTATCTCTTGGGGGTAAATAAGGCTCAGGAAAGATGTGATAACTGGAGTAAAAAGAAACTCTTCAAAGTTTAGAGATGTCTCATGTGTTTAAGTCTTTCAATAATCACTACTAAAGCCATCCCCCTTTTTAAGAATTAAAAGGATGAGGATTACACGGGTTAAGTGCACATGCCAAGATACCAGCATGCACAAGAGGGGATGGAAAGGGCAGCCAGACCACCTATGTTTATTGAAAGTGTTAGTCCTGTACTGTGGGCAAAATGCTGGGGTGCTGTTCTTGCTTGCTTTTCCCTACCATGTGTTAGGGTTGAGGCAGAGAGCATCCTGAAATCTTTGATCAAGTGAGTCAGATAAGTAGGCATTTGAGGCCTTAGCAATCTACTTATCTAACGTTTGGTCCTGATATTTGCTGATCTCATCAAATGATTCATTTTTAAACGGGAAGGTTGATACATTGTGATATGTAAAATAATAGAGAGGAGAAAACTTTAGCTTTTGCCATTTGAAGTCTGACCCATAGTAAAATCTGATTCTTCATTTGTTAATGAGAGAACATGATACTTTACACTAGGTCAACACCGTCATGTTTCTGGAGTGTGCATATGGGACTGGGTGCCTTGGTAGGTATAGTTTAAAGATTATGGTAAACATTATAGCCAAGAAAATCCTATGGAGTAGTTCTACTCTGTAACACATGGAGTTGCCATGAGTCGAGGACCAACTCAATAGCAGCTAACAAAAACAACAGCCCTCTGTGCTTACCAGTTCAGAGCTGAACATTAAAGCCTGGAAGTATGTAACATTAGAGACAGCATTCTCTGCAGTTACTATTTGATCAGGGCTCAGAAACGCATTGCTGCTTTCTCTCTTGCTTTCCCATCTACAAGACACTGAAACTCTTTCCTGCAAAGGAGTTAGGGGTAAGACATACTCTGGAAGGAGACTGGCAGAAAGTTTGGGACAACTGCCTATGTCTTTTCAATGCTGGGAAAATTGCCACTATCCCAGTAGGAAGTAGGAGGAATCCAAGAGAATGGAAAGGGCAGAGGATAAACTTGAAACCTTCTAAAGGAGAGGATCAGAGCCTTCTCCAGGGGAACCAGAATTTATCTCCAAGACTGAGAAAATAAAGCTGAGTAATGGGCATTATGCTATTTGATATAATATCCTCTTACAACTAATTTTGCCCCCAAGGCAGCATCCCACAGTTTAATGAACATTTTAAATTAAAAAAAAAGATGGCCACCCTAGGAGAGGGAAAAAAAAAAAACTTTTTTTTTTTTTTTGTCTAAAACAGCTGAAAACATCAAATCTAAATTCCAGACTTGTACCCACTGCAGTCAGCAGAAAACCCTGCCAACACAGGAGGCTTTTTTGGGAAATGCACAAAGTAGCAAAGTCCTCAAGCCACAATGCTAGATAACTTGTCCTTAGAACTCAATAGAAAGAAACTTGGTGGCATATTGAGGTGAACCACTACTTTAGTTAGTATGCACATGTCCATCACACCAAGGGTTAAAAAAGCATCTAGACTACCCAGAGTTATGGGAGACATAGTTTTCCATGTATCGGTTTTCTTTTCAAACCCACTCAGATCAAGAGAAGTGGATCCTATAAGCTTACTAAACCTGGTTACAAAAGTCTAAGACCAGTCTCAAAATCCCACAATCTGAAAAATTCAACCAACCTAACTGAACTTGCTGGTGACTGTGCAGCCTGAGCTGCAAGTGGCCCATATCAAAATCTCTTCTGACCCAATTATATCAGTTATCTATTGCCACAATAATGTTACATATCTACAGCCAGAAAATCTCAGCGGCTGACAAAACAACCATTTATTTTGCTCACAAGTCTACAAGCCACCTAGGTAGTCCTGATGCTCTGGGCTGGGCTTAGCTGATCTTGGCTGGACTCACTCATGGATCTGTGTCAGCTGAAAGTTTGGGTTGGGTCTGGATGGTCTAGGATGGCCTCAGTTGGGGTATCTCCTGTCTGCTTCATGTGGTCTCTCAATTCAGCAGGCTAGACCAGTCTTGTTCTCATTAAGGAATCTGGCATCCAAGAGAGAAGGCAGAAAAACCTAAGACCTCTTGGGGCCTAGGCTCAGAATGGGCACAGCTCCACTTCTGCCACATTTTATGGCCAAAGCAAGTCACAAGTCCAACCCAGTTTCAAGGGTGGGAAACATTCACCTCTTGATAGGATAAGCAAATTTCACATTGCAAGGAGCATGTTTACAGGTAGGTGTGAAAAATGGAGACTATTAGGGCAATCAATCTACCACATCATCATCTGGGCATTAGAGAACTGGCTCCGTAAATCGATCAAAAGAACTTGGTTAAAGTCAATGTGGCATCCTGGAAGATAAAAAAATATTAGTGGAAAAACTGCCTGAATCTTTATAAAGTCTATCGTTTAGTTGAATAGTAAGGCACCAATGTTAGTTTCTTAGTTTTGACAAATGTGTCATGGTTATGTAAGCTGTTAACATTAGGGGAAGCTGAGTGAAGGGCATATGGGAACTCTCTGTGTTATCTTTGCAATTTTTCTATACATCTAAAATTATTTCAAAATAAAGTTTACTTTAATAGGACATTAAAAGAGATACTTAAAAAAAAAAGAGAGAACTTGAAAAGCAGGCCATTTTGGTGCAGAAAACCCTCAGCTGAGTGCCTCATCAAATCATGGAGAATCCTTTATTCTCTATTCAGAAACCCCTGTGGGCTAGGGAAATTTGGCAGTGTGTGAGACACTGAAAAAGCTGAAGCAGGTGGCCTGGCCAGGACCACATCTCTGCAGACCTCCAAGGCAACAGCAACACTGAGCTTCAAGCTTCAGCATGGGAGGTGCCAGGATCAGCAGGGCAAGTGGCTGTGCCAGCGTTCTTTCTCGGTGTGACTGAAAGGTTGTTGACCCAGCTGGCTTTGGTGGTTACAACAAATGCTACAAGGCCACAAGGCTGCAGCACTTGGGGATTCTCTCTTCTTCCCATTCTGAATGAAATCCAGATTCATCCGTCTCCTTCTCAGTCTGAGAGCGGCAAATTGTGCTCCTCATCACTGTACAGCTACTCTGAGTTGAATATGGAGGCTAAATCAGATACATCAATGCACAATTACAGTATGATGTAATACAATCTATGTAGTGGGCGTGTTTGTTGTTTGCCCTGCTCTTTCTTCAGGAAGCCCCACCATCTTCCATTGTGGTTATAACAGGGATTCTCTCCCCTTTACTCTTAGGGAACCCTGGTGGCGTAGTGGTTTAGAGCTAGGCTGCTAACGGAAAGGTCAGCAGTATCCACCAGTAGTTCCTTGGAAACATATGGGTCCATTCTACTCTGTCCTATAGAGTCACTATGAGTCAGAATCGACTCAACAGCAACGGAATTGGTTTTGGTTTTTTACTCTTATGTGCCCCAGAGGTAGGCTCATGATACATGACACAGGCCTGACTGTTCAGAGTAACCCATTCCTCCAGCCTTTGCAATTGGTCTACGAAGAGAGAGGCATATGTCCCAAGCTGGGTCAATCAGACACTCCTCATGATATCTGATACATGGACCCTGGCAAAAGAAGGGTCTTTCTTTCCCTAGTACCATGAGTAATTATAAAACTGTGGGCTTGGGGCTTTGAGAAGCCAGCTTGCTGCCACATGGAGAAAGGCTCTCTGAGGCTGAAGACCACCTAAGGGAAGATGTGGAGAGAGAAAACCTTAATATTGTAATTTGAACCTCTGTTTGCAATCAAGCCTGAGGCCATATTTTCCATATTTTTGGCCATAACCTAGTTTGAGTTGGGTTTCTCCCACTTCACCCAAAATGTCATTGTTGTTGTTAGTTGCCATCAAGTTGGAGCCAACTCATAGTGACACTACGTATAGCAAAATGAAATGCTGCCCAGTCCTGTGCCATCCTCATAATCGTTGTTATACTTGAGCCCATTGTTGCAGCCACTGTGTCAATCCATCTTCTTGAGGGTCTTCCTCTTTTTTGCTGACCCTCTAATTTTACCAAGCATGATGTCCTTCTCCAGGGACTGGTTCCTCCTGACAACATGTCCAATGTCTGTGAGATTAACTCTCACCATCCCCCCTTCTAATGAACATTCTGGCTGTACTTCGAGGACAGATTTGTTCATTCCTTTGGCAGTCCATGGTATATTCAATATTCTTCTCCAACACCACAATTCAAAGGCATCAATTCTTCTTTGGTCTTCCTTATTCATTGTCCAGCTTTCGCATGTGTATGAGGCAATTGAAAACACCATGGCTTGATCAAGCACACCTTAGTCTTCAAAGTAACATCTTTGCTTTTTAACACTTTAAAGAGGTCTTTTATAGCAGATTTGCCCAATGCAGTGCATCACTTGATTGCTCGACTGCTGCTGCCATGGACGTTGATTGTGGATCCAAGTAAAATGTAATCTTTGACAACTTCAGTATTTTCTCCACTTAACATGATGTTGCTTATTGGGCCAATTGTGAGGATTTCTGTTATATTTATGTTGAGATGTAATCTATACTAAAGGCTGTGGTCTTTGATCTTCATCAGTAAGTGCTTTAAGTCCTCTTCACTTTCAGCAAGCAAGGTTGTCTCATCTCCATATTGCAGGTTGTTAATGAGTCTTCCTCCAATCCTGATGCCGTGTTCTTCTTATAGTCCAGCTTTTCGGATTATTTGTTCAGCAAACAGATCTAATAAGCATGGTGGAAGTATACAACCCTGATGCACACCTTTCCTAACTCTAAACCATGAAATATCACCTTGTTCTGTTTGAAAAACTGCCTCTTGGTCTACATACAATTTCTTCATGAGCACAGTTAAGTGTTCTGGAATTCCCATTCTTTGCAATGTTATCCGTAATTTGTTATGATTCACATAGTTGAATGCCATAGTATAGTCAATAAAACACACACAGGTAAACGTCTTTCTGGTATTCTCTGCTTTCAGCCAGGATCCATCTGACATCAGCAATGACATTCCTGGTTCCATGCCCTCTTCTGAATTCAGCTTGAATTTCTAGCAGTTCTCTGTCAATATACTGCTGCGGCTGCTTTTGAATGATCTTCAGCAAAATTTTACTTGCACATGATATTAATGATACTGTTCAATAATTTCCACATTCAGTTGGATCACCTTTCTTGGGAATAGGCATTAATATGGATCTCTTCCAGTCACTTAGTCAGGCAGCTGTCTTCCAAATTTCTTGGCATAGATGAGCTTGAGCACTTCTAGTGCTACATCCGTATGTTGAAACATCTCAGTTGGTATTCTATCAATTCTTGAAGCCTTATTTTTTGCTAATGCTTTCAGTGCAGCTTGGGTTTCTTCCTTCAGTACCATGGGTTCCTGATCATATGCTACCTTCTGAAATGGTTGAATGTCCACCAATTCTTTTTGGTATAGTGACTCTGTGTATTCCTTCCCATCTTCTTTTGATGCTTTCTGCATCGTTCAGCATTTTGCCCATAGAATCCTTCAATATTGCAACTCAAGGCTTGAACTTTTTCTTCAGTTTTTCAGCTTGAGAAACGCTAAGCATGTTCTTCCCTTTTGGAAAATACAGCCTTAGTGATAAAAATGATGTCAGAGATTGCATGATAGTATTTTGCAAGACCAATGACTTCTTCATTGCAAATACCTTTTTTCACCAACATAAACGGTGACTATACATGTGGACCTTGCCAGATGGACTACATAGGAATCAAATCGACTACATCTGTGGAAAGAGGTGATAGAAAAGCTCAATATCATCAGTCAGGACAAGGCGGGGGCCGACTACAGAACAGACCATCAACTGCCCATATGCAAGTTCAAGTTGAAGCTGAAGAAAATTAGAACAAGACCATGACAGCCAAAGTATGACGTTGAGTATATTTAGAGATCATTTCAAGAATAGATTTGATGCGTCAAATACTAATGACTGAAGACCAGACGAGCTGCGGAATGACATCAAGGACACCATACATGAAGAAAGCAAGAGGCCATTTAAAGACAGGAAAGAAGGAAAAGACCAAAATGGATGTCAGAAGAAATTCTGAAACTTGCTATTGAAGATCGAGTAGCTAAAGCAAAAGGAAGAAATGATGAAGTAAAGGAGTTCAACAGAAGATTTAAAAGGGAAGCTCAAGAAGACAAAGTAACGTATTATAATGACATGTGCACCCGAACAATCCTGCCTAATGCAGAGATGAATACCTGGAATTGAGGTGGTAAGATTGACAGAGTTTAAAAGGTAGATTTGGTTGAAAGCCGGTAGGATGCTGGACAGTGCAGGCTGCATTTCCTTAGCTAGGAGGATGGCAGTCCTTGTGAAGTGGTAGCAAAGCAGCTAGCTAGACTTTTCCTTGCTATATCCTGGGACTCAATCCAGTTCACTTTCACGTGTCTGAGGAACCAAGGGTGGTGACATTGAAATGCGTTGGCCACATTCTGCAGCCTTTGATACAGTCCTGAAAGCTTCGGCCCAAGTTGACCCACTGATAGCAATGAGATCATTTTTGCCTTCAGCAATCCTTATTAAGATATGAAGACTGATTTTTCTGTTTCAAAAGGAGATAAAATTGGGAGGCAGGAAGTGTAAGACAACTGGGGAAAAACTAATTCCCCAGGTCCTTCCCAACCCTTCTGCCTATATACTCTCTACCTGAAAAAGGCAATAATTTCCTGATTGTAAAGAGACATCCATGAGGATGCAACCTCACCTCATTATCCCAGGCCACTGTGCCAAGGCCAGAGACAAAGATACAAGCAGTTAAAGATCTATCTCTAAGGGACAGAAACTCTAAAATCAGGTTGGATTCAAGGACTATGTCCCAGTATGATTCCTGGTCTTAGTTACCAGCCCACTGAGTTTTAAGCGGGTTTAAGGCAGATAAGACATATTGTGTTCTATAAAGGTAACTGTAGGAGCAGGATGGATCAGTAGGAAAAGGGTAACACTGGAAATGAACAACCACAATGACAAAAAAACAAGTAATTGCATTAGGAAAAATAATAGAGGCTCGAACTAACAAAGTAACAGTGGGTGTGGAGAAGCACTGAGGGGCCCCAGAGACTATGAAGAAGGTGGAATAGCAAGACGTAATTACTGAGCGCACGCAACAGAAGCTGCACGGAGGGGTCAAGGACGGTTTCCAGGTCTCCTGCTTGTGCAGATCAATTAGAAAGAGGGACCATTCACCAATATTGGAAACACAGAAGAGGGATACATTCTGTAAGACAGCACAAAGACTAGACTTTGTAGACTTTAAATGGATGCAAGTCACTTGTTTTGTTTTTCTTGGAAAGAAGGAAGAAGCACACAGCTGGATCGCTATATGAACCAGAAGGAAAGATCTTAAAATCCCTGTTTATGTTTCACTTGAAAAGGATTGGTGCTGAAAAACTTTATCAGGCTGCATAGATGCTTTTAGGGAATTTTGGCAAGATATACACAAAAGAATGCTATGGTTGGCTACTGAAATGCAGCCCCCTTGGGACCCTAAACCATTGCAGGTGCTTAAGAGCCTCTAGGTCCACTACACAAGGTTTTAGGTTAGAAAGTGATTCTTTCTTCCTGGTACATTTTTTCTGAGTTCCCTTTTACCTGGGTGAGAGCATGGTGCTAAGTGACTCTAGAGGACTTAGCAAACTATAAAAATATGTAGACCAGAAAAACTTAAATCACAACACATTTTAGTGACTTACAAAAGCTAGGAAGAGATGATTACCTGCCCAAAGGAGTTTAGCATCAGTCCTGTTCCTTCCACATCCCTTACCTTATTGGGATTCTATTTAATAGTGCATTCCCCTAAGTGTTAGACCTCTCCTCTTCTGCCACAGCTTCATGTGAGTCCTTAACAGTTCTTGTTGTTAGTTGCCATTGAATCTACTCCGACTCATGGCGACTCCATGTGTGCAGAGTAAAATCACCTCTTTGGGATTTTCAAGTCCGTGACCTTTCAGAAGAAGATCACCAGGCCTGTTTTCCAAGCTGCCTCTGGGTAGGTTTGAACTGCCAACATTTTTGGCTAGTAGTCGAGTGCTTAACCGTCTGTGCCACCCTTAAATAGTTCTACACAGGTGTTAAATAAATACTCATTGGTCTCTCAGGCAAATGTAGATTGAGCTTTACAGACACTAGGACCTTTACAGTCCATTCATTATGTAGGTTCTACATGAGGATTACATGAAACCATGCAGGTTAAATGCTTAGCTTAGTTCCTGGCACATAAAAAGCACTCACATATGGTTACTATCGCCAATTACATATAGTGGTGACAATTTTAACTTTAGCTACAAAAGAGTTTAGCAAAAAGGTATGTTGCTTATTACAAGTATCTCATAACCCACCCCTGTTTACTCCCTAGTCTGTATTTCTTCCTCCTTTGATGCTTCTCCAGAATTAAATGTATCATAAAAATTCAAAACCTCAGATGCTTCATTAAACAACCAACCAAACAAAAACTTAATGGTAATCAAAGTTCCACCAAGCATTCTTTGGCTAGGTCCAAGATTGTTATTCACTAACACACTTACACTTCTAATCTTTTGCAAAGATTAAAAGTTATTTCTCATCATCAGTGGGAAGATGTAAAGTTCTTTCCCAGAACTGGGTAAACAAATTGGCCAGCTGTAGCTGAATTCAGGGTTTCTACCCTAGAAAGAATGTACTTGTGTCCAAGTGAAATGAGTCACTGAATTCTAAGCAGAAAAGTTTTCGTCTCTTTAAGAATAGCAGTAGGGAGTTCCATTTTTATGGTGAAATAATGCTTCAAGTGAACCAGGACGATGATCCAATCTCATTTCCTCTTCTCTGTGCCTTGCAATTATGAGAGGGAGGAAAGAATTGACTAAAGAGAGAATATTTGAACTCTGGCAACAGGCCACTTGGCTCTGTGGATTCACCAAGTAATCTTGGCCAAGAGAAAAGATCCTTGAATAACAGTATGGAAAGTTAAGCCCTTCTGGATACTCATTAAATTCTTGTCAGCTGTCTGCAGAGATCCCGAGACCTCATCAAGTCATCCCATCCTATTTCTTGCTGGTAGCTCTTTAGACTGTATTCCACCTCCACCTTTTTTGGACTCTATCTATAAAGCTATGCCACTATTTTTGAGATTTGCAACCATTCATTATCTCTCCAGCATCAATCATGTGAAGATGACTTTCTGTGAGTAGTTTGTAGGATGATGTTTTCAGAGGGACTTATGTGTTCATATGTAAAGTTTTTTTTTTCTGGAAATACCATTCTGAGGATGGGCCAATTTAATCTTGTCAAAGCTCTTCTATCTGTTATCTCATTTAATCATCATATCTATCTTGAGAAAGGTAAAGTAGATAATATTTGTTCCATTTGATAGAATCATGTAACAAGCATTTAGTAAACACCTACTATCCACAAGCCACTGTGCTAGGTGGTTTGGGAAATACAAAACTGAGTAACACAAGATCACCCTGCCAGCAGGATGGAAAAGAGACTGAAAGGAAGCAAGTGAGGCAAAAAGCATTAGGAGGCTATTGCAATGATCCAGGCAAAATATGAAAGAGGCCCGAGGAAGTTAATAGATTTTGCTGGTTTTTCAATACACCTGTGAAAGCTGGACAAGGAAAATGGAAGACAGAAAAAGAATTGATGTGTTTGAAGAATATCCCATGAACTTCCAAAAGAACAAACCAGTCAGTTTAGAAGAAAGACAACCAGAATTTTCCTTAGGTGTGAGGATGGCAAGACTTCAGCTCACTTACTTTAGACACATCATCAGAAAAGACAAATCACTAGAAAAGAACATTATGTTTGGTAAAGCAGAGGGTCAATGAAGATGAGGGAAACCCTCAGTGATTGGATTGACACAACGGCCATAACAATGGACTCAAACATTAGCACAATCATGAAGATGGCACAGAATCTGGCAACATTTCATTCTATTATATATAAATAAGGTTGACGTGAGTCAGAGTTGATCTGACAGCAACTAACAACGACAACCAGGGGAAACTAATAGAACTGAGTGGGAAGTGATTGACTGGAGGAGGGTTGCTGAAAGAATGGAAAACGGAAACATCAAAACTTCTGCCTTGGGCAGCTGGGCAGGAAGCCGTGTTGTTCACTTGAGGAAAGCATGGTAGAGATGGGGAAGGGCATATAGGCCCAAGCCAAGACAAGAGATCATGTGGAGTGCTCAGGAAACAAGGATACCCACACTGACCAGAGTTGGGGGGACATGCAGCAGCATCTTAACAGATGAGATTGGGAAATCAGGCTGGAGTGAGAGTTTGAGGGCTGTGAATGCCAAGCACAGAGTTTGGACTTTAATTCAGTAAGCTATGGGAAGGTTTTCAAGCAGTCGAGCAACGTGATTGAAGCAGTTCCCTTGGGAAATTAATCTTATTGATGAGGAGGCTAAGATTTAAAAAGGTTAAAGGGTAAGACACATAGTTAGTGTTAGAGAGGAGACTTAAATACAGCTCTCTGGACTCCTGCTCTTTTCCACGCAACGAGGAGGAACATTACCTGCCTCTTAAACCTCCAAATATACACTCCTCCTTAGCCTTTAATCGTAGCTTGGGTCAGATATTTAATACATTAAGAGAATGGATGGTTACTTTCACCTATTTTTTAGTAACTCTAAAGAGCCAAATTTAATCATAAATGCTAAAAAATAATTGCTATTGCTAAATGTAATGTAGATAATTACAGTGGTTTGTAAGATCTAGTGGAAATAAAAAAACATGTAAAAATAATAAAGTGGCTTGCAAATACAAGTTAGAATTATTAATAAAACAACAATAATAAGAATTGCCTTTGCTTAATTTTTATTCTGTGGCATGGGTTATTTCATGCATTATTTCGTATTGTCTTTACAAATACCCATTTGACAGATGTGGAAACCAAGACTTAAAAAGGTTAAGTAATTTGTAGGTTGTAAATGGTGGGGTCAAGATAAAGCTCAGTTCTAACTCTAGAAACTGAGCTCTCAAATAATCTGCTATACTGTCCCTCAGAAGAGTTTGACAAAGAGAATTCAAGAGAAGTTAGAAAGAAAGCGGCAGAGTTTGTTTAGTTTTTGAAAAGGGCAATAGTGATTTTCTTGTGACAGTACAGGCCATTATAACAGACAACTGTCTTTTACTTAGAACTATAGTAAGATCCTACCAACTCAAATTTAACATTCCCAGTTGCGACTCAATCACTTAGGGGAGAACAATAAGTTCCTATTATACTGGAAATAAAGATTAGAGAAAAGGACAGAATGAAAGGGGAATGGACTGCTATGAATCTCATTTATTTTAAATAAACACCTTGATGAATAAGGACAATCAGGAAGTTTAAGTAAACCAAATTCTAATCAGAGTGTGTGCTGTATGCGTGTGTATGTGTGTGTGTGTGTGTGTGTGTGTGTGCCCCCGCCCGTATATAGATACTTGCCTAAACCTTGAGGGAAAACACTGGAAATCCAAACAGCCAAAACCAACGCAAAGCAGTAGTCTTTCCTGTTAACTTCTCAGAGCTATTATTTTCATAAAATAAAATGTTCATATGTTGATTCTTCCTTTTTAGTAAGGCCCTTGGGTAGTTTTTTTTAATGAATGTCATTATTTGCTAAAGTGAATTTCATAGAGAAAATCCCATGGGATCAAAACGATGAGTATTTTAAACAAATATTTTGTAACATAATTTCACCACAACGTCTCTCTTTACCATGTTTATTCATGACCATACAGTGAATTTTAAACCTGCTCTTTTTGTGACCCATCAGTTGAGAAGAAGGGAAGTTGAGCTTGCTGACTACTCGAATGCTCTCAGAGAAGAACGCCCACAGGGGAGCAGCTCCCATGCTGGGCCACACATTCCTGTTAACTGAATAGGAATTATGGGAAAGAAGAACGATAAAAAAAATGCCATGATGACAATAACACATGGAGAAAGGAAAGAGAAAGAGGTAAAGTGACAAAATAATTAAGTAAAAATAACATGATAAGAATATGCAAAAAAAATTTTTTCCCTAGCACTGACTCTTTGATTTTTGCCAGTATTATTGATCTAGTGTTCGTCATTTCATGGTATTTTCTGGATTATTTCAAAGTGTTGGCCCATTGTAATATCAAATTAGGTAACCATATGGCCAGTCATCAGTCACAAAGCAATTAATCATATATGACTACTCCAAAATGAACAAGTCAGGAGGCTTTGATTCAGAGGAGGTGTGTAGAGAGAATAATGAGAATGAAAGAAAAAGGGCAAGGAGGAGGGGGAGGGAAACCACTCATAAACAGGAGAAATGGTTCCTTATGGAACAAGGTGAATGTTTAAATTTTATATTTATGCTGCTAAAAACAGATAAAACAACTGAAGTAGTTTAAGAAGAAATCAGTAGTAAATCTCAAGACAGTGTTACTATAGCTACTTAGAAATATAAGTTAAATGGTGAAAATAAATATATTTTTTAAAAAACTGAAGAAACTGAAACTATCATATAAAGGGATATGGTATTCTCCATAATAAGTCCAGACAGAAACTTAAGGGAAGCTTACTCCAGAAGACCCAACACTAAAAAAGAAGTTACTTCTTTACATGATGAAATTATCTGAGATCATCTGAACACCTTTTATCATGTGTTCCATAAGCGAGACAAAGGTCTTTATCAGGAAAAAATAAAAGAACTGTTAGGCTCAATATGGCACATGACTTGTTAAAGAAAGTTTTATAAATTGGATCTAGAAATCAAATCACCAAAGATTTACAATAACTCTTCCTTTCTTGGTTTTTCTGTAAGTAGTAGTTTTACACTAGAAAACTTGGAAGGACTTTCCATAGAATCATAGATATGGAACAAACCTCAAGCATTTGTCTAAAAATCCAGATTTCTCCAGGTAGTAATGATTTCAAACCAGGAAAAAATCTTTACTGCTTAGTCTTTTCTTACAAAGCTCAGAAAAGGAGATTCTACAATCTGTCCCCAAAATGCCTATTGGTCAATTCCTAACCTTGAAAGATAATATTAACTCTAACCTGGGACCAACAAAAACAAAACAGGTTTCAAAAAGATATTTTTCCTCATTATTATTGTCTTTTGAAATTATATTAATTTGTAGCATTTTTTTCTGATTAAAAATATAAGTTAAATTATTTACAGCCTATTTTGCTAAAAGAAAAAATACTTAGATTAAGTCAAGAGGCCAGCTGCTCCAAGGAGGAGCCTGGGAAAGTCTCAGACAAGCACCACTATGGCCCTGAGGAGACCTTGCATCTAATATAAGCAAATTGTGAACTAATGGACTTTCTTGGTGAGACACCAAAGCTAATCTATGTCAAGAAATGTCAATGCAAGAGTAATTAACATTCTTGTGAATAATCTCTCCACCACCTGTCTGTCAGTTTGTACTATGGTGTTGCTATGATGCTGGAAGCTATGCCATCAGTATTTCAAATATCAGCAGAGTCAAAACCATGTTGGACAGACTAAGAAGAAAGGGCTGGCAATCTACTTCCAAAAAATTAGCCAATGAAAACTTTAATGGATCACAGAATATTGTCTGAGACTTCAACTCTCTTACTTTGCATGCATATTAAGGAGAGAGACTGATCACTGGAGAAAGACATTATGTTTAGTAACGTGGAAGGCCAGTGAAGGTGAGGGAAGCTCTCAATGAGATGGATTGATATAATGGCCAATGGACACAAACATATCAACAATCTTGAAGATGGTGCAGGACTGGGCAATATTTCTTTCTGTTATACATGGGGTCACCATAAGTCAGAGCCAGTTCAATGGCAATTAACAACAATGAATAATCTATAGTCATGACTTTCAACCCTAGACTTGGAAAAGGACCTGCACAGACCAGCTTCTTTGTAAGACAGAAGATGAAAGGTTAAGAGAACTCTCCTTCCGTTCTTAATCTATGTTCCTAAGGATTTCAGCTTGGAGGCTATAGAAAAGGCAGAGTCCGTACTTTGCAGACGCCAGAGCCTTGACAGCAGTAGTGTCCACTTCTGAGCCCTCCACATGTCCTTTCATTATCTGCCTCCTTTAGCGTTTGCCTCAGATCTTCAGACCCACAACTGATAAGTAACTACTGTGCTTCTACTATGTACCTGGGAAGATGCTATCTGTTGTTGAATATAGCATAAAAACATTTCTGCTTAGCTTCCCGCCCTAAAACCCTACAAAAACAACCAAAAATACCTAAAAATACAGAGGAAAATCTCCAGCTTGGGCAAAACACGGAAACCGTCACAGCCACAAACCACACGCCCTGAAGCCAGCCTGTGCAGTCTGGGCTGAGGAGCCACACAGCTCCTCAGATGTCATGCAGGATGCAGATGTCCCCTGAAGTAAGTGAGGATATGTTCGATAACTCTTGTACTGAAACCATGCGTTCTTGGCGTAAGGACAGAGCATGGGAGAGGCAGGGAATGTTTCTGAACAGTCAGTGCGATTTCACAAAACTGAAGAGAGGAGAGGGAGCTAATAGGGAAAGTGTGGAATTTGCCTTTTCCATGTGATAATCCAGACTCTTATCCATAGGAAATAGCCAAGAGTGAAGCAGAGTGAAGGGAGGACAGGAAAGAGTAATGGACAGAGATCAGCTCAGGGATCCCATGAGTCACATGTCTTAGCATGTAGCCACACTACCCTCTGTCCACTGCAAAACAAAGGAGAATTGCGCTCCTTCACAAAAGAAGAGTATAACTTTGGGGAGAATATTTTCAAATCCAGAATCGTAAAGGAGCAGTGGATATCCACGGTTCACTCCACCACTACTAACCAGTTGTCATGGAGTTGATTCCGACTCATGGCAATCCCATGTGTGTCAGAGTAGAACTGTGTGTCAAAGTAGAACTGCACTCCATAGTTGTTTTCAATGGTTGATTTTTCAGAAGTAGATCACCAGGCCTTTCTTCCGAGGTGACTTTGGGTGGACTTGAACTTCAAACCTTTGGTTAGCAGCCAAGTGCGTTAACGATTTGCACCACCCAGGGACTCCCTACCACTAAAACTACCCCATGCCTACCAATCCCTCTCCACACATGAACAGACACTCACGTACATACACACACTCACACACACCAGGGCAGGGACTAGATTGAGGCAAGGGAGGTGCACAGAATGACCCTGAAGATGGGTTGCCTCCTTACTTGTTGCTCCCGAGGCATCTTGCTTGCTTCACCCTGGTCCTGGCTTTGATACACACAAACACACATATTTGTCAGTAAACCATTGGTCCCCATCAAAATTGTGCAATAAATATAGGGAAGGAAAAGATGAGGAGAACAGGCAAATAGTCCCCCCGGTCATAGAAAGGACGTGCGAAATTATCAGGGGGATTAAAAAAACTCAAAGAGCTTGTTGGACTATAGAAGAATATGAAATGCGAGCAGGCAGAGCTCAGGAAATAAACAGAAGAGAAAAAGACCAACATTTCAGAGAGAAAAGCCACACTAGAGGAAATTTAAAAAATGAAATAAGCAAAACTGAAAATATCCTCAGGGACACAATAAATAAGCTTGAGAAAATTAATAATAGGCTTGGAAAAGAATAATAATATAAAAATAAGTCTACTAAAGGTGATAGATATGGAAGACAGGCAAAAGAGATTTAACAAATGCATGATTATTGTTCTTAAACAAGGAGCAAAGCAAGTGGAATAGAAAAAAATGTACAAAGATATCATAGAAAAACATAAAAGTTTCTTGAACTAAATCCTTCCATCTATAAACTGTAAGATTACATCATGTAACTGCAAACCCACACCCAGAATAAGTGTAAGTATGCCTTCCCTTCCCCAGGAAACCAGGGCTGATACTGGTCTCACACTGGCACAGGGCCAATACTGGTCTCACACTGGCACAGGGCTGATACTGGTCTCACACTGGCACAGGGCTGATACTGGCACAGCCTGAATATTTTATTTGTGGATATTTTATTATTGTCACTACTGGTTTTTAAGAACCGTCTCTAAGATTCTTGTGTTTCAAATCAAATTTTGTTAAAATGAAAACAAAAAATCCTGTTCTTTTTCATGGACTCTTAAGCCTTCTGATTTCTACCAACATGAAATTTGGGCACAAAGCTACCTTTCACTAATTCTTTTTTTAAATCAAGTCTACTTTAAGTTTGTGTCACTGTGATCCATCTGGTCCCTACAGTGAAAACTTGAAACAAGAACATCACAAGTGACTCCTCCTAGAGCTTGGAGGTTGGTGGCAGGTCAGATTATACATCTTTCACCAAAGGAGAGTCCTATTTCTTAAGGGAAGATAAGGCACAGCAAAACAAGGTGCTGATTCCTATTTTAGAAGAGACAGTGTTATTTCCATTGCTCATTAATCAATATGAATTTCTATTTCTATAAATCAATCTCATCTTCTAGCTCTTTGATCTGTTGGCATCCAAAGAATATTTATTTTTCCTTTTCTTCTTGCCATGTTTGAAGATTTCACCCTACAATGATTTCTGCTCTCTCCTCTCATTATATCCAGGTATTTATCATACTGTCTCTCTCACTCCCACAAGTTCACCTTTGCCTTTTCTTTTCTGCCTACCAGCTTGCTGCACCAAAGCTACTACAGTAACAGGCTCTCTCTTCAATATTCATTGACTTCGAGTCAATTCCAAGTCATGGTGACCTCATGTGTTACAGAGTAGAAGTGAGGTTCATAGAGTTTTCTTGGCTGTGATCTTTATGATATCAGCAGTACATCGACAGAGAACTTCCGGAAATTCAAGCCAGGTTGAGAAGAGGACATGAAACAAGAGATATCATTGCTGACGAAACGGATCTTGGCTGAAAGCAGAGAATACCAGAAAGATGTTTACCTGTGTTTTATTGACTATGCAAAGGCATTCGACTGTGTGGATTATAATAAACTATGGATAACATTGCAAAGAATGGGAATTCCAGAACACTTAATTGTGCTCATAGTGAATGTGTACATAGACCAAGAGGCAGTTGTTTGAAGAGAGCAAGGGGATACTGCATGGTTTAAAATCAAGAAACGTGTGCATCAGGGTTGCAACCTTTCATCATACCTATTCAATCTGTATACTGAGCAAATAATCTGAGAAGCTGGACTATATGAAGGAGAATGTGGCATCAGGACTAGTGGAAGACTCATTAACAACCTGGGTATGCAGATGATACATCCTTCCTTGCTAAAAGCGAAGAGGACTTGAAGCATTTGCTGATGAAGATCAAAGACTACAGCCTTCAGTATGGATTACACCACAACATCAAGAAAACAAAAATCCTTACAACTGGACTAATAAGCAACATCATGATAAAAGGAGAAAAGGTTGACGTTGTCAAGGATTTCATTTTACCTGGATCCACAATCAACGTCCATGGAAGCAGCAGTGAGGACATCAAACAACGTATTGCATTGGGCAAATCAGCTGCAAAAGACCTCTTTAAAGTGTTAAAAAGCAAAGATGTCACTTTGAAGACAAAGGTGAGCCTGACCCAAGTCATGGTATTTTCAATCGCCTCATATGCATGCGAAAGCTGGACAATGAATAAGGAAGGCCGAAGAATTGGTGCCTTTGAATTATGGTGTTGGTGAAGAATATTGAATATACCATGGACTGCCAGAAGAACAAACAATTCTGTCTTGGAAGAAATACAGCCAGAGTGCTTCTTGGAAGCAAGGATGGCAAGACTTCGTCTCACATACTTTGGACATGTTATCAGGAGGGGCCAGTCCCTAGAGAAGGACATTATGCTTGATAAAGTAGAGGGTCAGTGACAGAGGAAGACCCTTGATAAGATGGATTGACACAGTGTCTGCAACAATGGGCTCAAACATAACGATTGTGGGGGTGGCACAGGACGGGGCAGTGCTTCCTTCTGTTGTACATAGTGTTGCTATTAGTCGGAACTGACTCAATGGCACCTAACAACAACAATCTTTATGCAAGTAGATAGCCAGACCTTTCTTCCATGGTGCCACTGGGTGGGTTCGAACTGCCAACCTTTAGATTAATAGCCAAGAGCAAACCTGAAAATTCAGTAAAAACTTCCACAGCACCTATGTCACTGAACGACACACAATACCCCAATTGGTGTTCTGTATTTAGTTCATCCTGTGCTCAGAATCTCACTCAAAGGTCCTCTGGCTTTTATAAGCACATTCTTTAATGACCTGAAGTCCCTGGGTAGTGCAATCAGTTAACACACTCAGCTGCTAACTGAAAGGTTGGAGGTTTAAGTCTACCTAGAGGTGCCTCAGAAGAAAGGCCTGGTGATCTACTTCTGAAACATCAGTCACTGAAAACTCTATGGAGCACAGTTCTACTCTAACACATGTAGGGTTGTCGTGTTGGAGTTGACTCGATAACAACTGGTGTTTAAAAACAAGAAAAACCTAACATAAATATTTTTTACCTTTCACACCCCTGCTTTCTCTCTCTAAAAACTAAGAAGAGGAAAATTTTGTGATCCTAGTGGAAAAAGTATCTAGACCTGGTAACGTAACAATAAACAGGAGTCCTGGTGGCACAGTGGTTAAGAGCTCGGCGGCTAACCAAAAGGTCGACAGTTCGAATTCACCAGCTGCTCCTTGGAAACCCTATGGAGCAGTTCTACTCTGTACTATAGGGTCACTATGACTATAGGGTCGGAATCGACTTGCCAGCAACAAATTTTTTTTTTTTTTTTTTGTATTTTTGTTTGTTTTTAACAATGAAAAAATCCCTTCACTGGTTGACAAAACAAAATATTCAGCCCCAACTTGTTAAGCACAGCTTGGGTGCTCCTCCCAGTCTCCTGCAGCTCCACTTTTACAGTGCCCCATTGCAATCTTCCCTAGCAACCACTGTGGACCACAACCTTACAGATCCCAGCAAACAGGAAGCAAAGGATCCCACCGCATGAAACAAGGCCAGAGTCCCAAATCACTGAAAAAGCTCTATGCCACATTTCTATCATCTGCTCAATGATGCCCTGCACCATCGTTAAGTATGCAACTCAGAACCCTCCCCGTCTGGAATGGAAAGGACCACAGATACCATCTGGCCCGAGCTCTCACCCAACCAAAGAATTCTGTTTGTAACATTCCTGAAGTTTAGTAACCCAACCTCTGCTGGACTACTTCTAGAAGGCAGCAAACCCAACAGGCCTGGTTTTCGTTGAGGGACAATGACACACAACAGAGACTCCTCCCTTTTTCTGGTCTCATTTTTGTCTCTTCTTCTGCAAGCTGAACTGTCCTGCCTCTGTCCTTCATTCCCAGTGTGATAGGTTTTGTGGGTCCTTCACTCTCTTAGTTGTGCTACTCTTATTGTACTGGAATTTTAAAGTTAATTTCAACAACCTGAGTGTGTACAACTCTCTATTACCTATTGCCATCAAGTCAATTCTGACTCATAGCAACCCTATAGGGCAGAGTAGAACTGCCCCATAGTTTCCAAGGCTGTAATCTTTATGGAAGCCGAATGCCACATCTTTCTCCCGTCGAGCGGCTCGTGGGTTCCAACTGCTGACCTTTCGGTTAGCAGCTGAGCACTTAACCACTGTGTCACCAAGGCTCCATTTACAACTCTGGCTTATATTATTACCACAATATTGTTGTTGCTAGCTGCCATTGAGTTGGATCTGATTAATGACAAACTTCTTTACAACAGAACAAAGTATTGCCTGGCCCTGCATCTTTCTCATAATCACTAGAATGCTTGAGTCCATTGTTGCAGCTATTATGCCAATCCATCTCTCACACCCCTCACTGGCCCTCTACTTCACCAAACATGATGTACTCCTCTAGCAACTGATCCTTCCTGATGATGTATCCAAAGCAAGAGATTTGGACAATGTTTTGTTGTGATCCATGAGGTTTTCATTGACTAATTTTCAGAAGTAAATCAACAGGCCTTTCTTCCTAGTCTATCTTCCATGGTACAGAAGGTTGCCATGGAAACTCTGCTGAAATCTGTCTACCACGGGTGACCCTGCTGGTATTTGAAATATAGATGGCTTCACTTCCAGCATCACAGCAACATACAAGCTGCCACAGTACAATAAACTGACAAATGGTTGGTAGACTATAATATTACAGATACTATATACTATTATTTGTCACTATCTCCATTGTGATTGTTAAGGTTATGTGTCAGCTTGGCTGGGCCATGATTCTCAGTGGTTTGGCAGTTATGTAATGATGTAGTTGTCCTCCATTTTGTGATATAATGTGTCTTAGTCATCTAGTGCTGCTACAACAGAAATACCACAAGTGGATGGTTTTAACGAAGAGAAGTTTATTTCCTCATAGTCAAAGTAAGCTAAAAGTCCAAATTCAGGGCATCAGCTCCAGGCGAAGGCTTTTTCTCTCTGTCAGCCTTCTTCTCTTCAGTGTTCACTCAGACTAGGAACATCTCTGTGCAAGGACCCCAGTCCAAAGGACGCACTCTGCTCCCGGCACTGCTTTCTTGATGGTATGAGGTCCCCCTGTCTCACTGCTCACTTCTCTCTTTTATATCTCAAGAGATTGCCTCAGGACACAATCCAGTCTTGTAGATCAAGTCCTACCTTACTAACACAACTGCCACTCATCTTCCCTCATTAACATCATAGAGGCAGGATTTATAACATATAGGAAAATCACACAGTACCGGGAAACATGGCCCAGCCAAACCGATGTACACATTTTTGGGGGGACATAATTCAAACCATGACAGAATGTAATCACATCTATGATGTGATGTGATGTCATCAGCCAGTCAATTGTAAGGGGAGTTTCCTTGGGGTTGTGGCCTGCATCCAATATATGAGCTTTCTTGCAAAGTCTGCTGGATTTGCTTATCGGGATCCTGTATCTAGCTCATCATCATCTGATCTCTGATTCTTGGGACTCAAGCCAGCCCATGAGCCAGCAGCCTGCCATCTGAGCTGTCAATCTTGGGTTCATCAGCCCCTGCAACTACGTGAGTCAGGAGAAGCCTCCAGCCTGACGCCTGACCCACAAACTGGGAACTTGCCAGTATCTACAACTGTGTGAGCCATTTCGTTGAGATAAATCCCTCTTTCTCTCCCTCTCCATCTCTATCTATATATATACATATATGTATATGTGCTTCACTGGTTTTGCTTCTCTAGAGAACCCAGCCTAAGACATCGATCATGGTAGGTAAATGAAGATGCTTTAGGATGATCATTTGTTATTCTTCATTATATACTGAAATACACATTACCCACTATTTGGTTGTGCTTCCTGGTTTTTCTCAAGTAGGTAGGCAGGGAATTAAAAAAGATTGTATCCATTTTCTTGCAAAATCAAAAGTCCAAATATTTTCCAAGGTTTTCTTTTTTTTGTTTTAATTAATATGACTCACCATTCCTGGAGAATTATCAGCAAGAACGAAAGTACATTGAAAATGTATTCAACATGGACTAGAGGAAACTGCATGTTAAAATATGTGGAAAGTCTATGGGAAGCAATGAATCAGACATTAGAGGGGATCAAACTGAGTATAGCTAAACACGGGAGGCAAACTTTTTAAAAATTTGATTATGGGTCCATAAGGCAAAATGCAACCGTCTAAACAGATATTAAGGGAAGCAGCAAAAGCAAGCCTAAATTCTGCTTCCCATACTAAGAGGGAAAATATTAGACACTGTGGGGCCAGTGTACTTAGAATCACTACATAGCAGGCTGAAAAAAGGGAAGGAGAAATAGAAAGAAAATAAGGAGAGAAAAGAATAAAAGAAGAAAGGATCCAATCAGGAACTGAGCAAATTCAACCTGCTTAACTCATACAGATACCAATTCTCCCAATAGAATAGAAAATGATAGGTTCATTTTCCATAACCCACCTATCAACAATCTCTGTTGTGTAGCAACTGTGGGTGATTTGCATAGTAAGTAGTAGAAACCCTCCCTATCCAGATTTTTCTAACATGATTTACAAATAATAAATATAAATAAATATGATTAATAAATAATAAATATAAATAATATGATTTACAAATAATAAATTACACCATAAAGTAAGAAAACTATAGGAGACATAAGCATACATCCAAACCTACCACCGAACATGGAGAAATAGAAAGGAAGAAGAATTACTTTTCTGATTTCAAAATATGCTTGATTTGGTACAGCAAAGGAGAGTTATCTGAGGATTTGGGTTTTTTTGTTTTGTTTTTCAGAAGACAGCATCTGTCGACAGACTATTAAAAATGGAAAGAAAAGCCACTGCTGTCTTTCCTGAGTCACAAACAACAGCAGATAAAAAGGAAACACTGACTAAAGGTCATCTCACACTCAAAGCATTCTGATTTTGGGGTTTTCCTTTTTCCTTTGGCCACTACACTGCAATCCATTTACATGCTGTTTCCTTTGCTGAGTTAAGAAAAACAGGCAAGTGAAAAATAATTCCTGGCCAGAAGCTCTACTCACTTAGCATCGTGAGAATTTGAAACTATTATCCATTGCTTTTGGTATGGCTCTTCAAGAAGTCAACACAATCTCTACTGAGTTCCTAGATTTATTTTCTAGTTTGATGTTTCTACCATCTTCCCTCTTCCAGATGGATTTCAATTGCATTTGTCCACCTTCTCTACTGTATATGAAAGTACACCTCATGTTCACTATCTGAGGCATTAACACAAGAGTAAAAGGAGCGGAGACATTTTAAAACATAAGAGAAGCTGCATTTTTCTCAAAGTGTTACTGGTCATGTTTTGAAAGGGATAAAAGACTTGGCAATTTTTTCCTGTTTGCTGGTCCAGTAGAAGGAAAGTTTTCAAACCATCAGTTAGCACCTACTATGTGCCCAGAACTACAACCAGGCTCAGTAAGAGAGATGGCATTTTTAAAGTTCAAGACATGGTCCTTGTTCCTACATAGTTTGACATTCAACTGAAACAATTTTGAGAGCAATGAAGAGGCCAGCGGGAGGAAGCGAGCACTCAGCAGGACCAGAAACGTGAGCAACACCTTAACAATTAAGATTCCTGGAGCGGTAAGGAGAGAGGACTCCAGCCTGGGAACAGCAGGATGAAAGATTTGGGGGAGGGAACACTGTGTATTCTCAGGAACACCAAGTATGATCTATGAGGAAACAAGAAGAGGAAGCCAATTAACTTGTTAGAAGAGTGTTTCAATTCTATGAAGGGGTTATTTTTCTATTCCTTAGGGCATCAAATGCTTTGAATAGATGTTTTATTTTTTCTCATTTAACTCAACCTCTATTTCCTTCAATGCACAAATTCCTTTTTTTTTTTTTTTTTTTTGTGGTAGTAAATGATATTACAGGACCTGAAGTATTGCTTCCTCATAACCAAGGAACTGCATAAGCCATATGCTAAAAGAACACATCTCCCCCCCCATTCTACTGCCCAAACTAATAATAATGGAGTGGTTGGTCTGAAGGAACCAGGGGAGCATGAGGGCTAGATTATGGGCCAAAGATGGATTCATATGAGTTTTTCTGTTTTGGAGGTTTGAGGAGATTTGCTTGTTTACATATATATGCCTGTGAAGTAGGCATTCTAATCCCCATTTTATAACTGGGGAAACCAAAACTGAGAGAGGTTGAGTAATTTGCCCAAGGTCACACCCTACTAAGTAACAGAGCTAGGATTCAAGGCCAGTCCTTAACCATCATGCAAATATCAGTAAGAGGGGGGTCAAGAAAGGGGAAAATAAAGAGCACAACAGAGGAAGGTATGAAATTAACACTGAAGAGAGGAGCTGGAAAGAATGCTTTGGTGTCCAAGTGACTGATCTAGCATTCTGTAGTAAGAGGGTGACTGAAGAAATACTAGGATTAAAGAGCTTAGAACTAATGAGAGATAGCTAGAGAGAAAGTTAAATGTTTGGCCTCAGTTATAAATAAGGTGAGTTCCTAATTTTCCTACTTTTACTATAAATAATCTGTGTAAGCCTTGCTCTGGATGGTTACAAACAAGCTGGGAAAAGTGATCTTCTCAGAGAAGCCAGAGACTAGAAGCTCCAGGGGTGTTGCCCTTTAGGAGAAATGGCCTCTATTTTTATACCTGCATAGTAACAACTTCCTATGGGGAACTGAGATCAATAGAAGAACTAAGGAGTAGAGCAATAAACCTCTGTCCACGTGGAGTAATATCATGCTTATCTTCAAAGCACAATAAATATCTAGAACATTCTGCCACTTTTTAGACCATTGGTGTTGGAAACAGACCATTTAGAAAGACTCAAATATAACAGGCTGTTTTTGTAGGCTTGAGGGGAGAGTGTGTCTTAATCAGTGTGTAGATTGAGACAGTACCCCGGAGGTCCTTAGGGTCTTAACAGAAAACTGTCTTTCATTGTCACAGGATGTTCAGAGACATGCAAACAGGCTTTAGTCACATGTCCATAGGAAAGGACTTGAACCATGACAATTGTCATGGATTGAATTGTGTCCCTCAAAAATATGTATATCAGTTTGTCTAGGCCATGATTCCCAGTATTGTGTAACTGTCCACCATTTTGTCATCTGATGTGATTTTCCTATGTGTTGTAAATCCTACCTCTATGATGTTAATGAGGTGGGATAGGCAGCAGTTATGTTAATGAGACAGGACTTAATCTACGAGATTGAATTGTGTCTTGAGCCAATCTCTTTTGAGATATAAAAGAGAGAAGCAAGCGGAGAGACAGGGGTCCTCATACCACCAAGAAAGCAGTGCCGGGAGCAGAGCACATCCTTGGAACCAGGGTTCCTGCTTGGAGAAGCTCCTAGTCCAGGGGAAGATTAATGACGAGGACCTTCTTCCAGAGTCGACAGAGAAAGCTTTCCCCTGGAGCTGACACCCTGAATTTGGACTTCTAGCCTACTAGACTATAAGAGAATAAACTTCTGTTTGTTAAAGCCATTCACTTGTGGTATTTCTGTTACAGAAGCACTAGATGACTAAGACCATAACAATTACAGTCAAACAAATTAAAGAGATTTCTGCTGGAAAAGTCCAAAGGAAGCCAGATGTCAGGAGGAGACAGCAAAATCCCTCAGACAATAGCTTTGTAAATGAGAAGAGAATCTGGCATGTTGGCTAAGTGGCAGCACAAGGTCTGAGTACCTAAAGGGTAAGTGATGGCAAGTACAGTGCAAAGTTATGCATGGACACTTTATCTTTTAAAACTCAGTCTCTTGATGGTAAAATGCCCAGGGGAGAGAAATTTATTAAAGAACATGGGACTCCACTGTCACTTGGGATCTAATACTCACCACAGGTCAGGAGGTAGAATTCCAGTCATGGCAACTAAGAGAATAAACACCCAGGGCATTAGAGTTCAAGGGCAAGTCATGCATGCTAAGCAGAGCAACAGCAGCCACTTTATAGAACCGGACAGGTCAAGACATCTGGTATCTCATGGTAGCAGTGGTAGCCAGAGCACAGGGACAGTAACCCTGCAGGCAGTGACTTGTACTGTATTACATGAGCCCCTCACCTCCCCTGTCCTCTGAAAGATTCTCTGAGTATCACAGGGGACCATAAGGACTCCAGTTCTGCCCCTCACAAGAAGAGGCCCTTGAACCATCAGACATGTGGGCCACTGTTAAAGTCACCTTACTCAGGTGACTTTCATGAGCTGGTGGAATACAGGGAATATTTTGATTGTATAGATACAAATGGAACTATTTTGTATGAGTATTATCAATAAGTGGCATGGTCCCCAGGCCTGCCCTTGAATAATGTAGATGTCAGAAATAAAGAAATTAGTAAGCAAGACTAATCCATTAAAAATTTTTCCCTGAATATAATAAAATACTATTTTATGATACATAAGTAAAGATCTGGGGTTTTCAATTTTTTGTCTCAAACTTAAACTGTATAATATATGAGGTACTTTAAGATGACAAAAATGGCTCAAGAGATAACTTGGTGAGCTTCAATTTGCTTAGTATCTTCAAGATAAAATACATATGTTCTGTTCTTCTAAGCCTTAAAACTTCATAGGCATCACTTAACTAAAATGAATAAACACACTTGAGATAGACATTGTCTGATCTAAATCAAAGAAAGAAAATACATCGGGAAAGGATCTTTTCTCAAAAAATCATAAAACCTAGTATAATTAGCTTTTTATGAAGGAATGGTTCCATTCTTTTTGCAATAGTCAAAATTTTTTTGAAAGCCAATAGGAGTTTTCTCTCTCTGTATAGGATTTGTGCCCCAGAGGGACAATTCCACCTGGAAATGTATTTGTCCAGTCATTTCTGAATGTGTGAACTTTCCAGAAATAAGTCTCCAATAATGAGGTGCCCTTAACTCCTTTCAGCCTCTGTCGGGTCTTTCCGGACTCTAAAATTCCATGCAGGAGGCAGCCTTCAAGATGGGCCCTAAAGAGATGAGGGTAACTGAGATGGGCGTGATGAATTCATATTGTCTAGATAGTTAATATTTTTTCAGTGCTGCTTAGGGAGATTTTCTTTACACTATTTAAATAGAAAAAACATTTATTATACATATTAACAATCCTAGGACTATATTAAAAGGATTTTGACTTACATTTTCCAAAGGGTGGCTCGAGAAGACAAAGTATTATAATGACATGTGCAAAAACCTGGAGATAGAAAACCAAAAAGGAAGAACACGCTCAGCATTTCTTAAGCCTCCAGTTGCAATGTTGAAGGATTCTACCAGGAAAGTATTAAAAGACACAGGAAGCATCAAAAGAAGATGGAAAAAAAGTCATTATACCAAAAAGAATTGGTCAACATTCAACCATTTCAGGAGGTAGCATATAAGGAAGCAATGGTACTGAAGGAAGAAGTCCAAGCTGCACTGAAGGCAATGTCAAAAACAAGGCTCCAGGAATTCATGGAATACCAACTGAGAGGTGTCAACAAATGAATGCAGCGCTGGAAGCCTCACTGGTCTATGCCAAGAAAATTGGAAGACAGCTACCTGGCCAACTGACTGGAAGAGATCCATATTTGTACTCATTCCAAGAAAAGTGATCCAAAAAATGCAGAAATTATCGAACAATATTATTAATATCATACAAAAGTAAAATTTTGCTGAAGACCATTCAAGAGCAGATGCAGCAGTATATTGACAGGGAACTGCCAGAAAGTCAAGCCAGATTCAGAAAAGCATGTGGAACCAGGGATATCATTGCTGATGTCAGATGGATCCTGGCTGAAAGCAGAAAATGCCAGAAAAATGTTTACCTGTGTTTTATTGACTATGCAAAGGCATTCAACTGTGTGGATCATCACAAATTATGGATAACATTGTGAAGAATGGGAATTCCAGAACACTTAACTGTGCCCATGAGGAACCTGTACATAAATAAAGAGGCAGTCTTTCGAACAGAACAAGGAGATACTGCGTGGTTTAAAGTCAGGAAAGGTGTGTGTCAGGGTTGTATCCTTTCATCTCACCTATTCAATCTGTATGCTGAACAAATAATCAGAGAAGCTGAACTATATGAGGAAGTACGGGGCATCAGGATTGGAGGGAGATTCATTAACAACCTCCATTATGCAGATGACACAACCTTGCTTGCTGAAAGTGAAGAGGACTTGAAGCACTTACTGATGACGATCAAAGACCACAGCCTTCAGTATGGATTACACCTTAACATAAGGAAAACAAAAAGCCTCACAATTGGACCAATAAGCAACATCATGATAAACAGAGAAAAGATTGAAGTTGTCAAGGATTTCATTTTACTTGGATCCACAATCAGCACTCATGGAATTAGCAGTCAAATCAAAAGACTCATTGCAATGGGCAAATCTGCTGAAACAGACTTCTTTAAAGTGTTTAAAAGCAAAGATGTCACCTTGAAGACTAAGATGCGCTTGACCCAAGCCAAGGTGTTTTCAATCTTCTTATATGCATGTGAAAGCAGGACACTGAGTAAGAAAGACCAAAGAAGAATTGACACCTTTCAATTTCAGTGTTGGGAAGAATACTGAATATACTATGGACTGTCAAAATAATGAACAAATCTGTCTTGGAAAAAGTACTACCAGAATGCTCCTTAGAAGCAAGGATGGTGAGACTATGTCTCATATACTTTGGACATGTTACCCGGAGGGACAAGTCCCTGGAGAAGGTAAAGTGGAAGGTTAGTGAAAAAGAGGAAGACCCTCAACGAGAGAGACTGATGCAATAGCTGCAACAATGGGCTTAAGCATAACAATTGTGAGGATGGTGCAGGATTGGGCAGTGTGTCGTTGTGTTGTACATAGGGTCATTATGAGTCAGAATCAACTCAGCAACACCTAATAATAATATAATGACTAATTGGAGAAGTGTCTGTTCAAATCCATTGCCCATTTTTCAACTGGGTTGTTTGTCTTTTTGTTGTTGAGTGGTAAGGGTGATTTTTTGTAAATATATAAATATATACATAAGAATTTACATTTCTTCCAACCCATACATCTATAGCCAAAAGATTTTTGATAAGGATGCCAAGACTATTCAATGGGGAAAGAATATTCTCCTCAACAAATGGTGACATGGTGCTGGGACAACTGGATATCCACCTGTGAAAGAAAGAAAGGTAGGCAGGAGGAAGGAAGGAAGGAAAGGGAGGGGAGAGAGAAAGAAAGAAAGAAACTGAACCTCTACCTCACACCACATACAAAAATTAACTGAAAATAGATCAACGACCTGGGTGTAAAGCACTAAAGCCATGAAACTCTTGGAAGAAAACATGACCTTGGATTTGACAATTAATTTTTAGATATGACACCAAAAGCATAAGCAACAAAAGAAAAAGTAGATAAATTGGACTTCACCAAAATTAAAAGTTTTTGTGCATTAAAGGACATTATCAAGACAGGGAAAAGACAACCCACAGAATGAGGTTAAATGGGTTAAAAATATTTGAAAACCAAGGTCATGGAAGGTTCATAGACACCTCCAAACCTCCTGAGGGACAGAATTACTGGGCTGAGGGCCGGGGACCATAGTGTTGGGAGACATCTAGATCAACTGGCACAACACAGTTTGTAAAGAAAATGTTCTACATCCTACTTTTGTGATTAGCATCTGGGGTCTTAAAAGCTTGTGAGTGGCCATCTAAGATACTCCACTGGTTTCGCCCCATCTGGAGCAAGGGAAAATGAAGAAAACCAAAGACACAAGGGAAAGATTAGTCCAAAGGGCTAATGGACCACATGTACCACAGCCTCCACCAGACAGTCCAGCACAACTAGACGGTGACCAGCTACCACCACTGACTGCTCTGACAGGGATCACTATATAGGGTCCTGGACAGAGCTGGAAAAACATGTAGAACAAAATTCTAACTCACACACACAAAAAGATCAGACTTACTGGTCTGACAGGGACTGGAGAAATCCTAAGAGTATGGCCCTTGGACACCCTTTTACCACAGTGCTGAAGTCACTCCTGAGGTTCACCCTTCAGCCAAAGATTAGACAGGTCCATAAAACAAAACAAGACTAAATGGGCACACCAGCCCAGGGGCAAGGATGAGAAGGCAGGAGGGGACAGGAAAGCTGGTAATAGGGAACCCAAGGTCAAGAAGGGGAGAGTGTTGACATGTCGTGGGGTCAGCAACCAATGTCAAAAAACAATATGTGTATTAATTATTTAATGAGAAACTTGTTTCCTCTGTAAACCTTCCTCTAAAGTACAATTAAAAAAAAAATGTAGGCAACATCTTTCCAAATCTGAATATTAGTCCACAAACTCATTTTAAATACCTAAAAAAAAAAGAATTGATGCCTTTTAATTATGGTGTTGGTGAAGAATATTGAATATACCATGGGCTACCAAAAGAATGAACAAATCTGTCTTGGAAGAAGTACAGCCAGAATGAGCCTTAGAAGCAAGGATGGCGAGACTTCGTCTCATATATTTTGGACATGTTATCAAGAGGCAACAGTTCCTTGAGAAGGACATCATGCTTCGTAAAGTAGAGGGTCAGTGAAAAAGAGAAAGACCCTCAAGGAGATGGACTGACACAATGGCCGCAACAACGGGCTCAAGCATAATGATAGTGAGGATGGAGCAGAATCGGGGCAGTATTTCGTTCTCTTGTACATAGGGTCGCTGTGAGTTAGAACCAACTCGAAGGCACCTAACAATAACAACAGAATTGAGATGCATTTAACAATTAAAAGTTTATTACAATTATAACTGGCAATTTTTCCCCATTATGGTGAGTGAAACAATACAGTCTCTCACAACCTTTGACATCTTACTTTTTTTTACTTTATTTTTTTTTTTAGGTGACAGTTTACAGTGCAAATTGTTTTCTCATTCCAAAATTTATACACAAATTGTTTTGTGACATTGGTTGCAATCCCTGCTTTGTGTCAGCACTCTCCTCCTTTCCCTTTCTATCCTGGGTTCCTCATGTCCATGCCTCCAGTTTTCCTGTGCCTTCCTGCCTTCTTCTCTTTGTTTTTGGGCAGGTGTTGCCCGTGTGGTCTCTTAGACTTGATTGAACTTAGAAGTACGTTCCTTTCGTGTGTTATTGTTTGTTTTATAGGCCTGTCTAATCTTTGGCTGAAAGGTGGACTTTGGAAGTGGCTTCAGTTCTGAGTTAGCAGGGTATCCAGGGGCCATAATCTCAAGCATTCCTCCAGTCTTTGTCATATCAGTAAATCTTGTCTTTTTTTTTTTGTGTGAATTTGAAATTTGTTCTACATTTGTCTCCTGCTCTGTCCAGGGCCCTCTATTGTGATCCCTGTCAGAGCAGTCAGTGATGGTAGCTGGGCACCATCTAGCTCTTCTAGGCTCAGGACAGTGGAGGTTGTGGTACTTATGGTCAATTAATCCTTTGGACTAATATTTTCCTTGTGTGTCTTGGGTTTTCTTCATTATCCTTTGCTCCGGACAGAATGGGACCAATAGATGTATCTTAGATGGCTGCTCAAAAGTTTTTAAGACTCCGGACACTACTCACCAAAGTTGGATGTAGAACATTTTATTTATGAACTATGTTATACCAATTGACCTAGATGTTTCCCAAAACAATAGTCCCCACCCCTCAGCCCAAGTAACTTGGTCCCTCAAGGTGTTTGGATTTGTCTAGGAAACTTCTATGACTTTGCCTTAATCAAATTGTGCTGACTTCCCCAATATTGTGTGTTGTCTTTCCCTTCACCGAAGTTAACATTTGTCTACTCTCTGTTTAGTGATTTCCCCTTCCCACCCCTCCCTTCCCTTGTAACCATCAAAGATTTTTTGTGCGTGTGTATAAACCTTTTCTTGGACTTTTGTAATAGTGGTCTCATAAAATATGTGTCCTTTTGTGATTGACTCATTTCACTCAGCATAATGCTCTCCAGATTCATCCATGTTGTGAGATGTTTCACAGATTCGCCATTGCTCTTTGTCATCTCATAGTATTCCATTGTGTATATGTACCATAATTTGTTTATCCATTCATCTATTGATGGGCACTTAGGTTGTTTGCTTCTTTTTGCTATTGTGAATAGTGCTGCAACGAACATGGGTGCGCATATATCTATTCGTGTGATGGCTCTTATTTCTCTAGGATATATTCCTGGGAGTAGGATTGCTGGATTGTATGATATTTCTATTTCTAGCTTTTTAAGGAGGTGCCATATTATTTTCCATAGAGATTGTACCATTTTACACTCCCACCAACAGTGCATAAGAGTTCCAATCTCCCCACAACCTCACCAGCATTAGTTATTTTCTGTTTTTTTTATTAGCGCCAGTAATGTCGGGATGAGATGGTATCTCATTGTAGTTTTGATTTGCATTTCTCCAATGGCTAATGATCATGAGCATTTCCTCACATTTCTGTTAATTGCCTGAGTGTCTTCTTTGGTTAAGTGTCTGCTCATATCTTTGCCAATTTTTTAATTGGATTATTTGTCTTTTTGTTGTTGAGGTGTTGAAGTATTCTATAAATTTCAGAGATTAGACCTTGTCGGATATGTCATAGCAAAAAACTTTTTCCCAGTCTGTAGGTTTCATTTTACTCTTTTGGCAAAGTCTTTTGATGAGCATAAGTGTTTAATTTTTAGGAGTTCCCAGTTATCTAGTTCATCTTCTGGTGTCTGTGCATCGTTAGTTATAGTGTGAATTCTACTTATGCCATGTATGAGGGCCCCTAGCATTACCCTATTTTTTCTTCCATGATCTTCATCATTTTAGGTTTTATATTTATGTCTTTGATCCATTTTGAGCTGGTTTTTGTGTATGGTGTGAGGTATGAGTTCTGTTTCATTCTTTTACAGATGGACATTCAGCAACATCTTAGTTTTGATGACCATATACAGGCTCCTGACTTAGTCATTTTAATTCCACCAAACCTGGTCCCCATCCTGTTACATAGTATATATTCAGTAATTTTTAAATTAAAAAAAAAAATTAAATACTACCAAGTAGCATTGGTGGAAGGAACTGGTATGTGTCTAAAATATCTATTTTTTCCTAATTTCTTAGAGACTGAGCACTGACAATTATCTGGGTCCTTGGTCACCCAGAATAAAGACTATATTTTCCAGCCATCCTTTCAACCCAACGTGGTCATGTGACTAAGTTCTGGCCAATGGGAATAAGCAAAGTTGTGTGTTACTCTGAGAAATGTTCTTATAGGGAGAGGGCCCCCTTTCTCCATCCTGCTTCCTAGAACATGGACGTGATGATTACAGCAGAGACAGCTATGTTGGATCATGTTAACAAAGGCTAAATGCTAGTTATAAAGTGAAAGCCCTTTGCAAAATGTCAAGTATGACAAATGCAGGTTACTACTGGTAACAGAAGCTCTAAAAATTTAGCCATGCTACAGACTAATCTTTGTAGTTAATTTTGTCCATATGACTATGTCAGAGCAATGAGATACTACAGAAGTGATATGTGCAGCCTCTGAGGCTTACATTCAAACCAATAGTCATACACTCCCCCAATATCTCACCCCCTTTCTATGAGGAGTGAGCGAATAAGGTTAGCACCCTAGAAGATGGTGGCACAAGAAGATAGAAGGAAACTGGGTCTCTAGATGACTCTAACAGTAGATCTGCCTATTCTACAGATGCTACATGACATAGAAATAAGCTTCAAGACACTGAATTTTGGGACTTCTTTGTTATAGCTTAGCCATTATCCTAAAACACAGTTTTAATCTTAGGAGATACAGCTTTAAAGTAAATATTTTCAAATCCACTATAATGTTTGGCTCAAAATTACGATGGGATAGGGGACTTTTAGAGAATTAATTTGATGAGAAGGAGTTTCAGAAACTTTCCATGGAATTCCCAATTGGCTCCAAGTAAACTAGAAGAATGTAGCTTCTAGGTTGTTGTTGTTAGGTCCTGTTGAGTCAGTTCCAATTCATAGCAACCCTGTGTACAACAGAATGAAACATTGTCTGGTCCTGCATCATCCTCACAATTGTCACTATATGTTTGAGCCCATTGTTGCAGCCACTGTGTCAATCCCTCTCATTGAGGGTCTTCTTCTTTTTTGCTGACTGTCTACTTTACCAAGCATGATGTGTTTCTCCAGGGACTGGTTTCTCCTGATAACATGTCCAAAGTATGTGAGACAAAGTCTCATCATCCTCCCTTCTAATGAGCATTCTGGCTCTACTTTTTCCAAGACAGATCTGTTCGTTCTTCTGGCAGTCCAGGTATATTCAATATTCTTTGCTAACACCAGAATTCAAATGCATCAATTTTTCTAGAGACTCTCCTAAATCCTGGGGTCACACTTTTACCACGTGAACTAATCTAATCTCTAAAACAAGCATGTAGCTGAATTTATGGGCCACAAAGTAGCTCTATGTGTGCCTGCCCTTTCAGGGTGATAGCAGAACTCTATTTTCCTTGGCTAAGATGCCCTATGATTTGGGTATAAAAACTTGGTATCCCTAGTAGCTTATTACACTCGCTTATTAGCTGGCACAGGGATGACTTGAGTGTAGTTATATTTATAACTCAGACAGACCCCAGTATATTTAATATACACCATACAGCTTGGACAAGAAGGACAAAACAACTGGGTTATATGCTGTCTTTGTAGATCAAATGGGCTTGTGACATGTGCATGATTAGTTTGCATCTGTACTCCTCCCAAAGCAACAAAAACTACATTACATGTAGTCTTTTTTTTAAGATCCCTGGGTGGTGCAAATGGTTTGCAGTCAGCGGTAACTAAAAGGCTGGTGGTTCAAACCATCCCAGCAGCACCATGGAAGAAACAGGCCTGGTGATCTGTTTCCATAAAGATTACAGCCAAGAAAACCCTATGGAGCAGTTCTGTTCTATAACACATGGGGTCTCTTAAGTCACAAATCAACAACAAAAACAAAATCAACAAGACTACATCATGTGTAGCAGACTTTTCTAACACCACTTACTCAGACCTCTCGTATTTCCCAAGTGGTCAAAGATCTCACACTGATCAACATATGCAGCTCCCTAGCACCATCATTTCGAAGAGGCTTAAGCAAGTGGATTCATCTATTCCAGTATCTTTTCTGGCCCCACAGAACTTCCCAGATGCCCCCACTGTTCCTTCCTTTATACATCATTGATCAGAGCTTTGGTATAATTCACATAACTTTGCTCTTGTAAAGAAAGCTACCCTGAAAATTCAAGTGTAAATATAAAAAAAATGACCTGGAATGTCTTTTGTTTACAAATCAGAAAAATGTCAAAGAGACAAACAAGAATCATTCTAGTTAACTTTAAAATGATACTTCAAAGTCTATTTAGAGTGAGGTAGTAATTGCCCTCAACTGAGTTGAAGCCAAGACATAAATTTCCTGTGGTGCCACAATGTAAATCTGCCATGTCTATGGGCAGTTTGCTTTTCAGCCCTAGGTTATGAGGCTTTAAAAGCATGCAATACACACATATCCCAGCAACTCCAAATTATATGGTTAAATTCTCAATTATGGAAGGACTGTGTTGCCAGGTTAAACGTCTCTCACAAATTAAAGACTAGCAAACAAGTCGACTAAATGAAAACCTTTAGAAAGTGAAGAGGAAAACAGCCCCTAAGGGGGAAATTAAAAGAATTCAATCTTATTTATATAAACTTAAAATCACCGGTTGTGGCCTTGCAGGCTTATGGGCATACCTCTATGTCTAGAGCCATATAGAGGATAAACAATGTTGTGGAACCAGCCTTCATTTTACCTCTGTGCCTACATTACCTTCCTGCCTCATTATCTGAAGTTCTCCCCCGCCTCAACCCTGGCTTAGTTCTTGAGACTTGCAGTCTTCACCTCTCTCCTCATTGGCTCCTCTTTGTCCTTTAATTAGTTATCTTACTACAACTCAGAGTTTCTGTCTTCAACATCCCATCTCAGCCAGTCTCCCAAAAAGTATGCTCCCCTTTTAGATCTTGATATGTGTTATTGTTCCTTCCACACCTTCCCTGCTACCATTTAAATTCCCGCCGGAATTTAGAGATCATTTAAGGAATAGATTTGATGCATTGAACACTAATGATCGAAGACCAGACGAGTTGTAGGATGACATCTAGGACATCATACACGAAGAAAGCCAGAGGACATTTAAAAGACAGGAAAGAAAGAAAAGATCAAAATGGATATCAGAAGAGACTGAAATTTCCTCTTGAACACAGAATAGCTAAAGCAAAAAGATGAAATGATGAAGTAAAAGAGCTGAACAGAAAATTTCAACAGGCCGCTCGAGAAGACAAAGCAAAGTATTACAATGACATATGCAAAGGCCTGGAGTTAGAAAACGAAAAGGAAAGAACACAATTGACATTTCTCAAGCTGAAACAACTGAAGACAAACTTCAAGCCTCCAGTTGCAATGTTGAAGGATTCTACCGGGAAAATATTTAAAGATGCAGAAAGCATGAAAAGAAGATGGAAAGAATACACAGAGTCACTGTACCAAACAGAATTGGTGGACATTCAACCATTTGAGGAGGTAGCATATGATCAAGAATCAGTGGTACCGAAGGAAGAAGTCCAAGCTGCACTGAAAGCATTGGCAAAAAATAAAGCTCCTGGAATTGACAGAATACCAACTGAGAGGTGTCAACAAATGGATGTAGTGCTGGAAGTGCTCACTCATCTATGGCAAAAAATTTGGAAGACAGCTAACTGGCCAACTAACTGGAAGAGATCCATATTTGTGCCCATTCCAAAGAAAGGTGATCCAACAGAATGCCAAATTCTCTAACAATAGCATTAATACCACACACAAGTAAAATTTTGCTGATGATCATTCAAAAGCAGTTACAGCATTCAAAAGCAGTTACATTGACAGGGAACTGCCAGAAATTCAAGCCAGATTCAGAAGAGGACATGGAACGAAGGATATCATTGCTGATGTTAGATGGATCTTGGCTGAAAGCAGAGAATACCAGAAAGATGTTTACCTGCATTTTATTGACCATGAAAAGATATTCGACTGTGTGGATCATTACAAACTATGAATAACATTGCAAAGAATGGGAATTCCAGAATACTTAATTGTGCCCATGAGGAACCTGTACATAGGCCAAGAGGCAGTCATTCGAACAGAACAAGGGGATACTTCATGGTTTAAAATCAGAAAAGGCATGCATCATGGTTGTATCCTTTCACCACACTTATTCAATCTGTGTGCTGAGTAAATAATCTGAGCAAATAATCTGAGAAGCAGGACTATATGAAGAAGAACAGGGCATCAGGATTGGAGGAAGACTCACTAACAATCTGAAATATGCAGATGACACAACCTTGCTTGCTGAAAGTGAAGAGGACTTGAAGCACTCACTGAAGAAGATCAAAAACTACAGCCTTCAGTATGGATTACACCTCAACATAAAGAAAACAAAAATCTTCACAACTGGACCAATAAGCAACAACATGATAAACAGAGAAAAGATTGAAGTTGTCAAGGATTTCATTTTGCTTGGATCCATAATCAACACCCATGGAAGCAGCAGTCAAGAAATCAAACGACGCATTGCATTGGGCAAATCTGCTGCAAAAGACCTCTTTAAAGTGTTAAAAAGCAAAGATGACACTTTAAGGACTAAGGTGCGAAAGCTGGGCAATGAATAAGGAAAACCAAAGAAGAATTGATGCCTTTGAATTATGGTATTGGTGAAGAATATTGAATATAGCATGGACTGCCAAAAGAATGAACAAATCTGTCTTGGAAGAAGTACATTTAGAATGCTCCTTAGAGGCAAAGATGGCGAGACTTTGTCTCTCATACTTTGGACATGTTATCAGGAGGGACCAGTCCCTGCAGAAGGAAATCATGCTTGGTAAAGCAGAGGGTCAGTGAAAAAGAGGAAGACTCTCAAAGAGATGGATTGGCACAGTGGCTGTGAGGATGGCACAGGACCAGGCAGTGTTTCGTTCTGTTGTATGTAGGGTTGCTGTGAGTCGGAACTGACTCAACGGCACCTAACAACAACAACAATCGTCCCTGCTAAACAGACTCTAATTCCACCTTTGTCGCGACAGCCACTGTTGTTGTTGTTGTGTGCTGTCAAGTCAATTCTGACTCATATCAGAATATGTTTAAGAAATATTACTTAAGAAATAGGAAGCAGAGATACAGAGATGTTGCTGTGTACTAAATCACAGCCTAGGTGCACTAAATCCCATCCTAGAGGTCTTTACCAAGGAACTCTGAAGCTGCCTAAGGTCTTGTTGTTGCTGCCATGGAGTCGATTTCAACTCACGGTGACCCCATGTGTGCAGGGTAAAACTTCTCCATAGGGTTTTCAAGGCTGTGACTCTTCAGAAGCAGATCACGAGGCCTGTCTTCTGAAGTACCTCTGGGTGGGTTTGAACAGCCGATGTTTGGGCTAGTAGTTGAGCATTTAACTGTTTGCACCACCCAGGGACTCCCACCTAGGGTCTACATGTCAATATAAACAACCTACCAGTCATGCATGAGAGTTGGAAGCCAAAGTGGCATGAGCTACTATGAACCCCAAAACCAAACCTACTGCTGTCGACTTGATTCTGACTCATAGTGACCCTATAGGACACAGTAGAACTGCCCTTTAGGGTTTCCAAGGCTGTAAATCTTTACAGAAGCAGAATGCCACATCTTTTTCCTGCGGAGCAGCTGGTGGGTTCAAACTGCCGACCTTTTGGTTAACAGCCAAGCACTTTAACCACTGCACCACTGGTGCTCCTTTGTCTACAACATAGCTCTCCTTAAATGGTCTCAATAATTTCCCAACTTTGCAGGACATCACTTAGGAATTAACCACCAGTTGCCACTGAGTCAACTCCAACTCTTGGTGACCCCATGTGTTCCAGAGTAGGGTTTTCAATGGCTGATTTTTCAGAAGTGAACACAAACACATGCTAAAGTCTTGAGCCAGGATCCAAACAGGTCCTAAGAAGCCTGGACTCCTCCCCAGGATGCTCCAAGCACTACCCTTGTTTTCCAATCACCTAACATGAGAGCTGATCTATATTCCAGAAGTACAAAAGTGCATCCCCATAGCCCCAACCAAAACATTGTGGAGGTCCTCAAAACCCCAGAGCCTCCTTCGCCACCCTAGATCCCTGGTACAGGTCTCCCATCTCCGGAGTGCAACACCCTGTCTGAACATGGTGAGCAGGGATCTCGTCCCCTCCACATTCCACAGATTATAACAGGAACCCCTGACCACCATGGCCTGGAGTGAAAGAGTCAGACTGAATAACCTTCCCATTTTCTAGACTGTGTCTCCTAAACATTCAAATATGACGTTCTTAAATATTTATAGATCACACAAAGATCACTAGATTGGTATTGTTTTATGTAAATACTGAGCATTTTTTAGCATTCTTACATCCCAGGAAATGTGCTCATTTCATCTCTAAGCTTACTCTTAGTTTCAGAAACAAAGCCTTTCCCCACTGTTTTTGAGAACAGAAATCACAGGAAATGCTGATTTGTGTCCCAGGCTCAGAAGCCCTGTGAAGTGGGTACCTAAAGCCACAGGAAAGTCAGAAACAAAACAAGAGGAAAAGCACAGGGAGCACTCACTCCCCTACAGTTTGCATCACTTTTTATCCATAGAGGCTTTGTAGAGAGTTCTGGGGGCCAAGGGAGGGGAATGCCATTTGGCAGAGTTAGAAGCAAAATATGAACAACAGCATCACAAGGGATTAAATTTTCCAAATACGTATTCATTCTCTAGCAAGACAATTGCAAGTAACTGTATCATCATAAAATGATTTACTACAGATCCTAGTATCATTGTGGAAATTAAATTAGCTCCTCTATTCTCAGTATAACAGACTATTCAAATTGTAATGGAAGGCTGCAGACATCGCTCAAGGAACCCTGCATTAAATAGGGAAGTGGCCACCATTTCTGCTTCCTGCTGGTCTGCTCCCTCCCCTAAGAGGGAAGATAAACAGCAGAAACTAGCTGATTTTCTGTGCCTTGTTATCTTTGTTGATAATTAACATTTGCTGAGCATCAAGGGTACACTATGTGCCCAGGCAGAGCCTAAAGTGGCCCAGTGGGCTCCCTGGTTTAATTTCAGCCCCAGACCAGCAACAAAGACCACCCACCAAAAATCCATGGCAAGGAGGGTATAAACTGGCCACCTCAGACCGAAAACTGCCTGATTACACAACAGGAAAAAGGAGTGGCCAGAAAAGAACTTGAAAGAGGAAAGCAGGTCTTTTGAAATGTGTAACTTCTTTCCTTCACCCATCAACCCTCGCTCTTTTGTAGGACTTTTGCAAAGGAAAGGGTGATTATTCACAAAAATGGTTTGCAGCAGAGTAGAGAAATGACCTGAAAATTATGAAAGATTGCTTGTTGAATAGAGGAGGTTTGATTTTGGATGAATAAAAGCTGTTCACCATCCAAGTTGTAGCTACAGTCCCTCATAAAACCGATAACTAAACATATCCCCTGTTGCCACAACTTGAATGTAACATACAAAGGAAATTTCTCTATGACAAATAGAAATTTTATACCTGCTTTATAGTGGGTTATTTTGGCCCAAGTTAAATTCCCACTATACCAGCTATATGACCTTAAGCATCTCACTTCATTTCTGTACCTCAGTTTCTTCATTTGTAAAATGGAGATGATAATGGAATCTACCTCAAAGAGTTGCTATGAGGACTGAGTGAAATAACGTGTGTAAAACTGCCTGGCATAGTATTACCTAGCATACAGGAGGTGCCCAAGAGATGTTAGCTATAATTACAGAGTGAAAGCCCTTTATCTTCTATCAAGTATGACAAGTGCACGTTATTACAGTACCCTATGCAACACAAATGATTGCAGAATCAGCTCATAATTGTTTCCAAATAAGATGTTTCCTTTCTGTAAACAGGTTCATGTGACAAAACATGTCATGTCATGGCAAGTTTTCTGTCTGATTGGAGGAGGCTGAGGTAAAAAAGAGGTGCCCTCCAGAGCTGGGGAAGAAGGTGAGCAAGAGGTGCAGGGTCCACCTTCCTTGTGCCATTTTAACTTAGCTGAACAGCTTTGTCCCTTGGAAAATCGTTCTAGTACAGCCACAACTTTCATCTTGCAGTGACTATTAATTAACCATTAAAAATTCTGTAAGAGCAAACTGATAGAAAGTAAAACCCCAGGCAGTATACTAGGTGTTTGGGAGACTACCAAGGACCTACAAGAACAATATACACCCAAACTTCACTCTTCCTTCTCCTTTTCTTCCTCTACTCACACCTTTAAATTGGGCTCTGGACTCTGCACAGGGCTGCTGTTCCTGTTCCTGAACAGAAGGAGGCAGCCTACTGTGGTGCTGAAGTGGAGGCCTGGGGTCAGACTACTCATTGCCATCGAGTCGATTCCGACTCAAAGCGACCCTATAGGACAGAGTAGAAATGCCCCATAGAGTTTCCAAGGCTGTAATCTTTATGGAAACAGACTGCCACAACTTCCTCCCTAGGAGCAGCCGGCAGGCTCTGAAAACCAACCTTTTGGTTAGCAGCCAAGCACTTAACCACTGCACCACCAGGGCTCCTTGGGGATCAGACTACACGAATGCAAACACTGTGTGACTTTGACAAGGTTATCTTACCTCTCTGTGCCTCACTTTCCTCATCTGTAAAATGCAGATAATGGAATACTTACATCAAGCGTATGTTGTGAGAATTAAATGTGATAATATACGCAAAATACACAATTATCTTATGACCTAGGAATTGCATTCGTGGACATTTATCCCAGAGAAATGAAAACTTATGTTCACACAAAAACATGTACAGAAATGTTTAGAGCTGCTGTACTCATGATAGCCCCAAACTGAAACAACGCAGATGTCATTGAATACGTGACTCGTTAAACTAAGTGTGATACTTCATACCATGAAATACTACTCAGCAATAAAAGGGCTCAAACTATTAATACAGGCAACAACTTGGGTGAATCTCCAGGGAATTATGCTGAGTGAAAAAGAAAAAAGCCAGTTACAAAAGGCTACATGCTATACGATTCCATTTATGTATTATTCTTGAAATCACAAAATTTTAGAAATGGAGAACAGGGTAGAGATTCCCAGGGATGGAGGAGGTGGATGCAGGCAGTGCAAGGAGGTGAGTGTAGCTATAAAAGGGCAACACAAGGTATCCTGGTGGTGATGTAACTGATCTTGGTTGTATCAATGTCAGTATCTTGGGTGTGAAATTGTACTGTGGTTTTGCAATGTGTTACCATTGAAGCAAACTGTGTAAAGGATACATGGGAAAGCTCTATCACTTCCTACAATTGCATGTAAATCCATAATTATCTCCAAATAAAAAATTTTTACTTAAAAAAATAGATACAGGCATACCTCAGAGATGTTGCACCTTTGGTTCCAGACCACTGCAATAAAGCAAATATCACAATAAAGCGAGTCTTATGAATTTTTTGGTTTCCCAATGCATATAAAAATTGTTTACACTATACTGTAGTCTATTAAGTGTGCAATAGCATTATGTCTGAAAAAACAATGTACATATCTTCAGTAAAAAATACTTTATTACAATCTTAGGTGAAGGGGACTTCCAGGCAACATGGATAGTCAGAAGCACCACACTGACCCTCCACAGCAAAGATCTGAAAAACTAAGTGAGACAGAGTCACACGTCAGTCCTGAAACCCCAAGCATCAAATGAAGAGATAAAGAACTCAGCCAAGCACTGAATGGAACAAGAAACTGACCGAGAATGGAGAGCGAGGAGAGATACATGCAGAGGTTGCCCTATCAGCTACCACAGCACGGATCCGCCATCTTGGACTCTTATCAGAGATCAGCAAATGGGGTATGAGAAAGCAGCTTGACGAAGCTTCCAGCAGGAGACAGAACAACCAGTAACCAATGATATACACTTTCCCACCCCCGACCCTTCTTCACCACCACAGTCTCTTGGCCAGGAAGCACTGGCTTCACTCTGGTGTTGCTTAGATTCCGCCCACCCGTACTGGCCAGCTCCCTGAGTGCCATTTATTGGCTGCTGGTGTTGTTTTTTTCACTTCATTAGATTTCTTCCTTACCTCTCACCACCTCTCCCTCTTTTCTCTCAAATACCTGCCTCCATGGCAATCTTTGCTTCTTCCTGGGGGGCTGTGAGGAACCGCTCGACTGTGGAACTGCTTCCCGGCCAGTGCCATCGTGCTGGTGGGACCGAAAGGGCTTTTTTTGTTTGTTTGTTTGTTTGTTTGTCCTGATTTGTTTGTTTGATTGTTTTCTTTTTTTTATCTCATCTTGGGAGCCCCTTCAGGCCGGGCAGTTCTGCGCGGCATGGGAGATACTGCCTTAATCTGCCCAGATGCACAGTAACATCCCTGGGGGCATTTCTTTTTCTTTTTGGTTTTGTTTTTTTGGTTTTCTTTGTTTCTTTGTTTTGTTTTCTTCTCTCTTTTTTTCTCTATTTGTCTTTCTTCATTTCCTGTTTTTCAAATTATTTTTTTATTTTACCTTTTTTTTTTCTTTTTTTTTTTTCATTTTTGTTTTTCTCCATTTCTCAGTATCTCATCTCTCCACTCCAATAGCAAGCTCCCTTAGGACTCTTTTTTGTTTGTGTGTATGTTTTTGGCTCCTGTTTCTCCCTCCTCTCTCTCCTCTTTCCCATACCCATCTTAGCTCCACACATCACAATCTCCCCCCTCCTTCCTGCATACCTGCACTGTGTGCTGAACATCACACGCCCAAGCAGCACAGGCATGGCCTACCAGAACCTGCCCTGCACTGATTCCCAGCCTGCCCTGTCAGTCCTAGTACATGCCACAAACAACCCATCCCAGCAACTCCCCTTCAGCTGGACCTGCCCTGCTGTACTATACCTGAGTGACGGACCCTACCCATTGGAGAAGGAGGTGAAATGTATCGTGCCCACAGATGAGCAAACAACAAAGAACGCACAGACCACCTGTTTAGACATAACCAAATAAAACAAAAAAGCAGGTTGAAACAAACAAACCTATAATCAATAAATGAGGAAAATAACTACTGAATGACCCAAAGACAGCAGACAATATCAAAACATATGCATAAACAGGACAAGATGGCTCCAGTAGGCATCCAAAATAAAACACCAGATGACTTTCCAGTAGAAGAAAAAGCACTAGAACTACCTGATAGGGGATTCAAATCTCTAATATTCAGAATTATCCAAGAGTTGAAGCAAAAGGCAGACAAAAATGAGGAAAAAATAGACAAATTCATGGAAAAGGCAGACAAATTCTTGGAAAATACAGACAAAAAAATGGAATAATTCAAGAAAATAATACAGGAACAAAATGCTAAAATAAATTCACAACTAGAAATCATACAAAAACAACAATTAGAAATCCGAAAGATAAACAACAAGATTTCAGAAATGGACGGTGTCATAGAAGGGCTGAGAAACAGATTTGAAACAGTGGAAGACAGACCAGGGGAATTGAAGACAAACACTTGGATACAACTCCGTTTGAGGAAAAATCAGAAAAAAGAACAAAGAAAAATGAAGAAACCCTGAGAATTATGTGGGATACAATCAAAAGCAAAACTCTGCAAGTGATCCAAGTTCCAGAACATGGGGAGAAAACAGAACACACAGAGAGGATATCATTGAAGAACTGCTAACAGAAAACTTCCCCAATATCATGAAAGATGAAAAGCTGACCATCCAAGAAGCTCAATGATCCTCATACAGGATAGACCTCAAAAGAAAATCACCAAGGCATATCATAATCACACTTGCTAAAACCAAAGACAAAGAATCCTGAGAGTAGCTCAAAAAAAACAAAAAGTCACATACAGAGGAGAAACAGTAAGACTAAGCTCGGATTACTTGGCAGAAACCATGCGGGCAAGAAGGCAATGGGATGACATATATAAAACCTTGAAAGAATAAAACTGCCAGCCAAGAATAATATATCCCGCAAAACCCTCATTCAAATATGATGGTGAAATTAGGTCATTTCGAGATAAACGGAAATTAAGGGAATATGTAAAAACCAAACCAAACTTACAAGACTTATTAAAGAGATTCCTTTAACCTGAGAACAAACAACATCAGACCACAGGCTGAATATAGGACACAGAATTGTACTAGCCAGATACCAACCTAGGAAATGAACTCCTAAGGACTATCCAAAACTGAAAAAATTACAACAGGGAACCAGAGAGGTTAATCTGTAAATGACAACAACAACAGAACAATAAAAGAGGGAATAAACTGTGTAGGTATAGAACTTTCTAATGGAGAGGAAAGCAAGGTGATACCAAGTAATAATAGACAGGTTCAAACTTAGGAAGATAAGGGTAAATTTCCAGGTAACCACAAAGAAAGTTAACAAACCTACCCATCAAAATAAAGAAGAAAAACATAAAGTCTCAGTCAAAACAAAACCTACAAAAACAAAAGAAATGAAAAAAAAATCCACAACGAAAGGAATTCAGCACAGGAGAGCAAGAAGAACAAAGAAAACATCAGCACCACAAAAGAAAAGCACTACAAAATGACAGCAATAAACTCACACCTATCAGTAATTACACTGAATGTAAATGGCCTAAACGCACCCATAAAGAGATGGAGAGTGACAGAATGGATTAAAAAAAAAAAAAAAACAGGATCCATCAATATGCTGTCTACAAGAGACACACCTTAGAAACAAAGACGTAAATTTATTAAAAATCAAAGGATGGAAAAAAATACATCAAGCAAACAGCTAGCAAAAAGGAGCAGGAGTGGTAATACTAATCTCAGATAAAACAGACTTTAAAACAAAATCTACCATAAAAGACAAAGAAGGACACTGTATAATGATTAAGGGGAGAATCCATCATGAAGACATAACCATAATAAACATCTTACACACCCAGTGACAGGGCTTCCAAATACATAAAACAAACTCTAACAACATGGATGAAACTGGAGGACATTATGCTGAGTGAAATAAGTCAATCACACAAGGACAAATATTGTATGAGATCTCTATGGTAAAAACTCATGCAAAAATTTACACACAAAAAGAAAAAATCTTTGCTGCTTACAAGGGATGGGGGGCACTAAATAGACAATAGATAACTGGTAACTTTGGTTAGAGGTAAGACAGTACACAATACTGGGGAAGCCAGCACAACTTGTACAAGGAAAGGTCATGGAAGCTCCATAGACACATCCAAACTCCCTGAGGGACTGAATTGCTGGGCAGAGGGCTGTGGGGACCATGGTCTTGGGGAACATCTAGCTCAATTGCCATAACACACTTTATAAAGAAAATGTTCTACATTCTACCTTGGTGAGTAGTGTCTGGGGTCTTAAAAGCCTGTGAGCAGCCATCTAAGATAATCCACTGGTCTCATCCCTTCGGGAGCAAGGGAGAATGAAGAGAACAGGATACAAGGAAAAGATTAGTCCAAAGGACTAATGGACCACAGCTACCAAGGTCTCCACCAGACTGAGTTTAGTACAGTTACATGGTGCCCAGCTACCACCACTGACTGCTCTGACCAGGATCACAACAGTGGGAGTTGGACAGAGCTGGAGAAGAATGCAGAACAAAATTCTAACTCAAAAAAAAAGACCAGATTTACTGGCCTGACAGACTGGAGAAACCCTGAAAGCATGGCCCCCGGACACTCTTTTAGCTCAGAGGTGAAGTCACTCCCGAGGTTCACCATTCAGCCGGGGATTGGAAAGCCCCATAAAACAAAACAGGACTAACGAGGCACAGCAGTCCAGGGACAAGGACTAGAAGGCAGGAGGGGACAAGAAAGCTGGTGATATGGAACCCAAGGTTGAGAAGGGACATTGTTGACATGTTGTGGGGTTGTTAACCATTGTCATAAGGCAAGGTGTGTACTAACTGTTTAATGAGAAACTATTTGTTCTGTAAACCTTCATCTAAGGTACAAAAAATAATAATAATAATTATCTATGTGAGATCAAACTGACAACAGAAACCCAAAAGGTTTGATGGGAAGCCTAGGGGCCAGTGAGTTGAAGATAATGGTGATGGAATAATCTGGAAAAAGATAGTGAAAATAGTAGCACAACTGGAAGAATGTAATTAATGTCACTGAATTGTACATGTAGAAATTTCTGAAATGATGTATCTTTGGCTATGTATATTTTAACCAAGAACAAAAAAAAAGATCCTCCAAAGTCGAGAAGGGAGAGTGTTGACATATCATGGGGTTGTTAACCAATGTCATAAAACAATATGCGTACTGACTGTTTAATGAGAAACTATTTTTTCTGTAAACCCTCACCTAAAGTACAATAAAAAAGAATTTTAAAATTATCTTAGGTGAAGGGAAGGACAGCACTCACTACAGGGGAAGTCAGCACAACTGGACTAAACCAAAGCTAAGAAGTTTCCTGAAATACAGTCAAACACATTGAGGGAATGAGTAGCAGGGGTAGGGGTCTGGGGACCATGCTTTCAGGGGACATCTAGGTCAATTGGCATAACAAAGCTTAAGAAAATGTTCTGCATCCTACTTTGGTGAGTGGCATCTGGGGTCTTAAAAGCTTGCAAGCGGCCATCTAAGATGCATCAATTGGTCCCAGCCACCTGGAGTAAAGGAGAATGAAGAACACCAAAGATACTAGGAAATATTAGCCCAAGAGACACAAAGGGCCACATAAACCACAGACTTCATCAGCCTGAGACCAGAAGAACTAGATAGTGCCTGGCTACCACCAATGACCACCCTGACAGGGAACACAACAGAGAGTTCCTGATGGAGCAGGAGAAAGTTGGGGTGCAGAACTCAAATTCTAGTAAGAAGATCAGACTTAATGGTCCAACTGAGACTGAGGAACCCTGGAAAGCATGGCCCCTGGATTCTCTATTAGCCCAGAAGTAAAACAATTTCTGAGGCCAACTCTTCAGACAGGGATTGGACTGGACTGTGGGACCTAAAGTGATACCCGTGAGGAGTGTACCTCTTAGCTCAAGTAGATACAAGAGACTAAATGGGCAGCTTCTGTCCAGAGGTGAGTTGGGAAGGCAGAGAGGGTTAGGAGCTGGTTGAATGAACATGGGGTATCAGGGGTGGAAAGGAGGAGTGTGCTGTCACAGTATGGGGAGAGCAATTAGAGTCACATAACAATGTGTGTATAAATTTTGGTATGGAAAAAAATAAAAAATAAAAATAAATACTTTATTGCTAAAAATACTATCATCTAAGCTTTCAGCGAGTCGTACTCTTTTTGCTTGTGGAGGGTCTTGCCTCAACATTGACGACTGCTGACTGAGCAGGATAGTGGTTGCTGAAAGTTAGGGTTGTTGTGGCAATTTCTTAAAATAAAACAACAAAGTTTACCTGCATCAATTGACTCTTCACAAAAGATTTCTCTGTAGCACACGATGCTGTTTGATAGGATTTTACTCACAGTAGAACCTCTTTCAAAATTAAAGTCAATTATCTCAAATCCTGTAGCTGCTTTCTCAACAAAGTCTATATAAGATCCTAAATCATTTGTTGTCATTTCAACAATGTTCACAGCATCTTCACCAGGAGAATTTTCTATCTCAAGAAACCACTTTCTTTGCTCATCCATAAGAAACCACTTTCTTTGCTCATCCATAAGAACCAACTCCTCATCCATTAAAGTTTTATCTTGAGATTGTAGCAAATCAGTCACATCTTCCAGCTCCACTTCTAATTCTAGTTCTCTTACTATTTCTACCACATCTGCAGTTAATTCCTTCATGGAAGTCTTGAACCCCTCAAAGTCATACATGAGGGTTGGAATCAACTTCTTCCAAACTCCTGTTACTGTTGATATTATGACGTCCTCCCATGAATCATGAATGTTCTTAATGGCATCTAGAATGGTGAATCCTTTCCAGAAGGTTTTCAATTTACTTTGCCCAGATCCATCAGAGAAATCACTATCTATGGCAGCTATAGCCTTAAGAATTGTATTTCTTAAATAGTAAGACTTGAAAGTCAAAATTACTTCTTGATCCATAGGCTGCAGAACAGATGTTGTGTTAAAAAGCATGAAAACAACATTAATCTCCCTGTACATCTCCAGCGGAGCTCTTGGGTGACCGGGTGCAATGTCAATGAGCAGTAATGTTTTGAAAAGAATCTTTTACTCTGAGCAGTAGGTCTCAACAGTGGGCTTAAATATTCAGTAAAGCGTGTTGTAAACAGACATGCTGTCATTCAGTCTTTTTTGTTCCATTTATATAGTACAGGCGGAGTAGGTTTAGCATAATTCTTAAGGGCCCTAGGATTTTTTGAATAGTAAATGAGCAATGGCTTCAACTTACAGTCACCAGCTGCATTAGTCTCTAACAAGAAAGTCAGCTTATCCTTTGAAGCTTTGAAGCAGGCATTGACTTCTCCTCTCTAGCTTTGAAAGTCCTAGATGGCATCTTCTTCCAATATAAGACTGTTTTGTCTACATTGAAAATCTGTTGTTTAGTGTAGCCATCTTTGTCAATTATCTTAGCTAGATCTTCTGGATAACTTGCTGCAGCTTCTACATCAGCACTTGCTGCTTCACCTTGCACTTTTATGTTATGGACACGGCTTCTTTCCTTAAACCTCATGAACAAACCTCTGCTGGCTTCAAAAGAGTCTTCTGCAGCCTCCTCACCTCTCTCAGCCTTCATAGAATTGAAGAGAGTTAGGGCCTGGCTCTTTGGCTTAAGGGAATGTTGTGGTTGGTTTGATCTTCTCTCCAGACCACTAAAACTTGCTCTGTCTCAGCAATAAGGCTGTTGCACTTTCTTATCATTCGTGTGTTCACTGAAGTAGCACTTTTAATAGCCTTCAAGAGCTTTTCCTTTGCATTAACAACTTGGCTAACTGTTTGACGCAAGAGGCCTAGATTTCAGCCTATCTTGGTTTTTGACATACCTTCCTCACTAAACTTAATCATTTCCAGCTTTTGAATTAAAGTGAGAGATGTGTGACTCTTCCTTTCACTTGAACACTTAAAGGCCATTGAAGAGTTATTGATTGACTTAATTTCAATATTGTCATGTCTCAGGGAATAGGGAGGCCCAAGGAGAGGGAGAAAGACGGGGGGAACGGCTGGTCAGTGAAGCAGTCAGAACACACAAACATTTATTGATTAAGTTCTCCATCTTCTATGGGCACGGTTCATGGCACCCTAAAACAATTACAATAGTAACATCAAAGATCACTGGTAACAGATCTCCATAACAGACATAATAATAATGAAAAAGTTTCAAATATTGCAAAAATTACCAAAATGTGTGTCATGTTTTGAATTATATCCCCAAAAAAATGTGTGTATCAATTTGGCTGGGCCATGATTCCCAGAATTGTGTGGTTGGCCTCCATTTTGTGATTGTAATTTTACGTTAAAGAGGATTAGGGTGGGATTGTAATACCACCTTTACCCAGGTCACATCCCTGATCCAATGTAAAGGGAGTTTCCCTGGGGTGTGGCCTCTGAAGCGATAAAAGGAAAGGGAAGCAAGCAGAATATTGGGGACGTCATGCCGTCAAGAAAGCAGTGCTGGGAGAAGAACGTGTCCTTTGGAGTGGGGTGCCTGCACCAAGAAGCTCCTAGTCCAGGGGAACACTGATGAGAAGGCTGAGAGAGAAAGCCTTCCCCTGGAGCTGACACCCTGAATTTGGACTTTTAGCCTACTTTACTGTAAGGAAATAAATTTCTCTTTGTTAAAGCTGTCCACTTGTGGTATTTCTGTTGTAGCAGCACTGGATGACTAAGACAATGTGACACAAAGATATGAAGTGAGCACATGCTGTTGGAAAAATGGTGCCAACAGACTTGCTTGATGCAGGGTTGCCACAAATCTTCAATTTGTAAAAAACACAATATCTGCCAGGCACAATAAAGCAAAATGCAATAAAACAAGGTATGCTCACAGGTGATCACTAAACGCTAGCCCTCATCATTATGATGAGCATCATTATCATTATTATCATCCTCATTATTACATACATCCTCTCTCCTCTAAAAGCATTCACTCACAACTTTGACAGTTCATCATCTCTGTGACACTGCCAAATCCTCTATAACAACCGGTAACGCTAAGTGACAGAAGAATAAGAGGACAAGAACAGATGGGTCACAGATGCACCACACAAGAGGCGTGAATCAGAAAAGTTCACAAGCATGAAAAGAGCCAAGCACTGTGGTGTTAAGTGAGAAATAAGATACGATCTTCTTGAAGTCACTAAGGATTAACACATACAGAGAAACCTGTGAGGGCCAAAACTCAATGGGACTGCCTAGTTTTTTCTGGGTCTCGCAAGTTTTCCACCTTTGACAGGGTGCATGCTGTCTTACCACTTTTCTGTTGCTTTCTATTAGTGGAAAATATTCTAGTTTTCCTTTTCTGATGGGTTTTCACCTTACCCACATTCCAGCTTTCCCAGGTTTTACTGTAGTACCAGAGAATATTCTCTAGGAATGACTCATCTGAGCCTCAAAACCAACCACCTGGTTTTACAGATGAGGAAAGTAGGGCCCAGAGGTAAATGACTTGCCCAGTGAGTTAGTTTCAGACACAAGAGCCCACATCTCCTGACTTCTAGTTCAGTGCTCTTCCAGGGCTCCCTGACTTGCTGATGAATTGTATAAACACTGATTGAGGTTTGGATGACAGGGAAGGACAGGGTCAATGCTAGGCCCCTCTCAGTGGAGACTGTCGCAGTTCCAAATGCCTGTAAGCTGACATTCTTCCCTTCCTTTTGTTACTTCCTTCTTCATTGGTTCCTCTTCCCCTCCTAGATCACAGCCAGAAGATGCAGCACTAGAGTGGCTTTAGCAATAAAATTCAGGTTCCCATGGTCAAAGCCCTTCCCCCAGCCCCTCTCCTCTCTCTCTTTTTCACCCATGGTTCCCCTCTCTCCTGGCTGTCTCTGTCTTAGATCCTTTGAGCATAGCGCTGTGGACGCTCCCTTGGAGCCCTTAGTTTCTCGTTTTACTTCCTTCTTACTCTTTCGCCTTCGCTCCCACCCTCTGCACTGGAAACACTGGTGGCACAGTGATTAAGAGCTATGGCTGCTAACCAAAAGTTGGCAGTTTGAATCCACAAGGTGCTCCTTGGAAACCCTATGGGGCAGTTCTACTCCATCCTAGAGAGTCGCTTTGAGTTGGAATTGACTCGAAGGCAATGGGTTTGGGTTTGTTTTTTTTTTTTTTTTTTTTTGGTCTGCAAAAAAGACCTTTCTTCCCTCCACCCCACCCACTTCACCCGGCTACTCTCACTCACCCTGCAAACAACAATTCCAGCATCCCCATCTCAGCATCTTTCTGAATCATGCCCACCCACTGCCCAGGCTGGGTTCAGGTGCCTCCCCTTTTTAGTTCCCAAATGTATAGCTCTATCTTTACACTTGGTAACAGTGGTGGTTCAGTGGTAGAATTCTTGCCTTTCATGTGGGAGACCTGGGTTTGATTTCCTACCAATGCGTCTCATGTGCAGCTACCACCTATCTGTCAGTGGAGACTCGTGTGTTGCTGTGATGCTGAACAGGTTTCAGTGGAGCTTCTAGACTAACACAGACTCAAGTTGATACTCAGTGCTGCCCAAGAAGCATATTAGATTTCTATTCTTCCACACCTTCTCCTTTCTCCTCAAATTTCCAATCCTGCCTCCTCATTCTCAACCTCAGCTTTTGGGACCTTGTTTACTTACTATTTCACTGGAAAGATAGAATCCATTCAAAGACATTTCCCACCTGTCCACAGGATCTGTCATGTAGTGTTTTCAAATTAACTTCTCCTGTTATTTCTTGAACCCATTCCAATCACAGTTATGCCTTTAAAACTCCAACAAGGTCCCTAAAAACCTCCATATTGCTAAAGCTATGGTCTTACTGACATTTCAGCAGCAATCAAGACAATTGAAACCTTTTTTTCTAACTCCTCCTTTACCTGATTTTGATGACACCTCTTGCTTATGTTTTTTTGTTTGTTTGTTTTTCCTACCTGTCTGGCCACTCTCTTCTGGTCCTTTCTGATTCTTCTTCATCTCCCAGGTCTTTAAATGTTGGAATATCCCAAGCTCAGTCCTGAATCTCTTCTCTGTCTATACTTACTCTCTTAGTAATGGGGTCTAGTTTTATAGTCTGAAATACTATTTACATGCTGGGAATGTCCAAAGGTGTCACATAGGCATTTTTCTTAGCAATCTAGTGCTGCTATAACAGAAATGTCATAAATGGGTGGCTTTAATAAATTTATTTTCTCAAAGTTTAGGAGGATAAAGGTCCAAATTCAGGGTGCCAGCACTAGGGGGAGGCTTTCTCTCTCTGCTGCCTCTGGAGGAAGGGCCTTGTCTCTTTGATCTTCTGGGAGATCTTCATGTGGCTTGGCATCTCTCTTCTCCCATCTCTACTCACTCTCTTGCTTTTTTAATCTTTCATATCTCAAAAGAGATTGACACAAGACACACCCTACAGTAATCCTGTCTCATTAACATAACAAAGACAACCACAGGCATAAAAAAACCCATTGCTGACTTCCGGTAAAATGGCACTCTAGGCAGAAGCACCATGCCGTCACTCCACAGCAAAGATCCAAAAAACTAAACCAAACAGAGGAAACAACAATCCTGAAACCCTAAAACATCAAATGAAGAGATAAAGAACTCGGCCAAGCACCAAATGGAGTGAGAAAACTGACAGAGAACGGAGAGTAAGGAGAGATTCATGCAGAGGTCCCCTATCAGTAAACACAGCGCGGTTCCACCGTCTTGGACTCCTATCAGAGACCAGCAAACAGGGGGTACAAGAAAGCAGCTTCATGGAGCTTCAAGCGGGAGATAAAACAACCGGTAATTTGCGATATTTGCTTTCCCACCCCCAACCCTTATTCACCCCCACTCGGCCTCCTCTGCTTCCCGCGGCCACAATCTCTTGTCTGGGAAGCACCAGCTGCTTGGATTCCACCCACCCGAATGGGCCGGCTCTCTGAGTGCCATTTGTTGGCTGTTAGTGTTGCTTTTTTCTGCTTCTTTCAATTTCTTCCTTATGTCTCACCACCTCCCCCTCCTTTCGCTCAAATACCTGGCTCTGTGCGCCATCTTTGCTTCTTCCTGAGGGGCTGCAGAGGTCCAGTAATTTGTGATATATGCTTTCCCACCCCCTACCCTTCTTCACCCACATTCGGCCTCCTCTGCTTCCCGGGGACACAGTCTCTCGTCTGGGAAGCACCAGTTGCTTGGATTCCACCAGCCCTCACTAGCTGGCTCTTGGAGTGCCATTTGTTGGCTGCTGGTGTTGGTTTTTTTCCACTTCTTTTGATTTCTCCCTTACCTCTCACCACCTCCCCCTCCTTTCGCTCAAATACCTGGCTCCATGTGCCATCTTTGCTTCTTCCTGAGGGGCTATGGAGCTCCGTTCAAGTGTGGAGCTGCTCCCCGGTCTGGGCTGCCTCGCTGGTGGGATCCCTGGGCTTTTGTTCATTTGTTTGTTTTGAATTGTTTGTTTGTTTTCTTTTCCTTTTCTTGAGTTCCTGTTCTGGCCAGGTAGTGCTGCGTGGCTTGGAACCTGCCCTCTTGGCTTGCACAGATGTGCAGAGGGATCCCTGAGGGCATTTATTTTTTTGTTGGATTTTTTTTTTTTTTCTGTTTTGTGGGGGGCTTTTCTTGTTCTTTTTTTTTTTAATTTGTTTTGTTTTCTTTTCCCTCTTTTTCCCTTTTTGTCTTTCTTCATAACTCAGTTTCTCATGACTCTATATCTTCCTTCTCTTTCTGTTCCCTGAATACCTGGCGTTGTATACCTCTACGCCTTCTAGCCAGGCTGTACTGCAACACCTGAGAAAAACTTCCCCAGACCTCATAGCCGCACCAGTGGGATCCCTGGGAACTTTGCTGTTCTTTTCCCTTTCTGATTTTTATTTATTCATTCTTTTCTTTTCTTCCTCTTCCCCTTTTTGTTTTTCTCCATTTCATAGGATCTCATCTCTCCAATCCAACGGCAAGCTCCCCTAGCATTCTTTCTTGTTTGTTTGTATGTTTTTGGCTCCTGTTCCTCTCTCCTCTCTCCCATATCATCTTAGCTCCACACATAGCAATCTACCCACTACATCCTGCCTACCTGCACCATGCGCTTAACATCACACCACCAAGCAGCACAGGCACGGCCTACTGGAACCTGCCCTGCACTAATTACCAGCCTGCGCTGGTGGCTGTAGTAACTGCCACAAACAACCTGTCCCAGTAACTCCTCTTCAGCTAGACCTACCCTGCCATACCATATCTGATGACTGACCCTGCCAATCAGAGAAGGAGGTGAAAAGTATTGTGCCCACAAACAAGAAAACAACAAACACACAGACTGCCTGCTCAGACATAGCCAAATTTTTTTAAAAAAGGGACGAAACAAATAACTCTACAATCAATAAACGAGAAAAATAACTACTGAATGCTACAAAACATTCACAAAAACAGGACAGGGTGGTTCCAGTAGGAGTTCAAAATAAAACACCAGATGACTTTCCAGTGCAAGAAAAGGCACTAGACGACCTGACAGGGAATTCAAATCTCTAATACTCAGAATTCTCCAAGACCTGGAGCAAAAAGCAGACAAAAATAAGGAAAAAATAGACAAATTCATGGAAAATACAGACAAAAAATTGGATGAAATCAGGAAAATAATGCAGGAACAAAATGCCAAAATAAATTCACAACTAGAAATTATACAAAAACAACAATTAGAAATCCAAAAGACAAACAACAAGATTTCAGAAATGGACGGTCTCATAGAAAGGCTGAGAAGCAGATTTGAAACAGTGGAAGACAGGATCAGTGGAATTAGAGACAAACACTTGGATACAACTCTGAGGAAAACTCAGAAAAAAGAACAAAGAAAAATGAAGAGACCCAGAGAGTTATGTGGGATACAATCAAAAGCAAAAATTTTCGAGTGATTGGAGTTCCAGAACAGGGGGAGAAAACAGAAAACACAGAGAGGATCATTAAAGAACTGCTGACAGAAAACTTCCCCAAAATCATAAAAGATGAAAAGCTGGCCATGCAAGAAGCTCAACGAACCCCATATAGGATAGATCCCAAAAGAAAATCACCAAGGCATATCATAATCACACTCACTAAAACCAAAGACAAACAAAGAATCCTGAGAGCAGCTCGTGAAAAAGAAAAAGTCACATACAGAGGAAAAACAATAAGACTAAGCTCGATTATTCAGCAGAAACGATGCAGGCAAGAAAGCAATGGGATGACACATAGAAAATCTTGAAAGAAAAAAATTGCCAGCCGAGAATAATACATCCTGCAAAACGTCATTCAAATATGATGGTGAAATTAGGTCATTTCCAGATAAACAGAAATTAAGGGAATATGTAAAAGTCAAACCAAACTTACAAGAATTATTAAAGGGAGTCCTTCAACCTGAGAACAAACAACTTTAGCTCACAGGTAGAATCTAGGACACAGGATCGTACCAGCCAGATACCAATCTAGGTAATGAACTCTCAAGGACCATGCAAAACCAAAAGAAATACAACAGGGAATCAGAGCAGTTAATCAGTAAATGACAACAACATCAAAACAATAAAAGAGGGAACAAACGGCATAGGTATAGAACCTTCTAATGGAGAGGAGGGCAAGGCGATACCAAGTAATGGTAGACTGATTCAAACTTAGAAAGACAAGGGTAAAATTCATGGTAACCACAAAGTTAACAAAACAACTCATAAAAATAAAGACGAAAAACATAAAGTCTCAGTAAAAACAAAACCTACAAAAACAAAAGAAATGAAAAAAAATCCACAAACAAAAGTAACTCAGCACAAGAGAGTAAGAAGAACAAAGAAAACTTCAGCACCACAAAAAAAAGCACTACAAAATGACAGCAACAAACTCACATCTATCAATAATTACACTGAACGTAAATGGACTCAATGTACCCATAAAGAGACAGAGAGTCACAGAATGGATAAGAAAACAGGATCCATCAATATGCTGTCTACAAGAGACACACTTTAGAAACAAAGATGTGAATTTATTAAAAGTCAAAAGTTGGAAAAAATGTATCAAGCTAACAACTACTAAAAAAGAGCAGGAGTGGCAATTCTAATCTCAGATAAAATAGACTTTAAAACAAAATCTACCATAAAAGACAAAGAAGGACACTATATAATGATTAAGGGGATGATCCATCATGAAGATATAACCATAATAAACATCTACGCACCCAATGACAGGGCTCCAAAATACATAAAACAAACTCTAACAACACTGAAAAGAGAAATTGACAGTTCCACAATAATAGTAGTATATGTCAACACACCACTCTCAGTAAAGGACAGAACAACTTAGAAGAAACTCAGCAAAGATACAGAAGACCTAAAGGGCACGATCAGCCAAATTGACCTCATAGACATATATAGAACACTCCATCCAACCGCTGCAAAGTACACATTCTTTTCCAATGCACATGGAACATTTTCAAGAATAGACCACATCTTAAGCAACAGAGCAATCCTCAACAAGATCCAAAATGCTGAGATAATTCAAAGCATCTTCTCTGACCACAATGCCATCAAGGTAGAAATTAACAATAGAAAGAGCAAGGAAAAAAAATCAATTACATGGAAACTGAATAATACCCTGCTTACACATCATTGGGTAATAGAAGAAATCAGAGATGGAATAAAAAAATTCCTAGAATCAAATGAGAATGAAAACACATCATACCAAAACCTTTGGGACACAGCAAAGGCAGTCCTCAGAGGACAATTTACAGCAATAGATGTACATATCAAAAAAGAAGAAAGGGACAAAATCAAAACATTAACTACAGAACTCAAACAAATAGAAAGAGAACAGCAAAAAAAGCTCACAACTACTGGAAGAAAGGAAACAGTAAAGATCAGGGCAGAAATAAATGAAATAGGGAACAGAAAAACAATAGAAAGAATCAACAAAACCAAAAGTTCATTCTCTGAAAGAATCCACAAAATCGACAAACCCCTGGCCAGACTGACAAAAGAAAAACAGGACAGGATGCAAATAACCCAAATAAGAACTGAAATGGGGGACATTACAACAGACCCAACTGAAATAAAAAGGATTATAACAGAATATTATGAAAAACTATACTCCAACAAATTTGAAAACCTAGAGGAAATGGATAAATTTCTAGAAACACACGACCTACCCAAACTACAACAAAGTGATGCTGAAAATCTGAACAGACCCATAACAAGAGAAGAGACTGAGAAGGTAATAAAAAAAAACTCCCAACCAAAAAAAGCCCTGGCCCAGATGGCTTCACTGGAGAGTTCTACAAAACATTTACAGAAGACCTTGTACCAGTACTACTCAAGCTATTTCAGAGCATAGAAGAGGAAGCAACACTTTCAAATTCATTCTATGAAGCCAGCATAATGCTGATACCAAACCCAGGCAAAGACTTCACAAAAAAAGAAAATTACAGACCAATATCTCTCATGAATATAGATGCAAAAATTCTGAGCAAAATTCTAGCCAATAGAATTCAGCATCATATCAAAAAAATAATACACCACGACCAAGTAGGATTCATACCAGGTATGCAAGGATGGTTCAACATTAGAAAATCAATCAACATAGTCTGCCACATAAATAAAAGGAAAGAAAAGAATCACATGATCATCTCAATTGACATAGAAAAGGCATTTGACAAAGTCCAACACCCATTCCTGATAAAAACTCTCAAGAAAATAGGTACAGAAGGGAAATTTCTCAACATAATAAAGGGTGTCTATGCAAAACCAATGGCCAACATCATTGTTAATGGAGAGAAGCTGAAAACATTCTCCTTGAGAACAGGAACAAGACAAGGATGCCCTTTATCACCACCCCTATTTAACATGGTGCTGGAAGTTCTAGCTAGAGCAATAAGGCAAGAAAAAGAAATAAAGGGCACCTAAATTGGTAATGAAGAAGTTAAACTGTCCCTGTTTGCAGATGATATGATACTATACATAGAAAACCCTAAAGACTCCACGAGAAATCTACTGGAACTAATAGAAAGGTTCAGCAGAGTAGTAGGATACAAGATAAACATAGAAAAATCAGTTGGATTCCTATACACTAATAAGGAGAACGATGAAAAGGAAATCAGGAAAACAATACCACTTATAATAGCCTCTAAAAAAATAAAATACTTAGGAATAAATCTGACCAGGGATGTAAAAGACCTATACAAAGAAAACTACAAAACATTACTGCGAGAAACCCAAAGGGATCTACATAAGTGGAAAAACATACCATGCTCATGGATAGGTAGACTCAACATTGTGAAAATGACAATGCTTCCCAAAGCAATTTACAAATACAACACAATCCCGAACCAAATACCAAATTCTTCAAAGAGATGGAAAAACTAATCATTAACTTTATACGGAAAGGGAAGAAGCCCTGAATAAGTAAAGCACTACTGAAGAAGAAGAATAAAGTTGGAGGACTCACACTACCTGACTTCAGAACCTACTATACAGCTACAGTAGTCAAAATAGGCTGGTACTGGTACAACGACCAATGGAACAGAATTGAGAACTCAGATGTAAATCCATCCTCCTACAATCACCTGATCTTCGACAAGGGCCCAAAGTCCATCAAATGGGGAAAAAACAGTCTTGTTAACAAATGGTGCTGCCAAAACTGGATATCCACCTGCAAAAAAATGAAACAGGACCCATACCTCATGCCGTATACAAAAACTACTTCACAATGGATCAAAGACCTGAATATAAGGCCTAAAACTACAGAGTTCATAGAAGAAAAAATGGGACCAACACTACAGGCCTTAATACATGGCATTAACAGGATACAAACCATAACCATCAATGCAGAAACCCCAAAAGATAAGCTAGATAACTGGGATCTTCTAAAAATCAAACACCTATGCTCTTCAAAAGACTTCACCAAAAGAGTAAAAAGAGAATCTACAGAGTGGGAAAAATTTTTGGACAGTACAAGTCAGACAAAGGTCTAATCTCCATAATCTACAAGAAAATCCAACAACAAAAAGACAAATAATCCTATTAAAAAATGGGCAAAGGAAATGAACAGACACTTCACCAAAGAAGACATTCAAATGGCCAACAGACACATGAGGAAATGCTCGCAATCACTAGCCATTAGAGAAATGCAAATTAAAACCACAATGAGATACCATCTCACCCCGTCGTTACTGGCACGAATCAAAAACACTGGAAATAACAAATGTTGGAGGGGCTGCTGGGAGATCGGAACTCTTATGCACTGCTAGTGGGAATGCAAAATGATACAACCATTTTGGAAAATGATATGGTGCTTCCTCAGAAAGCTAGAAATAGACATACCATTCGATCCCACAATCCCACTCCTAGGAATACATCCTAGAGAAATAAGAGTCGTCACTCGAATAGACATATGCACACCTATGTTCATGCCAGCTTTGTTCACAATAGCAAAATTATGGAAACAACCTAGATGCCCATCAACAGATGAATGGATAAACAAACTATGGTACATACACACAGCTGAGTACTACGCAATGAGAAAGAACAACAATGAATCTGTGAAGCATCTCATAACATGGATTAAACTGGAGGACATTATGCTGAGTGAAATAAGTCAATCACAAAAGGACAAATACTGTATGAGACCTCTATTGTAAAAACCCATGAAGAAGTTCACACACAAAATGTAACAATCTTTGTTGGTTACCAGGGATGGGAGGGGTGGGGGGAAAATACCAAACAGGCAATACATAAGTGGTATCTTGGGTGAAGGGTGAGACAGTACACAATACAGGGGAAACCAGCACAACTTGTACAAGGGAAGGTCATGGAAGCTCCATAGACACATCCAAACTCCCTGAGGGACTGAATTGCTGGGTGGAGGGCTGTGGGGACCGTGGTCTCGGGGAACATCTAGCTTAATTGCCATAACACAGTTTATAAAGAGAACATTCTACCATCTACCTTGGTGAGTAGCGTCTGGGGTCTTGAAAGCCTGTGAGCAGCCATCTAAGATACTCCACTGGTCTCATCCCTTCGGGAGCAAGGGAGAATGAAGAGAACAGGATACAAGGAAAAGATTAGTCCGAAGGACTAATGGACCACAGCTACCAAGGCCTCCACCAGACTGAGTCCAGTACAGCTAGATGGTGCCTGGCTACCACCACTGACTGCTCTGAATGGGATCATAACAGAGGGTTCTGGACAGAGCTGGAGAAGGATGTAGAACAAAATTCTAACTCACAAAAAAAAGATCAGATTTACTTGTCTAAAGGAGACTGGAGAAACCCCAAGTGTATGGCCCCCAGACACCCTTTTAGCTCAGTGGTGAAGTCATTTCCGAGGTTCACCATTCAGCTGGGGAGTGGACAGCCCCATAAAACCAGATGGGACTAATGAGGCACAGCAGTCCAGGGACAAGGGCCAGAAGGCAGAAGGGGCCAGAAGGCAGAAGGGGCCAGAAAGCTGGTGATAGGGAACCCGAGGTTGAGTAAGGATAGTGTTGATGTGTTGTGAGGTTGTTAACCATTGTCATAGGGCAACATGTGTACTAACTGTTAAATGAGAAACTATTTTGTGCTGTAAGCCTTCATCTAAAGTGAGAATAGCAGCACAATTGGAAGAGAGTAGTCGATGTCACTGAACTCTGCATGTAGAAATTTTTGAAATGGTGTATCTTTGGCTATGTATATTTTCACCAAAAAAAAAGGTTGAGAAGGGAGAGGGTTGACATGTTGTGGGGTTGTTAACCAATATCATAAAACAATATGTGTACTACTGTTTCACGAGAAACTATTTGTTCTGTAAGCCTTTACCTGAAGTACAATAAAATAAAAAAAAATCCCATTGCTGTCGAGTCGAACTCATAGTGACCGTATGGGACAGAGTAGAACTGCCCCATGGAGTTTCCAAGGAGCACCTGGTGGATTCGAACTGCGGACCTTTTGGTTATCAGCTGAGGCACTTAACCATTACGCCACCAGGGTTTCCACCACAGGCATAGAAGTTAGGATTTACAACACATATTTTGGGGGCACAAAATTCAATCCATAACAGTATCTTAAACTTCCCATGTCTAAAACCGAACTCTCAGTACATACCAACCAAAGTAGCTCCTTTGTTGGTTAATTGCAACTCCATTCTTTTACTTGCTCAGGCCAAAAACCTTGGAATCATCTTTCACTCCTTCTTCTCTTACCCCACATTAGCTCTGTCAGCAAATTCTGTTGGCTCCACTTATTGTTTGCCTTTATCAACATCTCCTATTAGTACTGAAGAGCTCTAGGCCTCATGCAACTACAAGTATTCAAAAGGAGCCACACATGCTATCAAGAATGCAAAAGAACACAAGGGATCCCAAGAATAAGCCACTGCTTCAGAGCACTCCTCATTCCCTGCCTCCCTGAGCCTTCCACCCACCCCCACATCAGATAACATCATTTTTTTACTTTTTATTTTGAAAGAATTAGAGATTCTCAAGAATTTGAAAAGATAGTATAGAGAGATCCCATGAATTCTTTACCCAGTTTCCCCAATGGTTACATCTTCCATAACTATAGTACAATATCAAAACCAGGAAACTGATAGTGGTGTTTGTATACAGTTGTAAGTCATTTTATCACATGTGTGGAATCATGTAGCCACCACTGCAATCAAGACAGAATTATTCCATAACCACAAAAATCTCCTTTACGACACCCCTTTACAGTCACACTCACCTCCCTCACTCTCTCCCACCTCCTCCCTGGCAACCACTAATCTGTTTTCTATCTCTATGACTTTGTCATTTTGAAAATGTTATAGAAGTGAAATAATATAATATGTGATCTTTTGACATTGACTTTTTTTTCACTCATCATTATTACCTTTCAGGTCCATTGAAGTTGTTTAGTGTATTGACAATTTGTTCCTTTTTCAGTGCTGAGTAGTGTTCTATGGTATGAATGTAATCTTGTTTATCCATTCACCTGTGGTGGCACATTTTGGTTGTTTTCAGGTTTGGGCTCTTACAAACAAAGTTGTACGGACAATCCTGGGTGGCTTTTGTGTGGACAGAAGTTTTCACGTCTCCGGGCAGGAGTGCAGGTGACGTGTTATGTGCTAAGTGCATGTTTGGTTTTGTTTAGAAACAGCCGAACCATTTTCCAGAGTGGTTGTACCATTTTGTATTCCAGATACTTCCAACCACTTCTCACCACCAGCCGTGACCCTGGTCCAAGTCACTGTCCTCTCCCCTAGATCACTGTAATAGCATGTTAACTAGGTCTCTCCTCTGTCCTTCATTCTCTTCCCACCTCTTCAGCCTATTTTCAATCCACCAGCTAAGTGAACCCGGTAAAATTAAAATCAGAGGTGTTACTCCTCTATCTGAGATCGTACAATAAGCTTCCAGCCTGAGCAAAGCCAAATTCCTTACCGTGGCCTACAAAAAAAAAAAAAAAAAAAAAAAACTGTTGCCTTCAAGTCGATTCCAACTAATAGTGACCCTACAGAACAGAGTGGAACTGCCCCATAGGGTTTCCAAGGCTGTAAATCTTTACAAAAGCAGACTGCCACGTCTTTCTCTCATAAAGCGGCTGGTGGGTTCCAACCACTGACCTTTCAATTAGCAGCTGAGCATTTTAACCACTGTGCAACCATGGTCGACAAGGACCTATATAATTTGACTCTCCCCTGTTCTCTGACTCTATCTCCAGTTATTCTCTACATCACTGACTCCTCTCCAGCTACTGTAATGGTCTCCTAGCTCTGCCTTGAAAAACCACACGTCCTCTCCTGCCTTGGGGTCTTTGTATTTGCTGTTCCCTCTGCCTGGAATGCTCTTCCCACCTAGCTTATTTCCACACTCCTTCAGATCTTTACTCAAACAGCATCTTTTCCCTCTCCTTGGGGCCTTTCTAGCCACCCTATCTCCCCATCAACTTTCCCTGCTTTGTTTTTCTCCTGTGCACATGATCAGCATCTAACATACCACAGACTTTACTTACCCTGTTTATTATCTCTCATCCCTCACTAGAATGCAAGCTCCTTGAAGGCAGGAGTCTGTTCATTGCTGACCTCCCAGTGCCTAGAGTAATTCCTGGCACATAATAGTTGCTCAATAAAGGAGTTTAGTTAGTGGATGGATAGATAAATGAACAATTACTAACTATAAAAATATACGTTTTGTATTTGTTCACAATATCCCGGTGACATCCAGAGCACATTGAAACGGAGACCAGAACAAAACACTAAGAACATTTAAACAGGTTCCCAGAAAATAACTTGACAAAAAAACGTATATTTGTAATTGGGTCCATCAGAAGGACACTGGGCTACCCAGACCAAAGTCCTTGCATTTCTGTATCACCAGAACAAAACTCTGGAGTTGCCCCAGTTCTGAAGTGCCATGTCAGAACACAGAGCTCAGGAAGCTAAACAGGAAGTCGCAAGTACATTCCCAGGTAACCTGGAAAATAGAGCCACATACAATTTACATCCACCCATTTGTTATCAATCCAAACACAAAGTCAGAATTCTTCATTTTTACAGTAACTGCTCCCCAAGGCCTAATAGAATAAAGCCTTGCCTCATACCCACTGCGTCATACTTTTGAAGTAAGCTGATGCTTGGTGAGAGATAGAATTTCACCAAAAACAGTAGGCAAAACAGTGGTATAAGAAAATTCAAAGCCAGTGAGGAGAGCTTGTTTAGAGATTAATTGACACCAATGTGTGGCAAGAACATGTTAGAAAAATTTGGGGTAGGTTAGTTTATCTTTTACTTACTGATATCAATTGCTGTTTTTTGAGACCTTACCATAAAAAATAGGTAGTAATAATATAGCATGTAGCATGTACCAGGGACTGTTTTGAACAATTTATACATACATACCAATCTCCCAGACAGCACAGTGAGGTAGATACTATAATAAGCCCCAAGTTACAGAGGAGGAAACTGAGACTCAGAGAGTTTTCATAATGTGTCCAAAGGCACACAGCTATTGAGTGAGGCCCTCCCTCAGGACTAGAACCCAGGCATCCTGGCTGCAGTTCGTGCTCTTTGCTTGTCCACCATGTGCAAATGACTGTGCTAAAATGTTACCCCCATTATTTTATTAAATCTTTAACGCCACCCCAGGAGGTAACAGATGAGGAAACTGAAGCTTAGACAGGTTAAATAATTAGCCTATGTCACCTGGAAAGTGATTGCAGGAATTTCAAACTCAGCTATGACTGACTCTACAGCCTGTTCTGGAGGCCTCTTTGTCCTCCTTCTGCTACCTTTCCCTATACTCTTCCCCTGGCAGGTGGGAAGGTAGCTGTCCATGGGTTGTCCACCCTCCTAGTCTTTCTCCTCGGCCTACAATGCTCCGTACATTTAAATTAACCTCCCTTCCTCCCATCTTCAAAACACCTTCCCACTGTTAGATAGGGAATGTCTATTACCATTACTGAAGCTTTTCCTTTTAATGGAGTATGCACTTAAATAAAATTTTTATTGGTGGGGCTTCAGACACTGAGATAAGAATCTTATATAGCTTTATGGAAGTATTTTTGGCAAAGGGGTCTCTTTCTGAATGATAGACCACAAATCACACCCACCAAGTTCTTGTCTTGGTCTATAGGCTGCTGTTGTTGCTAGCTGCCTTTGAGTTGGCCCCCAACTCATGGCGTCCCCATGCATGACGGAATGAAACCCTGCCCAGTCCTGCACCATCCCCATGATAGGTTGTGGATCAGACCGTTGTGATATAGAGAGCTTTCGTGGGCTGGTTTTCAGAAGTAGCTCATCAAGCCTTTCTTCCTAGTCTGTCTTAGTCTGGAAGCTCTGCTAAAACCTGTTCAGCATCACAGCAACACACAAGCCTCCACTGACAGTTGGGTAGTGGCTGCACATGAGGTGCATTGACTGGGAATCAAACCTGGGCCTCTGGCATGGAAGGCGAGGACTCTACCACTGAACCACCACTACCCGCATGTCTATAGGTAAAGGTGATTAAAGCTGTATTAGGCTACTTGCTACCTGCAGGAGCTCCAGTAAGTTATTTCATCTCTTTGTACCTCAGTTTTCCATCTGCTAAAGTGGATATAAATATAGCTACCTCATGGGGCTTGGAAGGATTCATTGAGCTACATACAAAAAGCAATGCTTTCAAAAGGGCCTGGCATGAGGTAAGTGCTGCGTAAATGTTGGTTATAATTACTGTGATTATTAAATCCCCTGGTCACTGCCCTGGCATAGAATCAGGGAACAGGCTTTCTCTGCTCCTCCATTCTCAAACTCCTCTAAATCTAGAAACACTCTGCCAATGGTTTTCAAGGAAGCTTGTTTTCTGCCTCATGGAGTAGAGAATTGGGTTGATTTAATCATGCTTGCTATTTATATAATGTTTTTCTTCCTTAAAAGACCTCTGGGCAACCAAGGTTTCTTTCCATGAGACTAAACACTGAAAGACTCTTTAAAGGGAGATTTTTGAAATTGTCGTGGGCTTGTTGCTGGAACAGCCAAGCAGGTTTCAAATGCACTTTCTGTGAGCGATGCTACACAAACCGCCAGAAAACAAGAACTTCCATAGTACAAGGAATGCACTTGGTTCAGATGGGGGAAGAAGCTGCTTTACATTTGTCAGCATTTGTGGGTAAATTTGCAGGATTCTGGATGATTTGCATGTTGCTTCTTTAGCTTCTTTTACAAAAAAGAAAATTAAGAGAAGAAAATAGTGCAATAAAACTTCTTTTTAAAAAGCATCCTTTGCTTATATAAGTTCTGCTGTGAAGATCTGGGGGAAACACACTCTAAGCAATGTCATCTCATGTCCCCATCTCATTGCACAATCCACTGACCATTTTCACTGCACTTGATCGGAAACTTCCACGTTTCCTCCTACTTTTTCAGGGGACTGGTCACCTTCCTCATTCAGAATCTATTTCCCAGGCCATGTGAATTTTAAAGGATTCCTTTTTAACTATTTCCTCTTTGTGTACACTGAAAAAAGTCCTGAAACGTACCGGCAGGAAACCTATTCTGCTGCTGGCAACTTCAGAAATACCTGAATATATGTTTCTCCCTTTCCATAAGAACTCATGGTAGTTGCTCACAACACTATGACGCGTGTTGCAACTTCAGCCAAAAGGATAATTACTCAGAAAATTATGAAAGAAACCAGAGAAAAAGGCTAAGCACTTTCACGGTCAAAGCTGAAGGAGTTTTTGCAGATAGAATACCATAAGGCATGAGGACAAGAGTTCAGGTCTTCTGAGACGAGAGGCACCTGCACCTGGCCAACAGTGACTACGCTCAGCTTACCAGATAGATTAAAAGATCGATTTTTGTACCCACATGCCTTTCCTTTCCAGATGTCCGGCCTGATTTAACATAAAAGACATTGGGCTTTTTACTGTTGGGGGCCCTGGGGTTCTGCCCAAGTAAGATGTGTTTATTTGACAGCTTCCTCTCAGATGACAAGTCTGTCAGGTGTGTCTGGAGCTTCAGCCTCCTCGCTGGCTGTCCGTGGCTCTAGTACATTCCCTTAATTGTCCGTCTGCTTTGAGCATTCTGTCCTCCTTCAGCTCACAGTGCAGCAATTGTTTTAACATCTTGTTATCACACATCCTCTTCACAGGCACGGATAAGAGAAACTGTGTCCGAATAAGCAAAGCGCTGTCGCATTTTCTTCATCAGATCCGGTGATTAAGTCACCTAATTTTGGGTGCTCTGAAACCCATGGTGACAGATTTTTGCGGTTAAGCAGGATTTGTGTTGCTAGTTGAATCCAGAGAAGTATACTAAATTTGAGTTTTGCATTTCATCCCTGTAGCTCTTCTCGGTTCTGAGAGTTCACCTTGAAGTCAGTGCGCTTCAGCTTTGATGGTTAGCACGTTGTTTTAATAAGGCCAGAGCCATGGTTCTCATCTAGTCATTTGTCAGTTACTTTCACTCACTTTCATGATCACGGACTGTACTTTTCTTCCCAGTTGTAGTAGTCTCAGTCCATTGTCTCAGAAATGACTACAGGTGGTCCTCGAGTTACAACTTAGGATGTATTCAAGTTACGACAAACTGCACTTACGACCTTCTGGTTTTGGGTTTTTTTTGTACATCTTACCGATAGTAATATGTGTTACATACAATGTTGCAGCATGTAATTTGCTGATGTTATCATTCTCAGATGTTCACTCACTGATGTTCGATGTTATGATTTATTGATACTGATAATGAAAGGCAATAATACTGAAAACTAAAAAAATTAAAATGAGGTATTCGGCTTATGTCAGAACCAACTTACAACAGAGTCGTCAGGACAGAGCCACGTGTATAAGTTGGAGACTACCTGTATAGGTAACTTAAGAAGACAAAGCTAAGACAACATGACTAGATAGTATAAATCCACCATTCCGGGTGTCATGGATTGAATTGTGTCCCCCCAAAAATGTGTGTAGCAACTTGGCCAGGTCATGAATCCCAGTGTCGTATGATTGTGTTATCTGATGTGATTTCCTTATGTGTTGTAAACTCTACCACTATGATGAGATTATATGTGATCTCCTCATGTGTTGTAAATTCTATCACTGTGATGAGGTTATACTGATGAGGTTGACAAGATTAGTGTCTTAATGCAATCTCTTTTGAGATATAAAAGAGAGAAGCGAGCAGAGATACATGGGAACCTCATACCACCAAGAAAGCAGTACTGGGAGCAGAGCGTCTCCTTTGGACCCGAGGTTCCTGTGCAGAGAAGCTCCCAGACCAAAGGAAGACTGATGACATGGACTTTCCTCCAGAGCCGACAGAGAGAGAAAGTGTTCCCCTGGAGCTGATGCCCTGAATTTGGACTTGCAACTACTGGACTCTGAGAGAATAAATTTCTCTTTGTAAAGCCATCCACTTCTGGTATTTCTGTTGGAGCAGCACTAGATGACTAAGACACCAGGAGATAAAACAATTCAAAGGCACCCACCCCGAAAAAATGGGTCATTTTTCTTGTGTGGGCAACTGCATTTTGAATGTAGGAGAGTTCCATTTAGAGTGCCACACACCCTGTAAACAACTCCAAACCAGCACTTGTTTAATACCTAGTATCTGGAATGCGCATCTACGGTGTCAAAAGTTCAGAGTCGAATGTTCACAAAGCAGTGGCGCCACCACATCCAAAGCGTTCATGGATTTTTCTCTATGGTCTTGAAGCATTAAATGCAATGAAGTTGGCTCTGCCCTCAGAGTAACTGACATGACATCAGAACTGATTATATTAATAAACTGGGCATTAAGGCTGTTCATCAATATAATCATTTTTAACATGAAAACACAGAGTCAGAAGTCAGTATTCCCCATATCAAAACAGCCAGAAGGCGGATGTCCTGGCCCAAAGCCACGGCCCATTCTGTCCCAGAGGCAGATATAACTCTGTCATGAAGATGAGTTAATCAGGCTTCCTTTGCTAAATGTCATGAATTACTCAAATCACACAACTGACTCTCCTGGCTCAAAGTAGAGTCTTTGTGACTTGTCTGCAGAGATAAAATGCACTCATCTGCTGATACCAGCACTCATTTTTTGACTGAATTCAACAAATAAGCATTGACTGCCTGCTTCAGGCTCAGGAATACAGTATCCTCATGGAGCTTGGATTCTACACAAGACATTGATCAAAGAATGATATAAATACATATAAAATTCCAGTAGCAATAAATGCTATAAATAAGAGGTATATAGTTCTAAAAGCAAACAAAATAATCTGAATGCATCATTATTGGTATTATATAATTTAAGTAGGAATAAAAATAATATTTAACTCTCAGAGTTCTTAGATTAAATTTGATATGTATTAAAAGGTGCTTTTTGAAATTATGAATACCTACATAAAAATAACACCCATTTTGGTATTTCTAGTGGATAGGCTAGTCTATGCTACAATAATAAATTAACCCCAAAGTGTTAGTGGTTAAACATATCAAATGTTTATTTCTTACTTGGGCAAAGTCCTCTGCAGGTCTGGTGGCTCTCCAGGGCAGCTCCCACCATGCAGTGACTTAGGAACCCAGTCTAATTGCATCTAGTGGCTCCAACATCCCAAGATGTAGCTTCCAGGTCACTGTGGCAAAGAACAGAGAGAGAGATAGTGATTACAGGGTCATGCACTGGCTCTTAAATGTCCCATCCTACTGCAAGGGCATTGGTAAATGTTGGGGCACACATGTGTAGCACAAAGAACTAAGTTTGGCCCTTTGTCTCTGGCTTCGGAAAACAGCCTGAGAAATTGTGGTGCATTTTGTTTTTTCTAAAACAGCCAGGCAACAGTTAAACATGTGCAAGTAAGTTTGGAGTCTCTAACCCATTGCCTTGGCAACAAGCCTCAGAATGGGAGGGGGCATGATGAGGCCTCAACCACCCCACCCTCTGAGGCCTGATGTTTGCCCATGTAGGGTACCATGTGCTCTTTGGGTATAAAAACAGCCAGCCAAGGTACCTTGCGGTCCCTCAGCTATGGTATTAGGTGGAAGTATGTGTAGCATAAGGGTCCAGCCCACCTAACTAGGCCTATCTGGCCAGCAGGAGGTAGGCCCCTTTTTTTTACAAGCCTCAAATTTTATTATTAGGTACAACAAACATAAAATTGCATTTTAATTAATATAATCAAAGCTAGCATAACATAGGAAATCTGAAAGGAATTCCAGAATCTGGACACATAGATTGAAATTGTGCATATATGTGATTAGCAAAGAAAATCATATTGTACATATAACTTCTGTCATTCTGTAATCGTAGATAAACAAAACATTATCAGTAAAATAGTTATCATCCATATTAAACTCCTATACTCATATTTTGAATAAACAATGTAACAGTATACATACTTGAAATTTTTAATGGAAAAATGAGCTTGCTTCTTTCTTGTTTATTTAATCTAAGTTCGATTGATGACGTCGCTACTCACGGGGAGTAATGTATATATAAATTATTTCTATATTTTGTTTTTATAACAGTCATAGTAGAGATGCCAGTCTCCCAGAAGTCTGTTGACAGAATAGAAGAAGAGATTTAAATCAATTTCAAGAAACACAGAATATTTATTTTTAACTTTTATATAAAATGAAGCAAGCAATGCTATATTTTCAAAATTTATCTCCAATTCGTCAACATTAGCCAGTTCCAACAAAATATCCTGTAGAGCTGTAGTTAAATTTAAATTATCTTTTCTGTTTTGTTTTTTAAATTTCATTTATTTTGCTGTTGTTGTTGGTAATATACTACACAGCAAAACATACACCAATTCAACAGTTTCTACATGTATCATTTAGTGACATTGATTACATTCTTGGGGTTTTGTAACCATTCTCACCTTCCTTTTCTGAGTTGTTCCTCCTCCGTTAACATAAATTCACTGCCCTCTAAGGTTCTTATCTAATTTTTGAGTTGGTGTTGTCAATTTGATCCCATATAGATAGTTCTTAAAAGAGCATAATGCTCACGGCAGACCTTTTTACTAGTTAAGCTAAACTATTGTTCAGTTTTAAGATGACGTCAGGAGATATTTTTGGTTTAAGGTTTAAAGATTATCTCAGGGCAATCGTTCAGGGATTCATTCAACCTTTCTGGCTCCAGCAAGTCTGGAGTCCATGAGAATTTGAAATTCTGTTCTGCATTTTTTCCCTTTTGATCAGGATTTTTCTATAAGTTCTTTGATCAAAATGTTCAGTAATAGTAGCTGGGCAGTATCCAGTTCTGGTCTCACAGCAAAGGAGGCAGTTGTTCATGGAGGCCAATTAACCTTTCATTCCATATCCTCCTGTTCCTGACTCTCCTTCTTCATCTGTTGCTCCAGGTGAATGGAGACCAATTGTTGTGTCTTGGATGGCCACTTGCAAGCTTTTAAGACCCCAGGCACTACACAACAAACTCTGAGGCAGAAGAGAAATGCTAAACATGTTATTAGGCCAATTAACTGGGATGTCCCATGAAACTATGACCCTAAACCTCCTAACCAGGAAGCCAAATCCCACAAAGTTTTTGGTTGTACATAAGCATCCTCACAGCAGCTACTTTTTCTTTTTTTTTTTTTGTCATTGTTGTAAATATATCTATCACACAACTTTTGCCAATTCAACTTTTTACACGGGTACAACTTATTGACAGCAATTACAATAATCAGCTGTGCAACCCTACCCTTAAGTAATGCGATATTTCCATTACCATTAACACCCGCCTCCTTTTCTTCACCCTCCTGCCCCTGGTAACCACTAATAAACTTTGTTCTCTATACATTTGCCTTTTTCTTTCTATTGTAAGTGAGGTCATACAATATTTGTCCTTTTATGATTGATTTATTTCACTCAGCATAATGCCTTTCAGCGTGTATCAAGACTTCATTTCCCCTACTGGCTAAGTAGTATCCCATTGTATGTATATACCACATTTTGTTTATCCATTCATCTGTTGATAGGTATTTAGGTTGTTTCCACTTTTTGGCTATTGTGAATAGTGCTGCAATGAACACTGGTGTACAAGTCTCTGTCTGAGTCTCTGCTTTCAGGTCTTTTGGGTATATACCTAGGAGTGGAATTGCTGAGCCATATGGTAGTTCCATTTTTAGTTTTTTTGACGAACCAGCACACCGTTTTCCACCATGGCTGTACCATTTTGCATTACCACCAGCAATGGGTAAGGGTTCCAATTTCCTCACATCCTCATTAACATTGATTATTTTCTGCTTTTGTTTTTTTTAGTCTTAGCCATCCTAAACCTGTTGCCATTGAGTTGATTCTGACTCATAGTGACCCTACAAGACAGAGTAGAACTGCCCCATAGGGTTTCCAAGGAGCATCTGGTGGATTTGAACTGCCGACCTTTTGGTTAGCAGCTGAGCTCTTAACCACTGTGCCATCAGGGCTCTTTAGCCATCTTAGTGGAAGTGAAATAGTATCTCATTGTGGTTTTGATTTGCATATCTCTGATGGCTAATGATGCTAAGCATCTTTTCACGTATTTGGTGACCATTCGAATGTCCTCTTTTGTGAAATGTCTATTCAAGTCCTTTGCCCATTTTATGATTAGGTTGTTTGTCTTTTTGTTGTTAAGTTGTTGAAGTTATATATATATATATATATATATATATATATATATATATATACTGGTTATTAGATTCTTGTTGGATATATGGTTTCCGAAGATATTCTCCTAGTCGGTAGCTTGTCTTTTTACTTTTTTGGTAAAGTTTTTTGATGAATAAAGTTTTTAATTGTTATGAGGTCTCATTTATTTAGTTTGTCTTTTGCTGTTTGTGCTTTTGTTATTATATTAGATAATCCATTGTTGAAAGCGAAGCCTGGCAGTGTTGCCTCTGATTTTTCTTCTAAAAATTTATGGCTTTAGTTTGAACATTTAGATCTTGTCTTAGTCATCTAGTGCTGCTACAACAGAAATACCACAAGTGGATGGTTTTAATGAAGAGAAGTTTATTTCCTCATAGTCAAAGTAGGCTAAAAGTCCAAATTCAGGGCATCAGCTCCAGGGGAAGGCTTTTTCTCTCTGTCGGCCTTCTTCTCTTCAGTGTTCCCCCAGACTAGGAGCTTCTCTGCACAGGGACCCCGGTCCAAAGGACGCGCTCTGCTCCTGGCACTGCTTTCTTGACAGTATGAGGTCCAGGCCCCTTTTTTTGAGTCCCTCACTCTCGAAGCAAGGTGGAGGACACGGGTGGAAGAGTTCTCTATCCCCACTGGGACAACTTCCAGAAGCCAGGGGGACCGGCCTGTCTTGTGACTGTCTGTTTTTGAGTTCCCCATCTACAGTGCATAGCAGGGCGAGTGTAGAAGTTTTCCATCTCCACCCAGACAGCTTTTGAACCGAGGGAACAACTCATCTGTTGTATGCTGTTTTCTTCCTTTTGCAGTAAAAACTACTTTTCACGTGCTAACGTGTTCAGGTTCTGATACAAGGACGTGATATTCATGGAGGAATCACATATAGTGATTGGTCATCTTTTTCTAATGGCCTCCTTGCTATTTAGAAATTGCGGACAATCTGTGAGTACCTCGCGGATTTGGCTCATTGTCTTACAACACAGATATTCAGTAAAAGTCTCTGTTATGAGTTGAAAGAGCATTGTTCTTGGACTAGCCATCTGATTTTTCTGAAACCATTTGTTCATTGATAAAATGGAAAGGGTAATTCAAGCTACCTCACAAGATTAAAAAAAAAGTTTTCATCAAGTAGATTCCAACTCATGGCAACTCCATGTGTGTCAGAGTGTCTGACTTTTCAGAAGTAGATCACCAGGCCTTTCTTCCAAGGCACTTCTGGGTGTACTCAGACTTCCAACAGTTTGGTTAGCAGCAGAACGTGTTAACTGTTTGCACCACCCAGAGACTCCATCCAAAAGGTTAAGAGGGTTAATACGATGCATATGTGAAAGCATTCTATACACTGTAAAGAAACATAGAGGTGGCTTTTACCATTTTTCCTACCACAACTACCAACCACACCAATGCCAAGGGGAAGAATAAAAATTGAGTTAAAAGTACAACAGGTCCAGACATGTTCTTTTCAGTGGAACGTGCCAGCCAGGCTGGTTGGGCCTAAGAGTTGACTTCCTCCTGCAACATGGGGGATGGAGGAGACTGGGATGGAAACTGCTGTGAAGCAAACCAGCACAGACCCTGGTCCTCCCCAGATCTCCTGGGAAACTCAGGTTGACCTCTTGGCCACTACCCATTTATCCATTTTTCTAGTTTCAAATTAGCTAGCTCCTTTAACAGACTCAGTATAAAAGGCTAAATACATCTAGTCATCCAAGTACTTTCTCATTCTGAGTAATCTTATCCTGGGTCAGAGAGAGACGTGGTATATTTATTACTTGTTTAACTGGCATTATTAGTCCCTGTTTTCCCGTTATGGAGTTGATGGTTCCCATCTAAATTACAGACCCTTCATTACCCAACTAAAAACCAAGAAACCAATAAAGAAGTAATTCCTGGTTACTGTTACTACTCCTAATTGTCATTGGTAAGATGGAAACTCAGGTGGTGTTTATCTATTTGAAAAATATTTTTTTAATTTATAATCTCTTAAACAGCCATCCTCAGCACCAATATATCTTCTTAATATGCTCCCTTTATTGCTTTGGTGATAGATAACAACCATTAGGTGCACAGCATGACAAATGTATATTTGGGACCTTGTATAAATGATGTTGGGCTCTTTACCATGTTTTTTAGTTCTCCATCTGCCTGTGCAGCCTATTCACAGCAAGCGTGAAGAAACAGTTGGCAGTAATATTAAAGGAAATAATCAAAATAAGGAAAAAGAATGTTTCTATAAGAAGAAGTGGAAGAGAAAGAGTATGAAAGTAATTGATTGTAAGAAAAAGTCTCAGAGATTCCAAAGATCAAGGATTAAAAAAACCCAAAGGCTTAGGAGATTATTTTAACCACTACAAAAAAGATAATTCTAAGGAAAACAACCTACGAGACCAATTGGAAAATAAGTGGCTGTTCCAGAAAATAGAATAAAATTGAAAACGTTGAGAACACAGAAAGGATATGATAAACAAAACTGCACTTATTTTAAGATAGTTTATAGCCAGAATTTTTGCCATTAAAAGGTATCACCATGACCCAAAATAAATAAGAAAAACAGAAACACCATATTTTTGTTGTCTGTTAAAAGAAGATACAAAACCTGGGGGTTTTCCCCATAAAAAATAAAGCTTGAGAAATCACAAAAACAAAGGTGATTCACTGAACAACTTTTTGTTACTATTTTTAGAGATACATTCTTAACTAAGCAGTAGATTATCTGACCATTTTTAGCTTGTCATTGTCAAGTCGATTTCAACTCATAGTGGCCCCATGTGGCAGAGTAGAAGTGCCCTATGGTGTTTTCTTAACTGTAATCTTTACGGAAGCTGATCGCCGGATCTTTTTCTCACAGAGCGGCTGGATGCGTTCAAAACGCCAACCTTTTGGTTAGCGGCTGAGCGCTTAACCGTTTGCACCACCAGAGCTCCTTACTTTTTTAACTTAATTTATGGGAATTGTCTACATAGTAATATTATGTCATATGATGAAAATGAATATGTCGGGACGTGTTCAAAAGGTGCTTGCGCAGTTGTGTTTATGTATATATACGGTGTGTGGGTAGGGTTGGGAAAGTGTTTAAATCTGTGTGGCATGTTTATGTATGTATGAATGTATGCTGTGTGAGTGTGTCGATTGTGTGGTACGTGTGTGATGTGTGTGTGGCTGTGCATATGAGTGTATGTGAGTGTGTGTGTGGTATGTGTGTTTGTGTGTGTGATGTGTGTAGGTTTATGTATAAGTGTGTGTGAGTGTATTGTGACTGTGTGTATGTGTGTGGTATGTGTGTTTTTATACGTGTGAATCTGTGAGTGTGAGAGTGCATGTGAGTGTGTGCGTATGTGCAGACACACAGTAGTGCAGATGAGTGTGTGTGTATGTGTGCATGTGGGCACACATACGCATATGAGGAGCCGTTGCTAACAGCAGAATGCTTCTATTAAACCAAAGGGGCAAGGCATTTCCATAGCTAAGAAGGGGACAAAGTAGAGAAATCTAAGGGCTAATTAGCATAGCAACTTGCCTCTTATTCGATCACTTAGACCAGAGCCACATGCAGTGCCGAAGTCATTTCCTAAATAGTCCCCTGGAGGCTTGGACCTTCCTCCCTGACCTAACAGAGCCTGTCTTGTCTTTCACTGCTCTATCTGGTTAGCTAAAGAAGGCAAAAAGAATTTCAATAACATGCCCTATTAGTTCCTTACCGGATCTTTCTCATTTCTAGGCCCACTGCTACTCCTGCAAGGAATGGCACCAACTTGTTCACCCAGGCCTATGACTTCTTTCAAGCCCTAATTTAAAACACTTTCTTCAAGAAACCTTCCCTACCTAACCTCCTCCCACACTGATCTTTCCCTCGGCTCTTAAGAATAACGCTTTGCCGTCGAGTCGATTCCAACTCATAGTGACCCTAGAGGACAGAGTAGAACTGCCCCGCAGAGTTTCCAAGGAACGCCTAGTGGATTCAAACTGCCGACCTTTTGGTTAGCAGCCATAGCACTTAACCACTACGCCACCAGGGTTTCCTCTTAAGAATAGTACTCTTTAATTTTGAATTACATACTCTAGCTGTTTTTTATATGGACAACTAGAAGTCCCTTCCAGCTCTAAAATTCTATAATTCAGTGCTGCTACCTTCCCATTTAGAGTGTAAAATTGCCAAAGAAGGAGGACTATCTTCTCTTTCTTTTATACTCTTCATACACTACTATTGAGCAAAATAGTTGCTTAAAAGGTTTTTGGTAAAGTGAGTGTTCATTGTAATACTCTCGCAACTTGGTAAGTTTAATTTTTTTATAATAAAAAGTTGGGAAAATAATCTTTAGTGAAAACAAAAGTAAAGGAACTGATATCTTTACACCCCTACTATGTGCCAAATGCTTATTTAATCTGTCCAATATATAACCCTTTTATATAGGTGCTTTGGTCTCCCTTGTCTAGATGAGAAATTTGAGTCTCAAAATCATTGCCCAAGATCACCTAGCTGGAAAGTGGCAGATTCTAGATAAGAATCTCATCCTTTTTAATTCCAAAACTCAAGCCCTTTCCATTAGACCATGCAGCCTAAATGCCACTTCTCACTGGTATATAGTTAGTGATCAGTAAATGTTTATTGAATTGGTAACTTTGGTGAAGGGCAAGACAGTACACAAGACAGTCAGCACAACCTGACTAAGGCAAGGTCATGGAAGCTTCATGGACACATCCAAACTCTCTGAGAGATGGAATTACTGGGTTGAGGGCTGGGGACCATGACCTCAGAGGACATCTAGCTCAATTGGCATAACAAAATTTATAAAGAAAATGTTCTACATCCTACCTTAGTGAGTAGCATCCGGAGTCTTAAAAGCTTGTGAGCAGCCATCTAAGATACTCTACTGGTCCCACCCTGTCTGGAGCAAGGGAAAATGAAGAAAACCAAAGTCACGAGGAAAAGATTAGTCCAAAGGGCTAACGGACCACAATTATCACACCCTTCACCAAACTGAGTCCAGTACAACTAGACGGTGCCTGGCTACCACCACTGGCTGCTCTGACGGGAATCACAATAGAGGACGTTGGACAGAGCTGGAGAAAAATGTAGAACAAAATTCTAACTCACAAAAAAAGAGCAGACTTACTGGCCTGACAGAAACTGGAGAAACCCCAAAAGTATGGTCTCCAGACACCCTTTTAACTCAGTACTGAAGTCACTCCTCAGGCTCACCCTTTAGACAAAGATTAGATAGGCCCATAAAACAAAACAAGAATAAATGGGCACACCAGCCCAGGGGCAAGGACAAGAAGGCAGGAGATGACAGGAAAGCTGGCAATGGGGAACCCGCATTCTATAAGGGGAGAGTATTGACATGTTGTTCGCTTGGCAACCAGTATCACAAAACAATATGTGTATTAATTGTTTAATGAGAAACTAATTTGCTTTGTAAGCCTTTATCTAAAAGCACAATAAAAAAATTAATTAAAAAGAAAGTGCAATGCAATAAACGCTTATTGAATTGAATTAATTGTACAAAGAGATGAGGTCACATGGCTGTCTACTCAGGGTGATTGTAATAATTATAGTTAATTTTTTATTGAAAATGTACAGTGTGGCTGGCACTGTGCCAAACAAGCCCTTTATATACATCTCAATTGTCACAGCATTCCTTTGATGTGGCTACTATCATGATCCTTATCTTAAAGATGAAGAAAAGTGAAACCCAGTTTAAGTAATTTGTTCAAGGTCTTTTCTTTTCTTCAGTCTATTTTCTCTCTGTTGTTCATATTGGGTAAATTCTATTGCTCTGTCCTCAAGTTCATCATCCTCTGCCATCTCCACTCTATCATGGAGCCCACCCAGTGAATCTTTACTTGCGTTATTGTATTTTTCAGCTCTATAATTTCCATTTGGTTCCTTTCTATAAATAAGGCATTTTCATAACCTAGAAGAGGACAGAGCAGAGAAACCTGTCTTACTTTTAGATTTTTCTAAGTTTTCTAATTTTTCATTTGTTTCAAGAGACTTCCTAATTGCTTATTGAAGCCTTTTTATCATGGCTGCTTTAAAATTGTTGCCCGATAATCTCAACATCTGATTTATATCTGTATTGGCATCTATTCGTTGTCATTTCTCATTCAAGGTGTGATTTTCCTGGTTCTTGGTCATTGATTTTCTATTGTATCCTGGGCATTTTGGATATTTTATTATGAGACTCTGCATCCTATTTAATCTTCGTTTTTTAGCAGGCAGGCTTCCTGTTGAGACATAGCACAACGGTCGATAGGTACATATGGTCAGGTGCCCACCAGGCCCCATTGACACCTTCTGGGCAAAACTGGGGTACTAATCCACACTCGAGTGGGCCCCCCACTGCCACCAGGGAAAAGAAGAAGGGAAACAGAGTGCCTACTAACCAGGCCTCCCATCGCTTCTTTCTGCATTGTTGCTGCAGGATGGGGGTGAAAGTTCAGCTCTCCTCTCGGCCACACTGACACCAGGGATGGGAAAAAGAGGGGTGCTGCCTAGCTCTGACATGCACTGGCTCCTTAAGTTTCATTGCTGCTGAGTGAGGGTAGAGTCTCAGGAAGCCAATGGACCCACTGGAACTGCCCTAGCAGGGGAAATGCACTACCTGGTTCCACTGGGCAGGGGGTAGAACATTAGCTGCTCACTTGGTCCTATAAGCACCACCCAGCAAGGGAATCAGAGCACTGCTTCTGGCAGGTGTAGGATAAAAGATTAGCTTCCCACTCAGCTCTGCTGACACCACCCTCCTGGGTTATTGAATATGCTGCCTAGCAAAATAAGTGGGTGTGGGGTGTTTTCTTAGTGATGTTTGGCATAGAGTAAGGTGCTTCCCAGTCTTTTGTCTAGGGGAACAGACTTTTCTTGAAGCTTTTCATATTTGCGCCTGTGGGTGGTTCTGATTAGGAGGCTTCAGAAGTGCGCTGTCTGGGGTACATAGGAAGCAATCAGGAAACCCGAGAACTCTCCACCATGTTGCTCCTCAAGTCCAAAGGTCCTAGGCAACCTCCCTTCCTCTTTCACCTTTCAGAGACTTTCTGTGCTTGTCTGTTGTACTAGGACCAAGGATTTTAAATTTTAAAGAAAATGACCTAGAAGAAATGAGACTACTCTATCTTAGTGGAATCAGAACTATCCAAGGCCTTTTAAACTCATAAGTGGTGACGCCAGGACCTGAATCTAGCAAGTCTAGTCACACAATCTCTGACTTTAACCATCATGCTAGCACTAGTTGTACATGTATACAGTAATATAAGTTAAGATATTATAGATACATATTATATATCTTGAGAAAAATAGCTTGGATGTATAGCTGACTGTTGACATCAGAGCAAATTCACCAATTTGCACATTAACCATAATTAACACCCACTTCCCTAGCCAGCCTACAGGTATGGAAGGAAAGAAGCTATTGCCCTCTTGGAGCTACTCTGGTTGAGGAGCAGGAAATCCATTGGCTTTTCCTGAAAAGACACCCCAGGGTATGATTCCTCTCCTCTACTGTGGGGAGAAAAGGTTGCTGGAGACGGTCACTGCTTGTTGGGGTGACTGGCAAGCTGATCCTAGGTCCCGTTGCCCCATTACCACAGTTACTACAAATGCTCAATCACCTGAACTACAACAGCAACACCCAACAGCATGGAAGAAGTTAAAAACAATTAAAATAAAAATGCATATACTTCTTAGAAAGTCTGTATAGATGTAATAAGCTATGCAAAAAGGAAACCAAGAGACTGATGAATATGGGATTCAGGATGATGCTACCTCTTTCTGGTGGGTAAACATCAGGACAAGTTGGTGGGGAGGGAGGCAGAGAACAGGTTAGGTTTAATAACTAGCAGGATCCCAGGTTTTGTTTTGAGTAGTAGATTCACAGGTAACTATTACATTATTTAAAATAATCATATAAACAACTAATTAATTAAATGAAAGCAATGGGGAAAACTAGATTACCAAGAGTTGACCATAATCTAATTTTAGCTAAGATACAAAGCTTTTTACTATTTTCCTCTCTTCTCTCATTACTCCAATTAATGAAGAATTGACCACAATTCACAAAGGACTATATAGTGTTGCCGTAAAATTATTTTGATTTATAACTGCCCAAGCTGAAAACTAGCAGACCAGGAATCATTTAGGCAGTCTACCTGAGGAACTTTACAAAAATAGACATTCCCAGCCCTAACCCCAGAGATTCTAATTTAATTACTGGGGTGAGGTCTAGTAATCTGTATTTTATTCTGAATGCCAAAGCAGCCTCCTAGAAAGCCATCTGCCTTTACTTCTTGGTAATTTAGTACATCTTATATATTGTTACTATACTTAAAAAAAATCCATTGCCATCGAGTCGATTCTGACTCATAGCGACCCTATAGGACAGAGAAGAACTGACCCATAGGGTTTCCAAGGAATGCCTGGTAGATTCGAACTGCCAGCCTTTTGGTTAGCAGCCGTAGCTCTTAACCACTACACCATCAGGGTTTCCGTCGCTACACTTACGCTCTAAAAATACTGATTATCGTACTATTCTGCTCTTCAAAATTCTTTAATGCTCCACTCGTGCTTACTACCTCAAATCTAAATCCCCTGCCAATCTTTTAATGTCCTCTGCAATCTGGTGCCACCTTAATTACCCACATCGATCTTCCACATCCTCCATTACCGGTTGACATAGAGCTGATTCCGACTCATGCCATGTGTGTCAGAGTATAACCATGTTCCATGAGGTTTTCAAATGTTGATTTTTGAAAAGTAGATCACCAGACCTTTCTTGCGAAGTGCCTCTGGGTGGACTCAAACCTCCAACCTTTCAATTAGCAGCCAAGGGCCTTAACCATTTGCACTATCTGGGACTCCACATCTTCCATGTTGTTGTTGTTGTTAGGTGCTATCAAATTGGTACAGATACATAGCGATTCAATGTAGAAAACAGCAAAATGCTGCCAGGTTCTGCGCCATCCTCACAGTCCTTGCTATGTTTGATCCCATTTTTGCAGCCACTGTACCCAGCCATCTCATTGAGGGTCTTTCTGTTTTTTGCTAACCCTCTACATTACCATGCATAATGTCCTTCTCCAGGGACTGGTCCCTCTTGATAACATATCAAAAGAATTCTTGCCATCCTTGCTTCTAAAGAGCATTCTGGCTGTACTTCTTCCAAGACAGATGTGTTCATTATTCTGGCAGTCCATGGCATATTCGATATTCTTCGCCAACAATAATTCAAAGGCATCAATTCTTCTTCAGTCTTCCTTATTCATTGTCCAGCTTTCACATGCATATGAGGCGATTGAAAATACCATGGCTTGGATCAGCCATGCCTTAGTCTTTAAAGTGACGTCTTTGCATTTTAACACTTTAAAGAGATCTTTTGCAGAAGATTTGCCCAATGCAGTATGTTGTTTGATTTCTTGATTGCTGCTTCCCTGGGTATTGATTGTGGGTGGATTCAAGTAAAATGAAATCCTTGACAACTTCAAACTTTATTTGTCATGATGTTCCTTACTGGTCTGGTTGTGAGAATTTTTGTTTTCTTTATGCTGAGGTATAATCTGTATTGAAGGCGGTAGTCTTTGTTCTTTATCAGTAAGTGCTTCAAGTTCTCTTCGCTTTCAGCAAGCAAGGTTGTGTCATCTGCATGTTGCAGGTTGTTAATGAGTCGTCCTCCAATCCTGATGCCATGTTCTTTTTCACATAGTCCAGCTTCTCAGATTATTTGCTCAGCATACAGGTTGAATAAATATGATGAAAGGATACAACCATGATGCACACTTTTCCTGATTTTAAACCATTCTGTATCCCCTTGATCTGTTTGAATGACTGCCTCTTGGTCTATATACAGGTTCTTCATGAGCATAATTAAGTGTTCTGGAATTCCCATTCTTCACAATATTGTCCATAATTTGTTATGATCCACATAGTCGAATGCCTTTGCATAGTCAATAAAACACAAGTGAACATCTTTCTGGTATTCTCTGCTTTCAGTCAAGATCCATCTGACATCAACAATATCTCTCATTCCATGTCCTTTTCTGAATCTAGCTTGAATTTCTAGCAGTTCCCTGTCAATGTACTGCTGCAATTGTTTTTGAATTATCTTCAGAAAAATTTTACTTGCATGTGATATTAATGATATTGTTCCATACTTTCCACATTCCGTTGGATCACCTTTCTTTGCAGTGGGCACAAACATGGATCTCATCTGGTCAGTCGGCCAGGTAGCTGTCTTCCAAATTTCTTGGCATAGACAAGTGAGCACCTCCCATGCTGCATCCGTTTGTTGAAGCATCTCAGTTGGCATTCCATCAATTCCTGGAGCCTTGTTTTTTGCCAGTGCCTTCATACTGCTTGGGCTTCTTCCTTCAGTACCATCGGTTCTTGATCATATGCTACCTCCTGAAATGGTTGAATGTCAACCAATTCTTTTTGGTACAGTGACTGAGTATTCCTTCCATCTTCTTTTGATGCTTCCTGCATTGTTCAATATTTTGTCCATAGAATTCTTCAATATTGCTACTCGAGGTTTGAATTTTTTCTTCAGTTCTTTCAGTTTGAGGAATGCCAAGCAAGTTCTTCCCTTTTGGTTTTCTAACTCCAGGTCTTTGCACATTTCCTTATAACATTTTACTGTGTCTTCTTGGGCCACCCTTGGAAATCTTCTGCTCATCTATTTTCCTTCATCATTTCTTCTGTTTGTTTCAGCTACTCTATGTTTAAGAGCAATTTTCAGAGTCTCTTCTGACATCCATTTTGGTCTTTTCTTTCTTTCCTGTCTTTTTAATGACTTCTTGCTTTCTTCTTGTATGATATTCTTGATGCCATCCTACCACTCGTCTGGTCTTTGGTCATTAGTGTTCAAGGTATCAAATACATTCTTGAGATGGTCTCTAAATTTAGGTAGAATATATTCAAGGTTGTACTTTGGCTCTTGTGGACTTGTTTTAATATTCTTCAGCTTCAACTTGAACCTTCATATGAGCAATTGACGGTTTGTTCTGCAGTCAGCCCCTGGACTTGTTCTGACTGATGATTTTGAGCTTTTCCATTGTCTTTTCCCACAGATGTTGTTGATTCCTGTGTGTTCCATCCATTGAGGTCCACGTACATAGTCGTCATTTATATTGTTGAAAAAAGGTATTTGCAATGAATAAGTCGTTGTTCTTGCAAAATTCTATCCTGTGATCTCCAGCATCATTTCTATCACTTAGGTCATATTTTCCACCTACTAATGCTTCTTCTTTGTTTACAACTTTCACATTCCAATCACCAGTAATTATCAATGCATCTTGATTGCATGTTTGATCAATTTCAGACTGCAGACAGTGGTAAAAATCTTTATCTTTGGCAATTATAGTTGGTGCATAAATTTGAATAATAGCAGTATTAACTGATCTTCCTTGTAGGAGTGTGGATATTATCCTATCACTGATGGCATTATACTTCAGGGTAGATCCTGAAATGCTCTTTGTGACAATGAATGCAATGCCATTCCTCTTCAATTTGTCATTCCTGGCATAGTAGACCATATGATTCTCCCATTCAAAATGGCCATACCAGTCCATTTCAAACTAATACCTACGATATCAGTCTTCAAGCACTCCATTTCATTTTTGACAACTTCCAATTTTTCTTGATTCCTATTTTGAACATTCCACTTCCGATTACTAATGGATGTTTGCATCTGTTTCTTGTCATTTTGAGTCATGCCACATCAGCCAATGAAGGTCCAGAAAACTTTACTCCATCCATGTCATTAAGGTCAGCTCTACTTTGAGGAGGCAGCCTTTTCCCAGTCATATTTTGAGTGCCTTCCAACCTGAGGAGCTCATCCTCCAGCACTGTATCAGACAATGTTCCACTGCTATCCATAAGGTTTTCACTTGTCATTTTTTTTTTTGGAAGTAGCCTGCCAGGTCCTTCCTAGTCTGCCTTAGTCTGAAAGCTCTGCTGAAACCTGTCTACCATGGGTGACCCTGCTGGAATTTGAAATACCAGTAGTATAGCTTTCAACATCACAGCAACAAGCAAGCCACCAGAGTACAATAAACTGACAGAAGGGTGATGGACATCCTCCATAGGCAAATCTAAATACAATCAGGCTAGTTTACCCCCACCAACAAATGCAGAGTTTCTGAGCCTGTCTGGCCAGTTTTCTCTGCAGCCCTCCTCAGGAAAGCCCTCTTCTATTTCCTTCATCTCTCCGATTCCATCCCATCCTTTCAGGCTAGATTCAAATCTTTCCTTCCCATATGTTATGAATTGAATTGTGTCCCCAAAAAATACATTTGGAAGTCCCAATCCTGTACATGTAAATATGACCCTGTTTAGAAATAGAGGTTTTCTTTTGTTATGTTAATGAAGTTATGCCAGAGTAGTATGGGTTCTAAACCTAATCACTTCTGAGTGGTGTCTTATAAAAAAAAGCAGAATAGACACAGACACACATAGAGGGAAGACAGATAGTGTGTGAGGACCTACCAAGAATGTCCAGCAGACATCAGAAACTAGGAAAGAAGCTCACAGACAGAATTGACACAGCTGAGACCCTGATTTGGACTTTTAGCCTCCAGAACGGTGAGAAAATAAATTCCTGTTTTTTAAAGCCACCAACTTGTAGCATTTTTTGTTGTGACACTACTAGGCAACTAAGACCCTATGTAAGTTATTTCTGACTTAAACTTCTTTATGAATTCTTATTAAGTGATTGATATATTTCTTTACTTCTCTGTTTGCAGATAACACACTTCCACATGACTGAAAATTATTATTTTCTTCCTTCTCATCCACTTATGATTTGGATTATGTTAGAATCTGTGAATTCTTATTATACTATCAACTTGGAGCTCCTTTCTTGAAACTGTTCTTCTATCTTTGTCCCAAGGCTCCTGCCTGAATGACCATGTTAGTATAGCATGACTCCCCACCACTGACCCCACTCAATTGGTCAGGGGTAGCTATCTAATCCAAATTAGGCCAATGAGTTCCTTCCCCAGGACTTCTAGACTCAGTGCCCAGAAATTTGAGGTAGTAAAATAAAAAGTTTAGATGTTGATAACTGTCATATTTCTTGCTATGTGGTAAAAACAGGTGAAGATGGATAAGATTTGAACAAAGAGAAGAAACAGTTGAATAGAAACAAGCAGAATCAAGCACTGGAGAGAAAGTCCTGGTGGTGTTTGAGTTCCCACGTCTAAGTCCTGGCTGAATTCCTGTCCTTGGGTTTAGTGACACCTCACAGTATCTCTGTAATAAGTACCTCTTTTGGATTTAGCTAGAATAAATGTGATTTCTTTTACTTTAATCAAAAGAATGTTCTTCATGTCTTTTTCTCCATAGGGTTGACTCATCATACATGTCCATCATTCTCCACCTTCCTGAGTCCTCTCTTAGCCTGCCAGACACAGAAGAAATACTAAAAAAGTGATGACTACTATTAACTAGTTCAGCAAGCGTTTACTGAGTGTCCTGTGATGCTGGTACTGGGGATATCAGACCCCCCAAGAGGAAAGCAACAGTAGACCACAATTACTCTTCACATACCTTCAAGGAAGAGAGGTTGATAGTTTACACTTGGTGCAGCCCAACTCCATTTTCTGCAGAATCTCCTTTTTCTTCTGTATGAATTTTCCCAACATCCCTGGAACCACACCCCTTGGTCTCAGGAGTAACTTTTATTAATTAAAAGAGGTTATATATTAATGCATTCCCTCAGGTTTTGCAAAATGGAAAGAGGACTAAACCCTTTTCTTAGGGAATTTATATTTTTAAATTTCAAAGAATAAATCATCTCCTTAATATCCGACTCCCCAAGAACAAACTACTCACATATCAGATCACTCAATGCTTTGACTATTTTTATATCATATCTGTACATTTATATAGCACACATCCTTAAATTACGGATTTTATGGAGCCATGAGAATTCTAAAAATGTGTTTAGTATCTAAAATAAATTAATTATCTGCTCTGTGACCAATACAAGGATTTTTGCATTGCTACCAACTTCAGTCCCATAAAATTCACCTGGGTTTCACAGATAACATTGTAGCTGGTGTCCCAAGCGACACTGTGCCCGTAAAGAAATGTCCCTGGTTACTTTGCATTGAATCTACAAAGTGGACACATTTTTGCCTGCCAAGCATTCAAGCCTTTAAAAGGCTCCCCCTGTGTCATAGCTATGAATTCTGTTGTAATGGTGGTATTTCACCACAGAAAATAAACAGTTGTGGTAAATGATTACTAAGAGGATACTGGAAAAACTAGAACAATAAAAAGTCAGAAACCAGCCTTTTGGACACTCCCAGAGGCCCTCTCTGCAGACCAATTAAAGAACACATTCAGATTTTGGCAGTCCTTCTTGTTTTCAGAACCACAGGTCCAATTACCGGGCTCCAAACAGCTACATTCTGTAGCTAAAATAATTTACAGCCAATGTTTTCACTGCACAGTACGTGTTCCTCTTTGTTAAACAAAAGTTCACAGAGAAGAACTGCAACTGAGGAGGGAAAAAAGGGGAGCATGCATCCAAAACGATCTAACTCACAAAGCCAAATGCAAATTAATGAAAAAGCAGCAGTCTTTGGACTTCAGGCCCTATTCTTCTGGATTCGACGTCAAATGTGTATTTAGAGACACCCTGAAATATCACCAATTGAGAATTTATTTTTATGCCTTTGTTACAAGTTTTGCTATAGGGTTGTTGAACAATAAACCTAGGTCAGTTACTAAGGGACAAAAAACTACCAGTAAATCTATTTTGCTTTATTAATGACTAAGTCAGATGGAGGGAGCCTGGGTGGCACAAGCAGATTGCGATAGGCTGCTAATGGAAAGGTTGGCAGTTCAAGCCTACCCAATGGCTCTGCAGAAGAAAAGGCCTGGCTGTCTGCTTCCGTAAAGATCATAGCCTAGAAAACCCTACAGAGCAGTTCTACTCTGTAACACATGAGGTCACCAGGAGTCCAGGGCCGACTCTATAGCAGCTAACAACAACAAGTCAGATTGACTGTCAGAGATCCTTTCCATTGTTTTGTGCTCAACCATGAACAATATTTGGAGTGAAGGGCTGGAAGTATATCTTAAAGTGCCTCAAACCTTGTTTCAGGCCATCTGGTGAGGGGGATGTTTCACTCCCTCTAACAGATTAGGCCTATCAGGTTAATAATAAAAGAGGCATCCATCTACCCAACATGATGGCCTGGAGTACAAAACCTTTATTTCCTGACTTGTGTCTTTTCACTTGTTTGGTTCAGAGTTCCACCTGTGGAGTTAAGAAATTACACATGTGCGAAGTGATGGATCGCTTTTGTGTGGACTTTCTCGCCATGGTCTTGTAACTCCCACCCAAGTGATTGGGCAGGACTGTGCAAATAGGGTAATTGTAGCCCACCAAGGAGATTGGTCACATGGGGTCGCTATGAGTAAAAAATTGACTCATCGGCACCCAACAACAACAATTATAAGTGCCAAGTTCATTTCCCAAACGTATTTGTTCTGTGCACTCATCCTGTGTCACCAATGTCCCACAGGACCCTCTTAGAACTATGCCATGTCCTGTACCTGAAAGAACCTGCTCAGGAAAAGATCTGAAGAGTACCTGACGCCTCCTAGTTGCTCACTAACAGTGACGAAAGAATCACCACTAAAAACCTTGGGAAACAGGAAAAGTGTCGCTGGGCTGTTTAGAGAAAGTGCGTATCCTTAGAGAGCAGGCTAAGGAGCCTTGGGCCTTTTTAGAGTCTTTTAGAATTTAAACCAAGTACAAGTTTCTTCCCGTAAGCCTTGTGTTGAGGCCTTTACCAATGAACAGCTGGAGAGTATTAAAAGCTGTGTGAATATTTTCTTTCCTGCTGGAACAAAGGACGGTAAAATACACTGCCAAAGGAGGTTACATTACTTATGAAGTGAGCTGCATTATGAACAGTTTGGTCTGCCGCAAGATTGATGTCTAGAGGCCAAAAATGAAGTGTTACTATGGTATGAATTTCCAAATTTCCATAATGACATTGTTAGCTTGTTCTGCTTTACAATACTTTCCTCTGTGTTCCTTACTTTCATAGTCAATATTTGATTGGGAGCCTAACTCTGGGAAGAATCAAACTCTGGGAAGCAAGAGAAAATCAGGTAAAGAGCATTATATCCCATAGGTCACATATATTTTAGGGAAGCCAAGAGGAGAAACAGTCATCAGAATACAAACAGATGTGAATTTGATATGGTTATATCATTCCTTCCAATACAAAGAGCACTTCCAAATTCACATTTTCTTAAATTCAGTTGCACTGAATTCTTTCAAATAAGTGAAACGTCAATAGCACTTGCCCACACAGGGCTTTTGAAAATTCATTTGCATTTGAAAGATGCACATTGTAATTTAGTATAATAAAGTCCACGTAACCAAGAAGGAGAAATTATACTAACAGCCCAAAGCCAGTCCAAGTCTACTGCTGCTTCTAATGCCAGCATATGCTTCTTTGAATCTACATGTCTCATCAGAGATGTTTTTCTGTAAAATAAGTGCTACCCTTACTAGCCTAGTCACATTTACCTGGCATCAAACGAATCAAATGTAGACAAAACATTTGATCATTTCCATTGAATATACCCAAGAAATCCTCACAATTAGACCAATAAGCAACATTATGATAAACAGAGAAAAGATTGAAGTTGTAAAGGATTTCATTTTGCTTGGATCCACAATCAATGCCCGTGGAAGCAGCAGTCAAGAAAGCAAACAACGTACTACATTGGGCAAATCTGCTTCAAAAGACCTCTTTCAAACATTAAAAAGCAAAGATGTCACTTTGAGGACTAAGATATGCCTGACCTAAGCCATAGTATTTTTAATCACCTCATACACATGTGAAAGCTGGACAATGAATAAGGAAGATCAAAGAAGAATTGATGCATTTTAGTTATGGTGATGGCAAAGAATATTGAAAATACCATACACTGCCAGAAGAATGAACAAATCTGTCTTGGAAGAAATACAGCCAGAATGCTCCTTAGAAGCAAGGATGGCAAGACTTCGTCTCACAATTTTGGACATGTTATCAGGAGGGACCAGTCCCTGGAGAAGGACATCATGCTGGAGGGTCAGCGAAAGAGAGGAAGATGCTCAATGAGATGGATTGACACAGTGACTGCAACAATGGGCTCAAACATAGCAACGATTGTGAGAATGGCACAGGACCAGGCAGTGTTTCATTCTGTTGTACATAGGGTCGCTATGAGTCAGAACCAACTCAATGGCACCTAACAACAACAATAACACATTCCCAAGATTGCACATGAGCAATGGATATTTCTATCTGAGTCCTCTTTGGTCCAATAGACACGACATTATAGGGCCACAATAAAAGTGAACCCCTCTAATATGTGTTCAGGTTCTGATGTGGAATTAGCATAGTAACAAATCTGTATTATGAAAAATCATATCTTGTCTTAAAAAAATATAATTTGACAAACAGACCTCAAGCAATTGTAAACATACCGCATTTCCAAATACAAAAAGGATAACAGTGCAATGAAATGTGCCCAGTCATTCCTCAGAATGGCTAACTCATGTAGTTTCTAAGACTGAATATTACAACTTGTAGAGAAGGAGGAATAAACTCTCATAATCTGAAGAGAACATGAAGTGGGACTAGCCTCTCTTCTCACTGGGTCTGTGCTATCTATCACTATAACATGGCACCGCCCCCTTGAAGCTGAGCTTAAATTTTTCAAAACATTTTCATAAAATCATAGACTCTTAGACTTCACAGCACCTTAGAAGTCAGCCAGAATGTTTCTTAGAAGCTAGGATGGTAAGACTTCATCTCATGTACTTTGGACATGTTATCAGTAAGGACCAGTCCCTGGAGAAGGACATCATGCTTGGTAGACGGTCAGAGAAAGAAAGACCTTCAACGAGATGGACTGACATAACAGCTGGAACAATGGGCTCAAGCATAGCAATGATTGTGAGAATGGTGCAGGACTAGGCAGTGTTTCATTCTATCGTACACAGGGTCACTATGAGTCAGAACCAACTCGATGGCACCTAACAACAACAATACCCCCACTCAGCCTCCTCCAATCAGGAATTACTTCTTAACTTCTGGGCGTTAAGCCTCTCTCAAGTGGGGAGTCAGCAAAGAGCCCTTCTAGGTAGTTGCATCCCATGTGTATTTCTACTTTTAGAAAGTCTTTTCATAAAGAACACCAGAATTTACTGCTACAAAGTTCCTCTATGTTCTCAGGAGCAACACAGACTACATCTAGTTCCTCTTACAGAAGGCTGAAAGGCACTCTAGTCCACACTTGAAAAGATCTGCTCTCCCAAGAGCCAAACATCCCCCATTCGCTCAACCAATCCTCACTCATGTAATAGAGACTCAAACATCTTTACCTCCCTCCCTCCTCCTTCACAACCTCTTCTTCCTCTATCCACTCTTCCATGTTGTGTTCCTCCGTTTACTTCCTTCCTGCTCTTCTCTTCTCAAACCACACACTCTCATTTGTCATACAGATGGAGGATTACCATTACTGAATCCCCAACACCAATTTCTCTTTCAAGCTCAACTCTTAACTAGACCATGTGCATGTATCAAAGTCATTTCAATCTCTAAATGTCGAAGTAGCGTCTTTCCTTTCACAATTCATATGATTTGCCATCATCCATGGCAGACATTTTAGAGTCAGAATAAATCCTTTTCCTTCTCAATATACTTTTTTTTTTTTATTAAATATTTTATTGTACTTCAGGTGAAGGCTTACAGAACAAACAGTTTCTCATGTAACAGTAGTACACATGCTGTTTTATGACTTTGGTTAACAACCCCACAACATTTTAACCCTCTGAATTCTCAGCTTTTTTTTTTTTTTTTTTTTTTTTGTGAAAATACACATAGCCAAAGATACACCATTTCAAAACTTTTTATTTACACATTTAAGTGACACTGACTATGCTCTTCCAATTGTGCTGCCATTCTCGCCCAAGATGAAGGCTTACAGGACAAAATAGCCTCCCATTTAACAGTTACTACAAATGTTGCCCTGTAACAGTGGTTAACAATCTCACAACACATCAACAGTATCCTTACTCAACTTGTGTTCCTTATCATCAGCTTCCTACTCCCCCTCTGCCTTCTGGCCCTTGTCACTGGACTCCTGTACCTCGTTAGTCTCATTTAGTTTTACTGGGCTGTCCACTCCCAGGCTGAACAGTGAACCTCGAAGGTAACTTCACCTCTGAGCTGAAAGGGTGTCTGGGGTCAATATATTTTTCCAATAACTCTATCTCCTAGATCACTCTTGCATCTGTTCTCTCTTCCCCATCCCCAGGGGCAGATTATCCAACAGGCAAGGTAAGCATGATGCTCACCTTGCTTATCAGATCATCTGTAGTAAACAATTTCTCATTTTTTCACCACACCAAAGACTCTGCTTCTAGGTATGACTGGCATCTGTCTCACTCCCAACCCTACAGCACCTTCCTACAGAATCAAAGCTTCCTTTCAAATTTACAATCCCTGACAGGGGCAGATGACCTACTAAGCAAGGTAAGCATGGACTTACTTGTGTTTACTTACTAATCTATTGGATAATCTGCCCCTGCCCATCCCCCTCATATTGCCCCAATTCAGGCCATCGCTATTTCTTCCAGGGGCTGTTGGAACCATCTCCATTTGGTCTTTCTGCCTCCAGTCTTACCCCATCACTCTCACCACGGCCAGAGGGATCTTCCCAAAACATGAGCATGTTCATGTCATGTCCATTTCAATCACGCTAAAAGAAACTGAATCTAACTAAACCCTCTTTCATATATGTAAAAGGTGTCATTATTGACCATATTATGCAAACAATGTGCAAATCAACTGTACTCTTTTTTAGAAGAGGTTTGAGTTAAATAAAGAAGCAATTGTCAGAAAGTAAGAACTGCAGCTTGACAAAACATTTCCACACAGCTCATCAATTCTAAGATGTTAGTTGACAATAAACATATGGAGGAAACTACAGTATAAGACAACGCTCTATAAGTCAGAAAGATTTAAGAGCTCCATAAAAATACCTGTGTATTTAAAACATTTTCCAGACCTTCATACCTGGGAAAAATCAAAGGACATGTTCTTACATGCTTTTCAGTTTTTAAGAAAGAAGTTAATCTTCCATTTCCCCCACCATGAATAACTAACTCCTCAGTACTTTTACAGGTGTCTACCCACACAGATGGGTAACAGTTTCCTACTAGCTGAAAGGCTGGCAGTTCAAACCCATCCAGAGGCACCTTGGAATAAAGGCCTGGTAATCTACTTCTGAAAGGCCACAGCTTTGAAAACCCTATGGAGCAGTTCCACTCTGCACGCATGGGGTCGTCATGAGTTGGAATCAACTCTACAGCCACTGGTTACCTACACAACTGAGAGGGAGTTTCTGACAGAGCTCTCTAGGAAGAATAAATGCACAGGAGAGAAAAGTTTCAAGGCATTGTGATTCAGTAATGGAAACAGCTTTGTAAAAAAATTTTCATGAGGCAGATTAACTTCTAAATCACATGAATTGAATTGTTTCTATCACAGACAGCATCACAAGAGAGATGGAAATGGATTCCATTTGTCTTCAGTCACTTTTATGAAACAAACCAGAGTGATTTAATTTTATATTCTTTGGCCCCAAAATAAGGCTCTCTTTCTCGGCTTTCAGAATTTTCAATAACTACACACTAAGAGACTCAAACTTCAGGGTTTCTTAACAAGTTCCCAAACCAAGCATTTCATATTTGTTAATTTGTCTAAATTTATTTAGGAAAAAAAAATGTTAAGGTTGATGATAGAATAAACCTATCCACATTCTAGATCAGCAGGATATCTTAAATTTCCAACTTCACTTTAGTTATTTTTGGCAAAACCCATAGTACATTCTCATTTATAGTGGGGAAAAATTGAAAGAAAAGTTCTTTTTTTTTAATTTTTATTTAACATTGAAGGATAATAAACTCTGAAAAAAACAAAATACTAAATCTTCAACAACAAATGATTCCAGTTAGATCCCAGGCCTGAAGTCTGACTTCTCTTATCTCAAAAGAACTAACATATACTCTAGAGACACAAAATGGTTTTCTTGCATGTTTAGAAATGTTTACGTAAGTGTAAAGCAATGAGTTTTCTTCCTCTGTTCTTTCAAAAACAGAATGTTTGGCTCAGGTTTGTATTTTTCATTGTCCTCTCACGCTTTGGTATCTTATCCAGATAGTGGTGCAAATCTGCAAAGCCACAGTTAGGTGTCTGCCAGGACCCCTGAATAAGTTGTGGTGCAGGTTAAGAAAATCACGTTTTAAATTGGTCCACTAATGGGTGTTATTTTAATTGAATTTTCTTGCTGGTGTGCAAACTCAAAGCAAGGACACACGTTTTGCTGGTTAGGTTACCAGGTGTTCACCTTCACCTTATATACTTATAAGAACGTGTATGTTTACAGCCAAGTTACCGCCCTGTCTACCCAAACAAGAGGATTTATGTTAAAATTATATGGAAAAATGAGATTTGATCATCTGTTTCAAAGAACAAAAAGTAGCATCAGTGGTTTGGTTGTTCCAACTTCTGCTATAAAATGATTTTTTTAATCCTCTCCAGGAACTTAGAAGCTATTCCAGATGCAGTAATAAACTTAAAAATAATGGAAGGGGAAAGAAAAAAAAAAAAGACATTCCACACATGATGCTTGAACAACATCAATTCCCCACCTAAATACAACAAAAATGAGGACAGTAGCTCTTTAAAATGGATAAAGAAAAAAATACCACTTGTGAGTAAAAAACAAGAGCACTCTGAGATGCATTAACACAGGATTAACCTCTGAAACGCTAATAAGATAGGGGAGGAAGCGACAAGGAAACTAGGCTACATTTCTCCATGCTGAACTAAAGAGGTAATAGTGCATCACTAGCCAGGAATTTTTATATTTGTTGCATATGTGACAATCTGTATACATTTTCCATATTTTTTAATTTGTGCATGTACAATACAAACATTTTTGAAGACCTCAAAACAGCACTAATTGTAGATGTTTTTAACTTCATCATTTTAACAGGATCCATAACTGATTAAAAATTCATCTCTAATTTTTCACTCTTGGTTTAAGAGCCCTAGTACCACATATGTCAAACCAGAGCATTCTAGAGCTTTAACTTAAAATGTCAAAAGTGTAATTCTTCATTACAGCGAGAACAGAATTACAAAAATTAGACCCTTCAGTTACGAATGACATTTACCACATTAATCAAGGTTAACCTTACGTGTGGTTTCGGTCAGAGGTTGAATGAGAATAATCTCCTACCCCAAAATAATTCTAGTACAGGTCTAACATTGAGGTTTCGGGTTTCACTTTTAGCAAATGTTTCTATTACCTTGCTTCTGAATCATAGTTGCCATAATAATAGCTATATTTTATTGAGGGCTTTCTACAAACCAGAGACTGTTCAGCTTGATAACTGACAGAGAGGAATCCTCATGCATGGACGCTAAAGACCCTGTGGGTTTGAATTGTGGCTCTTGGGAAAATTACATTACCTTACTAAACTTTTGGTTTCTCAAGTGTAAAATGGGTATAATAATATCTGTCTCATAAGATTGTTATGAGAAAGATGAGAAAGATGATGACCAAAAAAGTTATTAGCCCAAGATCATACACAACTAGAAAGTGTCAGAACCAGATTCAAAGCTAGCTCGTCTAATTCCAGTACCTGATCTTTCCTCTATAACATACCACTTCAGGGGGTGACTAGAATGGCATGTAGTAGAAGGTACCAAAGAAGAGGGTACCAAGGCTAATAGTGTTTTTATTCCTGGGAGGAGACAGAGAACTTTGAGATCCCGGGACAACTCAAAAAAGACAGATCCCATGTGGCTCTCAGTTTCTTAAATTATATTGGTCACATGTTCAGCTGGACATCATGGGAACTAATAAGTTTCAAACCAACAGTGCCTGGCACACCATAGAACTAAAAAAAAAAAAAAAAAAAAAATTTACTGGGTAAATAAATGTGTCAATGAATTCTAAGAAACCCTCATATAAGGGGGGAAACAAACTCTTTCCTCCCACAGAAACAATTTACAATCCTTTGCCACTTCTAGCACTCTTCAGACACCTTAAGATCCTACATTGTATGACAGAGGTTGAGGATACATTTAGGGAAAGTTGGTAAGAGTTAGCCTGGCCCTTGATTGTAAACTCCACAAGGGCAGGAAGCCCGTCAGTTTTGTTGACCACTCTATTGTACCACTGAATTAAGACTGAATTAAGACTCAATAAGTACTCTCGAATGAAATAGAAGTAAATTACCACTGTGATCTCCATCAATAACTCAGAGATATTTGACCCCCTCCTATTTTCCCCGATCTCTCAACATCTAGCAATATTCAATCTGACGTACATCTGGATCCCACCTACATAAAGCATTCACAGGGCAAAGGCTCAAAGCCACGCAGATCAGATATATCAACTCAGGGAAAATGGCAACACTCCACATGGAAAGGATTACAGATTATTTCAAACGACTCTGTTTAATACAGAAGAATATGCAGGTTGATAGGGTGTAACACTGGGCGATACTGGCCAAGATTTAATACAGACTTTCTGTCCTTAATCATGGAATCCAGAAGCAGTCCCACAGTGGTTTTCTTTCTAAGAAATTTGCTTGAATCAACAGCACTATGATTGCACCTCTTCTCTAGGATTCTTCTTTTTTGTTCTTAAAGAACAGTGATGATTTCTAGGAGCTAGGCTTTCTCTCTAAATCTTCACCACCACCACACTCAACCCTGACACACACACACGCATTCACCCTGAGGGTCATACATCTCAGTGGTCCAGCAGTCTAGAGAATGGAACTTTCACTGGGAGAAGCCAAGTGGCTAGAGCTCTGAACCCATAGAAACTATTTTCTTTGGATGTTTCTCTTCTCACTCCCCCTACTCCACAAGACAGGTGATAAGATTGTGTTAATGCTACTTGCTACCTCCATCACAGAAAGACTCGAAATGGGTGGGGTAAGACAATTTTTCCTTATGAAGTAATGCTTTTTTATCTTCTTTAGTATGCATTTACAAAGGTTTTTCTTTCTCTCCAAACTATCTCTTTCAGTTGCTGCCTCTACAACTGTCTTTCAAGCTCATCAGGAATTCTTTCCCTCACCCTCTACTTCCTGTTCTCTTTATTTCCTTTTCTACTCAACATAGAAGGAGCCCTAGTGGTGCAATGGTTAAGAGCTCGGCTATTAACCAAAAGGTTGGCAGTTTGAACCCGCCCAGCCACGCCATGGGAAAAGACCTGATGTTCTGCTTCCATAAAGATTACAGCCAAGAAAACCCTACAGGGCAGTTCTACTGTGTCACATGAGGCCATTAAGAGTCAAAAATCAACTCCATGGCATCTAAAAACAACAATTCAATGTAGACTCCATGGCTCATTGCTTTAACCTTCTCTTGCCAATGTTCTCAAATTCCTTGCCCTGAGATCGTTCTACCATACCCACCTGGCACCCAGAACTCCAAACTTGGATCAGTCTGCCTTCCCCATGCATGAACTCAGATGCCAAATATTGATGTGTAAAACTAGCCAACTGCATAGATTTGTGCCTCTGTAAGTCATCCCGTTCTCTAACCTCAAGTAGGCAACAGTGCACAGTCACCACTCTTTACCTAACTCAACAGCAGCTGTTTCAAATCTCTTTTCTCATAAAGCTCTGATCTGCTCCTTCACTCTCCAAAATAACCCAACCAGAGACACCATGAGAGGAGATACCCCTAGGTTTCTTCCACACAACCTACTAATTTACTTTCTTCTCACCTACTATAATAGCTGGCATATTTCAGCACTTTCTATATGTCAGGTGAGGAACTCTAGTGGCACAATGGTTAAGCATTCAGCTGCTAACTGAAAGATCAGTGGTTTGAACCCACCAGCTGCTCCATAGGAGGAAGATGTGGTGGTCTACTTCTGTAAAGATTGCAGCATAGGAAACCCTATGGGGAAGTTATACTCTGTCCTATAGGGTCACTATGAGTCAGAATCAACTCAATGGCATACAACAACAATATATGTTATTGTTACACTTAGGTATGACGCTAAGTGCTTTATTTAAAATATACTTACAAAGCACTTACTATATTCCAGGGATAGGCACATGGTATTAGTCATATCTTAAGCATTTTACATATATTAATTATTTACATCATTTAATTCCCATAACACCCTTATGAGGTAGGTATCACCCCAGTTTTACAGATGAATAAACTGACACATTGAATACAAACCTAACCACATGGTCTAGACTAGCTGATCCCAGAGATTGTATTTTATTTGGCACACATGCCTCATAAAAAATTTTTAAATGTAACTTCAGGTTTGAAGAAGCTGGTATGTAAAATTAGAGTCCCTCCCTTCTCTTTCTAGAAATCAACAAAAAGCACCAGGGATTAAAGGAAACAGAGAAGCAAATTGCATTTTGGCCAAGAGTGGGATACAGCCAAAGCCAAATGAAATGAAAATGAAAAAATGCCAAAAGCATAAACAAGAAACAGCAAGAGGTCACAATGGCTGCAGATCTGATGAAAAGCCCGCAAAGTATACTTGTTCAAGGTGAAGAGTACAACCTGATGTATAAACCAACATCCCTAATTTCCAGTGGCATAAGTTCACAGGATGACAGCAGTTTCTCCGGGAATGTTCTCATCACGAGGAGGAGGAACTAAATGAGCAATCACACAAATGGCCATATCTGTCTTTCCCTATAATAGGAGGCAGGGAGAAAAGAGACCTCGAATTATGAAGGAAAAAAATAAATAAATACAAATCTACAACAGCCTATCTGGTTAGCCAGAGAATAAAGGCTGAATAAACACAAAAGTCTAGGTTTAAGGATAATTCCTACTAGACGGGAATATGCCATGGCCTTTCCTAGCATCTTCCTTCTAAAAAGATGGTCCAGGAAAAACCTATCTCCTTCAATCGTAAGAAAAAAAGGAATCTATACTGAGTGATGAATTCACAAGTATTCTTATATTATGCTTTGTCTTGCATACGAAAAGGACTTACAGCCAAAAGATGCCTCCAAAACTAATATGAGGATAAACCAAAACCGAACACATTGCTGTCAAGTCCATTTCTGACACATAGTGACCCTATAGGACAGAGTAGTAGAGCTGCACCATACGGTTACCTAGGCTGTAATCTTTACAGAAGCAGACTGCCACATCTTTCTCCCAGAGAGCAGCTGGTGGGTTCATACCACCAACTTTTCAGTTAGCAGCTGAGCACTTAACCATTGCACCACCAGAACTCCTTCAATAAGAGGATAAAAAAATAAAAACCAAATCAAACCCGTTGCTGTCAAGTCAATGCCAACTCATAGCAACTCTACAGGACAGAGTAGAAAGTGCCCCATAGGGTTTCCAAGGAGCAGCTAGTGGATTCGAACTGCTAACCTTTTCGTTAACAACCTGAGCTGTTAACAACTGCACCACCAGAGCTCCAAAATATGAGAATGGGAACTAGAAAACAGCAGTAAAATAATATTCAACATAAAAAGGTAGCCATGGATAAGATAAAAACTAAGGCCAAATGTTTTGTCTTAAAATGTAATGTTCTATGAAATACAAGTACTAGACAGAGATATCATAGAGAAGAAACAGTAAGGCAATAGTAGGAAATGAAACATGAGCTATCAGATATCAAGAGAAAGTTACAGGCAAAATATAAAACTATCACAATTATGAGGGTAAAATTGGAAAGAACACTATGGTAAATAAACATTAGTAAAAATACAGTAAGAGAAATAAAATGTAGAAATAAAAACAGAATCAAGAGGTAAAAACCACTAGAAAGAAAATGATGAATGGTATGGAAGACAAACAAAGGAGACCCAAATATAATAATTGAAGCCACTGAAAAACAAAATTGAAATAATAAATCAAAAATTTTAAGGTATGATTTAAGAAAAATTTTCCTAACATGAAAGAAAACTTGAATGCATATGCTAAATATCATAATCTCTGAAATATAGTGTTAAATGAAAAAATCAAGACACAAAAGAGTAATTATAATATACTGTCATTCGTGCGCTTAAGGAAGGATGGGATGTGTGTATCTACATATACACATGTATATGTATATTTCATATATATGCATAAAATATCTCGGGAAAGATAGATAAAACACCAATAATATTGGTTGTCCCTGTTAAATCTGGAACCAACTGAATAATATTACTTATTAAAAAATATAGTAAATAAAATAGTGTACTTTTGCTTGGCTTATTCTCCATGTGATTTTTCACAATTTTCTTTTTGATCTAAAATAATCCTCTGAGGAAATTAAGGCTGGTATTATTATCCTCTTTCCAGAACTCACAAACTGGGAACCAAAGAGATTAAATGAATTGACCAAATTCACATAGATAATAAGCTAGGATTGAAACTCCAAGTGCTGAAAATAACATAAGAATTGCCATGCATAATAAAACCAATGGCCAATGTTTTAGTGAAACACTGTCTTTTAAACCGTAACATCTTTGCATATTTTATGACACGTAAGGGTTGTTGTATATTAGTTATTTTTTCTGTGTAATATATTAACCCAAAACTTAGCGGCATGCAACAATAACAAACATTGATTATCTTCATAGTTTCTGTGGGTCAAAAACATGGGAATGTGTTGGCTGGGTGGTTCTGGCTCATGACGGGTCTCTCATGAAGTTGCAGTCAAAATGTTGACAAGGGCTGTAGTCATCTAAAGACTTGACTGGGGCAAAAGGATCTATTTTCAAGGTAGTTAACTCACAAAGCTAGAAGATGGTTCTGGCTCTCAGGCTCAGTTCTTCCCTGCATGGGCCTCTCCACTGGCTGCCTGAGTGTTCTGATGACATGGTGCCTGGCTTCCCCCAGAATATGTGATCCAAAAGAGCAAGGTAGAAGCTGCAATCTTATAGGACCTAGCCTCAAAGTCACATACTATCACTTCTTTAATATTCTATTGGTCACACAAGCCAGGCATGATTCCGTGTAGGAGGGGACTACACAAGGGCATGAATACCAGGAGGCAAGGATCATTGGGGCCATCTTGGAGACTGTCTTCCACAGCTTTCTTCCATAAAGTCACATTTAGAAAGCTGAAATGATATGGCTCGTAAGATTATGTAATTGGAACTACCTTTCTGAAGCAAGGATGGTGATACTTCATCTCATGTACTTTGGACATGTTATCAAGAGGTACTAGTCGCTGGAGAAGGACATCATGCTTGGTAAAGTAGAGGGTCAGTGAAAAAGAGGAAGACCCTCAATGAGATGGATTGACACAGTGGTTGCAACAATGGGTTCAAACATAGCAGCGATTGTAAGGATGGCACAGGACCAGGCAGCGTTTCGTTCTGTTGCTATGAGTCACAACTAACTCGATGGCACCTAACAACAATACCTTTCTGAAAAGCAATTTGGGAATATAGATCAAGAAACTTAAAAATGTTTATACTCCAAAAAATTCCACTTCTGGGAATCCATTCCAAAGCAATAATCATAAACGCAATGAAAGATTATATTCAAAATTACTTGTTAGAGAAAAATATATATATTATACAAATAAATAAATTTTTATAAATAAGAAGCCTAGAATAGAGAAATGGTTAATTAAATCCAGGTAATGTGATAAACCACATTTCATTGATGATAAGATTCAACTCTTCCAACATTTTAACTTCTCTGAAATTGGACTGTGTCTTATAATAGTTAGCATCTTATTAGCATCATCAGTTAGGCAGCAGGCATGAAATAGCTATCATGCCGTGCATGCAAGGACTTTGTTCACTTTGTCATTACTTCAACTGAAATACGTAAATTGTTGGCACTACCCATGTTGATTTAACAGCTATTTCAAATGTCTTCAAGAGTTATGCTATAATACAGCATTGAGATCAGGAGTTATTGTGTACAGAAAAAAAGCATATAAACAGAGCAACAGGGGGTAAATTTTATTATTACCCATTGCCATCAAGTCGATTCTGACTCATAGTGACCCTGTAGGACAGAGTAGAACTGCCTCAGTCCAAGGACTGGCTGGTGGATTCGAACTGCTGATTTTTTGGTTAGCAGCCCAGCTTTTAACCACTATGCCACCAGGGCTCCAATTAGTGAAGTAAATATTTACCATAGAATGAATGATTCCTATTCCATATTTTCCCCCAAAGCAACAACCAAGTAAGTGTTTTATGGGACCTAAATGGCTGAAGGTGTGCTACGTTTTGTTTCCTGAGGAATATGCAAATGAAGCACCTCCTACATGTCAGGCAATGCAACTAGAGGCAAGAGAATTGCCAAATCCTTGCAAGGGATGAAAAAATGTGAAAGCATCAAAAGGATGGTGTGATTAATAAATTGTGTCACACAAGGCTATTACTAAGGCTTTGTGTCACAGTTTAATTGGAAACTTTTTTTTCTTTCATAGAAGCATTAAAATAATAATGTGTCCCACAGTAAATGGCATTTGATGCACACTTAAAATTTCTTAAAAACTTGGGGAGAATCTTTGGGCTTAAACAAAAATATTAAAGCAGAATACAAAATTGAAATCGATCACAACTTTAAGATAATTTTAAACCAGTGTGGGAAAAGTGAAAGTAAATACATCAAAACTTTAAGAGTCTGCAACTTCCGGGCAACATGGTGCTATAGAAAGAAGCACCACGCCGTCCCTCCACAGCAAAGATCAGAAAAACTAAGCCAAACAGAGAAAACAGCAATCCTGAAACCCTAAGCATCAAATGAAGAGATAAAGAACTCAGCCAAGCACTGAATGGAATAAGAAACTGACAGAGAACAGAGTGAAGAGAGATAAATGCAGAGGTCCCCTATCAGCTAACGCAGCATGGATCCACCATCTTGGACTCCTATTGGAGATCAGTGAACAGGGGGTACTGGGAAGCTGCTTCACAGAGCTTCCAGCAGGAGACAGGACAACAGGTAACCAGCGATATACACTTTCCCACCTCCCACCCTTCTTCACCCCCACTCAGCCTCCTCTGCTTCTTGCAGCCACAGTCTTTTAGCCAGGAAGCACTGGCTTCACCCCATTGCTGCTTGGATTCCACCTGCCCGCACTAGCCGGCTCCCTGAGTGACATTTGTTGGCTGCTGTGTTGCTTTTTTCTACTTCTTTTGATTTCTTCCATGCTTCTCACCACCTCCGCCTCTTTTCTCTCAAATACCTAGCTCTATGCACCATCTTTGCTTCTTCCTGAAAGGCTGTGAAACACTGTTCGAACGTGAAACTGCTTCCCGGCCATGCTGCCACGCTGGTGGGATCCCGGGGCTTTTTTTGTTTGTTTTGAATTGTTTGATTGTTTGTTTTATTTTTCTTTTCTCGAATTGGGAGCCTGTTCTAGCTGGGCAGTACTGCGCGGCTTGGGACCTACCCCCTCAGTTTGCACAGACACACAGAGGGATCCCTGAGGACATTTCCTTTTTTGTTTTTTGTTTTTTTCCTGTTTTTTTTTTTGGGGGGGGGGGGTTCTTGTTTCTTTTTTTTTTATTTGTTTGTTTTGTTTTCTTTTCTCTCTTTTTCCCTTTTTGTCTTTCTTCATTACTCAGTTTCTCATCTGTCTATACTTACTTTCTCTTCCTGTCTCCTGAATACCTGGCACTGAGTGACACCTCCACCTCTTCTAGCCAGGTTGTACTTCACAGCCTGGGCGCAACTTCCCCAGCCCTCACAGCCCCACTGGTGGGATCCCTGGGGGCTTTGCTCTCTTTCTTATTTCTAATTTTTATTCATTTTTTTCTTTTCTTTTTTTCTTCTTCTTCTCCTTTTTGTTTTTCTCCATTTTTCACTCTCTCATCTCTCCACTCCAATGGCAAGCTCCCTTAGCACTCTTTTTTGTTTGTTTGTATGTTTTTGGCTCCTGTTCCTCTCTCCTCTTTCCCATACCCATCTTAGCTCCACACATCACAATCTCCCCCTCCATCCTGCCTACCTGCACCATACCCTGAACATCACACACCCAAGCAGCACAGACACGGCCTATTGGAACCTGCCCTGCACTGATTGCTGGCCCGCCCTGTTGGCCCTAATACACGCCACAAACAATCCATCCCAGCAACTCCTCTTCAGCTAGACCTGCTCTGATGTACCATATCTGAGTGACTGATCCTGCCAACTGGAGAAGGAGGTGAAAAGTATCGCACCCACAGACAAGCAAACAACAAAGAACACATAGCTCACCTACTCAGACATAGTCAAATTAAACAAAAAACACAGAGAGGATCATTGAAGAATTGCTGACAGAAAACTTCTGCAATATCATGGAAGATGAAAAGCTGGCCATCCAAGAAGCTCAACAAATCCCATATAGGATAGACCCCAAAAGAAAAACACCAAGGCACATCATAATCACATTCGCCAAAACCAAAGACAAACAAACAATTCTAAGAGCAGCTCGAGAAAAACAAAAAGTCACATACAGAGGAGAAACAATAAGACTAAGCTCAGATTATTCAGCAGAAACCATGCAGGCAAGAAGGCAATGGGATGATATATATAAAAGCTTGAAAGAAAAGAATTGCCAGCCAAGAATATTATATCCTGCAAAACTCTCATTCCAATATGATGGTGAAATTAGAACATTTCCAGATAAACAGAAATTTAAGGGAATACGTAAAAACCAAACCAAACTGACAAGAATTATTAAAGGGAGTCCTTCAACCTGAGAACAAACAACATCAGCCCACAGGCTGAATCTTGGATGCAGGATCGTACCAGCCAGATATCAGTCTAGGAAATGAACTCTCAAGGAATATCCAAAACCAAAAGAAATACAACAGGGAATCAGAGAAGTCAATCTGTAAATGACAACAACATCAGAACAATAAAAGAGGGAATAAACGGTGTAAGTATAGAACCTTCTAATGGAGAGGAAGACAAGGTAATACCAAGTAATAATGGACTGCTTCAAACTTAAGAAGATAAGGGTAAATATCATGGTAACCACAAAGAAAGTTAACAAACCTACTCATCAAAATGAAGAGGCAAGTAAAAGTTTACACCCAAAAAGAAACAATCTTTGCTTGTTATGAGGGATGGGAGTGGGGAGGAATACTAAGTAGACAATAGATAAGTGGTAACTTTGGTGAAGGTAAGACAGTACACAATACTGGGGAAGCCAGCACAACTTGTACAAGGAATAGATATGGAAACTCCATAGACACATCCAAAGTCCCTGAGGGACTGAATTGCTGGGCAGAAGGCTGTGGGGACCATGGTCTCGGGGAACATCTAGCTCAATTGGCATAACATAGTTTATAAAGAAAATGTTCTACGTTCTACCTTGGTGAGTAGCATTTGCGGTCTTAAAAGCCTGGGAGGAGCCATCTAAGATACTCCACTGGTCTCACCTCTTCAGCAGCAAGGGAAAATGAGAAAACAAGATAGAAGGAAAAAATTAGTCCAAACAACTAATGGACCACAACTACCACGGCCTTTGCCAGACTGAGTCCAGTACAACTAGATGGTGCCCGGCTACCACCACCGACTGCTCTGACTGGGATCACATCAGAGGGTCCCAGACAGAGCTGGAGAAAAATGCAGAACAAAATTCTAACTCACAAAAAAGATCAGACTTACTGGCCTAACAGAGACTGGAAAAACCCCGAGAGTATGGCCCCTGGACACCCTTTTAGCTCAGTAATGAAGTCACTCCTATGGTTCACCTTTCAGCCAAAGATTAGACAGCCCCATAAAACAAAATGAGACTAATGGGGCACAACAGTCCAGGGACAAGGACTAGAAGGCAGGAGGGGACAGAAAGGCTGGTAATAGGGAACACAGGGTTGAGAAGGGACAGTGTTGACATGTTGTGGTGTTGTTAACCATTGTCATAAAACAATATATGTACTGTTTAATGAGAAACTATTTGTTCTGTAAACCTTCATCTAAAGTACAATTAAAAAATAAACACATTAATTTAAAAAAAAGTTAAGAGTCTTCAAGGTGGTATTAATCTTTATTTTCCTCCTCCTTTTTATGTTTTCCAAATTATTGAAAAAGAATATACTTTTAATCAGTGTCTTAGTCATCTAGTGCTGCTATAACAGAAATACCACAGGTGGTTTTTAACAATCAGTTAAAAGCAACATTTAGAATATTAAAAACAAAGATGTAAATGCACCCTCTAGGCATCCAAGCATTTATAACTTCCTTTATAACCCATTATTATTTATCTAAGCTTCTTTTGAGTTTATATTTCAGATCCTTCTTCTGTGAGATGTATATTCTATAGATTCACAAACTTCAAGTTAGCCTGGTATTCCTAGATTGGGCCACAGCACATCAATCCAATCTACAGTCTTCACACGTTTGTGATCTCCAGTAAAACTTTCTCAACCTTTGCCATGCTAGCCCCAAACACTCATTTAATATTCTTTTCTCCAAACATTGAAGCTCTTCAGGAAAAGTGAAGGAGCTTTCCCAACTCTTATTTCTTAGTATTTATAGTTACTATAAATTTACCACCCTAGCCTATTTGGGGATGAGGTTTATACTAGAGCAAATATATTCCCAAGTTAGTTATCCAATTGTGGCATCTTTTCAATTCTTTCCTATATGACAGAAACTAAGAGAAACAAAAAATAAACACATTTTTACCCTAGTATATTAGCGATCAAAGGATCCTTTAGGTTGCATATTTTGCAGCCATGGACTTTCACATAGAAACCCCAATATCAAACATTAGAAATTCTGAGATCACTGACAAGATAAATGAGGAGAGCAGAAGGTCAAGATGGAACAGACGTAAAGAGACACAGAGCCTGAATTAAACCTCAGAACCAGGGGACTCTGGACAAACTGGATTCGTGTTGGGGAATGTATCCCCAGACTCCCCTTCCTCTCTGTCCAGGATCTTTTTAAGTTTTGTTGCATGTACAAAATTCATCTTTCCTCTCTCTCACTCTTCCACCTTTGAAATAAACCATGCCGACTGTCACAGGCAGCCTTGAGTGGGTTGCAAATAGGAAGCAGGGTGAAGCCCAACTTCATATGTTTGGGCTCCTCATCAATCAATGTTGTCTCTGCAGTTAGCAAGGTTGCATCCTTCGGCCTCATGCACTCTTCTGTCACCCACAGAACCTGTGGGTGGCCCTCCTGCAGATGTGGAAAGAGTACCAGAGTACCACCAGTATCAGATTCCACAAATGAAGGACGCCATGCCCAAACTTAAGCTCTCCCACTGACACCATTGATCATACAAGTCCCTAAATTAAAATTTGATTACCAGACACTCTGTTTTCACTTTAATCCCTCCTACATGTAAAATCATTTGAGAGTGTAATTATAAAATCATTTAGGTATTTAACCTGCATCCATTAGCATGTTCAACTCCCTGTTCGTGTCTATCCCACCCCCAGCAAATAATAAATAAATGAAATCTGGCTTTAATGCTACTCATTTACAACTGGTAATTAATATCTGAATTGGTCTGAGATCAAAATTCAAGACTTATTTTGTGCTTTTCCCAGAGACTTGGAGACAAAGGTATGATAGAAAGAGATGAGATGCAGGGGCTGTCACAGCAATGTAGTTACTGTTGTAGTTGTTGTTGTTGTTAGCTGCTGTCAAGTCAGCCCTGACTCATGGTGACCCCATGTACAATGCAATAAAATGTTGCTTGGTCCTACACCATTCCCATGATCAGCTGGGGATCCATAGGATTTTCATAGATTGATTTTCAGAAGCAGATTGCCAGGCCTTTCTTCCTAGTCCATCTTAAGTTTGGAAGCCCTGCTTAAACCTGTTCAGTACCATAGCAACACACAAGCTTCCACTGACAGACAGGTGGCGGTTGAGCATGAGGTACATCGGGTGGGAATCGAACCCAGGTCTATTGCAAGGAAGGCAACAATTCTACCACTGAACCACCACTGATTCCCAGCAATGCAGAGCTTACCTCAGATCAGGGACACCACACATCTGCGTGGCACAAAGAGAAGAGCATAGAGAGAGAGCACACATTTGGAGTAGGAAGGAGAAGGGCCTGTTAGCAGTATCTTGTTCTTGTTGCATTAAGACCTAGACATTGTAAAGTCAGAATCTGCCAAAAATAGTAAAATAAGGATACACTTCATTGCCCTATCATGTGTGAGATGTTCATTAGCATTTCGTGCAGGCAGGCAGAAAATTGCTGGAGGAAGGAGGAAATCAAATTCTGAGTCCATGCCCCACCCAGGGTTGCAAGTCTGGCATTTCTGCACAAGAGGAAACCATATCCTACCGGCAATAGATTCATCATCAACCTAACCCACAATGAAGGTACAAAGAAAGCAAAATACCCCTGCATCTTTATTGCTCTTGGTACCTTGAGTGTATTTATTAGACAAAGGAATATTTCCTGGAATCATTACAAAAAATCTCTGTTCAGCTAAAGTACTGTGCTCCCTACCGGAATTCCGTTTAATTCATTAGAACAGAAACATAATTAGCTTCTTTAATGATCAATATACTCGAAATCTGTGGAAACAGGAGAAGAGAGAAGGAGAGGCATTATGTGCCCAGAGCCCTAGAGGGGGGCTGTGTGTCATCGCCACCCCAGCCCTTTTCCCCATTAGCTCTTTTCAGAAGCAGAGCCTTCTCTATTCTTTCAAACTGCCTCACAGCCCCCAGATGACAAACAGGCCTTGATCCTGGATTTCACTTTCATCTTTGAGGTGGCGGTGGTGCTCCATACTCTGCAAGGTCCCAATTACCCATGGCAACGGGGAACACATGTTCTAAATGAAGCCATGCACTTCAAGTACTTTCCCTCATTCTTCACTGCACCTTTTAGAAAAACAGGTAACAGGGAACAAAGTGGATTTTTTAAAATTTTTCCTCCTCCTCCTTCAACTGCCTTGCTTCGGGCAGACATGTAATAAACAGCGAGGCGGTCTAAAGGCCAGTGTTGAAGGGGGACAGAACGGGCTGGATAATCAATGCCTGGATTCTGAAGAGTCAGTTATGTGTCTTGAGTCATTTACAGTCAAGAGATGAGGGATTTATCTAGTGGCAGCCTAAAATGATCAGTCTATGGCCTAAAACAGAGCTTTGTGTTATACATTTATGCCCACAGAGGGGAAAAAACAAACTATTACATTGTCTTGAATATGTAGCTTTGAATTGACTTTCTGTCACCTACTTCAAAACCACCTTGCAAAGGACTGACAGCTTTCAACAGTGATTGTCACTGTTCATTCCATGCTGACATCTCAGATTATAGCACCAAACTCCAGCACTACTTTCTTCTAATTCTATACATGTCCTGTTCCACATTGCCCAGTTCCAATGGGTTCACCACTTACAATAATAAATTTTTTTTAAGTCTCTGAATATTAAGCCATTTAACAATCATATTTTTGTAGAATGTTGAACGATATAGGAAAGTTATCCTAGTATAATATTAAATGAAAAAAAGCAAGATACAAAATTACGTATGCAGCATGAGACTAATTTGATTATTTATTTATTTAAGGAGCCCTGGTGGTGCTCAGCTGCTAACCAAAGGGCTGCTTTGAACCCACCAGCTGCTCTGAGGGAGAAAAATCTGGTGATCTGCTCCCATAAAGATGGCCTGTTGCCATCAAGTTGATCCTGACTCATAGTGATCCTACAGGACAAAGTAGAACTGCCTCATAGGGTTTCTAAGGCTGTAAATCTTTATGCAGGCAGACTGCCACGTCTTTCTCCTGTATAGTGGCTGGTGAGTTTGAACCACCGACCTTTTGGTTAGCAGCTGAGCGCTTAACCACTGCACCACCTGTGCTTCTTCCCATAAAAATTACAGCCTAGGAAACCCTATGGGGCGAATCGACTCTGTCACATAGGTCACTATGAATCAGAATAGACTCAATGGCACACAACAACATATATATACATATACATGTATGTATGTGTATATATGTGTATATATGTGTATATATGAGGTCCCTGGGTGGCACAGTTTGCACTACACTGCTAATCTAAACGTGGGTGATTCAAACCCACCAAGTAGCACCCAGAAGAAAGGCCTGGTGATCTGCTTCTGTAAAGAGTACAGCCAAGAAAACCTTATGGATTAGTTCCACTCTGTAATGCATGGGGTTGTCACGAGTCAGAATCAACTTAACAGCAGCGGGTTTGGTTTTTGGGTGTATATTTATGTGTTTGCCTGTGTGTGTATGTGTATATGGATAAACATTAAATAAAATAATTCCAAAATATCAATCCTATTTCTTGACAATGGGATTAAGGGTAGTTTTAATCATTTTCTTTATCCATTTGAGAGTTTTCTAAATTAAGTGTGTGTTATTTCTAAGAAGTAGAAAAAAGAATTGTTTCAAACGCTATACAGACGTAGGATGTTCCTCAGTTTAAGCCTGCATTTTATTGTCCACTTGTGCTACATTCTACTCCACTAACTTCACTTCCTATCATCCTGTTTCCCCCAAGTCCCACATTTTTCAATTTTGTTTCCGGCATCAAGTACAAATGAAGCAAGAGGGCTGACTTCTGGGTGACTCCTCAGTCCATCATGTGGCAGGAAGCAGAACAAGCAGGAAGAACTGACTTCCAGTCCCCATCATGCCCCTAACTGGGATGCAGGGACCTTGAAAATTCCTCTGAGCTAGTTCCCTGGGTCTCCTCCCCATGTATGAGCGGAAGCTCCACTAAGCTTGAACTTTCTACCTTTCATGAGCTTCTCAGTCCAACAGAAGATTCTAATCTCCATGAGCATGAGTTACTGCAAAATTCTGTTTACAAGGCAAACGATTCTCATTCAGTAGGAAGTGGTGAAAGCTGAGAGTCGTAAGTATTCAGGAGAACTAACATGTTGTTTTATCTCAGAACAAATCTCCCAAGCAAAATATTCTTTGCAGACGTAAACCAAAAAAAAAACCAAACCTTTTGCCATCAAGTTGATTCCAACTCATAGCAGCCCTATAGGACAGAGAAGAACTACCTTGTAGGGTTTCCAAGGAGCAGCTGGTGGATTCAAACTGCTGACCTTTTCGTTAGCAGTGGTAGCTCTCAACCACTGCGCCACCAGGGCTCCTTGCAGATATAAATACAACCCAAATATTCACAGTATTGAACATGAGGTAGAGGCGGCTCAAAAAAGAAGGAGGCAAGGCAGCCTTTCAGAGATGTTAAACTATGTAATGCCCCAAATACATATAAGGAGTTAGATGTATACCCAACATTTAAGTTTAACAGAGTGTGAAATCACCTGAACTGTCAAGGGATTCAAGTATAAATACCTGGAATAATTGCACTAATCTTATCCGAACAATTAGTCTTAGAAAGTATAGCCCTTAACTTGGATGGAATTAAGGCCTTTTTTTGTAATAAATGTATATAGCTTCACGTTATTCCTATCTCTGGCAAGGCACTACAGTAATATCTATAAATATCAGATGACTTTGCTCCATCAAATTCCAACAGAAATTTGACAAATTTCTTACTAAAACTGAAAAATTGTGTTTCAAGGAAAAATCCATTGTTTATATCTTCTAGAGTTAATTCTAATCATTATTCTCTGTCTCTGCTGATACTGTTACCTCTAAAATAATAGGCAAATAAACAGGAAACAAAGTGATATTAAGGCAGAAATTGTTGCTAGGACAGCAAGAACCGGACATAAACCTCAGTGTGTGTAGGTTTTCACCTCCCAGACACAGGCACGAGAAAAAAACATAATAAAAACAAACCCATTGTCATCAAGGTAATGCTGATTCATGGAGACCCCATGTGTGCAGAATAGAGTTGCTCCATAGGGTTTTCTTGGCTATACTCTTCACAGCAAGAGAAAAGGCCTGGTGATCTGCTCCTACAAAGATTTCAGCCTAGGAAATCCTAAGGGGCAATTCTACTGTGTCCTATAAGATCGCTATGAGTCGGAATCGACTCTATGGCATACAACAACAGCAATCTTTATGGGAGCAAATCGCCAGCCCTTTCTTCCGTGGTGCCACTGGGTGGGTTCAAACTGTCAAATTTTATATTAGTAGTTGATTGCAAACCATTTGCACTACCCAGGGACCTCAGGCACATGTTGTTATTCTGTGCTATCGAGTCAGTTCTGACTCATAGAGACCCTATAGGGCAGAGTAGAACTATTCCATAGGGTTTGCTAGGTTGTAATCTGTACAGGAGCAGATTGCTAGTTCTTTTCTTCTGCAGAGCCACTGGTGGGCTCATACTGCTGACCTTTTGGTTAGCAGCCAAGCACTTAACCATTGCATCATCAGAGATCCCACAGGCTCTGAAAAAAAAAAACCAAACCCACTGCTGTCAACAAGTCTATTCTGACTCATAGTGACCCTCCATTAAATGCTCAGATTCTTAACTGAATTCAGCAGATGTCCCAGGCTAATTATATTTTGAAAACACAGCCATTCTGTGGACCGTCCCTTAGGAACATTACAGCTTTCCTTCCCACTCTCAAGGTTCCATAAAACTATTCTCAGACAGAGCTGAGGGTTCAGGAGGAAGAATCGGAGTATCCTGGAGGTCGTAGAAGTCCAGAGAAGGTTCTTAAGAAATTGTTATGGATTGAATTTTGTCCCCCCAAAATATATGTTGGAATCCTATCTCTATTTCCGATTTGGAATTAGGGATTTTCTTTTTTATGTTAATGAGGCCATTTCAGTGTAGGGTATGTCTTACACCTAATCACTTCTGAGTTATAAAAAAAAGTGCAAATTAGACCCAGAAGTGCATACTGGGGAAAACAGATGCCATGTGAGGATCACCAAGAATCAGAAAACACCCAGGGCTGTCAACAAGGAGGACTTGACACGGCCAAGACCCTGATTTGGACTTTACCCTCCAGAACTGTGAAAAAATAAATTTCTGTTCTTTAACCCACCCATCTGTGGTATTTCTGTTACAGCAGCACTAAGCAACTAAAACAGAGATCAATCCCTAAGGTTTCATGTTTATGAAAATAGTGAACTGGATAATGCATTACTGACAATATCAATTATGTGGAAAGTCTAAAAATCAATAAAGACTCGCAGAGATTGCTTGTATATACAGCCAATGGGGGAAAATTAATTCAAAGCATTAAATACTATTAACCAGCCACCTCAGATCCAAAAAAATATTATGTTGGTCCCAGAAAATAAAAATGTTGCTTTTTCCATCTACAGATATAACGCAGTCTCGATTCAAACACCAACAGCATTCTTTAATGAGATGGAAAAACTAGTCACTAAGATTATATGGAAAGGAAAGAGGCCCCAGATGAGTAAAGCATTATTGAAAAAGAAGAACAAAGTAGAACACTTCACTCTACCTGATCTCAGAACCTACTATACAGCTACAGTAGTCAGAACAGCCTGGTACTGGTACAATGACAGACCCGTAGACCAATGGAACAAAATTGAGAACCCAGGTGTAAATCCATCCACTACGGTCAGCTGACCTTTGACAAAGGCCCAAAGTCCATTAAATGGGGAAAGGACATTCTCTTTAACAGGACCCATATCTCACACCATACACAAAAACTAACTCAAAATGGGTCAAAGACCTAATTATAAAAACTAAAATGATAAAGATCATAGAAGAAAAAATAGGGACCGAGCTAGGGACCCTAATACATGGCATAAATAGGATACAAACTATAACTAACAATTCAAAAACATCAGAAGATAAACTAGATAACTGGGAGTTCCTAAAAGTTAAACACTTACGCTCATGAAAAGACTTCATCAAAAGAGTAAAAAGAAAACATACAGACTGGGGAAAAAAATTTGACTAGGACATAAATGACAAGGGTCTAATCTCTAAAATCTGCAAGATACTGCAACATCTCAACAACAAAAAGACAAATAATCCAATTAAAAGACAGTGCCCAATGCAGGTGAAGTCAGCACAACTTGACCAAGGTAAAGGAATAGAAGTTTCCTAGACACATCCAAACACCTTGAGGGAACAAGTCGCTGGGCTGAGGGTTGGGGACCATAGCCTTGGGGGACATCTAGGTCAATTGGCATAACGTAGTTCATAAAGAAAATATTCTACATCCTACTTTGATGAGTAGCATCTGGGGTTTTAAAAGCTTGCGAACAGAGGATATGAACAGACACTTCACCAAAGAAGACATTCAGGTAGCTAACAGACACATGAGGAAATGTTCACAATCATTAGACATTAGAGAAATGGAAATCAAAACTACATTAAGATACCATCTCACCCCAACATTACTGGCACTAACAAAAAAAAAAGAGAGAGAGAGAGAATATAGCAAATGTTGGAGAGGCTTCAATGAGATTGGAACCCTTACTGGTGGGAATGTAAAATGGTTCAACCATTATAGAAAACAATATGGAGCTTCCCTATAAAGCAAGAAAGGGAAATACCATACAATCCAGCAATTCCACTCTTAGGAATATATCCTAGAGAAATAAGAGCTGTCACAAGAATAGACATATGCACATCCATGTTCATTGCAGCATTATTCACAACAGCAAAAAGATGGAAACAACCTAAGTACCCATCAGCAGATGAATGGATAAACAAATTATGATACATACACACAATGGAATACTACACAAAGATAAAGAACAATGATGAATCTACAAAGTATCTCACAACATGGATGAATCTGTAGGGCATTATGTTCAGTGAAATAAGTCAATCACAAAAGGACAAATATTATATGAGACCACTATCATAAAAACTCAAGAAAAGTTTATACACAGAAAGAAACAATCGTTGATGGTTATGAGGGAGGGGATGGAAGGGGAGGAGAAATCACTAACTAGATAGTAGATAACTATTAACTTTGGTGAAGGGAAAGACAGTGACCAATATAGGTGAAGTCACAACTTGACCAAGGTAAAGGCACAGAAGTTTCCTAGACACATCCAAACACCTTGAGGGACCAAGTTGCTGGGCTCAGCGTTGGGGACCATAATCTTGGGGGACATCTAGGTCAGTTGGCATAACATAGTTCATAAAGAAACCATTCTACATCCTACTTTGATGAGTAGCATCTGGCGTTTTAAAAGCTTGTGAACAGCCATCTAAGATACATCTATTGATCCCATTCTGTCCAGAGCAAAGAAGAATGAAGAAAACCAAAGACATAAGGAAAATATTAGTCCAATGGACTAACGGACCACATGAACCACAGTCTCCACTAGCCTGAGCCTAGAAGAACTAAACGGTGCCTGGATACCACCACCCACCACTAACCATTCTGATAGGGATCACAATTGAGGGTCCTGGACAGAGCAGGAGAAAAATGTTGAACAAAATTAAAATTCACAACAAAAAAAAAAGAGACTTACTGGTCTGACAGAGACTGGAAGAACGCCCGAGACTATGGCCCCCAGACACCCTGCTAACTCAGAACTGAAGCCACTCCTGAAGTTTACCCTTCAGCCAAAGATTAGGCAGGTCTATAAAACAAACAATAACACATGTGAGGAATGTACTTCTTAGTTGAATCATGTATACGAGACCAAAAGGGCAACACTTGCCCAAAAGCAATGACGAGAAGGCAGGAAGGGACAGGAAAAATGGACGGATGGAAATGGGGAATTGGGGTGTGGAAGGAGAGACTGTTGATGCACCACGGGGATTGCAACCAATGTCACAAAACAATTTGTGTATAAATTGTTGAATAAGAAACTAATTTTCTCTGTAAAGTTTTATCTAAATCACAGTAAAAAAAAATGATGCTTTTTTTAAGTAGAGGAGATATACTATATCTATTACTAAAAGCTATCATTTATTGAATGCCTACCACTATAAGCAACTTATATAAGTTGACCAATTTAATTTCACTATAAACCTAGAGGAAGGTACTACCATCCCCATTTTAAAAATGAGAAAATTAAAAAGCAGAGAGCTTGTTAGCTTCATCTTCACAGAGTCTAGGCTCTCCCTACTTCTAGTAGCAAAATGACTGCAGCAGTTTTAGCGTTCACATTCTCTTCCCACACCATCCACGGACAAAGTTCTCTTCTGGAATTCACATCCTCATTGGTCAGGTTTGTCACATGATCTTCTCATGCGGACAACCAAACCAAAATCAAACCCATTGCCTTGCAGTCAATTCTGACCCATAGCGACCCTACAGGACAGAGTAGAACTGCCCCGTAAGGTTTCCAAGGACAGCTGGTGGATTTGAACTGCCAGTCTTTTGGTTAGCAGCCAAGCTAAAAATCAGAACCAGCTGCTGTGAAGTCATTTCTGACTTATGGTGAAGCCATGTGTGTCAGACTAGAACTATACTCCATAGGGTTTTCAGTGGCTGATTTTTCAGAAGTAGATCACCAGGCCTTTCTTCCAAGGCACCTTTGGGTGAACTCAAACCTCCAACCATTTGGTTAACAGTTGAGCATGTTAACGGTTTGCACCAACTGGGGACTCCCACAGAGAGGCTGAGGTCTGCTAATTACACTAAGCCAATCAGAGACCAGCCTGGAGGTGCAAGTAGGGTCAACCCCTTCCAAAGCTTCTGGCTGAGAATGGGGGAGAAGTGAATTTCCCTAAAGTGGTAGGAGAAGGGGGACACTGGATGCTATGAAGAAAACCACCAAATGTCTACTGCAGTGCTCATCAACCAGAAAAGGAGGATCAGAACATTTCCCCAGCAGTATAATCATATGCCAGATTGAAACTATTAATTCATATCGGCACTATTTGTTCCGAAAGAATATGTCCTCCATGCAGTTACTGCTTAAGAAAAGTCTAATTTTTGTGGTATCCCTCTTCCCTAGAATCACTTTCTCCCAGGGACTACAACAGGTATGCAGCTCATGTTAGGGACTCTCTGAAGTCTTCCACTCAGGAATGTATGTGATCATTTTTGTATCAGCAAATTTTATGGTATAGAACTAAGACTGTCATGTACCTAACATTTCATGTACCTAAGGAAAGCTGAGGTTGCAAAGAAAAAGATTTTTTTTCTACCTAATCATCTTTTATGTATTTGTTACTTCACCCGAGTCGCGGATTTGGTGCTTCGCTCGTACACAAAGCAGAGAAATGGTGAAAGCAAGAGCTCAAGACCTGTGTGAGTCCTTACAAAGCACTCAGAATGATTCCTCTGCTTTTCTTGTAGACAGATAATTAGCTATGATGTTCTCAAATGAAGATATCATAGTGTTCCTTGGGCACACATTTTAAAGTTTACTGATCGTCGCGATCAGCATGATGCTTATATTAAAACTAACATTGAATTCAATTTAATCCAATGAGTGTTTGTTAAATACAGAGTGCCTACTCTGTGACCATCTTGAAGCTCATGCCCATGTCTCAGCAGAAAACATCGTTTATATTAGCCTTCATAAACAGGAAGACCACAGTTGATTGCATATCAGTTGATCAACATATACAGTAAAACCCACGAAAGCCAGAGGTGTTAAGGCGGAAGCCTGTCAGAGAAGGAAAACTCAAATATTTTCCACTGAAACAAGTGGTAGAAAAGTAACAGGACTGCACCCTGTCAAAAGTGGAAAACTTGCAAGACCCAGAAAAACAGGGCAGTTCCGTCGAGTTCGGGGTCTCACGTTTTTATTTCACTGTATGTATTTGAGTAGCTGTGCTAGGGAACGTGGCGTACAAAGCAAGTGTAAAACATTATCTCTAATCTGACCTGTCCGGGATACATGTTCTCATTGCACTTTCTTAGCCTTTTAATTGTTTACATGGCTTTTCTCTGAACCTTCTGCTGGTTTTCCACAGTTAAAATAAATTGAGATTTCACAATTGAACTCCACAAATAGAAACAACCAAATGGACTCCAGAAAAATATTGGCTTATTTTGGGAAGCAGATTCCCAATCATAGTGCTTTTACATTAAGTTGTGTTTGAATGGAAAAGAAAAATAAACATAAAACTGAAAGAGTCAACATAAGAGAGAGTGACTACGAATCCAAAGAGAAAACACTTCGTATCATTGTTACCAGGGATGACTAATCCAATAAATTGCTTAGCTAACACCAGCTGCCCATAAGCTAAATATACCAGCATCAACTTCCAGGCCTACCATGTGTAATGCAAGCTTCTAAGCAGGGTTAATTCTGTCAAGGCCTAAGCAACTGTTCTGCACCTCAGGAAGTTGCAAGACCTTTTCAGACCTCTCTAATGTGGTTTAAACCTCCAGATCAGGCACATTAGCGGGCAATTTAGGTCATCTCATCGAATGCAAGAATCCTCCCTGGCAGTGGTTATCCACTGATCCAGCAGTGGGGAGCTTGACAGGACCCCTCCAAAGACCCTTGTCCAGTTCTAGTTATTAGGAAGCCATTCCTTACACTAAGTCAAAACTCCCTGTTATGGATTGAATTTGTGTTCCCCCAAAAGATATGTTGAAATCCTATCCCCTGGCACCAATTGGAAATAGGGTCTTTGAAGATGTTATCAGTTAATAAAAGGTCACATGGGAGTAGGGTAGGTCCTAATCCAATATTAAACAATTGCTGTTGAGTTATTCCAACTCACAGTGATCCTATAGGACAGAGTAGAACTGCCCCATAGGGTTTCCAAGGAGTGGCTGGTGGATTCGAACTGCCGACCTTTTGGTTAGCAGCTGAGCTCTTACTCACTGGGCCACCAGGGCTCCAATCCAATATTAGTAGTGTCCTTATAAAACAGAAGAAGACACAAAGGGAAGAACACCATGCAACCATGAAGTTATGCTACAGTTGCAAGCCAAGAAATAACTGAGACTACCAGAAGCTGCAAGAGAGAAGAAAAGATTTTCCCCAAGAGCCTTCAAGGAGAACGTGGCCAAGCCAACATCCTGAATCTAGCCTCCAGAACTTCAAGACAATAACTTTCTCTTCTTGTAAGCCACTCAGTTTGTGGTACTTTATTACAGCAGTCCTAGGAAACGAATTAATCTCCCTGCCTGTCATTCCCACCAAAATAAGTCTAATCTTTCTTCCAATGACAAACTTTCAAATACAAAAGACAGCTATCATGTTACCCTGGTAGTCACATCTGCTATTGTTTTCTTCATAGGACATCCTACAGGCCACATATATTTTGCATCTGTCTTCTCCCTTGTTACTTATGTGAAGCAAGTTATGGGATATAAAATCAAGATTGAAAAACTAACTTTTCTTTTCTGCCATATTTCTTTTGGTTAAAAGCGCATATTTTCATTTTGTAGTGCCTCAGAATTGAACACATAAGTGGACCGGTATACCCCATAATAAGCATTCATCCTCAGGCTGTCCTTTCGATCCTAAGTCAACATTTATACTGCTTTCTTTAAACTATAGTTTCAGAATTTCCTCTACCATTGAATCTCTCCATATTCAGTCTCCTCCCTTCGATCATTTTTGCCTGTGGATTAAGGTCAGGTAGCAAATGCTTCTATTTTACATCATCTAATTGACCATGCTAGTGTGATATTTCAACCTTTGCTTCATCTGGAGAAGCCGCCTCACGTTAGATGGTGATGCTGTGGACAAGAAAACAGAAATAGAAAAAGCTTATTAGCCTTCGGAAAATGATAGCACTGTTTGTGCTTCTCTTTAACACCTAATTAGTTTCAAAGTAGTAAAAACTTTCAATTTATTAAGCCCTAGGTGGGGAGGCGATACTTTTACAGAGAACTTGAGACACAGTTTTTGAATGATTTTGTGGCAGTCACACGAACTGGGAGACACTGAAGTAACAGCCATCTATCAGCACTGTAGACCTGAGTTTTGAACACTGCGATCCTCTGCACATTTCTACACCGTGATTTAGATGACTCTAGCATGTAACTCCAGAGTCCCTGACTGATGCAAAATGTTAACACACTCGGCTGCTAACCTAAAGGTTGGAGACTCAAGTCCACCCAGAGGTGCTTCAGAAAAAAGGTTTAGCAATCTACCTCCGAAAAATCAGCCACTGAAAACTCTATGGAGCACAGTTCTACTCTGACACACAAGGGGTATTCATGAATCAGAGTCTACTTGACAGCAACTGGTTAGCATGTAACTCCGTAAAGCATAATTATAACCTGGTCTAAACGGCCTGGGTTACAATCCCAGGTTAGATGAAAGTATCCAATATAGTTCTAGTTTCAACTGTAGATAGCACTTTCACCTTCTTAGCTCAGTTGTCCCTCCAAACATCCTGGCAAGAGTAGGATGATGGTCTCCATTCCACAGCATGAGGTCACTATGGCTCAGTGAAGCTTGTGACTTGATTTAATGAAGCTCACATAAATGATAAGTGCTAAATGGCATCAAAATAGCAATAAATCAATCATTGATTCAGTATCCCACATTCTTCAACGTTTATCATGGTCCCTCCTTTCTGAGATCTAACATTACAAAGTTAACTCCTATTTTCACTTTCTCTAGATTTTTGACATGTGGTACAGGCAAAAGAGACAGTTCAAGGGGAAGAAGGATTCCAAAAACACAGGAAACATGTGGCCTGAAGGACATGTTACCAGGGCACTGTCAGGCAGCCAACTCTAAACCTGGACTTAGTGACATGGGATGGCTAGAGAGGCCATTATATGCTGCTGATTATTCATGAACACTGCAAGGCTGTTTTAGCATCTGCTGGTAGCTGCACCTCCTTCTGCTCCTTGCTTCAGAAAACTGACTCCAGATACGTATTTCAAACAAATACGTTGTTGTTAGCTGCCATTGAGTTGGCCTTTGACTCATGTCTACCCCATGCACAATGGAATGAAATGCTACCTGCTCCTGTGCCATCCCCATGATAGGTTGTGGATCAGGCCCATTGTGACCCATTGAGTTTTCATTAGCTGATTTTCAGAAGGAGATCACCAAGCCTTCCTTCCTAATCTTAGTTGGGAAGCTCTACTAAAACTTGTTCAGCATCATACCAACATGCAAGCCCCCACTGGCAGATGAGTGGTGGCTGTACATGAGGAGTGGAAGGCAAGAACTCTACCACTGACCCACCACTGTCCCTCAAAAAAATACACAGGACTTTCCAAAATAATAGGTCTTGAGATGGTATCCAATTTTCCACTCTAAGTTGAAATATGAAAAATACCATTGCCGTTGAGTTGATTCCAACTCATAGCAACCGTCCAGAATAGAGTAGAATTGCCCCCCTCAGGGTTTCCAAGGCTGTAATCTTTACAGAAGCAGATTGCCACATCTTTCTCCTGAGAACCTCCAACCTTTCGCTTATCAGTCAAGTGCTTAACCACTGTGCCACCAGGGTTCAAGACCTATAAAAAAAGTTCTTGGGTGAGATAGAGGTAATTTTTTTTTCTTTCTTATTTTTCTGAAAGCACTGGAAAGTTTCCATTGAGATTTTTTATGAAAAAAGAAAAAAATCTTGGAATGGGGAATTTCCCTTCCTAAATTTTCCAGATATTTCTGAACCATCACACCATTTACTCTGGGATTAATCACATGAATATCATGAACTTTTTTCAGGTAACTAAGCAAAGAACAGTTTTCTAATCTCTGCTTTGCCATTTTCTTTATAATTGTGGGATAGTGACATATGTTCCTTCATCTGTAAAATGGTGATAATATTAGCTTACTCCACAGAGATTTTATAAGAGTTATAAAAGAAAATCTGATTAGCACAAGTATAGCAACCACCCTCATAGACGAAGGTTTCTAAGGGATTTGGAAGGAGTGGGAGGAAGCATAGAGGGAGTGGGTGGATGGAAAGAAACTCAGAAAATTCCAGCCCACCTCTAACCACGGTGAAGTGTTCAGCTTATCTTTCTCTGATACCCGCTCTCTCCTATGATCTAGCTCTCTTTCTGGCTCTGAAGTTTCTCCATCAGACCTCCTCCAGGTCCCAGGAAACTATTATCTCCACATTAAGCACTCAGCTGCTCATCGAAAGGTTGGCAGTTCAAACCTACCCAGCGGATCCACAGAAGAAAGACCTGGCAATCTGCTCCCATAAAGATTACAGACAAGAAATCCCTATGGGTCAGTTCTACTCTGTCACATGGGGTCCCTATGAGTCAGAATCGACTTGATGGCACCTAACAACAACAACAAGGATCTTTGCTTAATATTTTCCTTGAGAGTCTCACATTTTTATGTATGTAGTGTTGCTTTCAAAACTACACAAAATATATAAATGCCATGGCTAGGAATCTTTCATTAAGAAAATTAAAGTAATGTGGAATCTGTTGATCTTTCACCTTGGCAACTAAACACTTCCTGTTTCAGTTTTAAAATGGTTGGCAAGCTCATATGGCCACATATCAGTAAAACAACAGCCAAGATTAGTCCATCTAGTAATTTTTACATGCACAGTCTGCCTTGGAGGTAATAAAATAATACACCCAACTGGGGCACTCAGGGAAACAAAGAGACTAATCCTTTTTTTTTTTTTTAACATTGGTTATATCCATCACAGTATTTGAAAATTCTCATTATTTATGTTCTGGTTGTTCTGTTTCCATTAATCTAGTTTCCCTGCCCCCTTACAGTCTCGTCTTTGTTTTAAAGTAATTGTTGAGGATTTCCGGGCAACATGGCACTATAGTCAGAAGCACCACACCATCCCTCTGCAGGAAAGATCAGAAAAACTATGTCAAACAGACTCACATGTCAATCCTGAAACCCTAAGCATCAAATGAAGAGATAAAGAACTCAGCCAAGCACCAAATGGAATAAGAAACTGACAGAGAACAGAGAGTGAGAAGAAATACATGCAGAGGTCCGATATCAGCTAACTTAGCATGGATCTGCCATCTTGGACTCCAATCAGAGATCAGCGAATAGGGGGTATGAGAAAGCAGCTTCATGGAGCTTCCAGCAGGAGACAGAACAACTGGTAACCAGTGATATAGGCTTTCCCACCACCCCCCCAACCCTTCTTCACCCCATTTAGCCTCCTCTGCTTCCTGCAGCCATAGTCTTTTGTCCGGGAAGCACAAGCTTCACCGCGGTGTCACTTGGATTCCACCCGCCAGCACTGGCCGGCTCCCTGAGTGCCTTTTGTCAGCTGCTGGTGTTGCTTTCTTCCATTTCCTTAGATTTCTTCCTTATCTTGCACCACCTCCTCCTCCTTTCTCTCAAATACCTGGCTCTGTGCACCAAATTTGCTTCTTCCTGAAAGGCTGCGAAACACCGCTTGACTGTGAAACTGCTTCCCGGCCCATGCTGCAATGCTGGTGGGACCCCCGGAGCTTTATTACTTGTTTGTTTGCTCTGATTTGTTCTGTTTTGATTTGTTTGTTTGGTTTCTTTTTCTTCATTCAGCTTGGGAGCCCCTTCTAGCTGGGCAGTACCACGCAGTTTGGAAGCTACTCCCTTACTCTGCATGGACATCCCTGGGGGCATTTCTTTTTTTTTTTTCTTTTTCATTGGTTTTTGTTTTTGTTTTTGTTGTTGCTTTGTTTTGTTTTCTTCTCTCTCTTATTCCCTTTTTGTCTTTCTTCATTTCCAGTTTCTCAATTTATTCATTTTTTTTCCTTTACCCTTTTTCTTTTTTTTTCATTTTTGTTTTTCCCATTTCTCAGTCTCTCATCTCTCCACTCCAATAGCAAGCTCCCTTAGCACTGTTTCTTGTCTCTGTGTATGTTTCTGGCTCCTTTTCCTCTCTCCTCTCTCTCATCTTTCCCATAGCCATCTTAGCTCCACACATCACAATCTACCCCTTCCTTCCTGCCTGCCTGCACCGTGCAATGAACATCACACTCCCAAGCAGCACAAGCATGGTCTACTGGAACCTGACCTGCACTGATTCCCAGTCCACACTGTCAGCCCTGGTACATGCCACAAACAACCCATCCCAGCAACTCCCCTTCAGCTGGACCTGCCCGGCTGTACCATATCTGAGTGATTGATCCTGCCCTTTGGAGAAGTAGGTGAAAAGTATCATGCCCACAGATAAGCAAACAACAAAGAACGCACAGCCTGCCTGCTCAGACATAACCAAAGAAAACAAATAAGTAGGACAAAACAAACAAATCTACGATCAATAAATGAGGAAAATAACCACTGAATGCCCCAAAGACAGCAGACAATATCAAAACATTTACAAAAACAGAACAGGATGATTCCAGTAGGAGTCCAGATGACCTTCCAGTAGAAGAAAAGGCACTAGACCTAACTGATAGGGAATTCAAATCTCTAATATTCAGAATTGTAAAAGAGTTGAAGCAAAAAGCAGACAAAAATGAGGAAAAAACAGACCAATTCATGGAAAAGGCAGACAAATTCATGGAAAATACAGACAAAAAAATGGAAGATTCAAGAAAATAATACAGGAACAAAATGCTAAAATAAATTCACATCTAGAAATCATACAAAAACAACAACTAGAAATCCAAAAGATAAACAACAGGATTTCAGAAACAGACAGTGTCATAGAAGGGCTAAGGAGCAGGTTTGAAACGATGGAAGATAGGATCAGCAAAATTGAAGACAAACACTTGGCTACAACTCTGTTTGAGGAAAAATCAGAAAAAAGAATGAAGAAAAATGAAGAAACCTTGAGAATTATGTGGGATGTAATCAAAAGCAAAAATTTGCAAGTGATCCGAGTTCCAGAACAGCGGGAGAAAACAGAAGACACAGAGAGGATCATTGAACAATTGCTGACATAAAACTTCCCCAATATCATGAAAGATGAAAAGCTGGCCATCCAAGAAGCTCAACGAACCCCATATAGGATAGACTCCAAAAGAAAATCACTAAGGCATATCATAATCACACTCTCTAAAACCAAAGACAAAGAATCCTGAGAGCAGCTCGAGAAAAACCAAAAGTCACATACAGAGGAGAAACAATAAGACTAAGCTTGGATTTGGCAGAAACCATGCAGGCAAGAAGGCAATGGGATGACATATATAAAGACTTGAAAGAATAAAATTGCCAGTCAACAATAATATATCCCGCAAAACTCTTGTTCAAATATGATGGTGAAATTAGGTCATTTCCAGATAAACAGAAATTAAGGGAATATGTAAAAACCAAACTTATAAGATTTATTAAAGGGATTCCTTCTATCTGAGAACAAAAAACATCAGACCATAGGCTAAATCTAGGACACAGGATTGTACTAGCCAGATACCAACCTAGGAAATGAACTCTTAAGGATTATGCAAAACCAAAAAAATTACAACAGGGAACCAGAGGGGTTAATCTGTAAATGACAATAGCATCAGAACAATAAAAGCAGGAATAAACGGTGTAGGTATAGAACCTTCTAATGGAGAGGAAGGCAAGACGATACCAACTAATAATAGACTGGCTCAAATCTAGGGAGATAAGGGTAAATTTCAAGGTAATCACAAAGAAAGTTAACAAACCTACTCATCAAAATAAACAAGAAAAACATAAAGTCTCAGTAAAAACAAAACCTATAAAAACAAAAGAAATAAAAAAAATTCACAGGCAAAAGGAACTCAACACAGGAGAGTAAGAAGAACAAAGAAAATGTCAGCACCACAAAAAAAAAGCACTACAAAATGCAATCCCACTCCTAGGAATATATCCTAGAGAAATAAGAGCCATCACATGAACAGACATATGCACACCCATATTCATTGCAGCACTGTTCACAATAGCAAAAAGATGGAAACAACCTAGATGCCCATCAACAGATGACTGGATAAACAAACTATGGTACGTACACACAATGGAGTATTACGCAAAGATAAAGAACAATGATGAATCTGTGAAGCATCTCATAACATGGATGAAACCGGAGGACATTATGCTGAGTGAAATAAGTCAATCACAAAAGGACAAATATTGTATGAGACCTCTACTGTAAAAACTCATGTAAAAGTTTACACACAAAAAGAAACAATCTTTGTTGGTTACAAGGGATGGGAGGAGTGAGGGGTTACTAAATAGACAATAGCTAAGTGGTAACTTTGGTGAAGGGTAAGACAGTACACAATACTGGGGAAGCTAGCACAACTTGTACAAGGAAAGGTCATGGAAGCTCCGTAGACACTTCCAAACTCCCTGAGGGACCATATTGCTGGGCAGAGTGCCGGGGGAACCATGGTCTCTGGGAACATTCAGCTCAATTGGCATAACACAGTTTGTAAAGACTATGTTCTACATTCTACCTTGCTGAGTAGTGTCTGGGGTCTTAAAAAGCCTGTGAGCAGCCATCTAAGATACTCCACTGGTCTCACCCCTTCGGGAGCGAGGGAGAATGAAGAGAACAAGATACAAGGAAAAGATTAGTCCAAAGGACTAATGGACCACAGCTACCACAGCCTCCAACAGACTGAGTCCAGTACAGCTAGATGGTGCCCAGCTACCACCACTGACTACTCTGACCAGGATCACAATAGAGGGTCCTGGACAGAGCTGGAAAAGGATGTAGAACAAAATTCTAACTCACAAAAAAAAGACCAGATTTACTGGCCTGACAGACTGGAGAAGCCCTGAGAGTATGGCCTCCGAACACCCTTTTAGCTCAGTGGTGAAGTCACCCCTGAAGTCCACCCTTCAGCCAGGGATTGGACAGCCTCATAAAACAAAATGGGACTAATGAGGCACAGCAGTCCAGGGACAAGGACTAGAAGGCAGGAAGGGACAGGAAAGCTGGTGATATGGAACCCAAGGTTGAGAAGGGACAGTGTTGACATGTCATGGGGTTAACCATTGTCATAGGGCAATATGTGTACTAACTGTTTAATGAGAAACTATTTGTTCTGCAAACCTTCACCTAAGGTCAAAAAAAAAAAAAAAGTTATCTATGTGAGATCAAATTGACAACAGCAACTCAAAAGGTTTGATGGGAAGCTTAAGCAGGAGTGAGCTGAAGATAATGGTGATGGAATAATTTGGAAAAGGATAGTGAGAATAGCAGCACAACTGGAAGAATGTAATCAACATCACTGAATTGCACATGTAGAAACTTTTGAAATGGTGTAACTTTGGATATGTATATTTTCACCATAAAAAAAGGGTCCTCCTAGGTTGAGAAGGGAGAGTGTTGACATGTCATGGGGTTGTTAACCAATGTCATAAAACAATATGTGTACTGACTGTTTAATGAGAAACTATTTGTTCTGTAAACCTTCAGCTAAATTACAATTTAAAAAAATTTAAAACAAAATAAAGTAATTTTTGACTGTTTGGTCTCATACAGGTAATTTTTTTAATTGTATATTAGACGAGGGTTTACAGAACAAATTAATTTCTCATTAAACAATTAATACACATATAGTTTTGTGACATTGTTTCAAAGAGACTAATCTTAACTAAACACCATCAGGGAAGAATTGTGAAAAAATACAGCCACAACTCTATTGAATTTAAAAGGAAATTACACAGAGAAAAGAAAATTTCTTTTGGACCATCCAGTTAAATAACACTTAATTCTAGCAGCTTTAAAATACCCACTCTCTCCTACTGAGCAAACTTAGTTTGCAGAAAATGTGTATCGGTAATTATAGATCAAGGCACTAGCAAAAAAATGGGATTCAACATGTGTAACAACTTATAATCTGTTTTTTATAATAGATGTCACAACATGGTTTCAAATTATTAAAAAATACATTAATAGCAACCACTTTTCTTTAAAAAAGGGGGGCCTCTTAATCATATTTGTATATAGACTTAAAATAATGAAATAACCCCCTTTTTAACTAAATATAATTTTAGTATCCCTATCAAATTTGATCAAGATGTTTATCCATAAATATAGACAAATAGTAAGACAACTAACTCCTCCTATAAATCAAATCTGGACAAATGATATACTAGTCAAGTACAGAATTGGTAATGCAGTTTTTAGTTTAACTGCTCTAGTCTTGAAAATAACCTAAACTGGCTAGCTACAAATCCATTTCCCTTTTTCTTTCCAAATACCTGCTTAGTCCCATAAACTAGATACTTCTGCACTTGAGATCCCTTCCCTGAATATATCAAAAAGCCAGAGATCCTGCTGTCTTCCAGGATTTCTGTCTTATGTGAGGGACTCTGGAATGGAAGAAGCCGTTGGGATCCTGTGTGTCTCAGCCATGGTGACTGATGTGGTCATTCCTGCTCAAGGAACATTCCCAGTCCTCCAGAGCAGCCTCAGATACTGACCACTATCAAGCTCCATTCTCAGCCATCCGGTTGATTTTCTGAGAGATTCCCGTCTTCTAAAATTACCCAAAGTCAGAGTCTGTTGCCAAGAACCCGAGAACCCTGAAATAAGCACTAAGTAAGAACACACATTGGAAACTGTGGTAGTGGTTAAGTGCTATAGCTGCTAACCAAGAGGTCGGCAGTTCAAGTCCACCAGGCGCTCCTTGGAAACTCTATAGGGCAGTTCTAGTCTGTCCCCTAGGGTTGCTATGAGTTAGAATCAACTCGAAGGCAATGGATAAGAACACACATTAAATACAGTATTTGCACTCTGAGCAAGTGCTGTACTTGGGTCGTTTTGTTGATCAGTGAGTAAAGAGGTTGCAAGGACGCTGAGTTCCCAGGCAGAAAAATCACCCTGAGCCCTACCTAGCAGAATGGCAAGGGCTTAAAAAACATCTTTAAAGACACATTGCAGGTTATTGGGAAGTGACAAAACCCAGAAAAACAAACCCATTGCCGTCAAGCTGATTCTGACTCATAGCAACCCTATGGGACAGAGTAGAACTGCCCATAGGGTTTTCAAGGAGCGCCTGGTGGATTCAAACTGCCGATCCTTTGGTTAGCAGCTGAACTCTTAACCACTAGCCACCAGGATTTCTGGGAAGTGACAAAAGGGGCCCCCAAAAAAGGGAGTTTCACAAGTTCATATAAAAAGCTGATAAAGACCCAGAACATAGGAGAACCTGTAGAGATTTAAAGGCAATTAAGTGACAAAAAGCACAAAAGTCCAGGATCTCATTATGGAGAGAATAGAAGGGAAAAAAAAAAAGATACTTCAGATCTATTGGTATGTTCTGAAATTTCATCAATACCTTCAATGGCATGTCAATTAAAATGGGCGCAAGAACTCAAACAGCAAAGAAGTGAGTTGCCTCTGTGTGTTGGGAAATTTTGTATTTTATGCTGCATATTTGAAGAATATTGTATCTAACTACTAAATATATGTGCAGTTACTATGCTAAAATGGATAATGATATTTTATTGTTTATCCTTTGTGACTCCTTTAATAGTTAATAATTATCCTGATTCCCCACATCATCCAACAATAAGAAAATTGCTTTGTTGATTCAGAGAACTAACTTAATGTTGCAGAGTTTAAGGTCTTCTCTTCTATAAACTTGTAATATCCTTCCTCTCCCTGTGCAGTAAATTTGATTTAATTATCTCCCAGAAATCAGTACAGGTACTTTTTTTGTCTTTGCTTGCCTTTAATCCTTATTTGATGAAAGCACCACAGACCTAACTGGACTGGGTTTAGCTCAACCTCCTCAATTCTAAATATCAGAGGCATCAGTGGGACTGCTCGTGTGGTTTTAACAGCTCCTTGGGTTCAATAGACTGTTATAGGATAATCAGTAAATCGGCATAATCCACAAAACGCCAGTTATTCCTTCCATTCCTGCTGCCCCGCACTGCCACAAACCCCGCATCGCTGTGAGCACAGGCTCCTTTCTCTTTAACAGTTCTCACCAGCAAGAAAAGGGAAGATATTTATAGAAATGAAGAAGGTGTGTGAAACCTATTATTCCCCATTCTAATAGGCTGGAATCTTTTTCAGTCTTGTACCTTTGAAAAGACTTCAAGTGCTATTTGATTGAAACCCTGCAGTATTGACAAGAAAGGGCTCACTAAAAACTTAAGCACTTAAAAAGGAAAAAGAAAAAAAGACCCATAGGCCTCTATCAACACATATTTTTAAAGAAGTTACAGGCATCATTGTGATACTTTTACCAACAAGTGAGCTTTTAAGGTACCAAGTGAAATTGAGAGACAGAAATAGAGAGAGAGAAAGAGAACAGTTCTCTTAGCTCCAAGTGGGCATAATATTACACCAAAATCATTTTCTCATCAGTAGGTATTTCTGGGGTCTCCATGATACCCACGTAAGGAAAAATTGAAACATAGGCAAAGTTGGTGGGGGAAAACACAGACTTCAACATTACCCTGCATCAAACCAAGTATTCCAAGTCTTGTGTTGACCACCTAGCTATTCAGGTATTCATCTTTGTGTGGTCAACCCTTTCTAGAAGTCCCTCATACGCCAACACTTTCACAAACACTTCCTCAAGTCCTTGCTCTCTAAGAGAATTATTCAGAGAAATTGACAGGTGCAGACAGATACCCACACTGGTTCTTCATCAGTGGCTGCTACTTATAGACGACTGTGGGTTTTGCATGGGTGTGTTGCCATATTTTAATTTAAATTACATAGAATAGAAGACAATTTGCTGTGAATAAGAGGTAAGGAGCATGATCCAGATAAGATTTCTGTTCACCGTAACACAGAGGAATTTTGCCTTGTGAGTATATAAGAAAGTGAGGATCAGGCAATCAATAGGTCTACTCACAATGGACAAGACAGGAGCTGTAAGGTAACAGAGAAGGTTTTTACGAGCACCGTGAGGCATTATTACATACATCGTGATACGAATTGCATTGTAATTGTTGCTTACTTGTTCATGCTGTTCTGAGACTCTCATTTCCCTCCCAGTGTGCCGTCAAATCTATTAATGCCTAGAATACACTGCTGTACGCAGTTTTAAGTGTAGGTCAAATGCCCCAACTCCAGTCCCAATCACACTAATATCTTCAAAATGTAATAGCTCCTTAACTCAATGCATTGTCCAAAGATGAGAATTCCAGACCTGTGAAAGATATTATTTGGGGTAGCTGAGAATTTTCTTTGATTTTACCCAGTGATTTGTTCCATGTATATAGAGGAATGGCCCCCACTGAGGACTGAGATAAAAATCACCTAACTTCTCACTCAGGGATTTACATAGAAGGCTGATTTCAACAATATGAAGCTATCTACAGAAAGGGGCCCTGCTGGCACAATGGTTAAGTGTTCTGCTGCTAACTGAAAGGTTGGTGGTTCAAACCCACCAGCTACTTGCTCCTCGGGAGAAAAGACCTGGCAATCTCTTTCTGTAAATATTACAGCCTAGGAAACCCTATGGAGCAGTTCTACTGTGCCCTATAAGGTTGCTATGAGTCAGAATTGACTCAATGGCACCTAACAACAACAACAATAGCTCTTGAGAGCACCTAGAAGGCCTTGGTCAGGCTATAAATTCCAGGAGTTTCCATAGATCCAGAAAACTTATCAATGGGAGTTTGTTCCTGAAGGTGTGTGTTGAGCTGCCTGATACAGTGCAAATAACCCATTATGGTTAATGCTATGTGTCAACTTGGCTTGGCTGTGATTCTCAGTGGTTGTGTCAGACACTGTAAAAGTAGCTTTTCCTTAATGTAGTACAATGTAATCACTTCCCATGAGGTGATCTGATGTGATCATCCAGTTAAAAGCGGAGTTTCTTTGGGAGGTCGTAACGTCTCCAGTGTATAAATGGATGTTCTGGGCAAAGCTCGCTCTCTCTCTTGACCCTGCACTCTTCTCCTCACCTGACCTCCAGTTCTTGGGATGTAAGCCTGCAGAAGCTTCCCATCTCCCGTCTGACCTGCCGATATTGGATTCACCAGCCCCTGCAACTCCATGTTCCAGCAGAGGTCTCCAGACCACTGCCTGACTCACAGATTTGGGACTTGCCAGCCCCTACAATTGCGTGAGCCATTTCCTTGAAGTAACTCTCTATCTATATGTGTGTGTATATATATACATATATATGTGTGTGTGTGTATATATATATATATATATATATATATTATATATATATATATACGTTTCACTGGTTTTACTTCTCAAGAGAACTCAGACTAAGACATCCATATAACAGATTTTATAAAGATTTGTTTATCAGATATCTCTCCAATCAACAGGGCTAGACATAAGCCCAGGAGAGGCACCAGGGAGTAGGGGAAGACACATAATGAAAGGAAAGGAGCAGGTGGCCAAACAATGTCACTTCCTTCACAGTTGTGCCTGGGGGCTAGCCCTGTGACTCTTTTCCCCTTGGACTTCCATACCAGCATGTCCCTAGATGGCATTTTGCATAACTTAGATGATGGGGCAGGGGGAACCATGAGGTGAGAGATCTGCACAAATATTCTCTCAGAGACAAAAGTCTTGTTCACTGAAGGCAGCTGAGGGAAAGAATTGAGATCTATAAAAAAGGAAAAATAATTTTTTTCTCTTCTTGTTCCAGTGGTCAACCCCTTCAAACCATCTGCGACCTCTTCTTCTCTAACCTGCTGACTACTAAAACCTCTGCTTCTGATCTTGAAGGCCAAGTGAACATTCAGCCAAAAAACAAGGGTGTGGGTTACAATGGCCTTTCACCACTCATCACACTCCACAGCAAAAGCTATTTAAGAAAATACTCCCCCATGACCTGCTGGGTAGCTGGGTCAGACGCAGCGATATCACCGATTTAAAGCCTATTAAGCAACTCATAAACTTATAGATGAGAGAAGGACTCTAGAAATGTGAATGGTACTGAATCTCTCTCTCCTGACCTAACCTTTACATCTTTCTTTTTCAGAAACCTCCTCCCCATTTCACTCCACAAATTATTGATGCTATAGCCAAAATATACTGATGCTATCACCAAAATAGTATGTTCCATTTCATAGGACACCAGCTGCTGCCAAGTTAATTATACTTTTCAGTATTTAGGTGCCGCAAGACCACATGTGGCAGAGACTGGGAGCCATGTCCCTCTTCTTGCCAGCTCCCTTGTAGTCATGAGCCATGTGACTGGGTTCTCACAAGTGGATTGTGAGGGATGTGCATCGCTCACTCGTCTGACCCATGAAAACTCCCATGCGGATCAATCCATGCTCTTTCCTCATCTATCAGTCTGATGCAGACAAACACAACCACCTTGGAAACCACAGATCCAAGATGGCAGAGCCACAAGATAGAAGCAGCCAGGATCCCAGAATCGCCTCTAGGAGCTTCTAGTCAAAGAATACCCTTTGGGACTTTACATAAGAGAGAAATAAATTTCTTTTGTGTTTGAGTCATAATACGTTTTTTATTCAATTTGTTACAGAAGTAAACCCACTGTAATTAATACAAATCACACCTTCTTTCTGAGGTGCCCACCGTGGAGGCTGTGTGCTCCTACACTGCTTTTCATTAGTGCATTTCATCAGGCAGGCAATTATGCCTCTGAAAACACTGTAGGTGCTGTTAAAAAACCTGCCCCTTCCTCATGATAAAACTTTAGAGTCAAGCTTTAGAGTCAGATTGGTTTGGATTCCTATTCCACAGTACTCTGCCTAGGTGATCAATATCAACTCGCTGTATCTCTCTGATCCTAAACCTTTCTCTGTAATTGGGATAATTAATATCCACTTTGCAGAGCTGTAAGGAATAGAATCAAAAACCATTAGCACAGTGCCTGGTAGATAGAGTCTGTGAGAGAACCTACAAATCCAAATTGATAGTAGCCTGGAATTCCAAATCCTGCACTACATATGTGGCATTACTTCCCACCATCACCAGCAGAACATTCATTCATTCAAGTTAAGCATTCTCCAGCTTCCACCTGTCTAATTAAAGGAAAGGAATATAGCCTTCCCAGCTGACCTCACAAAGCTGTCATGAAAGCCAAACACTGTAATAGATATGAATTTATATATATATATAAAAATATATAAATAAATATGAATATATATATATATATATATATATATGAATATATATACATATATATATGGGGATACAGAAAACTTGGTGGTGTAGTGGTTAAAAGCTACAGCTGCTAACCAAAGGGTTGGCAGTTCGAATCTGCCAGACGCTCCTTGGAAGCTCTATGGGGCAGTTCTACTCTATCTTACAGAGTCGCTTTGAGTCAGAATCGACTTGACAGCAATGGGTCAATGGGTTATGTGGGGATACAATGTTTATTATTATTATTACAAAAGCCACCTTCTGTCATCTGCATTATCTTTGCTCTTGTGTTTTTGATCCCTCCTCTCTTCTGGTGGGGGATTGTGTGCCACATTCATTCTCTGCATAGGACATAAAGTAATAAGACTACTTCGTGGAAACACACCCAGAAATGACTCATTCTTTAGAAAATAGGGTAATAAAGCACTTCACTTTATCCAAGACAAGATGGTATCACATGCAAGTAAGCCTAGCAGGTGATAAGTCACATTTTACTTTCTCAAGATTGTTTCAACAATGAGTAGACTCATAAGCAGCCTTTGACATGAAAAACAAGAACTGGGAGGAGAAGGCAGAGCAAGAGCCAAGATGAGAAAAATAGGTTGAAATTAAGCTTGGACGTAGCTGGAGGAAATGTAGTTCAATTACTCTGTATATAAATAACTGCCCTGATTACATCTAAAGAAGTTTGAAAGAAGGCGAGGTCAAGTTAGAAGTGTTGCCAGGAAGGCTGCCAGGCTTATGACCCAATGACCTCTCAAAGTGACATTTACTTTGGGGCTTTCTCAAGGCAAGGCTGAGTCTTTCACTTTGTAGGCTGTGAAAGTTGATGCTGTCACACAAGCGAATCAAGCTCATAGGAGATGAAAGTATAAACAAGAAAACCAACATATTCATTTACTGAGCTTTGTAAGTACCAGGGGATCCACATGCTTGTGTCCTCTGGTCAGTCCAGTCTCTCTTATTATGAATCGTTGTTGTTGTTAGCCGCTGTCAAGTCTGCCCCCAACTCACAGAGAAACCATGCACAATGTAATCAAAACTGCCCAGTTCTGCATCATCCCTATGACCCGTTGGGATCGGACCATTGTGATCCGTAGGGTTTTCACCGACTGTTTTTCAGATGTAGACTGCCAGACCTTTCTTCCTACTCATTATGAATACAACATGGAAATAACAGACTGAAAGCAGTTCACTTTGTGAGTCTGACATTGGTGCTGGTTGTAGCATTCAGATTAGATCACTTTCAATCCATTCTTGTCCACAAAAGAAACACACCTGTTCTAGAAGTCAATGTATCAAGTTTTACAAGATGTAGACCTTCTATCTTCCCAGGAGAGTATTTGAATGGGTCATGCCAAATTTGGCCTCTCTCTGTTTTCTTGCACTGACCTGTCCCTATCTCCCTCACCTGCCCCTGAATGTCACATGCTTTCTCAATCTTCATACCACTGATAAGGTCAAACAAGATTCTTGAGCTTCCTTTTCATTGCATGTGAAATGCCTTATTTCTAAGACAAATCTTACCAATATCTAATCTCAACAACCATGTGATACTTTTATGCAAGATAACTAGTTGTCACCTCTACCTATACAAACTAGCATTACTTTTCCCAAGAAGAATGTATTTGGTGTCCTTTTGATACAAATGTTATTCACTTGACTGTCTCATCCACAAATCCTTAGGTATTCAACATTCATGTGAGAAACAAACAATTTCATTATTAAATTGACTTCATCAGCACAAATTCCTTGCCAAAGGTAAAGTCTGGAATGGCGGAGTGTATAACTAAAGTAACAACTGGTACATGAGGCCCAATATGCATGTTGAAAGAACAATAAACTGGGATTCAGAACACTTGGGTTCTTGTCCCAGCCAGCCACTAAAGCACTGGAAAAAATTTTTTTACACACTTCCAGCCTCAGTTCCTTATCTGGAAAGTAGGAAGCTAGATGAGATCATTTCTAGGGTTCTTTCCGGCTTTAATATTTTGATTCAAAGATACTAAAGTTGACATGTCATGCTACTGAAAAACAATTCTAAGAAGAAGGGAGGAGAAAAGCTACCAGTGATTGAGGTTTTTCCAAGTTCTAGGTGCTTTGCACACACCATCTCACTTAATCCTTAAAACAAGCCTGTAAGTAGGTCCTATCATTATCAGCATCTCACAGATGAAGAAATAGAGGTCCAGAGAAGTTAAATGATTTGCCCAGTGTCCTATAGTTAGTACCAGGTCTGAACCCTGTGCTGAAAATAGAGGCCAAACAAAACTACCAAAATGAAGAAATTGTCCACCATGCAGCCTGCAAAAATGCCAACAGTCCCAGTGCTTTGGTGCTGCTACTCTGAAGGCCCGATGATGATAGTGCTGAGAGCTGGTCCATCAGATGCGACTAGGGAGGCAAGAGAGCACCAGACACCTAGAGAGAGGGTGGAGATTGGGAGGAGAGAACTGACAGAGGGAGAAAGGAGAAGGAGAGGGAGGGGCGCGTATGAGGCCAGCCACCTACCTCTCCCTTTGCTGAGATCAATCCTAGAGAGGAGGAATTCGGCTGCTGGCTTGAGCTGAGATACTCAAGTCATTATTATAGCTTACAGCCTCCCAAATCAGGAGGCACTCCTCACATGCGAGTGTTGCCAGAAAAAGCAGGGAGTGTGTCGTGCTGGGGACATTACTACAGCAGATGGTGGCCATGTGAGCTGGCACGGCAGCCGAGGGCTTGTGCAAAGTGGATTCTGTTCCGCTTTAATGGCATCTGCTTCCCAGCTCAGGCTGGGCCTCCAGACCTGCTAACACAGCTCATCCCAGTCCCAGTGGGTTGACCTTTCAGCATCCGGGCCCTTCCGCCCTCTGGCAGGCTGCAGACAGCTAAGGCAGAAAATTGGAATTTCCCCTTCCTGCCTCATTAAAGGAACCATCTAAATTCACTTCTCTAACAGGAGCAATATTGGCTGAATTAGTCTGGAGCAGTGATGAGCAAAGGCATCAAATTCCATGCCCCTTCCTGTGTCTCAGTAAGACATACACTGGAGTAAGAAAGAAATCTCTACACTCCTCCTTACTCCTGTGGGGAGTATGTTGCGATTCCATCTGTTGCCTCACATGCTAACTGCTCAGGGTGGTAGTCATTTATAAGAAACCATAAGAAATATTTTACAGGACATACTTTGCATTTTTTACCTCCATTGAACCTACCATTGGGCGCCAGGCAGAGTATACTTGGGGCCACAAAGTCTCACTGTCTTTAGATGTAGCTGTGTTCAACGAGGAGTCCCTCAGTGGTGCAAAGAGTTAATGCGCTCACCTGGTAACGGAAAGGTTGAATGTTCGAGTCCACCCAGAGGTGCCTTGGAAGAAACATCTGGCAATCTACTTCTGAAACATCAGCCACTGAAAACCCTGTGGAGCGCATTCTACTCTAACACAGGTGAGGCCATCATGAGTTGGAGTCTTTTCAATGGCAACTGTTTTTTACATATATATACATACACATATTCAAGGAAGCCTATCTGAAGTTTCATCTGGAATATCCAGATAATGTAGGCACCACACTGAACAGCTTTTTCTTAAAACATCTCCACTAATCCTTTGCTTCATTTCACATGTTTTTACCCAGCTTTTATTTCAGCTTCTACAGCCCCAACTTGGATATGAGATTTGTTGATCAAGTGTCGACTATGAAGAAGAAAGTGCGAGAATGAGATCATAGATTTAACTCAACCCCGACACCCCAAGACACAGTGACACACTTTTGACAGCTTGGCCGGCCAACAGAAAGGCCACCATGGAGGAACAGCGCCAAGCTTGGAGCTGAGCACTCAGTGTTGAAAGGTTTCATGTGAAAGTCCTGAAGCAAGATCGTGACATTTTCAGGGAGTGAAGCCTGAAATAGTGTTTATTCAGTGGTCTCTGGCTCCCAGCAAACCAGTCTCAATTTCCATCAGGCAAATAGAAATGAATGCAAACTTTCTGCTGCCCTAACTTCCCCTCCCTCCTGCGGTTTCCAGTTCCCTCTACAGGCCCAGACTCCTCTCACTTCCTTCCTGAGTGAGGGTGCTCTCAGCACCTTCTGTTCCACACAGAAGGTGGGTGGTGAACAGGAAGTCTCTGGGGAAGCCAGGGAAGCTAAGGAATACAAGAGCAGAGCCTCTGGGCATTTGCACCCAGAAGTCTTACAGGCCTTTGTGTGGGGAGCTAGGGGGAGGTTCTAAGTGCGCTTAGAGTGTAAGGGGCAGGCATGAAAACTTACAGGAGGCCTTTGTCCACCTTCTTCATTTACTGAGGAAGCAACTATGATGGAGGGGGTGGTAATGACACACGATTACATAGGGGCAGAGCCAGGACTAGAATTCAGGGCTCCTGACTCCCGCTAGGAATCTCTAGGTGGTGCAAATGGATAAGGCACTTGGCTATTAACTGAAAGGTTGGAGGCGTAAGTCCACCCAGAGGTACCTTGAAAGAAAGACCTGGCAATCTACTTCTGAAAAAAAATCAGTCATTGAAAACCCTATGGAGCACAGTTGAACTCATGGGATCACCATAAGTTGAAATTGTCTCAATGGAAACTACTTTTTTTTTTGTTTTTTATTTTTTACTCCCACCTACTACTCCTCACTGTTTCCTTGGTGCAAGGAGTGAGGAGAAAAGGGAAGTAAAGAGGGCCTTGGGGTGGAAAAGTGTGCAAACCTCTAGCCTAAGGGTTTTCCGAATCTGATCTGCCCTCAAGAAGTAGAGCCCACCTTCTACAGCAAAGCATCCGGTGGGCTGCTCCAAAGATGTGCCCTCCTATAATTCTGTCAGCTCTCAATGCTGGGCAGGCGGCAGGAACGAAACTCAGCTCCCTCCCCCATGTGCAGAGGAAGAGCTGAATCCCAGGGCCTCTGTCTTGCAGCACAGCCTGGGCAGCATGTAGCTACAGTGGAAACATTTAGAAACCTATAAAAGGGAAGCTGGGGCTGAGCACTAGCAGAGAATAAGCAAAGATACAGCATTGAGAAAATTAAGGTTATCTACATCTGCAAAGATCCCTGTGCTTCTCCCCCCTCCACTGCCTCTGCTCAAAGCCTAGTGTGAAATAAGGTGGATTTCTATGCCTATGGCAGAAACAATCCAAATTAACTCATTTTTAGTACAGGGCTTGAGAGTTTAAAAATAAGACACAACTTCACCTTCTTTTGATTGTAGATCTCTTGTAGCACAAATTCTAGATTTTAACCTAAGGCCACATCATCTTTTCAAAATGCATATTCGTGGTGAAATCCAAGCCTATGAAATATTCCATGTGGCTCCTCCAGATGTTCCTACTTGCCCTGTTTCTTCTTATGTACCAAGATAACAATAATCACTCTTTGGGATGCATGCCAGGGATTTCAAATATATCAGGCAAAGTAGATGTTGTTATTCCCATTTCACAGAAGAATAAAATGAGGCTAAGAATTTCTGGTTGCATGAATTGTCCCAGATCTTACAGCTGATAACAGAGCTTGATTCAAACCTAGGCCTGACTCTGGAACCTAGATTCTTTCCACTGTACAACTCCATCACCCATCTCAGTACACCCATCTTAATCAGCTCATTCCTCCTCTCCTTAAAGCAGAGCACACAAAAACGCCACTACTACCACCCACCCCACATTCTCATTTACCTTTAGACTCAGCATAGGTGGACTCTCCGGTCCTCTTGATCTGCTAACCATAGAAAGGCATCTCTTTTCTTTGAGATTCTAGAGATTCTTGTTGTGATAATCCAATCATGGACTCACTTTTAAAATGAGCTGCTTAGGTTGGCTCATATCAATTTAGTTTTATCTTTCTCTCTTACCTATAAATTTGTGTCCTTATCACTGTGCCTGCCTTAGGCTATAATCCTTGAATGAAGAAATCTGGACCGTTGAATTTTTGATTCCACATCAAACAAAAAATCACCCAGAATTAAACGCTTAATGAGTATTTTATCTCTACAGTGGAGATGTTGACGATGATGATGACGATGATGGAATAAAGGCCTTTGAGGCTCTGTTCTGCCAAAGCACTGAGAGTGCGTCACCGAAAGTATCCACAGAGGTGCCCCAGGAGCTACAGTCGAGGTCCCAGTAGACATGAGTAGTAGAGTCTCTGTGAACTGGTTTTCTCGGGTAGTGCCAGATAAGGGGAGTCTCTGAATGATGCCAACAGTTAACCCACACTACTGCTAACCAACAGCTTGGAGGTTCAAGTCTACCCAGAGTCACCTCAGAATAAAGGCCTGGTAATCTACTTCCAAAAAATCAGCCATTGAAAACCTTATGGAACACAGTTCTACTCTGATGCACATGGGGTCTCCATGAGTCAGAGATGACTTGACAGAAACTGGTCCTCTCATTACCAGATAAGGATTCAGTGTCTCCTCTCTCCCAGGGCACTAAGAGGCGATGAGAGGTAACTTCTTCAAGGAGAAGAGCTTGTTAGCAAACAGAGGCATCACCTGCTTCCCACACAAGGAACCAGCTATCTGTGAGTCATAATTCGCCAAGCCTGGAGACAAACTGACAGTTTGGAAAACAAAGTCAACAAAACCTTCACACTGGTAACAAGGTAGGTGCAATGAACTACTGCTTGCTCTGATAACGTCCTGAACGTGACTCTGAGTGGGGGAAGCTAGTGCCGAAGTGAATAGTGGGAGAGATCCCAGCTAACCAGGCCAGCCCTTGGCATGCATGCCTCAGACTTCCTCACCTGTGGTCTGTGCTCTGCATGCCATTGTTGGCCCACTGAGCAGGGTTGGTGTAATAGTCCAGGGCCTCACTCACTCCACAGAAACAGCCATCTCTAGGTCCAAGAACGAAAACCAAAAACCAAAAACCAAATCAAACCCATGGCCATGGAGTTGATTCCAACCCTTAGTGACCCTATAGGGCAGAGTAGAACTGCCCCGTAGGGTTTCCAAGGCTGTAAAACTTTTATGGAAGAGGACTGCCACATCTTTCTCCCACTAAGTGGCTGACGGATTCCAATTGCTGACCTTCTGGTTAGCGGCCGAACGCTTTACCACTGGGCCACCAGAGTTCCCTCTGAGAATGAAACAAGGGTGGAAATAATAAAGATAAGAACTGTGCAGCCGATGCTCACACCAGGACTAGACTTCCCCAGAAGATACTCAGCCTCAGTGTGTATGGCTGTGAATAGCTTTTAAAATGCTCAGAAATTTTCCCCGAAAGAATTTTCTCCGTAAGTAAAAACTTACCTTTAGCTTCTAAAGCAATTAGACTTAAGTGATTAGGAATATAGAATACAAATAGCTTATGTTATGCATTGAGGCAGTACATCACAGATCCCAGGCTAATAGTCATTGCCCTGAGTCCGTCTTGCATTTGGGGACATTCTCTTTTTATGGTAATCATGGTTTACTGACTGCTTTCAGGGGAAATAAATAAGGCTCTGAAGGAACAGCATGTGAAACTTAGAAATTGGAAGTGGTTTCTGCTTTTAAAATAATTTTATACTTATAACAATGGTATGTCAATGGCTTGCAATCTTTTAAGAAGCTGTACATTTTTGGAAAGGAAATCTACCTTAATAAGAACACTTTCTAGCTGGCTTTAGAAATAGGACACAAAAATCAATCCACAGACTCCTATATCTACAATCTCTTGTCATTCTTATTATTTTATTCCACAGCTCATAGAGATGAGAACTAGAAAAGAATAAAAATGTGCTTTTTGACTCATGTATCCTTTTCTATTTTAATTGCAGGTAAAGGATGACACATTATCATGAAGGCATTTTATTACAACTCAGAAAGAAAAAGGTTGAGTGAGTTATGAGCTGCATGGGATGGGGGTGTTGAAAGAGGCGTGACAGTTAAAATCAGAAATACCCTTCATTTCCCTGTATACAGTATTGCAACAGATAATAATGCCCATGTTATTCATTGCATCTGCTCAAATACATGGTATTGGCTTGCTATAAATATTGAATGTTGTCTTTTATATTAGGGTAAGTATTAGTCATGATAGTACTATCCATGCATTTGAGTTCAAATGAAAAGATTATGTGCTGGCTTCTCAGATGATGAATTCTGACCATTCCTTCTCTCTGACAGCCACATCCAAATGTCCCCCAGGCATGCCCATCACCTCAGAGCCACAGGGCAGTAGAGTGGGGAAGGGCCCAGGGTGTGGAGTCAGCCTAAGTCCGAATCCCGACTCTACCACTGATAGATCTGTGACTTTGACAAGTTGCTCAGCTACTCACTCTGTGCCTTATTCTTTTCATCTGTAAAGTAGGAATAGAAATACTTCCTGCTGTGAGGATTCATTGAGTTATATGTAAAGTACTTGGAACAGTGTCTGGCACAGACTGCATGCTACATAAGCTCTTTGGAATGACTGATATTTTTTTCACATTGGTGCCTTCCTTAGTACTTCCACTTCTACCCCTCTCCAGCCCCTACTGCCTGTCCCCAGTGAATCACAACAAGTAGGATCCTAGTTGGGGTTCACACTTCTAGTATATCCCCATGCCACCCACCCACTTCAAATCAGATATTCCCTCCTTTGTGGCCCATTGTCCCAATTACACATTTATACCATAGTGCCTACTGCACTTTTTTATTTTATTTATCTATATTTATGTGTTGTTGGTGTTGTTAGCTGCTATCAAGTTGGTACCCAACTCATAGCTACTCCATACACAATGGAACGAAACTCTACCCAGTCTTATGCCATCTTCATGATCAGTTGCAGATCAGCCTACTATGACCCATAAGGTTTTCATTGGCTAGTTTTTGAAAGCAGATCACCAGGGATTTCTTCCTAGTCCATCTTAGTCTGGAAGCTCTGCTGAAACCTGTTTAGCATCAGAGCAACATCCAAGCCTCCACTTACAGACAGATGGTGGCTGAGCATGAGGTACATTGGCTGGGAACTGAACCCAGGTCTCCTGCACAGAAGGCGAGAATTCTACCACTGAACCACCAATGTCCCCCATATTTATGTGTAGTAGGGCTGAAAACACATATTTCAATAGCTTATATCAGAGGCCCTCTTAAGTAGGAAACTGTTTTTGGTTAGGAAATAACCTTAACAGACAAACTGAGAAAGGACAGATGAATCCTAAACATTGATAGTAAAGAGAAAGGGAATGAAGAGAGAGCTAACCACTCTGTATGAGAAGTTTTTCTTGAGCATCTAGGTAAGAGGTAAAAAAATGAGTTGGGTGAACAGGGAAAGGCAGTCAAACAACATGGGAAAAAGATTTCAGCCTGCAAGAAAGTTGGCCAGAGAGAGATTCTTGGTGGCAAGGAACTGAAGAACATCTAAGACAGGAACGATTCATATTTAATTTCAAATTCTGAGATGTGAAAAAGTCCCAAAAGTTGAGTAAAAGTTGATATACATGCAAAGGGCTTGTGGTAAGTGGTTTGGAAGGGAATCAGCGAAAAGGCACTCAGTTCCATGCAGCAGTTGGAAAGGAGTAGAGGGAAGGGAAGTGCCATGGGAAATAACACTGGACTGAATGTAGGGGTTCTGGAGACTTACAATTTGGAGCCACAAATGAAAATATAAACCTTCAGGAGTTTGCAGAAATCTTGGTGATAGGGTTGGACTTCCCACAATATGTGCAAAGAAAGGCTCAGGCCCATACTATTTAAATCTCAAAATTCAGGTGTGTTAGTTCAGATCCTCTAAGAAGTATAGTGGATTAGTTGTGCAAGACACTTATTGGCAGAAACACCTCTGAAGGATAAAAGTGAGGGAGCTGAAGAAGGCGAGAAGAGTCTTCCAAGAGCAACACCAGTCTGACTCCTAGGAAAGGAGAGGGGGAAGGAAGGACATAGAAAGAGCCTCTGACCACAGCACAGTACTAAGAAAGATCCAGCCAGATTGATGGAGACCCCTTGAGCCCTGTTTCTCCCAGGAATGGGCCTGCCATGCTCAGTTATTAGCTGGGAAAAGCCCACAAAGTGTGTCCTCGGCACAAATGTAATGGCTTATTCAGCAACTGGGACCGTCAGTCAGCCATGCTCCATGCTCCCTACAGAAGGAGATTGGAGCTGCACATCCTCATGACTGAACCACAGCTGACAGGAACCATCCCTGATTCATCCTTCTGTATTTGGCTGCTCAGTAAATGTTTGTGGAATTAATAAATTAATCCATCGTGCACACCAAATAATCATCCTGAACAACTATTGAAACTGAATATTGTGAGCATGAGTTCATTTGATTATGCACGAGAATCATGAACTATAGAGTTCATTATACTATTCTTTTTACTGTGTTGTATGTTTAAAATTTCTGTAATATAAAGGTGTATTTAAAAATATTACTTAGAGAATATATCTGATACAGAAAATAGGAATAGAGAGGCCCGAGGAGAGGGAGAGAGATGGGGGAACAGCTGGTTGGTGGAGCAGTCAGAACACACGCAGCATTTATCAAGTAAGTTTGCAGTCTTTCATGTGAGTGGTTTGTGGTGTCCCCAAAAATGAAAACAGTAACATCAAAGATCGCTGATCAAAGATCACAAAAACAGATATAATAATAATGAAAAAGTTTGAAATATTAGAAGAATTACCAAAATGTGACACAGAGACTAAAAGTGAGCACATGCTGTGGGAAAAACGGTGCCAACAGACTTGCCACAAACTTTCAATTCTTAAAAAACGCGGTATCTGCGAAGCGCAACAAAACGAGGTATGCCTGTAACTGTCCCTCCATTCCAAGCCTGCTTAGAACAGTTTCTCAGACTCCCCCCAGGTGTTTCCTTCTAGAGCAGTAATTTTCACCAAGTCATTCCTACAAAAGACCACAAAGCCCAGGTTCCTGCAGTTTCTCAGACCCCAAACACTGGTCCTGCCCTTATGACCCCTTGACTGAAATGTCTCTGTTGAAAAAAATAAAAAGTAGACTTGCTTTGGTAGAAGTAGCCAGATGGTATTTCTTTCCTTCAAAGACTTCAGCCAGGAGTATTGCTGAGAAAGCAAGCCTTAATGAGAGCCTAACTTAATCTTTGGCAGAAGAGTCCTGTGGTGGACTGGCGCTGGCTGGGAGCATGCACTCTGTTATCGACAAAGAGGATAAAAAGAGAGGAAGAGCAGAAGCCAAAGCCTGGCCTGCCTTTGATACCAGCCTCTCTCTCTTCTCCTTTGGTTCACGCTTCTGACCCTTGATTATGAGATGCTTCTTGATTTCCACGCTGCTACAGGTACTAAATGACTGCAGACACCTTACTGTTCTCTCCATTTCCATATTTCTTCCTGCATACCTGTCCTTTCATTTTATTACTTTTATCAGACTGTTGTTGTTAGCTGCCATTGAGTCGGTCCCTGCCACATGGTGATTCCAGGCAGAATGGAACTAAATGCTGCCCAGTTCTGCACCATCCTCATGATCAGTTGCAGATGGGACTGCTGTGATTGATAGGGTTTTCACTGGTTGATTTTTGGAAACAGATTGCCAGGTCTTTCTTTCTAGTCTGTCTTAGTCTTGAAGCTTCACTGAAACCTGTTCAGCATCACAGCAACATGTAAGTCTCAACTGACAACAGATGGTGGTGGCTGCACTTGAGGTGCCTTGACCAGGAATCGAACCTGGGTCTCCTGCAAGGAAGGCAAGAATTCTACCACTGAACCGCTAGAGGTTTCAAATCATCAGGAATCCTAAGTTTAAAGTTTTGACTCCACATACTATGCTTTCAAGGCAGTGGTGCATCAAGTGTGTCAAATAAGATTGCATGAAATCCATAGGATGTGGGGAGGCATTGATCACCTATACGTACAAAACTGGGAGACCGGAGCTCTATTCTCACATAAAGAAGCAGCCAAGACAGCTGACCCAAGGCACCAAAGGCCTGGATGTACACATTTTCTAAAAGGCCAGGTGAAGATGGGCAGAGGGGGTATAGGATGTTCAAATATAATATGTGAAAAAAGATGGATGTTTCCTACAGTGTTGGTGAGATACTCAGAGTGCCTGTTACCCTCTGCCCCCTGAGAAGCTTGAAAAGTTAGTTTACTTTTAGGCAGTGCCTGTAGGAGAAAGGCACTGCTCTTAGATTCAAACAATAGAAACTAATTCTAAATAGTTTAAGGAGGAAATATATAATGTGTATATATACGTATTTTAAAGGGGATAAGTTAGCTCACAGGACCTTCAGAAGGGCCCATGTTGCAGGCTTGAAGGATAAGAGGCTTGGAACCAGTATCAGTACCAGATGCCGTAGAGTTAACTCCAACTCATGGTCACCCCATGTGTGGCAGAGTAGAACTGGGCTCCATAGGGTTTTCCATGGCTGATTTTTCAGAAGTAGATCACCAGACTTTCTTCCAAGACACCTTTAGGTGGTCTCAAACCTCCAACCTTTCAGTTAGCAGCCAGTTAGCATCCAGGGACTCACAAGTAGCAGTAAATTGCCCAAAATCACATTCAATTATCCCAGTGGTTTCAGAGAGCTGAGTTCACATAACCAACACTGCCAACACGGGCAGGCCTAGAATCAGAGGTGTAACTAGACCATGTCAGGTATGGCAGGTATTGCACCAGCCCTGGGTATGTGGACCACTGAGCAATTTCTATTAATCCGGTATGGCAAGCAGCCTATCTATGGAAAATGGTGCCTATGGCAAGCATTGAAATTGTGCCCCGTCGAAACATCTGACGCCCTTCTTTTAGATAACCTTACCATAAAATCAGCTCAAAAATACGAGTCAAGCTCGTTAGTCTTTTAATTAACACATTACCATGCTTGAGGAAGGTTACTAGAAACCTAGTAACCACGCACCCAGGGCTGGTGCAATACCCTACTAAATACACCACTGCAGGCCCTGCTACCCTAGACCCTCTTCCACAACTGTCTCTGGAAGCTGGATGCTACTGCCACTTCACTAGCCAAAATGGATTGCACACCACCCCTGTGTCCTTGCTTTACTAGCTTCCAATTCAAAATCTGATTGGTGGGGCCTAGGTCACACACCTGTGCCCAAACTGCAAGGGCTGCTGGATAAGTAAATTGGGGACAGGTAGGCCTCTAAGCTAGGGAATTCTCCAACCATAGCGACAACATTCACAGGTAGTGGGCAGCCAAAAAGAATGAAACATGCCCCATGTGGGGGCACTGTGGCCCACCAGAATGCTCTGCTGCTTCTGCTGCCCTACAGCAATGCTTCAGATGTAGGTTTGCTACCTAGAAAATTAGATTATATCTCTGCTGAGGGAATAAGAAAAGCCAATTATGTAGACTCAAGAGCCCTCAGTAGTACTAATAGTACTCCACTGCTGTCAGGAGAAAACGCAATCTCCTTAAACTAAAAACCAAACCCACTGCCACCGAATCTATTCCAACTCCTATCTACCCTATAGGACAGACTAGAACTGCCCCATAGGGTTTCCAAGGCTGTAAATCTTTACGGAAGCAGACTGCCACATTTTTCTCTCTCAGAGCAGCTGGTGGGCTCCAACCACCGACCTTTCGGTTACAGCCAAGCACTTTAACCACTGCACCACCAGGGCGCCTAGAAAACTGCTTAGATTGCCATTAAAAGTTCTCCACAATAGAACCCCAAATTGCCTTTCTAGCATTTGTCCAATTACCTTCCAAAAGGCTCTACCCTACTGCAGCCATACTGATTAGCTCCTGCCTCCCATCCTGAAACCTTTCACCTTGGGCATTTTTTCTCATTTCATATCCAAGCACTGCCATCCCCTGTCCTCTCTGCCATCCCCTGTCATCTTTCAACACACAGCTCCAATCCCACCACATATCACCTTCAATGACCTCCTAGTAGAAAGGCTTTTGTCTTTCTTCAAACTCCAACAGGAGCTATTATCTTCATAATCTATTTGCCAGTCAACCAGGCACAGCATGGCATCGCTTCCATCATTGTTTCAAACTTATTCGTGTCCTTAATTATTCATTTATGCATAAATATGTCTTATCTTCCCAATTAGCCTCCAAAGCCCTTGATGTAGGGGCTTAACATTAGACCCCTTGTAACACCTAGTGCATCTAACATAAGACTCCCACATTAGAGTCAGTCAATAAACATATGTTAGCTTAAATGTACTGAGCTTGGCTGCTAACCAAAAGGTCAGCAGTTTGAATCCACCAGCCACTCCTTGGAAACCCTATGGGGCAGTTCTACTCTGTCCTATAGGGTTGGTATGAGTCGGAATTGACTCAACAGCAAGAGCTTTTTTGGGTATAGACTTTTTACCTATCAAAGTGAATATGGATGCCTTTCTTATTAGTATGGCCTTGCTCCACATGCTGATACTTGTGCACTTTCTTAAGTAGGACATCTTTCTTAGGGGAGTCAGGGAAGAAGAAGTCAGCAGTTGACTCTAGCCCAGCAAGCATGCTGGCAGAAACAGAGATGACACCTCAGCACCTCTCATTAATCTGGGAAAGTTGGTCCAATATTTTTCTGAGTAGTGCTGATTATGTGTTAGGTACATTCTAAGAGCTTTACAAATATTAACTCATTTGATCCTTATGAACTCCATCAAGTAAATGCCATTACAACCATTTTACAGGTGGGGAGCCTGTGTAACTCCACTGGGGTCATATGAATGGTAAGGGACAGGATTTGAACCCAGACAGGCTGGCTGTAGAGGCAGTGCTCTTAACCACTAGCTAGTGACCAACACATGTCCGTCTCATGGTCTCTACAGAAAGGATATATTCTGAGAATTTAAAAGTAAAGTTCTGGGACTTGGGCAGACATGGCTGTGGCAGCACGCTTGTCCATTTTCCCATTCTTGCCTATTCTGTGATATTCTTTGGACTCAGGTAGACATGGCTCTGGCAGCATGCTTGTCCGCTTCCCACTTTTGTCCTTCTGAATATATGCCAAATTAAACTTTCTTTTTACTTAACTAAACTTTGTGATGTTTTTCCCCTACAACAGTTAATGGCGCTGTGAGCAGGATCTGAAGCTACAAATCCAGTCAACTTCGAAGAGACCTGGACTGCGGAGCAGAAGCCAGCAAAGAAAGGTCCTATCTTCTGGACCCACATGTTCCCACTCCATGTCCCTTCGACATTGATGGGGTTGAGTGCTCTCAGAAAACGAACTTTTGCTTATTCTTTGTTGTTCTCTTTCTCATGTATTCTTAAGTTTTGTTTGGCATATTTGTTTGAAAAACCGGTTAATTGATTAAGTAGAATCTTTCTTAGATTTTTGCTTCATCGTTTGCTTAAGAGAGACATTTAGTAACTCTTTAAGTGAACTACAGTTTAGGCCTGGATTCGGGCGTTTGAAGAGGTAATTCTATTTTCAAAGACATGTGAGTCACTATAAGCTGCAAAATTCGGGCCTTTTTGTGGCTCAGAGAAAACCTGGAAAACAGTGCTCTGTTTTGCCAAATTCTCAGGGAGAGGTGGCAGCTCCTGACCTGTGTTTTGATATTTAAGGGAGAAGTGGTAGTTCTGTACCTGTTTTTTCCATTGAATTGAGTCTATCTTACCAAAATTGCTATATACACTTTTAGAAACTAGGACCCCCATATCCTTGTTTTGTGTGGTATTATCTGGTAAGTTTATGTGGTCTTTCTGTCTGCTTTTGTTCTAAGAGCTTGCTTCTGGTCTAGAGCATTGTGTCTAAGTTTGTCTTGTATTAGATTACTGGCTATGGCTAAGAATTGCTGTATTTTGTAAGGCTGGTCATAGAACCTCAATTCTTTCTTTGTCCAGAAAAAACTGCATCTTGTGTCTGTCTTGTGATTTAGATTTTTAATAGCTACTTGGAGAAACTTTGATATAAATTGGTCTATTTGAAAAGTATGCTAAGATCTTTATGTTTTATACTATGTCAATCTTAAAAGTGAAGCCTTTTTACGTAACTTAAGCTAGATAGTCTATGAAATGTGTTTTATTTAAGGAAAAAGGATAGTTTTGTCTTAAAGTAAAAGTAGCAGTTCCAGAACAGTAAAAAAGAACGAAGTTAGCTATCTTTTCTTTCAAAATGCCTCCATCAGTTTAAACATGTAAATGTCTTCCATGAGTCAAGACAGTGAGGACGGGGCACGATCAGGCCTCCCCACCTCCCAGTCTCCAAGGTCCTGTAGCTCCAGGGACACTTTTGAAAGACCGCTTTCCAGAGCTTCTATGCAGAAGCTGACGAGTTTGCAGACTGCAGCTGATCTAGAATCACATGGAACGGAAATTAACTACGGAAGATTGAGTAAACTAAAGGAAACTATGGTTGTTTTTTTTTTTAATATTGCTGATATTTTAAGGTCCAATTTCTGGATATAAGAAACCATTCTCCTTTCTCCTAAATTATCTAACTAATGGGTTTAGATATTGTAACTCTAGAATTAGAAGTTCCAGTTGGTAAAATTAGCGAAGTTGTAGATATCATAACCAGAGAACTGTCTGAAATTTGAGCTATGATTTTACAAAATAGAATAGTATTAGATTTCCTGTTAGTCTCTTAAGAAATAGTTTGTGCCTTAATAGATGTTGCTGTATTTATATTAATACTCAATCTGAGGTTTTGCAGAATGTAGTTGCTGTTGAGGCACATGAAAAGCAGTTAATGATGCTGCTTATGTAGAGACAAACACCTCATGAGATTTGTTTCCTTGGTTCAAAGACCTTAGGGTCACGGTTTCATTGGTTATTTCAGACAATTGGCCTAATATAATTGTTAGTGTTTCTGTTTTATTTCCTGGTTTGCTGTATGGTGCCTGGGATCTTAAAAAGCAGATGATGTCCAATTACCATTTATTGAGCATTTCTGATAAAAGATTCTATAACAAGATCATGATCCAAAGGAAAGAATGATGAGAGAGTTGTATATAATTCTCCTGGAATCCAGGTTTCTGGCTTTTAGGGAGGTTGAAGCAACCCACACGGGATATTTGCCTTTGGTTGTCTTCTTGAACATTGAGCTTTGAGGAAAAAACTGGTTCCTGATGATACTTTGAGTCAAACAATGGTCCAGATAAACTAGTAAGACCATTTTGCTCTGGGTATTGAGCTTTTTTTTTTTTGAAGAATTCAGTCTGTTTTAGGAAACTAACTTAAAAGATCAGACAGAGTTATGTTTAGGGTAAATTAGTAACTAGTTTAAGCAGTCTTTAAGACAATGTCATATGAAATACCTGTGTAATGTTTGTAATCAAACTGTCATCCTCTTACGATGCAGGAAATTATGTATCTTAAAGAAACCACATTCTCAGAGCTCGACCTCATGGCTCATACTCCATTTTAAGTTTTGTCTGGTTCCATTTCTGCTTCTGAGAAAGTGACTCATGACTGTTAATAGGTAAACCAAGGAGGGGGCAGCTTGCCCTTGGGAAGAACACTTTGTATGTTTTAAACAGACTAACTGAAGACCTCCTACAGGAAAGGTCCATCCTGTATTATCTTGCTAATCATTCGTTCTCTAATGAAAACTAGTCATGTAAATTTTTCTATATTTTCTGTTTCTTCTAGACAAACTGTGTGTGCTTCTTATGGATATATGTTTCTGTGTAGATATGTTTCTAATTTAGATGATTGCTTTCCCTTTCCAACTGATAGTGAATTTGTGTGGGCCATCTCTTGTTTAGATTCCTGAGGAATGCATAGACAATATACTTCAGAAACTTTAGGATTACTTTTAAGTATTCATAGTAACAATGCTAGTAAATATTGAAAAGGTAATGTTAAAATTGTAAAATGAAACTCAGAAGAAAACTCATTGGTCCAACACGCAGGGTATGGTTGGTAGCTTTAATTCCTACATATGGTATATCTGAGTTGGAGAAATCTTTAAGAAAATTTGTCAGTCACTATGGGACAAATAACAGATGAGATAGAAGCACAACAGTGATCTCTGATCTCAAAAGGCAAGGTGACATGAGCTAACAAAATAACCTTAGATTTTTTTTATTAGTCCAAGAAAGTGTAGTCTGTGCTGTAGACAAGATACACATAGAATTAGACAGCAAGGTACTTGATTACACATTGTCATACCCTTACAAACACCAGATCTATTTGGTTAGTTATCATCAGGAATAAGTACATGCGCTAGATCACTACTGCAGGGATAGTAATATTCTTAGTCTACATCCTGAGAGTATTAGGCATAATAAAATTTATCCTCTATTGTCTTACACACCTAAAAGGCAAAAGAAGGCCTAAAATGTTGATGTACATTGAGTCTGCCCACTCCGACAATGCCATTGATGAAAACATCGCTCTTACTTAATAACCTGGTGAAGAACCAGATGGTATCCAGTGGAAAATCAGCACCATGAGTTTAAAAAGCCTGAGATGGCCGCCATCTAGGAGCTCAACTAAGTCCAGGTAATGATCATCAATGTGTTATCTCCAATCTCTGATCAAAAGGAGGGACTGATTTAGGAAATAATACTGGAGTTATTATTCCCTCTCCTTGAGCATACAGGATGTGACCCAGCAGGAGCTGAGCCCTCACAGGCTTACAAAGACACATCATCTGGGCCCTGAGATAAGACAACAAATGGGACAATCTCAGAAATTATCTTTAGGAAGTTTTCACAAAAGGGCAACAAAACCTAACCCAAAGGACTTCTCACCTTTTGTCTTTTTCTATTAACATTTAGTGAATAGGAATTTGTTGGACCAATGAAGACCCTTCTGACTTTCGTAACTGAAATCCATATCAATGATTATTAAGAAAGATGATTCAAAATGTAAGATTACAATTTCTAGCCAATCAGTGAAAAAGCGGCGCTTTCAATGATTCTACCCATTTCGTGATGTTGCTATATACTAATGATTCCGTAACCTTCCTTGGACTCGGGTAGACATGGCTCTAGCAGCATGCTTGTCCACGTCCCACTTTTGTCTTTTTGAATATATGCCAAATAAAACTTTCTTTTTACTTTACTAAAAAAAAAAGTAAAATTTTAGGAAACATTTTAACATGGCCATGGAGAATGTTTCTTTGTATCTAGCTTTATTTGAGGGGAGATAGGATAGACCACACTATACTTTCTCTCACCCTCCTTATAAAATTAAGCCAAATAAAGTAGGTCAGAGAAACATCTGCCTCTTTGTGGCACAGAAATTCACAGAGAAACAGCTCATAAATTCAAAAGTTTCTCTGAAGAGACCGAACTTCCCATCATCTCTTCAACGTAATGGTATGCTAATCATAATATCTGAATAAACTCCTGAGAATAAACTCTAAAAGCTTCAATTTGCAAGAAAATATTAACAATGTGATACAGATCTGAATCCACATTCTAAAAATCAAATATTCCTATTCAAATATTTATAACAAGAAGTTCTATAGGAATATTAAAATTTTCCAATGGCCTAATCAGAACTCTCTTTTGCTTTCTTCTTTTTCTTTCTGTTATGCTTTGGCATCCAAGGGGGATATTTTTGGTAATCTAATGCTAGGTATATGACTTTCTTTTATTATCAGAAATAGAGTTGATTTGTTTTTGCCTCAGTGTTTCCTACATAAGGTGGTAAGCCTCCAGAGATCAGTGTCTGATAAGCAGTAAGATCTCAATAATTGTTACGCTTTCAGTTTCCATTGAGGGACACTATAAAACTATAGAATACTCATTTGGATCTAGATTGGATAGAACTACAATTGGAGCCATTTAGAATTTTATAATTCAGTACAGAATACAAGTTATCAAACTATTGCCTCTCAGCTCCAAATTCACCCTTTTTGCCTCCTCTGGGAAAATAAATTAACCAGTTGCTGTGGAGTTAATTCTGACTCATGGCGACTCCATGTCTGTCAAAGTTGAACTGTGCTCCACAGTGTTTTCAGTGGTTGATTTTTTGGAATTAGATACCAGGCCTTTTTTTAGAGTTACCTCGAGGTAGACTGGAACCTCCAAACTTTCGGTTAGCAACCAAAGTTGTTAACCATTTGCACCACCCAGGAATGCCACAATTAGCATATGTGAATTTTATCTTTTCGTCCTACCCTGACATCTACTCTAATTTGTTTTATCCCTTGGTTCTATTGTTTTTAAATTTATATTCCACTACTTTATTGTATATACTCTCCTTAGTCTACTTTACATTGTTTGTGGAGTTTGAAGGCTATTAAATAATTGAAATGTGTGTGTGAATGAGGCCATGCCTATTTAACTGGCTGTGCACCATTACCAGAAAAGGACTGGGCTCTATACAGTAAACCTGTTGTTTTTGATGAAATAATGAGGCAACGATCCTAGGCCTTTCCAGCCCAGATTAGAATTTCTTACAACCGAAGTAGTACCCTTCAAGGTTTACATGTTAATACAAAGAATGACAAAACTATTAGAGAGACTCATTATAACTCTTTATTATGCTTCTAAAATTGAAATTTTGTTTTCACCCAGAGAAATGGATGGAGATAGATGTTGAAGACTATAATGAGGTAGAGTACAGATTTTCAAACTAGGGTAAGAGAGCAGAGGATGACAAAATACAGAAGAGGCTGCGGAGCATTGCGATGATTAAGAAAGAAGGTCTCAGACCAAATTCCCAGGGTGCACTCAGATTGAAAGCTTCCCAGGTTAACCACCAATTCCATTATCACTGCTCAAAGGAATGAGAGCTGGTGTCGTGAGGGGCGCTCTGGCTTTGGTTGGAAACCCCAGCTTCCACTGCTTACTAATTATATGCTCTTAAACGATTTCTTAACCTCAGCGTAATAAAAATGCCTACCTCCTAGGGTTGTCATGAAAATTAAAAGAAGTACTGAATGTGAACACCTCTTGCACAGTGCCAGGTACCCAAAAAGTCTCAGCAAATACTATTACTTTCTCCCCTCCTTTTTTTGCTTAGGAAAGGCAGCCTAACTTCCAACTTCCATAGTTAGCTATTTGGGAAACAATTTCTGCCTTACAGTAGTTTCTGGAATGTGGGTGATGATAACACCCATCCAGGTAAGTCCACAACCTAGAAACCTAACTCTTCTCTACAGCCCTCATTTAGGCACTGGCTATTTATTGATGGCTGCCTTCAGCATCTTTCCCTCCAGCCTGTCCTGGCCCTCCTCCCCTAAATCTCTGCCTCATTTTGTTGTTGTTGTTGTTGTCTGCTATCTACTCAGTCTCTGACTCATAGTGACCCCACACACAACAAAACAAAATGCTGCCGTGTCCTGCACCATGTCCGTGATTGGTTGTCCAACAGACCATTGGGATCCATAAGGTTTTCATCGGCTGATTTTTGGAAGTAGATTGTCAAGCCTTTCTTTCTAGTCCATCTTAGTCTAGAAGCTCTGCTAAAACCTGTTCTCATCATAGCAACATGCAAGCCTCCACTGACAGATGGGTAGTGACTGCGCGTGAGGTGCACTGGCCAGGAATCAAACCTGGGTCTCCCACATGAAAGGTGAGAATTTGGCCTCACTTTGCCCGGCCCAAATGCATCAGATGCTCTTCTCTTTCACTCCCCTCTTCTTTTGACTCCTTTACCTAAAGATTAAAAACTACATAGTATCAGCCGCATTTGCATTAAAATCTCTGTATTCTCTGCCAAACAGGAGCAATCTATTAAAAAATGGCAGAGATGGTGAAAAAGACGTTTTAGTTCTTCTGCAGGAAAACCCTTCACACACGTATGCAGAAGCCTAAGTCTTTATTTGAAACGCAAGAAGTTTTGGGAGGAGTAAACCACAGCGCCACTAACCCCTTAGAATAAATTGGAGTAGGAGGGATGTAACATGAGGGCACTGAGCTCCGTTGTAGAACCGTAGAGAGGAGAAGAGAAAGTGCATGGCTGTGTGCAGAGATACATCAGTGTGTATTCTAACTGCTCCAAGCCGAGAGAAACTAGGGAATTGAATGACGTTCCCAAGTCTTGCTGAGGCCCAAAGTTTTGGCAGAAATGGATTGGTAAGCATTGTCTGTCTCTGTGTCCCCATTGTACGTATGCTTGTTTTTCTCACTCTAAAATACCCAAATAGAGAGAAAGGAAGTGATGGACAATGGGAAAGAGGCAGTAGCATGCTTTACAGGGAAGGAGCCCTGGTGGCGCAATGGTTAAGCACTAGACCAGTGGCGTTACTGAAGGGGTGCAGGTGGGGAGTGTGGACTGCAACAGCTGACACTGTCAGAGGGCGTGACACCAAAATGACTGTCTATAAAATTTCTGTGCAGTGTTTCAGCAGAAATTTATTATTTTTTATAAAAATATCCCTGTAGTTATAACAATGAAAACATCTTTCAGAAGCCTAGCTTACACGTATCAATATACCTACAAGGCTAAAACTCTATGCTAATTTACTTTTTGAACCTTTTAACGAGCTCCAGTCAGAGTTGTCATTATTACCCAATTTCAATGACGCTTCATATCACGTGGTTTCATCTGCACTTGCTACAAACTGTTGTTTTCGTTGCTGCTGGTGTTTTTATAGTTGGTTATTTTGTCAAATTTTCTAGTGTTTTAGCTACAATATTGTGGTAATTAGCATGAGGGGGGACACCATGTGTTGCCACACTGGGTGACGCCAATCCTAGTGATGCCACTGTACTACACTGCTAACCAAAAGGTCGGCAGTTCGAACCCACCAGCTGTTCCACGGGAGAAAAGACCTGGCGATATGCTCCTATAAAGATTACAGCCTTGAGAACCCTATTGGGCAGATCTACTCTGTCCTATAGGGTCGCTATGAGTTGGAATGGACTCAATGGCACACAACAACAACATGCTTTAAGGGGGGATAAAAGATTCCCTTGGAGTCCCTGGGTGCTCAGCTAGCTAATCAAGTTAACCCTTTTGGCTGCTAATCAAAAGTTTGGAAGTTCGAGTCTACCCAGAGGCGCCTTAGAAGAAAGGCCTGGCAATCTACTTTTAAAAATTCAGCCATTGAAAACCCTATGGAGGACAGTTCTACTCAAACACACATGGGATCACCATGAATCAGAGTTGACTCCACAGCAACTGGTTTTCTGATTTAAAAGATCCCCAATCCAAAGTCCAAAGAATAATTGATATCTTTGAATTATGATGTTGGTGAACAATATTGAATATGCCATGGACTGCCAGAAGAACGAACAAATGTGCCTTGGAAGAAATACAGCCAGAAGACTCCTTAGAAGCAAAGATGGTGAGACTTTGTCTCACATACTTTGGACATGTTATTAGGAAGGATCAGTCCCTGGAGAAGGACATCATGCTTGGTAAAGTAGAGGGTCAGCGAAAAAGAGGAAGACCCTCAACGAGATGGATTGACACAGTGGCTGCAACCATGGGCTCAAACGTAGCAATGATCATGAGGGTGGCACACGACTGGCCGTGTCTCATTCTGTTGTAATAGTGTCGCTATGAGTTAGAACCGACTCATCGGCACCTAACAACAGTCCAAAGTTATCTCCCTGTCACCAACCTCAGGGCCTAAAATTCTCATCATAAGGGTCACTCTTGTATTAAAGACATCCTATCTTCCCCTGACCCTTGTTAAAAGAAAACAATTCCTGAGAAGAAATACATTGTGCCCTTAGTGCCTACTAGAACTGATATGTTAAATTCAGTGGTGTTCACCTTAGGGAAGAAATCAACCACGGTCATATGTTTGCTTTTTTTCTCTGTTATATCCTCAGCTGTGCAATTGTGCAAATGCTGTGCAACTGCCTCCACATAAAATCTGATATAATCCTGCCATTATAAAGTGGGGAGTCCCTGAATGGTACAAACAGTTAATGTGCTTGGCTGCTGTCTCAGTTATCTAGTGCTGCTATAATAGAAATACCATAAGGGCATGGTTTTAACAAACAGAAATTTATTCTCTCACAGTTTACTAACTAACTTGCTGCCATCAAGTCGATTCTGACTCATAGCGATCCTGTAGGATAGAGTAGAACTGCCCCTTAGGGTTTCCAAGGAGCAGGTGGTGAATTCGAACTGCTGATCTTTTGGTTAGCAGCCATAGCTCACCGTCGCTCTTAACTACCATGCCATGAGGGCTTCTCTCACAATTTAGGAGGCTAGAAGTCTGAATTCAGGGCACTAGCTCCACAGAAAGTCTTTCTCTCTCTGTCAGCTCTGGGGGAAGGTCCTTGTCATCAATCTTCCCATGAGTCTAGGAGTTTCTCAGCACAGGGACCCCAGGACCAAAGGACATGCTCTGCTCCTGGCTCTTCTTTCTTGGTGGTAGAAGGTCCCTGTCTCTCTGCTGGCTTCTCTCTCCTTTTTTTATCTCTTATAAGATAAAAGGTGATGCAGGCCACACCCCAGGGAAACTCCCCCTTACATCGGATCAGGGCTGTGACCTGAGTAAGGGTGTTGCATACCACCCATATCCTCTTTAACATAACCTAATCTTGCCTCATTAACCACAAGCAGAGATTAGGATTTACAACACATAGGACAATTACATCAGATCACAAAATGTAGGACAACCACTCAATAGTGGGAATCATGGCCTAACCAATTTGACACATATTTTGGGGGACACAATTCAATCCATAACAACTGCTAACTGAAAGTTTGAAGGTTCAAGTCCACCCAGAGGCACTTCGGAAGGCACCTTAAAAAATCAGCCATTAAAAAACCCAATGGAGCACAGTTCTACTCTGACATGTGTCGGGTCACCTTGAGTGGGCATTGACTCAACAGCAACTGGTTATATAAAATGGGGACAAAATAGTACATGGTACATCATGTTGTTGTGAAGAAAAAATGAGTTAAAACATCTAAAATGCCTAGAACATTTCCTGGCATATAATAAGTACCCAATAATCAGCTATTATTATTATTAATGACTGAGAAAACACACAAGTAATGTGGTTTCAGAGTGAGAAAGCTCTAGAGAACTGGAACTGGAAGGCCCAGTGGGGTGATGCTGAAGGGGAAGGACCTAGGAGGAAGCTGGTAGTGAGCCGAGAGGGAACAGAGAGCAACGCCAACTTCTTCTACTACATGAGTGTGTCTAGAACTAAGCCTGCAGGGAACTACCTATGTCCCAGGCACATGGCACTTACTGAGGCCCACCAAGGGGCAGTCTTCATTTTTCTCCTGGGTTGAACCACACGCATTCTTCTTACTGCTTTGCTGTGGCCAATGAGGTGTGATAAAATGCAGGAGAGCACAGTGGGGCAAAGTCTCCATAAATTAGAAAGTGATTGTGTCCTGGAATCTCTGGAACTGAACCAGATAAATTGGGGGCATGAGGCACTGTAAATTAGGTGTCTTGAATTCTTAATAAAGACTCATGGGACACCCTATAACCTCAGGGAGAGACAAAGTGCTAAAATACGGTGTTTTTTCAAGTGTGTTACAGGTGACTCGTGAAAAAGTATTCAAATAGGTTTCTAGGTTAAACAGAGTTAAACAGATTTCTTTAGAATAAGATTTTTCAGAGTTTCTAACACACCCAAACATATTGTGAATCTCCATCAGTGGATATTGTGCACACTGTTTGCCAAGTGTACTTGATCAGAGAGGCCTGTTTTTCAGAGTATGTGGAAATTACTGTCCTTCTAGAAAACCCTGGGTTTATAGAATGAATGCTGGACAGAGTGTCTCCTAGGACATTCAGCTAGGTCTTCTGAGCCCTGTTTCCTGATCTGAAAAATGAAGAGACTCATCAGTAGTTCTTAATTGATTTTAAGTCAAAATACTAAGAGAAATTGGTGAAAGCTATGGATCTTCTCCTTGTAATAAGGCACGTATTACACATACGCCAGATTTTTTTTCATACAATTTATGGAGTCATAAATCCCTTAACAATAGGATCTTCTAAGGTAGCTTCCAGCTCTAAAACTGTGAATTGACCTGAAGTAGAAGAATATGATCATTGCTATCCATTGCTTTTGTCTGCCCAGCATCTTTTCCCTTCTCTTTTGGTAATGGCACTACAGCTTCCCTGTGTGAAACCTTCTCTCTCCCATTCTCAGTCCACATGTTTCAGGAAATGTTGGTCAACACCCTCCAACCCTCCAACTCCCCTTAACTCCCTCCAAATCCAGAAGTGGGCACGTGGCACCAGGGTGACCAATCAGAGTAACACTTTCACCTGGCCACAATGAAGGGCTCACGGATGAGCATAATGCCAATGAGAATCTTCTTTAGGATGTATGTTGGAGCTAATCACATGACAGATTAGATTAGGTAGATGACTGATTGACTGGTTGATTGATTGTTAGAAAGATAGATGATGGATGGATGGATGATAGGAAGGAAGGGCTTTACATGGTGGCTACTAAACTAGCAGAATCAAAATCTGCATTCTTTGTAGCCATCTTTGTCTTTGAGAGAGAAAGTGATACCTCATGACATTGGCTAAATCAAACCTGAAATATACCTCATCCCTCAAAATTTCCCATTCGTGAGAACCAATAAATATTCTCTTTTGATTAAGCCAACTTGCAACTGAAAGAGTGCTGAATAAGTCAGACACCCGTCTTGGAATTCCCAGGCTGTTGTGAGGCTCAATTAAGAGGCTTACAAGTGTTAATGCTGAGTCTACATTCCACAGATAACAAGGAAGAAAATTAATGGACGACTATACATTAGTAGGTACTGGTAGGACCTAAGTACTGGCCTATGTGACCTGTGCACCAGGAAGACCCCAGGGGCCTCAAATAATTTCTTCCACCTGCTGCCTGCTGCCTGCTTCCTACAATGCCAATAGGGAGTATCTATGATTTGTGGGGCTAGGATTGGGGGGTGGGGGGAGAGATGGAGGATATCACAGAGCCCTTTGAAAAGCTAATGAAAGCTATCAATCTTCTTCTTTGAAAAATAAGCAAAAATAAAATTTTTTTGCATGCAGTTTCAGGGGATCTTACATACCCTGGAGTCCCTGGATTGTGCAAACGGTTAAGGCACTTGGCTGCTAATCAAAAGTTTGGAGGTTCAAGTTTACCCAGAGTTGCCTCAGAAGAAAGGCCTGGAGATCTACTTCCAAAAGGTCACAGTCATTGAAAACCCTGTGGGGCACAGTTCTCCTCTGACACACATGGGGTGTCATGAGTCAGTATGGACTGGACAGCAACAGCTTTGAAGCCCTCAACGAGTCTTCCTGCCCTCAATCTAAGTAGAGAAGAGTCGCCGGACTTCTTATGTGAAAGGTTCCAATCTCTCAAAGGACTAGAGGTGGAAAGGAAGTAAAAAGGGAGATCACTACTGGCACAAGAAGGGAACAGAGGGTGCTATGATAAACCCCACAGGCTCTGGAATTTAAAGTAACAAGCATGAATTTGTCACAATACCCCCACCTGCCCTTTGAAGAGTTTTTCAGCTCATACAGGAAAGGGAGCTGGCAGAGCAATAACACCCTTATTCAGGTTTGGAATTAACCTGTGGTCTAAAGCTTTGATTCTGTTAAATATGTTCCCTGCAGAAAGAACACTTTAAACTCGTATCAGTCATTCACACCTTATTCCAGGTAACATATTTTAATAAGGAGACTCAGGGGTGCTTAAAAAAAGGTAGAGGGGAGGGTGACAAGGTCACAACAGATGCACTTTGCAGTCTGGCTTTGTCTGAGCCTGCAGGGTGGAAGCACTAGTTTCCAGAAACAGGAATTGATCCTAACCTTTAAAACATTTTGCTAAATAATTGTCTCAAACTGCTAAGCTCTTCCTATTCGCGGGCTGTTTTCTTTAAAAAAAAAAAAAAAAAAAAAGTCAAGATCTCACAAGCAAGGAATTACGTTTGGTCTTAAATGTAATAGCAAAGTTAAAGGTTGATGATTTGACAAGTCCTCAACCATTTTCCTTCTCATCCTTATTTTCTTTTTCCCATGCTTAAAACTAGCCTCCCCTGCTGAAGCCTGACTGCTCCATTCCCAGCCTGCCCCAGTGAGCCTGTGTTCATGTCCTGCCCAGCTTCCTGATGCCTCCTACACACCTCAGGATACAGGAATAGGGGGGTAGTGACAGCTCAGCTCCTGGCCACAATTGTTCCACTACACATAAGTCTCAGATCTTTCTCCTGCCCTAAAAGATGTCAGATCTACAGCCCCATGTTGGGAGGGTTCAGATGTGTCTGTGAGAAAAACCCATTTTACAAGCCCAAGCCTTTTGCCAAGAAAAAGAATGGTCTTCCCTGTGCCTATTGAGGTACCATATTGGGAACAGATAATAATTTATGTTTGCCTGACTCCTCCACAGCCTAGAAAGTGCCTCTCTTCATCTTTCTGCCTGTTTGTTATAATTAGGACCCCAAGAGGAAACAACACTTTAAATCTGCTCCATAGCAACTATATTCCTATTATTTCAACAGGGTCCAAGTAATCATCCTCCTCACAATCACAGATGCAGTCTAAAGTTTACTTCAAGGGTGTTGGTGTTAGTAGATACAAATATTTTAAAATGTTTGCCTTCATAAGTCCTTGAAAAATAGAACAACTTATTCCTATAAGTAAGACTTCTACATTTTTTTAAAATTGTACTTTAGGTGAAAGTTTACAGAGCAAATTAGTTTCTCATTAAACAATTAATACACATATTGTTTTGTGACATTGGTTGCCAACCCCTCGATGCGTCAACACTCTCCCCTTCTCTACCCCGGGTTCCCCATTTCCATTCATCCAGCTTTCCTGTCCCCCCATCCCCCTACCCCTGCCTTCTCGACTTTACTTTTGGACTGGTGTGCCCATTTAATCTCATATACGTGGTTGAACGACTTGTGTTATTGTTTGTTTTATGGGCCTGTCTAATCTTTGGCTGAAGGGTGAGCTTCAGGAGTAACTTCAGTACTGATTTAAAAGAGTATCCAGGGGGTCATACTCTCAAGGATTTCTCCAGTCTATCAGACCAGTAAGTCTGGTCTTTTTTTGTGAGTTTGAATTTTGTTCTGTATTTTTCTCCTGCTCTGTCCGGGAACCTCTATTGTGATCCCTGTCAGAGCAGTCAGTGGTGGTAGCTGGGCACCATCTGGTTACGCTGCACTCAGTCTGGTGGAGGCTGTGGTAGTTGTGGTCATTAGTCCTTAGGACTAATATTTCCACTGTGTTTTTGGTTTTCTTCATTGTCCCTTGCTCCAGGTGGGGTGGGACCTGTAGAAGTATCTTAGATGGCCACTCACAAGCTTTTAAGACCCTAGACGCTACTCGCCAAAGTGAGATGTAGAACATTTTCTCAGCCGAGCAACTGTGGCCCATTGGAAAGGAGCAGAGGCAGCATACCGGGCAGAAGGGTGGGAGTGGGAAAGCATGTATCTCTGGTTACCGAGTGCTCTATCTCCTGTTGAGAGCTCTGTAAAGTGGCCTGACCGTACTCCCTGTCCAGGGTCGTTGATGGCTGTGCTCCAACATGGCAAAGCAGTGTCGCATTAGCTGGCAAGGGACTTCCACTCCATATCTTTCCACATTCTCTGTTCCATTTGGTGCTTGATCTAGTTCTTTATCCTTTCACTTGATGCTTAGGGTTCCAGGATTGATGTTTGTTCTGTTTTAGTTAGTTTTTTGGGTCTTTGCTGCAGAGGGACAGCATGGTGCTTCTGTCTATAGTGCCATGTTGGCTCTACCTGACTTTTACGTCTTCAAAGCAAAGAATTAAACTAAGCCATCTTGTTTCACTTTTTTTTGAAAGACTTGTTTCAGTACCAAAATCACTCAGCTTAGCAAGCCTGCTAAAACCAGTTGCCTTGAAGTCTATTCCGACTTAATGTGGGCCCCGTGTGTCAGAGTAGAACTGTGTTCCATAGTGTTTTCAATGGCTGATTTTTTCAGAAGTAGATTGACAGGGCTTTCTTCCAAAGTGCCTCTGGAAGGACTCAAACCTCCAGTCTTTCAGTTAACAACCGAGCATGTTAGCCATTTGCACCACTCAGGGACTCCAGGAGGCTCACGAAAACCTAAAGACATTCTTTGGAAAGGCCCTATACTATCAATTTATATTTGACACAAATAAATGCCAAGATAGAGAGTCAGCGAAAGAGAGGAAGACCCACAATGCGATAGACTGACACAGTGGCTTCAACAATGGGCTCAAGCATAACAATGATTGTGAGGATGGCGCAGGACCGGTCAGTGTTTTGTTCTGTTGTTCATAGAGTCACTATGAGTTGGAACCAACTCAATGGCATCTAACAACAACAACACACCTGTGGTTATAATCCCATTTGGACATTTGCTGTTTTGTTATGTTAATGAGGCAGGATCAGTGTAGGGTGTGTCTTGAGTCAATCTCTTTTGAGATATAAAAGAGATTAAACAAGCACAAGCAAGCCAGAGAAGTAGAAATGGGGTAAGACACATGGAGAATTCTAAGGAACCAGGAAGTAGAAGCTGAAAAAAGGGTCAACAGAAAAAGAAAGCCTTCCCCTAGAGCCAGTACCCTGAATTCAGACTTTTAGTCTGCTAAACTGTGAGAGAATAAACTTCTGCTTGTTAAAGCCACCCACCTATAGTATTTCTGTTATAGAAGCACTAGATAACTAAGACAATCTCAGTGCCCCAACTTCACCGCAGCATCCCTAACAATCATTAGAAAGTACAAGAAGTTTGTATTGGGTATCTCCTTCTCTCTGTTTTAGCATCCTCTTACACTTTATAGAATCCCTTGGAAGCTTCTCTTTGTTCTCCACCCACAGACCCCTATCCTATTGCCTTCTAGCTGCCTGAAGCCCTCCTTTTGGCAGCCACCAAAGCCGATGAACATCCAAGGGGTCTCTGCTCTGAACTACCTTCCTGGGATGGCCATTTTAAGACCCTGTGTTGCAAGAAGAAGCTCAGTCTGTTAAAAACAGTTCATGCTGTGGACATGTCAGACACCATCTGGTAGGATGCTGTTGCCTCTCCTTAGCAACTGCTCCTACATCTCTGTCACTGGTTGGTTACTTTGCCTGCTTCCCTAGTTACCAGAGCTTCCAATCTCTACCACACCTCTGACACCACCCCCGTCAGTTTGCAGCCTCCCCAGTGAACTTCTAAAACTCCACGGAGGTGGATCCTACTGATTCTACCTCTTGAATCATAGACTGATTCTAAGCACTGAACCTGGTTACGAGCCTGTCAAGCTGCACAGCATCTGCTAACCAAAACTCTCAGTCCCAGAGCCGTGGTTGAATGTTGGACAATCTGATCACTTAACCCAGTGGATCTCGATTCTGCATGCACATCTGAAGCAACTGAAAGCCTTTAAAAATTACTGACACACAGGCCCCAGCTCTGGAGATTCTGATTTATTTGGTTGGGGGTTGTTGTTGTTGTCAGCTGCTGTCGAGTCGATTCTGACTCATGGCGACCCACTATGTGCAGAATACAACTGCTCCATAGGGTTTTTAAGGCCATGAACTTTCACAAGCAGATATCCAGGACTGTCTTCCAAGACACCTCTGGGTGTGTTCGAACCACCAGCCTTTCAGCTAGTAGTCGAGGGCTTAACCATTTGTGAAACCCAGGGACTCTTTGGTCTGTGGTAGAGTAGTATTTTTTTAAGCTCCACAGGTGGTTCAAATGTACAGCCAGGGTTACCAATCACTGATCTAACTCAAGAAATGCACAGGGCTGAGCTCACTTGAATGTGCAAAAAATAATTTCTAGCTCAGTGACGCTTGTTTGGAAGGAGCCCTGGTGGCACAATGGATAAGTGCCCGGCTGCTAACCAAAAGGTTGGCAGTTCAAACCCACTCAGCAGTTCCACGGGAGAAAAGACCTGTCGATCTTGCTCCCGTAAAGATTATGGCCAAGAAACCCCTATGGGGCAATTGTGCTTTGTCACATGGGGAGATAGATTCAACAGCACAAAACAACCACAGTAGTTTGGATAGATGCAAATACCTACAGAAGTTATCCCAATTTAATTTAAACAAATAATTCTTCTAGATTTTTTTTTAATTTGCCTGAACAGTCAACAAAATATTATACATATTTTATCATGATATTTTATGGAAACAGCACAATTTTTCTCTTCTGGGACAGCTTCATGGAACTGCATCATTACATGCTGAAAGCAGCCTTTGTGCCTCTGACTTACTGGTTGAATAGTCTGCACCTTTGCAACTGTAACTCTCAAGCCTCCAAAGTTCTATGTAAAACCCTGAAACAATCAGACACATAACAAGAATGTCACTGAGCAGTTTCCAATTAGATCTTTACAGTTTTCTACCTAGTCCTCCAATCCCTTGCTATTAAAGGGTAGCCCATGGACCAGCAGCAGGTTAGAAATGCAGAATCCCAGGCTCCACCCCAGACCAACTTAATCAGGATCTGCATTTTAACTAGATCTCAGGAGATCCCTAGGTGCATTCAGATTTGAGAAGCACTGTCCAGCCCTACTGTGGGAATAACTACTTTCAAGGCTCTCCCTGTGGGGCCTCTGCCCTATTCCTTGCATTAACAGTTTAAATTGTTTGTTGTTGTTTGTATGTTTGTTTTCGTTTACTTTTTTGATATTTCAACATTCTGAGCTCAAACCATTAGGGCTCCACCCATGCAGTAGGCCCTTGCCCTTTGCCCTTGTTTCAGGCCCCCCTGTGGTACACTGAAATAAACACCATTTGGTCCCATGTGATAATCTCCTTGGGATTCACTGCCCTTCTCCCCCTCCCACCCACGGTCCCATTTGATACTCTCCTTGGGAACTCAGGCCACTTCCCCCTTTAAAATTTAACTAGCCTACCCCAGATCAGCACAACTGCTTAACCCCATCCCGAAATCCTAACAAAGGCAACTGCCCACAGTTGCTCTCCTGCTGTGGTTGCCCTACATCCATTCATGTTCCCATGAGGTCCTGAGTGGTGTGCTGTGCACCTTTCTGGAAACTGTGAACATAATAAACCAAGTTACTTTCTTAGCCTCCCTGACTCCTCTTTCCTGTGTTGTGCCTGACTTACCATCCCACGAACTTGTAAAAGTATCCCTCACTAAATTTACCTCCATGGACACTCTGTTGTGTTGGGTGCCATCAAGTCAATTTCAACTCCTAACAACCGTGCAACAGAGTAGAACTGGCCTGTAGAGTTTTCTTGGCTGTAATCTTTACAGAAGCCAACTGTCACATCTTTCTCCTACAAGAGCCACTTGGAGGGTTCGTACCATCAGCCTTTCAGTTAGAGGCAGAGAGCTTCACTGTCTGCACCACCAGGGCTCCTTTGTGGATACTCTACTCCCACCAGAGTGGTCAACCTCAGTCTTCCAGGCCTTTGCTCTCCCTCTATCCCCTACCATCTCAAAGTCCTCTCCCCTCCTATTTGCCTGATGGCAGCATTCCCATTTCTCAAGATCCCAGTGGAGCTTGTCCTCCCCAAAACCTTCACAGTTCTCTCCAGCCCTCAGTTCTTGCCCACCTCTAATTATACAGCAAGGTCCATGGGTGGTGCAAACAGTTTGCACTAGGCTGGTAACTGAGCCGAGGTTGGTGTTTCAGACCCACCCAGCAGCACCTCTGGGAGGTGGGGAGTTCTGTTGATCTGCTTCCGTAAAGATTACAGCCAAGAAAACTCTATGGAGTAGTTCTACTCTGTAACACATGGGGTCCCCATAAATAGGAATCTACTCAGGGGTACAAGACAATAACAACAATTTGATAGTACTTACCTGATAACACCATTCATCCAACATTTGCACTATTCTTGTTTTATTGTTTAACCCTTATTTTGCCCCTACTTTTTCAAGTACTTCTGCTTTGTTTCCCTTAACACTCCATCACTTGTATGCCTTTGTATCTGCCTTGGTGCTTTGCACATAGTAGATTCAACAAATATTTGGTGTGTCACTTTGACTTCGATCCCTGATGGCAAACAATATAATGCACAAAACCTAAAATTCTGAGAACATTAGTTAAAATTTTACAGCATCGAAGCTGGTATTAAAACTTCCAGCATGCTGACCACATGAGTCACTAAACAGCGTACTGTGTAAACAGTTACTAAACTATTTAAATAACTAGAGAAAATAAACATCAAAATGAAAGCAAGACAACATCATATCTGGTATCAACTAACGTTCAAATACAAACATTTCATATCGTTGTTAAAAGGATGATTAATCAAGTAAAAATCTCTTAGCTACCAACAGCCTCCCATTGACCAAATGCACTAGCAGCCACACCCAGGCCTACCTCCGTTACCCATTGCTGTTGAGGCAATTCCAACTCATAGTGACCCAAAGAACAGAGGAGAACTGCCCTATAGGGTTTCCAAGGCTGTAAATCTTTATGGCAACAGACTGCCACATCTTTCTGCCATGGAGTCGTTGGTGGGTTAGATCCACTGACCTTTCCGTTAGCAGCTAAGCATTTAACCACTCCACCACTAAAACTCCTTGCCCAGGCCTATAACGTGCAAAGAAAGGCATGTATGGCTCCAGTTTAGGATTTTATCTACCAGGATATAAAAAAAAATAAAAACCAAATCCATTGCCCATCAAGTCAGTTTTAACTCATAGCAACTCTATAGGACAGAGTAGAACTGCACCACAGGATTTCCAAGGGGCAGCTGGTGGGTTTAAACTGCTGACCTTTTCGTTAACAGCCAAGCTCATAAATACTGTGCCACCAGGGAAATCCATGCCACTCCACTCCCAGACAGAATGACCTCATGCACTACAGCAGAAGTATCCAGGGATATTTATTCTGTTCTTTCATAAAGTCCACAAATAATTATTGAGAATGAACTATGTGCCCTGTGCTGGGCCCTAGGAATACAAAGATGACAAAGACACTCACAGTCTTAGTGGGAGAGAGACTTAAACAGATAATTTTAACACCATGTGGAAAATACAGTACTAGAGTGTACATACAGAGGATATCACTGGAACACAAGGGAAGGCTGCCTAACTTAAGCTGGAGTAATCAGGGAGGGCTCTCTGGAGGTGGTGATGCCTGAACCGAGTATTCAGGTTGGCAAAGGAGTTAACCAGGTAGAAGATGAGAAATCAATATTCCAGTTAGGGGAAGTACAGAAGCAAAGGAGAAAGGTAACCAATATCATGGGGTCGCTATGAGTTGGAATCAACTGGACGGCAATGGGTTTGGTTTTTTGGTTTGGTAGGGAATCTTTTACAATTCTACATTGCAGAAAGCAGGACCTGATGAAGTTTCTGCCACAGAGGCAGTAACAGCTTGCTAACTAACTGGTAAGCTTGGATGCAACGTAAAAGAGTTCGGACTTGGTGTTAAAAGCAAATGGAGTATCTAGGCTTGAAAGATGTAATGCAGCTTTCAAAATCTAACATGCAAAGCAAGAACAGCTTAACTTATGCATGAACCACATCTACATTAAACGCAATAGAATCCTAGTCAATCTGGCTACTTAGACACTGATTCAAACATTCACAGATCATCTCTACAGATGGATATTAAAGGAAGTGATCTCTGAGATAAATCCTTTCCAGCCAAGATGCTATTATTTTTATTCTAAACATCTAAAAAAACTATGAGTCTATGACATGGGTCTGTCTTCCTGAAGGCACTAAACTATACCACAGAACAAATATCAGAATGTTATCAAGGTATTGTAACAAAATGAAAAGAGCATTGAAAGTGCCATAGAATTAAAAGCCAGTTGAGGATAGGAGCCTGCTTCTTCTCACTTGGAGTTGTCTTCTCTTTTCAGCAAACTACGTTTTTTCTCAAGTTATGGCTGGCCGTGTCGGGCAAATGTATGTATTTATTATTTCTTTATTGCCATTATTTTAATTTAAAATGTTTAATAGTTTCTTTTCATCTGCAACCAACCAGTTATTTGGTTTATGTTTATACACATGCACACATACATACACACTCACAAAGATTTTTATTCCATTTTGATAGGTTAAAAGCTGGTTGATTTGAAGGTTGGCATTTTATGAAATTTGCCTCAGTATAAAAAATAAATTGTTTAGTCTAGATGTTCAAAACCATTGACACAGAAGAAAAACACCAGCAGGAAGTAATTATGTTTGGCTCGGGCAGGTGACAAAATAAATTATACCAAAAGTTATATATAAACTGGAATAATTCAACTGCCTACCTTTTAAATATGTCCTATATCTCCAAATGGAACCATGCACACTGCTTTCCCTAATCAGTGCTGGACTTTTCAAAACTGATGAAACTGAATTAACACTGCCTTCTCCTGCCAACCTCACCAGGTTAGGATTTGGCATCTCATCCTTCCACCACACCCATGCAGGTATTGTTTTCCTAGCAGTGATATTACTTGCTGGAGATGGGACAAGTGTCAATATTTACGTTGTTTTTAGACTTTTCAGGACCACATAACTAGGTAACCACCAGGGAAAGTAATAATGATGATAAAAGTTAGAATGATGTTAAAGCAGTAAGTGTAATACCTAACAAAAAAAAAAAGCAAGCAAAGCAGTGGAGAAGAGTATAGACACTGAGGCTAGACTGCAGGGTGTAACTCCTGGTTTTCCCACTGTCTTAGTCATCTAGTGCTGCTATAACAGAAATACCACAAGTGAATGGCTTTAACAAAGAGAAGTTTATTCTCTCATAGTCCATTAAGCTACAAATCCAAATTCAGGGCGTCAGCTCCAAGAGAATGCTTTCTCTGTTGGCTCTGGAGGAAGGTCCATGTCATCAATCTTTCCTTGGTCTGGGAGCTTCTCTCTGCAGGAACCTCAGGTCCAAAGGAGGTACTCTGCTCCCGGCACTGCTTTCTTGGTGGTACAAGGTTCCCATGTCTCTCTGCTCGCTTCTCTCTTTTATATCTCAAAAGAGATTGGTTTAAGACACTACCTAATCTTGTAGACCTCATTGATATAACTGCCGCTAATCCATCTTATTACATCATAGTGATAGCATTTACAGCACATAGGGAAATCACATCAGATAATAAAATGGTAGACAATCATACAATACTGGGAATCATGACCTAGCCAAGGTGACAGATATTTTGGGGGGACACAGTTCAATCCATGACACCTACTTACTAGCTGGGTAACCTTGAATAGGTCATTTTATCATTCCAGTTCTCAGTTTCCCAATATGTAAAATGTGATAAATAATAATAGTTCCTGTCTCATAATGTTGTTGAGAATATTGTGAAAGGTAATTTATATAAACCACTTAAATCAGAACTTGGCACACAGGAAGATATATGTTCTAGGTATTATTAATATTATTATTACTAGCAGCAGCATTATTATTATATGGCACCATAATCCACTAATTTCATTAATTCTCAGGAAATTATTTTATGAATACCATAGGGTAGCATTTCACTTCCCGCTCCTTTTCTAGCATTTCTGGGAATGTCTGATGTACAGGAAAATAAATAAATAAATCTCAAGAGATTCTATTACAAAGATTAGTCACCAGGAATGCATGACGTGGCAGACGCTCTTGGTCACCACTGTAGGCACTCTTCCCTTTGGAATGCCATGTGACACAGTTCAGCAGGAAAAGACCTCTTCTTCTGAAATGATGGCTGGAGCCACAGAAGCCATCCTGTGACGTGATAGAAACCCCCAAAGATCACAAACCTCTGTGCTAGCATTGCTGGGTCCCTGAACCAGTGCCAGCAACCATCCACCTACAGACTTTTCATCCTGCAAGAAAAACAAAACCCTCTACAACTGAAAGATTTTATTCAAGTTTTCTAATCCACACAGCCAAAAGCATTCCTGACTGGAACACTGCCAGACTCGTCATTGCTCTTGAGACTACCTGAGACATCCCGGTCCACAGCACTTACCCTCACCGATAGCCATCGACGTTTTATTTTGTTTTTCCTAAGTCCTTGGTGTGCTCGTGCTTCTGTGCTCTGCCTTCCATCGCTTCCTGCCTGTGCTGAATCCTGAGAATATGCCAGGAACCCTTCCAGGTCTTCGTCATTCCATCTTCTTGCTCTCAAGTGCCAGTCCCACATTCAGCGGCCCATGATGCAGGATTTCATCTCTTGCCTTCCGGAGAGCCACATCCTGGGTGACCAGTGTTACCCGTTACTGGAGCTGCTCAATAGCCTTGACACAAACTTCACAAGATTTCTCTTCAGGGTCAGCAGGGCATACATCCTCCCATTGGCATCTGACCCCCTTGTCTCCTTACTAGTTTTATCACCTGGGCTAGTTTTTCCAGTCCCCAGTGGTTCTCAAAAGGCCCCTCTGGGCATTTTTAGGGCAGTGAAGTTTCACTGCATGATACTTTAATGGTAGATGCATATCATTATGCATTTGCCAAAACCCACAGGCCTGTACAACACAAAGAGCGAATCGTAATATAAACTATGGACTTTAGTTAATACTAATGTATCAGTATTGGTTCCTCAGTTGTAACAAATGTACCACACAAATGCAAGATGTTAATAATAGGAGGAAAAGTGCGCAGATAGATGGGAAGACTATTTTCTGCACAATTTTTCTGTAAACCTAAACTGTTCTTAAAAATAAAGTCTATTAAAAATTTTTTTAGTTGGTCCTCAGTTCCTTTCTGCTTTTTACTGAAGTATTGTTATACTATATACGCAATAAAATTGGTAAAAAGCTATGCAGTTTGTGAATATTGTTTCCAAGAAGTAAGTTTTCCCAATCATCATTCTGTGCTATTGTTGTTTAGACAAACTGATCAGTTAAATAAACGTTGTTGTTGTTATGTTGTTAGGTACCATCAAGTTGGATCTGACTCACAGTGACCCTACGTACAACAGAATGAAACACTGCCGGGTCCTATGCCATCCTCACAGTTATTGTTATGCTTGAGCTCATTGTTGTAGCCACTGTGTCAACCATCTCGTTGAGGGTTTTACTCTTTATCGCCGACCCTCTACTTTACCAAGCATGATGTCCTTCTCCAGGGACTGGTCCCTCCGGATAACATGTCCAAAGTATGTGAGACAAAGTCTCACCATCCTTGTTTCTAATGAGCATCCTGATTGTACTTTTTCTAAAACAGATTTATTCATTCTTCTGGCAGTCCACGGTATATTCAAATTCTTCGCCAACACCATAATTCAAAGGTATCAGTTCTTCTTCGGTCTTCCTTATGGCCCAACTTTCACATGCATCTGAGGCGACTGAAAACATCCCAGCTTGGGTCAGGCACACATTAGTCGTTAAAGTGACATCTTTGTTTTTAATACTTGCAAGAGGTCTTTTGCAGCAGATTTGCCCGGTGCAATGGGTTGTTTGATTTCTTGTCTGCTGCTTCCATGGGTATTAACTGTGGATCCAAAATGAAATCCTTGACAACTTCACTCTTTTCTCCCTTACCATAATGCTGCTTATTGGTCTAGTTGTGAGGATTTTTGTTTTCTTTATGTTGAGGTGTCATCCATACTGAAGGCTATAGTCTTTGATCTTCATCAGTGAGTGCTTCAAGTCCTCTTCACTTTCAGCAAGCAAGGGTGTGTCATCTGTATAGCACAGGTTGTTAATGAGTCTTCCTCCAATCCTGCTGCCACGTTCTTCTTCATACACTCCAGCTTCTCAAATTATGTTTCAGCATATAGACTGAATAAGTATGCTGAAAGGATACAATGCTGACTCACACTTTTCGTGACTTCAAACCATGCAGCATCCCCTCATTCTGTTTGAATGACTGCCTCTTAGTGTATGTACAGGCTCCTCATGAGCACACTGAAGTGTTCTGGAACTCCATTCTTCTCAATGTTATCCATAATTTGTCATGATCCATACAACTGAATGCTTTTGCATAGTCAATAAAACACAGGTAAACATCTTTCTGGTATTCTCTGCTTTCAGCCAGGATACATCTGACATCAGCAATGATATCCCTTGTTCCACATCCTCTTCTGAATCTGGCTTAAATTTCTGGCAGTTCCCTGTTGATGTACTGCTGCAACCACTTTTGAATGATCATCAGCAAAGTTTTACTTGTGTATGATTATTAATGATAATGTTTGATAATTTCCACATTCTATTGGATCACCTTTCTTTGGAATGGGTACAAATATGGATCTCTTCTAGTTGGTGGCCAGGTAGCTGTCTTCCAAATTTATTGGCATAGACGAATGAGCACTTCCAACACTGCATCCGTTTGTTGAAACCTCTCAGTTGGTATTCTGTCAATTCCTGAAGTCTTTTTTCACCAATGCCTTCAGTGCAGCTTGGACCTCTTCCTTCAGTACCATTGGTTCTTGAGTATATGCTACCTCCTGAAATAGTTGAATGTCAACCAATTCTTTTTTGGAACAGTAACTCTGTGTATTCCTTCCATCTTCTTTTGATGCTTCCTGTGTCATTTAATATTTTCCCCATAGAATCCTACGGGGAACTCCTACTACTGCAACTAGAGACTTAAATTTTTTCTTCAGTTCTTTCAGCTTGAGAAATGCTAAGCATGTTCTTCCCTTTTGTTTTTCTATCTCCAGCTCTTTTTTCACACGTCATTATAATACTTCTTTACTTTGTCTTCTCGAGCTGCCCTTTGAAATCTTCTGTTCAGCTCTTTTACTTCATCATTTCTTTTTTTCACTTTAGCTATTCTATGTTCAAGAGCAAGTTTCAGAATCTCTTCTGACATCCATTTTGCTCTTTTCTTTCTTTCCTGTCTTTTTAATGACCTCTTGCTTTCTTCATGTATGATGTCCTTGATGTCATTCCACAACTCATCTGGTCTTTGGTCATTAGTGTTCAATATGTCAAATCTATTACTGAGATGGTCTCTAAATTCAGGTGGAATATACTCAAGGTCATTCTTTGGCTCTCATGGACTTGTTCTAATTTTCTTCAGTTTCTACTTGAACTTGTATATGAGCAATTGATGGTCTGTTCTGCAGTCAGCCCCTGGCCTTGCTCTGACTGATGATACTGAGCTCTTCTATCATCTCTTTCCACCGATGTAGTCGATTTGATTCCTGTGTATTCCATCTGGTGAGGTCCATGTGTATAGTTGCCATTTATGTTGGTGAAAAAAGGTATTTGCAACGAAGAAGTCATTGGTCTTGCAAAATTCTATCATGTGATTTCCGATGTCATTTCTGTCACCAAGTTCATATTGTCCAACTACCAATCCTTTATTTCCAACTTTTGCATTCCAATTGCCAGTAATTATCTATGCATCTTGATTGCATGTTTCATCAATTTCAGACCGCAGAAGTTGGTAAAAATCTTCAATTTCTTCATCTTTGGCCTCAGTGGTTGGTGTGTAAATTTGAATAATAGTTGTATTAACTGGTCTTCCTTGTAGGTGTATGGATATTACCCTATCACTGACAGCACTGTACTTCCGGATATATCTTGAATATATTTTGATGATGAACGGGATGCCATTCCTCTTCAATTTGTCATTCTTGGCATAGTAGACCATATGATTGTCTAATTCAAAATGGCCAATACCAGTCCACTTCAGCTCACTAATGCCTAGGATATCAATGCTTATGAGTTGTTTCATTTTTAACGACTTCTAATTTTCCTGGATTCATACTTCATACATTCCACATTCTGATTACTAATGGATGTTTGCAGCTATTTTTCTCATTTTGAGTCGTGCCACATCAGCAAGTGAATGTCTTAAAAGCTTGACTCCATCCATGTCATTAAGATCTACTCTACTTTGAGAAGGCAGCTCTTTCCTAGTTGTATTTTGTCTCTCAACCCCAGGGGCTCATCTTCTGGCACTATTTTTCAGACAATGTTTAGCTGTTATTCATAAGGTTTTCACTGGCCAATATTTTCAGAAGTAGACTGCCAGTTCCTTCTTCCTAGTCTGCCTTAGTCTGGATGACTCTGCTGGTATTTGAAATGCCAGTGGCAAAGCTTCCAGTGTCACAGCAACATGCAAGCCACCACAGTATGACAAACTGACAGACATGAGTTAAATACATTATTAAAATATTTTAAAATTTTCTATAGATTTATTAAAGATGGTATTTCTTCAGCTCTAAAATCTGAAAAACATGAAAAATCATTTTCCACACACACACAAATCCTGAAACTAGGACTACATAGTGATATTTTTTTCTTCATATTCTGGAAACAAAGGTTTGTCTGCTTAATATCATGTGAAAAATTACAGTCATCTCAGTTAAACAATAGTTTCAGAAATAGCACCTACATAAGACCAAAAAAATAACTATATTTTTGCCACAAGCAGAAAGATAAATTTTGTTGGCCTTTGAAAGTCGGGTTGGGGATTAAATGTTTTGAAAGATACATAACTTGTATTTTCTGCTTCATGAACTAGTAACATAAACACTGGGAAGGCTGTTATGGGCGTGTTACAGCTGTCTGCTAACAGATGAGGCTTTGGGGGTTGTGAGCTGAAGGAATGGCAAACACCATTCTGTGTTTAATAAGCCATATCCTCTCCAGTAGTGAGATTACCCCTGACAGCAAGTTAAAACTTGGAAGGCAGATCAGCTCTTCCAAGTCACTGAATTAGTACATAAGATGCTGCAATTGTAAAGAAATCACATAGATTATGAAGGAAGCAATTGTGAGAGGTATTCTTCTTCTTTATAATTCACTATTATTTACAAATAAAGTACTCGGATGCTAACTGAAAGGTCGGCAGTTCGAACTCACGACTCACTTCTCGGGAGCAAGACGTGGCAGTCTGCTTCTATAAAGATTTACAGGCTTGGAAACCCTATGAGGCAGTTCTACTCTCCTGTAGGGTTGCTATGAGTAGGAATCAACTCGACAGCAGTGGGTTCGCTTTTGGTTTGGATTCATAATTTACAAAGGGGAAGGGGCTGAGCGAATAATGTATTCTAATCACTCAAGTTACTACTTAAAAATAATGCCATGGGGAGCATAAAACAACATTTTTATTTGTTTTCCAGAAAAACACACATATTTGAATCCAGATAAATCAGAAACTATTCCAGATAAAAAAATTTTTTAATCATAATAACAGTAATAAAAATCAAAGTCATTTTCAGACAACAGCTCTATAGTCTCACATGTACCCAGAAAGGAGCAACCACATACATAATTTAAGCATAATGTAATCCCCAAGACACATATACCTAAAATAAAGAAGTAGGTCACCTGGGTGTAGGTTCTAGGTTCCACTTACTGTGTTACACCGGGCAAGTAACTTAACTTCTCTGTGCCTCAGCTGCTACATCTATTTATGTAATAGCTCAGTCATAGAATTATAAAATAAGGGTGAAATGAGTTGATATCTGCTTAGACAAGTGCCAGACACATAATAAGTGATGTATAATTATAACTATAACCAAAACATATAAGTACAAATAACAAATAGTAGCTCAGTGGCTTCTTGTTTTTGCTAGTTGCTGTGAAGTCAATTACCAACTCATGGCAACCCCATACATTACAGAGTAGAACTGCTCCTTAGGGTTTTCTTTTTCTTTTTTGATTCTTCAATTAAGACAGCAGAAGAGATGATTTATTATGCACATCTTGCACTCAATCACAACTGAGAATAGAACTAGTCCAGACTGTCAGAGGTCCAGGGCAAAGAATCAAAAGGGACTGATTTGGTATGAGAAAGGTGGGCCTCTCTTGGCGATCGAATGGCAATGGAAGTTCTAGACGCATTGAGACAAGTTCTAGATAGTAGCAGGCAGTCAGCAACTTATACCCACATCCCCCACCTCCAGCATTCCATATTCTTAATTCTGTGGCTTCTGTGGGTGCACACGCTAGTGTCTACTTGGACCTCTACTTCATCTTTCTTCTTTTGCACTTCAGCCTGCGCATTTGCTTCTTCCTGCACTTGGTTCTTATGATTCAGAGGTTTCTGACACTAGGGCCGAGGGAGCTCCATAGTGTTTTCTTGGCTGTAATCTTATGGGAGCAAATCACCAGGCCTTTCTTCTGTAGTACCACTGGGTCAGTTTTAACTACCAACCTTTAGGCTGGCAGTTGAGCACAAACCAATTGTGCCATACCTGATGGGACAAATTTAGACTAATCAGTCAGAGGATGAGGTCTTTGAAGCTTCCAGACTAATCATTTACTTCATATAAGAATCACCACAGAAACCCCTAGACACTCTGCTAGGAAGGGGGAATTGACTCCCTGCAATTCCCACCTCAAATTCTAAGCTTGAAACAATACAAAATAAAAACAAATCTGTTTCCAAATAGTAACCATCACATTTTTGAATGAGATCATCATCTCCTCCTCTTCTTCTAACTAAGAATCCTCTATTTCTTCATCCTTTCTGACACTGACGGGGCCTCAGTTCCTTCTCCTTCCCCATCATCTGCTCCACAGGCACTGGGTTTGTCAGATGCCCTGTTAAAATGGGGCAGTGTTATGGATTGAATACTGTCCCCCAAAAATATCTGCCAACTTGGCTGGGCCATGATTCCAGTATTGTGTGATTGTCCACCATTTTGTCATCTTATGTGATTTTCCTGTGTGTTATAAATCTTATCTCCATGATGTTAATGACATGGGATTAGTGGCAGTTATGTTAATGAGGCAGGACTGAAATCTACAAGATTAGATTGTGTTTTAAACCAGTCTCTTTTGAAATATAAAAGAGAGAAGGGAGCAGAGAGATGGGGGAACTCATATCACCAAGAAAATAGAGGCAGGAGCACAGGTTCTTTGGACCTGGGGTCTCTGCACTGAGAAGCTCCTAGACCAGGGGAAGATTGATGACAAGGACCTTCCTCCAGAGCTGACAGAGAGAGAAAGCCTTCCCCTGGAGCTGGCACCCTGAATTCAGACTTCTAGCCTCCTAGACTGTGAGAGAATAAATTTGTCTTTGTTAAGGCCATCTACTTGTGGTATTTCTGTTATAGCAGCACTAGATAAGTAAGACAGGCAGGAAGTGCCCAGATGTGGTCTGTGCAGACTACCTGACACTCTCACCCTGGACCCTCAACTTCTCTTAGTTGAGGCTCGAATTTCATTCCCATTTTTTAGTATCTTTGTCATATCCATTACCCTTTGCCGTCGAGTCGATTCCAGCTCATAGCGACCCTCTAGGATGGAGTAGAACTGCCCCATAGGGTTTCCAAGGAGCTGCTGCTGGATTCAAATTGCCGAACTTTTGGTTAGCAGCTGACTGTTTAACCACTGTGCCACCAGGGCTCCTCTTTTTCATAATATGACCTCATATTTAGCTTGCAGTCAACAAAATAAGTAGGTATTCACCTTTTAATCTGCTGAAAAGCCAGAGAAACCTGCTCTGTACTGATACTGACATTTTTAAACCAAAGCTTAAAAATTTATATTTATTCCTATTAATTAGTCCCACTTGATTATTAATCAGGACAAATGAGTATGTAAATGTCATCTTAATATGCCAAATCAGATTTTAAATGGCCTAGAGGAAATTGTTTTTCTACAAAAATCTTATAATGCAAATTTTGTAAAGCAAGTAACTATCCTCCAATTGATTTTTTTTTTAACGTAATAGTCTTTTAAAATATTATGTTTGCCTAAAGCAGGATACAAATATATTACATTTTGGATTTTACCATATTATATTAATACAGCAGATCACCCTTCCTGTACTTTGATTAGGCTAATACTAAAATTAGTTTATTTTCCTTAAATGTACTGAAATCTAAAGATTAGCGTGCAGAAGAGAAAGGTAGAAAGCCACAAGATGACCCCAAAAACTGTGCCCTGGTCTACGATTTCCATAAAGTATGCAATCCACATCAAGCAAAACCCAAACCAAACCAATCCCGTTGCCATTGAGTTGATTTCGACTCATAGCGACCCTATAGGACAGAGTAGAACTACTCTATGGGGTTTCTAAGGAGTGCCTGCTGGGTTGGAACTGCCGACCTTGTGTTTAGCAGCGGAGCCCTTAAGAACTTCGCCACCAGGGTTTCACACCATGCAAACTAAGAGTTAATTCGTGGTTTAAAAGTTCCCTCCCATCCCTTTTCTATGAATGAAACAATGTATGGTAAAAATGTGTTGCAACTAAAAGAACTATGTAATCCTTTCATATTTATTGCTTCCATTTAATTTGTTTTCTATTTAATTGTGTCACTCTCTTCAAAAGCTCTGTATCAGACTTGTTAGCTGCTGTCCAAGTCAGTCCCCGACTCCGGGTGACCCCATACACAATGGAACAAAATGCTGCTCCACTGAAACCTGTTTCTCATCATAGCAAATTGCAAGCCTCCACCGACAGACAGGTTGTGGCTGTGCTTGAGGTACATTAGCCAAAAATCAAACTCAGGTCTCCCGCATGGAAGATAATTCTACCACTGAACCACCAATGTCGTCTAGGTAAACCTTAGACAAGGCGTTCCAGAGGATGACCCCAGATCTCTCTTGCCTCATCACTGTCACTCACCACAGTCACCTTCTGAGTTTCACTAGCTACACTTACTTGTACGCGCAGTGTCACTCATTTCTCCAAAATGAGTCCTGATGAAGAAGACAGTGGGTAGGGTCTCTAATTAGTTCTGTAGTAAGAAGACCAATAGCTACTGTGCCTGGGTGAGCTTAGGGAACCAGAGTTGAACTTGTGCCCTTGCCTAATGCTAACTCTACCCTACTGCTAAGGCTTGGCCTTCTAACTCAGTTTCTGACTGAGCCTTCTTGTTGCCTCACTGGGGCTGAAGTTCTCCCTGAGTCCCAGTCAGTTGACTGAGGCCCTGACAACCTTCCCAGCCCATCGGCATATCCTTGTCATTCAGTTACTGCCTGGGACCCTACTATAAACCAGAAAGACCTTCAAGCACCATAGTGCCACCTCCCACTAGACTGTCAGTATCAGCACCTGCTGCCCAAGGATCTGCCACCAGATTGAAGAGTGACCCCAAATTTATCCATGCATCTTTCAGCATTAAAATTCAAACTGCTAATTCCAAGAAATGAAGACATGTGGAAAATGCATTATAAAGACAGCCTAGACTTTTTTTTTTTTTTTTTTTTGAGGCATAAAGGAAGTCTAAAATAAATGAAGATACAAGCCACGTTCTTGGGTGGGAATATTAAATACTGTGACAGTTTCAATTCTTTCCAAGTTATTGGTAGTTTATAGATTTAATTTAGACAAGTAAGCTTATCCTCCAGCTTATCCTGAAATAAAATGGATGTGGAGAGCTATGGAAATTTATAAAAAAGAAGAGTTTTAAGGTAACCAGCACAATTAGACTTGAAAAATTACTATAAAGTCACAGCATTTAAATAAGTATAATACTGGCTTAGCAATACCACACATAGAAATAGGGGGGAAGAAAGGCCCTAAAAGAGTCCCTAATATATGTGAGGACTTGCCGTCTGATATATGAGGCATCACAGATCAGTAAGAAGTGAAAAAAGATTCAGCAATTTATATTGGAAAAACTAACTCTCAAGGGGAAAAAAAATAGTTGGATCCTTCTGATACACCCCTATCAAAATAAATTCCTTATATAGTAAAGTTATATTTTCTTAAATAAATCAAAAAATAGAAGAAGGTAATATAAGTGGATATTGGTACAATGAAGGAGAATCTTTGTTACTTAAAGGCAATGAAAGTAATCACAAAGAAAATGGTTGACAGATTTTGCATTAAAATAAGAAGAATTAAAAGACTAATAATCAACTGTAAAAATATTTACAATAAATAACACAAATTGTTATTACCCTTAATATATAAAGAACTCTTAAAAATCTAATAGAAAACACAAAAATTATAGCAGTTAGATAAACAAAGAATAATTATAGATAATTCTTAAAAGAGGAAATACAAGTAAAAATACATTTTAAATGGTCAACCCTAACTCTTAAAGAAATGCTTATTAAAACAACAATGAGATATTTCAAGAGAGCAAGAAAAACTTAAAATGAAGATGCAAGAACTTTGGAGTCAGGCAAATGAATCTGACTGCCAAATCTTACTATTACTAGCTGTGTGACCTCCAGCAAATTATTTAATTATTCTAAGCCTCAGTTGCTTAATCTGTAAAATGGAGATAACAATAGAAATTTATATGGTTGCTTTAAATAGTAAACAAGATAATCAAGGAAAATATTTAGCGCAGTGCCTAGCACATAAGTATTTAATAAGCATTAGCAATATAGCCTTCATTCATTAAATATGTAGCACTCATGCAAGAAATATTTATAGACTACTTGGTGAGTGACAGGCATTCCACTAGATGCTGAAGATATCATGAGAAGACATATCAACATCATCCCTGCCCTCCTGGAGTTTACAATCTACTAGTGGTAGCAGACAATTAATAAACAGTGAAGCTAGTAATCTTCCTAGTCTGTCTTAGTCTGGAAGCTCAGCTGAAACCTATCCACCATGGGTGATCCTGCTGGCATTTGAAATACTGGCGGTATAGCTTCCAGCATCATAGCAACATGCAAGTCATCACAGTACAAGAAACGGACAAATAGTGACAGCATACAATAGAACAAAGTATATTTAAATGTAGGATAGTACATTGAGCAGGGACCATCTAGACCTGGGGTGTTGAAAGAGACAAGGCCGGAGTACTGAGAATCCCACTGGAATCTGTTAAACGCTTGGTGGTTACCAATATCTTTGGTAAGGAGATTTTCTAATCAGCAGGGTTCACGTGTGGAAGACTGACAGCTGGATTCATCCAAGGTTGGGATTTTGCCACACAGATGTGAAGCAAATGATGTTGTCAAAATGAGAGACTGAAGTGATGGAACATAAAAATCTAAACTAGTTTGGAAATGAATTGAGGTTAGGAAGTGAGTGACAGAGAAAGAAAAAAATAGAGGAATTGGGGATCTGGAGAGTTTAAAGAGACAAACAGCTAGATGAGTAGGGGGTTATGTCCAGAGACGGGATGTCTTTAGAATAGCTTTCTAAAATAATGGAGTAAATAAGTTTAAAATGAATATATTTTATATAATTACACAAAGTTTGAATATATTATTTCAGTGATGAAGATATGGGTAAGGACAAAGTGTAGAATATGGCCACGGGAGGGGTAGATAAATGGGTTGGGGTGGAAGTTGTTGGAGATGAGTCAGTCAAAGCCCTGAGAAGCCTGTGTTATTCGGGAGGATGTTGAAGTCATTCAGGATACACAGGACCTGAGGGTCCACAGAAGGAATGAAGCCTGGTGCCCAAGTGGGAACCTCTCTTAGAATGGTAGGAATATTTGCTCATTTAGGACAATAAATTAAGGCATGACAGGGAAAAAAAAAAAAAAAACCTGAATGGTCTTTAATTATTCTGTTTATAAGATTTAGAAGGGAGAGATGAGAAGAGTTCTTGTACAAATTTTCTCGTTACTTCCACAAACACAAATTTAACCTCACCAAGAAAATTTATGAAACATGAGTCCCTGCTAGCAGTGGTACGAGTCAGGCAATGTGATACCACCACATGAATTTTCAAAGTTATATGTTTCAATACTAATAAAATAGGCCTATCCTAGAATTGCCTTTAGAGGGTGAGAAAATGAATTCTGAGATAACTTTTAAAACTTAAAATGGAAAAAAAATACATTTATTTCTTTCATTCAGAAAGCTATTTCCAGATAATTAAAATTCTTTACACCTATAACCAAAAATAAAATAGTGGAAGAAAAGAAATAAGATTGATTCTAGGACTCTGCAACCAAATTATAGAATGCAATAATAAAAGTGAATATCAGAGAGAAATTCCAATTACTTGTATCCTTCCTAGTACCAGCCATCAATCTCCTTGGCAAGGCATTCCATTTCAATACATCAAATTCAAAGAAGAGATTGTACTTGAAGCACTGATGTTCTAATATCAAACCCAAAATAAAAATTCAGCCATGTAAATGCGTAAGGTAAAGTTCTGTTGGTCCTGATTGCTTTACTAAATAATTAAATGATAATAAAATTTAAGTGCTAATTTCATTTCAAAAGTTCAAATTTGTTCAGATGAAAGTTCATTACCCAAAAATGGCATACTAAATGACATTGCTTTTGAGGCCTTGGTGCTTGATCAAAGCAAAAAGACCCTCACAGTTATGGTTAAAATAAAAGCTTCTCAACAAATAATCCAAAACAAATATTATTCTGATTATTACCCATATGCTAACTTTATAAACACTGGGAAATAGTCTATTGGACTGGAAAAAAGAGACTGAGAAAAATATGACTGACTTGTTGACAATTTCTTTTATTACAAAATAACATTACTTTCTGTTAGTCTTGCCCATTTATATCTCAGACCTCCTAACGTCCAAAAGTCTTACACCAACTGTAACATCCAGCTGAGAATAAAGGAGAGGAAGAATTCTGGTTAACATTTTCTATCTCCTGTATTAAGGCCAAAAGGCCCCTGGGTGCTCAACAGTTTGCACTCGGCCACTAACCTAAAGATTGGCAGTTTGAACCGGCCCAGCAGTGCCAAGAAAGAAAGGACTGGCAATCTGCTTCCATAACGATTACAGCCAAGAAAACCCTATGGAGCAGTTCTACTTTGTAACACATGGGTCGCTATGAGTTGGAATTGACCAAATAGCAATGTGTTTGGTTTGGTTTTCTACTGAGGCCAAATCACTGTCACCGTGGATTAATTTACTACAGAGAATTGAAATCTATTTGCTTCGTCAACAGACCTGATAGAACCAAGATTCTTGACAGGATGTTAATTTTTTCTGAACATCTTTTCAAACATTTGTCTTTCCATGCAGACTCCTTTTTTAATTTGCTTTTGAGTTTTATTGTTCTTTTAAATTTGACAACCAACTTCTATTCATCCTGCTTACTTATGTAACACAGAGAGATTGAGACCCTTAACAGAAACTACAAAAGCTCTTATAAAATAAAAATAATTGTTGAGAGCTCATGAACCTTAACAGGTAATTCAACTTTTGATATTGATGTTTTTAATGGGTTCAGTTGTAAAATAACAAGTAATAAGTTATACAAAAAAAATGAGGAACACAAAAGGCAATACATATATATACACACAAAGAACTTTTTATTTTATTATTTCAAACCTCAAAGTGACACAGATGCTATCCATCAATTTATTTCTGGGTAATATAAAAGTATGCCAGTTATTATTCTCACACAGAAATTTCTTTAGGAGGAATTTTTTTTTTTTTCTATCAACTTCAAAAATGGGGGAGAAAAGATCAAGTGCTAAGTTCCATAAATTTTTAACAAGACAAAATACACTAGATAAAGAAGGGGGGAAATTATACCTCTTCACCTTATGACTCAAGAATTGTTTATTTTTTTAATTTTTCCATAAAAGATTATTCTATCACTTCAAAATAGGAAAGCTGAGCATAAGCAAAACTGTATTTCTCCATGTTTCGCTCTCTGAAATAATAAGTTAACATAAAGCTACTTTTCAACTTGACCTAAGTAACACATAAAACCACGGTAGACCCAGACTCTACAACCTCTGTGCCTAATCTCTAAGAATACTTGTTGACCAAAATATTTTATGAACTATTCTTAGAATTAGTCAAAAGAAAATAAAAAACCGTATCACACTGAGTTTTTCTTTTTTGAACACCAGGGTAAAATAGAAGATTCAAAGATTCAATTGAACAGCAGTATCCCTCTGGAGATAAATTTAGCAATGATGCTTTGACCAGGAAAATCTTTTTCTGGAGAGATATGTAAGAAGAGACACAAAGTAATAAGCATTCATTTGTCCTTTTCCTCCCTGTCATGGATTGAATTGTGTTCCCCAAAAAATATGTGTACCAATTTGGCTAGACCATGATTCCCAGTATTGTGTAATTGTCTACCATTTTGTCATCTTATGTGATTTTCCTGTGTATTGTAAATCCTATCTCTATGATGTTAATGAGATGGGATTAGTGGCAGTTATGTTAATGAGGTAGGACTCAATCTAAAAGATTAGACTGTGCCTTAAACCAATCTCTTTTGAGATATAAAAGAAAGAAGGGAGCAGAGAGACAGGGGGACCTCATACCACCAAGAAAGCAGCACCTGGAGCAGAGCATGTCCTTTGGACCTGGGGTTCCTGTGGGGAGAAGCTCCCAGACCAAGGGAAGATTGACAACAAGGATGTTCCTCCAGAGCCGACAGAGAGAGAAAGACTTCCCCTGGAGCTGACGCCCTGAATTTGGACTTCTAGCCTAGTAGACTGTGAAAGAATAAACTTCTGTTTGTTAAAGCCATACACTTGTTGTATTTCTGTTACAGCAGCACTAGATGACTAAGACACTCCCTAAGGTGAAAACGTAAGAAGGTTCATCTACCTTTATTTTTTATTGCAGCGTAAATTTAAGATAAGCTTCTCCCTTGTAGACAATCCACTTGTTGCAGATGCTTTGGCCCATTGTCTTTGCTCCTTCAAGTTTTTACTCTAAGAGATTCTTCGTGCTCAGAGAACATTTGTCAGAAAAGGATGCATGCTTAGAAAGTAAATACAATTCTGCATTTATTTCTTTTAGAATTAGACATTCCAAAAAAGACAGATCATTAAAAATTTCCCTAAATATCAAAGGTTTATTTCAACAAAACAGTCTGAGATTCATGAGTGAAACAAAACAGGCAATGATTAGAGTTTAAATCAAGAGGAGGAAGAACTCAGAAACATTAGCTAAGATGATGGAAACAAAAGAAGAGATGACTAGATAAACGTCAGCAAAACTACTCACAAAGAAGTCCTTCCCTCTTATGAAAGCTTCAAATACAAGTTATACCAATTCATTTTATTGATTAAAATGATAGTTTCCCTACCTGTCTGAGTGAGAATAATCAAATAATTTTGCCTTTAAACTTACGTTGTTGAGATGGTAGCAATATATCCTTTAGGTCGTCGAACAAGACTAAATGTTCAACAAAATGTGATTAGGAGGATCACAAAAATGGAGGAGAGAGGTTTTCATGTTCACTTTGAAATATACTGCTCAATAGGTACCAGATTCCCTGTTTTACCTTTGTTCTTGCATCAGTGAAGCATTTAATCTTGTCTGACTTCCTTCGACAAAACCAATAAAACAGTTATACCTACTAGCAAGGGGTGTTGCTTAGAAATTTGAGTTTTGGGGTCAAATCTTAGCTAAAACTTGTGCTCCTATGCACAACTCGAAATCTATGGCTAACCAGGTGGGATTTTTCTTTGACAACACTAGTTGCCCTTTCTTCAAATCCAGAGCAAAGAACTTTGCGAGCCACATTGCTGAAAACACAGGCTCAGGATAGAGCTCAAATGGGTTGTTTGTTTGTTTTAAGAATTTATCTGACTTTCCTTAAGATAGAAATCAAATTTTGAATTTGAATCTAAAAATTAGAGAGTATTTTTTAATGTAGTTTTAATGTAATGTTAAATATATGTGTATGTATGTATATATATGTATATGTGTATGTATGTATATATATATGTACATGTATATGCATATATATACATAGAGAGAGAGCCCTGGTAGATATAGATATGTATATCTATATGTGTGTGTGTATGTATATGTACATATGCAAAAAAAAAAAAACCATTACTGTCGAGTTGATTCTGAACCGTCCCATAGGGCTTCCAAGGAGCAGCTGATGGATTCAAACTGCCAACCTTTTGGTTAGCAGCTGTAGCTCTTAACCACTAAGCCATGAGGGCTCCATGTATACGTATGTATATGTACATATATTTTGATTGTTAAGATTGTCTGTCAACTTGGCTGGGCCATGATTCTTAGTGGTTTGAGAGTTATGATGTTGTTTGGCAGCTAGGTAATGATGTAATCACCTCCTTAATGAGATCTGATGTAGCATAATCACCTCTATGATGAGATCTGCTATGAGCAGCCAATCAGTTGAAAGGGAGTTTCGTTGGGGGTGTGGTCTGCATCCAACATATGTGGACTTTCTGGCAAAGCTCACTGGCTTTTGTTCACTCTGGATCCTATAGCTGGCTCCTCAGCTGACCTCCAGTTCTTGGGACTTGAGCTAGCAGCTTACTTACCTATCTTGGGATTCATCAGGCTCCGTAGTCTGTGAGCCAGAGCCTGCTGTATGATCTGCTGATTTGGGGATTCGTCAGCCTCCACAGCTTGTGAGCCAGAGGACTACTGTCTGACCAGTTGATCTTGAGTTCACCAGCCCCTACAGCTAGGTGAATCAGGAGAAGCCTTCAGCCTGACCCACAGACTTGGGACTTTACAGCCTCTACAACTATGTGAGCCATTTCCTTGAGATATATATATATATGCTTCATTGATTTTGCTTCTTTAGAGAACCCCACCTAAGACATATATGTATATGTATGGATATATGGATATGTATGTATATGAATATATATGTGTATATATATACATAGAGAGAGAGAGAGCCCTGATGGTGTAATGGTTAAGCGCTCAGCAGCTAACCAAAATGTTGGTTCGAACCCACCCAGCAGCTCCACAGGAGAAAAGACCTGACGATCTGTTCCCGTAAACATTAAAGCCTAGGAAACACTATGGGGTAGTTCTCTGTCCTTAGGGTTGCTATGAGTTGGAATTGACTCAATGGTACACAACAACAACAACAACAACAACAATTTTTTTTTTTTAATTTATTGGTATATATATCAACCTTTTCACAAGGGTTCTATGTGTTTGTTGGGATATGCCTTTAACCCTCAGTCAGGCAGTTTACAGCTCTGCCTTAGCCTTCACTTCCTGCTTGTATAGAGACTGACGGTCAGCCAGAACTGAGGGCTTAAGGCCTTCTCAGACTTTTTCTAAGCATATGCTCATATGTAGGCATGCACATGGGCTTATAGATTTTCAGGAATATGTGGTAGTTTTCAAAGCCCTTATTCTCCAAAATAATTCATTCCTTGGTCTTTTTTTGACAAAAAAGATTTTCCATTTATCTACTGTTTGCCCCAAGTGTTATCCCTCGACCCCTGTAGCAGCAGCTAAAACATTTGCCTTTAAAGATTTTCAACAAATGCCTCCCCAGGAAGCTGCCTCAGCTCTGGGAGTCCCAAGATAGGAGAAATAAAGGCAAGCCCTTTGACCTGGTCCTCCAGGGAGCCAAAAGACAGGTCAAAACAAAAAAAAAATTTATTTGAGAATAAGGTCCCTCCCTGCCCCCTCTAATATTATGAACTTCCACCAGAAATGTGCGCTGTTGTGTTCAAGGCCACTTGTGAGCTAGGGAGTTAGGAATATAATATGAGCAGGTGAAGACACCATGAAGCTCTTTTATAGAAATTTGAGTGTTGTTGTTTGTTTTTTTCTCGATTAAGCATTCTCCTGGTTGCTGTAATCTTTTGAATAGTTTCCAGAGCTCTGATAAAGTTGATTCTGGAAATTTGTACCAATATATTCACTGCTCTTGTGGTGGCATGGGCCTTTAGAGTTCCCCACTCAGACATTTTCCCTGACATCAGTGTTCAAAGTGCTTTTATATAAATGATCTACTCTGATAAACATAGCATTCTATGAATTAGAAAGAACAGCTACTTCGGTTCTCCATTTTACTGATGAAGAAATTGTGGCTCGCAAAAGTTAAAGAGCTTATTCATAAATGGTCATTAGTATTGCTAAGCTTAGAACTCAAAAGCCTAAGAGACGTCAGTATGAGAACTTTTAACCCCACATGATCCTATAGACTATTCTTTATCATAAGGTTAAAGTTAGGATGAGTGAGTTTGTGCTGGTGGTTTTCATCATTCTGCATAGTCCCAATAGTGTTTATGTTTATGAATCTGTTTATGTGACATTTGCTAGGCTATTGGGGTGTGGAAAAAATCTTCACATATTTTTACTAACTTCTTGCCTCTAAGTAGTACATCAAATTACATCCAATTACCCAGTTCCTTCTAAAATTTAAAATATATGATTAAAAGATAAAAGCTTTTTTAATAAGGATTTAAGCCAAGATGTTATCCCCATGTCATTGTTCCATATTAACATTCATTTAAATAAAAATATTCTGTGACCTGGAGCTTACTAACATTACATGTATGTTCATACATGTGTGCATGCATGCACACTGTTTCTGGCAATATCTGCCACAATTCACAACCTTACCTTTTGTTTCTCCAGATGGTCCATTGGTTCTGTTCAAACTGAACTCCAAGATTCCCCTTTCCTAATTGCTGGCTGCCAGCAGGAGCTATTTGTGGCAGCTGTTTCCCAGCAGTGAACTGCAATACTGCATTGCTTGGGCCTAAGTTTCAAGATACTCTTCCGGCTCTTTCTCTGCCTACCTAGTTCATAGCCATAACCAGTCCTCCATTATCTATGCAGAATGGGTAAAGGGACAACATGAATAATTGAAAATATCATCATCAAAGGAAAATTATTTGAAAGAACAAGAATTAACATACTGGGTGAGACCTGTGATCTCAGTTTTTTGGTCTCTGGTGGCAGCATCTAGACTTGTGGAGGAATTTGGTTATCAAGATAAAGCATTTATTCTGTATTCATTTCATTTATCATTTATTTATTTGATCAATAATTCATTCATGAATTCAATAATTTTAATAGAGCATGTACAGAATATAAGACCTCAATAAGAGGCTAGGGGCAGAGTGGGGTTGACGGGGAAGAAAAGAAAGAAAGAAACGCAAGTCACTGTCTTCCAGGAACTTAAATTGAGACTTACAGCTAACTAAAATGAGGTGTGCTCTGTTCTCTCCAAACCTGTGCCTCTGTACCTATTGACACTTCTGCCTGCAGGAGCCTTTCACCCTATATCCTTCCTTACACCATTCTCCACCCTCCTCTCCTGCCTGATAAATCCTGATTCATCCCTCAAAACTCACATCAAAAATTTTTGGACATTAAGAGCCAGACAGAGGTCTGATCTCTAAAATCTATAAGAAAATCCAACAACTCTAAAACAAAAAGACAAATAATCCAGTTAAAAAATGGGCAAAGGAAATAAACAGACACTTCACCAAAGAAGACATTCAAGTGGTCAACAGACACATGAGGAAATGTTTGTGAATGCTAGCCATTAGATAAGTGCAAATTAAAACCACAATGAAATACCATCTCACCCCAGCATTACGGGAACTAATCAAAAAATAAATAAATAAATCACTGGAAATAACAAATGTTGGAGAGGCTGCATGGAGATTGGAACTCTTATGCACTGCTGGTGGGAATGCAAAATGATACAACCATTTTGGAAAACCATATGGCACCTCCTTAGAAAATTATGAACAGAAATACCATACTATCCAGCAATCCCACTTCTAGGCATATATCCTAGAGAAATAAGAGCCATCACAAGAATAGACATATGCACATCCATGTTCATTGCAGCATTGTTCATAACAGCAAAACGATGGAAACAACCTAGATGCCCATCAACAGATGAATGGATAAACTATGGTACATACACACAATGGAGTATTATGCAACGATAAAGAACACTGATGAATCTGTGAAGCATCTCATAACATGGGTGAAACTGGAGGACATTATGCTGATTGAAGTCAGTCAGTCACAAAAGGACAAATATTGTATGAGACCACTACTGTAAAAACTCACGAAAAGGTTTTACACACACAAAAAGAAACAATCTCTGTGGTTACAAGGGATGGGAGGGATGGGGGGAGAATACTAAATAGACAATAGATAAGTGGTAACTTTGGTGAAGGGTAAGATAGTACACAATACTGGGGAAGCAAGCACAACCTGTACAAGGAAAAGTCATGGAAGCTCCATAGACACATCCAAACTCCCTGAGGGACCAAATTGCTGTGTGGAGGGCTGTGGAGACCATGGTCTCAGGGAGCATCTAGCTCAACTGGCATAACATAGTTCATAAAGAAAATGTTCTACATTCTACCTTGGTGAGTAGCATCTGGGGTCTTAAAAGCCTGTGAGCAGCCATCTAAGATACTCCACTAGTCTCACCCCTTCAGGAGCAAGGGAGAATGAAAACAATATACAAGGGAAAGATGATTCCAAAGGATTAATGGATCACAACTACCACGGCCTCTACCAGACTGAGTCCAGTACAACTAGATGGTGCTCAGCTACTACCACTGACTGCTCTGACAGGGATCACAACAGAGAGTCCCGGACAGAGCTGGAGAAAAATGTAGAACAAAATTCTAACTCACAAAAAAAGATCAGACTTACTGGCCTAATGGAGACTGGAGAAACCCCAAGAGTATGGCCCCCAGACACACTTTTAGCTCAGTAATGAAGTCACTCCCAAGGTTCACCATTCAGCCAAAGATTAGAAAGGTCCATAAAACAAAACGAGACTAATGGGGCACAACAGTCCAAGGACAAGGACTAGAAGGCAGGAGGGGACAGGAAAGCTGGTAACAAGGAACCCAAAGTTGAGAAGGGGCAGTGTTGACAATGTGGTGGGGTTGTTAACCATTGTCATAAAACAATATGTGTACTAACTGTTAAATGAGAAACTATTTGTTCTATAAACCATCTAAAGTACAATTTAAAAAAAAAACTCACATCAAATGCTCCCTACCGGAAACTTTTCCTAAACCCATCTCCTAGCCACAGGTTGATGCCCCCTTCTGTGGTTTCACTGTGCCTTCCATTTCCATCTATCATTAAATTATATTTTGATCATTCACTTATCTTTCTTCCCAGAGCCTAGTGCCATGCCAGCCATTTAGGAGGCATCTAATAAATGTTCTTGAATGAAAGAATGAATTAGTAAATGACAGATGTAAAACAATGATGTAAGCTGTTTGGTAGTTAAAAATGCAAGTCTGGAGTTAGATTGTTGGGGTCAAATTCTTCCTCCCCAGTCAAGTTGAGTAAACTTGAGCAAACTACAGAGAACAAAGTTGCCTCAAGCAACAGGGGATTTTTGTAAGGATGCATACTAGGGAACCCAGGAGAAGCCAACAATCCCACCTCAGACAGAAAAGGAAAGGTGGTAGAGCTAGGTTCATGGAGACTAGGACCATTCAGAAGCCCAGTTACAAGAAGCCTTAGCAGCAGGAGTTTGTGGATTCTTGTTGTAGGGCTTTACCACCAATACAACTCTGCCACTCACCACTCTCTCGTAGCTAGGGACTGGCTTCTCATATGTTAATTGGTTTATGTACTCTCTGCCTTGTAACTTCTGCTTACTCATAGTTTCTGCTTTTTCATTTTCCTCATCATTCCTCTTTCCTCATAACTTTGGTTTGTCATGACCCCAGCACTACCTTGTGGTTTTTTCCTAAGCAATCTTTCACTTTAGCTCCCACTCCTAGTCTCTTCCCTATTACAATTATTCACAGAAATTGGTTTGGCATAGCTCACAACTCTTTGGGCCAGATCACGGTATATGTCTTTGGACAGCCTATGAATTGGCTGCTCTTGGGTCAGGTACCCATCTCTGGGACAGTGAACTACAACTGGGGACAAGAGGCATGTGATGCTAAGCATGACCATCTGCAACAGTTTCTTCACAGAGAACTGTTCAAAGGTTTCCCTTGGAAGGAGCTGTGAGCACACGACGACATGTCTACAAAAGAGGAAAATGGCATTGAGAGAAAAGGGAACAGCCACAAGGCAACGACCATAGGAGGAGCTCTCTTAGACTACCTTTGTGGAGGGGATAATTGGTACCATAAATAACTGCAGCAAAGAGCATTTCTGACCTATACTCAGTCCTCATCAGGGACAGAGAAGACTGGGGAGTTCCCGTGATCACAATAATGAGGAGGACTGAGTCAGAGATGATGGCAGCATTTGTGTTGATAATACTGTTATCACTCCTACATTTTTATGTTCCATTATCAGATTGTGGAGACTGCATAAATATTTGTGATCTTTGGGGGAGGTAGTGCTTGAGCAATAGTAGTCTAAATTCTGATGCAATATTCATATACTCCACATACTAATTGTCCCCCACCACCGACCCACCACCACCACCACAACCACCGAATTCAGGCTCCTTAGTGTTGTGGGAAATTACAGTGAGGCTTTTAAATGAACTAAATGGGATGGATGTGGGCCCTGACAGATCACTCCTACTAAACTTTGGTAAGGGAATCACTGAACAGACAGATTTTGTAGCCTCTGGGTTGGTATAGGAGCCCTGGTGGTACAGTGGTTAAGAGCTACAGCTGCAAACCAAAAAAAGGTCGGCAGTTTGATTCCACCAGCAGCTCCTTGGAAACCCGATGGGGCAGTTCTACTCTGTCCTATTGGGTTGCTATGAGTTGGAATCAACTTGATGGCAACAGGTTTGGGTTTTCTTTTTTTTTGGTTTTTGGTTTGGTAGAGATTTGCACTGTTCAATTCAGTAGCCAGTGCCACAATTCAGTAGCCAGTAGCCAGTGGCTATTTACATTCAAATGAACTTAAATTATATTAAATTAAAATTTCAATTCTCAGTTGCATTAGCCACATTTCAAGTGCTCAATAGCCACATGTGATGAGTGGCTACCATATTGGACTGGTATTGCACAGCGCAGATGTAGAAGGTTCTATTGGACAGCATCAGTATGGCGTGCTCACTGTGATGTTCAGGCAGCAGGGAGTGGAAACAGTCTTCCTAGAGCTTTCCTTGGAGAAGGATGACTTTAAGATTTTTAGGAAGATACTTATGAAAAGAGTTGCAAGAAAAATAATTTTTAAATCCCTTGCCTCAGATACAGAATTTAAAGAAGCTGACCCATTTCCTAGAAAGTGAAATGAATACACTATAAGATATGGCCAAAACACCAGAGTATTAAATCACCCTTGCAGTTCTAAGCACCATTATACCATGAGAAAGATATGCCCAGACATTGAGGCACAAGTAGAGTGCATAACTCAGCAGCCCCTTGCAGAAGCTACCAAAATCAGGAAATACCCTGTGCACATCCCTAGAAAGATATTTTTGAAAGCTGGCTGAAGCACACAGCTGAGATGAGGAATGGCAAGTTGGAGGAAAGAAAACCATGGAATTCAACAGAGAGCTTGTTGAGTCCTTCTCTCAAAGGCGGCCATGTTCTCACGTAGTACTGATGATTCTTACCCAAGTGTTAGGAGCTGTCAAGAAGGACAAGAAAAAGGGCTAAAAATATTACAGGAAACAGTAGAAGGAAGAGGACTTGATAACTGGAGACGGGAGAGCTTTTGGGTCTACAGTTTTCAATGTTAACAGTTACTACAAGAACAATTAATCAGCTACCCCAGGACCTCACCAAGGTCAGAAAGGACAGGAGGGAGACAGGTCTTCAGGACTGTGCTATGAGGACTTGAGTCCAGGTCTTCACATTTGTTTTTGCTGTTGCAGTCAACAATATTTATTTTAATTTTTAGTTGTAATATGTATCAGTCAAGTTCTTTTAACCTGTTAGATTGGAAACTGGATGGTAGATAATATATAGCCTATAATTAGTGTGTCCATATTTCCTGGTTTGCCTCAGATGGTTCCAGTTAATGTTGTTGTTCAGAAGTAATTACTAACAGTGCCCCCTTTCACTCACAAAAGCCCCAGTTTAGACAATAAATAATATGGTTAGCTACCCAGAATGCTATTCTCTAAGTGTGTTCCAAAATGCCAAGGGCAAAATGTGTTGTTTTTCAGAGGCAGGTTGTTTTAGTGCCACTTTCCATGTCAGCAAATGTCACCTTGGATGGAAAACATTACTCCACAAAGTTGGCACTGTTGATCGTTTTCAAAACTATTTCATTCTGATGCCTTTTTTAACCTCTCTCAAATTCAATTTAGTGTCAGTTTTGTTTAGCGCAGTCTTCTTCCTGTCTTCACTCAAGATTTTTTTCCTTGGCTTTCTATTTTCTTACCTCTGTTGTCTGTTTTTCTACAGTTACTGTAATGTGTGGCTTCTATTTGTGGTTTCCCTTCTTCCCACATTCAATTTCTCTGTCATGTTTAAAATGACTATTTTTGAGGAAATGATAGCATTTCACAAATATCCATTGGTAGAATGAGCAATATCTGATCACTAATCTTTTTTGTCTATCTCAAATACATTACACTGAACTTTAGTCTGATAGTTAAAATTTTCTAGCACCTTTAAAAATATCTTAAAAGTAGTGGTCTGCTGATGAATATTTACCAAGTAACTCTCTGGGGGGAGCCCAAATTTGTAGTGTCTGCTGATTTCCATGGTGTAACTACCCCCACCATGGATAATTGTAAGCTGCCAGCATTACCACAATCAGTTCGCAAAATTCCTGAAAATTTAACAATCAGCTCTGATGAGCTAGTACGAGCTTGCTCCAGCAGACCACCGCAAAAATCTTGGCAGAGATACAGAAATTAAAGCTGGCAGGGGAGAGGGGAGGAATCAAAGAATACATCATTTTAATCACTTGACTTTTATGTTTTATCATAAAGGAAAGTAAGTCTTATAGCTGAAATAGACAACATCAAAGTTTCTATTTGGTAACTAAAAATCCAAAAGGGACCATTCCTGGTCCATAAAGGCATCAATGAGATGAACTGACCTGGCTCTATTCTCCCTTACTACTTCCCCAAAGATTATTCTCAAATTCCAAGAACATTGTTAGGCAAGGTTAGAACCCCAGGCTCCAAGCCTGCCACACTAAAGCAAATCCTTGGGCCAGAAAGCTTCCTTGAGTTAGAATGAGCCTCAGGGCAGAAAGCGAGAAAAGTCCAGCACCTTCAGAGATGTGGATTAATTCACTAGCTATTGAAAATCGTTTAACATTCAGCAAAACGTGTAAGATTGCCTTTTCTCTTTTCCAGAAGGCCTAAAGGTTATATTTGGGATCAGTGATCTTTCAAACATCTGAGCATTCTTTCTATTCAAAGCCAATTTATAGCTTTGTTTAGTCCTAGTGGTTTAATATATAACTGAAATTAAAGCAAGGGAGTGGAGGGACGCTGAGGAATCAATAGTTTAAGCCCTATTCACATCAATTCAAACACTTTAATCAAATGTAAAAGATTCTGCATAGGGTCATTGTGAGTCAGAATGGATTTGACGGCAACAGGTTATGTTGGTGGTTATTAGCTCTTCCATCTCACCCCCATGGGGGCAGAGGTGGTTCAGTGATGGAATTCTTGCCTTCCATGTGGGAGACCTGGGTCTGATTCTCAGTCAATGCACCTCATGCACAGCACCTCCCATCCATCAGTGGAGGCTTACGTTTTGCTATGATGCTGAACAGGTTTCAGCAGAGTTTCCAGACTAAGGCAAACTAGGAAGAACAGTGGCGTCACTAATGAGGTATGTGGGGTGTGGACCACACCGGGCAACACTGCCAGAGGGGGTGACACCAAAATGACTGTCTATAAAATTTTTGTGCAGTGTTTCAGCAGAAATTTATTATTTTTATAAAAATAGCCCTGTAGTTAAACAACAAAATTTTCTTCATAAGCCCAGGTTACATGTATCAGTATACCTATAAGGCTAAAACTCTATGCTAATTTACTGTTTGAACCTTCTAATGCACTGTGGTCAGAGCTATTATTATTACTCAATCACAATGGCACGTAATCACATCACGTGGTTTCGTCATTACTGGCTACAAGCACGCACTGCTGTTTTCTTTGCTGCCAGTGTTTTTACAGTCACTGATCTTGTCAAATTTTCTAGTGTTTTAGCTACACTATTGTGGTAGTTAGTATTTGTGAACCTATATCAATAACTGTTTTGAGGATGAACTAGTAATTAAAGGAAAAGTTGAAAAATTTAAAAAAAAGCTTCCTCTCAGTTAATAATAATGTAACTAACAATGTTGTAATTCAATGTAGAAAGATTTTACAAAACAATTTTGTTGTTAGTATTCATATAATCTAAGAAATATTACATTTAAGCAATTTACAACTATGTTGTTGTTGTTAGATGCCGTCAAGTCAGTTCCAACTCATAGCGACCCTATGTGCCACAGAACAAAACACTGCCCGGTCCTGCACCATCCTCACAATCGTTGTTATGCTTGGCCTATTGTTGCAGCCGCTGTGTCAATCCATCTCATTGAGAGCCTTCCTCTTTTTCACTGACCCTCTACTTTACTAAGTGTGATGTCCTTCTCCATGGGCTGATCCCTCCTGATAACATGTCCAAAGTATGTGCGAAGTAGTCTCACCATCGTTGCTTCTAAGGAGCATTCTGGTTGTACTTCTTCCAAGACAAATTTGTTTGTTCTTTTGACAGTCCATGGTATACTCAGTATTCTTCACCGACACCATAATTCAAAGGCATCTGTTCTTCTTCAGTCTTCCTTATTCATCATCCAGCTTTCGCATGCATATGAGGCGACTGAAAACACTATGGCTTGGGGCAGGCACACCTTAGTCTTCAAGCTGACATGTTTGCTTTTTGACACTTTAAAGAGGTCTTTTGCAGCAGATTTGCCCAACGCAATGCATCTTTTGATTTCTCAATTGCTGCTTCCATGGGTGTTGATTGTAGATCCAAGTAAAATTAAATTCTTGACAACTTCAGTCTTTTCTCCGTTTATCATGATGTTGCTTATTGGTCCAGTTGTGAGGATTTTTGTTTTCTTTATAGGATAATATCCATACACCTACAAGGAAGACCAGTTAATACAACTGTTATTCAAATTTATGCACCAACCACTAAGGCCAAAGATGAAGAAATTTAAGATTTTTACCAACTTCTGCAGTCTGAAATTGATCGAACATGTAATCAGGATGCATTGATAATTACTGGTGATTGTAATGCACAAGTTGGAAACAAAGAAGGATTGGTAGTTGGAAAATATGGCCTTGGTGATAGAAACGATGCCAGAGATCACATGATAGAATTTTGCACAATCAGTGACTTCTTCATTGCAAATACCTTTTTTCAACAACATAAATGGTGACTATACACATGGACCTCACCAGATGGGATACACAGGAATCAAATCTACTACATCTGTGGAAAGAGATGATGGAAAAGCTCAATATCATCAGTCAGAACAAGACCGGGGCCAACTGCAGAACAGACCAATTGCTCATATTCAAGTTCAAGCTGAAACTGAAGAAAATTAGAAGAAGTCCACGAGAGCCAAAGTATGACCTTGAGTATATCCCAACTGAATTTAGAGACCATCTTAAGAACAAATTTGATGCATTCAACACTAATGACTGAAGACCAGATGAGTTGTGGAATGATATTGAAAAATTTACAACTATATTTATCACATATTATTCTATGATTAAAACTGATGATAAACTTATATAACAAGTATTGATCATAAACTCTTTGATAACTACAGAAATTGACAGTTTAAAACCTGAAGTGGGGAAATGTCATGTTTCCTGATACATGTTTAGAAATATAACTTAAATCTTACATTCAGCTTTTTTAATTTTAATATTTTTAAATTTTTCTTTAAAACATCACTGTCTTGCAAATATATATCTGGCTTGAATGAAATTTTCAGGGTTTAAGTTTGAATTATGGTTTATAAAAACAGTGACACTTTAAAAAGTGAGTTGGCAAAAAGGCATTGATTTCCATGAAGTCATTCATAAGTTCAAAGCTTTGAAGGCCAGGAAAGGAAAGTTCTGATTCAGTCAAGATGTTCACTAAGTGCTGAAATGTTTGTGTATTTGTTCCTATTTATTTTTATGGTGTTATTTCATTTATGAATATATTTCCATATGCATTTATACAACTTCTGCATTATTATTATTGATTATGCAAACTTAATCTAGTAATGTATCTCATGTAACGGGAAAGTTTAATGTTAAAATGAATATAATTTTTAAACATTTTTATTTCAAATTCTATTGTTACAGAATTTTCACTTTAACCATACGAAACTATGTAAATGTAGATACATTTAGCCTGTGCATATGATATTGCAATTTAAAAGTGTAATTTTAATTTCGCTGGTTGTTTATGTCACTACTATTGTCATCACACTCAGTGATACATGGGAATTATGATTTATGAGTAACATTAGTCCAAAAAACATTACTAAGTATTCCGTACATTTTGGTACAGGAGAAGGTTCATGGGGGGATGATACCATGAGTTACCACACTGGGTGACACCAATTCTAGTGATGCCACTGAGGAAGAAACGCCTGGCAATCTACTTCCAAAAATCAGCCATTAAAAACCCTATGCATCACAAGGATTTGATCTGAACCTGATCACAGGGATAGCACAAGATTGGGCAGCATTTTCTTCCATTGTGCATGGGAACATGAGTCAGGGGCCAACATGACAACAGCTAGCAACAACAACCCACCCCTACAATGCCCATGCATGGGCTTCTATGAACTTCAGCTTCAAAACTCCTAATACCTGGGCCACACTCCAGGCCATTAAGTAGGAGTCTCTGGGGCACAAGGTATTTAAAAACCCCCAGGGAGAGGCGGGGCCAAGATTGTGGAGTAGTCAGATGCTTCCAGTGGACCCTCTTACAACAAAGACCCAAAAAAAACAAGTGAATCGATTATATATGGCAATCTGGAAGCCCTGAACATCAAAGGCAGAGTTGAGGAACCAGACTGAGTGGCAGGGGGAGGGAGAGATGGTTCAGAAGCAGCGAGGAGTTGCCAGACCTGACCCAGCAAGAGCCTGAGCCTTCAGGCCTGAACAGCTTGGGGGTGAGCAGTGAGGTAGGCAAGCAGCTGTGCTCGGGAGGTGCATTTTTGCACTAGGAGACACCCAGTGCCAGGCAGTCTACACAGCCACCAAGAACCCGTGAGAAGCAGCCCTGGATCAGAGAAAGATAAGTGCTTGTGTATGGCCTACTGCACAGATCAAAAACACCCCCCTTAGGGAAAACCTCTCTCCCATTTACCTCCCTGCTCCCTGATCTGCACTGGGTTCTGGACCGGCTTTGGCAATTGCTGAGTCCCCTGGGTCGGAAGTAGGATCCGTCACACACCCAGAGTCATTCTTCCTGCCTTGGAGAGTGAACAAATTAACAAACGGGAAAAAATAAACTGCTGGCTCCCCTAAGCCAGGAACCCAGGGTAGGCACAGCTCCTTTGCCTAGGCACAGGCATAAGGGATCCATGGACTTTGAGTGCCTTTCCCCCTGCATAGCCTTGTGTGGGCCCATCTCAACAGCATAGGCCCTCATTACCGCAGTACAACAGGGTATATACCAGAAGTCTAACTTCAACTGTTTCAGCTGTGAAGTGGCAGGTTCTTGACATTTGACACTACTCTGCCCATTAAGCAGGGTCTTCACCTACCCACATTAGGGGCCTGAGTACTGGTGGCTCCACCCACGCCACCTAGCCTCCTGCGATAAGGGCCCATGAAAAAGAGGTGCCCCCTAGTCCTTACAGCCAACAGCATTAGGTGCTCGCAGTCTGGCTGCGAAACCCACCCACCTACGTGCCCTAGAGAACGGGGACACACCTTCCTCCTGGACACTGGGAGGTGGCCATCAGCCCTCTCCCTTGCTCAGAGTGTGTCCCCCTGCTGCAGCCAGATTCCTGTACCTATACCAATCACCCATGCCTGTTAAGACGGTAAGTGAGAGACTACTCCACACACTTGGTGGCTATCTACCTGGGAACCTACAGGAGGAGTGGGCAGACTCCTGAGCTCACATACCTAGTAACAGATCTAACCACCTGGTGACAGGACATTAGAACTTCAAAGGTGCCAATAATCAAACTAGCTCATACAAGCAGCCTACTTGGGCATAGCAAAACAAAACAAAAAGCTAGGACACAGTAAGCAAACACAAAATAAATATAATAACTTATTGATGGCTCGGAGACAACAATCAATATCAAATCACATAAAAAGGCAATCTATGATGGCTTCTGCAAGCTCCCAAAATAAAGACTCTAGAAATTTTCTAGAGGAGGAAAATTTCTTGGAATTACCAGAGGCAGAATACAAAAGAGTAATATACAAAACTCTTCAAGAATTTTGCAAGGAAACTAAGCAAAACACAGAACATGCAATAGAAGAAATTAAAAAGATTAAGAAGAGCATAATGACAAATTTAACAGACTGCAAGAATCCATAGAAAGACAGCAATCAGAAATCTAGAAGATTAACAATAAAATTTCAGAATTAGACAACTCAACAGAAAGTCATAGGAGCAGAATTGAGGCAATCAAAGTCAGAATTAGTGAGATTGAAGCACTTGACACCAACTTATTTGAGGAAAAATCAGATAAGAGGATTTAAAAAAATGAAGAAACCCTAAGAATTACGTGGGACTCTATCAAGAGGAATAACCTACGAGTGATTGGAGTACCAGAACAGGGGGGATAACAGAAAATACAGAAGAGAATTGTTAAAGATTTGTTGGCAGAAAACTTCCCTGATATCGTGAAAGATGACAAGATATTTATCCAAGATGCTCATCGAACCCCACATAAGGTAGATCCCAAATGAAAGTCACTAAGGCATATTATAATCAAAACTTGCCAAAACCAAAGATAAAGAGAAAATTTTAAGAGTGGCTAGGGATAAACGAAAAGTCATCTACAAAGGAAAGTTAAAAAACCCCAGGGGATTCCAACATTCACCAGGTGAAGAACCACTGTTCTGATCCAACTCCCTATTTTGTAGAAAAGGGCCAGAGATCTAATGTTTTATAATTTTATTTCTTAGCTTAGTAAATGACCCTATGAATGATGTTCTGTTTTAAAAATCTCAATTTTTATTGTGATTACCATATTTTTATGCAAATAATGCACACCCTTTGAGTTTGTTTGCCAGCTGATGTCTTTCCCTGCAAGGCACCCTCACGAGCGCCACTATACCAATCCTCTTCCACATGTTGTTGTAAAAAAAATTAGCATAGCATGCTTATGAAAATACCTTGGGGTAGGGGGGAGGACATGGACAGCAAACAAATGCAGAAGGCGTGTGTTATTTGTGTAAAAATATGGTGTGTGTTGATTATTCACATTTTTTAAACACAATCATCAAATTTTCTTCAGAACATTGAGTTTCTCTACTGCTTTTTTCTCATTTTCTTTTAAATTGTAAAATATATCATAAACACAGAAGGTCTATACAACATTGATGTACAGATAAAGAATAATTATAACTAACTCTAGAAGCCCTTATATGCCTCTCCTCTATCACTTCCCCCTTCCTCTCTCCTACAGATAACCATGCTCCTGACTTCTGTAATAGACACTCCTTTACTTCTCATCGGAGTCCCTGGGTGGTACAAATGGTTAACATGCTTGGCTGCTAAACTAAAGGTTGAAAGTTTGAGTCTACCCAAAGGCACCTTAGAAGAAAGACCTAGTGATCTAGTTCTGAAAAATTAGCCATTGAAAACCCTATGGAGCACAATTTACTCTGACATACATGGGTTGCCATGAGTTGGAATCAACTGGATGGCAACTGGTTAGTGGGTTTATTTCTTCTCACTGTTTTAGCTCATATGTATTCCATCTCTAAACTATACAGTTTGGCTTTACATATTTTTGAACTTTATAGAAATGGAGCTGCACTATATCATGGCTTGCTTTTTTGATTCAACATGATTGTTACACTCATCTGTATGGAAGTATGTAATATAGTTCAGTCATTTTCATTGTTAACAATCATTCCATCTGATGTATCTACCACACTTCGGGTATCTATTCTATGGTTGTTAGACTTTCAAGTTTCCAGTTGCGGATTTTCATGGAGTGAATTGTGTCCCCAAAAAAGATATGTTAAAGCCCTAACCTCTGGTACCTGTGAAGGTGATCTTGTTTGGAAATAAGGTCTTTAAAGATGGTATCAGTTAACATGAGGTCATACTGGAGTAGGGTGAGTCCTAATCCATTTGAGTGGTGTCTGTCTGAAAGAGGAGGAGAGATCCAGAGAGACAGAGAGAGGGATGATGGCCATGGGAAAATGGAGCAGAAATGAAGTTATGCTGCAACTGCAAACCAAGGAACGCCTGGGGCTACCAGAAGCTGGAAGAGACAAGAAAGGATCTTCCCCTAGAGTCCCTGGGGAGAACACAGCCTTGACCACACCCTGAATTCAGACAACTAGCCTCCAGAACTGTGAAACAATAAATTTCTGTTCTCATAAGCCACCTACTTTGTGGAACTTTGTTACAGTAGCCATAGGAAACAAATACAGGGGTTATTTCTAATAATGCTGCTATGAGTTCGGGGGCAAGAGTTCTTCTGGGTTACATACCCAAGAAGGAGTATCTGAATTGTGGAGTTTACTTATCTTCAGCCTTGTTAGATAATGCCTAACTGCTTTCCAAAGCAGTTGTACCAATTTATATAGCCACAAACTTTTCATGAGAATTCCCATTGCTCCACATCCTTACTAACAATTGGTATTATTAGACTTGTAATTGTTAACAATCTTGTGGGTATGGAATGCTACCTCAATGTAGTTTTAATTGGTATTTTTCTGCTTACTAATGAGGGTGAGCATCTTTTCATGTGTTTCTTCAGTTATTAGAATATTGTCTTTTGTAAAGTGACTGTTAAAGCCTGTTGCCTTTTGTCTGTGGTTGTCTTTTTCACATTGATTCATGAAGCTGTTTTTTTTTTTTGTTTTTTTTTTTTTTTATTGTAGATACTTGTCCTCTTTTTCTATTCCCTGAGTTTGTATAAGATTGGATAGCTGTTTCTTAAAGATTTTGCAGAACTTCTGGTAAAGTTTTCTGGACCTAGAGTGTTCTCTGTAGGAGGGCTTTTTAATTTCTTCTCAAGTCAGGTTTGGGAAGTTATATTTTTCTAGGATTTCATCTATATTTTCAAATGCATTAATCTAAAGCTTTCTGAAATATAAACTTAAGGCTAAAATGTTCCCTCTGGGTATTGCTTTCTTTGCATCCTAGAAATTTTTATAAGTAGTAACTTCATTTAAGTGAAGTTCTAAATATCTTCTAATTTCTGTTTTGATTTCTTCTTTGTTCCATGGGTTATTTAGAACCTCTTTTTTAATTTTCACATATATTGATTTTTCTTTTAGTAATCTCTTTATTAGTGATTTCTAACTTAATTGCATTTGTGGTCAGAAAACATGCTCTGTATGATTTTAATCTTTTATTTTTGTTTGTACTTCCATTATGACCCAGCATGTAATCAATTTTCGTAAATGACCCATGTGTGCCAATAAAGAAATGAATTTTCTAGTTTTTAGATGTTCTATATATGACCATCAGGTCAAATTTGCTAATATTAAAAAAAAAAAAAAACCTGTTGCCATCAAGTCAATTCTGACTCATAGCAACCCTATAGGACAGAGTTAACTGCCCCACAGAGTTTCCAACGAGTGCCTGGTGGATTCGAACTGCCAACCTTTTGGTGAGCAGCCGTAGCGCTTAACCACGATGCCACCAGGATTTCCAGGTTTGCTAATAGAGTGTTCACATTTTCTCTATCCTTATTGATTTTGTCGTCAACAAGTTCGCTTACTTACAGAGATGTATTAAAATTTCCCACTATGATTGCAGATTTATTTCTCTTCACAGTTCTATCAGTTTTGCTTTGTATATTTTGAAGCTGTATTATTAGATACATTCAAATTTAAAATTGTTATAGCATTCAAGGGAATTGAACATGTCATGTTTATCTCTAATACCTTTTTTTTTTCCTTGCTTTACACCCTATTTTTCTATATATTAATGTAGCTGTGTCAGCCTCCTTTTGGTGATAATTTGCCTGATTTATCATTCGCTATCCTTTTAAATTCCAACGTTTCCTGGTCATCTCCACTGCTTTTTAAATGACTCCATACTACTAGTATCCCTGCAATGCTCTAATTATAGTTTCAGCTTCTAAAATAAGATTATTTCTCAAAAGAAACAAGAAACAGAACTAGCATTTCTGGAATTAATGGTTTGTGGTTTTGAATATGAACAGTTTGTCATGGTAAACTCTCTTCTCTCTCTAAAGACCAGTTCTTGTTTTTAACTGAGCTCATGTGATCTGCTGGAAAAACACATTTGTGTGGGTGGATGCCAGGGCACTAAGAGAAAAGACGTGGCTAGGAGAGGTGGTGGTAGTTAAGTAATGTGAAGTATAGGTGAGTGTGGCAAACTGAAATGCTTAGGAGGACCAGGCAGGTAATGTAAGCAATTATGAAATGTAGGAGAGAACTGTGGTAGACCAGAGATCATTTGGCCTTCTAAAAGCAAAGGTCACTAATCACCATCAGTTAGTCATTACCCTGTTGAGATCAGCCAGTGTTGCCAGATTTTTTTTAAGAGAAGCTTGAAACCAGATTGGGTGGAAAAGCTACTGAGTTTGAAAAGTTGGCAGCTAATTTTTTTTTTTTTTTTTTAGTTCTAGGCAAGTCAAATAAATTGTCTGTTGCCTACATTTGCAAACCCCAGGCTCCATCTGCAAATCCTGGACAAGATTGCATTTAGGAAGAAGAGGAAAACTGGAGAAAGCCTTTTCCCACCCCTGCTTACCCACTCATCTTGGTAAAGAGAAATTCCACCTAAGAAACACATAAGCCTAAGTCATGTCTTAACCAACCATTGCCATGGAGTTGATTACGACTTACGGCAACTCCATGTGACTCAAAGTAGAACTCAGCTCCATAAGGTTTTCCACGGCTGATTTTTTGGAAATATATTGTCAGTCCTTTTTTCCGAGGAGCCTTTGGGTGGACTCAAACCTCCAATCTTTCAGTTAGCAGCCAAATGCGTTAACTATATGCACCACCCAGGGCCTCAGCTCTCAGGAAATGAGGGGGTTTTTTTAAGGCCTAGCTTCTTGGCCTGGTTGACTGCCACAAGCAGCATGACATGCTGGTTGTCTCTGGAGGCAGAAATGGAAAATGGTAGGAAGTTGAGAGTGAGGCTCGGATGGATAGGCCGTTGATACCAAAATAAATTCAAAACTTTGGGGACTCTGTTGACAGCCTTGCGCCAATGTCTGAATCTGTACTAACCTCACTAGCCTCAGCCCAGGTTAGTCCTGTATGGAAGCCAGCTCAGCCCTGTCTCTCTTCATTCAGTTAATGTCCTTCTCCTACTGAGAAAAGACACGGAGAAAAGAGGGAAGGAAAAGATGCCAGAATATATATTATATGATATACAGATACACGTATGTGCACACACGAACTCCTTATTTCTTCTGCTCTTTTGCTATTACTTCAAAATAATAAATTATTTGTAAAATATCTCCCAGGAGCCTTTACAATATATACTGCCACCAAGAGGAGGTGTTTCAGTGACTGGCAGACCTACAAGGGTGTTCTTTACAGAAAAAAAAAAAAGTTAAAAAAGGTTTGAGCCTCTGCTTCTTGTAATTCACTTTTAGATTCTTTTATAGATTTTATTTATATAGTGCTCAAAACAAAACTGTGAAGTCCTTCCAGTGAGAAAACTGAAGCACCAAAAAGATACATGGCTCACTGAGGTCATAGATTTAGTAAATGTTAGCGCCAGGATTCAAAACTAGCTCTCCTGTTTCCAAATCCTGTATTTTCCACTCTACCACACCTCCTTTGGCTGACAATCAGGTGAGAATCTCAACTCCAGCAGCCTGATATCTTAGACAGCCAAGACTTCTGCCAAAGTATGGAGCTGGGAGGTGTCAATGTCAAGAACTCAAAACTGTGTAAAGAAGGCAAAAGTGAGCAGCAGGACTCACAGCGTGTAGCAAACAAAGGGCCACCGAAGGGCTGCAAGGAAATGCTTAAGTCTGATAAGAACCCTGTGGTGTCCCCCTTAATCCACAACTGAGTCCCCCTTCCTTTCTCTTCCCTTCACTCTACTCACAGACTCAAAACCCAAAAACCCAAAGCCGTTGCCGTCGAATTGATTCTGACTAATAGCGACCCTATAGGACAGAGTAGGCCTGCCCCATAAGGCTTCTAAGACTGTAAATCTTTACAGCAGCAGGCTACCACATCTTTCTCCCACAGGGAGGCTGGTGTGTTTGAACCACTGACCTTTCGGTTAGCAGCTGAGTACTTAACCACTGCGTCTCCAGGGCTTCTTACACAAAGACCAGGTACCCACAATGCTTTTCTCAGCGTAAAATTCATTTTGCCCCAAATTCAAATACTACTTTTATGTTTCCTGTTTTTCATCCCAGCCCACAATTTCAATCAACTATTTAATTTCTTTAGTTCAGCAAATTTCAATTTTATATGATCATTTCACTATTTACCTTCTGATATTTTTTTAAATATATTAAGTAAGTTGTTATTTATTGTCTCAGTTAAAAAGAATGTGCCCTTTATATAGATGAGAACATTTTGCATAACAAAAAACAAAAGTACATTCTATCTACTGTCATTATAGTTTTAATTAACAAAATTTCATCTACAGCTGTTTAAAAATACTGATATGTAAAGCATGTATCTGTAGCATGTTATTCTGATGCATATTTCTGACTGATCACATGGTAATTGTATTAAATTAGTTGTGCAAGAAAATTGAGCATTTTCTTTCAAATAGAAAAATAATAAATAAGCAGTAGAGAGTGGATTATTAAATGAATTCTTATTCTCTTCAATATGCACAATATAAATTTCTCAGGGAATTATGATAAAAGAGGTTTTACTGGAAAAAAAATCCATAATTCATAAAGAGACTGTCTTTTCCCCAATTAACAGACTTTGGGCCTTTGTCAAACATTAGCTGCTCATAGGTGGATAAATTTACATCTGGATTCTCAGTTCTGTTCCACTGGTCAGCTGTTGGATCTGTATGTGTTTTTGTACCAGTACCAGGCTGTTTTGACTACTGTGGCAGTATAATAGGTTTTAAAATCAGGTAGTCTGAGGCTTCCCACTTTGTTCTTCTTCTTCAGGAATGCTTTGCTTATCCTGGGCCTCTTCCCTCTCCATATGAAGTTGGTGATTTCTTTCTCCACCTCGTTAAAAAATGTCGTTGGAATTGGGATCAGGATTGCATTGTATCTGTAGATCGCTGTGGGTAGAATTGACATTTTCACAATATTGATTCTTCCTGCACATGAGCAAGGTATGTTTTTCCACTTATGCAGGTCTCTTTTGGTTTCTTGCAGTCATGTCCTGTAGTTTTCATTCTATAGGTCTTCTACATCTCTACTTAGATTTATTCCTAAGTGTTTTATCTCCTTGGAGGCTATTGTAAATGGTATCGATTTGGTGATTTCCTCGTGGAAGTTCTCTTTGTTGGTGTAGAGGAATCCAACTGATTTTTGTATGTTTATCTTGTATCCTGATACTTTGCTGAAATCTTCTGTTAGTTCCAGTAGTTTTCTTGTGGATTCTTTGGGGTTTTCTGTGTATAAGATCTTATCGTCTGCAAATAGAGATACTTTGACGTCTTCCCTACAAATCTGGATGCACTTTATTTCTTTTCCTAGCCTAATTGCTCTGGCTATCACCTCCAGCACAATGTTGAATAAGAGTGGTGATAAAGGGCATCCTTGTCTGGTTCCTATTCTCAAGGGGAATGCTTTCAGACTCTCTCCATTTAGGATGATGTTGGCTGTTGGCTTTGTATAAATGCCCTTAATTATGTTGAGGAATTTCCCTTCTACTCCTGTTTTGCTGAGAGTTTATATCATGAATGGGTGTTGGACTTTGTTAAATGACTTTTACGCATGAATTGATAAGATCATGTGGTTCTTGTCTTTTGTTTTATTTATGTGATGGAGTATATTGATTGTATTTCTAATGTTGAAGCATCCCTGCATACCTGATATAAATCCCACTTGATCATGGTGAATTATTTTTTTGATATGTTGCTGAATTCTATTGGCTAGAATTTTGTTGAGGATTTTTGTGTCTATGTTCATGAGGGATATTGGTCTGTAATTTTCTTTTTTTGTGGTGTCTTTACCTGGTTTTGGTATCAGGGTTATGCTGGCTTCAGAGAATGCGTTTGGGAGTATTCCTTCCTTTTCTATGCTCTGAAATACCTTTAGTAGTAGTGGTGTTAACTCTTCTCTGAAAGTTTGGTAGAATTCTCTGGTGAAACCATCCAGGCCAGGTCTTTTTTTTTTTTTTTTTTTTTTGGTTGGGAGTTTTTAAATTACCTTTTCAATCTCTTCTTTTGTTATAGGTTTATTTAGTTGTTTTACCTCTATTTGTGTTAGTTTAGGTAGGTAGTGTGTTTCTAGAAATTTGTCCATTTCCTCTAGGTTTTCAAATTTGTTAGAGTACAATTTTTCATAGCATTCTGTTATTATTGTTTTAATTTCAGTTGGATATGTTGTGATACTGCCCATCTCGTTTCATATTTGGGTTATTTGCTTCCTGCCCTGTTTTTCTCTTGTCAGTTTGGTCAATGGTTTATCAAGTTTGTTGATCTTTTCGAAAAACCAATTTGGTCTTGTTAACTCTTTCAATTGTTTTTCTATTCTCTATTTCATTTAATTCTGCTCTAATTCTTGTTATTTCCTTTCTTCTGGCACCTGAGGGCTTCTTTTGCTGCTCTTTTTCTACTTGTTCAGTTGTAGGGTTAATGTGTTGATTTTCGCCCTTACTTTCCTTTTTGGACTTGTGCATTTATTGCTATAAATTGACCACTGAGCACAGCTTTTGCTGTGTCCCAAAGGTTCTAGTAGGATGTATTTTCATTCTCATTTGAATCTGTGAATTTCTTTATTCCATCCTTAATTTCTTCTAGAACCCAGTAGTTTTTGAGCAAGGTGTTGTTCAGTTTCCATGTGTTTGATTTTTTTTTCCTTGCTTCTTCTGTTATTGATTTCTACTTTTATGGCTTTATGCTCAGAAAAGATGCTTTGTAATATTTCGATGTTTTGGATTCTGTTAAGGTTTGCTTTATGGCTTAATATGTGGTCTATTCTGGAGAATGTACCATATGCATTGGAAAGGAAGGTATAAATGGCTCCTGTTGCGTGCAGTGTTCTGTATATGTCTATGAGATCGAGTTGGTTGATTGTGGCATTAAGATCTTCCAAGTCTTTATTGAGCTTCTTTCCGGATGTTCTGTCCTTCACCGAAAGTGGCGTGTTGAAGTCTCCTACTACTACTGTGGAGCTATCTATTTCTCTTTTCAGTGCTGTTAGAGTTTGTTTTATGTATTTTGGAGCCCTGTCGTTGGGTGCATAAATATTTATTATAGATATGTCCTCCTGGTGTACTGACCCTTTAATCATTATATAGTGCCCTTCCTTATCCTTTGTGGTGGATGTTACTTTAAAGTCTATTTTGTCAGAGAGTAACATTGCCACGCCTGCTATTTTTTGGGTGTTGTTTGCTTGATATATTTTTCTCCATCCTTTGAGTTTTAGTTTGTGTCTTTAAGTCTAAGGTGTGTCTCTCGTAGGCAGCATGTAGATGGATCATGTTTTTTTATCCATCCTGCCACTCTCTGTCTCTTTATTAGTGCATTTAGTCCGTTTACATTCAGCGTAATTATTGATAGGTATGAGTTTAGTGCTGTCATTTCGATGTCTTTTTTTGTGTGTTGTTCACAGTTTGTTCCACTTAATTTTCTGTTCTGAGTCATTTTTCTTTATGTATTTTCTTTTCATCTTTTTCATTGTTGTTGATTTTGTATTTGCTGAGTCTTTATGTTTTTCTTGTTTTTTATTTTGATGTGTAGGATTGTTAGTTTCCTTTGTGGTTACCTTAATATTTATCCCTATTTTTCTAAGTTTGAACCACTCTTTTATTTCTTTATATCACTTTGACTTCCTCTCCATATGAAAGATCTATGACTACATTCTTTAGTCCCTCTTTTTTGTTTAACGTTGTCATCTTTTATGTATTGATGTCTCTGTTTCCCTATTTTTAGTGTTTTAGCTTTGATTTATTTTTGTGACTTCCCTCTCTGGGTTGATATCTGGTTACTCTGTCCTGTGTTCAAGTCTAGGATTGTTATATGATGCTATTGATTTTCTAACCGGAGGACTTCCTTTGGTATTTCTTGTACTTTCAGTTTGGTTTTTGCAAATTCCCTAAACTTCTGTTTATCTGGAAATGTCCTAATTTCACCATCATATTTGCATATAGAATTCTTGGCCGCCAATTGTTTTCCTTCAAGGCTTTATATATGTCATCCCATTGCCTTTTTCCCTGAATGGTTTCTACTGAGTAGTCTGAGCTTAGTCTTATTGACTCTTTTTTGTAGATGACTTTTCATTTATCCCCAGCCGCTCTTAAAATTCTCTTTATCTTTGGTTTTGGCAAGTTTGATTATATTATGTCTTGGTGACTTCTTTTGGTATCTACCTTATGTGGGGTTGGATAAGCATCTTGGATAGATATCTTCTCATCTTTCATGATATCAGGGACATTTTCTGCCAACAATTCTTCAACAATTCTCTCTGTATTTTCTGTTATCCCCCCCCACCCTGCCCGTTCTGGTACTCCAGTCACTCGTAGGTTATTCCTCTTGATAGAGTCCCACATAATTCTTAGTTTCTTCATTTTTTTAAATTCTTTTATCTGCTTTTTCCTCAAATAAGTTGGTGTCAAGTGCTTTTCTTCAGTCTCACTAATTCTGACTTCCATTGCCTCAATTCTTCTCCTATGATTTTCTATTGAGTTGTCTAATTCTGAAATTTTATTATTAACCCTCTGGATTTCTGTTTGCTGTCTCTCTATGGATTCTTGCAGCCTGTTACATTTATCATTATGCTCTTCTCTAATCTTCTGAAGTTCCTCTGTTGCTTTGTCTGTGTGTTCTTTGGCTTGTTCTTGTTTTGCCTGATCTCCTTCCTGATCTCTTGAAGAGTTCTGTAAATTAATCTTTTGTATTCTACATCTGGTAATTCCAAGAAGTTCTGTTCCTCCAGAAAATTTCTTGTTTCTTTTTTTTGGGAGCTTGCTGAAGCCATCATGGTCTGTCTCTTTATGTAATTTGATATTGACTGTTGTCTTCAAGCCATCAATAAGTTATTATATTTATTTATTCTGTGTTTGCTTACTGTGTCCTAGCTTCTTGTTTTGTTTTGATATGCCCAAATAGGCTGCTCATGTGAGCTAGTTTGATTACTGACCTTTGAAACTCTAACGTCCTTTCGCCAGGTGGTTAGATCTGTTACTAGGCATGTGAGCCCAGTAGTCTGTTTACTTTTCTTGTATGGATTCAGCTTAGGTGTGTAGGTAGTCAGTTACCAAGTGTGTGGTACAGGCTCTCACCTACAGTCCTAGACAGACAGGGGTGAGGTGTAGGCACAGGTATCTGGCTGCAGTAGAGGGTCATGCACTGACCAAGGCAAGGGACTGATGGCTGCCCCTGAGTGTCTGGGAGGAAAGTATGTCCCTGTTCCCTAGAGCAGGTAGGTAAGTGAGTTTTGTAGCCAAACTATGAGCGCCCAGTGTTGTTGGCTGCAAGGACTGAAAGGCATCACTTATTCTTGGACCCCTGTCACGGGTGGCTAGGTGGTGTGAGTGGAGCCACCATTCCTCAGGCACCTTATGTAGGTAGGTGAGGACCCCACTTAATGGACAGTGCAGTGTCAAATGTCACGAACCTGCCACTTCACCATATAGCTGATAAAGTTGAAGCTGGGCTTCAGATATATTCCCTGTTGTACTGTGGTAATGAGAGCCTACACTGTTGAAATGGGCCCACACAGGTCTATATGCAGGGGTGACAGGCATTCAAAGTCAGTGGATCCCTTATGCCTGTGCCTAGGCAAAGGATCTATGCCTACCCTGAGTTCCCAGCTTAGGCCAGAAGAATGGCTCAGGGCCCATGATGGGTCCTACTTCCGGCCCAGGGGACTCAGCAGTCACTGAAGCCAGCCCGGAACCCACCCAGTACAGAGTGGGGAGGAGAGAGGTTTTTCCCAAAGGTGGTGTTTTTTGTTCCTTGTTGTAGGTCAGATGCATGTACTAGTCTTTTGCCAATTGAGCTGTGCTTTTCACTGGTTCTAGAGGCCCAAGTAGACTCTCTGCCACTCGGTCTCTCCTGATGTGGAAGATGCCTCCTGAGCGCCACTGCCTGCTTCACAGCCCTTGCCAGCTGATCCGGCCTGAAGGGTGCCAGCTCCTGCCAGGTCAGGTCTGGCAACTCCTCGCTGCTTCCGAAACCTGTCTCCCTCCCCATGCCACTCAGTCCAATTCCTCAACTTTGCCTTTGATGTTCAGGGCTCCTAGATTGTCATATATAATTTATTCACTTGTTTTTTCGGGTCTTTGATGTAAGAGGGACCACAGGAAGCGTGTGACTACTCCACCATCTTGGCCCCACCTCCAAAGGTTTACTTTACAAATAGAAATTACACATATTAACTCATCTTTCAACACAGTAAATTTAACTTATTCTTTGGCTTTGTTAGAGGACTTGAGGATTCATTCTGGAGTGAATGGTTTCTACCCTCTCAATCTGATCTCAGGCCCATTTGCCCACAACTGCTCTGTATTCCTGAAAATTCATTAGGGCTTTAATGGAACAATTAATAGCAAAGATGTTGTCTTATTTCAAGTATCTACTGTGATGCCTTGGAATGAAATATGGAAGGAAAGGAGAGAGTATATAAAAACTGGGAACTCTTAGGTATCGCCCACAAACAAAATTCAGCTTTAAGTACAGATTTTCTACAAATGTACCTTTGAAGAGTTCTTCCATTTCCTTTAGGAAGGTCCTAGGGAAAAAAGAATCATTTATGTTTAATTGAGAATTTACTTATTAATATTTGCTATAAAATTATAAAGGAAATGTGATGGTACAACAGTTAAGCGCTCAGCTGCTAAACAAAATGTTGGCAGTTCGAATCTACCCAGCAGCTCTGTAGGAGAAAGATCTGGCAATCTACTTCTGTAAAGATTACAGCCTAGAAAACTCTATGGGGCAGTTCCACTCTGTCACATGGGGTTGCTAAGAGTAGGAATAGACTCCATGGCACCCAACAACACAATAGCATAAAATTATAAGTACTCAAACAATACTTGCTTATTGATAACAATATCTTCTGGCAAACACAAAGTCACAAATAGCAATGTGTTATAAGTCTTTGCAAAAGAAAACCTTTTTGGTTTTACCAACTTGATCATTAAGCTCTGATTGTCCTCTATAAGAAGCAGGTATTGTCATATGAGCTATCTCTGATTACAAAAAGAATTATGTTTCTCTGTTTTATTTTAATAGAAAAATTCACGAAATGCTATCATAAAGAGCATTTTTTTAAAAATCTTGAGTAGTTAGGTTCACCCATATTTCCAGAGCCCTTGCTGGAACTAAAAATCCATTAGTTTTTCAGAAACATTTCATTGGACATCACACCTTTTGTAGAAATTGGCTTCCCCAAGAGCCCACATTATCTACAGTGACATTTGTATTAGTGTCATATAACTCATGAGATGGCCCCAGTGAATCATGGTCAAGTAACAGCAAAGGAAGTAAAGAAGTGACCTCTGACAGTATTCTGCAACTGACTAAACAGGATACTGGTTGTAACTTCCCCACTGCAGTCCAGAATCACAATAATCTGTAATGCATACAAATATCCACTCCAAAAAGTGTAATTCCAACCTGAGGTATCTTGTAGAACACTATTTAATGTTAATAATATACAGTATGTTGTATCTATCTTATGGAAACAGGAAAAGGAAGTAAAATGTTGACATGATAAATGTTCAATATTTCGCAGAGAATGTTCTCTCTCCTCCCTGGGATAGTAAGTCTCCTAGATTACTTGTTCACAAATGTTTTGCCCCATGTCTGGGGATCACTTTAGCAAATCAAATGATTCTGCAGATAATCTACCCTACTGGTCCCCACTTTCCCTAACAGAAAGGACTAAGCAGATTAAATGGGTCATAAGTGAGATACAAAATTTAGAAGTCCAGGAAAAAAAAAAAAAAACACCAACATGGATATGCTCGAATCATGAAATTCTACAAATAAACAGCCTGCCCAAGAACCATCAGGTAGACTCTTACAGACAGTATTAGTTTCCTATGGCTGCTGTAACAAATTACCACAAACATGGTGCCTTAAGAAAACACCAATTTATCCTCTCACTGTTTCAGATGCCGGAAGCCCAAAATCACTATCACTGGGCTGAAATCAAGGTTTTGTCAGTGCCGGGCTTCCTCTACAGGCTCTAGGGAAGAATCTTTTCCTTGCCTCTTCCAGCTTCTAGTAGCTGCTGCATTCCTTGACTTGTGGCCACATCACTCCAATCTCTGCCTCCATGGTCACACTGCCTCCTCCTCCTCTATCTGTTCAATCTCCCTCTGCTCTTTCTCTTATAAGGACCCTTGTGATGGCATTTAGAGTCCACCTGGATAATCCAGGATAATCTCCTCATCTCAAAATCTTTAATTTAATCACGCGTGCAAAGACTTTTTCCAAAGAAAGTTTAACATTTACAGATTCCAGGGATTGGAATGTGGATATCTTTTGGGGTAGGCCATTTTTCAGCTGCCACATAGACCAAGATCACAGTTCAAGAATTTAGACTTGCAAAGAAAATGGTGAAAAGAAACCTAAGCTTTTCACAAATCGCACACAATGTCCTTTTTGTATGTGTAAAGTTAGCTATTTGGAGAGTTCTTCTGAGGATTCAGTCACAAAAATAAACCAAAAAGAAAACCAAATCCGTTGCTGTTGAGTTGATTTCAACTCATAGCGACCCTATAGGACAGAGTAGAATTGTCCCATAGGGTTTCCAAGGAGCAGCTGGTAGATTCACACTGCCAACATTTTGATTAGCACTCGTAGCTCTTGACCACTGTGCCACCAGGGCTCCAGTCACAAAGATGTTTATGGATCACCTGCCTTCAGGCAATCACTGAGCAATTAAGAAGATGATTTCTCTATCATTTATCTAACTATCTTTATTAAGATTTTGTAATGGATTGGTCCCAACCCACCTGGAATAAAGGAGAATGAAGAACACCGTAGACACAAGGGAAGTATTAGCCCAAGAGACAGAAAGGATTACATAAACCAGAGACTTCATCAGCCTGAGACCAGAAGAACTAGACGGTGCCTGGCTACCACCAATGACCTTCCCTGACAGGGAACATAACAGAGAGTCCCTGACAGAGCAGGAGAAAAGTGGGGTGCAGAACTCAATTTCTAGTAAAAAGATCAGACTTAATGGTTTGACTGAGACTGGAGGGACTCCAGAAGACATGGTCCCCGGACTCTCTGTTAGCCCAAAACTAAAACCATTCCCGAGGCCAACTTTTCAGACAAAGAGTAGACTGGACTATGGGACATAAAATGATACCCGTGAAGAGTGTGCTTCTTAGCTTGAGTAGATACATGAGACTAAATGGGCAGCTCCTGCCCAGAGGCAAGATGAGAAGGCAGAGAGGGTCAGCAGCTGGTTGAATGGACACGGGAAATCCAGGGTGGAAAGGAGGAGTGTGCTGTCACAGTACAGGGAGAGCAATTAGGGTCACATAACAATGCATGCATAAATTTTTGTATGAGAGACTAACTTAAATTGTAAACTTTCACTTAAAACACAACAATTAAAAAAGAAAAGAAAAGAAAATGTATCAGTGCATAAAAAAAAAAAAAAGATATTTGTAATGGGGGGGACAATATTTTCACCTGACACTGAAGTAGGACAGATTATCCTTTAAGGCTTTGCATTAGAGCATTACAGCTCGAAAGTCATCTGGAGACCAACAACTTTTTTAAAAAACGTACATAGGATATTATCACTGACCCAGATGGTTACAAATATGGAGGCAGAGATTATTTTAAAAAACCAGGTAAGGCTCTGGGAAAATATCAGGCCTGAGTCTGGGTTTCCATGCTTGGCTTTCAGCTGTTAATATATGTAAATAAGCCCATCCCAGGGTCCACCTGGTGTGGGTTGAAATGTGATGAAAGTAAACCGGGATTCTAGAGAACACAAATCAAATTGTAAGCAAAATTACTGAAGTACACTAGCCCTCCTTTTGGGTATTGTAGGCCAACCCAAGAAAAATGACTCGTGTAATAATACACAGCCCTGACAGGAATCATAAGCTAGGAAGGAAGTTGCATGTAAAATCATAATAAAGAATATTAAATTGCCACCAGGCCCTGCCAGAGACCAATGAAAACAGAGCAGATTCTCACCGCCAGTCACTTATTCACTCCCTCCACAGATGTCCTGGGAACCTGCAGACAAAGGCTTCCCACTCATATTCCCTTTCTGCTAGGAAGGAATGCTTTCTCAGATCTGGAAACGGCAGATAAGGGATGCCCCCACTGAAAACAAGGTACCATCCCCGCCTGGGTCCTGGGTCGTTGTCCTTTGTGGGGCGGGCTTCGAGGTAAGAAAACAGGCTGCCTTTACCAACTCCTTTACAGAGAGTTACATGTTTTTCCCTGAAATACCTGCACTTCAACGGCTTCATGTCTCTTCTCCTGTAATGTCATTCTCTTCTATATATGTAAAATATGAAATAATTTTATTGTCCATGAAATTTAATTGGAGCCCTGGTGGCACAGTGGTTAAGAGCTCAGCTGCTAACCAAAAGGCCGGCAGTTCAAATCCACCAGCGTTCCTTGGAAACCCTAAGGGGTGGTTCAGCTCTGTCCAATAGGGTCACTATAAGGTCGCAATAGGGTTGCTATGAGTCGGAATCGACTCGATGACAATGGGATGTAATTTATTTAATATAATTTTTATAAAAAATGATTTATTTTAGTTACAAGGTAGTACTTCAATACTTTAATTTGGGAACTTGCTGGAAAAATAAATCCAAAGCTCTGCCATTCATCAGTAATAAGTAGTAAGCCCCAGCCTGCTCCTCTGCCTCCTTTATCATCAGGATCTAGACTCCAAAGACCCCTGCAAAATTCAGCCTCAACCAGTGGCAAGTGCACCTCCCAGCTACAGCCCACACACATCCCTGCAAAACACCAGGGCAGAGGCCAAGCAGCCTCTAATCTCAGGTGTCAGCTTATTTCAGAGTATTGTTCTAGTAGCCCTGTTTCTTCCTCCTTGACTTTATTGACCTTCTAAGGCAGCAGCGTTCAACCTTAGCTGCACGTTAGAAACACTTGGGAAACTTCTATAAACATACTTAAAGTCCAAGACACATGCCCCCAAACTTGGATTTAACTGGTCTGACATGGGGCCCAGGCAGTCAGTATTGTTTTTTAACTCCTAAGTGATTCTAATGAACCACTGTTCTACCTGCTAGCTTTTGTTACTTTTTACCTTCCCTGTCTTCACAGACTTTCTTCCATGCTCACCTATCCAAAAAAAAACCCAACTAGTTATTTCCAACTCATGGCGACCCCATGTGTGGCAGAGTATGACTGTGCTCCATAGGTTGTTCAATGGCTGATTTTTCAGAAGTAGATCACCAGGCCTTTCTTCTGAGGTACCTCTGGGTGACTCAAATCTCTAACCCTTCGGTTAGCAGCCAGGTATGTTAATCATTTGCACCACACAGGTATTCCTCGCCTACCCAGGCCCTCCATTGTTTATCTACTGTTTTCATCTGGTTGCTATGAATAAGAATCGACTCCACGGCAATGGGTTGGATCTTTACCTTCCTTTTGCTGCCTGAAACAATGATACTATCTTGCTCTTTTCCAGACTTGACACATTTCCTGGCAAGACTTTCTGTTCAACTCTTTTCCGGATCCTGGCTCCCCCTGGTTTATCCCAATGCAATACTCACCAAGATTACAAAAGTAATTCTCAAAGTCTGCCAACCATTCTCCTCCTTCACTTTAGCTCAAGTCCGACAAGCCACATGACCTTTTCCTCTTGAAACTCAGTAAGATTTAACATCTTTGACCATATTTGGACCAAACCTCTCCCCATAGTTATTCCCTGCCCATCTCCATATGCCGCTATCTTTCCCAGTATTTCTCACCTTCAGAACTACTGCCATTTTGGACCAAATAATTCTTCATTGTGGGAGGCTGTCCTGGGCATTACAGGATGTTTAGCAGCATGCATGCTACCCACTAGGTACCAGTAGCACCCTTTCCTCCAGTTGTAAAAACTAAAAATATCTCCAGACATTGCTAAATGTCCCCTGGGGAGGGGACAAAATCACTCCTGTTAAGAACCACTGTTCTATCACTATATCTTATCTCTCAAACTTCTTCAGTCAGTGGGTTTCTCTGCCATCTGGTATATTTCTTCTTCCCAGTTTTAGTTTTCACCCAAATCATCTACATTACTTTGAAGCATCTACTGCCTCCTGAATTAGTAAACTTCAGCTTTGAGTCCACCTCTCAAAGGATGCGAAGCCCAAAGCTTTTCATGTACTCAGATGAAATATTTTCATGTACTCAGGCCTCCTCCATCTGTAGGCCATCCTGAACCATCCTGTTGCAGATGTACCTTGGAAGAATCATATGGGATGTATCCCAGTGTATAGGTTCAATCTGTGTTGAATCTATTTACTCCAAACTCTCCTTAAAATCAAAACTGTGATTTCTCCATGACATACTTTTGTTCCATAAAATATGGCCTTATGCTATAATCCCTACAAACTCTAAATTAATGTACTTAACATTGAGAGTGTTAGTAGATTAGAAATGCTAACTTAGTTTCTGACTCTAAACACTGATTCTTACCCTCTTGAACAGTCATTCCTTCCTTCCTCTGACTTGTGGAACGGGAACTATAATGGGAATTCCAAATTGGGTGGAATTTCATTTCAATTTATTTTGAGTAACTACCTCTTAATTACATAAGCTAATGGAGAGAGACCAAAAACAAAACAAAACCCACTGCAGTGGAGTCAATTGCAACACATAGCGACCCTATAGGACAGAGTAGAACTGCCCCATAGAGTTTCCAAGGTTGTAAATCTTTACAGAAGCAGACTGCCACATCTTTCACCCATGGAGCAGCTGGTGAGCTCTAACCACTGGCCTTTCAGTTAGCAGCAGTGTGCTGTAACCACTGCCCCACCAGGGCTCCTTATGGAGAGAGAGACAGAGCACCAAAAATAGAACACTCACATAATACAAACTGAAACATATACTAAGACATACACATATTCTCAAATTTTCAGAAATTAAAAGTTTACCAACATTAGGACACTGATTTTATTGTGTGATTCGAACTCTTCCAAATGAAGAACTGCTAACATGTTTGAGCATTTTGTTGCTGGCATAGCACGACTAAAGAAGGGAGTTTCCATCATCCCTCATTATAACTGGAAGATTTTCAACTTCAACATTTTTTTTTTTAAAGACAGCCTCTCCCTTGTGTGTACTAATAATCTTCTAAACATCATTTTATGTTAATTTCCTATAGCTATTATTGAAATAAATATTCAGTTTCCCAAAATGATTATATAGATTTCTTAGTTTGGCTTTGTTAGTATGAAAAGGCCATTCTTGTCCTTTAATGGTGATGCTTCATGCATTTCCACTACTCAATGCCTGACTAGCCCCATCCTTGCTCCATCTCCCCTTCCATAGCCCATCCTGTGCAAAGAACTTTCGGTTGTGTTCAAACAGTACATAGAGGACAAAGTTGTTGACTAGGCTACTGTTTTTGTATCTGTAAACTCAAGAAGTTATTTTAACAAATATATCTCATTTTGTTTAAAAAGATATTTTGGACATTGATTAAAGGATATTAAGACAAAAGGCATGCTAATCTAGTATTTAAAAAAAAAAAAACAACCTTTCACACTAAAGCATATTGGTTTAACAGATGCAAAACATTAACTACTAAGGAAGACGTAACTTCTATAAAGCTTTACTAATAAAGTTTATCTTAGCTGTCCCTAGTCCTAACTTTACTAATAGAGTTGAATTTAGCTATCCATAGCTCATAAGCTGCCTTGTAACATAACTACAGTCTTAAGCTACAAAATAAAACCCTTTTGCATTCATAGTTAATAATCAAATATTATCTATAACAAAAATCCAAGCTTTGGAATTGGGAAGGCATTTCTACATTGTTTTTTGTTCTGAAGTACCTCAGGCATTCTCATTTTTCGAGAAACAAGGCCTGAAGTGAACGGTGATGACAGCCACTAAACATGTCTCCAGAACCAGTGTCCTTCACAGGACCCCTAGTAATAACCCTCCTGGGACTCTGAGCCCTCGTTTTAAAACTGCCCTATAAGGTAATGGCATGTCACAATTAAAGAAGTGAGTTCCTCATAGTTCCTCACCAAATTGTGTGGCAATTTTAGCTTCAACCATTTTAAGAGACGAGGACTCCTTTCTCTCTGTTCTTTCTTGCTTAAAGATAATTTCTGGTTAATTTCCTGTAGCTAAATGAAAGCTAATCTTGTCCTTTTAACTGGGATATCTCTGGTAGATTCATCAACTACGTATGTCTAAGTCCATCAGGTAAGTAGAGGAAAGACTAATGTCAAAGCATTCAAGCCCCCAAAGCTCTTTTCACCTGTTAAATCCAAATAGCTAAAGCAAAAGTAATGAGTTGCCTTAAACCAGTTGCCCAGCCAGTCCTGACTCATGGTGACCCCATGTGTGTCGCAGTAGAGCTGGGCTCCATACAGTTTTCAATGGCTGGTTTTTTGGAAGTGAATCACCAGGCCTTTCTTCCAAGGTGCCTCTGGGTGGACTCAATCTCCAAACTTTCAGTTAGCAGCCCAGTGCATGAACTGGTTTGCACCACCAAGGGTCACCTTACTTATCTCCAAATTGATTTAAACCTAGCACTAAACTCCATGATGACAATAAAATGTAATTTTTTCTTTTATTTTTTGAGAATTCTTCTAGGGCATGGAGAGAATGTGGCTACAGATTGCAAAGGAGAAAAACGGCAACAACTATATAATGAAGTCTCAATGTTATTTATTTTTTTTTAATTCACGTTTTAAAAGTAACACTCCCACAATTAGCGGGCAAAACTTTGACCTAACAGTTGTGTTTTCAGTACTAGCTCATGGATAGAATTTACACTTTGAACACAGTTACCCAGATGGGGAAAAGAGCACTTGGTTCTGAGCAAAGAAAAAAAACAACACACTCGCTATTGTAAGGTCAGAACATTGGTGCACAGATCATTTATTTTTTAAAAGTCCTTGCAGCTGTCATTTTAAAAACCCACAATTCTCCCAGCAGAACATTTGGAACAGTACACCCCAGCATTTCAGGGAGGTCAGATTTCTTTCCAACAACACTTACAGGCACCTCTTGAAACCTTCCAGTAACGATTTTCAAAACTGTACCAAATGGTAGCCCCAGAGGAAAGTCTGTAATATGGCTGTCAGAGAACTTGACTTCCATCATAAAATGAAAACATTGTCAAGTATTTTCTCCATTAGCTGGAAATTCACATTGGGGTTTTAAAGCAGCTGCCACTTAATAAAACTATTCAGAAAAAAATACCCAGATCAGTTTAGGTCCCATTGTAATCTCTGTGACTTTCAAGTCAGATGGGAGGACAGTCATTTTTATATATTTATTTATGAAACTACAGTTGTAATTTCTCAAATATATAAGTATATTAAAAGGATTATTCTTGGTTAGTGTTATTATAAAAGCAAAGGTTGGCAAATTTTAAACTAGTTCTCTCCCTGGTGCATAAAAATGAATAAATTAGCATAAGCATTCATTCATTTATTCCACAAATTTTTAGTGATGTTCTATTATATGCTATGCACTGTGTTAAGCCTTGGGGCAAATACAAAAACATAAGTGTTCTTTTTCCTATCCTATGAAAGGTCAAATAGATGTCAAGGATGAGTAAAGATTAAGACCTCACCATAATTACAGGACCTAGTTTAACAATGGATTATCAGATATGATACCAAAAGCAACCAGCACCAAAGGATAAAATAGATAGATGGGACTTCATGAAAATTAAACAGTTTTATCCATCAAAGGACTTGATCAAAAAAGTGAAGATACAACCTACAGATTGGGAGAAATTTTTCTGGAACTATATATCTTATAAGGGCCTGCTATCCAAAATATATAAAGATTTCTATAAGTTAACAAGAAAATAAACAACCCAATCAAAAAAGGGGCAAAAGATTTTGAACAGACATTTCACCAAAGAGAATATTCAAATGGTCAACAAGCACATGAAAAGATGCTTGACATCATTAGCCATTAGAGAGATGCAAATCAAAACCACAATGAGATACCACCTCACCCCCACTGAAATGGCTATGATTAAAAAAAAAAAAAAAAACCTGAAAACAAAAGCTGTTGTGGAAGATGTGGAGAAATTGGAACACTTATCCATTGCTGAATACAAAATGGGACATCTGCTCGGGAAAACAGTTTGGTGGTTCCTCAAAAAGTTGAACACACAACTACCATATGACCCAGCCATCTCAATCCTCGGTACATACCCAAAAGGTTTGAAAGCAGAAATGCAAACAGAAATGTGTACACCCATGTTCATTGCAGCGCTATTCACAATAGCTAATAATTCAGAAAATGACAGTGATAACAGTTGCACAACATGAAGAATGCAATCAATGTCACTGAATTATACGTGTAACAATTGTTGAATCGGCAAATGTTTGGTTATGTGTTTGTATCACAGTAATAATACAAACCATATCATAAAGTAGAAGCAAGCAACCCAAATCACCAGAGTCTGAACGCTCAGTCTTTTCCTTCACATTCCTCACTCTAACCGTGACTTTTCTTCAGTGCTTTCCAAAGAAGACAAAGGCTGAGCAAGAAGGTATTTCTACTGCTCTTTCCTTCTATTCTAAGGAAATGAAGGCTTGCTTTAACCTTCGCTTCTACTCCTCCTTCATCCACCCAGAAAGAATGGAGAAAGACAATGAATTAATGAGGAATATGTTATAAATAACTTGGGAAATGCTGTCTCTTACTATAATAAAAGAGTACAAATAACTGTTAGAATTTTCCATTACTTGCTACATCTCTTTGAAAAACAAAAAAAGAAAATCATTCTTAACAGCTATTAAGTATATTCAAAAGAGTTGTGAATTAAGGTAATGGTTTATAAAACTCCAAAGGTGCAAAATTTGTTCGGCCCGAGGGTGCTAAGTTTTCTGTCATTTCTGGTGGTTACAAAAGTAAAGACCCCTTAACTGATCACTTTGCTCTGTGTTTAAGGTGAGGAAAAACACTAAAAGGAGGAGGCTGTGTCTCAAACATGGTTTGGGCTCCATTAATGATTATCGGAAGCTGAAAGGATGTTGGTATTGTGGATTGAATTGTGTACCCCAAAAGTATGTGTTATAAATCCTAACCTCTATGCCTGTGACTATAATCCCATTTGGGAATGGGTTTTCTTTGTTACGTTGATCAACAGAATTAGTGTAGGTTGTGTCTTAAATCAATCTCTTTTGAGCCATAAAAGAGATTAAACAAGCAAGCAAGAGAAGTAGAGAAGGGAGGGGCGGGGGGAAGGCACGCCAAGTCACATGAAGATCGTTCAGAAGAGACAAGGATCTTCCTCCAGACAGAGAGAGAAAGCCTTCCCCTAGAGCTGGCACCCTGAATTCAGACTTCCAGCTTCCTAAACTGTGAGAAAATAAACCTCTGTTCATTAAAGCCATCCACTTGTGGTATTTCTGTTATAGGGGCACTAGATAACTAAAGCAGTTGGTATTTCAGAAGTTTTGATACAGACACTCAGTAACCCACTGTCTTAGTTATCCAGTGCTGGTATAACAGAAATATCACAAGTGGATGGCTTTAACAAAGAGAAATTTATTTTCTCACAGTCTAGTAGGCTAGAAGTCCAAATTCAGGGCATCAGTTCCAGGGGAAGGCTTTCTCTCTCTGTTGGCTCTGGAGGAAGGTCCTCGTCATCATCAATCTTCCCCTGGACTAGGAGCTTCCCTGCACAGGAACCTCAGGTCCAAAGGACGCGCTCTGCTTCCAGCACTGTTTTCTTGGTGGTATGAGGTCCCCAACTCTCTGCTTGCTTCCCTTTCCTTTTATCTCTTACAAGATAAAAGGTGGTGCAGGCCACACCCCAGGGAAACTCCCTTTACATTGGATCGAGGATGTGACTTTAGTAAGGGTGTTACAATCCTATCCTAATCTTCTTTAACATAAAATTACAATCACAAAATGGAGGACAACCACATAATACTGGGAATCATGGCCCAGCCAAAGTGATACACACATTTTTGGGGGGACATAATTTAATCCATGACACCCACCCACTGCCATGGAGTTGGTTCCAAATCATAGCAACCCTATAGGGCAGAGTAGAAGTGCCCTGTACGGTTTCCTAGGCTGAAATCTTTACAGAAGCTGACTGCCACATCTTTCTCCACGGAGCACACTATGGGTTCAAACCACCAACTTTTCGGTTAGCAGTCCAGTGCTTAACTGCTGCACCGCCAGGGGTTCTGTGCTCAATACAGTACCTTACTAAATAAATAATTTATTAGGTCTAACTAAAGAATCCATAATATGTCTCCTGATGATGAGATCTGGGATTAACAGAAGAAAATGGTTTCCCATTCAAATATGGTGCTTCCAACATTATTGCAAACCATCTCACACAAGTAAAACTGCATGGCCTGAGAGGTTCAAAGGAAGAAGAAAGGTGAGCAAAACCTGAGCCCACCACTGCAGCCAGGTGATATGCTTTCGGCTTAATGTGGACCTCAAACCTGGACTCCCATAAACAGCCCCCCAACTGGTATCCCTACCAGTGGCTATGCCTATCAAACCCACTCCTTCAAGGTCCCCAAGTAGTCTTTGCAAAATGGAATTCTCTGATACCTCACAACTTGCTTAAAATTACCCAGTAAACTCTGAGAACCAAAATCCAAACCTTTTAACACTGTATATGACGTTCACCCTGATCTGGCTATCTCTGCCTCTCTAGCCTTTTGTTGTTGTTATTGGTTGGTTGGTTTTTGCGGAGAGTGGGTGGAGATTGCCATCAGGTTCCAGCAACACAAAGCTGTTTCTAGTTCACACACACACAATCATATCTGTGTCCCCCTATCTTTCCTCATGCAGGCCTCTGCTTGAAAGGCCTCCTTCCTCTTCACTTGCTCCCCTTCCTTTTCTTTAGCTCTTAGGTCTCCTCCCCTAGGAAGCCTAGGACATGAGTTAAATATTCCTCTGTCTTACTCCTATCATTACCCAGACTGTCTTAGCACTGAACTTCCAAGTTATTTTATCATTATTCGATTCCCCTACTAAACCTCAGTGCTTCTGTGTCTTACTCATCTCTGTAACCCTATCAGACTGGCAGTCTGGCACACAGTAGGAACTCAAGAGATTCTGAATGAATGAATACTGAATGGCTGTATGTGGAGGAAAGTTGCAGCAGCCAAGTTAAGAGTTAGTGGCATAAAGTGGCCCTGAATTCGTCCTTTCTGCTTAGCTCCTCTCACCCTTAGCTTACTCTTAGGAAAACTCTGAGTGGAAACAGGTGAGTTTTGGCCCTAATGGGGCATTAACTTAGAACATTTCTTATGTGAGCAGAGTAAAGCAGAGAATCTAAGAGACTAACACGTCTCCTGAACTATCAGGAAACAAGCCCAGCACACGCCAGCAGAAGTTCTCAACCCCACCATCACCACCATCACTACCACAACCACCAAGTTCTTAATGGTACAAGGGTATACTCATCCCTCGGATTTTACAAATTCAGAGTATCTTTGATGCTTAGGGTTTTATCTTTTAAATTCATGTAAATTTATCATTGTGTGTTTCCATAAAATGAAACAGATGTTTTTAAATCACTTACCAGTTAAATGACTTAATTCCCCAACTCGCATATATACACCTCAATTAGTAAAGCTGATATTCCAGGAATAGCAGTGTCCCATATTTATCCTATAGCTTCCCATCCTTTTCCAACTTCCCCAGATGTGCTTATTTAAGAAGCGTGGGATACAGTATGGCTCCTGTGCATATACTATGTTCCTAAAAACAAAATGTTTGAGATAATTTATGAAAAAAACTGGAATAAAATGGAAAGGGAAGGACATTCAGAAAAATTTTAAGTGACTTGTCCCTGATACGAATGCTTATATGATGCTAGAGTTAGTTCATGCTACCACTACCCCATTCCCTAGAGAGCTTCCAATGAATCCTACTCTTTCCATAGATGCTGATGATGGAAAAGAACCTCCAGGTCCTCTCTCTCTCTCGGCATCACCTCAGACAATAAAACTAGACTCAGATATATTTTTGTAGATGTAAAAAATTATTAAAGGCAGCATTCTTAGTAGGAAAAAACTTGAAACTTAAATGCCTGTCAATACCAAAACCCAAACCAAACCCACTGCCATAGAGTCGATTCCGACTCATAGCAACCCTACAGGATAGCGCAGAACTGCCCCACAGGGTTTCCAAGGCTGTAATCTTTATAGAAGCAGACTGCCACATCTTCCCCGCAGAGCGGCTGTGGGTTTGAACTGCTGACCTTTCATTTCAGTAAGCAGCCGACTGCTTAACCACTGTGCAATCAGGGCTCCTTCAACAGAGAACTGGTAAAATAAATGACAGCACATCTAGACAATGGCATATCATGCAGAGTATCATCTAGCCATCAAATAAATTAGGTAGGTCATTGCTACATGTTCGTGCATTGCGAGTTTCAGGACATGCGGTAAAACATGAAAGCAAGGCACAAAACAGGTATAATTTCTACAGGGTTAAAAAAAGGGGGAGTGGGGATAAATATACTTACATATGCATTGAGTGTCTCTGTTAAAATACACCAATGGTTAGCTCTGTGGAAGAAAATGTGCTTGGCTGCTAACCAAAAGGTTGGAGGTTCAAGTCCACCCAGAGATGCCTCGGAAGAAAGTCCTGATGATCTACTCCCGAAAAATCAGCCACTGAAAACCCTATAAAGCACAGTTCTGCTCTGACACACATGGGGTCACCATAAGTCAGAATCAACTGGATGTTAACTTTATGGTCCCTCTGTGGTGCAAAGTGTGCACTTGATTGCTAAACTAAAAGTTGGTGGTTTGAACCCACACAGCAGCACTGCAGAAGAAAAGCCTGCTTCTATAAAGATTACAGCCAAGAAAACCCTATAGAGAAGTTCTGCTCTGTAACACATGGGGTCACCATGAGTCAGAATTGACTCGAGAGCAACATATTTGGTTTTTCTGGCTTACTGGAGGAGGAAGATTTAGTTATTATATACATTCTTGTATTGCTTAAAATTTTCACCATGTATCTCTTGTTACTACATGTTTCTCCTTAATTTTTTTTTTTTTTTGATGGCATGTGTTTTCAACATTGGAACACATGTTTATTAATGGAGTGTGTTTAAATTTTTGGTTGGTAATATGGATTTTGAGAAATATGATCTGGTAATACAAGCCACCAGTGAGTGAGTGGCACTGTGGCACCACCGATCTATGGTATGACAGTATACCAAGGAGAGCTGTGTAGATAATTTATTGTGGGTGCCTTTCCATTAGGTTACATGGGAACCTCTGGTTTTCCAAATATGACACAGGAAAACCAAAACAAACCCTTCAGGGCTCTCTATCATACAAGAAAGCCATAATTACACTTGCAAGTCTTATCTCACAGAAATAAAGGGGAAAAAAAGGCAAGTTTACAAAACTAACACATCCAGGAAACATTACCTAATAGAATGCTCACCCTACACAACAATGAGGCTTCAACTCCGGTTTGCTGAGCTTGATGTGTTTCAAAAGGGACTCACCTCGACATTAAATGCATTAGAACCTTGACATTAAATGCATTAGAACCGGAATAACGCCTTGCCTCTGAGGTCCAGAGGCATAAGTGGCCGGTATACCCAATGGTAATGAAAGAGATATATGAGCTTTTCAAAAAAATAAGTTGCACGTGTGTGTTTGCATACCCACACGCACAATTTTAAAACAAAATCTAGAGGAAGTACAGACAAAAGAGGAAGGGTGCAGCCTGGCTCATTCTACCCACCCAACTCCTGGCTTCCTGTGCCATAACCAGCCAACTCAAGCTGGCATTGTCTGGCTCTGGTTCCTGTGATTTCCCATTTGAGTAGCTGTATGCTTTTAGAGAGGAGGGACATCAATGACTGGAGCTGTTTCACTAAAGAGCCCCTTTACCAAAAATGCAGATGTTCTTCCTCCAAAATTCTCTAGAACCCTAGCCTCATGTATTGAGCTCTTGATTAGGGCGTATCTCCCAACTTCTATTTCTTTTTCCCTACAACTTTAAGAGGTCATCTGTACCTACATTCCCATGTTCAAATCAATGCACACATGCTGGAACTGAGTTAACACAAAATCTCGTGAGGGCTTGTCCTGCACTGAATACCAAACCCCCTCTGCATTCTTGACAATGAATTCTGGAGAAAGAACCTGTTCAACCCTGGCTCAGCTGGCCAATTACACGTGAGTTCTTCTGGTGACACAATGCACATCATTAGTTCCACAACAATTTGGGAAGCATTCCCAGTATTTAGAGAATCCCTTCAATGAATCGGACCAGTGTTCTAGCCAATCCACACCCTGGAGCCAAGAGAAATGGAGTGAATGTTTTATTCTTTAGTGTTTAACAGAATACATATAACGAGTCACATATCAATGATTCACACACAAGGAGAAAAACAGTATTGAGTATTTCTGTTATACAACTGCTTGTGAATAAGGAGAACAAAATTCTCTAGAGCGTTTAGATGACTAGAGAAACTCTCACTTTACATTTGGGCAATTCTGAAAAGATTTCATGAATATCTTTTTAAAAATATAAAGTGATTTTTTTTTTTTCTTAGCCTTCTGTTTCATTAGAAAAGTCTGATGATCTTATTAGGATTTTTTTTCCTCTCTCCTTGTATTTTGAGAAAATGGCTCCATGATATGTATCACTGAGCATATAACATTTTCAACAATTTCAGAATACAGAGAACTCTATGGGGACCTTACGTTGTTTAGTAGATAAGAGTTCTTCAAATGCCCAGAAAACTTTAGGCAACATATAATTCACATCTTCCAAATTCACATCCATGAAGTCTTCACCTTTTCTCATTGAATGGTTACTGATGTTGTTTGAGTGGTCATAAATGAACCGCCATCATTTATATTCAACAGGAACAACAAAATTTACCTACCTATAAAGTCACAAAGACAGCTGTACAATAGTTTACATTACAATAAACTTTCACATGCCTCAAAACACATTTTAAAAAAACAAAAAAACTTGGCGTGGAAAATAATTCCAAAATGTATAAGGTGACAAGAATTCTTGGTCAACTAGTCCATCTTCCCTCCACACAAGATTGTTCACAAATGCAGATCTTCTGGTTGAATTTTCTTCCAAGTTTCACGGGCCCCAGTAGAGAATCTAAATCCTCAAATGTTAATATTTTTAGATACTTACTGTCCCAAACTGTGACAAAGAAAAGTTAACTTCAGTGTAACTTGTTCCTGTCTATAGGAAACCCTATCTCAGGTACTATAGCCTGGAAATAAATGAGTATTTTATTTCTTATTTCTCTAGAGACAGACTTAAGTCACCTAAGAAAACTAATTCAGTTTTTAAATGTTTTATAGTAAGGAAAATATAGAAAACTTAAAATCCCAATAACTAATCTTTAAAAATTCAGAACAAAGGATTTACTCTGATAGTCTTACAATAAAAATATTCCATTTACTATTTAAAAAAAAAAAAAAACTAAGTCAATTGAGTAAAGTATTTGTGATTTAAGCTATAAAAAAATTTTTAAGGAATTCGATCCCTCCAGTCAATACTTTTCTAAATGTCTTCATTTGTAATTCAGCATTTTTTACAAGGGAGTACAAAAATGCTTTGAATATTAGATTGAAATTTACCATAATTTGAAGACGGAAAAAAAAAAAAAAATCAAAGCTTCAACCTACATGGCTTTAATGTAATAACATTCAATGGAAATACCAGTAAAAATTGGAACATGTTATGAGCATTGTCAGTTGCCTCCTTTGAGTTTTTCGTATATTACGCATTTCCTCAGAGAAGCAACAGGCCTCATGTATTCAGAACTGGTTGAAAGAGAAGACCATTTTGTCTAATATTATAAATCATCACTTTGCTATCAGTCCAAAACACAACCAATTATAAAACCCAAGAACAAAAACAGTATTAACAGGGAAAAGAAATTTGAAGGTCTCATACCTTTAAGGAATATTTCTCGTAACATGTTAAATTGGAAATTAAAACAAATATGGTCTACAGGTACTAAAAAATAAACTTTCAAACGTGATGCAAAAGCACTGAACATGGTACCTGTTTTTTTAACCACTACTTGCCACAACTGTCAATAATTTTTTCTCCAAATTATCAAAAGTCTAAAAGTCATCCAGCTCATTTGTGAATACAAAATGGTATTTACAGAAACATAAGTAAATGCCTGCCACTCTGAGCCAGGTTAATGCACTTACGATTATCTGAATCATTTATGCCATTCTCCCAGATTATTTGGTGTTTTGGGACATTTTATCCAAATACCTAGTTCCTCTATACCCCATCCAAGCTCACAGGTGATGACCAACACTCCTGCCCACTTTGTAGACCGCTAAGGGTCCTTCCATGGTCCAAAGCCCACAGAGGGGAAGGGATCCAAGAGTGCTCAGGCCAAGTCACCTTAGCTCAATTATGCTGTCCAGCCAACGTAAAATGAGTTTCCTACTCAGGCTTTACTTTAGGCTAAAAGTTGAACTTTTTCACGTATCAATTTCCAACTTTAGAGGGCAGTCATCCCTAGAAAGAGGTCAGTTTAATCTGTCTACTCATTAAATTCCCAGCCCTTCGAATACTGAAAAGGAGGGGTTCACTGCAGTGCAGCAAGTATGGGGGAGGGAGGAGGGAGCAAGATGTCTATGCACAAGACAGTAGAATAGTTTAACACAAAGTTTTACAAGATAAAATTCCTAAGACTTGAGTGACAGAGACAGGATGAGCAGGTTCTCATGACTCCTGGAGTTGCAGATTAAACAAGGAAAATCGAACTGTCGTGTCTTGCCATCTGTCAGTGGTTTACATATGTCTTAAAATGTTTTCAATTCTGTTTTGTTTTGTTTGAGCAATCTAAGAGAATGCCATACAAGGTGGAGAAATCTCTGTGACCCTTTACTTTTGGCCACTGAGCAGCATTCCCAAACCATTTCAAGCTTGAAGCAAAGATAAGTTCTGATGCATTACAAGTCTGAGAGCAAACAACACATAAGCAAACACAAATTCCTGGATTTCTGCTTCCATTTCTCTTAGTCTTACACTCTTTGTATATAATGCTAACTTTATTTTTCTAAAAATGTAACTCTAATAAAGCCCTCAAGTCCTTCTTTCCCAGTTCAAAAAAAAAAGTGGATTAAAAACGCAGGTACCTTGATTTTAAGTAGACAATTCATCAACAGTATTATTTGTATACAACTAATATCCAAGCAAAAAGTATGGAGCAAACTCAGGTTTACAATTACTTATTTTTTCCTAACTCAATTTCCCCATAGACAAGAATATAAGAAACTCATCAAAACATGTTGCTTCAGTATACACACCAACTGACGCAGGTTACTGGGTTAAACATAGGAAATTTCATAGCATTAGTAAATGAATTAAAAAACTAAATAATTCGTGTAAAATGTTTATATATGGTATATACAGATTGGATCACATGAGTCTAAGAATAAAACTGTTCCAATTCTTAACATCTGTTGTGGACATAGTAAGATACAGTACAAGATCCATTTGTAAAAAGGAAAAATAACGCTAATTTAAACACTGAAAATGGCTCTTACAAAATCTTTAAAAACATAGAGAAAGATGTTGAAACAAACAAAAAAATAGAAAGGCTTCTCCGCTACCACAGAATATCCAAAGGAGCCTCAAAGCATGAAAGACAAGAATTTATTTCCCTTCACTTAGGGTGTAGATAGGATATGCAGAGGGGATTTATTCTATATTAAAGGCATAAGGCAACCAGGTCTCCTGTTACTGTTACATTTACTAAAACAACATTTTATTGCTCAGCTCACTTTTAAGAACTTATTTGCCTTCATTTAAAAATATTCCATTTTACAGCTATCTAAAGATGGGCGCCCCTTGTTTAATTCTCTGCAACTCTGTCACTCGAAAAGATCCCACCTTAACTTCAAACAACTGCATGAAAGAAGAGTGCAAAGTGGCATTTTCAGGTTTGCTCAGCCGTCAAACAGGTGCTGAGCTTAGGGAAAATAAGCACTTTTAGTAAGAGATGTTAAGTCTGAGTAACCAAAATCAAACATATTTTGCTCAAGTACATAGATTTTAAAATCAGGATTTATATTCACAGAGAAAAAGTTCAAATACTAAAACCCTACTGGGTAACTCTTTGGTTAGGTTATAAGTATCTGTAACTTCTAAGTTTAGTATTCAAAACAGTTCAGTAACTGCCAGCTAAGAGTAGATATCGTTATTCATCTTTATAATGCTTTGCATGTTTTTGTGTACTATTTGATGTTTTAAAATAAAATGCATGTACTCAAATGGATGATACAAACTTCCAAATTTCAAATAATAAATGAGTATGTCTGCTCTTCCCTTCCCACCCTTCCTACCCTCCTTCCTCCCTCCCACCCCCACCCCCCAAGTCTTATGAGCTAAGGATGATACTACTGCCATTCTCTGCAAGAATATGGGCTTTCCTAATATCCACGACGTGTATTACTACCCAGCTCCGTTTTAATCACTGCCAGATGGCTTTCTGCCAGGCGTGGTGACCCTGGCAGACCTGCCCTCTTCTGCAGCAAAGTTCTTTTTCACTCTGGCCAGTAAGTGTCACATCAAGCGGAGTGGAACCAAGTCCTTCTGGCGATGAGCCAAGGAGAAAGGGCGCCTCCACAGGCCGGAGGGTCACTTTCTGCAAGTTTAAGTCACAGGCGAAGATCTTTCATTTCATTCTGTACTGAAAAAGATCCAATCCTTCACTGTGCCAGCACTAGATTCTTCTACCTGAAACTTTTCAAAACTTTACTCATTTACAGTCACTGAACTGCTTCCATAAGGTCTTACCTCCAGAACCCGTTTTTCATTCAACCTTCTAAATATCTACCTTTAAAGAGGCTCAAAAAGACCGTATAGTGACCTTTTAAAACACTAACTTCCCCAGTGTTACCAATTCTGATCTCTTAAACCGCGAATGAGTCATAAGGGCTCAAGAAAATTTCAAGGAATCTCTTCCCACTGGACATGGTCCAGATTCTGAACAATTCAGTCATTCCAGGTACTTGATGATTTGTGGCCACACTGCCCCACTCCATCCAGATTGAAGGGCAGTCTGAAGGAGGGGTGGTTTGGGGCAGGGGATGGAGAAAGCATGGGTTGGGGGAGTATACCTGGGCTCTCTCGGTTGGAAGGGTCCAAAGAAAACGAAGAAACCCAGAGAGCTTGCGCCTGCAGGTTCTGGAATTGAGGGTGGAGAGGTCTGGCCCCAGCTGCTGGGGGTGAGCGACAGAGGAACGGGAAGGAGGTGTGCTATAATCATCTCCCAAACAGCGAAAGAGGGGGGACGAGAGCTAGAGTCGCGAGGGGGGCTAGGGAGGTCACTCCCTGCAGAAGACATACTCGGTGTAGCTGGTCCAGATCTTGTCCTCGCTCTGGTCGGTGCTGGCGAAGGCGCAGGTGCCCGTGGAGCTGCACGCCACCATGTGGAAGCCCGACTCGGACAGCTTATCAAAGGCCTGCTCCAGGAAGTTAAACTTGAGGTAATACCGCGAGGTATAGCGCTCTGGGGGCCGGTCGGGGTCACGGCTCTCGTTCAGGGTGTCCCCGAACACCTCCTTGGCCAGCGACGTCTTGCCGCACACTGTGATGCGTGCCACCCGCCGGAACTTGGCGTCCGCCTGCGCGTCCCGACCGATGGTATAGGAGCCGCGGTAGCCGATGGTGATGTAGCCTGAGCGCCGGCTGCCGTCCAACGACTGGGATGGCGTGAGCAGCGGGCCCGCTGCGCCCCCGGACGGACTGCGGCTAGCCAGCTCCAGCGTGGGCGACGGCGCCCCGGCCGAGGCGCCCTCCTGCTGCTCCAGCTCCGCACAGCCGAGCTGCTGCAGCTCGTCGCCCAGCGAACCCTCCTTAGACACCCCGCGCCGCGGGTGCGGCGGCCCCAGACCGGCCTGTTGGGGCGCCCCAAGGCGGCGCACGAGCTCCGGCAGCTCGAAGTACTCGGCCTCGCGCTGCAGCCGGCTGCGCTCGGGGAAGTAGTCGGGCAGCACGAGCTGCAAGTCCCGCAGGTAATCCAGGATGTAGCGGAAGAGGAAGCCGTCCCGGTCCAGAAAGAAGCGGCCTTTGCTGTCCCGGGCCAGCTCCTGCGGCTGCTGCTGCGTGAACATGCGCCAGAGAAGCGAGTCGGGCACCGAAACCACCGTACAGCGCCGGGTCACATACACCTGGCCCCCCACGTTCAGCTCCACGATGTCAGGGAAGAGCCCTGGCTCCGCCGAGGAGGACGAGGAGCCGCTGCCGCCCCCGCCGCCTCCCCCATTGGGTAATCCACGTGTGCTGTCTGCCAGAGCCATGGCAAAAAGGTAGCTGGGCTGGGGCAGAGGAAGGGAGTGGGGCCACGCGCAGGAGCCGCAGCCGCCTTTCCCGGAGCCCCGGCGCCCGGATGCTCGCTCAACCCTGCGCCCCGGCCACTGCAGCCGCCGCCGAGAGCCGCGTGGAGCCGAACGATGTGAGCGCACGGCTGTGCGCCCGTGTACGCTCCACCCGCCTCTCCCGCACACTCCAGGCGAGTCCCGGTAACGGCCGGTGCGCTGCTTAAGTAGAGCCGCGGGCCTCGGCGTCGCTGCGCGCAGGAGGCGTGGGCGGGGGCAGAGCGGCGGAGCCTCGTTCCCCGGGCGGGGGAGGGGGAGGAGGGAGCCGGGAATTGATTTGCATCTTAAACGTTAACGCTGCGCCCAGCTGCTAGCTCCACCCGGGCTCGCGGACCGCGGGGGCGACCTGGCTAGTGTCTGCCGTCCCGCTCCGCGCTCCGCGTTCCAGTCCCTTCCCGCTCCCACCCAACTTTCTCATCTGAAGCGGGCAAAGCCTGAGATAGGCCGCTTTGGAAGGCAAACGTTCTGTCGAAGGGGCAGTCATTGCGCCGCCTGTCCGCCTACCCCGCGCCCACGACCCGTGTCGACTCAAAAGGGGATGTAAACTTTCTGGCTTTCTTCGGGGGAGTAGAAGTGCGTGGCCGCGTCCGGCCCGGCGACCTCCGGAACTGGCTGCTTGAAATAGTCGAGCTGTGTTCGCAGCGTAGTCGGCCGTAGTGTCGCTGAAAATTCTGGAGAGTAAAGCCCTGGAGAGACAACGGGGCCGCACCAGGCAGGAGGCAGCCAGATTTTGTTCTCGTTGCTGAGTAGCCTCGAAAAAAACCTTAGAAACCAAAAGCTAACCTCGATGTCCTGCCGCACAACGCTCTCCAACAGTTCATTTTTGGGGTGCAGAAAAAACCCATTCTTTGGGTGACTTCAAAATAGTAGGAGAAGAACTGAAATAGCAACATGGGGAACTTGGATGAGCTTCAGGGGCGTGTTCCCCTGCGGGCGGCCAGCGCAGCCTTTTCGTCACAGAGCTTTAAGGGCTAGTCTGAAGAGATTGAGGATAGTGAGTCCGACGGGTTCTTCTCAGCCCTGAGTGAATCATGCCATAAAACTCAGAGGGTTTCTAGCTCTAATGTAATTTACCAAAACTACGTTTCAGCCCCTGGATCGCTTGTGACAAGTTTATCCTCCCAGACGTCCAAGTTTTTCTCTGACCTCCCGCACGCCTCAGCCGTTCCATTCAGTCTAGTCCAGGTTCCCTCCTCACAGGGCATTTCACATTTGCAGGCCCTCTGTTTTGATCCCATCTCATCCTCTAACCCCTACTCACTCCGTATTCAATTTCACTCTTCAGCTCACAGAACTCCTCTTTCCTCCTCCCCCCACCAAAACAAAAAGAAACCTTCCCTGGCTTCCCAGGCGAGTGGGGCCTCCAGATTACCTCGTGCTCATCATTCTGAACTTTAATAGTTAGCAATTGTTGTAGATTGAATTATGTCTCCCAAAAACACACGTTGTAAATCCTATTCTCTATACCTGTGGTTGGAGGCCTGGTGGCGACCAAAAAGGTTGGGCAGTTCAAATCCATCAACTTCTCTTGGGAAACCCCATGGGGCAGTTCTCTGTCCTATAGGATCCCTATGAGTCGGAATCGACTCCGTGGGCAACACCATTTTGGATTTTTTTTTTTAATACCTGTGGTTATCCCATTTGGGAATGAGTTTTGTTTGTTATATTACTGAGGCAGTATTAGTGTAGGGTGTGTCTTAAATCAATGACTTTTCAGATATAAAATGCAAATTATGCAAGCAAGCAAAGAAACATGCATGATCACCAAGGAACCTAGGAATAGAAGCTGAAAAGAGACAAGAACCTTCCCTCAGAGCAGGGTGTGAGAGCCTTCTTGTAGAGCCAGCAGCCTGAATTCAGACATCTAGCCTCCTGAACTGTGAGAAAATAAATTTCTGTTCATTAAAGCCGTGCACTGGTGTTATAGCAGCACTAGATAACTGAGACAGGAGTGATTATCTGATCACTGACTTTGGTAAAAATAAGTGCTCCTGAGGGCTGCAGAGAGAAGGCGAGGAGAGAGTAGTGGAGGATGTTAAGAAGTCACCTGGTCCATGAAAATTTTTGTGCACCTGGTGTATTGGCCAGGTGTGGCAGCAGGTAGTGAAGAATGCAAGGTTGAATAAGCCCCAGAGCACTTCCAGTGTTCTCAGTAGGCAAACCGTCAGAGTTCTGAGCAGTCTTCAGATCCGTTTTAAGTAGACTGTCAATCAGGATAAATCAGTCAAGATCTTTGTTCTTGATAACGTTTACCCTGTTGCATAACTACCCAGTGAGTTTTACAGTCTCCTCACGGGTAACTGTCATTTTCACTTGGAAATGTTTATGTCTGCTAAATGCAGTCGTGTCAGTGAGTGTACTGAAATTAAATCAAGCCCCAAATCAGCTCGCTTAATTGCAAGTACAGGTTTTGATACTGAATATATTTCACCACTCTTTTTTGTTTTGTTCTTTGGGATAAATAATAGATGACACAGAAGATGCAAGTTCCAATGCTGAATTTCTAGGTGGCTGTGCTACTCTTTGTTGTCTCAGTGTCCTAGGCCTGAGAAAACCAGGCTTTTTTCCATAAATCCAAGAAAGGCCTTCTTTTTATCAATTCTGCAATTTTTGTATTACTGCTTTTTTTCACTGTCTCAGCAAATCCTGTCACCTCTACCTTCAAAATACTACCAGACTCTTAGCCTCTCTCTCCAACTCCCTGCTGTCCTACCAATAGGTCCAAACAGTCCCAATAGGTCCCACCATGGACCAAACCAATATCATCTCTTGCCTGGATTATTACACTGGTCTCCTATCTGGTTCCGCCTTTGCCACTACAGTCTAGTCTCACCAGAACGAAAAAGCGAGATAGTGTTAAAACCTAACTCAGATTATGTCACTCTTCTCAACTCTCCACCTCCCCCTGCCCAGTGGCTTCCCGTCTCATGCAAGTGTTTGAAAGCCAAAGTCCTTTCAGTGGCCTACAAGACTTTACATCATCAGAGCTGCCCCCTGACCACCTCTCTGACCCATCCCCTACCACTTCCCCAGAGTTTCACTGGTTTTAGCCACATTAGCTCCCTTACTGTCCTCTAGAGGACAACCTGGGTGACAAAAATGGTTAAATGCTCTACTACTAGCTGAAAGTTTGGCAGTTCAAACCCACCCAGATGCACCTTGGAAGACATGCTTGGCAGCCTGCTTCCGAAAGTCACAGCCTTGAGAACCCTATGAAGCAATTCTACTCTGCACACGTGGAGTCACCGTGAGTCAGAACTGACTCGATGTCAACTGACAACAACTGTCCTCTAGGAGCCTTTGAACTTGCTGTTCCCTTCACCTAAGACACTCATCCTTGATATCTCCCTCACCTTGTTCAAGTGCCTCTCTTCTCCCCTCCCTCAGGTCTCTCCTGTGAGGCTTTGTTTGGATCACCCTGTGTAATATAGAACAACCTCACCCAGGCAGCTTTCCCCCCTTTCCTGCTACCATACCAGAAGTTTTACTTGCTTGTTTACTATCTGTTTCTCTGCATTACAGTATAAACTCCAAGAGTTCAGAGATTTTTGCCAGCTTAATTCCCTGCTGCATCCCCAGTGCCTAGAAGAGAGCTGGCATACAATCGGCATTCAATTAATATCTGCTGTTCTACCAATAAGGAGCCCTGATGGCGCAGTGGTTAAAGCAATCGACTGCTAACTGAAAAGTCGGTGGTTAAAAACCACCAGAGGCTCTTCGGGAGAAAGATGTGGCAGTCTGCTTCTGTAGAGATTTACAGCCTTGGAAACCCTGTGGGGCTCCTAGGAGTCTGAACTGACTCAATGGCAATGGGTTTGGGTTTGGGGTTTTATTCTACCAGTTGGTCCTAAATGGTTTGTGCTCTACTACTAACCTAAAGGTTACTGGTTTGAACCCACACAGCGGCACTGCAGAAGAAAAGCCTGCTTCCGTAAAGATTACAGCCAAGAAAATCCTATAGAGCAGTTCTTCTCTGTAACATATGGGGTCGATATGAGTCAGAATCTCACCTTTACATGCATGAAGCCTTTTAATATTCATATGAGGTAGATTCTATTATTTCCCCCACTCAACAGCAGTAGGTTTTTTTTTTTTTTGGTTCCACCAATATGTATTAAGGGCCTACTACTAAATTCCAGGCAGCATGTTAAAAAAAGAATCTCTGACTTTTTGGAGTTTCTGTATTGTGAGGAAAATAGATAATAAATATATAGATAAGCAAGTCGATTTTAAATGATGATAAATGCTGCAAAGAAAATAAAAGAGTTACATGGAATAGAGGGGCTGAATGTGAAGATGCTATTTTACGTGGAGTAGTGGGGAAAGGCCTCTCCATGAAAGTGGCATTTAAACTGAATGATGAGAAAGAGACAGCCGTGAGAAGCTCTGGAGGAAGAGCATTCCAGGTAGGGAAAAGAAAGTTAAAGGGGCTCAGGTTAAGAACGAGCTTAGTATGTTTTACATTAAGAGTTTATTGTGTTCATCTGCTTGTATCCTGTGAATCTCCAAAGTACCGTTGAAGAGATCAGGACAAGTCAAGTGTGAAAGACACTGCGTGCTTATACACAAGCATTGTACTTGCAGCAAACTACTGACATCCTCTACCTGTTGAGGTAACATGTTCATCCACCACAAGCTAGTCTACTGCAGGAAAGCGTACTGGTATTTTTTTATGAAAGCCCAAGTTGTGCATAAAAGACATAATAATGAATGAAAACAGGTGATTAAATTATGGATTATAAAGAAATAATTTTCTGATTTATTTTCTGTGTTCTATTTCTTGTATATTGGTGTCAGGAAATTCAAGAGGAAATATAATTAGGGAACTCAGATGCTAGGACTTGTGGGTCTGGGTATTCCTGGGGTGGGTGGGGGGTCATAATTCTTTAGCATAGTTGGTATGTCAAATATGCTTCATTGGAGGGGGTGGCGGAGGATTTGGGAAACCTCTATCCCTGTGTCCAGCCTCAGCCTGGTTTCCAGCGACAGATGTGTGAAGGACCATTGTTCTTTTTCAGGTGGCTCTTTTGTACCTTCCTAAATAGGAGACAGTGGTTTCTTGGAATTACCGTCTTTTTATCCTAAAGTACTGGAAACATCTACAGGAACAAATTCTCATTTGATTTATATCTTCTCTCCCAACTACTACCTTCTTTCCCAGCCAGCTCCCTTCCCCCTTCCTTGCCGCCACCAAAACTGAAATAAAAAACCCAACCCATTGCCATCAAGTCAATTCTGACTTGTGTATCAGAGTAGAACTGTGCTCCATAGGGTTTTCAGTGACTGATTTTTTTTTCCCCCCAAGGCTTTTCTTACTACCTTCTCTGGATGAGTTTGAATTGCCAACCTTTTGGGTAGCAATGGGATGTATTAACCATTTGCACCACCCAGGAACTCCCCCCTCCACAAAGCACTAAGTAAATATTTTTCACACTAAAGAGTTGAGGAAGGGAATGAGGAACATTAAAAGAAATATACAGTTAAAAGGGAAGGAAGACCTGGGGTGGAATGAAGTGAGAGCCTCTGAGGACTGAATGAATTAAATATATGTGAAAATGATTTGCAAGCTGTAAAACACTGTTCAAGTGACAGATCATTATTTTCCACCACCTATCATAATGCCTGACACATCTGCTCAATAAATACTGAATGAATAAATGAATGGCAGAAACATTCAAATGAATGCTGTGAGGAAAAGGGGGAAGAAGCAGAATCAAAATTGTCCTGAACAAATGTTTAGTCCGTTTATCATCCTTCTGATATGTGTGAATCTTTTCTGTATGCAGCTCTAAAAATCACTGACTTCAAATAAAAATTGTCATTCAGAGGGAAAAAAGATTTGGGTACAGAGGGATTAAATAAAAGTACACTAAAGTAAATCAGGAGGTAAAATGATTTAAGTAGGATTTGGGGAAAGATATGCCAATAGCTAATCTTACAAAGGAGAGAAAATATTATGAGGAGCATTGCCAAAATATTATGTTTAGAAAATAAAGAAAACCCCTACATCACCATTGTATGATTTTATACATAGTAGAACCAGAGGGACAAAAGTTATGTAATACTTTTGGAGATTTTTAAGTTTCTAATTTTATATCTTTATAAATAGTATTGAAACTTTGAAGAAAACAAGTAAGAATAATATTGTATAGCACTTACTATAGGTCAATCCTGTATATAAAGCTATACATGTATTAACTAATTTAATCCTCACGATAACCTTTGGAAATTGGTACTATTATTAATCCATTTTTAGATGAAAACCTAAGGCACAGAGAGATTAACTAATTTTCCCAGGATTACATGGTTAATAAGTGGTGGAGCTAGGATTTGAACCCAGTAGTTAAGCACTCAGCTGCTAACTGAAAGTCAGTGGTTCAAACCCACCAGCTGCTCCATGAGAGAAAGATGTGACAGTCTGCTTCCTTAAAGATTACAGCCTTGGAAACCCTATAGGGCAGTTCTACTCTGTCCCGTAGGGTCACTATGAGTCAGAATCTACTCGAGAGCAACAGGTTGGTCTAGCTTTAAATTCTGTGCTTTTAAACACTGTATTTTATAGCCTCTCACCTCTATAAGTGCTTTACATGTGTGAAGGCTTTTAATATCTATATGAGGTAGGTTCTGTTATTCTCCCCACTTTAGAAATAAGGAACCCAAGGAAAAGAGAGGTTAAATAACTTGACCAATATATTGCTGCTACTTATCTCTGTGAGAGGCAGAGATGGGATTCTAAGTCCATGTGCTTAGGCTCCACAATATTGCTAACCAGAAACTCATAGTAGCTACTGTGAATGAACTAGAATTAGGAAGGAGTTGAGCCTTTTACCCTAATTATTCCATCTGTATGCTGTCAGTGGTACAGTCTTGCCCCAAGTAGGTATCTCCAAGACATATTTGAGCCATGGATATAGCTGACGTATTCTTGACCTACTCTTTTCCCAACTCAGTCCTGTATACACAATAAACATTATTTTTATTTCTGGCTTTCTAAAATACCATTATCGTTTGCAAAGAACCAGGTTCTTAGTATGTTTAGTCAGTTTTATTCGGATCTCATTAACTCTAGACAAGGATAAAGTGCGTCCACGGAAACTGCTGAGATTAGATTCCAGGATTCACAAGTAAGCAGTATGTGCTGGTCTTCTGGGGCTTATGAAACAGAACAAATTCATTTTACTCAAGGCTTTACATATCAAACTGAGCACAAAAGTAACTGGACTTCCCACACAATGGGTGATTCTGGAATTTATGACCAAGGCTAGTCATTAACATCCTTGATACTTCATGAGAACTGAAGGCCTTGGCTTTAAACTGTGATATTAACCTTAGAAGTTAATTATACATGAGTTGCTACATTCTAGTGCTTCACTGTTTTGCGTGCTTTCATCTACTCAAGTTCACTTAGTTTTCATAACAGTTTTGGGAAGTGTTATTCATCCTTTGTTACAGGTGGGTAAAAAAGCTCAGAAAGGTTAGGTGACTTCCTCAGTGCGTCCCAGGTAGGTGCCTCTAAGGGAGCCCCAAGGGATGCTGAGATGCAAATGATGCTTCCTGAGTCTACATTCAGTGCTCTTTGCCCTCTTCAGCAGCCATATCAAATGGACTAAATCTAAGAGCTTGGCTGCTAACCAAAAGGTCAGCAGTTCGAATCCACCAGCCACTCCTTGGAAACCCTGTGGGGCAGTTCTACTCTGTCCTATAGGGTCGCTATGAGGCAGAATCAACTTGACGGTAACAGGCTTTTTTTTTTTTTTTTTCCCAGTGCCTCAAATGAATGGTATTATTTAAAATAGTCACCTGAGAGACTATATGCTTATTTCAGAGATGTTGGAATCACTTACCATTTTTGACACTACCGTTTAGAAATTGTCTTCAAAGACAGTTTATGCAAGTGTATCATTTCATTACTTCATACTGAAACAAAACCAAACCCATTGCCGTCAAGTCTATTCCAACTCACAGTGACCCTATAGGACAGAGTAGAACTGCCCCGTAGGGTTTCCAAGGAGGGCTGGTGGATTCAAACTGCCAACCTTTTTGGTTAGTGGCCTGACCTCTTAACCACTGTGCCACCAGGATTCCCACAGTTACGCCAAATTTTGTTTTGGTCTCTTTAAGACTCAGAAACAGGGCACCTCGTTCCAGGACAGAGCCACATGCCTGAGGATAAATTAGAACAAAGCCAGTTTTCATGAGTGTGAAACTAAGGTGATGATTATCAGGTATTCACCTTTTGACAATGGATTTTAAAGATCTCATCCCTGGAGTTCTCTAATATGCTGAATAGTGTTGAGTTTAGGTTACTCCAAAAGAAGAAGGGCTGATCCAATTGCAGAGATTTTAATATGTGGTTCCAGAAAGTCTGCATATTTCACTGTGAGGTTTGGACAAGAAGCCAGGCCACTGGCTAGACTGTAATGGTTGACTACTTATGTAATTGTAAGATCATTTGTTTGGTATAATTAGGGGGGAAAAAAACTTTTCACAATTTGTTTCCAGCTACTACAGAGAGATGCATGATATTTCACCACAAGGAAATAGTCCCAAAACATGCTAAGCTTTACATTTGTATTACTTAGTGTGATTTATTTTTAGAAAATAAGTTTCTTTATAGTATAGATGAGAAAATTATGTACTTTGGAGTTAGATGACCCTATATTCTTATCCTAGCTTTGTTACTTAAAATCTAAGACATGGAGGAGAGTTATTTAAACATTCTGAATTTCAGATCTTTATGTTAACATGAAGCAAAAATACCTATCTCTTGGACCCTTATGAGATTAAGTGAGATAATATAAAGCATTTCACAGTGTCTGGCACATCAGAAACATAAATTTCAGAAACATCATAAACAAATTTCTACCTCCATCCTCCCATTCCCTTGTCTCCATTGCTCTTCTATAATCCAAATAGTTCCTTGTTGAGATTTGCTTACCTTGTCCTTCTACTAGGTTTATTACTTTTTCTCTTACACGACATGTCTTCAATGGTATCTAAAATGGACAGGGTGAATAGCATTCCACATTCCACCCATCTTTTCTCACTAGTCTGCCATTTCTAATACAATTTTTTCTTTGGCTGAAAGATTTAGTCAAAATCTAGACACCTTAGAACTCTCACTTGCAAACTAGGCTTTGTAACTAAAGTGGATTCTGATTAATGGCAACTCCATGGGTGTCAGAGTGGAACTGTGCTCCACAGGGTTTTCAATGGCTGATTTTTTTTGGAAGTAGATTGCTAGGCCTTTCTTCCAAGACATCCCTGGGTGGACTTCAGCTGCCAACCTTTCTGTTAGCGGGTGAGTGCATTAACCACTTGCACCACCCAGGGACTCCAGAGGTGTTGTAAGGAAGCCTAAAAACTCCAGGTGTCTTTAGAGTCCAAAGATAGACTTCCTCTTTGTGCTCAACCTCTAGGCCAGGAAGTAATGACTAACAGAGCCTCAAGAGGGCAGACTAGCAAGAGCACCATCCCAAAGGGCAACTGTGGTGTTTCCCCATAACTTCCAGGCTGCAGTGGCTCCGAAGAGAAAGAGCATAAGTGCATGCCACAAAGGTGAGAAGTTTTATATGGTTGTAGCAGCTATTCATGGAAGAACTATCAACAATGCAGAAGTTTAACTCCTCTTTACATTACATTGAACACCCCTTCACATACTTAGGAGTTCCTGCCATGTGGCTGATCTTGTTAGAAGAAATGGATAACCATCCGTCCATGGCCTATGACAGTCTGTACCACATCAAAGTGACTGGCCAGCAATTCCATATGTGAGATCTTTGGGAGAGAAGTCACCTTCCCAAACAGAGTCTTATTAGAGGTGAAACTGAACTTCTTTTGAGGAAAGATGCCTGTCCATAAGCAAGAATGCCACAGCTTCTTAAGCTATGAAGAACGGATACTGTCTATGCTCATGTGTGGTTGAAGAGCATCTGGGATTACAAACTTAGTCCCCTTAGTCACTTTAAATTTATGATCAAGTGGATTTCCAGACAGCTATTTGTCAGCAGGGGCCCCGGTGGCATGTTGGTTAAGAGCTTGGCTGCTAACCAAAAGGTCAGCTGTTCGAATCCACCAGCCACTCCTTGGAAACCCTATCGGACAGTTCTACTCTGTCCTGTAGGGTCACTATGAATCGGATTTGGCTCGATGTTTTCTTTTTTTTTCTTGTTATCTGTTAGCAGAGGAGCTACAGTAACCCCACTCTCAGCAACATAGTCTAGGGGTGGGAGGATACCCTCTAATGTATTTATAGTACCATGGCAGAGAAAAACTAGGCATTTGGATACACTGTACTGAGTACATATATGCTCATTTATTAATGGAGCTCTCCTCCATTATTAATTAATAATTATATATATTATATATTAATGAACCTAGGGTCCCTGCAGGGTGCAAACCGTTAAGTGCTAGACTGGTAACTGAAATGTTAGAGGTTCAAGTCCACCTAGAGGCACCTTGGAAGAAAGGCCTGGCAATCTACTTCTAAAAAAAAAAAAAAACCCTATTGAGCACAGTTCTCCTCTGACACACATGGGGTTGCCATGAGTCAGAGTCTACCTGATGGCAACTGGTAACTGGTAATTAATGAACATATTATGGGGCATGAAGAGATCATCGAGGAAGGAAGCATTTGGTAATTAAACTGTCAATGCCCAGTCCCCTCCCCAGAATTACGTTTCCCACAGACTATGTGCCTTTCTGTGTCTTCAGTCTCTAGGCTGTACATGAACAGTGTTAAAGGACTGAGCTTCTCTACTCATGAATGAGAGACAAGCAACTGTTTTTCTGTTTTCCAAGAAGAGAGAAAAGATGCTTCCCAGAAAACAGAGACTAGAAAACTTGACATTCCTCCCTAGCAAAATTCCACAGTGATTATTAGATTGTTTTTGAGCTTTTAAAAAAAGAGAGAACATTGATCTCTAAGAGACAATATGAATAAATCAGTTCAAACAAAATATGCTTCCTTCTTGGATAGCATTGCTAGTCTCATGCAGTGTGGTAATACTGTAGACACGGTAATATATAGACAGATATAGATATATATGCAAGATATTTGACAGCTCACTCATGATATCCTTTTGGACAAGACAGAAAAAGGTAGGCTGGACAATTATATCAATTAGATGGACATGTTGGTAAAACAGGTATATTCAAAATTGTTGATTAATGTAACTATGTCAATCTGAACAGAAAAGGCTAGGAGCAAGACTGTTTTAGCCCTTTTCTACTGAACTTTTATCAGAAAATCAAATGAATACGTGGGAATCTTGCTAATAAAATTTATGGATGACACAAATCTCGGTGGGATAACTAATTCAACAAATATAAAATTAACATTCAAAATTATCCAAGTAGGCTTCAGCAACAAAGAAACAAATAAGGAAGGATGTAATAAAGATAAATGTAAACGTTCTGCATTTGCTTAAGATGCAGCTGAGCAGCAATTCATGTGAAAAATGATCTGGGACTCAGCATCAACTGCAAGTTTAAGAAGCCAGTAAGATGGCATGTTTGTAAAACACACACACAGACTACAATACTTTGTGAAAGTTTGAAAGGATCTTAGAAATTATTCAAGTCAAACCCTCATTTTACAGATAAAAGCTGGGCATGCAATAATAGAAACACAATAACAGTAAACCTACACCTAGTATTTATGTTATGTTTGATTCTAGACATCACAATCGTAAGAGTTACTTTAACAGGCAAGGGTGTATTTAAAGGAGTGTAAGTAAAGCTGTGAAGAATCCAAACACAATATAATGGCAAGAGTTTTTATTTTAGCCTAGAATATAGGAGAATAGCTTAAAGGTAGTAATATTAGAGGCAGGATAGCAACTGTACCAAAGGGCAAAACTAGGAGATATGGGAAGAAGTTATTAAAAGGAAAAGTTAAGGTTTTATTTTTTAAAAAATCTTTGGAACAACTAGAGCCACTCATTGATGGAAAAGACCACTTCAACAGGAACTGAGCTCCCATCACTGCTGTAGATCTAGCTGTAGACCCACCTAAGACAAGAGATGTAGGAGGGATTCATGATTTGGGTTGAGAAGCTGCTCTAGATGATCTCTAAAAAAACAAATCTGTTGCTGAGTTACAGAGTACAGCTGCCCCATAGGGTTTTCTTGGCTGTAATCTTTACAGAAGCAGATCACCAGGCCTATCTTCTGTGGCACCACTGGGTGGGTTTGAACCACCAACCTTTAGGTTAGTAGTTGAATGCAAACCAATTGTGCCACAAAGACACCTTAGATGATCTCTATTTCTAAGATTCTGTGACTTCAAAGGACAGTTTTGTTTTGTTTTTTTTACCAACTCCTTATGCAAAAATATGCACTTTTTTTTTTTTGCTAATGTTCCATTTTCAGGGATCAAAATTTTATTGAACATTTATCTCTAATGTTAGTGATTGAGGAGTCCTGGTGGCTCAAACAGTTAAGCGTTTGGTTGCTAACCAAAAGATTGGTCATTCAAACCCCCACGGCGTCTCTATGGGACAAAGACCTAGCAATCTATTTCCGTAAGTATTACAGCCAAAATACCCTATGGGACCTGGAGGACATTATGCTGAGTGAAATAAGTCAATCACAAAAGGACAAATATTACATGAGACCACTATTATAAAAAGTCAAGAAAAGGTTTTCACACAGAAACATTCTTTGATGGTTACCAGGTTTAAAAACGTCGTGGGGGCGGTATCTGACTTTCTCTAACTTCACAAGCAGGAAGGAGAATCAAGATCAACAGCCTAAGGCTGATTCCTATGAGGCGAGGGTCAGACATGCCTCCTCTCTCCACCATCTTTACCAGTTCTGACACCAACCGTCTCTCCCACAGCACTCTCTACTTCTCTACTGGGTTCGATAATTAATTGCAATGGCCACACAGAACTCACAGACCAGACTCACGATTATGGGGTTTATTAAGGAAGTGACAGGTTACAGTTCAGGCTCAGGAACACTCAAGGATGTAGTTCTTCCATCAGGACAGCCTCTTTTCAGCTGTGCTCCCAGGCATATCTCTCTCTGGCCCTCAGTCTCTGCCCAAAGGCACTCAGTTTTCTTGCTCCATGGGCTGGGAGGCCCACGCACAGTCTCTCCTTTCGGTCTCCCCTGCCACCTTTTCTCTGCCACCTTCACAGTTACAGCTCACTCTCTGTCTCCTGGGTCCAGGAGCTTCTTAACAGAGGGATCCTAGGTCCAAAGGACATGCTGGCTTCTGGCTATTGTTCCTTGATGGTGCTAGGATTCTCTCTTTCCCCCCTCTGGGTGGCTCATTTCAAGCCTAGCAGGATAGCAAAACTAACCAATCCCTTTAGTGGGCCACAATTACCATATCTGCACAGTCCTGCCCAATCACTTGGGTGGTTATTACAACACCATGGCTAGAAAGTCCACACAAAAGTGATGGTGGCACCGCACCTGGGATGCAGTGGGGAAGGGAAAACCACTAACTAGATAGTAGACGAGTACTAACTTTGGTGAAGGGAGAGATGATAATACACAATATGGAGGAAGTCAGCACAACATAACTGAGGTAAAGGAAGACACTGAAAAGCACGCAAGAGTGAATGACAGCAACGGCAAATACTAATACAGTCCTGCAGCAACAGTAATAACAATAATGTACGAGTGGATACATAGGTAGATATATAAGCTAAACGGGTGGGAGGGTGTATAGTAGTACACCCACATACATATATATGTGTACGTGCTGCAAATATATCCACGTATGAAATAGTGCACACAGGAGACACGATCATGAAAACTTCTTAGCCATAACCATACACCTCCTGGGACTGATATACGGGGCTTGAGGGCTAGGGACCATAGTCTTAGGGAACATCTAGGTCAATTGTCATATCATAATCCATACATATAATGTTCTACATCCTAGTTTGGTGACTAGCAACTGGGGTCTTAAAATTTTGTGAATGACCGTCTAAGATACAACAATTGGTGTCTTCCCATCCAGAGCAAAAAGTGAAGAAAACCGAAGACACAAGGAAACAATTAGTCCAAACAACTAATGGACCACATGAACCACGGCCACCACTAGCCTGAGACGAGAAGAACTAAATGGTGCCTGGCCACCAAGACCAACCACTCTGACCGGGACCACAATAGTAGGTCATGGACAGAGTGGTAGGGAAATACAGAACAAAATTCAAACTCATAAATAAGATCAGACTTACACATAAATCTAATTTTATAAGTATTTTACAATGGCAGTAAAAACCTATTAAATAATACAGCACCAATCCACATAATTTAAATCATTTTACTGCTCAGATTGATTTTTTAATTATATTGGTTTCTCACCTGTTCATCCTACTAAGATCTTACATTATTTAGCCCTTATGCTGGCTAACAATTGGAGCAGTCAGACTTTCACTAGCCCTCTGATTATTTACCCTGCCACCATGCCCCAATGGGGTCCATCACCCTGCATTCACCGTTGTTTGCAAATATATTGCCCATAGAGATACAGGGGTACTAAAGATAAAAAGAAAATGCTTTTGTTTATCTTATGAATTTTCCCAATATGTGACATTATCACAGTCATGAAATTTAACTTTGCCCTGCCCAATTTAATATAAGACCAGGTGTCCTTAACAGACTATAAGGACAGTGGTATAGTTGTTCAGTGGTTGAGAACTTTTTACATATTTGGATTATCTGATTCATCTTCCTGAAAAAAAATCTTTGTATGCTTCTCACCCTTATTAACTGTCTAACTAGAAAACACATTGGCCGATCCTAACGTGCTCTGACTTAAATATTCAGGGATGCTCTTTTGGTCAGTGGAAGTGGCTGTCTCCATTTGTCAAGTGCCTGCTTGTCATGTGTAAGGCACTGTATTTGGTACTGGGTATACAGCCATGTCTAAGGCAGAGTTCTCATCCTCAGCAGAGGATGTCAACATTAAATAAATACTACAATAAACAATCCTATGTTTATGACTATCATAATGTGCACTAAATAAATATTGATTGAATGAATGAATGAACTCAACTGATTAATAGCACCTGGGCTCAGTTAACTTTTTCCTTTATACCACATACAAAGTGTTTGCTAAGAAATACAATTCTATAAACAAATAATGAATGCATGTTCAACATGCTTAAACTGAATGCCTTTAATAACTATATATTGTTATAATCATTTATTTCATAAATTCCAAATAAGCTTTCTCTATAATTTAAGAATATTTTTCTCTCTACGTAGATGACAACGATTATGGATTGAATTGTGTCCACCAAAAATATATGTTGAAGTCGTAATCCCTGGTGACTTTATTTGGAAATAGGGTCTTTGCAGATATAATCAAGTTAAGATGAGGTCATTAGGATGGGCCCTTAAACCAAAATGACTGGTGTCCTGATAAGAGACACAGAGACTCAGAGACACAGGGGTAGTGTCATGTAAAGATGGAGGCAGAGATTGGAGTTATGCCGCCACAAACCAAGCACTCCTGGGGCTACTGGAAGCAGAAAGAGGAAAGGAAAGATCCTCCCCCAGCGGCTTCGGAGGGAGCGTGGCCCTGCCAACCCTTCATTTCAGACGTCTACCCTCCACAACTCTGAGAGAATAAATTTCTGTTGTTTTCAGCCATTCAGTTTGTGATAATTTGTTATGGCAGCACCCCAAAAAACTAGTAAAGCAGCTAACATGTGTTAGATATTTAAATATTCTGATCAAACTTTCAGATGTTTAATCAAGAGACGTAGTAAATGAACTCTTTTCTGTGCTACCCACAGGATAATAACAATGCACCCTGTACAGGAATATCACAAGGCATGTTTTTTATTGTTGTTTCCTCCAGTCATTTTCAGCTACTCAGGTGAAGCTACAGAATTGGATTAACCCAGGGAGGGAGGGAGTTGAAGGTGTAGGCAAGGGAGTGATTAAAATGATGGAATGAGTCCAAGCTGTGCAAGGAGGGAAATGAGGATGAGTGGGGCCTTCTCAGAATAGCACTTAAAGACACCAGATTGCTCTTCAAGATTCCCTTCTCCTCCAAAGGGAAGTCCAGGGAACCAACAGAGCATATAACGGAGTTTCTAACCAAGAGGGGATAATGGGAGGATTGTTTCCCACCTCTGGCCTTCCTGCTTCTCCCTTGTAGTATCCTTTTAGCCCCTTTTATTAACAATATATGTCTGAATCTTGCCATTTAGCATCCACCAAGAAGCAGAGCCTTTTCAGCTTCTCTGGGATTAATCAGTATTCCTTCCCCTTAAATTCTTTTCTGACTTGAAAAGTAACCTTTCTTGGTGATTTGCACGCTTACTCGTGTGAAAGAGGTTGAATAGCTAGACTCAGTCATTATGTTATTGCCATCTGTTTCAGTCTGGCTAAAGACTAATTTCCTATTTCCAAAGTTAGAACAAAAAGGGGGGCTCGCCAGGGACAAGGACTAGAAGGCAGGAGGGGACAGGAAAGCTGGTAATAGGGAACCCAAGGTCGAGAAGGGAGAGTATTGACATGTCATGGGGTTGTTAACCAATGTCATAAAACAATGTGTACTGTTTAATGAGAAGCTAGTTTGTTCTGTAAACCTTCATCTGAAGTACAATAAAAAAGAGAAAAAAGGGGGGGCTTGTTCCTATAATCAGGAACCCTGGTGGTGCAGTGGTTAAAGACATTGACTGCTAACCAAAAGGTCAGTGGTTCAAACCCACCAGCCACTCCACGAAAAAAAAGATGTGGCAGTCTGCTTCCATAAAAATTTATAGCCTTGGAAACCCTCTGGGACAGTTCTGCTCTGTCCTATAGTGTCGCTATGAGTCGGAATTGACTTGAAGGCAGTGGGTTTGGTTTGTTCCTATAATCAGAATGGGTCCTTAACACGAAAATCAGACTCAACAAATATGAGTAGAACAAAAAACAAGAGTCGATTTTATTCCTGGCTTTCCCTTGACCCAATGGGGATGAAATGGGGAGGTTGTCCCAGAGGACAGGGCTCCTCACTCCTGAGCGTCACACATGCTGATGGCCAAGAGGAGGTCAGGTAGCATGTGGCAAACCTCAGGTCCCAGAAGTCCCGGACAACACTTTCACATCAATTTCTTTGGCCAAAACTTAGTCACGTGGCCACAGCTAGCTGCAGTGGCATATCAAGGGCAGGTAGATGAAAGCAATCTACCTGGAGACAAGCCCTCTGGGTGGATTCCTCAGCAGAGCCATCAGCAGGTAGCAAGTTCAACAACACATCCGTTCAGACAGTGAACCATTTTTGTCCGCTTAGCCTAAAGATGTGTTAAAATGACCAAGCTATCCTTGTAGTCCCCAACTTACAACATATTCGAGTTACAGCGAACCACAACCGTCTGTTTTGTTTTTTTGTTTTTTGTACTTCTTATCGTTAGTACTATGTACTATGTACAATGTTGCAGCACGTAATTTGCTGATCCATTTGTCTTTGTTCCAACCCCCAAAGACAAACAGATTTATAAAGATACTGATAATAAAAGGCAATCATAATTAAAACTTTAAAGAATGAAGTATTCAACTTACATCAGAACCAATTTACGATGGAGTCGTCAGAACGGAACCCCATCATAAGTCGCGAACTACCTATTTTGATAGCTATCTTCACGTCAACATAAAAAATGATCTCATGAGCTATCACTGAGCCAGTTTTCTGTGTATATGTCTAACTCTTCCTCTCCTTCTCACCAGCCCCACTCCACCCTAACCTTTAAACTTCCACAGAATAGAGACGATTCATTTTTGTATCAGAAATACAATAAACTTGCCCAATAAAAGTTTGTTGAATGAATGAGTTCATAAATGAACAACGAAACTGGATGAGTGAATCTGAGGAAAGAAAGTGAAAGAATGGGTTCCAAACACCTAATTTTCCCAGTGACTTGTTTTAATTTTTAAATCATGATTTATTTAGCTTTTAGTTATTTCCTACCTCATATTTTTTATCCATTGGAGAGAGAAAATGAAAATGTTTCAATATTTAGAACTGCTGAATTTAAAATCAGATACCTTAGTAAAATATATAAATCTCCTCCTGAAAAGACCTGGTAGACATAAATGTGAGGGTGGTTTATGTCCTCTTAATCTTCCAAAACGTTTACTGTGTAATCACAAGCAGTGGGTGGTAGAAATGCTTCCAGGCAAATTAAACAGAGATTTCTATCCCTCAGCAGCTTATCATCTATCAAAAACATTTAGCATTGGACTATTGACAGATTCCATACATTTTCCTCCTTGATAGGTGTACAGCCTATCAATAATATCATCTTTGGGATGACAGTTGTTGTTAGTTGCTGTCAAGTTGTTTCCGACTCGTGGCGACTGCATGTATGCAGAGTAGAACTGCTCCATACGATTTTCAGGCTGTGACCTTTCGGAAGCAGATCGCCAGGCCTATCTTCCTTGGTGCCGCTGGATGAGGTCAAACTGCCAACCTTTCGGTTAGTAGTCGAGCATCACCTAGGGACTCCTTTGGGATGATTACTAATAGATAACTAATAATTGTGTACTATAATTTTGTACTGTTTATTATCTCACTTGTGAAATTGTTTAGACACTATGTCACCTTTCCCGGGGTCAAATCATGGGCATATCGACTATCTTTTAATTAGATTATAACCCTGTAACTCCTCAGATCAGTAAGAAGTAAAAGCAAATAAGGATATTGATAGTCTTTACTCTTCTGAAATGTGGTATGGGATGGTACTATAGAACACAAATATAAATCCCACTTTCTACAAAGTGTTGAGTGCTTAGCCAACCACTTTCAAAATACTGTATGATTACAATAATGAGTAAGTACAGAGCTAAAGCAGTGTCTTGTGTTTAAATAGTAGCCAGAGTATAAAGAGCTAGGTTGGTTTTGCATGTACAACATTGCTGAGTATAGATTCCAGTGTGATGGAGGAAGAGTAACACCTAGTGGTGAAAAGCGTCTGCTGCACCCACCAGGGCGTTGGCTGAAACTTTCCAGAAGTATTTCTGCCACATTCTAAAACTTGCATTTTTTAAATAGGCATCTTCAATTTCTGAGAGGGATGTTTATCATGTTGATTATAGATATGGAGTCAACTTGATTTGCTTGAATATTTCCTAATAAAAATGTACAGATGATCAGTATATCCAGAAATTCAGAAAAAGTTCCTAAACATTCCAAACATTTTGCAGGTATCTAAAGTATGTCTGGTAAAATGAGCAGGTTAAAGTGTTTCTTAGATGACCTTGATTTATTTAACAATTATATATCTAAATCTGCTAATATATTTGAGCAAAAGTGTGCTGCTTTCTTAAGCAAAATGTTAATATTTCACTGAGATTATTTCAAGAACATGGAAGTCACTGTAAATAGTTACACTGAAATTCTCTTTTCTTCCCCTGATGGGTGTCATAAGCATAACAGTATTTGACACACTTTGGGCACACAATAAATAAAAACTAAGCTTGAAAAAGCTTTTAAGAGGAAACTAATTTTAGTTATATAGTTTATAGTTTGATACATTGATAGTGACAAGGAGAAAGAACTAGGAAGATTATGAATAACCTTTTCTGCATACTTTAATTCTTAAATACAAATTCAACTAAAATTTTATTCCCTTTTGGGGGGTGTAACCATATGAATGTGTCATCTGTCTTTGATGCCTGAGATGAAAAGGCAGAAATGTAACATTCAGATCACACCTGTAACTGTTTTGTTGTTATTCACCAGGCTCCACTTTCTAGTAGTGGACATACACACACACATACACCCAGGCCAGGCTAATCACTATATCCCACCCCTTTGGCCCTTTATTCCAAAGTTGTCCAATCAGAGCAGCCCTGGTGCCCCAATGGTTAAAGCACTCGGCTGCTAACCGAAAAGTCTGCTGTTGGAACCCACCAGCCACTCCTCGAGAGAAAGATGTGGCAGTCTTCTTCCATAAAGATTTACAACCTTGGAAACCCTATAGGACAGTTCTACTCTGTCCTAGGTCGCTATGAGTCGGAATTGACTCCACAGCAGTGGGTTATCCAATCAGAGTGCAGCTGCCAGGACTGATATCCTTATCCAGAGCTGGCAGGGAAGTCCCCTCTTTTCCATTTGGTGGGCAGCTGTAAGACACAATGCTCTTTCCCATAAGAAACCTATTGCAGCAGAGAACGAAGTCAAGCAAGAGAGAAAAGTAGGGAAACAGCCTTTGAGGCCTGGAGTCCCTTGTGGTTCCAAGCACCAAGCTCCTGCCCTGCCCAGGTCCTGTTGTCTTCCCCAGTGTTCTTCCCATAAATCTCTCTGAGACAAAATCTACTTTGAGATGTATTTATGTAACCTAAGAGGACTGACTCATACTGCATTTTTAAACTAAGACATACCTCTGATCATACTACCACTCTGGTCACAAAATCCCCATCGCTCTCCATCACTTACAAATTAATCTCCAAAGTCATTGGGATTTGGGATTTGGCCCTAATCTACCTTTCCAGCTTTATCAATCTAGTGAAACTGTATTATTCTTTATTTCTTCAAAACACCCAGTACCTTCTCTTATTCATCTGACCCTTTCCCATGAAAATAATTTTTATCACCTCAGTTTCTACCTTTTGAAATTGTATTCACTTTTCAAAATCAACCACAAATGATTTATCTTCTATAAATCCTTCCTCAGTACTCATGAATCCGTTAAGGTTAGGTTCAGCTGCTTATAAATACGTTGGAATTTACCCCTATACCTGTGGATATAATCTAATCTAAGCTAATGTAATCAATTGATCAGTTGAGGTTATACCAGTGTAGGATGTGTCCTAAACATAAATCACTTCTGAGTTATATAAACAGCAGCATAGATACAGAGACTGGTGTGCACAAACGGAGGAAGACAGATGCCATGTGAGGATCCTCTACAAGCCAAGCAACCAAGGAACATGTGGGACTACCTACAAGGAAGGAATCAAAATGGCCAAGACCCTGAATTTAGACTTTCAACCTCCTGAACTGTGAGAAAATAAATTTCTGTTCTTTAAAGCCACCCACTTGTGGTATTTCTGTTACAGCAGCACTAGCTAACTAAGACAGCTCCATAACACATGAGAACTCACTACACACATTCATTTCAAGAGTAAGTTCATAATGGTTTGGAATCTTCCAAGCTCACATTCAGGTACAGTTTGTGTCTCCAACTCCTGTGGTACTATGTACTCATCATTTAAACAGCAGATTCTAAGCAAACTGATAGAACAGTAAAGAAACAGAACCTGAATTACTTCAGTTCTTTCATTCTGTGTTGACTGCCTAGAGTTAAAAAAAAAAAAAAAAAAAGCCCAGTAATATCAAGTCAGCAGCAAAACAGAGTGCAAACAGTGAAAGATGCATTGCTTTTGTTTGGTGACTGCAAATTTTAATTCATACCTAAAGTGTTTTACTTAACCTGAATGGTGTGTTTAAATTAAAATATTTTCTTCTCTTTTTCAATTGTTAATTTTTCTAAAACTAAAGAACAAATTCAGAAACGAAAATATTGTATAAGTGATCAATTTAGTAGTTGCCTAATTTGTACCTTTTGCAGATGTTTTAGTTTTATTAAAAGTCCTTTATTACTGTAATGTTATTATCCATTACTATGACAAACCAATATACTTTTTATTTTTTGTTAATTTATTAATGAAATACAAAAGTATTAATCTATTACGTTTTTATTTTTTTCTACTATAATATTGTTTATTTGGTTATTTTTTTTACTGACATGATTATAGATACAAAGTTAATAAAGAAATGTTCACAGTGTTTCTTTTCTGGCCATTATTTTTTATTTCATTTCACAATTATTACTGAAAATAATTTTGTAAATAGAAGATGGAGGTGTTAAAGTATGATCCACTCCCAGTGTTAAATACACGACGTGCACATCTGTCCAGCTGCAAGGAAGGGTAGGAAATATAGTCTATATTCCAGGAGAAACGAACCAGCTAAAAACTGGAGTTCTGTTACATGGAAGAAGAACGGACATTGGGTAAACACTGGCAATCCATCTTTCACATGCTAATTGTGCACCTAGCCCAGGATGAATTTTCCCTTCCACTGTATCCCATACAATTTTGTTGGCATATGTAGTCTGTCATCTCCCACAATCTATCTTAAACAGTAGCAGCTGACACACATTTTCTCTGCTTGGCTAGATTGTGAATTCCATGAGTGCAATAAAGTACTGAGGTTAAGGGTCTGGGCTATACAGTCAGAAAGATCTTTGATCGATTAAGTCCTGGCTCTGTCACCTTGCTGTGTGACCTTGGGCAAATTACCTTAACTATCTAAGCTTATGTGTCCTCGTGTGTCAAACAAGGATAATTCAGTGGTAGAATTCTTGTCTTCCATGTGGGAGACCTGGGTTCCATTCCTGGCCAATGCACCGCATGCCCAGCCACCACCTGTCTGTCAGGGAGGCTTGCGTGTTGCTATGATGCCGAACAGATTTCAGTGCAGCTTCCAAACTAAGACAGACTAGGAAGAAAAGCCTGGTGATTTACTTCTCAAAGTCAGCCAGTGAAAATCCCATGGATCACAATGGTCTGATCCACAGCCGATCACGGGGGTGGCACAGAACCAGGCAGTGTTTTGTTCTTTTGTGCATGGGGTCACCATGACTTGGGGCTCACTGGAGAGCAGCGAACAACAACAACAATAATGGTACTTGCCTCATTGGATTACTGTGAGGCTTGAAAGCAATAATACTTGTAAAGCACTACCCTGGCGTTCAAGAAACATCAGTTTATTATTGCTGTCATTGTCACTGAAATCTTCTTAGCAGCCCAATCATAGAGTAGGTGACTCAACCAATCCTATTTAATTGACTATAAGTAGCAACCATTATAATCAAACTGTATTGAAACAATTGTCTTTTTATTTAATGTATAAATGGAGGCTCACCATTAGAGAAATGCAGATCAAAACTACAATGAGGGACTCGGGCAGACACGGCTGTGGCAGCATGCTTGTCCGTTTTCCCATTCTTGCCCATTCTGTAATATTCTTTGGACTTGGGCAGACATGGCTGTGGCAGCGTGCTTGTCTGTTTTCCCATTCCTACCTATTCTGTAATATTCTTTGGACTCAGGCAGACATGCCTCTAACAGCATGCTTGTCTGCTTCCCACTTTTGTCCTTTTGAATATATGCCAAATAAAACTTTGTTTTTACTTTATTAAACTTTGTGATGCTTTTCCCCTACAACAGTTAATGGCGCAGCGAGCAGGGTCTGAAGCTACAAATCCAGTCAACTTCTAAGAGACCTGTACTGCGGAGCAGAAGCCAGCAAAGAAATGTCCTATCTTCTGGACCCATGTGTTCCCACTCCATGTCCCTTCGATGTTGACGAGGTGAGTGCTCTCAGAAAACAAACCTTTGCTTATTCTTTGTTGTTCTCTTTCTCATGTATTCTTAAGTTTTGTTTGGCATATTTGTTTGTAAAACCAGTTGACTGATTAAGGAGAATCTTAGATTTTCGCTTCATCGTTTGGTTAAGAGAGACATTTAGTTACTCTTTAAGTGAACTGCAGTTTAGGCCTAGGTTCGGGCATTTGAAGAGGTAATTCTATCTTCAAAGAGCTGTGAGTCACTATAAGCTGCAAAATTCGGACCTTTTTGTGGCTCAGAGAAAACCTGGAAAACAGTGCTGTGTTTTGCCAAATGCTCAGGGAGAGGTGGCAGCTCTTGCCTGTTTTGCCAAATTCTCAGGTGGAGGTGGCAGCTCCTGACCTGTGTTTTGATATTTAAGGGAGAAGTAGTAGTTCTGTACCTGTTTTTTCCATTGAATTGAGTCGATCTTACCAAAAATTGCTATATACACTTTTAGAAACTAGGACCCCCATATCCTTGTTTTGTGTGGTATTATCTGGTAAGTTTATGTGGTCTTTCTGTCTTCTTTTGTTCTAAGAGCTTGCTTCTGGTCTAGAGCATTGTGTCAAAGTTTGTCTTGTATTAGATTGGTGGCTATGGCTAAGAATTGCTGTATTTTGTAAGGCTGGTCATAGAACCTCAATTCTTTCTTTGTCCAGAAAAAACTGCATCTTGTGTCTGTCTTGTGATTTAGATTTTTAATAGCTACTTGGAGAAACTTTGATATAAATTGGTCTATTTGAAAAGTATGCTAAGATCTTTGTGTTTTATACTTTGTCAATCTTACAAGTGAAACCTTTTAAAGTAACTTAAGCTAGATATTATATGAAATGTGTTTTATTTCAGGAAAAAGGATAGTTTTGTCTTAAAGTAAAAGTAGCAGTTCCAGAACAGTAAAAAAAGAAAGAAATTAGCTATCTTTTGTCTTTCAAAATGCCTCCATCAATCTAAACATATGTAAATGTCTTCCCTGAGTGAGGAGAGTGAGGACGGGCAGGATCAAGCCTCCCCACCTCCCAGTCTCCAAGGTCCTATAGCTCCAGGGATGCTTTTGAAAGACCCCTTTCCAGCTAGGTGGAGACTCTTTTATGACAAAAGATAAGAAAAAATTGCTGCTTTGCTATAGTTATCAGAAATTAGGTAGATCCTAATCATAGAACCGTAAACAAGTTCTCTTTATTATAGGGGAACTTTAAGAAGTAAAAAAAAATAGAAATCACAATGAGACACACCTGAAGTAGCCTGGAAAAAATGTTTCCAGCAGTTGCCAAACACTTAAGGTTATATCCATATCAATGAATTGGTCAAGTGAGCACAGACTTTGTGATTTCCAAAGCCAGTTGATAAAATCTTTAAGGGCTAAAATTAGATTGGGGAAAATACGTAAAGTAGTAAAAGTTGAACGAAATCTCAGAATGTTTAAATAGACTTTTCTTTCAACAACAGTTATGTTTTAATGGTATACAGGCTTAAAATAATTCCAAAGGTATTTTAGGTAGCTTATTGATGTTAAAATAGATATTTGTCATAATTTTAAGTTCATATACTTTGTCTTTTTATGCCACAAGAGCATATATAGATACATATATATAAGTCAGCAAATAAGTGTTCATTTTTGCCATTTAAAGGGATACACTGTAAGAGATATACAACACTGTAAGAGAGATAAACCTTTAAGAGGTTTACTGAAAAAGAAATTTATTTGATATGGTCAAGTTTTATCTGACTAAAGTTTATGGGTTTAATTTATGAGATTTTTAAGAGCTTTAATGTTAAGTAGCATATAAAAAAAAGAATTGGGTTTCTCGCAGTTAAAATAACAAAATTTTCTTTAATTTCTGAGTTAAAGGGTTAATTTATTCTTTGTGTAATCTGCCTGGAAGACAAAGGTTTGGCTTCTCATTAGAATTAGGATTCCTGAGTCTGAATACCAAGCCTCATAGCTTCTAGAAAAGAAAGCTAAGAATTTTACTTTAAGATCTTTGGTTAAATAACTTAAGTGTTGTTTCACAGTGACCTATATTATTATCTCTTTATTGCTAACTTGGTTGCAACTTTATCTTTTTGAATCTAGCATTATCAAAGCCAATGGTTTAATTAGAGAATTCACATCATTTACCTGTAAAGTTTTTTATATTACTATTCAGGTATTTAGAGATTTGATAATCTTGGTATATTTTTGGTATATCCTGACTATATGGTATTTTGTCTCAAAATTATTATGCATTATATCTGAAGCTCTTTGAATATGGTTAATGGCTATATTTAGAAATATTTTTATCTGAAGTTTTTTTTAACTGATTTTATTTGGCCTTTACATTATATTTATAATTAATTTCTATCAGGTCTCTCACTATTAAGAATATTATGTTTAGCAATTAATCGTGGCCATATTAAGTTTTGTCATCTGCAGATAAGTTTTTACTTTGCTGATTTGCTGAAAAAGTTTGACCAAAATATCTCAACAAAAAGATGGACTATATTAGACTTGCTAAAAAGACTGTGACTAGACTGAATAAAATTTCCAGAGCTCCTATGCAGAAGCTGATGAGTTTGCAGACCGTGACTGATCCAGAATCACGTGGAACAGAAATTAACTACATAAGACTAAGTAAACTAAAAGAAACTATGGTTTTTTTAATATTGCTGATATTTTAAGGTCCTAATTTCTGGATATAAGAAATCATTCTCCTTTCTCCTAAATTATCTAACTAATGGGTTTAGATATGGTAACTCTTGAATTGGAAGTTCCTGCTGGTAAACTTAGCAAAGTTTTAAGTATCATAACCAGAGAAGTATTTGAAATTTGAGCTACGATTTTACAAAATAGAACAGCATTAGATTTCCTGTTAGTCTCTTAAGAAACAGTTCGTGCCTTAATAGATAAATGTTGCTGTATTTATATTAATACTCAATCTGAGGTTTTGCAGAATGTAGTTGCTGTTGAGACACATGAAAAACAGTTACTGATGTTGCTTATGTAGAGACAAACACCTCATGAGATTTGTTTCCTTGGTTCAAAGACCTTAGGGTCACGGTTTCATTGGTTATTTCAGACAATTGGCCTAATATAACTGTTAGTGTTTCTGTTTTATTTCCTAGTTTGCTGTATGGTGCCTGGGATTTTAAAAAACAGATGATGTCCAACTTCCATTTATTGAGCATTTTTGATAAAAGATTCTATAACAAGATCATGATCCAAAGGAAAGAATGATGAGAGACTTGTATATAATTCTCCTGGAATCCAGATTTCTGGTTTTCATGGAGGTTGAGGTAACCCACACAGGCTATCTATCGTCTTTGGGTATCCTTCTGAACCTCGAGCTTTGAGAAAAAAACTGGTTTCTGAAGCCACTTTGAGTTAAACAGTGGTCCAGATAAACTAGTAAGACCATTTTGCTCTGGGTATTGAGCTTTTTTTTTTGAAGAATTCAGTCTGTTTTAGGAAACTAACTTCAAAGATCAGACAGAGTTATGTTTAGGGTAAATTAGTAATTACTTTAATCAGTCTTTAAGACAATGTCATGTGAAATACCTGTGTAAATGTTTGTAACCAAACTGTTACCCTCTTACGATGCAGAAAATTATGTATCTTAAAGAAACCAGATTCTCAGAAGAGATCGACCTCACGGCTCAGACTCCGTTTTGTCTTTGGTTCCATTTCTGCTTCTGAGAAAGTGACCCATGACTGTTAATCGGTAAACCAAGGAGGGGCAGCTTGCCCTTGGGAAGAACACTTAGTATGTTTTAAACAGACTAACTGAAGACCTCCTACAGGAAAGATCCATCCTGTATTATCTTGCTAATCATTAGTTCTCTAATGAAAACTTGTCACATGTAAATTTTTTTTATATTTTCTGTTTCTTCTAGACAAACTTTGTGTGCTTCTTATGGATATATATTTCTGTGTGGTAGATCCAATTATACTAATTTAGATGATCCTTTATAACTGATAGTGAATTTATGTGGGCAATCTCTTGTTTAAATTACTGATGAATGCATGGACAATGCACTTCAGAAACTTTAGAATTATCTTTAAGTATTCATAGTAACAATGCTAGTAAATACTGGAAAGGTAATGTTAAATTGTTACACATTGTAAAATGAAAGTCAGAAGAGAACCCATTGGTCCAACATTCAGGGTATGGTTGGTAGCTTTAATTCCTACTTGTCGCAGCGAGCGGCGGAGACGGTAACCATGCCACAACTCTTACAGAGAAGTGGGGCCAGGAGGGTCACTCTGAGGAGTCAAACCCCGGCTTCAGTCCCAGGAGTTTATTTTATAGTCAATACAGCAGGCAGTACAGCAATTAACAGAACAATGGGTTTAGGGCAAGGGAGAAGGAATTTAGATAAACAAGCAAATCAGTAACAGGGTTTGGAAAAACAAGTCGTGCTTAATCTCTTTCTTATCGCTGAGAAGTCTTCAACATGTCACATAGCATAGAGGCCTGTGGGGGCTGCAGTTGTCAAGAGTGTAGCTATGTTTAAATGGCATATATCCCCACACCTACTTACGATATATCTGAGTTGGAGAACTATTTAAGAAAATTTGTCAGTCACTATGGGACAAATAACAGATGAGATAGAAGCACAACAGTGATCTCTGATCTCATAAGCCAAGGTGACATGAGCTAACAAAATAACCTTAGATTTTTTTTTATTAGTCCAAGAAAGTGTAGTCGGTGCTATAGACAAGATATACATAGAATTAGACAGCAAGCTACTTGATTACACATTGTCACACCCTTACAAACACGAGATTTGTTTGGTTGGTTATCATCAGGAATTAGTACATGGGCTAGATCACTACTGCAAGGGATAGTAATATTCTTAGTCTACATCCTGATAGTATTAGGCATAATAAAATTTATCCTCTATTGTCTTATATACCTAAAAGGCAAAAGAAGGCGTCAGGCCAAAATGTTGGTGTACATTGAGTCTGCTCACTCTGACAATGCCATTGATGGGAACATCACTCTTGCTTAAGATCCTGATGAAGAACCAGATGGTATCCAGTGGAAAACCAGCACCGTGAGTTTAAAAAGCCTGCAATGGCCGCCATCTAGGAGCTCTACTAAGTCCAGGTATTGATCATCAATGTGTTATCTCCAATCTCCTATCAAAAGGAGGGACTGATTTAGGAACTAATATTGGAGTTATTACTCCCTCTCCTTGAGCATACAGGATGTGACCCAGCAGAAGCTGAGCCCTCACAGACTCACAAAGACACATCAACTGGGCCCTGAGGTAAGACAACGGATGGGACAATCTCAGAAATTATTTTAAGGAAGTTTTCACAAAAGGACAATAAAACCTAACCCAAAGGACTTCTCACGTTTTGTCTTTTTCTATTAACATTTAGTGAATAGAAATTTGTTGGACCAGTGAAGACCCTTCTGACTTTTGTAACTGAAACCTGTATCAATGATTGTTAAGAAAGATGATTCAAAATGTAAGATTACAATTTCTAGCCAATCAGTGAAAAAGTGATGCTTTCAATGATTCTACCCATTTTGTGATGTTGATACACACTGATGATTCTACAACCTTCCTTGGACTCAGGCAGACATGGCTGTGGCAGCATGCTTGTCCGTTTTCCCACTCTTGCCTATTCTGTAATATTCTTTGGAGTCGGGCAGACATGGCTGTGGCAGCATGCTTGTCCATTTTCCCATTCTTGTCTATTCTGTAATATTCTTTGGACTCGGGCAGACATGGCTATGGCAGCATGCTTGTCTGTTTTCCCATTCTTACCTATTCTGTAATATTCTTTGGACTCAGGCAGACATGCCTCTAACAGCATGCTTGTCTGCTTCCCACTTTTGTCCTTTTGAATATATGCCAAATAAAACTTTCTCTTTACTTTACTAAACTTTGTGATGTTTTTCCCCTAAAACAACTATAAGAAAATAAATTTCTGTTCTTTAAAGCCAAAAAAAAAAATAAAAAAAAACTACAATGAGATATCATCTCACCCCAACAAGGCTAGCATTAATTCGAAAAACACAAAATAACAAATGCTGTAGAGGTTGTGGAGAGACTGGAACACTTATACACCGTTTGTGGGAATGTAAAATGGTACAACCACTTTGGAAATCGATTTGGCGCTTCCTTAAAAAGCTAGAAATAGAAGTACCATACGATCCAGCTATCCCGCTCCTTGGAATATATCCTAGAAAAACAAGAGCCATCACATGAATAGATATATGCACACCCATGTTCATCGCAGCACTGTTCACAATAGCAAAAAGATGGAAGCAACCTAGGTGTCCATCAACAGACGAATGGATAAACAAACTATGGTATATCCACACAATGGAATATTATGCATTGATAAAGAACAATGATGAAGCTGTGAAACACTGTATAACATGGTGAAAGCTGGAACTTATTATGCTGAGTGAATTTAGTCAGTCACAGAAGGAAAATACTGTATAAGACCACTATTATAAGAACTCAAGAAAAGGTTTAAACACAGAAGAAAACATTCTTTGATGGTTATGAGGGTGGGGAGGGAGGGTGAGGGTTATTCACTAACCAGATAGTAGATAAGAATCATCTTAGGTGAAGGGAAGTTACAGCACACACTACAGGGGAAGCCAGCACAACTGGACTAAACCAAAGCTAAGAAATTTCCTAAATACAATCAAATACTTTGAGAGACAGAGTAGCAGGGATGGGGGGTCTGGGGACCATGCTTCCAGGGGACATCTATGTCAAATGGCATAACAAAGCTTATTAAGAAAATGTTCTGCATCCTACTTTGATGTGTGGCATCTGGGGTCTTAAAAGCTTGCAAGTGGCCATCTAAGATGCATCAATTGGTACCAACCACTCGGAGTAAAGGAGAATGAAGAACACCAAAGACACAAGGAAAGTTTTAGCCCAAGAGACAGAATGGGCCACATAAACCAGAGACTTCATCAGCCTGAGACCAGAAGAACTAGATGGTGCCCAGCTACCACCAATGAATGTCCTTACAGGGAACAAAACAGAGGGTCCCTGATGGAGCAGTAGAATGATGGGATGCAGAACTCAAATTCTAGACTGGAGGTGCCCTGGAAAGCATGGCCCCTGGACTCTCTTATCACCCCAGAACTAAAACAATTTCCGAGGCCAACTCTTCAGACAGGGATTGGACTGGACTGTGGGACATAAAGTGATACTTGTGAAGAATGTGCCTCTTAGTCAAGTAGATACAAGAGACCAAAGGGGCAGCTTCTGTCCATAGATGAGATGGGAAGGCAGAAAGAGTTAGGAGCTGGTTGAATGTTCATGAGGAATCGGGCGGAGGGGAGGAGTGTGCTGTCGCAGAATGGAGTGAGCGGTTGGGGTCTCATAACAATGTATGTAAAAAAATATATATATATTGTATGGGAGACTAACTTGAAATTTAAACTTCATTTAATTACAACAATAAAAAAAATGGAGGCTCGCTCTTTCACATGCTAATGGTTTTTCATCTCTTTCTTTAGTGCTGACATATCTATGAATTTCAATGACCTTGAAACCTCTTTCTATAAAATAAATAAGTACAATAAATAACTGGAACTAAATCAGCATGCTTTACTGAGGCCTGCTTTGAGATGGAGAGACCATAACTTCTACTCTTCTGAGAGGAGAGGAAGAACCTTACCTTGTCGCTCTGTTCTCTGGTGCACCAGCCAGGTACTAGTTTCCACCCATGGTCCTGGTCTGGATGATCTGATGATGAAAGAACCAATTCTGCACAGGTGACTCTTACTAGTTGTTAGTCAAAATAAGGCAGTTTTTCCATTCACTGATAACTTGGGTGAGTTCAAAGAAAAAAAATTGAAAGAATTTTAGCAAAAGCTTTCTTGAAAGTGGGAGATAAACTTTCATTTACTTTTAATGGACAAAAACATTACTGGGGTTTAAAGAACTTACTGCATTTTTTTCTGTGTTCAACATTAGCTTGGAGGCATTCAGGCTCACCATTTATCAGTCTTCAAGTGCTCCATCGATGGCACTGAGACATTTAAACAACCAATTCTTTAATAAGCAGGGCTACTTTTAAGGCAGAGAGAAATACACAAAAACCCCATCCTGGAAATTCTTTCTCAGAATTACACAAGTTGGAACTGCATCCTGGAATCTCAGCCACAACAGATAGTTGCCAGTGTAGCAAAACACATACTATATACAAAATCCAGTAACAAAATGTTTATTTTGGAAGAAGAGGGGGAGTTTTTGTTTGGGGGGCATGAGTGTATGTTAATAGTGGTAGAATACTTTGAAAAAGAATAGTGATAATGGTGGCACAACATGAAAATGTAATCAATGTCATTGAATTGTAATGTGGAAGTTGTGCTGGTGACTGATTTGGTGTGTATATTTTCACCACAATTGGAAAAAAAAAACAGAAAAATGTTTATTTAACACATTATCATACCTCCCTATATAATAAAAGAAGTCCCTCAGTAGCACAAATGACCAGGCACTCAACTACTAAACAAAGGTTTGAATCCACCCAGAGATGCCTTGGAAGAAAGGCCTGGCAATCTGCTTCCAAAAGGTCACAGCCTTAGAAACCCTATGGAGCACAGTTCTACTCTGCAGCATATGGTATGCGGTTGCCATCAGTTGTAATCAACTCGACAGCAACTATATATATATATATGTACACATGTATATATGTATGTATATATGTGTATATATACATATATATATATACACACACACACACATATATTTATGGATAACAAATGGTATTATAGTATCATCAGATCCTTCTGTCCAGGCAATACATAACGCCCTTCTACTCCCTCTGGGTCTGATGAAGCCTATTCATTTCAAAGTCAGCACCACTGCGAAACTTCCAGGACAGGGGAGAGTGATGGATGTAATTGTATTGGTTTGTGATTTTATGAAATTCTGATGTTTGTTTCCCCAAACTCCTTAATGAAGCTGGGAGGGAGCAGGGACAGAAATTGTGTCCACCAGACTGTTCTCGGACCCCCTCTGCCTCACTCTTTCCCGTAGAGCAGGCATAGCCCTCTGCTTCCGACATTCATGGTAAAGAAAGAATGTGGGCAGTGGCAAGAACAGGATCAACGTGTGCACATTCTTACATGTAATGCTTTGTTATTTCATTTGTGAGAAAACATGAATAGTGCATTTTGAAAGTAAGCAGCTTCTATATTTTGAACCTGTATTTATTTAATAACTTTTAATAAATGTTATTTCTGAATAATATTAATGTTATAAATTTTATTAAATAATATTTATATAATATAATGTAGATGATATTTATTAATATTAATAGATGTTGTCTTAGTTATCTAGTGCTGCTATAACAGAAATACCAGCAGTGGATGGCTTTAACAAGCAGAAATTTATTTTCTCATGGTTTAGGAGGCTAGAAGTCCAAATTCAGAGCAACAGCTCCCGGAGAAGGTTTTCTGTCTCCGTTGGCTCTGGAGGAAGGTCCGTGGCCATCAAGATGGCCTCTTCTCAGCCATGTCTGCAGGCATGCCTCTCTCTGCCTTGGACCCCTTGGTTCCTCAGCCCGGCCTCTGCTCTGCTCAGGCAAGTATTACAAAGCTCTTTGGTTCCCCTGATAAATGCCCAGAGGTACCCTACTCCTCCAGAAAGCTTCCTGCCCAGAGGCACTCGGCTCTCTGAGCTCTCTCTGGCTCCATGGGTTGACTCTTGCACCCGTCTCCTGGTTCTGCTGCTGTGCCTTCTCTTCCATTACTACCCACCATCTTGCACCGTCTCTGGTGTTACAGCTCTCTGTTTGTGTCTCCTGGTTCTAGGAGGTTCCCAGCACAGGGACCCTGGGTCCAAAGGATGCGCTCTGCTTCCATCGCTTCTTGATGGTACTGAGGTCCCTATCTCTGCTTGTGTAAGTAAGTAGCTTACTCTTCTAAGATAAAAGGTGTGACTCAAGTAAGGGTGTGACTGAATAAGGGTGGTAAGGGTGGTGATTGGGGTAAGGGTGTTGACTTAAGTCATACCTTCTAACAAGGCGGTGACTCAAGATACAGCCCACCCTAATCCTGCCTCATTAACATAACAGACAACTCACTCCCAAATGGGACCATAACCCCAAGCATAGAGGCTAGGATTTATAATACACCACAAAATGGAGGATAATTAGATCACAAAATGGGAACAGTGGGCTAGCCAAGTTGACCTACATTTTTGGGGGACACAATTCAATCCATGATGGAAGTTATTTATTAATAGGTGTTATTTATTAAAGTGTTTTTTAGCCTTTTTTAAGAGCCTTGAGTCAGAAAGTGTTTTAATACTACAGAGAATAATGCCTTAATGGTGGGGTTTCCATCACTTAATGTATAAGGCCTTTTTTTTCTTCTTCTTCTTCTTTTAATTTAACTCAGAAATAAGTGGGAAAGGCAAGGATGAAAAGCATCAGTGGTGCTCCAGTGAGAGTGGGCTGGGACGTTCATTGATGAAGTGAAGTGCAGCCCTTAAAGGAAATGCATGTGGTAAAAACTAAATCAGAGGCTGCAGCCCCAAAAGGAAAATTAAATTGGCTTACTCAATGAGAAAATAAAGTCCCAAGGAAGAAAAAGCAATTTTGGAAAATTACAAAAATGGTTCCATGAAACCAAATGAAAGAGGGGCTCGAAGATTAAATTACAACAAAAATAAGAATTTTTTTAAAGCACACAGAATTTTTTAATGGACTATTCAACACCCCTTTTACACACGCGTGCGCACGCACACACACACACACAGACACACGTTTTTCTACTTTGCAATAGTAACCATCAGTGTCAGCAAAGATTTCTGTAACCAGAATGTTCTTTCTCCTTTAAGGTGCAAATTGGTGAATGGACTTCTGTCCGTTTGCTCCAGAATGAGGTGCTAAATCAGCATTCAGTCCAGTACTACCCCCTACGCTTTTCTTCCTAGTTCTGTCCTCTTCATGCTTCCCCCAGGCTGATAATCCCTCCCCTTGTGCCCCACTTATCCTCTATCTTCTGTAATTTCAGACTTTCTTTCTCTCCTGGCTACTTCTCTGACTATAAATATATTCAAGTCTCTCTGTTATTCAAAAAATATCCTCATTGTCCCTCCATCCCTCTCTATTTCCCTTCTCAAGAAGCTCCTCCAAGTAATCATATTCAAACTGTCATCTCCACTGTGACACTCTCACCCCTGTCATCACTGCAAACTGAATTCTGTCCCCATTACTGCACTGAAAACGCTTTGGCGGAGATCCCCAAACGTCTCCTCATTGCCAAATCTAATTTGTTCTTTTCAATCCTCGTCTTTCCCCCAAACTCTCTGTGACATTTGACTCTGCTGTCCACTAGGTGTTTTTTTTAATTTTTTCTCATTTGGCTTCTCAGAAAACACTCTTAATTCTGCTGCCTCTCTTACACTCTTCCTCAGATTTTTTTTGCTTTTTTTTTTTTTTTTACTGGTTAAATATCGGTACTCCCCAGGGCTCTGTACTCAAGAGAGTCCATACCTATGGCTTCCAAACTGTGGTCCCCAAACAAGAAGCATCCCCTTCACCAAGAAACTTACTGGAAATGCAAATAGGGTTGTCAGATAAAATACAGGACACCTAGTTAAATTTGAATTTCAGACAAACAATGAATAAGTTTTTACAATAAAAAAGTTTTAGGATAAGTATGTCCCATGCACTATTTGGGACATACTTATTCTTTAAAAAATTCTTATTTATCTAAAATTCAAATCTAACTGGGCATTGCCATATTATTATTTGCTAATTCTGGCAATCTTAAGTGCAAACTGTTAGTCCCCACCCCAAGCCTACTGAATCAGAGGCCCTGGGGTTGAGCCCATCAATCTGTGTTATAACAAGCCCTATGGGTGATTCTAATGCTCTCTAAAGTTTGAGCAACATTCATCTACATAACACCCTGAGTGACCTCATCTGCTCCCATGACAATAGTTACCACAAGTATGGGATGATTCCTAATCTGCTAACTGATGTGGATTCTCCTTAATTTTATTTAACCATGTGACCCACCCCCATGTGAAAAACAAGGAGGAATATAAGAGCAAAATTATCAAGTTCTTGGCTTTAGAATAATTTTTACCAATCTAAGTGTGAAACAGAATTGGTAGAAGATACAATGATGGAGAATTCATTTTTTTCTACCACTCCCTGTCCCACCCACAGAAAGCTTCTAGTCTATTACGTTGTTGTCATGTGTCGTCAAGTCAATCCCAACTCACAGCTACCCTTTAGGACAGAGTAGAAATGCCCCATAGAATTTCCAAGGCTGAACTCTTTACCCAAGCAGATTGCCAGGTCTTTTCTCCCATGGAGCAGCTGGTGGATTAGAACTGCTGACCTTTCGGTTATCAGCCAAGTGCTAACCATTGCACCACCAGGGCTCCTTCTAGTCTGTTACAGAGTTATGGAAAAAAAAAAATAGTCACTGGAAGCAGGTTTCCTTTATCCAGCCCCACCCTCCAACCTTGGGCTGTAAGAGAAGATGATTGAAGTCCCTATATAAGTTTGAGGACTCTAGAGGAACCAGTGCCCCAAGTCTTTCTGGAGTTTCTCTGAGTTGCCGTGTTTTGGGAGAAAAGAGATGAAATTGTGGGAAGCAAGGCAGATGGGCTTGAGCAGCTTCACAGATAGTCTCTATGAGCCCCAAAAGGAAAAGGAGTGTAGATGGGACCCTGAGAGCTAGTGGGTTCAAAAGGGTCCCACAGTCATGATAAAGGGATTTACCTCATGAAGAGCAATGCAGCCTATGCAAGAGAGGTCAGACAGATTATGGATACCTCAGATACCCAAGATCAGACAACTCTATGTATCAGCATATGTCAATACAAGATGGCTACAGAGAAAATCCCGTTCCCACCACACTGTGACTCTTAAGAGCATCAGAACTTAAAGGAAATTTATATGATAAATCACTAACATGACCAAGCTGATCTGAAAGAGACTAGATTAAGTTTTCGGCCCATTAGGCAGAACCAGAGGCTCAATGAGTTATAGGATGTATCAGTCAGGGTAAACAAAGCCAGCAGTTGCAACAAACCCTGAAATCTTAGTGACTTAAAACATGTTAATTTCTTGCTTACATAAAGTTCAGTGTAGGGCCAGCAGCCTTCCTTCACCTGTAGGGTCACCTCTGGAACACATGGCCTTCGCAGTAACTGGGGCAGGGAGAGAAAGGAAAGGAGGCCAGCTCTTAACCCCTGGCCACGGAAGTGGTACAGGTCACTTCTGCTCCTAGTCCATTGGCCAGAACTAATCACATGGTCCCAATGAAAGTTATATTTATTTTACACCCTGATTTTAGATCCCTGGCCAATACACCTCAAGCACAGCCCACCTCTCTATTAGTGGAGGCTTGCATGTTGTTATGATGTGGAACAGGTTTCCAGCAGAGTTTCCAGACTAAGAAAAACTAGGAAAGAAAGCCTGGTGATCTACTTCCAAAAAAATCAGCCAATGAAAACCATGTGGATCACAACAGTCCTATCCCACGGTGCATGAGTCGCCATGAGTCTGGGGCCAAATCGCCCGCAGCTAACAACAATAAAATATGCCAACTCAGCTGCCATCCAGTTGATTCCAACTCATGACGTCCCTGGATGGTGTAAACCGTTAACCTGCTTGGCTGTTAACTGAAAGGTTGTTGGTTTGAGTCCACCCAGAGGCTCCTTGGAAGAAAGGCCTGGTGATCTACGTTTGGAAAATCAGCCGTTGAAAACTCTATGGGGCACGGTTCTACTCTGTCTCAAGGTGTCACCATGAGTTGGAATCAATTCAGTAGCAACTGGTTTTTATATGCTAATCACTTCCAAATTTCTCTCTTCATCCCAGATCTCTTCTGAGCTCATGACCCAGATATCCACCTACCTGACATCTCCACTTTCATGTCCTATAGTCATTTGAACTTTAATAAAACTAATCTCATTTGCTTTTACCCAAAAACTGATCTTCCTCTTATATTTCCACCCTAGTCACCATATCAGACAACTGAGAGTCAACCTAAACTACTCTCTCCCCTATGCATTACATCCTATCAGTCACCAATTAACGGGGCAGATTATCCAATAGGCAAGGTAAGCATGGTGCTTACCTTGCTTACCAGAGTGAACAATTTCATATGAAATCATCTGTAGTCAACAATTACTTACAGATTAGTAAGTAAGCACAAGTAAGCCCTTGCTTGCCTTGCTTACTGGATCATCTGTCCCTGTTAGGGATTGTAAATTTGAAAAGAGGCTTTGATTCTGTAGGACAGTGCTGTGGGGTTAGGAGAGAGGCAGACGCCAGCCATACCTAGAAGCAGAATCTTTGATGTGGTGAAAAATTGTGAAATTGTTTACTACAGATGATTTGGTAAGCAAAGTAAGCACCGTGCTTACCTTGCCTATTGGATAATCTGCCCCTGTCAATTAAGCAGATTCTGCTTCCTTACTGCTCTCATACTTGTTTTTTTCCTCCCATCTACACCAGGATTTCTCAATCTTGGCACTAATGACATTTTTGCCTAGATAATTCTTTGCTGTGGGTGCTGTGCTGTCCTGTGCATTGTAGGATATTCAGCAGCATTACTGACACCTACCCACTAGATGAGGAGCCCTGGTGGTGCAGTGGTTAAGCACTCGGCCGCTAACCAAAGGTTGGTGGTTTGAGCCCATCAGCTGCTCCATGGGAGAAAGATGTGGCAATCTGCTTCCATAAAAATTACAGCCTAGGAAACCCTATGGGGCAGTTCTGCTGTGTCATATGGGGTATCTGTAAGTCAGAATCGACTCCAACACCTAACAACAACCCATTAGATGCTAGTATCACACCCTCCAGTTGAGACCATCAAAAATGTCCATTGTTGTAGGCTCTCAATTCATTTTTTAACAAGTGAACAGAGGCAGAGGAGAATGGGTGCCCTTGGAAATGTTTTATTCTGTGGAGAGACCTGGACTGTAAATGAGGCCGCACTGGTGCCTGTTCCTTCCCTCAGAAAGTCCTAAGCGTAAGTCTGAAATTTTGGAGAAAAGGATAGTCTCGAATAAAAATAGTAACTTTTAAGCAGTTGAAGATCACAGTTGCAAACTGATTAAAAGCAGTGCTTTCCTTCTACACAGTACACTTTGCTGAGCACCCAATAGGTGCTCCAAGCTGTGTCGGGTACTGTACAGCTAGCAGCAGTTTCAACTGTGGAAATCAGCAATAAAACAAGAAATATTAAGAGAGCTGGATTCCAATTAACTTTCTCAATAGTTGTAGTATAATTCTAGGTGCATCACTATAATATGAAAATAAAAATCTCAATAGTGAGTGAAGGAAAAGCAGTAGCAGAGACTACACCTCGGATGTTTGTACAGCTTCAGAATGAAAATGTCAGGAAGGGAAAACTATGCAAGTGAGACCCATTCCATAAAATAAGAAAGGACGGGACCTTTTTAAGAACGCTTGATGGCTAGAGCAAGTCACAAGTGAGTCATAAGGCTCACTATCGTATGTGAATGTTTTCCATGTGTCACACGCATGGATTTTCTAATTCTATGAGCGGTTTTAACCTAAAACTTCCATTTTGCTGACTAGTTGCTAAATGACTTACTAACACATGCGGTTGCTATGAGTCAGAATCGACTTGATGGCGACTGATTTCTTTGGTTTTAACTTCTTCCCATCCTAGGGGCTGGAAAACCAGTCTGGCACAGTAGGTGGCACTGCTTCCCCTGGGTTTCTTAGTCAGAGTCCCTCTTTAGGGCGATGTTGGAGATCCCCACAGTCCTGCTGCCCACTGCTATCCCCCCAGCTCACCCTCTGCCACTCCCAGACGGGCCACTCTGCCTGGCCAGGCAAAACTGCCCACCTCTCTCAGAAAGTCCCCTTGATCTGGAATGTCCTTTCCCCTTTGCTCTACCTAGCGATTTGCTACTCATCCTTTTCTCTTATGGCCTTAATATCACCTCCCCTGTGAAGACTTCTTGGATGTCCCTAGCAGAATGTGTAATCCCTACTTCAGAGGCCCCACAGCACTCTATTAATTGCCCCGTCATGCAGCACTATTTATATATCTATTCACTCGTTTATATATTCAACAAAAGAGTTATTGCGTCTCTGCCGTATGTCAGGCCCTGGAAACAGAAAGATGAGTGGTACTTAGGTCTGCTGTCAAGAAGCTGACAAGCTAAGGAGGGAGGCAGGAGTGTAATCACTATTGACAAGGATTAGCAGATAAGTATTGACAAGGATATATAAGGGGGCATGTTAGGGAAGTTCAAACCAGTTACCGTGGAGTCATTCTGACCCCATGTGTGTCAGGGTTGAACTATGCTCAATAGGGTTGTCAATGGCTGATTTTTCAGAAGTAGATCACTTCTTCCGAGGTGCCTGTGGGTGGAAGAATCCTAATTCCTATACCTATGGATGTAATCCTATTTGGAAATAGGGCTTTCTTTGTTCTGTTAATGAGGCCATATCAGTATAAGGTTTGTCCTAACCCTAATCACTTCTGAGTTATAGATACAAAAAACAAGAAAGTACAAAGGGGGTGGGGAGGAGATAGATGCCAGATGAAGATCACCAAGCAGCTGAGGACTGCCTCAGGCTACAGAAGCTGAAAGAGACAAGGATCTGCCCCTCCAGCTAAGAGAAAGAGAGAGACAGACCAAATTTTGTGTGAATGTACATGTGTTTAGAGAAGTGATAGTTTTTATGAAATTCTGAAAGGGGTCCAAGAGGATGGTTGTTCAAGAAGCTACCTGACCACCTAACTGTGCCATCTTAACACATTCCTCTTTCTTATCTGCTATGAGAATATTGAGGTAGACTAATATGTTGATAGAGTAACTGGTGAGTTCTTCTCATGCTTCCTGTTACCTCATGACTTCCTTCATTCAGGAGGCACCTATGATTTCCTATGCCTGCTCTCTTTCAGAGGGGTTGTCATAGCAGAACATAAACTACGTTTCCAAACAGGATTACATCCACAGGTACTGGGGTTAGGATTCCAACATATATTTTAGGAGGACACAATTTAATCCATAACAATAGGTATCTCAGCAAACAGACCTGAAACATCATCAGTGAGACAGAGGAAGAGCCAGATGATCCCCTTGAGGCAGTATGTAAATGACAGAGAAAGAGCAAAACCCAAGGCCGTACAGTTGGTATGAGATTGACACAATAGAGGCCTATGTGGACCAGTGAGCAGAGAGGCCAGAAGGAGAAAAGATGTCTCCACCAAGGTCAGCTTAGACAGAGGATGACAGCTTGGACTCGATGTCCCCTAGCCAATGCCTTGAGACATCATAAGTGACCTCAGACTCCTCAGAATATAGAGGAAGATGAGGGAGGGGGAGATCGTGGGACCAACTGAGATTTAGTTTCTGCCATATAGTAGAATGGAGACTTTAAAGAGAAAATAAGTTCAGTTACAGAAACTGTTCTAAACATATACTTCTTAAATACCTGAGTTTATGGGTTGAGATTTGTCCCTGCTACGGAAATCATGAGAAGCTTTGCCAAATGTCCTGCTGAAATCTCACACAGCACTGTGTTCACATCTGTGGCGTTACCATGGTCCCCACAGGCTTATGGGCTTTGCAAGGAGTAAGTGAGACGACTGTGACAGGCTCTCTCTCCTGGGGAGCCAGGGCTGATCTAAACTAAGTGCTTGCTAACCCTCCATTGAATAAGGCAGGTATGGCCCTTTGGGTTCTTGTTTGGTTGAAGCAGTCTGTTGTTAACCAGAGCCCTTAAAATGTTTAGACCCAAGTTTTCTCTTCTATGTTTTATGGTGCTAAATGCTGGCATCTTAACTAACCTATGGAATTACTTGAGGAAATTCAACATTTCTTTTAGAGAAAGATATTGATCCTGTCCACAGGACCCTGTGTGAGTGACTTTGACCAGAGAAATCAGGCTCTCTAACTTCAACAACACATGGGCAATTCTGCCTCTGTGGGCCTCTAAAGTGGATGGATTCTTCTGCAGTTAAATGCATAGAACATAGGTGTTAAAGGCCCTTGTTGAGAAATTCCAAACACAAGTCAATTTAAATCCAGACCTTGCCAAAGAGACATCTGATGTTTAAGAGGGTGGTTCAGTGGTAGAATTCTCACCTTCCATGCAGGAGACCCGGGTTTGATTTCCAGCTGATGCACCTCATGCGCAGCCACCACCCCTCTGTCAGTGGAGGTTTTCATGTTACTATGATGCTGAACAGGCTTCAGCAGAGCATCCAGATTAAGACAGAATTGGAAGAAAGGCCTGGCAATCTACTTTGAAAAATCAGTCAGTGAAAACCCTATGGATCACAACAGTCCAATCCCATTGTGCACAGGGAAGCCATGAGTCGGGGGCCAACTTAATGGCAGCTGACAACAACGACAATCTAACAAATTATCTGTTGTCTCTTTCCCAAGCACTGCCTCTCTAATGGGTTAGACAGCAGAAAGCAGCCTGTCTCTCTCATATTACCTTAGCTCTCTGCATAAATGGCTTCCCTTAATTAACATTTTTTTTTGTTCTGTTCAGCTTTTATCCTTTTCATTACCATTGGGTTAACAGTATACCAGCCACTTTTTATGCCTCTGGACCTTGTAGGTAGCACATTATGCCATTCTAATGCATTTAACATCAAGGTGAGTCCCTTTTGAAATGCCTGAAGCTCAGCAAACCAGAGTTGGAGCCTCATTTTCTGCAGGATGAACATTCTATTAAGTGATGCTTCCTAGATGTGTTAGTTTTGTAAACGCTTGCCTTTCTTTCTTTATTTCTGTGAGATGAGGCTTGCAAGCATAATTATGGCTTTCCTGTGTGATAGTTAGGGAGCCCTGATGGGTTTGTTTTGGTTTCCCTGTGTCGTATTTGGAAAACTAGTGATTCCCATGTAACCTAATGGAAAGGCACCCACAATAAATTATCTATGTAGCTCTCATTGGTATACTGTCATACCAGAGATCAGTGGCGCCACAGTGGCACTCGCCACATTGGTGGCTTGTATTACCAGATCATATTTCTCAAAATCCATATGACCAACCAGAAATTTAAACACACTGAATAAGTAAGCATGCATCCCAATACTGAAAACACATGCCATCAAAAAAAAAAAAAAAAAAATTAAGGAGAAAAAATGTAGTAAGGAAAGGGTTATAGTGGTTACATAGGGAATATTCATTGAAACAGTGTTCCTGTGACTTTTGCCAAAGTTAGTGTCACTGTCCATTGAGTTGTGAAATGTCCCTCATGTGAAGACAAAATTGATAAATTGCTCCTCAATTCAGGGCAAGAAAAAGTTCAGTTCCTCAAAGAGCTTGCCTGCATTTTGCTGTCAAACAATGAAAATTATATAACACAGCCCTTTCCCTTTTTGCCTTCACTTCAGAAAATAGAAATAATTATTGATGCTTGCCTGCAGTAGTTGATTTACCTCAAGGCCCCTGTGACATTGATTCCTCTGTTTTATTAAATGTGTCTCTGGTCTAAATTGTGCATTGCCCTGCTCCACACTGTGTATGAATTTATAAAAAGCCTCAAGCTTTTCTGGAAATAGGTGCTGTATCATTTTAAAGAAATGCATTTTAATTTTACCAAGAATTGGTTTTCTTCTAAACATTTATTTCAGTGTTATTTTAACATTAATTAATCTCTTTGATGAATATCTGTCACCCCTATTAGACCATAAGTTCCATGAGAGACAACTACAACTATTTTGCTTAGTGTTGTATCGTCAGTGCCTAGCACCATGCCTGAGGGTTGCTGGTACCTGTGTCAGTCAACATAGACCAGGCTGTGCTGCAGTAGCAAGCAATCTGAAAACCTCAGTGGCTTAAAAAAACAAAGGGTTTTTTTCTTGTTCATTCTACATGTCCATTGCAGGTCAGGTGTGGCTCTGCTCCACATCGTCTCCACTGGAACATTGTCATGTCAGGAGAAAAGAGATAAGGAAAACCACAAATCATGTGCTAGTGTTTCAGCTTACTTAGCCTAAAACCAGTCACATTGTCATTAGATTGTCATTGTCAAGGGAAAAGAGATATGGAAAACCACAAATCACATGCTAGTGCTTCAGCTTTCCTAGCCTAAAGCCAGTCACTTACTGATAAAGATCAAAGCCTACAGCCTATGGATTACACCTAAACATAATGAAAATAAAAATCCTCACAACTGGACCAATAAGCAACATCATGATAAACAGAGACAAGATTGAAACTGTCAAGGATTTCACTTTACTTGGATCCACAATCAATACCCATGGAAGCAGTCAAGAAATCAATGACGGGACTTCCGGGCAACATGGCCCTATAGTCAGAAGCACCATGCCATCCCTCTGCAGCAAAGATCAGAAAAACTAAGTTGAACAGAGTCACACGTCAATCCTGAAACCCTATGCATTAAATGAAGAGATAAAGAACTCAACCAAGCATCAAATGGAATAAGAAACTGATCGAGAACAGGGAACAAGGAAAGATACATGCAGAAGTCCCCTATCAGCTACCACAGCACAGATCCGCCATCTTGGACTCCTATCAGAGATCAGCGAACAGTGGGTATGACAAAGCAGTTTCATGGAGCTTCAAGCAGGAGACAGAACAACCAGTAACCAGTGATATAGGCTTTCCCACCTCCCACCCTTCTTCACCCCCACTTAGCCTCCTCTGCTTCCTGCAGCTGCAGTCTTTTGGCCGGGAAGCACCCCGGTGTCACTTGGATTCCACCTGCCAGCGCTGGCTGGCTCCCTGAGTGCCTTTTGTTGGCTGCTGGTGTTGCTTTTTTCTGCTTCTTTAGATTTCTTCCTTACCTCTCACCACCTCCTCCTCCTTTCTCTCAAATACCTGGCTCCGTGCGACATCTTTGCTTCTTCCTGAAAGGCTGTGAAATACCGCTTGACTTTGAAACTGCTTCCCAGCCTATGCCGCCACACTGGTAGGACCCCTGGGGCTTTTTTGTTTGCTTGCTCTGATTTGTTCTGTTTTGATTTGTTTCTTTGTTTTCTTTTTCTTTTCTCAGCTTGGGAGCCCCTTCTAGCCGGGCAGTACCACACGGCTTGGAAGCTACTCACTTACTCTGCGCAGACGCACAGGATCATCCCTGGGGGGCCTTATTTTTTTTTTCTTTTTTTGTGTGTGTGGGTTTTTTTTGTTTCTTTGTTTTCTTTTCTTCTCTCTCTTACTCACTTTTTGTCTTTCTTCATTTCCAGTTTCTCGATTTATTCATTTTTTTCTTTTACCCTTTTTCTTTTTCTTAATTTTCTTTCTCCTCATTTCTCAGTCTCTCATCTCTCCACTCCAATAGCAAGCTCACTTAGCACTCTTTTTTGTTTGTGTGTGTGTTTTTGGCTCCTGTTATTCTCTCCTCTCTCTAATCTTTCCCATACCCATCTTAGCTCCACACATCACAATCTACGCCCTCCTTCCTGCCTACCTGCACCATGCACTGAACATCACACTCCCAAGCAGCACAGGCACGGCCTACTGGAACCTGCCCTGCACTGATTCCCGGTCCGCACTGTCAGCCCAGGGACGTGCCACAAACAACCAATCCAAGCCACTCCCCTTCAGCTGGACCTGCCCCGCTGTACCATACCTGAGTGACTGGCCCTGCCCATTGGAGAAGGAGGTGAAAAGCATCGTGCCCAAAAACAAGCAAACAACAACAAAGAACGTACAGCCTGCCTGCTCAGACATAACAAAATAAAACAAAAAAGCAGTACGAAACAAATCTGCAATCAATAAACTACGAAAATAACCACTGAATGCCCCAAAGACAGCAGATAATATCAAAACACTTACAAAAACAGGACAGGATGGTTCCAGCAGGCGTCCAAAATAAAACAACAGATGACCTTCCAGTAGAAGAAAAAGCACTAGACCTAACTGATAGGGAATTCAAATCTCTAATATTCAGAATTATATAAGAGTTTAAGCAAAAAGCAGACAAAAATGAAGAAAAAAATAGACAAATTTATAGAAAAGGCAGACAAATTCATGGAAAATACAGACAAAAAAATGGAAGAATTCAAGAAAATAATACAGGAACAAAATGCCAAAATAAATTCACAGCTAGAAATCATACAAAAACAACAATTAGAAATCCAAAAGTAAACAACAAGATTTCAGAAATGGACAGTGTCATAGAAGGGCTGAGGAGCAGGTTTGAAATGATGGAAGATAGGATCAGCAAAATTGAAGACAAACACTTGGATACAACTCTGTTTGACGAAAAATCAGAAAAAAGAATGAAGAAACCCTGAGAATTATGTGGGATACAATCAAGAGCAAAAATCTGTGAATGATCAGAGTTCTAGAACAGGGGGAGAAAACAGAAAACACAGAGAGGATCATTGAAGAACTGCTGACAGAAAACTTCCCCAATATTGTGAAAGATGAAAAGCTGACCATCCAAGAAGCTCAACAAACCCCACATAGGATAGACCCCAAAAGAAAATCACCAAGGCATATCATAATCACACTCACTAAAACCAAAGACAAACAAAGAATCCTGAGCAGCTCGAGAAAAACAAAAAATCACATACAGAGGAGAAATAATAAGACAAAAATCAGATTATTCGGCAGAAACCATGCAGGCAAGAAGGCAATGGGATGACATATATAAAACCTTCAAAGAAAAAAATTGCCAGCCAAGAATAATATATCCTGCAAAACTCTAATTCAATATGATGGTGAAATTAGGTCATTTCCAGATAAACAGAAATTAAGGGATTATTTAAAAACCAAACCAAACTTACAAGACTTATTAAAGGGAGTCCTTCAATCTGAGAACAAACAACATCAGACCACAGGCTGAATCTAGGCCGCAGGATTGTAGTAGCCAGAAACCAACCTAAGAAATGAACTCTTAAGGACTATGCAAAACCAAAAGAATTATAACAGGAAACTAGAGAGGTTAATCTGTAAGTGACAACAGCATCAGAACAATAAAAGTGGGAATAAATGGTGTAGGTATAGAACCTTCTAATGAAGAGGAAGGCAAGATGATACCAAGTAATAATAGACTGGTTCATATCTAGGAAGATAAGGGTAAATTCCAAGGTAACCACAGAGAAAGTTAACAAACCTACTCATCAAAATAAAGAAGAAAACCATAAAGTCTCAGTAAAAACAAAACCTACAAAAACAGAGGAAATGAAAAAAAAAAATCCACAAACAAAAGGAAGTCAGCACAGGAGAGTAAGAGGAACAAAGAAAACGTCAGCACCACCAAAAAAAAAATAACCACTTCAAAATGCAATCCCACTCCTAGTAATAAATCCTAGAGAAATAAGAGCCATCACACAAATAGACATATGCACACCCATATTCACTGCAGCACTGTTCACAATAGCAAAAAGATAGAAACAACCTAGATGCCCATCAACAGATGAATGGATAAACAAACTATGGTACATACACAAAATGGAGTATTATGCAAAGATGAAGAACAATGATGAATCTGTGAAGCATCTCATAACATGGATGAAACTGGAGGTCATTGTGCTGAGTGAAATAAATCAATCACAAAAGGACAAATACTGTGTGAGACCTCTACTATAAAAACTCATGTAAAAGTTTACACACAAGAAGAAACAATCGTTGTTGGTTACCAGGGATGGGAGGGGTGTTGGGGGACTAAATAGACAATAGATAAGTGGCAACTGTGGTGAATGTTAAGACAGTACACAATACTGGGGAAGCCAGCTCAACTTGTACAAGGAAAGGTCATGGAAGCTCCACAGATGCTTCCAAACCCCCTGAGAGTCTGAAATGCTGGGCAGAGGGCTGTGGGGACCATGGTCTCGGGGAACATCTAGCTCAACTGGCATAACACAGTTTATAAAGACAATGTTCTACATTCTAACTTGGTGAGTAGTGTCTGGGGTCTTAAAAGCCTGTGAGCAGCCATCTAAGGTACTCCACTGGTCTCATCCCTTCAGGAGCAAGGGAGAATGAAGAGAACAAGATACAAGGAAAAGATTAGTCCAAAGGACTAATGGACCACAGGTACCACGGCCTCCACCAGACTGAGTCCAGTACAGCTAGATGGTGCCCAGATACCTCCACTGACTGCTCTGACCAAGATCACAATAGAGGGTCCTGGACAGAGCTGGAAAAGGATGTAGAAGAAAATTCTAACTCACAAAAAAAGGACCAGATTTACTGGCCTGACAGACTGGAGAAACCCCAAGAGTATGACCCCCGGACACCCTTTTAGCTCAGTGGTAAAGTCCCTCCCAAAGTTCACCGTTCAGCCAGGGATTGGACAGCCTCATAAAACAAAACAGGACTAATGAGGCACAGCAGTTCAGGGACAAGGACTAGAAGGCAGGAGGGGACAGGAAAACCAGTGATAGGGAACCCAAGGTTGAGAAGGGACAGTGTTGACATGTTGTGGGGTTGTTAACCATTGTCATACGGCAATATGTGTACTGTTTAATGAGAAAGTATTTGTTCCGCAAACCTTCATCTAAGGTACAAAAAAAAAAAGAATTATCATCTATGTGAGATCAAATTGACAACAGCAACTCAAAAGGTTTGATGGGAAGCCTAGGGGGCAGTGAGTTGAAGATAATGGTGATAGAATAATATGGAAAAGGACAGTGAAAATAGCAGCACAACTGGAGGAATGTAATCGATGTCACTGAACTGTACATGTAGAAACTTTTGAAATGGTGTAACTTTGGCTATATATACTTTCACCAAAAAAAAGGTCCTCCAAGGTGGAGAAGGGAGAGTGTTGACATGTCATGGGGTTGTTAACCAATGTCATAAAATGATACGTGTACTGACTGTTTAATGAGAAACTATTTGTTCTGTAAACCTTCATCTAAAGTATAATGAAAAAAAGAAAAAGAAATCAACGACGTATTCCATTGGGCAAATCTGCTGCAAAAGACCTCTTTGAAGTGTTCAAAAGCAAAGATGTCACTTCGAGGACTAAGGTGCGCCTGACCCAAGCCATGATATTTTCAATCGCCTCATATGCATATGAAAACTGGACAATGAATAAGGAACACTGAAGAAGAATTGATGCCTTTGAATTATGGTGTTGGCAAAGAATATTGAATAGATCATGGACTGCCAGAAGAATGAAAAATGAAAAAATCTGTCTTGGAAGAAGTACAACCAGAATGCTCCTTAGAAGTGACGGTGGTGAGACTTCATCTCACATACTTTGGACATGTTATCAGGAGGGACCAGTCCCTGGAGAAGGACAACATGCTTGGTAAAAATAGAGGTCATCAAAAAAGAGTAAGACCCTCCATGAGATGGATTGACACAGTAGCTAGAACAATGGGCTCAAACATAGCAATGATTGTGAGGGTAGCACAGGGCCAGGTAGTGTTTCGTTCTGTTGTACAGAGGGTCACTGTAAGTCAGAACCGATTCGGTGGCACCTGACAACATCTTTAATCTTTGGTAGGTTTGAAATCTATTTGTTTTAGAAAAGCCGTATTTCAGAATATCTCATTATACCATCAACTTGGTTATACTACAGTCAGATATACTTGATCATGTATATTGTCTCCATTCCACAACTTACTCAGAAAGACCAGAGAGCAGCATATTACCTTTTCCCAACACAATATAGCATCAGAGGCCTAAAGTGAATGTTATAGGGACCATGTCAGGGTTTCTATCTCCTGAGATAGGAAAGACTAGATAACCTGAGACCTTCCTACTACAAAACACCTGACAATCCTGAAAAAATTATAACATTCTCTTAAATCCATGACTGAGCTTGAAAAAAGAATTCCATGGATCAAAACTGAAAATGGAACTAAAAACTACAGCAGGACAGCAGAAAACTAAGAGTGCAGAAGTCATATGGGCAAGGAGCTTTCAGTTTAATGCTCTCATTACAAACCCAGGGCTGAGTTTTTAATGGCTTCATGGAGGCAGGAGACACCACTCAAGTTGAATAGTTATAACTGAGACCCAAAATAAAGCTGAATCCCCAAAGGACCTCAGCCTAAGGGAAAGGTACACCTAGAGTTTGCCAGATTTAGCAAATAAAAATACAAGATATTCAATTAATATAATTAATATAAGTATGTCCTATACAATACTTGGGACATACACATACTAAAAAATTATTTGTTGTTTATCTGAAATTGAAATTTTACTGGAGTCCTGTATTTTATCTGGCAACCCCGAGTACACCAGAAAAATAACCCACCAGCACAAAAAGCCAACAAGAATGCTTGCCTATCTTCTTGTGGGCTCTGAGTAGGGGAAAGAAGTATCCTTCTGAGAATTAATAAAAAGGCCTGCCCTTACATGGATTTATGATTCAAGTTTATAATATCTGCATATTCCTAATTTAACAAGCCCAAAATTAGCATAAAAAATGCCCCCCAGACCATGACTCCTAGCAGAAGCATATACATACATCCTCTGGAAGGTCATACACTTAGGTCACTGTGGAGGTCCACAGACAAAAGTCTCATTAAAGATGAGCTCACAGTCCAAAATTAGAAAACACAGGTGGCAATAGGGATTGTTGTGTACATAGATAGAATCTTTCACTTGCTAGCTGTCTTAGTTATCTCGTGCTGCTATAACAGAAATGCCACAAGTAGATGGCTATTACAAAGAGAAGTTTATTTTTCAAACTAGGAGGCTAGTAGTCCAAATTCAGGGTGCCAGCTCCAGGGGATGGCTTTTTCTCTCTGTTGGCTCTAGGGGAAGGTCCTTGTCATCAATCTTCCCTTGGTCTAGGAGCTTCTCCACACAGGAACCCTGGGTCCAAAGGATGAGTTCTGCTCTTGGCATTGCTTTCTTGGTGGTATGAGGTCTCCGTGTCTCTCTGATCGCTTCTCTCTTCTATATCTCAAAAGAGATTGGCTTAAAACACAATCTAATCTTATAGACTGAATTCTTCCTCATTAACATAACTGCCTCTAATCCTGCCTCATTAACATAATGAGACAGGATTTACAACTATAGGAAAATCACATCATATAACAAAATGGTGGACAATCACACAATACTGGGAATCATGGCCTAGCCAAGTTGATACACATTTGGGGGGGACACAATTCAATCCATAACATCAGTTAAAAAAAGTCAACATACACAAAACCTTTGAGATACATCCATAGTGAGGATCATTCAAAGCTTATTTCTTCTCAGTGTCCCTTTGTTGTTGGTGGCCGTCAAGTTAATTCTGACTTGTGGCAACTCCATGTGTTACAGAGTAGAACTGTTCCATAGAGCTTTCTTGGCTGTAATCTTAATGGAAGCAGATCGCCAGACTTTTTCTTCACTGTACTGCTGGGTGCATTTAAACTGCCAAACTTTAGGTTAGTGGTGCAAACTATTTGCACCACCTAGGGACCCTGTGTTCCCTAAAGTGAGGGCAAATAAATATATGCAATCGCATGACTTCAGACTGTGATTCTCATCAGACCAACTATCTCACACAAATCCATCACCACTGCTGAGGGAAAAATAAATGAATGAATGAATGCCATTTCTAGTGATGGCAGGTCCAGCATTCATTAGAATAGACCTTAAGGTAGTTCAGAGCCTTTAGCTTCCTTTTTTGTCTTAAGAACCACTTGCTAACAAATATTAGGGAAAAACGTGAGCTGTCTGCTTTTAAGGCTTGGCCCTAATGCTTCACTTTCCTGAAATCCCAGTAGAGTGACCAACCATCCAGGTTTGCCTAAGAATTCCTGGTTTTAGCACTGAAACTCCTCAGTCCTCAGCAAACTGAGACAGTGGATCACAGGAAACATTTTTTATCCTTATAAAAGGAAAATTAAGTAAATCTGTGAAAATTTCTCTTATCCTTCAACCAGCAACATTTAGGCAAAATACGCTAATATTATTTCTTCAAGATAAATTATGCAGAGAAAGTCTGTCATTGAAATGTTGTTGTTGTTAGCTGCCGTTGAGGCAGATCCCAACTCTTGACTGCCTATTCCTGCACCACCTCTATGATTAGTTGTAGATCAGGCCATTGTGCTCCTTAGGATTTTCATTGGCTGATTTTCAGAAGTAGAGCATCAGGCCTTTCTTCCTAGTTCCTCTTAGTCTGGAAGCTCCACAGAAGCCCATTAAGCATCACAGCAATATGAAAACCTCTACTGACAGACAAGTGGTGGCTGTGCACAAGGTGCATCGGCCAGGAATCAAACCGCATGAAAGGTGAGAATTCTACCACTGAACCACCACCTGCCTCATAATTGAAATACATGTGTATAAATTTGCATAGATACACATTCACTTATAAGCTCCTTTGAACTTCGGTTTCCTCAGATGTAAAATACAAATACTCATAGAACAATAAGGTTTTGGTGAAGATTAAATGAGATCACGTAGAACTTAGATAAAGCACTTAGTGTAATTCCTAAAGGATAGTTAGTACTCTAGATAGATAGCTATTTTTATTATTAAAATTCAGACTTTTGTCTGACTTAGTTTTCAATCTTTTGGAAATATTAAATGCTTCAGTTTTCCACATTTTGGTTCATAGTAGCAGCTCTGATAACATTGCTTGATTATTCTCACACAGCATGTCAGAATCTGTTGCCAGATGCAAATTATTTTCTCTTACTGTGTTTGGACACTAATATGAGTGATGGTTCATCCTTTGTCTTTCAGAATCCAAAAATATTTATCTAGTCTTAAGGAAAATAACAATAATTTAAATAATTATTTCTCAATTTTTTTTAAAAAAACTAACTGGGTGTACTTGTCCTGTCTATCCTTTTTTCCAAAATGTATAAGTAACAGTGAAAATACTTTTCCCTTTTCCCCTCTTCTTAAAATTAGTGACTCAGAACTAACAGCTTTTATTTCTAACAAACTGATTTTCAAAGTATTTGAAATCAAAATAGCCTTTAATTGAATGTATTTTATGCCAATCAATTGTTTTACTGATGGAGAGGGACCTAAAACTACTTTAGAAAGGTCTTTATTTTTCCTGACATTAGGCTGCACTGAGCATGTGCATATGAATAATTTCTTAAATTGCTATCAATCTGAAGACAATCTTACTCTCCTTCTGTTAGAAGGACATAATGCTGAGTCGTGACAGATTTGTACCAAATTACACATATTATCTTATTTGGTCTCCTTTGTGCACAAAATAGTTTGATGTCATGACTATTTTTGATATGGCTGCTGTTATGGATTGAATTGTGTCCCCCAAAAATATGTGTTGTAAATCCTAACCCCTATACTTGCGGAGGAGCCCTGGTGGTGCAGTGGTTAAGAGCTACAACTACTAACCAAAATGTTGACAGTTCAAATCCACCAGCTGCTCCTTGGAAACCCTATGGGACAGTTCTACCCTGTCCTATAGGGTTGCTATGAGTCCATGGTAGTGAGTTTTTGTTTTTGGTTGTACTTGTGGATGCAATCCCATTTGGGAGTAGGGTTTTCTTTGTTACGTTAATGAGTCCTATCAGTGTAGGGTGTGTCTTAAACCAATCACTTTTGAGATATAAACCAAGCTGATTCAAATGCATGCCACATGAAGAGCACCAAGTAGCCCAGGAATAGAAGCTGAAAAGAGTCAAGAACCTTCCCCTAGAGGTGACAGAGACAGAAAGCCTTCCCCTAGATATGGTGCCCTAAATTTGGACTTCTAGCCTCCTAAACTGTGAGAAAACAAATTTGTGTTTGTTGAAGCCACCCACTTACAGTATTTCTGTTATATCAGCAGTAGATAACGAAGACAGTTGCCAAATAAGGTAATTTGTTTGACATTAAAAGTTCTAACTGGGATCAAAACAGGTGCACTGTTTTGTATATACAAATCACATTTTAGGAAACTTGTTAAATGCAGCTTCGGATTCCATTGGTCTAGGACACGGCCTGTTATTCTGCCTTTCTACCGAGTTCCCAGGTGATCCAGAAGCTGCTGGCCCATGGACCACACTTGTATAACAAGGGTCTAAAGCAGTGGTTCTCACAGTGTGGTCACCGGACCAACAGCGTGAGCATTATCCAGAATTCGTCAGAAATGCAAACCTTGGGTTCCACTCAAGAAACTGTAGGGGTCAGGCCCAGTAATCTATGCTTGAACAAGATCTCCGAAGCTTGAGAACCACTGCTCAAAACCAGAGCACCCTGCTCTAAACAAGTGAATTTCCCTGCCTAAATGGACTATGTGTTCTGAGGCTTCCCATGGCTAAGTAAACTGCAGCAAAGGATCACATAACAGATCTGCCCACATTGGTAAGTGGGCTTTGGGAAGACAGACCCTGCCCCCGCTGCAGAGTGGAAATGTACAAGCAGCACTGAAGCAAGCGTTCAGCACAGGGGAAGTCTGCCATGAGTTAACAGAGCAGTGCTGGATTACCCAGCAGAGAGAATAGGCACGTGCTTAAGGCACCAGCAAAGCAGCAACACCAAAATGAGAGAAAGACATTTCTGAAAGAATCTGACATTTCGAAAAAAAGCATCAAAGTAGATTTTCCCACCAGGGAATAAGTGTTTAGTGTGACTTAGTGTTGGTTGGCAGTTCAAGTCCACCAGCTGCTCCTTGGAAACCCTATGGGGCAGTTCTACTCTGTCCTATAGGGTCACTGTGAGTCAGAACTGACTCAATGGCTACGGGTTTGGTTGTTTTTATAGAACAGCACTATTCTAAGAGCTTTATATATACTAATATAATGTTTAATTCTCACAAAAAAATCACTATCCCCATTTCACAGATGAGGAAATGGAGGCAATGAGAGAGGAGTAACTTGTTCAAGTTTACCCAGCTGGTGTGTGATACAGCCAGGAGGACTCAGAGATAGGCAGTCTGGGCGCCAGAGACTACATTAAAAAAATACCGCATTGCCATCGAGTTGATTCAGACTCACAGCAACCCTATAGGACAGAGTAGAACTTCCCCATAGGTTTCCATGGATCCAGCTGGTGGATTCAAACTGCCGACCTTTCGGTTAGCAATAGAGCACTTAACCACTGAGCCACCAAGGCTCCCTTTGAGTGCATAGGGCTTAAAAGATTTAATTTGATCCTCAATGAGGACTAACGTAGCTTGTGAGAAATCAGACAAAAGTCAGAATTGGAAGCATGTAAGAAAGAGCATCTAGAGGGATCTACTGGCTCTAGGGAAAGACCTAGCAAGAGCAGGATAAGCTCCAAAAGAACAAACAAACAAGCCCATTGCTGGCAACCTCATGTGTTACAGTGTAGAACTGAGCTCTGTAGGGTTTTCTTGGATGTAATCTTTACTGAAGCAGATCACCAGACCTTTCTTCCAGAGCACTGCTAGGTGGGTTCAAACTACCAACCTTTCCGTTCACATCCAAGCACAAACCGTTTGTGCCACCCAGCGACCTGGATAGACCCCAGAACTAGAGAAACTGCAGGACTGCCAGACACAGAGTGAGGTGGATATCAGGAAAAGGAATAATCCTTAAATCTCTGGAGTATAAATCAGGAGGTTTGTGAGTGCTGGCCACCCACAAGACTGATTACATTATCAGTAAATCTCAGAACTTTGGGCTGGATCACTGACTCTCACTTTGATTGTGAATCGACTCACTCGGAAACCTTTAGAAAAATACTGATGCCTGGGCCCTATTTCCAGGGATTCTGTTTCATCGGCCCGGAGCTTTACCTGGGAGTCAGATTTCTAAAAGCTTCCCCAGTGAATTTCTATCATAGCCAGACTGAGCATCTTGCATTCCTTCAAACGTGTCAGCACTGATCCTAGAAGTTACAGTAGACTCAGCTGTGGGTAAATGAGAAACACAGTGGCTACGAAAACATAGTCCCTGTGTTACGGATTAAATTGTGTTCCCCCAAAATATGCATCAGAATCCTAACACTTACACCTGTGGATATAATCCTGTTTGGAAATAGTGTTCTCTGTTATGTTAATTAGATCCTACCTAACTTCTGAGTTATAAAAAAAGTGGATCAGACACAGAGATGCTTACACATGGAGGAAGGCAGACATCATCATGCGAGGATCATCTACAAAGGAACACTCAAGGATTGTAGGCAGACACCAGAAACCAGGAGACAGGCTCACAGAAGGAATCAAAGGGGCCAAGACCCTGATTTGGACTTCTAGCCTCCAGAACTGTGAGAAAATAAATTTCTGTTCTTTAAAGCTGCCCACTTGTGGTATTTGTATTACAGCAACATTAGGTAACTAAGATACCCTGCCTACTCATCCTCCTTCTCTTCTTCATGTTTATGCCTTGGGCTTATCCCCTCCAGGGTTGCTGCTAGTCCATATGGTGCCTTTGTACAATTCAGAAAAAGGCTCTCCTTCCTCAAGACACTTTGTTAAGAAGAGCTAAAAAGGATCTGAGATTTTACCCTATCTGCAAGCTAACAAGTTAGCCTGCCACAGTTTAATGGATGGGGCAGAAGATATGAGACTCCTGGTCAAAGACAAAAGACTTCATTACTCTCAGCAACTGCAGTCACCAGAGTATCAGCATTTTTCCTGCACCAACTTCTTGAGCCCCCATTCTCACAGAGGAATGCAAAGAGGGCCAGGTGACATTTGCACAGGCAATGAGTTTTGTTACAGGAGAGGAACCCTGAACTTAGGGGACCCAAATCTTTTATAATGGGCAGTAAGCCTGCCTACTCGTGCTCCAGAGGGAGATAAATCTCTATCTTCCAAGGCTGTTTACTATACAAACATCCTTGAAGAGATCATCTGGAATAAAAGCAGTCAGTGCTTCTGCTTGCACAATGTGAAGAAACACATAAGAACTATGGAGAATTGTCTTCTAACATACTTACTTTCATTGTAAAAAAAATTGTTATAATATACTAATCTGATTATACAGTGCAGCGAGTTTCTCTTTATATATGGCCTTTCTGGCCCTGGATTTGTAGTTCTGCCAAGATGATTTGCTAGGTCACTCCTGCAAAGAGATTAGACAGTTTACTATGCAAATATGGTGCATAAAAACCTTGCAGGGATTGGACAGTTTAGTATGCAAATAAGGTATGCAAAATGCTTGCAGGGATTGGATGATTACTATGTAAATTAGGTGACTGTGGCCTACCAAAGGGATTGGTCATTTCATGGTCTTGATGGGAGGAGTAGGCTTATAAAAGGGCTAACCCCACAGAGATTGAGAGTAATCTCACTACCATCAGGAAGAATCTGGAGTGGAGCATGTCCTTTGGACTCGAGGTCCCTGCACTGAGAACTTCCTAGACCTAGGAGGCAGAGAGAGTTTTAACGCTGGCGATGGCACGAGATGGCATAAGACAGTACCAGACAGCACAAGAAGGCGAGAGTGAGACAGCGGCACAAGTAGTAGTGGCATGAGACAGCAGCAGTCAGGAGACCAGCACGAGATGGCTGCAGTGACCTTCCTGACCCACGGAGCAAGGCAGCTGCAGTGGGCTTGCCGGCCCATGGAGTAAGAGAGCTGAGCACCTTTGGGCAGGAGGCTTGCTGGCAGAGTAGGGTGCCTCCGGGCACCTGTCAGCAGAGCTAAAGAGTTTTAACACTTGCCCAAGCAGTGCAGAGGCCGAGAGGAGGCTAGTACGGCTATGAGAAGGGCCTGCTAGCCCACCCAAGAGGAGGCTAGTCTGGCCAATAAGCACAGCCTGCCTGCAGGCACAGCCCAGAAGAAGCTGAGAGCTGTCCTGGTTGGAAGCTGTCCTGATTGACTAACTGTATCCTGTATTCTATTACTTCCAAGTTGATCCCGATCCTGTTACTTTCCTAATAACCACATAATCACGAGTATGGTCTGAGAGTTCTGTGTGGCTTTTGCAATGAATTATCAAACCCAATAAAGAAGTAGAGAGTGCCATGGGGAGGACATCTGGTGTCAGAATTGGTAAAAAGGTTGGAGAGTGAAGGTGTATCTGTCTGACCTTCATTTCATAGGAATCAGCTTTGTGCTGATTCTGAGATGATCTTGATCCTCTTTCCTCCTCTTAAAGTTAGGTGACTGCTGACACCACTAGCTTACACATTAGAATGAAAAACTTTATGTCCTCTGCCATACAGTTGTCATAATAAATATGCAAAAATACAATGTATGTGATGTGAATGGCATCATTGAGCCGTTCTTAACCTGCACAACTGTACCCTGTGTCATTATGTCTCAGATTTTGCATTTTTACCTTGCTCCCCTACTTTGTCCTTGTTGATACCCGTCTTCATTTCCTAAGTCTGCCATAAGAATGTATCACAAATTAGGTGGCTTGTAAGAACAAAAATTTGTTGTCTTAGTTGAAGATAACAGCAATGGAATAATTTGGAAAAGGATAATAGCAGCACAACTGGAAGAATGTAATCAGTGTCACTAAATTGTACATGTGGAAACTTTTGAAATGGTATAACTTTGGCTATATATATTTTCACCAAAAAAAAGGTCCTCCAAGGCCGAGAAGGGAGAGTGTTGACATGTCATGGGGTTGTTAACCAATGTCATAAAACGATATGTGTATGTTTAATGAGAAACTATTTGTTCTGTAAACCTTCATCTAAAGTACAGTAAAAAAATTTAAAAAAAAAAAAATCTGTTGTCTCCCAGTTCTGGAAGCTAGTAGTCCAAATTCAGGATGTCAGCAGGGCCATGTTCTCTCTGAAGGCTCTTGAGGAAGATCCTTTTTTGTCTCTCCTGGCTTCTGGTAGCCTCAGGCATTCCTGTGCTCACAACTGCAGCATAACTCCATGGTCACATGGCTGTCTTTCTTCTGTTTGTCTCTCTGTGTCTTTTCTCCTCTTTTACAAGGACACCACTCAGATGGGATTAAGACCCACTGTACTCTGGTATGACCTCATGTTAACTGATAACATCTTCAAAGACCCTATTTCCAAACAAAGTCTATAAGTTTACAGGTATTAGAAGGTAGGACTTCAACACATCTTTTTTGGCGACACAATTCAGTCTGTAACAGCACCTATACAGCCTTACTTCTGGACTTGTCTTATTTTTTCAATCATCCCATTTTCAATTATTTTCCTTCTTCTATCCCAACTTGCCACTAATTACTCACTTTAAGGTTTTGATACCCTTAGACAAGAGCCCTAATGGCTCAGTGTTTAACCACTGGGCTGCTAATCAAAAGGTTGGTGGTTTGGGGCCCTGGTGGTGCAGTGGTTAAGAGCTCAGCTGCTAACCAAAAGGTCAGCAGTTCGAATCCGCCAGCCGCTCCTTAGAAATCCTATGAGGCAGTTCTAGTCTGTCCTGTAGGGTTGCTATGGGTGGGAATTGACTCAATGGCAACGGGCTTGGACAAGATCAGTCCCACACACTCCTAGGCCTTCACTCTATTGTTAGTACATTGGAGTAACATAAGGTGCCCATGGAATGGGAGACACAGATTACCTCTCAAAGTTAAACTAGCAAAATCCAGCTATGATGGCTGAGTTCTGTACAAATAACCCATGATAGGGAAGAATTGAAAAAATATATTTCTAAGAATTATGACATGGTCTCAGGGAGGCAAGAGGGTGCCAGCACGTCTGAAGATGTGCCACAAGTAAGCTGCCCTTCACCAGTTACAAGAACCCAAATTTAATCTATTGTAAGAACAACACTGAAAAGATGACCTAACAAGCAGATGTTGTGTGTTGGGGTGTTTCAACCACAGACAGATGATTAGTATGGAATTTATAAAGGGGAACCAAGAAAAAGAAGTGAGCAGAGCCTATCTATTGCTGTTCTGAGGAGACCTTGATCTGTGAAGACCAATAGAGAAGTATCCATTATGTCAGAGCAGGAACTTTCATCAAGCTTCCTAAAGCCTAGGTAAATGTCCCTCAAATACCTCCCACTTGCTTTATTCCAACGCATACTCAGCGAAAAAAAAAAATCTCATTACTCATCAAGCTTCCCAACAACACTCCCACCATAAGGAAGAAGGAGATACCCTAGATAGTGAAAGCAACTAGCTTTGCAGTGTAAAAGGACATCACAGGTGTGAAGTTATATGTTGGCATTCTCATCTATGCATGAGCTTCTTATGAGTTTGTTGGTGAGATTGTCTCTGTATGGTGGCAGATCACCTCTGGAGCCTCAACACTCAGGGCTGGATCCTGAGTGACTTCAGGTGACCTCATGAAGGCATTTTCCCAGAAAGGACCAGTGCAGTGGCTAGCTGGCCTCTCTAAATTACCTTTATTACTTTCTGATGGAAATTGGTCCCATTGTCAGCTTTCACCCCATTGCTAGGCAAGTTCCTGGGCTGAAAGTGGTCCCCACCATTCCAGAAGTCCATGGAGGCAGAGCAATTTCAGAGACAATCAGAAAGCCCCCTGTTGTCCATTTTAGGGCTTGCAGATAGAATGTCACTCCCAGGACTGAAATGAGATTTCTAAACGGTTCAAAAGCCAGAATAGGGTAGGGACTTGGAACTACCATTCTCACCTCAGGGTCCACAATTATTCATTCCTTCCCACATTCATTCATTTAGCACCTGGAATGTGGTGAAGACCATTCACAGGTACTAGAAATCCAAAGACAAATGATATAGAGTCTTTCTACTCTGAAGAGGTTTGTAGTATAATATGTTCCATGATCCCAAAAAGGGTCCTTCCTAGACTCCCCTCCACCTCAATCACCCCCACTCCCAAACCCCCTCTACCTTTGCCCCTCCCCCAACACACACACAGATTCCAGTATATACAGAGGGCTGCATCAGGAACCACACGTCTGATCCAAATTCAGTTTAGCAAGCTCAGTGCCACATACAGACATTCCAGCTTCCCCCAGATTTAAAGGGCCCTCGCTCTAGCAGATGTTGATCAGATAGGTGCTGACTGATCAGGGATTAGGACAGAGCCCTCATTATTCTGAATAAGGCAAGTATGGCAAAATAACATGACAAAGTGCTGAAAAACTATGAAGACTAGTACACAAACACGCACACACACACATGCACACACACAGATTGTTTTATCATTAAAAGAAGCGCAGGTTTTTGTTTCTGTTTTGTTGTTTGTCTGTCTCCTATGAGTCCCTATAGTTCTTTCCACCAAGGTCTGACAAGCCAAGAAGCTTCTAGAGGAGGAAAATGCAAATGTAAATTCCTGAAGCCTTTCGGATTCCTAAAGGTACCCCTATCTAGAGCTCCTGAAGGGCTCTTTGTTAAAAAGAAAATAAAGAAGAAAGGAAAATTTATTAACCACCCACCTCCAAATTCTCCTTGCCCAACTTTCCCCAACCTTTGCCAGAGAAAAGCCCCACTTTATCCTCTCCCCAGAGCAAGCAAGAAAGCACTCCTTTCTTTGAAAATAGCAAGGCGTTGAGGAACAGAAGCTGGCTTTCACGGTCCCCTGAGCCAGGCCTCCATCCTGTCTACTCCTGTCCATCTGAGTCTGATCACCCTTCACTGTCCAACCTCTGCTCAGCAGAGTTTCCCTGAGCACTCACCCCCTCCCACCCCACCCCACTCCCTTCCCCATGTCCATTCCATCCTCAGAGCGCAACACCTCTGGCCAAACCATGTATTACATACTAACTCCCTGCTCTACAAGGTTAAAGCCCAAGTCCCCATGCCCTTCCTGGAGGGCTGGAATATTTTGTCTTACTCTTCCGTATCCACAGTCCTTACCACAGGGCTGTCTTGCACAAAGGAAATTCCATTGATTTTGACCATTCTCTTTTCCATTTTTTCTAGAAACAATTGAGACCAAAACAAATTTAATTGGTGGAAAAAGTACAATACTGGTTCGAGGAATAAACTTACAGTCAGAAAGTTGTGAAATCATTGCAAACTGGATATTATTAATTTTAAACAGTGAAAAAAGAATAAATATTCTTTGTGGATATTGTCATGGATTGAATTGTGCCCCCCAAAAATATCTGTCAACTTGCCTAGGTCATGATTCTCAGTATTGTATGACTGTCTACCATTTTATCATCTGATCTGATTTTCCTATGTGTTGTAAATCCTATCACTAAGGTGTAATGAGATGAATTAGTGGCAGTTATATTGTTGAGCTCTACAAGATTAGATAGTGTCTTAAGCCAATCTCTTTTGAGATACAAAAGAGAGAAGCGAGCAGAGAGATAGGGGGACCTCACACCACCAAGAAAGCAGCGCTGGGAACAGAGCACATCCTTTGGACCTGAGGTTCCTGTACTGAGATGCAACCAGACAAAGGGAAGACTGATGCCAAGAACCTTCCTCCAGAGCCAACAGAGAGAGAAAGCCTTTCCCTGGAGCTGACGCCCTGAATTTGGACTTGTAGCCTACTAGACTGTGAGATAATAAATTCTCTTTGTTAAAGCCATCCACTTGTGGTATTTCTGTCATAGCAGCACTAGATGACCAAGACAGATATCAAGGAGTATGGGGTGGTGGGCTAAATGGGAATTCTGGAAGGCAGAATAAAAATGTTGTTTGTGTTGTTGTGTGCAGTCAAGGCATTTCCGAGTTACATTATGGTTGAGTGCTGTCATGTCTATTTGGACTCATAAGGACCATATGTGACAGAGTAGAACTGCCCCACGGTTTCCTAAGCTTCCTGTAATCTTTACAGGAGCAGATCTCTGTGTCTTTTCTACTGTGGAGCCACTGGTGGGTTCAAACCACCAACCTTTTGGTTAGCAACTGAGCACTTAACCATTGTGCCACTGGGGCTCCTTAGAACAAAACTAGTCATAAGGAAAATACCAAGGCTTAGAAACATCACAAGAGGCCACCCAGCTTCTAAACACTTTTCAGAAAATTTGAGGAAATACTAAGATGTTGAAATGCATACATAATTTATGTTCTTTGAATGATTCATCAGGAAATTTTCAGCTGACAGGAATTTTTCTCTCATTGAAACACGGCAATAGTGAGCTTTGCATATTCTGTTGTCATCCATATGGTAATCAGAGGCTGTGTTTTATTGTATAGTGAACCTGGAGAGTACAGATGTCACCGATTCCATAGAATGAGTCTGATGCGTTGAGCGCACAAAATTTAAAGTCTAGGAATGTCTGATTATATTAGCATCCTGTTTTCATAGAGTAAAGACTAAAAGGTTACAAAATGAAGGTTAACTGTTGGGAAACAAAATAAGAATTTGGCCAAGTTTATGCAACAGAGAATCTGATGGGCCCATGTGTTCTGGGCATCAGGGAGGTAGAGGATATCCTGGGGCAGGGATAGCATTCACCTTTTTTGTGATCTTGTAAGGTAGATCTTAGCACCCATTTCTCTATGGCTAATCAAGTGAATATTGATAATTACCTTCTCAGGTACCTTGATACAGCAAACCAAAAAAAAAAAAAAAAAAAAACAAACCCACTGCTGTCAAGTCAATTCTGACTCATAGCAACCCTACAGGACACAGTAGAACTGCCCCATAGGATTTCGGAGGAGCAGCTGGTGGATTCGAACTGCCAACATTTTGGTTAGCAGCTGAGTTCTTAACAACTGTGCCACCAGGGCCCTCCTTAATACAGAGAAGGGCCTAAATAGTAGACTCCTATGGACACCAGAAATTATAAAATTCTTATCAAAATGTAAATTAATAAATTGGAATTCTAATTGACTCCTCAGTCTCATTTGACTTGGGTTAGTGGAAGTCAGTCCTCAAGAGTCTAGTCAATTCTGGGTGCACTGATAAAATCAAGACCTGCAAAGCTGATAACCAGTCTTATGAATACGAACATCATACCAAGATGAGCCCACAGGTAATGTTTCCATGGGGGCTCAGCCTCAGCAGTTAGTTGGTATCTCTGTCTCTCTCTCCCCCCTACCATCCTTCCTTCCTCCTTCTCTCTTCTAATTTCAGGAGGCAATTTTTAGAACTCTGGTTTATCACCCATGAAAATATACAAACGAAGAAGGGGATGAAATCACTGAGCCATCAGCAAAATATCTTGTTTAATGGTCTATGTTCCACTAAACTGGCCAAAGTTATCTGAAAAATAAGGTAAAATATGAAAAGTAGATGATAACAATACTTGAGGGAGTATTATCATATCAGAGATGCCAAGCCAAATACTGTTTGGCATGCCTGTGGTCCCCCTCTCAAGAGTAGGTAACCATATGAGTCCCATATAACCCAGCATCCCTGACCATGGCTGATGGGACCCTTGGTAAGTGCTGATCTAAGAAGAACAATCTAGAGACCCCAGTGGCCTTGAGATGGTTTGACCTAAAAGTTCTACCCAACTGAGATGACAGTGAGTAAATCTGAAGCCTCTATGTAGGCTCTGTTGCCCACAGATGTTTTTAAATGTTGAAACTATAATATGAAAGCATGACTGACCGTGTTAGCCCTATTGTTTTTGTCCCCTGACCAGTACCTCTCACCCTGAGTTGAGTTTGAGAGCTTCCCTAAGATCTGACCAGGGAGACTCCATGGTCTTCAGGCCTAAGAGGTCATCATTCAGCTTGGGGGACTGTCATAAGACCAATGTGAAGCCTACATAGTTTGCTGCCTCGACATCCATTAATTCCTCCTAGTCGCTCTTTTACCCAGTTTCTGACATGGATGTCCCTATTTTATCACATGCCCTCTTAACACTTGTGGTCTCTAACTGGCTCTCCCAAGCATGACCCATATGGTTTCCTGTGATAGCCTGTTACTATCCTGTAACCTAGTCACTCAACGGCTGTAGTTACTCCTTACCCCTCACAGCCATGCCCCATATCCCATGATAAGAACTTCTCCCTTTTTCCATGCTAATGCACTAGAAAGTTTTAAACTGACCAATAAGACTTCAGCGCTTGCTAACCCGAGACCCCACTCTGCTGGCCACATAAGCCCTCTCCTACCGTTCCAGCTTGTTGTTGCCTTGTCCCCAGGTGTAACGCCCCATGTGTGACCCTGCATCAACCATGTTCTTTGGAACTGTGAGTAATAAATTCTATTTGTTTTGTGGCCTTCCTGTGTGAGTCTCACTTCCCCATGCCACATATGACAGACCATCCAGACAACCACAGACCCCTCTGGGTCAAACTTAATATATACAAGTATTGAGGGGGCAGAGGAACATCCACCAGAGCCAGAGTGATCCTGCAGTCAATGGTCATGTTCCAACACCAATGACCAATCTGATGAATGCAGAACTTATAAATATGAAAGAACAATGCAGGATCACTTGACAGGAGAAAAACCAATGGCAGGAAAGAGGAATACCAGGATGAAGAAGCTTTGTGAACGATCCCTGAAAAAAGAGCAGAAAACTTTTCCTTTTTTCATTTTTGAAGAAATTTCCCAAAGAGATTAAGAAATTACAGTATCCATAAAATAAGGAAAACCTGCTGTGTAAAATTTTAATCAGAGAACATGAGTTCTTATAAAATAAAATCATGATTGATCAAACAATAAGCTCATTAAATGTGCTGAAATGCAGAATGGGTACAACTGAAAACCAAATTAGTCACCAAAAAACTAAATCATGCAATCCTATCAGAACAGTAAACAGAAATGTAAAAATATGGAAAATACAAGAATCAAACTGAGACATGGAGGATAAATGCAAGAGGCATAAGCCCACCGCCGTCGAGTCAATTCTGACTCATAGCAACCCTACAGGACAGAGTAGACCTGTCTCATAGGGTTTCCAAGGCTGAAATCTTTAGGGAAGCAGAATGCCACATCTTTTTCCCATGGAGCACCTCGTGGGTTCGAACCACCAACCTTTCAGTTAGTGGCTGAGCGCTTAACCACTGCACCACCAGGGCTCCTAAGAGGCATAATATCTACCTAATATCAGTACAGAAGGACAAATGAAGGGAAAGACAAATCAAGAAAAAAATGAAATTTCCTGGAGCTAAAGAAAGACTTGGTCTTCACGTAGTCTGTGTCAAATGGGAATATCAAAAGGAGTTAACTAGACCTTTGCTGCTGAAATGCTTAACAGCACAGGTGAAGAGAAGAATCCTTTGACTCAGTTTCTTATACCTATCCCACAGGACTCTCAGTCTTTAAAACAATACCTGTTGGTAAAATGAGAATGGTTGAGTTAACCATGGTACTATACAGACCTGATGGAGAAGGCTAAAGGGAAACATAGCAAATGACAGAGTTTATTTTAGGATCCATTGGTCTTTGCAAAGCATGCAGTAGGAAGTAAGGCATTATACACCTACAAATGTTATTGCTGCTCACAAGTAGGCCCTGATTCATGGTGACCCATGCACAATAGGTCAGACCGTTGTGATCCACAGGATTTTTATTGGCTGACTTTCAGAAGTAAATCACCAGGCATTTCTTCCTAGTCCACCTTAGTCTGGAAGTTCTGCTGAAACCCACTCAGTATCATAGCAACACACAAGCCTCCAATGATAGATGAGTATTGGCTGCACATGAGGTACATTTACTGGGAACTGAACCCAGGACTCCTGCACAGAAGGCACAAATTCTACCACTGAACCACCAATGCCCCAACCTACAAATAGTGATATTTGTAAGAGGTCTTCCAGTTGGAACTATGGCTATTTTCGTGTAGAAAATTAAGCAGTAACTACATGGGTTTTCTAGGCTACAATTCTATCCATGTGAAATTGATCTGCACATAATTTCTTCATTTAAATTTCTTTTTCTGCCTAAAAATGTAATACACATCCAAAGAAAATACAGAAAACCAAAGAGAAAGATCTCATTTCCAATTCAAACAAAACTGTTAATAACATTTTGGAATTTTTCTTTCTGGCCTTTTTTTATATGCATGTTTATACAAACCATAACTTGTTTAATCCAGGCTGTACTGATGGAGGTTAAAGTTGTTTCCAATTATTTGCTATCACAAATATTGCTTGAAACGTTAATTTTTTTTCTTTATGCCTAATGCATTTTCTGATTTTCTGTGTTCAAGTAGAGTTCTAAGAATGGTATCACTGGATAAAAGGACCTTTTTGAAGTTCTTGATACATGGGGTCAAACTGCTTCCCAAAAGAGTTGTATTAATTTGTATTTTATCCAGTAGTGCATAGGATAGCATCTGTTTCATTATGCATTCTTCCCGTGTTGGGTATTCTCTACAGCTATAAAGGTTAATAATGTTCCTTTAAGGTCCATGGCAATTTTATATTTAAATTTAGCTCCAAAAGAGCAAAAATTACCTAGAATCTATTCTGTCTGTTCAATATGCATAAACGATTTCTGTAGGGAATATTGCTTAAATGTCTGTCAGATTTATTGAAATAAGGCATTGATCCATTTTATTCTGCTTTCAGCTAACATCTGCTGCAGGGCCAATACAAGCTGGTGGGTAATCACTCAGTATTTATTAGTTAACTAACAAACACTTAGGGGCTATTTTATGCTTATGAGAGAGTTACAAATGATACTTTTCTTTGAGGGAGAGTGATTTAGAGGATAAATTACAACCACCCTGAGCTTACATAAATGGAAAGACTTCTTCACAATAAAATATGTTGAGTCAATTGTATTTAAGCAATGCTTTTACATCCACACATTCATTCACTAGTTCAAATTCCTCACTTCTTACTTCCCTGAAACTTAATCTCTTTTCATGCAACTTAGTTCAAGTTTATTAATGTAAAGATAAATTTGCAGAGAGGGAGACATGCCACACACACACACACACACACACACACACACACACACACACACACGCAAAACATTGGCTCAGTGAGGCATTCTCCTATGTATTTATTTTAAAATACTCTGACTTGAAGTTTTACTGGATTTTTCAACTTCCCTGTTAAAATTTGATTCTAGCTTCTTGCCTAAGGACGGGGAAAACGGAGCCAGAGCAATGGCAGAGAAGGAACGGCTAAGGAGGAGATTTCTACAGTTGTTCCTATTGCAGTTACTGTTGTTGTAAAGACATTAAACGTACTTTGCCCAAAGGTTCTATCTTTTATGAAAACATTCTCATCGTAAGTATGCTTCAGTGTCCTACATGAATTAACAAGGAACCAATCAGGGAAATGAACCCTGGTTGCTACTACTGTGCATTCTCATAAAAACACAGGCTTTCATAAAAACTTAGGAAGCAGTGACAGTCCTTAGAGTGACCCAACAGATTTTGCCCAATAGTAGCACAGGAAGGGTGGGGCAGAAAAAGGAAACTGAAATTCAAATACCCCAAACGAGCTATTCTGGGCAAAACCGATCAAATTAAATGGTTTTTCTTTTATCTAAAAACAGTCCACCTTCTCACATTCCTGATTTGTTGTTTCAAGCACTCCTGGTTTACTCTGATGGCTTACATTCTCCCAAAGCAATCCCTTACAGCCCGGAACTGCTATTGTCAAGCTGAAGAAAAGGATCTGTTCTTTGAATTGGACTTGCTGTCACACTGGCTTTCCAGAGCAGGACAAAGGCCACAGCCATTAAGAAATATTTTTTCTGACAAATTCCAGTTGGGAATGCAGAGGGGTTAAACCTTATTCACATGTTAGTGTGATTATTTTAATGAAAGCCCCAGATTTGCATTAATTCAGTTCACAAATATTTATTAAGCTCCTGCAATGTGTTGATGGAGCCGTGATGGCACAGTGGTTAAAAAAAAGCTACGGCTGCTAACCAAAAGGTTGGCAGTTCGAATCAACCAGCCACTCCTTGGAAACCCTATGGGAAGTCCTATTCTGTCCTATAGGGTCGCTATGAGTCGGAATCGACTAGGTAGCAATGGCTTTGCTTTTTTTGGTTTATGTGTTGAAAGAAGCAGGCCTGGTGGTGTAGTGGTTAAGCACTCAGCTGCTAACCCAAAGGTCAGTAGTTCAAACCCACTAGCCATTCCAAGGGAGAAAGATGTGGCAATCTGCTTCCATAAAGATTACAGCGCTGGAAAACCTATGGGGCAGTTCTACTTTCTCCTACAGGGTCGCGCTGAGTTGGAATCAACTCTACAGCAACAGGTATGTATTGAGTACTGTGAGGGAGACTGGGATATAGTTGTCAACTGGGTAGAGCAGCTCCCTGCCTGAACAGAATTTCCCAGTCTAATAAGGGATACAAAGAAGATACACCAGTGCCATTACTAGGGGCATGCAGGGGGTGCAGACCATACTGATGACACTGTCAGAGGGGGTGACACCAAAATGACTATCTATAAAAATATCCCTGTAAAACCTTCATCTAAAGTACAATAAAAAATAAAAAATCCCTGTAGTTAGTTATAACAATAAAAACATTTTTTGTAAGCTCAGCTTACATCAAAGCTTTGGTGAAACCCATGTGAAGTTGTGCAATACAGATTAGTAAGTAAACACAAGTAAGCTTGTGCATACCTTGCTTACTTGTTAATCCACTCCTTTATATACAGGAATTATGAGTGACATTGTTACAAAAAACATTACTAAGGATCCTGTATGGTCTGGTACCAGAGAAGGACCATGAGGGCGGGGGGTGACAACGTGAGTTACCACACTGGGTGACACCAACCCTAATTACGCCACTGGGATATTCTGTGTGCCATAGAAACATGCAGGTAGGACACTTAACCTAAACTGACTGGATGTTGTGCAGGGCTTCTACAAGTAACCCCTACACTTAGATAAAGTTTTCTCAAACTCAACACCATTAACATTTTTGGCTGGTTAATTCTTCATTGTAAGCTACCATCCTGTGCATTACAGCATGTTTAACAGCAGCCCTGGCCTCACCCACTAGATGCTAGTAACACTTCCTCAAGTTGTGACAACATAAAATGCCCCAGTTTAGAAATGCTGACTTAGTGACCACTGACCTATGACTTAGTGGAAGATGAGGAAAAGAAAAGGGTAGGGTACGGAAGAGAAGAAATGAGAGCTCCAATCTGAGGGAATTTCTGGTGCAAAAATCTGCAAGACAATAAAGACCTTTGCCCTTTGGAAGAGGTGATGCTAAGCCAGATATGAGAATGAAAAGATCACTGCAGTCAGATCCCAAAGCCCCTTATAAGCCATATTATCAGCTTGGAGTTTATATTGATTATTCATTGCCGTGTTAAAAATTATCCCAAGACTCTGCCACTCAAAACAACAAACCTTTCTTATCTCAGCAGTTTCTGAGGGTCAGGAATCCTGGAGGAGCTTAGGTGAGTGGTTCTGGCTTCGGATCTCTCATAAGGTTGCAGTCAAACTGTCAGCCAGGTGCAGTCTCTAAGACATGACTGGGGCTGAAGACTTCACTTGAGATGGATGGATCAGCCTCCAAGCTGGCTGTTAGCAGGAGGCCTCAGTTTCTTCCCACTTGAGCCTCTCCATAGGGCTGCTCACAACATTGCTTCCCCCAGAGTGAACAATACAAGAGAGAGGACTGTATTTGAAACAATTTCTCTGGCTTCTACTCCAGAGCTAGGAGCAAGAGGCAAGAGGAAGTCATCAACTGTTTTTGTCTGGAGAGTTGCCATCAATTTCTAATGTATCATTTAAACTCCTGGAGAGTCAGTACCAAAAAAACCAAACCCATTGCCGTTGAATCGATTCCGACTCATAGTGATCCTATAGGACAGAGCAGAACTGCCCCGTAGAGTTTCCAAGGAGCACCTGGTGGATTCCAACTGCCGACCTTTTGGTTAGCAGTGTAGCTCTTAACTACTACATCACCAGGGTTTTCCAGAGAGTTAGTGAGTGACTCTAATTACAGAAGGCCTTAGTCTTTGGATTGGCCACAGTCCATAAAACTACTAAGCAAATAATTAAACAAGGAGCCTGATGGTACAGAGGTTAAACTCTCAGCTGCTAACCAAAAGGTTGGAGGTTCAAACCCACCAGCTGCTCTGCACGACAAAGATGTGGCAATCTGCTTCTGTAAAGATTACAGCCTTGGAAACCCTACTTTGTCCTATCGGGTCACTATGAGTTGGAATCAACTTAATAGCAATGGTTTTGTTGTTTTTTTTAATAATTAAACTAGCATATAATTAAACTAACTCTTCTTCAGAATTCAATGGAAGCAAAAAGTGAAGCCCGTCCATTAAAGCTCATCAGACTTGAATATTCCTTTGTAAAGCCTTTCCACGGTGAAATGGTTGAAGCCATCACAGCTCATTGTTCATTTTCTTGTAAAGATGGTCTTAGGAGTCTCAACTCCAAACCTCCCTATCACTCTGAACTTAGAGTCTTGACCTCATATTTAAATTGGGAGTAATAACAGTTACAACTCTCTCAGAGGTTGTTTTGGGGAATAAATGAGTCTACTACATTGTGCATGCATATAAATTGAGTAAATATAGACACTGAAGCTGAGAACTCCAAAACTTTCAAAACTTTCAAATGGGATGATGCTTAGAATTCCAGTCTGAGTGTCAAACTAGATGATGTCCACGTTTCCTTTCAACTCTATGAGATTACCAAAATCAATTTATTAAGACTATCCAGTAATGAGGAGCCCTGGTGACACAGTGGTTAAGCATTTGGCTGCTAATCAAAAGGTCAGCAGTTCAAATGCACCAGCCTCTCCTTGGAAATCCTATGAGGCAGTTCTACTCTGTCCTATAGTGTCACCATAAGTCGAAATCAACTCGACAGCAACAGATTTGGTCTATTCAGTAATGAGGAATCTCTAGGTGGTGCAAAACACTTAAGCACTCAGTTACTAACCAGAAAGTTGGCGGTTCAAGTCCACCTAGTGATAGCTTGGAAGAAAGCCTGGCGATCTACTTCCAAAAGATCACAGCCATTGAAAAGCCTATGCAGCACAGTTCTCTGACACACATGGGGCCACCATGAGGTGGAAACAACTCTACGTCGACTGGTTTGGTTTTTTGGTTTTATCCAGTCACGAATTACACAGTCATATAACCTGCTTTATTCTTGTTTGCTGGAGTCTATCCAAATGGCCCTAATGATAAGAGTCAAAATATCCAACTTGTTCTTTGGAATCATCAATCCATCCTTCCACTAAGCACGGGGTTTGGAGTCCATGGGTATAAAATAAGTATTGTTTGAAATGGTAACCTGATGCACACAGCCACCCTGTGTGCCAATTCTTAGCCTAGGTCTGGGTTTCCCCAGTCTAGACCATGGTTGGGAAGCCCACTTCAAACAACAGATTGTTTTATAATAGAATCCAAATATTTCCAAGTCCCCCATCCTTCTGAATCCCTCTTCCCTTTACCATTCTAGTAGGTACAATCACATGCCCCTTCCTTTGATTCTTCCTTAACTACATTATTTCTTAGGATAACCAAAGAGAACCTACATTCTCCTGGTTGATGGTGGTCACTTCTCTCTCTGACATCTCTCTACTTCATGGGTGGACAACTGCCCCTGCTTTCATTCGCCAGAGCCTGGCTGACACTAGGTTGTGGTACATACCAAACTTTCCTAAGGATATGAGGATAACATAAGGGAATTATAATGTTGAAAAGAAAAACTTAAAATTAGATATTTGATCTCATTATTCCTTAAGTCTGTCTACCCCTGTCCTTCCACATGGAGTTCCCTGTTGGCTACCTCTACCCATAGCTCTTGACCAATAGCCATGTTTCCATCACCACCAGTCCATGGGGTTTGCCACTGACCCTGCCATTGGAACCTGTCTTTAGAGTCCCAGCGCTCTCCACAGGCTCCAACCAAACTACTTAACCTCATCTCCCAGAGACACTGCCCTGCCCACAAAAAGACATAGCATTTTGCATTATTATGCAGAGAAGTTTAGCTCCTTTTTGTCTCAAATTTCCATGCTTCTAATAGGATTGGGGTAGAATCAATAGGCTCATGGAGAGTTCCTCCAGAACTGAAGGGCAGTCTTTCTCAAAGATAAATTCTGCCACTACATCAAGAATAGACGCAGCTTTGAAGTTTAAAAAAAATAAACAACTCAGGACACCATTAATAGATTGCTATGAAGGTTTAATAGACAATATACAATTGGGCAACATATCATTTACCCAGTCAATGAGGGCTCCAAATAATCAGGTTTCTTAAAGTGCTTGTATACAAAGTTATCAGAAACTTTTGAACAAAATTTCTGATTGGTTGATATTGCTAAACAATTACAAGATACCATATTTTTATGCAAATAATGCACGCCTTATGTGTTTGTTTGCTAGCCGTGCACTCCCCACATGAGGCACCCTCACAAGCACTACCATCTCAATTCTCTTCCACAAGTTACTGTAAAAAAAGTTAGCACAACATGCTTACGAAAATACCTTGAAGGGTGAGGGCACAGCCAACAAACACAGAAGGCAAGTGTTCTTTCTGAAAAAACACAGTATTCACAAGATTATTAAGTCACAATTACAAGACCCTTGAAGTTTTGAAAACGGGATATTTTCATCAATCTTGAAAACAGGATGTTTATTAATTTAAATTGTTTTATGAGTTTTTAGTGAAAGTTAATGACTAATGAAACCAGCCTTTTTGGTTTCAGTGGGCATGGTCACCTAGCTACTTTTAAAGGTTAGTTTATAACATAGCTAAAAAATTATTTGTTAGAGTGCATAGATTTTTGACAATATTTAACAAGATGACCTGGTTAGTGTCATAGGTAAGAGAATTCTTTATGTTTTCATAATGCAAAACTTGTAATTTTTTTACATAAGTAACCTATTTTTTTTGTACCCACTCTATCCTATAGGGTTGCTATGAGTCGGAATCAACTCCATGGCAACGGGTTTGGGTTTTTTGTTTTTTTTTTAAATAAGTGCAAACCAACTGGTCAGGAGCAGGCAGTCTAAGGAGTCCCTGGGTGGTGCAAATGGTTAATGCACTCAGCTGATAACTGAAAGGTTGGAGTGTCAAGTCCACCCATAGTTGCCTCAGAAGAAAAGTCTGGAGATCTACTTCTGAAAAATCAGCCACTGAAAACCCTATGGAGCACAGTTCTACTCTGACATATATGGGGTCACCGTGAGTTGGAGTTGACTTGATGGCAACTGTTGGCATTGGTGGTGGTGGTGGTGGTGGTGAGGCAGACCAAGGAAAATGGCAATTACCCAGAGGAGCAGAGTTAGGTCTGGGCATGCCAAGCCACGGTGATCGATTACACACAAAGAGGCCTGGCAGCTGTGTTGAAGCAATGAAAGAGGGAGGCAGACAGTATATCCCAAAAGCCAGAGAGAGGATGGGTAACCAGGGATCTGCATATATGGAAAGAGCAGCTTAGGAACAAACAAGGCAGCAAATGGTGAAGGAGTATGATTAACTCCCAACACCCTCTCAGGTTCTTACTCTCAAGCTACCAGGAGTTTCCTGTTGACATGTTTGTCCCTAAATAATTAGTGACCAGCAGGAGTGTTAAGTGCTATGGCTGCTAACCAAAAGGTCAGCAGTTCGAATCCACCAGGTGCTCCTTGGAAACTCTATGGGGCAGTTCTACTCTGTCCTGTAGGGGCGCTATGAGTCGGAATCGACTCGACGGCAATGGGTTTGGGGTTTTTTTGGTTTAGCAGGAATGAAGAGAAGGGGAAAATGGGAGCGAGCTTTAAATATTACACATGCCATATTTTATTTAGCCAATTCACTATTTGGGGACATTTAATTGTTTCTAATTTTTGATCTTATAAACAAGGCTGTGAATATTTTTTGGGTAAAATTTTTTATATAACAGTGCTTATTTCCTTAGAAGGAAGTGGAATATCTAGAAAAAAGAGTGTGAATACTTTTCTAAATCTAGTGTATGGGATCTTGGCACAAGATGAAATCCTGGTTTTACCACCAATGTACTTTCCTTATGACTCATGTGAGAAATCGCATGGTCATAGCTACTGTACTTTCTAGCCTGATTTAACTCTTCATCTATTGATGAGTTAAACAACAGAGGAAACTGAAGTAAGTTAGCTGGGAGATGTTGAAATGATGGAAATACAAAAGTTAGAAGCACAAAGTGAAAGAAAACAGGTTTGAGAGGAGAGAAGGGTATAAAGGCAGCCACACAGCAAACATGTTACTCCTCCAGGTCACTCCAGAGAAAAACCTCCTCTTTAAACATGTTGCTCAAGGTACTGTTACATTTTATGTGGCTTATTTAAATTGGTTTTCTAGTTTACTTTTTCCTTGCTCGGTTTCATCAGTTGTCCTCTCCTTTTAAGAGCTACCTGCTTCTGCTTCAAAGATGTCATTTTAACTTTCCTCATGGCCTCTGGGCTGTCTAATTAACTGCATCTTGTTTCTCAGCAATGATTTACAAATCGGAGGCATGATTCTATTGCATAAAATTGACAAGGAAATGAATCATTGTAAGTTCACTGAATTTTAATTTCCTAGTTCTATATGAGGAGTGCTGGTGGCGTGGTAGTTAAGTGCTCCACTGCTAACCTAGTGGTTCCAACTCACCACCAGCTCCACTCTAAAGATTCACAGCCTTGGAAATTCTATGGAGCAGTTCTACTCTGTCCTATAGGGTCACTGTGAGTCAGAACCGACTCAACAATGATGGGTTTTAGTTTGATGTATGCCTATTATGGAAACCCTGGTGGCACAGTGGTTAAGAGAAACAGCTGCTAACCGAAAGGCTGGCAGTTTGAATCTACCAGGCGCTCCTTGGAAACCCTATGGGGCCGTTCTATTCTGTCCTATAGGATTGCAATGAGTCGGAATTTACTTGACAGCAATGGGTTTGGTTTGGGTTGGGTTGGGTTTATTATGGCATTGCCAGATTGCATGTGTAATTATCTGTTGACTGTCATGTCCCCCAAATTAATAGTATGTAAATTAGATGTCAACAAAGATAAGTTTTTGCAAACGGCTAATGCTCTTAGCTGCTAACCAAAAGGTTAATGGTTTGAGTCGACTCAGAGGTACCTCAGAACTTGGCACTCTATTTCCAAAAAATCAGACACTGAAAACCCTGTGGAGCACAGTTCTACTCTGACACACATGGGGTCACCATGAGTCAGAGTTAATTCAACCACAGCTGTGGTGGTTTTTAAACAGAAATCGTAAAATAATGGTTTGGCTTTCTTGAGAGCTTAGTACAATGCCAGACACAGCAAGAATTCACCAAACATTTATTAAATGTCTGTATATGATGTCATAATTTATGCATTAATCACAGTATTTCACTAAAAGGAAATGTAAATGCCATGAGAAAGTCAAATAGATCAAAAAGGTATTTTAGAAACAAAGAGGGACACAAAGCTCACAGACAGCTGAGCAGCTGCTCATTTTCCTCATGTTCTCTTCCTTCAGCAGCCAGGGTGAGGCCATTTGTTCTCTGGTGTAGGGGACAGTGTTCAGGACCCATCAGGAGATCCCCAGGGGACCCTGGCTTCAGAAAGACTCTGAAGAGCTCAACAATCAATCACTAACTGACATGAACTGCAGGAAATACGGGGGGGTGCGGTGGGGGGGGGGGTGTGAATTTGTGATTTTGCTTAGAACAAGGTATCCAACCAGCACTTGAAACTCTGAAGTTTTACTTGATAGCTCTTCAAGCCAGCTCTTTTCTCTCCCTCCTGTCTCCCAAATTTCTAGCAGCATGACAATCAAAGTTACTGTTATTTCCCACCCTAATCAGAAACTTTGGGGCCAGCATTTTTTTCTCTCCCAGCCATCTTCTCAGTTTTCTCCCACTCCAGATTCCCCTCTCCTTTATAGTGAAGTTTCTGAAATAAAAGGTAGTCCATCCTTTTGAAAATGGCAGACATTTCCTGACCTGATAAATCTAGAGACTCCATAAATGTGGGACTAGTTGGTGGCCAGGCTGACGGACTTTGGGTTGGTCATCGATTCTGCTGCTGTACCTCTTCACTGGCTCTGAGCTCAGAAACAGAGCCCCAGATCCCCAGGTCCTCTAATCCACAGCCCATCACCTTGCAGCTAACGTCTGAAAATAAGGACTCTGACGCTCCAAAAGACAAAGTAAGTTGCCCAGTGATGTATTCTGAGCAGGGAAGAGAAGACACCTAACATTTACTAAGTGGTACTAAGTGCTTGTAGTCGCTGGGTAGTGCAAACGGTTAATGGCTCAGCTGCTAACTGAAAGGTTGACGGTTCAAGTCCACCCAGAGGTACCCTGGAAGAAAGACCTGGTATTTACGTCTAAAAAATCAGCCACTGAAAATCCTCTGGGGCACAGTTCCCCTCTGACGCACATGGGATAACCGTGATTTGGAACAGACTTGACAGCAACTGGTTCTAAGCACTAGGCATAGAGTGACATAGAACTTAAGAATGGATGTGTTTCATGATACATGACAAATGTTCTCTTGTGAAGACATGCAGAAAACAAAATAATTGTTCATGCATTGAGGAACTTGATATCTAAAGGAATTGCGAATCATCTGCTGCTTATGAAATGTAAATAATCCTGCAAGTTTTCACCTGGTTTCTGGGGAGACAGCAAAATTGTCTTTTCCACCGGGATGCACACAGGCACTTCATAGTAAATGAGTCCACTGCTGAGCAAAAGTTCACTCCTTGTCTTGTGTTCCTCCTCTTGGCTACTGGCATTGCCAATCCCCGGGGTCCAGAACCTGAACTACTGCAGCAGCCTCTTAACCGCCCTTGTCTGCCCTCCTCTAACCCATTGTCCACACTCGCCTTTAGAAGTCTTTCTAAAACAAAACTCTGCTTGTATCTCTACCCTTCTTAAAACACCATGACAGCTCCTGATTGACTTCCAAGTTTTCAGCATGACATAACCTTTATAATTCAGACCTAGCCTGCAAATCCATTCCCCCTCTCAACTCTGTCCCTTGGATGCAGCTCTCCAGAGGGAGTTTGCCAAATTTACTGCACCTGTCATGCCTCCAAGTCCTTGACTGTGCTGCTACATCTACCTTTATCCTCCATCCTTGTCCCCTGCACCTTCACCTGGCTGACTCCTATAAGTTTTCATAACCAGCTCAGGTATCAGTGCCTCCAGGCAGTCTCCAGCAAGAAAGAGCAGTAAGTGGTTCTCAAGCCACATATGTAATTTTAAATTATCTTGTCAACATATTTTAAAAATAAGGATAAACTGATAAAATTAATTTTAATAAATATTTTGGTTTACAGCCATAGCTGTTAACCACTGTGCCACCAGGGCTCCTATTCAACCAAAATACCCCAAATAACATCATTTCAACATGTAATCAATATTTTAAAATTATATAATGAGATAGATATATTCTTTTGGAGCCCTTGTGGCACAACAGTTAAGCCCTTGGCTGCTAACCGAAAGGCTGGTGGTTCAAACCTACCCAGTGGCTCCATGTGAGAAAGATCTAGTGATCTGCTCCCCATAAAGATTACAACCTAGAAAACCCTATGGGGCAGTTCTAGTCAGTCACATGGGGTCACTATGAGTCGAAATCGACTCGATGGCACCTAACGACAGCAACAACAAATATTCTTTTAGTCCTACTAAGTCTCTGAAATTCAGCGTGTAGTTTACACTTACGCCACATTTCAATTTGGATGAGCCACATTTCAAGTGCTTAACAGCTTCATGTGGCAAGTAGCTGCAAGTAGCTACCATACTGGACTTCACAGCTCTAGAGAACTTAGGAATCACCCAGATGTCTTAATAAAACACAGAATCCTGTACTATGCTTCCAGAGGTTCTAATTCTGGAGGTCTGGGGTCAGGAATGCTCATTTTCAGCAAGAACCTCAGATGATTCTGATGCACTTATTCCTCACTGTAGGAAATGGGCTTAATGCTAAATGCACCAATTTTGGAGTTAGACCCACAGGGGTTTGCAGCCTGATTCTACTATTTAACCGTGGTATAACCTAATGACTAACTTTCTAGGTCTCAGTTTCCTCACCTGCAAAGCAAGATTAATAATACCTATATAGAGACTTGGGATTGAATGAGTTAGTGGATTTAACAGACTCAGCACAATACCTGGCATGTCTCTAATAATGAGCAGCTACTAGCTGTCTGAATGCAATCCACACCACTCCATCCCTACTTTGTGGGAGAGATGTCCCTCTTACCGCCCCACCCTAACTCTGTGCTTCCTTCCACCAGAGCCTGTACCACATTCTGTAGTTGTCATCTGCTTGCTCGTCTGTGTCCTCAGCTAGATTGAGAACAGAAAGTAGATCGTGTACATTTTTACATCCCTGTGCCTTGCACATAGTAGGTGTTGCATATACATCACCTTTTAGGAATTGAACTGAATTTGATCAACTGGGTTTCCTCTACTGTAGTAAAACTCTTTATACAAAAGTTCTCTTACAGTAAGGAAGTGTGCAAATATCAAGCGGAGTGGTGGCCTATTCTCCTGACACCCTTCTCTTTAAAGTCTGTCACAGAAAGCTTTGCCAAAATGATCCATGGCTTCAAAGTGGCACACCTGACAGATCGTGTTATTCAGAGGAGCAAGAGGATGATTCTGGATACTCTGGGCGTTGGACTCCTGGGAACCAGTACAGAGGTGTTTTACAAAGCCAGCCAATATAGCAAAGTAAGACACTCCAAGTCTACCTTAAAGCTGAGTATGCACACATGCCTGAACACCCCATGAGTGTACCCAGAGATATGGGCGTGTGTTCTGTTTACTTTACTCTTCATTTTATACATAGTACTTGGTATATAGGAGCCCTGGTGGCACAGTGGTTAAAGAGCTTGGCTGCTAACCAAAAGGTCGATGGTTCAAATCCAGCAGCTGCTCCTTGAAAACCCTAAGGAGCAGTTCTACTCTGTCATATAGGGTCACTATGAGTCAGAATAGACTTAACGGCAACTGATTTGTTTTGTTTTGGGGGCAGGTTTACTTGGTAAATACAGCATTGTTGTATATAGTCTCATGCTTTACTATCTTAGATTTAATATTCACCCATATCCTCAACTAAGTCACTGTATTAAGACCATACACTATTATTATCTCATAGTTTATTATTATTATGACTAAAAATACATTTTTACTTGAGAGATAGAAGCAACAGCACCTACCCCAGACCCTTCATATAGAGACTTTAAGATTCTCTGGAGAAAAGGCTGGTGGAGCACTCTGAGCAGAGGGAAGGCAGGCACTCCAGAGAATGTGCTGGGCATAACTGTTAGTCTGCCTTCCCCAGTATTTGCCCCACCCCACCACCACCAAAGGGGGGATAAGTCAGAAATATAGACATTCAGGCTCTAGGTCCAGTAGAACTTTTGTTAACAGGATCCAGGACTGAGCAACAGCATGTCCTCTCCCTTCTTGGGGAGAGTTGTGAATTCCTCTACAAGGAAGAGAAGACTCTATTAATTAAGGCTTGAATCTAATACAAGTGGTTAAAATAAGGTCATTAATAAATGCTAAGATGAAGAACAACTCTTGAAATTGCAACTTGGCATGTTGTGTCACTTATTACTCTTCTTCTATGTTACTTATTATTATTCTTTTGTTCTAGCTCTATACCTCCAACATATCCAGCACTGTTTGGGGCCAAATGGACTTCAGACTTCCGCCTACATATGCTGCTTTCGTTAATGGTGTAGCTGTAAGGAGGTTTTCGTGTCTTTTCAACTATTAGATAAGCATAAGAATTTTAAAGCCAGGATATGTCAGAAATAATCCAACTTCCAGGTTTTACAGATGAGATCACCAAAGTTCAGAGAGATGAAGTGGTCTGCTCTCCCTCATATGTAGTAATTTCAATTTTCATATTTTTACAGTGAATTGATGCTTTTCAAACCAGTTGTGAAGTAGAGGAAATAGGACGGGAAATTTTAGATAAAAACCTCCCCAAGATATCCCAACTCTAAACCTTGAAGATAGATAGATAGATCAGTCAGTCAGTTGGTCAGTAAATAGGAAGGTAGATATAGACACATAGCAAAGGATACAAAACCTAATACCCAGACTCTTTTCTCAATTCCCACAGTATTTCCTTCTCCTTTTGTTAGTGGCCACTGCCACAGTGACCAGTTTACTATTTAGTGATATTCTACTCATTCATTCAACAGGTATTTATTCTATATTTTAGGGTGGCCGTAAGATGGCTATATTTTCTGAACCAAAAATCAATACTCCTAATTTGACAGAAGATTTTTATGCTTTTTTGTGCATTTGGGGCAGCAGTCTACAAGACATAATTTGGCCATGAGCATGTTGGGATTTCTGAGATATTTTTATAGTTATGAGGACAATAGCTCAGAATGTTGAAAGTCAAACTCAGTGGTGCATCCAGAAGTAAATGTTCAGTAACCAGTGGGAAATGCACCAGCCGCATCAAATAGACATAAAAATCTATTTTAAAATAAACTTCTGGTTATTACTAGCTCTTTCACAAAAGAGGAAAGCAAATGGCTGGGATGAAGGAGGAATTAAAACCTTATAGCTAAAAATCATAATTTAAAAATATAGTTTAATAGTTAACCTGGGTTCAGGTTTCTTATACTACTTTTGCAACTTCTCCATAAGTTTGAAAGTATTTTAAAATAAAAAGTTACAAAAATATATAGCCTGGTATGGAGTAAAGGGTATTAAACTTATAGCACAACTTGTTTACAGGGTGGGAGAGGGAGGAGCTGCCACCTGATTCCATAGCTTTGTTTTCAAGGGGGATAACATCTTAACTGCAGTTCCTGGATGGTACAAACAGTTAACACACTTGCTGCAAACTAAAAGGCTGGAGGTTCAAATTCATCCAGACACACCTCAGAAGAAAGTCTGGTGATCTACTTCCAGAAAATTGAGCCACTGAAAATCCTATGGGACACTGTTCTACTCTGACACGTATGGGGTTGCCACGTGTCAGAGTCGACCTAAGCGCAACTGGTTAATTAACATCTTCCCAGGGTCAATGGCAGTGAGAACTTCAACCACTTGGGCAAGACCCAGTCTCTTTGGGGCTCGCAAGATGCTCTCCAAGGTCTTGTCCACCTCCCGGCAGAGGGACAGCCTGTCCCAGTGCCTAGCCATGGAATCAAGAATTAGTGCTAGTTTACCAGTTTTGTTTTCAGAGAGTCAGATCTAAAAACTTTACACCACATAAGATTATTGCTAAGTTAAATCCTTATGGATTCAAAGGCCATTGCATTCAGTACATTTTGTACTTGTTTGTGTGTTTGATTATACAGATTCACTCAATGGATTTTGATGACACATGGCACCCTGCCACCCACCCTTCTGGAGCTGTCCTTCCTGTCCTCACAGCTTTGTCGGAAGCTCTGCCTCGAAGTCCAAAGTTCTCTGGCCTTGACCTGCTGCTGGCTTTCAATGTTGGTATTGAAGTGCAAGGCCGATTAATGCATTTCTCCAAGGAAGCCAATGACATACCGAAGAGGTATGGGGAGAATTTGCCCCCATCAGAAGCGAAACACCCTCTGACTTAGAGGGTGGCTGAGTTGGGGATGTTAACATTAGTGCTGGCTGATAAGTCAGCTTACCAAGTTCCATCTCACACCCTATATGCATGCACAAAAGTGTGACTTCAGAAGTGCTAATGAATAATTTCCTTCAGGTTTAGAGAGCCAATCAAGGAACCAGGACCCTGAAATAAATGGGGGGCTCCCATCCCAGGGTGACTCTTGTCATTTCAGCATCCCATCCTCAAAGTAGAATTGACGCTGACATTCACTAGGGTCGTTCAGGTAGATAAGAACATTCAGAATTTCCTAAACCTGACTGTACATCCCATAGGTCAGAAATGGTCAAATGTTGGAAGTTTCATATGGCTCAACCTATTATTTATTTTGCCACTTCATCCAGCCTGCTAGGAGAGAAGGCTGTACTGTTGGGTGAACGTTTACAGTTTCTACAAGGTCCTCAGTTTTTACAGTTACTTACTTGAGCCTTCAGCAATCAACAACTTATGACTCTCTGGTAATAACTGTAACATTATCATTTATAAAGTACTTACTATATGTCAGGCAGAAATGATTGATGGATTCATTCAATGCTCACAAAACCCTATGAGGTAGACTCTATTATTATCACCATTTTACATAGGAGAAAACAGGTACAGAGAAGTTGAATAACTTTCCCAAAATCAGAAAGCTACTAAAAAGTAGGGAGTCCCTGGGTGGCACAAATGGTTAATGCAATTGGCTACTAACCAAAAGGTTAGAAGTTTGAGTCCACCCAGAGGCTCTCGGAAGAAAGGCCTGGTGATCTACTTCTGAAAAATCAGCCACTGAAAACCCTATAAGTACACTTCTACTCTGACACACTTGGGGTTGCCATGAGTTAGAATCAACTCAGCGGCAACTAGTTAATAAATGAAAAAGCTGATATTCACTGAACCCAGGCACTGTGGCTTCAGAATCTATGCTCCCGACCACCACACTGATTGACTCTTGGTGAATGAAATTTGGAAATCTCCAACTCTGCTTCTTTGCTTTTCAGATTCCATCCTCCCTCGGTGGTAGGAACTTTGGGTAGTGCTGCTGCTGCATCCAAGTTTTTAGGGCTCAGCTTGACCAAGTGCCAGGAGGCCCTGGCTATTGCAGTTTCCCATGCCGGGGCACCCATGGCAAATGCTGCCACTCAGACCAAGCCCCTCCACATTGGCAATGCTGCCAAGCATGGGATAGAAGCTGCTTTTCTGGCCATGCTGGGTCTCCAAGGAAACAAGCAGATCCTGGACATGGAGGCAGGGTTTGGGGCCTTCTATGCCAACTACTCCCCCAAAGTCCTTCCAAGCCTAGTTTCCCACACTTGGCTGCTGGACCAGCAGGATGTGGCCTTCAAGCGTTTCCCTGCACACTTAGCGACCCACTGGATGGCAGACGCAGCTGCATCTGTGAGGAGGCACATCGTGACAGACGGCGCACTGCTTCCCATCAACCACATCCAGAGAATTGTGCTCAGAATTCCAGATGTCCAGTATGTAAACAGACCCTTCCCAGACTCAGAGCATGAAGCCCGCCACTCCTTCCAGTACGTGGCCTGTGCCATGCTGCTCGATGGTGGCATCACTGTCCCATCATTCCACAAATGCCAGATAAACAGGCCACAGGTGAGACAGCTGCTCAGGAAGGTGGAGCTGGAGCACCCTCCGGACAACCTGCCAAGCTTCAACACACTGTACTGCGAGGTGAGTGTCACCCTCAAGGATGGAACCACCTTCACGGAGCGCTCCAGTACCTTCTATGGTCACTGGAGGAAACCGCTGAGCCAGGAGGATCTGCAGAAGAAGTTCAGAGCCAATGCCTCCGGGATGCTGCCCTGTGACAAAGTGGAAGGTCTTATAAGGATCGTAGAAAAACTGGAAGACATAGAAGACTGCTCTGTGTTAACCACACTTCTGAAACGACCCTGTCCACCGCAGGAGGCTTCAGATCTATCCAGCATATAATAATTCCATCCCAGAATCTGTCCTGAAGCTAATCAAGGTCTAAATGACTTTGTATTTGAGGTGATTCAATGATTTGCTTTATCAGTCAAGGGTCGACTGTTTGGTCTGCCCAGGGTTAAATGAAGCAAGGTGAAGAGAGTCCAGAAACTGAACTGGATACACAGGCAGTCCCTGGGTTACCAACAAGATCTGTTCCTGTGTCTTTAAGTCGAATTTGTAGGGTTCAGAACAGGTGCATACGGTTCCTATTTAGCCTTACTTTAGTGCATGAAAAGGCTCGAAGCCTTTTCAATAATTTAGAAGCTGCACATGCAGCAAGTGAAGGTGATTGTGATGAGACTTTGTTGTGAGTAGGGGTTGGTTCAATCATTTCAAAGTGAGGGCAAATTTACATTAACATTAAAGTGCAAGTATGAGTTGTCCATAACTGACATTTGTAACCCAGGGACTGTCTGTATATGGGAGGAGAAGTTTTGTCCTGTAGATTTCTCAAGACAGTTCCAATTACCTAAAGCAATATGAGAAATATGCAAGAAACACTAAGAAATTGATTTTTTATAAGCATCCATAAGATTTTCTTGTAAAGTTAATCTTTTCAGAGGAGTTACTTATGAACTTCATGAACCTCAAAGCTTGATAAGAATGTGAATCTGTGTGCACATCTGCTGGCAGTGGAGAAGGGCTCTGGTCTATTGTGCTACTAACAGATTTTTTAGGGCATGACTTATCACCAAGTTCTTCACAGTGGACAAGGGCTACCAAGTTTAAAAATAAGGCCCTAGTGGGTTTGGTTTTTTGGTTTGGGGGTTTAAGAGGACTGAAACACTTTTCAGTCTATTAGACCAGCATTTCCCATCAGTTTTCCTCAGAAGAATAGTTCCCTGTATATTGCTCCAAAAGAGTCACTCAGTCAGAGAAGATAATATTATACCAAAAATGAGTCAGAATCCACTAGACTCGATGGCAGTGCGTTTTTGGTTTAGTGGGGTCAAATCCTGCCCCTGCCACTTACTAGATGTGGCCCTGGGCATGTTACCTAGTCTCATCTGCCTCAGTTTCCCTATTAGTAAAGCAGAGATGAAAAGCAGTCTGAAAAAAAAAGGCAGTTTGCCTCTAAAAGCCATACTCTTAACCACTATCTCACCGGTACAAAAAGACTTTGAGAAAAATGCCTCAAATAAAGAGTCTGAGATGCAAGAAAGAATAAAAAACAAAAAAGATGTAAATATGGAGTAACTAAATAAATACTGACTTATAAAACAAAGGAGCCTTGGTGGCGCTGTGGTTAAAGTGCTTGGCTGCTAACCAAGAGGTTGGCATTTTGAACCCATCAGCTGCCCCGCAGGAGAAAGATGTGGCAGTCTGCTTCCATAAAGATTTACAGCCTTGGAAACCCTATGGGACAGTTCCACTCTGTTCTATAGGGTTGCTGTGAGTCAATATATTGACTCAGTGACAGTGGGTTTGGTTTTGGTTTGGGTATAAAATAATGAAAATATCTTTTGGGGTTAAAAATTGAAATATTTGCAATATACATATAGGGAGGAGGTTATCAAAGTTAATGTGTTCTAAATTCCTCATGTTATTCGAGAAAAGGGCAGAGATATTAACTTTAGAAGTTAATTCATAAGTATGCACGTTAAAATGTGACAGTACCCATTAGGGGACAGCAGTAGAGTACATCACTTCCGGGTTAATAGAAGAGGAAAATGGAATTAGAAGAAAATAATCAGTCCAAAAGAAGGCAAGAAAGGAGAGAGAAAAGAAACAGAAAAGCAGGACAGACAGCACAATATAAAAAATGGTAGAAGAAATTAAAACATATCCACAATTACAAAAAGAGTAAATGGACTAAATGTTCCAGTTAAAACGAAAAGATTGTCTGAACACATTTTTCTAAAAAAAGGTTTAAAAGTTTTACTGATGTCTAATTTACATGCCATTAATTCACCCATTTTATGTGTACAGTTCAATGAGTTTTAGTAAATTTATAGAGTTGTGCAAATATCACCACAATCCAGTACTGGAATACTTCCATCACTCCAAAAAGTTCCCTCGTGCCAGTTTTGTAGTCAATCGCCACTTCACCTCTGGCCCTCAGCAACCATGGATCTACTTTCTATCTTTATAGTTTTGTCTTTTCTGGACACTTCATATAAATGGAATAATACAATAGTGTCTCATGTCTGGCTTCTTTCACTTAGCATAACGGTTTTGAGATTCACCTACATAGGTATTAGTACTTCACTCCTTTCTACTGCTGAATAGTATTCTACTGTATAGATGATTTTTTTTTTTTGTTTTTTTTTAGTATTCACTAGTTAATGGACAATTGGATTGTTTCTACTTTTTGGCTACTATGAATAGTGCTTTTATGAATACTCACATAAAAGTCTTTGCATGAACATATGCAGCACAATTAATTATTTGTGTCTGGCCTTTCTAGCCGTGGTCTTGTAACTCCCACCCAGGTGTTTGTGTAATAGGGTAGCTGTGGCCTACCAAGGGGATTGGCTAGTTTTGCTTTAAAAGAGAGCCAATTCCAGAGCAGAGAGAGAGGAGTCCACTATTGAGGAAGGAAAGACTCAGAAGCAGGAGATGGTGCAGTGGGCTTCCCAGCCCATGGAGAGACAAAGTTGAGTGCCTCTGGGCAGAGACTGAGAGCCAGGGAGAGGCATACCTGTGAACATTGATGGGAAGAGGCTATCCTGATGGAAGAACTGTATCTTGAATGTTCCTAAGCCTGAATTATAACTGTTACTTCCCAAATAAACCCCATCACTGTGAGTACGGTCCGTGAGTTGTGTGGCCTTTGCAATGAATTATCGAACCCAGTAGAGAGTGCCGTGGGAGGAACAGCTGGTATCAGAACTTGGTGGAGAGAAGAGGTTTGTCAGGCCTCTACCACATGGGAGTCAGCCTTGCGCTGCTGATCTTGGTTCTCCTTCCCCTTTGTGGGGTAGGAGAAGTTCAGACACTGCCTCCACGGCGTTTTTACAACATATTTCCATTTCTTTTCAGTAGATACCTAAGAGTAGAAATGCTGGGTCATTTGGTAAGTAAATGTTTATTTAAAAAAAAAAAAACCCTGCCAAACTGTTTTCCAAAGCAGCTCTCTCATGTTACATTACTACCAACAATGTATGACGGCTCCAGTTTCTCCTCATTCTCACCAACCCTTGGTATTGTCAGTATTTTTTATTGCAGCCGTTCTAGTGAGTGTGTAATGGTATCTTATTTCACTTTTAATTTGCATTTCCTTAATAGAGGCAGGCAGCCTCAGAGCCAAACCCTTCTAAGAGACAGCTGCTCTGGCTTATCCTCCTACACCGAGCAGGAAAAGCTGCACTTTCTTTTGAAATTGTCCTTGACAAGACAACCACAGAATGGGCCATAGATGGCCTCAACCTACCTCCTGGTGGAGACTTAACATCCTAATGAAGGAAAATACACCCCTTCCTTCATCCCAGAGAATCGAATGCTTGTCTAGAGAAAATGCAGTCATCCCCAAGCCCTGAGCGCCTGTGTAAAAGTCAATCCTGAATATTCACAATGAATTTGCATTTCCTTGTCTGCTCTCTGTAAAAGCCCACCTCCCCACGCTGCCTGTGAGCAGTCTTGAAGGCAACAGCCCCGATTGTTCCTTTCCTTGTACAATGAAGTAAAGGCGTCTTTCTGATCTTGTTTGCTGGCTGTAACAAGTCACGACAGGCAAAACCTGGGGTTTTCCCCCAGCAACATAATGACTAATTCTTGCCCATTTTTGACAATTCTTTTAATTGGACTGTCTTCTTATTAATGAGTTATTAGGAGTTCTTTATCCATATATCAGATATGTGTTTCACAAACATTTTCTCCCAGTCTGTGACTTTTCATTTTCTTAATGGTATCTTCTGAAGAGCAAAAGTTTTTCATTTTAATGAAGTCTATTTTATCTTTTCTTTATTTTTAATGGTTTGTGCTTTTGGTGTCATCAAAAGGCATTTAAAAATATATATAACCAGCTATATATACTTATTACAAGATATAAGGATACAGAAATGTTGAAAATAAAAAGATAAAAGATGGATGGAATATTAAACAAAAAAAAGTGGGGTAAATAAATGTTAATATTAGACAAAATAGAATTCAAACAAAAAAGCATTACTAGAAATAAAGAAGATCACTATGTAATGATAAAAAGTTCAAATCACTAGGTAGTCAAAAAATTCTAAACTTATATGTACACTTAAATAATATTGAATTGTAAAGAGAAACAGATAAATCTAATACTGAGAAATTTTTAACATTTCTCTCTCAGTAACTGATATTTCAAGAAAACCTAAGGTAAATAGAGTATATAATACATAAACACAATCTACATGTCTGATTTAATAAGCATACAGAGAATTTACAGTTTTTAAAAATCTCAGAACATTAAAAACTGACCATATACTGAACCAAAAGGCAAGTCTCAATAACCATTTAAAGTACTGGATTAGACTATTTTCTCTAAGCACAGTGCGATTAAATTAAAAGTCAATATCAAAAAGATAATTAGAAATGCCCAAAATGTTTGCAAATAAAAAATACATTCTTCTAAATAACTCTTGGGTCACAGAAGAAATGATAATGAAAATTAGAAAACATTTAGAACTAACCAATAACAAAAATACTACATATCAAAATTTGTAGGACATAGGTAAAGCAGTTCATAGAAATGTGTAGAATATTCTATTGCTGGCTTGGTATTACTTAGTTTTGCTTGTCTGTGAGGCAGCCCTGGTGGCACAATGGCTAAGCACTCAGCTGTTAACTGAAACGTTAGCTGTTCAAACCTACCCAGATGCTCCATGGGAGAAAGACCGGGCAATTTGTAAAGAATATAGTCTAGAAAACCATATGGGACAGTTCTGCTCTGTCACAAGAAGTGGCCATGAGTCGAAATAGACTCGATGGCACCCAACAACAACAGCTGTTCGATGTGACCCACTGTGTAACTCTGTCTGATGAACTTTTTAAACACAGCTGATCAAAGAAGAGATAGAAGATATGACTTCTAATGTGGCCTTGAGGAAAATCTAATTATTGTCCTGTCTTGATGCATTTCAGAAGCATCTAGGGGCAACATCAAGCGGCCATTAATCATATCTTCAGATAACCCCCAATGAATGCCTCAGACCAACAGCAGGGGCTGGGGAAGCAGATCTCTCCAGAGGACAGCACCCAGAGTGACCTTGGTATCTGTTCTTACACCCACTGAGTTGACTGAACCAAAAATATGGGCGAAATTATAATGAATTGGTCTGTAGAGAACCCTTAAAACTCCTCTTCACTGGCCAGTTCGCACACCATACACCCCCACTCACACACACACACACATGCACACACACACACAAATAGAGAAGGTGAGAGAGATTGATTACGCACATTCCTTTCTAGATGATGATTCCATTAGAAGAAGGTCAAAAGCAATAGCACTGTTGAGCCAAAGTGTTAGTGCAGACATTTTTGACACAACAGTAAGGTTAAAGCTGAGTCCACATGGATGTGAGTAGTTCTACCTCTCCCTTCCATGAGGCTGGAAAACAAGGACTGCTTGTGAGCGACCCTGCCCTGAGAAAGCCCAAGATGAGCTGAGACAACTCTGATCTGATCCCTAGGCACTGTAGCAAATGCTTGCTTTTTCCCTTCCATTTTCTTGGGGATAGCAACTAAGGATGCTACTTGGCCTACTTTTAATGTTAAAGGCTTTACTGGCAGGCAAAATGACCCCTCCGCATAGATTAGACTAGACACAAAGGAAGGAACCCATCCTTAGACTGGGACAAGGCCCTAGCTCGCAGCTCCCTCTCTGTATTTATGCACCCTCAGCACGCATCCACGATCCTGAGACAAACTGCCTCAGCCACCAGCCACACCTTTGCCCACTCTGAGGAGTCCTTAGTGCTGGCTTTGCATGTGTTTCAGGGTCCCCAAGGCCACACACACATTCAGCAATTCACTACACGGACTAATGGGACAACATAGTTGTACTCAGCAAGAGAAAAACGACAGGTAGAATCTGGAGAAATCTGTGCACAGGCTGATGATTCTCTCTCCGTCCTATGAGGGGCACACCAGGTGGGCTCCTTTCTCCAGCAGAGAAAAACAAAGTAACGTGTGCAATGTTTCTGCCCAGGGAAACCTACTAGAGACTCAGCTCAAGTGTTTATTGAGGGCTAATCACATAGGCACCCTATGCATAGCAATTACTAAAATTCCAAACTCACAGAAGAAAAGCATGTATTCGGCATAAACCACATTGTTTGTACAAACAATCTAGGCACAGTGAATCACTCATATCAGTTAGGAAATGGGTCAAATGCCAACTTCCCAGATGCCAGCCAAGGACCAATGTTATAAGCAGGTCCTTATAAAGGTAGCAGCCTCAGGCCAATTCTTTCCTGCACAGCTTATATCATCCTGAAACACCTTCCTTTCCTATTTGTGTGTCTTTGTAGCGCGGAAAAATAATGTTATAGAAAAACTAGGCTTTGCCCCCACATTAGGATTTTTCATTGCTGTGTAGCGCTTGAGCTCTGTAAATTGAAGAAAACCGCTATCTCCAGTAGCCTTAAAACTGCTACAGACTAAAGAGCTATAATGATTTTAACCCAAATCAAAAACCTAAACTTGTTGCTGTTGCATCAATTCCTATTCATAATGATCCTATAGGACAGGGTAGAACTGCCCCATAGGGTTTCCAAGGCTGTAAATCTTTTCGGAAGCAGACTGCCACTTCTTTCTCATGTGGTGACTGCTGGGTTCGAACCGCCGACCCTCCCGTTAGGAGCTGAATGCTTAACCACTGCACTGCCAGGGCTTCTCCTGATTTTAACCCAGGTACATAAAATGAGAATATGTAAGTTTAAAGGGAATTTTTATAAATTGTAGTTTATAACAACTTCACTTGGAAGCCTTAATCTAAAAAAGATTTCAGTCAGATAAGTCCTCTGTGAGACACCCTAGGGACCACCCTAAAATGTGTGATAGCTTGTACAGAGAAACTTCCTTGCAGAATGTTGGGTAAATTGTTGATATTCATTCAATTTAACAAATGTTTATTGAGAGCTTAATATGGGCCAGAGGCTGTTCTTTGAGCAGGTAATAAAACAATGAACAAAACAAAAACCTTGCTCTCATGAGCTTACGTTCTAGTGTGAGAAAAGAGACAATAAGTAAAATAAGTAAATTGGACTAGTAAAGTACTCTGGGCCTAGTTTGGGCTCATTCTACTCCTTTTGTTTCTTCCCTGGAAGGAATTTAAGCTGTGGGCTGAGTTGGGTTTGCTGACCAGGAGAATCCAAAGTATTTAAGTCTTCCTTAAACAGAAACAATAGCTTCAATGATTACATGTATAAACCATTCTTGGGCTGTAATAAAACCCATGAGAATAATAAAAATGTGTAGCACTACAGAAATGTAGCTTCCCTGACAATTCTAGTAGGTCTTCCTGGCACAGAGCAAAGTCATAGGGAACCCAAGATAGGGGGCAAAGTCACCACAAGATACAGCACTTTTCCCTCCTGCAGAGGTGTGCACATGTGTGCAAACACATGCATGTAGTCTCCTCCTACCAATCTGAAATCTACCTGTAACACTGCAGCTTCTTATCACTCATTAGGGCAATTATTCCACTCTTACTCTCTTTTCCCCCACTACATTAAAAAAAAAAAAAGCATAAGAACAGTTCAGAGAAACTGATCATTCAAGACACTCAAAGCAGATGAACGTTTCAGAGGAAACTCCTCTAAACCAAATAAAAAAACAAACAAGTTGCATCTACTCAACTCCAATTTATGGAGACTCCATGTATGTCAGAGTAGAACTGTGTTCCATAGGGTTTCCAATGGCTGACTTTTTAGGAAAAGATCACCAGGCCTTTTTTCTAAGGTGCCCATAGGTGCACTTGAAACACTAACCTTTCCTTAGCAGCCAAGCACTTAACTGTTTGGGGTAAACCCTGGGTTCTCATCATTTATAGCTGTAAACTGCATCATAAGTATTTATGATTAATAGTAACTTTAAAAAAAGTATCATGGCTTTATCTGAATCATAAAAAATAGAACAAATTCATATAAAACCATAGCCAACATCATTCTCAATAGAGAGAGACTGAAAGCATTCCCCCTGAGAACAGGAACAAGACAAGGATGCCCTTTATACACACTCCTGTTTAATACTGTGCTGGAAGTCCTAGCTAGAGCAATAAGGCAAGAAAAAAAAAAGGGCATCCAAATTAGAAAGGAAGAAGTAAAACTACTCCTATCCACAGATGATATAATCCTACACATAGAGAAGCCCGAAGATTCCACAAGAAACCTACTGGAACTAATAGAAAGATTCAGCAGAGTAGCTGGATAAAAGATCAACATACAAAAATCAGTTGGATTCCCATATGCCAACAAAGAGAATTTTGAAAAGGAAATCAGGAAAATAATACCGTTTATAATAGCACCTAATAAAATAAAATACTTAGGAATAAATCTAACCAGGGACATAAAAGACCTATATAAAGAAAACTACAAAACACTACTGCAAGAAACCAAAAGAGACCTACATAAATGGAAAAACATACCATGCTCATGGATAGCAAGTTTCAACACTGTAGAAATATCAATCCTACCTAAAGCAATCTACAGATATAATGCAATTCTGATCCAGATACCAACAGCATTCTTTAACAAGATGGAAAAGCTAATCATTAACTTTATATGGAAAGGAAAGAAGCCCTGGATTAGTAAAGCATTACTGAAGAAGAACAAAGTAGGAGGCCTCACACTACCTGATCTCAGAACCTACTATACAGTCACAGTAGTCAAAACAGCCTGGTACAGGTAAAACAACAGATACATAGACCAATGGAACAGAATTGAGAACCCAGACATAAATCCATCCACCATCTAGTCAGTTGATCTTTGACAAAGGCCCAAATCCATTAAATGGGAAGAAGAGAGTCTCTTTAACAAATCGTGCTGACAAAACCGGATGTCCATCTGTAAAAAACGAAACGGGACACTCACCTCATGCCATACATGAAAACTAACTCAAAATGGATAAAAGACCTAAATATAAAACCTAAAATTATAAAGATCATAGAAGAACAAATAGGGATAATGCTAGGGATCCTAATATATAGCATAAATAGGATACAAACTATAAATAACAATGCACAAACAACAGAAGAGAAACCAGATTAACTGGGAGCTCCTAAAAATTAAACATTCATGCTCATCAAAAGTCTTCAATAAAGAGTAAAAAGAGAACCTACAGACTGGGAATAAAATTTGGCTATGACATACCCGACAAGCGTCTAATTCTAAAATCTATAAGAATACTGCAACACCTCAACAATAAAAAGACAAATAATCCAATTAAAAAAATAGGCAAAGGATATGAACAGACACTTCACCAAAGAATATACTCAGGTGGCTAACAGACACATGAGGAAATGCTCACGATCATTAGCCATTAAAGAAACGCAAATCAAAACTACGTTGAGATACCATCTCACCCTGACAATACTGGCAGTAATCAAAAAAACAGAAAATAGCAAATGTTGGAGAGGTTACGGGGAGATTAGAATTCTTATGCATGCTGGTGGCAATGTAAAATAGTACAACCATTTTAGAAAATGATATGGCACTTCCTTAAAAAGCTAGAAATAGAAATACCATATGATCCAGCAATCCCACTCTTAGGAATATATCCAAGAGAAGTAAGAGCCGTCACACAAATAGACATATGCACACCCATGTTCACTGCAGCATTATTCACAATAACAAAAAAGATGGGAACAACCTAAGTGCCCATCAACAGATGAATGGACAAAAAAAATTATAGTACATACACACAGTGGAATACTATACAATGGCAAAGAACAGTGATGAATCTGCAAAATATCTCACAACATGTATGAATCTGGATGGCATTATGCTGAGTGAAATAAGTCAATCACAAAAGAACAAATACTGTATGAGACCACTATTGTAAAAACTAAAGAAAAGGTTTACACACAGAAAGAAACAATCTTTGATGGTTATGAGAGAGGGGAGGTTCGGGGAGGGGAAATCACTAACTAGATAGTAGATAAGTGGTAACATTAGTGAAGGGAAAGACAGTACACATTATAGTGGAAGTCAGCACAATGAGACAAAGGCAGTCATAGAAATTTCACAGATACATCCAAACACCCTGAGGGATGAAGTTACTGGGCTGAGAGCTGGGGACCATGGTCTTGGGGGTCATCTAGGTCAACTGGCTTAACAGAATTCATAAATAAAATGTTCTACATCTGACTCTGGCGAGTAGCATCTGGGGTCTTAAAAGCTTGTGAGCAGCCATCTAAGATACATCTACTGGTCCCATCCCATCCAGGGCAAAGAAGAATGAATAAAACCAAAGACACATGGGAAATGTTAGTCCAAAGGACTAATGGACCACAAGTACCACAGCCTCCACCAGCCTGAGCCAAGAATAGCTATATAGTGTCCAGGTACAACCACCAACTGTTCTGACAGGGATCACAATAAAGGGTCCCAGACAGAGCAGGAGAAAAATGTAAAACAAAATTCAAATTCACCAAAAAAGACTAGCCTTAGTGGTCTGACAGAGAACTGGAGGAACCCCGAGACTATGGCCCCCAGACACCCTTTTAACTCAGAACTGAAATCACTCCCCAAGTTCACCCTTCAGCCAAAGATTAGATACGGCTATAAAACAAATAATTACACATGTGAGGAACATGCTTCTTAGCTCAATCATGTAAATGTGACTCAGTGGGTAATACCTGCCCAAAAGCAAAGATGAGAAGGCACCATAGGACAGGAAAACGGGACAAATGGAAACAGGGACTCTGGGGTGGAGAAGGGGAGAGTGCTGACACGTTGCAGGGATTGCAACCAATGTCACAAAACAATTTGTGTATAAGTTGTTGAATGAGATCCTAAGTTGCACTGTAAACTTCACCTAAAGCACAATTTAAAAAAAAATTTTTTTTAAATTAATTTAAAAAATAGAATAAATTCTTCCAGAGAAATAATTAAAATTAGATTTGGCATCTAGTTCCATTGTAAAGGCAGACATCAATATTTAGATACCTCCATGTGACTTAAGGTTTTTATCCTTATGAACAGCAGTGGAACACTGTTTGATACAGTGCCAGAGATGAGCTCCTCAGGTTGGAAGGCACTCGAAACAAAACTGGGGAAGAGCTGCCTCCTCAAAATAGAGTTGACCTTAATGACGTGGGTGGAGTCAAGCTTTCCAGACCTTCGTTTGCTGATGTGGTGTGACTCAAAATGAGAAGAAACAGCTGCAAACATTCATTAATAATCAGAATGTGGAGCTGAAATGGACTGGTATTGGCCATTTTGAATCAGACAACCATATGGTCTACTATACCAGGAATGACAAATCAAAGAGTAATGGCATCACATTCATTGTCAAAAAGAACATTTCAAGATCTACACTGAAATACAATGCTGTCAATCATAGATAATATACATGACTACAAGGAAGACACCAGTTAATACAACTATTATTCAAATTTACGCACCAACCTCTAAGGCCATAGATGAAGAAACTGAAGATTTTTACCAACTTCTGCAGTCTGAAATTGATCAAAAATGCAATCAAGATGCATTGATAATTACTGGTGACTGGAATATGAAAGTGTGAAACAAAGAAGAAGGATCAGTAATTGGAAAATATAGCCTTGGTGATAGAAACGATGCTGAAGATCACGATAGAATTTTTCAAGACCAACGACTTTTTCATTGCAAATACCTTTTTTCACGAACATAAACGGTTATACATATGGACCTTGCCAGATGGAATATACAGGACTACATCTGTGGAAAGAGACGATGGAAAAGCTCAATAGCATCAGTCAGAATAAGGCCAGGGGCCAACTGTGGAACAGACCAACAATTACTCAGATGCAAATTCAAGTTAAAGCTGAAGAAAATCAGAGCAAGTCCACGGAACCAAAATATGACCTTGAGTATATCCCACCTGAATTTAGAGACCATCTCAGGAATAGATTTGATGCACGGAACACTAATGACCGAAGACCAGCTGAGTTGCGGAATGACATTAAGAACATCATACACACATTAAAAAGACAGGAAAGAATGAAAAGTCCAAAATGAATGTCAGAAAGACTCCAAAACCTGCTCTTGAACATAGAGTAGCTAAAGCAAAAGGAAGAAATGATGAAGTAAAACAGCTGAACAGAAGATTTCGAAGGATGGCTCGAGAAGACAAAGTATTATAATGACATGTGCAAAGACCTGGATATAGAAAACCAAAAGGGAAGAACACATTCAGCATTTCTCAAGCTGAAAGAACTGAAGAAAACATTCAAGCCTTGAGTTGCAACATTGAAGGAGTCTACGGGAAAAGCATCAAACGATGCAGGAAACATCAAAAAAAGATGGAAGAAATACACGGAGCGGCTGTACAAAAAAAACTGTTCGACGTTAAGCCATTTCAGGAGGTAGCATATGATCAAGAACCAATGGTATTGAAGGAAGAAGTCCAAGCTGCACTGAAGGCATTGGCAAAAAACAAGGATTCAGGAATTGAGGAATACCAATTGAGATGTTTCAACAAAAGGATGTAGCGCTGAAGGCACTCAGTTGTCTATGCCAAGAAATTTGGAGGACACCTGCCTGGCCAACCAACTAGAAGACATTCATATTTGCACCAATTCCAAAGAAGGGTGATCCAACAGAATGCAGAAATTATCAAACAATATCATTAATATCACACACAAGTAAAATTATGCTGAAAATCGTTCAAAAGTGGTTGCAAAAGTACATGGACAACGAACTGCCATGAATTCAAGCTGGATTCAGAAGAGGACATGGAATGAGGGATATCATTGCTGATGTCAGATGGATCATGGTTGAAAGCAGAGAATACCAGAAAGATGTTTACCTGTGTTTTACTGACTATGCAAAGGCATTTGCCTGGGTAGATCGTAACAAATTATAGATAACATTGCAAAGAATGGGAATTCTAGAACACTTAATTGTGCTCATGCAGAACCTGTACGTAGGACTAGAGGCAGTCGTTTTAACAGAACAAAGGGATACTGCATGGTTTAAAGTCAGGAAAGGTGAGTGTCAGGGTTGAATGCTTTCCCCGTACTTATTCAATCTGTGTGCTAAGCAAATCATTAGAGAAGCTAGACTATACGAAGAAGAATGCAGCATCAGGATTGAGAGAAGACTCATTAACGATCTGCGATACGCAGATGACACAACATTGCTTGCTGAAAGTGCACTTGAAGCACTTACTGAGGAAGATCACAGACCACAGCCTTCAGTATGGATTACAGCTCAACACAAAGAAAACAAAAATCCTCACAACTGGACCAATAAGCAACATCATGATAAATGAAGAAAATGTTGAAGTTGGCAAGTATTTCACTTTATTTGGATCCACAATCAATACCCATGGAAGCAGCAGTCAAGAAATCAGACGACACATTGCATTGAGTAAATCTGCTGCAAAAGACCTGTTTAAAGTTTAAAAAGTGAAGATGTCACTTTGAGGACTAAGGTGAGCCTGACTCAAGCCATGGTGTTTTCAATCGCCTCATATGCTTGTGAAAGCTGGACAAAAAATAAGGAAGACTGAAGAAGAATTGATGCCTTTGAATTATAACCCTAGTTGGAGTCCTTGAAATTAAAATTTGACTAATCAGTTAAGAAGGAGATTAAATTAGCTCTAACTTGAAACCTTTTGAAATGTAAACATTCCCATCTTTCTAGGAGAGAGTGAGTTAGGGCCTAGGCATTCCCTGGATGAACTGCCCAAGAACAGTTAAAATAGCAAGATTATTTAAAGGAGCTAAGGCCCGAATCTCTACGCTCTGTGTCATAAGCAATTAAAACTTTCACAGGAAGCCAACTTGTCTTTTCTAGAAGGCAGAGGCAGGCTTCAAACCTAGTTGCAGCTTAATTTAAAATAGATTTTCAGTTTAGATCTGGGATTAACCACTTCAATCCTGCCAAGCAGCCCCAGTTTTAAGGTTTGCTTATTCAAACTAAAGCGGCTTCAGAGACTACATTTGAGTCTTGACTTCTTTCTTAAAATTTTTAATAAATTATTTCAAGCATTCTAAAAAGCATTACTAATCCCAGTGTATGATTCCAAACATGTAGATCTATCAAAATGTAAAATGCATCATATAGGATCCATTACATACTCTACGATTCAACTTAACATAGCATTCTCAAAAAGACAAAGGCTATAGAGATGGAGAACAGTTTAATAGATAGAGATTGGGGGATACAAATATTAAGGGGTAACATGAGGGAGTGCATTTAGGGTGATGATGGAACAGTTCTGTATCTTGACTGTAGCGGTGGTTACATGAATCTATGTATAGAGTGAAACTGCATAAAATATATGTGTGTGTTGTGTGTTTGCATATATGTATGTATATATATGCATATACACACACATGAATACAAGTAAAAAATAGTGAAAGTTAAATAAGGTTTCTAGTCTAATTAACAGTACTGTGCCAGTGTCAATTTCCTGGTTTTGATATTTTACTACAGTTATGCAAAATACTACCACTGGGCAAAGCTGGGTGAAGGGTACATGAGATTCTATGTACCAAATTTTTGCAACGTCCTGTGAGTCTACAATTATTTCAAAATAAAAAGTTAAAAAAAAAGACAAGTCCACCCACCCCAGTTACAGTTGGTGCCTGTGAAATAACCAACCTGGAGGTTCAGGAAAAAGCCTTTGGAACAGCCTGATGTCCATCTGTTTGAAACATGGCATGAAGGTATTGCTTTTGACTTTAAAAAAGTGAAAAATAAAAATGACAATTTGCTTGTCTAGAAATCACGTATATCTGAGTAATTTAATGATACTTTTTTAATCTTGGGGCCAAGATTGCATTTGAAGTACCATTATCAAGTGATAGGGTATGTAATTCATTTGTTTGAGCTAAAATATATTTACTTGACCAATTTCTTCTAAATATTACAGCTAAAGCACCACTTTCCAAACACCCCTTGAAACGTCTCCCACCATTTTTCCTATCCCCTTGCCCATGAAGTAGTCCCTGGGTGGTGCAAACAGTTAACATGCTTGCTAGCTAAGCAAAAGATTGGAGGTTCAAGTCTATCCAGAGGCACCTCAGAAGAAGTCTGGGCAATCTATTTTAGAAAAATCAGTTATTGAAAACTCTATGGAGCACAGTTCTACTCTGATACATTTGGGGTCACCATGAGTCAGAGTCAACTACATGCCTATGAAAGTCCAAGCTGGCACCATTTTGTTGGTATCATCCCTGTGGGATTCATTTACATTCTTACAGACGTGCTTGGTCCCAGCTCCTGTGTGGTGGTGGCTGTGTGGAAATCAGCAAACCTATCAGAATCAAAGATCTAACTCAGTGGAAAAAAATGCTTCTTAGGCACCTGACAGCATGACACCATGACTGTGCAGAGGGTAAAGTTATCAACTCATATTGGCCTCTCAAACATGTAATATTCAGAACAAATGCTTATAGGCACTGTGCACGGAGAAACCTGTTCCAACACAAGGCTTCATTTAAATATCCTGTTAGTAAGAGAAACGAAGGTTAAACGTGCTAGGATCAATCGGAAATAATTAAAGCAAGCACAATTTGATCCATACAGAATGATACATGAGAATTGTTATACTAAAATTGTCCTTAGAGTAAGCCAATGTATTTTGAAAGAACATATCTTCCATATGATTCAAAGCCATGTGGTCTTATCACATCAAACCACAGCCTCTCACCATCCCCACTCCCACCCTAATGCCGCAGCTTCATCACAAGAGATAATCTGTTAATCTAGCAGGAAGGCAATCACGTTTATATTCATGAGGAGAAAGGAAAATCAGACAGTACTGTAAGACCCTGCTTGCCCAGCAGTAAGGTTTCACCCTTGTCTTACCCTCCATCCTTATCATTATCCTGAGCCACTGTAACTTCACAACTGGGTAAGATCCTTATTTATTTATTTATTTAGGGTTGTTATTGCGAATACACACAGCAAAACATACACTAATTCAACAACTTCTACATGTACAATTCAGTGACGTTGATTACACTCTTTGAGCTGTGCAATCATTCTCACCCTCCTTTCCTGAGTTGTTCCTCCCCCATTAACATAAACTCACTGCCCCTAAGGTTCCTAACTAATCTTCCGAGTTGCTGCTGTCACTTTGATTCCATATAAATAGTTCTTAAAAGAGTATAATGCTCAAGGCCAACATTTTTTACTAGTTAAGCGAAACTGTTGTTTGGTTTTAAGAAGACTTCAGGGGATATTTTTGGTTGAAGGTTTAAAGATGATCTCAGGGCAATGGTTTCAGGGATTCATCCAGCCTCCATGGCTCCACAAAGTGAGAATTTGAAATTCTATCCTGTATTTTCCCCTTTTTGATCAAGATTTCTATATAGAATCCTTGATCAAAATGTGGAGTCATGGTAGCCGGGTGCCATCCAGTTCTTCTGACAACCAGGGAAGCTCTTACCTGCCTGCACAGGCAAAATGCAGCACCAGCTGATGGGCTTCTTAGCGTGACGGAAGGGTTGAACTTACAGAACTGTTGACAGTGCAGTCCTTTTGAGCCAGGGAAGTTCTGGGCCACCCCAAAACCACCTGCAAAGACAGAGGAGCTAGGATTGTTTAAGACAGCTGTCAAAAAAAAAAAACAATGAATCTTTCTTAAGCAAAGAATTAGGGTCCATAAAAGCAATAACACATGTGATTAGAATGTAAAAATAGTAATTCCTTAAAGTCTTGTAGACTTGATAAAATGACTTTGAATTAATTTGTTGACTTTGTTTTAAAAAGTCAGCATAGCAGCCTATATTTGTCAGAGCTGCTTAGAGATCCTTTCATAGAAAGTTGGTAACAAATGCTAAAATACAGACCCAATTATTAGAATTTCCCATCTTTAACTTCTACATAGCTTCAGTGTAGCCCTTGTGGCAAGAGGACTTTACAGACATAAAGGGTTTATATTAACCTAATAATAATAAACATTTGGCATCAACGGAATACAATTCAGAAGACATAAGCTGAAATGCCCACCACAACATTTTTACAAAATATTTCAAGTTTGGTGCAAAGTAGAACTACATTTTTAAAAACATTTGGTATAACTTCATATCTCCTAAAAAAAACAAAAACAACTTATCTTTATATGCTAGAAGTTTTTTTAAATAGCACTAACTTTTGAAGTTGATTTACAAGTAATACTGTCTTAGATGTGAAAACATTAATTTTAGCATCAGATCTCAGGATCAATAATCTTTTCAAAATTCTTTCAGGGAAATCCTGGTTTCAGTGAAAGAAAAGAGTGATGAATCTTATCAGTCAGACAGACTGGCAAATCCTCAAAATACCAGCAGCTCAAACAAAATGAACCCCCCTCAACTCCATGCCCCACCCCTGGGATTTTACATAGATTTCAATTTACATTGTATACATAGATGTGTTAGCAAGACTCCAAAGACATCACAGCAATACCCATGCCTCCTGGTATTCATGCCCTTTTGTAGTCCCCTCCCCTTGAATCTGAACTTGCTTTTTTTTTTTTTAATTGTAGTGAAAAAATACATAACATAAAACCTGTCACTTTAACCATTTTTAAGTGTATAATTGTGCGGCACTAATTATATTCACAATATTATGCAACCTTCACGGCTATCTAGTTCCAAATTCTTTTCATCAACCAAAACAGAAACTCTGTACCCATTAAGCTATGTAACTCCCCACCCCACCCCTTTCCCCCTAGCTCCTGGCAACCTCTAATCTACTTTCTGTCTTTATCAATTTGCCTATTCTGGATATTTCATATAAGTGGAATCATATACAAGATTGTCCTTTTGTGGCTGGCTCATTTCATGTAGCACAGTGTTTTATAAACATAAAACAAAGTTTATCCATGTTGCAACATGTATCAAACCCCCATGTCCCTTTATGGCTGAATAATATTTCATTTTATGTATATACCACATTTTGTTTATCCATTCATCTATTGAAAGACATTTGTGTTATTTCACCTTTTACTATTGCGAATAATACCGCAATGAACATTGGTGTACACTGGAACTCACTTTTGATTAACAGGATGGGACAGAAATGACACTGAGTGACCTCTGAGTCTGGATCATAAGAGGAAAGCGTGGGTCTCTTGGAAAGCTTGCTCTGGGGCATGCCAGCTATCATGTAAAAGCACAATCACCCTGAGATCTACACCCTTTAAAAATCTCCCATCATTCTCCTATTCCCTTGTCCATGAGAGTGCACACTGGCACCATTTCATTGGTAGCATCTCCTTTGGATTCACTTCCCTGCAGATGAGTTTGCACCCCAGCTCCTGTATGGCAGTGGCTGTGTAGAAATCAACAAACCTATCAGAAAAGAAGATGAGTGGATATAATTATTAGAAAATTGCCACATGGAAGGGCCTCATTGTTGCCCGATTAGGGTCCATGCCCTGGAATAGTTGAGCCAATGAAACGTGCTCCAACTGAGAAAGAGAAAGTTTATTAGGAGGTGACACAATGGGAAGCCCAACAGCAACACTGGCTATCTTCATGGATTTCCGAAAGGCAATTTCTTATATATCATTTTGGCAAGGATTACCCAGTGTCTTCAGACACATAGCCCACAGATGGTTGGATGAGTATACATCACAAGACAATCATAAGAAACTCTTTATTAGGCTAAAGATATGCATGCCAGACATCTGGATTCTAATCTTTATATCTGTAACAGGCAAAAAAAAATTACATAAAAATCTCTTGGCTAGTGGAACTGGCCTGCCAAGTTTATTCTGACTGAGATAAGGAGCAAGAAAGAAAGTTGCAGACCAAAAGCACCAGGCAGCCTTCCTAGCTGCTGTCTTGCAGGCTGAAGGCCATCCCCAAAGAGAACAAAGAAAAGGAGGGAAACCAAGGCCTAAAGAGCCAAGAAGGCCCCATACCCCTTTGAACAGAGACCAGTGCAGCTGGTGTGATTAAAAAAAGGGCACTGAAAGTGAGAGTGTACAAAATACCCAGCAAAAAGCTTATAGGTTATTTAGAGTATCACTATGGCATTAGTTATATCAAGCTCTCAATGGCCCATTTTGAAAAGGAGAAAACATGCTGCAAGGCATTAGGGTCACAACGTGAAGAAAGATACCCAGCCAGCACCTGCTGTTCCAGTCATCCCAGCCCAAGCATTAGACATGTAAGTGAAGACACCATCTTGATGTCCTGCCCAGTCGAGCCTCCAGATGGCTCTAGCCCCAGCCACCATCTGACTGCAACTGCAAGAGAGACCTCAAGCAAACTCCACACAGCTAAGCCCCATCAACCCACAGAACGAAGAAAGAGAGTACATTGTTTACACCACTAAACTTTGCTGGTGTTTGCTACACAGCAATAGATATCTGGAATAACACAGATGTAAAATAGCAGTAAGTAACATATTTAGATATTTCTTTATAAATGTCAATAAACAACACACCCCTAATCTAAAACAATGATTCCCAATTCTCACTGTGGGGCATCTCCAAAACTGTCCCCCAAAATTTCAAGAATATTTTGAACTTTTAAAATAATCTTAAAACTGATTTTAATTGTTTCATTTGAAAAAAGGTCCTTATGAGGGGGATTAAATGAAGTCAAAGCCATATCTAATTATACATGTAAATTAATCTTTCTTTAAAAAGGTGGAGTCACCAATTATTATTAACTGAATTGTGTCCCCATAAAATATGTGTTCAAGTTCTAACCCTGGTAACTGTAAATATGACCTTAGTTAGAAATAGAGGTTTTCTTTTGTTATGTTAAAGAGGTCATACCAGAGTAGGGTGGGTTCTAAACCTAATCACTCTAAACAGTGTCTTATAAAAGGAGGAGAATAGACAGATACATACACACAGGGAGAAGACAGACTCCAAAGAACTCCCAAGGCTACTGACAAAGCAGAACTGTCCCCTAGAGTCAATGCCCTGATTTTGGACACCTAGTCTCCAAAATTGTGAGCCAAAACTGTGAGCCAATAAATTCCTGTGCTTTAAAGCTACTCACTTGTGGCATTTGTTGTTGTTGTTGTTATGGCAGAACTAGCAAACTAAGACCCACATCTAAGGGTTATTCCAGCACAAAAATGACCCAGAAACAGGAGACCCTCTGCTGTGACTACCAGATCCTCAAGCCCTCAAGTGTGGTCCTCAAGTCCTCATGCTACAGGCCACCTGTCACCTGGGAGGTGACTAGGAATCTGCATTTTAATAACATCCCCAGGTGATTTACATGCACATTAAAGTTTAAGAAGTGCTGGTACAGAGCCAAACTAAAACCAAACCCACTGCCATCAAGTCGATTCCAACTCATAGCGACCCTAGAGGACAGAGTAGAACTACCCCATAGGGTTTCCAAAGCTTAAATCTTTACGGAAGCAGACTGCCACACAGGGACAGATTACCCAAGAAGCAAGGTACACACAGGCTTACTTGTGCTTACTTACTAATCTGTAGTGCATAGTTTCACCTATGCGAAATTGTGCACTACAGATTAGTAAGCACAGGTAAACCCGTGCGTAACTTGCTTACTGGTTAGTCCGCCTGTGTGGCAACAACTTTCTCCTGCTGACATAGACCAGGGGCTCCCAAACTTGTATGCATATGAGAATCCTGTGAGGATCTCTTAAATATTCCAAAATCCAGGCCAGACTCCAGACCAATTAAATGACAATCTCCAGGGGGTTGGGATACAGGCTAGACAGTTTTTGAGGCTCCTAGGTGATCCCAAGGTGCAGACAAGTTTGGGAAACCTCTGGTCACTCTAGCTCAAGCACTGGTTCTCAAACTTGGATGCACAGTGGCATCACCCGGGGAGCTTCGCAGACCACTAATGTCTGATTCCACGCCCAGGGAGACTCATGTAATTGGTCTGGGGCGTGGCCTGAGCATCGGGATTTTATAAAAGCTCCCAGGTGATTCTCATGGGCAGCTAAGTTTGAGAACAATTGACCCACTGCCTGGCCCAGAAGCTTTAAAAAATGGTAGCTGAGCCTGCATCACTCTTTCTGGAAGAAGGTTTTAAAATCAGTGAGCGTTAAATAAAATGAACAGTTGGCCTCACAGCTTTCAGGCAACTCCCCAAGTATAATGATAGCATCAGGCTCTCTAGAGTCCAGGTCTGCCAAATCTTGTACATCCCCATGGGCAATCCTGGCACCTTCCCCCAGCACATTTCTCTTCTCTTCTGTTTGGCTCCCTTTCAAGTGATCAACCATGTGCATCTGCTCAGCATTAGGAGCAAGTATCTTCACCTTCCAAAATAGAAACAAAAACATATGATGTCATTGACTCCATGAAAACAACCAAGCAAATCAATCTGAGAGGCTAAAACAGAAAGGAAAGTCAGAAAACCTCTAAGCAACTCTGTATGCCCTCCAGGCCAACGCTCGCTACAAATATTACAACCAAACTACACAAACTGCAGGGGCCTTCTAGAGGAAAATGAAAAACAAGAGCTGTAAGTCAGGTTCCAAAAAGAAAGATCAGAAAGAGGATTTCAAATGTCGATATATGCTTTTTAAAGAGATGGCAGAGGGGACCTGATTTCGCAGACAGGAACACATAGGGCTCAAAATCATGGGAGAACTGATTAAATCAACCCTTGAAACCCATCTAAAGCAGTGATTCCTAACCCTAGCCATGTATTAGAATCACTGGGGAGTCTGGGCAGTAAAACAAACAACAATAACAGAAACCCAACCAGTTGCATCAAGTCGATTCTGCGTGGTACTCGACTCCCAACCGAACCCACACAGAGGCGCTTCAGAAGAAAGGCCTGGCAATCTTCTTGCAAAGGGTCACAACCTTGAAAACCCTATGGAGCAGTTCTGCTCTCACAAATGGGGTCACCATGAGTTTGGGGACTAAACAGACTAGTTAAAGGGGGATTTCTGGGAGTGAGGAGCCAGGTCTGTGCACTGGTATTTTTTAAAACTTCCCTAGGTGACTCTGCCATGTGTCAGGGTTGATAACCACAGATCTAAAGCAAATGGGAGATAACACAACCTCAGGGCTCTGAGACAAGTAAAAATCCCAGGGCTTTTCATGCCAAAAGCCCCAAGCAGAATGCAAGGAGCCCCACAGCAGATAGGAGATAGAACTCAATACTATAAAATAGAAAATATTAAGAAGAGAATGTTTAGAATATTACTTTAAACTTTAATCAAATACGAAGTTTTAGTAATCAGAGGCTGCAGATATTCTGTCCTTTGTGGTGGGAAGGAAGAGACAGCATGCTAGATAGCCATAAACTAGATTTTACTAACCAATAAAGATTATTTAAAAGTTATCTTTAAAGGAAAGGGCAAAAATGTACTTTATCTTTAGCTGGACTGTAAAGTAACTCCTATGCAACTTATTTCAAAAGAGATATTGTTATGAATATTATGCAGTTTCTGTAATGCTCTCAAACGACATATGTACAAGACAATTCAGGTATGTTTTTGTAATATGTATAAGGCATTGTGGAGCCCTGGTGGTGCAGTGGTTAAAGCTACAGCTGTTAACCAAAAGGTCAGCATTCGAATCCACCAGCTGCTCCTTGGAAACCCTATGGGGCAGTTCTACTCTGTTCTATGGGGTTGCTATAAGTCAGAATCAACTCGACAGCAATGGGTTTGGTTTTTGGTTTTATAAGGCATTGTTATGTTATATAAACGCTCTTAAGCCACAGGTGCACAAGTCACTTATGTGACTTAAAAGTAGAAAATTTCTGCACTTGAAAATAGGAAAAACAGAAGCCTGTGAAGAACGCAGTAAACAACCTTTAAGGTGACTTTGCTCCTGCATGCTGTGATAAATGAAAGTACAACATATAGTTAATGTTTATAAACTAGCCTTGAAACATAAGTAAATTGTAAACAACCTCCCTAATCTCTAACTTTGAAGAAAAGATGCAACATTTGGCTAATCTGTAACACTGAGGAGAAAATGTAACATACTAGTCTTTGACATCACACTGGACCTAATCATGTGAGGCCAAGGAGAGAAAATAATATAAATCCAACGACTTCGATTCATTCTGGGAGAGAAGGCAGAAGCAAAGGGATCTTTCTGTAGTCTTTTACTCTCTCTGAAGATGACAGCCTGCTGAGAATCTGTCCACTGCTGCCAACCTCAGATCCTAGTCATGAGGGACTTCCACCAAGTTCAAGTCATGGTCCAGTCTTCTGCTGAGACCACTCTTTAAAAGTAAATACCTAAGTCTAAAGATTTGGACTCTAACCATTAAACGAACATTGTAATTGTTAATTCTGATTCTCTGGTTCTAAATCAATGTTGTGAGCTCTTACCTGCATGCCTTGCCATGAACACCTTACAATAAACAAGTATATGCCTAACAAACCTAAGTATTTCTCAATTTATTTTAAAATAAAACCCCATAGGACAGATGTCAACACTGATATACAATAAATTTTTTAAGTGCTCAGTTCTATAGCTACAAGTCAAAGTGATGTTTTTGCCAGAGAAAACTGAATGGGAGATGCCATCGCACCCTTTGATCTGCATCACAGCTGGAGGACAAATAATTTCTTAGGAAGAGGAAAGCAGAGATATTGAGGTTTAGACACAGTGTGGGCTGTACTCAGGGCAGTAAAATGAGGCAGAGTCTTGCCTAGGATGCAACTGCTCCTGATATTTCTTATCTCGCAAATGTAGCAAGTCTTAGAAAGTTCAAATCTCCATATACGTATCCTGGTTTTCTTACATGATCACAGGAAATAAATAGCAAAGAACGCAAGCATATAGTTCAGCTAGGATGCTCTCCTGAGTTTCGTCTGTACAACTGGATACACTGACTAGCTATTTGAAGGAAATTTATTATATTATTAAAGGATAAAATATTTAATCTCCTTTGTTTATATCTCTACTCCCCCCTACATCTCTACTCCCACTATTGAATCTTTAAATTATTAGCCCCATCTTCCTTCAACAAAAATTCACTAAGCCTTTATGTGCCAGGTGCTGAGTAAAGCACTGCATCTGCTTTCAAGAGGAAACCCACCTTCCTTAGCCTGGGGTTTGGCCATAAGTCATAGATGGGAGATGCAAACCTGTGGAGCTGATTCCAGCCCTTGACCCAGTAGGATATTTACATGGCCTAAGTCTACCAGTGATACTTAAATTTAGAAAGAGAAACTAAACATGGTGTCAACATCAGACAGGGGAAAGAGCAGCTGCTTGTGAAAACACAGATGTACCTAACCACATTACTGAGGGCGAAGATGAGGATGATAATAATACTGATTAGAGAAACAGGATAACCTAGTGGTTAGGAGCAGTTCTGGGTTCTGACTGCTGGGGATCAAACCTAGCTCCGCCATCACTAGCTTGTGTGACCTTAGGAAAGTTACTTAGTATCTCTGTGCCTAAATGTCCTCAACCTAAAAGCAGTCGTAGTAATAGCACCTTTCTCATAGGACCTGAGAAGATTAAATATACTACATAGTGAAAAAAAAAAACAGTTGCCATTGAGTCAATTGGTGACCCAGTGTGTGCAGAAGTTTTAAAAGCTGTGACCTTTTGGATGCAGCTTGCCAGGCCTTTCTTTGAGGCATCTCTGGGTGAGTTTGAACTGCCAAACTTTCAGTTAGTAGTTGATATGGTTTGAATAAACCCCACCCACTGCCATCAAGTCGATTCTGACTCATAGTGACCCCATAGGGTTTTCAAGGCTGTAAACCTCTATGGAAGCAGGCTGCCACATCTTTCTCCAGCAGAGTCGCTGGTGGTTTCGAACCACTGACCTTTCAGCTACCGGTAAATCACTTTAACCACTGTGCCACCAGGGCTCCTTACGGATTAAATTATGTCCCCCCAAAATATGTGCTGTAAATCCTAACCTCTATGTCTGTGGTTATTATCCCATTGGGAACAGGTTGTCTCAGTTGTGTTAATGAGGCAGGATTTCTGTAGGGTGTGTCTTGAGTCAATTCGTTTTGAAATATAAAAAAGATTAAACGAGACTGCAGAGGAGTGATTGGGTAAGATAGATGCCAAGACTCATGGAGATCTCCAAGGAACCAAGAAGCAGAAGCTGAAGAGACAAGGACCTTTCTACAGAGCCAACAGAGAGAGAAAGCCTTCCCCCAGAGCCGGCACTCTGAATTCGAACTTCTAGCCTCTTAAACTGTGAGACAATAAATTTCTGTTTGTTAAAGCCATACATTTATGGCATTTCTGTTATAGCAACACTAGATAACTAGAACAGAGTGGGGTACTGCTCTAACAGATACCTAAAATGTGGAAGCAGTTTTGGAATTGGGTAATGGGTAGAGGCTGGAAGAGTTTTAAGGTGCCTAACAGTAAAAACCTAGATTGCCTTGAAAAGACTGTTTGTAGAATTATGGACATCCAAGACAATTCTGGTGAGGGCTCAGAAGGAAGTGAGGAAAGCTATAGAGAAAGTCTCTATAGTCTTAGAGAACACATATGGCACCAGCAACAGAATGTTGCTAGAATATGAACTTTAAACACGCTTCTGATGAAGCTTTAAAAGACAACGATGAACAAGTGATTGGACAATAAAGGATGAAGCTTTTTATGCAGTGGCAAAGAATTTGTCTGAATTATGTTCAAATGTTTGGTGGAAGGTAAAACTTGTAAGTGATAAACTTGGATATCTGGCTGATGAGATTTCTAAGCAAAATCTTAAAGGTTTCTCCTTCTCACTTATAATAAAATGCAAGAGGAAAGATATGGACTTAAAACTCAACTGTGCAAAATGAAAATAGCACTTAAAGATTTGAAAAATTCTGTTGTACAAATTAAGAACATGTGTCCTAGAATTTTCACCAAGGTCATCACAGCTACACAATGTTTTGTTGAAGAGATGAAGCCTATGACCGACAGATCTTTCTAACCAACTACCACAGCAGAAAACCCATCAGCTTAGACAGAAGGGGTCAGAGACAGTACAAAAGGAAAGAAAGCTGTCTGCCTCTTGGAATTCTACAGGCAAGAAACAGGACAAAGGAGCTACATCTGTTGTCCTTTAACAAAAGACCATCAAGGAGCTCCAAGATCAGCAGAACTATTGGAAGGAGCACGGGAGGCAGGGCTTTCTTGGTTTCAAAGGGTGGGCCATGGTCTCCTGTGGGGCCACAGCCTCCTAGGTTTCAAAGAGTCAGATCTTCACCAACTCGGTTCTGGAGTGTGGGGCTGCTGTTAAGGTGTGCCAGGGGGATGGGGCTTCCATGCCTATGGGGCAGAAGACGGGCTGAGGGGGTGGGGTCGCCACTCAGATGTACTATGGGAATGGGGCTGCGTAAAGCTGAGAGACCAGAGCTGCCATCCCAGTGGGCCTGAAAGGCAAAGCTGAAGCCCACCACCAAGGGGGTTCCATTCAGAATCCAGAGGATTTGGCCAACACCCAGAGTCTGGAGGGCAGGGCCCTTGCCCAGATGGTCTCAGAGAACAGAGGATTATTTCCAAGCCTTGAGAGCTAATGTAATTTGTTCTGCTGAGTTTTGGACTTGCTTGGTGCCTGTTATCCCTTCTTTCCCTCCAATTTCTCATATTTGTAATGGAAATGTCTACCTTGTGCCTGTTCCAAGGTATTCTGGAAATAGGTAACTTGTATTCTAGGTTTCACAGGTTCACAGATGAAAAGGAATTTTGTCCCAGGATGGAATACACCTAAATTCGCACCCATATTTGATTTAGGTGATTCAGAAGATAAGATTTTGGATTTGGAGTTGATTTCAGACTTTTGGGATGATGTGATGGGGTGAATGTGTTTTGCATGTGGCAAGGACATGAATTTTTGGAGGCCAAAGGGTAGAAAGTCATGGGTTGAGTTATGTCCTCCCAAAATATGTGTTGTAAATCCTAACCTGTATACCTATGGTGATAACCCTGGTGGTGTAGTGGTTAAGAGGATTAAGAGGTATGGCTGCTAACCGAAAGGTAGGCAGTTCGAATCCACCAGCTGCTCCTTGGAAATCCTATGGGGCAGTTCTACTCTGTCCTACCGGGTTGCTATGAGTCGGAATTGACTCGACAGCAATGGTTTTTTTATTTTTTTTAATGGCTGTGGTTATAATCCCATTTGGAAATGAGTTGTCTTTTTTGTGTTAATGAGGCAGGATTAGTGTAGGGTATATCTTGAGTCAATCTCTTTTGAAATATAAAGGAGAAATAAACTTGCAAGCAGAGGAGAGATGGGGTAACAAACATGCCAAGACTCACGGAGATCTCCAAGAAACCAAGAAGCAGATGTTGAAGAGACAAGGACTTTTCTTCCAGAAAGCCAACAGAAAAAGAAAACCTTCCCCTAGAGCAACTGCTACCTTTTCCTAGATATACATGAAGAAGAGAAGTTTCCATTCTGAAACTTGTTTTCTTGAGAAAAAAAAAAAAAAAACAGTTCATAATAGAAGGAAAAAAAATATAATAAATAAGTACAAGATTGTGAAGAATTCTTAAAAGATTCAATGTAACAAGTAAGAGATTGTAAATCCAAAGCTACTTGATTTAGGATTAGAGTGGAGAGTTAACTATAGCTTCTTAGTGTTTCTTTAAAAGTATAACATACTAAGTGCAGAAAAAACAAAAAAGCCAAACCCACCGCTGTCAAGTTGATTCTGACTCATAGTGACCCCACAGGGTTTCCAAGGCCATTAAGTTTCCAAGGCCATTAAACTCTATGGAAGCAGATTGCCACATCTTTCTCAGCCACTGGCAGTTTCAAACCGATGACGTTTCAGTTAGCAGTCAGTCGCTTTAACCACTGCACCACCAGGGCATGCTCCTCTCTAATCCCCTCCATAAATAAGCATTATGATTTTTAAATTTTATTAAATTCATACTTAAATTATGCTTTTTAAGTTGTCTTTCAACTAAAATAAATTACGCTGTAGGTAAGTGAAACTGTTAACAAAAATTTGAAAATAAGACCTATATATAGTTAATTTATTTGTTTAAACCAGGTAAGCACCCATAGAATAGGTAAGTGTACTCAAGTCTCATAAATTTTTTAAAAGTTGTTAATATTTTTGGTTAACTTCAAGATTTTTGTTAACCTCTTGCTTTAAAATTAGTGCACAAAATTAGTGTGTCTAGGGCAAGGGCTCTTACCCTTTCTTTGTGTTTCATGGACCACTTTGGCAGCCTGATGTAGCCCCTTCTTCTAAAACACATTATGAATAATATTTTTTTAATGCCAAAAATAATAAACATAGAATAACAAATGAGAAAATAAAAAATTAGTTTGTACTCTAAAAATCTGTCCTGCCACTCACTTATCAGGCTGGAATGAAAGGCAGATAAAGCCAGATGACGAATACACAGAAAACAGTATTTCTCCCGAGAATGCAGGAGAGCTGTTAAGTGTCTGTCATGGATTGAATTATGTCCCCCCCAAAACGTGTGTATCAGTTTGCCTGGGCCATGATTGTGTGGTTGTCCTCCATTTTGTGATTGTAATTTTATGTTAAAGAGGATTGGGGTGGGACTGTATAACACCTTTACTAAGGTCACATCCCTGATCCAATGTAAAGGGAGCTTCCCTAGGATGTGGCCTGCACCACCTTTTATCTTACAACAGATAAAAGGAAAGAGAAGCTAGCAGAGAATCGGGCACCTCAACTACCAAGAAAGCACCACTGGAAGCAGAGCACGTCCTTTGGGCCCAGCGTCCCTCTGCCTGAGAAGCTCCTTGATCAGGGGAAGATTGATGACAAGCACCTTCCTCCAGAGCTGACAGAGAGAGAAAGCCTTCCCCTGGAGCTGATACCTTGAATTTGGACTTGTAGCCTACTAGACTGTGAGAGAATAAATTTCTCTTTGTTAAAAGCCATCCACTTGCGGTCCGAGGTCCCCGTCTCTCTGCTCGCTTCTCTCTTTTATATCTCAAAAGAGACTGGCACAAGACACTACCTAATCTTGTAGATCTCATCAATAGAACTGCTGCTAATCCGTCTTATTACATCATAGTGATAGAATTTACAACACATAGGGAAATCACATCAGATTACAAAATGGTAGACAATCATACAATACTGGGAATCATGACCTAGCCAGGTTGACAGATATTTTGGGGGGACACAAATTCAATCCATGACATGGATCAATAAGCAACATCATGATAAACAGAGAAAATGTTGACGTTGTCAAGGATTTCATTTTACTTGGATCCTCAATCAATGCTCATGGAAGCGGCAGTCAAGAAATCGAATGATGTATATTGCACTGGGCAAATCTGGTGCGAAAGACCTCTTTAAAGTGTTAAAAAGCAAAGATGTCACTTTGAGGACTAAAATGCACCTGACCCGAGCCATGGTATTTTCAATCACCTCTTAGCATGTAAAAGCTGGAAAATGAATAAGGAAGATCAAAGGAGAATCGATGCCTTTGAATTATGGTGTTGGTGAAGTATATTGAATATACCATGGGCTGCCAGAACAAAAAACAAATCTGTCTTGGGAGAAGTACAGCCAGAATGCTCCTTAGAAGTGAGGATGGTGAGACTTCATCTCACATACTTTGCACATGTTATCAGGAGGGACCAGTCCTGGAGAAGGACATCATCTTGGTAAATGGTCAATGAAAAAGAAGGAGAACTTCAACAAGATGGACTGACACAGTGGCTGCAACAATGAGCTCAAACATAGCAAGGATTGTTAAGATGGCACAGGACCCGGCAGTGTTTTGTTCTGTTGTACATTGGGTTGTTACAAGTCGGAACCAACTGGATGAAACCTAACAACATAGTTTATTGGTCCTAGTGATCTACGGGCTCTCAAGGTTTAAAAACCACGTAGTAGAGAGAAGTAACCAGGATGATGAGGGATCAGACAATAGTCTACAGGTATCTTTAGCCTGGGGTGCTGGGGTCATGGCAAAGAGGAAAGAGGTTTAATCCATGTCACCAGAGGCCAAAACCTGACCAGAGTAAATGGGAAACTGAGTTAGGGCCAATGTGAGGAGACACTTTTTAGCCATTAGAGTTGCCTGCACACGGAGTAAAGAAACTGCAGACTCAGAATGGAAGGTCTCCACCACAGATCAAGGTTAACCTGAAGCTAGTTTGTGTAGGACTGGGAAGTCCTGAGCTGGATGGGAAGTTCGACTGCAGACCTCTAAGTTCTACTATTTGCAAAAGCTATAATGTTACTTTGGAGAGTTGTTCTTTTTAATTCGCATTCAAGCCATGCTCCCATGCAGGCCCCAAAGAATCCTGCAAAGGCCCTTTAAAGCAGTTGCTGCATTTCAGCTTTACAGCTAGGATGTCTTCACCTCTCATTTTGGGTGGGTCTTTAGAGAACCAATTTAGCTTTAAGGATTCTGAGTTGGGAGGTGGAATATGGAGAACTAGGATTCACCTATTAGCTTAGTTTGAAGAGACTTGGAGTCACCTAGAAACTTAGTTAAGAAGCCCTGGTGGCACAATGGTTAAATGCTTGGCTGCTAACCAAAAGGTCAGCTGTTTGAACCTACCAGCTGTTCTGCTGGAGAAAAGACCTGGCAATCTGCTCCTGTGAAGATTACAGCCTAGGAAACTCTATGGGACAGTTTTACTCTGTCACGTGGGGTCCCTATGAATTGGATCAACCGAAGGCACACAACACCCAGGAAACTCTATGGGGCAGTTAATTCTACTCTGTCACATCGTGTGGCTCTAAGTAGGAACCTACCACACAGCACACAACACATGTTGTGGGCGAAGTGAAGAAGTTGGAAAGCCTTGTTTTAAGGACCCTGCAGGCTGTTCTCTTTTGCTACCTGACAAGGCCTTTCATGTTCTATTTACAGGGGTAAGTCAGCATTTGTTTATAACGTCCTGCCAGGGCACGAAGGTCTCACGGAAAGCTGGGCAGTTGATCCCACTGTTCTTTTCAGATGTTTGAAGGGTCAAAAAAGAGAGGCAAACATATAATTTTCTTCCCCTTGAAGTGATAGATTCACACCAGAAAGAACATCTGGGAGAAAGGTGGATTAAACAGCATCTAGAATAGCTGCATGGACCACATATTATTAGCGTTGGCCATTGTCATCATCACCAAGTTAGGTCGTGTGAAGACAAAGCCATTTCTCCATTACTGTTCTAGCTCTCCTCACCACACCCATCACCTCCAAATAAAAATTCTCATTCACTCAAATATTTGTGGGCACTTACTCTGGGCCCTGGAGGATTAAGAGCTTGATGTTATCCAAAGGAAGGGCCCAGGGCCGTTTGGTTGTGTTTGGGTTGTTGTTGCTGGGGGAAGTCTGAAGAAGCTCTACAGAAGAGGATCTGTGAATTGTATGAAGAGGAGGCCCAAAGCTCTCTGAGGAGCCACATCGAAGCGCCCTCCGTATCATTTACCTCCTTGAAAAAGGGTGGAAGCCGCCACTGAGCATGGAGCGCTGGAGAAGAGGAAACACAGGCAGCGTTAAGACGCCGACGCTTCGCTCCGTCTCGCGCTCAGGGGAGGTGTCACGTGCTCCAGGGGCGGGATCTGGCGACTGAGTCGCCGGCTGGGGCGGGACCCGCAACCGACCGCGGCTCGGAGCCTGTGTTCGTGCCCAGCGCCCGAGGAACAGCTCCGCGCATGCTCGGCTCAAGGGCTCGTCCGCCGTCGCGGGGGTTGGGAGGTTCGGAAGCTCGGGAAGCCGCCGCATGGCGCAGGCGGGGAGCGCCGGCCTGGGGGCCGGAGAGCAGCGGGGCGCGGCCCTGGGGCGCGCGCCTTGGCGTTGGGCCCTAGGGCTGCTCTGGCTGACTGCGGCCCCCGGCTGGTCCCAGGCCTCGGGAGACCGCACCCGACGCCAGTGGCCAGTGCCTTACAAGTGAGTGTGGGCGTGGCGGGGGCGGGCGCGCGGGCTCGCGCGGAATTCTCTGCGCCCGCTCGGCCGGGGTGGGTGTGAGCTCCGCGTCGGCGCGCGGGCGTTGGGGGTCCTGTGTCACGTGGCCGCACGGGGGCGCCGCGCGCGCTGTCCGTGGGACTCTACGGCTACGAAGAGCCCCTCCACAGTTTAGAGCAAAGTTGAGAACCCGAGCGTGTGTGCAGGTTGTTGCGGGCCGCCCTGGGGCATTTTTACGGTTTGACTGGTTTCGAGACGGTCTAGAATCGTGGAAGAAAACTGGAGTAATGTTGGTTTATCGGATGCCTTTTAGATAAAATAATTGACGCCCCATTAAATAGTTTGAGAAGATGTTTTAAATACCGGATTTGTTACTTATTTTATGCACTATCGTTAGTTATCATTAGTACTTAACCGTTGGCACAATTTGTAAGGCGACTAACCTGTCCAGGTTTATCTAGGACTTCCCCGGTTTTAGCACTGATAAAGTCCTGTGTCCTGGGAACCCTCATGCCCCCTCACTTCCGGGCAAACCGGGTCATCTCGCTTCTCCACCTTCTTCAGCGTAGAGACAGGCCTATCATAAGTCAGGGACAGACCCCAAGAGTATTTACACGGCCTAAGACTGTCAGGTAGTTAAACAGAAAGAAAACATGGTGGCAACATCAGGCAGGAGCACGATCAGCTGTTTTTGAAAACATTAGGTTACGCTCAGGTCATTGAGGATGAGGTGGATGACATAGTAGTGAATTGGAGAGGCAGGATAATCTACTGGTTAGGAGCAGACTTCTGGGTTCCGACTGCTGGGTGGGAACGAAATCTGGCTCCACCACCACAAGCTGTGATCTTGGCGAAGTTACCCATTATCTCTATGCTTACACATTCTTAGAAAGTAGGAAGAGTAGCAACTTCTTTATAGCGTTGTTAGTATTAATGATACTAATATTAATACTCAGTGATATTAATACTTAATGTCCACTGAATTACTTGGCACCGCTTCTAGGTATTGCTTGATAACTATGAGGAAAGAGACGTTTTGGATTGAAGTTAGTATTTTTTAATATTAATAAATTGTCCATAAAAGGTAAAAATGAAATATTCAATAAAACAAGAGGTAAATCCAGAACTATTTAAGATTAGGGCAGGGTGCTGGCTATATGGCCTCTTTATTAAAAAAAAAAAAAGGAAAAACCCATTGCCATGGAGTCCATTCCAACTCGTAGTGACCCTGTAGGACAGAGTAGAACCGCCCCATAGAATTTCCAAGGAGTGGCTAGTGGATTTGAACTAGTGGCTGCTAACCAATGTGCCACCAGGACTCCACATGGCCTGTTAGTGTTTCTTTAAAAGTTTCAAATGTTAAATACATGCCCCGTCTAATTTCCTCAGTTGACTATAATGTATTTTAAATATTAAGTTCACACTTAAATTATGCTTTTAAAATTACCTTTGGCCTAACATAAATTATGCTGTAAGTGAAACTGTCATTAAAAAATTGAAAAAGACCCTCTGTATAGTTAATGTATGTGTTTAAACCAGGTAAACCAAACCTACTGCCGTTAAGTTGATTCCAACTCATGGCCACCGCATGTGTTACAGAGTAGAACTACCCCGTAGTGTTTTCTTGACTGTAATCTTCAGAGAAGCAAGCCTTTCTTTTGTGGCACCACTGGGTGGGTTCAAACTGCTAACCTTTAGGTTAGTGGTTGAGTGCAGATCATTTGTGCCACCTATCACCTGTAAAACAGTTAAGTGTACTCACGTCTCTTAAAACTTCGGGGGCGAGTGTTAATGTTTTAGGTTAACGTCAAGATTTCATTAATCTCTTAAATTAAAACAAATTTTTGTTGCTGTGTTAAAAATGCAAAACAGTAAGTCTGGCTAGAACCTTAAGGATCTAGGGTTCTTACAGGAGAGCTAGAGATAGCTTATTGTCTTTCCTTTCCTAGTGGCAAATATGGAAGGTTCTACAGAGCTGAATTCAATCATAACACGCCCCCCACCCCTTCCCCGCTCCCCAGTCCGATTGCTATGGCCTTCTCAGGCTACCTTCTTTTCTTGCCGGTATTATTGGGCTCTGAACAAGTGACTATTTTTCAAATGATATTTAATTTTCCTAACTGGGCTCTCAGCCTTAATTTAACCTCTCTTCCCACCCTCTTCTACTTCATAAAGTAAGATTTATTTTTATAGCAAATTCAGTCACATCAGATCTTCTGCTAACATCCTTTAAGCTCGCTCCCCTGTTGTATGACTCCAGAGGGCGCCCTTCGCACTATCTATGGCAAAATGACTAGGTCCCTACTTGCCTTTTCTTTCACCACCCCTGCCTTGAAGCCAGAATTCTGGTCTTTTGTGCCCACTTGAGACTCTCTGCGATGCTTGTGACCAATTCATCCTGCTTGTAATACTTGGTGTTTTCTCTCCTTTTCTGTCCTAACCTCCTTCCTAAGTACTTTAAAAACCTAGTCCAGGTCTTCATCTCCTTCCTTACCCACCGTCTCCCACCAGGCTAAAATGATTGCTCCTTCCTTTGTGCTCACAAAGGACTTTGTACATTCCGTTTAGTTCAGCACTTACCACCCATTCCGTTGCTGTCGAGTCTATTCTGACTCATAGCGACCCTATAGCACAGGGTAGAACTGTCCCATAGGGTTTCCAAGGATGTAATCTTTATAGGAGAAGACTGCCACATCTGTCTCCCCCAGAGTGGCTGGTGAGTTCCGACTGCCAACCTTTTGGTTAGCAGCTGAGTGCTTAACCACTGCGCCACTAGGGCTCCTTAGCATTTACCATACTGCACCATACTTAGCACTTAAAATACTGTACCCTAATTATTTGTTTAATCTCTTCCCTACCCTCATCCCAAACTCTGTGAAGAGAATTTAATTTTTGTTCCCGTCTTCCTAGTAAAGTGTGTTACACATAGTAGATCCTCAATAAATATTGATTAAACAGTGTTGTTTAATTCTTTAGAAAATATAAAATATATTCTATTTAATCATCATTATATTTCAGTACATTCTTTTTAATGTACAAATTGTTTGGAAAATTCAATCTTGTTTTTTTCCTTATTCTTTTTTTATTATTATTGTGCTTTAAGTTTACAATTTAATTTGGTCTCTCATACAAAAATTTATATATACACTGTTCTGTGATCCTGGTTGCCTTCCCTATACTGTGACAGCACACTCTTTCTTTCCACCCCGGATTTCCCATATCCATTCATCCAGCTCCTGACGCTCTCTGCCTTCCCATCTCACCTCTGGACAGGAGCTGCCCATTTAGTCTCTGTATCTGCTTGAGCTAAGAAGCATCCTCTTCACAAGTATCATTTTATGTCCCGTAGTCCAGTCTAATCATTGTCTGAAGATTTGGCCTCGGGAATGGTTTTAGTTTTTGGCTAATGGAGAATCCGGGAGCCATGTCTTCCGGGGTCCCTCCAGTCTCAGTCAAATCATTAAGTCTGGTCTTTTTACTAGAATTTGAGTTCTGCACCCCACTTTTCTCCTGCTTTGTCAGGGACTGTCTGTTAAGTTCTCTGTCAGAGCAGTCATTGTGGTAGCTGGGCACCCACTAGTTCTTGTGGTCTCAGGCTCAGGAAGTCTCTGGTTTGTGTGGCTCTTTCTTTCTCTTGGGCTCATACTTTCCTTGTGTCCATGGTGTTCTTCGTTCTCCTTTACTCCAGGTGAATTGGGACCAATTGATGCATCTTAGATGGCTGCTCACTAGCTCAGGAAAATTAAATCTCGTTTGAAAAATAGTCACTTATCAGTAAACATTTGTATGTCTACTATGATAGGATCCGGATCTAGGAACATTTTAGGACATGGTCCTGCCTTCAAAATTCTTGCAACGAGAGCAGGGAACAGGGAAGTAGGCATTTATCGAAGTGTTTTTTGTTTGTCATCTCCTATTAAAGACTTGAAGGTCCCTGGGTGGTACAAACAGTTTGCATTCAGCTACTGAACCAAAGGTCAGCAGTTCCAACCCACCCATCAACGCCACAGAAGAAAGGCCTGGTGATCTTCTGTAAAGATTATAGCCAAGAAAACCCTATGGAGCAGTTCTACTCTGTAATATATGAGGTCGCCATGAGTTAGAATCAACTCAGTGGCAGTGGGTTTGGTTTGATTATTAAAGACATAGTTAGAGTCTGTTCACAGGATAAGAAATTAAATGTATATTTGTATTTGCACAATAAGGTATATACTTTGAATGTTTTCCTTAAAAACGTTGTTGTTGTTAGGTGCCATTGGGTCATTCTGACTCATAGCAACCCTATGCACAACCGAACGAAACACAGCCTGGTCCTGCATCATCCTCACAATCATTGCTGTGTTTGAGCCCATTGTTGCAGCCACTGTGTCAATCCAAAAAAAAAAAAAAACAAGGTTTACTGACAGTGAAGTTAAAATCTAAAATGTGTGAGAAGAACCAAATTCCTGTCAGAATCTAAGTTGATAGTCTCTTTTTCTTTATTAGGCGCTTTTCCTTCCGTCCAGAACCAGATCCTTATTGTCAAGCTAAATATACTTTCTGTCCAACTGGCTCTTCTATCCCAGCTATGAAGGGTGATGATGTCATTGAAGTCTTTCGATTACAAGCCCCAGTGTGGGAATTTAAATATGGAGACCTCCTGGGTCACATGGTAAGGCTGCATCTTGATCTTGTGGCTTTGGTTAATTATATGATTTGGTTAATGAAACTGATATGAGGGAATAAACACTGTTAAAATGGCTGATTTTAGATCATGTTTATTGGCGTTCCTCCTGGCATATTTAAAATGAGTAGTCAAAAGTAATTATCATCAAATTTTATAATATGGGAACAAGTGCAGTGGCTTTAATAATTTTTAATATTCTGAAAAGGAACCTGTATTGTGCAAGCTATTTTCAGTCAGCTGCTAACCTAAAGGTTGGCAGTTCAGACCCACCCAGCAGCTCCACAAAGAAAGCCCTGGTGAACTGCTTCTATAAAGATTACAGCCAAGAAGCCCTATGGAGCGGTTCTACTCTGTTATACATGGGGTCTTCATGAGTCAGGGTCCAACTCTACTGCAGCTAACAATATGCTGAAACTGAACCCAACTCCTGGAAATCAGAAAGGAGGAGGCAAGGGGCAGGGGAGGCAGGAAGCACTTCTTAATTTTCAGGCTTTATTGTACATACTTTTCCTAGATTGGCTCACCATGCAACCTCTCATGACTCCATGAGTTATATAGAGTTTCTTCTTGAGACTGTGGCATGGAGGCTTCTGGGACTTTTTCTCAGCTGTAGGTAAATGATGTGTGTGTATGCATGTAGCATATGTCCTTCCTATCTGAGATGAGCTGCAGTCACTAAGCCCAGAGTGGATGGGGGCCTGGAGTGTGAGGCGCCCTAGAGTGTAGTACCATGGAAGAGGAACAGCTGGGCAGTGTTCTACTGCATATGCATTTGGGGTAGACCACATTTTCTCCCATCTGTTTGCCTGGATCAGTGGTTATTTTACACATGCTTTTATACATTCATTATCTTTACATAGAAAATTATGCATGATGCTATTGGATTCAGGAGTACGTTAACTGGCAAAAACTACACAATGGAATGGTATGAACTTTTCCAACTTGGAAACTGCACATTTCCCCACCTCCGACCTGAGATGAATGCCCCTTTCTGGTGTAATCAAGGGGCTGCCTGCTTTTTTGAAGGAATTGATGATATCCACTGGAAGGAAAATGGGACATTGGTTCTGGTAGCAACCATGTCAGGTAAGTTTCAAAAATAGGGCAGTATTTGATGATTGTGTCAATACCCAAATGAAAGGTATTTCTTTTATTGAGGCATTTCAGTGATGTCCAACTTTTTAGAGGTGATTTGTTAAGCATATTTCCAAAACCACCAACCTTTGACCCAGACTGTTACCCATGCAACATTTCACCTCTGACTACAGGAAGTGAGTAGTTTAATTTCCGATCAGTGACCATGGTGAAAAAATAAATAAAATGATGAAACACTTTGTGCAATTAAATTGGACTTTCTAAATAAAATAATGGGGCGAGAGCCACAAAATGCCTGAAAAAAAAATTATTAAAGAACATGTTAAACTGTGTCTGAAAAAAAGTTTTGGTAATGATAAACTGTATGTAGAGAAATAATAATAGCAATCATTTGTTTGGACTTACTCTGGTCCTGGCACTGTTCTAAGTGTTTTACATGTATTACATCATTTATCATCACAGCAGCCTTCTGAGATAGTTACTTTTATTTTCCTCATTTTATAGATGGGGAAACTGAGGCACAGCTAAGTAAGTGGGATGCAAACCCTAGCAGTTAAGCCCCATAGGTCATTCTGTTAACTACTTCGCTATGTTACCTCCCAAAACGTGTATTTAAGGCCCCTTGAACAGTTAAAAAATTTTATGTCTGAGATTTTCTGTTTGCTAAAACAGTTGGAATTTTGCTACATTTGTTGCATTGTTGACTAACCATGAAAGGAATTCAGCCAGAACTTTTATCAGTAACTTGTGTGACCTTAGGCAAATCATCATTTTACCTTGTTGGCCCCCAGTTACCTCATTTGTAGAATGGAGATACCACCGTGGCATTTTAGACATCAGGTGATTTATAGAGCTCTATGTTACAAGCTGATGTTCCCCCCAAAAGGTGGAAACGTCTTGAAATGAAAGTACTGTTTGTGATAAGAATTTTTCAGTGAATCACAGAACTTAGGACTTCAGTGCTTCCCGCTCTTTACAAAGCATTTGAGTATGTTAACTCACAGTATTCCTTTTACAAATGAGGAATTGAGGCTTAGCCAGGTAAATGACTTACTTTTTTCTTAAGGTCACAGAGCCAGACATACTGCAACCAGGACTAGAACTGAGGTCTTTTAAATGTAATCTGGAGATCGTTTAACAGAATAGACGATGCTATTTTCTAATTTTTCCTCTTCTAATTGATATATCCCAAACCATCCCTACAGTATAAAAGCCCATCTCTCTTTTGACAATGCTCAGTAAAATAAATTGCTAGTCTTTCTTTCGTTCAATACATCTCTGCTTTCTCCATTTCTACCTACCTAATTATGTGAAAATTCTTTCTTCTGACATATATCTGTGTTCAGTGATCACATGAACAGTGATCACTATTTCCTGTAAAATGGTTTGTAATACCCCAGTACTTAAATCTTTTAAGTCATCCATCTGCCTTGTGATTAATCCTGTTCACTGACCTTTCTTAATGTTACAAAATAGTGCTTTGAAGCATTCTTCTCTCTCAAATACAGCAGTGGCTTTAAAGTTGAAGAGTACTAAAAATACAATACCCCTAATTCTAAGAAAACAGGATTTATGTTATTCCACAATTTTAATTAATAAAATTGGTAAAGACAGCTGTTTTATTCATTGTACAGGAACTGTAGCATTGGTTTTATGGACTTGTAAAAAACGGCAAGGAGGTGGTGTCTGACCTCCTCTAACTTTGTGAGGCGAAAGGAGACTTAAGATCGACAGCCTAAGGCTGATTCCTCTCTCTGCCATCTTTACCAACTTTGACACCAACTGTCCCTCCCACAGCACTCTCTGTTTCTCTGCTGAGTCTGATAATTCATTGCAGTGGCCACACAGGAGTCACAGACCATACTCACAGTGATGGGCTTTATTAGGGAAGTAAAGGTTATAATTCAGGCTCAGGAACACTAAAGGATGCAGTTTTTCCATCAGGATAGCCTCTTTCCAGCCATGCTTGCAGGCACACCTCTCCCTGGCCCTCAGTCTCTGCCCAAAGACGTTCAGCTTTCTCGCTCTTTGGGCTAGGAAGCCCACTGCACCATCTCCTGTGGGTCTGTCCTGCCAGTCTCTCCTTACTTGGTGGTAGTGGGCTCTTCTCTTTCCTGCCTGTGGTGTGGCTCATTTCAGGCCCAGCAGGATGGCAAAATTGACCAATCCCTTTAGTGGACCACAATTATCCTACCACGCAGTCCTGCACAATCACCTGGATGGGAGTTATAAGACCATGGCAAGAAAGGCTACACAAAAGCAATCCATTATGCCACAGGACTCAAGTCGGAGTAACCAGAAAAGGTTCACACACAGTGACAATGTGAAATATTGGGGCCGACCCTGTTAGATGTTATAAATGCCCAGATGGAAGTTGTAACTGTGCAGAGTACGGTGTTTTCCTAAACATTCGGAGAGTTTCTTCTGGTCTGGTCAAGGCAGCAGGAGGTTAGGATTAGACATCCTGGAATCTGACCATGGCCAAAAATATTTCCAGTTCAGTTGATTCATTAGAGAATTTGTGTGGTAGGTGGAGATGTTGTAAGCAGAATTCCACCAGCTGCAATACAGAGAGAGAAGGGAAGTAATAAAGGTGGATGGGTTATGGTGTTGCCTCTTTTATTGATTGTAGGCAGCCATTCAGATGTATGCATACCTTTCTTTGCAACAGAAAAGCTCCACATCATTCCCTCCTCACCAGTTTCTCTTAAATTATCTTTGCCCCATTCACTTTTTCCTTTTCCATAATTCTTTCCTTTCTTTTCTACCTCTGATTTCGAAGTTTGCTGTGTGGGGTAGAGAAAGAGGGCTTCAGCATTTGTATAATTTTGCTTTTTACTAATAGCTTAAATGATACAGGTATGCTTCGCTTAATGTTCACAATACATTCTATGAGGACGTTATGTGATTTGGATGTTGTGTGAACACCATATTGTATACAGGAGAGAGGTGCACAGGACGGTCCCTGGGCAAGCCTAGGACCCATGCTGCCATGCTGACGGACTGCATGAAAACCTTGGTTCCACCCCCACTGGTCCTGTGTGGTTGCCATGGTCTCTGACAGCTGCACCCAGCCTCCCCCCAACCCCCGCCCGCGGCTCCAGTCGCTGGCTCCTTTCCATTCCTTCCTCCCTGCCTGCCTCCACCCTCCCACCTTCGCCATGGGCTTTAAACTGTAACAGCCCCACTTGCTCCACCTCCACCTCCACCTCCACCTCCACCTCCACCTCTTCCCCCCAGTGCCTTTCCTGCTCCTCCTCCAGCCACAACCCAGACTGTTGGCAGCTGCCACTGTGGGAAGAGCCCCAGCTTCAGGCCTGGGCATCACACGCAGGGCACCTGGGCTGAGTGGGGCAGCAGTTTTGGCAGGGCACCCGTCGGCGGCTCCAGTGGCATCTGTGCAGTCCCTGCCTGAGGCAAGTGGGACAGGCAGCCGTGGATGGGTGCTGGAACCCCCTTCCTCTGCTGCCCCAGGGCTGGGGTGGACGTGGAATCCAGAGAGCTAGTGAGAAACAGATAAGATTTCCTTACCAAAGTATATATGCTAAGTCCTGTTCTTCCATTGGGATTTTCGAGCTCTTATTATAACCTTATGCGGGACCACTGATGTATATGCATCAGACGTCACCCAAACAAACATTATGCGATGCATGACTGTATAGAATTAGTATGTAAGACTTCTCTTTCTACATCTATTATATCTAATGTTTATAATTCAGAAATACCGGAATAAAAATCAGCTGAATTTGGACTCCTATTGTGGGATGAAGGTTTAGAAATTTAAAAGAAAAACAAACTATTGTTTATTCATGTTCCTTAATTAGGTTAGAACACTTAAAGCTTACATGATTAACGTTGATATTCACACAGGTAATGTTTTTTTCTAGGAAACATGTTTAACAATTTTTGTTTTCCCTAGGAAACATGTTTAACAAAATGGCAAAGTGGGTAAAACAGGACAATGAGACAGGTATTTATTATGAGACATGGACTGTCCAAGCCAGCCCAGAAAAAGGGGCGGAGACATGGTTTGAATCCTACGACTGTTCCAAATTTGTGTTGAGGACATACAAGAAGTTGGCTGAACTTGGAGCAGAGTTTAAGAAGATAGAAACCAACTATACAAGAATATTTCTTTACAGTGGAGAACCTACTTACTTGGGAAATGAAACATCAATTTTTGGGCCAGTAGGAAACAAGACTCTTGCTTTAGCCATAAAAAGATTTTATTACCCCTTCAAACCACATTTATCAACTAAAGAATTTCTAGTAAGTCTTTTGCAAATTTTTGATACAGTGATTATACACAGACAATTCTATTTGTTTTATAATTTTGAATATTGGTTTTTACCTATGAAATTCCCTTTTATTAAAATAACATATGAAGAAATCCCTCTACCTAACAGAAACAGAACACTCTCTGGTTTATAAAACCTTGATTCTATCTTTTCTGATTCTATCTCCAGCCACCAGCATCTTGATTTTCCAGGAAGTGATTGTGTATTTGTGGATTTCGTAGGCCTTTCTTCCTTGGGGCAGAAGGGTAACGTGCATGTCAGCAGACTTGCTGCATGTTAACATTTCAGAACTTGGAACCAATGTTGAAGATCTCACTGATTATATTGGCCAAAGTAAGCAGGTTCGGTGATCTTGATTTCCATTCCCAAGTCTATGTTAATGTGGAGAATTATGGTTTGTATCAGATGTATAGGATTTTTGGAGCCAATATTTGTAAACTGTGGATGTGGCGTACCAATATTTAAAAAATATCTTCAGTGACAGCTTCATGGTGGGAGCTATTTTTTCTGGTATGGTAGTTAAACTATTTCCTTTAAGTATATTTTGGTAGTTTAGATTGACTTTATATCTTTTATAGCTTTTGGAATCAGGTCTAATAGTCTGATTGAGCTCCATTCACTTAACCTTAAAGACTTACTTGGACACCATAGGTGGAGTGGTTTTGCTTCCAAGATGTGGTAAATACAGTGTTAAAGAGAACAAATCTAGGGGGTTTGATTTCTGGCTAGCCTTTTGGAACTAGCCAGTAACTGGCATTTTGTAATGTAAGCAACTTAACATCGCTGAACCTTTGTTTCGTTATCTCTAAAATGATTCATCTCTCAGGATTGCTGTAAAGATTAATGCATGTTTGGCATTGTAAGGTCTCAGTAAATGGTAGCTACAATAATTAATCAAAGAACACATTATCATCCTTGGTCTTGCTTAATGTAGTTTGTGCCAGCCTCTCCTGGGTTTCATAATAATCACCTAGACTTTGAACTGATAGCATAATGCTTCATTGGTTCTTCAAACATTTGTGGTATGAAAGTGATCTGGCTGCAGACTTGTTTGTGTAAACAGGTACCTCACTGCTTTTGTAGTTCTCCAACCTCCTATTAAAGCTGTCAGCTCAGTGGAAGAGGGTGAACTTCCCAGAAAAAGGACTGGTTTTTGTCAACTAGCTGTGCTTCCATTGTGGCCATCAAACAAGCTTTCAAGGCCCTGTAAGCATTTGATGATCAATTGAGCACATTCTTTCTATTCATGGACAAACTACCAGTCAATAAGATGATGAAGCAGACATCAGAGAAAACAATGCATGCTTGATATGTAACTGTTCCAATTAGTTTTCAACTAACATTTGAGTGCTTCCTAGGAAGTTTGTACATTTTCATTGAATTCTCATTAAAAGCCTGAACAGATTTTACCTGATCTAAATGAGTAAAGTGAGGTTTAGAAAGATTAAGTGGCTTTTCCAGGGTTACCCAGCTGGTAGGAATGGAATCATATTCAGTTCTCCTGACTGAATTGGATGCACTACATTTTTCCATGCTACTCAAAGTGTGGCCACAGACCAGTGCCCATTCACCAAATGTTACTGGTCTGTGAAGGACATAAAGTACCGTTTTAAAGGAATTTGACAGAGTAATTTTGTGTCTCTTGAGTTTAATTTAAAAAAAAAATAAATGGGATTTGTATTTTGAATGTCTTTTTAAAATTTTTCTAAGATTTCATTTTTATTGTCTTTTTCAAAATTGTAGGCCCACAACAGATTAAAAATAAAAACCCAGTCCTTTACCACAGACAGCTTGAGAAGCACTGCACTGTACCATTCAGAGGTAGTCTTCCTCAGATAGAAAGAGAGAGCTTACTTTCCCAGCCTCCCATTTAGCGTGTCTCCTCATGTTAATAGTACCTAACCATCCCTGGTTCATCTTGCCTCTAACCTGCTAGTTGTCCTCAGAATAAAGCAAACGAAACCCGTTGCCGTCGAGTTGATTCCAACTCGCAGTGACCCTATAGGATGGAGTAGAACCACCCTATAGGATGGAGTAGAACCACCCCATAGGGTTTCCAAGGAGCAGCTGGTGGATTCAAATTGCTGACCTTTTGGTTAGCAGCCTGAGCTCTTAACCACTGCACCACCAGGACTCAGTCCTCAGAATAAAGCACAAGAAAAACTTAATTTTTGCATTAGCACCATCTAGTGGCTAAAATAGGGTAATGCCAACTTCCACAGGATTGTTAGGAAAATTGCACTGGGCAGTTGCATTTCCAGAACTGCAAAGTGACAAGCAAAGGCTCTTGTGCCAGGTTGATTAACTGCAAATCACAAAACTTACTCCCACAGCAAAGACTAAATGAGCGCATCTGCACGTGGAACTTGAGTTTTAAAGCAAGATTCTAATATATTAAAGAGGTGTTCAGGATTTTTCATCACAGTATTAATGAAGTTCTGTGAAAGTACCATAGACCAAGGTGATCACAGCAGAGAGAGCGTAGCATTCATACAAGGGAGTTCTTAAGAATTTATCAAACCTGTCCACTGTACTTACAAGAGGAAGTAGGGCTTTCGAGTAGAGATGATTCAAGAACATGCTTTCAAAATGGTAGTTGAACTAAAACATGGTCGGGCAGGAATTTGTGTATTAAATTTTGCTGCCCTTTGAACTACTGTGTAACTTAAATGTGATTTTTAGTTTGCTGTTATAAATGTATAAAATTTCCTTAACTGTTTCTAAAATAAACCATTTTAAATTTGAATTAGGACTTTAGAATAAACGGTAGTCTTACTAATTTTGGCCCAGTATTGGGTAAGTATACCCATAAAGTGTCTTCTAATGGATTGTTGCAGGTACAGGAAATCAGTCAAAAGGTAAAAATTACTGTTTAAAATTTTTGGAATCCTCCAACAATATTGGCTCCTTTTTAAAAATCAGGAAAAGACAATAATCAGAAGCCTCAGGAAGTTTTATCCAGTTTTACAGTCTACTCTGGTGGCACTTAATGAATTCTCAGTGACTGTAGTTCAAGATGATTTTGTTTTTTTTAATAAACTGTCAGAATATACAAAGAGCAATGTTCCAAAACTGCACACAGGCTGTTCCCTATTCACAGCCACAGGTAAATGGAGCTGACCAAAGTCTGTCTCCAGCATCTTCCTCATGCTTTTCCCTTTATTGTCCAAGTAAGTGCCTTGCTCCTCAAACTTTCCTTGATACATTCTCTCCCTTATTTAAAACAAGATAGGTTACTACTCATTTACATTTTTACTGGTCTGATAGCCCTTAGTTCACAGGGCTTTGTGTCCTTTTAAAGGTAAGTTGGGTGTTAACAAGCAGGTGGGATTGTCCTGGCTGCTTGGTAGCATGAAAACCAGACCCACAGATAAACTGGGGACAGAGTTTGTGCACAGAGCCTTGCAGGAAGAGATTATCTATAGCCTCTTACAGGACTTAGTTTAGGTCTGAGCCTTCTTCACACCAACTCCTCCCTCTCTATCCTGAGCTTTTCCATAAATACAAAAAATTCTTCTAGAATGCAGTGAATTGACTTAATCTTAAAATAAGCATGCTCTGTACTGATAATATTGTTAAAGTAGACCAGTTACCAAAGTAAAATGAAGTTAAATTTTTGGAAGCAGTTAAATTAGATGAAGATAGTTTCGCTACTTTAGAAATTCTTCTAATACACAGATTTACATAGATACTTCTCTCTAAAAAGGCTAGCTGGGCTTCAGGACCCTTCAAAGTTGATAATTCTATGTCTAAACAGTGTGTTGTGTAAGTTCTTATTCTGAATGCAGAAAGAACCTATTCCTTGAACAATTCTCATTATAAAATTTAAAATTATTGGTAAATTTTTAATTTCGTATCACTTTAGGCATCAATCAGAATGATTTCAAGAACAGATACCTATTTATCTTCAAAAACACCAGTCTACCATATATATTCTTTAATAAACATTTTCCATGGATCTAAAACCAAACCATAATGTAAGCTTAACTAGTTTTAAAGTCAGGTAAGTATATATGTTTGTGTGGCTCTTAAAAACTATAAAACAACAGCATTAGTAACTATCTTTATTCTCAAATTGATAAAGGCATTTAACAGATACTTTACAGTATAAACAAGTACTATGCATTTTGCTTATAAAGTGCCTTAAAAGTATTCCAAACATTATACAATTCAATTTGTACAAAAAGTAAATTTCCAGATAAAAGCTTTGGTTAGTAGAACTGATTATTGACAAATCCATTTTCCAAAGTTGTTCAAGGAAAAAAAAAAATCTTATCCACTAACAGGTATTTCTTGTACAATCAAAGCTTTTTACTATTTACTAAGAGGAAAATATTACAATAATTGCTTTTAATTTTCAAGTCTGGATCAGTTTTTTTTTTTTTTTTCCTTTTTCATTTACATATAACTACAGGATAGGATCTCCAGGATAGAGCGGTAAGACTGTTAGCTTCCATAATTGCCAAGATGCTTCCTAAAAGTTACACTACTGAAGAGAGCTGTTTCAAGCATTAATATATTCCACTGGGGATAAATCGCTTCTAATTTCCCTTGGGAGGGTGATTTAGTATCTACTTGCACTACCCAGAATCAAAGCTTATAATAATACCTGAAAAAACTAAATGTAGCCCCGAACTCAGTATTTTTACAGACTCAGATTCTACAATGCATGGGTTATCTTTTATTCATATGAAATATAAAATGCTACGAACTTAAATAACAGTTTAACCAAATTAATCACTGAATTTAAGACATTTTTCTATTAAAAATTTTCCAGTCCACTGAGCAATATTTACTCAAAAATGTTTATGAATTTAAACATCTTTTTATGGTGAACTATACATTGATGCTCCTTTTATGATAAAAATTCTTATATAACACATAATTCTAAAATGGAAAAATGAGCCATCACTAGAATTCACTAGAGACTAATATTCTTTCATAGAAACAATTTATAAAACATTTATTTCAATTTGGCTTTTTTAAAACATAAGTTTTCATTTTGATTGTTGTGTAATGACTTCAAAGCATAGTTTAAACAAAGAGAAAATCAAGGAGAGTGAAAAAGCATTCCTTACTTTAAATACAAATGCCTTAAGTGCCACATACACGGTGATATATCACAGAAAAGAATTTATATGATTTAGATTACAGAGCAAACTTAAAGGTTTATACAAAGCTAAACTTCCCCCCTTCAAGTGTGTTTAATTTGATCTTGGCTCTGTATCTATCTTCATATAATAACCACTGCATGACATTTATCAGTTTTCTCTGTGTTTCAATTACTTATATATACCTCTTTTTCCTTAAACAGTTTTGTAACATTTGAGAACATTCAACCGTTTTCCATTAGCTACAATTATCCTACATTTTTCTCCCAAAATGCTCACTTTCCTGAGCTATATTAAACACCTTATAACAGGTGTATGTATAACTGAAGACCCTAAAATGTCAAGTTTACATTTTAAAAAATGCATAGAGAACACATTTTGGAAAACCTATTCATACTCCTTCTTGGATATTTTAATATATAGGTTTTGTTTCCTTCAGATTTCAAAGTGCTTAATCTTTTTATCATTATTTTCACACCTGAACACCTTTTTTAATTTTCTGAAATTTGACTGCTATTAGGCTAAAGAAAACATAGATTTTCCTGACCAAAACCATTAACAATCCATATATACTCACTGCAAATTTCAAATTTCTGTGCCACAAAACAGAATTACATCAGAACTACAGTAATTGAACTTATAATACAAGATGCTTAAAGTTAAGGTGCTGTTCATCATGCCTTACATCATGTGGTCTTTACCAAGTGGGCATCATGTCTGGAAACCACACCCTACCAAGATACTTGGATACTTCCCAATGAATCTGCTCCAAACTGTACTTTTGGTCAGGAATTAATACTTCTTCCATAATAGATAATTGAGACAGACGGCCACCGCACATCTTCACAAACTCAACAAAGGCACTGCATGAGACTTCACATTCCCCTAGTCCAATAGCTGATAAATTTTTGCAACGTTCTGCAATGCGAATTAATTCTTCATCAAGTGGTCGTAATCCATTAGCACACACTACTAGTTCAACTAGTCTAGGGCACGTCATTCCCACACGGCCAAGCACATCTTTGCTTACTGATCTCCCAAAGTAAAGATGAGTGGCAGGTGTTTCATAACGAAAGAATGGGTCAAATTCCTCTTCATATAAAAAAAAATACATCACTAAGTTCACTTTGGGTGAATGTCTGATGAAAGCATCCCAGCTGCTCTTCTGAATAGTATGGAAGTGTATCTGTCCAGGATTCTCACTGACTACATCAATGCGCAAATGTTCTAATCGAACGTGTTTTTCAGAAGACAAAGCAAGTAGCAACTCATCACTCAGTAAGTGGTAGTTTAGGGCCAGTTCGCGTAAGCCATGACACTGATCAGCCACACAGAGGATACCTTGGAAGAAGAAAAAAATTATTTAAAAGTTTTTTGTAAAAGTTCATCATTTGTTCAAAAACTCAAATACGTGTCCCACAGTAAAATTCTGCCATATTTTCCTTACCTTAAAATTACACAATTTAAATTTAGTTGCACAGTTGTATTAACAAAAGGCAAATCACAAACACTTTAAAATGTATTATAGTTTTAGTCAGGAAACCAGTTCTAAATCAATACCTTAAAAACATCGATTACTTACCAACACAGAAAAATCAATTACTAATAAATAACTGTCTAATAAACCACGGCTAAGGTTTATCCTAGTAATGCAAGGACAGTGTCACATCTTAAAAAAATGATTGCTAACACTAAACTTCCAGGTTAAGCAAGAAAAATTACCTGATCACTGCAATAGAGGTCAAAGGACATTTTTTGAAATCCAAACCTAATCCTAATAGGTTTGGAAATAGGATAAAGCATAACCACATAAAACTAAGAATTATATAACTAAATAAAACATTATTAAAATAAAAAGACAAAGATTTTCATCAAATGAGCAACAAAGATTCTGACGGCTAACAGTATATAATAGGCCTACCAAATTTATACAAAAAATTACAATGCCACTAGATCAGTAACTCAAAGATAACCACCCAATCCACATTATGACTTTGAAGCTACCCCCAGAAAACAATTCCTTAAATGGTTCTCTATACTTAGAGTACCATGCTTCATAGCTGCATGATACCTAGCAGTAACTGATTTCATCAAAGGTCACTGATCTCTGAAGTGGCCTAGTATAAGAACTCTGCCCCAAAAGACACCCTTTACTACCTGATAAATGACCCACTCAATCCATTTCTTCCTTGTGGTATTTAAAAGCAGAGATAGGAACAACAGAGACACATCATATTATTTATCTACTATTTATCGTACAAGGTGGAGCAATGGTTAAGCACTTGGCTGCTATCAGAAAAGTTGGTGGTTTGAACCCACCAGCAGCTCCACCGGAGAAAAAGACTTGATCTATTTCCGTAAAGATTACAGCCTAGAAAACTCTATGGGGCAGTTCTACTTTGCCACACAGGGTCAAATATGAGTCAGAATCGACTCAACAGCACACATCATCATTTATTGTACAATTATGCTATGTCAGGTACTGGATATGTTTTTCTACAAATATTCAAAAATAATTAAGAAAAGTAGGTATAATTTCTATTTTGAAGTTGAGACAGCTAGCTAAAGGTAGCAAAGCTGAAATTCAAACATAGGCTAAGTGATTAAGTTCATGCAATTAGCTACTGCTTATAAACATGCGACAAGACAGAGGCCCCGGATAAGCAGTAGAGGGAGAAGATACGCAACAGAGTCAGAGAAGAGAGAAACTGAATCACAAATGTAACAGTCTCCTGTAATGGACACTTATGCTTCCCTATTCAGCCATACAAAGTTTCTGTTCTTCACAAGGCATGTGTGGACTTTTAAAAATGAACCTTCATCGCCCAAAATAACCTGAACATATCTCCGGTCTCTACAATCTCAAAACGCCTATTATAAAAAGGAAACAAACATGGGAAACGGTAATCAAATTGCAAATAAATACAACTTTGAAATATCATTTAGTAACTACTAAAGTAATTGTGGTAGGCACAGTTCTAAAAAATGACCCTCAAGATTCCAGAAACTTGTGAATATGGTATCATTCTTATGGCACAGCTGGCCTTAAGACAGGGAGATTATCTAGGTAGACCTAATGTAATCATATGAGCCCATTTAAAAATAGAGGTTTCTTTGGCTAGTTGCAGAAGAGGAAGTCTGAGGGATTCAAAGCACAAGAGGGATTCAACATGCCATTGCTGGCTTGAAGATGGAGGGGCCACATAAGAAGGAATGTAGGCAGTCTCTAGGAGCAGAGAGTGGCCCAGGCTGACAGCCAGCAAGGAAATGAGGATGTCAGTCTTACAACCCCAAGAACTAAATCTGGCCAACAACCTGAATGAACCTAGAAGCGGAGTATTCCCTGGAGCCTCCAGATGAGAGCTCAGCTTGGCTGACACCTTGATTTTGGCCTTTAAGACCGTAGGCAGAGAAGCCAGCTTAGGCATGCCTACTGATCTATAGTTCTGTCAACAGAACTGTGGAGATACTGAAGTTTTTAATAAATGGGTGTTAGTTTAAGCTGCTATATTTGTTGTAACTAGTTAGACAGTAATACAAAGCTAATATGTAGTTACAAGTGTTTTAAATATTTAACACAACGTAGTGACAAAGATATAATAAAGCTGGCTAACTATTACAACTCAACAATAAAAAGGCAAATAAACCAATTAAAAATGAGCAAAGGACCTGCATAGAAATCTCTCCAAAGAAGATGTACAATTGGCCAATAAGCCTATAAAGATATGTTCAACATCATTAGTTATCAAGGAAATGCAAATCAAAACTATGGGATACCACTTCATACCCCCTAGGACAGTTATAACCAAAAACACAGATAACAAGAATTGCCAAGGATATGGAGAAATCAGAACCCTCATACACTGCCAGTGGAAATATAAAATGGTACGGCCAATTTGGAGAATAGTCTGGCAGTTCCTCAAATGGTTAAATATAATTACCATATGGTTCAGCAATTCCACTCCCAGGTATATACCCAAGAGGAATGAAACCATTATGTCCACCCAAAAACTTGTACATGAATGTTCACAGCAGCATTATTCGTAACAGCCAAAAAGTGGAAACAAGGCAAATGTCCATTACATGATGGATAAATATGGTGTTATCCATACAATGGAATATTATTCATCCACAAAAAAGAATAAAGTACTGATACATAATAAAACATGGATGAACCTTGAAAAGACCATGCTAAGTGAAAGAAGCCAGTCACAAAGGACCACACGTGGTGTGATTCCATTTATATGAAACATCCAGAACAGGCAAATCTATAGAGACGGAGTAGATTAATAGTTGCCGAGAGCTGGGGTGGGAAGAGGGATGGGGACTGGAGGGGTGACAGGTAAGGGGTACAGGATTTCTTTTGTAGATAATGAAAATGTTCTAAAGTTGACCGTGGTGATGGATGAACTCAATGTATTAAAAGTCAATAAACTACACTTTAAATGGGTGAACTGTATGGTATGTGAGTTGTATCTCAATAAAGCTGTTTAAAAAATGGTAGGAAAATCTGTTGGTGGTTATTATAAATTCATATTGCTTATTTGGGAAAAAAAATATGGCAAAAAATACAGCATAAAAAAGATTCAGATCCTCTGACCTAGTACTTCTTAAGAATCTGTCCTAAGAGTAGCAGGGGCGGGGGTCTGGGGACCATGCTTTCAGGGGACATCTAGGTCAACTGGCATAACAAAGTTTATTAAGAAAATGTTCCGCATCCTACCTTGGCGAGTGGCATCTGGGGTCTTAAAAGCTACCAAGCAGCCATCTAAGATGCATCAATTGCTCCTACCTGCCTCAAATAAAGGAGAATGAAGAATACCAAACACACAAGGAAAGTATTAGCCCAAGAGACAGAAAGGGCCACACAGACCAGAGACTTTATCAGCCTTAGACCAGAAGAACTGGATGATGCCTGGCTACCACCAATGACGGCTCTGACAGAGAACACAACAGAGTGTCCCAGATGAAGCAGGGAAAGGGTGGGATGCAGAACTCAAATTCTAGTAAAAAGACTAGACTTAACGGTCTCAGACTGGAGGAACCCCGGAAAGCATGGCCCCCAGACTCTGTCAATCCAGAACTAAAACAATTCCTGAGGCCAACTCTTCAAAGATTGGACTGGACTGTAGACATAAAATGATACTCATGAAGTGTGCTTCTTAGCTCAAGTAGATACATGAGACTAAATGGGCAGCTTCTGTCTGGAGGTGAGATGAGAAGGCAGAGAGGGTTAGGAGCTGGTTGAATGGACACGAGAAATCAGGTGGAAAGGAGTGTGCTGTCACAGTACAGGGAGAGCAATTAGGGTCACGTAACTATGTATAAATTTTTGTATGAGAGACTAACATGAATTGTAAACTTTCACTTAAACTACAACAATTTAAAAAAAAAAAAGAATCTGTCCTAAGGAAGAAATGAATAGAAACCAACAGCTATATATGCCAAATTAAATTTTTCATCACAGCAAAAAACTGGGAACAAATGTTCAACCTTAAAAGAACTATAATGCAAATACTGGTTTCTCAACAAGATAGGATACTAAGTAGCTAAATGTTCATTCGTTCAGTTGATAGTAAGTGTCTTACATGTCAAACACTGCTGCTAGGACAGTAAAGATACAACAGGAACAAGACACCCTTACCCTAACAGGAGCTGGCAGATAATTAAACCAGGGTGCTCTGGAAGCACTTAACCATGGAATCAGGGAAAATTTCCCAGAAGAACTAACAGAGTGAGGCTCAAAGAATAAGAAGGATCAAGCTAGTGCAAAGAAGAGTGGAAGAAGAAAGAGAATAGTATTTCCTGGATATCCAAACACAGAAGAGAAAAAGCATTCCAAGAACTGAAGCAGCTCAATATGGCTAGAATGCAATATGTAAGGAAGAGAGTATCAAAAGTGGAACCCCAACATACAGGCAAGGGCGAGATCACATGGGACTTTGTAAGCCAAAGTAAGGAGTGTGGACTTTTTCCACAGTGAGAAGTTTTAAAGGTGAATGGAAGAAAAAAAATCAGATTTGTATTTTTACAAATATTTCAATGACTGTAGCATGGAAATCAGATTCAAGAGGAGCAAGGCTGCAAGTTAGGAAATCAGGAGGGTACCGCATCAAGTTTATGGTGGCCTGGAGATGGAAGGTAGAGATCCAAGGCATATTTTGGTGACAGAGTTGCCAGACCTTGGTGACTGAGTGGATGTAGAGAGTAAAGGTAAACGGAGTCAAGGAGGTCTGTCAGGTCCCTGGCAACTAGACGAATGGTGCCATTCACTGAGATCATAAAAAGGAAAAAGCAAGAAATCTGGAAACGGAAAGAAGGGGAGTTCACTAGTCTGAAGTACCAGTGAGACTTGTTAGTCTCTTTGCCACAGACAGTTCAACACACAGTTCCAGAGTTCCAAAGAAAGATCTGGGTTAAAGACACCCAAAGTAGCAGGTATTAACATACAGAACGTAACTGAAGCCATAGCAGATGATGAAATTGCCAGATTTTAGAATAAAACAAAAAAGAACCCAGTAGAGAACACAGTGAAGCACCAACATTTAAGGGATAAAAAGAATAAAGAATACAGAATAGGAACAGAGAGGAAGAAGGAAAACCTGGAATATGATATCAAAGACGGAGCAGTCACTAGTGTCAAATGGTGCCTAGAGAGCCAGTAATAAATTCTAACAACTATATGTAATGGGAAGAAAGTTTGATAAACCATTCAGTGAAGAAAGCAGAAAACAGGCCATAATTACAACTTAGAGAAATGGCATATATGCAAAATATAGACAGAAAGAAAATATGCAAATATGTTAACTTTTAATTTAAAATCTTTTGTGGTTATACTCTTCAATTAAAAACTATTACATGTGCTCTTTCTCTTCCTCTTTCCTTCCTGAACAACTAGTCCAAAACCCACTAGGCAGCACCAAGAAAGCTTATACTGTACTTTCAGATTGATGTATATTAAATAAAAGTAAATGACAAGGGATATACTAGGATAAAGAGAAAAATGAGCTCACAGTCTCACAGGAAACCAGAAACCCAAAAGTTCTCATACAGTGTGGTAAGTGCTATACATTAGGTTGAGTGCTATGGAAACACATGAGTGGGATACGTAAACCAGAAAGAGGGGTGGAGATAAGAACAGGTAAACACCTAGGTGAATTCTGAACACTGGGTTGGAGTTAGCTAGGTCAAAAAGTAAAAAAACAAAACAAAAGTGGGTGGACAAGGTATAGGGTACTGACCACAGAAAGAGGTACAACCAAAGTTCCATATGGCTTGAGTAAAAACTGCACGTAAGTAGCAAATAACAAGACTAATGAGGTAGGTGGAAATCAGGATACAAAGGACCTTGTACACTATGAAGTTTGGACCTTACTTGCGTAACAACAAATACGTTAGATAGTATAATATGATCATGGTCACATAGGATGTAATTGCCAAAGCCCATTCTTCTTCTATTTTATGATACCATCAATGATAGTCTAGAAGTGGTAGAGGTGGAGTAGGAAAACAGTGCAATTAACCTAGCTATTCCTATCTCCAAGTCCCTCCTTACGTGAGATGTGGTAGAGTAAGCAGATAATCTTCATCCAAGAGGGATTCATTTCCTTGGGAGAAGGTCAGGCTTTAGTTATGGCAAGAAAGTGGCAAGTGTTTTGTAAAGAAATTCAGGATTTAACATTGTCTCTTAAAGAACAAGTTTCCCAAATAACACAGAGGACTGGGAGGGATGTCAACAGTAAGAGGATGAGTCAGGAGAGTAATATGAAGTGCCCGCTTATACTTACTTTCTCAAACTGAATAATATAGTAAATTTTAGAAAATTCTATACTAGAGAAGTTGGAAAGATCTTTTATAATGCTATTTCCCTATTTGATGGGCTCTTTGCTTCCAAATTCAACTTGGGAAAAGCAGTATCTTGTAAGACACAAGGCAACAACTTAAGCACAATTCTTCTCCCTCTACAGAGTGAGAAAAAAAGCAGTTAATTTCTCTGCTTGAAGACCTATCCTTGTTAGCTCAACTAAAATTAGAGAAAATTTTATTTTATCTAAGGGAGCACCTCAGGCAGATCTCATATTATCCTGTTCTCATTTTTTTAATTCATCTTCTAGCACATGCTTGAACACAGACTGCTGTTATGGATTGAACTGTGTCCCCCAAAAGGTGTGTCAACTTGGCTAGGACTTGATCCCAGTTATTGTGTGGCTGTCCACCATTTTGTGATTTGATATGATTTTCCTATATGTTGTAAATCCTTCCTCTATAATGTTAATGAGGCAGGATTAGAAGCAGTTATGTTAAACAAGGAGGACTCAATCTACAGGTTGTATGTTGATTTAATCTCTCTTGAGATATAAAAGAGGGGCCTCATACCACCAAGAAAAAAGGGCCAGGAGCAAAGCACATCCTTTAAACCTGGGGTCCCTGCACTGAGAAGCTACTACACCAAGGGAAGATTAATGACAAGTACCTTCTCCTTTGGCAACAGAGAGACAGAAAGCTTTCCCTGGAGCTGGTGCCCTGAATTTGGACTTCTAGCCTCCTAAACTCTGAGAGAATACATTTGTTTGCTAAAGCCATCCACTTGTGGTATTTCTGTTATAGCAGCACTAGATAACTAAGACAACTGCCAAATAAGAAAATCTGAATGTAAGTTGGAAGTGTCTAAATTAGTAATACTATGGAATTTATGCTACTGTATTATGATATTAAAAATACTTTTATGCCCTAGATGAAACAATTAAATTAATTCACCTTCAAGGTTAATGAAAGTTTTTCTTAATTTTATTAAAATGTATAATCATCTGGCCAGAACCCCCCCCCCCCCCCCAACATACCTGCTGGAGAGACATGAGGACAGCTGCTCATTTTTAGCAGCTTGAGCGTATCACTGTTGTTGGCGACTAGTACTTTGAGGGATGGATCGTCTACTGGGGTATCGTCTATCTTGAGCGAGGACAGGGATTTGGAGTTTACGAACACAACCGTCAGTGCAGAGATAAAGTGCGACTGAAAAAATTAAAACACTGAAAGATGAGAACTGAGGGCTTTCCACATTAATTTCAGCTGTGGTTCATCTGAACCTTAATGATATATTTCGTAACTTTTTGGGGAGTATCATCCCTTCATCTGTTGTTGGGAGTATTTTAAAAAGATAGATGGCTAAAAAAAATAACGAGAGCATTTTTACCTGTGGGAGAAAAAAGGACTTCAAGTCTCAAAATGAGTGTCCCTAAATCACAGCAATCATCGGTAAATAAGAAGGAATTCTAGAATCCAGGATAAGAAGGCCTCTCATCAGGCACTTCACATCACTGTATCTCACCCTCTACTTAGCTTTATAAATTCTCTACAGCAGTGAGAAGGGATGAAGGAAGGCAGGCTATTAGCCAAGAAAGACAATAAAATGAAACACTATCTTCTAGGCCACATTCCCTGACTTACTTTTTCCCTACTGTGATGAAATAACTGGTTAAGTACTTAAATTTCGATTAAATAACTAGTTAAAAACCTAAATTTTAGTATTTTTCTCCTAATATTTTCACATCAATCTCAATTATCTCTTGTGTAATCACGTTTCTTCACTAGTATGTTCATGACCACATCACTGCCTTCTTTTTCCCATTTCCCCCTCAATTAGCTCTGGCCAAATGCATCTCTTTTATGTTCTCTTCAGTTTTCTTAGGATTTCCAAGATATACTAACACCCCATTTTGATCTTCCATAAAAGTATAAAAGGGGGCAGGGAGAGTATAAGCATCCTAGGCCTAGGAAGGCCTAGGCAGGCCGGCCCAGGAAGGCCTAGGTAGGCCTAAGGAAGGCCTAAGGAAAGCCTAGGAAGGCCTAAGGAAGGCCTAAGGAAAGCCTAGGAAGGCCTAAGGAAGGCCTAAGGAAGGCCTAGGCAGGCCGGCCCAGGAAGGCCTAGGTAGGCCTAAGGAAGGCCTAAGGAAAGCCTAGGAAGGCCTAAGGAAGGCCTAAGGAAGGCCTAGGAAGGCCTAAGGAAGGCCTAAGGAAGGCCTAAGGAAGGCCTAAGGAAGGCCTAAGGAAGGCCTAAGGAAGGCCTAAGGAAGGCCTAAGGAAGGCCTAAGGAAGGCAGTGGCCCTCCTGGCATCAATAGTTCCAAATACAAAACTATTACAAATAAGTACTAGTACTAGATAGGCACAATAATAACCCTGAATAATAATAAGAAAAGAAAATTATATTATGTTCAATATACCTTTTACTACAACATATTTTATATATACTACATACGTGTGTGTGTGTATGTGTTTGTAAACTATGATAGGTGCATAGAAAATCCATTCAGAACATTTCATTTCCCACATACAGCTTGTAAACAAGGTGCTAGGAACTATGTAAATCAGTGTTCCTCAGAGTAAGACCCCTGAATCATCTTTATCAGAACCAGCTGGATTACTGGGAGGAAGGCAAGATTATTGGGCATCACTCCTCATTTAGAATAGGGATAAAAACCAAACCAAACCAAACCAAACCCACTGCCATCAAGTTGATTCCAACTCACAGTGACCCCACAGCGTTTCCAAGGCTGTAAATCTCTACAGAAGCAGACTGCCACATCTTTCTCCTGTGAAGCCTCTGGTGATTTCGAACCACAAACCTTTCTGTTAGCAGTCAATTGCTTTAACCACCCACCAGGGCTCCTCAGAATAAGGATTAAAAAAAAAAAACAAACAAAAGAAAAACTCGTTGCCGTCTAGTTGATTCCGACTCATAGCAACCCTATAGGACAGAGTAGAACTATCCTACAGGATTTCCAAGGAGTGGCGGTGGATTTGAACTGCCGACCTTTTGGTTAGCAGCCGTAGCTCTAAACCACTATGCAACCAGGGCTCCAAAATACAGGAATCCAAAATTTAGAAAGTTCTTCAAATGATTTTTACGTACATTAAGTTTGAAAACCAGTGGTCTAACTCATGTACTTCAAATTTTAAAATGTAGAATAGACTCTCTTGCCCATTTTACATGAAGAAAACATTTGATCTCAGAATGTATGTCTAACTGAAATTTTATTAAACTGATTAAGATTCTGAAATCAACTGGTGATACATTTGTTACTCATATTGCAATGAAACAACCACCTGGGTTAAAATGTCCACTCAATTCAGTAGTATTCCTTCCTGAATCATCCTAGTAAATAAACTGTTAGGTGTTTACAAGGGTATCAATGTTTTAGTTTGTGATCTACTCTAAAAAAAGCTTTCAAATTATTGCTGGATACCAACCTACTTTACATGAGCTCACATATTCACGGGCCTTTAACTATCACTTGCCTCCTAAAAATGAACCCTTATTTTTCTACTTTAATAGAACAGTTACTATGGAGAGAAATTATCTCTAATTGTGTGCAGAATCATGTTAGACCATATTTATGAATATAAATCGTTATCTTATCACATAAACTTGTTTTCATTAAATAAAAGTTGTATGTTAATCCAAACTGTACTGATACTACTGTTGTTCAAGAATAAATCTTTATAGCACTAATAAGGACTTTTATAAGCAAGTTATATCTGCCCTCATACTGGTACTCTCTACTTTGATTCTGATTTCACCAACCTGCTCTGAATATCCAAAAAGGGGCATATATGTACGTGTCTCTTTTTCAATATGCTTGTTCCTCAGTTCTACTTTATTAATTTCTTTCAATGTTTCTTACAGAATCCTCTGTAAATTCATTTACCCTTTAACCTTACCAATAAAAAAACTGAGTCACATCACAAAAAATATACACATATAAGTATATAATTATATATTTGGTAATGGATCATTTGATTTTGCAAATCATTTAGCCACTGCATCACCAGGGATCCTTAGAATAGGGATAGGAATCCAAAATTTAGAAAGTTCTTCAAATGTTCTTACATTGTATGTAACTAAAATATCTACACTATATATCATTCATGCTCTAACCTCACCAATGGAAAAGCACAAATGACGGAAAAAAAAACCTTTTTCAAAGTCGTATTAACACTGGATGCCCTGGGTGGTAAAAATGGGTAAGTACTTGACTACTAGCCAAAAGGTTGCCAGTTCGAACCCACTCAGAGGCAACTTAGACAGGCCTGGCGATCTGCTTCCAAATGGTAGCTTTGAAAAACCTATGGAGCAGTTGTACTCTGCACACACTGGGTCACCATGAGTTGGAATCAAAGTGACAGCAACTAACAACACTTCTTAACATTCTAGATAGTAACTGGCTTTCCATTATATGTACTACTTTTCTTACACTCCCGTTGTCAATACAAGAAATGATTATGGTTTTACTTGGATTTCTCAGTAACAGCTAATAAAACAAAACCAGCAGATACCTTTGGTAAATCCATAAAACTTGGCCGAGCAGTTGAAATAAGTCCAAGTGTTTTTAAAGAGCAATTTACAAGTTGCGATAATATATCACAAGCTGCTTCAGCTGATTCTTTGCTGCTATCCACCTTGGAAAAGAAAATGTCATTTACTACATGCATATATTTAGATTTCTATATACATATTTTAATTTTACAAAAGTAAAAAGAGTTATCAGTTTAGTGCAGTACAGTTTAAAGAATATTTATTCTTTCAGTCACCACCCTTACATACAAATTCAACCTTGGGGTAAGGCCCCCTAATAAATTATAAAGACAACTGTCAAGACTGTTAGCTTTTGTTATAGGATATATATTTAAAATTGAAAGAACTTAGCTTTTAGGTTGATTTAATCCACACAAACTGTATAACCTAATGGGATAAATGAATTTATAATCTTTGAAAAATAATTATAAACTTGAATATGGATCATATATGTAATTACAATGTTTATAATATACATGTTTTAAGGCACTAGAAACTGAGTATTTTCTCAGAATGTTCAGGTGACTCACAGCCTGGGATTCATCAATAATGTTATTAATAGAAAGATTAGTGTTAAGTATAATGAAGTAAAGTGTGAAAATCTAAACCAAACAACCAGGAGAGGTAGCTGCTCTCACACACTAATTTTCATAGAGATTTCCTGGGGAAAGGCTAGTATAGGCAAGAAACCCAGATAAACTTAGGGATATAAGGAGCTCTTCATTCAAAAGGAGATTGTTTCCTGGGCTAAAAAGCATCCTAAAACAGAACAGTTAAAAAGTAATTTAGAAATGGATAGTGGTGATGGTTACACATGATGAATGTAGTTAATATCACTGAACTGTACATGTAAAAAATATTGAAATGGCAAATGTTTTGTTTTATATACATATTCACCACAGTTTAAAGGAGGAAAAAAAAGCACTATCGTTAATTTCCAGATTGTTGTTATGTATGTTGCCTTAACCCAAAAATGTTCTGAAGAGCTAGCTGTAAAACTAATGTACTAATTAGTACTAATATTACAGATTCAGAGCTGTTTTATATCCTTTGGTTGTTTCTCTACATTAGTAGTTCTCAAAGTGTGGTCACTGGACAAGTAGCATCTACATCACCTGAGAACTTGTCAAAAATACACATTCTCATGCCTAACCCAAACCATCTGAATCAGAAATTCTGGGGGTGGGGCCCAGAAATCTTTGTCTTAATAAGCCCTACAGGTGATTCTGATGCACAAAGTTTGAGAATCACTGTTCTACATTAATAACTCTAAGTCTCCCTGGCCTATAGTCAGTAATGTATTGAAACACAAATATCATCAGGACAGCCCAGAAGAACTCTGTGATGTGACTCTTTTTTGTAAATCAGAAATTATTTCCTCAGCAAAAGAAACAACTAATAGAAACGTTTACACTTATAGGATAAATGGTTTTATGACGGTTATAAAAGTTGGATACAACTGAACCGTGTCACAGGGCTGTGAAAGAACAAAACTGATCAAGCCAATCTAGTGGATGGAATTGGCCTTTAAGAACTATCAGATTAATGCATTGTACTTTTTTTTTTAAATAGGACATACCATTAGAATGCTCTTAGACTATTCGAAGATGACTGGAACCAAAAGGAAGGCTCTTTAGTTTTTTCACTGGGTGGAGAGGGATAAGGAGTTCCTGGATTTTTGTTTGTTGTGATCCCTTCCCAACCATTCCCCTACACCCCCAATCAATTAGGGCTGCAAACAACATACAGGACAGCCAATTAAATTAGAATTTCAGATAAATAGCAAATAATTTTTAAGGGTTAAGTATATGCCAAATACTGCCCGGCACATATTTACACTAAAAGATGCTTTATCTGAAAATCAAATTTCACTAGGTGTCCTGTGTATTTTTAACTGCTAACCACAGCAACCCCACCTTCAGTGGCCTAAGTGCCTTTGTGCATTTTTCTGGGAAGAAGGCTGCAATACAGCCAACCATTTACATCACCAGGTCTCTCCTCCTCCTTGGACACATAGAGAGGATATGCAAGAATAAGCAAATAATCTCCATCCAAGAGGGAGATGACATTCTTGAGGAAAGGCAAGCGTTTTGTTATGGCAAGGACCTGTTGGTTAAGAACCATTGCTCTATCTAGGTTTAACCTGCCTGTTTACAAAAGCTACACATAGGTAAATCAGGTATTCACGTTGTTTCTTTTCAAACTGTCCGTTGTTTGCTACAGAAAATTTGGTGTCTAGTTAAAAATTCAATAAACATGCCCAAGTGCCATTGTTCATTCCCAAAACATTACAAGCTTCTGTACTCACACACACATACTACTGTGATTTCTTAAACTATTCTGGGGATCTCAAAAAGCCATTCCACTTCTTCATCTCATCTATGTTCTCATCATCACTGCCGTGATTTCCAACACGTCCCTTCCAGCAACGAGATGAAACAGTTCTCTTTGGCAATCTGCCATGAACCTGTGTCTATTTATCTCTAAAGTAATATTTATCTAAATCTTCTACATAACGTTTTTCTTTGACTCCATATCATAAAGCTCTCACTAAGCAACACTCAGAGCCCTTGTGGTGCAGTGGTTAAGAGCTTGGCTGCTAACCAAAAGGTTGGCAGTTCAAATCCACCAGCCGATCCTTGCAAACTCTATGGGGCAGACCTACTCTGTCCTATACGGTCGCTGTGAGTCGGAATCTATTTAATGGCAAACTGGTTTGGTTTTTTGATAAGCAACACTCAGTCTCTATTAGATAGAAATAGCAATTATGTTTTACTCAATCATAATCTTCCCATTTTTATTTATTATATATTCCTTTTCCTCAAATTTGTTCAGAATTCACTAATTGACAGCTTTGGTTAATGATTCATGCTTCTTTAGTAGCTACTTCTGCTATCTTAAAAATTAGTAATAATTATGTTAAAATGAATAAGTTGGCTTTATCAAATATCACAATTATTTGTGACAGCTTCTAAGGTACATATTAATTCTAAATCCTTGCATTTTCCCTAAAAAGGCAAATATTTTAAAAACATAAGATGTATTAATTTATGACAGAAAAGCCACGAAAAAATGTTTTCTTTTCTAAATTTTATTTTGTTGTTGTTGAGAATATACACAGCAAAACATACACCAATTCAACAGTGTCTACATGTACCATTTAGTGACACTGATTACACTTTGTGAGTTGTGCAACCACTCTCACCCTCCTTTTCGAACTGTTCCTCTCCCATTACCATAAACTCACTGCCCCCTAAGGTTCCTGTCTAATCTTTCCAGTTGCTGTTGTCAATTTGATCCAGTACAGATAGTTCTTAAAAGAGCATAATGCTCTAGGGAGACCCTTTATACGAGTTAAGCTAAACTACTGTTCGGTTTTAAGATGACTTCAGGGGACATTTTTGGTTTAAGGTTTAAAAATTATGTCAGGGCAACAGTTTCGGGAAAATGCTTTGTCTTTTAAAAGAAGAATTTAAAAGTATTACCTTGAAGCTGACATACTGTAGATGGTTTGAATGTCTTTTAATAATCTGTTTGATCAGCTCTGGATGTGTAGCTTTCAAATAAGATGTAGCTGGCTGATTCAGTTCAAACTCAAAACATCTCCACAAGTCAGGCATATGAAATACCTGGTTCCAGTTTCGGCAAACTTGTGAGGCATGAGCCCGATCAAGAAGAGGCAAGTACTTAAATACTTGAAGAATAATGTCCTGAAGGAGATTACCCCAATCACAAGTCTGAGAATGTGCATTTGTAGTCCTCAGTTTCTTGGATTTCTCTGCAGTACCTTCTTCTGATGAATTTTGGTCAGTATCTCTTCCTCCACGTTTCATCCTAGTCAGAAAAACGAATCTTTTTTTTTCCCCATTCTACTTAACTGCTGAATAGAAATAAATCCAGAATTCATTCTTCTGTCATATTTACTTATAGATGTATGTATCTACATCTATATATCTATATACTATATATACAAACACAAACACGCAGGAAGAACTGGACAATAATTCCAGAAGAGTATCAAAACAAATTATAATAAAAAGTGAAAAATGCTAATGGAGATCAACTGTGGTTTTATACATTTGTGGCAGGTGTTTTTAAACATTTAAATTTATACTCTACTGGGGGAAAAGCTTATTGTGATTTTGAAACTAAACCAAGAATTTGTATTTCAAAATCCGTAGTGAACTAAGAAAAATGTAAACAGGAACTTACAATGACACCTTCTAAAGGTTCCTTAAAAGTCATCTCAGAATACTTGCTGTATTTGAGTTCCTGAATTCAAGGCAGACCAGGGTCCCAGCAACCTCCAGAGAGGATCTGAGTTAAGTAGCCATAGATCTTTCCATACTGAACAGTCTGTGATATGTTACTGTCAGGCATTTCCAATCTCTGCTTAAAATAAGCAAACCCATCCCTACTATGGACTGTTTGTTCTGCAATGTGATTTCTTCTTCCAACACATCACCTACTATTGCAACATTTTCCCCAACCTGTACTTCTGAATGACACGAGTTTATTCTACGTGTTCTTACTACCTTCGTTCCATCTGTTTCTTTGAAAGATAGTTTTTTTTTTTTTTTTAAATGATAAAACAGCATTATGATTAAAAAGAATGGACTCTGAAATCAAGCTCCCCAGGTTTGTATCCTGGCTCCACCTCTCACTGACTATGCAGTCCTGAGCAAATTACTTGACCTAGATGTGCTCCAGTTTGTAAAATGGAGATAGTATCAGTAGGGTTGCTGTGAGCAATTAAATAGTATTAGGGTTTTCGAAAGGAGATGATTGTTGAACTCAGGTATAACAGTTCAGTATTACAGACATCAGTGTGCACAAGACAGTAAAAATGGAAGCTACCAAACAAAAGGCAAAGCATGCTCCTAGTATTTTTTTAAAACAAAGAGAGTATGTGTGTGCGTGTGTGTAAAAGAGTGAAGGGGAAAGAGGGAGAGGGAGGGAAGGACAGTATATGAGAAGCACACACTGAAGGAGATTCACCAAATTATTACAGTAACAGTAGGTGGTGGAATTACAAGTGATTTTTTGGTCAATATGCTTCTTTTATTTTGCACATTTCTTTTAATGTCAACGCATTAGTTTGTAATCATATAAAAAGGTCTTTTGATCTGTTTGTTGGAAAGTATTGCAGGCTCTAAACTAAAACCCAATGCCACTGAGTCGACTCCAATTCATAGCAACGTAATACAGAACAGGGGTAAATCCAGGCCACTCATCAGTACCCCATTTAGTTTAGAGCCTGTAATACTTTTCTTTTGTCTTTAGAGAACAGATTTGGCAAGGTAATGGTTTGGACCCTGACTTGGAGTCACAGCCTTTCAAAAGGATGGTTTGTGGCTCCAACTCCCTTTTCCTGGCACACAAGAGTATGAGAATTTCTCTGATTGCTGTGAGGGAAGAAGGACGTACATATGCATGACTGTAAACAAGTATGTCTGTGCAGACTTTCTCCATCTAAAAAAACTGGCTGCTGTTGAGATGATTTCCAACTCACAGTGACCCTGGAAGCCAGAGGACAACTGCCCCATAGGGTTTCCAAGGAGCAACTGGTGGATTCAAACTGCTGACCTTTTGGTTAGCAGCCGCAGCTCTCAACCACTGCGCCACCAGGGCTCCTTCTCCACCTAGTAGCTAGCAAAACTTGTGAAAGAGGATTGGGGGCTGGAGTAGAGGCAGAATAACAGACACACCTGGCTTTCATACCATGAAAATCAGCCCAGGAGGTCTTAGCACATATGCAATAACTACCTATTCTTCATTGCTCCTACTTCCAATTATACGAGTAAAGTGAAGTGAACGATTCATACCCTACTGGGGAGAGGAAGAGAAAACAGAATAGAGGTGATGGCAAAAGAGTAGTTTTATGTAAGACTTAAATGTGTGAATCTAAGAACATATTTTAAAAAGTGTATTTAAAGAAAAAATATGATAAACTACAATATAACCTTTAACATAAAAACAATCTCTGCTAGTAAGGATATTCTTGATGTGCTGTGAGATTGTTAACCATTGTCATAGGGCAACATGTGTAGTAACTGTTAAATGAAAAACTATTTTTTCTGTAAGCCTTCATCTTAAGTGAGAATAACAGCACAGTTGGAAGAGCGTAGTCAATGTCACTGAACTGTGAATGTAGAAATTTTTGAAACGGTGTATCTTTGGCCATCTGTAATTTTCATCAAAAAAAAAGGTTGAGAATTTAGAGGCTTAATACGTTGTGGGGTTGTTAACCAATGTCAAAAAACAACATGTGTACTACTATTTCATGAGAAACTATTTGCTCTGTAAGCTTTCACCTGAAGTACAATAAAATATATATTAAAAAAAAAAAAAAAAAAAAAAAAAAAAAAACAATCTCTGCTAGTAACAATGCCCCACTAGAGGTTGAGAAAGCACTGTCATTATGACCCATTTTTCTGCTTTAACTTATCCTGCAGATTACTTTAATTTTAGCATATAAAATGTGGGTCAAAGAACAAAGAGTTTGCTACCCAGGGCTTATAATTTCTCCTGTGACTGCCTAAAATTTTGAGATACAGAGATTCAAAATAGAATAAAGCAGTCTTTATAGTTTCTACTCCTAATTATAGAATGCTCATCTGCTTCTGGAGGGAAGGCTTCTAAAACCAGAATTATTCAATCTAAAATTGGAAATATTCATTTTACCTCAAAATATAAATGGCAGGCAGTCCTCCGGTTACAAACGAGATCTGTTCCTAAGTGTGTATTTAAGCTGAATTTGTAAGTCAATAACAGGTGCACCCGGTTCTTACTTAGCCTTATTTTAGTGCAAGAAAAGGCTCAAAGCCTTTTCAGTGATTTAAAAGCTGCACGTGCAGCAAGTGAAGGAGACTGTGATGAAGTATTTGTTTTGAGTAGGGGTTGATTCAATCCTTGCAAAGTGAGGGCAAATTTACGTAATATTAAAGAGTTGTCCCTAAGTCAGGACATTCATAACCCAGGACTGCCTCTCCATTTTACCTCAGACATATAAACAGAAATAAAATGACTGCCTTATTCACAGTTTTCTCTGCTAATACTTTGCTGGTCCTAACAATGCATACTTTATTTTGCCTATTACAGCCCTGTTTCAAACAACAAATATTTTAATACTTTTCCAAGTTGAGAAGGGAAAAAAAACCTGAAAAATATAAAAAGTATGCAACACTAAGATATTGTATTTCTCTTAGCCTAAAAAGATATGATCACCAGAGTATATTTTAAGTACTTACTAGTTTATGAACAACTGAACAAATAACTGAGTTGTCAAGTAATATGACTGTAATGTTGTAATTTGTTAGTACATTAGTATATTAACCCATCAAAAATAGTGCATCTACAAAAATAAGGCCAAATGCAGATAAAAATGTTCTCTGTATTATCCTCAGGGAGCCCTGGTGGCACAGCGGTCAAGAGCGTGGCTGCTAACCAAAAAAAGGTTGACAGTTCGAAATTCACCAGCCGCTCCTTGGAAACCCTATGGGACAGTTCTACTTGGTCCTACAGGATCACTATGAGTTGGAACCGACTCAACAGCAATGGATTTTTTGGTTATTATCCTCACAAGCATAAAAACAAGAGACAGGAGTGGGCCCCTAATAAAATTTTTAAACGTCATTTTTTCCAAGTTGACCTCATCTATTCATGCAAAAATTTACACAGTTTTCCAAAGTAGTTTATTGTACCTATTTACACATCCATCAGTCTGCAAATAATTTACGTCAAGGGATTTATTTATCTCCTCCTTTTAGTTAAAGTGAAAACACCTTTAATATCTGAACAGGAGTGGAGAGGATGAGCTGGAAAATAAACATCAAAGAGACCCAGGCCTCTGCAGAGCCTTGGCAATTTAATTTCGAACTGCAACTTTTCCAGACCTCGAATAATTAATGCAATTTAGGCCACTAAGGTTTCTGGTGAGGGACTATGCACTAGAGCTTTTGGTGAGGGACTATGAAGGGCCAAAAAGCAAACTAAGGAGGAAAAACTACTGCAGCAGCACACGAAGTTACCGGGCTAACTCAACATTTCCATATAACTCTGAAAGGAGCAGTCAAGTTGATTATCAAACAGATGAAGAGCAGAAGAGAACCTTGGCTGTGCCCCCTCGTTGTTTCAGGCACTGACATACATTTGCTGTTGTTTGTTGTTGTTGTTATGTGCCATCGAGTCGGTTTTGACTCACAGCGACCCTACAGGACAGAGAACTGCCCCACAGGGTTTCCAAGGAGCGGCTGGTGGATTCAAACAGCCAACCTTTTGGTTAGCAGCCAAGCTCTTAACCATTGTTAGGTGCTGTCAAATCGGTTTTAAAAATATGATGACTCTATGTGACAGAGCAGAACTGCCCCATACAGGTTTCTTGGCTGTAACCTTTAAGGAAGCAGACTGCCTGGTCTTTCTCCAATGACTGGAACAGGATTGGAACTGAGCAGCCAAGCACTTAACCAGTGTGCCACCGGGGCTCGTTATACAAACACTAAACCAAATCAAACCCATTGCCATCCAATTGATTCCAACTCACAGCCACTGTATAGGACAGAGCAGAACTGCCCCATAGGGTTTCCAAAGAGGGGCTGGTGGATTCCAACTGCCGACCTTTTGGTTAGCAGCCAACCAAGTAACCACTGAGCCAGCAGGACTCCTTACCTACCCTGGTCATGTAGTAATTTTAAAGGCCCATTTGTATTTAGCTCTGGAAAACTAAAAAAGCCTGTTTTGGCATCATATTTCCTTTCCATTTATGTTCTGCTTCGACTAATATCAAAATGCCTTCTTGAGCTGGAACACATGAAAAAAAGGGTGGAAAGAGATGAACTCTCAGAACTGGATGGCAGGGAGAACGTGGTGAAAATCTGTCTCGTGGTCATACGTACACAACTGGGAGTTGGTGGCATTTTTATAGGTATTTCATTAGTAGAAACTCTCAAGTTAAAAAAAAAACTAACTATTGGACAACACCTTTTGACTTGGAGATTCAAACCAGTCATTTAATGCTGTCTGATCACTGTAACTCCACCCTAAAAATTTGCCGCTCACGCCAAAAGCAGGAGAGAAACTGCTCATCACAAGTTGACCAAGTTTTCCACTCAGTTACGCGGCAGACGCGTTCCAGCCTCCCCTCCGCCCCGTGCCAGCTCCACGGACTGGCTTTCCCTGACAGAGCTCGTGCGCTGTAACCTAGCAGTTTGTTTCGACAACTTAATATCGCTAATTTCTCAAGCTACAAGCACGGGCGTAGCCGTCGCCGCGAAGACCCTCGCAGAGCGAGCTCCACGGTGTCTGTCACCAAACCTTGGCAAGGGTAACAAACCCGAGCGAAGAGCCGTGGCGAGCCCCGGGTGCGCCTGCGTCGCGGGGCGTGCTGCACGCGGCCGCCGCACACGCACACACCTTTGTTGACATATTTTGAAGACAGCACCGCGGGGAAACGCCCCCGAGCTGACTTGAAGGTCTGAGCGCCGCGTCCCGCCCTGCCTCGGAGAGACAGTCCGCGCGCGTCCGGGACCCTGCGCCCCCGCGACCCACTCATCCGCCTAGAAATGGCCGGTGGACCCTCCCCTGCCCCGCCGTCGCAAACGGGCTCAGTTCCTGCCCCTCCGCCGTTACCTGCTGCCGGGGTCGGCTTCCCCCACACACCACCCCGGGCTCCGGGGACGGCGGCGGCTGGTCCCGTGGCTCTCACATGAGGCCCCCAAAGCCCCCGGCTTCGCGCTCCAGTCGCCGCGGCCCCCCGCGCTCTGCCTGCATCCGAGGCGCTAGTCCCGCGGCGAGCACCAATGCGGCTCCACCTTTGCGGCTCTGGCTGCCCAGGAAGAAATCTTCCTTTTTAGTCCCACGCCGTCTGCGTTCTGCTCTGTCGCCGCGAGACACACCCTCACCGAGCCAGGGCCACCGCGTAGCTTCACTGCGCTTCTGTCCAGACACCGAGCCCAAAATGGCGCCCTTCGCGGTCGGCCGCGCGCTTTCCCTGGCGCGTCTCCTCCCGAGTGGGGCGGGCGCGCGCTCGGCGCTGGCGCGCTTGCGGAGGGCGGGGGAAGACGGGAGCGCGCGCAGATGGGGTTCACTCGTCTGCGCCTCTTTGCTGTGTGCCTTCGCCTCCTGTTTCCAGAAGGAGAGTCTGCCGCCTCCGTCCTCGCCATGACTCTTACTTTTAGGGAATTTTTTGTTTGGGAGCAGACTGAGAGAGGGCTGGAGCTAGCTGGATGCCAAAGAGACTATCAGCAGCTGAAACGAAAGTTTAGGGAGTGGAGCAGAGAGAAGAAAGGAGGGAGTGTCTCTAGAGCGTTTCTTGTAACTGGGCAGCGAGTTCCACAGGGCAGAAAGGTAAGCAGTACCTGCTGACAGTTGACAACACTCTTCAGGATCAGGTGCTGGCACTCCGGAGGGCCACGCCTTGCGACCCATAATCTTAGAGGTTAAAAACACAGGCTCTAAAAATACACAGACATAATAAACACAATTTTTAAATACTACAAGGAAATATACCAGAATGGTAAAGCTCTTAACCCTGGAATTACAAATTTTTTTATTTTTAAAATATTTCTATTTCCCAATTTTTCTAAAAATAAGTTTTATAATCAGTTATTACTTTTTTTAAAACCATCTCTGTTCATGAAGTAGATAAAGCCATTGCCATCCAGTGGATTCTGACTCATGTTACAGAGTAGAACTGCTCCCTAGGGTTTTGCAAGCACATTGCTAGGCTGTTCTTCTGTGGCACCCAAGTGGGTTTGGATAGCCAACCTTCAGTTTAGTAAACCAAAACTTGTTGTCGTCGAGCCAATTCCATCCCATAGTGACCCTATAGGACAGAGTAGAAGTGCTCCATAGGGCTTCCAAGGCTGTAATCTTTATGGAAGAAGACTGCCATATCTTTCTCTTGAAGAGCAGATGGTGGGTTCAAACCGTCATCCACCTTTTGGTTAGCAGCTGAGTGCTTAACCACTGCACCACCACCAGGGCTCTTTATGAAGTAGGTACTCAAGCCAAAACTAAACCCATTGCCATTGAGTGGATTCTGACTCATAGTGACCCTATAGGACAGAGTAAACCTGCCCCATAGGGTTTCCAAGGCTATAAATCTTTACGGAAGCAGACTGCCACATCTTTCTCCCATGCAGCAGCTGGTGGGTTTGAACAGCCAAGTGCTTAACCACTGTGCCACCAAGTCTTCTATGAAGTAGATAGGCTCCTGAAATTTCAAAATAGCTTTCTGAAACATAATGGGAAAAGTAAAGTAAAGGAGTAGATAGCTGTTTAAAAGAAAATCTCCGGTGATGTTTTTTTAAGTCAAGGCATCTTTGTGTGTAACTGCTACCTAGTTAACTTGTTTTAAAAATTGGGATTTGGGGGTAGGGAGTTTTTCTAAAGCTAGAAATGTCCTTAGGTGTAAAAACATAGCTGAATCATGCACTCTGCCTCCTCCACCCCCTTAAGAAAAGAAAAAAAAAGTAATTTTCCATCCAAAGATGTCTTCTGAACTATCTGACCTGTGTGTAGGAGATTGGATGGCAGTGATGTCCAGGTAGGCCTCCACTCTTCCCCTTCCCCCAAGAAACTGAGCTAAGAAGTGATATTTAAAATAACATTAAGATTCAATGTGGGAAAATGACAGTTATTTTAAGGACCTGACTATCAGATCATCAAGGCAAACTGTACAAAATATCTAGCAGCATAATGATGTAGAGGTATGTCTCAGTCATCTAGTGCTGCTCTAACAGAAATACCACAAATGGATGGCTTTAACAAAGGGAAGTTTATTCTCTCACAGTCCAGTAGACTACAAGTCCAAATTCAGTGCGTCAGCTCCGGGGAAAAGCTTTCTCTCTCTCATCTCTGGAGGAAAGTCCTTGTGATATATCAGTCTTCCTTTGGTCTGGTAGCATCTCAGCACAGGAGCCTCAGGTCCAAACAACACGCTCTGCTCCCAGCACTGCTTCCTTGGTGGTATGAGTTTCCTATGTGTCTCTGCTCGCTTCTCTCTTTTATATCTCAAAAGAGATTGCGTTAAGACACTATTTAATCTTGTCAACCTCATCAGTATAACCTCATCACAGTAATAGAATTTACAACACATAAGGAGATCACATATAATCCCATCATAGTGATAGACTTTACAACACATAAGGAAATCACATCAGATAACACAATCATACAATACTGGGAATCATGACCTAGCCAAGTTGCTACATGCATTTTTGGGGGGACACAATTCAATCCATGACAAGGTACCTGAACTACAACCTTTTTCTTAGGTCCCTCAGTGATTGGATGATGAGCAACAATAGAAAGTTCTAAGAAAGGCAATGGTTATTATTGGAAGAAAAATAAGTCATACACATGCCCATTTATTTAAAGCTAGGTTACAGTATAAATGATCAGCAAAACACATTAAACCAAATCAGCAAACATAACTAGAATATCACATTAGAACTTTTACCCTCCACTCGTAACTCCTTTTCATTTTCCCATCATAGTTTACCCACCTCTCGTGCAAGACAAAGACCTTGACGCACCTTACCCATTGAATGCCCCTTCTTCATTCTTGTAATTATTATTCAAAGCTTTGATTTCACCTTTTTAAAAGAAGAAAGTTGTGCTTATTTTTTAATCAGACAATCCTTATTTACATTTATCAATTGTATTTGTCAAGGTCAGTAGCATAGGGGTTGTTGAGGGTGGGTGGAGTCTGGTCCAGCACAGAAGAATATTTTATTACTGACCTCGTTTAGAATTGCCAGTGCATGGTGATTAATAAAAAGCAGACCAACTTTTAGTCAGTTTTTAAAATTGTTTTTAAATTCTCTCGAGTGTCCCCTCTCCAGGGCAGACAACTCCCACCACAACCCTCCCCTTGGTACACTGCTGATCAGGATGAATCAGGTGATGTTGCAGTACTTGCTTATACATAACCTTGTAATTCCTTGTTTTTGATGCCTTTTACACCGTTAAGGAGTACTGGTCCAGTATTTGGTAGAATATCCCTTAATTGTATTTTGTTATGTTTCATTTTCTGATTATGCCCATAGTTATCAATTCTCAAAAGACTGTTTTGTTAAACTCAGAGCCCAACTTGTAACAGATCCATTTACTGTTCTTCTCCAACCATTCCTTGAGTAGGATATAGGTTATAACTTCTCTTGCAAACTCATCTCCTGTCCCTCTGTCGCATTAAAATCCAAGCCATTATCTCTTCAAATAGTCCACTAATCCTTCTATTTTGGTCTTAAGCTCTTTATATTTTCTCCTCTCAATTCATCTTCTACATCTCTTAACTGTCCTTTCATGTTTTGATCTCTTTTTGTCTCTTTGATATATTGCCTTTCTTTCAATTCACCTGATTTTCTCTCTGTCTCCTAGAGTTTATATTAGCTATTGAAAATTTCATTCCCAAAATTTCTAATTAGTTTTTTCTCATATCCACCTAGTTTTTAAATCACTTAAAAATGATTTTTATCCTTCTTTATCTCTTTGAGGACACTGAACATTTCAATTTTGAGGTCATTTATATATCGCAGTATTATTTCCAATTTATTTTAAGTGAATTTATCCCTAATTGTTAATTCTGCTGGCTGCCATTCTCATCCTTACTTTTCTCCATCAGTTTTGAAATTTTTATCTGCAAGCTTATATTGAGAAGAGACGTTTTAGTTATCACTTTTTCTACCCTCTCCACTTGGCCTCTCAGACCATCAGCCTAGGGCCAGATCTTATATTTATATTTCTGAGTTTCCAGTCTACTATCTTGCAGCTCCAGCAACTGAGGCAAGAGGCAACTTGTCTCCTGTACTGCCTGGGAGGCTGTGTGTGTGTCTTCCCTCCAGGGCACACACTTCCTATCAGCCAGAACTACAGGCACCAACTTTTTAAACCTACTCCACAGTTAGAGATTCACAACAAGCTTCTGGTTTTAGGCAGTGAGGCATGCTTTGTTATCCTGCCTCATAGAGGTACTCTACCCCCCCTTACCCCATGACAGTAGCTGCTTCCAGACCTGGGACACAGCAAATCTACTTCAAAGCCAGTCACGGCTTTGTATGGGTGTGCCTTTTGGGTACACAAAAGTATTTCCTTGTTCTGAATCTCTCTTTTTAACATTAAATTTTTATAGCAAACCTATTATTGCCATGTATTTAATCAACAATAGTGGGAAACTCAAAACACAAATTCTTAACACTGTCTTGATGGGAAATTCCTGCTATGATACTGTTTCCAGCTTTTATGACTTGAAATTTTGAACATATAGTTATATTTAGCTCTTCTCTCTGCTTGACTTCCAACATTTACTTCACCTCTAGAGCCTTTTTCCCATGTCTTGTGTACTTGCTCCATTCTTTTGGTGCCAAAAACCAACACTTAAATCTAGATTTTCTCTCTCCATGCTGGTTTAAGTCCAAAATCTATCCATTAGTTCCTAAAGTTCTAATCTACTTCTAACTATATACAACAAATAATATGTATTATATATGAATAATGTGTTATTATATATGTATATATATTACAAACCTAACAATACAGTGTTATAATTGTTGCGCTATATAATCTTACGTCTTTTAAATAAAAGAGGAAAAGAAAAGAGAAAAAAATAGATATATTTATAAATCTCTTTATATTAATCTTCTTATTTATCATTTTCAGTTCTCTTAATTTCTTCCTACGTACTGGAGTTATCATTTGGTGTCATTTTCTTACTCAATATAGCTTCATTCCCTCACCCTCCTTTGTGCTGTAACTGTCAAATATATTTCTAAATATAATAGGCCCAACGATTACTTTTTGAATAGAATAAAAAAGTAATATGTAATTATACTGTCGTTTATAATTACCCACCTAATTACCTAAAAGAAAGGTAATCTAACAGAATGTGGAAATTATCAAACAATATCATTAATATCATATGCAAGTAAAATTTTGCTGAAGATAATTTAAAAACGGTTACAACAGAACATTGACAGGGAACTGCCAGAATTCAAGCCAGATTTAGAAGAGGATGTGGAACCAGGGATATCATTGCTGATGTCAGATGGGTCTCGGCTGAAAGCAGAGGATACCAAAAAGGTATTTACCTGTGTTTTATTGACTATGCAGAGGCATTCGACTGTGTGGATCATAGCAAATTATGGATAACATTGTGAAGAATGGGAATTCCAGAGCACTTAATTATGCTCATGTGGAGCCTGTACATAGACCAAGAGGCAGTCATTTAAACAGAACAAGGGGATACTGTGTGGTTTAAAATAAGGAAAGGTGTGCATCAGGGTTGTATCCTTTCACGATACTTATTCAATCTGTATGCTGAGCAAATAATCTGAGAAGCTGGACTATATGAAGAAGAACACAGTATCAGGATTGGAGGAAGACTCATTAACAACCTGCATTATGCAGATGACACAACCTTGCTTTCTGAAAGTGAAAAGGACTTGAAGCACTTACTGATGAAGATCAAAGACGACAGCCTTCAGTGTGGGTTACACCTCAACGTAAAGAAAACAAAAATCCTCACAACTGGACCAATAAGCAACATCATGATAAACAGAGAAAAGATTGAATTTGTCAAGGACTTCATTTTACTTGGGTCCACAATACCCATGGAAGTAGCAGTTAAGAAATCAAATGACATATTGCATTGGGCAGATCTGCTGCAAAAGACCTCTTTAAAGTGTTGAAAAGCAAAGATGTCAGTTTAAAGACTAAGGCACACCTGCTGCAAGCCATGATATTTTCAATCACCTCATATGCATATGAAAGCTGGACAATGAATAAGGAAGACCGAAGAAGAATTAATGCCTTTGAATTATGGAGCTGGTGAAGAATATTCAATATACCATGGACTGCCAAAAGAAGGAACAAATCTGTCTTGGAAGAAGTAGAGTCAGAGTGCTCCTTGGAGGTGAGGATAGCGAGACTGCATCTCACATACTTTGAACATGTTATCAGGTGGGATCAGTCCCTGAAGAAGGATATCATGCTTGGTAAAGTAGAGGGTCAACAAAAAGAGGAAGACTCTCAATGAGATGGATTGACACGGTGGCCGCAACAATGGGCTCAAACATTAACACTATTGTGAGGATGGCGTAAGACTGAGCAGCGTTTGGTTCTTTTGTACATAGGGTTGCTATGAGTCGGAGCCAACTCGAGGGCACCTAACAACAACAATTACCTTAACAGGACTATTTGTTTTTTGTGTGTATTCATATTACTGCCTGATGTCATTTCTTTTCAGCTGGAAGAAGTCCCTTTAGTATATCTTGTAAGGTTGGTCTGCTAGCAACAAATCCCTCCAATTTTTATCTGGGAGTGACTTTATTTCACATTTATTTTTGAAAGTTGGTTTTACTGGAGATACAGTTTTTGTTTACCAGTTGTTTTGTTTTATTTCCAGCACGTTGCATGTGTTATTACACTGCCTTCTGGCCTCTGCTGTTTCTGATGAGAAGCATGCTTGTGCTAGTTCAAAAGTTACACATTGTGTTTCTGGAATGACTGTGCCAGAAGCTCAGCAAATCCTCTCCCACAGATAAACAGCTATTAAATCAGTTTAAATTTATCAGAAACAACCATTTAAAGTATCCAGAGACTGACCAAAGAGCTTACAACAAATTAAGAAGCAGTTATTTAAAAAAAAAAAAAATCTACTGAATCTCAGGATGCTGTGGAATTTGATCCAGGGGCTATCCCCACTCTCCTCAACTCCATGTTTTGGAAAAACTATTCCAAGCAGGTTTGGCAGCTAGTGAACGTCATTAGCTTCCATCATATCCAGCTACCTGTTGTGGAATTTCTATGCATGGTGAGCATAGCAGCTGATGAAGATGAGCAACATCCATCCCTCTCCCTGCCCCTGCAGCTCTTCACTCAACTGCAGTCCCCTCTGTAGGGAGGTTCTGGAGGGGGCAGCTGGTGAAGATGAAAAACCTCCAACCCTCCCCAGCTTCTACTCCATAGCAAAGAGTTCTGCCCAAGGGGTGTAGCAAGCCCTGAGGACTGTCAGCTTCTACGCCCTGCCTGAGGGGGTTGACTTTATATTTGGGACAGAGTATGGAGGAAACCACAGTTATCGATCTTCTCTTGGTTTCCCTGTATATGATGAGTGATTTTTCTCCTCTTTGCTATCAAGATTTTCTCTGTATCTTTGGTTTTCAGTATTTTGACTATGATGTGTCTGGTTGTAGATCTTTCTGTGTTTATCCAATTTGGAGTTTCTTGAGCTTCTCGGATGTTTTAGATTAATATTTGGAGTGTACCAAGTGAAAGAAATCAGATGACTACTAGGGAATTGCTTCCTTAGCCTTTCAGTCCCCTAGTTTCACTAACGAAAACCACATTGCTTTGTGGGTTGGTTCCACTCCCTCCTTTTTCTTTTGGCCTGTTAGGTGCATATTCCTGTGGTTGAGTCTCCATCCATCTGGACCTCTGCCAATAGAAATGGCTGACACCATCTTGCTATTTTCATTCCAAAGTGTGATTTTGCAGTGGAGCTTTTTCACTGTTTCTCCCACTGTTATACGGGGAGATAACAAAGACAGGAGGGTTTCCGTTGAGGAACAACGTCAACAACATCAGATGTGGTGACAAGGTCATAAAGCCAGAGTGCCATATTAGTTTATAAACAGTATGAAACACAGTTCTCATGCCTCTAGCAAGCCAAATCGAGAGCAGCTGTAAAATTCTCTCATTAAACAAAGGAAACTCCCCCAGCTTCTGCTCGTGTATGTCCTTTAGCTTAGACCTCATTTTAACAAGTTTATTTTCAACCACACTGAGTCTGCCAGCAGACCTATGAGGTATTGTGGGAGAAGGTGGAAACATGAGAGCAGTCTCAGCTTTCTACCATCGCACCATTCATCCTCCTAGGAGTGAGATTGCTATCATCCCACCCCATCCGTCTGGCCAGAAGGAGGCTGGTATTGTTGCCAGTTTATCATTCCTAGGAGAGCTGGCACCATCCTGGAATGAGTAAACTGACAAGCCATTGCCTTTCAACCATGCTGTCTTCGTTATATAATGCTACTGTAACAGAAATATCTCAAGTGGGTGGCTTTAACAAACAGAAGTTTACTGTCTCACTGTCTAGGAGACTAGAAGTCCGAATTTAGGGCACCAGCTCCAGGGAAAGACTTTCTGTCTCTGCCAGCTCTGGGGGAAGGTTTCATCAATCTTCCCCTGGTCTAGGAGCTTCTCCAAACAAGAACACTGAGTCCAAAGGACATGCTCTACTCCTGGCGCTGCTTTCTTGGTGGTATGAGGCCCCCATGTCTCTCTGCTCACTTCTCTCTTTTACATCTCAAAAGAGATTGGCTTAAAACACAATCTAATCTTGTAGATTGAATTCTGTCTCATTAACGTAACTGCCACTAATCCCAGTTTATCAACATCATAGAGATAGGATTTACAACACATAGGAAGATCATATCAGATGACAATATAGTGAACAATCACGTAATACTGAGAATCATGGCCTAGCCAGATTGATATATATATTTTTGGGGGACACAATTCAATTGTGACACATGCCATTGTGTCTTTCTGGCGAGGGAGTCGCTCCTCACACTCCCCGTCTCCCAAACCTCTGAGCTCACCCATCGTGCCAACTCGGTGTGGTTAACAGGAGGGTTTCTGAAATCCCACTTACAGCCCACCTCCCTCCTTACATGAGCAGCGAAGTGCCCTAGGTCACACGTCTCCCAACAGAATCCTCCGCTTGGATCAGTAGGGCCGGGGGGCAGGGTCCACCCTTTAGCCTGGACCAAAATGCCGTGTCAATGATTCATTCTTCCACTATAGCCATGCACCCATCTCGCTTGCACCAGATCTGCAATGGAGTAGGGGTTTATCAAGAGCCAGGTTCTCTCAGAAGGCTTCTGTCCAAGGGTGTGATGTTTCTGAGCACTTTCATGTATGCTCTTTTTGTGCCATGGATGAGAGAACAAAGGGGTACTTGGGCCGAGGACTTACACAGTATAAGCCAGAGGCGTGTATGTGCTGGGCTGCATGGAAGTAAGAGGAAGGGGCTAAGAAGAAGCTGCCTTTGTTTAGGCACAGGTAGCATAGCCACCCTGTACCCAGGAAGGTACCTTTCTTTAAGTACAAACAGAGTGGCCATCCTGTGACCATCTCTCCCCCCGTCCCCAACAGCTACAAGATTAATTACTTTAATACAATTAAGTAGTCACGGGTAGTTGTGGAGGTAGAGAAAGTTACTGTGAGTTCAGAGCAGGGAGGAAGCTTTCCCTAACAAGGAGACGGGACTGGGAGAGAGAGACTCAATTCCCAGCCTCCCCATCAGAGGATGCTCTGAGCCCATGGCCTCAACTTAGGTAGCCTGGAGGGAAATCTTAAAAGCACAACACCCTCCCAACAGTATCAACAATATTCTTCATCATTTTGGGGAAGTTTTCAGGAATTATTACTTCCCAAATATGTGGTATTAGCTTTGGGACTGAGCAACAGGCAAAAGCTAGAAGAGTATCAAGGAAATTATTAGTGAAGGCTTGAAGGGCAATGAGGAAATTGTTACTGGAGGCTGAGGAAATAAGAATTTTTTTTTTTTTTATAATAGTAAGTTTTGTGAAACTTTCCCAGTGGAGAAAAAATAGTCTTTTCAACAAATAATGCAAGGACAACTGGATAGCCACATGAAGTTGGACATTTGCCTCACATTATATGCATAATTAAAATGGACCAAGATCAAAAACCTAAAAGAGAAAACTGTAAAACTCTTATAAGAAAAAGTAGGGGTAAAACTTCATGACCTTGGATTTTGCAAAGGATTCTTAGATGTGACACCAAAAACACAAGCAACAAAAGAAAAAAAAAATAAATTGGGCCTCATCAAGATTAAATCTTTGGAGCGTCAAAGGACATCATCAAGGAAGTGAAAAGATAACCCATAGAATAGAAAATATTTACGAATCATATATTTGATACAGGACTCAGATCCAGAATATATAAAAAACTCTTACAACTTAATAATAAAAAGGCCAATAATCCAATTAAAAAATGGGCAAAGGATCTCAATAGACATTTCTCTAAGGAAGATATACAAATGGCCAATAAGCCCATGAAAAGATGCTCAACATCATTAATCATCAGAGATATGAAAATCAAAACCACAATAAGATACCACTTCCTACTCACTTGTTTTTGTTGTTGTTAGCTGCCGTCCAGTTGCCCCTTCACTCATGGTCACCCCATTTACAACAGAACAAAATGCTGCTTGGTCAGATCATTGTGATCTGTAGGGTTTTCATTGGCTAATTCTTGAAAGTGGATCACCAGACATTTCTTCCTAGTCCACCTTAGTCTCAAAGCTCTGCTGAATACTGTTCAGCATAATAGCAACTGTAGGCCTCCACTGTCAGATAGTATAAGGTACATTGGCCAGGAAATGAACTTGGGTTTCCCACATGGAAGGCAAGAATTCTACCAGTGAACCATCAATGCCTCCATTCACACTCACTAGGATGGCTATAATAAAAAAGATAACAATAAATATTGGAGGGGATGTGGAGAAATTAGAACTCTCATACATTTCTGGTGAGGATGTAAACAGCACAGGCATTTAGGAAAACAGTCTTACGATACCTCAAATAGTTAAATATACAGTTACCACATGATCCAGCAATTCTACTTCTAGGTTTATACTCAAGAGAAATAAAAACGTGTCTACACAAAAACTTATACATGAATGTTCATATCAACATTATTCATAATAGCTAAAAAGTAGAAAAAGCCCAAATGTCACTGTCAATGGACAAATGAATAACAAAATGTGGTACATTCATACAATGGGATATTATTTGTCTATAAAAAGAAATGAGGTACAGATACATGCTACAACATGGATGAACCTTGAAAACAGCATGCTGAGTGAAAGAAAGAATTCAGTCACTAAGGCCACATATTATATGACTCTATCCATATGAAATGTCCACAGCAGTGATATCGATAGAGACAGAAAGCAGATTGCTTAGGGCTGGAGGTTGGGGGGAGGACCAGGGAAAAGGAGGTGATAGCTAAGGGTGTGGGATTTCCTTTTGAGGTGATGAAAATTTTCTAAAATGACTATGATGGTTTTTGTACATGTGAATATACTAACAACCATTGAATTACACTCTTTAAATGGGTGAATTGTGTGGTATGTGGATTATCTCAATAAAGCTCTTTAGAAGGAAGAAAGGAAAGAAGGAGGGAAGAAAGGCACAAAGCCAAGAACTAAGAAGATCACAGAATCATTATTTAAAGGTCATCATATTCAACTCCCACCAGAACTGAAATCTTTTACAGCATCTGTAGTGGCCACTTATTCAATTGTCTGCCTAGTATCTCTTTTTTTGAAAGCCCCTCTTTATCTACTTGCTTTTAATAGTGGCCTGCTGTATCACACGAAACTGGCCCTTGTCCACGGTTGATTGGTGCAGAAATGGACATGCCATCTAGACTAGGACAGAGTCTCTTCCCTGAGAATTTGGAATACTGAAGAAAAGAGAGTGGTCCATTCCTTGGGTATTTGTAACATACAAACCCAGGAGCTATGGTGACCATCTCCGACCATACAGCCCAGAAAGCAGAGAAAGCTGCTCTGCTGTGAAAAAGAAGAGCATAACAAATGCACAGACATGACCTAAAGGAGCGATAGAGCCAGAGCCCCTAGTTCTGGTTCTACTCTATTGCCAAGGCCTGGAAGGATCCCAGCTCGTGCATTTTCCTGGTTTGCTAAAGTTATTTTGAGCTACTTTTTTTTTTTCCATCTCATTCTTTTGTCCTGTATACATGGATAGAGATATATATGTAAATTTTATTTATTCATTTGGTAAAAATATGCATAGCAAAACATAAACCAATTCAACAATTTCTACATGTACGATTCAGTTACATCGATAACATTCTTCAAGTTGTGCAACAATTCTTGCTATTCTTTTCCAAATTATTCTAACACCATGAAGATAAACTCACTGCTCCCTACATTTCTCATGTAACCTTTTGAATTGCTGTTGCCAATTTGGTCTTATATAGATAATTCTTTAAAAGAGCACAATGCTCAAGGCAGACATTCTTTACTTATTAAGCTGAACTATTGTTTGGTTTAAACATGACTTCAGGGGATAGTTTAGGTTTAAGTTTTAAAGATTTTCTCAGGGCAATAGATTCTGGTGTTTATCCAGCCTCAGTGGCTCCAGATAGCCTAGATTCCATGAGAATATTAAATTCTGTTCCACATTTTAACCATTTTGATCAAGATTCTTCTATAGAAACTTTGATGAAAACGTTCTGTAATGGTAGCCAGGCACCATCCAGGTCTTCTGGTCTTATGGCACCGCAGGCAGCTGTTCATGGAAGCAATTAGACATTGGGTTGCACTTGCAGGTTGTCTTAAAGGCTGTCTCCAGATACTAAGTACCACCAGAGTACTGAGATGAAAATTCCACACAGTGGACAACCACTCTATGAGTGTTGTGTCCATTATCCTGATCAGGTTGTACATATGAGACACATGCATGGTGTCGGCAATAGTAAAAGCCATCTTAATTACTCACAGACAACAGTGTATAACAGGAAAAGTTTAATCACGAGCCGTCCTTGCTAGCTCAAAAGCTGTCCAGGCAGGGTGGAAAACTTCCATGGGTAACCCTTCTCTTTAAGTGTGGAAGAAGGACCCTGAGGATCTTCCTCCATCCGGTTTTATATACCAGTTATGTATTTCACTGAACAGAGCGCGATTCAAATTTTCCTGCCTGATCAGCTGGGGGGATGGGGGGTGGGGGGAGGTCAGACAGGGGGAATGGAAATGTCAGCCCGGAATCATATTTCTTTAGCTCTGCTGCTTATTCAGATAGACCATTAGGCTTCAGAGGGGCAGTGAGATGGTTTGTTCTGAAGCCCAAAGATACTAGCAGAGAAGAGGAGGAATTGGGAGGAATTCTAGCTGTTTGGGCCATCGGAAGGTCCACCTCCTCTCAGACATGCATTCCAGTTCCTCTTCAGATTTCTGCCTCTCCTTCTTCCTCTGCTGTTGAGTTAGTTTCTTTTGTTTGTAACCAAAACTCCTAACCAGTGCAACTTGGAGCTGGAAAGGTTCCTCCTTGGATCTCAAATAATGTTCCCCGGGGTGGTACAAATGGTTAAGCACTTGGTTACTGTGGTGCAATAGGTTTCTCTTATATGCCCTTTCTGGCCCTGCATCTGCAATTCTCCCAAAATGATCAGTGGGGCCGCAATCTACCAAGTGATTGGTTGGTTTGGTATATGCATAAGCAGCTTGCAAGGGATTGGCTGGTTTGCTATTCATATAAGCAGCTTACAAGGGATTGGTCAGTTTGCTATCCACCTTTACATGGATTGGCTGGGAGGAGGGGCCGGCCCAGTAGTTGACCTTTGCCGGGATTGGCTGGGGAGCCTGCCTTGTAATTGACAAGGAGTACAAGGGCTGGCTTGTAAAAACTCTGGAACAGGAGCGCAGAGTTGGCTTCATCAAGTGGCAGAAGCCTGAGAGTTGCGTTAAGGAAGACCTGTTCCAGCCGGTAGCTTATCTGAAGCTGCCCTGGTTGACGACCTTTCCAGACCTTGCCATATACCTTTCCCTCACTTATATCCTGCGTTTTCCTGACTTTTTTGTTTGTTTATAGCTTCATTGAGGTATAACTGACATACGATAAATTGCACATATTTAAAAATGTACACTCTGATAAGTTACGTTGTAGTTATGAAACCAGAACCATCACGATAATGAACATAGAACATATCAATCATCCCGGCAAATTTTGTCATGTCCCTTTGGAATCTTCCCTCCCCCTCTTCCTCAGCAAACACTGATATGCTTTCTATCACAATTGATTAGTTTGCATTTTCTATAATTTTGTTATAAATGAAATCGTGGAGTGTATACTCTCCTCTTATCTCGCTTCTTTCATTCAGCATAATCATTTGAGACGCAATCATGTTGTAGTGTGTGTCAATATGTCATTCTTCTTATTGCTAAACAGTATTCCCTTAGATTATATACCACAGGTTGGTTATCTATTCACCTGCGGATAAACATTTTTGAGCTATTATAAGTAAAGTTGCTATGAATATGTGCATACAGACCTTTGTGCTTTCAATTCTCTTGGGTAAACCTAGGAGAGGAATGGCTGGATCATATGGTAGGTGTGTTTTCTGTTGTTTTCCATGAGTTGTATCCTGAGTTTCCTGACATCTACTCTGAGCTGCATTGCGAATTGTATGCTGTTACTTCTGCGTGTTGCTGTTGTTAAGTGCTGTCAAGTTGGTTCCAACTCATAGTGACCCTATGTACAACCAAAGGGAATATTGCCCGGTCCTGCACCATCCTCACAGTTGTTGCTATGCTTGAGCCCATGGTTGCAGCCACCATGTCAATACATCAAGTTGAGGGTCTTCCTCTTTTTTGCTGACCCTCTACTTCACCAAGCATGATATCCTTCTGCAGGGACTGGTCCCTCCTGATAACATGTCCAAAGTATGTGAAACAAAGTTTCGCCATCCTTGCTTCTAAGGAGCATTCTGGCTGTCCTTTTTCCAAGACAGATATGTTCATTCTTCTGGCAGTCCACGGTATATTCAATATTCTTTGCCAACAGTATAATTCAAAGACACCAATTTTTCTTCAGTCTTCCCTATTCATTGTCCATCTTTTCAACGGACAATGTGTAATGACCCTAATAAACCATGTAACCATGAATATAGGCTGTGAGTTTTTGTGACTTCTGTTGACCATTGTGGTGAATTATCAGATCCAGCAGAGAAATAGAAAGTGAAATAATGGAGAAGTGGGAAGGTGGAGGCTTATTGATCTCTGCCTCATAGGAACAAGCCTTATGCTGATTCTGGTTCACGACATTGTCCTTACAGCTACTAATTGAAAGGTTGGCGAGTTTGAACTCACCCAGAGGCAGTTTGGAAGAAAGGCCTGGCAATCTGCTTCTGAAAGGTCATAGTCTTGAAAACCCTATAGAGCACAGTTCTACTCTGCAACACATGGTGGAGGTGGAGTGGCGTCTCCATGAGTTGGAACTGACTCTATGGCAACTGGTTTTTAATTGAAATGCAGTTGGTGAATTTGGTGTTATTGTGTGTTGTGTCTGTGAGACCAGGAGTTGGGCATGATATCTTCACAGCTGCCATTAACCAAGGGTGATTCTGCCTAGTAATATAGAGGCCGTGGCTAGGGATCTTGCGTGAAGCCCCAGGAAGATGACTGGGAGTGATTACTGCTTCTTTCTGAAGGATTTCCTGCTTTTGTAGGTGATAGATCAACCACAGACCTTACTATGACAAAGGTGCATGAAGTTCTTTCCTGAGGGGCAGGTAGATCTCTAAAGAGCAGTTGAGTTGGGGAGGAAGAGAAGTTTTAATTCTACCTTAGTCATTTCTTTGAATCACACAAGGAAAAAGACTTACAGATTTAGGGCTTTATAAGGGGATGCCCCACATGTACTTTCCCACTCTCTGGTCTCTTTTTCTCTTTCCCCAATTCCTCTCAATTCTTTGCAGCTCTCTTCTGTCAAGTCCCCCAGTGTGACGTTTTCCCACAGGAGAAGGAAGTCTCATCTCTTCATCCCCATCTCAGGTTTTGTAAACTTGAGAACCTCAGGCTTCCACTGCTCCGTCAAAGCGGCTCTGGAGTGGGAGGAGATGTGGATCTGGTTTGCATCTTAGGTTTTAAACATGCTTCTGCTATTTACTAGATTTATGACCCCGGACAAGTTAAAAAACCAGTTGCCCTTGAGTCGATTCCAACTCATGGCAACCCTATGTGTGTCAGAGTAGAATTGCTCCATAGGGTTTTTAGTGGCTGATTTCTCTGAAGTAGATCACCAGGCCTTTCTTCCCAGGAGACTCTTGGGTGGACTCGAACCTTCAACCTTTTGGTTAGCATCTACCATCATTGTTGTTACTGCTGTTGGCTCTAACTCCATAAACGAGAACAAACGTGGTTGTTTCAATTCCAGGTCTTCCAGAAGCAAAAGCTGTGATGTTTCCTCCCTTGTTGGCTTAAGCAGCAGGAATGCCTCACCAAAGGGAGCGCGAACATCATTTATGCAGAAAGATTTCTTCTTACCAAGAATTTGACTTTGTCCCTTGAAAGCAGTAACCCAGGCAAGTGCTAAAATGCACTTGACTTGTTTTCTGGGTTTGGCATGCATTACAAGAGACATCATATTAGCTACAGATGGAAAAACTTGCAGATAGAAAAGTTTCTGTTAGGTCCCAGATGGCCTCCATTGCTTCCCACTCCCAGTGGACAATGGTTTCCCATTCATTCTGCCACCATAACACTGTATCCCTGACAGATGTCCATCTGCACAGCCTCTATCTGAATAGCCCCAGGGATGGGCTCACTACTTCCTAATGATATTTGTTCCACTGCCAAACAGGGATTTATTAGAATATTCTTTGTATGTGTAACCAAAATGTACTTTTTTGTTGTTTTTTTCACCCATGGTCTTAAGTTTGCAAATTAATGAAGCAAATGGTATTCGTCTGTGCCCCTATATTTTTTCCTATATCCCCTTCATTACTAAATTTTTATTTTTTTTAAATTTTGATGTTGTATGTTTTCAGTAATTACAGCATGGTGATTCAAAGATCAATTCAGAAATTTTGCTATGAGTTATGGATTTTGAGATATGTGATCTGGCAATACAAGCCACCAATAAAGCTAGTGGCACTGTGACAACACTGATCTGTGGTATGACAATATACCAATAAGAACTAAATAGTTTATTGCAAGCACCTTTCCATTAGGTTACATGGGATCCTCTGGTTTTCCAAATATGACAGAGAAAAGCCAAAACAAAGCCATCAGGGCTCCCTAACTATCACACAGGGAAGTCATAATTGTGCTTACAAGCTTTGTCTTTCAGAAATAAAGGGGAAAAAAAGGCAAAACTTTACATAACTAACACATCCAGGAAGCATCACCTAATAGAATGCTCAACCTACACAACAATGAGGCTTCAACTCCAGTCTGCTGAGATTCACACATTTCAAAAGGGACTCATCTTGACGCTAAATGCATTAGAACTGGAATAACATATTACCTATGAGGTCCAGAGGCATAAAAAGTGGCTGGCATACAGTTACACCAATAGTAATGAAAGGGATATAATATGCAGGTTTAAGGGACATAAGCTCCTGTCACACTCACTTTTCCAGTTAGCTCCATCCACATTGGCTAGAAATGAATCCCTCTTTACTTGTCTGTTTTTCAAATGGACCCATATCATTCCACAATGGCAGGTATATAGTTACAATGGTTGGACCCCAAGTTATGCTGTGTTTTTGGATGTCCATGAGCACACGCTTTATTTACTGAAAGGCACGGAAATCTTCAGCTTCAGCTGGAGCTCTTCTTTCCACATACCTCATTAACTAAACTCAAAGATGCTGTTCTTCTACAATTCCACCAGACTTTTTTGTACTGCCCATACCCTCTCCAAAAAGATTTAGGAATTAAAAACCATACACTTTCACAGCATTCTGTTCTGTGCCGCTCCGTCTCTCTGTCTGCTAGATCCAATTCTTTGAGACAAAATAGACTTTCCAATTGCTGCACTTTTTAGTCCTTGGTTCTTTCCTAGCATATCTTGGAGGCAGGGATGGATTACCCAATAAGCAAGGTACGCATGGGCTTAATTGTGCTTACAGTTGCACACCACAGATTAGTTAAGCAAGCATAATTAAGCCCTTGCATACCTTGCTTACTGGGTAATCTGCCCCTGTTTGGAGGTAACTGAGAGATTGTACTTCTTCATATTAAAATATCCAGGTCACTTTGTTACCCACAGTCCATGCAGTGGGACATCGGCATCAGACCCACTTTCCCATCAGTGCACTTGAGAATTACTGGACTCCTCCTCTGGGCCTCTCCATGAGGTCTCGGAAGGTTTTGGGGCATTCCTCTCCCTTCACTTAGTGTATCAGGCCAGCGAGTCTCCCACCAAATACTCTGTCTAGGCATTGTGGACATAAATCTCTTTCTAAGAAGTCAGCATTCTGGCATTATAAGCTGTGCTCCATTGAATCCAAGCTTTTGTACTTTTTGTACACTATCTTTCTTCATGGCCAGAACCGGAGTCATTTCTTCCCACTTCAGTGATCGAGCTTTTGGTGGTGACCAAAGCAGGAGCCCTGATGGTGCAATGGTTAAGAGCTTGGCTGCTAACCAAAAGGTTGGCAGTTGGAACTCACCCAGCAGCTCTGCAGGAGAAAGACCTGGAGATCTACTCCTGTAAAGATTACAGTTTAGAAAACCCTATGGGGCGGTTCTACTCTGTCACATGGGATCGCTATGAGTTGAAATCGACTCTACAGCACCTAACAACAACAGTGACCGAGGCAGTAGATGGGCCTTGGCAGGCTGGTCAGTGCTTCTTGCTCAACTTTCTAAAGCACAGAAGGGAATTTATTCTCTCGATCAAAAGCCTTCAGTGTCTCCCTCTTTACAAGGTTAGAGGGAACGTTCTTCAGCCTGGCATTGTGGCTTATGTGTGATCTGACCTCTACACAGGTCATCTATGCCTTCTCGTTTTTTCCCCTTTATTGAGCTATAATGTCTATACAGTAAATGCACAGCATGATGAATTTCTTCACTCGTGTGCATCTGTGTAACCAGCACTCTGGTGAAGATATAGAACATGCCAGCACCCCAGAATGCTCCCTCATGTGCCTGCTCAGTCCATACCCCCCCTCCACCCCGCGAAGGGAACCACTATTCTGAATTTTATCACCATAGATTAGTTTTTTCCAGATTTTTGGAATGTTATATAAATGGAATCATACAGCATGTATTCTTTTCTGTCTCAACGTTTTATTGGTGAAATTTAACCATTTCAACTGCTTCATGACATACACATCTGCTCAGAGTCATCTATTTTTTATCCTATTACTCTCAACATTTATACTCTGTGGCTGTTGTCATGGATTGAACTGTGTACCCCCAAAATATCTGTCAAGTTGGCTGGGTCATGATTCCCAGTATTGTATAATTGTGTACCATTTTGTAATCCGATGTGATTTCCTTATGTGTTGTAAATTCAATCACTATGATCTAATAAGATGGATTAGTGGAAGTTAACACTGATGAGGTATACAAGATTGGATAGTGTCTTATGCCAATCTCTTCTGAGATATAAAAGAGAAAAGCGAGCAGAGACACATGGGAACCTCATACCATCAAGAAAGCAGCACTGGGAGCAGAGTGCGTCCTTTGGGCCTGAGGTTTCTGCGCTGAGATGCTCCCAGACCAAGGGAAGACTGATCCATCACAAGGACCTATCTCCAGAGATGACAGAGAGAGAAAGCCGTCCCCTGGAGCTGATGCCTTGAATTTGGACTTGTAGCTTACTGGACTGTGAGAGAATTAACTTCTCTTTGCTAAAGCCATCCACTTGTGGTATTTCTGTTAGAGCAGCACTAGATGACTAAGACAGCTGTCATTCCCCTCTGCCCCTCAAGCATATTCAATTGTTTAGGACTACATCGTTCTTCATTTTAAGAGTTTTCCTGCTAAATACTACCTGAAAAGAGTCAATAAAAATAGTATTTGGGGAAGATACAGAGCGTATGAAATTCTTACAGAAATTTTCCTTGGCATGTATCTCCCTTCAAGGAAGATGGAGCCAGCCTCCTCTCCAGGGTCTCACCCCAGCAACCCTACTCTTCTCTGAGTTACCACAGCATTCATTTCCCATTCTGGCGAATTAGCCTAACTAAACCATTTGAACGATGATTAAATGATTAAACAATGCAGGAAGTCTCAAAAGAAGATGGAAGGAATAGGCAGAGTCACTGTACCAAAAAGAATTGGTCATTGTTCAGCCATTTCAGGAGGTAGCATATGATCAGGAACTGGTGGTACTGAAGGAAGAGGTCCAAGCTGCACTGAAGGCATTGGCGAAAAACAAGGCTCCAGGAATTGACGGATTATCAACTGAGATGTTTCAACAAATGAATGTAGCACTAGAAGTGCTCACTCATCTATGCCAAGAGATTTGGAAGACAGCTACGTGGCCAACTAACTGGAAGAGATCCGTATTTATACCTATTCCAAAGAAACGTGATCAAACAGAATGTGGAAATTACTGAATAATATCATTAATATCACACCCAAGTAAAATTTTGCTGAAGATCATGCAAAAGCAGCTGCAACAGTACATCTACAGGGAACTGCCAGAAATTCAAGCCGGATTCAGAAGAGGATGTGGGACCAGGGATATCATTGCTGATGTCAGATGGATCCTGACTGAAAGCAGAGAATACCAGCAAGAAGTTTACCTGTGTTTTATCAACTATGCAAAGGCATTCAACTGTGTGGATCATAACAAATTATGGATAAATTGTAAAGAATGGGAATTCCAGAACACTTAATTGTGCTCATGAGGAACCTGTACACAGATCAAGAGGCAGTCGTTTGAACAGAATAAGGGGATACTGCGTGGTTTAAAGTTAGGAACGGTGTGCATCAGGGTTGTATCCTTTCACCATACTTACTCAATCTGTATGCTAAGCAAATAGTCCGAGAAGCTGGACTATCTGAAGAAAAACAGGGCAGCAGCATTGGAGGAAGAATCATTAAAAACCTGAAATATGCAGATGACACAACCTTCCTTGCTGAAAGGGAAGAGGACTTGAAGCACTTACTGATGAAGATCAAAGACAACAGTCTTCAGTATGGATTACACCTCAACATAAAACAAAAATCCTCCCAAGTGGACCAATAAGCAACATCATGATAAACAGAGAAAAGATTGAAGTCGTCAAGGATTTCATTTTACTTGGATCAACACCCATGGAAGCAGCAGTCAAGAAATCAAAGGATGCATTGCATTGGGCAAATCTGCTGTAACAGACCTCTTTAAAGTGTTGAAAACCAAAGATGTGATCTTGAAGACTAAGGTGCACCTGACCCAAACCAAGGTGTTTTCAATTGCCTTGTACGCATATGAAAGCAGCTGAACAATGAATAAGGAAGACAGAAGAAGAGTTGACACCTTTGAATTATGGTGTTGGCAAAGAATATTGAATATAACATGGACTGCCCAAAGAATACACCTTGGAGCCCTGGTGGTGAAGTGGTTAAGAGCTACGGCTGCTAACCAAAATGTTGGCAGTTCGAATCCACCAGCTGCTCCTTGGAAACCCTATGGGGCAGTTCTACTCTGTCTTACAAGCTTGCTATGAGTCAGAATTGACTTGTTGGCAACTGGTTTTTGGAAACCCTGGTGGTGTAGTGGTTAAGAGCTATGGCTGCTAACCAAAAGGTTGGCAGTTTGAATCCCCCAGGCACTCCTTGGAAACCCTATGGGGCAGTTCTACTCTGTCCTATAGGGTCTCTATGAGTTGGAATCAACTCGATGGCAGTGGGTTTGGTTTTCTGGTTTGGGCCTGAAGAACAAACAAATCTGTCTTGGAAGAAGTACAGCCAGAATGCTCCTTAGAACCAAGGATGGCGAGACTTCATCTCACATGATTTGGACATGTTATCAGGAGGGATCAGTCCCTGGAGAAGGACATCATGCTTGGTAAAGTAGAGGGTCAGCAAAAAAGAGGCAGCTCCTCAATGAGAGGGATAGACACAGTGGCTGCAATGATGGCCTCAAGCATAACAACGATTGTGAGGATGGCACAGGATCTGGCAGTGTTTCGTTCTGTTGTACACAGGGGTTGCTATGAGTCAGAACCGACTTGACGACATCTGACAACACAACAGACCATTTGAATTACAAGCCATCTCTTTAAATTAGGTTAATCCTATCTAGGATTAGGATTTATAGGTTAATCCTACCTAGTATAAACACCTCAAAGGAAAATGCGTTTTGTGACGAAGAGCCTTTATCAATCTTTCCCTAGACTGCAGTCATGACTTCCCAGCTGGTCTTGTCCAGGGACAGTGTCTCTCCTTTCCCAGCCACCTTCTGACCTGCTTCCTGCATTATCTTTCTAAAGCACATATCTGGGCATGTCTCTTGCTTAAAATAATCCAAGGACAGATAATAAAATCCAAACTGCTGAGAATGAGATTCTAGGGTAGTGCTGTTCATTGGAAAGATATGCAAGCCACATATGTAATGGAACATTTTCAAGAAGTCCTATTAAAAAATAAGTAAAGAGAAACAGGTGAAATGAATTTAATATTTTATTTAACCTGGTATATCCAAAATATTATCAATTCAATATGTAATCAGTATAAAAATATTAATGAGATAGTTTACATTCTTTTTCTTTTGGCCCTAAATCTGCGAAACCTTGGGCTAGTTTTTTAACTTTGTGAGACTCAGTTACCTCATCTGTAAAAGGAAAATAATACTTCATAAGTTTATGGAAGATGAAAATGTGGTAACTCACATGAAGCCCATTGTAATAGTTTCCTATTGCTATTGTAACAAATTACCACAAACCTAATGACTTAAAGTAACATCAATTTATTATTGTATAGTCTGGAGGTCAGGAGTTTGACACGGGATAAAATCAAGGCGTTGGCAGGGCTACGCTCCTTCTGGAAGCCCTAGGAAAGAATCTGTTTCCTTGCCTTTTGCAGCTTTTAGAGGCTACCGCATTCCTTGGCTCACGGTCCCTTCCTCCATCTTCAAAGCCAGCAGAGTAGCATCTTTTGTCTCTATCTCTGACCTCTACTTCTGTCATCACAGTTCCTTCTCTGACTCTAGTCCTCCTGCCTCCCTCTTTCCCTTATAATGACCCTTGTGATTGATTACATTGGACTCATCTGGCTAATCCAGGAGCGTCTCGCATTATTAAGAGCCTTAACTTAATCCTATCTGCAAAATCCCTTTGCCATTTTAGGTTATGTATTCACATGTCCTGGAGATTAGGACGTGGACTCTTTCGGGGGGCCATTATTCTGCTACCACGCCCATGCATTAGCACGGTGCTTGGCCACTGTCAGCTCTCTGTAACTGTGATCTTTTATTGTTGTAAACCTTGATCATAGTTTTTAATCCCACTGGATTATTTAGGTGCCTCCGTATTCCTGTTCTGAGAACGCCCCACCCCAGCACCTAGCACAGTGTGCTGCAGGTTTGCCCACTCCCTCATGCTTCATTGTCAAGCAGCTCCTGTAAGGCATGAGTTCTAAGCAACTGGGAGTACAGGTCCCACCCTCACGAGAGGAAACTGTCAAGGGGGTTTATGGAACAAGTGCTCATATATTTATTAAATCAATTAATGAAACAGTTTACTTACACTTCTGAGGAACACATCAGTGCCTTAGTTCTCCAAATGGTCTTTCTCATTTTTGCCTGTCAAAATTTACTCATCCTTTAAGATTGGGCTCAAATACGTGAACTTGCTGCTTCTGAGAAAATGGACACTGTAAGTTATGACTGGACATGTTTTTTGTCTTGCTTTGTTAGCTAAGAAGTTTAGTTTGAAGTTGGTGGCTTATCTTTGGCAGCTATGTAAGACTGTATGGTTACTTACTGGACACTGATGTCTAACCTTGGCTTTCATTTATTTACTTTTTATAATTTCTCTTCATTGTAACTTCCTCCAGTATTTATCTTTTATAGTCTACGTATTTTTTCTAAGCCACCTGAAGTCATTTGAGAAATGAAGTGACTCTAAGTAGTTACATAAAATGTCTTTTTCTCCTGTGTCAGTTCAGGTCCTCTAGGAAGCAGATGCCAGGATGCATGAAATCTGCAAAAAGTGGATGTAAGAAACTTCTTAGGGGTAATAACTATGACCGGTTAAAGGGTGAGGCAGCAGGAGAAGGGAGGGTGAGCCTTTGGACTACAACGCAGGTTTGATATCTCTGAGAGAAGGAAGGTTGGGTGCTCGCTCACTTGGGATCAAATTCTGTGGTGGATCTCAAAGAAGCTGCAGCTGGAGGCTATCCGCTCATAGTGCTCCTTGTGGTTGGGTCTCCCCTGAAGAAGAGCTGAGCAGCTGCTGCTCCTCCCAGCTATACTGAACACTCCTTGAGGCGAATAGTGTTTTCTTCACTTCTGTCACTTTGCCCATATTGCAAATGCCCAGGGACTATTTCATATGTTACTTGTGTCATAGAACCAGTGAGTAATGTAATAACAACAGTAGGATGCGCTTTAGAGACAGAAAGACCAGGATTCACATCTTAGGTTTTTCCAGCCAAGTACAGTTGGAATCTAGTTCAAATCATTTAACTTCTCTAAGTTTTTGCTAAAATGAGATCAATAATGCTTTACACTACAAGGTTGTTGGGAGAATTAAATAAAAGGCCTAATCCCGTGTCTGTCATCCAATGTTGAATAGATGTTCTTTCCTTTGCTCTTCACTTTTGAATACTTTATTGTGGGACAAATCACTTCTGTAAATACTGTGTCATTTGATAAAGATTCAAAAAACCCAAAACAAACCAAACCCGTTGCCATTGAGTCAATTCTGACTCATAGCAACCCTACAAGACAGGGTAGAACTGACCCATACGGTTTCCAAGAAGCAGCTGGTGGATTTGAACTGCTGACCTTTTGGTTAGCAGCCAAGCTCTTAACCACTGTGCCACCAGGGCTCCCCAATAGAGATTTAAAAAACCAAAAAACAAAAAAAACAAACCTGTTGCCATCTAGTCGATTCTGATGCATAGCAACCATATTATTATTTCCAAGAAATAATATTTCTAAGAAAGGGTAAATGGCTGATTCAGGATCACACAGCCAAAAAAGAGGCAGAATCAGAACTTGAACTCAAGTCTTCTAGCTTTAGTTTCAGTTCAAAAAGCTGCGGGTTAATAAGATGGAGTTTGATTGATTTCCCAAATGTTGTTCCCTGTCCTTGGCATATGCTGTGTATGTACACACATACACACACACACACACACACACACACACACACACACACACACACACACACACACATATTATCTTCTACCAATATTTAATTCCAACATTGAACCTCATTACTACTCTTATTTTCCCTAACAGTTACGAAAGTTATGATTGTGCTGTGTTAGTAAATTTCTTTACAAGGAATATTAGATAGATGTTTAGACCTTAAAGGTATTTAAATTTTGTTTCTCAAACAACACCTTACACAACTGTTAGACTTTATCACTGTATAAAAATGTACAGTGGTTTTATTGACATGTACATTCCAATATGTTTACAGTTGCAAGATAATGAGGCACACTCAGTATTGCACTTCATTAAAATTTCAGGCTCAAACTTAACCTAGAAGTTTAAATGAAATTGCATTTGTAATTTAGTAATTCTTATACAGGACAAACATTGATATCTTTATGTACAGTGTGATACTTATTACATTTATATGCCGCCTTACACAATTTTTTATTTTTTTTTAAATAACAGTCTAGGAAATAAACCAGAATATTCCTTTTTTTAATCCCCACTCTTGATGCAATTGTACAGGGTTACAAAAAGGCAGTATACAATCACAATGATTATTTTTCTTCTTTTGCTTTTAAGCATCATTCTTAGTCTGTGGGCATGGTGATTCTTTTGTATCAATTATCTATAAATGTCCAATGCTTCACAGCCAATGACGGTAATGGCCACATGCAAACACCTCACAAATTGGATGTCTTGGTTCAAAAAGAAGATGAAACAAAGTAATGGGGAAACTTTCCACAGCAAGAATTATGTACATGGTATTTGGCATCTTCTTGCATTGTAAATGGTTCATTTTCATGGATGTAAAAATGGTCCCGTCCTTATCCTGAGCAGAGTTTAAACTTCACCACATCCTCTTGGGGGATGAAGGCAACTTTTCTCTCTGTAGACCAAGGAATCTGAGTGTTCTAAAAAGTGTGAGCATTTCTGCACACTCCACAGCCCAGAGCAAACTCTTCCCCAGTAGGTGGATGAACAACATGGAGTGGGCATTCAGTTCCTTCTAGCTGTTTGCCTTTGGGACCTATGTAAGTTTTGAAGGAAGCAAAAGAACACAATTAAAAGTAAACAAACAAAACCCCACACATACATACCCCACATAAATCACTGACAAGTTAGTCAAAGAAACAATATGACTATGGTCATGCAAATATAATAAAAAACCAAAAAACCAAACCCATTGCTGTTGAGTCAATTTTGACTCATAGCAACCCTTTAGGACAGAGTAGAACTGCCCCACTGAGTTTCCAAGAGGTGCCTAGTGGATGTGAACTGCTGACCTTTTGGTCAGCAGACGTAGCTCTTAACTACTACGCCACCAGGGTTTCCGAAATACAGTATTAATTATAAATTTAAATACAACATAAAAAAATTATTTTAGCCACAAAAGTAAAGCAAGTTTATCATAAAACATTAACATAACAGACACATATAACTGAGAAAGTCACAGAGTCCTTTACCCACAACATCCTACCTAGAGATAATCACTATGATCTACAGATCTTTTTTTATTAATAAATGAATTAGACATTGTGTTTTAAAGCAAAGAGCAATGAACAAAATGGTCACAAAATTTCCTCAATTCTGTCTAGCAGAAAATTCTTCTGGATAAGAAACATGGAGATTTTTATAAAGAATGTTTTTAAAAGCTGAAAATAAATTTAAGCGTAAATAAGCCATGTTACCCTTCTACCTTATCTAAAGAAAACAACACACATTGGTAAAATGGAAAGACTGATTATTAGTGTCATTTTAAAAAGTGAAGGGAGGTTAGTAGGAAAACAAAAATTAATCAGCTTAAAATATGAATGAGATAAAATACAATAATTTGGAAGAAATACTTTGGAGAAAATATAAATTTATAGGTAATTATAAAATATGTTAGGTTTATAAAATGTATAAAAATTGAACTATCTCTTTTTTAAAACAGAAACCTGCTATGCTAATATGCTTCATGCCATGTGTTTCACGATATTTAAAAAGGATTTTTAGCTCCTTTATAAATAAAGAGCTTTAGTAAGTAGGGAATACAGGTTGAGCTTATACCTGAATGCAGAGTTCCTATTTAACAGCAGAGGGAGGAAAAGGAACCATGCATTAGTTTCCTATGGCTAGTTTCCAAAATAATAAAGGTAAAATGTGATTTTGTTTGAGAGAGAAATTCCATGAGATTGGATAGAACAGGCTTATGCTGATCAATGGGGAATGAGACCTCATTTCATTTACCTCTTCTAGATTTGAAAACTTTTCTGACACAGAAGGAAAACATGAGGAATAAAAAAGCTAGGGTTTGCAAAACATTTAGCCTGGCACAGCATAAATACTCAGTAAATGTTAGTGATTATTACTATAACTGAACAACAACAAACTGAGGCCTGACACAGAGGAATAAAAAGTAAGTTCCATATTTCATATAACAGTAAAATCAAGTCATGAGGGTAAGTATCAAATTGAAGACACTAACCTCAGAAAGAGAAGTCAACTGCTGGTTTAAGCAGACACAAGAGTGTTGGTGAGTGCTACCTCAAGCAAATGCAGGTACATGGCCCCAGGATGGGTCAAGATGGCCGTATACCAGAGGTTTGTTTGAAAGTTAATTATTACTGTTAAAAATTATAAAGCAGAGCAGTATCTCCCACCTGAAATCACACTGCATGCTGATATTCTGTCTACCTCATTACTGGGTCAGGGAGAGGGGCGGGAGGTAGGAACGCAGTGGCAGATTTAATTCAATCACGTACACGACACCATTAGTGATGGCTCATACCAACAGTAGGCATATGATCCTTGGGTGGTTTTTGCAGTATAAAATAAAGGGTCATTTATTCAACAAATATTTACTGAGTGCATAATGGGTGAACGATATTATGTTAGGTGCTGGGAATGTAAAGATGAATAGTACGTGGCCCCTATCTTCAAGAAGTTCAAAATCTAACATGATAGTAAAAAATAATAATAGCTAAAAAACAAACAAACAAAAAAAAAACTGCAAACATTTGCGTGTTTATTATTTTTTTAAGGTATTTATTTTATTGTGGTAAAAATATATATAACAAAACATTTTCCAATTCAACAATTTTTACGTGTACAATTCAGTGACAGTGATTACACGGGTCATGCTGTGTAACCATCACCACTGTCCTTTTCCAAATTATTCTGCCACCATTAATCCAGTCTTTACTATTGAGACCTTGTTCCAGCATATTAGTTCAATCTTTTAAATAGTCATAGGAAGAGGAAACTATTCTCATTTTGCAGATGAGGAAACTAAGGCAAAATTAACTTACTTTGACTGATTCCTAAATCTCTCATCTGTTAATTAGGCATAGCAATACTAACTCACAAACTGCTATGAAAATTAAGTATCCTGGCCCCAAGAAGGCAGTCAATAAATATTTTAGAAAGAAATGGACAGACCATGGAGGGATTATCTACTTCAACTCCTTAATCTGGACTCCTGTCCTCATCCATATATTAAAGTTTAGAGCTAATGGGGTTGACAGTGGTTGGAGAATCGATCCTTCTGTCCTTCTGAGTAAACCACATGGCCATCTTCCCTACTCATATCATTGTGGGGTCTCCTTTAATCAGGCTCCAGTTCTCTAAATGAATGGATGAGTCAGAGAAATGTGTGAGACTGGGAGACAGTACCTCAATCTAAGTGTATGATCTTAGGCCAGTTACTTAACCTCTTGGGGCCTTGATTGTGCCTTTGTGAACATAGGGATAATGCCATCTACCTTGTAGGTTGTTGTAAAAATTAAGTGAGAAAATATATGTGAAAATGACCAGGATCAATGTCAGTTCCTTCCTTTCTAACTCTCTTCCTGCCCCATTTCTGTGATTCAAAAAAATTTTTTTTTAAATTGTACTTTAGGTAGAAGTTTACAGAACAAACTAGCTTCTCATTAAACAGTTAGTACACATATTGTTTTATGACATTGGTTAACAACCCCACGACATGCCAACACTCTCTCTTCTTGACCCTGGGTTCCCTATTACCAACTTTCCTGTCCCCTCCTGCCTTCTAGTCCTTGCCCCTGGACTGTTGTACCCTTTAGTCTCATTTTGTTTTATAGGCCTGTCTAATCTTTGGCTGAAGGGTGAACCTCAGGAGTGACTTCATTACTGAGCTAAAAGGGTATCTGGGGGGCTACAGTCTTCAGGTTTTTCCAGTCTCTGTCAGGCCAGTAGGTCTGGTCTTTTTTCAAGTTAGAATTTTGTTCTACATTTTTCTCCAGCTCTGTCTAGGACCCTCTATTGTGATCGCTGTCTTGTCCCTTGTGTCTTTAGTTTTTTTCATTCTCCCTTGTTCCTGAAGGGGTGAGATCAGTGCAGTATCTTAGATGGCCCGCTTACAGGCTTTTAAGACCCCAGATGCTACTCACCAAAGTAGAATGTATAACATTTTCTTTAAAAGCTATGTTATGCCAGTTGAGCTAGATGTTCCCTGAGACCATCATCTCCACAGCCCTCAGCCCAGTTAATTCAGTCCCTCAGGGAGTCTGGATGTCTATGGAGCTTCCATGACCTTGCCTTGTACATGTTGTGCTGGTTTCCCCAGTATTCACGATTGTTTTTTTAAAGCACAAACTCTTTTTGTTGGCTGACAGGGATGATTATGTGAATGTGGGAGGGAGAAGCCTTGCCTTTGCCTCTCTTTCCCAGCCCCACCCTTACCACTGTGTTCTCTGAAACATTTGATTGATTGCTAACTTCTCTTTTTTTAAATAATATAGAAGAAATTTTTTTCATTAAGTAAAATTTGGATTTTCCCTAGTGACACTGCCTCTAAACTTGCTCAGCTAGTGGTTGGGCACTTCTTAATCTCGTCTATGTCTTTAGGCCAGGAAGCACAATTAACTTTCTCCTGCTCATTTATTTCCAGACCACTCAGCTACAACTTTCATTTAAGAATCCCTCTTCCTTCAAGGCTCAAATCACCTAGTGCACTGTCTGCCCGCTTCTCGCCTCCTTCATTTACTGACCTCCAGGTCACAACCCCTCCACCCAAGCACTACTTACATCTCTCTTCTGGCTGTTACCCTAAACATTCTAGCCTCACATCACTCTCATCTTGAATGCAGAGTTCCTATTTAATAGTAGAGGGAGGAATAGGAACTATGCATTAATTGAAAGCCTGTGATTTCTACTTTAAAAAAAAAAAAAGGTGTTTTTTTTTTTGGATAGGAGCATGTAACAATTTTTATTTAGGATGAGCAAATGGCAAAAAGTACCATACTTAAAACACAAAACAAAAACAAAACCCTATGTATCTTATCTTTATTTTTGAAAAGATAATATATTCCAAATGATTAAAAAAATCAAAATGATAAAAAATGACATCTAGTAAGAAGTCACCCTCTCCCCATCTCTATGCCCATTCTCTTTCTGTCTTCCCCAATAGTCAATTTTATTCGTTTCTTATCTCTTTTTCCAGTTTCTTCACGCAAATATACGAGTATATATTCTAATTTTTTCCCCTTTTTTACAAAAGGTAGCATGCTATATACACTGTCCCGTAATTTGCCATTTTCATTTAACACTATCTCCTAGAGATCTTTCCCTATCAGTACATAGAAACTCCATCCTCATTCTTCTTCTTTTAATGGTGAATAGTATTTAGCCATTTCCCTATTGGATACTTGTATTGTTTACAGTCTTTTATTATTATAAGCAGTGCTGCAATGAATAACTTTGTATATTTATTCTCTGTTAAAATTCTCCTCACATGTGTACCTGTATCCCTAGAAGTGAGACTGCTAAAGGGTAAATGTATTTGTAATTTTGATTGGCACTGTCAAACTGCTTTCCATAAGGTTATATACCATTTACACTCCCAAGCAGCGGATAAGTGTACCTATTTCACAGCTTTAATAACACGGTATATGGGGTTGTATGTACTCTTGCGTGTATTTTCACTAACTGTAGCTACATCTCATGTATATCTCAGATACATTCTCCTCTATGGTCATGTTTACTTCTTCCACTTGCCCTGCTCCTGTTAAGCCTCGTTCCCACCTCATCATGATCATCGGTTTCTGACTGTTTCTAATTTTTTTAGTCTCTAGTTTCTATTCCTTTCTCCTCAGTCTGACCTCCACAGAGTGTCACTCCCCTGTGCTCTCAGGGCATCTTTAGTTCACTTGGCTGTCTGATGCTCACTACGCTGCCAGCTGCCCATCATTCTAGAGCAAATTACTTGTCCACTTTACAGCACAGTTTTAGGCTTAAGAGGAAAAAAAAAAAAAATCAAAAAATCCTCCTAAATTGTTCTACTATTAATTTATGATTTCAAATTTCACATGGCCATTTAGTGCTGAACAGTGATCTGTTACTAATCTTCAGTTGACTTTGTTCTCATTCCCCAAAAGATCTGCTCCAGTATAGCTCCTAGCCCTTCGCTCACGATGATCTAACTTTTCTACTTAGAAAAGTCATAAGCGTACAAGGGTCAACGAATTCCCTTTGATTCTTTAGGCTAGTTTGAGTCAGCTTTCTGTCACTTGAAACAAAGAAATCTAATATAATCTTCAATAAAACTAGATACCTTATACATCATAATAGTAATTAAATCATACTAGAAGCATACCTGCAGGACAGTGTGGTAGTTCTTCCTTAGGAATGCTAGTCATTCTTTGAAAATCATCATGACAAGCATTACAAAAATGTGTGGTTCCAAAACAGAAAAAGACAGCCACTGAGCAGCAGTAGCGACATTTATATTCCAAAAAGTCTGTGCCATGTTTGGGACACATCTATAGCAAAAGGAAATAGATAGACAGAGGATTACATTGAGACTATTTCAGTTATACTTAAGATAGTCATATACACAGCTTAGCAATTCATATTTTGAGAGCATATGTAGCTCCCAAAACTGATTGAAAATTGATGATATATACATTGAAAAATTAATAAATGTGTAGTTTTGCCCAAAAGGTGTGGACAAAGCCCCAAATTCTAATCCCAGCTCTATCATAATCTACTGGATTTAAGTATGCCACTTAATTTCTCTGTGAATGTTTTGTGACCTATCAATTTGAAATATTAATAATATCTCACCTATCTCCCAATCTCATGGATGTATTGTGAATATTTCACTGGAGAAAACATTAAAGTTTGACTGGAGGTTTAAGAAAATGAAAGAAATAAATTTATTACTAGTTGAAATGTGGTGATACAGTTTATGGAAGAAACAATTATGAAATGGGCAAATGTGGAAATACTATCTAGAAGAAATATTACATAGAAAACAATTTGAAAAAATCATACAATGCTGTATAAATATAAGAAAACACAGGGGAAAAGACTTGGTTTACTATACCTACCATACTGCTTATATTATTATTTAAAAAAACAAAACGAAGTTAAACGTTTCCAAACTGTCCTTTGTAATAAAATGTTCTGCTCACCTGAGCCCTGGATACATCAGAACAGGCACCACAAATGAGCTCTCTGGGATCATAATCGTCCCCTTGTCCAGCCTCAGCATCACAGCGAGCTTCGCCACCAAAATATGCCTATGGAGAAAATGTATTCAGATTACAGTAGAAACAAATAAAACTCTGCCATCGGAGAGACAATATGGTTCTAGTGAAAGGAAGCTCAAGGGATCATAGCAAATATTATTGTCCATTAGACAGTTGCACGATGAAGTACATGTCCACACTGCTGCCTGTAAGGGAGATCAGGGTAGAAGTAAAGCTATTTCAGTTCTGGGATGGATTCATGCCTACAGCAGGAAGTTAAAACACTGTACTGTCAAAGCAAAATAACAAAAGAATGTAATAGGATATTAAGTGGTAGAGAGAAACTACACTTTTCAAGGACAAAGTCTGACTAATTTTTCTCATTTTGAAATATTAAATACCATATTCCCTTCTACTGCTTTAAAAAAATAAGCTTAGAAGTCCAAAAATTATAGTACTGTAGAACAAAAAACATGCCTAAAAATAAATTATTAGTACAGATTTATACTCCTGAAGCTAATGGTGAAGAAGAAAACATCAAAACAAGTTTTAAGCATCTACTAATCATGCAAACATTTTAAACAGAAAAGGCAAATTTGGCAATCCTATTCAGAATACTGCTCAAACTTAACAAAGCTACACCGTGTGCAGAAACTCAACAGTATTCATTACAGATACTCAAATAAATGAAATTATCCTGATAGATACTTTTCTCTGGACACAAAATAAATGAGGCCAATATAACTGGAGCAATTTGCATGTACATCATGTCCCATATCCCAAAAGCTATATCCATACTTGGTGGCCAGCCATCTTAAAATGAAAGATAGTCATAAGAGGGAATAAGCAAGATGAGTCAATATAAATCTATTAGTACTGTTCTAGAAAAACAGGTCAGAAGATAGGCTCTGGTTATCCACCAGGTAAATCTGGCCCCACAGGTACTTCATTTGTCCCGGGGTCTGTTACTGATTCCAGCTGTTTCACTTTTCTATATTCCCTCCTTGGCTTCTTAGATACTTGACTGTGACTCCTGTGGTAGCACACTCCTGTGGTAGCACACTATTCATTTATGATGTTTAGTGCATGAACACATAGAAATAATTTTATTATTTGTAATAATACATGTTTAACAAATGCACACGACTGGTCTTTCCCTGGGTGTATGTACGTTTGTCTGCATTCCTGGTTATCATCTATCTATTTAGCCTTTTTCATTCATCATCTGTGTTTTCTTTTTGTTACAAGGAGGGACTACGCACCTTTCATTTATTCATTCTTTCACTCATTTATTCATTGTCTAATTCAATAAACATTAACTTAATGCTCACTAAATGCCAAGTACTGGAGATGGAGAAATAAAAAAATATAGTCCTTGCCCTCATAGAACTTTTCAAGTGGGTCAGAGAGACAAGTGAACCAGTAATCATGATGTGGAATACTGCGTGTTATGATGGATGTAGGCAAGATATCAAAATCATCTGGTGTGTTTGTGTGTGTGCAGGGGGTGGGCACATTACAGAGGTGAAACCTGAAGCATGATTAGACAGATTTGGCTATGCAGGTTAGTGTGGGTGTATGGGTGGGGGGCGGTCGAGAGTAAAATGCACAGTAAGAAATTGAGAAGAGCATCCTATGCAGAGAAACAGTATATGCAATGGCATAGAGGTGCCAGTGAGTGAGCAAATGTGGCTAAATTTGGGGAATTGCAAGTAGTTCAACATTTTGTAGCATGAGTGCAAATGATAGCATATTGGGAGATGGTAACATAATGATAGCATATAGGAGAGGTAGGCAGGGCTATAGGATTATAAGCAGAAGAATGACACAATTAGATTGAGGTCTACGAACATTAGTCAATTGGTGACAGTGTTAAGTGTAAGGGATGGAATGGAGGGAGTATATTAGAAGGCTACTATAATTATCAAAGTGAAAAATACTTAGGGTTGCTGGAGAAAAAGGACTCGAGAGATCCGGAGACAGAGTTGATAGGACTTTGTTAATGAAGATGACAGATTGGGAGAGTCAAGGCTGATGAGTGTTTAATAATGGACATGTGGACTTTGAAGTATCTGTGGGAAATCCAAATGTCTGGTAGGCAGTTGGATATATGTATTTCTAAAATCTTAAACAATTTTGGAAGGCCATGCTGATATAGATGGGAGGTGAAACCGTGGATTTACTGGAGGTCACAGAAGGAAAGGAAGTATTGTTTGATACGAATAAAATGCTGGGAAAAAAATATGTAAAGGGTAGTTGAACAAAAGGAACTTGATGAAGGAGTTAAAGATGGATGACCAGGGAGGAAGGAGAACATCAAAACAGAGTGTTGTCCTGGAAGCCAAGGAAGTAAGAATTGTGAAGAGGGAATTATCAACAGAGTCAAGTAAGAGAAGTTTATTCAAGAACCAATGGGATTTGGCAACCAGGAGGTTATTACTGCCGGGAAATAGCTTGTGTAACATGGTACAAAAATATTACATGTTTTGGTAAAAGCTTATATAGATCCAAAAAAAAAAAAAAAAAAAAGTCAAATACAAATTAAGTAAATAAGTTCAACCTGAAACACTGAAGCTGTCTCATTTGTAACATCAGGCTTAAGATGAAAAGAATAATTAGATAGCAGATATCAACATGCAATTTAACTCCTTGATCACACAGGTAATCTCTAGTTCTTAATAATTCTCAGCATAATTTATAGCGTACCTTTCTGCATTTGTAGCAGACATAATATGCATATCTGTTCATGGCGTAGCCAGCTGGGTCATTATAAAACCTCACACCAGGAGTTGTGATCGCTTCGCTCTTATGCAGACCTTCATATTCCAATCTCATCAAGGCCTTTCTTCTGACATCCTCATAGAGTTCTTTGATTGGATCAAGCAGGTCTTTTAATACTATATGATTTATTTTATTCTGAAATAAAAAAAATGAACATTTTTTAAAAGAATCATTTATTTATTAATTCAAAAAAACACTTGGTATGTAGCACTGTGCTAGGAGATTACCAGACAGTAAACAATTTCTAAATCAAATGCCATTTAAAAATAATCCTGTGAAGTCCTCACAAGCCCTTATTCTCCCAAGAGCAGGGAAAATGGGGCCAATGGTGCAGAGAACACGAAAATTCCATTTTTACTAGTTTCGTATTTCCTGTGTCCAAAAAATACATCCTGCTGCTTTAGATGTTCTGGGGATCAAAGGTTACCTTGCTGCCACAAGTAAGACGTGTGTTTTGGTTCTGGAGGTGGAGGGTAGAATGTCAGCTGACTGAAACAAGCAGGTAGTATTTTCTATACCACCTTCAATTTCCAGATTCCTAAATGTGACCTTTCTTTGTGGCACTATATGAGAAGGAAGAGCAAAACATGACAATCTATTTGATTATTCCTAAGTCTAACTAAGTAATGATTGTGCTAAGCATTTCCAGGTTATATTCTTTATACCAGTCTGCAAATCTAAAGGTAAGAAAATAGGAAGAACTTAATAGAGCAATAAGGAATGAAGAATTAACAGGGAAGGCACTGTCAGTCACATTCTTAAACAAAGGTCAGTAGGTAACCTTTATTAGCTTGCCAAAAGAACTTGCTACTTTGCTTAACACCTTTGTAGAGATGTGTTAAATATCAAGAATTTTCTCCTTATTTTAACTGAATCTATTCTAATGGCATTGCAAGTTCAGACTGTACACCTTAAATGCAAGTATGAGTACTCCTAAGTACCATGGGATCATTCTTTTTCGTAGTTAACCATTGTTATCTCGTGTAATCTGCACTCTCAGGGCATCTGAAAGTAGTGATGCATGCCCTGTAACGCATGATGATGTCTACATACATTTTCTGATGCAGTATGCTTAATTCAATTTAATCAGTTTTCACTGGAAATGGAGTCCCGGTAGTGCAACAGTCAAGTGCTTGGCCACTAACTAAAAGGTCGGTGGTTCAAAGCCAGCAGCTGCTCCACAGGAGAAAAGATCTGGTGATCTGCTCCTGTAAAGATTACAGCCTAGGAAACCCTGTGGGGCAGTTCTACTCTGTCATAAAGGGTCGCTATGAGGCGGAATCGACTTGATGGCACACAACAACAGCTTTTAACTGACAATTATTATTTTGAAATGCATTATAACAGACCTCATGATATACTCAGAAACCACCTACATGGGAGTCCCTGGGTGGCACAAATGGTTAAGCACCTTTATGAGCCGAAATGTTGTCAGTTAGAACCTACCCAGAGGTGCCCCGGGAAACGAGCCTGGCGATCTGCTTCCGTAATGTCACTGCCTTGAAAACCCCACACAGCAGTTCTTCTCTGCATACATGGAGCCACCATGAGCCAGAAAAGACTCGACAGAACTAACAACCACCACCACCACCACCACTAGATAAGAAGGACAGAAAGTGATGGGGTCTGGTGGTAAAAGGTAAACTGAGAAGTATACCAAAAGGTGCTGACATGCATTTAATTTGAAAAATGATAATAAAGATGAAAATAAACAGAAAGTAGATAATTTCTGATTCTTTCCATACCTTGCAAATGGGACAAGATATAAATCCAAATGTTATCCTTGGACCAAGCCATCTGTTTTCCAAAACTCGTTGACAGCACTGTAAGTGGAATATGTGACTGCAGTCCAGCTTAAATAAAGGGAAGAGAAGGATGTAAGCATATGTAATGAAGAGAACACTTGAGTAAATGGGAGATTAGTCAAGGCAAGGTGCTACTTAAAGCAAGTAAGAGAAAAATCAAGAAATTTAGTACAATGAAATTTTAGTGCTTCTTTATTATTCATGGATCATTATCAACTAGTCCTTCAGCTTCTCCCAATATTTACCATTAATATAATAATGCCACTTATGGAAAATAAGGCAGGCTATGGAAAAATGTAAAAGAAGATAAAACTACTGATTTCAATAAGATTTTTTTTTGAGAATATATGTTATCTTGGAATCACAGGAACTGAAAATATATATAAAGCACTGGTAAAAGAAAAAAAGAGACTTATTTAGCAAATAGTAACTTCTATAATATTACTAATATAAAAATGTATGTATATACAGTATGGATAGAAGTATCTATACCTAACAAGGTACAGATCATTTACATATGATATAAAAAATACCATCCTGGATTCCAGAAATTAAGGGAGTACCTACTGGATAATCTAATTGTTTTTCTTTCACTTACGAACATTTTATACATTCTATTTTATATGGAGCCCTGGTGGCACAGTGGTTAAGAGCTCAGCTGCTAACCTAAAGATCTGCAGTTCGAATTTACCAGCAGCTCCTTGGAAACCCTATGGGGCAGTTCTACTCTGTCCTACAGTGTCCCTATGAGTTGGAATCCACTCGATGGTAAACGACTTTGGTTTTTTTTTTTAATTGATTATATAGGCTCACAGAAATCACAAAGCTGAACACACAAAGTAGTAAATAGAACATAAAGAGACTTGAATTTGCTCTTCAATGAACAGGTAGATGTATACATTAATGGGACATTTTATCCCATGACATAAAAAGATTTCAATCATCTGTTTACTTGACAAATAGATTAGTCTCTCCCCAGTTTTAAATCTAGACGCATTTAATACGTTAGCTGAAACGGAGACAACCTGAATGGCGGGTGCTGCTGAGAGTGCTTCAGTGAAACAGATCATGCACATGTCATCAGCATCTTGCTTCAGTGTTGTGGCATGTTTATCGCAGCCGTGCAGACATGGCAAACAATGCTCTTCGTTCTTAACCCCTCCACATGGATGCCCACAAGGATGCGTCTTACTACAGGCTATCTTAGCATACTCCTATTAAAGAGGAATTACAATAGTACAGACATCATCAAAAAAGGCACACATCCTGGTAATTATATATCTATTATATTAATTTTCCAAGACACTGTTCCTACAAGAAATACATATTAAGGCTAAGTAACTACAAAGTAGTAGTGTTATTTTTATTCTTTGCTTTAATACAAATTAGGATTATCAACAAGGTCTCTTTTTCTTTTAATGTGATTTTAAAAAATTTTACTTTACATAAAGGAAATGCTGACAAAAAATAAATTATAATTTTAATCTATTTGTTATCATGCATAGCCATGAATAAAAAAATTTCTGATGTACAATCTCCCAATCACTCTCTTCTCAAATAGGAATTAAAAAATACAAGTATCTTTCATTATATGAGCTCACTACCCAAATTCTTGTTATTTGAATTGAGGAACCAAAAATATTTATATAGCATGGAATACATGTATATATGTTTAAGATAAAGAACTCTTAGGTATTGGAAACTTATTTAAAATATTTAAGTGGTAAGAAAATGCATAGATTCTTAACTGTTTCTAGCACAAAGTACAAATTAATACATATGACTGTGGTGGTTGAGAAACAAAAAAAGAGTCTGGTTTGGGCTTGAGAGCCTTATTTGATCCATTCTCCAGCTTTGATAAGGCATTTAACTCTTAACATAGGTAATATATTAATTTAGAAACAGGAGTGATGTTGAGCTATAACTCTTATTTATATGGACTTAAGGTCTCATGATAGAGCACGTGTTATTCCCTACTGGGATGGCCTGACTGTTTAACTGTATACTCACCTGGCAATCTGCATCAGAACAAACACTGCCAACAGCAGATAACTCTGTTCCACTCCTGGAACCACAGAAACGGCATGCTTCTGAGCTACTTGTAGTTGGTTTGCCTAGTTTCCAAGAGAAAAAGAAAAATCCTCTTTATGGATATGTTTTCTATATGTTTTATTATGTATTAAAAAACAAAACAAACAAACAAAAAAAACAAGCAAATTAGGTTTGTATCAGTTCCTATCACTGATAAATTAGCCTGACAGTTTTAAAGCTGAAGGGTGTAAGATACAGTGATTACAAAGTAAATAATCATAAAAAAGACGTATAAGAAATGAAAGACCTATCTCAAGCCCAATAAATTCTTGACTGATTTATTTGTAATTTTCCAGTAAAAAGAAACAGACTACATTTCTAGTCAAGATGGCTGACTCAGCCAATGTGGCAAGTCCCCAACTCCAAAAGCACAATGCCAGATAAAATATAACAACAAAAAATAATTAAATAAAAATAAAAAGGGAAATCTTTAAAAAACTAGAAGGCACAGGAGAAGATCTACAACCAGAGTATGAAACTTAAAAAAACAGAAGAATTTCCACCCAAGGACTAGAGATAATAATTTGAAAAGGAATTTAAATAGGAAGTATTTAAAGAACAGATTCCATAAAACAAGGACAGAACAATAAGAAAAAGGATAGAAAGATTTAAAAATCACACACCAAGCTCATTTTTAAACACAGATGGAAAATATCTAAATATAATATTAATACATTGAATTTAGCAGTATTTACAGAAAATATTTTTTGAAAAAGGATAGTTTATATCAAGAATACAAAGATGGTCGAATATTAGAACCTTTAAATGTAATATACTACACAGACAGATTACAGGAGGAAAAAAAATCAGCTATGAGGAAAAAATACATTCAGGTTGATACCGAACTCCGAAATCAGAAGTTCGTGTCAGTCACACCAACGGCAGACTGCAGATGTGATGAAAATGAAGAATTTATAAGATTCAACATAACTTGAAGCTGGCAATACACCAGACTTAATTTGGAAAAAAAAAACAAACCTGAAAAAACCATGTTTTTGAGGTAGAAGTACATTAAATGTACCCAAGTTACTTTTTGTTTAAACTAATATCTATTCATCTGTTGATTATTTTATTTATTACTATCAATGGGAATAGTACCATTTAGAAAACCTTGGGAAGCACTAGCTCTAGAAAAACTTCTTAAGACTATCATAAAATCATATAGCCTTACAGCTAGAATAGATTTCAGTGATCATCAATTCTCATTGAGGGGCTACAGCTAACAGAACTAAAAGGAAATATCAACATAAGTGTACCTTATCTACGGAGCACCTTCTAGTGAGCCACGTTACTTATGGGACTCTATCTAGTACTTGTGACGGTTATCAGTCATGTGTGTCTCTGGACAACCATCTCACTTTACAAATGAGAACACCGACTTATAGAGAGGTTAAACAGAGTTGCCCAAGTTCACACAGCTAGTGAGTGGAAAGCCAGGTTTCCTGACTTTTAGTCTAATGCTCTTTCTACCACAGACACTAGTCTGTGTCTAGTAAATATAGACAGTGATCAACAGTGTCATAATTTGACATTAGAATATCTCTCAAAATTATATTAAATGAACTAACGTCTAGTTTAATCATAATCAGTAGGCATGTCTCAATCTTGAATCCTCTTTTACCTGTGTGTTCTCGGAATTCCACCATTGCCTTCATTGTTTTAGAATCTGCTAGTGCCATCAACCAGAACAATTTGGTTCTACCACAACCTTCATGAAGGTCAACCTTTATAGCTTCTTCTTCTTCTTTGAAGACCTATTATTTCATTATAGAAAAGGGAAAATATATTTACCACTCTGAAAGAGGAAATTAATTATTTAATAATAAAAATGGATTTCATGTATTAAGCACCCTGAGAAGTTCCACATACTTCACAATCTTCTCCTCTTTAATCTTCACAAGAGACTTATTTTTATAAAAGACGTCTCTGAGAGGTTAAACAACTTGTTCGATTTATATAGTTGATAAGTGAGACGCCAGGGAATTGAATCTAGGTCTTTTGATTCCCAAGTCCATTTTTTTCCCCATTCCACTAAGCTTCCTTCCCACATTTACTCCAAAATTTATTGAGTATATTTTCTGCTTCAGGTACTGTTCTGGGTATCAAGGCATAAATCTTCACCTGTCTGTGATGGGTTTTGGTCCGACGGTGAAGGTGAAGGAACCTGTCACAGTCAGTACATAAATTTCCACAAACGTTGCACAAAATGATTGCTGCAGTTTCACCATCATCATGGTTGTCACACATGGGCTAAAGTAAGACATGTACAAATGTGCCATTAGGTTCAGGAAGTCTCAGGTACCCATAAAAAATGAATGTAATCTAGGAAAGTCTGTTAGTCTGAGGTCTATTAAGAATTTAGAATCTGAATGTTAACTGGAATTAATTATGGCAATTACACTTAACTATAAAATTCATTAATTAATGTGCTAGGCAGGTTCAATGATTAATATAATAAACATGTATACTTTTCTTAGTGACTTAAGAACTTTTCTCCCCGTTATATTCAAACATTCAAAGTTAATGCACTCTGTATGCTAAATGAATGAACGATTCATTTTGACACTTGAACACTAATAAGAGAATGCTAAAGGGGCCTATACAAGGTCTTCCCTTCCACTGAACCTAAGGATGCACAGCAAAGCTACTTTAAGTACATATATGAATAAATGATGTGTTACATTACCTTTGCTAATATTTATTCCCTTCCCACCATAAGATCAATTTTTAGTATAAAAATCTAGTTACATATAGAATCAGAATCTTGCTAAAATCAAATTTTGATATGATACAAACATGACTAAGAGAAGAAGGGAAAAGCTCTTTTAAAAAATTAAATAAAAGGCCCAATGTACTATGAAGAGGGGACCCTAAGTGAAAGAGACTTATGAGATGAACACAATTTTTCAAGAGTTCTACCAACTGTGTATTCTGAATTCTCCTTTTTTTTTTTATAATGTTAATCTAAATTAAAGTACCCTATTATAAAGCAAAACAAGATAAATTCTTATAAAAAAAAATTCTGATCTTACCATTTGTTTTTGTTGTCCATCCTTCCCCATCCATCTCCCTGAGGAGAGACGATCTACATGATCCTGATCAAGAACACACAGTGATGCCAGAGCGAGCCAGAGCTGTTGAAAGGGAAGGCTGTTACACTAGTGAATTTTTAGGAAAGGCTTACAAAACACTCACTGCCTGACAAGGATAATGGCTCAATAAATGCTGGCTGAATTTGAAAATATTTCGACACCCAGTAGCACCCAGTCAATTTTTCCTGATGTGCTTCCAGGAAAACACGCTCACTACCATACATGCTGTGCACATTGCAGGCAATCAAATATTCACTGAACAAATGACTGCTTCTCTGATGAACCGTCCTGTTTTCTACCTGACATATGAAATTACCCTTTTTTGTCTACTACATAAATAAAATATGAATAAATGAACTTATATATTTATTTAATATTACTGTACAATGCCTTCTACATGTTTTTCCATACTAGTATCATCGGCCTGAGGTATTAAATTCCAAGGAATTTAATTTTGCAGTCTTATGAGTAGTTGGGTACATATAAAATTCTTTTAGATAATAACATTTCATGAGGTGTCTCTGTATGACCCAAAGTGCCTAGCACTATGCGTGGTCCACTTTGTCAGAAATAAGTAAATGGCTAACAAAACTTAGAAAACTGCCCTAAAAATAGTTAGAAAAATTTCTGAGGCTTTAAGGGTAAGCTGCAGTTTTACACAGAATGATACATTCCTTTATTACTGAAAAATTGGAAAATTACTGAACTGGCTCAACTTTCAGAATTATATACAGGTGTCATGGATATGAAGACGAAGACAGGATAAAATAGGGACAGAAAAAAAAAGAAAACAATGAAAGTATGCAAGGAGGAAGCAGAGTGCAGAATGAGAGCAGAGTGCATGCACGGTGGGAAAGGGCTACTGTCAAAGGTAACTGCTTCAGATGCACACTCACTAGCAACACAGCATAAATTGCCTTTTTCTGCTCTTGGGAAATAAAGTTTATCTTCATTTTCAGATTTCTGAGGATTAACCTAGGCAGTTTCTGCCAGTGTTCACTTCTTTCTAATGCTGTCACACTGTCCTGCTTCAAGGAATCTCAAATCTCTTTTGCAATTATATGAACATGAAATTTTGTAGGCTAATAATTATTATTGAAGTCTCATCTGAAGAATGTAATCCTATTTCCTAAGAGATTCTGCCCCACTTCATGATCAGCATATACTTTTTGCTTTTTAAAAGCAAGGTCTGTAAATCCCGTAAGTAGGCTATAGAGCTCCACATTAGGAACAACTGGGCCATATAAAAAGGGGCAGGCAAGGGTCTTGTCTTTGAAGGACCTCAAACCTATCACAGCATAATGCCAACACCAAACTTAATGTGCTAACTACAATAAACACATCATTAGAAAAACAATACACTGATACACAACAAAATTTAGCTTCTTCTAACCAGTATATCCTTAACTTTCGAAATAATAACAAAACAACTGGCAGAGAACACATAATAGTGAACAGTAACAACCACTATATTTAGTTCATAATTTAAGAAAGGCTTTCACACTTTTTCAATAAGTAGATTATTTAATAAAAAGAAAATGTGGACTAAGCTGACTAATTGATTAAAGTTTGTTCAAAACTATTACTGAAAAAGAACACTCAATGATACGGACCAAATAAAACAAAAACCTACCCTAGTTGTTGCAATACATCTCACTGGAGACCTGAACTCTTCCTCCATCTTGGTCAAGGCAATGATGGTTTCTGCAATGGCGTTTTTTGTTACTCGGGACCAAGCTTCTGACAGATGACCCTATCAAACAGGACAGAATATTTTAATAAGTAACCAGAAATATATTATCATATTAGTAAATTCTGTTCTCTTAAATAAACATATCTCAACCCCCCAAAAAAAGCATGGTTTGTAGCAAGACCATAGAATTTTAGATCAAGGGGCAGAGACTTTTGAAATAAAAATCCTTTCCAATCCTATGAAAAATTTAACTTCCAATCACTATTTTGATGATTCTAAAGAAAATAAACACTTAAGTTCTCAATATTCCTTTTCCTATACTGTTCAAGGGTATGTCCTCTTACATTTAGACAAAAACAACAGAAATACTAAGGTGTCTGTGTTTGCCAAATTTTAGTTATGAAATCTTGTTATTTTTTTAGATGAGTATTACTGGAACCAAGTGCACAGATGGGTTTCAAACTACAACTACCTTTATTTGCTAACTTTCACTACTATAGAATGTAGGTGTTTCTAAACGTTTTCATCCAGTCAACACCCTGAGAGAGTCCATTTGCCCCAAAGATTATGAAAATGTCCATGCCGTTGAAAAAAGTGATAGAAATTCATATTTTTCCCAGCATATTTTCCCATTTCTCATATCCACATCCTATCAGTCTTTTAAGGGGCAGCTCAAACCCCCTCCTTCTCCATAATGCCTTCTGCTCACTCTAGAGCTCAGGAACTAAATTCCACAGTATCCTCCCCCACTCAGGCTAGATCCTGACATAAAATACAAGGCAAGGAAACTAACACTTGGAGCAACTATTAAGACATGGAGCCCTGGTGGCACAGTGGTTAAGAGCTACGGCTGCTAACCAAAAGGTCGGCAGTTTGAATCCACCAGCCACTCCTTGGAAACCCTATACGGCAGTTCTACTCCGTTCTATAGGGCCACTGAGTTGGAATCGACTTGACAGCAATGGGTTTGGTTTTTGTTTCGCTATTAAAAGCCAAGCACTCTTAGAAGTACTTGTCTATCCTCCATACTCCCAGAAGTCCCCTCAAAACCAAACATCTTAAGGTAGCAGTACAGGACATTAATAATGAAAATAAAGGCTTTAAAAGCCATGAGAACTGGAGAGAATGAGCAATTTTCCCTTTTAGGAGCCCTTATTTTTCCTTTAGGCTTTTGGACCCAGGTTCTTTTTTATTTTTTAAGTTTTAAAGTCTCGGAAGACTTATGTAGCAATTCTCAAGGAAATTAACTGTAGTTTGAAATTAACTTTGTTTACATAAGCGATGAATTATCACTAACTGAAAACACAAATGGTGTCTAACAGTTAACATACTAACAATAAAAACCAGTTGCTATCGAATTGACTCTGACTCATGGTAACCCTACGTGTATCAGAGCAGAACTGTGCTCCATAGGGTTTGCGGTGGCTGATTTTTCTTACGTAGATCACCGGGCCTTTCTTCAGAGGCACCTCTGGGTAGACTCGAACAGCCAACCTTTCGGTTAGCAGCCAAGTACTTAACCATTTGCACCACTCAGGGACTCCATACTAACAGGAGCCTTTAAGTAAAACCAAATAACACCACTGTAGGTCTCCTATCAGTTCAGTAGAATAAGCTGATTGTTTGATCAGATTACTACTATACCTCATTGATAGGAAGAAGGATAGGAACTTACTGCTGCCATATCCTTTATAAGTTTAATAATAATCTCTGAGATCTGGGTAGGAGTTGAGCCCTTCAGCCACCAATGGCTTTCACCTCGTCGAATGTAACTACAAAACAAAATCAGCATTTATAAACCCATCAGTGATAGTTGTTACAAATAAGTAAGATGAAAACTGTTATTTCAGAGTATAGCATTTTAATTTTTTTCTCCATAAGACTATCTATGTGATGCTACCGGACACAGATCAATATAATTCTTTCAAAACCTAGTATTCTTTCTCTTGTTGCTGAAAGAACAGTTTACATCAAGTTTTCTTCTACAGCTTTTTAATTTTTTAAGTGATTGAATCAATTAAAGCATTTGAAAAAGAAATGAATCAAAATATTACTCACAATCTAGCTCTTCAATCCCAAGAGAACAGTTATTTTGCTTTTCGTTCCTTTTCAAATATTTTTGTTTACATATTATTTTCAGTGTTATCCTCTAGCACAGTGCTATTCAAAGTATAGTCTGTCAATCAGCTGCCTTTCCACAAACTATTTGTTACCAGTCCACATAGAGATAATAAGGAGCTTGGGCCAGAATGTAAATCGACTGAATCACTGAACACGCTGGTGTTTGGTTCAGCTGATACTGTTTTTCCCTAGCAGAGTATCCAGATGAACGGAGGCAATATACTGATTTATATTCTGGTGTTTTCTTATTTTATCATGGATTGGCTCTTTGAGTAGCACTGTGCCAGACCTTTTCCTATTAATTTGTTTAGAAATATGCAGATGTTGGTTATTTTCTTTCTTCCTCTTATATATTAATGTTTGGCTACTTTTTTTTTTTTTAACTTAACAATATATACTACTGTTTCCTTTTTTAGGGAATGTAGAGATATTGTCATCTTTTTAAGTGCTGCATGATGACTGGAGAAAAATCAAAATAGGTTCTCATTAAGATCTGACGTGTATTTCACAATGTGGCTGAGCACAGCTTGCTTAACCATTCCTCTTATGATGGATGCCAGGGTGGCTCTACTATTCTGCTGTTACACAAAATTCTAGAACCAACATTCTTTCATATATACCTTTATTCACATGTGCCAATATTTTTAAGGGAAACAGTTTCAGAAGTAGAATTGGTGGGTCAAATGATATGTATATTCTAAATACTGTGGAATATTATCAAACTGACATCCACAAAAGGCAATAGCAATTTATCTTCGATGAGAATGAGAGTGCCTATTTCCTCAAAATGCCACCGAAGCATCGAAGATATTTTGCTACCGTTTTAGTCTACAATTCTCTGATTACCAGTGTGGTATCTCTTCACTTGTTTATTGGCATTTGCATTTTCTTCTGCGAACTGACAACTCTTGTCATTTTTTTTTAAATCAGTTGTGTGTCTTTTCCTCATTGATTTGTAGTCATTCTTCTATTATGGCTACTGTATCATGGTTATATAGGTCTTGAATATTTTTTCCAAGTTAATTGATTGTATTTCAAAATATTTTAAATCAATTAATTTTCATTTTTATATAGCCAAATATGTGAATCTTTTCCTCCACGACTTTCAGGTTCTGTGGTCTGTTTCAGGAGGTCTTCTGAAATTAAATATTACAAATGTATGCATCTATAATTTGTCCTAGTAGAGTTTTAAAAACTATATATATAAAGCTTTCATTGATCTAAAGTTTATTTTTATATATGGTGTGAGGCAGGGGTCAAAATTTTTCTAAGTGGATCTCCAATTATCCTGACATTATATATTTATCAGACTTTCCTTTTCATACTTACTGGAAATGATGTATTTATTGTATATATTCCCTTTTATACATGGAGCAGTTATTTTTAGATTCAATTAGGTGAGTAAGCAAACAGGTGGAATCTGAAATCATATCTTAATTCTTCAACACTAGCTGACTCTATTCTCTTTTAGCACTAAAACAGAGACAATGACCAACCTGGAATTAAAAATCATTGGAAGGGTAACTGTTGTAACTCCTTTGCCCGCAGTGGTACCAGCTGTTCCTGTGATGGTGGTTCCTTTGGCTTTTAGCTGTACGGTGAGTGCTTTGGCAATGCATCCTAGAAACATGTCTAAGATACCTAGCTTATTCCAATCTCCTTTCTCTGTTGAATGTATGATATCACTGATATCTGCTGGGGGGAGGGATTTCACTCCTATGATGCTAGCCAGCCGACTAGGGGTCACTTCAGGCAAAACTCGTCTTAGTAAGGAGGTCACCTGGTAAGGAAAATAAAAAGACTTCCCTTTAAAAATTGATGCTTTAAAATTTTCATTTTGTCAATGAGCCTAGCTGCCATTCTACCACTTCAAAAGCTTTGAGGAGGACAGAAATATGCTTTAAACTTTTTTAAAAAATTCCTGGAATGGTAATTACCACTCCAGGGCAACAAGAGAGGAAAAAAAAGCCTTTTTATTTGGTTAGGACTAAAGGAAAATTACACTATGTATTTCATGGTATCAAGACAATCAGTAGTGAGAATATTCTTTAACACAACAACACATTAGTGGCATGTAACATATTTTGCTCTTTCATACTCTCATTACAATGAGTCAAAAATAAAAACACATGGAGTTAAAATACAGGCTAAGAAGAAAACATGACAAAACAAAATAGAAATCTACATCCTAAGGTGATTCTGTTTGCTAGTGTGATTTTGAATGATGTTGAAAGTATGATTTCAAGTAACAAAAGAGGCCGAAAGGTAGTGGTGTGATCAGTCACCTGTCTCTGGACTCTAGGTGAGGCTGTGTGCAGCAGTGAAAAGAGGTCCTGAAGCAGAGTTAGCTGCTGAGCTAGATACTGCCGGCCCACATTAGAGCCGCTCAATGCTAAAACCATAGACAGCAGCTCAAAGCAATAAGCATCAGAGGAGGCATCTTCATCATTTGGCTGCGAATTGGCATTTTCTTTACTTGATATGGCATGTTCCCATTCTTCACGGACTCTGGTGGCTTCCATGCGAATAGCCTGGACGATGTGAGCACACACCTATTTAAAGGCAATATGTAGAAAATGTAAAAATATATTTGTAAGACTGAATTCCTACTTCTATTAAAAAGCAAGGAGCCTCGGTGGCACAGTGGTTAAGAGCTCAGCTGCCAGCTGAAACGTCTGTGGTTCGAATCCACCAGCTGCTCCACAGAAGAAAGATGTGGCAGTCTGCTTCTGTGAAGATTTACAGCCTTGGAAACCCCATGGGGCAGTTCTACCCTGTCCTATAGGGTGGCTATGAGTCAGAACTGACTGGATGGCAATGGGTTATTAAAAGCAAGACAAGACCATAAGCTGATGCTCAATTTAACACTCTTCCTCTCAGTTAATTCTCCATTATACCATTCTCTTAACTCGTCTTAAAAACCATTAAGGTTAAAAATTAGAATATTTAAATCAACTACTGTTTAGAAAATGATCATATACCATTTACCTATGTCCCTGCCAGTGGTTAAGCACATCAAACAAAAATCAACTGCCATATTTTATCACTTCTAAGGCATATTTTTTTCCTCTCATTTTAACATTTCCATGCATAATGTGCTTTATAAATCAACTGCATTCATAATTTAACTGGCAGCAATTTTAGTTATATAAAATAACCACATTTACAATGCAGTGGATAGTATCTAAGACTCAATGAAACACTTTAAAGAGATAAAGCACAAATAAACTCATGTCATTTATTTTAACAAATGATTTAATAGCATATAAAGGTAAAATAGGCTCATTTAAAGCCAATATTTTGTTTGACTTTTTTTAAAATTGTTATCCCCATTTTATTTTCTTTTTAATTGCATTTTAGGTGAAAGTTTACAGCTCAAGTTAGTTTTCTCATTTCAAAAATTTACATACATATTGTTTTGTGACATTGGTTGCAATGCCCACAATATGACAGCAGTCTCCTCCTTTCTACCCTGTACTCCCTGCATCCATTCGTCCAGTTCCTGTCTCTTCCTGCCTTCTCATCTTGCTTTTGGGCAGGAGTTGCCCATTTGGTCTTGTATATTTGATGTAACTAAGGAGCACGTTCTCATTTGTTTTGTAGGCTTGTCTAATCTTTGTCTGAAAAGTGGGCTTCGGGAGTGGCTTCATTTCTGAGTTATCAGAGCGTTCGGGGGCCACAGTCCCGGGAGTTGTTTGACTTTGAAGGGCTTTTTTATATTATCTACATACCCCACTATATGACCACTCCCTTATATTTAAAAATACTAACACTAGTTTAGTTAACGCCATAATTGCTCAGCAAACAACAATAAATAACAGTGAGAGAAGAACACAGGAAATGCAAATACAATTTGATATAGCTGGGTTATTCGGCACCAAAATAAAACAATCTACCTGAAAATGAGAAACAACAAGGAGCAGCAAGGTAAGAAAGCTAACATGTATAACAAAATCTCAAAAGTGATGCAGGTATGCCGATACACTCAATCCTCTCTAGAAAAAGAAAACACATTCTGCAGGACGTATAAAAAAGGCAGCATAAAAAAGCTCTACATATTTTGGAACATGCCAAAGCAAAAAAACAAACAAACTAAACCTGTTGCCATTGAGTCAATTCCCACTCTTAGCGACCCTAAAGGACAGAGTAGAACTGCCACAGAGTTTCCAAGGAGCACCTAGTGGATTTGAACTGCCGACCTTTTGGTTAGCAGCCATAGTTCTCAACCAGTATGCTACCAGGATTTCCTTGGAACACACAGTATACCCTAAAAAAACAAAAAACTGAAGATAATAAAATGGCTATTAACTAACCTGTTTTTGTAAGTTAGTCAGTTTACTTCTGCTGAATATAATTCCAACCATGTGTTCTTTCAGGTCCGCATCTGATGTTGCCTTTAAGTAAAAAAAGAAAGAGAAATGAAGCAGGCTCTTTAAATAAAATTTGTGTATCTGACATTTCAAAGTAATCTGGAGAAATAATTATGAAAATATTTTAAGGTGAACTTATTTAAGTTGAAGTCTGTGACACTATAACAAAGGATGAACTTTGAAGAAATTAGCCTTGACCAAAGTGACTATAAAAAGCACAAAATTTCAGAACTTAGGAAATCCAGAGAAGTATACTATCTTTTCATAGATTTAGTTAATCTAGTCAATTTGAGTCACTTTGATTGAATCTATTTCTAAATTATGAACATTATTAGTTCATATCCTCTGTTCAGTTGTTAGAAGAGCAATTCAAGAAAATAACATTTGATTAAAAAATAAAATAAAAATAAAAGTCCGAATAAGACTCCATGATGATGGTGGTCTTCAATTAAGCTACTCTTCAACATCAACAGTCACCAAAAAAACATATCATAAAAAGAAAAATAAAGGGTGAATTTTATGGTGCTTATTATGAGCATGGAACTTTTCTAAGAGTTTGTCAGAGTAGAACTGTGCTCCACAGGGTTTTTCAATGGATGATTTTTCAGAAACAGATCGCCAGGCCTTTCTTCAAAGGTGCCTCTGGGTAGCCTTGAACTTTCAACCTTTTGGTTAGTAGCCAAGTGTGTTAACCATTTGTACCACCCAGGGACTCCTATTTAACCTTAACTCCTCAATATACACTTTCCTACTGTTAGGCCAGCCTCTTCAATGAGTCCTTATTGATAGCCTCTCCACTAATCTAACTTTTCTCCGGTCCCTTTCAGGTCTCATTCAAGTCCAACATCCCCCAAGAAGCCCTCTCTGACCACTCCAGGACACAGTAATCTGTATTTAGTCTGAAATCCTATGACATATGTAATCTTTTTCACATTCTCAATAACTTCATTGTATACTGCATATATAGCATCCTTGCTGACTTTACTTTTTTTTGGCGGTGGGGGGGAGCAGGTGGGTGGAAGGTTCATATCCAAGAATAGAATGCAAGCTTTTTAAAGGGTTGGTACTATCATGGTTGTTTAGCACAGAATTGACATTTGTTAAACTTCAGTGATTTAACAAGTAGTTACATAACTCTTGTAGTCATTCAAATAATAGCTCCAAAAGATTTTTTAAAAAATTCCCAGAGTTTATGAAATCTTATTTTTTATAGACCTCAACTAGAAAAATATAGGGATGATTTAAGACAGTGTTGTATTAGAAGGCACAGGGCTAGATTAAGTAAGTTCTTGAAATGATCTTTCAAATGGCTACAAAGATGATTATCTGTAACATCTAAAACACATGGACACTGACAGTTGTCAGGTTTGACTTCTCTTTCGGGAAATGGTTGAGGTTTTCTCTTAGATACAGTACTTCGGTTTAGACCAAATAAGTAAAACAATGGCATTTTAGAAGAAATTTCAAGAACAGTATAAAGAACAGTTATTTCAATAAGATTTACTGAATGTGTGGTGCTTATGCACCACTTGGTCCTCAAGGAGGGTGTATGGTCCAATAGAAGAAATAAAATATGTATGTAAATAAATATACCAAGAGAGAACCCAAGAAGAGACAACATATGGATTATTATAAAATATAGCAGAGGAAAAACTACTTTTGGTTGGGGGAAGCCATAAAGAAGGTTCATGGAGAAAACAGTAATTTTGAGCTGGACTATGAAGGAAAGATAAGATGGCGGAGGGAGAAGATAACTGATGGTGGACTCCACAGCATATGACTAAGTTAATTTTACACATGCTAATATCTGAACACTACAGCCAAGGTATACAGCAAATTTTGCTGTTACTTAGGAAACTAGCTAGATTATATATTAATAGTGAATTTCTTTTAGCGAGTTCCTTCATCTTTCTAATTAAAGTAAAAACTATGAACTGCATATAAACTAATATCACATATCTATTAAAATATGTAGCAATATATGAATTATTTCACTGAACAAAAGTAAGGAATTGAAAAAGAGAAATAAATATTTTTGGAATACAAATAAATACATTGTATACTTTTTCCTCTCCTTCAGGTGAAGACAGTAGTGCTTTCTCCTCTTGCTCTGGGGTAGGTTCGGCATCTCCGGAGATGAGCTTTCCAAACACCTGGTGAGATGAGAGGCGTGTGAGGGAGAGTTAACGACAGGACATTGCTGCTGTGAAAACCAGGGGACTCAACAGCTGATTCTGCAGTTTCTATAATTATTACTATACTGTCCCTGCTATACACCACTATTTTTCTGAAATATGAATGCAAAATGAAACGCAAGAGTTTAGGGCTAGGAGAAGAAAAATGGGCCACATTTGTAGCTAGCAATGTCTAACAAGTTTTACAAAATACTTTGTTATAATCTCAAAATATGTTATTTCAGTTTATCCTGTGGGAGATATAGCAAGGACACTCACTTGGGATGTAATGAGTCTGAACACTCGTAGGGTCTCTGCTTCACAGTTCCTTTGCTGGGCCACACTGGCTGAAATCTGGCCAGCAATCTTAGTGCTTTCTCCATCCTTCCAGCCTAGGACTTTAACTTGTCGAACTCTCAGTGTATTTTCTGGGCCCTTTAATTCAATTTTGATGATGTGGTTATCCCCTCCTGGAAGCTCACTTGTTACCCAACCAATGTGCCTCGAGTCCAGGTCAACCTGGTAGAGCAGAAAAGGGAGAGGAACCTGATACAGCTGTATCACTTTTATCACTGTCCTCAACTCGGCAGTAATATCAACAAGCTCAAGTAACACATATCTGTACAGATGGTAATTTTTTTTAAGTTATTTCACACTGGTTATCTTATTTAAACCTGTGAGGATAAGTATTTAGTACTATTACACAGATGACAAAATTGAGGTTAATATAGGTTAGGGGATTCTCAGTAAGTGATGAGGTTGAGAATTAAAATCCAGGTCAGACTAGCTAGCGCTTCCTAGTACAAGCTTGTAGGTGAAACCATCACAAATAATTTATGTAACTGTGCTCCACCTGCTCCAAGTGTGAGTAGAAACACTCACAAGGTCAGCAACAGCTCCTGTTCTGTGCATTCTCACATTAAAGCACCATTTAAAGGCACATACTTCTGAAGTGCAGTTACTTAATATGTTTACTTTTGAAGACAGATAATGTGTAACTTCACACTTGTGATTCCTTATTTCACTGAGTATATAACTTTTTTCAAGGATTAAGTCGCAATACAATATGAAATGTTTTTTGAGGAATTTTCACTTGATAAAATAAAAATTGTTCCCATGGTATTCGATATCCAAGAAATGAACATGAGACTTCTACATTATTTATCTAGACATTCAAATTAATATTGTTTTAATTAATAATGGCAAACTTTCTAAAAAGGACATTAAGCATAAATAAAGACTATCCCATTAAATAAGGTTATTTTCCCAAATCCTTTCACAATTTAAATGAAATTTACTGTTTGTTCAATACAAAATATCAATTCATTCTTTTAATACGATTTGGGGGGGGGAAAAAAAAAAAACCTGGTCAACTTTCTTGAGATAAAGTCAACAGAAAAGAACAGCTTTGATAAAGTTTTACTTACATAAGTGAGTTGCACAGAATCTCACACACATGCCCAGAGAAAAGTTAACTTGTTTCTAGAGTTGATTTGTAGACTGACTTGCAACCTGGGTATCGTGGCAGTGTTATGTGATAGATTTTCAGGTTAGAAGACAACAACCTATTTTAACCTAAAGTGTAGGTAAATTATGGTGTTGTGTCAATCAGATCTAAGATGAACTACAGCAGCATCCTGAATCTTTGTAGGGGATGGGAGCTGGGGGTAGTAGGCACAGTACAAAAAACAACAAACCAAGCCCGTTGCCATGAGTCAATTCCGACAGCACATACAGGGCAATAATGGGTAAGAATTCTAGCACAGGGTACAGGCCATTTGTCAGTTTAGTGTTCTGTAAATAGATGATTTCCTATAATACTTCAACAGAATGCCAGAGCAGGAACTCAAAGTAGAGACATAAGAAGAAATTTCTCCTTACATAGTAAAACATTTAAAGACAAAATTTCAATTACCTGCTTGATTCTGCACAAATCTTCTACTGCTTTGCCAGTTAAGAAGGTCATTGAGGTAACTTTATTCTAAAACGGACAATTCAAAATAGTTATTATGTTATACTCTTTGCTTAAGAACTTACAATGATTTCTTACAACCTACCCATATCAAATTAACTCTTCTGCTTGTCTTTTATGGTCCTTGCTAATTGACCTCATGCTATCTACCCAACCATCTGCAATTTCTACAACTCCCGTCTTTTCTTATCCTCACAATCTCCCTCTTAAATCTCACACTTCAGCCTTTTTCCATGGGCTCTCTCATAGCTTGGTATACTCTCTCTCTTTTTATCCCAAGTTTAAACATTCAAATTCTATGTCTATCATGAAGCCTTCCAACAAGTCCACTTGTCACTCATGTCCCACTCTCTTTCCTATATTCTCATTGCTTTTTGAAGTAAAAGGAAGGACGGTAGCTTAATCAACAAATACTTGTGAATGTGACAATGTGTACAGAACTGTCTTATGGACATGGAGAAGGATATATGAGAATGATGGGTTCTCTCTCAAGATAATTGCCAAACTAGGGAAGGCATGATTAACTACAAAACATAAATATCGAATCGTATTAAGTTAAAACAGCTTTAAGTACTGAAAAGTCATATTGGTACTATAGCCAGAGATCTTAAGGTTGAGTAAGCTTTATGCAAAGTGCATCAAGAAAGAGACTAACATATTAATTGCTTGGAGAGCTGCATATTTTAGGGCTATAGACTGATGCACTTCAAATCACACATGCTATGTTGCTCACTGTGGAGGGCAGGTTGGGAAACAGAGGTACAGGAGGCTCAAGGACGCATATAATTTACAGGAGGTTTCTTAGAAGGAAAGCAGATGTCAGCTTACATACTAGGGATTTATCAAAATGAATACTGTTAAGGTTATCTCCTCCTAGAAAAGATAAAAATGTTAAGTTGATTGAAATCACTGTTCTGAGGGAGACTGTCCTGGCTTAAAATGTACCAAGAAACAAAGATAACTTTGTACTGAGCAGTGAGTTACAGTCAGAAAAAAATGTTTTGATTTATTACACCTCTTAGTAAGATAAAGTAGTTATACCAGCTGAAACTACTCTTGGGTCTGAAGAGGAAATAAACAAATTATATTAGCTAAGCCCCTTTTCTGATTCAACGTCAGGGAAAAACTGAACCTGTACTGAAGGACAGGAGTTGAGGGTGGCTGTGGATGTAAGGAGTGCTCTGATTGCAGGCTGGACTGCTGTGGCTGGCACTGCATCCAGGTTATATAAGACCCAACCCCATCACTCTGGCTTCTCCCAACAAAGAAAATATGCACATGGGACAAGAGAAGTTCAGCAATGGTCCAAGGGACAAGAGCAGCTTAGCAATATATCTGCTAGCAAGAGAAGTTCAGCAATGGTCCAAGGGATAAGAGCAGCTTAGCAATACATCTGCTAGCAAATCACATTCTTTCTGAAGGAAAGAATTCCAAGAAATATCCTTCCCTGGGAATGCGGGTAGAAGAATGGAAGTTTTGGCTAAACTTGAAATAAGTGCATGATTACTAAACCTGTAAAGAACTCATGAGCCACAAATAAAGTTTCCTTTCTTACTCCAAGATCTCGGGAATTGTCCACATGAACAGACACATAGCGGGCATTGATTCCTTTTACACAGTTGATGGTGATGTTCTTAGTTTTGTTTTTATCCTCATCTCCTGATTCCCAAAAGGTTTCTGTGGAACCATCGGTCAAACTGCCAATCATGGCAGGTCGGCTTGATGTTTTTATGTCAACAATGCTGGTTAGGTCCTTTAAGCACATTACTATGCACAATTCCTGTCAGAAACAAATATAATTATAATACTCAAAAGGAAATCTTCCATGACAATAAAATAGGTAGATATGAGAAAATAAATAAAAATATATAAAAGAGAATCAAATTGTTCTCCTTCAATATACAACTGAGTATTATCTAATAGGATAACCAACCAGAAAATAACTGATAAAAAACTGACCTGACTCATAGCTTCAAAGCCAGACTGTATACTGATGCTAAAACTCTCTTCACTATCTCCATCATCTGATTTTGACAAAATATTGTTAATGTGATGAAAGACGTTGCTCTGATGGAGGAACTGGTGATCAGATTGCTTGAATTTCAGACTCCAGCATCTAAAAAGGCGTAAGCAATACATGAGATAATTCTTGAGGGATTCCTGGAAAAGCACCCTGTAGCAAATATTTCAAGAAATCTTAATGCTCTAGGTAAAAATACAAAACTAAAAAAAAAAAAAAAAAAAAAATTTCCTGCTTATTTATTTTTAGAAATAAAGATTATTTCTTTAGAGCAAGGTAAGTTCTAAGGAACATTCAGCCCATTGTAGATATACAAAAATTATGTACATAAAAATCAAGGATATACAAGCAAAAAAGGTAATGAATCTGCTTTGGAGATAAGTGTTACACCAACTATAACAGCCTTTGAAATTTATTAGTCTTAAAATTACATGCTAATTCACCAGGGTATAAGACATCTTAGACTTTAAAAACCTTGTGATGAAGAAAAAAAATCTTCCTTCTGCTGGTTTTACTATGTAGGGACCAAAACCAAAAACCAAACCCATTGCTGTTGAGTCAATTCTCACTCATAGTGACCCTATAGGACAGAACAGAAATGCCACATAGAGTTTCCAAGGAGCAGCTGGTGGATCTGAACTGCTGACCTTCTGGTTAGCAGCTATAGCTCTTAACCACTATGCCACCAGGGTTTCCTATGCAGGGACACAGGAAGGCAAATCCATCAACCTATTTCTTATAAAATCAATGGAGGATTTTTCTTACATGTGTAGTCCAATAGGTGGATCTAATAACAAGATTCACAATGTAAAAGAAATGCTAAAATCTCTGCAGATTCCAACTTAAAATTAGGTGATGCCTCACAAGGTAGTTGCATGCAACAGGGCTCCTCCAATTTTCTTAAGATGTTTTTAAACTCAAAACCCTATCTTCATTTTTGTTTATAAGAATTCATTGTTCCTTTCCTTTTTTTTGAGACACTTAAGATTCTACTCCCAGGCAGCACTGAGGTAAGGTGACTTGAGGTAGGAGAGGGGACAGTGTGAGAGATTGTTACAGACTGTGATAATATAGATAACTAAAATATATTATGCATATTTTACAGAGGGGCAAACAAGTGTGAGGTAAGAGGAAGGACAATTCTAAATTATGACAGCAAAGAGGGAGGCACCGTTTATATAACTTAAGGATTCTTTGTATTTTATTTCTTAAAAAGAAAGGTCTTTCAAACACTTTGTACTTTCCATAATCCATAAAATCTCTTCTCTGAATTACCGTAGGGCCATTTGCTGTAATGAGCTGCCACCGGGGAGAGACATCATAAGATCAGAGATCGTCTGAAGCAAGCGGTGAAACGTGTGTGGTAAAGGATGCGCGGCTTCCCCGGCAATCACTATATCTGAGAGTGGGTGTTCACATACTCGTGTATCTTTCTCCTAAAACAGAAATTGAAAGCAATTTTATTAGCTTGTTTTCTGGAAGGAACTTTACCCACAAAAGAATATTATGTATAAGTTTAAGATACTTGTGTAACAGAAATGTAAGCAACCAAACCAAACCATATCCAAAAACATACATCAAGTAAGATTAACTAATTTTGTTTGTATTATTTTTAGGGAAAGAGTCATAAGGTTATTCACAATCACCAATAAATAAATACCATATATATGTATCAATTCTAGTGTAATCACAAATTATTAGTAGGATATATGCATATTGTATATTTGTATAAGTATACATGTTTACATATGCATACATGTATGCATATATAGGTATATATATATATGTATGTCTATTTGTATATGCATTTATTCATAGATGCATGTGTATGTGTGTGTTTATATAAGGAAAATATAATACGTACTTAGAAGTTGGCACTAGCCCACACAGTATTTTAATGCGAATTAGGGAGAAACTCCTCCCTTTATGCAGATGGACCACAGCTTGTAGAGAGAAGCAGGGGTTAGATTACATTCCCCATTCAAACCCTCAGCCAGATGGCCATGTTAATGATATTATCTATGGAATAACATTAGAGCAGAAAACTAATATAGTACTTCAAATCCCAAAAGAAGGGGGATTTCTTAATATCAAGAAACTGACCAAAGTAGACTAATTAGTTAAAATTGGAACCTTAGCAAGAACTAAGTAGATCTGTTTTAAAGCAGAAGTCACAAAAAACACACACCTAAGCAAGTAGCATCATAGAGTCATGTGGGAGCAGGGGGGTGCATGTGCACACAGTGGGGGAAGGGGGGACAGTGGCCAGTGCTAAACACATGCTCAGTCAAATGGGGCAGCAGCTTTTCAGCTCAAGTCCATTATTCCTATGTGCGAATTCCAGCCCATTGTTGGCCAGACCACTCACTGTACCTGAGAGTGGATGTTCACATACCAAACCAACCCAAACCAAAACCAAACCTGTTGCCATCAAGTCTATTCTGACTCATAGCGACCCTACAGGGCAGAGTAAAACTGCCTCATAGGGTTTCCAAGGAGCACCTGGTGGATTTGAACTGCCGACCTTTTGGTTAGCAGCCTGAACTCTTAACCACTTCCCCACCAGGGCTCAAATTAAAAGTACATTTATCAGTTAGTTAGTTAGTGTGCTCCTGGTGGCACAGCAGTTAAGTGCTATGAGTTGGAATCGACTCAGTGGCAACAGGTTTGTTTTGTTTTTTTGGATTGTGTGCTAGAAGTAAAATGTCCCCGTTTCAAAATGCTGTTTTTGTATCTTTTTTTAACACTGTAGGTCAAAAATATCTGAGTGTTATAGACCACCAGGTATTTGCATGTTTTATGGGTTTTGGACTTCTTTTTTGGAGTTTTTTGGGGAAAATTGTGGTTATTTAGGAAAAACAAAAAAATACCAAGCAGTGAAAAAACAGTCTGGTTAGATTCTGGCATAAAATTTATGCTTTTCCCTTAAACAAAAACAATTAGACGATTTACATCTCTAGAACTCACAAATACACTTTAGTTTTTGCTCATGGTGTTTTCTTGGTTTAGGAAATCCTTCACCCTTCATGGTTGAAATCTATCCTGTGGTATGTATTCAAAGCAACTTGCCCACTGCACTTAATCAAAGGTAATCTCTCTTGCTTTGTGATTCAAATGTTCTCCACAGCGCTTCTAAAGCATATTATTTTTATACACCTACTCCTCACTTATTGCCTATCTTGTTTTTCAACATTTCAAATTTAAGACAACAGTAAGAAATGTACTGTCTAAATATTTTGCACATTAACGACATATGTCTGGCAGTCAAGAACGCTGAGGTGCGAGGCAAAAGTAACGCTGGTCCTGATGGTTATGTGTCAAACTTGGCTGGGTCATGATTCTCAGTGGTTTGCCAGTTATATAATGATGTAATCTGGCACTCATGTAATGATGCAGTCATCCTCCATTCTGTGATCTGATGTGGTCATTCTCCATTTTCACATAATGTTGATTTTCACATAACGACCTGGTCTTTGGAACCTAACCATGTCAATAAGTGAGGAGTGGGTATATAAGGAAAAATATGATATCATATTAGATCATTAAAAGCACTTAGAAGGCAGTGATTATTACTTATTTTAGTTATTTCCAATAATTTTGTACATTGTTATTGTTGTTAGGTGCCATCAAGTCAGTTCTGACTCATAGCAACCCTATGGGACAGAGGAGAACTGCCCCAGAGGGTTTCTAAGGAGCAGCTGGCCGATTTGAACTGCTGACCTTACACAGTGGTTATCTAATAAGGTTTGCTGAATTCTAATACATCTGCTTAATAACATAAACAGCTACGCTTACTGATTGCCTATTATGATCCAAATTTCACATATGCTTTCTCATTTAACAAGTTTTTTCTTTTGAGTAGGTAATATTTGTCATAATAAAAAATACTTAAAAAAGTAAGTCTCTGTCCACATACCTCAGTTACCTAGGTGTCCTCCCCATTGGTAATCTCTATTACCAGTTTGTTGTGTATCATTGGAGCCCTGGTGGCACAGTGGTTAAGCTCTCAGCTGCTAACCAAAAGGTCAGAAGCTCGAACCCACCAGCTGCTCCATGGGAGAAAGATATAGCAGTCTGCTTCTGTTAACAATTACAGCCTTAGAAACCCTATGGGGAAGTTCTACTCCGTACCACAGGGACATTAGGAGTCGGAATCAACTCGAAGGCAATGAGTTTTTGTGTAGCATTATCTAGATGGTCTATAAATATCGTGCATTTACACAAATGGAAGCATTCTAAACATAATGACCTGCGCTTTCCTTTTTCACAATTAACAATTTATGTTGAAGATCATCCCTTATTAGAGATGTATGTAACATATATTATCGTGCTGCACAGTAATCCAGCGAATGGAAATAACAATTTATTTCATCAGTCTGATGTAGAATAGTCATTCACATTGTTTTCAATCTTTTGCTTACATAAAAAATTGTGTAATGAGTCAACTTGTATATTTGTGATTTTACACACATGTATACATGATAGGATAAATGCATGGAAATGGGATTACTGAATCATTTTTAATGTGAATTTTGATAGATCTTGCTACATTGTTCTCTGAGAGGTTGCTTCTCCATAGCAAAGTAGAAGTGTGCTTGCTTCTCCATTCTGTTACCAGCTCAGTCTCATCAAACTTTTTATACTGGGTCAATGAGTTAAGTGAAATATAGTTATTTTCGCCTTCTTTTTCACACATCCATTGATTACACATCATAGAGTTTTGGTTTATGTTATCTTCTCCTAAAGAAGATTCAGGTTTTTTCTTATAGGAAGATAGCAGGTCACCTAGATTCTGTCAAAGCTTGGCATTTTGGTTTGTTAGAATGGGAGCTATTTTGCTTTTGCCCTTGATTTCAAGTGTTGCCCATACTTCTAAAGTGTGGTCCTACTCCTCAGGCATAGTCTTTCTGGGGTCTCAACTGTGTGCCGGGGGTGTTCATCACACTCTCTGCACTCTGGCAGGGCTAGAACTTGAATGTTTCTCCAGCTCTGAAACTAAGAGTCTGTTTAGTTCTTTGCTTCCAATTAGCTGTTCTCTGCTAGGTCTCCCAGACTATCATCATGTGAATGGTTAAATAATCAGCTGCTAACCAAAAGGCTGGCCGTTTGAACCCACCCAGTTGCTCCACAGGGAGAAAGACCTGGTGATGTGCTCTAGTGAGGATTATAGCCTAGAAAACACTACGGGGTCCCTATGAGTCAAAATCAACTGGAGGGCCCCTAACAACAACATGCATAGTTTAGGTGCAGCCAGGACCCAAATGGTATTTTTATGTAAAATGTTTGGATTCTTTTCTCTGTAGCTGTCTCCTTCTAGTATCCTGCTTTCCAAATCACAGCTACCTTAGCAGCCCCAAACTTGGCTATCTATTTCCTCTGCCCAACAAGACTAAAGGTCTCTGCTTGGGCTCTTTTTCCCAGATTATGGAACTTACCCTCTAAATCCCTTTGCTTCTCTCAAGGATTACAGCCCTACACTGGTTGTTGCCCAGAGCCTACGAGCAGTTGTTGCACATATTTTGTTCAACTTTTAGTTGTTTTCTGTGGCAGCTAAGTCTGATACCACCTGTTTCATCATGGCTACAATGAGAACTTCGCCAGTCACAAGTTTTTTTGTTTTTTTTTTAAATTGTGATAAAATATATATGTTAATAACGTTGCCATTTATCTGTCATGTGATTGCTTCATGACAATGGAGTTTAATGAGAAATCAGATTTGACTGACAGCATCTTTATTATACATAAATCTTTTACTAAATAGAGTTAATACTTTGACCACACCATTAAAATTTTATTCTTGCTTTTGGATTATATAATCTGTGAATGATACCACAAATTACTGTACTATCTGAAGGTGGTTCTACACTTCTATAATGATATGGACAATTTAAACACACAAAAATCTCACTTGTTCTGTATTTTCTTTGTTTGTTTTATTTTCCTCATCCTCTTCTTCCTCAGGTTCCACTGGAGCAGGAGTCAGTGATGCCACAAAATGCCACAGAATATCATGGAGAGAAGTTGTTTGGATGACATTACACAGAAGCCAGTTGAAAGCCTGAATAAATGACGGTTAAAAGAGATCAAGATGAAAAGAAAATATATCATATAAATAAAAAACATAGGGCCTCTCTTACTCAGACACAAAGTCAATCCACATATTAGGAGTTTCAGGAAAGATACTGGGGAAATTTGACCCTAACTTCAATGAAAGCATGCTGAACTTGAAATAGTCAATAATTTTGGTCTTAATTAAAATAATAATAATAGGGAAAACAATATTTCTGAAATGTGATAAAATACTTTTTTCAAACCCACTTTTTATTTAGAAATTTCTTAGTATTAATTTACTCAAGCATATTTTCTGCCAATTTGTACTTAGTGTCAACAAAGAATACTTTTTAAGCTCTACACAAGCTACCACTGATTTAAATATGTTTGTATTGTTCATGTCCAAACGAAACGACAAGTTATTTATCTCATACATAAATAAGAAGAAAGATTTACTATCTGTAGACCTGTGATATGCAGGAATTCTGCCATTCCCGGAGGCTGGAAGCTCAGGCCAAAGTTATTATTGGTAAGTTTACAACTCAAAAGCCCTACTTCTCATCCCCTTTGCGTGATTATTCTACTAAACTAAAAGTACATTCTAAATGCAGAAAGCTCAGAATTCAAATAATAAAGCAACACAAAAATAAATTTCTTTAGAATGCTTAACTATGGAATTCTAAATTCATTTATATCCATAAACTTAGAGTTTAATTTTGAAATTTTTATGCAAACACTTGATATTTGCCACTGATTAATGCCTCTTAATGTGCCACAACTTTTGTTTGGTAGAAAAGAGGCAACATTAAATAGAATCATTACATAATTGGATTAATCAATGAATCAACAATTCTGTTAATGTATACATACGTCCATAGCAAAAACTCGACAAGCAGATTTCCTTAAGGCCTGTTTCATTGCTATTTCAAGACCTTCTAGATCATGATGCTGTATAACAAAAGCTAAAACTGGCCATTGGAAATTTCGTTCTCCTTTGGAAAGAGAGCTGTGGGCTGAGATTAGTCGGGAAAGCTCAGGAGATGGATGTCTCAAAAGAGAAGAACCAACTTCTATTTAAAAGAAAGAAAATTATTAATTTCCATAAACAGTATATAAGACTAATACATTTAAGATATAGAAATGAGATCTTCATTTTGCAACTTTATTATAAAAGTAATAGTATCTAGCTTATTTATTTTAAAGCCTTTTTTTTTTTTTGCACTTGACATAAATCACAATTATTTCAAATTTTACTGAGGAAGAAAGTGAGGCTAAGAAAGATTAAATACTTTACTTTCCAAAAGTCATACAGCTGTTAAGTTGTAGAGGTGGGTTTTGAATCCAGGACTGAATCCAAAGTTCATATTTTCTAAAACACTCCAAAAGCTAAGTGACTTATTTTCTCCTTAAATGGAATCTACAACTGATTGCCATCATTTTCTGGACCGCTTCACAACAAAGGCATCTCTATTATAATAGGAGCTCAAAAATATTTGTTGAATGATCCTATAAACTTTGAGGGATGCTTAATAATATCTTTCCTAAGGGTCTGCAAAAGTACATAATCATCTTCCGATAATTTTTAGGCCAAATCTTCATTTTAGTAAATGGTCTATGTGATAAATCATCATCATACTATTCTCTTGGGTTTCTTTATTTTTGAGGTAGAATTCCCCAGCTCCAGCTTGGAGTTACTGAAGTCACTTAGTTCAGATTACCTAACTTTTTTACTGTTTAAGAGCTACTCATCTCCCCAAAGTTCTATCTATTTAGAGTGATGTAAGCAGCCAGAGTTACAGGCTTCTACTGGGGATGGGAAGATAACTGAGAACGTATAAGCCATTGGAACTGCTGGTTCACTGACACTTAGTGGAAGAAACAATGTTAGCTATCTACCAGGTAAGATTTTTAAAGCTCAATAGATATCCTTGCAGAATCACTGGAGGATCTCTGGATATCTCTTCCAACCATGATGAAAATTTAGAAAGGCACATTTATGGGTGTATCATATAGAAATAATGCCTCTCACAATTTAAGGATTAATCCATTTATTCTTCAAAAATCAGACTTTAAAAACATCTGTAAATATAACCATTTTCTAACTTTCTTGTTAGTAGATGAATCACTCATTCTTCCATTTTATTTTTACACTTACCAGTGTCTCCACTGTTCACTCTTCTTCTAGGAATGGCCTTAACTCGTGCAGGTAAAATGGAGTGTTGTTTATCATATTCAGAAGCAACAACGGAGTATGATCTTTGGAAGACAGTTCTCTTTGCCAGATCAGTATCAGTTATAGGACTAGTTTCCAAGCTACAGACAGAACAAGAATGATAGATAAAAACTTGGGAGAAAAAAACTGAAAGAAGTGCACTGCATTTATTTTATAATAGTATAGTCAAATATGTGAATCTATATCTCATGTGGAAAAACAGAAATGCAAAACCGACTTGGCAATTTCTCCTTAAATATGAACTTGATCTTTTCAAATGCAGTAACATTTTGATTGATTTCAGAACTATATTAAAATTTTTGGTTTTCTTAAATATATTTTACTTTTTAAATGGAAAAGAAATAAATGCATCAAGTGTTCTAAGCTCCTTTTAGAATAAAAAGCACACAGTGGTAGAACGCATGTGTCAAGGTGTTAAGGAAAAACAGGAAGCTATTCATAAATGTACTGAAAAGAAAGAAAATGGATAGGTATATACAAAAAAACAAAAAAACAAAAACCAGAAAATAGAAAATAAATAGTTGCTGTCAAGTCGTTTTCAACTCATGGTGACCCCATGTGTATCAGGGTTTCAACGGCTGATTTTTCGGAAGTAGACAGCCAAGACTTTTTCCAAGGCGCCTCTGGGCAGACTCGAACTGCCAACCTTTTGTTTAGCAGTTGAGCACATTAACCACTTACACCACCCAGGGACTCCACCTAGAGGCTTTATTGTTGTTAGGTGCTGTTGAGTTGATTTTTGACTCATAGCGACCCCAAGTGACAGAGTACAACTGCCCCACAGGGCTTTCTAGGCAGTAATCTTTATGAGAGGAGCCCTGGCGGTGCAATGGTTAAAGCACTTGGCTGCTAACCAAAAGGTCAGCAGTTCAAACCCACCAGCTACTTCTCGGGAGAAAAGACCTGGTGATCTGCTCTCATAATGATTTCAGCCTAGGAAACCGTATGGGGCAATTCTACTCTGTCCTATAGGGTAGCTATGAGTCGGAATTGACTTGATGGCACACAACAACAACAATTTTTATAGGAGCAGATCACCAGGTCTTTTTCCTGCAGAGCCACTGGGTGGGTTCAAACCTGACAACCTTTTGGTTAGCAGCTGAGTGCTTAACCAGGCTAGTTAAGGAGAAATCCTCTTAAAGTGACCTCTGGTTGAAGAATGCAAGTAGATTAGAGTTCCAGAGAATGCAGCTCTTGGTATTCAGGAGCAAAGAGGCTAAATATGTATTTTCAAATATTCAGTCCTTTTTTATATAGCTTCTTCCTCATAGAACTAACTGTTGTGTGTGATTTGTATTAGAATCCTCTTCCTTGGGAAGAAACAGTACACTTGATCACCATCTTTAGAAGGATAAACCGTGACCAAGTGACTAGGTATAACCAAAGAGAAAAGCATGAAGTAATATGTTGCTTACCCCTCTTATTTGCTTCTGAGTAAAAGGAGTCTTTACAGTTGTACAGGGTGAGTTTGGAGCCAATTAAGTTCTCAATACTAAATCAGGTGGATGTTAATGGAAGGGTTTCTTAACCTATACTCCCTGGACTCATGTGGATGGGCTTTTCAGAAGTAGATTGCCAAGCCTCTCCTCCTAGTCTGTCTTAGTCTGGAAACTCTGTTGAAACCTGTTCAGCATCATAACAATACCCAAGCTTCCACTGATAGACGGGTGGTGGCTGCAGCTGAAGTGCAGTGGCTGAGAATCAAACCCAAGTCTTCTGCATGGAAAGTGAGAATTCTACCACTGAACTACCACTGCCCACGTTTATTACTATATAATATTAACACAGAGGCTTATCCTAATAGGCACATTCTATCTTCCTTTAGCAAATGTTCTCTCCAATGGTGTCATTTACACAAATATTTAGGCCTGAAATCTTGATACCATCTTAAACTTATCCTTCTCATTATCCAGTTAGTCAAAAAGTCAAATTGATTTTTTTCCCTACAAAATATCTCCTTTATCTATATCTTTCTTTACAACCATTGCCAACATAATCTATAATTTCACACACCTAGCTGAAATCTTTGACTGAGTTTATCAGCTTCTCAACAGACACTGGCAGACTATTTGTATTTTTATCATGCCGTTCTTCTAAAAAGTCTTAGTTCCCTATTTTCTTCTACATTATATTTACAAGGTTGTGTTCAGTTTTTAAGGAGCTCTTTATTCTGATACCACCATGCCTAAGTGGGAGGCACTGTAAGCAATAATTCTTGTAGTCCAAGATTTATTTTCAGTCTCACTTCTCCTGTAAAACCTTTTCAAAGCACTGCCTAAAAGTGATTTTGCCATACTTGGATTTACCACAGCACTAAATGATATAATATCTTACAGTGAAACTTTCATTACTTCATCAGCTGATCTTTTCTCTCCAACTGGACTGTCTCTACCATCAAGGACCTTACGTTATTCATCTATGTATGCTTTTTCTTACTGCTCCAATAGTTAGCAGAGCTGACTCAGTGTCCTCCCTGAGACAGAAGGATGTATAAGAGAACTTCTAGAGCATTCTTTTCTAGTTTAAAAAGTTTTTCTTTTACCAAACACTGGGCATTCAACAAAGAGGAGATAACTAAAATACCTTGGAGGCATAGACTTCATATTACTCTCCGGCTCTTCAAATACATTAGGACTTGCATCAGGAGTTACTGATATGTATGGGGCAGGAACGGACGTTGAACGGAGATACCTCATTTCATCCTGGAAGAGGTTGTCATCTTGATAGCCCACTAAATTTTCATGATGATGCCTGCATTAAATCAAACCCAGTAATTTAAAGTATGACGGCAATACACATCTTCTCCATTTTCAATCTCTTTTGTAAAAATAAAACCAGCATATATAAATCTATAATTAAAGGTAAAGTATTAAATAATCATAGATGTAGGTAGGTAGAAATAGAAGGCTGATAATTTTACACACAGATGTTCCAGATAACACAAATACTTCAAATTTAAAACTAAACTCATTTTCTTCTTCTGAGAATCGTTCCATCTTCCAGTTATTTTGGTGAGTCATCTCACCGATTAACCGAGTGCTGAAACTAAGATCCCTCAGCATTGGAGTAGGCTTAGCTCTCAACCATCACTAGTTACTCAGGCCTGTGAATACTAGGTTTCCTCTCAAAACCACTCTTTCCTCTCATTCCCTATCATCACTGCCTTGATTAAGCTGCATATGATGTCTTGTCTGGACTACTGAAATACAGGCAGTCACCTATTTTTTGTAGGAACATATATGAGTCAAGGATGAAAAAGATTAGACTTATGAAATGTTCCATGGGTGAGGGGAAATGCCCGTTCGTAGAGAGCTAAAAAATACAAAATCACTAACCATGCTCTGTCTGCATTTTTCAATAGGTTTTATAATTTGGTTCTTTCCTTTTCAAACTGGCCTTTGCCAACCTAAGTCCACTGAGTGGTCTGATTAAAGCTAAAGATGTGTTGCACCTGGCACACCTGATGTTCTCCACCTCAGTCTCAAATGTATACAGTTTCACATTTTCATTTTTTGTTCCCATTCATTTTACTGAAATAGTTAAGTATAAAATTTAAAAAACTATACAACTCTGCTATACAAAGAGGGTAGCAGTATTGGCTGGCAAGCCATGTGTTATGATTTGAATTGTGCCCCCCAAAAGATAGGTGTTATAAATCCTAACCTCTATACCTGTGGTTATAATCCCATTTGGGAATGGGTTTCTCTGTTATGTTAATGAAGCAGTATTTAGTGTAGAGTGTGTTTTAAGTCAATCTCTTTCCAGATATAAAAGCGATTAAACAAGTAAGGGAGCAAGCAGAAACAGGGGAAGAGAGATGCCAAGTCATATGAAGACTGCCCAGGAGCAGAAGCTCAGAAGAGACAAAGACCTTCCTCCAGAGTCCACAGAGAAGAGCCAGTGCCTGCAATTTGGACTTCCAGCCTCCTGTGAGGAAATTTGTTAAAGCCACCCACTTACGGTATTTCAGAGCTCTGGCAGCACAGCGGTTAAGCACTCGGCTGCTAAACAAAAGGTCAGCAGTTCGAATCCACCAGCTGCTCCTTGGAAACCCTATGAGGCAGTTCTATGTTGTCCTGTACGGTCACAATGAGTCAAAACTGACTCGACGGCAACGGGTTTTTTTTTTGTTTTTGTTTTTTTAATGCCTTAAATGAATATTATTCTCTCTGATGGTGCAGTGGTTAAACATTTGGCAGCTAACCAAGAGGTTGGCAGTTCAAATCCACCAGCTGCTTCTTGCAAACCCTATGAGGAGGCAGTTCTACTCTGTCCTATAGGGTCACTATGAGTCCGAAACGATTTGATGGCAATGGGTTTGATTTTGTGGTAAAATAGTCACCTCAGAAACTATACGCTTATTTTAGAGATGTTGGGATCATTCACCATTTTTGGTACTACTGTTTAGAAACTGTCTTCAGAGCCAGTTCATGTAAGTATATCATTCCATTACGGGTTTGGGTCTGTGTTTTGAGTTTTTTTGGTTACAGTATTTCTGTTACAGCACTACATAACTAAGACATCAGACAAGCAGGTGATATCTAGAAATCTTCATTTGTAAGTTCATCAAAAAATTCTGAATTTGGTATATGAAAGGCTGTTTTGGTGTGTCACTGTACACTGTATGAAAGCACAGGCTGTACCACCCAAGTCCAATATAGAAAAGTAGTATGCTATCTATAGGCTTCTCCTTCACTTATGCCCTTTTACCCAGTTTCCACATTACTAGCAGAGTGATCGTTTAAGTGCAAGGCAGTTCATGTACTTCTCTGCTTAAAATTCTTCAACTGCTTCCTCTACATATGAGATACAATCCAATCTTGGCATGGACTACAGGGACTCACATTACCTGGCGTGGGTAACCATTTCTAGCCACATTTCACATATTTTTTGCAGCAATCAGTGCTTTCACAAGTCTATAATTCCTCAAATGTATAACGTTATTTCATTTGTTTCTTCACACACGTGGTTTACTCTGTCAGGATGTATCTGCCTGATGGATTTCCATTTATCTTTTAAAACTTTGCTACAGTGTCAGATCCTATGGAAAACTTTATGATTTCCTTGGGAAAATTCAGGTACTCCCCATCTATTATGCTTTAACAGTATCCTATACGTACTTCTATTATAGTACTCTTCACATAATATTTTAAATATTTCATTTACTTCCCATCAGAGTATAAGCACATGGAAGTTAGGATTTTGTTATATTCATCTTGGCATCTTCAGGGTCTATCATAATGCTAGTACCTGGTTGATGTTCATTAAATGCTAACAGAATGAATACTTTAAATTCCCTCTATCAGATTTACATCAGAATCTTTCAACTTTAGTATTTCTCACTATTAACAGACTACAGATAGCCTACCAAAAAAATCAAACACAGCTAAAGCCTTCCTTTCTAAGACATATTTTGTATTAATAATAATATAATTTACAAAGCATTTACATGGGTTTTTAACATTTACTACCATAAAGTATGTATCCAATCATATGAGGGACAAGGCAACTTAGAAAATAAATTGCAGAAGCTTCTTTATTATACACGGTATCTTATGTAGTGTGTGTATTTACAGCAAATACTAAACTACCCCATGGTATGGTATTAGTTAATCAACAACAGCTATTAATCCAAAGGTGATTTAAAAACAAAACAAAAATAAAAAAAACTTTTATTACCTGGCTAATGTCTGTAGGTAGAGACAAGGCATTTTAACAGGAAGGTCTTCGGAGATGCCCTCTTTCACACTGGGAAGCTGAGACGGGAATGGCTTTGTGGGGTGGTAACACAGAATGCTTGGCTCTGCTGCACTACTGAGGGAGAGCAGGAAGAGCGCATTTGCTTTAATCACCTGATGAGCTTCCATAGTGGGCAAGGCGCGAGGAGTCTTGACTTGCATTGGCTTTCTCCTAGATTGTTTGACCTGGAGAAAGAAAACTGCAAATCTGTAGTAATCTTTTCCAACTTATATTTAAAATTTTAATTTCTTAAACTAAGTATTTTGGGTTTCAAATAAAAATTATTTAACATTTGTAGAACTATTTTAAAATAATGACAGTGATTACAAAAACAACACTCACTTCTTGCTTCTCCTGAACTGACTGAAACCATTTTATATTGAACACAAACTGTATTTCTTTTTTTAACCCCTGGAAAAAGGAAAAATGTCCATAGTAAAGTCTATCTTTTAAAAAGGTAAATGATCTGTGTATGTATGTGTGTGTAATCAGCAAATCTTTTTTGTTGGGAGTGTCACTAGTATGAATGATGTGGAGTTGCCAAAGTCCTACAAAATAGTTAGGAATTAAGAAAATAAAGAGGTGGGAAAAAGGTGCCTCAAAAAAAGATGACATTATGAGAGAGAAAAGTGAAGACGGGAAGATATTTATACGTGCAGGTAATAGATGATCAAGAATAAAGAATTATACGATAAATATCTGTCACTAAGACATATGTGCCACAGGTTAGTTGTCTTATATTATCCCAAGATACAACTTACTTTTATAATAAAAACAGCTGAACTAGTACAAATATTAAATTTGTATTTTATTTGTTATGAAAGCTTATCTTTAATATCAATTATGTAGAGCTTCTCTGATGTAATGACATGATTACATAAAGATTTTTATAAGGTTTATTCATATCATTAATAGTACAGCCCAGAACAGAATATAAATACCTTCTCCCTTGCTGCAGCCTGCTTTTCACGGAGGTATTTTTCTCTACAGCGATCACATACCAGATACCAAGTGCTTCCTCCTATGCCACCATCACCACAGTTGCCAGCCCATCCTCCACAAAAATGTCCAATGCTATTGTAACCCTGTCCACCAGCATACCGGCCACAACCTGGAACGACGACAAAGATAAACATTTAATGCTTTAAAGTGTCCTTAACAGGGTAATCTTACTATTTATACATTAATGACAGATTTATCTTCTCAAAGTAAACAAAATATAGAAGCATGTATCTTGATGGTTTTTTTTCCCCCAGAAAAATAGCACGCTTGACCAAAAAGCATTCAATTAATTATTTCCATACAGCAGATTAAAAGAAATATAGCATGTAGGCACATTTAGATTTACTTAAGTATGCTAGTAAAACTGGAAAAGAAGACTAGGTGTAAAAATATTCTGTAAGAAGCACATAATTTAAGGAGTCACATTTTACAAGAGGTTTCAGGTATAATATGTGGAATGTCAAAATATTTTTACAAAACTCACGAGGTAAATTTTAGAATGCTAATCATTACTAATTAATGCTATAGAAATCCTTATGTTTATTGAAAATGTAGTCTTTTGATGAAACAAAATAGTTCATATCATTTTCACTGGAAAATATCCACAGAAATCAGCAGCATCTGATTTGAATTTGCAACTTTAAACAGGAAAACACTAAATCAAAGGAGACCTAATACTGGTATCTGTCCTGTGAGTATATGCATATCATTATTTCTATTGCCTGAGACACCTTAATAGTATCCTTCGGGTAATACACAAAATATGTTTTAAAAAAATTTTCAAAATTTGATACATTAAAAAGAAATAGCAATAAATTGCCTGACTAATCATACTATTAAAACTACCTATTTTTCACAAAACCTATATTGATAATGTACTTAAAACATTACAATATAAGGTACTACATATTCTGGGCATGTCATCAGGAAGGACGAGTCCTTGGAGAACAACATCATGCTTGGTAAAATAGCAGGTCAGTGAAAAAGAGGAAGACCCTCAAGGAGGTGACTGACACAGTGGCTGTAACGATGGGCTCAAGCATAACAACGATTGTGAGGATGGTGCAGGACCGGGCAGTGTTTCCTTCTGTTGTACATATGGGTTGGAACTGGCTTGATGGCACCTAACGACAACAACATACATTCTGGAGAACAGTTTCTCTATACTTTAACATAACTTATAGAACAGCTCAAGTTAAAAGTGACCAAATCAATTTTTTTTAAGAAAGGAGTTTTTATATATTTTCAAAAATATAGTTTACCTGGGTGTGCTTGTCTCATGTGATAGGTCACTGGGTATGGATGGGATTCTCCACACAGCTCACAGATGGTGTCCTTCTCTGGTCCTCCAACTGCGAGCTGGGCCATCTCACCGAACAAATTACCCCTGGGCCTAACTTCTGCCTTTTCTTTTTTCTTTTTTTCCTTTTTGGCCTTTTTATTCTCTTTTTCACACTCTTTCTTTTTAAGGACTGCACAGGAACCAGGACTTGGAAAAATCATATTCTGGGAAGCTGCTTTGATAGTAGCCAAAGAGATGTCTTCCCAAAAAGCCACTAAATGTTGTAGAGTTAAGGGAAGAGGCGATTTAGATTTCATTGTGTGATGCATGGACATTTCAAAAGTGGCTTCAGCTTTCCCATCCTCACACTTTTCATGCAGAGGTGGTTCCTTCAGCATAGACAACACCTTATTTTTGTTGATGCTACCCATTTTAGATATATCTGGTCCATGAGGTGCAATATTAAACATATTAAGAGCAGATGATATTTCCAATGAGTGTCTATTTTTCAACTTGGTTTCCTTTTCCTCTGTAGGCTGTTGGCTATTTAAACTACTCCTTATAGGAGCATGTTCTTTGGAAAGTTCGGGATTAAATTTTAGGAAAGAAGAACATGCCATTGCGTCATGTACTATCCCTTCATGCCAAAGGAAAGAGGCAAAGACTGCTCGGGCACATTCAGCCACAGAGGGGGACATGGCTTGCTTGGCTGGTTCTAAAGGTTTAGATCCATCTCCTTTGAAAAGAAAGCTGGATTTTTCCTTTTTGAGCCTGGTGTGCCTATTAGCACACTTTCGGCTTATTTTGGGGGAAGCTCTCATTTCCTGTTCATCTTTCAGTGGTGCTTTTCCTATGCTGAAATGAACTTTATTTGAACCTTCATCCACACTCTTAAATTCACTGCTTTCATCACAGGTACTATCTGTTAGACTATTTGTTTTTAAAGTACTCGAAGTGCAGACTTCAACCACCTCACTGTGAAGGTTTTCTTGTACCACATGGGGAGAAGGAGCTCTATTTTCGGATCCAGGGGAACCTTTAGAATCCTTTGGTACTGATTTTGGTTTTGGTGATGTTGATCGTCCCCTCAGTGGTTCTGTCAGGGGCATTTTCTTCTTGCGGAGGGTATCTGGATCGAGTGTGTAAGAGTCTGATTTGGAACGTTCCCGAGGAGGATCAAGTTTAGTCTTAACAGAAGCAGCACTTTTCTGAGGTAGATTTTTATCATGTGGTGAGGAGGAGCGTGGAGAACCAGCACCAGGTGGGCTAGACCTACTAGTTGGGAGAGTCTTTGGCTTAGGAGATGATGACCGAGAACCTGGTCCTGGGGATTCAGCTCTGAGGCTAGAAGACATCCTCCCCTCAGATTTTAGTGTCTGCAAGGTGTTATGATTGGGGGACAATGACCTACTATGAGAATCTGACCTCAACTTTGCGGCATCAGACTTTAACATGAGGGATTCACTAGCAGATAAACCTTCTGTACCCCGTGGCTTCTTCTGATCAGTAGCAGTCCGGCTCATATGTCCATCAGGTTTAAGTGATCTGCTGTGTTTAGAGGACAGCTCCGATTTCCCTGATGTAGAGACCGGTCTAGAAGATGTTGAGACATTTCCTCGGTCACCTGTATGGTTCATTTCATAGTGAAACATGTTAATAAAATTATATTTTACGGATAATTTAGCAATTAAATACCGAAATAAAAAAACAAAGCTAAAAATTTATATTGTTTGTCACAGACAAAAATACTTGAATAAAGGAAAAAAAAGGCAAATATTTCTCATAAAATTTCTACTACATCACTATACAACCATTACCACCAAAACTATTTTCAGGGATGCAGAAACAGACTGAACAAATAGGGCATACACACCAGTATAAATTTTCAGTGAAATCTGAGCCTCAGCCCTTGTACAATAATCAGAGTTTACAAATTCAGTCAGTGACTACAGAGAAAAAAAATATAACTAACTTAATTTGGGAAGCAGAAATTATGAAAGAATATATTTTATGCTATTAAGTAGAAGAGCTAAATTTCCAGTATAGTGAAATGCCTCACATGTTTAGGGTAATAATGCAGGTTTGTTGAATTACAAAACTGAATTTAAACATACGTAAATTTATCATTTTCAAGTATTATACAAATAAATGCAATTAGGTTAATAAAAAGCTGCTTAGGAGACAATCTTTTTTAACGATTAGATTAGAATAATTTATAATTAGCAAACGAATGCCTTAAAGCTATTGATTAACTACGTGTAATTCGGGTATTCTATTATTTATAAACAGGTTGTATTCCAAGAGTTCATTTAGTTCATTAAGTAGATGTTTGGAACTCAGAACTTGTGTCTCCTTGGAAACAAAAAAAATAACAGGATCCTAAGGATTAGTAGTACTAGTCTGAAATATAGTCCCTTAGAACAAGGAGTTCTGAGAAAGAAAGAGGATAAAAACAAGAACAATCTCCCCCTTTCCTAAGCAAAGCACCAGACATTTCTAAGTGGGTAATCATTTGTTCTGGGCTTTGCAGCCCTCATTCAGTGTCACCCCTTCCTACTCTCCTATGCCTTTCATTGATGCATCAGAGCCAGGCCATCTTTGTCCTCCACTGTGTTACAACCTTCAACAATATCTTTCCTTCTATCTTTTTGCTTGTGTGTGTGAATGTGTGTGTGTGTGCGTGCGTGCTTTTTGAAAGTTTGCTTTATGCCACTTTGCTTTTACGAAAAACCTACGTTAATACTTGTTTTCACTAACTAAAATAGATTCGAAGTGGATTTTCCCTGCTCTTACAAAAAAACGGAAATAGTGTTCAGTGTTTGTTTTGCAGCAAGCCTTTAAAGAGGCAGCGCACACGCTGAGCAGTGAGAGTGGCATCGCCAAGCTCCTTCCTGGGACCTACACTAAGTATCTCAGCATCAAGCCGCCATAGCTTTGAACTGTGTCTCTGAGTATCTGTGCTTTATCTTAATTTATTTTGTGCATCCATTAGCAAGATGTGTCCTAAGGTATCAGAAAAGCTTAACAGAGCTCTTAAGCATTTTATGTGTTATTTGGTATGATTTTTAGGTCATTTTTTGGGTCTGGGAATGTGTAAAGATTTTTCCCATATAAATTAATGGTAATTGTTTCTTTGCTTTACAACGTTTTGGCTTTCAAAAGGTTTCACAGAACATTCAACTTTCGGATAGCGGGAAAAACCTGTATCTGTAGTCACACTCTGGATATCTGGTTAGGACAGTACTGCCTCAGAACCTACCCTCCTAATTTAAGGTTGATGAGGGTACTAGTTATTTTGTCTGTTACTGTTCACTGATGGAATATCAAGAATGACCCCTCCGAGAAACCAAACGCACTGCCGTTTAGTCAATTCCAACTCAGAGAGACCCTACAGAACAGAGTAGAACTGCCCCATAGGGTTTCCAAGGCTGTAATTTTTACAGAAACAGACTGCCACATCTTTCTTCTGTGGAGCAGTTGGTGGGTTTGAACTGCCGACATTTTGGTTAGCAGCCAAGTGCTTAACCAGTGCACAACCAGGGCTCCTTCCATGTCAATAATAGGTCCTGATATACCATAGGTGCTTAATAAATTCTGTTGAATGAATACATAAATTTCTACTTTCTTTAATTTTTTTTCTTCTGCTATTTCCAAATATGCATTTTCCCAGTTATGACTCCAAAGGCCACAAAGGAGAAGCAACAATAGCTGTTGTTATGTAAGAGTTAGTTCGATTTTTGCAAGTTGAGAAATACTGTAGTAAAATAACAGAGTATGGCACATAGCCTATTTAGGGCATAGACATGAACTGAATGTTTATTTTAATTGCAACATGCCAGTGTTTAGAACAATAAATCTCATTTTTGGGTGAATAAAAGTAACTATACTGAATATAATGCTCTTCGGTTTCTTGCACTGCTTTATTATTCTATCGTGAATATCACTTGTCATATATGGGCTCTGTTTATATGTAATATAAGGGACTGGGCAAAATTTGAAAAAAAATGGTGAAAAAAATCAGAATGCAGAAAAAAATTCTAGTTTTTGATGTTGTTTTGGTGGAGTACAGACAAATAAACAGAAGTTACAATCTTGGTAAATAAATGCTCTTAGACTGCTCAAGTGCAGTTAGAGAAAACTGCTGCCCATGTCATTTTATTAATCTAGTAACAATAGAGCAAATTTTGTCAAAAAATAATCTATATTTGAAAGAATTAAACCCACCCTAGTCCTTGCCTTATCACTAATTTTGAGTGTGTGATGTCTGGCGTATTGTTTTTTTGTTACTAGTCTGATAGCTGGAAATGTTTTTATTGCCTTCACTATCACATTTATTTCAAAAGTTGAACCACATATAATGGTGAACTTAGACACATAAGTAGTAAATCTTTTATATCTGGCATCCCTATCTCCAAAAGGTCCTCAATGTGTAGACTGAAAGAGGTTTGCTCTTTAATTTATAAAAAAGGACAACTTGTTTTAGGATTCCTAACATAATGGGAAGGGTTCCTGACAAAGACTGCCAACTTGTCTCAGATGTTTCCTAATGTCTGACTCACACACTTGTTGCATGCAAAGGGACTGTGAAGATATGCTGATGTCACATCTAATCCTAGTAGGGTACACACTTGCAATGGTCTTTAACCTTTCCTCATAATGGAAACAGCTTCTGTGGTTGGCTGAACAACAGAATCTGTCAAATCTGAGGACTACCACTAGTCATATGCTACAAAAAAATGTTGTTGAGAGAGGGTCAGAATGCATAGGCATTGTATACCTATCTCTATACCTCTAGTAGTGGAGAATATTTTCTTAAGATCTATAAGTAGTGATAGTTGGAGACCAGGCATTTAAAGAATAGCAGAATTATTTCTTCCTGAGATGTGTTTCTCTAATTATAGTAAAATCCTTTAGAAAAATTCACTTTTCCAAAATACATTTCATATTTTTTAAAAAACAGTATGTTAAGCTTGTTAAGTGAGGTAAGCTCATATATGCTAACTTATTTATGTTTACCATGTTTATTTGGGTTTCAAAAGTTTTGAGGCATGTAGTAAATATAAATATTACTAAAAATAGTCATGTTGTGGTTGTATGAAGCATCAATAAACATAAACACTTATTAAACATCTTTAGAACATACATAACATTTTCACATCACTTAATTTAGCTTAATTTATAATATGTAAGTTTAAGTGATCATGGACAAAACATTTTCTAACCTCAAAGGTATCCTGAAGAAATAATAATATACGACAGGATAGAAATTTAGTACATTCAAATAAGTTAGTAAACATGTTAAATGTTCATTCATTCACTAAATGACCTGCAAGATTTTTTCATACTAAAATTGTAAATTATCAGGTTATATACATAATACCATGTTATAATATACTATAAGATAAAGATATACTATAATATGCCATAATATACAGTATGTATCAGGCCACACAATACTATATGCTATAGACAATATTATATGCTACATAGATAAGGTTATAAAACAATATTTACTATACTATAGTATTACATAGTATCACTGTCAGTTGTACAAAGAAGAAATGTAAAACTGTTTGTCTACAAAAAAGGAAAATTAGTAACTACTTGAAAAACTTATGTAAAATTTTAGCCATTGCTTCAACATTCTTTGTAATAATTTTTTCTTAAAATACAGAATTTAAAAAGTTTAATCAATATTACTTTAACATGAAAATATTTGAATAGGCATCTGTAATATTCTAAAAGACCAAAAGTGTATTTTTAAATTATGTGAAATGTTATCAATTGTCAGTGAGTTTAAACATTTCTAAGTTTAAAGTATTAAAAGTCTCTGAGTCACTAAGAAAATAGTCTAAGATTCATGCCATACAGGACAGGTAGGTTATGTATATGTGCCCTGATAACTAAGTTAAACTAAATAACTTTTACTTCAGTATAAAAGTGTTTATCAAAAACTAAAATAATAAAATTATTTTTATATTACATAGCAGAAAAATGAGTTTAAGACTAAACTGTCACATAATATATACCACAGTGTATATTCTTACGGATCACAGGGTGTTTTATGCCTTACGTGCATATCGTCTCATTTTGATAATAATGATTTAAAAAACTCGAAAGCAGGCATTTCTTCCTTTCTATATACCTATTTTAATTTTTAGTATCTCATATCGGTATGAAATTAAATCTGAATAATATTTAACCTACAGATGTAATAAGCACGCATACCAAATTAGGATATCTATACTATTATATCAAACAGACACATGCTTATAAAGAAATAAAACTATAAATTTTAATTTAAAAAAATGGAATGGAATGAAAATGACTGAAGTGAACTAAAACATCTTTACTGAAACCTCTGATGGTAATTAAAAACGACCCAGCCACGAGTGCACGTATACCCACCCTTCAGTTTGTGAGACAGAGATGAGATAGCAGAGGCAGGCCCAGCTACACCATAATTTTTGTAAACGCGCTCACGAGAAGCAAGGTTGCGAGATGGAGATTCTACAGTGGAAAACATTGGCAAAGAAGCAGCACAGATTCAATGGAAAAAAAAATTCGGCAGAGACACAAGCAAAAACAAAGCATTTCAAATGGTATGTAACTATTAACTGTTATTAAAAATAGTTTATATTCTGCTAAATTTTTCAACAAATTTAAATTGCTCTAAAATTAATACTGAAAACAAAGGTTGAATTAATTAATTTAGATTAATAATGATAGCTCCAAATGTTAACTTGTAAGTTAAGGCTCATAGCTTTGATAAAGCAAGTCTGAAGATTTCTTTTTAGACTAAAATTTCTTTAGCTCAATGATTTTTAATTTGGTGTTCATTTACTTATAAAGGTTTATAAGTAAATTATTATTTTTTGTAAACAGTGAGAGATAAAGAAATGTTACTTACAGTTTAACCTACTGTCACCTGGTTTTCTGTATGGACACATGACTAATATGAATATGATTTTTCCATTATGTATCGCAGAATGGACCCAACCTGACATTTATAGTTGGCTACTTTTCTGAGTCCATCTTCAGTGAAAAATGTTAGTGCTAACCCCAATATTTAGTGTTTGTTTTGTAGACGCTATTATTGAAATACCAGATTTTGCCTATAAAAAGTTTTGAAACACAAAGCAAAAGAAAATTTACAAGTCACTGCAAAACATTAGACACATTAATGATTTACCATGCAGAGAAAGAAAGTGTTTGAAATGAAATAATTTATCTTTTGCTCAAAGGATTAATGGAACCTTTAAAGTATATTTTTAAAAGCAATAAGCTAAAAAAAAAATCTCTATTTGAAACAGAAAAAGAAATCAATTTTATTTAAAATTTTAACTCATGGCAATTAAAATTAAATTAACCTGTTGAGCTGAAATAAATTCAGTTAATAAGGAGATAACTTTCTTAGTATTACTGAAATAAAAGAACAAAAACAAAAACTGGATGCAGTACAACATACTCTTTTTCACAAAGCAGAAAAAGTAATGGTTGACTGATTCATTATTATGGGCAAGATGAAAGATAAACCAATCACAGACCAAGAAGTCACTGAGTATCTTCTATGTGTCAGACATAGTCTAGGCATTGGGATACAACAATTAACAAAAACAAAGTCCCTGCTCTTATGGAGTTTATGGCCAGGTGAAACAAGAATAAGAATGAACAAATAAATACACACAGTGCTGTATCGGGTGGTGATAAATTTGGGGTCATACTTCATGACTGAAAGAGACCTCCTAGGGAGTGAGGCCTATAAGAGGGCTGAGGCCAGAGCGCTGGGGCAGTCACGGAACCTGAGAGTGTGTAGAAAGGAAACTGGAACTGAACAGCTGGGCAGGTACTGGAGATAGTTCTGCAGGCAAATGAAGAAGGTGCTTCAAGGAAAATGGAGACATCAACTCTGTCAAATACTGCTGACAGATCAAGTAAAATGAGATCTTAGAAAAATGACAATCGGACTTAGTAAGGCAAAAGTCAGTGAAAAATCAGTGACTGCTAGAGCAGTTTCTGTGGATGAGGACAAGAGGCTAAACAGTGGGTTCAAGAGAAAATGGGAGGAGCAGACAGGGACAGCTACATACACACGTCATAAAACAATCTTAATCTAAGTTAAAAAAAAATTTCAAATTTTTACAAATTTTTGAGCTTTCTTTTTAAACAGGTCTATAAAACCCAAAAGGCATTCAGACACTGCAAAGGATATTCTATGTTATTTAAATTTTATATAATACTAAGTCTGTATCACTGAAAACATCAGTTAGGATGGTGAAATATTTCTCCTCTTCAAGATCAGAACTAGAAAAATGCCCGTTTCTGATTAGAAGAACTAATTCAAGGGGAATTTTGTGATAGAATCTCTTGGCTTGGTTGCTAAAATCCATAAAGACTGGGTTTAACAGGAGGACACAGGAGCAGGAAAGAAGGAAATCAGAAGGATACTATCTTAGTTTGAAGCACTGAAAACATAAATGTAGTGAAAAACTACGAAAACACGTGGATAAGATGTTACAGGTTAAGGAGAGACTCCTGGAAAAAGTTTAAAAGCCAAAATGGCCTTGAAGTCTTTTCAGTAGGTTACAAGGCCTCAAGAGATTGGATTCCTAGAAAAAGTGCATTAGAAGAAACATTTTTTTTTTAAATGAAAGTCTAAAAAGAGTTATTGTTAAATGACTAAATAAGCTGTTACTGGAGGTAACACTCATTTTAGGCATTAATTTTTATAAAATTTGCTCCTATTTAATTATACTTTGATAAAGTTATAGTTAACATTTAAGATTTATATTTTTCAATTTAAAAAAAGGAAGCAATTTATAAGAGATACAGTGATATATATACACAAAGCAAAAAGCATTGATCAACTTTTAGACAATTTGATGGGGATTAAATAATCATGTTTTTTTTTTTTTCTAACCCCATTATATAGAGAAGACGAGCAATTAATTAAATTCTTTTCTGTAAAATCTTGATCCTTTTCTTTTGGTATCATATAGTCACCTAAAGAGAATAATATTAAAAATAATTAAAAAATGAGCTTTTTCTCAAGTGCACATTTGAAGTCAGTATTATTTGTTCAGCATAAAATTTCTCCTTATTAATATAGTGGTTCTTTATGTCTCATTTATTCTTTGTTTTCTGACCTTTGGATCCTAAATATCAAGTCCCCTGGGTCACTTCATTTTCTGGTCACAGAAACTTTGTAGTTCATTGTAAAATGTACTTTAAAAAATTAGTACCTTAGGTACTGATGATAATAAAACAGTATAGTATAGTGTCGCTTTTCAATAAGAAAACCATTCTCATTTCAGTTTAACAGAAGGAAAAATTGTGGTTTTGCTGTGAATATCAGAAAACTGACCTTGTCATTAGCACCACAAACTAGAAGAATTAAGGTACCTATCACCATCTGGTGTCAGCATACAAAACTGCAGGTTTGGGGATTTAAAAAGTGGCATACGTTCTTTTTGAATGTTGAGTCAATAATTAAATAATGATCAGAAATGCTAAATCTCACAACTAAATATTAGTAATATACCAGGGGCATATAATAATAACAGGATTGACTAATTCTGACATAAACTTCCATAAGTACTGCACTTCAAAAATGACACAATTATAGGAAGTAAAACTCATGTCACAGTAGTTATTTTATAAAGGTAAGTTTTAGCATTAAATTCAAATGGCATTTGTTGTTTTCCTATTATGTACCATCATCAGGCTATGAAATTATAGAGGGATTTTGCTAAGTTATTGGTAGGCAATGTTAAAAAGAATTTTATAAGCAAGATATTAGGAAGGGCAATGTAATGGAAATACATTATATTTAAGAGATTAGGTATCTAATCGGACTATGTTTACCACTATCACCAATACTCAGAGGATAGGAAGGAAAATTGATGGGATTTTTCTTTCCAAAGAACATTCCACTGGGATATTATAAATAACAATAATCAGAAATAATATTCAGCATATATTTTTGCTTCTCATTTTGTCTAGTTCTCAATTTTGAGGAGGCAATGTAGGAATTACAAATTTTACAGTATTGGTAAAACTACCATATGCAATCTCAACACAAAAATTTGAAAGTACTCGAGAGGAAGTTTTATACATAAATCTGTAACAAGGTTCAAATTTCACTACAACATTTAGGCAGTAAATGGATAAATCTTCAGTTATAATTCAGATATTCTGGAATGCTTCAATTATTTAAGAAAGTTAAAATCTAGTTTATTGATCCTTGTGGAGATAATATATAAATGATACTTTCAACCTGCCCAAAAGATGTGAGCAATCAAACAATAAACAGGTAAAAAAAAATAAGTATGATTATTATTGTCCTTTCTTCTATCAGTGTGTTTCCAGAGATTTAAAATAAGGTGACAGTGCTATTAATTACCTAGTCTTAGTTATGGCAGCTGTCTGAACCAACAGCTTTAGATGCAATACCACTGCATAATCTATATACTCAGTATCCGTTGGAAAATTAGCAGGAGAAAGGTGGAATTATGTGAACGCTAAAAGAGTTTAATACATGGAATAGGAACCAAATATATTTACATAAATATTAGCATACTAAAAAGATTGCAAAAGAAGGAACATTACAACAAAATTTTCAATTTAAGGATAAAACAGAAAAACAGATTTTCACTAGAGTATGAGATTAATCCACATGATATGAAGGTATAGAAAGAAAGAAAAATGGATGAAAAAATGAAAGGAAGATATCCCCCAAAATGTTTCTGTAAGTGACTTTTACACATAACTGCACTTGAACAAAACATGCTTTTAGTATATTACTGAATATATAGTAAATCCCTAGTAACTATGATTAAGGAGTATAACATGGGTAAAAGTGTATGATTTCAGAGTCTGTGACAGCTGAGACAGGAAAATTCTGAGCATAATTTGACGTGGATGTATCCTAGGCCTCAGAAAGAACAGTTTCAAAAAAGTCCAAGAAAAGATAGATACTGTTCTTTAAGCAGTAACTTGAGACATTGAGGGCTACAGATGCTCTCAAAAATAATATTCTGGCTCCCTACAAATTGCTTATTAGTTGCAAGTGAAAAAACAGTAACTATGCACCAGAGAAATCGGACAACACTTTGATCAGGTGATTAAAACTAACCATGACAGCCGTGCCTGTCTCCAGATGTGATATTCTTAGAAGCACATGACACTTACATAGCACAAAGAGAACTCAAATCAAAACCAAAACCAAAATGCTTTTAGGGTAAGGTACTTTTAAAGTCATGTCTGGAGAAAGAAAAGAGCAGGCACCAGCTCACTGGGGAAACATGTTGACTACAGACGATGCAAAGGCATTGTTCTATTCTTTCTTTTATTATTAATTGGCATGCGGGGGACCAGGGGGATGGATATTTTTGTCTCCATATTCTCTACCAAAAGACTAGGAAGAAATGACATCTAGAACTGCCTTGTGATACAGTGAATTTTCTATCTGGCGAAAAGTTTATCAGGGATGTTGTTCAGGGATTTAAGCTGAGAAATAAGGCTGGACTAAATGATCCCTTGGCTTTTCCAATTCTTGGACACTCTATGGAAAGTTACTGAGATACAGCAGAAATAAAACCACTGGAGTGAGTTAGGAGACTCTCACATTTAAGTTAGATTTGCTACCAGCTAACTGTATGAGTTCAGGCTAGTTACCTACGATTCCCTCATTTCCAAAATGAGGACTGGATTTGATGACTTCTTAGGCCTTTTGAACACTAAAAATTCCACCACATGACCTAAAGGCTGCTGATTGTGTAGATTTCTTAAATAAACTGGAAGGGGAAAGAAAAATAATCTAACAATAAGGAATGAGGAGTCTGATTTAAAGCAAACATTAGATTTACTAAGCCAAAATACTGATCAGCTATACTACAGTGTAGAAAAAGTTTTAGAGATTAGCAACATGGGAGGTATGGTAAGCCTAATATAAAAATATAATTGAAATGCTTAAAAATCTTAAAAAAAAAATTTAATTAAATATAAAATCTTGAGAATGATTTAATGATTTATTTTTACTATATATGGATATAGGAGCCCTGGTGGTACAGTGGTTAAAGTAATCAACGGTTAACAGAAAGGCTGGAGGTTGAAACCACCAGCGGCTCCTCAGGAGAAAGACGTGGCAGTCTGCTTCCATAGACATTCACAGCCTTGGAAACTGTATGGGGTAGCTATGAGTCAGAATTGACTCAATGGCAGTGGAGTTTGGGTTTGGATATATATGGATAGACAAATAATTTAATGGTATGTTTTAAACTTATCAGTCAAGAATGCCATCTTTAGTGATGAGAATGTAAAATATGTTCCCCAATTTCAAATTATTTTCCATCTCACTGGAGCTAAGTTACTAAACTGAACTCATTTTTTCCTTCAAACCTGCTTTTTATCGTATACTTCTGGTATTAGGTAAGCATACCACCTTTCAAAATCAAGCCAGAAAACTAGAAGTCATTCTAGACTGGCTCCCACAGCTGTGATTACCGTGTCCTGTCCATTTTGCTATCTAAATATCTGTACTTGTTTCTTCTTCTATATGCCCACTATGACTGATCTTAGTTTAGGCCCTAGCAATGTTTCTCGGGACTCTCTGCCTCCATCATTCTCTCTTTCTCCAAGACCTTTTTCACAATACTTTTAATTATCTTTTGAAAATGTAAAAACAATCATACCACTCCTTTGTTTACAAGTCTGCAGAACTATCTCTTTCATCTGTTCCCTCCACTTGTTCATAATACTTACAAGATAAAGTCTAAACTCCTAAGTATAGCTTACAATACCCTTCATAATCTGGACCCAACCTCTCTAGTCTAACATACTGCCAGTGTGCCACTCAAGCACTAAGTTACAAATGTGTGAAGTTTGTTAAATGAATCAATGACTAAAAGGATAAGAACTTATAGGGATGTTAGAGGTGTTAGAGCCAAAACTAAAATAAATATGTTGGTCATTTGTTAGATGCTACAGGTTCAAGACCTATAAAGATGTAAAAAGAGGAAGACCCTCACTGAGATGGACTGGCACAGCAGCTGCAAAACTGGGCTCAAACATAGCAATGATTGTGAGGATGGTACAGGACTGGGCAATGTTTCCTTCTCTTGTACACAGGGTAGCTATGAGTTGGAACCGACTTGACGGCACCAAACAACAAAAACAACAGGTTCAAGTGTGAAAAAATATATCGCACTTAAATATCTGAATAAAAGCTGACTGATTTTATAAAATCTTTGTTAAAAGTCATCATACAATCTTTCTTTAGGAGAAGAAAAAGATCTTCAAAATCATCTTTAGTGTCACAAAACTTGGAGTAAGAAAAGAGACTAAAACACGGGTCTCCTTCCCAAGACAAATGTTCCATCTGCTACAGAACACCTTTATAGCAAGCAAACAAGCAACATAGTGCTGAGTTCTGTACTGTGATCATAATCCAGGAGAGATGAGCTCCAAGTATTAGAAACAAACCTGGTTTTCATACTAACATTCCTACTGACATATGAATATAGTTTCACTATACTAAGAATTAATTTAAAAACAAGTAATGAAGCTGTAAGATGGACTGAGGAACAGCTAGGAAATTCATGTGTCCATTACTAAATTCCTTCCTGCAACTCATTCCACACTGAGAATAGACTGCTTTCTCTCAGACTCTGACTTCTTTCTCATCTTCTTTAGAGTATGAATGGTACTGTTTACTTCTAAAGACAATAATAGTATCAGCAGACAACATTTATTAGGTAGCTGTCTTGGACTGAACTGTGTCCCCCAAAAATATGTTTATCAATTTGGTTTGGCTATGAGCCCCAGTATTGTGTGGTTGTCCTCCATTTTGTGATTGTAATTTCATGTTAAAGACGATTAGGGTGGGATGGTAACACCCTTACTAAGGTCACATTCCTGATCCAATGTAAAGGGAGTTTCCCCGGGGTATGGCCTGCACCACCTTTTATCTTACAAGATATAAAAGGAAAAGGAAGCAAGCAGAGTTGGGGACGTCATGTTACCAAGAAAGAAGCACCAGGAGCGGAGTGCACCCTTTGGATCTGGGGTTCCTGTGTGGAAAAGTTCCTGCTCCAGGGGAAGATTGACGAGAAGGCCGACAGAGACAGAACGCCTTCCCTGGGAGCAACACCCTGAATTAGGACTTGTAACCTATTAGACTCTGAGAATACATTTCTCTTTGTTAAAGCCATCCGCTTGTGTTATTTCTGTTACAGCAGCACTAGATAACTAAGACAACTTAGTTAAGCCATGATTCCCAGTATTGTGTGGTTGTCCTCCATTTTGTGACTGACATAATTTTCCTATGTGTTGTAAATCCTAATCTCTGCAAGATCAGACCAGGTTAAAGATGATTAGGGTGGTATGTAACACCCTTGCTCAGGTCACACCCCTGATCCAACGTAGAGGTAGAGGGAGTTTCCCTGGGGTGTGGCCTATACCATCTTTTATCTTACAAGTTAGCAAGCAGAGAGTTGGGGATCTCAGACCACCAAGAGCAGAGTGTCCCAGGGACCCAAGGTTGCTGTGCGGAGAAGCTCTTAGACCAGGGGAAGATTAACTGCAAGGACCTTCCTCCAGAGCCAACAGAGAGAAAGCCTTCCCCTGGAACTGGCACCCTGAATTTTGACTTCTAGCCTACTAGACTGTGAGAAAATAAATTTCTCTTTCTTAAAGCCATCCACTTGTGGCATTTCTGTTACAGCAGCACTAGATGACTAAGACAGCAGCCCATTTTATGGATGAGATAATTAAGGCCCAGAAGTGTCAAGTAACTTAACTAAAGCTACTAAGTGGCTGGAGGGAAAATTTGAGCTTAAAGTCTTTCCATGAGTACATCTCTACATGCAAAAAGTAAACACAGTACTTTAGTATGTGTTGGCACACTCAAATGTACAGTAAATATCCATGCAGACACCAAGTTGACCTTTTTTGTCACATTTAATGGGTTTTTTTTGGTCCCATTTAAAATGCGTCATATGGGAATAATAGCAAAACTTTTGTTGTAAGGTAACCTAGTGCTATCACATCTGGGTTTTGAAAGTACCATATATTTTGACATTGTAAATTACATGTTCAAAATCTCCAGGAGGATAATAAATTTGTCTCAATGCTTTATTTACCTTTTTTTCTGTTAAACAAATACAAGTAAACTACATAGCCTCTTAGACAGTAGCTAGAGAACACCTATGTTAAACAGTCATTTGGACCATAGTTTTTCAAGTGGAGGATCTTGCTTAGAATTCAATCAGTAAAAACCCAGAATTATTAGACATCATATCATTACAATATAGCTGGCTTTAATTACTACTGACATATTTTTTCTCTTCTTTGAGGATACATCCTGTGTAAATACTGGAATACCTACCATAAGATAACAAGGAAAATATGATCTGAAATTCATGGTTTACAGTGAAGAAGAGTTAATCTTAGGTGGAACTAGCTATAATCAATAAATATCCGAATGACTACAATGTGTAAGACACTGTCAGGGGATATAGGATATAAAATGACACTTTCAAAAGGAATGACCAAAGATAATAAAAATAAGGACTAGAATATTCTTAAAGAAAGCAGGAATAGATATCATCCCCCACCCTCAGTCCACTAGAACCTTACTTCTAATTACCTTACCAATTTAAAAAACTACATATTAATTTTTTAATAAAAAGTACATTATAGAACACTAAAGGAAAAAATTTTATATACTTTTCACTTTATGTGTGCACACGCACACACATGAGAAAACAAGGATAATTTGTAACTTTCATTTTGAAATTATTCCATTCACTAGAATAACAGGTGAAATTATTTATATGTGTCTATATATATGTGTGTGTGTGTGTATGTATAATAAAATCCCTTTGCTGATTTAAAAATAAATGATCAGATTTGGGGCACTGAATTAATTTAATGCACCCAATTATTTTACATTTCAAAGATTAGTGCAAAGAACTGTGGGGGGGGGGTAAACAGAAATACTGATAATAATGCTCATAGAAATGCTACATAAAGTTAAAATGTGCTGTAGTTTATACATGTCTCTGTAGAACTTGTCTACTTAGTTGGGAACTTGATTTAATATTTAGGAATGTTTTTTTCTTTCAAATTACTCTACATTCTTAAAGCAAAACTTGAGGGAAAAGTAATCAATATGAACAAAGCTAATACTCTAGATATTGGAACTAAACATAAACAGAAATTTTAAAAATACATATTAAAGAACAGATTTTGCATTATTTATCAGTAGGCGAGGCCGAATATTTAAAAACATGGCCTTGTGGTCAGCAGAACTGGCCTCACGCGTTGGCTCTGCCATTTACTATGATGCTTCTAGGACCAATCATTTACTCTCTCTAAGGATGTATTGATGTGGTTAGTATAGTGTTTAGTACATAGTGCTATCAGTATAAGCAAATACTAGTACATATGTTCTTCTATACATAATATTTTATTTTGGTATTTCAAAGTATAAGATGAAAATGATTCTTATTTTATTAATCAGTAAAGGGAAGTTTTATAAGTAAACCACCTTTAAAGCAGGGTGAAATGCTGATGGGATGGATGAGAGTGAAATTTAGGGATGGATAATAGTGAAGTTTAGGAAAAAGTATCTCACTCATTTAAGCCTTAACAATAAGCACTCTGTCACATTTAAGTATGCTAATATAATGTGATCAATACCACTCAATTTATTTATTTTTAATTGTGTTTTAAGCGTAAGTTTACAGCTCAAGTTAGTTTCTCATACAAAAATTTGTACACATATTGTAATGTGACCCTCATTGCTATTCCCATATGTCAGCACACTTCTCCTTTCTACCCTGAATTTCCAGTGTCCATTCAACCAGCTCCTGTCCCTTTCTGCCTTCTCGTCTCGCCTCTAGATGGGAGCTGCCCATTTAGTCTTATGTATCTACTTGAACTAAGAAGCACATTCTGCACGTCTAGTTTATTTTTAAAACATTAACACTATCATTAAAATTCCATTTTTTTTTAGTGATGCTAAAGATTAAGGTTGCTGTTTTTGGAATTTGGAATTCCAAGTTTAGTGATATTGTACTGAGATTATGAGCATTTAAAAAAGTTCTGAGTAATTCCCATTGTTTGACTAAGGTAAGTAATTACTCAGAAAGTTGGTAATTAAGGCATTTCTTGGCCATGATTTCAAATTTGTTCCGAGATGGTGGTAAAAGAAGTGGTGGTACTGATAACATACACAATATGCATTATTTTGACATAATCTCACTTGAAAGCCTGTTAGCTCCAAAAAAAGACAAACTGAATTTTATTATGTCCTTATATTTTGTTTTGAAATACAATATTTTCTTAATTAAAATTATAAACTAAGAATAGTAATTACTTTTGTTTTTGTGAAGACTTGCAATGAACCTTTAGATAGAACAAGAGTATTTACTTTCTTCCTATTTCTCTTGTCCGCTGTTGGTATGATATTGTCAGGACAATTTCTCTTTTAAAATTTTATTTCTAATATTAATTTTCTGCCTGATTAATTATAATTTTCTTCCTTTTTGTTTTTTCCCTTGTACCCACATTTAAAATATTGCATCCTGGTTACATCTAAGTGTAGAAAGTCTTTTTTTCCATAAAATTAGTAAACTAAATTTTCATTTCTCATTCTTCTATAATGCTTATCATAGAAGGAAATAAAAAATTTCACACATGTGACACTATTCTGTTTACTTTTCTTCTCTTAATAAACATTCAAGTGAATATTATCCATGAATATCCTTACAGTATATAAGCCGATGATTATTAGCTAGGAACTGATACTACTTATAGATACTACTGGGGAGTCCTGGTGGCACAGTGGTTAAGAGCTACGGCTGCTACCCAAGAAGGTCAGCAGTTTAAATCCACCAGCTGCTCCCTGGAAACTATATGGGGCAGGTCTACCCTGTCCTATAGAGTTGCTATGAGTCGGAATTGATTCGATGGCAAGGAGTTTTTTATTGATGCTACTTAGATATTTCCAAACTAATTAATTTCATTAACTAAACTTGCCTAATGTATAGTGCAAACCCAGAAAAATATATACTCTTCTTTATGCTTTACCTAAGATGGATAATAATATCATAATAAGTAACATAACAAAGTATATACTACCCTGACTCTTAATAAAAACCAAACTAGCTGGCATTCTCTTAAGTAATCCTGGTAAGAGTTACCAAAATATTTTTGTAGACAAATATCTTAGGCCTAAGTGTAAATGCACTTTATTAAAGCAAAGAGGTTGTGCATTTGAATCCAAACAATGAGTGTGTATATTGAGACATTTATAAACTATCACTGAATGGTGAATGTGCTGGGATAGACAACACGGGCTTTGAAAGGCCAAGAACATATTATCATACTGTAAGCAGCCAGCTTTGAAAGCTCTATGTGGAAGGCTCAGTAGGTTATAAAGAAAAAAGAAGACTCAGTTAAGTGTAATTTGCTTGAGTCTATTTTCCAGATCAATGTGAGTTACAATCACAGATGAAAAGCTAGAATAATTCTAGAAAGAACTGAAATCAAATGATTGGTATTTAACATATTAAAAAAAAAAAGCAAGAGAGGAAACAACAATTTGAAAAAATTTGAAAACCTGAATTTCTGTACATTTCACAGGTATCAAATTCACTAAAAGAAACACACACTTGCCCAAACCAGTATGGTCTCTCCTCCACCCACTGATACAGTGAAATAGATTTATTCTTTTGGGGCATCTCTAAGTAACACAGAACATCCCTATAACTGATGTTTCCCATAGTCATGCATATTAAAAGTCTAAATCAAATTATGCTTTTCTTAACATGTTTTATAGTATGCATTTACTAGTACTAGAATTAGAATAGAAAGATAACACTTGTGTTTTAAAAACTACACTTAGTAAAAAAAATATGTTTGATTAAAAACAAATGTCTTCGCTGCAGAAGGTTTTCCTCAGAATAGCTTAAATGCTTTAAAAATGTGGGAGGGGGTAACATCCTAATTAAATAAAAGCATCAGGTGAGTTGATATATACTTCGTATCTGATAAAACAACTCAGAACAAAGCTTCAGAAATGGCTTGATGAGGCAGGTAAGGCTGACAGACTTACTCTGAAGCTGAGGCTGCTGGAAGGAAAGGGGCTGTCCGAACACAAATGGGCTGTGGACTAGGGAGGAGGGAGGTTTTGCAGCTTGATCAAAGATGGAAGGAGCTGGGAGATTGGGCCGTGACTGAATGGAATTCAATACGGCACTCAGTTGGTCACCTGCAGTGGGCAAAACAGTCAAAACTACAACTTGTTATTAATTAACATCCAAAATGGCAAAGTGCATGGTGCTCTATAACATTCAGATATAAATATTAAATAAAACTATGCCAATTCAGAAATGCTTGGAAGTTGGCGTTCTTTTCTCTCAAATTTAGAGAACAAATTTTGCATAGTTTTGTTTTTTAATGGCCGTATTCCATCAAACCTTATATAACAGCCCACCTACAAAAACAAATACATTTAAATTTATATGCAACATACAGCAGCAGCATGGAAGCATAAAGAGTCTATGAAGAATCTATGATAAGCTGATTCAACACCATACATATAAATGATGATCTAAGTAAATGACTAATACCAGCCTGCCTCACCTGCAGTACATTTCATGCAGAAATTAAGTGAATAATATGAACAGTTTTTCTCTAAAATAAAGAACTGAAGAAGAAAAATTATGTTATTAACTTAATACATATGTCATCTATAATGATAAATTAATATTTTCTTTTTTTCCTACTGAACTTATCAAAGAAATTCTATTTTTTGCTTTTTAAGGCATGAACGTTTTGCTTGGATGGATAAGACCTATAAGATAAAAGGGAATATGAGCTGCCTAATTTTAATGGTTTCTCTTAAGTATGAATTCTGACATTTTTCCTTATAATTAAATACCAAGGACTTTAATGAAAAATATTTTTTAAAGACAGGAAATAATTAGATGGATGGTAACTTCTTATTTGTGAGCATACGCATACTAAAGAAGACAAGAAGAAAAAATAAAAACATATCCAGACTAGCTTATGCAGAAACTGGAAAACAGTAGCTTTTCAGCCATATCCCTAAATAAAATAAAATTTCATGAATGAAAATTTCAACTGAAGGACCAACAAGGGATAGATTTATATGGAAAGATGTACATTACAGAAAAGATTTTGGAGATTATGAAGAATTTTGTAAAATGCTGTTTTTAAGGGAAAAGAACTTTTGCAAAAAACAACTTTCTTGAGCTTGGAAGTATACAGAGTTAAAGAAAATGGGAACTGCTGTTAAAGGCAAATAAGTAAATAAAGGTTAGATAAAGTTAATCAAGTTATATATCTTAATATTTCTTTGTTCCACCTAAATATTTTAAAAGCCTATAAACAAATGAATGCTATTTTGAAATAATATTAGCAAAAATACACTTTTAAAAAGTAATACTTTATTATTTCTATTAAATAATAAATGTTCCCAGAAATGTTTATGTCTCTTGAAAGTTGATTTCTATTCCTACAATTATTTAATAAGTTGTATTTTAAAGATCGATTTACAATGATAGTAATCAGTATAGTGATTTAGACATTTTAAAGACTGAAAGCATACAATCTGAACTAAACATTCTTTGTAAAAATTACTATCAAAGCATAAACACTGAGATTTTAATTTAAGGGTGGACAATGGTAGAGAGAAAGGGACATGAAGAAAGAAAACACCATAAAAAATTTATCCTAGATAAATATGAAGATCTAGCTTAAGTTTACAGAAATCAGAGCTACCACAAATGAGCAAGCTGATAGTACCCAAGCATACAGAACAGATCGACTCAAGAAAGTAGGGAAAGCAAAAAAAAAAAAAAAAAAAAAATCTCGTGGCTAGGCTTCCCACATAAAAATAATTTGTGGAAAAGAAGTAATGCAAGTATCCAATAGAAAGGGGTTTTATTTTAAATTCAATATTTCTTATACACTGATGTAAGTTTTGTTATCTGTTACCATTTCATTCCCCTGCTCTTCAGGTTAGGCACAATAACACTGTATTTACTCCTTGAAATCAAGTCCTGTGAAGCAGTTTGAATACAACTTGAAAGTGATTTCCGTGTAGGCTATCTTTTCCTTTCTATCCATCATCAAACTTCATATTATGTGCTGACAATATGGTTGATTTTGAAGAAGTCAGGGCCACATGCACAGGAAAGAAACGAGAATTCATACACAAATGGAATTTTGAATGAATTTCAGGTATAAATTATTATGGAATGAAATAACTACTATTTGGAATGTCCATGATGCTGGATTCCTCTATTAACGCAGTGAAAAACAGTTGTATACATTTTATATTCATACAGCTTAGGTTGCTTCCTTTTTACAACTTCTGGTTTCATTATACATACCATACCCAAATATACCACTTCATATAATCCTAAATTAACTAAATAACGTGGCTACACATTGAAAATCATACATATGTAATGAAGGTGATGTGTAATATTACACAAATGTATTACTTAAAAGTAATATTGTGATTTTAAATGGACCATTTTGAAAAGTTTTTTGTTGATCTTTAACATTACTCTCTTAATCATAAAAGGATGATAAAATTATAGTTTTTACTAGATACAGTGACACAGAACCTTTCAGATATCAATTCAAAATGAGTGCCTTTAAAGTAGAAAAAATAAGCAAGAATTTCTATAAACTTAAGCTAAAACTGGTAAAAAAAAAAAATACTGTAAAAAGAACACCTTCATTAACATTTTAAGTGTTAATGTCCTATAAACAAACTTTAATAAAACTTTGTGGGTGAACAGGAATAAGAATGGGTAGAAGAGAAACCTTATACAATATATTAAAGTGCATTATGTAGAAGACTCACTTTAAACACCTACCTTTATTATTTCCGAGTCCATAATCAAATCCTTGGGCACTGCAACTTGCTCCTTTATTAAAAGCTTGTACTGAGAAAGGGCTTGGAGGAGGGGTTTGAGAATTCTGATCCAGAAGAACTTGTTCTAAATAAAAGGCACAGCTATAAAATTAGTTTCTTATTTGCCATTCCCTATTTATATAACAAAAAGAGAAAAACTGCAAAAAAATTTGATGATGGTTAGATTTAAAAACGAACTTATGTTAAGATTTGATAAATTTAAATACCAATTTGAATGTCTTGACACTGACAAAGCATATGAAAAATCTTTTTCTTCCTTTTATCAAATACACAGTGCAATTTTAAAATGGGATATGCTTACATGGAGTACATTTACTGTGGCAGGATCCATCGGAATGCATAATAATTTTTTTGAACCAGTAACTCTTATTCGCAACAAATTTACACAAGAACATTTTATAAACAAAAAATGGACATCCTATATTTTGTCCAGTTTACAAACGGTAGGATGCAACACAGAAAATAGGCAACCTAAGTTAATTTCCTATTAGAAGTCATGTGGCTGTAAGAGTTTGTCTGATAAAATATTAAAAACACTAATACCATAGATTAATAGCCATATTAATGCCAGCTTAAAAAAAAGACAAAATAAAATCTGTCCAATGAAAGATAATAGGGAGTAAAAGGTGTTTATTCCATTAAAATGACATGATGAATAATGAAATATTTTAAATATATTTTTAAAAGTTGATATCCCTTTAAATAAAAAATGGAACTGGAAGAATGGGGTGGAGTGTTTTCTTCCTGTCTGTAAACTGGAATTCTGCTGTTTCAATGGTGCTGTAAAGTCTATCCCTTTACCAGCATTTGTAGATGTTTTTCAAAAAAAAAAAAAAAAATACCTAGCACTTCCCTCAGGCACGTATGAGATACTTTAGCAGTGCTGGAATACACACATGAACAGTAATTTGAATGGAAAAGACAGTATCGCTCTCACTCTCTAGACTCAGAACAGTCTAGTAACAAACATGAAGTCCCTATTTTACCACAGCAGTAACTGCCTACTAGCTTTATCTACAGAAATCAAGGACCAATAAAGAATTTTTACAAAGAAAGAAGTTTTTGCTTTATTTATACTACTTCATATAAATAAATTACCATAGTACCAAATCCTCTAATTTCCATATTAAATAGAGTTATATATTAATACCAATGAGAAGACTGTTTAGATAGCCCATCAATTAATCCTAATGATTTTAAGGTACTAACTTCTTATTACTTTCTTATTTATCATCCCGGGTTTAATGTGAAAACATTGAGATTCACATTATAACCATATATATACATATATATCTCAAAAGAGTATAAGCTCATTAGCTACTAACAGAGAGAAATTTAAATTTTTCTTAAAGCTCTTTTAGGTATGAACGTGTATCTCTCCAGAAACGATATTCCAATTTAAGTAAATTTTATCTTAGAAGAACCTTCTACTTTCTAAGTTTATGCAAATATAATTTTTCCATGGTAAAACTTCTTACATAGCATGGAGGGCATTTTACAACTTTAACAATAGCTAGTCTTACCACCTGCCAGCTTTATAGTTTATTTGCTCTTTAATCTTCATATCAGCCTTAGAGGTATCTTCACTTTGCAAATGAAAAAAACCAAGGCCAAGAGAGGTTAAGTTACTTGGCCAAGGTCACACAACTAAAAAGTTGTAGTGCATGATTTGTATGTACCCTGGCAGTGCAGGCTGAGTCTCCTCTTACACATTATACTGTACTGCCAGTTAAAATAATTATTACGCTAGAAAGGTCCTTTGAGGGTCACCTGAGCCATTCTCTGGTTTTATAAGTATTCATCTTATTTAACTACTTCTTACACAAAGCTGATTCACTTTAAGTATTTTCATTTATACCGGACTAATCCCAGGTAGGAGCCCTGGTGGTACAGTGCTTAAGAGCTATGGTTGCTAACCAAAAGGTCAGCAGTTCAAATCCACTAGCTGCTTCCTGGAAACCCTATGGGGCCATTCTACTCTGCCCTATATGGTCACTGTGAGTTGGAATCGACTTGATGGCAACGGATTTAATCCTATGTAAGGAAAAATGCTTTAAAATTTATGAATATGTAATAAATATATATTAATGTATATTAACTATATCGTAAATAGAAAGGTTATTTTGTAAAATGTCTGATTTACCTCAAATGAAGCATTTTTCTTGTTTAAAATATAATGAACAGTTTTACCATCTCAGAACACTATTTTACGACCGAATTATCTTAGGCTAAGTAGTTTATTTGGTAAAGACAAGGGAGACAGATTCATAATTTGTGTTCAACGGATAACCGATGCAGTGTAGTACGGTGTAATGAGCACTGCATTTGAAATATGAATGAAGATTTTGGTTCAAGTCTTGTATCTGTCATGTATGATCACAGGCAAGTCATTTTAAATTCTGTGAACTTTAGTTTCTTTGTCAATATGAGGATTATATTATCCACCTCAGAAAGCTCTGTTGTAAGAAAAAAGAGAGATAATGTATTTAAATTATGTCATTTATGCAAGTTTCAAATATTTTTTGATAAAGAAACATGTTCTTTTATTTATCTGACCTTACCCCAGTCCGCTCTTAAAAAGAAAAAAGAAAGCTTAAAAAGGTAGAATAAAGTTTAAAATTGAAAGTCTAACAACAAAATAGGAAACTACACAAAGATGCTACGCATTTGTTCAATGCTCCTTCTCTGACACACAATTAAATTGGATGAAACTGCATTGGAGAAGTACTGTGATTGGTTGATTGAAAACTGAACTTCATTTAGTGGCAGAATGGGTAAAATGTTCAGTTGTAGCCTGCCACAGAACGAGGTATATGAATTCATGCTTTGTAAATAAGGATTCATGTTTCACATTTTCTTTTCATTCTTTTGTCTCATGTACATTCATTTAGTACCAATGTATTTTACAAATCAATTTTAAAGCTGCACAATTTTTTAACCCTTAATTTTGGTTTTATATAAAAAAGAAACACAGAAAAAACTCTTTAAGGCAAAAGAAATATAATACATTGAATTTTGACATTTTAAAGGTTAATCGGAATAAATCACAAATTTAAGCGAACTTGCCATCTTCATGTCGGAGGTACTGGTTGCCGCCTCTGTCTCTAGCTAAGGACCATGCCTCTCCTTCATCACTCTCACAGAACTCTACCATGCTGTTCTTATCCAGCTGCACCCATGTACCTTCAGAATTGGTTACCTGGTACATAACAAAAAGCATGATTGAGTGGCTTTATTCTTTTAGGGCTTTTGGGCTGAAAACCAGTACAAAGCTTAAGTGTTTGATTAGTGTAATTATCACAATAAATTTCTACCATGAAATTAGTTTCTGAAATTAAGACCACAGCCTGAGGTAAGACAGAAATCAACGAAAAGTTCTCTAAAATGCTGCTTACTTATGATTTTGGTAAAATAATAATAATTTTTAAACCACAAAGATAATCCCTAAGAAATTTTAAGTGTTATCCAGAAACACTTGTCTTGTTTTTTTTTTTTTTCTTCCTAGAATGTCCTACCACAACATACTCTCTATTATTTAGGTTGATGGTACTGACAGTGCTACTTGAAAATGACCCTGACACTGAGAAATAGCATGACACACTACATCATCAAGCTTATCTGCTGAGGCAAACACCACAGTGGAATCAATAGTCATTTTATTTGCTCAGGACTTCAGTGAGACATATGAATGGGAACAAAGACATGAAACCCTTTGTCATATGATCAATTTTCATACCAATTCATATCAAATATTTTAAAGTGCTGATAATCCATGACAGTACAGTACATCTGTAATGCTAAAAAGATACATGCAAAAACTGAACAATTATCTATACAATACAAATCATTTTGTTAATATAAATACTGTTCCCACAAGGATAATTAAAAAAATACAATTATTAGAAAAGAAGCATAGAAAAATAACATTAGTATTTCCGATACAAATGAAGATAAAGAACATTAACGTTTAAAAAAACTGGAGATGGATTTCCATCCTGGGATGGAAATGGCAACCTTTTGAAGGAAGAGATGCTTTGGTTACATTACATTAAAACGAATATCTTAGAAGTCATGAAGCTACAAGAATCCATACCTCTCCCACTGCTTTGACTTTGTTTCCCAGAACTAACATTCCAATTGGGATACCTCTAAGGTTGGGGCAGCTTCTGATGTTGTGACCTGAAGGTCCTGTCTTCACTACCTTGTACATGCCTGGCCCTCCTCGCAAGAATGGCATATCCTGTTCTTGCATTGTTGCTTCCTGTGAGCAGCAGGAGTTTATGTCTTTGAAAAAGTCATCAGTGTTAGTTTTAGGTTCCTGAAAATTTGAATAGGAAAAAGAAAATAAACAAAACACAATCTATTATCCCTTTCAAAATTCTTCTATTAATAGCTTTTAAAGCAAGTCTACATACTGTAGATTAAGAAAGAAAGTACATGATATCTAACACTAACTACATATTAGTCAATACCACTATTAAAAAATCTTTTTCAATGCTGAATAATATTTTAAAAAGTTGAAGAGAAGAAAATACAGCAGGAGAGTAACTGAACCTCTGGTTTTTGCCCACCACAATCTGAGAAATACAATAATCTCTGACTTTACTTTTATCTTTTAATGCAATATTCAACAGTAGAGGAAATAAAAATAATTCACTATGTGAACCACAACTGAATAATTCTGAATCATTATTACTGCACTGTTGTATGTTGGTATGGGCAAAAAAGCCTAAATCTTCATTCTCTCCCACTTTTGTCTGTAATATTTATAAAAAAAAAATAATATTAAAAAAAAAAAAGAGAAAACAAATTTGAAGACTCTGAGACTTCAGAGATACCAATAATGAAAAACATGCATAAAACATAGCCACATCTTACTATTTACTGTTTATGAGTGAAATAAAAATGCTCATAAGATTCTAACAACTCACACTCTAATATAGTGCAAATGCAAATGTCTTGCTAGATTTCCTAGGCCATGATGACACAATCACATATTAATGCTATTAACAGAAAACAAAGATGACTATACTTTTAGTAGAGAGGAGAGATCAACATTAAAGATGCATTTTTAAGTAAATAAAATGCATTTGGATATGAGAGTAGTTTCTAAAATGGAAGAAAAGAACTTGCTCTAAATCTCCTGTTGAATCTGAATGCTGTGATAAATTGTTTCCTATGTGAATGTGATAAAGAGAAGTAATAGATAACCTGCCCATATTTGCTCTCCTTCCCAACTAAATGCAAACAAATGTTCCACACTGGGCCTTCTTCTATTGCCATTATTATTCTTTTAAAACAGATTTTTAAACTTCACTTTTAAATACAGTAGTCTGTAATAGATGGTTCTCTACAAATTGCTTTAGATTCAAATAGAGCAAAATATGATCATAATGGGACACTTACTTGAACACTAAGTTAAAAATTAATAATAATAATGTTATGAACAGAATAAAAAACGTGAAACTAACATATGCAAAAAAAATTTTACTGACTGGCTCTACGCCTATAAGTAGTCTCATACTAAAAGGTACGTATACATGTCCATATACATAATAGAAAATAAAAAACAAATAAATCCCGAGATTAAATAATATGTAGATTCAAGACTTCTGTGCACCTTAGACTTTGTTAATTCAACATATGGCTGCTCATGGAAAATTTTAAACCTACTATTAGTTTTCACATAGTATTTTACAAATCTCATTGTAGTGATGAATAATCATCAGTTTTTACTTATACAAATATTTATTGTGGATAATATTTAATTTACACTTACTAAAATTATCATACAGTATTTACCCAACATTTTTTAGTTATATCTTGGCAATGTAACGGAAAAAAAAAATTGAAATACTTGAAAAATTTAGACAAGATTTACATCTGAAATAAATCTTAAATATTTACTTCATATACTTATGTATGTATATTTGTAAATTTTACATATATGAACAACTACATGAACATACACAGAGCACCCAAAATGAAAATAGAGTAAGACAGATATAAACTTTAAATAGAACTACTACACTCACAATATTGTTAGTAAAAACATTTTAAAATGTGTATTTGTGAGTGATCAATTTTAGTAAATACATTATGCCATTTCATAGTTGGAAGTGGCAAGTTTTGGTCCCATTTACTATTGATTGTTAAAAAATTACATGGTATGACATGTTAAACTAACAAGTAAATGTATACGCATTTAGCAATAAAAATAATTTCACTGACATTTAATAATATTCCTAGAACATTTCATTAGTTATAATAGTAATTCTAACTTTTGATCATTTAGGGTAACACTGGGTGATTAAGTCTTGGTAAAAACTAATAATAATTGCAAACTATTCATGGAAAGGCAACAGAAAAACTTTTATCACAATAGTTAATATTTTATTGAATACTTAATAAATCTATATAAATTAATAAATATAAAATGAAGTTTACCTAATTTTTATAGTATACAGAATAATACATAACTGATGGATATAAAATACTATAACTGTGCCTGTCACTCTCAAGTAGTCCTAAAATACACGTTTTATTCAATATAGAAATGTGAGACTTGACCACCAGTATCTAAAATTGATAGGTTTCAATATTATTTTTTTCTCCCTTCATTCCCACCTCATATTCAAATGAACATTCAAAAAGGCAGTGCAAAAGGCCAGGCAATGGAAAGACACAAGAGTCAAGGGGTTTGGATACCACCATCTAAACAAGCTAGTTCTGAAAAAGCTAGACTTGGATGTCCCTGCTGGAGAAGCTGGTCATAAAATTAAATCTTACAAATCTGAAATCACGTAAACGTTTAACTTACACTAATAATATATTCTTTACCAGGAGTAGAGGTGAAATGGATAAAGGGGAAAGGAATAGGGAAGAAACAATCGTAGCACTTCATACAGATAAATCTTTCTTTCCATAAAAAAATAATTTATTAATCTTAAGCAAAGGCTTCAAAAGATACAATGTAAAATTTGTTATACATGCTGAAATATCTGAATAATGTGTAACTGTTCCTTACAGTTAACTCACCTGGGGGAAAAAAGCTTTGGAAGTCCATGAAAATACGTCCAAATCCCTGACTCCTTGGCTAGCATTAAAGATATTCTGAGCGACAAAGTTTAAGAAAGAGAGAGATCAACAAAGAAAGGGAATAGAGCATCATCTGCAGAAGATGCGTTCACAGTACCAACATTTTTCTGTACTCTAGCACCAACACTGAAACATTATTTTACTAAAGGGAAACTGAAGCCACCTGAGTAAACCACATACCAAAGAAATTCTGATAAATTAAAATTTTTGTCAAAAGCTCTTCATGGATATAGTGTGTCATGCCATTTGCTAAAATTAAGAGCCAGACATTGTTATAAAGCTTAAGACAGTCAATACAAGAAGGAAACCTTAAAGTTCCTTTAACTGAAGAAGTTTCTGTTCTAATACAAGCCAGATTTGTTTTATGACAGAAAACAGTCTGCTGTTTTATAAAGAAAATGTGAATATTGTAATGTAGAAATAATGCTACCACCATGAATAATAATGGCATGTAGTGTATGTGAACTAGTTATCAATTTTTAAGGTATAAAAATTAAAAAAAAAATCTAGGTCATTTTTCAATTTTCCTCCCCTTCATAAAAGAGAAAAAAATTCATTTGGAAATGTTACTGAAAGCTATTCGAAAATTTGTTAAGAAAAAGATACAATACAAAATTTTTTTATCAAAGGACAGGCCTAGTTTTCTCCACTCAAAGTTTAGGAAATTCACAGAGCATTTAAGATATCTATGTTAAAGTCTAAAAATATTTTGATAAAGAACAACGATTTCACAGCAGTGTGATCCCAGAAATATATCATATTCATAAAATATCTTAATGCAAGTTTAAATGATACATTTACATAGATATATCATGCTATTAATCTGTATTTATCTGATCTGAAATTAAAATCTTTCCAATGAGTAGCAATTACACAATTTTACTGCTTATGTAAACACTGTGGTACAAAGTTCTTTTGAACAAAACAGAGAACATTCAAAATATTACTAAAAAATATCACCATCCAAGACATCAGGAAACATCACATTCCCAGCCACTTATAAGCCATTTTAGACAATGAGGATTTATTTCTCTAGTTCTATGTTTCCTCATGCATATATGTGTATGTATGGACGTGGATACACATACATACACACACATATATATGCTAACTCTGAAATATAAGATATATAAAAACCAGGAAAAATGAATTTCTAATAATATGCCTGCAAATAAATGTAAAACAAAACAAAATCCCCAAACCCCCCACATTTTAAAATAGTGAATAACGTCCTTTCTTTTTGGAAAAGTGGGATGAAAAAAGATCTTTACTGGCTACTTCACATCCATGATAATTTGTGGAGTATTTGCTCAATGGTTTTTCTCCTCCAAAGAAAACAGTGCAGACCTTTCGACATAAAACAGTATCAAAATTTTTTTTAGCATTTTTATTTTTAGCATAAATTATTACAGTATTAAATGAAATGCAAAAAGCAATACAGATGAAATTAGTGATGAAGAAATAATGTGGTGACTGACAATATTTAAAGCTTGTACCTCTCTTTTATTTCAATGTGTAAATGTATTTCCTGCGTCCGTAAAATGCACAATGATACTTGAAACAGATGCAACTACTATACAAGGTAATGAATCGCCAATAAAGTCAACTTTGTATATGTTAACTATATGTGGATTCAAATTTGACACTTTCTGCCTTTGTAGAAAATTCATAGTCCACACTGGTTTACTATAAGAAGACTATTTTTAAAATGTGGTGTCTTAATAAAATTGAATTTCTCAAGTATCAAAAATTCACCAAATAGGAAGCTGGAATTTAAAAATAAGAGATACTTCCATAGTTTCCTTTTAAAAATTTAGGAAAGTTTTAGCCTAAAGATATGAACATGCAGGAAAATATTAATTTCTTCAAAGTATTAATTTCTCACTATGAAAATATATGAATGAGCTTTCATATTCTACAATTACACAGATTCATACATATATGTATATACGTAATCTCAACAATAAATCATTTTATTCTGAAAGACTATTTTAAAGGCAAAAAAGTTGCATCAAGAAAAACACAAAATTAAAGCATATGAAAAACCTAACTAAATTAACAAGCACCAAATTGCAACTCTAAGCTGATAATCTCTCAAGGCATAGATGAGACCAACTAAGTAATTAAGTATTATGGCAAAAATACGTGACCAAACATGCCAAATGCTCATGCAAAAAAAATAAAAATAAAAATAAAAATTGTGCTATGTAAGCACAGCAAAAATTATAATTAAAAAAAAAACAGCTTTTTTGAGATATAGTTCACATACCATAAAATTCACCCATTTAAAGTGTACAATTCAATGATTTTCAGTATATTCACAGATACATGTAACTATCACCACCATCAATTTTAGAACATTTTCATCACTCCAAAAAGAAACACTGTACCGTTTAGTTATCACCTCCCTACCCTCGTTCTGTCTGCCCTAAGCAACAACTCATCACCCTTCTGTCTCTACAGATTTCCCAGTTTTTGACATTTCATATGAATGGAACCCTATAATACATGGTCTTTTGTGACTCACTTAGCATAATGTTTTCAAGGTTCATGTTGTTGCTGTACTAGTACTTCATTCCTTTCAATGGTCAAATAGAGAAATAAAAATATGACTACACAAAAACTTGTACACGAATGTTTACAGCAGCATTATTCACAAGAGCCAAAAGGTAAAAACAACTCAAATGTCCATCAACTTATGGCACTTATTTTTATGACCATATAAGATTCTGGAAACCCTGGTGGCGCAGTAGTTAAGAGCTACAGCTGCTAACCAAAAGGTCAGCAGTTCGAATCCACCAGGTGCTCCTGGAAACCCTACGGGGCAGTTCTACTCTGTCCTATAGGGTCGCTATGAGTCGGAATTCACCCAATGGCAACACGTTTTTTTTTTTTTTTTTGGTATAATATTCTGTTGTGTGGATACACAACATTTTCTGTAGTGTGGATACACAAAATGCTGTGTATCTACACAATAGAATATTATATGGTCATAAAAATAATTTCCATTTTCAAAGCAAAAAAAGGTAACTCAGGAAAACTAAACATAGCATATATACAATTACAGTGTTTTATTTTAACTGACTTATAATTTCATTCTGTTTAGGAAACTTAACCACCAAGGTAAAGTATGAAAATGAAGCTTTTTACAACCATCCAGGGCCAACACACTTATTAATGCTATATTAAGTAAACACTTAATATTTATTAATAGTAAAAAACACGTTATGTGCACACACGCACAAACCTATTAACAAAACAAAGCCAAGAAATCTGGGGTATGTTAATGCTATGACTGCCAGGTATCAGTAGGTACCCCAAAAGAATGAAACTGGATGTAAAATGCAAGAAACATTTGCTTATTTTACCAATTACTCTGGGTATTGCTATCAGAGAAACTACCAACTGTAACTTTGATCTCTACTCCAAATCTTCAGTGCACTAAAATTCAGAAAGATAAACATAGTTTTTACGGATGAACACCCATCAGTTTAAACAGGTAAGAAGTAGTTTGTATAAATGCATGAAGACAGAGTCCCAAGTTGCTTCTGTAAGAATTCAGATAATATGGGCATTATAAGAAAACATCTTAAAATATTTTTACTGATGTATTACCTACTTTCCTTGATATAAAATTTCTCTTCCACTCAGCATCTCTCACATATACACAACGTTGAAAGACTTCAATTTCAACAGTTACCAAAGAATAAGTTTCACATCATTAACACCTCCTATCATAAAAATAAACTTACTTTTTCAATAAATTAAGCTCTCAATTCTAGATAGTTAAATGTATCCTGTGTCATATGCATAATCAGTTCTCATAATAAGACTGATCCATTTCACTTTCAATATATTATGAAATTCATCCTCATTTAGTCATTAAGGTTATGAGTATTCATATTTACTTAATTGGATAGCTCTAGCCAAAGTAATATGATTTTTATAGTTGTATACTCTTTATCTTTTTATATTTGTTCTTATCTCTCCACTAGAGCAAGGCATACTGAACATAAAAGCACGGGCTTTGGAATCACATCAACTGGGGTTCCAGTACCAGCTCCACTACTTACTACTGTGACCTGGGTGAGTAGCTACCTCTCCTCATTGCAAAAATGATAATGATAATATACTTAACATCATAGGATCACAATGAGAATTAAATGGGATAGTTAAGGTAAGGAGCACATATGTGTTAGGAATTATTTTTTAAGGGACGTGATCATACCAAATGCAAAGAACTAAAAATAAGTATCTAACAAATGTTGAAAGACTACTATGAGCCAAGCATAGTATTTAACATTTTAGAAGAAACAAATGAGTAAGAAGGGATCCTTAATGTGTCCTTAAGGAACTTAACAGAAGTAAGAGGTATAAAAATACAAGTTGGCTGTAGGCAAGAAAAACAAACTCAACATTATGGGTAACTGGAGAAAGTAGTGTTTTCCATTTTTATAGACAAAGTGCTACCTGAGAAGTGAGAGGGAAACCTAATTTCCCTTGTACTTATCTGCTCCTTGTCCCCAATCCTTTGCTTCACCCATATCAAATTATTTGTCAATTCTCAAACATAGCATGACTCTAAAACTTTGGATATTTGAATATTTTTCTAGAAATTCCTTCACTTTTTCCTGGCAACTTTTTTCTCAAAATCCAGGTCAAGTGTCACATCCTAAATGAAGCCATTCCATAACTTGTTACATTGTAATTTAATTATTTGAATATATGTACCACATTACATAGTGAGTGCTCTTAAGAGCAAGAACTCTGCCCCATCTTATTTATTTTTGCATCCCTTCCCTCTGCATCTCCACCCACCACCCACTTTCCAGGTTAGTATTCAGTACAAACTATGGACTCAATCCACCACCTGTCAACTTGTCACACTGTGGTACCTTGCATGTTGCTATGATGCTGGAAGCTATGCCACTGGTATTTCAAATACCAGCAGGGTCACCCATGTTGGACAGGTTTCAGTGGAGCTTCTAGACTAAGAAAAACTAGGAAGAAGGGCCTGGCTATCTACTTCTGAAAATTAGCAAATGGAAACCTTATGGATTACAACAGAACACTGTCTGACTTCCTTGCTTTTTACACAGCATCGGAAAGGACAATCACTGGAGGAGTACCTCATGTTTGGCGAAGTGGAGGGCCACTGAAGGTGAGGGAGACCCTTGGTAAAATGGATTGGTACGACAGCTGCAACGATGGACTTGAACATGCCAGCCATTGTGAGGATGACACAGGACTGGGCAACCTACACTTCTGTTGTACATAAGTTCGCCATGAGTCAGAGTTGAGTTGATGGCATCTATCTACCTATTGATCGATTGACCAATTCACTAAATGCTTATTTTATGAAGAATTAATGAATTAATGACTACAGCATTATTGAGAAGCACAGAGAGAAAGTTCAAGAAAAATATCTGAACCTGGTCGGTTAGGAAAATGTTAGGAGAAAACGGAAGAGAAAGCATTCTAGACAAATAAAAGTATATAAACAAAGACTCTAAGATGTAAAATTGAACAGCATGTTCTAAGAAGGGCAAAAAGTCCTAATAGACTATAAGCTCCTCCCTCCCCAAAAGGATCTTCATTCTTATCCTTTTTATCCCTATCGTTCCCACTAATTTAAAAGAATATTTTTAAAAAATGGATAGACATAGAGTGTATGCCTAACGCTACTTAATCTCTAAACTACAACATTACTAAAATGCTAAAACAGAGTTAAAGTCAAATTTTAATTAAGTTAGTACATCAACATTTCTTCAGCAATGATGTTTAAATGGAACTATCGCTTAGGCAGGACAAAATTTAGGTGAAGTACATATTTGCAATGAAAACAAGTGTTCTGCAATATAAGCAAATAAGACAGTGCAACAAAAGTTACTTTAAAACTTATTCTAAATACTTTTTATAGTAATCTTCTTTTTTTTTTTTGATAGTTTATCAAGTAGTCAGTGCTGAAATTTCCAATCCCTCCTTGCCTCCAGTTTGTATGAGTCAGGATCCAAATAAGGTTCACACACTAATGTATATATAAAATTGTTTTAACTAGAAAAAGTTAAAGGAGTAGATATAAAGACTACTGAAGGCAATGTACTTTTGAGTCTTTTTAAGCTACTGGCACTGGTTTGATTATTTCTAATTTTATTTCAAATCTCCCAGCTTTCATTTTTATACTGAGTAGTGTTTTACAATTACAGTTGATTTACTCACAAATAGACTAAAGGTAAGAAGAGAGAACAGATAGAAAGTGTTTTTCCAGCAGTAAATGTAATAAGAGGTGCAAAGAAAGTGGTAGTGAGATATAATTATTTAACTGTGTTAGTTCCTTGAAAGGAGGGATGGAACCATTCTTCCTTCTATGCCTTATCATGTATAGCCTTACACAGAATAATGTACTCATTAAAAATTTATTGACTGTATAAGATGTCTGTCTCAGTCCCTAGAGATAAAGCCTTGGAAACTAAGCCTGCTTCTGCCTAGGCCAAGCTTCTGACTCTATGTGGGTCCTCAACTAATGCCTGCACTGAAGCCACTTTATAGCAGATGTGTTTGGAGCCCTAAGCCAGTTAATCTCACCACACTGACCCAAAACATAACCCTTTATATTAACTACCTGTTCTTTTGTTTTTATACCAAAACTGCTCTGTGCTTCTCCCTGATCCAACATCAAACTATTTCCAGCCCTCTATGACTTTAAATTATGTCTGATGGTATCCTTGCTCCATGTGAACAAACTCTTTCATTTTTACCCTTGTGGGCCGCAGTGTTGCCATTAGCCTGCATGTCTTCATGTCCATGTGGATGATCATCCAACTGCCTAGCCTCTTCGTTTCTAGATTTAGGCAATTCCAGTAACTTTCACCTTCACTCCACTTCAGTTATCCCCACCATGGCCAGATACGGGACCATCTCATTCATTAAACTGCTCTATCTATGAAATTGAATTCAAATATTCTACTTCTATCACATAAACTACCTATTCTTCCAGTTCTTCCACTACAGTAAACTTACCATATTGTTCTAGGACTTTATTAAGTCCTCCAAATCCCTTGGCGCCTCCATTTGTCTTTTCACATTTCTAACTTAGGCCACATTCCACAGCTGATGATCTGAAGTGATCTTTCACCAGTGTCTGAAATTCTTCTTCACCCATATTTTTCTGTGATAGTATCCCAGAAAATTTCAACCAATGCTATCATCTGCTTTCTTTGCTCCTTTAATTCTGGACACTAAGCGTTACGGGAGAGCTTGGGTTCAGACTGGGTTCACCCAACGGTCTCACTCGGTCCTTAGTGGCCCAATAATCTTTTTCCTTGTTTTTGATCAGATCCCACTCATATTTCTCTCAAGCATTATTCCAAATCTTCACCATATTTCAAACCCTCTAACTTAACTCTTACTGTTTTCATCCTCAGTTAATAGCTTTCCTTTCTTCTATTTTAAGGAAATTGTCCTTAGCCTCTTCTCTCCCTCCCTAAAAACGTGTCTACTGCCATACATATCCCTTCTTTCTTTATAGGAATAGCTTCTCCAGATGTACACTTATTTCCACATCTTTAATTTCTCCCTCCTCTAATGACATGTTTCCTTAAACTTCAAAGATTTCAAGTCCTTAAAATAAAGGAACCAGAGACCTTCTACTTTCCTAATGTTATGAGACAGTTCTGTGCTATTTATATTAAAACAGAACTTATGTTGTTCTTTAACAAAAAAGTTGAAAATATCAAAAAAATAAACTCACTTCATTTTACTTTCTATCTTCAATAATCTACATCTATATTGTTCAAATTAGTCAGTGACAACATTGTCAACCACACTGTAGTGAAAACCACCAACAAGTTTTTGTATTGCTCACTTTCTCACTTAACTTTGATACTGCCCTTCTCTCCCTGGCTTGAGGAATACTGTCTATTACAAACTATTCTTTGGATAGGTTTAAAAGCATCAAGTAATAGACCACCAATGCTTCAAAATGAAACCATGGAATTCAGAACTTCAACACACAGCATTTTTTGCTACTCCTTTCCACCTTTGTTTATTCTCATTTTATCTGTGTGAATTATCTTGCTCTTCCAAAAGCATCTCCTCGAATGGGCAAACAAGGGAATTAAGCAGAAAATTTTGGAATGGGGGAAAGATAATATAATCTTCTATAATGCTTTATTAAGGACCTAAGAATGAGATCAATAATATAAACAGAAGTACCAATATTTTCTTCCACAAAGAATTATCCATGTACTCATTCCTTGGGAGAACATTACTCTGGATTTTCAATGAGGAAAACAAACACAATATATTGAACGGTTTGATATAACAAGCTAACTTGATAAATTGATTTTTAAGAAATTCATCTCATTAAAATACTAAGGTTCAGGTACTGCTTTTTTTTTTTAAATGAAATTCTACCAGTGCTCTTTATTAGCAGTGTCGTAAGGAGCTTACACATTGGATGGTGATAAAAAAGAAGAAAAATTTAAAAGTTTCTGGTTAAATCATAAAAAGAGGTGTAAGTTACTATACTATCATATTTAGCAATAACTGTGAGCACTGGCTTTAACTACTCTATTGCATTTATCAAAGAGGTTCAGTGAATTTTCTCAGAGACTAGGCTTTAGTTTCAACTAAAACCCTGTAGCACCATAAGTCCAAAAATTCATCTTATTTTAACAAAATAGATTATAAATAAAAAAAAAATAAAAAAATAAAACTAAAACATGGAGAAGTAGTTATAAAATGCCAACATAAAAAAGAAACACACATGTTTTTGAATGTATAATAATTGAGTTCATGAATCTTCTTTGGAATTTGTTCCAAACAGTAGTGTGAATAAAAAATAAAAAAAAAAATGCAGCCACTATCATTTCCTAATTCTGTGAAAAGCAGAATTCACTAGCCCTAGTTTTAATTTATTACTTTTCTATCTGATGAATAATAACAAGCATTAAAGAACTTAGCTTCTCTAAGTCTACTCTCAACACACAGAAGCCCTTACAAGTATAAGTACCTACAAATAAAAAGTTATTTAGTTGTTGGTTTACCTCAGAACTGAAAAGCCTTAATTAAAGAAAGCCCTGTAATGACAGTGTGTACCTATAATGCTTTTTAAAACCACCTTTTACTTACGTCAACAGGGACCAGAAGGCTCTTGCCAAGATGCTGATTAAAAGAGAGGCACCAGGCTTCGGTGTAACCATTCATGTTAGGTACATACTTCTTTATTGTCTCATCATTCAGTCTGAGCCATACACCATCATCATTGTGGATCTATGGGAAACAAGCAACAAAAACAAGCCATGCCCTCCTGTAATTTCTGTGAGGCTAGCAAGGGCTGATAGGCTGCAAAGCAGGCAAACAACGGCAGGCATGGAGATTAAGCATCTGGTTTTTGCAGCAGGTAAGTTTGACAGCAGCTTTAAGGAAAAAGCAGCAAGGAATGCCAAAGCAATACGATAATTCACATGGTAAGATTGTAAAAAAACTCGTATCAGTGAGAGCACAAAGAAATCACGTTAAGATAAATAGCTGAAACAGTAAAATCAGGTGCTTTCTAAAAGAAATACAAAGCATTCTCCTTGTCCCTCAATTTAGATTTTAATAATCAGATGTTACTTAGTTGTGTTACTAGAAATGTATACTGTCCAATGTTAAAAGTAACAAAATAAACACATTTTTAAAAATTTATGAAAAACTACACCCATTTCCAGTAAGTCCTTGTACAGGTTCTGACTACTATGCTTAACTGTTCATTTCATACTCAAAATATAATCTTATTTTTATTGATAAAGAAAAATAAACAAAATGTTTGAACTCAATCAATACATTTTACCAAAAAAACCAACCCATTGCTGTCGAGTCAATTCCAACTCACAGCAACCCTATGGGACACAATAGAACGGCCCCACAGGGTTTTCAGGCTGTAAATCTTTATGGAAACAGACTGCCACATCTTTCTCCTTCAGAGTGGCTGCCAATCTTTTCTGTTAGCAGCGAGAGTGCTTAACCACTGCACTCAATATATTTCACAAAACAATTTTCCCAAAATTTCCCAAACTGCTTAAAATATATTCAAACAGAAAATTTAATATTATTATTGTCCAAATGATGCAAAAAGTTTCTTTCTAAACTTTGTTACCATAAGTTTCTTAATAAATTACCTCATCAATAAAAGTGATAGTTCCATTAACTTTAACTATGCCTATCTGTTCACTTTGAAGGGAAGGGTGGCTACGGATACGGAGTCCTGCACTGTCCTTGGCCACAAATTTTCGAACCTGAGAAAGGCAAAGATAGACAGTGAGACAGGAAAAATATGGAGTACAGGTCTTATAAGAAGAGATCAAATTAAACTGATTTCAAACACTATATTTTTGAGAAAGTTTCCCAAAATTATTTGTAGTTGGTTGTCCTCTATAAAACAACTGGTTTACTCCTAATGATGACAGAATTTTTCTAAGTACTGAAATATACTTTGCTGAAGAAAAAACTTAGAAAATTATTCATATATATATATATATATATATATTTCTTCTTCCCAAACTTTGAAAAGATACTATGAAAAGGAGAAAAGAGTTGTTTATTGCCTTTTAGAAAGGTGCTATACAAATTCCATTTCCTGTATCTTTTTTTAAAAAAGCAGTCTACCAAAATTCCTATACCTATTATCTAGATGTTAGGAAATTAGTTTTCCTTTTAATAGCATGGAATATTTTAACCCTGAAAATTTTACACTAATTACCAATTATAGGTTTAAAAAAATGCCCCTAGGTACTACCAAAAATAAAACTTAATACAAAAAAATTCAGTAGGCTTTTTAATTTCAGTTAACAGAAGGTATACAATACCTATAAGTCACTACAACATTATACAAACAAGTCAAAAAGTACAAGTTCCGTAATTTAGAAATGATTACTATCACCATGAACTACCCTCCAAACTTATTTAGGGATATTTAGAATTTAAATACGGAAGTCAGGTAAAATATTAGATGTTTGACGGGCATCTTAAAGCATCAACGGAATAAAAATGCACTTTCCCCTTAAAATTTTTTTGAATGATTCAAGTTCTGATTTCATTCCACCCTAACCTTATTTGGTTGAGGTTCAGCCTTTGGTTTGACCAGCTGAGTTCCAGGTGGTACCATGCCTTTTGGTGGATCTTTTACTTTTACTTCTAGGCCAGCATCTGTAAGAAAAGGAAGGGAACTGTAGCAGTTGAGAAAATGCGAGAGAGAGGATCCTTTAACTTGAGCTTATAAATATCCACAGACTGTTTTAAGCAACTAAAACAAATCTCTGAATTCTGTCTTTTATACGATGATTGAAATTTGATAGGCTTAAAAAGAGAAATATTAGAAAGGGGTGTCTAAGGAGTACAAGGAAAAAAAAGGGGATCCCACTCTTTGACTAGAACATGAAATGATAATAAAAAATTCAAAATAATAAGAAAAGAAACCCTCATGTGATTAAATGTTATCTGACAACTTCAGATCAGAGTACTACTCATCATCTATACCACTCATCTCTATGACTGAGAAGCGGCGTAGTATGGTGGTTAAGAGCTAGGTTTCTCAAATCAGACTGCCTAGGTTACTCCCACATCTGCCACTGAGTGTTTGACTCTGTACCTCAAATTTTTTATCTCTACAATGGGAACATTAATAGCACCTACCTCACTGGGCTGTTGTGAGAGTTAAAGAGAATTAAGTGATTTAAAATATACAAGGAGTGCCAAGAATAATGCTGGACATATATTAAGCATTCAATAAATATTTAAACAAAAGAAAACCCAAGCCCATTGCTGTCAAGTCGATTCCAATTCATAGTGACTCTACAGAACAGAGTACTACTGCCCCATAGGGCCATAGGGTTTCCAAGGCTGTAATTTCTATAGAAGCAGACTGCCACATCTTTCTCCTGCAGAGAGGCTGCTGGGTTTGGACTGCTGACCTTTTGGTTAGCAGCTGAGAGCTTAACCACTGTGACACGAGGGCTCCTTCAATAAATTACCGTTATTCAATAAACTATCAATATTATCATTATTTTAGTGAATTATTGTCTATAGTCAAGGGAGCCCCCATCCTATTGACAGTTTGGTTACCTTGGGATGAAGCTGTGTTAGGAATGGAAGGAAGAAAATAGATGATTACAAAAGCAAATGTGAATCACTTTTTTCAGCCTCATTCCAAAAAACAAATACACTGTAAGTAGATTTTTCTTATCTCCTTTGTATCATTTTCCTTCATTCCACTATTAGAGATGATGATTAAAAAAAAAAAAACAAAAACTCTATGCTTGCTAAAATTTTTGGAGGAAAAAAATCTCCTTTATAAAGCCATTCTTGGGTACTTCTGCTTTGCTTTTGGATCCTGTCTGTAATATGTACCTCTAATGTGTTGTTACTTACATTCTACTTCATGTGATTTTTATTTGGCCTCAGTAAACTGTTAACACTTGAAGATAGGAACTCTCACCTAAAACAATGTCTTACACATAACCAACAAATGTTTGCTGAACTAAAAGCCTTGTGGATATACTACAATAAAGCAGGGAAGAGCAAAGGTTGTGGATAAAGGTAGGTGGAATGGTACAAATAAATTTGATATATCTGATTCTATATTGTTGTTGTTTGTGGCCATTCAATCGGCTATGACTCATGACAATCCTATAGGTATAACAGAACAAAATGTTGCCTACTTCTACACAATCTTCATGATCTTTATGTTTGAGCCCACTGTTGTGGCTATTATGTCAGCTGACCTCACTGAGGGTTACCTTTGTTTTCGCAGACCCTCTTCCTTACTAAACATAATGTTCTTTTCTAAGGATTGGTTTTCTCTGGTATGTCCAAAGCAAGTAAGATGAAGTTTCACCATCCTTACTTCTATGGATTATTCTGGTTTCATTTCTTCTAAGACTGATTTGTTTGCTCTTTTGGCAGTCTGTGGTATATTCAATATTCTTTATGAATACCACAATTCGGATGCATCAATTATTCTTCTGTCTTCCTTTTCCGTTGTCTAGTTTTCGCACGCATGTGAGGCAATCGAAAAGACCATGGCTTGAGTCAGGCACACTTTAGTCCTCAAAGTGACATGTTTGCTTTTCAACACTTGAAAGAGGTTTCTTTTGCAGCAGATTTACTCAGTGCAATATGCCATCTGATTTTTTGACTGCTGCTTCCATGGGCATTGATTGTTGATCCAAGTAAAATGAAATCCTTGACATCAATTTTTTTCTCCATATATTATGAGGTTGCTTAGTGGTCCAGTTGTGAAGATCTTCATTTTCTTCAAGTTCAAGTGTAATCCATACTGAAGGCTGTATGTAGTCTTCTACCTTCAGCAGTAAGTGCTTCAAGTCATCTTCATTTTTAGTAAGCAAGGTTGTGCCATCTGCATATCGCAGGTTGTTAATGAGTCCTCCTCCAAACCTGACGCTGTCTCCTTCATACAGTCCACTTTCACGAACTATTTATTCAACATACAGCTTGAATAAGTAGGGAGAAAGAATAAGCCTGTCGCATACCTTTTCTGATTTTGAGCCAGGCCGTATCTCCTATTGTTTGAACGACTGCCTCTTGATCCATGTACAGATTCCACAAGAGCACAATTAGGTGTTCCGAAATTCCCACTCTTCATAATGTTATCTATAATTTGTTACGATCTACATAGTCAAATGCCTTCGCATAGTCAAGAACACAAGTGAACATCTTTTTGGTAGTCTCTGCTTTTGGCCAAGATTAATCTGACATCAGCAATGATACCACTCATTCCATGTCATCTTCTGAATCTGGCTGAAACTTCTAGCAGTTCCCTGTCTATGCACAGTTGCAGCTGTTTTTTAATTACCTTCAGCAAAATTCTGCTAACATGATATTAACGACATTGATAATCTCCACATTCCAATTGACTGTCTTTTCTTGGAATGGGCACAATTATGGATCTCTTTCGGCTGGTTGGCCAGGTAGCTCTTCCAGTGTTGCATCCATTTGTTAGAACATCTGAATTGGTATTCTATCAGTTCCCGGAGCTTTGTTTTTCACCAGTGCCTTCAGTTCACCTTGAACTTCTTCCTTTAGTACCAGCAGTTGTTGATCACATGCTGCCTCCTGAAACGGCTGAACGTCAACCAATTCTTTTTGGTATAGTTACTCTGTGTATTCTTTACGTCTTCTTTTTTCCATGCTTTTTATAATTTAATTTCCATTCAGTAATGTTAATGTATATTTGACATGGTTACATAAAAGTACTTTTTCACCCTTACTGCAAAACACAGTACAAAGCATAGTACCCAAAGGGTATTTTGGTGGAATGTTTATCAGTGTTACCTCTATCTCTACGTAGTGTCCTTCTCCCCAGTACCCAAGAGGTTCCATTATAAGGATTAAATGAAGTTAGACAAGATTCTTAATTTCTGGACTTTTCCGAGTACCTAATATGTTAATATACATTGTATGACTATCTAAGGCTATTAGGTATGACTACTAGATTTTCTAAATCTATCTGATCATAGGAACATTTTTTCTTGAGGAGCATCTGGAAGGTTAGTGTTATAAAAATACACATTCGATAAACAACTATGTAGAATTTTCTTTCTATTTTTGTCTAGTTATACAGAGTTTAAAAATAAAGGAAAGAAAAAGATTAATGCCCCAAGTAAAAGCAATATGCTTTTCAAAAGTTAGTAGTGGGTAAAGAAAAATCATTAATTCAATAGTATTTATTGAGCAGCCAGTATGTGACAAACACTGAGCTAGACTGAAAATTCGGAGAGGAATGAGATGGTCTCTGCTCACAGCCAGGAGAGGAAGGCAGATATATCATGAGGGATGACTGGGTAGGCAGAGTAATGTAGCAACACAGAGGAGATTCCTTAGGGAACTGAGGAAAAGGAGTCATGGCACTTGCATCATAATAATTATAAAATTTTAAGACCTTAGGAATGCACCAATTAAATACTCATTATAAAAGAGGAAACAGAGTTCAAATAGGTTATGAAACCTGTCTATGTCCGTGACAGTAGTTAAGTGGCAAAACTAGAAGAGAAAGTTGATTTTGATTCTAGATCTTTGCACTAAGTGACTCACAACTAAATAAAATACCTATTTCAATGCCATCGATGGTAACATGAATAGTGTAGAGTCCAATAGCTCCTGGAGTCCAGTTTGCACAATAACTGCCATCGTTATTGACACGAATCAGCATATTTTCACTTGGTCTGAAAAGATATTAAGATGGATATTGGAAATTTTACTTTTGCTTAAACAGCTGACACAATTGTTAAGATATTTTAATAAACATTTAATTTCTGTTTGTATTATTACACTGTCTAGCAATCCTACTGTCCTGTATGTTTTCCTACTCTCCAAAATGATTCAATTTCATTTCTTCTTCCTTATGTCACACCTCCATTACCCCCTCTCCCTCACTCCCAGCTAATCATGACCTTACCTCTTTCTTCAGTGAGAAAAGAGAACCAATCAGATATTAACAACCTCAAAGTCACAGTCACATTTATAAACCTACCTTCCCCCGCCTTCTCTCCTGTTACAAAGGAAGCCAGCCACTCCACTTGTGCTGTGAATCTCATTCCTTCCAAGACTTCCATTCTACAATACTTTGCTCCCTCTCATGCATCAATTTTTCTCACTTTACTAGATCATTTCTTTTAGCACACAAACAAGCTTTAGAATCTCCCACCTTAATAAACACCTCTCCCGATACTGTAGCCCTCTCCAATAAGATATCTCTTCTACCATTTATATCAAAATTTACATAAAGACTCATCTACAATCACCCTCTCTCTTTTCTCATTTCCAATTATCTTCTACAACTTACCCTAGTAGGCTTTTGTACCTACCACTTCACTGCAACTGCTGATGCATTTGAGAGTTGACAACTCCTACTTTCTTGAAATACTACCATTTTTTTGCTTCTGGTTGTTCTCTTACTTCACTGGCCTTCTCAGTCATTTCTTGGCTCCACCACTTCTAACCACTGTTTAAGGAATGCCCCAGGATTTGTGTCTAGATCTTCCTTTATCTTTCTATACCATTTTTTTCCTAATCATTCAACTATGCCCCAGTTTTAAATACTATCCATACGATTCCCAAGTTTATTTCTCTGCTCAGTTTCAAACTGATGTTTCCAGTTGCTTATTTACTATCTCCACTTATATAGCTAAAATGCACCTTGGCATCTCAATTTTAATATATCCAAAGAAGAGTTATTTCCCAGTGACCTTATCCCCGTACAAAACAAAACAGAACTAAAACCATCTACTCATTTCTCAGCCTGCTGATTCTTGTAAAAGTCAGGATGATCTCTGCCAGCTGTCAGTAGAGGCTTTTGGGTCAAACATCTCTAACCATTGTCGTACAAAAGCAGCCGCTGACAATACACCTATTCCTCACTTACCGACTATCTCATTATCTGACATGTCACATTTATGACAATAGTAAAAAATCTACTATCTGACTCTTTTGCATATTAACAATGTACATCCAGCAGTTAACAAATGCTGAGGTGTGAGGCGAGAGTAACGCTGGCTGTGATGGTTAAAATTACGTGTCAACTTGGCTGAGCCATGATTCTCAGTTGCTTGGCAGTTATGTAATGATGTAATTTGGCAGTTATGTAACAATGTAGTCATCCTCCATTTTGTAGTCTGATGTGGTTATCCTCCACTTTCACGTAATGCCCTGGTGTTCGGAACCTAACCATGTTGATAAGGGAGGAGTCGGTGTATATAGATTTCTTCTCTTTCCTTTACTTCCTATTTCCATTTTAGCAGCAATGGCTGATGGTTCTACCTTCTAAGTATATCCCATATCTATCCACATGTCTTCATCTCCACTGCTAACTTCCTTCCATTCTCAGTCCAAGCCTCCTAATAGCCTCTAAAATAGTGTAATAGCTTCCTAACTCATCTGTTCTTATTCTTGCTCTCCTACAATTCACTCTCCAGAGAAGCCAGATGATCTTTTAAAAACTATAAATCAGATTAAGCACTGCCCTGCTTAAAACCCTTCAAATAAATTTGCTTAGAAATAAATCTAAACTCCTTAGCCTAGCGTATCAGTATATTACCAGTCCATAGATTGGGCAATATAACATAGCCCTTGTCTAGCTCTCTGACCGCACCTTTGATCGTTTTCCCTCTTGCTCACTATCTTTCTGTTTCTCAAAGAAATCAAGCTCCACCTACTGCAGGTTTTCTCTACCTAGAATGAAATTTCCCCAGGTCTTTAAATGGCCACCTACCATCTAGCTCTCCACTCAAACAACACCTACTCAAACAGGCCTCTCCTGTCATCTAATACTTTGGTAGCCTGACTCTCCCATCACTCTGTATCAAACAACCCTATTTATGACCACTATTTTGTTTACTTATTTAAAGTTTGTTTCTCCACAGGAATGTAAATTCCAAGAGAATGAGTACCTTGTCTATCTTGTTCATAACTGTACCCCAGAGCCTGTAACGGTGCCTCCCATATAGCAGGTGCTTAACAGTATTTGCTGAATGAATAAATGAATTTACTTAGACATGAGATAACTTCAATTAGATGTAAAATGTTCAGTGTATACAAAAGTCTATCTATTGGCAAATGGTCAATTTGTTCTCGATTAACATGCTATAAATCATTTTTATTTACAAAGTCATATGCTTCTATTATAGAGGAAATTTTAGAACTATGATTAAGCCACAGACAAGATGCTACTTCCCTATTACTAGACAAATATACATCCTTAAAATCTAGATATTTTGACAGAAAACTTTCTAGACTGAGCATTAAAATTCCATTTTGATATATGCCAAAATAAACTCAAAGTCATCAGTTAATTTCTAATGTCATGTGATACAATGAAATCTGTAAGTAATTATGCTTTTCAGATTCAATTCAAAACTTCTAAAATTTTCTATGAAGGTGGTCTCTCCAATAGTATAATCCATCTAATCATTTTGACCATGCATCTACTTTAAAAATTACTTCTTATAATAAATAAAATACTAAGTCAAAAAGTCTGCTTAAATCTGGAGTTAACAGAATTAGTCAGGGGCTAAAAAACTGAGACAACACAACAGAACACAAGCACAACACACACTGAAATCTCTCTACAATTCACTGGGAGACAGAGAAAATATGGAAAAAATAACAAAAACAAAATAAAACCAACCAAAAGAAAAAAATAAAACCCACACAAATCAACCAACTCTAAACCACTTTATACATTTTTAGATACTAATTATTCTTTCTCTACTACCTAAGTATCAAGTATCATGTCGACAATATTTCAGTTGAATATAAACATATTCTATCTGTGGATCTACACATTATTAAATATGTAGAAAATCTCTACTGGAAATTTTTTTTTTAATGCTATAAAATATATATTTACAGACAGTGAAGTTGGAATACAGCAAGATTTTAGCTGCAAGCAGTTGATAACACATGTTTTGCCTATGCTTTGAGAAAATGATCCTTACCTCTTAGGAGTTGGTGATGCAAAACGCAGTTCTTCAAATGAATAATTTTCATAAACCTTGAAGAGACCAGTAAGAATGATAAAAATCATTAGAAACATTATCAGTTAATGGAATGATAGAATTTTCACTAAATGGTACTAAGACAACTGGTTACCCAAATAGGAGAAAAAGAAAAAAACTCAATTATGTACACCACAACACTTAAAAAAATAAATTTCTAAGTGTGCTAAAGACCAAACAAAACTTTAAAAATTTATAGAAAAAAACAGAATATCTTTTAAGTACATTAAAATTTCAAATTTGTCCAAAACAAAGATACTACAAAGAAAATGAAAAGATCAACCTCTACCTCGGAGGAGGGGATTTGTAATTCATATAACCAAAATGGGATTAGCATCCATAATATGTAAAAAAAAAGTGAAAAAAAAAGAGAGAAATAAAACAAAAGTGAGTAAAGATCACTCACTGTAGAAATTTGGATGAACAATAAACATTTGAAAAACTACTCAACTAAACTATGAATCAAGAACATGCCAATTAAAACAACAACAAAATAATCATATCAGTCATCAAATCGTACTGTAAGAACCAAGTACTGGCTCCTTCATATATCACTGGTGGGAGTGTAAGTTTTGGAAACATTTAATATAGTTGAAAATGTGCATGCCCTATGATCCAGCAATTCCACATTGCAGACAAACTTTTGCTGAGGCACAAAAGGAAACATACATAAGGATGTTAAGAGCTGGGCTGCAAACCGAAAGGTCAACAGTTTGAATCCATCAGCTGCTCTTTGGAAACCCTACGGGGCGGGTTTACTCTGGCCTACAGGGTGGCTACAAATAGAAATTGACTCAATGACGGCAATGGGTATGGGTGTTGCAGTATACTTTATAATAGCAAAGCCCCCACTAGAAACAATTTAAATGTCCATCAGTAGGAGAATGGATGAATAAATTATAGAACAGTAATACAATGGAATACTTTAAAGAGTTAAAATGAATGAATTAGAGCTATATGGCTAAACCTCAAAAACAATGCTGAGCAAAAAACAGGCAAAATGATATGTACAGCATGATACCATTTTTGTAAACTTTCAAAGTATACAAAAGAATTCTAAATATATTCCTTATAGATATATTTGTATAAGTAAAGTATAAAAATATAAAAATATATATATTTAGGATAGTTGTTACCTCTAATGAAGGGGTGGGAATGGGTCCAGGAAAGGGTTTATAGAGGGCTTCAACTGTACTGGTAACAATCTGTTTCTTAATAAAAATTACAAAAACATCTGAACAATTATGATGAAATGTTAAGACAAAAAATAGGCTGTAGGTACACAAAACTTGTCATATCATTCTCAGTATTTTGCATGCCTGCAATATGACCAAATTAATCATTATCTTTCAATGGTCAGGTCAAATTCTCCAACTGCTCATCCACTGCTAACTTTTATTGTTCTTACACACTCACACCTGCTCACAAGCCCCTTCGTTCCTCCCCATTCTTTTTATTTTCTTAAAAAAAAAATGCCTTCACCTATCAGAAGGAACCAATAAGAAAAATGTAATTTAAGATTAAACCTTTACCAAGGTTGCAAAGGTGTTACTGGCAGGAAAATCCAGGTTTCCTTGCTCCTGGATTTTGTCTTTTTCCACTCTGCCACTTTCCCTCAGATATATATTATTACATTTAATTATGAAAGAACAAACTATACCTCACTTTTCCATCCTCTACAATATCTGTCTCATTACTAGATGGGCATATAGTTTCTGTGAATGACTGATACAAGATAATCTCCTTCCCTGGAACATGGAGTAATATCTCAACAAGACAGTTTGGGAATGGTTACCTATAACTGCTCTAATCCTGTGCCACTCACAACATTCTTGAAATTCTACATTCAGTTCTGGTCACTATTTATTTTCAAAAGAAATTATACAAATTGAAGCAGGTTCATATGAAAGTAAAAGAATGATTAGGAAGGTAAGGGCACCAGAAAATAAATTCCTTAAACAAAAGTTGAAATGAATGAGAATGTTTAGCTTCAAATTCTTCAATAGCCAGTGGACAACTCATTAAAAAAATTCCAGCTTTTCAGTTCCTTGATTTCTTCAATTTCAATAATCTTGACGTAACTTTATTTCAGACACTCACATGACACGTCACAGATCTATGACATTACCCAGGATTGTTCTATCTCTGAAATTAAAAAACAAACAACAAAAACCCCAGAACACAACAAAACAACTGTTGTCGACCTCAATAACGCCTCCTACGCCTATTTCTTAGACTTCTAGTTCCTTTTACCCCTCACCCCCAACTTTCTCTCTGAAAACCTCTTCCATCTTCCCTTCCTTTGTGAACCAATTTAGGTTCAAATGACCTCTCTTAAACCACCATATACTCAACTCCATCGTCCCGCTGTTCTTTTCTTGAACTATCTGGCCAAACTTTGCCTGATCAATTCAAACGATTATTTTATTCATGCTCATATGACCCATACTGCACTGTAACATATGATCTCCAATTCCAACTGATTCTTTAAGTATGTCTAATAAATCTTCTCTGATCAGTCCTCTCTTTCAATCTCTATAATGACTACTGCATTTTTCTTTGTTTCAAAATCTTGATCCTATGACTCGTCCCCTACATATCTCCAACCTAAAGCAGATGATCCTATTTTAAATAATTCTTTTGGCTGAACAACGTAAAAATTTACCATCAGCTGTATTAATTATTTTCTTTCTGAAAGAGGCACCCCTCCTCCTGTTTAAGGCCAATCCCTCCACCAGAGCTCTAGATACTATTTTTACCTCCCTCAGTAACTTCATCGTTTCTTTTCTCTCAATTGTCTCTTCATCAGCATTCAAACATGTCTCTCTATATTAAACCTCAAACTCTAAAGCTTTCACTTGATTCCAATTCCTCTCTTTCTTTTTAGAGCCAAACATCCTCAAAGCCTTATCTATATTCACTTTGTATTCAGCTGTTCTCACTTCATCTATTTATTCATCAACCTGTTGTTGTCAGGTGACGTCGAGTTGGTTCAGACTCATAGTGACCCTACTTTTAACGGAATGAAACACTGACCGGTCCTGCACCATCCTCACAATCGTTGCTATGTTTGAGCCTACTGTTGCAGTCACTGTGTCAATCCATTTTGCTGAGGGTTTTCCTCTTTTTCGCTGACCCTCTACTTTATTAAGCATGCTGTCCTTCTTCAGGGGCTGATAACATGTCCAAAGTACGTGATATGAAGTCTCATCATCTTCGCTTCTCAGGAGCATTCTGGCTGTACTTCTTCCAAGACAGATTTGCTCGTTTTTCCGGCAGTCCATGGTATATTCAATATTCTTCACCACCACCATAACTCTAAGGCATCATTTCTTCGGTCTTCCTTATTCATTGTCCAGCTTTTGCATGCATATCAGGCAACTGAACATAGGATGGCTTGGGTCAAGTGCACCTTAGTCCTCAAGGTGACATCCTTACTTTTTACACTTTAAAGGGGTCTTTTACAGATTTGCCCACTGTAATATGTAGTTTGATATCCTGAGTGCTGCTTCCATGAGCATTGATTGTGGAGCCAAGTAAAATGAAATCCTTGACAACTTCAATATTTTCTCTGTTTATCATGAATGTTGCTTATTGGTCTAGTTGTTAGGATTTTGTTTTCTTTATGCTTAAGAGATCAGCTGCTAACCAAAAGGTCAGCAGTTCAAATCCACCAGGTGTTCCTTGGAAACCCTACGGGGTAGTTCTACTCTGTCCTATAGGGTTGCTATGAGTCAGAATCTACTTGACGGCAACAGGTTTTATACTTTTTAAGGTTAAGGTACAATCCATACTGAAGGCAGTAGTCTTTGATCTTCATCAGTAAGTACTTCAAGATCTCAATGCTTTCAGCAAGCAAAATTGTTTCATCTGGTTGTTAATGAGTCTTCCTCCAATCCTGATGCTGCGTCTTCTTCATAAAGTCCAGCTTCTTGCATTATTTGCTTAGCATACGGATTGAGTAAATATGGTGAAAAGATACAACCCTGATGCACACATTTCCTGATTTAAAACCATGTGGTATCCCCTTGTTCTGTTCAAACGACTGCCTCTTGGTGTATGTACAGGTTCCTCATGAGCACAATTAAGTGTTCTGGAATTCCTAATCTTCATAATGTCATCCCTAATTTGTTATGATCCACAGAGTTCAATGCCTTTGCGTAGTCAATAAAACACAGGTAAACATCTTTCTGGTATTCTCTGCTTTCAGCCAAGATCCATCTGAAATCAGCAATGATATTCCTCACTCCTCATCCTCTTCTGAATCTGGCTTGAATTTCTGGCAGTTCCCAGTGGATGTACTGCTGCAAGAGTTTTGAATGATCTTCAGCATAAATTTACTTATGTTAATGATATTGTTCAATAATTTCCATGTTCTGTTGGATCAACTTTCTTTGGAATGGGCACAAATATTGATCTCTTCCAATCGGTTGGCCAGGTAGCTATCTTTCAAATTTCTTGGCATAGACAAGTAAGCGCTTCCAGCGTTGCACCCATTTGTAGAAACATCTCTATTGGTTTTCCGTTAATTCCTGGATCCTTGTTTTTCATCAATGCTTTCAGTGCAGCTTGGACTTCTTCCTTCAATTCCATCAATTTCTGCACATATGCTACCTCCTGAAATGGCTGAATGTCAACCAATTCTTTTTGGTATACTGACTGTGTATTCCTTTCATCTTCTTTTGATGCTTCCTGCATCATTCAATACTTTGCCCATAGAATCCTTCAATACTGCAACTCGAAGCTTGAATTTTTTCTTTAGTTCTTTCAGCTTGGGAAATGCTGAGCATGTTCTTCCCTTTTGGTTTTGTAACTCCAGGTCTTTGCACATTTCATTGTAACGCTTTTCTTTGTCTTCTCGAGCGGCCCTTTGAAATCTTCTATTCAGCTCTTTTACTTCATCATTTCTTCCATTTGCTTTAGCTACTGTACGTTCAAGGGCAAGTTTCAGAGTGTCTTCTGATACCCATTTTGGTCTTTTCTCTCTTTCCTGTCTTTTTAATGACCTTTTGCTTTCTTCATGTATGATGTCCTGGATGCCATCCCACAACTCGTCTGGTCTTCAGTCATTAGTGTCCAATGTGTCACATCTGTTCTTGAGATGGTCTCTAAATTCAGGTGGGATATACTCAAGGTTGTGCTTTGGCTCTCATGGTCTTGTTTTAATTTTCTTCAGCTTCGACTTGAACTTGCATGTGAGCAGTTGATGGTCTGTTCTGCAGTTGGCCCCTGGTCTTCTTGTTACTGATGATATTGAGCTTCTCCATCGTCTGTTTCCACAGATGTAGCTGATTTGATTCCTGGGTATTCAATCGACAAGGTACACTTGTACAGTCACCACTTATGTTGTTTAAAAACGTATTTACAACGAATAAGTCTTGCAAAATTCTATAATGTGATTTCCACTGTTGTTTCTATTGCCAAGGCCAAATTTTCCAACTACTGATCCTGCTTTGTTTTCGACTTTCGCATTCCTATCACCAGTAATTATCAATGCATCAGACTGTAAGTTTGATCAATTTCAGAATATAGAAGATAGTAAAAATCTTCAGTTTCTTCATCTTTGGCATTAGTGGTTGGTGCATAAATTTGAATAATAGTCTTATTAACTAGTTTTCCTTGAAGGTGTATGGATATTATCCTATCGACAGTGCTGTATTTCAGGATAGATCTTGTTCTTTTGGATGATGAATGCAACGTGATTCCTGGCATACTAGAGCATATGACTGATTCAAAATAGCCAGTACTAGTCCATTTCAGCTCACTAAAGCCTAGGATATCAATCTTTATGTGTCCCATTTCATTTTTGATGATTTCCAATTTTCCTAGATTCATACTTTGTACATTCTATGTTCCAATTATTAATGGATATTGTGGCTGTTTCTTCTCATTTTGAGTTGTGCCACATCAGCAAATGAAGGTTCTGAAAGCTTTACTTCATCCACGGCTCTGCTTTGAAGAGGCAGCTCTTCCCCAGTTGTATTTTGAGTGCTTTGTAACCTGAGGGGCTCATCTTCTGGCACTATATCACACAACGTTCTGCTGCTATTCGTACGGTTTTCACTGGCCAATTTTTTCACCAGTAAAGTGCCACATCCTTCTTCCTAGTCTGTCTTAGTCTGGAAGCTCCTCTGAATACAAGTCATCACAGTATGACCAACTGACAAATGAGTGGTGGTTTCATCAGCCTACTATGCCTCTGAAACTACTCTTGCCAAGGTCATTGATGAATTCCTTGTGACTAGATCCTTTGCAAAAGTGAACTTCCACTTTGTAGCATAACAACTGCAACCAAACCAAACCAAACCAGGCGCTATGCAGTCAATTCCAACTCATGGTGACCTCACGTGACAGGTAGAATAGTTTTCTTGGCTGTAATCTTTAGGGAAGCAGAACACCACACCTTTCTTCCACAGCAGCGCTGGGTGCGTCTGAACTGCCACCCTTTAGGTTAGTAGTCAAGCACACCCAGGGACCTTATAACATTTTTAACCCTTCTTAAATTGCTTTTTCCTTGACTTTCAAAATGTGCCATAAGGCAGTTAGGAAAATTGAATCTGGAGTCTGACTCTCTGTCATTTATTAATTGTGTGGCTTTAGGTAAGTTACTTAATCTCTCTGTGCTTTCATATTTCCATATGTAAAATGGGAATAAAAACAGTAATTTATAGGGTCGCCATGAGGATTAAATGAGTTACTCTATGTTAAGTGGTGGGAAAAGTGTCTGGCAAAAATTAAGTGCTGGTGATGTAGATTATGTCTTACTTCTTTGGCTAATCTTGTCATTTTTTCCCCCTCTTATATATCTTGCAAATGAAGATTTCTCAAAGTACAGATCTGGAGTTATTTTAAATCTCTGTGCACATCTGTTTTAAATGTAAATTGTAGAACATCTCTCTAGACCTACTGAATTTAAAAGTCTGGCAGTAGGGTCAGAAAATTTTCCTTCTCTAACAAGTGCTCCAGATGCTTCTGATATGGACGTAAGTTTGAGAATTGCTGATATTGCTGTTACTCAGGATCCTGTCCTGGAACTTCTTTCTTCATTCACCATGGAAGATACTATCCAGTCCCATGACTTGACATGTAACCTAAGTGTTGATGATTCTCAAATCCTTTTTTTGAGGTCAGACTGTGATCATGCCCATCAGGTCTGTATATCCAACTTCCTTTTATACATCTTCACATGGATATTTCAGAGATATCTAAAATTCATCATATCCAAACCCAAATCTATTATTTTCTTCAACCAAAACCCGTCCCTCCCCCAACATTATTAATCCTACTACTCAAGCTCAAAATGGAACTTCATCTTTTATTTCCTTCCTCTTTGTTTTCACACCCTCATCAACCACCAAGTATTGTTGATTCTATACCCTAAATATCTCTTGAAGCTATTCTGATTTCACCTAACTAGTCCAAGTGATCAGTACATTTCAGCAGATGAAGTCAATAGTCTCCTAAATGGTTTCCTTGAAACCAAATTATGTCTCTTGATCACCTGCCCAACTGCATTCTCCACCATGATTTTTATAAAACACAAATCTAAACGTGCCATTCCTCTACTTGAAATGTTTAAATGGCTCACCACTGCTCTTGGATAATGCCAAAATTCCTAACTTTTACTTTGACTAACGGCCACCTTTATAATCCAGACTATCACTACCTCTGAGAATAACTTAAAAAGTTGCACAAAATATTTTTTTAAAAATCTATCTAATGGCACTGAAGAGCTAAAAAGCCTGAAGAAGCAAGAAATCTAAAGAGATGAGCCCCACACTTGGGAGGACTTTTTACTTAAGAACATTTACTGTTCTGGAAGAGGAGGCTGAAAAGCCAAAAAGCTGGCAGCTTTTGGGTTGAGGTCACCCCAAAATACAAGGGGGCCCAGATGAACCCTGAAGAGCTGTGTCTAGGAGTAATGATAAATTGTAAATAGACAAGTAGTTTTGCAGTGACTGAAACCATCTTTAAATCATCTCAATCTCTGACTGGATTAACTTGATCTACTGATGTCAATCCCCTTTAAACACCTGCTGAAACAAATGAAAATTCTCTCTGGAAGAAAACAATATCACCCTAAAAAATATGCTGCAAGTTTTACACCTATCAACAGCGCTATAGACTTGTAGCTTTCCATCTGCATTTAAACCACTGAAATATTTCTTAATTAGTGAATGGTAAAAAGTAAATTTTTTCTGATGAATAAAATAAATTACCTTCATCATTGTTACGGCAATATATCGAGCCTCCTTCACTATCATTGGTTCATACGAAACATCAAGCTTTGGTGACGCCAGTCCACCAAAAGTCATGTCAGTATTAGAAGACGCAGCTGTTACTGCAGGACTGCCAGGAATCCTTTGAGATTTCTTGACTTGCTCTTGTTGTAAAGATGTTTTTTTCTGAGAAACAGGGACGGCCTTCACTTCCACCTAACCATGATATTATAAAAACCAAATACTTTTATTACATAATTGTCCATGACAAATCAAATCAGCAGCTTGCATTTATGGACTGACAATGATACAAATTTTATGTTAACATTGGTTCATCTCAGGCATTCCCTCCAAAGACTAATTTAATAGTGTCAGAATGACCTCAAGATGCTTCTAAAATATGGACCTTGAACACTGTAAAACACAGGCCTCACTTTTTCAGAATAAATACTCATGGGTATCAAAATGTAAAATAAAAATTAACACCATCATTGATAAAGAAGAGGAAAGAATAGAATGAATCTAGATTGAATGTTTGCAGGTACTAACATTGGGTTATTTTATCAGGTAATTTAGTATAAGTATTTCCCCGTATTTCAGCATATTTTAAGCACTAATCTCAATCTCTGTTGTACCATTCAGCAGAAGAAAATGTACTCCATTGTATATAAGTCTTAGAAGTTAAAACATAATAAATCTTATACCTAAAGCTTAAAGATGTGTCTTTGCTCTAGTGAACAGCCCCGTCTTCAACATCAGCCATTTGATCTAAGCAATCTAATTAAACTTTGCAGCTCAATTTCTTCAACAATTAAATGGGGATATCTTTTATCTATTTACTGTACCATATAGATGCAAAGAACAGATTTGCTAAGGCATGTTAAAGCCCTGAAAGTACAAACTGCCCTACAAACAATACTTTTCAGAAATACTTTCTAATAAAATGTTTAATTTTATTTTTTATTTGATTGTTTATGCATTTGCAAAAAACATTCAAACCTAGGCACTAAGAGTTCTTTCTTTTCCTTCCAGACAAAACGTTTGTGGTTGGCAAGAAGTAATTAATTCAAGTATAGGACTGTCACAGAAATACTAAGGGTAAAATAAGTGATAGCATTTCTTAAGTAATTCAGGGACACTCAGAAACTGTGGAATGTCTTTATTGTTTATTGTTCTTATTAATGCCGTTCTATGGAATCACTAGTTTGAAACTCTCATTGTTTATACAAAGTTAAGAATAGATAGCAAATTTGTTGTATTAAATAACTAAAATCTTCAGCTGGGATTAAGAGAGATCAGCATTATGACCAACATAATGCCCTGGAAACATTAAAAACCCATTCTTATATTTAAAAAACAGTAGTTTAAAGGTACATGGCAAAATTCTTTAAGTCATATACATTTGTCACCATTTAAAGCTTTAAACTTTAAATGTGGGAAATAAAACGGTGCTTTCAAATTTTAAGACATTTGTTTTAAATTATTTATAGACACTTTGTATACATGATGTTTTTGACATTTTTATTGTGGTAAAATATGTATAACATAAAATTTGTCATTTTAACTATTTCATGTGTATAATTCAGTAGCACTGATGTCATTCACAATGTTGTTCAATCACCAGCATTATCTATTTCCAACTTTCTCATCACCTCAAACAGAAACTCTATACGTACTAAGCGGTAACTCCACGCTCTCCCTTCCACCACTCATGGTGCTCTTTCGTCTACTTTCTATCTCTATGAATTTGTCTATTCTAGATATTTTATGTAAGTGGAACCATACGTAATTTGTCCTTTTATATCTGGCTTATTTCACTTTGCATAATGTTTTCAAGGTTCATCTATGTTGTAGTTTGTATTAGAACTTCTTCCCTTTTAAATTGCTGGATAATTTTCCATTGTACGAATATACCACTTTTATTTAGTCATTCATTTATACATACTACCTTGATTTAATCTTTTTCTAAACAACTATATTTACCCTGAGTAAATAAAAATTAGAGGTACATGTAACTATGTACCATGAACCTTACAGTAAATCATTAAATAATTTTACACTCTAAGAGTACTGAGATATGGAATAATAACCATATTGCTTTCTTTTATAAACTGTACTTCTTAAAAATTTTTTTTGTTATTTTGTTATTCTTTTCTATGTGACTTTCACTTCTCACTAAATACAGTTTCTCTGCAATAATGATTTTGTAAGTAAAAAATATAGCAACAACACTTGCTACTTTAAGAAGCATTTTTGATGTCATTAAAACAGTAGCTGCAAATCAACTTTTATGTTTCAAATAATTAGTTATCATTATGAAAAGATACTTTAACAATTTCCAGTGGTTCTAAAATGCTCCTAAAACTGCATGTGCCATCTAACAGGCTGAAAATAAAACAGATAAAATTATTTTCTTTTTAGCTTATACAATAACGTGATATTACTAAAATAAACATCAATAATTTCACAAATCACTTTTTCTAAGTAATATTTACAGGAGTTTCTGAGATATCATTTCTAAATTAAGAGATAAATCTGATATGGATTTTGAGCATATTTACTAAGAGGTTTAAGGCAATGGAAGATAGTAAGTAGGAGAAGCAAAATACATAGGAGAAGGAAATTAAACTACAGAGCACAAGATCATGTGCTTAAACAAAAGAACCCAAAGAGGGGGAGAAAAAAAAAGAAAAAGCATAAAATCTAACTTCAAAATGCAAGATATAAATAACCCAGATATCAAAATGAAGAGACAGCAAAAGATGCAAAGAAGAAAACCAAGAGGAAATAAAATACAACCAAAAAATACCATAAGAATAGCAATATAAACATTAAAAAGAAATGAAATGGTATGTCAACCTGGAAAATGGTTATTACAACATAGTCACACGTACAAGGAACTTAACCTTGTGGGCTTAAACAATGGATTTAACAACTCACATGCACTCAAGTCAGAAATTTACCACTGAACAGACAAGCCCCATAATACATTAATGTGTGTTGTACTGTGATCAAAATTCTGTCCTTAGGTGGAGTCATTTTTTTGTATCACTATCAGGATTGCTTTATTCTCTACTCAATTTTTTTTCTTATAATTTGTGATTTTTTTGCATTCTGTAGAGCAATTCATAACGGTTGCAAAATCACTTTGGTGGGGGTATGATCTGCATTAAAATAATAAAATAGAAAATATTGTAGTACAGTGTATTGTATGTGTCTGAGTGCATGTGCATATATTGTTAGCTGGACTCAAGTTAATTCTGACTCATAGTGACCCCATGTGTGCAGAGCAGAACTGATCCATAGGGTTTTCAAGGCTGTGACCTTTCAGAAGCAGATCTCCAGGCCTGTCTTCCAATGCATTTCTGGGTGGGTTTGAACTGCCAACCTTCTGGTTAGTAGTTCAGTGCTTAACCATTTGTGCCACCCAAGGACTCCTGTGTATGTATGTATGTATATAAAATGTAGTTAATAGTATGTACTATTACATCATATATGTATGTATAATGCCAATTCTTATTGCAGGTTATGGTCAAATATTTGAAAACTACTGCTGAAGAGTGGTTTTTATTTAGTATCAGAGTCAAATACTTTTTTCATATAATTCTATTCACTGTTATGTGAACAGTATGTGTCTTATCTTCTTTACTATAAGAGGTGACACTGACATTGTGCTTCTTCATACTATTAATCAAATAATACAAGAAGTAGTTGAAATACCAAACCAAAACCAAACCTGTTGCCATCGAGTTGATTCCAACTCAAAGCAACACTATAGGACAGAGCAGAACTGCCCCAGAGAGTTTTCAAGGAGTGGCTGGTGGATTCAAACTGCCAACCTTTTGGGTAGCAGCCAAGTTCTTAACCACTATGCCAGTTAAAATAGTTTTACTGAAAGTAATACTGAGGTAAAATTAGCTACTATGTGAGTAAAAAGGATTTTGTGACTTAATCAATTCTAACAACCAAATCACTTTAAACAACCAAATCACTTTGGAATGTAACTTTTTTTTTTGATAGGGTGGTGGTTGGGACTGCCTATCTAGATTTTCATTCAGTATCTACTTTTTCAGAAACATAATAAAAGTTTTAAAAGAGATATTTACATTACTAGATTATATCACAAAGGATTTAATTATATGCATTACAATATGCTCTAAAACATCATTATAAGTTAATGCCTCAGGGAAGAGTCATCAGAAGAACTCTACATTCATCTACTGCACATGCCTGTTTCTTGTCTTCAATCTTTTACAATCCAAATTCATATAGTCATAACTTATTTAAGAAGTATCCATATTATTTTTAAATGTGGTTTCAATAATCTCAAATGCAGAATGTACTTGAGTCTTTTCAAATATATACACAAAATTTTAAAATGTATCCTTTTATTCATTTATTCAATCACTGCATGTATTGAGGGTTTGTACTCATGTACCTAGCTTTCTTGATATGCACACTTTCTTATCCTTCCTTTCAGCCATCTGACAAAATGTAAAAAAAAAAAAATAAAAAATAAAAAAAGATCCAAATAAATAAATAAAATCCCCCAAAACGTAAAACTTGGAAGCTTGGGAACTAATTAATATTAACAAGCCATTTAAACATTCCATTTTTCAGCTCCTTTCTTTATATATACATAAAAAGTATAAAGCAAATAGACCCTAAACACTTGCCATTTCTAAAATTTTATTAGGCAGTGTACAGATGTCTCCTAACTTAATTCAGATATAGTTACCTTCATATTGGGAACATGTACCACATCCCCATACTGGTCTTTTGTTTGAACAGTTATGGTGGTAGGCCAACCACAGCGAATATCATCCTTATTCAGGATCAAAGATGTTTTCTGAGGATCAGCGTAGGAATCCGGCTGAAGCCACCTACCAGCAATAAAAAATGCATTCATTCATCAGCACTTCAATGATTAACATGCAATTAAGTCAAATGATTAATACTTGTATCAAAAAAAATGCTAAAACAAAATCTTCATTTCCTAGCCAATGATAATCACCACAGAGTCTCCCTTGGAAACTGTTAATGACAAACTCATTAAGAAAAATACAAAAGCACACGAGATTCTAATGTATGTTTATACACAATATAGAAGTAATTTTAAAATCAGGAAACTCGACATTTTAACTATGGCTAATTTAAAATAACAACAAAAACTAGCTTTTGCATAATTTGAAGTTTCAAGTACACTCACTCTTTCTGAGGTCTGTTTTAATTTGCCAGCCTGAAAACCTGTGCAAGAGCAGCTTATCCATACAAACAGGGACAGAAATGGCATTATGCTTGCTGAAGAGCAGCTAAGGTCAAGATGTACTGTCTTTCTCTCTTCATATAATTTCTCAGCTATCTTCCTCACTACTTTGCCTTCCATGTAAAATCTGTTAAATTTCTATAATTTGTGAAATCCATTACTGAATGCATTCCATAATCAATATTCAAGTTGTCTTATGAAAATAAGGAATAGGTAATTCTGTCACTAATTACATAAAAATATCCATAACATAGCAGTGAGGCTGACTTAAATTTTTTTTTAATTCCTCTCCAGTCACCATTTTGATTTTTAAAAACTAAAGAGTAATGTCTTTATTTTTTAAAATTAAAACCAGAAAAAAGTTGGGTTTTCATGTTAACAGTAAAGTAACACAGGCCAGCATATTTTTTTCTTTTCATCTTAAAATTAAGCAAATAGCAAAAAAAAATCAGAACTCTGCAAACTCAAATTATTTGAGTTAAATTCCAAGTTTATATTTGCATCAATTGTAGATTTGAAAAAAAAATTCTGTTATAATAAAATATAGTGATAAATCTAGGAGTCTGGTCTAGATATTAAATATTACTGTCAAATACAGACACTTCAATTATAATGTTTAAAAAAGTTCACCTAGAAAATAATCAATAATCAATTAGGAACTATCATATATTTTAAAAATATTTTGAAATATTGATTACCATTTTATACTTCAGTGAATTCAAAACATAAAACAGATTTATTTTAAGCAGCATTTAATATCCTAATGACTCCTCTTTCACTTCTCTTAACAAATGAAGACAGAGGCAAGCCCCAAAAGTAGTTTTAATACTTAAATTACATTACCTTGCAAGCCTTCCACCACTTGATCCTGGAACACAAGCAATAAAATCATCCAGAAAAGACTGCTCATTGCTTTGGATTTGAAGTGGTAAATTTCCTTCAAGTGCCTCTAATATAGTTGGTGAATGAGAAAGAGCTAAACCCTTTCCAAGGATACCAGAATGGGTTTTGCACACCTGTTGGGTGAAGGGGAATATTTATATATTTTAAAATATAAAACTTTACCTACATGAATTTTTTGAATGTGCATAACAATTTTAGATAAGCCTTCTCAGGTTATCTAAGATTATTCTTCCTTTAGCCCATAAAGGAGAAAACTTTCTAGAGGAAAAAACATGGGAATAATACTTCCAGTGTCTTTCTGCTCACTTACTCCTTTCTGCCACAAAAATAAGTGACATATCAGACTGGTTAGATTGAAAGAAGGATTAGAGCATGTGGGCTGAGCCCCTTCTGGGTCCTGTTTCTTTTTGGATCTGCGTGCTAGCTGAAATGGTGTATTCTCCTCCCACTATAGCCCTCCAGGTATGTTATGTCCACTTTTGTCAAAGTAGCTGTGGAAGTCCCCCTCTTTTTTAGTTCCAATTATTGTCAGCTGAAAGGAGCCCTGGTGGCACAGTGGTTAAGCGCTCAGCTCCTAACCAAAAGGTTGGAGGTTTGAACCCACCAGCCGCTCTGTGGGAGAAAGATATGGCAGTCTGCTTCAGTAAAGATTACAGCCTTGGAAACCGTATGGGACAGTTCTACTTTGTCCTGTAGGGCTGCTATGAGACAGAAGTGACTGGACGGCAACAGGTCAGGTATACTGTTGGCTCCCACAGGTAAGTTGTATCTGCTCTTTTGGGTGGGACGGAACCAAAGTCTTGACCTAGGCAACAAGCACTAAAAGCCTTATTGTGGCTGCAAATAAACTGCCTTAGCCTATCTCCTGTTCTCCCATTGCTGCTGAGTTGATTCCGACTCATAGCGACCCTACAGGACAGAGTAAAACTGCCCCACAGGGTTCCCAAGGAGCGGCTAGTAGATCCAAACTGTCGACCTTTTTTAGTTAGCAGACAAGCTCTTAACTACTGTGCCACCAGGACTCCATCAGCCTGTCTAGCCTTATTAAAGTTAAGAAAAAGAAGCAGATAAAATTGAAATTTTAATCTTTACCTGACAAGCAAACCCTATGTTTTTTTGAAAGACTGGCTTTAAATGTTGAAAATCTAGAAACTTTATAATGACTACATACTAAATTTCAAAACAAAGTATTTTTCATACAAAAAGATTACATTTCTAGTACTATCAACTTTATACAACAGTAACTTCAGCATTTTACAAACCACTTAATTTTAAAAATCAGTATCTTCAGGCTCAAACAGAGTTGAGTTCAAATCCTGGCTTTGCACCAGTTACTTGCTGTGTGATCTTGGGCTAACAAGTTACAGATCATCCTTGAATCTGTAAAATGTATAAATTGGCTTTTAAATAATATTTCTCTTACGTGGTTACTGTAAAAAATAAATAACACATATATAAAATGCGCACTATACTGCCTAATGAATACATGCTGCTTTCAAGTCAATTCCAACTCATAGAGACCCTATAGGACAGAGCAGAATTGCCCCATAGGGCTTCCAAGGAGTGGCTGGTGGATTTGAGCTGCCCACCTTTTGGTTAGCAGCTGTAGCTCTTAACCACTGTGCCACCAGGGCTCTGCCTAACAAATAGACATTCAAAACATGTCAGACCACCACAATGACTACCTCACATGCCAAAAAATGTAAGCAATTTGGGACATGGTTTTTTTCTTTTCTTTTTCTTGAACAGCAGTGCAGTAAGGGCTCTCTTTATATCTGGCCTAAATGACATTTTATAAATCATAATAGTCTTGATAATGATGAATAATATATCAGCTCCTTGACTATGCTCCTTAACTAAAATATTGCCTGACACAGTGTTTGATAAATGTTTGATGAATTTTTATTTTGTTTCTTAAGGTACAAAGATTTAACTTTCTTTTTTTTTTTTTTTTGAACTATAAAGAAAAGTTGGGTGGAGCTTTAAAACCCATAAGCTTCTTGACATATGCCCTATGATCAGAGCATAGCGGTCAAGATCATGGATTTCCTCACCAAAGTACCAGAGTCCAAATTCCAGCCCAGCCACTTACTAGCTGTGTGATCCTGGGCAAGCTATCTAGGTTCTCCGTGCCTCAATTTTCTGATCTGTAAATGGAGGTAAGAGTCTAATACATAGGACTGCTGTGACAATTAAGTGAGTTAAAATATGCAAAGTGTCTAGAATAGTGCTTGATAAAGTAAAGATCAGGTAAATGTTTTTATTATTACTGCTCTGTCAATTCATCTCAGGAAATGAAATGTAAAACACTAGGCCTAGGAATTAGAAGACCTGGGTACTAGCCTTTATCACTCAATTAGCTGAGTTTTAAATAAGTCATATAACTTCTCTGAACTTCAGTTATTGTAATTGTAAGATGCAAGAGATAATACTGATCTCTAAGTGTAATTATAAAAATAAAGAGACAGTATTAAAGATACTGTAAACTATAAAGTACTCTACAGATATTATTTAAGTTACTAGTATTAGCTACATAAACTTAACACAGAAAATAAGTATGATATAAATCAGTACTTTTCATATGTGGGCTCAATGAAGTTATCCGTGGTGAAATCAGAAAGCATAAGGACATAATACAGTGAATGCTTCATTCCAGTAATATAACCTGTCTATTTAGGGATATTAAAATGTCCTTTTATAAAGCACTGGTAAAAATAAATCATACATTTTTGAGAAGTATTCTTAATCTAACAAAACTAAAAGTTATCAACCATAGTTCTGGAAAAAGTTTTTTTGGAGAAAATTTTACAAATCCATGCAATCCTAAAGTCTGGATACCACTGATCCAGTTGAGTGCTTCTCTACCATTCTCCTACTTTCACACCATTTCAATATGCAAAAAATTTCTCATCACTGATGACTCTCACTATATGCAATGACTCTTAGAATCTCTGACCTGCAGGAAGCAGGTACTGTAATTTGAAACACCTTGCCTGGAGATTTATGATGTTTCTTTCCATCTTATTAAGAATTATGAGCTAATTAAATTCAAACTAATAAAGTAAGAAAGCCATATAAGGTCCCAGCAATTTTAAATAACAGAATATTAGAAACTGACATAATAACAGATCTAAAAGATCCAAAGAGAACTTTATTGACATGTATTTCCACTACATAGTGTCAAAATGTGCTAGTTTACTAATGTCTAAACAAACAAAAAAATAAGCAAACAACAATAGCAGCTACAAACTGATGGCTCCCAACTGCCTATTGCCAACTGGTTCTAACCACTACATATAACATACAAGCCTAACACAATCTCAACCCACCAATTTTAAGTACCTCACCTTTTACTACTTCCTACCAGAGTTTATAACAAAACCATGTACCTCCAGTTTCCTTTGTGAAATCCTTTCCCCATTTTTCTATCTGCTAAAATAAAACTTTCTTCAAGATCCAATTTAAGTGTCTACAGCTCTACAAAGCCTTCCCCTAGACCCTTGGTACTTAGTTGCTCTTCTTTCTCCCATAGGATTTATGTCTAACTTCACAGTTAACAACCACCACACAGTACTGTAATGGTTCACATTAATCTCTTTCATCAAGGTGAGTGAGCCATTATGAGTCATTTATCTTTATAACTGCCAATGAACAGAACAAAGTACTCAGGGAACAAATCTGAGGTTCAGGAAAAATAAAGCTGATTTGAGTGAAAATACTGCTTTTACATTAATGTACAAAGCTTGTCCTTACAATGTTTGGGACAATACCTGTAATGCAGCCTCTTCAAGAATTTCAAGATCTTCCTCTAGTTCATTACCTATCGTGCAAATGAAAAGTTTTACTAAAATATGTTAATACTTAGTTTAATTTTCTAGTCCTTTACATTCATTACAACTTTTTGTACAACTCTGACATCCCAGATTGAAAAGAACTGTTATCTTCAATTAAGTTTCAGTGGTTTACATTTTAAAATATAAAACATTTTCAGAATGAATATAAGCTATAATTCTCAATGCAATTTTCGAAAAGCACCTGTTCATTTATATCTATATCTATATACATGTAGTATATACGTATAAACATATATTTTTGAAATTTAGTATGTTTACTTCTTTATAAAAAGAAAAGGGAGCGAATTGATTATTCAGAATCTCAGCCTTTACATTTTGTTGCCTTATACCTTTAACATACAGCAGTGACTCATTGAGAGGAACAAGGTAGCGACTGTACCATCTAGTAATTTTAGCTTATTTTACTGCTTAATATATAAAACATTTTATTTATTGACTTCTCTTTGATAGTTCAATTAAGTTATAAAAGTGGTATTTGTTTAAGAGATACTTAAGAGGAAATATCTAAACTGTACAGAAGTACAAACAAAATATTCTACCTCTTTAATCATATCCACCCACAAAGATAATCAATGTCACGTTTCTTACGTATTCTTCCAGAAACCTTCTGTGCAGATAAGAATAAGCAGACTTACATATGTATGTTATACATGACAATGTGTGCAAAAATGGGTTCTTCTGCAACTTGCTTTGCTCACTTAACAATATAATTTGGACAGTTTCTTTGTCAGTACAGATAGGTCTTATTATTATTTTTTTTTAAACAGTTGCACAGATTCCCATTATATAGACGTGCCATTACTTATTTAAACAGTTCCCACTGCCATTTTGGTTGCTTCTAGGATTTTACAGTCATAAAAACCAAACCAAACCCATTGCTGTCAAGTCAATTCCAACTCACAGCGACCCTACAGACAGAGTAGAACTGCCCCATAGGGTTTTTCCAAGGAGCGCTGGTGGATTTGAACTTCGGCCTTTTGGTTAGCAGCAGAGCTCTTAACCATTGAGCCACCAGGGGATTAATCCATCCCTGAACATGTATTTTTGGTCAATTGTGCAAGTATACATACAAATTTGCTAGGTCAAAGTACATGCATGTAAAATTTTAACAGCTACTGACAAATTTCCTCCAAAGAGGCTGTACCAATTTTCCTCACATGAATACAAGAGTTCTCATTTCCTTACATATGTACCAACATTAAGTACCAGCAAGGGAACTGAGAAGAATACAAAGGACCATGCAGAGGAATGGAGAAAGAAGAGAGGAGAGAAAGAGAAAGGAAGGAAAGAAAAGGACAGGCTAGGAAGAGCACTCTCAGAGAGGTATAGGCAGACTTGTAGGGGTGAGAATGGGGGAAATAAAATGTTAACTCATGTATAAATATTACAGAATTAGCAAACACTGTCATCTTTATTTTTAACTTTATCCTCTTGATCAAAATTTGTAAATCATACAAACCCACATCAGATAAAACAGTACTATTTCCGCCATTGCCTCATTTCTCTATTCTGTTTCACAAGGAAACTCTTCTAAAGTACTAAGTATATTCAACCTGACTATACTTCCCCACTTTCTATTCTCTCTAAATCTACTGAAAGGTCTTACATTTCTATCATTTTACTGATAGAAATAAATATTTCTTATTGAGTATATCCACCACCTACGAGTTTTCCAATCCACTGATGGATTCTAACTGACTTCTCAGAAGCATGCAAAAATCCCACAGACATAGTGGTTTTCCTCCTACCTCACTGACTGCTCCTTTGCTGTCTTTTCTGCAGTTTACCCCTCCTGTTATGCCCAACTTTGAAATTTTGACAAGCTCTGGCTTTGATTCTCGGTAATCTTACCTTTGCCATCTACATTTCTTTCTAGCTTATCTTTCACATGATACCATGTTTTTAAATAACAACTATGTTCAAACGACATTTCTACTGACTTGTACCCTGACCCCAGACAATGAATACACAATTCTCTGCTTCGTATCTGTATTAGGATATTTAAGAAATAGTTTATACTTTTGGGTTAATTCTGTAAATCCAGTGCCTTGTACTAAAGGGAGGGTGTGTGTGTTTGTAAATAAAGAAGTCTTCATTAAAATAAAACACAAAGTATCAGCATATTAAGCAGTTATTGTCCATTAGTGTATGTGATTATGGAATACATTTCTAATCTAGTTTCAGAACTTTCTACAATAAATGTATTCTACTCTTAAAATCTAAAAAAAAAAAAAAAAAAAAAATCATGAAGTAAACACCTAGTACTTGACCAAACTTACCAATAGGAAGTGCGAGATCCTTTTTCATCAAAGCTGCTGCACAAACCCCACCAAGATTGGCTAATTCTTTTTCCAACTGAATGACACCCTGTAGAATTGGGAAAAAAAAATTAGCTGCTTTAAAACATGTTTGGGAAATAATATGGGCTATTGAAAAATGTGACCTAAATTCAAGGGATTCCTTTTGGATCTAGAAAGAAGCACGTGTTATAGTTAATGGCTAAACTGAGAGTTGAAGAGATTCAAGCTCAAGCTGGTTTTAAGGTCTGGACCTACAATTTTCATTGTCCAAAGAATTTTCATTCATTACTTTGAAGGAACATGATCAGCTTTGTCTTTGGTTTTGTTTTACTGCATGATTTAAAACATTTGGAAGAGACAGTAAATTAGTCTCTTTGTGAAATGAGGTTTTATAATTTATTCGGAAAGGTGTAGCCACCTGAGAAGATTCAGGGCAAGTATAATAATGCTAAGTCTTCAAAAGCTGGGTCATGTTGCATAAACTTCAGTCTCTTCATGTTTTAAAGTAGCAAAAGATCACAGCACACAATTAAACTGCAAAATACTTTAAATTATGCACACCTTTGCTTAAAATAAATTTCAGCCTTGTGGAACATAGGCAACAAATAAAATTTAAGTCAAAGCAGCCTTAGAAACACAATCTTCCTTAACAGAATTAATAGATAATTCATTCTTACCTCATCAGGTCCAGGGCTAAATTCATATCCAATTGCAAAACACTTGAAACCGTAGAAAGAAGCTTTGTCATCTTTCACATAATCCGATGCAGTCTCCAATGAAAAAAGGGCCTCATTTCCTAAGAAAAAAAGGCTAGAATTGAGTTCAAAATCTAAAATACCTTTATTAATTTTTCCCTCCTTTATCTATCTCAAGATAGGTAGCAATACAAATCGGATATTAAATAACCTAAAGAAAGTTTTTTTTTGGTTTCTATATCTCATTTGAAGGAGCCTTGGTGGCACAGTAGTTAAGCATTCAGCTGTTAACTGAAAGATCAGTGGTTTGAGCCCACCAGCCACTCCACGGGAGAAAGATGTGGCAGGCTGCTCCCGTAAAGATTACAGCCTTGGAAACCCTATGGGACAGTTCTTCTCTGTCCTGTAAGCCTGCTATGAGTCAAAATCGACTTGATGGCAATGGATTATAGCTAACTTAAGGAAAATTTTTCTAAAAACATCATGAGGAATAACAGGAACATCCCAAGTGCATTGTTATGATTCTTCTTTGTGATCAAATTCTTCTTCTGAATCCAATTTCTTACCATTAAATTACACGGGCAATCACTTTTCAATTATCTGTCAGCACTTAGGTGACCTAAGTTCGCCACCTTTGTTTCAAACTGTGCAATCCCTTACCACTGACATCTGGCTTTTTCTGATCCCAAATAAGTAAGTAAGAAATAAGTCAATAAATAAACAAACTCATCTGTCATTTATATTAATAGAAATAAGGTGGTTTTTTTTTTTTTTGCATTATCACCTTTTTATTCACATTCTGTTCCATTATTTTAGATATTGTGGAATTACCTATTTAAAAGGCAGTTCAGGCCAGAAGGTAAAAGTTTTTGGAATCAAACTAGCTGTTGGTTTGAGGGATCACACAAGCAGCTATGGTTAATTAGTTAAAATCACAAGAGACTATACACATTAAAAAAAAAAAACACTTAACTTTCTTTTAAAGAAAAACAATAACAACAGTAACAAAAATCTCTCTCACACACACACTCACACATACTTTCTCTGTCTCTCTCTGTCTCTCTCACACACACACATCCTTAAGCAAACTGAAAACTCAATAGCTTTAACACAACTGTTCAGGAATTATCTTGAAGGTTAGGAGTCCTTAGTAACTTCTTAAAATTTAGCACTTAATGGAAAAATAAAAGATCTAGTTCACTTTGTCTACAGTCTGGTCCCAATAACACAGATAGCCACTCCTCAGTATTAACTATCTGCTTTGGCTGGGATTATCTCTTTTCACAAGATCCTCAAAACATTCTCAAAACTTTGCTCATGCTATGCCCCTAGCCCAGAGCATCCTCTTTCCTCCTCAACTGCAATCCAAATACACAGTAGCTCCTTAATAAATTCCTCTAAAAAGAAAATAAACATCTTCAGTGATGCATCCTTACTGAATATACACCATCATAAATGCATGTATTTTACCATATAAAACAGAAGGGAAAAACAAAAACCTCACCTGGAAGCACTAAAACCATACTAGGCCACCCAGAGGATCCAGCAAATTTCTTTAATTCTATCCATGAATTAAGATTTTCATGAACAGATGTCAGTTTTGGTCCATATCCTGAATTCTGGACAGTTCTCACAGGAATCAACAAGCGGAGGACATCTTCTGACTGTGCAGTTCCACACTGAGGGTCAAACTCAATTGTCATCCACCTTACACATTCTGGGAATGTCACCTGAGGCAACAGGCAAGAGAACACTTAGACTTGTTAAGAAGAATTAGATTTTTGCATTATCCATTTTAGATACAGGACGTCATACTGTAAAGATCAGGAATTCAGCATACAGAAAAATAAATTTTAAGTAAGGAATTAATAATATAGTTTAAATACCATCAGAGACCAAGGTATTAATGCTCTGTATCTATTGTCCCCACTCCCCACTAGCAATATCTACTGCTCTCTAACAATAGGTTGAAGTTTCTAAGTATACGCTGATATATGGTATATAAGAGTTTATGATGACATACAATTACATGTATTTTAAAGGCCACTTTTAAGTTTCTCTCACCCTCTGACATGATAGTGAAATACAGGTAAGCAGGTCCATGTCAAATAGTAAACTATAAATTGGTCATAGGATATGATGTGAGCCTTAAGAATTTTTCTATGCATGATAATAAACTTAAAAAATTATCTAGGACTAAAATAATATTCTAGAAACAAAGCAAATATTTTTAAGTAGAGGATTAAAAAAAATCTCCATATATATATATATATCTGCTAATTTTTTCAAAAAGGAACATAGAAAGGTTAAGTCAGATACTTAATGAAGTAACTGAGAAGACGGAACAAAATAGTAAGAGTAGTTATACATCTGAGTACATTATTTCATGTAATTTTGATTTCTAGAATCATATTGTTTTGTATATTTAAAAAGTAAAATTATATCAAGCAGGATAGGAAAAAAAATAAAAATCAAGCACAAATAAATAAGCCCAACTTTATGTCAAACTGATCATATAACAAACCACATATATACATAAAAAGAACTAATCCAAATAACTTTTGAGTACTTTGATTATATAACCTCAGGATTTATTCTAAAGATAAAGATTTTGCAAAGAAATCCTTAATTTTACTTAGAAGTTTTATTATTCACAGTGGCATACAAAAATGAAATGGGTATAAAGGAAAGACCAATATGGTGTTGACTGGAATTAGTAAAGAGTGCTCAAAATCTGATGAAAATACAGTAAAAGGACATAGAAACAAGCTTGCAGGGGCTTTCACTGGCCAAATTTATTAAACATTCAAGCATCAAAATGAATAATGATAGCAAAGGTTTACAACATATTGAACAAAAAGAGAATTTATAACTCCATATTGACATAAATACATAAAATAAATAAATGAATACATATTAAAAGGGAGAAGGCATGAAAGAATTCTTCTTCAGAATAGAATACCAGCTGAAAGGAATAACAGAAAACCATCATTCTGCAACCACCATAGTAAAAAGTGTTTCAGATGACAATAACCAATGGATGCTACAACCATTGGGTGAGCATTTGTTGGGGAACAGGATTACAAAACAATCTGTAGATAGCTAACCACAGACGTTTTCAAAAGCAGAAAAAAAAAAAAAGATGACTTCTGATGGAGAAATTTGGCCACTATCACATTAATGAAGTGTGATGGAATGCGTCGACAAAAATACAATAACACTACGGGCAGAATTGCTGCCCCAAGTTGGTAACCTGAATCTAATCATTAGAAAACAATCTATCAAATCAAACTTAAAGGGTATTTTTAGAAACAAACTAACTGTATTCTTAAAAAATGTCAATGTCACAACAGACAAAGCAAGGCTGAGAACTGTTTTGGATTAAAGGAGACAGAAGAAATCTGATAACTAAATGCAATGTGTGATCCAACACTGGATCCTGGATCAGGGTTAAACAAATGCTATAAAATGGCAGAACAAATGGTAAATGTTTGGCTTATAATATTGATATAATGTTCCCATCTACCACGACAATAGTATTGTATCAATATTAAATTCCCTGAATTTGATCAGTGTATTGTGGTTACACAAGGAAACTTCCTTGTTCTTAGGAACAAGGTGAGCAGTCATGAAATCTGCAACTTACTCTCAAATGGCTGAGTAATAATAACTAGGTAGATAAATACAGCATATGTGGCAAAATGTTAACAAGCGGTGAAGCCAAGCGAGGGATATATGGATGTTGCTACCTTTCCATAGGTTTGAAATTTTTCAAAATAAAAAGTTGGTGAAAATAAAAAGGAATGAACATATATACACACAAACACCTGCATCTGAATATATGTGCTTATGTGTGTGCATGTATGCCTACGCTAAAAGAAAGAATGGAAGGATAAGCTATAAACCTAATATTAAATGTTACCTATGACAGGGAAGGAGGAATAGGGTGAAGGAGACAGAGATAAAAGCTAGAATTTCTTTAATTATTTTGCTTTATGGATTTTATTTTGGATCATATAATTATATTAAATAATTATGAAACAGAATTAAATCTTAAAAAGTAATTCCTAAAAATCTAAAATAAAAGAAAACAAATGACCCCAAATGTATATTCAATTAGTGGACACAATAACACAGGGTGGCATTATTCCAACATACTTTGAGACACAGTAGTTGATTATTCTAATTTAAAATACAGTAATTTGACTGTATATCTTTGCTGGAATATACGCAAAGAGGGAGGAGAATCTCAAAACAAAAACAAACAAAAAATCTAAAACAAAGAGAACTACCCACAAATAAAGCAAATGAATAAGTGCTTTTTTTTTTATTCTAATATTCTCATTGTCATTGAGAACAGGGATTCTTGATGTATAAGAAAGATTCACATGTAACACCCTGTGGTTCTTATTTTGAATCAGAATCATCAGTGAAAACTGATGAGACATTTCATCCTTAAAAATATATACATACATATACACATAAATGTGTCTATACATAAATACAAGGAGCCCTGGTGGCAGAATGGTCAAGTGTTTGGTAGCTAAGTGAAAGGTGGTTTAAACCCACCCAGAGGCTCCACAGGAGAAAGACCTGGCAATCTGCTTCCATAAAGATTACAGCCAAGAAAACCCTACAGGGCCATTCTACTGTCACATGGGGTCTCTATGAGTCAAAATTGAGTGGACGGAACCCAATGACAACAACATACATAAATATACATTAAAATACACATACATATACACAGATAGACAAACATTATATGTATGTGTGTATAAAGATATGTGTATGTGTGTATTTATTTACTAGTTCTGGTCACTATAAAGATCTATAAACAATGACCAATTCTGCAGCAATGAGCATCATTTTGCCAGATTTTGGCTTTTACATATTATTTCCAATTAAAAGGAACCGTAACACTTTGAAAAAAAAAGCTAATTCCAGATCTGAGGCATTTATAAGGAAATGTATAAGGTGAGCCTGGAACATCTTCATTTACCAGAGAACCTGGAAGACTAACAAGGGCAAGTGTAAAGGACTTAAGAGGCAAGCTGAAGAGTCTCCCATCTAACAAAGTCATACAATCCAGTTTATGTTAAGTTTAAATACAATACAAGGGAAAAAAAAAAAAAGAGAGAGAAGGACCTACAGATTAAAAGAGCTTAAGAGACATAACCAACTGTAATGTATGGATCTTATTTAGAGTCTAATTCAAGCAAACAAGCTGTTAAAATTTGAATGATATTTAATATTAAGGATTTATTATTTTTTTCACTGTGACGATAATATTATGGTTATTTTCCAGGGTCCTTAGATTTCAGAGATTCATAATGAAAAACCCATGAATTTGCTTTAAAACAATATAGGAGGAAAGGAAGTTGGTGGTAGGCAATAGAAACAAGTTTGACCAAGTATTGATAACCCTTGAATCTGGGATGATGGATAAATGGGGTACACTGTACGAGTTTCTCTACTTGCCTATGTTTAACATTTTCTACAATAAAAGTTAAATATTTTACACATAAAGTATTCTTATATTCAAAGCACACAAAATTTACTAATAATTAAACTGATAAAGTGAACAACTCCTCTTTACATGACACAATTCAAAAAGCAAGAAATAAGGATTCCGAAAACTCCATAATAATTACTTTAAATTTATAAATGTTTCACATGCAATTTTTTTTTTTTTTTAACACCATGAATAGCAGGCTACTTTAAAGCCTACAACGGGTATGTAAATTTTCCAAGCTCAGGATGTGGTACAAATATTGCTCAGTTTAAAAAATGATTGTTAAATTTTATTGCTTATATCCACTTCTGTTACAACATACAGCATGTAGCTCAGCATTATATACTGCACTATACTTGAAGAAAGATTTGAGACCAAGTCTCATAAACTCTACAAAACTTTATACTCTTTAAAGGTAAACATTATGTCTTACACACTCCTGTTGTGTATTTGAGACTGCTTAACTACCTGCTGATCCTCTATATTCAAAGACTACAAAAGAAGTTATACTTGTTAACACAGGTGAAACATCCTTTATGATATCATTATATGATATAAATCAAGCTTTAAATTTAAATTCTCATTAAAAATTAGTGCCTACCTTGTAGTGCATAACACATGCAGGTTTATATGGGTGCTCACTTTCTATGACAGCATAGTGATTAGAAGTCGTACAAGCAGACAGGCCTTGCTCAGGCTGGTTTCCGGTGGTGCTATCTGTTGACTGATTAGGATTGAAAGCAGGGGGTGCATATTTCTGATTCAAAATGGCAACTGAGGGCAGCAACTGTTGAACAAGGCCAAATACTTCGACAGCCACCTAGTATATATGTAAATAAATATACATATAAGATTAAATAAGATAATAAATGTGAAAGTGATTTTAAAATTATGAACCACTATAATTGCTGGTTATCTTTATTAATGACAATTTTCATCTAGCTATGTTTTCCTTCAAAGAAAATTTTGTTTTATGGATTCAAAAGCTTTATCTTAGACATACTAGATGTTATATAAAAATAACCAGACCAGTTGCTGTCATGTTGATTCCAACTTATAGTGACCCCATGTGTTACAGAGTAGAACTGTGTGCCACAGATTTTCAAGGCTGTGACCTTTCAGAAGTACATCACCAGGCCTTTCTTCTGAGAAGTCTCTGGGTAGGTCTGAACTGCCAATCTTTCAGTTAAAAGTCGAGTGCTTAACTGTTTTATTTTTAAACAATTTTGCCTTTTTGCAATCTGCAGTAAATTAGGTTTTACTCAATATTTAATTATGTTGAAAATTGATAATTTATGATTTCTTCCATGTGTTAGCTATTTCACTATTTTAAAAAACTCCTATCCTTTTACATTGTTTTTGTTATTCAAGATGGATAAGATCTGGCATCAACCTCATAAATTAAAAAATCTCAGTTAACTTCATCATTCCTTATATATCATATTTCTAAAAGATAGTCCCAATTCCCAAATTCTTCCAATGTAAAGCCTATATATAAGCATGGCATACAGTAAGCAATACTAGGAACAGACAGGTTTAACTAATAACTTCTCCTATTAATGTCTCTAGCTCTATTTGTTACCTGTAATCCAGCTGCCTCAAACATTCAAGTATTTTAAGATACAAAGTGTTTAAAAAAAAAGAAATTTACAAAAAGACAAAGTTACAGAATTAAATTACATACCTTGGGAATAGCAGCAGCTACTGGTCCTATGTAGGCTATAATAAGAGGAAGCAGCATGGAAAACAGACTGGAAGAGCTAAGCAGTTCTGGAATGTCATCAGCTAAAAAAAAAAAAATCATTAAAATTATAGTTAGAAGGTAATTTCATTGTAATGTATATTCTGTTCTCTTGAGAAAAATTACAGTTGACACTGAGTCCTTTGCACTGTTCTAAGGGCTTTGTTTACATGTGTTATCTCAATTAATCCTCACAATAAGATACTTTTATTACCCCAATTTTTATAAGGGGAAATTAAGGCATACCGTGTTCAAGCAACTTGCCCAAAATCATACACCTGGAAAATGATAGAGCCAGGATGGAAACCTAAGCTCATAGCCATGATTTTAAATCCCTGCTCTTCACACCACACATTGCTAGATGTGTGACATTAGGAAAATCATTTAATCTGTCTGTGCCTCAAGTTACTCACATGTAAAACAGGATAATAACAGTATATCCTTATTGGATATTGTGAAGAATAAGTGAGTTAACACATGTAAAATGCTTAGGAAAATGCCTGCACACATTAAGCACTGCCATCTATTTTTTCTAAGGAAAGTACTTTGCTGGTGGACATCTTAGTCATTTACCCATGAATAAGGTGCTAGAAAGAGGTTGAGTCTAGACTGTGAAAATCTCTATAAGTCAAGATTCCCAAATACTGGATTTTAGATCTGCTGTTGCATCAAAATAGCCTGGGCACTTATTTAAAAAAAAATACAGATTCTCAGCCCTGCCTAAATATCTGGGAATGGGCCAAATATTCTTTATTTTTAGCAAGCTTCCCAGGTGGCTCTCATATACAACCAGGCTTAGGAACAAATATTATAGTAAGGAAGGGGAGGTTACAGTGATTGCTTTTATAATGATAACTCTGGTGTCAGTGTAGAGGGTGGCTTGTTAACTAGATAGGGAGTGAGACTGGTTAGGATGTTATCCATCTATGAAAAAGAGAATATTCTCTTGAACCATGGTAGCTCGAACTATGGCAGTAGGACAAAAAAATAGAGAGGACAATACAAACTGGAGAGTTACCAGTGGAAGAACTCAAAAAACTAAATTAAGACAAATGAATTTTGGGGAGACTTTAAGGTTACCTAGACCTTTGAGTGATGCAATTATCGGAAATAGGACATACATGAAGAAAAGCAGGTCTAGCGGGAAAACAAATGCTCTTCAACTACTAAAAGGGGGATAAAGCAAAGATGTAGTTTAATTAAGATATAGTTTTTCTCTTACTGGGTTAACTAAGAATATAATAATATCAGAAATTTGCTTTTGAACATTCTAAAAAATTTTGCATTAGGGTATGGAGAATATGACTAATCCAAAATTAATTGTAAATTTATAATGAATAAAATACTTTGGGATTCTAGAAGACAGCGCCCTTTAATAACGCTGCGTAAACTAGGGAATAAAGAATTTAAAATATGACTATCAAGAAAGAAAAAGAAAACTCTTACCATCTACAGCAAGAGCTCTATGCAAGAGATCTTTAGCAGCTCGGACAACAGTGCTCACCACAGAGAGAGCTCTGCTACAGTTTTTATCTTCTTCATTGGCTTTACTCAGAAGTTGGGATTGCAAATCTCCATCAAATTCACTCCTGTAACATGGATAAACATGAGATTATTTTACAATGGTAAGTAGAAAATTATCTAACTTTAGGAATCATAGCTTGACTAGAGCTCCTTCTTTAAAGTGTTAAAGTTAAAAAAGCAAATATGTAACTATATAATTTTAAGGAGAAATAAGGGCTTTGAAGAAAAACAAAGCAGCATAAGCGAGTAAGGCAAAGGGTATTATTTTAAATGAGATTTAAGAGAGTCTGTCTGAGGAACTGATATTTCAAAAAAGATAAAACAAAAAAGAAACCACACAAAGATCTGAGGGTAAAGCATTCAGGGCAAAGGAAACAGTAAGATAAAGTTCGAGGCTACAACAAGACTAGTGAGTTCAGAACAGAATGAAGAAGTGTGGCTGGAAGGAAATAAGAAAGAGTAAAGGATGATTTGGTGGGAATGGTAAACAGGGAAAGGTAAACAAAAGCCTCTAGTCTGGAGGGTTTTGAGCAAGGCAGAAATATGGCATGACTGACACTTTTATAAGACCACTCTGGCTGCGCTGTGGAGAAGTGACTATAGGAGGGCAACAGTAGAAGCAGGGAGACTAGTTTAGAGGCTATCTTAGTTATCTTGTAAAAGGGAGAAGTGGCTTGGATTAGAATGTTAATTATGGGAGTCGTAGAAGAGGTCAGATTTAGGACATTTTAAAAGTAGAGCAGCCAGGACTTGTCGATGAACTAGATATAAAGTGTGAGGGAAGGAGAGAAGTCAAGAAAATGATTCCAAGGTTTCTGGCTGTAACTGTGGATGGGGAAGAGGCACTCCTTAGAAGATGTTAAAACCTAAGACATCTAGACATCTATTAGACAACTACATAGAGCATCTTTAAGAGGACATATGGTGTAGTGGCTACAAGTATAGCAGCTAGAGTCCGATTTCCTGCCTACAATACCAGAGTTCACTAGAAGTGTGACTTTGGGCAAGGTGCTTGAGAGCTCAGTGTCTCAGTTCCCTCATCTGTGAAGTAGTGATAGTAAAAGTGTCTACCTCATGGGGTTATTCTGAGGACTAGATTAGACAGGTGAAGCACTCAGAGAATTGCCTGAAGTACAGAAGGTGCTCAGTTCACATTAACTATTATCATCATCCTCATTATCTGTCACCCAAATAACGATGCAAAGAGGGAGCTGGATATTCAGTCTAAGGCTCAGAGAAGACCAAAGCTAGAGGTCTACACTGGGGAGCCAACATAGTAGTATGGTATAGAAAGCAAAGGGAATGGTGGAAACCATCACAATATCTAAAACACTGTATTTTATATAAGATAGCAATTCTGGATAGCAGATGCTATTAAGGGGCTCTCTAGCTTTTCAAAATATTTAATTTTTCTTTTGTGCATAAAATAGTTTTTAATCTATAGTTTGAGAAAGAGAATAAAGTACTGTTGTTTATTGTAGTGCTTATGTAACAGATAAAATTCTTTGTGATTGGGGTCAGAAGACTTGTATCTCAGCAGCAGCATGCCACTGTGTAGCTATTTAACACCTGTTATTTCTATTCTATTTGACATGGAGAAAGGAAGCAGAATATCTACACATAGGGAATTGTTTTGCACTGCCCGGACAGTGTCTTCAGATTGTCTATGAAGGAAATCGGGAAACAGCAAGCCTCTAAAAGTGATATGAAACTTGAGGGATCTGATGCTTGAGGCTGAGAACAAATGTGCTGAAGGGTACTCACTACTACCTCAGATTCCAGCTAACAGAAAAATTCAGACTCAGTGAGAAATGCGTATTTTAAATTTTTTTCACCCAAAGGTTGTTATTGCTCATTATTTTCTATCATTTACATAAGGAATAGCTTTTGATAAAAATATTAAAAGCACATCATTATACACTCTAGGCCTCCAGGGGCTATCCTGGGCAGGCATAAGGTTCACAGGCATCAAAATCCTCTGCAGACTGGATAACGAGATCAAGGCAACACCAGTGCCTGGGGAGGCTCAATCTGATCACTCATTTCAGGCATCTTATAAAAAGAAATGAATACATTCCATTTAAATTTGAAATTGTTGGTCAAAAATTCTAAAGTGACAACAAACAGCACATATGCCCAATAGATAGAATTTTCAATGATATTAAAAGAATAAAGGCAAAAACATTTTAAAGGATTTGCCTTTACAGTAAACACTGAATTTAAATATTAACATGAAACGTCTTTATATGAATTAGCACATGTGCAAAAAAATGCATGGTATAATTTAATTATAGGAGCCCTGGTGGTGCAATGGTTAAGCGCTCAGCTGCTACCCGAAGGTCAGTGGTTCAAACCCACCAGCTGCTCTGAAGGAAAAAAAACCTGGTGATCTGCTCCCATAAAGATTACAGCCTAGGAAATCCCATAGGATAGTTCAACTCTGTCACACAGGGTCGCTTTGAGTTGAAATTGACTCAAGAGCCCACAACAACAATTTAATTATAACTATCCACTTAGTGTTTTTCACCTTGGTAGTAAATTGTATATGTTCTACCACTTTAAATAGTCCCCTTATCTCTATGCACACACCTACCTATAGTACAGTATCTGTGGAATCTGTCCTCTGGTTTGGTTTGTGCCATTACTACTCAAGCTGCACGTGCTGAATGTAAATGTGACACCATCAGGGCACTGAACTGTGGTCATTCCTCCATCCCCATTGGCTGTACGGCTTCCATAGTTCCTCAAGCGCACAGCATATTTAACATTCTCCTTTACAATAAAGATGTAAAACATGTTTATATTTCATAATGTACAGAGGATACAGACAGTACTTTAGTACTAAACTAGGTAAGTATACTGAATTTCCTTACCATATTTATAGACAATTTGAGTTTTTAATGAATTAATAATGATCATACCCAACACTTACTAAATGCTTTCTATGTGACAGAAAATTTTTCTAAGTACTTTCTGTGATTTAATTAAGCTAATCCTTAAATGACCTCATGAGGGAGGTACCATTATTATTCCCATTTACAGATGAGAAATCTGAGGCACAGAGAAGTAAAACTTGCCCAAGGTCACATAGCTAGTTAAGTGATAAAGCTGGAATTTGAACAAAGACAGTGTGACTCTAGTTCTTGCTTTTAATCACACTGTTCAAATACTAAACCAAAAAAAACCAAACCCGTTGCCGTCAAGTCAATTCTGACTCATAGTGACCCTACAGGACAGAGTAGAACTGCCCCATAGGGTTTCCAAGGAGCGGCTGCTAGATTCAAACTGCCAACCTTTTGGTTAGCAGCCACAGCTCTAAAAGATTTTAAATACATAAGCTAATATTTTTCCTTAATCAGTTTAACTTTTGAAATAAATTTAAACATAGGGAAAAATGGTGAGTTCTTTATATTATTTTAAGAGACTGTCAGAGACAGAAATAGATAGGCATATAAATATGAGACCTAAATATATGAAAGGAAAAAAATTGTCTAAAATACGACGTACTATGTATAGAAAATGAGAGATATGGATACTGCTGTCTCATAATCCATGATATAAACTTCATAATGAAGGTTTTTTGGTATTTCAGTATCTACATACTTTTTGATGAAGACTTTGATGAATCTAACTTATCCAAAATTCTGCTGTATAAGGAATATTACAGTGGAATTCAGAATTATTGAATTACTTTAATGTTAAATAAAAAATTCTCTATTTTGTTAAATAGTTATTTGATAAAAAGTTATATAAAATAATAATAACTTTAATAGTTAATACTTAATACTTTAAATACTTTTAGTTTTCGTACAATATGAGAAGAAAAGACAGGGACTAATATTTATTGTTTCTATAATGTGCTAGACAGTGCAGGAGGTGCTTTAGTTCCATTATTTAATTTAATCTGAGCAACACTACAAAGTAGATATTATCCTTTCCAAACTACAGATGAGTCTCAAAAGGGTTAACTGATAAACCTGTCCAATGTCTTACAGTTAATACGTGGTAGAGCAGGTATCAGAACCTAGGTCTGTCTGAATATAAAACCTAACAATACTTTATACTATACCAGACTTTGAGAGATACTATGCAAAGACAGAATAATAACACAGTACAGTATCAGGAACATAGGAAATATTTCATAAACATTTGAAGCATTATGTAAAGGAAAACTTAGGAATAGCTATATCTAACAGAAAATTCATGAAATACGTTTCACTTTTTAAAAGTAAACTACATAATAATACCTCTTATTGACAACAGAAACATTTCTTTGAAACTAAATTACCTTTAAAGGAACAACTTTGTCAAGTCTAATTTCAGCTATATCACTGGGGGAATCATCTGTTGTATAGGTTCCTTTGACTAATTCTAGAGAGGTCCATCTGTGAGAATGAGTTGAATCTCCTACGTGCTCACTCTAAAACAAAACAAAATCCAACATACTCTTAATTTTATTGTGTGAATAATTTCGATTTATAATTAATTTCCATTTTAATTAAAAATAGGCCTATAGAATATCTTTATAATCATATTGATAGTTTTCTTTAAAGAACTACACATCTACAGCAGTTTCATTAAAATTCCAGACTTCAGCCATATAACTCTGTAGACAGTTTGTAAAGACCCTTGAAATCTATGGACCCAGTTTTTAACCTTCAAGAGTAATTATATATTCTTTACCCTTTCAGAGTATGTTTTTATCAGTTAACACATTTAGAAAGACATTCTTAAATTTCCCCATATTGTTTTTAGGAAATTTACTTCTTCACATATAAAATTATCCATTATCATTTCTCTGTATGTACTTAAGAAAAAAATCTGGTACTCGAAGCCATTCACTTGTATCAGATTTCATGAGGAGTCAACAACCCAAATCATTTAAATGCACTTTTCTCACCTTATGTCTTAAACTATTCCCACTTCTTTATAAGAAGAGTTCTCTATCTAATTATAGAGCCTAATAAAATACGAAAAAATTAATTCAAATTAATGGTTCAAAATAATCAAGCTACAAATAGATTGATATTCATTAGGAATGATCTACATGACACCCTTCTGTTTCATTTTAATAAAACTTTGTGAGAACTCAAGAAATTTAAACAATTTAGAGAATATACCAAGATACAGCTAAGCAATCAATAAATACTATCCTTACTAAGAATCATCAATTAGCACTCCATGACAAAATTGCTTAACCACTGACAAAGGTAATAAAACCAGTCTAAATATTGTTCTTGTTTCTTTAAAAACAGCAACAGCAAAATAACAACAAAACCACCAAGACATACTCAGAGGCTTAGCTGTACAATATCTATTCTTTGATTCAATTTCAAATCTATCCTGAAAGTGCAAGTATGAGGCAGGAGTGACTCAAAACAGCACACAAGCAATCAGGTAGAATCATTCTCTTATAATTTCTTTAATGCTTGCCATCTATGGTTGATCTGCTAAACCCGCAAAGGTTTGGATGCAACATACTATGACAATGATAAGTACTCATACACAAGCAACACAGCAAGATGAATGGTGTAAGAGGGGTACTTACATCATCAACCAATACCTCTAATTCATATTCATGAATTCCACCTCCTCCATAGACAGAGAAACCAACCACAACTATTCCAGGTTTGTCTACTGAAAAACAGATTGCATCAGGAGACCCATTCCCGGTGTTCCAACTTCTTCCCTGACTTGTTTTTGTGAATCGGTTAGCACTGGCTTTTACAGAGTGGAGAGAATTAAGTGCATCAACCTGGGAACAAAAATATTAAATCAGTAGTCTGTCCCTGAGTATTAATAACACATCTTCAACAAAACTATCCAAAGGTTTCCAAAAAGTACAATAAAATAACCTACACTTAACAAGTGGGTTTAAAACTTCCTAAAGGTATATTTCATTAAGAGATTAACAATAAAACCAGATTTTGCCTTTCTAAATTTACAAAGCAAGGTCACTGACAGTATTTTCTTCTTTTAGTCATATTAAAAAAAAGAAAAACTATGCATCTATCTCACTTAATTTATAATGTCAGAACTATAAACATCAAAGTTATTATAGTCATAATACATGAATGAACTATCACTTATTTTGAAAAGAGATACCAAAAATTTCATTAACATCCTACAGTCAATGGTTTTCAAACTATGCTACACAGGGTTCTAGAGATTCTGTGGAGACAGATAGGCAAGGAAGAGACGGACTCAAGGTCCTCCTCTTCAGCCAGACCATCTTTCCTCTTATCTGTGAGGAGATTTGATACATTAATAATATACAGTAATACTATGATAACTTGGCATTTGATATTTGAAAATATATATATATATATACACACAAAATCTTGCTAATTATGGGCTTTCATTAGGGAGGATCAGAGAACTTGTTTTGGTTTGAAACTGCTCTTTTATTTATGGAGCCTGCTTCTGATCTAAGTTGGCCCCAGAAATTTGGGAGATTTACAAGAGGAAAAAAATAGAAGTTTATGATTCTAGCAAGAAAAAAATATGGATATCCAAGCTAGGTCCTTCAGGAATTTCCAAGGTAGAATATTAAGTCATCCCACAATCGTGTACATTCCTTTTCATTAGAAAGGTAAGTTCTCTGGAGATAACTAGATTGTAAATTTCTGAGAAGGATGTATGCATTATAGACTTTCTTGCATCTTCAAGGGTCTAGTACAGAAGGAAACATATTACAGAGGTTCACAATTCTTTGTTAAAAGAATAGCTAAACAACCAAAAATGTTCTGACAAGGGCTTTAATGACTTCTGGGCCAAAATCAGTCAACCAAGAAACCCAGGAGTGTTTCCCAGGGTGAGATAGTAAAATTTGCTCAGGAGCACATTTCTAAAGCTAACAGACTGTCATTATGAATCAGTAATGAATGTAGATTAGATGGGTTAATTTAGAATAGGTTCTAAAATAAATCCATAAGTAAGAAAAACAAAGACCAGAAATTGTAAAAGTAAAATAGAGAAAAGACTCCCCTAGCAAGAAATTTAAGAGCTGGGGACACTGAATACCTGCTAGTTATTCAATTTTCATTTGAATGATATAAGACATTTTACAGTAAAACATGTTTATAAAATCAACCTACTGTGTGCTCTTTGGGGGGGGAGGAGAAACATTCACCAAATTCAGTTAAAACATTTAGATAAATTATAGAAGAGTAAAAAAGGCCATGAAATAGTGAAAAACACTATTTTATGAAATGTAACGGCACTTAAAATGCTTCAAAGTGATTTTTACAAACATAATAGTATTTGATCCTTTAAAACTTTATAGGTGAGACAAAAATTATTTTCTCCATCTTACATATGTATTTGTCTAGCATCAATCAGGTGGGCAGAACTAAGGTTTGAGCCTCTTTACCTTTTTGACACCATCTGTTCATTATTAGTAGTCCTACTTCTACAACATTGCTTATAACCCAGCAATGTAAGCTACTTTTGCTTCTACTGGGGCATGGTAGTGGGGCTATACAATGGGGCAGATGTACAATGGGCACCTGTACTACTTTGTATTACTGTGATGTTCTGGTATAACAGTGAGGACAAGGGAGCAAATAAAAGCAGAAAAAGGTATGAAGAAGGGCAAAAAAATAGTCTAGTTTTAGGATATTTTCTTTCCAGAAAAAAAAAAGTGAGACACTGACCTGCTTGCATTTTAAAATTAGATTGTATAGAATCTAAATATATGAAAAAAGAAACTGTGGATATTTTAAATGTGCATATTATCCAATCTCAAAATATAACACTCATTACCTCAGATCCCAATGCTGATGCTGTAAGTTCACTGACAATACTGGCAAGCAATCCACAGGTGTTAGAGACCAGGTGGGATGAAAAGAGTTCATTTTCCCTCCTCAGGCTGTTCCTGACTGGTAACACAACAATAACCAGCATTTTCTCCAAAACTTCACGGAAGCTGGTCATCCCTGAGATATTCTCCTCACTCTATGATACATAAAAAGTAAAAGTTCTAGGACATTGCTTTATTTTCCTTCACATGAGTATCCAGTTGTAAAAGCTTATTTTTCTAGATGACACCCTTAAAATACAGTCCTGAGCCTGTTCCTAGGAATCTATCTACTTATATGTAGAGTCATTATATCTACTTTTCACTTTGAAGTTCTTTTTTGAATTACTGGTCTCTATGTATCATAAGGGAAACCCTGGTGGTATAGTGCTTAAGAGCTATGGCTGCTACCCAAAAGGTCAGCAGTTCGAATCCACCAGGTGCTCCTTGGGAACCATATGGGGCAGTTCTATCTGCTCTGTCCTATAGGGTCACTATGAGTCGGAATAGACTCGATGGCAATGGGTTTGGTTTGTTTGTTTTTTTTTGGTTATGTATCATAAAAGCACCACACATTTAGAAAGCGTTTGGGTTTTTATTAACTTTGATATTTTTCAGTAGTGATCCTATATAGAGACAGAAAAGTATTCTCCCCATTTAAAAAGGTTTTTCTGTAAGATTCCAATCTTAGACATATTATTCCTGGTATATTTAGAAGTAAATACTTTTTGTGCATGCAATGTGATAAAAATATGGAATTCTCTGGTAAATATTCGTATGAAGTTTTAGGATTTCCATTGCATCTGATTTCCTAAGTAGAAATCAGAAAATTCCAACCTCCTCACCAATATAAAAATTTTGAGATAAGAAATTCTAACTTAGAGTCTCATTAAAGACCAAAGGAAAAATATTTTTTTAAAAAGCTGGAAACATTGATTAGATATCTGCATGAAAATTATTCATTTCCTTAACCACCTTCTATACCACTGTGGACAGAGAACAAAATGTATTCAACTTCATCAAGCAATCATGACCAATGAGACTTTCAGCTTCAATGTGGGTTAGGGAATCAAATAATTTGGGATCTAGTTCCAGATTTTCATTGCGCCTCAATTTCTTCATCTATAAAATCAGGGAAACTATTTGCTGGGATTCAATAAACAAAACTGCCTTGTTGTTCCCTAAGCTAGAAAGCTCTTTCCATGATGTACATTCCAACAGATTCATGACTTACAGATTCAACAGGTTTCATAAAATTGTAAAATCTCCTGAGTAGGAAAGGGTCTTAAATTACTCTCTCCACAAAATAAATCAAATATGCAAATGAGTATATACTTTCAATCCATTAGAGGAAATTAAGTAACTTTTCAGTTAAAATCATGAGCATTATTATGAGTCATACAACTTTCCTAATAAACAATTTTAGCATTAAGAAGACAATACACAGTAATAATCTCAGCCTTTATTTTTATTATCATCTGAATAAGATTAACATAATATTTTGATTAATTTCTTATGTAATTAGTTTTCCTGGATTTAAAATACTCAGTTTTTTATTTTGTTAAAATTATAATACTTTTCCATTACATTTCTTTCATTCTCCAGAAATTTTACTTTCTGAAACATCTCAAAAAGCTAGCTTCTGACAAAACTCAATCCCTAAATGTATTCCAAAATCAGTAATTTTGCAGTTCTTTTTTTGGTGGGGATTTATTTATTTATTTATCCCCTTTTAGTTTTTAGTTAGTAATTGTCAGGATTAATACAAGAAGGTTCCCACCTTCTTTTAATGAAGGACCAAAAAACAAACAAACAAAAACACACACCACTAGCCACTAAATTTTAGAAAAAGGTACTTTTATTTACTAGTGGTGGAGAATGTAAGCTGACGCTAGCTTTCTGGAGGGCATTCTGGCAATGTGCAACAAAGCCTTAATGTGCTTTTCTTTCACTTGAGAGCTTTTCCACCCCTGAAAATTTATCCTGGGAAAATCATCATAAATATGCAGGGCAATTTAGGTTAAATGATATTTTTAGCAGCACTGTTTAAAATACTAAAATATTGGAAACATTCTAAATATAGAAAGGGTTGATTAAATACATTATACTACACCTAAATGGTAAAATGCTATAATATTGATTAAAAAGAGGGCAAATCTTCATAGAATATTATTAAGTAAAAAAAAAGTTTACAAAACACTACATGTGCTATGAAACTATTCTGATTTGAATATTGAATGTATGGCTCTCTAAAGACAGACAAACAGTAACTAATAATGGATAACCATCAAATGTTAGTAGAAGTTAGTTTTCCTTTCTAAAAATGGTTAGAACACGCTTTTAAAATTTCACTTTATTTTTAAAAAAACACTACAACACTTAAGGAATTTCAAAGGGGGAGGGGGAACCGGATTACCTATAACTTTCAAGCGTAAGTGTTTTCATTTCTCAGTATTTTCTTTTAATCTATAGCCTTTTGCATACATATTTTCCATAGCTGGTCATCACAGTGTGTGTATATGTGTATGTATATGTATAATTTTGTTTTCTGACTTTTTAATTTAAAAATATTTGCCTTGATATTAAATGCAAACATAGCTATTTTTAATGGGTGAACCATACTCTACCAAATTGATATATTTAATCTATTTCATCTAATTTAAGGCTCTAATTAAGGCTTCTATCTTTTCTTTTTAATACATACTTAGTTTTAGTCTCCCAAATATTCCCTTGGATAATTTTCTATGAAAATACCGTAACATGTAATATTGAATTGACGATTTGTTTTCTTAAAGGTAACTGCTAGTTTATAGACCCTCAACTCAAGAGCTTTATCTTTTTCACTCCTCTTTTAACCACTGGCTAATTAAAAGCCCAGTAAATAGATACACAATAAATACTTGCTAAAAGAATGAAAGAGAAGGATTGGTTACACTAATACATAATGTCACGAACAATCTATAAGTTTAGTAGGTTTGCTTATAGTTTCATCAGCAAAGGACTTTATAAGAACAAAAACTTAATTTTCTAGAAATAAATTTGTACCTCAATATGATTTTCATTCATATGTAATTATTTGCAAAACTGAAATTTTTCCCATGCTGCCTTATTCTCTAAATCTCTTCTGTATTTATTTTTTTTTATCATTTCTACTAGGATCCTGCAAAAGTTTTATATGAACTCTGCAAATTTTCTCCCCACTCTGTTATTGTCTTTTTTTATTCTTTGCACCATTATATAGATTTGATTCTAATCAACTTGGTAGTAATTATATATGGTTTAATGTGTGTCTTTAAATTAATTTTTTCCATAGTGCTTTCAAAAAAAAAAAATACAGAAGTTTCCTATGTCTATTGTTTTTAATGGCATATTTTAACATAATCAAATGTTACAGAGTGACATCAACAAGCTGCTCCATGCTCCAGTCCCCCCAGAGAAACACCAAAAAAAACAAGCAGAAACTGGCAGAATCAACTTTGTCAGAACTCTGAAAAGAGTTCTGATACGTGCTACAAAATGGACGAATTTTGGAAACACTGTGCTAAGTAAAAAAGCTAGCTGCAAAAAGACAAACACTGTATGATCCCATTTATATAAAATATCTAGAATAGGCAAATACATAGAGACAGTAGATTAGTGGTTACCACGGGCTCAGGGAAGGGAGAAATGGGACACTACAGAGTTTCTCTCTCAGGTGATGAAAATTTTTGGAAATAAATCGTGGTAACAGTTGCACAACTTTGTGATTATAATTAATGCTACTCAAATGTAAATTAAAAATGGTTACAATGGCACAAAAATTCCTATAAACGTTTCAAAAGCTTAAAAAAAGTTATACATAAAATCTTTTAAAAATTATTTCCCTAGAATTCTATCATGACAATCTAAAATATTATATTAGAAGTTAAAAAAATGCTTATAACACCTGTAACTTACTCTCAAATGGTTTAGAAAAAACAAATATAGTTATTCATTGTATAACTCCTTCAGATTTTCTGTAAGTTGGGGATTAGTCAAAATAAAAAACTTACAAGAGAAAAAAAGACTGCTTATTATATAATTTTTTTTAACTGTTCTTGTTCAACATATGATCAGCATTTACTAATGTAGAAGAATTGCATTTACCAGTGTAAAAGAATAAGCACCAAGCTAAACATACCTCCATTTATGGTTTTATTGTCTCAATATAAAAGATGTTTCAGTAAAAGACCTACCTGACTGAGTTTCTCCATATGTGCCACCAAAAGGGGAAAACGGTGAACGAGAGTTGAGTCATTCTCTGTGCTAACCTGTTTAACAATTGATCTTAGTAGTACTTCTCCATCATACGCAATCGGGAAGATAGAAGTCAGCTTAACAGAAGTGTGACACAGAGCTGACATAACAGCTGCAAGGAGTCGGCTACTTGATGTCTTGAAGTTTGCTTCTTGAATATCCTTTTAAAAAAAATTTGTACATACACCCCCCGAAAAAAAAAGAAAAAGAAATACTGCATCAATATAATCGAAGGTTCTGGATACAGACAAGGCAAATACAAAATTTTCTACCACTCAGTCATTTTTACTGTCTTAGTACAAAATATTATTACAGCAATACTTTTAAACACAATTGTTGAAGTTATTACTCAATGAAGATGGAAAATCATTAAGTAGGGTCAAGAAAAGTCAGCTTTCTGTTCTCTAATAAATGAGATTGTATGTATTCATAAAATATGCCCAGAATCACAGTTCTCTTCAGGATTACTCTTAATGAAAGACATGAAAAGGCCCCAATCAGTAATTATAATTCTGTGCTACTATAATAACATTTACTAAGGTGAAAAATTTATGTCATTATGACCATAGTTTACTCAGAAAAATGAGCAGCATACTTATAAAGTAGCACACTTATTAAGTTTTATAACAAAGTATCTTAACACATTGCTTAGTTCATCAAACACGTGTTAAAATCAAGCTAAAAGTAATGTCATCTTCCATATGTTAAGCCAATGTTTGTTAAATTGTTCAGTCCCAGAGGAAGAGAGAGAACCATATTAGACTGGGCAGGTTTCCAGAATAAAATTAAATTGTACACTAGTCCAGGCAGTAATCTTTCCCAGGAGACTGCTTGGTAAAATACACTGCCCTGCCATATGGATCCAAAGTTGCCAGCCTAGTGACGTTTTGGTTTTTTTGGGGCGTGGGGGTGGGGGTGGTGGTGGCTCAGACCTCCAGTACAACGTTGAACCTTGTGCCTTGTTCCCAAACTTATGGGAACATTAAAAATTTTACCATTAAGTAGGATGTGTAGCTGTGGGGTTTTTTTTCATAGCTATTCATTTTCAGACTGAGGTTTCCTTATATTCTGAGTTTGCTTAGAGTTTTTTCTTTTTATTAATTTACTTTTAATTATGAATAAGCACTAATTCTGTCAAATGGTTTTTCTGCATCCATTCAGAAGATATGACTTTCCTTCTATATTCAGTTAATATTGCGAATCATTACACTGATTGATTTTTGAAAGATAAACTAACCTCCCACTTCTGAGATAAACCTCACTTGATCCTGATATATTATCTATTTTATATATTGCTGGATGCAATAATATACAGTAAAAATTTTGCATCTATGTTTCTGAGTGATAATCATCTGTAGTTTTCTTTGCCAGGTTTTGGTATCAGGGTAAAATTAATTGAGAAGTGTTGCCCCCTATATTTTCTGAAAGAATTTGTGAAAGATTGATATTCTTTCTTTCTTGAATGTTTGATAGACTTCACCAAGGAAAAGATCTGGGCCTGGAGTTTTCTTTGTGGGAAAGTTTTTGATAATAAATTCAATTTTTTAATGGCTATAAGGCAATTCGGATTTTCCATTTCTTGTGTCAGTTTTGATAAGTTGTTTTCAAGGAATTTGTCCACATCATCTAAAGTTGTAAAATTCATTGGCATAAAGTTTTCATAATATTCTCTTCTTATCTTTAAAAAAAATTATTTTTTATTGTGCTTTAGGTGAAAGTTTACAGAGCAAATTAGTTTCCCACTCAATAATTTACACACAAAGCGTTTCATGACACTGGTTGCAATCCCTACAGTGTGTCAGCACTCTGTTCCCCATATCCATTTGTCCAGTTTCCTGCCCCTTCCTGCCTTCTCATCTTTACTTTTTGGCAAATGTTGCCCTTTTGGACTCATATAGATTATTCTAAGGAGCACTTTCCTCATGGGGGTTATTGTTTATTTTATAGGCCTATTATTTGGCTGAAAGGTCATCTCTGGGAGTGGTTTCAGATCCGAGTCCCTTATTATACTTTTAATGCCTCCTGGGTCTACAATTATATTCCCTATTTTATTCGATAATGGCATTTTGTTTCTCTCCTCGTCTCTTGATCAGGCTTGCTAGTTTATGAAGTTTGTTGATCTTTTCAAAGTACCAACTTTTGGTCTCATTAATTTTCTCTATTTTCTATTTTACTGATTTCTGTTCTTCTCTTTATTATTTGCTTTCCTCTACTTTGTGTTTAATTTGTTCTTCCTTCTACCTTCTAAAGGTAGAAACTCAGATCACAGATTGTAAACCTTTCTTCTTGGCTAGTATAGGCATTTAAAGGTATAATTTTCTGTCTAAGCAATGGCATTAGCTACATTCCACAAATTTTCATATGTTATATTTTTATCTTTCAGTTTGAAATATTTTCCAGTTTCCTTTGTGATTTTGTCTTTCATCCACTGACTACTTAGAAGTTTTATTTTCCAAATATTTGGTGCTTTTCTTGATATATTTTTGCTATTGATTTCTATTTTAATTCTAATGTTGCCTGAAAACACACTCTAAGACCTGAATTTCAAATTTTACTAAGACTTATTTTATGGGCTAGCATATGATCTATCTTGATGGATGTTCCACTTGTACTTATGCTTTCAGTTCTGTCAGTTCTTCTCCCTGATGTGTTCTGAAACTGTTATTTGGTGCATACAAACTGATAAAGATTGTTTTCCTTATGAATGAATGACGTTAGCAGGCGAGTTCACTCAGTTCTCCCTCCTCAGTGTTCTTGTTGATGTGGAGGTAGCAGAAGCATGCCATTCTGGTGCTCTCTGCCCTCACACACTCATTCACCCACTGCTGTTTCCTTCTGTTACACACATATACTCATTCACTCTCTCTCACAGATTCAAAGAGAAGATCAGCAATGTACCTGCCAATTTTATAAATAAAAAATTATAATGAAGACAAGTTTTAAAACTCTGACTATGCAAGTTACATATACCAAGCTAATTTCCTAATACACCTTTTATAAAAGTTTGAAAGATGAGGCCAACTGTATTTTATTTTCTTGAAGAATATAAGTAACAATCAGATTTTCAACTAATATTTTACAAACTCAAATTACCTGATCCAAACAATTCAGCAGATCACAAAGACAAGCCCACTGTAAGGCAGGAGTTGGGTAGAAAGAATGAAAACAGGCAGTAAAGGTATTATGACACTCTTGAAGGACAGCTTCTAAGAGACTCAAGGGTTGACTGAGGTATCCTTGAGGATCATTATCCAACTTCACCATGCAGTGATCAACTCCTTCTGATAAAATTTTTCTTAACAAAGTTCTGGTTTTTCCAATACACTCTGCTAATTTGCTAGTTTCTTCTACAACTGCTTTTCCTGTAGCTTTGAGAGAATAAAACAACTGCTAATTAAATAAAATAAATACACATGATAACATTCAGTATAAAGTAACACTTTCCTAGGTTGCTAAGAATCACAAGTACTTAGACCCTAGAGATGAAATAATTTAGAGATTAAGTGTGGTCCTAAATTAATTTCTTTTTAAAAATCTAAGTGGAAAAAAAAATCTGGCTTTAGCATTTACGTCCAAAGCAGTTGTTCAAAATATTTCTATTTGACAGAATTCATTTAAAATAACACTTTTATTAGAGTATTTAATTTTAACCTAAAACAATCTTATTTCCAGAATGACATGTAATCAATTTTATTTTGTATAAGTAAACACAGAAGCATTATACCAAGATGACTTTTTCCGCTTATTCTTGTAGCAGGTCAAAGGCACTTGGGGAATCTTAAACTCTTACTTATCCCTACTTAAACCTTCTCAACGTCTCACATATTTCCTCTCTAAAGTCATTTTAAAAAAATTCATCATACCTGACACTGGATAAATTTCACAGGTATAGACACGCAATAACCTCAGACAACAGGTACCCACAAAGCGCAGTCTCTCTAAATCTAGTAGTGTAGCCGTGAACTGGAATCCTTTTAATCCTCTAAGTTCTTCAACTCCTAAGACTAAGGTTGTCCAGCTCCAGTGAAGAATACTCAACAATGACTCAAAACATTCCTAATCCAGAATATGAAAAAAATAGATAAAAATTAGTTCAAGTGATACCATAAGTTGAATCAAATGGAAAGACAACAACATTCAATTTCAGAATTTTATCGTGAAATTTTTATGAGCTTTAGAAGCCCAAAATTATAGACAATCTCATAGTTCATTCATTAAATCACCATTAACAGTTTCTTTGAAGTTTGATAATAAAGGTAAAGATGTTAGGCATTTACAAAAATAATGTTCTTAAAATATTGACACATTTAAAAATACATTTTTTAGTTTTGCCACTACCATACTATCTAGTTTATTCCATGAATAAGGAAATTTTTTTAAAAAATTCTAAATATATGCTGACTTGAAAAGAAAATCAAACTCTACATTGTCACAGTAGGATTATATAAATAAAAATAAAAGTATTTAAATACTTTAATAATTTTTGAATGAATACAATAAAGTGTTTTAGTATTAAATACCAGGGACAGTATCAAATACCTTATTTTATGACTACATATTAAAATTTACAATACAAACTATAGCCAATTCTTGATAAATAAGTTAATAAAAGAAAAATTGACTAGAAAATACTAAAAAAAAATCATATTTGGACTTAAAATACAGAATATAGGTTTATGGAGGTGGATATCCCTCTCAATTCCAGTTGTCTGCAAATTACATTATGCTTACAACCCTGGTGGTGTAGTGGTTAAGACCTATGTCTGCTAACCAAAAGACTGGCAGTTTGAGTCTACCAGGTGCTCCCTGGAAACTCTATGGGGCAGTTCTACCCTGTCCTATAGGGCTGCTATGAGTCGGAATCAACTTGATGGCAACCAGGTTGGTTTTTTTGGATTACAAGATAACACATACTAGGTGAATCTCAAAAAGCAAAGCACCCCACCAAGGCGAAGTCATATGTTGATAGTAATATCAATAATAAAAGAGTTTATAATTAACTATTAAAGGAAACTATTTAATCAATTCCTTATATAAAGATATCTTCCCTTTATCTAAATGACTTAATAACCACCAAACCACTTAGACATAAATATAAAAGCATCACTAAACACAGAATAAAAGAGAACAACTGAAAAAGACATGACAGTCAGATATTTACTTGGATCAAAAGACTCTAAAAGAAGCCAAAGTTCTTGTAGTCTCTTATTCAAAATATACTCTCTGTAAACTGCCAAAGCTCTTTTGCAAGGCCAAAGTAACAAGATATATAAAAATATTTCAAGTATAAATATTCACATAAGCATATAAGTAATCAAACACATATATATATGGACTGTCATTGTTATGGGCTGGATTGTGTCCCCCCAGAATAAGTGTTGTAAATCTTAACTTCTATGCCTGTGGTTGTAATCCCATTTAGGAATGAGTTCTCTTTGTTATGTTAATGAGAGAGGATTAGTGTAGGGTGTCAGTTATCTTTTACAAAACATAAAAAAGAGAAGATTAGAGAAGCAGAGATGGGGAAAGGGAGATGCCAAGCCACATGAAGATCACCCAGGAGCAGAAGCTCAGAAGAGACAAGGATTTTCCCCCAGAGCAGACATAGAAAGAAAGCCTTGCCCTAGAGCCAGCACCCCGAATTTGGACTCCTAGCCTCCTAGAATTCGGACTCCTAGCCTCCTAAACTGTGAGAAAATAAATTTCTGTTTGTTAAAGTCATCCACTTGTGGTATCTCTGTTGTAGCAGCACTGGATAACTAAGGCAGTCATTTAGCAAAATGTAATAAGAAAAACTGAGAAACAAACTGGTCCTTCAACAGGAATAGTGTTGAATAAATTAGAATCCAATCATCTATGGGACACTGTGCAAACATTAGAAGAGACTAGAATAGAATCAAATGTACTAACATGGAAAGATGTCCATAGTGTATACTATACAATAAAATTTAAAAAAGGAAGATTAAAAACTGTAAGTATCATTAAAAACAAACAAGAAGGTTATATATAGCATTAGGTTATACAGCAAACAGTACACACTAAATTTGCGTGTCCATATAAAATGGGCTGGAAAGAAACACACCAAACTATAAATAGTAATAATATAGGGTGATAAAAGGGGAATGGGGAAAGAACTTTACATTACTCTTAGCATAGTTTTATCCCTACTTCACACTGTTCTCACCAGGATATGCATCAATTTTGTAGTTTAAAAAACAAGTAATAAAAGAAAAAAATATTCTCCTTATACAATTTACCAACATATGAGACTAACAGCTATGTTAATAAATCACATTCATATAGTTCTTTATCATTTAAAGTACTTTTAAAGTATCATTTTTGTACTTCCAGAGGTACCTCAGAAGACAAGCCTGGCGATCTGTTTCTGATAGATCACAGCCTTGAAGACCCTGTGTAGCAGTTCTTCTCTGCACAGATGGGATCACTATGAGTCTGAATCGACTCAGTGGCAACTAACAACAGCATCTCATTAGAAATCAATAAAGAGGCTACGATGCAGTTTATTTAGATGACTTACATAAGAATCCTCAACTAATAAATGAAAGAGCAAGAACTTAGTTCAGACTTTCTGAGTGCACATACTGTGTTTTTGATTACATCATGTTAACTTTCCATTCTACACTGGTAACCACAATAGAATTGTGTACCTTTAAACGTAGAATGGGGATAGTCAAATAGTTCAAGAACATCCCTAGTTATAGAAGCAACTTGTCTATTAAGTATTAAAGTAATACTTATTGGGTCAGCACCTGCCTTAACTTTTCCTTCACTTTCTAATTTCTTGAGCATATGCGTTCATACATTATTTACTAGCAAACTCACCAGTTATTTTAGAAATAGCAAGGCCAAGTCTGCTGCACATGTTAAAATCATAGGTCAACATCTCTATCTTCCCTTTATCTAAAGCGGGTATTATCTTTGGCCTGGAATATAAATGCCAATATAAATTCAAACCTGAGTTCATAAAGCTATGCTGAGATAAACTCTTAGAAGAGTGGCAAAATGCTGAACATCAAAATGAAACTGAGCACTGAAAACAAAAGCTTTTAAAAATGGCTTACCACTGAGACAGTTCTAGCAAAAGATCTCTTTAAAATGTGTACAGGTTCACTGGTCTGCTGTTTGCCTTTTGAAGCACTGCCATCACTGGTTGGAAGCCTGAAGGTAGTAGACACATATAACAAATTTATGTTGGAAACTCCAATGGTATTTTTCTATTAACAATATACATTTTTGCAATAGTGAAATAACTAAATGACACATTTAAATTTTTATGCTAAGTAAAATGCCACTATGGGGCTCGTCAGAAACATTTTCCAGTGTTGACCAACATTTTTAGCATGTGAATACTTCATGTTTTAAATCCTACCCTTGTAAGATCGGGTAGAGACCACATATAACAGTTTAAATGCACGAGTAGAAGACAACAAAATAGATAAATGGGACCTCTTTCTATGTTCATCAAAAGACTTTATTAAAAGAGTAAATAGATAATCTAAATAAAAAAACAAAAACAAAAAACCAAACCCGTTGCTGAGAGTTGATTCCAAGTCACAGTGACCCTATACGACAGAGTAGAACTGCCCCACAGGGTTTCCAAGGAGGAGCTGGTGGATTCAAACTGCTAACCTTTTGGTTAGCAGCCGTAGCTCTTAAGCACTGCACCACCAAGGCTCCAATCGACAATCTACAGATTGGGAAAAAATTTTCAGAAATGATTTATCTGATAAGGGTCTAATCTCTAAAATCTATACAAAACTGCATCAATTCAACAACAAAAAGACAAGCAACCCAATCACAAAATGGGTGAAGGACATGAACAGAACCTTCACCAAAGAGGATATCCAAGCAGCCAACAAACATTAACCACTAAACATTAACTATTAAACCAAAAACCCATTGCCATACAGTCCATTCTGAGTCCTAGCAATCCAGAGGACAGAGCAGAACTGCCCCACAGGGTTTCCAAGGCTGTACTCTTTACGGGAGCAGACTGCCACATCTTTCTGCTGCAGAGCAGCTGGTGGATTCGAACAGCTGACCTTTCGGTTAGCAGCCAAGCACTGCACCACCAGGGATCCCTCATTAGCCATTAGAAAGATGCAAATCAAAACTACACTAAGATATCATCTTATCCTGGGTAAAATGGCGCTGATAAAGAAAAATAATCAGGTAACAACAAATGTTGGCGAGGATGTGGGCACTGTAAAATGGTAAAACCACTACAGAAAATGGTATGATGCTTTCTCAAAAAACTAGAAATAGAACTACCCTATGATCCAGCAATCCCACTCCTAGGTATATACCCTTGTTGTTGTTGTTGTTATGTGCCGTCGAGTCGTTTCTAACTCATAACGACCCTATAGGACAGAGTAGTGCTGCCCCATAGGGTTTCCAAGGAGTGGCTGGTGGATTCGAATTGCCAAGCTTTTGGTTAGCAGCTGAGGTCTTAACTGCTATGCCACTAGGGCTCCTGGGTATACACTTTAGAGACCTAAAAATAATGACATGGAAAGACATACGCACACCTATGTTCATTGCTGCTTTATTCACAATAGGATATAAATGGAAACAACTGAAGTGTCCATTATGGATGAACGGATAAGCAAACTGTGGAACATACATACAGGGGAATACTATGCAACCATAAAGAAAAATGATGAGTCCATGAAACATATTACAACGTGGGTGGACCTAGAGGGCATAATGCTTAGTGAAATAAGTCAAGCATATAAGGACAAATATTGTATGATCCCTCTTTTGTAAGAGGACAAAAACAGATAAATACTGAGAAACCAATGTTCATTGGTAGTTACCAGGAAAGGGGGTGGGGTAGAAAGTATGCTTTATACAGTAAAGACTAGTTATTTTTGATGATGGGAAAAGTGGCACTGATTGTGGATGTAGTGAGCACAGCATAATCAAAGTAAGAGCAAGCATTTGAGCACATATGGATGAATATAGGCATAATGGTATATAGGTAGGTACAGGTGTGTACATAGGTGAGAATAGATAGAGAAGTATCTACCAAAACTCGTTGCTGTTGAGTCATTTCTGACTCACAGCGGCCCTATAGTACAGAGTAGAACTGCCCCACAGGGTTTCCAAAGAATGAATGGTAGATTTGAACTGCCAATATTTGGGTTAGCAGCCAAGCTCTTAACTACTGTGCCACCGAGGATGCATCTACAGGTATGTGTAAACATGAAAATATGGGTGTAGGCACATATATTCACTGAAGACACAAATACTCATACTCCTCAGACATAACCAAACACCTTCCAACATTGGTTTTCTGGGTTTGAAGGCTTATGACCATAGTCTCATGGGACAACTTGGTCAATTGGCATAACATAGTTCACAAAAATCATGATCTGCATCCTAATGAAGTGAGCAGCATCTGGGGTCTTAAAAGCTTGAGAGTGGTCATCTAAGACACAACTATGGGTCTCGACTCACCAGGAACAAAACAGTGAGAAGGTAACCAAAGTAAGGAGAAGAAACAAGTCTACAACAGCCACAATGTCATCCACCCTGCTACCAGAAGAACTAGATGGTGCCTGGCTCCCACCACTGACCGTTCTGACCAGGGCCACAATAGTTGGTCCTGGAAAGAATGGGACATGAATGTGCAGCAGAACTCAAATTCTTATTTAAAAAAAAAAAAGTCAGACAAAGTGGAACAGCAGAGAACGGCAGACCCCCCGAGACTACTGCCCTGAGACACTCTTTAAACTTATAACCAAGCCTATCCTGAGACCACCTTTTAGTGAAAGAGTAGAGTGGCACACACACAAAAATATTACCTGTAAGATCAGTTCCCTACTTAAAAACTATCAGTATGAGACCAAAAGGTCAATAAGTTCTCAAAAGCAAAGATGAGAAGATAAGGGGACAAGGAAACTGGAGTACTGGAAAGGGAAAAACAGAACACAAACAGAATGCTGACATTATCCAGGTAAATGTAACTAATGTCACTGAACAATCTGTGCGGAAATTGTCAAGTGGGAACCTAACTTGCTGTGTAAACTTAAGCTCAACGATGTATTACTAAAAAACAAGAAAGAAAGTACTCAGCACAGTTCCTCAATAAATGTATATATTCAATGTATGTGTGAGGAAAGGAGAAAGGAAGGGAGGGCTGAAAACACAGTAAGTAACTGCCAGTACCTTATTTTAAAAAAAGAAAAAATATATATATAAATATATATACACACACTCATATATGTACGTATACACAGACAGACAGACAGATACATAGATAGATAGATAGATAAAATGTTGGAGCCCTGGTGGCACAGTGGTTAAGAGCTCAGCTGGTAATAAAAAGATTAGCAGGTGGAATCTACCAGCCACTTCTTGGAAACCCTGTGGAGCAGTTCTGCTCTATAGAACTGCCTAAAGGGTTGCTATGAGTCGGAATTTACTCGATGGCAATTGGTTTTGTTTTATTTTTTAACGTTAACTAAAATATTCTTGTTAAATTTAGCTATATTTCTCCCAGTATAATTTGATGAATGCTTAAAATAATTTCTTATTATAACATATAATTTATCCTGTCTTATTATAGCAAGAGAATAAACCATATTAATTAATTATAAGCATGCTTAATACCTGTATAATAACTGAGGTATCTGACCAGCATTAACATCTGTACCATTATTTGATTTCTTTGAACTCTTAAACTGGAAAACAACCCTAAGAGAAAAAAGAACAATGATAAACAACATGATTCCCTAAAGGAAATAAAGAATTTAACAATCATTTTCAAATCTTATGTTAATCAACAGAGAATCACTCGGGGGGGAGAAAAAAGGAAAAATGTACCATTCTGATTTTAGCGCTAGCTATGAATGGCTTAAACAGTAAAAACTAGGAATTGAACCTGATTAGAAATCTGCTCCTGTGTGATAGCTGTCCTCAGCGTGCAGGTTTAGAGGCCCGATTCCTCGCTCCCACACCCCCAAGCTCAGCTTTACCCAGAGCAGTAAACTTTTAAAAAAAGTTTCAACTTAAAAACAGTTTAAAATCCACTCAACTAGATACATGAAAAGCATCTAGCTTCAAAATGTCATGATACTCCAAGGCTGACTGAACTGTATATTGGGAATCATCTAATCCAGGGTCAAAGCAGTCATTCAATTCTAGCATACAATCTTAGAGTAAATTGAAGAGATACATGCAGTAATACAATTAAATTTTTCTATAGCATTCCACTTGAATAGAGTCAACAACATGAAGTTCACCTCCTAAATCAGTCTGTTCCATTTTTGGACGGTTCTTTTATGAGTTAAACTAAACTGAAATTATATAACTTCTAGCCATTTCAAATAGTATATGTTCCAGAGTAGTAAAAAATAAACTGCCATTCTCTTACAAATGACAGGGCTTTCAAACACATGAATTAGAGTGATAGAGTACAAATAACATTGGATTTAGAGTCAAGAGGCTCCAGGCCCAGATTTGGTTCAGCCACATAGTAACCATGTGACTCTAAGCAAACCTTTTCATTGTTTCAATGTTTCCCTATTGTCCCTACTCCTCAATTTTCCCTGCTTCTCTAAAATGAAGCTAATAACTGGCTTACAAAGTTGTTGAGGGCATCATATGAGAGAATACACATGAAAATATTTTATAAACTGAAAAGTTTACATGAAAGTTATTTTAAAAGTTATTTTTAAACAGTAAAACTTTCCCTAATCTTAGATGAAGGGAAGGACAGCACACACTACGGAGGAAGTCAGCACAACTGGACTAAACCAAAGCTAAGAAATTTCCTGAATACAACCAAACACATCAAGGGATAGAGTAGCAGGGGTAGGGGTCTGGGGACCATGCTTTCAGGGGATATCTAGGTCAACTGGCATAACAAAGTTTTTGAAGAAAATGTTCTGCATCCCACTTTGGTGAGTGGCGTCTGGGGTCTTAAAAGCTTGCAAGCAGCCATCTAAGATGTATCAGTTGGTCCCAACCCACCTAGAGTAAAGGAGAATGAAGAACACCATGGACCAAGGCAAGTATTAGTCCAAGGGACAGAAACGGCAACATAAACCAGAGACTTCATCAGCCTGAGACCAGAAGAACTAAATGGTGACCGGCTACACCACAATGACCGTTCTGATAGGGAACACAACACAGAGTCCCTGATGGAGCAGGAGAAAAGTGGGGTGCAGAACACAAATTCTAGTAAAAAGACCAGACTTAATGGTTTGATAGAGACTGGAGGGACCCTAGAAGACGTGGCCCCCAGGCTCTCTGTGAGTCCAAAACTAAAACCATTCCCAAGGCCAACTCTTCAAAGATTAGACTGGACAATGGGACATAAAATGATACTTGTGAAGAGTGCTTCTTAGCTTAAGAAGATACATGAGATTAAATGAGCAGCTCTCATCCAGAGGCGAGATGAGAAGGCAGAGAGGGTCAGGAGCTGGTTGAATGGACACGGGAAATCCAGGGTGGAAAGGAAGACTGTGCTGTCACAGCATAGGGAGAGCAAGTAGGGTCACAAAACAATGTATGTATAAATTTTTGTATGAGAGACTAACTTGAATTGTAAACTTTCAGTTAAAGCACAATAAAATGAAAAAAAAAAAAAAAAAACAACTTTCCCTACATGTTATTAAAATCATACCATCTTATATTGCTGAAGTTCTAAAATTTATCAACTGTTTTCATTTGAACTGTCAAATTTAATAACAAATATATAGATATACCTATGGTTTCCAAACTCCTCACTATCCTGTAACCTTCCTCTGTATAATGTCTCATTTGGAAATAAGCTTTTCTAAGGATGTAGTACCCAGAAAAACTACAAATGCTATCTGACAAGAGCAAAGAACAATAGTCCTATTATCTCTCTTATTCTGTCTAAACTTAATTTGGCATAAGATTACATGATTTTAGTTTTTTTTAGCTGGTATATTATGCTCTAGTCTCATTAAGCCCTTTATCCTACTGAGCGTCCTCTGAGTTTTCAAAACAATATTCCACCAACATGAATGAGAGTTCACTTAAGTAATAATGAAATACTTCGCTTACCCATCATCTGTGGTAATAGAAGCTTGTCCGTGAGATCCACAGTCACTGCTGGGTCCTGACACTCGAGCCCAGGCTACATACCACCATCCAGCTTGCAGGAGAACTGGTTCATCAAACATCATTGCATATTTTTCTCTGGGAGAAAAATTAGTGAGTTACAGACAATGCCTATGCACTGCTCAGCTACATACACTTATTTAAAAAATTACTTGTAAAGAAAACATGAAGTTAATTGTATTACAAAATTCTCGTTAAGTAACATTAAAGAGCCTAGATAAGAACACAAAATAAATAATAATTATGTGTATTATGATGATACAATTATATTTCTTCCCCTTCTTCTTGAACTTTAAAACTTACAAAAATTTATAAAATATTTATATTAAAATAAGACAATTTTTAAAACTGCTATTAAAAAGCATGCAAGTTAGCTGGAAAATGAAAACTTGAACTTTTCTTTATAAAATGGAACTAATGTTGATTTAAAAAGTTCATTTATCAATAAAACTTATTTTGAAAGGGAGGACAGTGTCATGGTTAAGAAAACAGCTCTGGAGTCAGAATGCCAGGGTTCAAGGACTGGCTTTGCTACTTGCTAGCTAGGTGACCTTGGGCAAGTTATTATATTTTCTTTGTACCTCAGTTTCTTCATCTGTAAAACAGGGATGAATGTAACGTCTAGTTCATAGTGTTCTTCTGACAACTGAGCTCATTCAGCTAAGGTGTTGAAACTACACATCACATAGTAACTACACAAAAAATGTTTGCAATTTTTAAAATTATTATTATTATCCATATGAATGAGAAACTATGCTAGCTACTCTAGAAAAACAAAAATAAAACTTGAGAGTTTTGGTGCTCAAGAAGTTTACTAATTTAGGAGGACAGAAAACATATGTATATAAATAAGAGTAGCTGATAAAGAATATAAGCAAGTCACAAAAATCTAAGTAACAGAATAGAAGGATTGGGAAAGACAAGGCATTTGGAAATTTTATTGGGTGTACTTGGGATAGAGAGAAGAATAAAAGGCATTTCACAAAAGTGGAAGAATGGCATGAACTGCTCTATAGAAGTATGAAGGTACAGGACAAGATCGTGAAATGGCAAGGAGCCCAGCTTAATATTAAGATAGATGCAGAAGAGTAGTTGGCAGAAAGTCAGAAAAGAAGCTGTGACAGATTACGGAAGTCCCTTAATGCAAGCCTTAGGAGTCTGGGCATTGTTTAACAGGCAAACGGAAATTTAAAAAAATCTAAATGATTCTCTAAATAAGAAAGCACACATTATATTTTTGAGTCATAATCATATGTTCAAAAATAACTTCTAAATAGCAATAGTATCTTAAGGCTTCATTAAAAATTAATTAACTATCAGTTAACGTTCCTGAAATTTCCCCTAATCTTCATTTGTGTAAAATATAAAAAGCTACCTGGTTAATGTCGAAAGTGAAGAAATGGTCAAAAATTTTTTCAGGTTTACTATTTTGTTCTCAAGTGTATTTATCTGCAAAAAGCAAACTCAATGCCTTACTACCATCCTTATTTCAGAAAATATACATTTTCACTAGCAAAAAGCAAAAATGCATACCATAACAGGTTTTCTTAAGATAGTTATTCTTGGGAAGTATAGTGTATCATTTATTATTATGAATCTTAATTTATCTTTTTTTCTCATAATATTTTCTGATTCAAATCACTAACTTGTCATAACAGAATGTTGAGATAATTCTTAGGATTACACAGAAAGGACTGATAAACTCTATTGCTAAATGAATCTTCATAATTAAACACAGTAATCTGGTAACCTCCCAAGAGATATCAGTAAAGCTGTTCACCTCCCCACGTGTGTTATGATCAATGGTAAACTACTGGTGTGGTGAATCTGAATCATGGTCAGTATAACCACTTGAAGGTATATACATAATGCTACAAGTAACAGATAATTGTAGGCAGTATCACATCACATCACTAGAACACCGGCATACTAGGTGTTCCCTGAGGGATGTATGAAAATAAAAGTAAAAAGTGTGCAAAATATCTGTATACATCATACATCCATCTTATCTTTAATACAGAAATAGTCAATTTATCTTGTGAATTAAAAATGTGAAGAGGATATGACTAGTTTTAATACAGCACAGTCAAAAGTAATTCTTATTATCTAACATAGAATTTAACTTCTTATGCATCTGAAATTAACAGCACAGATTTTTAAAATTTCCTTTTAAAATTATATTTATTTATTTATAATGGATTTTTAATTTTAAGTAGGTAAGGATTACACTAAATAATGAACAAATCATTTACCTAGCAGCACAGTCATAAGCCAACACATCAGTCTCTGCAAGAAGGTCTCCATCAGTTTCATGATCTCCTCCATCAGGCCCCAACTCAAAAAGCTGAGGAAAGGAAAAAACAAAACAAAAACCACATTTCGCCCAATCATTCAGTTAGATAAATTAATTGAATAATATGTGTATAATTTTGTGTGTGTCCAATATATGCTTGACTTTACACAATGTAAAAATCAGAGTTCCTGCTTTTCTAACACTATCAAGTGATAAATACGAATATACATGTATAAATCATGAAACATACAATGTTTTACAGCATATATTAATCTTGGTTTTCTATCTTATAATTCATCTACTTATAACAAATGCTCAAAATATACAAAAAGTTCTGTACCCAATATAAACATCTGTAGAATATTACCTAAGAGTTCCCAAGCGAGGTAGAAACTAGGGTCTAAGTTTTGAGGTTAGATTGCCTAGAGTAGAATCCTGCTTCACTACTTACTAGCTGTGAGATTCTGGGACCCAATTCACTCATTCGTAAAAAGGGATGGATACTAATAGTGCCCACATCATAGCAGATATGATACTTAAATGATCTAATACTTATGGAATACCTGGAAAAATACCCCACAAATCAGGCTTGAAAAAGTTATGGAGAAAGACAGAAGTAACAGAAGAATCCTAAAAAGTAGTAATAAAAAATCGTTCAAATTAATACGGCATGGGAAAAAGGAGTAATGAAGGGTAAGGGGGTGGGGGGTAGGGGGAGGTCATAAAAAAAGAGGGGAGGATCACAGAGTCTGGATAAAGGACACAAAAAAGAGATATCAACATAGAAAATGGTTGTGAAATAAGAGGAGAATTATGAGTTTGAGGTCTTCATAAAATATGGACTAATATGTGTATTAAAAAAAACTACTTATTTCTCTGGAGAGGTACAGCAGGTGAACTAGAAGGAAGGTAGAAAAATACTGATAAGCAAGAGGAGGAGGCATTAAAATTTACTGGCTGGGTATTGTGTTAGCTGTCTTAATTTTTCAATTATATGCTAATGACTTAGACATCTTTTTCCAGCCCAGATTTTCCCCTTGACCTTCAGATCCTTATTCTCAACAGTCACTGGATTCCTCCAAGTGGCTCAATCTCAAAAGTGATTCATCTCTCCCTCGTCCTATCTTCCCTGTTATAATTAACATTACTATCATTCACCTAGTCACCAAAATAAAAAACCTAACAATAACCCTTTTTTCCGTATCTCTCTGTCGTCACTGTATCTACTCTACTGCTAATAACAAAGCTTGTCAATTCAACCATATTCGCCGTCATTGCCTGGAAAATGTCAGTAATCACTTTAACTAGTCTTCTTAGCTTCGTTTACTCCTTGCTCTAATCCATATTCCACAAAGTAGAGGGTTTTCTTTTTTTAATGACTTTTGGAAGTCTTTTTTAAATGAGTATCTGATCAGAATATTTCAATTGAAAATTCATCCATGATTTTTCATCTCTTTCTTCATAGCATGATATAAAAGTTGTTAATGATTTGCCCCTAACCTGACCCTCCTGCTTATTTTCAACCAAATTTTTGAACACATTCTATGGGCCAGGCACAGTTCTAGGAACTGGGCATACAGGAGTGAATAATACAAAAACAAGCAAATAAACAAAGGAAAACCAAAAAAAATGAGGAGCCATTGGGAGCGAGTGCGTGGTAGGAGAGGGGACTTACAGTTTTAAGTAGGCTTACCAGGGAGTCAAGACCTGACGGTGATGAGAAAGTGAGTCACCCAAGCTACTGAAATGAAGAGAGCTCTAGTCTGAGAGTACAACAGGTGCAAAGGTCTTGAGGCTTCATTGAGCCTGGCACGCTTGAGGAGTAATAAACAGGCCAGCATGCCAGGATTAGAGTGAAGCAACTAGTATAAAATGAGGTCAGAGAAGCAATGAAGTTAGTTCTGTAGGGTTTTCTAGGTCCTTGTTAAGACACTGGGCTTTTATTCTAATATAGGAAGACACAGGAGGATTCTGAACAGAAGAGTGATATATTATGGTGTAAATATTAACAGAACCACTCCAATTACTGTGTTGAGAATACAATGGAAGAGACAAGTACAGAAGCAGAATACCAGCTGGGAGGCTACTGTAATAATCCAGGTGACAATGGTTGTGGTTTGGACTAAAGGGGTACCTGTAGCAGTTTTTAGAAGTGGTTAAATTCTAGATTTGTTTTGAAAGACGAGTCAAGGATGACTCCAAGATTTTTGGCTTGAACAAGTAGAAAAATGAAGTTACCTACATTCTGAATCATTTAACTGAAATGGGAAAGAATGTAGGGACGGCAGGTTTAGGGAAGTTATCAGAAGCTCTATTATGGACACATTATATCTGAAATGCCTATCAGATATCCAATTAGAGATGCCAATTGTACATACGACTCTGGAAGTCAGGGGAGAGCTCTACAAATTTGAGAGTCATCAGAGAAAAGAATATTTAAAGCCATGAGGCTAGATCACTATGGGAGTGAGTATACTCAAAAGGATGAGCAAGAACTGAGCTCTAAGCACTCCAACATTTAGAGGTTAGAGAGATGATGAAGGACCAGCAAAAAGACAAAGAATAGTCAGTGAGACAGGAGGAAAATGTTTTGAGAGTCAAGTGAAGAAAGTATTTCAAAGAAGAGATCAATTGCATTGAATTTTGCCCATTGGTCAAGGAAGACAAGGCCACTGGATTTAGCAATAGAGAGGTTATCAGTGTCCCTGAAAAGGGCAGTTTCAGTGGAATGGTTGGAGCAAAACCCTGAGTGGAAGGAATGGCAAGAAAGAGAATGGAGACAGAAAGTAGGGGAATTCCTTCAACAAGCAGCTAACAGGTGCTAAGGGAAAAAAAAAAAAAAACCTGTTTGAATGCTTCCCCTGCTACTGGCTCCTTTTCATTCTTCAGGTGTCTGCTCAAATGTTTCTTAGTCAAAGAGCCTTCTCTGATCACTCTATATAAAGTATGCTGGCTCCCTCTGCCAGTTACTCTTTCACACATCACTCAATTTACTAACTACAAAACACCAAAATCTTCTGTTTGGTTGAAAACACTAAACCTAGCACCTGGAAAAAACCCTAGGATGTAGGTGGCATTCAATAAATATTTATAAAATGTGACATAAATGAATGCATCGATTTTAGCTCATTAATTTGTCTCTTTCACTAAGCAATAAGTTCTGTAAAGGTGAGAACTATCTTGTTCTTCTGAGACCAAAAAGTTTGAGACTATGTACAGAGACCAGGGGGCTAGTCCAAGACAAATAGCTTTGCTTAGTGTAGTGATGGAAGAGCTTTTATCAATGGAGGGGAAAGATGAAGCGGGAGCTATCAAGAAGAACATCTAGGTTTCAGGCTTACGTAACAGGCATATGGTGGGTGGTACTGATCATGAGAAAGGGATCACTAGAAGAGAGTCAGGTCCTGGGGAAAGATCACAAATTCAGTTTAGATATAAGGACTGACATGCTTTTAAAACATTCACAAGGACATGATCAAAAAAGAAGTCTGAGCTGGAGATATAAATTTGGGCATGACAGTGGGTTGATGGTAATTGAAACTCTGATTAGAAACAATGACTAGGAGAAAATACAGAGTGAAGAAATAGGGTCTAGGGCTGGGCTTAGAGGAACTCCAACATTCACTGGCCAGGTAGAAAAGGATGAACTGACAAGGAGATGGAAGAAACAACCAGAGGTATGGAAATAAAACAAAATCATTAAGGGACTTAACTTCTGGAGGGTGTGGGGGGGAGGTGTGGCGGAGCGCAAACCTTAGAAAGGTGGAGGAAGAAAAATAAAATTCCTGTTGGAAAGCTTTAAATTCACTCAACAAATACAAAACAAGATCATTTCCAGAGAATGGAGGAGTGAGGCAGTATTTGAGCCTTGAAAAAGAAAAACACAGCACACATATTTGGAAAGCCACTATAATTCTATACCACTACTACTGAAGATAAGTTCCACTATGGAGTTCAATACTATTAAAAAACTCTCAGGGGCACGGGGTGGAAATCCTCCTGATGAGCTGCCTTTACACTTACTAGACATTGCCAACTAGAATTATATAACTCATTCAGTTTGCACCTCTGTCTTAACTTTGAATGAAGACATCTTAAAATAACCATTTTTTTATATTGTGGTAAATATATACGTAACTAAACATGTTCCATTTCAACATTCTTCACACGTACAATTTAGTGACATTGTGTTCATCATGTTGGGTAACCATCACCATTATCTGTTTCCAAATTTTCTATCATTTTTAACAGAAGCTCAGTGTCTCCTAAGCAATGACTTCACCTACCTCTGGTAATCACTAATAACCTCAAATAATCATTTTGATGCAGGTGCTCATCAGAATGAGCCAGAGAATAAAACTATTGTTTTTCTTATTACCAACATATATAAGCTACCAAAAAACCAAACCCATTGCCATTGATTCGATTCCAACTCATGCAACAGGCACCCTTAATCATTATTCTGTCCTTGTACTCTAAATGGCTACAGGCACTTTTAATTCTATTAATTCCTATATTACCTGTATTTTTTTTTAGTGTATGTATTTCAACGTTAACCAGAAATTGACAGATAATTTTTGAAGTTCATCAGCGCTGGTTTGGGCTAAAAAGGGGCGTATCCTCAAAAATCATTATAATTTTTGGGTATTATTGAGAGACCTAAGAAAATATTTCCTAAATAGATGACAATAAATCGAGAATATTTTACTTTATATTGAAATTAAGGCAGAAGATACAGCATTCTCTTCTTTTCGGAACAAAATCAGATAATTTGAGAAGCAGAGTATTCAAGCTATTAGTGAATTTTCCAAAAAATGAGCATATACTTAGTGTAGAAAAATTGCTGGCCCTTTAGAAGATGAGTCAGAATCGAGTCAATGGCAATGGGTTTGGTTTTGGCTTTTTTCTGAGATGAAGAAGTGTGGAAAATGATGGCACTTGATTATTTTTAGCTTGTCTACCAGATGGAATCCAACCCCTATACTCTTATCTCTCACCTTATCTCTGATCCTCACTCCTGGGGTGATTGTGTTGCCTGTTTGCATAATATCTGGTGATAAAAATGCTAAGAACTTTTTAAGCTATGTAAAAATGTCTCTGCACCAAAACAACTGTGCTTCCGGTCATTAAAATGGCTGTAAGAAAATGGTCACATAAAAAGGTGCTGCTGTTCCTAGACCACTAGGAAGTTCAGCACAAAGGACTGAGACTGACTTTCATAGCCTTTTAGTCTTATATTATTGAAAAATCGTTTTCCTTTCATTTCTTCCCTTCTTACTTTGCTTTTAATTGTTTCATCTGAGTTAATGATTTAGTATTATTGTATTAGTTTTTAGCAGTGTTTCCTCAAGCCCTTTTAAAAATGAAGCACTACACAAAATAATAAAGTCAAAACCAACATCTTCAAATAAATAGGACAACAGTGTCAATGAACTGCTCACCTTAATTTTAGCAGTATATTCTCCTCTACCTCCAAACAGACCGAGACCACCAAGTAAAATATCAGTGTCTGAACTAAAACGTATAGCTTCTACTGAGTGGGCAGAGTAACCCCAGCCCCCTCCATGACCTAAAAGATATAAATAATAATTTGTTCTAAAATATTCATATACATTTCAGTTATAAGACAATATTTCCTAAACATAAGTACACATACTTTCAAACCTGTTTACCACACTATAATCTTCTTTGGAATAAACTTTCATCACTGCTTGAGTCTCCTCTTCTGTACTTGCAACACCCATTTTTAAATCCTGCATAGCTGCCAAGGTATCAAGACAACCTAAAACAACAAACAAAATTCAACTCCTTGAAAGTAAAATCTTCCATGGTACTTACTAATGATATGGGATACTACAGGGGATACATTTAAATAAGGAAATAAACTCTGAGTATGCTCAACAAATTATTCCATGTTCTAAACATAGTTTCATGGAAGAATACTTACACCAATAAAAATTCTCCTCTTCCTAGGTAATTATCATATTTAAACATACACTATTTGGCATCATTTTGCACAAAACTGTCTCTCTGAAAAGTTGGAATCTCTTGATCTTTGATTCCTTATAAGCTTCTTCATTTTATAAGAGTCTCTGGATTATTTTCATTTGATTCTTAAAGCAGTTTGAGGCAGACACATTAGCCAGAAATAACCTTAACTGATGCTAGTTGTGGATGTTTACAATGGTTACCCAGTAAAATTTGTGAAAAAGAAAGCAAGGTATTTAAGATCTAGTAATTATACTTAGAATTATGACCTCACAATTATAAATACTAGATAAACATAAATGAATCTTTTAAGGATCATTTTAAAAATCAATATAGTAAGTAGTTAAATTGGTATAAAATTTTCAGCAATAACATACATGGATTGAAAAAGTACTATATTTCAAATTAAGTAAACAGAAGTAAAGTTCATATGCTGTGGAAAACTGTTACATAAGAAAAAAGCACTATCTATAAAAATTCATACAATATTTTATAGAATTTGTTATTCTAAAGTACTGTATATAAATGTTACAATTACATATTTGAATACTGAATCTACATCTCTAAAAGTTTATATATTCAAGTTAACCAAAACATTATTTTTTAAAGATGTACCTACTAAGAAAATTATTCAGGGCTGCTTAACATTTGGCCATACATGAACCTTTCATGTTGTTGGCATAGGTCTGATGTCCTGCTGTCTGTAGAATAAGCCTCTTAAAGACAGAGAACATCACTTATTTTATACCTAGCATATTGTTAATTTTTAACAAAAATGAGTGACATACAAATCTAGAGACTCTACAAATGAAAACAAAACAAAAAATCTCAATCCACATCAACAAAAATTGGCGAACATCAAACACCAACCCTACCTAGAATGTGCAAAGCTGCGTGAGATCGGGTGGTGAGAGCCCTTGATCCTGTAGGTAAGGCAAGTTCAGGACTTAGAATACTACATCTGGACTGCATGTCTGCTGCAGAGGGGAGTCTGGCATCAGCAACCACTGCATTGTAACACCACAGTTCTCTAGTGTTTGGTCGAAACCTTTGAAGAAAGACAATAATTACAGTACCTAAGAAGTTTCATTAAAAAAAATTTTGAAACATAATTTATGAGCTCATAGTTTTCCATATCTGAATTAAACACATAAATGAAACAATTTATGTCACTATGAGTGAAATAATTTGAACAAAGCAGTAATATGGATCACAACACTTCATGAATAATATAGTAACTGTGTATTTAAAAATTTGATGCATACATATGAAATATGAAAAACCTGTATAGCAGAAACACCACAAAAACAGTTTAAAGATAAGGGTCAAGTTAAAGAAAACATGTGAAACAAATGATTTGAATCAAATTCTAAGAAATGTGAAACAAACTATGAGACAAAGCAACAACATCCATGATGTGTAAGAGCTCCTACAACTCAGTAAGGTAAGAGACTACCAACAGTAAAAATGGACAAAGAACATGAAATGCTGTTCTCTAAAAAGAAACACAAATAGACTGTATGTAGATGTCCAATATTACTAATAAACAGTAAAGCACCAATAAAAAACAAAGAATGCACAATGCCCTCCTGCCATTGTCCCATTTCTCTTACTTCTTTCATATGAAAATTCTCAAAAAGCTGACTCCATTTCCTGACATCTTTCATTCTATGCATTCTTTTTGGAAACACTATTTGTATTAACCATTGAGTAGATACAAAAAGAACAGTCACAAATATTTTTGAAAATAAGGTTATGAAGAACAGTGACACAATATACACTAGCTAAAAGAACACTACCATTAACTTTTAAGTCCTCTGTGTCTCCCTCCCTGGTCCAAATGCCTTTCTTTCCACTCTCAGAGGGAACAGTTATCCTAAATTTTATCATTCTCTTGCTTTTTTATATAACTTTCCATTTGTTTGTATCAAAGAGATATGTTAATTAAGTTTCACCCTTCTGAACAGTATATAAATGGATATACTGTTATAGATACACTTTACATATTCTTCTGGGGCTTGCTATTTTCAAACAACAGAGTATTCCTGCAATGTATTTATGCTGTGGCATATAGCTTAAAATTCATTCATTCACATTGCTGTAGAATATTCCCTCATGTGACTATATCACAAGTATATGTCCACTGTATTACTGATAACAAAAACCACCCGATTTTCCAACACAATAGTGCTGCTATAAATAACACATATGCTCCTAAAGTATATGCGCAAGAGTACAGGGCCTAGATCTTTAGGGAAATTACAAGTTCTCAGTGTGTATGAATGTCAGTATTACAAAAAAAACCTCTTGCTGTGGATCGATACTAACTCATAGTGACCCCACAGGACATAGCAGACTGCCTCATAGGGTTTCCAAGGATGTAATCTGTATTGAAGCAGACTGCCATATCTTTCTCCTGCGGAGTGGCCAGTGGATCAAGAACCCCAGCACTTAACCACTGTAACACCAGGGCTCCTTCTTACCAAACCAAAACCTGCTGCCATCAAGCTGACACTGACTCATTCTTACTGGGTTATGAAATGGTGTCTCATTGTTGCCTTAATTTGCTTTACCTCATGATTACCAAGAGAGATCATCTTCTCCTATGTCTTATAAGCCATTTTATTTCCATTTTTGTGAACAGCCTGTTAAGTCATTTGTCCATTTTTCCACTGGGGTTATTTGTTTCTTACTCATGCACAGGAATTCTTTATATAATCTTTTATACTAATTTTCATATAATATCTTTTCCATATCTTTTGGTTTGTCTTTACTGTATTTAAGGGAGTCTTCTGATTAAAAAGGAAACCCTGGTGGTGTAGTGGTTAAGAGTTCAGCTGGTAACCAAAAGGTTGGCAGTTTGAATCCACCAAGTGCAACCTGGAAATCCTACGGGGCAGTTCTACTCTGTCCTATAGGGTCACTATGAGTTGGAATCAACTCAATGGCAATGGGTCTGATTAAAAAAAAAATTTAATTTTAATGTAGTTTAATTTACTAAAGTTTTTCACTGTGTTTTGAGTTCGTGTCTTAAGAACTTTTCCCCTAACTAAAAGTCATATATATTCTTTTATATCGTCTTCTAAAAGTTTTTAGTTATCTAAGTCATATTTAAGTCTCTAATCCACCTGTATTTATTTTTTGCTACACACATGAAGCGAGTTTGGTATCCAATTTCCTTTTTTTTTTTTCATTTGGATCATTAAGCACCATTGATTGAGAAAGCTATCCTTTACGTACAAATCTGAAATATAAGCTATTTCTGACATGTACCAAATTTTCAAGAGAATCAGTGTTTTCCATATAGACATACTAGCTGTGAAAATGAGTTTTTTTTATTTCATCCCAATCATTATATATTACACACTCTATTTCTTTTTCTTTGCTAAGTATTCTAACTAGGATCTCCTATATAATATAAAAGAGAATTGCTTCAACATTTGATCATTAATTATAATGTTCTGTAGAAAAGAAATATTTCTAAAGAAATAGGTATTTCCCTCTTATTCTTGACTTACCATCAGTTTTGATAAAGAAAAACATCTTAAGAGTGTGTCAAATGCTTTTTCTGTACTGTTTAGATGACTGATATGGAAATTTATATAACTTGGTCTTCTTATAATAAAACCATCCTTGCATTTCTGTCATGAATCCAACTTAACCATTATGCATTATCTTTTTAATACATGGCTGAATTCTCTTGGCTAATATTTTATTTAGGATTTCTGCATCTAATAGAATGGGCCCATAATTTCCTATTTTATTTATTCATTTGGTTTGTTTCTTCTTCAAGTTTTTGCATTAGTTTATGCAGCCCTCATTTAAAGAAGAGTTAGGGGATGTTCACTTTCTTTATTATCTATAAGAATGAAATAACTCATATATATATTTGGCAAAACTCACTGTTAGAAATATTTTGGCCTGGTATTATTTTTGAGGAATGTTTTATACTATTGATTTAATTTTTTAATGTTTATAGAACTATTCAGACTTCTATTCATTCTTTTATCAGTTACATTTTTCATGAGCTATATTTTTATCAGAATTTCCCATTTAACTGCCCAAATTTATTTATAATAGCCTCTTCTTATTTTTTCAATCATTGCAGCATCTGTTGTTACCTAACATTCCCTAGAAGGGTCTGTGGCAACGTTCTGGAACCAAGCACATTAGTATATCTACAATTAAATGAATACTCACATAAAGTAGTATAAAGATTAAAAATAATTTAATATAAGTTCAAGTCAGGTTTTTCTCCTAAATTAGCTACTGAAAGCATGTTTGGCAATCAGAGCTTTGGGATTTTAGATTGTAGATCTGTATTTCACTGTCTGTAGTCTCCTCACTAATAACAAATAAATTAGTTACTAAATGTTAAAGTACTTAAACTAGTTCTTGGCACAATATAAATTCTATGAAAGTAGCTGCTATTACTAGTAGCATTAATATGATTCCATTATTGCTTCTGAAAAGTCCTATTGATCTAAATGTTGTTCCTTTGTAGATAATCATTCTTCTCTCTGGTTGCTTTTAAGTTTTTCTCTTGGTCTTTAGAGTTCTATAGTTTCACTACAATGTATGTTGATTGTAGATAACGGAAACACATTTCTAATATCTGTGAATTTAAATCCTTTATCTAGCACTCATCTGTCAGTTCGTCGTACTGTGGTGGTTTATGTGTTGCTGTGATGCTAGAAGCTATGCCACTATGCCACCGGTAGGGTCCACCACCAGGGTCAACCATGGTGGACAGATTTCAGCAGAGTTTCCAGATTAAGACAGACTGGGAAGAAGGACCTGGTGACCTATTTCTGAAAAAAACTGGCCAGTGAAAATCTTTTGGATATCAGAGGAACACTGTCTAATATACTGCTAGAGGATTAGCCCATCAAGTTAGAAGGCACTCAAAACACAACTGGGAAAGAGCTGCCTCCTCCAAGTAGAGTCATCCTTAATGACTTGGATGGAGTCAAGCTTTTGGGACCTTCATCTGCCGATGTGGCACGACTCAAAATGGGAAGAGATAGCTGTAAACATCCACCAGTAATCAGAACATGAAATGTACTGAGTATGAATGATGGGAAATCGGAAGTCATCAAAAATGAAATGGAACACAAAACATTGATATCCCAGGCACTGGTGAGCTGAAATGGACTAGTACTGACCATTCTGAATAAGACAATCATATGGTCTACTATGCCAGGAATGACAAATTGAAGACGGATGGCATCACATTCATCATCAAAAAGAACATTTAAAGATCTCTCCTGAAGTACAACACTGCTACTAATAGGCTAATATCTATAGGCCTATAAGGAAGACCAGTTAACAACTATTATTCAATTTACGTACCAACCACTAATGCCAAAGATGAAGAAACTGAAGACTTTTACCAGCTTCTGCAGTCTGCTATTGATCAAACATGCAATCAAGATGCATTGATAATTACTGGTGACTAGAATGCGAAAGTGGGAAACGAAGAAGCATCAGTAGTTGGAAAACACAGCCTAGTGATAGAAATGATGCTGGAGATCTCATGATAGAATTTTGCCAAGACCAATGACTTACTCAGGGCAAATACCTTTTATCAACAACATAAATGGCAACTATATACATAGACCTCACTGGATGGAATGCACAGGAATTAAATCGACTACATCTGTGGAAACAAATGATGGAAAAGCTCAACATAATCAGTCAGAACAAGGCCAGGGGCCGACTGCAGAATAGATTATCATTGCTCATATACAAGTTAAAGCTGAAGATGAAGAAAATTAAACAAGTCCAAGAGAGCCAAAATATGACCTTTAGTATAACTAACCTGAATTCAGAGACCAACTCAAGAACAGATCTGATGCACTGAACACTAATGACTGAAGACCAGATGAGTTTTGGGATGACATCAAGGACATTATACATGAAGAAAGCAACAGGTCATTAAAAAGACAGGAATGAGATAAGACCAAAAACCAGGAAAGGTGTGAGTCAAGTTGTATCCTTTCAACATAGTTATTCAATCTATAAGCTGACCAAATAATTCGAGAAGCTGGACTATATGAAGAAGTGTGCAGCATCAAGATTGGAGGAAGACTGATTAATATCTGCGATATGCAGGTGACACAACCTTGCTTGCTCAAAGTGAAGAGGCCTTGAAGCACTTACTCTGATGAAGATCAAAGACTACAGCCTTCAGTATGAATTACACCCCTTAATATAAAGAAAAGAAAAATTCTCACAACTGGACCAATAAGCAACATCATGATAAAAGGAGAAAATACTGATGTTGTCAAGGATTTCATTTTACTTACATCCATATTCAACACCCATGGAAGCAGGAGTCAAGAAATCAAACAATGTATTACATTGGGCAAATATGGTGCAAAAGGCCTCTTTAAAGTGTTAACTAGCAAAGATGTCACTTTCAGGACTAAGGTGCACCTGACCCAAGCCATGGTATTTTCAACCACCTCATATGCATGCGAAAGCTGGACAATGAATAAGGAAGACCAAAGAAGAATTAATGCCTTTGAATTATGGTGTTGGTGAAGAATACTGAATATACTTCATGGACTGACAGAAGAATGAACAAATCTGTCTTGGAAGTGCAGCCAAAATGCTCCTTAGAAGCGAGGATAGTGAGACTTCATCTTACTTACTTTGGACATGTTACCAGGAGGGACCAGTCCCTGGAGAAGGACATCATGCTTGCTAAAGGAGAGGATCAGCAAAAAAGAGGAAGACTTTCAATGAAATGGACTGACAAAGTGGCCATAACAATGGGCTCAAACACAGCAATGATCATGAGGATGGCACAGGACTGGGCAGTGTTTCATTCTGTTGTGAATGGGGTCACTATGACTTTGAACTGATTTGATGGCACGTAACAACAACAACTGTTCAAATATGGTTTCTCTGTATTCTCTAATCTATCCTTCTAATCTCTAATATCATCATAGTGGTTGCACCATTTTACATTCCCAATCGCAATGTATGACGGTTTCAATCTCCCCACAGCCTCGCCAGCACATACTGTTTTCTGAACTTTTATCAAGGCCATTATTGCAGGGGTAAGATGGTATCTCACTATGGTTTTGAGCTGCATCTCTCCAATGGCTAATGATCACGAGCATCTTTTCATGTATTTGTTGGCTGCCTGAATGTCCTCTTTGGTGAAGTGTCTGTTCAGGTCCTTTGCCCATTTTGTGATTGGTTTGCTTGTCTTTTTACTGTTAAAATTTTCCGTATATTTTAGATATTAAACCTTTATCAGATATGTCATTGCAAAAGATTTTTTTCCCAGTCTGTAGGTCCTCTTTTTATTCTCTTGGAAAAGTCTTTTGATGAGCCCAAGTATTTAATTTTTAGGAAGCCCCAGTTACCTAATTTATCTTTTGGAGTCTGTGCATTTTTAGTTATACTTGATATTATACTTATGCCATAAATTACAGCCCCTAGTTTTGTCCCTGTTTTCTTTCATAAACTTTATAATTTTAGGTTTTACATTCTGGTCTTTGAAAAATTTTGACTTAGTGTTTGTGTACGGGGTGACAAGTGGATCCTGTTTCATTTTCCTGAGTATGAATATCCAGTTTTGCCAGAGCTATTTGTTGAAGAGACTATCTTTTCCTCACTTAATGGACTTCAACACTTTGTCAAAGATCAGGTGTCCATAGGTGGGTAGATTTATTTCAGAGTTCTCAATTTTGTTCCATTGGTCTATGTGTTTGTTATTGTACCAGTACCAGGCTGTTCTAACTACCATGGCTGTACAGAAGGTTGTGAGACAGGGTTGTATGAAGCCTCATATTTTGTTCTTTTTCAGTAATTTTTACTTATCCAGGGACTCTTTGCTTTCCATATAAAGTTGGTGATCAGTTTTTCCATCTTATTTAAGAATGCTGTTGGAAATTGGATCGGGATTTCATTTTATCTATAGATTACTCTGGGTAGTTTTGACATTTTCACAATGTTAAGTCTTCCTATCCATGAGCACGGTATGTTTTTCCATTTATGAAGGTCTCTTTTGGTGTCCTGCAATAGTGTTTTGCAGTTTTCTTTGTATAAGTCTTTTACATCCCTAGTTAGGTTTATTCCTAAGTATTTTAACTTTTTTTTTGGGGGGGGAGGGAGGGGTGGCTATTATAAATGGCATTGTTTTCCTGATTTCCTTTCAGAGTTCTCCTTGTTAGTGTAAAGGAATCCGACTGATTTTTGTATGTTGATCTCGTACCCTGCTAATTTGCTGAACCCTTCTATTAGTTCCAGCAGCTTTCTTATGGAATCTCTGGGAGTCTGTATGATTAGGATCAAGTCATTTGTGAATAGGTATAGTGTTACTTCTTACCAGAGTGGATGACCTTTATTTCCTTTTCTTTTCTCACTGCTCTAGCTAGGACTTCCAGTACAATACTGAATAAAAGTGTTAATAAATGGCATCCTTGTCTTGTTCCCACTCTCAGCGGGAATGCTTTCAGTCTCCACTGAGAATAATGTTGGCTGTTGGTTTCATGTATATGCCTTTAATTTTGTTGAGGAATTTCCCTTCTACTCCTATTTTGGTGAGAGTTTTTATCAGGAAGGGGTTTTGGAGTATATTAAATGCCTTTTCTACATTGATTGAGATGATCATGTGATTTTTTTTTCCCTTTATTTATGTGGCGGATTATGTTGATTGTTTTTCTAATGTTGAACCACCGTTGCATACCTGGTATGAATCCCACTTGGTCATGATGTATTATTTTTTTATATGCTGTTGGATTCTATTGGCTAGAATTTTGTTGAGTATTTTTGCATCAATGTTCACAAGGGATAGTGGTCTGTAATTTTCTTTTTTGGTGGTGTCTTTGCCTGGCTTTGATATCAGGGCTATGCTGGTTTCATAGAATGAATTCAGGAGTATTCCTTCCTTTTCTGTGTTCTAGAATAGTTTCATTAGTGTTGGTGTCAACTCTTCTCTGAATGTTTGGCAGAATTCTCCAGTGAACTGTCCAGGCCAGGGCTTTTTTTGTTGGTAATTTTTTTATGACCTCTTCCATTTGTTCTTTTGTTATGGGTCTGTTTTCTTAAGATCAGTTTGTGTTAGTTTAGGTAGGCAGTGTGTTTCTAGGAATTTGTCCATTTCTTCTAAGTTTTCTAATTTGTTGGAGTATAATTTTTCATAGTATTCTGTTATAATCCTTTTTATTTCAGTTGGTTCTGCTGTGATGTTGCCCATCTCATTTCTTACTTGGGCTATTTGCATCTTCTCATTTTCTTTTGTCAATTTTGCCATTGGTTTGCTGATTTTATTGATTCTTTCAAAGAATCAGCTTCTAGTCATGTTGATTGTTTCAACTGTCTTTCTGTTTTCTGTTTATTTCTGCTCTAATCTTTATTATTTACTTTGTTCTGGCAGCTGTGGGCTTCTTTTGCTGCTCTTTTTCTGTTTGTTCGAGTTGTAGAGTTGAGGTATTGATTTTGGTCACTTCTTCTTTTTGATGTGTGTGTTTATTGCTATAAATTTGCCTCTGAGCACTGCTCTTGCTGTGTACCAAAGGTTTTGGTATGTTGTATTTTCATTCTTGTTTGATTCTACGGATATTTTTATTTCCTTTTTAATTTCTTCTATTACCCAGTGGTTTTATGTGAGATGCTGTTTAGTTTCCAAGTAGATGACTCTTCTCCTTGTTCTTCCTGTTACTGATTTCTAATTTTATAGCGTTGTGATGAGAAGATGCTTTGTATTATTTTGATATTTTTTGAATTTACTGAGGCTTGCTTTGCAGCCTAAGACATGGTCTATTCTAGAGAATGATTCATGTGCACTGGAGAAGAACGTGTACTATGCTGCTGTTAGGTGGAGTGCTCTGTATATGTCTATGAGGTCAAGTTGTTTGACTGTGTTATTTAGATTTTCCATATCTTTGCTTATTTCTAGTTGCTTTGTCCATTGTCGAAAGTGGTGTATTAAAATCTTCTACTATTACTGGACAACTGTCTATTTCTCTTTTCATTTCTGTTAGAGTTTATTTTAGGTATTTTGGAGCTCTGTCATTGGCTGCATTGATATTTTTTGTTGTTATTGTTCTATGTTTTTATTAACCTTCTTTGCTATTGCTAAGGAAATCTTTTTTTATAATATATATATTTTTATTGTTCTTTAGATGGAAGTTTACAGAACAAATAGTTTCTAATTAAACAGTCAGTACACATATTGTTTTCTGACATTGGTTAACAACCCCACGACATGTCAACACTCTCCCTTCTTGACCTTGGAGGACCCTTTTTTTTTTTTTTTATGGTGAAAATATACATAGCCAAAGTTACACCATTTCAAAAGTTTCTCCATGTACAATTCAGTGGCATCGATTACATTCTTCCAGTTGTACTGTTATTCTCACTATCCTTTTCCAAATTATTCCATCACCATTATCTTCAACTCACTGCCCCCTAGCTTCCCATCAAACCTTCTGAGTTGCTGTTGTCAATTTGATCTCACATACTTCTTTTCTTTTTTTTGTACCTTAGATAAAGGTTTGCAGAACAAATAGTTTCTCATTAAACAGTTAGTACACACATCGCCCGATGACAATGGTTAACAATCCCACGACATGTCAACACTGTCCCTTCTCAATCTTGGGTTCCCTATCACCAGCTTTCTTGTGGGTACATTGATATTTACTACACTTAAGTCCTCTTGGTAGATTGGTCCCTTAATCATTATATAATGCCCTTCCATGTCTCTTATGACTGAGTTTGATTTAAAATCTATTTTATAAGAGATTAATATTGCTACTCCTGCTTTTTTGGCTATTGTTTGCTGGATATATGTTTTTTCCATCCTATGATTTTTAACCTCTTTATGTCGTTGTGTCTAATGTGTGCTCTTGTGGGCAACATATTGATGAGTCTTTTTTTTTTTAATCCATTCTTCCACTCTCTGTGTCTATATGGGTACATGTAATCCATTTACATTCAGTGTGATTATAGATGGATATGAATTTACTGCTGTCATTTTGTTATGCTTTTGTGTGTGTGACGTGTATGTGTGTGTGTGGTGTTGACAGTTTCTCCGTTCTGCTTAATTTTCTGTGCTGAGTTCTTTTTGTTCATGGATTGTCTTTTCCTTTTCTTTGTTTTTGTCTATTTTGTATTTACCAGGTTTTTTTTTCTTTTTATTTTGGTGGGTAGGTTTGTTAATTTTCTTTGTGATTAACATGAGGTTTACCTTATCATCCTATGTTTAAAACAGTCTGTTATTTTTAGATATTGCTCTGACTTCCCCTCCATATGTAAGTTTTGTAACTATACCATTTGTTCTCCCTTTTTGAAGTTGTCATCAATTTCAGACTGACATCTCTGGTTCCTTGTTTTTAGTTCTGTAGCTTTCTTTTGATATTTCTCTATCTGGGTTGACACCTTGATGATGCCACCATGCGGCTTACTCTTAAGCTGTCTGCTGTTGGTTCTTTATCTAAAGGACTCTCTTTAATATTTCTTGTAAGAATGGTGTGGTTTTTACAAATTCCCTTGATTTCTGTTTATCTGGGAATGTCCTAATTTCACTATCGTACTTGAGAGACAATTTTGCTGGTTATATGATTCTTGATTGTCAATTCTTTTCTTTCAGGGTTTTGTATGTCATCCCATTGCATTCTTGCCTACATGGTTTCTGCCAAAAAATCAGAGCTTAGTCTTGCTGGAGTCCCTTTGTAGGTGATATTTTGTTTTTCCTGAGCTGCTCTCAGAATTCTTTATCTTTGTACTTGGAAAGTTTGACAATGATATATCTTGGTAGTTTTCCTTTGGGGTCTATCTTGTATGCAGATCATTGCGCTTCTTGGATGGAAATTTCATCTTTCATGATATGGAGAAGTTTTCTTTCAGCAAATCTTCAAAAATTCTGTGCGTTTTGTTTGGTCTCCTCCTGTTTTGGGATTTCCATTATGTGTAAATTATTCCTCCTCATAGTGTCCCACATGACTCTTAGGCTTTCTTCATCCTTTTTTTTTGACTGTTCCTCAAACGAATTGGTATCAAGGGATTTGTCCTCTATTTCAGTAATTCTTTCTTCCATTGTTTCAATTCTACTTCTATGTCCTTCCGTTGAGTCATCTATTTCGATATTTTATTGTTAATCTTCTGGATTTCTAGTTGCTGTTTCTGTATGATTTCTAATTGTTCATTTGTCATTTTGTTCTTGTATTATTTTCTTGAATTCTTCTAGGGTTTGTCTGTGTTTTCCTTGATCTCTTTGAAGACCTTATATATAAACCTTTTGAATTCCTTATCAGGCAGTTCCATTATTGTCTCTTCCTCAGGAAGGGTTTCTGCCTCTTTATTTTGGTCATTTAATTGAGCCATCTTGTCTTGTTTCTTTATATGATTTGATATAGTCTGCTGTCTCTGAGGCATTAAGTTGTCTTATTTATGATATTTTTTGTTTTCTTTTATCAGTGCAGTGAGTCAGTGATTGCTCATCTTGCGGCACAGGGGTGTTCACTTCCTCTCCCAGTTTGTTGGGCAATGGTGAGCAGTGCGAGCCCTCGTCACTGTTCACTGTACATGTGAGATGGCTGAAGGCATCATAGGCAGGTGCTATCTGGCAGTATGGGAATGCTCACAGTTGCTCACCAGGTGGGAGGGTTATGGGCAAGGATCAAGGTGGGCGTCCTGGGGATGCTGAGACTCTCAGTCAGGGGTGGGGGTGAGGAGTCAGCCAGGAAGAGCACAGTCACTCTCCCCAGCAAGGGAGGGGCAGGGCAGTTGTCTAGGGGGCATGAAGGCACTCTCTCTGAAGGGAGAGGGGTGTGGCAGGAGACTGAGGGTTATGCAGGTGCTCTCCTAGGCTGGGGGTGGTGAGGAGGACAGCCAGGGTTCATGCAGGCTCTCTCCCAGGCAAGGGAGGGGTGGGGAGGGCGGCTGGATGTTGTGCAGGCTCTCTCCTGGGTGGGAGAGGGGCGGGGAGGACGTCAGGGGGTCACACAGGCACGCCCCCAGGCAGGGGAGGGATGGGAAACTGGAGGTCATGCACGCACTCTTTCTGGCAGGGGAGGAGCTTGGGGGGTAATTCCTTTTGATGCATCTGGTTTATTAATTCTCTCACTTGTTTAAAAATCTATTCTTCATTTATAAAAGTTCTGTTTCATTGTTTTTCAAATATGCCTCCATTTTGAGTTTCCTTTTGTTTGCTCATTTTGGTAATTCTATTTTTTATTTTTTAAACATTTCATATATATTAATTTATATTCTGTTACTGACAAGTCCATGATGTGAAACTGATGTTGTTGCTTCTTGTTCTGTTGAATTTCACTCACAGTGACAGCGATTAAGTGTTAAGCTATCTTATACTTTAAACTTATATTTGATTGACTCTTAATTCGTTGAAAACTTGTGGGTCAAAATGGAGGGTATTTTTCTCCAACGGTGGTTTACACTTGCCTTCTGTTGGAGGCAAAGGGGTATTATCTATCTGGTTCCACTTTAGCACCATTTCAGAGGCTTAATCTGAAAGTCAAGATCAGTCTCTGTCTCCTTCCCCTTGCAGCTGGCACAAAGGTTATTTTCCAAATTGCAGTGCTGATATCAGCATTTGCCCTAGCACAACCCTGTGTTTCACATGTGCTTATTTGCTTACTGCTCAAGTGTCACCTTACAGAGGTATGGTTTCTATTTTTATGCTGGTTTTCTTTTCTTGAGGGTGTAGGCCAGGGGCATTAAATTAGTGATTTTCTTTACTTCCTGAGTACCAAGTGATATACAAAATATATTTAAAAAATAATTTTTTTAAAGTGTACATCCTTCAAAGTATCTAGTCTACCAAATCGCGAGAAGTGGAAATCCTCAATTACTCTTCAAACCATACCAATCTAGTTTGCATCTCTAACATCTCAACGAAATTATTATACTGAAGATTGCAAATGACTTCCAAGTAGACAAATCAAAAGAAATTTTTTGCTGCCAACTTAGTCAACCCTTCCTTCTCTTCTTGACCCACTTCCCTTTCTAACTTCCATGTCAGCATGCCTTCTGGCTTTTTCTTCTACTTCATTGGGTGCTCCTTCTCTGTCTTCCAACTACTTATTCCTCTCCTGTCTAACTTCTAAATTTCAGAAATCCCCCAGGACTCTCTCCTCAACTTATGTTCTCTGCCTAAGTGATCTCATTCAGCACCATAGCTTTAGATACCACTTATAAACTAAACACTACCAAATTTGTATCCCCAATCCAGACCACTCCTTTGAGCCTCACTCATTTATCTAAATTGTCTACTTAATATCTCCATTTAGAACTCAAACTTAACATGTCAAAAACAGAAGTCCTCCCTCTCTGCCTTTCCTACCTCAGTTAATGCCATCAATATCTACTCAAATATTGAAGGAAAAACTTGGGAGTCATCCTTGACTACTCTTTTCCTTAACGACCCTCCCACTCCCATTCCTGTTGGTTCTACTTCAAAATATATACTGTCAGTCGCTTCTCTCAATCTTCTGCACTATAGCCCTATATTCAAGCCATCATCTCTCCTTTGTTCTACTACAGTAACCTCCTACTTCTACTCTTGCCTCCTTCCAATCCATTTTGAGTTGGAACTTGACATTAAGAGATCTGGCCAAAGCATACATGCCCTCTTCAAAGCCCTAGAACATTGCCAAGCCCTTGCATTAGAGCATGTGGGGCTACTAAGCTCTCTCTGACTCTTCAAATGCCTGGCTCTTTCCCATTCTTCAAGGTTTTAATTTATATTGTCTCCATCATATAAGATAGGTCACTGCTGTTATTCTCAGTCACAACATCCTCTTTTTCCTTCATGGTGCCTATCAAGATCTATAAGTATCTTAATTGTTCACTTTTATACACTCTGTATTTCCCCCCAAAAAATGAATTCTATAAGAGCAAGGGTATTGTACTCCTAAAGAATACAAAAGGAAGTAGATTCAGGCAGGAAGGAAAGCCAAAGTAAGCTAATACTGGATCTGAAATGTCTGTGATAGCTTTAAATGCAAATACCCTATTGAAAAACACAAAGACAAAGTAGCCAAAAGTTAGGATAATGGCAAGAAACTGATACTGATTTGCAGGAAAAAAACCTCAGTTGTTTTACTGAAACATAGGAGGAGACGGCCCTTCATCAATTAACCTGTTTTGCAGCAAAAGGAGAGTAATCAAGGACCTGGCAAGGCATCTGAGATCGTATGTCCCATTGCTACAATCATACATGAAAATGAAAGGTTCAACTAACTAGACTACACTTCAGAATTGTATTAAGACCCCAGACAAGTAGTTCTAATTCAAGTAAGTGTTTATTTCTAGAATCTAGTTATACTATTATCTCTAACCTAGTGAAGGTATTCAGAAATAAATTTCATGCTGCCAATCTTATTTTTGTTTTGTTAATGCAAATACACTTCATTTAAAAATAAAACATATAAGGATTATAGAAAACAATACGTTGATTTAAACCTAAATCCAAACTAGAGGATGTTCTTTGATAAGTAAGTCTCTTAAGTATAATGATGTCTAATCAGTAAGTAATTGCAGACAATCATATCTTTAAACTCACTCTTTCTATCCTCTCCATCACATCCCATTGTGATCACTCTGATTTTGGTTCTTAGTACACCTCATGTTTTCATACATATTACTACAAAGGAACAGTCACTCATAATCTCTTGTTATTTAATCTACCCTGTACAATGCTGCCAGAGAGATCTAAAAGCAGTGTTCAACCCAATTCTGACTTTCAGACTGTCTCACAAAATGCCCAAGTCAACAAACTAGGAAACACTACAGTTCCTTCACTCTGAATCCAGTCCTCATGATTAACTGAAAACATGGCCTCTTAAGACTCAGCTGGCTGATGGAAATTGAAGTAGGGATGGACAGAAGAAAGAAGACAAAATGTCTCCTCTCTGTCCTCACTCACCCCACTCTAACCATTCAACTTACCTGAATTCTTGCCTACTAAGGTGTGCCCAATAAACAAAGCAAGAGGGGGAAAAAACACAAATTGGTAAGTGCTGTGACAAGCCACTCTGGTAATAGCAGAGTACACCTACTATTTTAGTACCAAGACTCTGAGTATCTAAAGCTAGGAAAGCTGAGAAGAATAACTATTCTTTACTCTTTGTAGTATATGAAGTACCAAAATAATTTTTAAACAAATATATTATTATTTCTTTCTTGAGTTCCTTGTGTACCTTTAGCCATCTCTATATTTTTATAACTTCCAGAGTTTCGGTAAGCCTGAATATTTCTTTACCAACATGGAAATGTTGTTATGCACACTCCTAAACGGCAAGTTCATTTACCTTATTCTGAATTTGTCTTTGGCATAATTTCTTCTACATATATGTTAATAATCAGATATTTATGGGAAAGAGAAATAGGATGAACTCTATACACAAATAGGATTGGTATCAGATTAAAAGTAATTAACAATAGAATTCTTGAAAGTAAAATTAATAATTATGAGAGCAGTAAAGATTTCTATAGCATCTACTATGTACATTTATTCTAAATTATTTAATACCCATAACAACCTATGAGGTAGGTACTATTATCCCCATTTTATAAATGAGAAAACTGAGGCATAGAGCCTCCAAATCACTTCTCCAAGGTGACACAGAGAGCAAATTGTGGAGCTAGGATAAACCTAGGCAGTCTGGTTCTGAATACATGCTCTAAACCACTGTGCTATACTGTAAAGAAGGAGCCCTGGTGGTGAAGTGGTTAAAGAGCTTGGCTACTAACAGAAAGGTTGGGAATTAGAACCCACCAGCTTCTCTGTGAGAGAAAGATGTGGCCGTTTGCTTCCATAAAGATTTACAGTTTTGCATACACTAAAGGGGAAGTCAGCATAACTGGACTAAACCAAAGCTAAGAAGTTTCCTGAATACAACCAAACACTTCAAGGGACAAAGTAGCAGGGGTAGGGGTCTGGGGGCCATGGTTTCAGGGGGCATTTAGGTCAACTGACATAACAAAGTTTATTAAGAAAATGTTCTGCATCCCACTTTGGTGAGTGGCATCTGGGGTCTTAAAAGCTAGCGAGCGGCCAACTAAGATGCATCAATTGGTCCTAATCTACCCAGAATAAAGGAGAATGAAGAACACAATAGACACAAGGAAAGTATTAGCCCACGAGACAGAAAGGGCCACATAAACCAGAGACTTCATCAGTCTGAGACCAGAACAACTAGATGGTGCCCAGCTACCACCAAAGACCGCCCTGACAGGGAACACAACAGAGAGTCCTTGATGGAGTAGGAGAAAAGTGGGGTGCAGAACTCAAATTCTAGTAAAAGACCAGACTTAATGGTTTGATTGAGACTGGAGGGACCCCGGAAGACATGGCCCCCAGACTCTCTGTTAGCCCAAAACTAAAACCATTCCCGAGGCCAACTCTTCAGACAAAGATTAGACTGGATGATGGGATATAAAATGATACTCGTGAAGAGTGTGCTTCTTAGCTCAAGTAGATACATGAGACTAAATGGGCAGTTCCTGTCCAGAGATGAGATGAGAAGGCAGAGAGGGTCAGGAGCTGGTTGAAGGGACATGGGAAATCCGGGGTAGAAAGGAGTGTGCTGTCACAGTATAGGGAGAGCAACAACGGTCATATAACAATGTATGTATAAATGTTTGTATGAGAGACTAACTTGAACTGTAAACTTACACTTAAAGCGCAACAACTTAAAAAAAAAATCGATAGATTCACAAAAATAAAAAAAATAAAAAAGAAATCAATTAAACATGTGGTATTGATACTTCTGAACAGGTTTAAATGCAAGTGCTCTAATAAATTAGTTTTAACAGTATACATGTATGATTATTCTGTTGCAAAAGGTGTTTAAAGTGTTCAAAGAATCAGTTGTTAAATTTGTAGTATATATTCTCTCAGCACGTAAGTTTGTGATTATTTTTCATAAACATTTTCAAAGTTTTGTTTATTGGTTTTTATATTTAATAATTAAACATTTAAAAAGTGGTTAAGTGAGCCTCTCCGAACACATTAAAGCCCTCTGGGCAATAAAGAATCTTATTAATCTTAAAAAAAAAAAAAAAAAAAAAAAAAGATTTACAGCTTTGGAAACCATATGTGGCAGTTCTACTCTGTCCAATAGGGTCACTATGAGCTGGAATCAACTTGATAGCAATTGAGATTTTTTTTTTTTTTTTTAAATACTGTAAGGGTGCCTGTGAATCACTATGATAAAAGTGCAGTTGTGAGTTTAACAGGAGAGTTCTCACGTGTGAAAAGTGCCTGTACAAGAATTTTATATTACTGAAAAGTATAATTTGATCAAAACTTAATTACTACTCTATTTTATAAGCAGAGACACTTACCTCCAAATTACATCATATACAGGATCAAGACATACACCAAATCCTTGCAGATCCTCTTGCTCAGAATCATTAAAAGTTTTACAGCTCCCATCCACTTTATTTATCAGAAGACATTTAAATGGAGGAGGTTCTGATATAGAAGCAGGTACCAAGCCTTGGGAAAAATATTTATACGTACTTTAAACATGCATTACCATTTTATAGTCGCATAAACCCTGTAGGTATTACTATTATCTCCATTCCACAGATGACGAAACCTACACTTAAAGAGGTTGTTGTTGTGTGCCATCGAGTCAACTCCAACTCATAGCGAGCTACAGGAAAGAGTAGAACTGCCCCATGGGGTTTTCTAGGCTATAATCTTTATGGGAGCAGATTGCCAGGTCTTTTCTCCTGAGGAGCTGCTGGTGGGTTCAAACCGTGACCCTTCAGTTAACAGCCAAGTGCTTAAAATCACTGTGACATAAAAAGCCTATAAGTGGTGAGATTAAGGAATAAAATCTCAGGCTATTTGAATCCAAAACACATGCTTCTCATCTCTACACTTCACTATTCAAATATAATTATTCATGGTTTCATGAGCACAAGTATGAACTGAAATCTTGGTCTTAGTGAAACAGCCAAGTTTGCATTATATAATCTCTCATAAAAATTAATTTCTAACATTTATTTAACAAGAAACAATGCAGAAAAAAAAACCATCACTCTAATATAGATTTTACTCTGCTAAAATTTAGCTAATATTTCCACCAATGTCTAGCTTATAAATACTCTGGTTTGCTCATCTCCTCATTCTTCCATTCTTCCGACAGATACCCGTTGCTGTTGCCATCGAGTCGATGCTGACTCATAGCGACCCTACAGGACAGAAGAGAACTGCCCCACAGGTTTTCAAAGGAGCAGCTGGTGGATTCAAACTGATGACCTTTTGGTTAGCAGCCAAACTCTTAACCATTGCGCCACCAGGGCTTTGCCACATCCAACAGACAAATATAAACACGGTCACTTAGTGGCTTCTTTTAAATGTCTTCAAACAGAAAGAAAACAAAGACAAAAAGGCACAAGACTATTTCTCTTTATAGGGAAAGATAAAACCATTCACTATGAATCTAGACAAATGATATTTTTGTGGGGGGAGGAGAAGAGTTGTTTGGTTTTGATATTACCTATTATGTGTTTGCTGGCAAAAATTTCTGATGTAGCAAGCACATGAGAATTAATAAGTGCTTCATCAATTCGTAAGAAAGTCTGGTCCCCACTTGCACCTATCCAGGTAGCTTTCCGTCCATATTTTGATCCAATGTTAGGCATGGGAGCTGGCTTTGCATTCCAATATGGCACGTCCAAAATTGGTCTGCCCAGTTGTCCTTTCTAAAAGATTAAATAAATCATATTAACAATATTACTGGATAAACAATCTATAATTTTTATAAGGTTAAGGAAAGAGTAGACAAAAATAAGCTCTATGAGACATTCTTCATCAATACATATGAAAGTTGGACCAAACACTTATAGAGTAATAAAATAACTTCTATTGCTTCTGGGAATTATCTCGTCAACAAACCACAAAGTGCATTATTAAAAAAAATAATAATAAATTTGAAATATTTTTCCATGCCAGAAATTTTCCCCAAATACTGTGACTATATCCAAAATCCAAAAGGAGAAGTATGATAAATACATAATATTTATTTTAAAAATCATTTGACACTATAAATTGACAGTACAAAATGACAGTGAATTCACTATTGAACTCACACCATCTAAAAATATTTGGATAAAAGACCAAAGGTAGTTAATACTGGAATTGTGAATACAATTCACAAATTACATAACATAACGATTACATGTAAGTTATTTCATTTATGTTTTAAGATAAACAGCAGAATCAATATTAGGCACAACGTCTTAATAGCTGTTAACTCACTTAAAAAAATTAGACTGTCTATAGGTACCTGGTGAGGTACCTATAAGAAGTGACAGAAAGTCTCTGGCTACTAAGCTAGTAGCTGAAGAACAATAAAAGAATGTTCACGTTAGATCAGTAAATACTCTTCACCCCTAGCTCTGGAGAGCTCTCTCTCCATAGCATTCCACTTCCAGAAACCCTCTGAAAAATGCTGCACTGGAGCATCCAGGGTTATCAACAAGTGTGTCAGCAATGGAATAAGCAACGATAGCAAAAAACCTGAAGAAGAGGGAGCCTGGCGCACTGCCAACAGTCTGCTCAAGCTCTGACCCGAGTACCAGGTTCTTATTTCAGTTCTATGTCTCCTTCAACACCACAGCAAGAAAACATAGCCACAAACTGACTGCAGAGCAACTGAGCTTCAACCTCTGGTAAGGAAAAGTGGCAAACCGATTACAGAAGTAGCCAAAAAATTCAGTGTTTACTCTCACATTCTTTCAATGTCTATCCTTTCTTCTTGACAAAAGAAACAAAAACCATAAAAATATGAACACTGTGCAAAATAAATCATATTATACTTCCGGAGTGCAAAGAAATTAGTTATACTTTCCACTGACTACTGAAATAAAAATCTACTCCTTTACTACCAACCAACTAATGTGAAGAAAAGAAGTCCAAAAATACGACAGACGCTGAACATCCCCATAGGAGTTCATAATGTGATTATAAATAAGCCACATTTAAATTCATAAAAGTTCCCAACAGGGATTGGAGGACAACAATAGTTGTCTGATTTCAAATCTTGCCACTCACATTCCTCCCAATAACATAAAATCAATATGGAGAGAAATTAAACCACAAATGACTCATGCCTCCAGCGGTATTAGGCGACAGACGATACCATGATCTTCAAATTACCTGTAACCAGAGGATAAAATCAAATTCTGACAAGAGTTCTCTCCACCTGCCTGTCATTGCAAGCTTGTGGGTGTGGAGGGCACAAATGGAAAGGTTTAGGAAGAACAAGAAGGAGAACAGAGGTATATAGAGGACTTTGGAAAAGCAGAGGTAAAATCACCCTCTCAAAAAGAAAATACAACCCTTAATGATAAAATACTACACATTAGTCAGGACTTGGAAGTTCACAGCAAGAGTTAAAGCAAAGGGACTTGGAAATGAGCAGGCTCATTTCTACCCATCAGACTGGCATGAATTAAAAAGAGGGAAAACACCTTGTATTGGCAAGGCTGTGGAGAAAGGGCACTTTCATATTTTACTGGCAAGGAAATAAAATAAAGAGGAATGAACTGTCAATACCTTATAAAACATGATACATATTTAGTCTTTGACCCAGCAATCTCACTTTTAGGAATTTACCTCAAAGATAAACCGCTACAAATATTCTCTGCTGTAACTGAAATATGTTGGAAGGCATCTAAATGTCTAAGCATAGGATAGTGACTGAATAAAGTACAGTATCTACTCAATGTAAAAAAGAATAACAAAGATCTCTATGAACCGATGTGGAGTGACTTCTAGGAACTATATTAAAGTGGAAAGAGCAAAGTGCAGAAGAGCATATACCATATCCTACTTTTTGAAAAACAAGGAGGGTGAAATAATTATATATATGTATGTGTGTGCATATACATGCACTTATGGTATTGTGTGATATCGAATTGATTCTGACTCATAACGACCCCATATGACTGAGTAAAACTGCCCACTGGGTTTCCTAGGCTGTAATCTTTATAGGAGCAGATCACCAGGTCTTTTCTCCCACTGAGCTGCTGGTGGGTTCGAACCGCTGACCTTCCGATTAGCTGCCGAGCGCCCAAGCACTGTGCCACCAGGGCTCCTTACACACACATAAACATACATGATGTATGTGTGTACACACACACACACACACACACACACACACACACACACACACACAGTGTGTATATCTTTTTATCTATCTATATCTTTACAAGAAGAAACACAGGAAGGATAAATTGGAAAACAATGAAGTTTGTTACCTACAAGTATGGTTTGAAGGGGAGATGGAGAGTAGGGATACCAGGGATATGGTATGTAAGTATAGCATTTTTGTATAACTTAATGTTTGGAAACATGTTAATGTTTCTACATATGCAAAAAATAAAATTAAATCAAAGGACCCAGGGTAGGGGTGGAGATCCTTAAACTCAAAGCAAACGTAAACAAATGAACTCACATCTATTCTAAAGGACTAACATAATTCCACTGAGAGGAAATGGGGAGAAAGAATTAATCCAAGTAATTTATGAACACAGTATCTGTCTATATGCTTTTGGTCTTAGAGAAGGCACAGGTGGGAGGAATGGCAGGAGCAAGAATGACAAACAAATCCTAAAGTGTTTCTAGTGAGTTTGTTTTTGTAATGGTGTAGGCAAAGCAGGGAACCCTGGTGGTACAATGGTTAAGTGCTTGGCCGCTAACCAAAAGGTTGGTGGTTCAAACCCATCAGCTCTGCAAGAGAAAAGACCTGGTGATCTGTTCCTGTGAAGATCACAACCTAGGAAACCCTATGGGGCACTTCTACTCTGTCACATGGGGCTCCTCTGAGTCAGAATTGACTCAACAGCACACAACAACATGGACGAAGCACTTCTATTTTAGGACTGACTGAGTGAGAAACAAATGTGTTGATGTTGTTGGGAGCCAGAATTCTCACTGTGGAAGAAGGGACATAACAAATATGGCATGGGAGAAGGCAAGACAGAACTCTATGGGAACAGACTGTAGTTGGAAGTATCGGTGTGGACTTAGAATTTCTAAAATACATACATGTACATGTATACACACACATATGTATACTGGGGAAGCAAAGACACCCGGTAGCAATAAACAAAGGACCCAGCTGGTGTCTAATACTAGTACCAGTTGGTGTCTAATACTGCTCCCCACTAAAAAGAACCAGAGTTCTTGGAGACGCGGCTAATTCTAGAACTGAGATAAGGTATGTACAAGATGAGCCCCGAACACCTTGTTATGACAGGAAGTATAAAAGTGCTGAAAACAAACAACTGAACAAACAAACGAAGGGGCATGTAACAACAACACAAGAACCAGCTTCAAGAGGCGCCCACTGGCCAAATCTGGGACAATCTAATAATTGTCCCAAATAATTAAGGACAAAAAAGGGGCCCTGGTGACTAAGTGGTTAAGCACTGGGCTGCTAACCAAAAGGTCGGCAGATTAAATCCACAAGCCGCTCCTTGGAAACCCTATGGGGCCATTTTACTCCATCCTATAGGGTCACTATGAGTCAGAATTGGCTCAACAGCAACAGGTTTTTTGGGTTTTATACCAATAATAAGTCAACAGGTAGACAAACAAATAGGAAAGGAGGGCTCTTATAATAAAATGCAAAGTGCTGACTGGTGAATGTGGAAGAGGTGTTGGAATTGGAAAATCATCATTTTGTAACAATCATAGTGAAGACTGGTTCAGGCAAGAATGATCAATGGATGCCAGATGTAGGGGAAAATTTTGATAAGAAAAAAGCAGATATCTGCATGGTCTTAAAAGTGTCAACCCACAGATTACTTACCAGTTGCAAGGAAAAACTACCAACTATACAGTAGCGAAATCAGACAACATATTGACAAGGTAATCAAAATTTACATCACCACTGAGGAGCAGATAAACATCTTCTGCCTCTAGATGTGATGCCCTAAGAACAACACAACATCACTTACATGGTATTTTGATATGGAGTGCATAATCTGAATCTAAACGTGAGGGAATATCAGATAAACCGAGTGTAAGAAACATTCTCTTAATATACATACATATATCTATTATATTCTTCAAAAATGTCAGTGTCAAACTAGACAAAGAAAACTTGAGGAAACGTTACAGATTAAAGGAGACACGAAGGAGCCCTGGTGGTGCAATGGTTAAGTGTTCGGCTGCTAACCAAAAGGTTGTTGTTTCGAACCCACTAGCTGCTCTGTGGAAGAAAAGACCTGGTAATCTGTTCCTGTAAAGATTACTGCCTAGGAAACTCTACGGGGCAGTTCTACTCACTCTTTTAGGGCCACTATGAGTTGGAATTGACTTGATGGCATACAAGAACAACAAGGAGACACGACAAATAAATGCAGTGTCTATGGCTAGCCAGGAGGAGGAAAATGCCAAAGAAAGTACGGGGTCAACTGACAAAATACAAACTATTTAGGAGTAAAGGGCCATAACGCATGCAAGCTATTCTTAAAGGATTCAGTAAGAAAATATTTTATATCCGTGCATACACACAAGCAGAGAGAAGTGGACAGAGGGAAAGAGGGAGAGGTACAGACAGAAAGAAAATGATAAAAGAAATAGAGCAAAACCTTAATAGATGAATCTGGTAAAATAATACATGGGTGTTCTATGTATTATTCTTATTTTCATCTCCAAATAAAAGTTATTATTTTTAAATTCACATTTATGTTTTTTTAAAGGGTAGGAGCTACAAAGCACATCTCAGAGACCTAAGTTATAGAGTTCTGTATAGTTAATCCAAGTCAGAGATGGTATGGGTTTTTTTTAGCAGTCTTACAAAGCTTTTCTTTGACCTCTAATATGCCCAGACTATATGAAATTCACAGAACATTTTCACCCTCTTCAAGCTTTGGCAAAAAGAAAAGACCAGAGAGATAGACAGAGAGGAAAAAGACAACTATAATTTTAAACAAATCTAGTAACAAACTAGTCTTTTAAAAAACTTTAGAGTAGAAATAGTTCTATATGTTTTAAAACATGAATCTTTAGAAGATAGGTGAGAAATAAGCTTTCATATGACAGAATTATTACTACTGAATTCTTAAAGGGTTTTGATCTGGAATAAACATATCAAATTCTAACATAACAGTTAAATTCAATAAATTCTAATGCTGATTTAGAGGAGAAAATTATTTCAAATTAATGTCATTCAGGTTTTGTTTCTGTTGGATGTGGAGGCAGAAAATCTGAATATGCAATAACTATAATACAAAGAATTTTACTGGAACCAGGAAAAAATAGCTAATGTAGACGATTTATAAGGCAATGGTACAATGTAATAGTATTGTTTAAAAAGTTTCTTACAGAAAAACTTCCAAATGTGAAGACCTGTCCATCCATTAACAGTACTGCCGTGTGGTTGCTGCCTGCAGTAACTTGTGTGCTAGGACCTGGCAATGCTTGAACAAGAGTGGGACATCCCCTAGGTTTAAAAAAAAAAAAAAAAATTAAGTCAATTTCTTACAAGATCCATCTGAAATAAAAAACATTAAGTAAACAATGCAATAAGGAGGAAAAAGATAAAAGGCACTAATAAGAATATTCAATAAACACTTACTTAGGTGCTATAGGCATGTCTCTATTCAAGGCCCTGGGTATACAAAGATGAAAAAGACATAGTTGCTGACTTTGAGGAGATTGTTAAAAAGATTTTCTGAATCTCCTATCCTAATCATGGACACATAATTTATAGTTTTTCTGAAAGACCAGTGCTACCTTTATTTTAAAAGGAGAAATATGGTACCTTGTAATCAGTGACACATTAGAGATCACGCAGTAAGTATTTATTGCATGAAATAAAAATCATGTGATGTCTAAACTGGAATTCAATCCAGGAACTAGATGAAATAATTCTATGAGCCCTTTTTCTAACTTTCATCACTAAGATATAATTTTATATTTTAACATTATATTTAATGAGTCAAAATATAGTATATCATGAGAGGCATTAGCACAATGGCTAAAAGTTCAGGCTCTTGAGTGAGACCACTTTTGTGTGAATCCTGCCTCCGTCACTCAATAGGAATGTGGCCGAGGCTTTGAACAAGCTATTCATCCTTTTTGTATTTCAGTTTTCTCCTCTATAATATGGAAGATAATATTAAATAATATCTATCCCATAGGGTTCCTGTGAACAATAAATGAGTTCATACAGGTCAGTGCCTGGCACACAGTTAACACTCAAGAAATGTTAACTATTATCATAAATGACAGCCCATTACCCTTCTCTATTCTTACTAACCATTTTTAAGAACAATTATCTATAATTAGAATAGTAATCACTATAGAAACAGTCCATACATACTAGAAGAGCTCTGCTTTTGAGATAATGTAATTATCATACTTAAATTTTATTATAAAATTAAATTACATCAACATAAGCATTTTCAGCTTTTAGAACACATACTTTTTAAAATTACAGACATGGAAAATTAAAGAGGGCTAAAACTTCCCAAAGTTACAAAAGGATGGACACATAGGATGCTCTGCTACCATATCATCACCAATTTTGTTTCATCCTAATTATCTTCATATACTTTACATTCTCCCTAGATGATCTTACTTTATGGCTCAATCTCACTGCGATTCTTAAATCTACATTCAGAAAGTCACCGGAGGAGAAGGTTTTAAGAAGGGGGAGATAATGTACATGTCAAATCCTCTAGAGAGATGTACAACTGACCACTGGAGTTAGAAAGAAGAAAATTTCTTTGGTGGAAGTAAGCACCACACAGTAGCAGATGAGGGTTAACAGCAGGGTCACAGAATATGCAGAAAATGCCTTCAAGAATCCTAGTACTAAAGGAAAAAGAAAGGAGAACCAACAGTTAAAGGGAAAATGAAGATGAAGGAGAGAGGCTTTGTTCTTTGGAAGATGACAGAGAATTGAGGAAGTTTAACAGAGTTGAGTAAAGATAAAGAGGCTAAAGACAGAAGTCAGAGAGAGACAGGAAAGAGAACTAGATCCCTAAGGAAAAGGCAGATGGGTTTCAGAGCATGGGCAAGATGGGCCACTCTTTCACTGCAACAAAAGGAAAGGAGCAAAGAAGTGGTATGGATGTAGGTAGGTTTGTATGATTAGTGGGCTGAAGAATTTCCAGCTAAAGGTTTTTATTTTTTTGTGATGTGAACGGAGGTTGTACGTTGAGAGAAGGGGTAATGGGTGAGCAGAGAGGAGAGTTTGAAAATTACACAAAAGGTATAGTGGGGGATAGAATAGATAATTAGATCAGAAATTTTTAATCTAGATCCAAAGGAGAGCTAGGACAACAAAGAGGGAGTTTCAAGAGATCTCTGAATCTCTTAGGTTTATAAGCAAACTTTTAGTGTATATTCCTTTGTCTATTTTTCTGGGGAAAGAGCCCCTATCTTTCAACAAATTCTTGAAAGGTCTTAAGCCAAAGAGTTCATAAGTATATAACAGGAAGATTTCTGTCCATTACAAATTCAACTGAATCTGAAGATCATATAACAATCTGCTCACTTGTGTGATTTTTTTGCAGCAGCCTAAGTGTACATATGGCAAATATAGACAGATTGATTCATGCTTGAAGTTTTACCACGCCCCAGCCCATGGAAGCAGCAGTCAAGAAATCAAATGACTTATTGCATCAGGCAAATTTGCAGCAAAAGACCTCTTCGAAGTTCTAAACAGCAAATACGTCACTTTGATGACTACGGTGCACCTGACCCAAGCTGTGGTCTTTTGAAATGCCTGACATGCATACAAAAGGTGGACAATGCAAAAAAGAGACAGAAGACAAACTGATGTCATCGAATTGTGGTGCTGGCAAAGAATATTAAACATACCATGGACTGCAAGAAGAATGAACAAATCAGTCTTCGAAGAAATGCAATGGAAATGCTTCTTAGAAGCAAGGATGGCAAGACTTGCTTACTTTGGACATGTCATCAGGAAAGACAAATCACAAGAAAAGAACATCATATTTGGTAAAGTAAAAGGTCAGCAAAAATGAGGGAAGTCTTCAGTGAGATGGACTGACACAAGAGCCTTAACAATGGGCTCAAACATATCAAAGATCATGGAGATGGCTCCGGACCAGGAAGCATTTCATTCTATTATACACAAGGAGCAAACTCAGTGGCAGAGAATGAGAAAATTGAGGACACTGGTAAGAGTATAAGTAAATAGATTAAATAACACTTTCTAATGTGGGTAGGCAATAAAGTGAAAAGGGTGAAAGAGAATCAAAAATGGAGGGTTGTAGGGAATGAAAAAGTCAAAGGTCAAGTGAGGTAGGGCTAAGTAAGAAATGAAGAAATTGAACCAGACAAGGATACCCTTTATCACCACTCTTATTCAATATTGTGCTGGAGGTCCTAGCCAGAGCAATTAGGCTAGAAAAAGCAATAAAGGGCATCCAAATTGGTAAGGAAGAAGTCAAAGTATCTCTATTTGCAGATGGTATGATCTTATACAGAGAAAACCCCAAAGAAACTACTGGAACTAGTAGAAGATTTCAGCAAAGTTTCAGGATACAAGATAAACACAAAAATCAGTTGGATTCCTTTACACCAACAAAGAGAACTTTGGAAATTACCAAATCAATACCATTTACAATAGCCCCCAAGAAGATAAAATATTTAGGAATAAATCTAACTGGAGATGTAAAAGACCCATACAATGAAAACTACAAGACACTACTGCAAGAAACCAAAAGAGACCTGCATAAGTGGAAAAACATACCTTGCTCACGGATAGGAAGACTCAACATTGTGAAAATGTCAGTTCTATCCAAGGTGATCTACAGACACAATGCAATCCCAATCCAAATTCCAATGGCATTTTTTAATCAGATGGAGAACAAATCAACAACTTCACATGGGAAGGGAAGAGGTCCTGGATAAGTAAAGCATTACTCAAGAAGAAGAACAAAGTGAAAGGCCTCACACTACCTGATTTTAGAACCTATTATACTGCCACTGTAGTCAAAACAGCCTGGTACTGGTACAACAACAGATACATAGACCAATGGAACAGAATTGAGAATCCAGATGTAAATCCATCTACCTATAAGCAGCTGATATTTGACAACGGCCCAAAGTCTGTTAACTGGGGAAAAGACAGTCTCTTTATCAAATGGTGCTGGCATAACCAGATATCCATCTGCAAAAAACTGAAAAAAGACTCATACCTCAAACCAAGCACAAAAACTAACTCAAAATGGATCAAAGACCTAAATATAAAATCAAAAACAATAAAGATCATGGAAGAAAAAATAGGGACAATGCTAGGAGCCCTAATACATGGCATAAACACAATACGAACCATAAATAACAATGCACAAGCACCAGAAGAGAGACTAGATAAATGGGAGCTCCTAAAAATCCAAAGCTTATGCTCATCAAAAGACTTCACCAGAAGAGTCAAAAGACAACCTACAGACAGGGAAAAAATTTTTGGCTACAACAAATCTGATCAGCATCTAATCTCTTAAAATCTACAAGATACTGTAACACCTCAACAACAAAAAGACAAATAACCCATTGAAAAATTGGCAAAGGATACAAACAGGCACTTCGCCAAAGAAGATATTCAGACGGCTAGCAGACACATGAAGAAATGCTCACCATCATTAGCCATTAGAGAAATGCAGCTCAAAACTACAAAGAGATACCATCTCACCCAACAAGGCTACCATTAATCCAAAAAACACAAAATAATAAATGCTGAAGAGGTTGTGGAGAGACTGGAGCACTTACACGCTGTTGATGGGAATGTAAAATGGTACAATCACTTTGGAAATTGATTTGGTGCTTCCTTAAAAAGCTAGAAATAGAAGTACCATACGATCCAGTTATCCCACTCCTTGGAATATATCCTAGAGAAATAATAGCTGTTACATGAATAGATATATGCACACCCATGTTCATCGCAGCACTGTTCACAATAGCAAAAAGATGGAAACAACCTAGGTGCCCATCAACAGACGAATGGATAAACAAATTATGTATATCTACACAATGGAATACTATGCAACAATAAAGAACAACAAGGAAGCCGTGAAACATCTTAACATGGAGGAAGCTGGAGGTCATTATGCTGAGTGAATTTAGTCAGTCACAGAAGGATAAATATTATATAAGACCACTATTATAAGAACTCAAGAAAAGGTTTAAACACAGAAGAAAACATTCTTTGATGCTTACGAGGGTGGGGAGGGAGGGTGAGGGTTATTCACTAACTAGATAGTAGACAAGAATTATCTTGGGTGAAGGGAAGGACAGTACACACTACAGGGGAAGTCAGCACAACTGGACTAAACCAAAGCTAAGAAGTTTCTTGAATACAACTTTTGGGACAGAGTAGCAGGGGTGGGGGTCTGGGGACCATGGTTTCATGGGACATCTAGGTCAACTGGCATAACAAAGCTTATTAAGAAAATGTTCTGCATCCTACTTTGGTAAGTGGCATCTGGGGTCCTAAAAGCTTGCAAGTGGCCATCTAAGATGCATCAATAGGTCCCAACCACTTGGAGTAAAGGAGAATGAAGAACACCAAAGACACAAGGGAAGTATTAGCCCAAGAGACAGAAAGGGCCACATAAACCAGAGACTTCATCAGCCTGAGACCAGAACTAGATAGTGCCCAGCTACCACCAATGACTGCCCTGAGAGGGAACACAACAGAGTCCCTGATGGAGTAGGAGAAAGGTGGGGTGCAGAACTCAAATTCTAGTAAAAAAAACCAGACTTAATGGTCTGACTGAGACTGGAGGTACCCCAGACAGGGTGGCCCCTGGATTCTCTATCAGCCCAGAACTAAAATGGTTTCTGAGGCCAACTCTTCAGACAAAGATTGGACAGGACTGTGGGACATAAAATGATACTTGTGAACACAAGTGTGCTTCTTAGCTCAAGTAGATACGTGAGACTAAATGGGCAGCTTCTGTCCAGAAGTGAGAAAAGAAGGCAGAGAGGATCAGGAGCTGGTTGAATGGACACGGGAAATCAGGGGTGGAAAGGAATAGTGTGCTGTCACAGTATAGGGAGAGCAATTAGGGTCACATAACAATGTATGTATAAATTGACTAACTTGAAATATAAACTTTCACTTAAACTACAACAATAAACAAAATAAAAAAAAAGAAATGAAGAAATTGTCATTAGAGAATAGGACATTTAAACTTAAAAATTCATAGTTGAAGCTGTGCTGGATCCAGGCTGTGGTCATGGGAATGATCTCTATGATTGTGGAAGTTACTAGACATAATGTGTCAGGATAACAATACTGTATGGGATCATTCACATGGGTACTGAAGTCATTCACGATTGTGACAAGACCTGGGGTGAGAAGACACTGAACCAGATGTGAAGTTTTCAGTGAATGAACTGCAGTAACTGGAAGATACGTAGGTAATAAAGGACAGCAGAGTGGAATGGCCATGCCTCAAAAGAGGAGTAGTTTGTTTTTTTATTTTTTACTTGAGGGTGGAGTGATATAACCGGGAACAGCAGTGAAAAGGTATGTGGCTCTCACCTCTGAGGTACAGGAGGGTTTTGCAAAAGAACAATCACCACTCCATAGTGCTGTATGTCAAACTAATGCTCTCATAGATGTGTCCAGCTCAGTTCAAACAAGGAACTGTTTACTTGTCTGCAGCTTACAAAGCACATTCACATAAAATGAATCATTAATTATGAAAATAACTCCATAGGTAGATCTGAAGAGGTTAAAGGATTTTCCCAAGAAGTGGTGGCAGGTCTTCTAATATAAAGTCTTAGAATTCTTTTCATGATAAGCAGTGAGTTCATTTATTAAATTACTTGGAAAACAAAGGAATAACAGAAAATAAAAATTACTTGAGTATGTGCTCATGCACACCAGGCACTTTACGTTATATTAATCCTACAAAAATCCTTTGGTAAATGAAAACAAAAGCTTAGAGATATTACAGTTCTCACAGTTGGTAAGCAGTGAAGCAAGTCACTATGACTATGTAGCATATTAGTGCAGAAGGAGGACAGAATGGCAAGAACATGAAATTCAAACATAAGAATTATCAAAATTCTATTAGAAAAAGGAGAATAAAAGCATTTACACTATATTAGTCTCTTCAGCAATCTCCAGGTTTAAGTTCATTGAAAATGGTAAAAGAATTTGGAATTCAGAAATTTAGGAGCATACAAAAGGTTGGTAGACTGATGTCATGAGTGAATATATAAAAGTCCCCAAAAAAGCTTTTTGATAGTCACTAAAAAAAAAAGAAAAAAAAGCAACAGCAGTAACAGCTAACATTTATTCTGCATTTACTATGGGTTAGGCTCTGTACTAATAGATTACATATATTCTCTCACTGTATTCTCACAATAACCTTCTGAGGAAGATATGCCTACTCACATTTAATAAAGGAAGAAATTGAGAAACAAGAAAGTTAAGTAGCTTGAATAAGGTCATAAGCTACCAAATGATATAGACTCAAGACCTAAACTAGAGATTGAACTCAATCATTTGGAAAGACAACACATTACATAAGGAGAATATCCAATAACCTTTTTAGATCTTCATTATGTATACTACAAAATTTGTCTTATATTAATCACATATTACTGTGTGCTATACAATAAATTCCAGTTAACAGCACTTAATTACTTGAAACTTTTCAAAAATATCCTTCAACTCTACACTTTATTTCAACTAAATGTCTACAAATGTTTTCCTTTGTTGTAGTTAATACGTATGTAACAGGAGCTTTGTTCCTCCTGTGATTATTACTATAAGTGACTAATTCTTTTGTGAATTAATAACAGTTCTTAACTTAAAAAAAAAAAAAATCATTGCCGTCGAGTTGATTCCGACTCGTAGTGACCTTGCAGGACAGAGTAGAACTGCCCCCATAGAGTTTTCAAGGAGTGCCTGGTAGATTCAAACTGCCGACCTTTTGGTTAGCAGCCATATCTCTTAACCACTATGCCACCAGAGTTTCCAGTTCTTAACTACTGACTTCCAAGTCCCACAAAGACCTACAGAGTGCTTACGACAGAAAAGGTTTTGGGTAAGTTTTATTTATACTACCAGACATTTATTTTTGTTGGTTGCCATCGAGTCAATTCTGACTCAAAGCAGCCCCATGTGCGTACAGTAGAGCTGCTCCATAGGGTTTTCAAGACTATGACCTGTCAGAAGCAAAATCACCAGGCCGGTCTTCCAATGCACCTCTGGGTGAGTTTGAAATACCAACCTTTCAGCTAGCAGTCAAGGGTTTAACTGTTTACATCACCCAGGAACTCCTTTACTAGATATACTGTGTAGGTATTATCACACTGAATTATCCAGTTTAGTTCTGCCCACACCACATACCATTAGCCTTTCAGTTATACTTCAATAAATGGAACCAGGTGTGGAAATGTACATGTTGGAAAAGAACAACTTTGGGCAATTAAAGCAAACTCTACCAGAGTCTGATCTTAAGAAACCGTGATATTTTATCTTCAACATTAAAAGTGATTAGATTTCATAAGATGATAAATTAAAACTCTTCAAAATACTGAATACAATGCTGTGATACTGAAGCAGAAACAGGCTTCGCGAGGTGTCATGGATTGAATTATGTCCCCCCAAAAATGTGTGTATCAATTTGGCTGGGCCATGATTCCCAGTGTTGTGTCCTTGTCCTCCATTTTGTGATTGTAATTTTATGTTAAAGAGGATTAGGGTGGGATTGTAACATCCTTACTAAGGTCACATCCCTGATCCAATGTAAAGGGAGTTTCCCTGGGGTGTGGCCTGCACCACCTTTTATCTTAAATCAAGAGATAAAAAAGGAAAGGGAAGCAAGTAGAGAGTGGGGGACCTCATACCACCAAGACAGCAGGCTGGGAGCAGAGCGCATCCTTTGGACCTAAGGTTCCTGTGCTGAGATGCTCCCAGACCAAGGGAAGACTGATGACAAGGAACTTCCTCCAGAGCTGAGAGAGAGAGAAAGCCTTCCCCTGGAGGTGGTGCCCTGAATTTGGACTTGTAGCATACTAGACTGTGAGAGAATAAATTCCTCTTTGTTAAAGCCATCTACTTGTGGTATTTCTGTTACAGCAGCACTAGATGACTAAGACACGAGGCCAAACATGAGCACCTTCCTGTGGTCTGCTAGTTCACTACAGTTTGCTAAGTCATCCTTATGTAAGTCGCCGGCATGTAGCCACTATTGTCCACCACCACTATAAAACCTCCACCCTCCCACTGCAGGGTACAGAGACCTGCTTTGGTCCTGTAGCTATTCAGGATTCGCCTCATTTCGAAGTCTCCCTAATACACTCCTTTGCTGCCACACTGGAGTTGCCCACCTCTATCTTCCATCTCTCGGCACTCTCCACTTCTGGAGATAAGTTTCATGTTACTGGTCTATGCGTGGACAGATACTGTTACCTGAGGAAATCATTAGAAATCAAAATGTTGCCCACTGGTATAATCAGTACCATGAAGCAATGCTTTTAGCTAACTTTTTCCTTTTAAAAGCTCACATGAGCACCATCCCCTTCGACAGCCATGACACCTTAATATAGCAAAGCATATATGCTGCTCCTTCTTCATAGTGTACAGTGAGATAGGATTACCTGAAGGCTGTGAGTTGATTACAGTCATGATTTTTACTACTTCTCTCCCACTCAGTCAAGACCATGAAATATAGCTGTCTGGCAAATATTTTCTGTGGAATGATATCGATATCCAAGTACAAATTCTGATTTGCAAAGCAGTACCATCCTTGCTGGACACATGGTTGACATTCATCATTTCTAATTACAATGTACCTTTTCCAGTTTATATCATAACTCACAAAATAATTACCAGCTAAATAATAATGATGATGATGATTACAATAACAACGACTATATAATAAACCCTTTTCTTCTGTGTCACGAAATAGAACAAAAAGTTGCCAGGTTCATCTCCACACAGATTAAAGCACTAATTCAGCCTCTGCTTATCAGTGATTTCACTCATCTGTAAAGCAAAATATCTGCTGGCTTCATAAACCTGTGATAGTAATTGTTCAACCTTGCAAGCCACTGGTATTATGTCATATCCAACAGTGATATTAAGATTGTGGATAATATTTTACAAACTGCTCGGGAATAGTGTGAACTGTATGTTGCACTTGTGTTTTTAATGAAAAGTTCAACTCAATACTTCAATTGTCTCTTCTCACCATCAGCAACAAAATTCATCACAGTAATGGAGGACATTCCATTTCATTGTCATTTTGTATGCAGTGTAAATGGAGCTAACCATGCCACAGTTCTAGGGATAGACAATTCTCAGTCCTGGATGCACATTATACTCTGGGTATCTTTTAAAAAACTCTGATACCTGCACTCTATCCCCAATCCCAAACACACAAACCTCTTACAAATTCTAGATGTAGAATCCAGGCATGGTATTTTTTTAAAGCTCCCCAGGTGGTTCTAATGTGCAGCCAGGGTTAAGAATCACTGGTCTTTACCAAATGGCATAATTCCATCCTTGCCACAGTAATAGCGGTGCACCCAAAACAAAGTAAAAATACTGAATTTTAATGATTAGGGGAAGGGAATCTCTCTTTCTTTCACTGGTATTGTGAACTGAGAAACCATATAGGTCCAGTTGATTCTGGCAGACATCTTGTGACTACAAGGGAGAATAAGACACAATGGAGAATTAAAAAAAGAAATTGGGTTCATGTGGCAAACTGAGTTGTTGAGTCAAGCCTGGCCTGAAGCAGCCCTACATCTCTCTGGACTTAAATACACCTGGTTACAACGGTGGGGCAGCCACAGATGTGCATCACTCAGCTCTCCCTCAAGAAAACTATTGCAGGGAACATAGTTGACTGACAGTCCCAGATGCTGTCCCTTTGGATTCATGAGGTCATTGTTCCCAGAATGCTCCCAACCTGTGACAGAGTACGGCAAACGTATTAATGCTGGCCCATTCCTGCCCGACACAGAGCAACCTTGGCTTAGGGATACCCCATCAACCTGGCTGCAACTCTCAGAACTGCAATGTAGTCTAAAGACTCTTCCCACCCAATTCTTCCTTCCTTCTTTCTTTCACACGTGTTGGATCTGCATTGTGTCTGAAGGTTCTTCCTCCCTGTTCCTACTCCTTTTCCCTTTATCCTTCACTGGAGTTTCCCCCCAATAAATCCTTTGCACACTTAATCCTATCTTGGCATCATCTTCTCAGAGGACCCAAACTAATCAAGATAGATTTTCTATTACTTCTGACCAAAAATTCCTTGACTGTATTAAGTAAGATATAGATTCAGGTGCTATAATGGTAAAGCCAAAGTAACAGGAACTTAAACAAGAGAGAAGTTTATTTCTCACTCAGGTAAGAAGTCCAAATACAAGGAGGTGATGTGGCAGTTCCATGGTGTCAGGAAACCAGACTATTTTTATCTTACAGCTCTGGCTTTCTCAATAATAATCTCCAGCTTATGGTGTCTATGATGACTTCTCCAATTCCTTCCCTCATGCATGCATTCCAGCCAGCAAGCTGCAATAGTATGCCTTTAACAATATTCCTTTAACAGCACAATTCCAAAGATTCACATATTACTTTAGAGCACAAAGCACCTCCTTGCTGCAAAGCATGCTGGGATATAAAGTCTTTTTACCTGCATGGTCATCCCCCAACTAAAACTCTACTGCCAAATGAAGTATGGAAGAATAAATATTGGGAAATGCCTAGCAGTTTCTACCATAATTTGTTCTTCATTATTCTGAAATAAAGTCAAAATAGTTTATAGAAGAAAGCATCAGGTTTTGTTTGTAAACCAGTAAAACAGATGCCATCAAGTCAACTCCAACTCATGTAGACCCTGTGTGTGTCAGAGTAGAACGATGCTCCATAGGGCTTTCAATGGCTGATTTTTCAGAAGTAGATCACCAGGCCTTTCTCCTGAGGCCCCTCTGGGTGGACTAGAATGTCCAACCTTTCAGTTACCACTGAGAGAGTTAACCATTTGCACCACCCAGAGGCTCCATTTTGTCTGTATAAAATGTAAATCCATTTTTCCCCTGAAACTACAAAACCATCTATCCCTATAAAAGCACTCAGCCACAAAATTAGGAACCACCTGTAATCAGTAATTCATAGGTCATACTTTGCAAAACTATTCCGATTCTAGAAAAAGGAGAAACAGAGAAAGAAAAAAGACAAGGAAAGTAAAGGGAGGGTGGGGGGAAAACCCACACCAGTCTCTTCAAACAAAAAGTAAGAGTACCTGGAATTGACATCTCCATGTCCTAGTTGCCCATGTTGCCCATATCCAAATGTACAGACATCTCCATTTTCCATTAAAACCACTGAAACCAAAAAACATTGCTTTATTTTCTCATTAAATGCATTTTATATTTCTACCACAACTATACTGAAAGCAGTGTAATTTTCATTATTTAAAATTTAAATGGCCATTAAAAATAGGCAATTGAAGCACAAATTTATATTTAATGACATAAATATAATTTTAGTTCTGAAAAATATTCTTTGCATGTCATAAAAATGCATGTTTTTTATATAAATACTTTAAAATTATTATGTACTTTAATAACCATAACAATATTTAGTAAGACATATTGATTCAGATCAACTGTAAAATCTTAACAATGGAACAATTACATATAAAATATTGTTCTCTCATATCTAGGATAATTATATAGGTGGCAGATGAGTTGTGCTCTGCACAGTTATGTAGAACATCAATGAAATGTCAGAACTTTAATATCTATCAATGCCTCATCAAATAGGGAAATATATTAAGTATCAAAGAAGGAAGTTAACATTTTTTTATTCTTATAAAGGTTGAAAAGACAAGGTAAGCTATATAACCCAAATGCCAATACTTTAATAAGAATTTAATTATTTTCTACACTTTAAGGAAAAGAAACTTGTTGATGTCACATTTCAACACGGGACTATGTCATAAAAATCACACAACTGTAGAGCTGAAAGGGATTTCAGGAATTACTTCATCTTCAGTAATTTTTTTGAATTAAATTAAAACAGAATTTTAAAGTAAGTCTCCCAGAAGACAGAATTAAAAGTCAGATCTCTGGACAAATACCTGTTCCTCAAATCATAGTTTTTAAAAGAGATTGTATAATAAATACAAAGCTTTTATAGATTTAGGAGATATTGCCACACTATTGCTTTTAACACAGAGTTAACAGACGACGTTCATTAAAACCAAACAAGTTATTTACCACAATTGTAAAAATGCAGTTATACCCTAAAGTTCCAGCTGCTACCTGAATGGTGAAATCCACAGCTGACTTGTATGGCCCGGAGCTCACAGTCAAATCGCACTGAGCCTGGAGGATATGTTGTGATTTTGCTTGCATCCTTTTCTCCTCTTTCTCCACTTCCATCTGCAAGTGTTATAATTTGTAATTAAGCCATTATTCATATTTAAGATAAAATTTAAAATCAGTTTACTATGGAAGAACAAGAGAAAAATGTTAAAAGGAACAAGCAAGAAGAATCTGCAGCTGTTAGAAGTGATAGATCAAGAATGTACCTGCAAGGAAGTAATTTTGAAAAGATACACTGTATACTTCTTTTGCAAATATCACTAAATCAATAAAAAACAGAGATAAGATCTGGTTAAGGATAAAACCTATTAAGCTAATCAGTTATATAATGTAAAGGGATCAATCATTAACTGACAGAAATAACAAAATTTTAAATGTAATAGTTTACATGGGGAAATTTAGTCTGCACAAAAAATAACTGCATGCAAAGTTATTAAACAATTATTTTAAACTTAGTGATATAGTTAGTTCTAGCCACTTAAAAAAAACTTCTGGTTGACTCACAGTGACTTAGATTTTCCAAACAGATCTTAGAAAAGCTACACTGTCCACCAGTATTCCTAAACTCAAATTACTTTTAAAAATTTATAAAAGCCAAACAGCTTTATTCAATACACTGTAGTTCAATGACCTACTCTCAAACAGGAATTTATCTTTCCTGTTCCACCTTGTCCTGCAGCCAATCTGCTTTGTGGTCTTCTTCCTACCTTCAACTCTTAACTACCCTCAACCAAATTTCTTTCTACTTCCACTTCCTTCTTTCCTTGTCTCTTCTTTTTAGAATTTCCTCCATTAACCTTGCTTTAGGCCTCTCTCCACAGCTGGTTTCTATATTTCACTTTCGCATTCTAACAGTACCATCAAAAGTCACATTCCAAAATATCAAAACTTTAGTTTGGAATGTACAAATAAGGGAGGCTATTTTACTTTTCCTAATCTAAGACTACACATCACTTAAATATGACCTCTATATCATCAAAGTTTAAATTCCTTACACAAAGACTAAAGATAAATTTGGAAGGAATTTCAAAGGGTCAATAAGTCTAAATCATCTCTTGTGATATATCAACTCTAAACAATAAGTATGTATAATATGTAGATACATATGTGAATCCACAGATACACATTAACTTTCAATTAATTCTGTATTTTCATTGCCCATTTCAGAATGTTAAACAAAATAATATCAGATCATTTCATGTTCAGTTTATCTTTTCTTTTTAATCATTCCTTTCTAACCTTTAGTAATATCTAGTTAAGACAAAACTGACCTACAGTATGGTTTCCTTTCTATAACTAAATGCCTCTCTATCATAATTTTGAAAAGCTCTGAAATCTTCATAACACTAGGACAGTAAAACCTCACTAATTCGGAATAACGCAGAATGAATAGGCCCATGTGACTTACTAAAAAAGTCTTAATCATAGAGCATTTAAGTAAAAATTAAGTTTTATTACCTTCAAGCAGCACAGATTACAGATTAAGCTAATTGCTACAATAAATAAAATGTGGTTACCTATATTATAGTTCAAAATAGGCCTATATTACATAAAAATGTATCATAAACATAAAAGTCCTTTAACATACAAGAATTAACTGCTGGACCCAGAGGCTGAAGGCACGTTGAAGGAATCCTTCATTTCTTGAGCCCTTGGTTTGAAAAGCTAGTGATTTTAGACAGGTTTCCCCTTATAAGTATGACCCTGAAAATTCACAGAGGAAGAAATTATGTTGAATTTTTACTGAAAAAAGATCACAAATACTGCATCTGAATTATCATAAATTCTGAATTAGTGAAGGTTTTACTATTTATTATAAGATAAACAATATGATTCCTCTTCTGCTGAATTATCTAATGTGGGTTTGCCAAATTAAATCTTCAAAAATGGATGGGCTAAAGATAGTTACAACATTTCATTTCACACCACCTAAAATGAAATATAATCTTAGTTCAAAGACTCTTCAGATTGGAAAGGCGGTGGAATGGTTAAATATAAAAAACAGTCTACACAAAAAGAATAATGTCTTCCAAAGACTATTTAAATAAGATTCTGGATGCAAAGACATTTTATATCTTTATCTCACTGGTAAAAATAGCTAATTATTAAAACAAATCTGACTTAACATAAAAAACAAATTGTGTTCATATGATTTTGCCAGACTTAACTGAACATCACAAGTATCATTCCACTTTATAGAAATATATTGATGCTCATTAGAAGCTTTTACCTTTGAATTTAGCTTTTTGACCCCTCCCTTGAGTCAGAGATTAAATCCAGATACAAATCCCACAATAGAGAGATAGCATCAGGGATGGGGAAGGAAAAAAACAAAACAAAAAGCCTAGTGATTTACTGAATAAAACAATAAGATTAAAAGAAGCTATTATTTAGAGGTCAAAATTATACTAGAAACATTTTGTTCAAGTTCATCTAAACAATCTGTAACTATATAAAACAATTTCTCAATTACTGTAATGGTGAAAATATTACTATTACAATTTAAAAAGTAGGGATAAGGTTCTTGATCATTACCAGCAGTAGTAGTAAAATTAAAAAAAATAAAAAATCAAACACAATTCCAGTAATTTAGGAATCTGCAAGCTTTCATCAAAGAAAAAAAGATAATAAGTAGCCAAAAATGTATTGCAAATTCAAGAATCAACAAAAAACAGTAAGATTAATTTCTGCTCCAGCTCAATATTCAGTAAAGTGTTAGTGAGCAACAATAAGACCTAATCTGATTTCGAGGAAAAACAGTCAGGTATGAATACTCTTATAATTGTCTCACTTAGGCATGAACGTATCTGTATTTTCCCTAATATGTATGTTCATTTATTTATCATGTGATATTGAAACTATAATGTTTAAAAATTTTTGGCAGATATATATCTAAAACACATATCTAAAAAACTGTGTGTATATACAAGTATTATATGTACATATCTGAGTACACATATAGGGAAAAGAGAATTCAGTAACTACAGGTCTCTAAATTTTATTTAAATCTACACTGTATTTTTGGTGATCTCACAGTGACACATATCACAAAAGTTGTTAATGAACACAGTGAGCACTTTGAAAAAGATCATTAATATAAAACAGCAGGAGCAGTAGTAACTGCAATTTACTAAGCATGTGTTCCATGCAAAAACACCATGAAAATCTAAACTGCACAATAGATAAGTGCTTATGGGCACTTATGCCTAAGAGACTTAGGCAGAAATCCTGGCTCCACCATTAACTAGTTGTATAATACTGGACACTGACCTCTTTAAGTCTTAGTTTCTCCATCTATAAAATAGCAATAATTGCTCATACCACACAAAAGTTCTCATGAGAATTAAGTGAAATAATGTCTGGAAAGTACTCAATCAATATTGACTATTGTTGCTTTCTTCAATCAATACAATAACCTTATGACATAGGTATTGTTATTCCATTTTACAGATGAGAAAACCATGGCTTAAGTAGCCAGACCAAAGTAATAAATGATAGAGCAGATTTGGAGTTTAATTCTAAAGCACATGCATTTTACCACCACCAAATAGTTGACATCATAAATAAACTATGTATTTAACAAATCTCAAATTCTGTACCTTTAGGATAGTACTAACAATTCTAAAATAGAAAGCAAAGGAATTGAAACCAGAGGATCTCTATTTGCAAAGACTATGTATCCATCCACTCATCCATCCACGCATCTATCTATCTATAAAGCACCACGTAAGTGCTTTTCAGACATCAGGTCAATTAATCTCACAACAACCCTCGGAGGAAAGTACTATCCCCATGCTACTGATGTAACTTAAATAAATTACTGTTAACTAGGCTAACATTCAACACTTGGCAATCTGACCCTCAGCTTGTGCTTGTCATCTGTGACTCTACTGCATCACATGGGCCTATATATATAGTTTTATATATAATCTTAATTTAATCTTCAGATCAACACAATCAGATAGAAATTACCATTCTTATTTTTAAAATAAAGAAAACTGAGGCCCAATTAAGTAATTCATGCACGGCCACGTAGCTCTTATAAATGACAAATTTAGGATTACAACATACCAAACTATTTCTAAACACAAAATAGGTGTAGAATACAAATGTTTGTTACCAGTATGTCTTCTGATTTTCACATCAGTCACATTAAGACAGATTTTAAGACTATCTCTAGAACAATTCAGATGTTTCCAACAAGGTATACCACATTAAAATCTTTTTCTCTATAAGGCACGGAGTAGCTGAAATAAATGTTAGTCTTGGTATATGTTTGAAATAGAATTTATGTTCACATATTTAGAATAATTTGCTCTACATTATATGGAATTATTGATTTGGCCTTATATATTCTATTTCTCCTTAAATCACAATCTGCCTATATAGGATGGATCCTGTGACTGTCTCTGAATTCTTTCCAATCACCTGGAAGCTCACCAACTTCCACCTGAGAGCTCACTCCTGTTAACAATAATCACAGCTTTTACCCTCAATACCCCTAGAGAAAAGTAACTGTCCAGAAAAATCTAACTATTATCATCCTACAATCTGTACCACCAGTGTAATTAAACATCAGACAGAACATAGCAATTAATATAGAGAACTTCTCAGTGAATAAACTGGAAGGCAAACGGGGTAAGAAAAAGAGAAGGAAAAAAAAAACATGTAGGTGGAAGGAATATTAATTAATAGACTATGAAAATATGCAGCAACAATATAAGCAGTGAACAGACAGAATCTGTGGGAGGACAGGAACTAGTGAGTGGTAAATTAATACCCTTTACTTACAGCAGGACACTATTTGATAAAATATTATTTATACTTTAAATTCATTTTGGGGGTAAAGAGAGAAAACTTTTCACTCTATTAAAACCATAAAAGCTGATAAAAACTAACCATATACTGTACTAGTACAAAGTCAGTCCCTCCAAAGAGCTTGCTACAAGGATACATAGAATCTTGTTATAAAATAACTGTGGCCGATAAGACTGTAGTAAGGTTAGCCATCGTTAAGTAATTAATTATCATCTGACATTGTAAAAAGTCAGCTTTGTATTTGTAAACTTGGTCTTCATTTAATATTTCATTTTATATCCTGGCAAAAAAATGAAGATGTTTGCCCATAAGATACTGAAACGGAGCTCAACAAGTTTTAAACTGCTTCATGAAATGTGAATATTTAACCTCAGGTAAAGTCTTGGAAGAACTCCACTAGAGAAAATTGGGATAGAAACAAACACTCAGAAAATCTGTTTCTAATAGTGGCATAGCAGAAATAATAAGGGATCAGAGATTCTGATAATAAATAATTTGCACAGCATATTGTTCCTGAGATTTAAACATTTAAGCATTGTTAGAGCATTCAGGAACTAAAGCAATCACAAATTTTACTGTGGTTAATCACATTAGAGAAGCCCTGGTTGGCGCACTGGTTAAGTACTTGGCTGTTAACCTAAAGGTCAGGGGTTCGAACCCACCAGCCGTTCCGCAGGAGAAAGGTATGCCAATCTGCTTCGGTAAAGATTTACAGCCTTGGAAGCCGTTATGGGGCAGTTCTACTCTGTCCTATACAGTCGCTATGAATCAGAATCAACTCGATGGCAGTGGGTTTAGTTTTTTAATCACATTAAATTTAAAACATCCTTACTTTTTGTTTCCGCAGAATATATCTTAAGTAGTACTCTCTCTCTACTTGTCCTTTTACTAAAAACGATTTTTCAGTTTGGTTATCTATTTTTGCTTTGAGTGGCAAACTGGCAGATTGAGAGAGGCAAATAAAAATAAAGTTGATTATACTACATGTAAAAGTTCTAAAAAATTAGTCTACACAACTTTTCAACACAGGAAAAAATAGAACATAAACTTTAGTTAATTTTTCCATATGGAATATGTGTTTTTAAAAGTTTCTATCTATTGCATTTCGCAGGGCTTATTGTAGGCATTTAAGAAAATGGCAACTGTAAGCCATACTAGCCAACGAAGATCTCCTTGGTCACATGCCGGGATTTAAGACAGAATTTATACATAAATTTATGAAGTCTCTGCATTAAATTATTTCCTGATTTTACTTGTTTTACAATTTGTGGTTTAAAAGAAAACACATGCTTTAGGAATATTTTTAATTAATGCAGAACTCTACAATCTCAGAGTAACTCAGGAATAATCCCTAGTCCCTCGCAGACTTGCTTAGACCTAGGACAGTTTCTGAGACTAGAGTAGAGCTACATACCTCACTCTTACATCTGTCTCTACTTTAACCTTCAAATACCAAGTATTTGTATATTCATGTGTGATATAAGTATATAAACTTCAATATTGAAACAAAGGACAGTGGAATGAATAGTAATAATCTTAACTCACTATGACTTTATACAATGGATTTAGCAGTTGTGTTAATTCTAAAGCAAATAAACAGCATTGGGGGGGGGGGGCACAAAAAAAAGACTGTAAAATACCAGATCTCAGTCACCTAAGAGCAGATAATAAAGGATGAAACAGAAAGCAATGACAGTTTTTTCCAGTTTTCCTTAACTTTATGAAATTTTAAAAGATTTATCATGTCTTCTTTATTAAAGTTAACAAAAAAACATTTACTGAAGTTAAAAAAAAAAATGAAAGAAGCATGACAGTCACTTGACAAACAGTACCACTTTCAGCTTAGCATTTTTAGCAAGTTCTTTCTCCTCAGGCTATATAATAACGATAGAAGCAAAGTAGAAGAATCAGGTTTGTGCATTTTCCCAGAAAGAAAATTAAAATGAGTGGAAGAAATTGGGAAAGTGTCCCACCTAGTTGATAAGGAAGACCAAATACCTTTGTGCTTGTCCCGTTTATGCTTTAGCTGAGCTGGATGGGATCTGAGTCTGGCTAGAGCCTGTTCTCGATGGTTCATAAAAATAGGACCAGCAAATACAAGGGGGCCTGAGGAGAAACATTTTGTATGTGCATAGAAAAGCTCACAAAATGAAAACACTAGATTGAACAAAAATAATTCAAACTAAAGGCATGAAACTTTATTCTTAACTGTTTTGGACATTATACTCCTTTCCAGATTTCCCCATTTCAATCCCCCACTCCCAACCATAATCTACTCACCATTCCACACATGATTTCATATTATATAGTTTTTAAAGAACAAATTCCATATTTTATATTTATAAAACTATTGGGTAGTTACTAATAGTCTCTAATCAGGAAGTTCAATTCACATAAATTGTCTTAGAATTTTTTTTTAATGTAATAGTACCCAAACTGAGTAAACTATACATTCACTAAAACAAGTATCTTTCCTATTGAGATAAGACTGACTGTGAAGAGGGCACTCTAACTCCAGTCACATTTTAGGAACCATAACATTATTTCTTTCAGAAATTCCACTACATACTACAGTTATATTACACTGTATTATTCCCACTCACAGTTATTTCCACTCACGTAGTATTCAAAGAAAAAAGCTACTGGAAAATTAATTTGAATAAAATTTTAAAAATCACTTTTCCCATTATAATTTAACTTAAAATGAAAAAGAAACTTAATTTGTTTAAATTATACCTTTAAATTTTAGTTCTTTTCTTCTATAACAGAGCTACAGCTTCCTTACATTTTAGCTATATCAAAAATGCCTTTAATTTTCAAAACACTCTAAACTTGACACTTAAGAAGCTACCAATATTTGAAAAGGGAATTATGACAGTATGCAAACACTGAACATTTTTAATTAAAGCATGTTTCTTCATGATCCTCTAGAGTAACCTCCAGCTCTAATTAATTTTTCTAAAGATGGGGGACAAAACGTAACTATTACCCTGTAATAAAATTTGATAAATGCCAAATGAAGTGCCAAAGTACCTTCATTAAACATAAAAAAAGATGGAAGAGAGAAATGTATTTCAATTATGCCTCTAGATATAAATAAAAATGCAAGCAGCACCAATTCTATGAAAAACCAAGGATAACATGTTCTATAATTATCAAAGACAGAAATATTCCAGTTTAATATTAATAGAGAAAAGAATTAAATATTACATATAATAATGCCATTTCAATTCTTTTCAAGCTTAGATTATATAAACTGAGCTTCATTTTTAAAAAGGAATAAAATTGGATATATTTCAAATGAACAAAATGTCCTGTTTCCTCAACATGCACTATTTGTTGTTTGATTTACTAAAGCAGATAATAAGAGAAATTACTCTAAAAAGTATAAAGTACTTTCCAAATACACAACAGAATTGTTAATTTTAAAATAATAACAATATTGAGTTGTATTACCATTTCATTATTTCTGTGGTCTGCTTGGGATATTATTTCCTCCAATAAAAACATACTACACCCATAATGTTCATAGTTACTTGACTTTTTAGTAAATTCTATTGTTTTAGAATTTTGTGATGTATAAATCTAGAGACCCATGGGGAATCACACTTAGAAATTATAGTGCAAATGCCCAACAATTTAATTCACCATTTATATTTTCAGGCTTTCAGGCTCTAAAATATTCTCATTTCCCATGGATTAAGATAATTTTCTTAAAAACATAATTCTATTCATTTACTTATCAAATATTTTTAATTATCTTTTACATAACAGATGCAAGGTATCATGTATACAATGACAACGATAAATCTCACTGGAATTCAGTTCATTTGGGGAGAAATAAAAACAAAAAACTGCAATATATTTTGATAAATGCTATAATTCGAGAAGCTGGACTATATAAAGAACGGGTCATCAGGATTGGAGGGAGACTCATTAACAATCTGCATTATGCAGATGACACAACCTTGCTTGCTGAAAAGTAAAGAGGATTTGAAGCACTAACTGATGAAGATCAAAGACCACAGCCTTCAGTATGGATTATACCTCAATATAAAGAAACCAAAAATCCTAACAACTGGAGCAATAAGCAACATCATGATAAATGGAGAAGAGACTGAAGTTGTCAAGGATTTCATTTTACTTGGATCCACAATCAACGCCCACGGAAGCAGCAGTCAGGAAATCAAAAGACACATTGCATTGGGCAAATGTGCTGCAAAAGACTTCTTTAAAATGTTGAAAAGCAAAGATGTCACCTTGAAGACTAAGATGCGCCTAACCCAAGCCATGGTATTTTCAATCGCATCATATGCATGCGAAAGCTGGACAACGAACAAGAAAGACTGAAAAAGAATTGACACCTTTGAATTATGGTGTTGACAAAGAATACTGAATATAATATGGACTGCCAAAAGAACAAACAAATCTGTCTTGGAAGAAGTGCAACCAGAATGCTCCTTAGAAGCTAGGATGGCAAGACTACATCTTACATACTTTGGACATGTTATCAGGAGGGATCAGTCCCTGGAGAAGGACATCATGCTTGGTAAAGAAGATGGTCAGAGAAAAAGAGGAAGACCCTCAACGAGATGGACTGACACAGGGCTGCAACAATGGGCTCAAGCATAACAATGACTGTGTGGATGGCGCAGGACTGGGCAGAGTTTCGTTCTGTAGTGCACAGAGTTGTTATGAGTCGGAACCGACTCAACAGCACCTAACAACAACAACAACATAAAGAAAGTATGTACACCTCATACACCAAAGGATAAACAAGTTTTAAATCAACCTGGATGCAGCAGAGTGGTTTCAAAGAATGAGAAAAAGATTGCCAAAAGAGAAGGAAGCGAAGAGAGGTCATTCTAGGTAAAAGGAATAGGATTTATAAAAGTGTGAAGATATAATACAACAATATTGTTTAGTCATTTAAAACACACTTTTTAAGAAATTTTATTGTTGTACTTTAAGTGAAAGCTTGCAATCCAAGTTAGTCTCTCATACAAAAATTTATACATAGTTATGTGACCTAATTGCTCTCCCTATACCGTGACAGCACATTCCTTCCTTCCACCCGATTTCCTGTGTCCAATCAACCAGCTCCTGACCTTCTCTGCTTTCTCATCTCACCTCCAGACACGAGCTGCCGATTTAGTCTCATGTATCTACTTGACCTAAGCAGCACACTCTTCACAAGTCTCATTTCATGTCCCATAGACCAGTCTAATCTTTGACTGAAGAGTTGGCCTCAGGAATGATTTTAGTGCTGGGTTGACAGATAGTCTGGAGGCCACGCTCTCTGGGCTTCCTACAGTCTCAGTCAGACCATTAAGTCTGGTCTTTTTACTACAATTTGAATTCTGCATCCCATCCTTCCCCTGCTCCATCAGGGACTCTCTGTTGTGTTCCCTGTCAGAGTGGTCATTGGTGGTAGCCGGGCACCATCCAGTTCTTCTGGTCTCAAGCTGTTGCACTCTCCGGTTTATGTGGCCCTTTCTGTCTCTTGGGCTAACGCTTTCCTTGTGACTTTAGTGTTCTTCATTCTCCTTTACTTCATTCTCCAATTGGTTGGGACCAATTGATGCATCTTAGACGGCCGCTTGCTAGCTTTTAAGACCCCAGATGCCATTCACTAAAGTAGAATGCAGAACATTTTCTTAATAAACTTTGTTATGCCAATTGACCTAAATGTTCCCTGAAAGCATGGTCCCCAGACCCCCACCCTCGAAGTGTTTGGTTGTATTCAGGAAACTTCTTAGCTTTGGTTTAGTCCAGTTGTGCTCACTTCCCCTGTAGCGTGTGCTGTCCTTCCCATCACCTAAGATAATTCTTCTCTACCATCTAGTTAGTGAATAAACCCTCTCCCTCCCTCCCCACCCTCATAACCATCAAATAATGTTTTCTTCTGTGTTTAAACCTTTTCTTGAGTTTTTATAATAGTGGTCTTATACAATATTTGCCCTTTTGTGACTGACTAAATTCACTCAGCATAATGCCTTCCAGATTCATCCATGTTATAAGGTTAAAACACACATATTGAAATGGATGGAGTATAAGTTATGAAGCAGAAAGTGGTAGGAAATGAGTTTGAAGAGGCACAGAAAAAACAATTAAAATCTTTCTGTACAATGCAACTATATTCTAGAGGCAATGTGGAGTCACTGAAATGTTTTCAATTAATCAACAAATACATACTAAGGACTTACAAATTTCAGGCACCGTGCTAAGTCCTGGGAACACTTGGATAAACAAGATACAATCTCTGCTTCTAGAAGCTCATAATCGAATGAGGGGAGGGGAGAGGGTACACGTAACTAAACAGGAACTTACCACAGTGTGCTGTGTCAAAAGGAAGCACACTAGGAGGCAGCTAACTAATCCTGAAGATAGGCAAGTGGGGGAGTCTGAGGGTGCAAGAAGAGAAAATAACACATAAACTGAGACCTAATAAAGGAGTTAGTGAGTACTATAAAGGTTCAGATACATGAAAAAGAAAAGAAGTTTGGGGATAGGGAATATGAAGAAGAGTAAACAGAGATGAGTCTGTAGAGAAAAGGTAGAATTCATCCTAAGGATTTTGAATAGCCTTTTGGTTTTAAACAGAGCTGTGCTGCTGATCAAATCTGTATTTTATAGAGAATATTCTGGATAAAAGGTAGATAATAGCCTAGAGGAGGACAAGACTGGGGTTAAGACTAATTAAAAAGCTTTTTTCTATAATTCAGGGAAAGGACAAAAGCGGCCTGAACTAAGGAAACAGCAGTGGAAATTCTGAGAAGCGGACACATTCAAAAGCTAGTAAAGAATTAAGAAGGTAGAATTAACAAACTTTGTTGGTTTATTGGAAGGGAAGTGAATGAAACAGAGGCGTGAAATGACCAGATTTAGGTATTTAAAAGCTCCTTTCAACATGGTATAGACAATGGGGTTATTAGGGGCGTGCTTATTCACAGGCAGGTAGGCGGAAATAGTGACTAGATTAAGTGGCAGCATAAAATAGTACAAGCCTTTTAGAAAACTACTTGTGATACAGTTCAAGAACCTAAATTTTATTATTATTCTTTGACCCAGTAACTTACACCTAGGAAAATCTATCCTAATGAAAAATGTGAAACATTTAAAAAGATTTCAGCTCAAAGGTATTTACAACCTTATTAACTGCAGAAAAAAAAAGTATAAACCACCTAATAGGAAAATAATTATGAAAAACTTGAGTTCAGCAGGTCAATAGAATTAATACTCAGCCATTAGAATGAGATTTATGACGAATTTTTACACAGGAAACACCTAAGATGTTTCTGTGCTATTTAAATTTACAATGAGATAACACTGTTTACCAAAGTTTTATAAAAATTAAAAAGAGTAGTAATAACCAACACAGGTTATAATGGGGGAAAACCCCACTCTCATATATTATTGTTGAGAATATAAATTTCTATAATATTTTTAAAGCAATATGAAACATCTGTTAAAATTTAAAATATACACACTCTTTGACCCAGATATTCTATTTTTAGGAAGTTCCAGTACATAAACAAAAGTTCCAGTATATATTGCTATTAGTTTGAGAACATTATAGCAAAAATCAAAAAATCCTGAAAATAACCTGAATGCCCATCAACAAAATAATGCTTGAATAAACTGTGGTATAACCATATTATAAAATGTTATGTAGCTATGAAACAGAATGTGGCAGATCCACATTCCAAATGCTGAGAAGGAATATAAACATAAGATCACTGATAAAACCACTCAGGAGTTTTTTTGATGACTTAGAAAGCTCATCAACAACTCCACTGAACCAGCCCTTCACTTACAAAAGTTACCACAAGACTCAGGGAATTTATACACCAATCAATTTTGTATAATCTAAACAACTAAAAATTATCACAAACACTTTGAACTAAAAGGTGTAATTAAATACTATTGATACCTAAGAAGATAATTTTAAGAAAAATATTATCTTAAAGATTAACAGCACCTTGAAAACATCATGCTGAGTAAAGTAAGTCAATCTCAAAATGACAAATACTTTATGATCTCACTTCTGTATCTAGAAGAGGCAGTTATACACAGACCAAAGTTTATGAGTGGTCACCAAGGCAGGAGGGAAGAGGAAAGGTGAATCCCTGTTTAGGAAGCATCCAGTTTCTGTTTATGGTGATGGAAAATTTGGCAATGGATATTAGCAACTGTTGCACAACATGTTTAACGTAATTAGTGTCACTAAATTATATACTTGAAAAATCTTTAATTGGCAAATGTTATACTATATATATTTTTATAACCATAAAAAAATTAATAGCATAGTAAATAAGTCAGTCACAAAAGAACAAATACTGTATGATCTCATTAATATGAAATAGGCAAATGTATAGAGACCAAATGTTATTAGTAGTAACCAAGGGTGGGAGGGAGGAGGAAAGGGGGAGTTATTGCTTAGGGGGCACTAAGTTTTGTTAATGATGGAAGAATAATTGGGAAAAAGATAGTGAAAATGGTTGCACAACATGATGAATGTAATCAATCTCACTGAAATATACATGTAAAAAGTGTTGAACTGGCAAATGATTTGTTATATATATTTACCACAATAAAAAATTTTTTTAGAAAAAATGGCATAAAAATTTGAAATTAAAGGCAAAGTCAAAATTTATCAAAAAGAAGTAATAACACTGCTTTTTGGGATATAACCTAATTTCAACAGTACTTCCTACCTATTACAGGAGACCTTGTACTATAGGCAGTAGCTAGGTTACATCATTAGGCCTGACACTGACTGAGCAAGGCTTTAGTACAAGAGCTAGGTTCTAAAATCTAGTCAACTCTGAATCAATTAACCCAGACTTCGTAAACAGGATAAGACAGACTGTCAAGTAAAATAATTTAACATAATCCAAACCTGAAGCTCTGAAACATGAACAGCGTAAAACTCAATTACTAATGAGCATAATTACTAACATATTACTAAACTGTCAGTATCTAAGAAGTACCAAGCAGAGACCAAGAACATAAAAGACAAGTATGAGTGGAAGCTGGTATACTAAAAATCTGATACTTTTGTTCCCTCATGTAGACAAAAGGAAGCCTAACAACACTGTGTGTGTGAGTTAAATCTGTTTAAAAAGCAGATTCCAGGACCCCAGGACTGATTCATTAGGCCTTGTGTGCGACCCAGGTGAAATTATGTAGAAGAACAATCTTTGAATAACACCACCCTCGAAGAGTGGTTCTCAAACCTTTGAACACCATCAGAATCATCCAGGAGAACTGTTAAAATAGTTTTCTGGGCCTCACTCCCTGAGTTTCTGATGCAATAGGTGTGAGTAGGGTCCAAGAACTGGCATTTCTAGCAAATCTCTGTGACATGGATGATCTCCACGAATTGCTTCTATATATTGAGGACCACAGATGAAACTGAATTGTCACAAAATATACACCAACTGCCTGGAACCTACGGCAATGTTTGTAAAATCAGATAAAATAATGTGACTTCTTTAAATATTTAATGAGTAGAGGAGTTTTTTTAACCTTTAAATGGCTGGATTTTATAATTAATGTTTTAAAGACTTATAACACATTTAAAAATAAATAGCAAAAGAGTATTCTGCAATCACTAAATTTTGCTGAATTACCAATGCATAAGACAGTGACTTAATCCGATGTTATTTCTGTTATGCAGAAATACATTACATGTAGAGAACAGTTTTTTAGAGGGGGGAAAAAAGATTAGCAAGATATACAGCATTACACAACTAATTAAATGTCATCATAAACATTTTTATATTACCAGGTTGAGGCCTAAGAAACTGCTGCTTTTGTAGGTCAATTCATATAACGGAACCTAATATTGCCAAAGGAGGAGCCCTGATGGCGCAGTGGTTAAGAGTTGGCTGCTAACCAAAAGGTTAGCAATTCGAATCCATCAGCCGCTGCTTGGAAACCCTATAGGGCAGTTCTACTCTGCCCTATATGGTTGCTAGGAGTCAGAATCGACTCAATGGCAACGGGTTTGGTTTTTTTTTTTTGCCAAAGGAAGAATAAGACTGATAATTAGCCTTAAGCAAATCATATCATTAACATAAAAAAGAAATTATATTTAATTACCTTATGTCCTGAAGACTCAGAACTTAAATTTTATTCTTTTGAAACATTTAATATACAATTATCTCAAATATTTATCTAATATAAATGACACAATATGTGTTAATATCATTAAAATATCCTCTAAAGACCATAATTTTATGTAAACAAGAAAAACTTAACAGCAAATATTCACTGTAGCAATTAATCTACACTACTCATAAGATACCATAAAGAACTATCTTTGTGTTCCAAGCATGTTTTACAATTTGTGTTTAATAAAAATAGAATTTACCACGTGTGCTATGTATTTTACTACTTATCCCATTTCACATAAAAAAAAGTCTAGAAAAATTTATAATGATGATTAAATGGGTAACATACAGGTTTTATCACACGTATCAAACGTCATTTCTAGTAAGTATATAAAACATGCAATATCTAGATATTTCTAATCAAGATTTTGCTTACAAGAGGAATAAAACACAGACTTCTGTAGCAATTTGTCTTAATCCTCCACTGAAGAGATTCTATTGGGCAACAACTGCTTTAGTAATACATATATATTTATCTCTATTTGTTGCGTATGTATTAATATCCATTATAACAATTGTTAAACTAAGTTTTAGGCTGGAGAAATGGTCAGAAACAATGAGGAAAAGATAAACAGTAAACCTATGCTTGCAAATAAAACCTGCAGACTTTCCAACTTACCCTTCTTATATATAAATAGATTATGCTTTTTCAGAAAACAGACACACAAAAGCATAATTATGTGAATTGGAGGGAAAAGTGGTGAGGCTATGCCCAAATAATAATGATCATGAAAGACTAAGAAAACAACAGTTAAAAGACTATATTAAACTGAATTTGTTGTTCCATAGTCATATAGATGAGTTCAAAGTCTACGTGAAGGACAAATTCTTAGAATTTGTATTAAAAAAAAAAGTTGCCTTAGCTAGCAGTTACTGATACTTGACAGATGGCACAATTCTTAATATGGCTGGCTTATGCCACAGACACCCTACTGAATTAAACATATGTTCTTATTAGCACAATTATAAATACCTTGAATACTTTCACATAATTTTCACGAGTTACCAAAAAGTTACTAATTTTAACATCTATGTTTTCTCAGTAAATCAGCCTACTCTATAAACTTTTCAGTGCTCTTAGTATGGGTTCAGAAAATGGATTTTCATATACTTTTTCTCTCCAACTACATCTTACCTCTTCCTTCCTCTAATCTGTGTCTCCTGATCACTCGCTGTCGTTTTTCTTCCTGTCGTAGCTGAAGGTGTTCTTCAATGTTAACCCCAGGCACTGGGACAGCTAGATGATCGGCAAAAAAAAAGTACAGATGTTTTACAACATATGACAGAACTATACGATATTCAAGAAAGTAAAAGCTAGCAAAAACATGGTCTAAACACAAATTACTTTTACTGTAAGATTTCTTAGCAAGAGGGGAAAAAATCTCATCCCTTAATTAATGGAATATTGTCAGTTATTATAAAAGCAATATTGCATACTTTAACTATTATATTTATTTTTAAATATATATCTAATAGAAATTGTTCAAACTATCGGGAATTACTAAGCTGAGGACAAGATGTTTAGTATAATCAACTGTATTACCTAAAAGAAGGTCTAAAGGTATCATCTCTTTGACTGCATCAAGAATTCCTCTTTGTCTTGCCTCTTGACCATCCAACTCTCTTGCACAAGCCTTGCAACATCCACACACAGCACAGCCAGATTCCCCTGATCCACAACCACAGATCCTTAAAGAAAGAAAAGATATAATCGAAATCCTTCTAATCTTTCCTCAAAAGTTTGTTCTGTTAACTTCCTTTCTGCATTTTGAGATTAAGTTAAATGAGTCAGCAATGAAATTACCCCTTCGGATCAGGATGTAACAATTTTAAAGAAAAGGTATGAATAAATGAATAATTAAAAACAAGATTTTATTAAGCTCCTAATAGGCATAACTGGTATATTTCTACAGAAAATATATACCGACCCATTCTGCTGTTTTCAAAGCCACAATTAACAACAACAACAAGTCTTTTAACAGTATTCACACTTTAGCATTACATGCCTTGGATGTACTGGTAGGTTAAAAAAAACAAAACAAAACCAAAAAACTGTGCTATCTAATAGGTCAGAAGAAGTGTGGGCAGCCTTCAGTGAATGAGCCGAGCCTCACACATTATGCTTCCTTTTCACAGGCTGCGAATCCTACGGCTTTTACTTATAACAAAAAGACAAGAATATGCCAAAAACTTGGCTAGTAGGCTAGTGAACAACTAACTTCTTAGTCACATATTTGGTAGATGCAGAAGTCATACCTTTAATGGTATTCATTGTGCCAGTGCTTAAAAAACTTTTTTTTTTTTAAACAGCCTCGCTTAGCCTCTGGTTATCCAGATTTGTGGAGGTCCAAGAGGAAGGATCTACCTGGCAACAGTTTTAAAAGGCATAGCTAGGTGTCCTGTAAAAGTCCTGGCTTTTAAAGCTAGCATTACTGACAATTTGGAAGATTACTTGCTACACAGTAAAAATATGATACAATAATATGCCCTACTGAAATGTCTATGCGCACTATTTTAAAAATAATATTTAATTTTAAATTTATTCTAAAATATATAGTCTCAATTTCATAATAGCTGAAGTCATTTTTAATAGTTCTTAATGTCCTGGTATATATTCCTGTGTTGGCTTTATTCATTTATTCATTTCAGCTTCATGAAGAAATTACTGTACTTGGTTATATACTATCCATATAGATCTGTAAGTAATTATTAGAAACTGATAGTAAGTCTCTGGGAAAAAAGAGGAATAATAATTTTCAGGAGGGACCAGAGACCTCAGGTTATTCCTTTATGATATATACCAGTTGCTTAAGTTCAGAGATTGGGGACACTGAATTTTAACAGAAATAGCTTGGGAAAGATGAAGGTTGTGTCAAATGACTAACAGAATCTTTGTGTACCCAAACTAAATTTAAAAATAAACAGGTGGATGTTTAAAAATAGAACCAAACATATAGTTTTGTAGAATAAATATACTCCTTAATAAAGAGAGCCAAAATATTTTTACATACTCTAACAATATGGAGTAAATTTAGTTTTTAAAAATCGTAATATTTTAATAGCCTTAAAAGAAAAGACATGTTAAATATGATCTATTTAACTATTTTAGGCCAAGAAGACACTCAGAGATCTACCCACAGCACATCTAGACAGCATTTGGGAAGAAAACATGACTCCCAAAGAAGCACCATAACTGGGAGGTCAGAGGTGGGAATGGCTGACCTCACCCGGGGCTTTTCTACACAATGTTCCCTCTACTCTCCAAATCCAGCCAATTATCAGAAATCTTACAACGGACACTCAGTATATTATACTGACTGTAACCGATGACATACATACAAGATCCAAACTTCTCTCCCACGTGCTAGGGAGAAACCTGCACTCTGATTCTGTCAAAAATATTAACTTTGAACTGAAAATAATACACTGTTGTTGTTGTGTTGAGTCTATTCTGACTCCTAGCGACCCTATAGGACAGATCAGAACTGCCCCATAGGGTTTCCTAGGCTGTAATCTTTAGGCGAGCAGATCTCCAGGTCTTTCCTCCTATGGAGTGGCTTGTGGGTTTGAACCACTGACCTTTTGGTTAGCAACCAAGTGCTTAATCATTGTGCCACCAGGGCTCCTGAAAACAATATAGAGCTCTGAAAAAAAAAAAAATGTGGTCCAATAAGAGTAAAAGAGATAAATATAACAGGTAAGATACAACTTTATAAGAGTCCCTAGAACTGCCAAAATTGCATACAATTAAATTTAAAAGAAAATGATCTATGCCTAATCGAGAATTCTGTATATTTGATAATTCTACTCAAAAAACATCCATGTTCTACAAAAATGGATAACTGGTACTGAAGCAGATTTAGAAAAAGAATACAACTGGCATAGCCCCAAGTCTTGAAAAAAATGCATCATCTGTTTCTAAATAATGGTTTAAATAATTTAAACGAAAGAGAAGCAATGCCAAATAAAGGTGACATTAAATTAGAAAGTATCACTATAATAGAAAACAACTACAAGAAATATACATATGTACTAATATGCCTTTAAGAAGAAACACAGCAAAATAGACTCAAATAATTCTGGAAAAGTAATGTGTTCTGCATATTTTATATTAATATTTTATTTCTTCAGTACTCATCATTTTCTTACCCTCCAGGGACTCTGTCTGGACGCCCACTGCTGACACAGCTGGCGCCATAACCAGTACAGTCCCCACAGACAGTGCACACCATGCACTGCTCCAGCTTCCACTTATGCATGCCTGGGGGGCACATCATGGACTTTTCATCTTTTTCATCAAGTTCTTCTTCCAGGTCTTCATCCATTGCTGTTGCCATATTCTCAACTCCAAAACCTATTTAACAGATCCATTTATAATGTGTTATATAGATTATTTCCAGGTTTAAAAAACTGATAATTATATTTCCCAACTAAAAAAATACATAAAACATAATAATCTAAGTCAACATTAACAAAGGAATGCTAAAATGTAAGAGTAACAAAAATAAAACTTAATTTAGAGACCACTAATAAGCACTTTCCTCATTTCCTTCATTCCAAAGGAGGAAGGAAAAGCTATTGTCAAATCTCTGTTAGCTGTTAACTTTCTGCCAATCATACTTTTAAATCTTTTCCGATTTTGGTCCCTCCTTTCCATCCCTACTGCTGACACTTCTGTTAAGGCCACCATCATCTCTCCAACAGACTAAATAAAGTCAAGAGTCTCTCTACTCTAGATTACTTTTCCAGTGCCAACAATCAGCTTCCAAAAACAGATATTTGATCCTATGACTTCACAATTTACCAGTACTAGTACAAGTATCAAGGAGTCCTGGTAGTGCAACACTTAAGCGCTCAGTTGCTAACCTAAAGGTTGGCAGTTCAAACCCACCCAGTGACTCCACAGAAGTGCCTGGCAATCTGCTTCTGTGAACAGTATGGCCTAGAAAACTCTACAGGGCAGTTCTACTCAGTCACATGGGGTCACTGAGTTGAAACTGACTCAATGGCACCCAACAACACTAAGAACGGTAAAAGTATCAAGAAGCCCTGGTGGCACAATGGTAAAGCGCTCAGCTGCTAACTAAATGTTGGCAGTTTGAATCCAATAGCAACTTCACAGGAGAAAAGACCTGGCAATCTGCTCCCGTAAAGATTACAGCCTAAGAAACCCTATGGGAGCAGTTCTACTCTTGTCATTTAAAGTAGCTATAAGTCGGAATCGACTCGATGGCACACAACAACAGTACCAGTACAAGTAGCCATGGAGTTGATTCCGACTCATGGCAAGCCCATCTGTGTCAGAGTAGAACTATGCTCCATAAGGTTTTCAATGGCTGATTTTTTGGAAGCAGATCACCAGGCCTTTCATCTGAGGTACCTCTGGGTGGACACAAACAACAAACCTTTTGGTTAGCAGCCAGTGTGTTAACCATTTGCACCACCCAGGGACTCCTCACAATTTACAAACCTCTAATTCGACTTGATGGCAACGGGTTTTGGTAGTATCTTTCCAAGTCTTCAGAAGAACAAAACTCCTCAGCAAGACAAAGTCACAATCTAGCTCAAATTTTTTCCCATGCAAACTGCAGTCCAGAGAATTCCCTATTTTTCCAAATATGCTGTGCCCTTTCACGTACCCAGGGCCTTTGCTCATTCCTGTTCCCTCTACACAAGATATCTCTCCCTACCCTCATCTACCAGTGATACTCACTTTCAGCCTTCAAAAATTCAACTCAAAACTCATCTCCTATACAAAGCCCTTATTAACATTTCCAGGGAATCACTCACTACTCTCCCAAAGCCTGTTTATAACTCAATTACAACTTATTTAATTGTGTTATAATTGATTCAATTAATTTTTATTGGGCACCTGTATATTCCAGGCATTCCTCTAGGCAAGGAGTCAGCAAATTTTTTTGAAAAAGTCCAGATTATCAATAATTTAGGCTTTGCAGGGCACATAAGTCTCTGCCAATTTTTCTGATAACACTTTACAAATACAAAGTCCATTTTTAGTTCAGAGGCCCATACAAAAGCAGGCCACAGAGTGGATATGGCATGAAACTTTAGTTTGCAGAACCTTGCTCTAGGCATTGAAGGCTATTATAGTGAGCTATTATAAAGCTTATAATCTAGTGAGAAAGATGGACAATCAAATAATCGTACAAATAAATGTAAAAATACAACTGTGATAGGGTCAAAGGAGACATACAGGGCTGCAAGAGCATATAATGGGGGAGCAAACCTGTGGGAATCAAGTAATTATTTTTTATGTTTTTGTTTCCTACTAAGATACTCAAAGGCAAATTGTATGTTTTACTCTCTTTGCTCTTACTCTCAGTCAAACTTAAAAATTCTCTTATCTTCTACACCATCAACAGTACCTAGCACAGAGCTACCACAGAATATAGGTCTGAACTCATAAGATATATATTTTTCATTTTTATCACTTCTAATCCATGGGTAGGCTGGGAAATTAACCAACCACTGGATAATTATGTCTACAGTGATAACAAAGCAATACTGAAGGACTTAGTAACTCTATTTTTAGCAACAATAGCTAAAAGTAATTGAGCACTTACCTGTACTGGGCTCTAAATGCATTACTCACTTAATCATTCCAACAGTACAATGACTATTATCCCCAAATAAATCTTAAATTCAATGTTATTCTAATAAAAATACCCATCAGATAGACTAATTCTAATTCATATGGAAAACAGAAGCCCCCAAAGTGACTACGAAAAACAAAATTTCATAAGGAAGACTAAAAAATTTGACATCAAAGTTTAAAAATTATATATAACAAATGAAACCATAAAGAATGTAAAAGATAAGCCACAGGTAGGCCAAAGATATATGCAACACATACAGCCTAATATATAAAAAAAAAAATTCCTATAAACCAGTAAGAAACAGGCAAGCAAAATAAGAAAAGACAAGCTTGAAGAAATACTCAAACTCAGTTCTATCCCTAGGTATATATCCAAAGGAAATGCATACATATGTTCACCAAAAGACATTTACTAGAACGTTCATAGCAATACTTTTCATAATAACCAAAACTGGAAATAACCCAAATGCCCATAACACTGGAAAGGATTAAAATACTGTGGTATGTTCACACAATTTAATACCATACAACAATGGGAATGAACAATCTATGAGTACTAACAATACGGATGAGTGTCAGGAATATAAACGTTGAGTGAAAGAAAACAAACTAGACACAAAAGAGTTCATACTGCATGGTTCCACTTATGTAAAGTACAAAAATATGCAAAACTAATCTATGGGGTTAACTGAGGCAGTACACAGTAACTAGAGGGGACCATAAAGAGGAGCCTTCTGGGCACTGGTAATATACTGTTCCTTGACCTGGGCGCTGATTAGATGAATGTGTTCAGTTAGCGAAAATTCAGAGACATACACTTATATCATGTCTACTTTTCTGTATGTATATTGTTGTTGTGTTGTTAAGTGCCACCAAGTTGGTTCTGACTCATAGCAATCCCATGTACAACAGAATGATACACTGCCTGGTCCTGCGCCATCCTCACAATCCTTGCTATGTTTGAGCCCATTGTTGCAGCCACCATGTCAATCTATCTTGTTGAGGCTCTTCCTCTTTTTCACTGACTCTACTTTACCAAGCATGATGTCCTTCTCCAGGGACTGGTCCCTCCTACTAATATGTCCAAAGTATGTAAGACAAAGCCTTACGTCTTGCAACTAAGGAGCATTCTGGCTGTACTTCTTTCAAAACAGAATTGTGTGTTCTTCTGGAAGTCCACGGTATATGAAATAGTCTTTGCCAACACCATAATTCAAAGGCATCAATTCTTCTCTGGTCTTCTGCATTCACTGTCCAGCTTTCGCAAGCATATGAGGTGATTGAAAATACCATGGCTTGGGTCAGGCTCACCTTAGTACTCAAAGTGACATCTTTGTTTTTTCACACTTTAAAGAGGTCTTTTGTAGCAGATCTGACCAATGCAATGTATCATTTGATTTCCTGACTGCTTCTAAATATTATAATGAAAAACTACTTCATACCCATCAAACTGAAAAGAATCAGAGTCTGACAATAACAACTATTGGAGATGATATGGAAATTTATACTCTGCTGCTGACAATATAAATAAGTTGGTACAACCTTTTTTATGAGAAATTTAGTAAAGCTGAAATCTACAATCCAATAATTAAACTAGAGAAAGTCTCACATGTTTACCAGGAAACGTGTTATAAGGAGATTTTTGAATTATCTGTGTGAAAAACCGGAAAGAAATTCATACATCAACAGGAGAATGTATAAATAAATTTTGGTATGTTAGTGGTATGGTTTATTACATTTAACAAGAATCATCTAGATTTGTATGTACCAACATGGATAGATTTCAAACACAATCATGAGACAAAAAAAAAAATTGGGGGAAAAATCTGAGTAACAGATTATCACCTCTATAAACACATAAAACGCTAGCATGTATTTCATGTGCCAAATATAGAATATGTAATATATTTCACATGAAAATATGTAATAACAAGTAAAAATATAGGAACAGGACTGAAGGGATATTTATCAAGTTCATGATTATGGTTAGCTCTGGAGAAAGACGGAGTATAATAATAAGCCTTAGAAGGGGAATAGGGGAATACAAGGCACTTAAATCTGTAATTTTTTTTTAAATGACAAAACATGGTGGCAGATATACAGCTTTCTGTTTGTTTCAATGGTATTTTCTGTACTTTTCCTGTTTACAAGAAAAAAAAATCTTTACATTCTATACAGCTCTGTATTCCGTATTAATTTTGTGTCTTACCTGACTCATATGCCTTTCTAATCCATTGCTTATTAACAGAGTGTGACTCCTATTAAGCAGAAAATCTTTGCACAATTTTATTTTGTTATAAAATGTAGTCTAAGAAGCCAGAACATAGGTGTAAATTTATGCCCAATTTTCTTAAAGATTTCCAGAATACTAAAAGAACAATTATGTTTAGCTCAGACCTCTTATAAAACACTATTTAAATACATATTTACACTGTATATAGAAAACTAAACCAATATCTCCCCTTTGCCCTAGCAGACATCATCCAAACTATGGTTCACTCATTCATTTAGTTAAAAGAGAAAAGTTATCTCCAATGCTTCACTTTTCTTTCTTTTTTGTTTTAAACAGTATGCTCTAAGAGACCTGCTTTTTTAAAAATTAAAATATATGCACATATATACATATGCATATATTTATGTTGCTGTTCTTAGGTGCCATTGAGTTGATCCAACTCATAGCGATCCCATGTGACAGAGCAGAACTGCCCAATGCAGTTTTCTAGCTGTAACCTTTATGGAAGCAGATTGCCTGGTCTTTCTCCCACAGAGCAGGGCGGTAGGTGTGAACCACCAAACTTTTGGTTAGCAGCTGAGTGCTTAACCGCTGTGCCACCAGGCTCCATATATATATATATGGATACATCAAGGGAAAAAAATGGTAGACTCTTGAAATTCTGATGTGTCTGCCATCAAGTATGTCCCAAAAGAGCTAAACTTGCTTTTGTTAATTTATACAGAACTTAATCCTCAAAATCATTTATACTTTAAACACAATTCAATGCTTAGTTCTAATGGTATTTATTATTGCAGTATTCTCCAGTTGATACAAAATTAAAAACAGAAAACTAGAAATTAGAATGAAGGATATAAATATATTCATAGTAGCTAGAAGTGAAACTTGAGAGCAAGAATGAAAGACACAAATTACTTAAAAAAAAAAAAAAAAAAAAAAAAAAAGGACCACCAACATGGCAATAAAAGGATAAACCCGTCTTCACTTCAATAAACTGAGAGTTGGAGCAAAGGATATTGTGAAGAAGGGGCATCTATAATTTATTCATTTCTTGATAATGGGTCAGATATTCATAAGGATCATTCTTAATTGTCTCAACAGGCTAAATTACAGGTAGTACATTCTGTTAAAGAGGAAGGTAATATTTGTCAGATGGACTGCTGTAAAAAATGGTTAAAAATGAAAACGTGGTATAAAAGGATCTAATAAAGTGTTTGGAAAATTCACTTTTCTGGAATAATTTAGTCATCAACGATGCTAAATCAAAGAGGCACTATTATATTTTATACAGAATGTAAAAAATCATTTAAGTAAGCACGTTCACATGCTCAAAAATTAAAAATCTAAAGTATTCGATTACTCCAGTAAAACACTTCTATCAATGACTATTGTCAAATAAATAAGAAATTCAGTGGTCTTCCTAATTCCTAAGTATGAAATCAAAGAGTAACTAGTTTTGAAAAGAGTAATATTCTTAACACACGTTCTTCTGAAACTAACGAAAAGACAACACAAATTTTAATATCCACATATCAAACACTTACCTTTCCCTCCTTGGTTCATGGCACCAGTGTCTCGTCCACACTGTCCTTTATTATTTACACCAAACGTCCACACTTCGCCATTCTTCATTAAAACACAAGTATGAGCTTTGCCCATAGCTACCTGAATTACAAAATGGCCCTTCAAATCAGTTACCAAACCTGAAGGAAAGATACAAAATTATTAAGAAACAACAAAATACTTCTGAGCCTAATAACTCATCAGTAATGTAAAAAGACCACCCTGATACAGAACTTCTTATTTCTGTGGCAAAATAACTCACTGAAGTGAGAAATAAATGGCCATAAGAGTGGTAGGGTATGACTAAATTAATTTTGTAATTTTATAATGTAGCTTTAATGAATCTCAAAATGTTACCATCCAGACTTGGGATGAATCTTCACTGCGGCATTAGTTCAAGCTTACTTCTCCTGAATGTTGCTCTAATGGCCAGCGCCTCTCAGCAATTCTCAGAAGCACTAATAGTTAGTTCTTAATCTTTCCTGGTCCAGATACAATGGACCCTATAAATCATTTACTTACCTGCTTTGACGTGCCTCAGCAGAACACAGTAAAATACTTGTCACAGTATACTGAAATCATATTGTTTTTGCAGGAATCTGTGAGGTTTTCCAAAGCAATACTTTTCTAACCTACAATGCTTCCTTCCACAATCTAACACATAACTATTTCCTAACTTCAATATTCATTATTACTTTCATTATACCTGTTACATCCAACTGACTACTAACTGAAAGGCTGGTGGTGGTTCAAATCCACCCAGAGGCACCCTGGAAGACAGGCCTGGCTATCAGCTTCCAAAAGGTCAGAGCCTTGAAAACCCTATGAAGCAGTTCTACTCTGCACACAGGGAATCACCGTGAGTTGGGACTGACTCAAAGGTAACTAGTTTGGGTTTTGCCACCCATATTATCTACTTTATATTTTTTGCATCAACTTTAAATTGACTGAAGCATCTTTAATCTTGTCAAGAGTAGTAATAACAGTAAAAATCAAATATTGTATATTTTTTCTAATATATATTAAACAGTTTTTTAAAAACTCAGAAGTATTTGTTTTATTTAAATTACAAATGTCAACTTTGTATCACATGCTGGGAAAACTGTTCTACATTATTAGCTCAGATATTACAGATATTACTTCCTTAAGGTGGCCTTCCCTTTTACCCTATACTAGCTTAGGTCTTTTTGTTAAGTATGCTTCAAAAACTCCCATTTTAGTATTCAGCATACTTAAAAAAATGTATACATAGAAATGGTACTTATTATGAATAGTACTAGCTGACATGATTTGAGCCCTTATATATACCAGGCTCTGTGCTAAGGATTTTATAAGCATTATCTCCTATAATCTTTTCAACAACTGTATGTAGCAGGTAGTATTATTAGGTGGGGAGGAGAGGAAAGCTCTAAAAGGTTAAGTAAACTATCAACCATCTATAAATTGGTGGTGCCAAATATAAGTCAATATTCATAACCACTAAACCACACTTCTCTTGTATTTAAATTCTGTATTGCCTAATTGTCTCTCAGATCCTTGAAAAGGCAAGAACCGTATCTGTCTGGTTCACCAATCTTTTACATGTAGTCAGTGCTCAATAAATACTTGTTGAATAAATGTGGAATTTTCATCAGTCCTAGCCAAAAAGATTTTAGCAAGCAATAGTTATATCGAATACTATTTTTAAACTGTACATGAGTCCACTCCAAAATTCTGATTCACTTTCTGACTGCTGAGGCCAGTTGAGAAGCTAAGTGTTACCACATTAAGTCACTCACATATTACCTAGGTACAGTTCATTCTAATAAGTAATTGTTATCAAGTTTCAATATACATCATTTACCTAGCTAGCATCATATAATCACTTAAGCTTCCAACCACAAAGTTTATTAATTCTGCTTTCCTTTTTCCAAAGAAATTCACAGACATTACTAGCTTGTACATCTTCACCTTATATAAAATCCTTCCAAGTGGCCTGCTTCATTCAGTTATACTTATTTCTAAGTCCTAGAAAGAATATCTAGCAACATAATATGGTGATTTTTTTAAGGTTAGAGTTTATAAATAAAATCTATTTGGCTAGTAGTAGCCCTCATATCCACTACTTAAACTTTTGGTTTATCAGTCATTCAGCCACTTAGCCAGTAATTATTGTAAACCCACACTGTGCCAGGCACTGTGCTTTGCACTGAGATTTAACAGTAAAAAAGAGAGAGTCCCTCCTTGACAACCTAACAGCTTAAAGGGAAAGATAAATAATTCAACAATTACAAAGCAGCAATGATATGAAAATCACATCCCAGGGTACTACCAGGGACAAGTCATATAAGCATCTAATCAAGTCTAGGGAAAGCTTTCCAGAGAAAGTAACAGATAAGCTGAATCTTTACTAGCCAAGCTCTACGACTGGCTTCAAACTAATGACAGTGTTCCTTAAAAGTGACAAGAAGGAACCACAAAATGTATTTTGGGGAAAAAAACGTGAAAAATAAAGAGAAAATATACTACAAATGTTAATTTTTTAGCCATATTTTTGTAATACATAATGATTAGTATTGATCTTTTTTTCCGTAAACTGAAATAATGTTTAATTTTTTTTAACTTACTTGAACTATCGGAGTAAATGGCATCTTTTCCAAACATGTATAACTCTCCATCTTTAGAAATAACAGAACTACTTCCATTATTGCAGGCTGTATAGACCACAATCTTCCCTTCCATCTTAATTATCTTTTTAGGTTTATAGGGTTTTGATTGCCTTCTGCTCTTAGCTTAAAAAACAAAGAAATAAAATTAATTTAACACATTTATGTACAAATAACTGGAGTCCGGTGCTACAAACTGTTAATGTGCTCAGCTACTAACTGAAACGTTGGATGTTTGAGTCCACCCAAAAGCCCTCAGGAAAATGCCCTGGTGATCTATTTCCAAAAAATCAGTCATTGAAAACGCTATGAAACACAGTTACTACTCTTACACACATAAAGTCGCCTTGAGCAGGAATCAACTCAACAGCAACTGGTTTATGTACAACAGTTTCTATATAAAGCCCAAGGGGGGGAGTGTTTCTTGCATTTATGATACATTTTACTTATTTTCACACAGGCCTGGGCTTTCCAACATGTCAATATAATGAGTCAACCTACAGGCCTCAGTTGGTCAATTAGTATGTAGGTGATCACTATCATATCTTCTTTGTAGCACATTTGAAGTTCCCAGTGGGAAACATCAAATTTCTATCAAACTTTTGGGGGGGAGTCCAATATCTGGCTTAGCTATTTACACTATCAGTATCATTGCACTATCATGTATACAAAAATTCCCTTTTCTCTCAAACTCTAGTCCACACATATTCTTATGCTAAACCCTGGGAAATAAAACAAATTCCTCATTTATTCCACATATAGTTATTAAATATCTACACCAGGTTAATTAGAGACTATAAGGACAGGAAAGACACATATGGAGAAAAAGAGAATAAAATCAAATGTGGGTGATTTGAGCACCTTTGTTCTCAAAAACTAAGTCCCTAGAATAGACAAAAGATGGGAGGTATCAATCTGCTGCTTCTTTAGTCAGCTCCTGCATACCTTTTGGAATAAAAACATATTGTTGTGCTGGGTACAATTCTGGTGTTTAAAGATACCAATATATATTTTTCATATAACTTGCTCCATACACATACACGTGGCAATTATTTTATCTGCTGCTTAATCAAAGGAAAAACAATGTGTTCCAAATGTTAGGGGGAAACCTGAGTGTGCTGAATTATCTGAGAGATAATAATACACTTCATGGGTATCTGAAGGGATTTTTCCAGGGTAACTTTTATTTACACGTGATTTTTGCCTTATATGTTGACTTCAAAAAACTAATCCCTATAAGATGCTATTCTACAGTGCTAAAATGTATTAAGGATATGAGAAGTTACAATGAGAAAAAAATAACACTTTGAGGAAGAACCAGAGCAGAAATACAGAAAAGAGATAAAACTGTTCATTTTTTCATTCTAAACAATGGTTTTGTTACAGAGAAAAAAACACCAAGAACAGTGATCTACAACAGATATTGCTAGACAAGGTTATATAAGATTTACCTTCATTCTGAAATATCTATTCCTTCCAAAGTTTGCAGTTTCCTAAAATAATCTAATGTAATAAACAGTTTTTAAAATAACACCAACTGACAAAACAGGACAATGATATATCCTCAGAGGAACAGTCACATATCTAGAAAGCATGTAAAATTTCGTGAATATGTACTCTAGAATGAAATTAGCAATCACAGTTCTTTAATGAACAGTACACCACCACCATTAACTAAATATGCTAATGTAAAATCCTCTATTATACTTGGTGAGGTTAGTGTTATTGAAATTAATATACCTTATGTTAAATAAATCCCGCAGTATTTTTACTGAATGCTCACTTGATCGGCCAACTTACTTGATTCTCCATCTTCTCCTTTACTAGCAGATCCTGTGAAGAATATGCTTCCATCTTCTGCAACTAAAAGGGCATGAGAGCCATCGTGTCCAACTGAGAAGTGGACAATCTTTGGCGATTTTGTAATTGGTAGCTCAACCCATTTTCCTGCTGAAGGACCACCTTGTTTGATTCCAAGACTCTGGTATTTGCCAGTGTAATATATCTTATATATTAAAAAATAAAAAACAAAAGATTTACATACAGTGCCTTTTTGAGCTTGACAGCGTACTAGGTTTCATATGAGAGAAAAAGAAATTCCATATTTTATTGAAAGACAAAAATAACAAGAACCTAAGCCTTTTTAAATACTACTCAACTTCTGCAAGCTGAGTAGGAGAGAAATATGTACACTAAAACACAAACACACAGAGTTCATAATAGTTTCTTTATACCTATTCAAGATACTTATAATTTTTTCATATTTATGTTTATTTCCATAAATATACTCCAAAACTCACAACTGTAGGATATTTATAAAATTGTCAATTCACTTTTTCAAGCTGTAAAAAGCCCTATATATAAATATGCTATATCTGTCTAGCAATTTTAATTTTCAGAATTCTTTACTTTATCCTCATGTCCACTAGACACAAAGTTTCTATCTCTATAGATTAAATTCCACAACCTATAACTAAATATACATGCTCCTACTTCCCCCAACTTGTAGTGTGTACACTTCTGTACATTCACAAGTATATAAATTTGCAATGAATATACCATTTATCAAAATAAGTACAAAATGTAAATTTACCCCAACTCAAAAGATTATAAAGAGCTCCATAATTAAAATTATATATTTATAAAAATGTAACATTTTATAGTTTATAAAGTTTTATAGTCTTAAATGTCACAATTTTCTTTCACACTAATTTTATGAATTTTACATTAAAAAAACAAAATATTTTAAAGTAAAATTTAGAAAGATGATTGACTACATGTAAACATGTGAACTATGCAACCAGTTGACTACACCAACTATCTTTTAAAGCATAAAACGTTAATTTTATCCAAAAAAGAGTAATTTACCTTTCCACTTGCTGTTTTCATTAGTGCAAACTCACGTCCTGCACCAAGAATTGCCGACTCCTCATCAAATCCTGTACCTGATATACAACAGTACTAATGAATGCTATTATAGTTTTACTATGAATAATTTAAAGCACAATATGTACTACTTTAAGTGATTAAAAACTCAATTAACATCACTCAAAAACCAAGATGACAAGATATATGTCTTATGTCTGGTTAAAAAAAAAAAAAACTAATAACAATAACAGGTACACTACTCCATGGAAAGACAAAGTTATCATAAACTTCAAAATTTGTCCCAAACTAGTACTAAATTAATTTTCTTAAATATAAACAACTACAGTTAAAAATTCAGTATCAGCAATATTTACTCAATGAATAAATGAAGAAATAAATTTTAATTGAGCAGCTATTAGGTACCAGGCAATAAGCAGGTCACAAATCTTCTCATGTGAACTTCATGACTATACTGCCCATTTAAAAATGAGTAACATATAAAGCTTAGTCACGTTAGTCCAGAACAGAGTTGTTTGAGGGCTTGAACAATGCCACGCAGATACCTGAATTAATATATTTCAGATACTCTATTCCATATTTCTTCCCACAGAAGAACATTTCATGTAGCTATTCTATGAATATATGCACACAGACCCTTAGGCACATTTTAAAAAATTACAAAACTATGAATAAACAATTATGACTTGATATAGAGCATAACTCATGATTCTGCCCAATTATACAAATGACTCTTTAAATATGAAAACTATAATTTCAATTTAAATGTTTTCTACAGGGGAATTACAAAACCACTATAAAATTCAATTCAAATATGACATGTAAAGTACTAATGTCAGGTCTGTTAAACTTATAGAAAGAGCAATCAAAAAAGATGGGTCTTGCAAAAAATCCCACAAGTTAAAGAATAGCACTATGAAGTCTGGAGTGGCAATGCAAATAAAAATTGAGACCCGGAACGAGTGATCCTAACTGCAAGAATAAGTATACTAAGCCCAAGAAATACTCTGTCTGTATCTCTGTATCCAAATGAAAGATTACTGATTAGTTTGTTAGGCCAGTTACTATTTTCACAATCAATGGAATCATTCTATGCATATCTTGAAAATATGTTCAAAAAAACATTAAAGGTTTGAATGAGAGAATTATGTATATTACTGTAGTAATATTTACAATAGAAGTTTGTAAAATTTTAGCTGAATATAGAGGGGCATATAAACTAATGATGTCATGTCCACTGTGTTGCCCATACACAATTCTTATTAAATATAATTTTCTTTTGCACTATTCAAAACAAAAATGGTAAATTATTAGTCAACTCCTTTAAACAGTCCTCAAATATACTGTTTAAAGAATCGCATTTCCGACTTATACATATTAACTCATGATTGTGCTTCACAGCAACAGACATCAAAACAGCTACTAAAAGATAAGTTAAACTGCTGAAAAAACAATGTTAGTTTCTAAAATAATAAAGAATCTGCAAATTAAAATGTGAGGGAAAGGCTTATTTTGCCATCTTACTTATAATATGCAAGTCCTTTTCCAAATCAAATAGTGAGATACCACAGGCATGTAAGCATTTTCTGGCCAGTTTAAGTTGTAATTCTTGTTGTAGCACAGGCTCAGTGCTTGTGGCAAATATTCTGACAACAAAACCATCCTAAAAGAAATAAAATATTCACAGTTATGTTGCATAAATTGGTCTTTTTAGGCTCTATATTCTAATAAGGAGCCCTGGGGGCACAGTGAGTGGTTAAGTGCTTGGCTGCTAACAGAAAGGTTGGCAGTTCAAACCCACCAGCGGCTCTGCAGGAGAGAGATGTGGCAGTCTGCCTCCTTCCGTAAAGATTACAGCCTTGGAAACCCTATGGGGCAGTTCTATTCTGTCCTGTAGGGTCACTATGAGTTGGCAGTGACTTGATGGCAACAGGTTTGGTTTGGTTTTGGTATATTCTAACAAAAACTAAATAATTTAAGACAAAGGGGTTTCACTTACACTAGCTACTCATAATTCAGGGTACTTACATCTCTCGAAGCAGCTATCTGATTAATATACTCTCCATCAGTGAATAAAATATTTTGACCTTCAGTGTGGCAATCTGTACAGAAGGAAGAAAAAGTGATTATATTACAATATAATCAAACACCTCATAAAGTGACTTTACTCCTCTGTTGAAGTCAGAACGAGAGCTCTCCACGTAATAAGGATAAACTTAAACTAAAAAAGGAGACTGCACTTTTTAATAAAGAATTGCAAAGTAGCAGATACTAAGTAACTCAACTAATTATACTTATTACCTTTTTGTGCTTACATTTATAATTTCTTCCATATGCAAAGACCTGAGAACCCACCTAATTTCAAAAAGAATTAGTACTAAATACAGTCTAGTAGTAAACATGCACCACAGTGAACAAACTATAATGTTGGTTATAATCATTTCAATACAATCACATGCGATGTAGGTAACACTGTACCCTCAGACATACATCACAGTAATTAGTGTCACAGAAAAATACCGATAGACCTACAGTTTCTGTATTTGAGGTCTGTAGTGTCCAACTACAGATATACCTTGTTTTATTAAACAGATGGAATTCAAAACTGGTTGTACAATTTTTCACTTACAAGTTCAATATTTATTTCCAGCATTTTTAGCATTTTGCATGCTCTAAACTTTTTAAATGTTCGTCCTTCACAGAGCAGGCAAATCTATGCTTACGTATTTCTTTTTATCAGAAAGCAGTCATATATCTTGACTGGAGTATCTTATTTTGCCAGTACTGAATATATCTCTGTAGAACAGTATACTATATACTTTGATCAAAATAACACACAGGCTCAATTGTAACAAGGGATACCTGTATTACAGAAGGACCACTGAAACACGTGTTAGTGACTGCTACTAAATAACAGGAAACTACAAGCAAAATCTAAGTATATACTGTATCCTTTTGGAAAAAAACAAATGTTTAGCAAGCAAGTATAAAAGCACACACATTTCCCAAAATAACCGCAGAAAACTAGGATGAATCTCTCCATTAATCACAATACCAAAAGAATGCAGGTTTCTATTTGCACCTGAATCAATGAAACATAAAATTCTGTTTCTAGAATGCAGCAATGGAGAATCCCCCACCCAAATGAGCTGGATTACTCTATATCTCTGCCCAGGAGCTTCATACTAGCATACTTCCGTATTATAAATATGCAAAAACACAGGCAGACCCTTACCAAATAGAGAATTCAGTGATCACAAACTGGAAATAGAAACTGGGAGACAAGGCCCACTGGAAGCCCAAGAGACTTGGTAATCAAAGAGAGGAGAAATCGAAAGAAAGAGTTCCTAGTCCACTGTACAGAATACAAAGAGGCACAAGAAAGATGCTTCTCAAGCTTTAAGCAGTAAGATTTTAAACTAAAAAGCAAAGAAGAAAAACTCATTATAATTTCAGGTAAATGCAGGGGTGAGGGGTGAAGCGGCGCAAGAAGAGTAGTAAACAGCCTCATGATCTGAGGCAACCTGTCACCAGACTTGGAGAGTAAATGACATAAGGATACAACATAAAAGGTATGCTGAAAAATAAAGGATAAAATGACAGTTAACAAACAAAAAAGAGTATGTTTTAAGTTCAGCAATCAAAGCCAAAACCAACCCAATACCCGAGTCAATTCAACTCATAGCAACCCTACATGACAGAGTAGAATGTCCCATAGGGTTTCTAAGGCTGTAAATCTTTATGGAAGCAGACTGCCACATCTTTCTCCCGCAAAGCAGCAAGTTCAGCAACACCAGGTTGAAAATAACGTTTTTGTAAACTAGACTATAAGACAAGTTGGAACACAAAGCTCAAGGAACTACTTGATTTATGTTCATTTTAAACATGGTATTCATACCATCTGTAAACTTGACGATTCACTTCTGTTCCTTCCTGAAAAGAAATCTAAAGAGCATAGCTGTCCCTGTCTAAGAAAGAAAAAGTGCTACTGAAGAAAATATGGTCCAGGCCAAAGAACGGTGAATACGACGGACTTCTTTCAGACTTGAGGGCTGAGTCTTCCTGCCACGTGATTTCAGAAAGATTTTTCTCTTTATCCTTTCTTAATCCTTCATGTAATATCATAAGACAGCATCTTCAGGAAAATTCTAGGCAACATCTACCAGTTCAGAAGACGCACAATATCCTCCCAAAGTCTGGTTCATTCTTCTCCAAGAACACAGAATATATTTAATAAAACACAGAATTGAAAGCCACATTTATATTTTTTAAAGTTGCATTTCATATGTTAACGGATGTAGAGGGATTTATATTGAATAAGGAAATTAACAAGACATTTTTTATCATGGTGAAATAAACACAGCAGCTTTACATAGATGTTTTCAAATTGTCTTGTCACTCACAATCTCTATTAATGATCAGGGCTTCTCAGAAGTAAATCCCTTATATTATTCATCCATTTGGGGGGTGAGAGAGATTTGCCAATTTATCAAAAATTAGAATTTTTCTTCTAGTATATTACCCTAAAATGCTTGCACAAAGACAGCAATAGGGATGTTCATTATATATCTGTTATACAAAATGTAACATATAACAAAAAATTGGAATTCCAACATATTAATCAATGGAATATATTTTACAACATTAAAATGATATGTAGAAGATTATTTAATGGCATGAAAACATATTCAGAATATTAACTGAAAGAAGTAGGTTTAAAAAAACAATATTTAGAGTATGATCACAGTACATACATACAAACAGGAGAAAAGAATGGATATTCACGAATATGTTAACAGTGTTTATATATGGGAAGTGGGTTACAAGTTGCTTTGATTTTATTCTCTTTTGTTCATATGATTTTTCTACAATAAATATGATTATTTTGTATGTATTTGTATTGGGGTATACATTTTATTATTAAAAAATTATTTTTCAAAAATAATCATTATTATTAGGACCAGAGAGATGGCCCAGGACTTGTGATGGGAAAAAAAAAACAAAAAAAAACCTATAGACTCATCTGAAAACAGCCAGCAATTTACAGAACAGCTTTATTAAGTCATGTGTTTTCCAAAGCTGCTCTTCATGTGAAAGGGACAAAAAATGTTACATTTTCCTTAACATGGAATCATGTAAACTAATTTGGGTATACGTAGCAATATTTACATAAATGTCTGATAGCATTATTTTAAAAAAATGCAAAAATTAACACACTGCCTGGGAGCAATTATCTTTCTCAATGTGCTCTTCAGAGCAGTGGTTCTCAAACGATTTCATATGGTCAAACGCCTAGAAGTACTATTGCTGCTTACCTTAAAATTACTGATAGACACACTGAACATTCAGCATTTTAATATAAAGAAACCATTTTAGAAAGTATAAGCAAATTCAAAGACCTTGCAATGGAAAATATCTTATGCCTTTGCCCAGTGTTCCACAAAATTTGAGATTTACTGTTTCAATTTAAACAGCAGTGATTATAAGCATGAATTAAGGCAAAATGAATTGTGTCCAAAGTGCCTTATCAGAGTTTTATTAAAAGGGGTAAATGTTGGAATTTTAAAAAAAATTCTTGACACATGCTTAAATCTCTGTCTCTGAAAACACTTTAAAATAAAGAGGAAATGTCAAAGTGTAGCTGTTAAAATAAGCAGAAGATTCTTTATATCAGGTCATATGAGAGCCAGTGTTGTTTTCTTAATAAGAGCAACAAAGTAACATCACTCCACTAATTCAGCAGTTGAGATAGTTGGGGAGGCTAGGGAAGGAATCAGGTTGCAGATGGACAAGGTCTGATGTCTACTGAACTCACATGCATTAACTTTACATAGATTATAAAATGTTTTGCATGTTAAGATTTCTGAACCATTTGTAAGCAAGCACCATTTCTTGCTAAATGTCTAAATACCTAACATGCACACCTCTTAAAATCACTTGTGAAGAAAAAATGACCAGTGGAATAACATACCTGGTAACATTACAGTACCGTCTTGTTCCAGTGTTTCAGGGCTTATTCTTATGGCTGTCATGCTGTGGTTACTCACATCTCTATACAATAAATAACCCTGATAACAACAAAAAGTTTTGTTGTGTTATGTGTTAAAATATTTTTTTCATTACCAGCTTCGCAAAAGCAGCCATACAGGACCACATTACAGTTTTTTAAGGTACAATAATACATCAATATTGATGATGTCTAAAAAATATAAGAGCATGGGTATACTTTAATAAGAAGAGGCATGGCACGTTATCTGGGAGTCAATTTAATCTATTGTACTCTCAGATACATATAAGAAGCATAAATATACATAAACACAAGATACACATTTTCTTCAAGATGATTACATCACTTGCCAAAGAAATAACAGAAATGATCACTATTACTTTAACAAGTATTTTAAAAGAAAAAATAATGAAATATTTAAGCTGCCATTTCAAAATGAATAGAGTAGTAGTTTTAGATGGACTGATGTATCACTGACCATATTTCTGTAAAACTATTTTTCCATGCATTATTTCTTAGAATAGGTAGCAAATAAAAAATTGATGAGACATTTCAAAACAGGTTACGTTTTAAAAAACAATCACTGAGTGATTAATTTGCTACCTAAAATTAAATTTTAGAATCTCCCCACTAGTTGATATAGCAGGATTATTTTTCATACAACAACAACAATAATTTCTTTAGCTTCTAAAATCCTTTTAAATATCTTTTATCATTTGATGCTGACAACAACCCTTTGATCTGGGCAAAGCAGGTGTGCAAGGAAATCTTTATTCTACTTCCTTCCACAATGTAACTTCAGCTTTGCCTCTCAGGAAGGGTTTGCACGGAAATAAGCATTTCTGGCCTCTCTTTTCCATTTTTAATTTGCTTCTCTCAACAGGAGGAGGAGTGATGCATCTGACTGTTGTCTTCCCAAGAGGCTGACACCCATTCGGCCACGCTATTCAGGGGATGAGATCATGGGATTAAGAAAGCAACACAGCCTAACTCTTTTCTCTCTTTGATGATTCTGCATGGTCCTCCATGGAGCTGACTTGAGTGTTAACCAGCAGGCCAAACTGTGATCCCTGGAAGTTACTGCTATAGATTTAGAATGGAGGCGTTTGCGCTAAGAAGCCCCAATTTGGCCTCAGGTGGCAGAAACATTCCCCAATTCATACTTGCTAATCATAAAGGTAGTCTTTGATTCTTATCTAGAAGCTCACCTAAACAAGGCATTTTTATGCCCATTTTACAGATAAATAACAGAGGACCAAGTAAGTCAACTGCGTTTTCCAAAATCACATAGCTAGTAAAAAGCAGGGCCAGAATTAAAAGTAAATTTCTTATTAATTCTAAGCCAATGTTTTTTATACTATGCTATACTGCTTTTAAGGGAGTCGCTGGGTGGTGCAGTTAAGCACTTAGCTGCTAACTGCAAGGCTGGCAATTTGAGTTCACCCAGGCACACCTCAGAAGAAAGGCCTAGCAATCTATTTCTGAAAAATCTGCCACTGAAAACCCTATGGAGCACAGTTCTGCTCTGACACACATGGGGTCACCCTGAGTTGGAAATGACTCAATAGCAACTTTTTTTTTTAAAAAAATACTGTTTTTACAGCAGCATTGTTTAAAATATATATATCTACATATATATACACACACACCATTTCTGTTTAAATAGGAGTGACGTTATATACTAATTAAATACAAACCACGTTTTAAAATTTAAAAAAGAAAGTTTGGTTTATTGTGGATATTCTCCTACCTGAGCATACCCTAACCAAGACTTTTTTTCTTTTCTGTTTCTGATGCGGGATGTAGAATTGTATATATGGCCCTGCAAAATAACAAATATTGTCTATCAACAGTTTCATAATTAATAATTAATGAAAATAATTCAAAAGGATGAATGACATTTAATGTACACATCTCAATTAAGATTTGTAAAGAATTACTGTTATATCAAAATTAGATGGTACTCTAAAAATGAGGCTAGAAACAAACAGAACACAATTCAGTATGGATACATCCTCTGCTATGCTTAACAACTGTAAGAAATAACATTACCCTAACTGTTCCACTGTATCCAGAGCCTATTTTGTATAAGCCATCCTTGCATAACAGATAAAGAAAAAATCCATCATTCTGAAGTAGGCACTGATCATCTTCATCAACAGATATTTCTTTTAATGGCCACTTGTGCATCAAAGCTGCTTTCTTAATGCCATTGCTAAACCAGTCCTGAATTTGAACTTTTCCCACCAAAACTGCTTGTACACTTCTCTGGAGGGAATTTAGTATTGTTGGCACCTGTTCAACAAAGAAGAAAAAAGCAAAAAGATATTTTAAAATGTCCCAAACACAAAACACGACAAATACAGACATTTTTGTAATATGTACGTATTTATAAGAAAAATTGTTTAGAATGATGATGGCATGCGAGCAAAAATAACAACATGAAGCTCATTTTAAGAAGTAAATCTCAAGCAGACCAAAAAAACTGTCAAATCCAAAGAAGATTAAGTTGCATTTTTTACCAAAAATACTGAAATGCGCATCTCTCGCAAAAATATCAGGCAACCTGCACTGCCTGATATACTGAGTTGAGTAAAATATAATGTTAAAATTAATTTCACCTGTTAATCTTTTTACTTTTTAATGTGGCCACTAGAAAATTTTAAATCACGTTATGTGGCTTGCATTATATTTCTATTAAACAGTACTGTTCTAGAGGGCACATTAAATGCATTGTTTACAGATAGAGTTCTCAGGCCATCAACTCAAGCCAAAATACATAATTCTTATTTGTATAAAAGTAATACATATAGTCTAATGCTGCTTCCAATTTCCTCCCTAGAAGCAGCCACATTAAACATATAGCTGTTTTATCTGGAATTTATCTTCACAATCCTACACAGTATGTCAAAGCTTCCTTTTTTTCAGTTTCAAATATTTTCTATTGATACCTATTAAGAAGGATGATGCCTTTCCTCCCCATCCAAATCCTTAAAATCTAACTACATTATAATTTCTGGCTAAATTGATACTCAGAGTTTATTTTATTATGCCTATGTAACATGCAGCCCTGGTGGCGCAGTAGTTAAGAGCTCGGCTGCTAACCAAAAAGGCCAGCAGTTCAAATCCACCAGCTGCTCCTTTGGAACCCTATGAGGTGGTTCTACTCTGTCCAAGAGGCTGGCTATGAGTCGGAATCGACTCGACAGTAGAACAACAATGTAAATATGCTTTAGAACTGAGCCAATATAGTATAAAATATTACATTTCCCTCCTTTTTTCTCAAGTCAATAATTACACCATTTTTACATTTCCTAAGTTTTCTGGATAGTTATCCCTAAGTGTTCCCCTAACTCCTCTCAATGAAGTCAAACATATCATTTCTACTTTTTCCCCTTGGCAACGCCCCTCGCCTCTTGCTTCCATCTGGGCTGGATGATCTGTAGGCCTTCCATAGCTTCCTGAGGACTGTGTATGTGCATAGGAGGTAACATTGTTCCGTACCTTGTGTGTTTGAAAGTGTCTTCTATCTTTGACTGATGGTTGGGCTAGGTATAGTGAATATCATTTTCTCTCAAAACTCTGAAGACATTGTTCTGTTACTCCCAGTTGCCAATGCTGCTTTTGAGAAGTGCAATGCTATTTTGCTTGATCTTTTGCTACGTACTCCGTTTTTGCTATCTGGAAGTTCTACCTTCTCTTTATCATCAGAGTTTTAATTTTGAAGTATTATACCTGGTGTAATTCTATTTTCATTCACTGTGTTGGGCACTCAGTGTGTGTCTTGCCAATCTCAAAATTTGTATCTTTGGGGTCTGGGAATTCTCCTTATAAGATTTCTTCGGTAGGTTCCTCCCCTCTGCTGGAACTCCTATTACTCAGATACTGGAGTTTCTGGATAGTTTCTCTAATTTTATCTTATATTACCTATTTTCTAATCTGTCTCCTCTCCCAACCCCCACAACCATTCCCTGGGGATTTCTTCAACCTGATATTTTTAACCCTTCTACTGATTTTTTTTTTTTTAATTGATGCTATCCTGTTTTAAACTCCCCAAAATTATTTCTTGTTCTCTGATTTTTTAAAAATAGAATAATGTTGTTTATTATATGCAGTTTTCTTCTCTTACTCTTATCAAAATGTTAATGATAGATTTCTTAGAAAACTATATAATTCCTCCTCTCTGTACTCCTTTTATATAAGTTTCTTCTATTATTATCATTATTAATTTTTGGTTCATCCCTTTAGAAAGGATTTTAGTCTCCGTCAATAAAGCACTTCTCAGTACTATCATTCCTACTTTAAATTAAAACTATCAGTTTAAGCTTTTTGGAATAGACAGGTAATATGAATTTGGGTCCCAAAACAATTTTAGATGTTAGTTATGCTTTCTCAGGGAAGACCTTTCCCCCTCCAACCAGAGATTTTGAAATGAAGCTGGTAGGTGAAAAGGAGCCAAATCATAAAGAACAATGTGAGCTTTAATCCAGGGTTTTGGCTGGAGTTGGGGATGGAGGGAGAGGGTAGGCAACTTAGGTGTTGAGTCCGGAACCTAGTAGTTTTGTATAGCCTAGTGGTTGGGCGTAATATTGGAATCAGATACATCTGCGTTCAAGTCCTGTCTTTGCTATTTGACAGCTCTCAATTGCTATAACTACACTAAACTGCTTTCAGCCTTCAAATAACTCACTCTTACTCGCATTCACCTCCATGTCTTAGCACATGGACACTTGGAACATTCTCTTCCCACCCCCCGCAATACCAACAACTCCCTCTGGACTGGCTAGTTTCAACTCATCCTTTAGATGTCACCTTATACCCTCTGGGAAGGCATCCGTGAACCTAATTTACGTACCTCTGCTATAGGCTCCAATGCTATTGCTAAATCTATACAAAAATAAATCAACATGGAACCCCAATAAATTCAAGTGTTTATGGTCACTATCCTATTAAATTTGCTATATTATAAATAATTCCTTTATTTTACTAAAATTTAAGAAGTGTTCATATATTTTAAACACACATTTAAATTAAATAATTTGTAGAATCCTTAAAGTGTGTCTATCAAACATAGCTTGAAAACCACTGCATTAGATGAATTTCAAAATAATTAAGGGCCATAAAAAGGGACAAGAGGATTCTGAGCAGGGCAGAGAGGGAAAAGATTAAGAGTAGAAATCTAGAGTCAGGAGACTGCTCATGCTTGACTAGGAGAGTTCAAGATCCCGGAATAAGTCACCAAAAATGACCCATATACTCCTTTTGCTGTCTTTGGCCTGCTAATGGCAGGACTGGTACAGCCCTTTTTTCTGTCCTGGAGGTTGTCCTAGGGACTAGAAAAAGGCAGAGAGCAGGGACTTAAAACTATAACTTCTTACTCAATTTCCAGAAGATCCAAAAGAATTATATCAAATTTGCCTGGAAGGAAGGAGCACTGTACCTCCCACCACTAACAATTGTGAAAAGCTTATTCCACAATCAGATACTAAAGCTTAAAATGTTATATGCCTGACTGAAGTAACTCAGATACAAAAACCAATGTTTGAGAAACCATAATCATGCAATCAAAAATATAGTAGATTACAAAGAAGACATTCAGGCGGTTAAAAAACACATTAAGAGAAGGTTGCGGTCATTAGCCACTAGAGAGATGTAAATCGAAACTACAAAGCGACACATCTACACCATCTCACTCCGGCAACAATGGCACTGATCGAAAAAACAGAAAACAACAAATATTGGTGAGGTTGTGGGGAGACTGGAACCCTTATACATTGTTGGTGGGAATGTAAAATGGTACAACTACTATGGAGAATGGCATGGAGCTTCCTTAAAAAAGCCAGAAATGGAAATACCGTATGATCCAGCAATCCCACTCCTTGGTATATATCCTAGAGAAATAAGAGCTGTAACAAGAATAAACATATGCACATCCATGTTCACTGTAGTATCATTCACAATAGCAAAAAGATGGAAACAATCTAAGTGTCCATCAGCAGATGAATGGATTAACAAACTGTGGTACATACACACAGTACTGCGCAACAATAGAGAATAATGATGAATCTGCGAACCATGCCACAACATGTGATGCATCTGGAGGAAAATATGCTGAGTGAAATAAATCAACCACAAAAGGGTAAATATTGTATGAGACCATTATTATAAATACTCTAAAAAAAGGTTTCTACACAGAAAGAAATATTTTTTGATGGTTACCAGAGATGGGAGGTGGAGGGAGGGAAAATCACTAACTAGAGAGTAGACTATATAGAGTACATATTGTGTACTGCCTTTCCCTTCACCAAAGTTAATGGTTAGCCCACCATGACCAAGGCAAGGGAAGACACTGAGTGGTACATGAGAATAAAAGACGAGGACAATAAATACTATAACATATACAATCCTGCAACAACAGTAATAACAAACAATAATTTATGAGCAGATACATAGGTAGATACGTATGTTGAATAGGTATAGGAGGGTGTATGGGAGTACACTCATGTGCATATATAGGTTTGGCTGTGGATACTTCTACATAATATTTGTATGTGCTGCATCTATACTCAAATATATAATAGAGCACACAGCAGGCACAGTCATAGAAACATCCTAGATATAACAAACACCTCGAGGGACTGAGTTACTGGGTCTGAAGGCTGAGGACCATAGTCTCGGGGGACATATAGGTCAACTAGCATAATCTAGTTCATAAAGACAACATTCTACATCTACTTTGGTGAATAGCATCTGGGGTGTTAAAAGCTTGCAAGCAACCATCCAAGATACAACTCTTGGTCTCTTTCTGTCTGGAGCAAAGGAGAGTGAAGAAAACCAAAGACTCAACAGAATAATCAGTCCAAAGGACTAATGGACCATAGGAACCACAGCCTCCATTAGCCTGAGACCAGAAGAACTTGGTGTCTGGCTACCAATACTGACCACTCTGACCGGGATCACAAAAGAAGGTCCCAATTAGAGTGGGGAAAAAAATGTAGAACAAAATTCAAATTTGTAAAAGACCAGATTTACTGGTCTGAAAGAGACTGGAGGAACCCACGAGACACGACCCTCAGACATCCTTCTAACTTGGAAGTAAAGCCATTCCCAGAGATCACCTTTCAGCCAAATAATAGACAGGCCTGTAAAATAAACAATAACACCCGTGAGGAAAGTGCTCCTTAGAACAAACCATCTATGAGACCAAAAGGGCAATATCTGCCCAAAAGCAAAGATGAGAAGGCAGGAATGGGCAGGAAAACTGGACGAATGGAAAGGGGGCACTCAGGGTGGTAACAGAGAGAGAGTGCGGACACATTGCAGTGACTGCAACCAATGTCATGGAAAAATCTGTATATAAACTATCGAATGGGAAACTAATTTGCTCTGTAAACCTTCACCTGAAGTACAATAAAAAAAAAATATATATATATACCTATATATACATACACAAACACACACATATATGTAGTAGATTGAAACCATATCCTTTTCTTTTAATAAAGAAAAGAAATTTAGAAGCCAGGAAGGAATTTCTAAGCAGCAATAAACTGAAATACCTGAATAGTTTGGCAAGCATGGCTGCCATTGTTGGTAAGGATAGCAGAGATGGCCTGAAGTGTCCTTCCTGTTTCTCCCCAAGAAGCCACCAGGCTAAAGAGGCAAGCACAGGACAGTGCTGTCAGGGACTGTCCTGTGCTGTCATTCATTCCAGTACTTCGAACAGTGATTTCCAAAAGGAGCTGGAAGAGAGACTCTGTGGATAAAATATAACTCAATTATATTCATCCAACATACAGAACACTGTATGTATATATTTATTTATTTATACCTTGCATCATTACAAAAACTATTTAAGGCAGTTAAAACACTTACATTAATTCCTCTCTAGTTATCTTTTATCCCCAAAAGTTCAAATATTTATATAACAAGGGCAGTACAACTGTTTATTTTTCTAAATGAAGAAATGAAATCTGCCCAAGGTCATTTAAAACAAACTTCCCTAAAGGTATTCACATAGTCAAGAAACTCATTCTGTCAAGCAACAGACTACCCGTTGCACTTATTTTATTTACCATTTAGACTGAGAGGGATATGGGCTTCTTAAAATGTTAATTGTCCAGAAACTATATATTTAAAAACAACAAAAGAATACATAAAACACATGCTATATTTGTTTTAATACAAAACTGGTTTTGTTGTTAACATAACAGCAGGCACACTTATACAGGGAGTATGTAATCCATTTTATATGCTAGAAAAACCTCTAGGTCAACAGGACAGACATCTTCCTTTAATGAATAATGAAAATGAGAAACAGAGAAGTTAAAAAATTTTTCCCAAATCACAAAGCCATTTAGTGGCAAAGATGGCAAACGTAACACAAGACTATTCTATGACCAGCAGAGGTCTCCAGAAAAGATTCCTAGAACAACTCCATTCAGGATTGAATCAGGAGACATCCTCTGGATATTTCCTCCACAGAAAGAAAGGGGGGTCTGAAAATACTTAGCGTGAATAATGAGAGACAGAGAGTGTGTGCGTATCAGAAAAAAGTGACAGAAAAACAGAGAAAGGTGAAGAGAGGGCAAAGGAAAGGGGAAGGAGGGAAGTGAGCAAGAGAAAAACTGATGTATTGTAATTCTCTGAAAACTAAAAGGTCACGTATGATTTATTTGGTAACTCCTAGAAACCTAGGAATCATCCTGACCTCCTGCCTATCCCTCATCTTCCATATCTAATCCCAAATTAAGCCCTATTAATTCCACTTCCTGATTAATTTCTCCAGTATCTCCATCTCACCACCATCTTCCCAATTCATGCTAATACCATCTATTAACTGGACTACTAAAAAAATGTTCATAAATTATCTCCTACCCTTCAACTTCCTAGCCAAAGTAAATTTTTAAAACAAAAATCTGGGTTACTACCTAAAATCCATTCATCCCTTTGTTAATTCCTTCCTCCCTCTCCTTCTTTCCTTTCTGCCTCCCTTCCTTCACTTGATTCTCTATTCCTCAGTTTTTCCTTTATTCCATCCATCCTTCCCTCTGCCTTTCCCTCCAACCGTCTTTTTCCCTTCATCCTTTCATCTATCCTTCCATCTGCCCATCCTTCCTGCTGTCTATCCTTATATCATCCTTCTGCCATTCTACCTTTTACTTATTCAGCAAATGTTTACTGAATTCTCACTGTATACCAGGAACTATTCTAGATTGGGGTAGTATAGTGGTAAACAAACAGGCAATGTTTCCACCCTCAAAAAAGTTACATTCAAGTAGAAGATAAGTCAATAATTTAAACAAATAATTTCATAAAATACATGCTATAAAGAAAGGGCAATGACATAGAGTGACTTTTCATTCCATTTACAATAATAACCAAACTCCTTAACATGGCCCATAAAGTTTCCCAAGATCTATTTCCTGCCTTACTTCACACTGTACCACAAGGCCCTTCCACCCTTCACAGACAAGCCATACTAGTATTTTTCCAGTCTTCCCCTTTTCTATCTCAGAGCCTTTCTACATACTGTCCTTTCTGCCTGGAACACTTATAACCTGGTTACCTTCTTTTCATTCTCAAATCTCAAACGTTACATCTTCAGGAAAGCCCGTGATAGACTCTCAGAACTCTATCTACCTTGCTCCATATTATTAATCCACACTTGTAATTATACATGAGAACAACTGTCCAATGCTTAAGTTCCGTAACGACAGCAATGGTGTTTGTATTGCTCACCCCTGTATCATATTCCCTTAGCACATAACATAGGAAGTGCTCAAAAATTTCTGTTGAAAAATGATCTGATAAACCAAAATTCAGCATATGATTTTGCAAATGTAAACTAAGAATTTATATTTAAGTGAATAATTGAAAACATACACTCTAATCTTAAATTGAACAGAAAGATAGATACAAGAGGTTTTTTTTAAGTAATGAAGAGTAAATCAACATCCATTTGTAAAGAGAAATTTGGTGCATACTAATTATTATGCTATTTCAATAATGTGAGTTATACAAAAGATAATGTGAATAACAAGAAAGTAACCAAATGGGAAAAAGATAAGTAATGTGATTGTGGTAAGATATTGGATCAAAGGAAAAAAGCAGAGACAGGCCTGAAAAGAAATAAGGCTTTAAAGAACAAAAGTACTACTTACATCTTTGAGCTAATTAAAGAAAACAGAAAATATGAAGGGATGATAAATCCCTTATACAGTAAAATTAAACAAAGCAGTGAAGAGATCAGAGGTAAGAGATGAAAGGATCAAAGAGAGACCAAAGAATGTTATCAGTATACTATATGGACAAACTACTTTTTTTTTTTTTCCAGCAGTATTTTAAATTGTTAAAAGAACCGCCTGTATTGCATAGACAGGACACAATGGAAAATGTACAACTGACAGGAGACAATAGAGTGGTAGAAGACCTAGGAGGAAAAGAAATGATAAGCATGTTGTTCAAAATAAGAAATATGGAACATAGGTTTTAGTGGATATTTTAAATATTCCAATTGTTTGTTAATCGACAAACCAGAGCTAATCGACAGGTGTTTGCTTCTTAACATGAGTTCTTATTCAGTAGTAGCATTTAATAACATTTAGGGGGAGTTGGGTTGTTTTTAAAAATCCTCAGCTTATTTTAATGGCTAGGATAATTAGTACACTCCTCCCACTAAAACAAAACAACAAAAATAATCGAACACAAAAACTAAAGCACTAAATGTGACCAAAAGACATGAAAAACTATAGTCCAAACCAGCAGTGTGATCCCAAGAGCACCAGTATCAGCATCAGCTGGGAACTTATTAGGAGTGCAAAATCCTGGGACCCAGCCCAGACCTACAGAATCAGAAACTTCATAGATAGGGCCCAGATGACTGATAAAAGCTAATATTTGAGAACCACGGCTCTAGTGTGTCTGAGAATTTTCCTATGATACCAGAAGGATCCAGAAAACTCTAGACTCTTTCAAGGCCCATAGTTAGCATCAAAGAAAAGGAATCAGCCAATTTAAAAACTATTGCTTCCTTTATATTTCTATTCCTTAACACCATTAAAGTAAAAGCTTCTGTATGGTTTATAGAATTAAGTGTTGAGCCTAGGTCACTAGCACGAAATGCAATCATTCATAAAATTCATGAAAAAAAAAGAAAATATATTTACTTAATGGAAGTTGCTACTAATTCAAAAGTTTTATCCATGACACAAATAATAGATTTCTGTCTATGAAGAATACAAAAGAGATGCTCTCTGTTTAGAAATCAACCGTGCTGTTTTCAGTACCATTTGTTCCCTTTTTCTCTATTTTTTAACTAAGTATCCAAAGTAATATGTAAAATCAGAGAAAGTGAATGCTAACTATTTGGGGAAAAAGTTTAATAAGAACGATGTATAATAACAACTATAAAGATTGAGGACTATCTCTGGGTTCCAAGGATTTATGTTTTGTTTTTTCCCTGTCATCACAATAATCAAGAAATGTCTGTGCATGAGCTATAATTCTCTTTTTTTTATCTTGGTAAAAAAAAAAAAAAAAATATATATATATATATATATATATATATATATATATATATATATATATATATATATAACAAAAACTTGTCAATTCAGCAATTTTTACACTTATACTTTAATGACATTCATTATGTTCAACAAGTTGTGCAACCATCACCACTATCCTTTTTTAAATTATTCTGCCACCACTAATAGAAACTCAGTGCCCGCTAAGCAATGACTCCCTCTTCTCTCCTCCCTCCCACCCCTGGAAACCACCAATAAGCTTTGGTCTCTATACATTTGCCTACTTCATATAAGTGCGACTAACTTATTTCACAGAGAATAATATTTTCAAAATTCATCCATGTGGTAGCATGTATCAGGACTTCATTTCTCTTCATAGCTAAGTAATATTCCATTGCATGTATATACCACATTTTGTTTATCCATTGATTTGCTGATGAGCAACTAGGTTCTTTTCACCTTTTGGCTATTGTGAAGAATGCCGTAATGAACACTGGCGTACAGGTTGAACTGTAACTCTCAAACCGTAACTTCCGGAGAGCATAGTTAGCAAATACCTTAAAACTTATGTACCTACTGTTTCACTACCATAAATAAAGGCTGCATTGCATGTTGTTGTCTGTGCTTCTTAAGAGAAGCTATTTAGTTTTAAATCCTACATTCAATGAGTCTGGGCTCTTACCTAGGACCTCTGGTGGCTCCGACTGCAGGCCTTCTGGCTGCTGACCCTGAAGTACATTAAGCAGGGCTTGGAGACTCCTGAGACAGAGGGATGGATGAGAAAACCGCGTCTCCTTGATCAATTCAAAAACTTCACAAAGTCCAACCTCGATAATCTATTTAAGATGAAAAAAAGAATTATAGCTTATAACATGTAAGCTAACAACACTTCCCAGTCAGTCGAGTTGCTGCAAGTTATTTCCACAGCAGAGAATAAAACGTTGAAACATTAAAGAGGAAAAAACAAAAAAAAAACACATAAAAATAAAAAGTATGTTTAACCTCAAGACTTAGAAAACCTTAATCTAATAATATGGAAGGCTAAAACATAGTGGCACTGTTTAAGTAGTTTTAGCATAATGAAAGCTTAATAAACTATCGTGAAAACTGTTTATAGCAGTGAACTAGATACTAGACTGCATTCACTCAAAAGAAATAAACTGTATTGATTTACAAAGTTCATTTAGTTATGCTCAAGTAAAACCCAGGAGTCTTTCATCAAAACTCATGTTAACTGTTACTTACGACCAGAAATAAATTCAATATTTCAAATAAAGTCAATATCACATACAGTGAAAAGATCACAAAAGGAGCTTTTCATCTGAATTTTTCTTACAATGGTACATTGTTGTATTATTATTTATGTTCCTTATTTTAGCAGGATTATCACAAATTAACAACTGCTTAGTTAAAATATCACTGGTACTTTTATTCTAATTATCTTATCATTCCTCATCAGGAGCAAGAGAAATCTAACACAGTATGTAGCAAAAGTTAAATAAATCTGTACCTAAAGATTGAAAGAGTAAAATGTAATGAACCAGTAAAGGAATATAGCTTTAAAGGATTGATAAAAATAACAGACAATGAAATGCCATTTTTCAGCAACGTCAACATTTTGAGAACCAGATGTGTAGGATCTCTTCAGGAGGTGTTAATGTAAATTATTTGGAGAAGTAAAAGAAAAAATTAAAATAATATTAATTAGTAGAAATGCATCAAAGCATTAATTCTATTGGACATGATAGTGGAAAAACATTCTCTCTGCTGAGATTCTTGTATTCATTCATATATAAATATTTCCTAAGCACTTATTTTGTGAAACTCACTATAGAAGATATGAAGATGCATGGTACCGAACCTTGTCATCTAAGAGTTAAAATCTAATAGAGAAAATGAGCCATGTATATAATTCTCACCCAGTCAAGACCTTTGTTTCATCATTTATTACATTATAGTGTAACTGTTTCGTTTCTGTTTTTCCAACTAAGCTATGGTCTCCTTATAGAAAAGGAATATGTCTTAAATAGTATAATATCTTCCATGCCTAGCCCAGAGCCTGGCACATGGTAGATGTACAATAAATATTTGTTTACTCACTCATTTGTGTGGTAAAAACCACTGCAACTCAGAAATATATTTTCCAGACAGGGGTCAAATCAGTTGCAAGCAAGTCAGATGCAGTTCTGACTGATATGTGCAATGTTTATGAATAATATAGACATAACTAAGAAGTCAAAATAACTAGCAGGATTGTCTTTAGAGAATTTATCTAAAATCCTAGCAGGCTTGACTATAACTAAGATTACAGAAGTGCTTGTATTGAGTTTCATTTTTCCATTTGATAGTTTCTTTTCCTGGAATGGACTAAAAAGTAAAAACATGCTGTCTAAGATTTCCATCTGCCTATATACTTAGAAGAAACAGATCTGCGGTTAAAGATCTCCTAAAGTACAAAATGTAGGGCTCTATTCTCAGGTCACTGGAAAACGACTACATCCTACCAATCTTTAAAACTGCTTACTCTACAACCAACCATGACTTCTCATAGTCCCAAGATTCTTCATTTCACAGATGACATTTTTGGAAAGGGTTTGTTTATATATATGGTTCCTCTAGTGACACAGAAATTATTGAAACTTGCCAGAATAGTAAGACTGCTTACTGAACAGGTCCCTGAGTTGCCTCTCTGGTAAGTTTAAGTCGTAATAGCAAATGTATGACAATAGGCAACTCAGGCTGTGTAAGACAGAGTACTAGCTGATTTTAATGAGTCATATCCATAAAACTTTAGTCATAATGATCATGATAGAGAATTTCCCACCTGCTTAGGTTAAATACTGTGGAGTCTCACTAATCATTGATATACCAGCTCATGTTGTTTTTTTTGTTTTTTGTTTTTTTAAATAAGGGGAGAAACGAATTCATTCCCAGAAGAGTAATATATATGTATTTAACATACAACAAAGTAAAAATCAACCTCAGGTTTTCCAATGATTAAAGAAATATTACTACTTAGCTCTGAATTATTAAGACAGGAAACAAAGGTGTTCTGAAATAAGTCTTTTTATGAGGTTTGGATGAGCAGAGAGTATTTTACCATAAATATGAACTCGGAAAGTGAACTTTATGCTTTGAAGCGTGTCTTAGAGTCACCGAGAACACTCTATACTTCTTTCTTCCTCATAGTACTAGGAAGGAAGAGTATAAAGAGAAAAAAACATACTACTGCAAATACGGTATGATTTCATTTGCACAGAAATAAATCTACTCTTTAATATGTGCGTAGAAAAAAAGAGAAAGGAAATAAAAATATTACTACTGGGCATTTTTTGGTAATGGGATTTTAGAAATTATTTTCCTCTTTATTAAAAAAGGTCTGCATTTTTCAAATTGTCTACAATGAATATGCACTTCTTTGATAATTAGAAAAATAAACTAATAAATGTAACATTTAAATAGAATAGTAATTAATTATATAATAAGATGACACTAAACTTCAATGCTTTTCAGTGATAAACTAACTATAACTAACCACCCAACACATGGTTTCCTTCCATTTCTCTTCAGAATAGTCTTTTAGCAAATTTACTGAATTTTACTTTACTATTGCCTCTGAATAATTAAATACTAAAAGCTCTCTACTATACTTGAAAGATGAAGGAACACAAAGTACAAACAACTACCTAATACAGCCAATCCAACGTCACTGCTGGGAAGAGTGAGGAAAAAATGACACAATGAGTCTTTCAAGGTTTTACTTTGCTCCCAGCAAATCATGCATTGCCAAAGTTGGCTTTGTTATTTCACTAATAAGCATGAACATAAACATTTAGTTATATCGTGTTTACCTTTAATAATTATTAACTCTTTGCCATTAGAAATTGTATCTTGTTCTAAAAAAAGTCCTAGAATCAGTTCTAATATATATAGAATACATTTGGAAAAGCTTAAAAAGAAATCAAAAGTAGATTTATATATTACTACAGTACGAAGGCAGCCCTGGCGGCACAGTGGTTAAGTGATACGGCTGCTAACCAAGAGGTCGGCAGTTCAAATCCACCAGCTGCTCCTTGGAAATCCCATGGGGCAGCTCTACTCTGTCCTCTAGGGTTCCTATGGGTCAGAATCAACTCCATGGCAACAGGTCTTGTTTTGTTTTGTTTTTGGTTATAGAATGAAGGGAACCCTCACGGCACAATGGCTAAGTGTTTGGCTGCTAACCAAAAGGTCGGCAGTTCAAATTCACCAGCCGCTACTTGGAAACCCTATGGAGCAGTTCTACTCTGTCCCATACGGTCACTATGAGCCAGAATCGACTCCATCAGCAATGGGTTTTTTTAATAGTAGGAAGAAGCACTGCACCACAAGACAAAGTCTGAAATCCTTTGCATGACACATAAGATACTTCACGATCTAGCTCCTGCTCTTTGTCTCTTGCCATATCTCAGCCTCTATACTCCAGCCAAAACAGACTACTTGTACTTTTTTAATGATGCCGTTCCTTCTGCCTGAAAGGGCATCTTTAGTCAGTGTTACCTCCTTATTTTTTCAGTCAGGTTGTTAGCACACCCCTATAAATCCTCAAGGCACTGGGAGAAAAGTTGGCTATTTACATGACTATTATCCCTACTAGACAATACTTCATTGAAGATGGACATTGAGTCTCACCTTTTTGTTCTCAGAGCATAATACAATGCTTACTACAAAATCAAAAAGAATTTATGAAATAAATAAATAAGTCTGCATAAGCTTACATCTTTTAACAAAATGTGTGACATGACTAGCCTCAAATGAGTTTAGCTGGGAAGTACGAATCCTAAGTAGTATTATTAAAAAAATTATATTGTTACGGACTGGGAGAATATCTTTGGAAACCTTATATCCGAAAAAAACCTAATAACCAAAATACACATAAAACTTCAAAAACTTAACAACAAAAAGACCAACAATCCAATCATAAAACAAGCAAAGCACTTGAATAGACATTTCACCGAAGAGGGCATTCAAATGGCCTCCAAACACATGAAAAGATGCTCAACATCATTAGCCATCAGAGAGATGCAAATCAAAACCACAATGAGATACTATTTCACGTCCACTAAATGGCTAAGACAAACAAAACAAAACAAAACCAGAAAATAAATGTTGGTGAGGATTGTGAGGAAATTGGAACCCTTATTCATTGCTGGAGGGAATGCAAAATGGAACAGCCATTGTGGAAAACAGCATGGTGGTTCCTAAAAACACTAAACACAGAACTACCACATGACACAGCAATTTCACTTCTAGGTATATAACCAAAAGACTTGAAAGCAGAAACTCAAACAGATACTTGTACACCAAGGTTCACTGCAGCACTATTCACAATAGCCAAAAGGTGGAAACAAGCTAAATGCCCATCAACGGATGAGAAGATAAATAAAATGTGGTACATACATACAATGGAATGCTACTCAGCCAGTAAGAGAAATGAAGTCTTGATACATGCTGCAATATGGATGAAGCTTGAAGACATCATGCTGAGTGAAATAAGCTAATCACAAAAGGACAAATATTGTATGAACTCAGTTATATAAAAAGACAGGAAAAGGCAAGTATACAGAGACCAAAGTTTATCGGTGGCTACCAGAGATGGGAGGGAGGGGGGCAACAGGGGATTATTGCTTACAGAGTACTGACTTCCAGTTTACAGTAATGGAAAAATCTCATTGATTTAGGGTAGGGTTGCACAGTCAATTAATGTACCTGCTGTCAGTAAGTTGTACACCTGTAAAAAGTTGAATGGCAAAAGTTATCTGACAGCTATATTGACAAGAATGACCAAAAAAAGAGTAGCTGCTAGGCTGCTTATGTATAAACACCTCACGGGTTTCAGTTTCTTGGTTTGGAGTTTTAGGGTCCTGATTTCATGGGACATCCCAGTTAACTAGCCTAATATCAAGTTTAGTACTTCTGTTGTACCTCCTAGTTTGTTGCATAGTGCCTGGGGTCTTAAAAGCTTGCAAGCAGCCATCTAAGTTACAACAACTGTTCTCTATTCGCCTGGAGCAACACAGGAAGAAGAGTCAGGAATAGAAGAAATGGAACGTGTGCCTAACTGCCTCCATGAGCAACTACCTGCCTCCTTTGCCATGACAACTGGATGGTGCCCTGCTATCACTACTGAACGTTTTGATCGAAGACTCTATAGAAGAATGCTGATCCAAAGGGGGGAAACACAGAACAGAATTTCAAATTCTCATGGAATCTAGATTTTCTGGAACCATGGAGGCTAGAAAAAGCCCTGAAACTACTGCCTTGAGACAATCTTTAACCTTAAACCAAAAATATCCCTGAAGTCTTCTTAAAACCAAACAATAGTTAAGCTTAACTAGGAAGAATCTCTACCTCGAGGATTATGCTCTTTTAACACCTACCTATATGGGATCAAATTGACAACAGCAACTCAACAGATTAGATAGGAACCTTAGGGAACAGTAAGTTAATGTTAATGAGGGAGGAACAACTCAGAAAAGTAGGGTGAGTATAACTGCACAACTCAAAGATTGTGATCAACGTCACTGAATTGTACATGTGGAAAATGTTAAATTGGTGTATGTTCTGCTATGTATATTCCCAATAACAACCACAAACATTAAAAGAACTATGTAGCTATAAAATATGGAAAGCTTTAGAGGATCTGGAAATCAGATTGTGAAAAGAAAGTTTAATCTATGCAAAACTTTTTCGGGAGGTAGGGGGTAAAAAACAATATAGAAACATTAAGGTAGGGTAAGAAAACTTCTTTAAAAAATATCAGTGATCACTACCCATAAAACATGCATGCGCGCACGCACACACACACACACACACACACACACACACAGAGACAACCTGACAACCAAGGTCTACATAAAAATCAAATTCGATTTAACTTCTAAACATCAAGAAGGGGAAAAAATAAAATCGAATTAAAATGATACTCCTACAAATAAAAATGTTCTTAATCATGAGGAGAAAAAGGGAGTAGAAGAGAAAGAAACCTCAGGTGAGGAGAAAAACGGGCAGCTACACATGCAGGAGCAAGGGCGAAGCAACAAAGAAAAAGAAGAAACTGAGATAAAAGATAGGAGCATTTGAAGTACAGATACAAAAAAGGTCTAACGGAAAAGAAAATGCCAACATTTCTCACCTGGCCTCAAATTCCCATCACCTCAAACCTAAAAGCCCCATCTCTTTCTCTGTGCCAATCCTTCATGTCTTGTAAACAGCTGCCAAAAACATCACCTCAAAGATTCACTCCCCAGAGCCCATGCCCCAACCCACAGTACTCTGATTTCCTCTGTATAAAGGTATCCCATTGCTTCTTTTTCCCTCTCTATACGTCATTCATCACGATTTCACTGATTCTCCAGAAGTTTTCTTTCCTTGGATATAAAGTATTACTTAATAAATTTAAGAGTTCCTTAATAAGTAACTCAAATTCACCTGCAGATATACATTTTGTTTGCACCTAACCTGACATTTGTAATTATAGCTGTCATTTATTGACATTTATTCCTGGCACTTACTATGTGCCAGGAACTGTTCTCTCAAGCACGTGACATCCATTAACTCATTTAATCTGTGCTACAACCCTATAAGGTAATAATCATCCCCATTTTACAGACGAAAAACCCAGGCACGGAGAGGTAAAATAACTTTCCCAGAATCACAGTAAGTTTTTTATTTTTGTTTCGTCGGGGGGTGGGGGTATTTGAATACTAAGAGTCCTGGTGACGCAATGGTTAAGCACTTGGCTGTAACTGAAAGGTTACTAGTTCAAACCCATCCAGCAGCTCCGCAGGGAAAGACCTGGCAATCTACTTCTATAATGACTATAGTCAAGAAAACCATATGGGGTAGTTCTACTCTGTCACACAGGGTTGCCATTGAGTCAGAATCTACCTGACAACACAAAACAACAACATACGAACTCAGGCAGTTTGATTCCATAATCCACGTCCTTAACCACTATATTGTCTTCCAATGGGTCAGTACATGGTAAAAAAAACTCATTATTATTCATTTGGGCTATCTGATTTTCTTTAAATTTTCTTTGAAAGAGCCCCTTTAGTGACTCTTTTTACTCTACTTTTGACTCTGCTAATGATGCCGAAAAATAGTCTGAAGAATGACTGATAATTTATTTCTTCAATACTCACTCATTTATACAGATGTTTTAAAAACAAATCAAGAATCAGTTTTCTTGATTCTGCAATACTTTTCATTTGAAGCACCATTTATGGTTCAAAAGCTATATATCTGAATGAAAGATTTCTCCGGGTTTTTATTTTACCTTTCAATACTGAACTTAAGCAGGGTGATTACTATAGTACAGTGTGTTTTACCCGCACACAGAACAGTATTCTTATCAAGCATATATTAAGATCTGTAGCTTCACATCCTAATCTATTTACTTTTTTCTTCACCTCCCTAATTAAGCGTAAGAAATCACCATTAGAGACCATGGTCCCTACCAGGAGGGGCTTAATACATGAAAAAGATGAGCATGTTTGTTTTAAGTTGAAGAAAACAAAGTAGCAGCAATTAAAGACATTATAGAAAAAGAGAATAAGGGAAGGAGAAGGGTCCCACTCTGAAATGGGAAGAGATAAGGGTATCTGAATATGGTTGCTTCAGAAGCTGAGCAAGTTCACAAAGCTTCTATTGTTCTATGAAATAAAAAGCAAGTCACTGCTGAGAAGAAGGACCTGACAGTATGACTAAGGAGAGCGGTGCACTTAGGAACAGATAGCACGAGAAGTGGAAGAGAAATCATATTTACATGGTATCTTGTGTGTGTGTGTGTCTGTGTATGTTTTCAAAGAATAGTTTTGTTATTGGTTTATTAAAAAGGCAATATACATGAATCATTTATAATAAAGGAATCATTTAAAATATATTTAGAAAAAAGTAATATACATGAATCGTTTCTGATAGTTAGCATTTAAAATGTCTATATTTTCACCTATTCTGTTAGAAATACTAACTACATCTACTATACAGAAAAAATACATACTACTTGTTAAATAACATTATAGTCTTAAAATATACCAATATTTAACAGTACAGAGTATATTAAGAATAGTTTGTTCTGCTACATGTTTCTATACCAATTAGCTTATATGCTTCTGGTAAATAAAACACTGACATAAGAATAACATAGAAGTTCTGTGGGTTTTTATATAATTTTTTCCTAGCAAGGGGAGCCAAAATAGCTAAAGTAAAATTACAACCTTAGGCAGCAAAAGAAAAAGCTCTCAGTTTAGCTGCTGCACAGCCAGGAGCCCTTCTACTTCTATTTCAAGAAAAATAAAAATGTATACCTGCTTTTAGGGTCCCCTCCCCATAGGGGAGCATCCCCAGCTTTCACAGCTCTCGGCTTGTGGCAGTTTGTACTGCCTCCTGTGCCAACCTTAATGGCAGCTCACTGTCTCAAGAGTTCCACTTCCATTTGCAATGGCTCAGTGACTACATGCCAGCACATCTACCCTCTGCTTTTGTACATTTTTAATATACCCTATAGCATACTCCAACCCAATGATCTCCCTGTCTGGGCTTTCCAAGTCCTCCCCACTGAGTTACCACTACTGACTTTGTAAGTGCTCTGGTTATAAAGCTGCATAAAGTTTTCCTGGTCTATCCCCAGGCCTGTTTTCACATGACTCTGTTATTTTTACAGAAAGCCAGGTATTTTAGCTACAAACACACACACACAGACACACACACACCTGTAAGTATGCATCTAAATAGAAGCCAGTGACTTACTTTTGGAAGCTTGATAGGGGGCTCTTTGGATTCCTCCTCTTCATCACTATCTGACTCTCCACTCTGCACAGAGTTCTTAGACGCAGCTGCCAATGATGTTTCCTTTTTCTGCCATTCCAGAACGCAATGGCGTACATTGCAGTATATATTGAAAGCAGAAGGATTGCTATGTAGTTTGATATCTGGTATGATTACTGTATTCTCCAAGTTTTCAGACTGAAATACAAGATACAGTACTTTACTGTCATATTCTTTTCAACATCATCAACTCCCATGTTAAATAACAAAATATTAAAGATTAGACAGGCTGACTTGCAGAGGTCACATAAGTGACATGGTAAAGACTGAACCTAAGTCTACCGACTCAATCTAAAGTACCTTTTCTATTGTTGTTGCGTGCTCATCAATTCTGATTCACAGTGACCCTACAGACAGAGTAGAACTGCCCCACAGGGTTTCCTAGGGTGTAATTTTTATTTCCTAGGCTGTAAGCTTTACAGGAGCAGATCGCCAGATCTTTTCTCCCACAGAGTGGCTGGTGGGTTCAAACGCTGACCTTTTGGCTAGCAGCCAAGCACTTAACCATTGTGCCACCAGGGCTCCTTCCCTTTCTACTATACTACAGTATTTTTTGAGTAACGTGGCAATAACCAACCTGGAAAAAATAAAGACTTTTTATCAAATGATGCAGAATCAACTGGGAATTAATGTGGAAAAAAATAAACCATAGCCATTGAGTTGATTCCGACTCACAAAAACCCTACAGGACAGAGTAGAACTTCCCACAGGGTTTTCAAGGAGTGGCTGGTGGATTCGAACTGCTGAGCTCTTAACCACTGCACCATGACCAGACCCCCATAAAAGCCTTGAACCGTAAAGGCTCAAATGGGCTTCTTTGGGCAGAGACATTCAACACACGTCCCTGGAGTTCACTGAGGTTCTGTGAGGCCCTAGACACGAAAAGGACTAGGAAACCTGTGTTTTAACTCCCTAGATTCCAGTGATACATATCTTTTTTCCTGTTGCTTTTGCTCTGTATCCTCTGCTGTAACAAACCTTAGCCTTGAGTCTTGTGAGTCCTTCTGGTCAATCACCAAAGTAAAAACCACCTAACCATCCCACCCGTAAGTATTTACTCCTGAAAAATGAACATATATATATCCACACAAAGACTAGTACACAAACGTTCATGGCAGCTTTATTTGTAATAGCCAAAACTAGAAACAACCCAATTATGCATCAACAGGTGAATGGACCAACAAATTGTGGTATACTATATAATGGGATACTAGTCAGCAAAAAACAGGATTGAATAATTGATATTTACAACAACACGGACACTGCTCAAAATCATTATGTTAAGTAAGCTAGATGCAAAAGAGTACATATTGTATAATCACATTAATGTGAAATCTCAGAAAATTAAAACTAATCTAAAGTGACAGAAAGCACATCTAACTCTGCTTAGATTAGGGAAGGATGAGGAAACTTGTGGGGATGATGGAAATGTTCTGTACTTTGATTGTAGCAGTGGCTCAAGAGGGTATACATATTTCAAAACTCACTGAATTATACACTTTAAACCCCTGTGTCAAGGCTCTGCTGTTAAGAAACCTGACCTAAGACAGATACATCTGATAGCAGGATGTTGCGGAAGGTTCCTGGGTAATGGATTTCATTTCTCCTGTAAGGAAGTAAGGTCATATGCTGGGGGGTAGGATTTAGCATAGGTCTGAGGAAAGTGGTAAAGGTTTGAAATAGTCATAGGAGAAAATGCGAGAAGCATTTGACCAGAAAAAATGATAGGACAGTATGGTAGTATTGAGGGTCCTTTAAGACTGGTGATCGTGAATGTGTATTAGTATCAATTAACTCTTGTTTAGCTATCTTCAGCAATATGTGGTACTCACATGCTGGGAAAGAGAAAAGATAGCTGGATTCATACAGGATTGAGTTTTGTCAAATGAGCAACAAATATACATGGAAAAAAGAGAGATGTGGTGGGCAAAATGATGGCCCTCAAAAATGTCTACATCCTAATCCCCAGGATCTATGAATATGCTACCTTACATGGCAAAAGGGATTCTGCATATTTGATTAAATTAAGGATCTTGAGATGAGGAGATTATCTTGGATTACCCAGGTGGGCCCAATGTAATCACAAGGGTCCTTACAAATGAAAGATGGAGGCAGGAGGGTCACAGTCAGAGAAGGAGATGTGACGAGAGGAAAGTGTAAGCATGAGGCAGCATGAGAAGACTTGACAAACCACTGCTAGCTTTGAAAATGGAAGTGGGCCACAACCCAAGGAATGCGGGCAGACTCTAGAGAAAGCTAGAAAAGACAAGGAAATATATTCTCTTCTAGAGTCTCTTGAAGGAATGCAGCCACTGCCGACACCTTCACTGTAGCCCAATGAGACCCATCTTGGACTTTGGTTTCCAGAACTGTAAGAAAATAAACTTGTAGTGTTTTAAGCCTCCAGGTGGTGGTAATTTGTTACAACAGCTACAGGGAACTAATATAACAGATAAAGCAACAGTTTTTCTAAAAAGATGGACTGTGGTATGTAAGTTGGATAAGAAGAAATTAAAGAAAGGAGATGTTTGATGGATGAGGAGAAATAGAGGGGTCAATGACAGCAATAAAGAAAGATATAAAGAAGTAGCAACAAATGGCATTTTTAAAAATGACTTTTTAAAAAAGAGTAGATGAAAAATAGTCCAGAAACAGCAATAGAGGGCAAAGAGACTAACAACACCATTTTACTATTTTATATGCTCACATGAGCAGGAAATATTATCCATCTCTGTATGCCAAACAGCTAGCATGTCTGCACACGGTCAACACGCAATTGATGTTTGAGGAATAAATGAATAAATGAATAAATTTACTTATAACACAGCTCTCACGAGCAGTTCCCAAAAAGCAAATGTAGAAAATGAGGCCAAGAAAAGAAAGACGAACTACTAAGAGCACAAAGCTAGTTAGAAATAGGACTGAAGGGACAAAGACCTCAACATCCCACCTCTTCCTGGATATCATATGTCACCTCTTTTAGGAGACTCATCAAATGAAATCTCTAAAGAACTTAAAAAGATGCTCAGGATTCCCATACTTTAACTTTGCACCTAGCACTAAAAAGTGGAAAGGAGTAGAGATTAGAAACATGAATGACAATATATTTGTTAGAGACTGATTTGTATATTAAGAATGCTCTCCAGCAGAAGTAATGAGAGATGTGATATAGTGCATACATAATATTTATCTGTTAGCAATGTTCTTTAGGGTAAACAATTCTCCCCACTACGTACGGCCAGCCCATCAGGGTGCTCACAAACCAAAGTACCTCATCTCTCTGGCCAGGTCAATCAAAAATCCTACCTACCTAAGACTTTCTCCCAGAACTAGGAGAAGATTCTGCCTCTTGCTTAAAGAAAATGAAGTTGGAGCTGCCAGTGGCCTTATTCCTCAGCCAAAGACAGTAAGCCCACACACAGAGGAAAGCAGAGGCAAGAGATGAAGACACAGATTTGATGACATTATTTAATCCCTGGATCCACTGGTATCTCAAGATAGATACCAGCAAATAAACTCCATCCTTCTACCTTTTTATTTGTTTGTTGGTTGGTTTACTACTTTGAAGTAGGTTACTCTTAGTTACAGCAGCAAGAACACTAAATAAAAAGGCCAAGAAACTACTATCTCTGAAACTAAAATATGATATAAAGGTCCAGGTAAGCTATTGTTTCTCTAGCCAAAAGTAGAGCTATTCAGAAATCATAGTTAGGACCCCCTCTTCCTCCTGTCTAGCATTCTTAGTACTGTTTAACAGAAAAGAGGCTCTTAGAGAAAGTGAGCTCTTGTCATTAAAAGTGGTTTTAAAAAAATTAAAAATTAGATGGATTTTCCAGAGAAGATATCTGTATTAGGTAATAGAACAGATCATTGATCTTTAAGGTCTCACCTAATTCAAATATCCACCCCCCATATTTTTAGAGTGAACTTTAATCCAATTTTCACGAAGATTCAAGCCAATTCAAGAACACTGCTATTCGCTTGGTGCTAGTAATATAGTAATTATCTTTTGCATCAAAAATTGGGAATTATAGTCACATAGAAGAAAGAAAGTCTGGCTTAGATTCCTCAGTGGTCAAATCTACACCAGCAAAAGCAAATGGAAAAATGATGCAACTGTATACTTGGATGTCTAAAGCCAAAAGCATCTTTATTCCAGTTGTTCAAATTTGGCATTAAGGTTTGTAATGAGTTGAGTATTTTCCTACTAAACTTCATGTCAACCAGGAACCTCAGAATGTAGACCTTATTTGGAAATAGAGTGTTTGTGGATGTAATTAGTTAAGGATCTGAAGATGAAAGAATCCTGGATTTACAGTGGGCTCTAAATCAAACGGCTGGTTTCCTTATAAGAAGAGAAGACACAGAGACACACACAGAAAAGAAGGTAATGTGAAGATGGAGGTAGAAATGGGAGTGATGTGTCTACAAGCTAAAGAACACCAAGGACTGTTGAGAACACCAGAAGCTAGGAGAAAGGCATAGGATGATTTCTTCCTCTCAGGCTCCAGAAGGAACCAACCCTTGATTTTTTTTTTTTTTTTTTTAAATTTCAGATTTCTGGCCTGAATTGTGAGAATAAATTTCTGTTGTTTTAAGCCACCAAAGTTGTCGCAATTTGTTACAGCAGCCCTTGAAAACTAATACAAGGTCTCCTTTCTCTATTCTAAAGAAATGCACAGGAAAATGGAGAATGAAGTCCTTGCTCATTTGAATCTCCAACTTCCTCTTAAAGCTCTGAGTTATGGTGTCAGGAAATAAGGACATTTTCTCTGCCAACCTGCTTGCTCTTTCCTGGAATCATCACCCTACATCACCAGGATCCAAATAAGTGACAACATAAGCCACAAGTAAACTTCTATTTTAATGTGTAGCTAAACATTAAATATATATTTTCATAAACTAATTTCTACAACTCAACTGTTTACATTTTACTTTGAAGATAAATACTGCTGGAATACTGAATCTACTTCAAAATTTGGTCACATTGAGCCATTTTTCTCAGTCATAAAATAAATACATAGCAGATAAGTATAATTCTGTAATTCTGCCTCTAGTTGTTAGAGCAACAAGAATTCAGACTTCAACTATCTCTGCGGCCCTTTTCAAACCAGGCCACCCAATGCTAATACAAATGTAAACATATCTATCAGTCAACCATTAGAGGCTGAAGAAATATCTTGGGAGCTAAAATGTAAACTTTCATTTGGTTCCAAGCCTTGTAAACTAAGCATCTCACTGCTACACAATAAAACTGGCAGAAGTCAACCTTTTCTTCACCAAAATAGAATAAATTCAATTAAATTAAAATAAGCATATAAACAAACATCTAGATTGGATAACTTCTTGGAGGCTAAAAGACATGATACTTCTAGCTCTGGAAAGTTTAAAATAAAAAAATAAATAAACTTCCATTCTCTCTCACACACACAAAAACCCCTAAATGATCTGATTTGTTTAAAGGACTCTGCATCAGTGTCAAAGTAAAAATTATGTATTATTGAAGTGATGAAATTGTAGCACTAAGCATCACAGCTTTGATCTTAATAGGCTCCTAGAACTGTACTTTGACTTAGACTGGAGTTGTATGTGGGCTCTTTTTAAAAAAAAACTCCCCATGCCCCTCCCTCCTACTCCCCGGTAACTACTAATCTTCTTTCATCTCAGTGGATTTACCTATTCTTGATGTTTCATCTAAGTAGGGTTATACAATATTTGTCCTTTTGTGTCTGGCTTATTTCACTTAGAATAATATTTTCAAGGTTCATTCATGTGGTAGCATGTATCAGAATTCATTCCTCTTTACAGCTGAATAATACTCCACTGTATGCATGTAACACATTTTGTTTATCCATTCATCTGTTGAAGGCACCTCGGTTTCCACCTTTTGGCCATTGTGAAGGATGCAGTAATGAACATCGGTATACATGTGTTTGAGTTGCTGCTTTCAATTCTTTTTGATATATACCTAGGAATGGAAGTGCTGGGTCACATGGTATTTGTTTAACTTTTTTTTAGGAATCATCACTGTTTTCCACAGGGGCTGCACTGTTTTACATTCCCACCAGCAACTTAAAAGTGTTCTGATTTCTCCACATCCTCACCAACACTTGTTTTGGTATTAGTTGATTCTCACTATTGTTCTTCGATTCTCTACTTTATTTTTCTCTGCTCTAACCTTTCCTTCCTTTTGGTTGCTTTGAGCTTCATTTGCTCTTCCTTTCCTAGTCTCTCAAGGTGTCTTTCTTTATCTCTTATGACAATTCTTGACTTAAAGTCTATTTTGTCTGTTATTAACATAGCCATCCCAGCTCTCCTTTGGTTTCTTTTTGCATGGAGATTTTTTTTTTCCCCAGCCTTTCATTTTCAACCTATCTGTATCTTTTGATTTAAAATGAGTTTCTTGTAGACAATACACAACAGGGGTCAAGTTTTCTTATCCATTTGCCAACTTAGGCCTTTTGATTGGAAAGTTCAATCCATTCACATTCCAAGTAATTACTGATAAAGAACTTACTTCTGGCATTTTGCTATTTGTTTTCTATGTTTTATACCTTTTTTGTCCCTTATTTCCTCAGACAGTCCCTTTATCATGTGTTTAGTTGATTTTTGTGGTGTCATTTTGTGCACTTTTTTTTAGAAATTTTCTTTGTGGTTATCATGGTGATTTATCACCCTAGATTTATAACATCCTACTTAACATTGATACCACCTTAACTTCAATAACATACAAAAATTTTGTTTGTATATCTCTCCCCCTGCACCTTTATGTTACCGACGCCACAAATTACACCTTTATACATTATGCACCCAGTATCACATCTTTATCATTATTATACGTAACTTGTTTTATATCATATAAAATATGGCAAATACAGTTATAAACCAAAAATACAGCAAAACTAGTCTTTTTATTTGCCCTTGAAAATACTTTTACTGAAGGTCTTTATTTCTTCATATAGGTTTGAGTTACTATCTAGTATCCTCCCCTTTCAAATTAGTGGACTCCTTTCAGCATTTCTTTTAGAGCAGGTCCGAGAGTAACAAACTCCTTCAGCTTTTGTTTATATAGAAATGTCTTCATTTCACCCTTATTTTTAAAGGACAGTTTTGCTGGGTACAGGATTCTTGGATTATAGTTTTTTTTTCTTTCAACACTTTAAATATATCAGCTCACTGCCTTCTGGATTCCATGGTTTCTGAAGAGAAGTGACAGTTCACTATTCTCTAGCTGCCTTCAAAATTCCCTATCTCTGGTTTTCTACAGTTTGATAATGTATTTTGGCATGGATCTTCTTGGGTTTATCCTACGTGGAGTTCAACAAGCTTTGTGTATGTACAAATTTACATCTTTCATTGAGTTTGGAGAGTTTTTAGCCCTTATTTCTTCAAATAGTCTTTCTGGCCTTTTATCTTTCTCCTCTCCTTCTGGTATTCCCATAAGGCATACACTGGTGCACTTAGAGGTGTCTCGTAAGTCCCTTATGCTTCGTTCATTTTTCTTTAATTGCTCTTTTCTCCATTCTTCAGACTGAATTATTTCAAGCATCCTACCTTCAATTTTGTTGATTTTTCTTCAAATCTGCTGTTGAACCCCACTGGTAAATTTTTAACTTCAATTATTATAATTTTCCACTCCAGAATTTCTGTTTGGTTTATTTTTATAATTTCTACCTCTTTGTTAATATTCTCACTTTGTTCATACATCATTTTCTTGATTTCTTTTAGTTCTTTGACCCTAGTTTGCTTTAGTTCTTTGAGCATATTTTAAAAAGTTGTTTTAAAATCTATACCTAGAAGGTCCAACGTCTCGTTTTCCTCAAGGATGGTTTCTGTTTGTTTATTTTGTTTCTTTGAATGACACATCCTTCCCTATTTCTCTGTATGCCTTGTGTTTTTTTGTTGTTGAAAATGGGCATTTGAATTACATAATATAGTAGTTCTAGAATTCAAGTTTTCCCTCTTCCTCAAGGTTTGCTAGGATTTTTTCTCTTTCCTTCTCTTCCTTTATCCTTTCCTCTCTTTTTCTATTTTTGAAGGCTGTGGTAACCTGTTAGCTTTGTGACTCTTCTAAAGTATTTTTACAGAATTGAACGGAAGAAAGACCACTGAAAACAAAAAAAAAAAACCTCTTGTAGTCTTTGCAGAATGGCTCCATGCCGGGGGAATCCTTAACCAGATATACACTGAGCCAGGAGATCCATCTGAGGTGGAAGCTTAGGATTACCTCAGATCTTTCTAGGCATGTATCTTGCCCTGAGCATACAGATGGGTCTACACCTGGGTGTCTTTAAATGCCCCAATTTCCCAAGGAAATTCTCTCCCTAGGGTTTTGACCCTGGCTTCTCTATCATACTCTTTTGTTCCAGGAGACCACAGGCTCCTCAGTTCACCTTACAACGCCTTGGGCTATGCCTGGTACTCCTTTGCCCTGAGTGATCTCCAAGATGGACAAAACAAGGACAAGCACTTTGCTTTAGTCCTTCAGGTAATCACCTGACTGATTCAAACAGGCCAACACCATACTTTGTTAATAAAGTGTGCTCTGCTCACTCTAGAACCAGGGGCCAAGATTCCAAACTGGAAACATAGCTGCCACTTCCAGCTGACTGCAGAACACGGGCGAGTGTGGTGCTCAACCCAGTATCCAAAAAAAAAAAAAAGTCTCAGAGTCTTCCTGTGGTTCTGCAAGCCTTTGCCCAGCTGTCATGACCCCCCTACTGTTCACCGAAGTTTTTATATGCTAGTACTGTCATTTTCTGCTTGTTTTTATGCTTTTTCTGTGGGTGGACAGGACTGTAAAGCTTCTTACTCTGCCGTCTGTTTGTGGGCTTTTTCTAATTCAAATATTCTATGATGCCTTTTCTTTTGCACAGCCACCAACAGACAAAAGACACTCAGAACATTATAGATATACCAAGAGTCTCATAAATTCACTTACTTTGTCATGTCAAGACAGCAAATGATAAACCCAAATCCAAGTCCCAACTCACAAATCAATTTTACTCAGATTCTAGTAGATGTAGTGAGAGTGAAAAGGGAGAAAAGAAATAGGTATGTTTTCCCAAAGAACTAAAGATAACAACAAGAATAAATAATAAATAATTTTAAGCACCCAAATATTAACTACCAGGCTACTGGTCAAGAAACATCCAAAACTAAAGATGAAACTAAAAGTAAAATCCAAATAATAAGGAGCTTTTAAAAAATTATTAAAAAACTTTGAAGACTAAAACAGGCAATGTAAATACATACACACACACACACACGTATATATATATATATATATATATAGTTTGTTTTTGTTTTGTTTAACTTGAAATAAAAAGTATGCTTCTAGCATTTAGCAATCTGTTAGGCACTCTTTCTGTATTTAATGTAATTTCAGAATCACTTATCAATCCATATCTTCATTTCTGTATAAAAGAGTAAAAAATCAAAATTAGTCTATTTCATTCATTTTTATTTTGAGTGTGTCAATAAGGTTGGTTATCCCAAGACAGATTCACTATTTAAAAATTAAAATTTACTTATGTGCCTCCTAGGCCACATTATACTTCAGCACATAGAAATGGAAGAGTTTGCTAATTATACTTACATATTTGCATTTTTATTCAAATTACTGTAAACAAAGTCCTTATTCCCCATAAACTGTAAGCAGCTTTACCTTGCTTCTTGTCTTCACTTTTGATTTGCTCTTCTGTTTTCTTTTCAATTTCTTCTTATTTAAAATTTTCTTATTCCTAAAAGAAAATTTAAAAAAATTATGAAGTTCATATTAAGATAAACAAAGCAATTAAAAATAGATATTTCCAAAGTAGGCACTTAAATATTTCTCCTCCAAACTTTCTTTCTATGAAACAATACACTCTAGGGGTACATATAAAATACTAACATGTAAAGTAGCTACTGAAGATACTGGACAAACTAAAAAATGCATACTAATGATTATGGATTATAAAAATTGCATTCTGCTAATACTTCTATAAAATTAAAAAATAAAATACATCAAATGAAGAAATGTATTTTTTTTTAACTTATTCAACAGTGGGAATGCTACTAAATATGAGTTATGTTCCCTTCCCAGGGGCAGGGGGAACTGCTCTTTGCAGTAGTGAGGGCTACAGTGTAAAAAGGCTCAAGAGTATATTTTTTACTAAATTAATACAGGAAAACCCCCAACTCATGCACTTTACAAACCAGCAGTCAGATTTCCATTACCTCAGAGCCCTAAAACTGAGTTATTCTTTAAACTAAAGTTGAAGTCCCTGAATGACTTGGAGAAAGAGAAAAATATGTGGTAAAGAATAAGAATTACAGTGGGAGAAACAAGTGAGAAGGAAAATATTTTATTTTCATTTCATTTTGTATTTTTTATGTGTACCATGCTGAGATGCACACTGATAGGTACGAAAGATATAAAGTGAAAATGACAATTCTTGTCCTCAAAAAGCTGAAGGACTTCAATGGAAAGCACAGTTTAATGATGTAGCAAGCGTATAAAACCAAAAAACCAAACCCGCTGCCGTCAAGTCGATTCTGATTAACAGCGACCCCAGAGGACAGAGGAGAACTGTCCCATAAGGTTTCCAAAGAGTGGCTGGTGCATTTGAACTGCTGCCCTTTTGGTTAGCAGCCAAGCTCTTAACCATTGTGCCACAAGAGTATATTACCACTATAATAAAGACAACAGGTAATGAGATCCCAGTAGAAAATAATAGTGGTGGTGATTAAAAAAAAAAAAAAGACAACAAAGCAAGCAAACAACAAAAATAAACAGAAGAGATGCTAGATGTTGCAGAGGTTAACTCCTTAAGACCTGATGACTAATTGGAAGGAAGCAATGAGAAACAAAAAAGTCTAGGTCACTTGGAGGTCAGAGATGTCACTTGCAAAATAAAGAAGTCAGGAGGAAGAGTTGGTTTGGAAAAGGGAAAAAATGGCTTCCATTTTGAAGATGCTTGAGTTCAGGATGCTAAAATGTCAACAAAACAGACATGAGCAACAAGCATATGAAAATTTTATCCTTGACATTTCCTTCAACTTCACTCCTCAAACCAAAATGATTACTAAATCCTTTCAATTATATTTTGTAAAAAGTTCTTGAATCTGTCCACACGCTTTCTACTGTTGCTATGTTAATTATCTACGTTACCACCACATCTCTTGCCTGTACCAGTGCAAAAGCTTCTTAACTCATTTCTCCACATGCACATCTGTCCTCTTTCAATCTATTCACAAAGAAACCTGAGTCAAGTTTTTAAAACGCAAATCTGAGTGGGTAACTGTCCAACTAAAGACCCTTAATATCTTCTAAATTCTCTTAAAATAAAGTACAAAAGCATTAACATGGTTTAAAGATCTTCCACCAAGATCTGACCTCTGCCAACCTCTTCTGCCTCATTTTGCATCCCCCTCCAATTTGTTCACCATACTCCAGCCGCAATGACATTCTTTCAGCTATTGAACCTGCTGAACTCCTTAGGGGCCTTCACAAAGGTTTTCTCCCTGCTTGGAATGCTTTTCACATCTTCTGCTAACCACTACTCATCCTTGAGGTCCCAGCATAACTGTCACTTACTCCAAAATGTCTTTCTAACCCTGAGACTGGGTTAGTTTCTCTAACAGACACTCATTCCATCTTACACTTTTGTTTCACTGCATAATCTACAATTATGTATGGAATTATTTGTTTAATGTTTCGCTCCCTCACCAAGCTGTAAGCTCGAACAGTGCAGAAGGCATGCCTTTCTTGTTCACTACTCTAGCCTCTTTGCTTAGAAAAGTGCCTGGAATATAGTACTCAAAAGTATTTTGAAAGAAAGAGAAAGTGAAAGGAAAGGAGAGAGAAAAAAAAGGAAGTTCAGAGCTATAGCAACACATCTTAATCAGAGAGTAAAATAAGCAGAGGACCAAGGACAGATCCGTAGATACACTAATGCATTTATGGAGCTAAAAAAAAAAAGTTTCCATCAAGTTGGTTCCAACTCATGATGACCCCAATGTGTGTCAGAGTAAAACTGTGCTCCATAGCGTGTTCAATGGCTGACTTTTTAGAAGAAGATCACCAGACCTTGATTCTGAGACGCCTCTCGGTGGACTTTAACCTCCAACCTTCCAGTTAGCCACTGAGAGTGTTAACTGTCTGTACCACCCAGGGATTACATTTAAAGAATGCTTAGCCATAGATGTCCAGTAAGGAGTTATCAATGGGATTATTTTATACAGATTTTAGTGCAAAGGGGGTAATATACACAATGTACGTGAAAAAGATTTCATCAAGATAGTATGTTACAAAAGTAAAGAAAAAAAGAGTGATTAACAGTGTCAAATGCTACATACACAAGCACAGAAATGCCTGCTTACACATATCTATTCAACTATGAACACTGTGAGAGCACGAAGACTGCCTATGTTAACTTTGTACTTGCAGCACTTGGATCAGTATCTGGCATATCATGGATGTTCAAGAAATGTTAGATGAACAAATAAATGAATGAAAAGCAATGAGTATTCTTCACGCGTGGTTCAGGAAACCAACGTTCCTGTATATCAGTTTATTTGAGGGAAAATCAATCATTTGGGCAACAAGAATATGTATTTACTAAAAGGTTCGTCCCTTTTATACAATTTAAAAAGCATTAAAGTTCATTCAAAACCAATCTTCAGAGAAACAAGATGTAAATCCTAATTCAGGTGGATTTCCTAGAGCCAAGGTTATCAATGACTAAAATTTTCACAATTATAGAGCAATGGTTTTGTCTCTTTGTTTAACAGACTGTTTGTTTTGTCTAAGTTCAAATAACTTTACATGCATTCCTAAAATGCTTCTTTATACACATGTTGGCATTTAATTGGTTATAACAAGTTTAAAGAATCTGGATATGATCCCTGAATACAGACTGGCTCAAGAATCAGCTTTCCTCAAATTTCGACAAATTAATTTTATTATTTTTTGCTGGTTTTGCTTGTTTTAGAGGTAAAAAGTTGCCAAAAAGCAACTAATGAGTTGAAATTTTTATGAAGAAAATATATATTCAACATAGAAAATAAAAATATATAAAAATATATAGTAATATAACATCTCATTATATGATTGAATTCGAGAACTAAGTTTAAATAAACTTTTCATGACATCTGATGATAAATAGATAAAATACAACTGTAGAAACCAGTCTTACACATTGTCATGGATTGAACTGTGTCCCCCAAAAATGTTTGTATCAGTTTGGCTGGGCCCTGATTCCCAGTATTGTGTGATTGTCCACCATTTTGTCATCTGATGTGCTTTTCCTATGTGTTGTAAATCCTGCCTCTATGATGTCAGTGAGGGTGGATGGGCAGCAGTTGTGTTGATGAGGCAGGATTAAATCTACTGGATTGGATTGTGTCTTGAGCCGGTTTCTTTTGGGATATAAAAGAGAGAAGCAAGCAGAGAGACAGGGGAACCTCCTACTACCAAGAAAGCAGTGCCAGGAGCAGAGTGCATCCTCTGAACCCGGGGTTCCTGCAACGAGAAGCTCCTAGTCCAGGAGAATATTGATGAGAAGGACCTTCCTCCAGAGCCAACATAGAGAAAAAGCCTTCCCTTGGAGCTAATGCCCTGAATTTGGACTTTTAGCCTACTCTACTGTGAGGAAATAAATTTCTCTTTGTTAAAGCCATTCACTTGTGGTATTTCTGTCACAGCAGTGCTAGATAATAGATAACTAAGACACACATTAACAATTAACTTTGGAATTTCTAATGGTTCAGGGTTTTACATCCTGAATCAACAGAAGCTTAATGAAGAATGTCTGGAATTGGTCCTATAAGATTTGTAGTCTTCCACAAAAAAGAACCTTATGAACATGAGATTTGAAAGAATTATGGTCGATAACGAAAGACAAATGGCTATAAGCATGCCTTAAATATCTATTTTAAAATACTTACTTAAGGAAGCATAGTCAAGATGGTGGACTAGTCAGACTCACTAAGCAACAAAGACCCAAAAAACCAAGTAAAACTGACATAGACGTCAATCCTGAAACTCTGGACCTTAAAATGAAGGGATAAAGAATTAGATAGGAAGCCACCAAGAAGAAGAAACTGATAGAAAACAACCAGCTAGTACAGACACAGAGTGGAGGTTCTCAGCTAACTGGCAGGACACAGCATGGCCATCTTGGAATAGCCAACAGCACCACACGAAGAACACAGAAAGGCACTTTCAGGGAATTCACTGATAAAATCTTTCAGAGAATATAAAAAGAGAGAATACTTTCCAACTCATTTGAGACCAACGTAAGTCTGATATCAAAATCTGAAAAGGATTTCTCAAAATAAGAAAATTTCAGACCAATATAGCCCATGAATATAAATGTGAAAATAGTGTCAGCCAAAAAGTGAAAACAACTCAAATGTACATCAGTGAATGGATAGATAAACAAAATGTGGTATATTCATACAAAACCAAAAACGCATTGCCATCAAGTCGATTTCAACTCATAGCAACCCTACAGGACAGAGGAGAACTGCCCCAGAGGGTTTCCAAGGCTATAAATCTTTATGGAAGCAGATGGCCACATCTTTCTCCTGTGGAGCAGCTGGTGGGTTCAAACTGTCAACCTTTCGGTTAAGAAGCTGAGTGCTTTAACCTCTGTGCCACCAAGGCTCCTTTATATTTATACAATGGAATATTATTTAGCCATAAAATAGGAATGAATTACTGATATATGCTACAACATGGATGAACCTTGAAAACATTATGGAAATTAAAGAAACAAAGGCCATAAATTATATAATTCTAATTATATGAAATGTCTACAACAGGAAAATCCATAGACACGGAAGTAGATTAGCGATTGCCACGGGCTAGGGGGCATTGCTAACAGGAACAAGGTTTCTTTTGGGGTGATGAAATGTTCTGGTTGCACAATTTTGTGAATATACTAAAACCCAATGAATTATATACTTTAAACAGGTAAATATTATGGTACATCAATTATATTTCAATTTTAAAAACTGTATTTAAAAGAAAAAAAGCCACTGAGCTAAACAAAAATTTTCAGTGTCCAGAAACATATAACAAGGATAATCATAACCATCAAGTAGCGTTGATTCCAGAAATGCAAATTTCAATCAATGTAACTCAACATAATAACAGAATAAAGAGCAAAAAAATATGATCATTTCAATGAAAGCAGCAAAAGTATTTTATAATACTCAACAACCATTCAAACTGAAACTCCTCAGTAGACTAGGTACAGAAGGGAACTCCCTTAATCTGATAAAGATTACAGAAAACCTATAGCTCACATACTTAATGATGAAAAATCATATACTTCCCTTCAGTATAGGGAAAAAACAAATTTTATACTATCACCATTTCTATTCAACACTGTACTGGAGGTCAGTGAGTCAAGCAAAGAAATAAAAGGCATAATGGTTGAAAAATAAAAAGTAAACTGCTTGTATTTGTAAATAATGTAACTGTATTCATAGAAAATGGAAAATAATCTACAATAAAGAATTAATAAATGAATTATCAAGGTCACTGTACACAAGACCGATTTTTAAAAATCAACTGACTAATAAGATACCATATGTACACTGAAGCTCTTCCACAGAAAGTCAGACTCATTCTCCTGTACAATTAATGCAATGATACTACATTATTGTATTCTAGCATCCCTGAATAAATTAGGGAAAAATAGTGTTCTGATTATCAAGTAGAAAACTTTTATTTACTTAACCTAGTCTGATAATTAGTAATAAGAAAAGATTTTAACAGTTCAAATTGACCTAGGGGGGAGAAGCAAGCCGATTTCCTATATACAGCTTTAGTCTCTTAATCTCTTTTGGAAGTCTTCGTATCAGGGGAACTATAGGTTAAGCTATCTTGGCAGTAGGCACCACAGCAGAAGAAAATGGAAAAGAGGTACAATGGGGATAAAATGGAAGGAAGTTTCTAAAAACCTGTAGCTACAGACCATGCCTCGTGCAGATTTATACCCTAGGTACATATAGCCTAGTTAAGCCAGGGAAACACAAGCTATGAAGCAGTTGCAAAACTTTCTGAAGACAACTTATTCATCCTAGGCCTCAGAGAGCTGTAAGGCCCTGGTTAGAGATTTATTTCAAGGTGGCTAGAAGGAAAGTGAAGAGAATATATTTCTAATGGCATCCCATTTTTAGCAGTTAAGAAGAGGGTTAGATTACTCACTCTGAGTTAGGCGGGTGGATGTGGAATTTTAAAGTGACTAGAAAAAGCTTTTCATGGTGGACGTATCTTTACTGTCACGACTGACTCTTGACTAGCCTTCTAAAAACACCATGGACTTGCAATAGCTATTATTGTTTAAGGTTGCTATAGCTTATTGAAAACAAGGTTTGTAAATCACCAATATAGAAATGAACATAGAACATGAATAGATAACTCACAGTTAAGGGACAGGAAAAGGAAGAAAAAGGAGCCAGGAAAGAAGACTAAGAAGGAACCATCATCAAGGTAAGAGGAGAACTAAAATAAAGGTTGTTCTAGAAGCCAAGGGAGAGATAGTATTTAAAGAAGTAGGGACGGTTTGACAGTAATCAGAAGAATGTGAAGGATGCAGAAAAATGTGAAGGACAAAAGACTGAAGCCAGGCAGCTGAATTGGCAACAAGAAAGTCTGTGGTATTGAGATGTCACACAAACTCGTAGGAGTTTGACAGTAGGGTTGAGAAAGTTCAAGACAATAAAGACTATTTTTTCCCCCAAGAAATTTAGGGAGAGGAATGGAGAATTATGTAAGCTTCCTCCTCCCCCACTCCAGCCCCAACTGGAGGAGGCCAATAGGCCTCTATGGTTAGAAACCACAGAAAAAAGAGAGACTAAAGAGTGAATAATGAGAGGGTATCAGTGATTAAGCCAAATCTCAAGGATGATAAATGAGACAGGATCCAGTGTATGAGAGTAAGGGTACACTTCAATGGGGCCATTATCTCTTTCAGGATGTGAGAAGGGCAGGAAAAATGGGGGCGAAAAAGTGAGAGAGAGAGAAAGAATAGTGATAACTAAGGAACTCTGGGAGATGGTGTAGAACATGCCTCACAGTTATCTTAGCTGAAAGGTGAGAAAAATGAAGTATTTATCTACCAACTCTCCATCCATCATTGGTTGAAAACTTTTCAGAGAGCACTAACTAATCTAGCATTTCTGACTTGCCCTCCACACAGACAATGTATGTCTCCATGGCCAGAAAGCAAGGTCTCAGGAAGAAGTCATAGGTGTTTGCAGTATATAGTAGGAAGATGAATGCCAAAGAGATGTGACTAGCACACTAAGAACATCTGCTACAGCAGACAAATTAGTCCTTTGTTTCTTTCCTCAAGCTACCACATTCCTTCTTTGTGTTCAAACACTAATTTCTAAATACTCTACTCCATTCTCCATCTAACCTAAATTCACTCTCCCACTGAAATGTTACTTCTCCCTACCTTCTGGAAAAAATGTGCAGGTAAGTGCATATTAGGTTATTATGATCTCTTAGTACCATCTTTGAGATCCTGTCTCAGACTTCCGTTTAACTGGCCTACAGAAAAAAGACGCAGTTTGACAGTTAAAGTGTGTTCCTGAGTGAGGCTTTGAATACATTGAACATAATGTGTTTTGAGACAGAAATGAGAGAATCCTAGCAACAGACTTTTCAAAATATGGGTCCAGAGGCAGGGCCAAGATAGTACAGTAGTCAGACTCTTCCTGTGGTCCCTCTAACAACAAAGACCCAAAAAAACAAGTGAATCGATTATATACGACAATCTAGGAGCCCGGAACATCAAAGGCAAAGTTGAACAATCAGACTGAGTGGCATGGGGAGGGAGAGACAGTTCAGAAGCAGCGAGGAGTTGCCAGACCTGACCCAGATAGGCTGGCATGCACAGCGAGGCAAGCAGTGGCACTCAAGAGGCGTTTTCCACATCAGGAGAGACCGAGCAGCAGAGAGTCTACTAGGGACTCTGGAACCAGTGAAAAGCAGCGCTCAGATGGCAAAAGGTAAGTACATGTGTCTGACCTACCACGCGGATCAAAAAATACCCTTTGGGAAAAATTTCTCTCCCATTTACCTGCCCCCTCCCTGCTCTGCACCAGGTACTGGGCTGGCTTCAGTGACTGCCAAGTCCAATGGGCCAGAAGTAGGACCTGTCATCTGCCCTGAGCCATTCTCCAGACCTTGGAGAGGGAACAAATTAACAAATAGGAATAAATAATCTACCAGCTCGCCTAAACTGGGAACTCAGGGTTGGCACAGCTCCTTTGCGTAGGCACAGATATAAGGGGTCCACGGACTTTGAATGCCTTTCACCACTGCATAGACCTGTGTGGGCCCATTACAACAGCATAGGCCCTCATTACCACAGTAAAATAGGATATATACCTGAAGCCTAACTTCAACTGTATCAGCTATGTGGTGAAGTGGCAGGTTCATGACATTTGACACTGCTCTGCCCTTTAAGCACGGTCCTCACCTACCCACATCAGGGGCCTGAATACTGGTGGCTCCACATAATCAACCTAGCCACCCATGACAGAGGTCCAAGAATAAGTGATACCTCCCAGTCCTTATAGCCAACAGCACTGGGTGCCCATAGTCTGGATGCAAAACCCACCCACCTATGTGCTCTAGGGAACAGGGACACGCTTTCCTCCCAGACACTCAGGGGCAGCCATCAGCCCCCTGACTTGCTCAGTGTGTGGCCCCTTTGTGTGGCCCCTTACTGCAGCCAGATCCCTGTGCCTAAACCAATCACCCCTGCCTGTCCAGGACTGTAGGTGAGAGCCTGTACCACACACTTGGTTACTGACTACCTGGACACCTAAGCTGAATCCAGACAAGAAAAGTAAACAAACTCCTGCGCTCATATACCTAGTAACAGATCTAACCGCCTGGTGACAGGATGTTAGAGCTTCAAAGATGCCAATGATCAAACTAGCTCACACAAGCAGCTTATCTGGGCTAATCAAAACAAAACAAAACAAGAAGCTAGGACACAGTAAGCAAACATAAAATAAATAAATATAATAACTTATTGACGGCTCGGAGACAACAGTCAATATCAAATCACGTAAAGAGGCAGGCCATGATGGCTTCAGCAAGCTCCCAAAACAAAGAATCAAGAAATTTTCTGGAAGAAGAGAATTTCTTGGAATTACCAGATATAGAATACAAAAGATTCATACACAGAACTCTTCAAGAGATCACAAACGAGATCATGCAAAATGCAGAACAAGCCAAGGAACACACAGACAAAGCAACAGAGGAACTTAAGAAGGTTATACAAGAGCATAATGACAAATTTAACAGCTTGCAAGAATCCACAGAGAGACAGTAAAGAGAAATCCAGAAGATTAATAATAAAATTTCAGCATTAGACAACTCAACAGAAAGTCACAGGAGCAGAACTGATGCAATGGAAGTCAGAATTAGTGAGACTGAAGACGAAGCGCTTGACACCAACTTATTTGAGATAAAATCAGATAAAAGGATTAAAAGAAATGAAGAAACCATAAGAATTATGTGCGACTCTATCAAGAGGAATAATCAATGAGCGATTGGAGTACCAGAACGAGGAGCATAAAAGAAAATACCTTTTTTCCTGTAGTTTTTCCTCATTTCGCAGTTTCTCCTCTCTACACTCCAATGGCAGGCTCCCTCAGTACCTTTTATTTGGCTCCTGCTTTTCTCTTCTTTCCCATACACAACCTAGCTTCACACATTACAACCTCCCCCTCCTCCTCCCTCCTGCCTATCTGCACCGTGTGCTAGAACATTACACTTCCAAGCAACACAGGCACAGCCTACCAGAACCTGCCCTGCACTGACCCTCAGCTCACCTTGCTGGCGCACTACATGCCACAAACAACCCATCCCAGCTCATCCTCTTCAGCTGGACCTGCCCTACTGCACAACAGCTGAGTGAATGGCCCTGCCCACTAGTCAAGGAGGCAAAAAGTATCATGCCCACAGAGGAGTAAACAACAAAGAACGCACAGCGCACCTGCTCAGACACAACCAAATAAAACAAAAAAGCAGGATGAAACAAACAAATTTACAATCAATAAATGAAGAAAAGAACTACTGAACGTCCTGAAGACAAAAGACAGTATCAAAACATATTAAAAAAAAAAAGGACAGGATAGTTCCAGTAGACATCCAAAATAAAACAACAGATGACTTCCCAGTAGAAAAAAAGGTACTAGAACTACCAGATAGGGTATTCAAATCTCTAATATTCAGAGCTATCCAAGAGTCGAAGCAAAATGCAGACAAAAATGAGGAAAAGATAGACAAATTCATGAAAAAGGCAGACAAATTCATGGAAAATACAGACAAAAAATGGAAGAGTACAGAAAATAATACAGGAAAAAATGCCAAAATAAATTCACAACTAGAAAACATACAAAAATATCAGTTAGAAATCGAAAAGATAAACAACAAGATTTCAGAAATGGACAGTGTCATCGACGGGTTGAGGAGCAAGTCTGAAAACATGGATCAGCAAAACTGAACACAAAAACTTGGATACAACTTTGAGGAAAAATCTGAAAAAAAGAATGAAGAAAAATGAAGAAACCCTGAGAATTATGCAAAATACAATCAAAAGCAAAAATCTCCAAGTGATCTGAGTTCCAGAACAAGGAGAGAAAACAGAAAAAACAGAGGATCACTGAAGAATTGCTGACAAACAAAACTTCCCTAATATTATGAAAGATGAAAAGACGACCATCCAAGAAGCTCAACGAACCCCATATAGAATAGACCTCAGAAGAAAATCACCAAGGAATATCATAATCACACTCCTTAAAACTAAAGACAAAGAAAGAATCCTGTACTGCTCCAGAAAAATGAAAGTCACATCCAGAGGGGCAACAATAAGATAAGCTCTGATTACTCAGCAGAAACCACACAGACAAGAAGGCAACGGGATGACATATATAAAACACTGAAATAAAAAAAAACTTTCAACCAAGAATAACACATCCTGCAAAACTCTCGTTCAAATACGGTGGTGAAATTAGGACATTTCCGGAAAACAGAAATTAACAGAATATGTAAAAGCCAAACGAAACTTACAAGAATTATTAAAAGGAGTCCTCCGGTTTGAGAACAAACAACATCAGACTACAGCCTGAATCTAGGACACAAGATCACACCACTCAGATACCAACCTAGGAAATGAACTCTCAAGAACTATTCAAAACCTAAAGATTTACAACAAGGAAACAGAGAGGTTAATCTGTAAATGACAACATGTCAGAAAAATAAAAGAGAGAATGAATGGTATAGGTATAGAACTTACTAATGCAGAGAAAGGCAAAGTGATACCTAGTAATAATATACTGGTTCAAACCTAGGAAGATAAGGGTAAATTTCAAAGCAACCATAAAAAAGTCAACAAACCTACTCATCAAAATGAGGAAGAAAAAAATAAAGTCTCAGTAAAAACAAAATCTACAAAAACAAAAGAAATGAAAAAAAAAAATCCATAAACAAAAGGAATTCAGCACAAGAGACTAAGAGGAACAAAGAAATCATCAGCACCACAAACAAAGCACTACAAAATGACAGCAATAAACTCACACCTATCAATAATTACACTAAATGTAAACAGTCTAAATGCACCCATAAAGAGAGAGTGAAAGAATGGATAAAAAACCAGGACCCATCAATATGCTGTCTACAAGCAACACACCTTAGAAACAAAGACATAAATTTATTAAAAATCAAAGGATGGAAAAAAATATATCAAGCAAACAGCTACCAAAAAAGAGCAGGAATGGCAACATGAATCTCAGATAAAACAGACTTTAAAACAAAATCCACCATAAAAGACAAAAAAGGGGACTATATCAATATTAAAGGGAGGATCCAGCATGAAGACATAATCATAATAAATAAATACGCACCCAAGGACAGGACTCCAAAATACATACAACAAATTGTCACAGCACTGAAAAGAGAAATTGACAGTTCCGCTATAATAGGAGGAGACTTCAACACACCACTCTTGGTAAAGGACAGAACATCTAAAAAGAAACTCAAAAACGATACAGAAGATCTAAAGGCCACAATCTGCCAACCTGAACTCATAGACATATATAGAACACTTCATCCAAGAGGTGTAAAGTATACATTCTTTTCCAATGCACATGGAACGTTCTCCAGAGTAGACTACATCTTAGGCCACTGAGCAACCCTCAACAAAATCCAAAACACTGAGATAATACAAACTATCTTCTTTGATCACAACACCATCAAACTAGAAATCCACAACAGAGAGCAAGGAAAAAAAAATCAAATACATGGTAACTAAATAAAACCCTGCTTAAAAACCACGGGGTAATAGAAGAAATCAAAGATGGATTCAGAAAGTTCCTAGAATCAAATGAGAATGAAAACACATCATACCAAAACCTTTGGGACACAGCAAAGGCACTCCCCAGAGGACAATTTATAGCAACAGATGTACACATCAAAAAGAAGGGACAAAATCAAAACATTAACTACACAACTCAAATAGAAAGAGAACAGCAAAAAAGGCCCAAAGCCACCAGAAGAAAGGAAATAATAAAGATCAGAGCAGAAATAAATGAAATAGAGAATAGAAAAACAATAGAAAGCATCAACAAAACCAAAAGTTGGTTCTTTGAAAGGATCACCAAAATCGACAAACCACTAGCCAAACTGACAAAAGAAAAACAGGAGAAGATGCAAATAACCCAAATAAGAAATGAAAGGGGGACATTACAACAAGTCCAACTGAAATAAAACTGAACATAACAAACTATTATGAAAAACTATACTCCAACAAATTTGAAAACCTAGAGAAAATGAAGAAATTTCTAGAAACACACTACCTACCCAAACTAACACAAAGTGATGTTGAAAATCTGAACAGACCCATAACAACAGAAGAGACTAAAAAGGTTAATAAAAGAAATTCCCAACAAAAAAACCCCTGGCCCAGATGGCTTCACTGGAAAATTCCACCATTCAGAGAAGAGCTTACACCAGTACTACTCAAACTATTTTAGAACACAGAAAAGGAAGCAACACTTCCGAATTCATTCTATGAAGCCAGCATAATCCTGATACCAAAACCAGGCAAAGACACCACAAAAAAAGAAAATTACAGACCAATATCTCTCATGAATATAGATGCAAAAATTCTGAACAAAATTCTAGCCAATAGAATTCAGCATCATATCAAAAAAATAATACACCACGACCGAGTAGGATTCATACCAGGTATGCAAGGATGGTTCAACATCAGAAAATCAATCAACGTAATCCACCACATAAATAAAAGAATCACGTGATCATCTCAACTGATGCAGAAAAGGCATTTGACAAAGTCCAACACCCATTCCTGATAAAAATTCTCAATAAAATAGGTATAGAAGGGAAATTCCTCAACATAATAAAGGACATCTATACAAAACCAATGGCCAACAACATCCTCAATGGAGAGAGGCTGAAAACATTCTCCTTGAGAACAGGAACAAGACAAGGATGCCCTTTATCACCACTCCTATTTAACATTGTGCTAGAAGTCCTAGCTAGAGCAATAAGGCAAGAAAAAGAAATAAAGGGCATTCAAACTGGTAATGAAAAAGGAAAATTGTCCCTATTTGCCCATGATATGATACTATATACAGAAAACCCAAAAGACTCCACGAGAAAACTACTGGAACTAACAGAAAGATTCACAGAGTGGCAGGATACAAGATAAACATACAAAAATCAGTTGGATTCCTATACACCAATAAAGAGAATGACGAAAAGGAAATCAGGAAAACAATACCATTTTTAACAGCCCCTAAAAAAATAAAATACTTAGGAATAAATCTAACCAGGGATGTAAAAGACCTATACAAAGAAAACTACAAAACACTACTGCAAGAAACCCAAAGGGATCTACATAAATGGAAAAACATCCCATGCTCATGGATAGGTAGACTCAACAGAGTGAAAATGACAATTCTACCCAAAGCCATTTATAAATACAATGCAATCCCGATCCAAATACCAACAACATTCTTTAAAGAGATGGAAAAACTAATCATTAACTTTATATGAAAAGGGAAGAAGCCCCAGATAAGTAAAGCTCTACTGAAGAAGAAGAATAAGGTAGGAGGACTCACACTACCTGACTTCAGAACCTACTATACAGCTATGGTAGTCAAAACAGACTGGTACTGGTACAACGACAGATACATTGACCAATGGGACAGAACTGAGAACCCAGATATAAATCCATCCACCTACGATCACCTGATCTTTGACAAGGACCCAAAGTCCATCAAATGGGGAAAAGACAGTCTTTTTAACAAATAGTGCTGGCAAAACTGGCTGTCCATCTGCAAAAACATACCTTACACCACACACAAAAACTAATTCAAAATAGATCAAAGACCTAAATATGGAACCCAAAACTACAAAGATCATAGATGAAAAAATTGGATCAACGCTAGAGACCCTAATACATGACATTAACAGGATACAAACCGTAACTAACAACATACAAACTCCAGAAGATAAGCTAGATAACCGGATTCTTCTAAAAATTAAACACTTATGCTCATCAAAAGACTTCACCAAAAGAGTGAAAAGAGAACCTACAGACTGGGAAAAAATTTTTGGCTATGGACAAATTTGATAAAGGTCTAATCTCTTAAAAAACTACAGGAAAATCCAACACCTATATAACAGGAAAAAAAAAATCCAATTAAAAAATGGGCAAAAGAAATGAACAGACACTTCACCAAAGAAGATACTGAAGAGGCTAACAGACACATGAGGAAATGCTTGTGATCAAAACCACAATGAGATACCATCTCACTCCCCGGCATTACTGGAAAGAATCAGAAAATATCAAATGTTGGAGAGGCTGCGGGGAGACTGGAACTCTTATGCACTGCTGGTGGGAATGTAAAATGGTACAACCATTTTGGAAAACGATACGGTGCTTCCTTAGAAAGCTAGAAATAGAAATACCATATGATCCAGCAATTCCATTCCTAGGAATATATCCTACAGAAATAAGAGCCATCACACAAATAGACATATGCATGCCCATCTTTGCTGCAGCACTGTTCACAATAGCAAAAAGACAGACACAGATGAATGGATAAACAAACTATGGTACATACACACAATGGAGTACTACATAATGATAAAGAACAATGCTGAATCTGCAAAGCATCTCATAACATGGATGAATCTGGAAGGCATTATGCTGAGTGAGATAAGTCAGTCACAAAAGGACAAATATTGTATGAGACCACTACTATAAAAACTCATGAAAAGGTTTATACACAAAAAGAAATAATCTTAGATGGTTATGAAGGAGGAGAGGGGTGGGGGTGGAAAAACACTAAATAGACAATAGGTAAGTGGTAACTTTGGTGAAGGGTAAGACAGTACACAATACTGGGGAAGCCAGCACAATTTGTTCAGGGTAAGGTCACGGAAGCTCCACAGACAAATCCAAACTCCCTGAGGGACCGAATTACTGGACTGGGGGCTGTGGGGACCATGGTCTCCAAGAACATCTAACTCAACTGGCATAACGTAGTTTATAAAGAAAATGTTCTATATTCTACTTTGGTGAGTAGCATCTGGGGTCTTAAAAGCCTGTAAGCAGCCATCTAAGATACTCCACTGGTCTCACTCCTTCAGGAGAAGGGGAGAATGAAGAAAACTAAAGGCACAAGGGAAAGATTAGTCCAAAGGACTAAGAGACCACAACTACCATGGCCTCCACCAGACCGATCCAGTCCAACTAGATGGTGCCGGGCTAGCACCACTGATTGCTCTGACAGGGATCACAATAGAGGGTCCCGGACAGGGCAGGAGAAAAACATAGAACAAAATTCTAACTCAAAAAAAAAAAAAAGATCAGACTTACTGGCCTGACAGAGACTGGAGAAACCCTGAGAGTATGGTCCCCGGACACCCTTTTAGCTCAGTAATGAAGTCACTCCTGAGATTCACCTTCTAGTCAAAGATTAGACAGGTCCACAGGACAAAATGAGACTAAAGGGGCATACCAGCCCAGGGGCAAGGACGAGAAGGCAGGAGGGGACAGGAAAGCTGGTAATAGGGAACCCGAGGTCGGGAAGGGAGAGTACTGACATGTCATGGGGTTGTTAACCAATGTCATAAAACAATATGTGTGCTAACTTTAATGAGAAGCTAATTTGTTCTATAAACCTTCATCTAAAGTACAATTTAAAAAAAATTCTTTTTAATTTGAACAATACATTATCTGATATAAAAATGTCACTGGATGGGCTCAATAGGAGAAGGGAGATGACAGAGAAAAAGTCTGTGAATCTGAAAATGAATTCCAAAAATTATCCACTCTGACAAAACAGGGAGAAAAAAGACTAACAAAAGAAAAAACACATAGTTGAGGATCTGTGGGACTATTTTTAAAGTTTTATTATAATTGTCACTGGAGATCAAGAAAGACAGAAGAAAAAATTGGGGCAGAATATTTGAAGAAACAATGGCAGAAGAAACACCCCAAATTTAGTGAAAGACATAAATGGAGGAATTCAAAGAGATAATGAGCATTCTCCCAGGAAAAGAAACTCAAACAAAATGCGCAGACATATTAAATCAGAGAACAAAAAAAAATCTTGAAAGCAGCTAGAAAAAAATTACACATTTCATAGAGGAGAATAAGATTCAAATCATCAAAGATTTCTCATCAGAAACCACAGAGGTGAAAAGACAGTAGAACACATCATTAAAATACTGAAAGGAAGTAAGTACCTACTCAGAATGCTATATCCACTGAAAATATCTTTCAGGATGAAAGCAAAATAAAGACATTCTCAGATGAAGAAAAACAAAAATAATTTATCCCCAGCTGACTTCTTTACAACAAATGCTAATGTAAGTTATTTAGGCTGAAGGAAAATATTGTATCTTCAGGAAAAAGAAAGAGTAGGAAAACTGTTAAATGTATAGATACAGAAAAAAAGATTATTTTCACCTTTAAATTCTTTAAAATAGGCATGCATTTGACAGCAAAAAAATATATGATGAGGTTTTCAAAGTATTTAGATATAATACATATGACAATTATAACAGGTCAGTGAGGGGGGGAGGGGAAGAGAGTCTGCATGGCTGCAAGGTTTATCTACTTTAAGTGAAGCAGTATAATTTGGTTAACTCTAAGTACAATGTATATTGTTATCCCTAGCATATTAAAAAATTAATACAAAGAGATGTAGCCAAAAAAGACAATATGTAAATTTAAATGGAATATTTTAAAGAATAAATAAATATGGCATACAAAGACGGAGAGAGAGAAAAAGAGGGGCGCAGAAGACAGTAAAATGATAGACTGAAAGCTAACCATACCAACAATTACACTTGTACTAATTATCTAAGCACTACAATTAAAAGACAGAGATTGACAGTGGATTAAAAAAAAAAAAAGCAAAACTCTATACATGCAACCCATGACAGAGAAGTTTTAAATATAAAAATAGAGATAAGTCAAAAGTAAATACAAGGAAAAAGTACACCATGGAAACGGCAAGCATAAGCAGACTAAAGAGGCTATTTTAATACTATATGAAATAAATTCAAGGCAAACAGTATTACTGAAGAACACTGGAATAGAAGAATAATTCATCAGGGTATTTTAACATTTATAAATGCATACTCACCTAATAGCAGACTGAAAATACATGAAGCAAAAGTTGACAAAATTAAAGGGAAAAGACAATTCCACACTTAGACTGTGATATTTTTAACACCTCCTCTCAGCAACTGATAGAACTATGACAAAAAAACGAATACATACATAGAAGATGCAAACAACACAATCAACCAACATTAACTAATTGAGATTTAAAGAACTCCGCGTCCAAAAACAGCGAAACACATTCTTCTCAAGTGCACATGGTACCACTCACCAAGACAGACCATATCCTGAATGATAAAACATATCTCAAAAAAAATTACAAAAGGTCAAAATCATACAAAGTGTACATTAGAAAGTAACAGCAATATGATACATAAGAAAACACCAACTATCTAGAAATTAAACAAAATAAGTGTAAACAAATCTATGGGTCAAAGATGAAATCAAAAAGGAAATTAGAAAATATTTTCAACTATATGACAAAGAATATACAACATATCAAAAATTGTGGGATGTAGCTAAAGCAGTGCTTAGATGAAAATTCAGAGCTTTAAATACAAATAATAGAAAAGAAGAAAAATCCACAATGACCTAAGACTCAACCTTAAGAAAGTGAGGAAAGAGTAAAGTAAACTCAAAGTAAGTAGAAGGAAGTAAACTATAATGATGAGATGGTAGTCAATAAAACAGACAACAGAGAAAATTAACAAAGCCAAAATTATTCTTTGAATTTGTGAACAAAACTGACAAAGTTCTTGCTAGACTGATGAAAGGAAAAAGAGAACAAAAACCCCAACACACAGAATGAAAAAGGGATTACCACTACAGAACCTGCAGCTATTAAAAGGATTATAAAACAACACTACGTACAACCGGAGTCGGAATCGACTTGATGGCAACAGGTTTGGTTTTGGTTTGGTTTATGTACAACTGTATGCCAAAAATTTCAACAACTTAGATGAAATAGACACATTTCTGGTAACAAAAATACAAGTTACCAAAATTGACATTAGAAATAACAGAAAATCTGAATAACCTTATATCCATTAAAGAAATAGAATTTGTCAAAAGCCTATAGTGGATTCTATCAGCTATTCAAGGAATAAATAACACCAATTTCGTGCAATTTTTTTTTTTTTAAATACAGGAGAAGATTACTACCCAATACACTTTATGACACAAGGATAACTAATACCAAAACCTGACAAAGGCATTACAAAAAATGATTACAAATACCCCTCATGAACATAAAACCAAAAATTCTTAACAAAATATTAGGAAATCAAATTAAACAATACACAAAAATTGATAATACATTCACATATAAGAAGGTTTTATCCCAGGAATGCATGGTTAATTTAACATTCAAAAATTAATGTAATTTAATTTTTTCCTTTTATTCTAACATATAATCATTTCAATAGATTAGAAAAAGTAGTTGACAAAATTCAATACACATTTATGATAAAAACTATTATCAAACTAGGAACAGTATGAAATTTCCTCAAATTGATAAAGGCCATCTACAAAACACCTCCAGGTAACATCATACTTAATGGTTAAAGACTGATTTGTAGTTGTTTCCCTCTCAGAAAGGAACAAGGAAGTATGAGGCTTTCACCACTCTATTAAGCATTGTTGCAGAGGTCCGAGTAACTGGAATAAAGCAACCAAAAAAAGAAAAAAGAGAAGAAATAAAAGGCATACAGATTAAAAAGAAAGTAAAAGGGTCACAATTTGCAGATGATACGATTATTTATACAGAACACCACAGAGAATCTACAAAACAACTTTAAAAAGTAATGAGTTTAGCAAGGTCACAGATACAAGGTTAACATACAAAAGGAACTGTCTTCTTATATACTAGCAATTAAAAAACAAAATTTTTAAAGTTATAATAGCATTAAAAAGCATACAATGCCTAAGAATAAATCTAATAAAACTTCAAAGACCTCCACACTGAAAACTGCCAAGAGAAATTAAAGTAGAAACAAACTAAATTTAGGCCAGTGGGTGGTGCCAATGGTTTGCTCTCGGCTACTAACCAAAAAGTTGGCAATTCAAACCCACCCAGTGGCAGCACGGAAGAAAGGCCTGTAAATCTGCTTCCGTAAGGATTACAGCCAAGAAAACCCTATGGAGCTCATTTCTACTCTGTCACACATGGGGTTGCTATGAGTTGGAATGGACTGAACAGCAACGGGTTTGGTTTGTTTTTTTAACTAAATTTAAAGATACACCAAGATGACAGATTGGAAGACTCAGTACTGTTATGGTGTCAATTCTGGCCAAATTGATCTAAAGCTTCAACATAATTCCAATCAAAATGCCAGCAGGATTTACTGTAGAAACTGATGAGCTGATTACAAAATTTATACGACAGTGCAAAAAAAAACCAGCCAGAACAATTTTGTAAAAGAACAAAACTGGAAGACATAAACTATGGTGATTTCAAGACTTATAAAGCTACAGTAATCAAAACAGCATGGTAGAGTAGGTAAAATGAAAGATTAAAACAACAACAAAAATGTACAGACCAAATGTTTCTGAAGCTGTGGAGCAACTACAACTCTCTTAGACTGTTAACGGAAACGTAAAAGGCTATAATTAATCACTTTGGAAAAGTCTGACAGTTGCTTATAAAATTAAATATACACCTATTATCTGATTTGACCCTTCCATTGCTAGATACTGAAACAAGAGAAATGAAAACATGTCCACACAAAGATTTATGCATGAATGTTCATAGCAGCTTTATTTGTAACAGCCCAAAACTGGAAAAACTCAGATGTCCGTCATAACTGTATAAAGGTATATCACGAATATAAAGAATTTCTACAAATCAACAGATAACCGTTTTTCTAAATGTGCAAATTTAAAAATGATGCTTTAAAATGTGCGGATACTGAAAACTGACCGGGTACTTAGAGAGAGAGAATATCGAAGTGAAATGACCAGTACACTTACTCATCTCTATAGTCAGGGAAATGCAAATTAAAACACAATGAGATACTACTACACATCAACCAGAATAACTCAAATTAATGAGTTACTACATCAGAGGGTCAGTGAAAAAGAGGAAGACTCAATGAGATGGATTGACACAATGGCTCCAACAATGGGCTCAAACATAGCAACGATTGCGAGGTTGGCGCAGGACTGAGCAGTATTTCATTCTGTTGTACACAGTGTCACTAGGACTTGGAACCAACTCAATGGCACCTAACAACAACATACCAGATTTCAAAGGATGTGAAGCACTGGAAGTCTCATACTAAATTAGTAGATGTGTTATTTAGAACAACTACTTGGAAAACTGTTTGGTAGTAATAAAACTAAATATACTTGTGACCCAGCAATTCTGTATCAACAAAACTGCATCCATATGTGCACCAAAAGACATTTAAAAGCTTCATTCACAACAGCCCAAAACTAGAAACAGCACTTGTCCATCATTACTAGTTATATAATACTGCGGACTAGTCATAAAATGGAATGCTATACAGCAGTGAAAAAGAACAAACTACTGTTACACTCAACAACACAGATGAATCTGAGGGGCATAACACTGTGCAAAATGTTGTGCAAAAGAAGCCAAACACAAAAGAGTGCACATATAAACCTTAAAACAGGCAAAATAGAATACTAGTTACCTTTGGAGAAGGCAGGGTAATGACTGACAGAGGGCACAGGGAGGTTTCTGGAAGGTTGATGTTATTCTATATGTTCATTTAGCAGTGGATTACTTTGCAAAAAATTAATTGATATGTGCATTGATTATTAGCATATGTTTCTGTGCCTATGACAGACTTTTTTTGATTTTGATCCCTAGGGGACATCTGGCACTGTCTGGAGAAATTTCTGATTCTCAGAACTGGGGGTAGTGGTGAGGTGCTATTGATCTCTAATGGGTAGAGGCTAGGGATGCTGTTAAATATCCTCCACTGCACAAGACCTGTTAGTTGCCATCAAGTCGATTCCAACTGGAATTATCCAGTTCAGAATGTCAACCGTGCCAAAGCAGAAAAATCCTGCTCTAGTCAGACCTCTCTTTTGAGCTTCACACTAAACATTCAAATACCTACATAAGAAGTCCACTTGGATGAAAATTTTAAAGATATTTCAAAATTAAGTCAATGATTTCAAAATTTATAATAAGGCCACAGTAATCAGGGCAATATGGTATCAACACAAGGATAGAACTGAGAGAAAAGTATTGAGTCCAAAATAAATTCTTCCATTTATGATCAATTAATTTTCAATGAAGGTGTAAGTACAATGCAATGGGGGAAAAGATGAGTCTTTTCAACTAATTATACTAAGACAATTGGATAATCACATACAATATATATATATGTATATATATATATATATATATATATATGAACTTAGTTACATCACAAATAAAAATTAATTAAAAATAGATCATAGAAATGTGAAAAAAAAAAATCCCATAGGCCTAAAGGTAAGAGCTAAGACTATAAGACATCTAAAAGAAAACAGGAGAAAATCTTCATGGCCTTGGGTTGGGCAAAGAGTTCTTAGATACAGCACCAAAAGTAGCACTGCACTTCAAAAAACACCATTAAAAGAATAAAAAGACAAGTCACAGAACGGGAGAAAATATTTCTATATAATTTATCTGACCAAGGATTTGTATCCATAATGCATAAAAAAAATTTCTCACAACTAAATAACAAAAAGATAACCTAATTTTAAAAAGGGCAAAATATTTGAATAGATATTTTACTAAAGAAGATAAGTAAAGGGCTAAATACATATATATGTATATATATAAATGGCTAATAAGCATATAAACAGATATTCAACATTATTAGTCATTAGAGAAATAAAAATTAAAACTATAAAAACAACTACATACCCACTAGAATGGCTAAAAAGACAGGCAATAGCAACTGTTGGCAAGATGTACAGAAACTGGAATCTTCTTGCATCGTTAGTGAGGGAATGTAAAATGGCACAGCCACTGGGGAAAACAGTTTGGCTCAAGTAATTAAACATAAACTTACCATATGACCTAACAATTCCCCTCCTAGTAATCTAGCCAAGAAAAATGAAAACTTAAGTCTACACAAAGACATATGCAAATGTTCACAGCAGAATTATTTATAATAGTCCAAACTGGAAACAATTCAAATGTCCATTAACTAGTGAATGAATAAACAAAAGGCTATATATCCATAAAATGGAATGTTACTCGGTAATTAAAATGAATGAATTTTTTAGACATATTACAACATAGAAGAACCTCAAAAATATGCTAAGTGAAAGAAGCCAAATGCAAAACACTATATGCTGTGTGATTCCATTTATATGAAGTGTCTAGTAAAGGTAAATTTATAGAGACAGAAAAGAGTAAGTGGTTGAGTAAGGCTAGAGGTAGCAGTGGAAATTAACTACAAATGAGCACAAAGAAACCTATGGGGGAATATTCAAAAGCTGGATTGTGGTGATGGTTGCACAATTCTATAAATTTATTAAAATCATCAGATTGTTACACTTAAAATACATGAGTTTAATAGTGTGTAAATTAGACCTCAATAAAACTGTTTAAAAAATTAATATATCCAGGGGTGACCAACTGATCTTCCCTCACAAATCTGCTCTTCTCCTAACTTGTGCCATTACAGTAAATAGAACCCTCCATCATGCAGTTGCTCAGCTAAAAATCTGAGTTATCCTTCACATTGCCTTTGTCCTCATCCTCTACATCCAGTCCTTTCTATTAAGTCAACAGTCAAAGGACATCTCAAATCTGTTCCCTTCTCTCCCTCTCCTCAGCTACCATCCTACTCCAAATCAATTATTTCTTTGCCGATCTCACTTCTACTCTTGCCCTCCCCACTAATCCCTTTGTACCATGATACACAGAGCAAAGACATCTTCTTAAAAGTATCTCTTTAGTCATTTCCCTACTAGAAACCATTCAATAGTTTCAAATGTACTTAAGATAAAGTTCAAAATCCTTTACAGGATACAATCATCTATATAATCTGATACCTACGGACCTCAATTCCACTGATCAACTCCATATTGTTCTTCCTTTAGTTACTCAAATCCACCAAGCTCTTGTCTATTTCAGGGCCTTTGCACATGCTGTTCCCACCACCTGGAATACACTTTTCCCCTATTCTTGACCCAGTTCATTTCTACTCAACATTCATCCTAAGGGTCAGGTTCCAATTCCTTTCCAACCAGGGCACTGACCATGGCAAAGTCAACTTACTGAGAATTCAACCCTCCCTGGAGATCTGCTACCCTTAAAATTAAGTATTGGTTTTGATTCTTAACTTTTTCTGTCCTCCTACTGCAGAAAACCACCACACGTCATACTGTGGTGGCTTGCATGTTGCTGTGATACTGCAAGCTATGCCACTGATATTTCAAGTATTGGTAGGGTCACCCATGGTGGATACGTCTCAGCGGAGCTTCCAGAGTAAGACAGACTAGGAAGAAGGAACTGGCAGTCTACTTCTGAAAAAACTAGCCAGTGAAAACCTTATGAATAGCAGCAGAACATTGTTATATAGTGCTGGATGATGAGCCCCTCAGGTTGAAAGGCACTCAAAATACAACAGGGGAAGAGCTGCCTCCTCAAAGTACAGTCGACCTTAATGACGCGGACAGAGTCAAGCTTTCAGGATCTTCATTTGCTGATGTGGCAGGACTAAAAATAAGAAGAAACAGCTGCAAACATCCATTAATAATCAGAACACGGAATGAACGAACCATGAATCCAGGAAAATTAGAAATCATCAAAAATGACATGGAATGCATAAACATCAATATCTTAGGCATTAGTGAGCTGAAATGGACTGGTATTGGCCATTCTGAATCAGACAATCATATGGTCTACTATGGTGAGGACCGACAAATTGAAGAGATATGGCGTCACACTCACTGTCAAAAAGAACACTCCAAGCTCTGTCCTGCAGTACAGTGCTATCAGTGATAAAATAATATCCGTATGTCTAAAGGAAAACCAGTTAATACCACTATTATTCAAATTTACTTATCAATCACTAATGCCAAAGATAAGGAAATTGAAGATTTTTTTTTTTTACCAACTCCTGCAGTCTGAAACTGATCAAACATGCAATCAAGACGCATTGATAATTACTGGTGATTGGAATGCAAAAGTTGGAAACAAAGAAGAAAGATTTGTAGTTGGAAAATACGTCCTTAGTGATAGAAATGACACCAGAGATAGCATGATAGAATTTTGCAAGATCAATGACTTATTCATTGCAAATATCTTTTCTCAACAACATAAACGGCAGCTATACACATGGACCTCACTGGATGGAAAACACAGGAATCAAATCGACTACATCTGTGGAAAGAGACGATGGAAAAGCTCAATATCATCCAACAGTCAGAACAAGGCTAGGGCCCAACTGCAGAATACATCATCAATTACTCATATGCAAGTTGTCTTAGTTATTATCTAGTGCTGCTGTAGCAGAAGTACCACAAACGGATGGCTTTAACAAAGAGGAACTTATTCACTCACAATCTAGTAGGCTCAAAGTCCAAATTCAGGGCATCAGCTCCGGGGGAAGACTTTCTCTGTCAGCTGTGGAGGAAAGTCCTTGACAACAGTCTTTCCCTTGGTCCAGGAGCATCTCACTGCAGGGACCTCAGGTCCAAAGGATGCGCTCTTCTCCTGGCACTGCTTCCTTGGTAGTATGAGGTCCCCAATTCTATGCTTGCTTCTCTTTCCTTTCATCTCTTGTAAGATAAAACGTAGTGCAGGCCACACCCCAGGGAAACTCCCTTTACACTGGATCAGGGATGTGACCTGGGTAAGGGTGGTGTTACAATCCCACCCTAATCCTCTTTAAGGTAAAATTACAATCACAAAATGGAGGACAACAACACAATACTGGGAATCATGCCCTAAGTTCACACATATTTTTTGGGGGATATAATTCAATCCATGACACAAGTTCAAGTTGAAATGGAAGAAAATTAAAACAAGTCCATGAGAACCAAAACACAACCTTGAGTATACCCCACCTAAATTTGGAAATCATCTCAAGAACAGATTTGATGCATTGAACACTAATGATCGAAGACCAGACGAGTTGTGGAATGACATCAAGGACATCATACATGAAAAAAGCAAGGAGTCATTAAAAAAACAGGAAAGGAAAAAAAGACTAAAATGGATATCAGAAGAGATGCTGAAACTTGCTCTTGAATGTAGAATAGCAAAAGTGAATGGAAGAAAGAGTGAAGAGATGAGCAAAAGATTTAAAAGGGCGGCTCAAGAAAGTAAAGTGTTATAATGAAATCTGCAAAGACGTGGAATTAGAAAACCAAAAAGGAAGAACATGCTCGGCATTTGTCAAGCTGAAAGAACTGGAGAAAAAATTCAAGCCTCAAGTTGCAGTAGTGAAGGACTCTATGGGCAAAACACTGAACAACGCAGGACATATCAAAAGAAGGTGGAAGGAATATACAGTATCACTGTACCAAAAAGAATCGGTGGACCTTCAACCATTTCAGGAGGTAGTATACAATCAAGAATCAATAGTAGTGGAGGAAGAAGTCCAAGATGCACTGAAGGCACTGGCGAAAAACAAGACTCCAGGACTTGATGGAATACCAAGTGAGATGTTAGAACAAATGGATGCAGCACTGGAAGTGCTCACTCACCTATGCCAAGAAATTTGGCAGACAGCCACCTGGCCAACCAACTGGAAGAGATCCATATTTATGCCTATTCCCAAGAAAGGTGATTGAACAGGTGCAGAAATTATCAAACAATATCATTAATATCACATGCAAGTTAAAAGTTGCTGAAGATAATTCCAAAACAGTTACAGCAGTACATTGATAGGAAACTGCCAGAAATTCAAGCCAGATTCAGTAGAGGATGTGGAACGAGAGATATCATGGCTGATGTCTGATGGATCCTGGCTGAAACAAATAATACCAGAAAATATTTACTCGTGTTTTATCGACTACGCAAAGGCATTCAACTGTGTGGCTCATAACAAATTATGGGTAACATTGCAAAGAATGGGAATTCCAGAACACTTAATTGTGCTCATGAGGAACCTGTACATAGACCAAGATGCAGCTGTTCAAACAGAACAAGGGGATATTGCGTAGTTTAAAATCTGAAAAGGTGTGCATCAGGGTTGTATCCTTTTACTATATTTACTCAATCTGTATGCTGAGCAAATAATCTGAGAAGCTGGACCATACAAAGAAGAACACGGCATCAGGATTGGAGAACGCCTCATTAACAACCCGTAATATGCAGATGACATAACCTTTCTTGCTGAAAGTGAAGAGACTTGAAGCACTTACTGATGAAGATCAAAAACTACAGCCTTCAGTATAGATTACACCTCAACATATGAAAACAAAAATTCTCACAACTGGACCAATAAGCAACATCATGATAAATGGAGAAAAGACTGAAGTAGTCAAGAATTTCATTTTACTTGGATCTTCAATCAATGCCCACGGAAGCAGGAGGCAAGAAATCAAATGACATACTGCATTAGGCAAATCTGCTGCACAAGACTTCTTTAAAGTGTTAGAAAGTAAAGATGTAACTTTGACGACTAAGGTGCACCTGACCCAAGCCATGGTATTTTCAACCCCTTCATGTGCATGCAAAAGCTGGACAATGAATAACACAGACCAAAGAAAAATTGATGCCTTTGAATTATGGTGTTGGCAAAGAATACTGAATACACCATGGACTACCAGAAGAACAAACAAATCTGTCTTGGAAGAAGTACAGCCAGAGTGTTCCTTGGAAGCAAGAATAGTGAGACTGCATCTCACGTACTTTGGACATGTTATCGGGAGGAACCAGTCCCTGGAGAAGGACAGCATGCTTGGAGAAGTAGACAGTCACTGAAAAGAGGAAGACCCTCAAAGAGATGGACTGACACAGTGGCTGCAACAATGGGCTCAAACATAGCAATGATTGTGAGGATGGAGAAAGACCAGGCAGTTTCTCGTTCTGCTGTACACAGGGTTGCTATGAGTCAGAACCAAGTCAACGGCACCTAACAACAACTAACAACTACAGGAAATGAGCTTCTTTATATACTGCTAAGGAAATCATCTGACTCACATTTTGCCCCCAATTAATTACCTTCAGCCTTTCATTGTATTTCTCTAATCTGTCAACATCATTCAACAATAATCATTCAATTACACTGTCCTTATAATTTCCCTGAACCTCTCAGGAGTCTCAAATATTGGACCCACTGGTGCATTCCCTTTTACAGGTCCACTCCCATTCCAGTTCACCACCAGTGAAAGTTTTGACAGTTGCACGACTACAGTGCACGCCAGGGGTTACCAGTGCTTCATCTACCTCCAGTAATGAGGTTCTCACTGCCAGACAACCAGCAGATAATCCAGCTCCAAAATCCCGTTTTAAAGTCTACTCCTGAGACCACTCCTGGCACTATTTGCCTTGGGTGGGGTTCCCCCAGAAAACAGACTCTGAAATGGAGATCTGCACACCAGAAGTTTATTGGGAACTGTGCTTCAAATCAACAACTGTGGGGGAGTGAAGGAAGTAGTACTGAGCTGAGGAGAAAGGTGAATTTTAATACAGTCACAGGAAGGCCTCAGTCAAACACATGGAGAGCTCTGAAGTTGGGATGTACCTTCACAGTTGTCCTGCCTTAGGGCAAAAGGGGTAGGCATTTATACCCCTACAAATAACAGATCTTGGATGTAGGCTAACCTTGGAGTGGGGTCATGAATTTGGGGGAACAGCTCTGTTGGCTGAGGGCAATTCCTGGAGAGTGACTCAGTTCCACTGAGCTTTAGTTACTAACACTCCCAGCAGCTAGAGAAATATGTGCCTGTATGGGGAAAACTAGGTGGCGAACCACAGCATCCACTACACCACCATTGGACTATTAACACTAATTTAGTTAATGAAGGGAGATAATTAAGCACTTACCCTGCTTTTTTAGGAGGGTAAATGAAGGGTTCACCGAAGAAGCCCTGCTGATGCAATGGTTAAGCACTCGGCTACTAACCAAAAGGTCAGTGGTTTGGACCCACTAGCGGCTCCAAGGAAGAAAAGATCTGGCGATCTGCTCCCAGAAAGATTACAGCCTAGGAAACCCCATGGGGCAGTTCTACTCTGTCCCATAGGGTCGTTATGAGTCAGAATCAACACAACGTCACACAACAGTAACAGTTCATTGCCAGCTGATGAGGGAAAACTCTTCTTTACAGAGTTTACAGAAGGAGAAGAATACTAGCTAATAAATGTACAAGGAATAATAGAATTATAAAAACCATCATTTTGAAACCCCGAATAAAATTTACTCAGACAAGGATTATCAAAGGATACTAAAATCATTAGGTGAAAACATACACAGTGTGCCAGTTATTATCCCATGATTACTTGCTTATTACAAATGGAAAAATCATACATTTTCAAGAGAGATCTGGTAGGTACCATCTTAACCAAGAAATCAAAGTTAGCATCATTAAGCAACAAGACAACCTGACAACCTCCTGATGGGATGCAATATGTAGTACTCAGCACTATATACAAGATATTCTTGCTAAAAATGTTTAACCAAAATCTAATCAAGCTGTTTAAGATCTAACTTCCATTTACTGGAAACAGAAGAGACAGAAGCTATGGAGATGAACAATATCTGGAGCCCTGACCTTAGGAAGCTAGATTTATATGACATTCTAGAAAATGTAAAATATTAGTGACAGGAAACTGATCTGTGATAGCCAGGGAGGAGTAGGAGGAGAGAATTAATTGCAATAGGATCTGGAGGAACTTTATGGGGTGGTGAAATGTTCTGTATCAAGATTGTGGTGATGGTTTATGTTGCCAGGTGTCGTCAAGTCACTTCCAACTCACAGCAACCCTATATACAACAGAACAAAACACTGCCCAGTCCTGCGCCATCCTCACAGTTCTTGCTATGTTTGAGCCCATTGTTGCTGGTACTGTGTCAATCCATCTAGTCGAGTGTCTTCCTCTCTTTCGCTAACCGTCCACCTTACCAAGCATGAGGTCTTTCTCCAGGGAATGGTCCCTCCTGACAACATGTCCAAAGTACGGGAGATGAAGTCTCACCATCCTCGCTTCCAAGGAGCACTCTGGCTGTATTTCTTGATGGCTTATAAAATCCATCAAAATGAACACTTAAAAAGGATTAATTTTATTGTACGTAAATTAAATCTCAATTAACCTGCCCTCCCAAAAGTGAATGTTTAACCTGTTTTTGAGTAAAAAAGACTATTCTGTTGATTTTTTAAACAGATATTATAAAATGCAAAAGCATTTTTTAATTAATTTTTTTTTCTCTTTTCATTTTTATTTTCTTTTTAAGCCCATAGGCAAGATTTTCTCTTAGCTTAAACCAGGTGACCAATTCATTTCACGTTTCTACTACCAATATGCAAACAGAGCAGTTTTTGCCTTCTCATGTTTATATATTTCCCAGTTTTCCACAGATGTAATAGCTATACGAAAAAAAGTACTACCTATCCACAAATCATAGATATACATAAAAAGATTCAATCCCACATCATTTCCTAAAACATTCTCACAATAACATCTCTTCATTGCTCAAAACCGTCAGGGGTTCATCAGTGTCTACTGAATAAAATCTGTTTCTTATCTTGCTTGCTGTTCAAGGTGCCCTACCCTGTGGCTACAGCATCCATTTCCATTTCCAGAATGAATTCACACTACTCTCTCTCAGACACCTACACTCTAATGGAATTCTTACCATTATCTAAACGTGAACTGTGCTTTAACACCTTTGCTCATGCTTTTGCACTGGCCCAAAATGCCACCCCTTTGATATAATAAGCTATGCCTTCTTAGTTATTACATTTAACACTTCCATAAGTATCTGCCTTTGTTATCTTTCATCCCCAACTGGACAGTAAACTCAAATGTAGGAACTGTCTTATAAATCGTTATAGGGTCAATGATTAAGGCCAAGTAGTAATCCCCGGCCATCAGTTAGATTAATTAACCTCATACGACCAAAATCCCATACCATTTCTAACACAAAAGACAGAAAGTAGCTGAAGGAGCTAAATGGGTTTCGCTTAGAGAAGAAAAGCCAATTTCTCATTTTAACCACAATCTCCTCTATTGTTTCCACTAACTTGTTCTTCTTCCACTTCATGACCCAGATACCCTGATTCCTCTTTATCTTCCAGTCTATCAGTTCCCTCCTGGCATCACTTTCCTTTTTACCATATGGTCAATCATTGTCACCAAAAACCTTCAATTTCTTTGAGTTCCTGTCATACTTCAACCCTGAATCATCTCCACTGACAGTTTTCTCCATTTCCCTTTTGAGTGAAAAAAGATAAAATATCATACCAACTGGAATTTTAAATATGCGCTTTCATTAATAATAACAACAATAGCTAACAGTTAATGGGCACTTACAATGTATAGGCACCATGTCCTGTCAATAATCCTATAAGATTACAAGTAAAGAAACAATAAAAGAAAAGCTAATTAACTTGCCCAAAAGGTAGAACTGGGATTTGAACTAAGGCAGTCTGCCTTCAGAGTTCTGGCATTTAACCACTGTGCTACAGTGCTTCGCAAATGCAACGCAAAACTGTCATTGACACTCAGAACTGATCAAAAATTCCTTTACTCATTCCTTTTCCAACACCTTCCCCCAAGCAAATGTTCCTATCTTGAATCAGTCTCATTCCTACAAAAACATATTTATTCAGTCACTGAATATATGAAAGTTATTCACACATTCAACACAGTCAATGAGACAAAAAAGGAGTAAGACGTGGTCCTTGCCTTATCTTCAAGTTCTCAAACCCCATCTGACCCCCCCTCTCAGTAGAAAACAACAACAATATTTAGTAACACTTAATGTGCCAGGCACGTGACATATATTAGTTTATTTAATCTATAAAACAACCCTATTATTATTATTCCCATCCTACATATAAGAACAGTGAGGCAGACAGAGAATATGTAATGTACCTAAGGTCACACAGCTAACAGGCAGCAGAGCCAGGATTTAAAACCAGTCTAACATCAGAGTCCAAGTTCTTAACTACTTCATTAGAATGCCATCAAAGTGACTTACTCCATTAGGCTTGAGTCTCTCCATTTCTCTACCTTACATCTAAAACACAATCTATAGTAATTCATTCATTCAACACTGGCCGATAACTCACTTGCCTTGTTTTTGTTCCCTGAACACAAGGTTGTTCGTACCTCAGGGCCTTTATAATTGCTTAAAACACTCCTTTTCTAGATCTGCCTCCTCATCATTATGTTTCAACTTTAATGCCAGTTTCCAAAGACATCTTACCTGTCCACCCTATCTAAACAGCCCCACTGCAAATCGCTCTAACACATGCAATCAGTTTTATTTCCTTCACAGCTACTTAAGTCTATTACTCATCTGTTTATTTATCATGGAGATCTGGTGGCACAGTGGTTAAAGTGATCAACTGCTAACCAAAAGGTCAGTGGTTCAAAACAACCAGCAGCTCTGTGGGAGAAAGATGAGGCAATTTGCTTCCGTAGAGATTCACAGCCTCAGAAACCCTATGGAGTCGCTATGAGTTGGAATCGACTTGACGGCAGTGGGTTTGGTTTTGGTTTTGGTTTACTTATCAGTTGTCTATTTCTCCCCACTAGAGTGGAAGTTCCAAAAGAATAGAGACCTTGTCTATCTTGCCTACTACTACATCCTCAGCACCTAAAACAATGCCCCGCACGTTAATACACACACACACACACACACACACACACACACACACACACACACACACACACACACATATATCCACAGAGTCAACTCCAACTCATGACAACCCAATATGTGAGAGAGTAGAACTCTGCTCCACAGGGTTTGGAATGGCTGCTTTTTTGGAAGCATATCACTAGGCCTTTTTTCCCAGATACCTCCTTATGGACTAGAATCTTTTGGTTAGCAGCTGAACATGTTAACACTTTGTACACCCTGGGATTCCTGGCACAAAGCAGGCACTTGATATTTACAGAATGAATGCCAAAAATTGTGCTAAACATTGAGATTACCAAAATGAATACGATGTGGTTCCTATCCTCCAGGAGCTCTCAGCCTTTATATTTACAAATACCTCCTCCCCTTCTCGGACTTAGAATGAGAGGTATCATTGCTGATGTCAGATGGATCTTGGCTGAAAGCAGAGAATACCAGAAAGACGTTTACCTGTGTTTACTGACTATGTAAAGGCATTCGACTGTGTGGATCGTAACAAATTATGGATAACATTGCGAAGATTAAGTATTCCAGAACATTTTATTGGGCTCATGTGGAACCTATACATAGACCAAGAGACAGTTGTTCAGACAGAACAAGGTGATACTGCATGGTTTAAAATCAGAAAAGGTGTGTGTCGAAGTTTTATCCTTTCAACATACTTATTCAAACTGTATGCTGAGAAGATAATCCGAGAAGCTGGACTATGTGAAGAACACAGTATCAGGATTGGAGAAAGACTCATTAACAACCTGCGATACACACATGACACATCCTTGCTTTGAAGCACTTACTGATGAAGACCAAAGACTACTGCCTTCAGTACGGATTACAACTCAACATAAAGAAAACAAAAATCCTCACAACTGGACCAATAAGCAACATCATGATAAACAGAGAAAACAGTGAAGTTGTTAAAGACTTCATTTTACTTGGATCCACAATCAGTGCCCACAGAAGCAGCAGGCAAGAAATCAAATGACACATCGCACTGGGCAAATTTGCAGCACAAGGGTCTTTAAAGTGTTAAAAAGCAAAGATGTTAGTTTAAGGACTAAGGTGAGCCTAACCCAAGCCACAGTATTTTCAATTGCCTCATATGCATGTGAAAGCTGTACAATGAATAACGAAGGCTGAAGAAGAATTGATGCCTTTGAACTATAGTGTTGGCGAAGAACATTGAATATACCATGGACTGCCAGAAGAACGAACAAATCTATCTTAGAAGTACTGCCAGAATGCTCCTTAGAAGCAAGAATGGCGAGACTTCGTCTCACATACTTTGGACATGTTATCAGGAGGGACCAGTCCCTGCAGAAGGACACCGTGTTTTGTAAGGTAGAGGGTCAGTGAAAAAGAGGAAGACCCTTAAGGAGATGGACTCACATAATGGCTGAACAATGGGCTCAAACACAGCAACAACTGTGAGGTTGGCACAGGACCGAGCAGTGTTTCATTCTGTTGTACACATGGTCACTATGAGTTGAAACCGACTTGACAGCACCTAACAACAATACCTCCTTCTTTATTAAAGGAAGACAAGTCCCTAACTTCTTTCAATGGCTAATCTCTCCACCTATGGTCTTAAATCTGTCTTTGAGATCTCCCTTTGACTTCTCCCCATCAATTATCCCTCTTTCTCATATCTTTAATCTCTCCCTCTCAATTACGGAATGCTCACAACCCTCCATCCATACTCAAATATCCTTGTACTCACAACACCTCCCATTCACTTATCACCACATCCCTCTACCATGACCACTTCCTCAAAAGTTATCAATGACCCGGAAATTGTTCTCACTTTATTCAGCATTTAACATTTTTGTGGACTTTGCAATCTACTTTCTTAGGACCAGAGACACTACTGTCTCCCAGTTCACTTCTTAATTTTTCTCTTTTTTCAGCTTCCTTTATTGTCTCCTTTCTCTCAGATCTTTATAGCTGATGCTCACTAGGGCTTCATCCTCTAGTCTTGCTCCATTCTCTGTCTCTGAATGATCACATCCTCTCATATAACTTCAACCGGTGTCTCTACCCATGTGATTATTTTATATCTATTTATTCAGAGCCTAAATCCCAGCTCCACTCTCTCTACCATCTCTAATAAGAAACATGACTGAATTCTTATCAAATTCTCAATAAAGAGAAGTTACAGGCTAAGACGTAGAAAAAATAATGCAGTAATGTTCAGAGACAGCAATATTATATAACTTAAGGCTGGTTTCCATGAGTATTTCTTGGAATACTTAAACTAACTGTTCATTTTAATTGACAACTGGTATAAAAACAGATCAAAGACTAAAACCTCATTTACAAATTTTATGTATATGGTTAACATACTAATTTTATCTTAAACTGTTAATACAGTTGTACTTACATAGAAATATTATTTTAAGAGTAGAAGAAAGTCTGAAGGCGCTCTGGTGGTATGGTGGTTAAGCACTCAGCTGCTAACCAAAAGGTTAGTGGTTTGAACCCACTAGCTGCTCAGCAGGAGCAAGATGTAGCAGTCTGCTTTGGTAAAGAATGACAGCCTTAGAAACCCTATGAGGCAGTCCTACTGTGTCCTATAGGGTCGCTACGAGTCGGAATCGACTCAACGGCAATGGGGTTAGCAAAGTGTCAAAATAGTAATACACCAGTCACAAATCATTGTGTAAGTCTGGCAACAACCTATAAAAAGAATTCAAATTCTTTCTGAGAGGTTTGTGAAGATGTACCTACAGTGCCATAATTCAGAGACTCACAGATCTAAATTATACCTAATTAACAGAGCAAACTATCTGATGAGGTTTTGTGCTATTTTCAAAGGCATTAGCAAAAAACAGACCTGTGCCATTTTGGCCATCCGTTTAGATAGCAAAGGGTAGTTACACATATTTATATCCATATGATACAATTACTCATGTATCCAAACGTGTAAACAATTACAGAAATGAGAAAACTGATTTACCCAGACAAAATGTGAACAAAGCTCCATCTTTACAACTCTCTCCAATGGCAAAGCCACAGTAGATACTGATAAACTACAAACCCCTGACTTAAAGCCTCACCCCTTTCACAATGGGAGAAAAAGACATGTGGTTACTGACTAACAAACTGCACACTCAATAAATATAGTAAATTCTTTAACTCACTTGACAAAATCCTACTATCCTTTTCCCATGTATTGCAAGAAGCTGTGGGAAAAAAGATGAAACCAACTCCCAATTACCACTGTCAAACCCAAGCTGGTGAAACAAGTCAGTCACTTTCCTTCAGGGTATGTGGCACGTAAGGACATGGAAAAGAAAACAATAGGAGAGTTCTTAGCAAAAAAGGCACTCACATTTTAATAAAAAGGAAATGAAAGTGACTTAACATGTACCACATCAAGGAAGCTGAAGATACAGTGAGCCTAATCAGACTAGGAGCTACTCAAATTTTTTAGTTGGTGGCAGTTAAATACCAGCTGTCAAATTTAAAAATTCTCCCATTTGGCTTTCTCTTTTCCACTACAAAACCCCTCTACTCTAAAGCCTTTATTTAAGTAACAGAGGAAATTGAACAGAAAATGAAGGGAAATGGCCGATGGGGCATCAGAACACAAGAGCAGCTGCAACCGTATCTCCAGAACACCAAAAGGACCAGTTATCAAAGTACAGCTCCAAAAATCTCCACCTTTCACATCCACACAACTCTCCATCTGCATTGCTTACTCACTTAAAATGAAACCTCATGCCTATCTGACAGCTTGATTCTCGAAACTCATCCTATAAATATGATATTATCCTTAACCTATCCTACTGCTCTCTTAAGATTTTTTTTTTTTTTTTTTTTAAAGCGGGGAAAGGGGAGGATGGAATGTCATCGGGGGAGGAGGGAGGGAGGTTGAAGTGGTGAAAGATACGTGCAAAAACCATTGCGGCGGAGACACTGGAAACGCCACTTCCCTCACTACTCTTACAAAATTCTCTTCGTCGATTACCCCTTACCCTCTAACCATATTTCCCCCTTCCTCAACAACACACACACGCACGCACACGTGTCATCGCACCTTCACCTTTTCCAGCCTCACAAGCTAAGCTCCTACCCTCACTAACCCCCCACATAGACACACACACTTAGGGCAGAAGCTACAGCCACCGCACCCTCCCATCTCAATAAGTGCCTGTACCATCCAACATTAAGCACTTAATAAAAGACTACTCAGTAAATACGTACGGATACACACCCACACACACACACCCACACACACACACCCACACACACACAGAGGAGTGCACACGCGGCATGTGGCGCAAGCAAGGCCACCCGAGAGACGCACCTGGAGGCCGGGTGTCCAGCGCTGCTGCCCCCCTGGTCTCTGTCACTGAGCGCAGCTGTGTAAATCCTCCGGTAGCGGTCTGCCAGGGCCCGGCCTGACAGCAGCAGCTGGTAGTGACCCCGGGAGTCCGCAGCAGGCAGCCCCAACCCCAGCCCCGACGCTGCCCCGGAACCCTCGGAAACTGGCATGAACGGCGCCCCTGGCGCTGGGGAGGAAGAGATGGTGGCCGCTGGGAAGAATCCGTCCCCGCCGGGCCCCGAGGAGGCGGCGGCGGGGGAGGCAGTGGCTGAGCACATCATCATCCTCGCCGCCGCCGCCTTGTCCCCGCGGGCCGGGCAGGCAGACACGCGCGCGCACACAGCCCTTTTCCAACGACGACAACTCCGGCGGCGGCCTCTCCCTCCCGCAGCAGGGAGACTACAAAGACAGCGACCTCCTCCTCCTCCTCCTTCTTCTCCTCCCCCCCGCGCCGCCCTCGCCGCCACTGGGGCCGCTCATCTAACCCCGCCACCCGGGGAGTGTGATGAGGAGGCGGTACCGCCGCTGCCGCCGCCACCACCGCGGCCACCGCCGGGACTACCCGCAATGGGAAGCTGCTGGCTGCAGGGAGCATGCGCCACTCCTCGCACATGCTCAGTCACTCGAACCCCTTTCCCTCCCCACCCCACTCTCTGCTACCACACCATCCTCCTCTGGGATTTGGGCGTGAGGCGGTTGGTCGTGCAGAATCTGAAGGAAATCCGCGTCTCCGGGTTTTGATAGCAACCTGAGGGAGAGTAAGCCAAATTATGGGGAAGCTGTCAGCTACAGGCGTTGTTGGACTTCAGGTACTGGGGTTCCCTCCACGTGGAAAAATTTAGGACCAGAAAGAAGGAGGGAATGTGCCTATCACCAGTGAATGAGTATTACGCACTCCTGGTACTTTTCCCCGAAGTCTGTGCTGCCAACATGAAGCTTTGCTGTGAATAGTGCTGGTTAGTTCAGAATTCAGGCCATCTGAATTAGAAGTCGCTATGAGTCGGAATCGACTTGACGGCAACGGTTATTTTTTGGTTTTGGGGTTTGTTTGTTTGTTTGTTTTTGGCGATTTTATTTTGAATTTATTGTGATTAGGATTTAAATCTGTTTAAAATAGACTTTACCTACAAAGACGGGGATAATCTAGTGTTCTTTTTTCTGAGGAAAGTAGAATACACAATTAGGCAAGTGTTCTAAAGCCAGGTTCAATCCTAAATTCTTGTTCTTAATATTTACATCAGAGATAAATCGTAATGCAGTCATATTGTTCTTAAATAGTCTTGTTACCTCTTCCCTCATTCTAGGGGTCCGTACGTATCTCTTGATAGTGGTCACTTAATGGCTTATCTTTTTCTGCCCAGGCTTACATTATTAGAGATAGATGATTCTTAATATGACCTGAAGCTATAATTATGATTAAGACTGTAGATGTCAGGTCTACAAAGATCTTATTATTGTCATCTATAAAAGTGTAATGTTCTCTAAGTCCCTATTCCAAGCTATTCTATTAGCCTCTTCTTTAAAAAAAAAAAAAAGACTGTAATTATGTGCACAAATGCACCATGATTCTTAAGTTTTATACCTTTGGCTCTCAGTTTAAAGAGTTTGCATAATTTACACTCCTGACAAATCTAAGTGCTATATCCTTCATTTACTTCGTTGTTAGCTGCTATCCAGTCAACTCCGACTCATGGTGACCTTCTAAACAACAGAACATGTTGCCTGCTCTTGTGTCGTTCTGACAATCGCTAGCATGTTCGAGTACATAGTTGTGGCTGTTGTGCCAATCCATCTCACTAAAGGTCTCCCTTGTCCTCACTAGCCCTCTACCAAACATGATGTCCTCTTTCCTAGCAATCCATCCTTCCTGATGAAATGTCCAAAGCAAGCAAGTGGGACAGTGTTCTATTGTGATCCATAAGGTTTTCATTGGCTAGTTTTTGAAAGTATATCACTAGGGCTTTCTTCCTAGTGTGTCTTAGTCTGGAAGTTCAGCTGAAACCTGTCCACCATGGGTGACCTTACTCTATTTGAAACACCAATGGCATAGCTTCCAGCATCATAGCAACACACAGGCCACCACAGTACAACAAACTGACAGATGGGTGGTGGTCATCTACTTACTAGTTCTTATATCAGTGCCTCTTCTTTAAATATCCTTCATTTAAAAAAAAAAAAGAAGTCCTTTTTAGTGTTTTGAGAAGTACAAACAAGGAGTGGAGAAGTAAATTAATTCTAGCTTTTGGGAGAAGGGATGCTGAAAGGTATGCATTTGTTCTGGGGCTGTGAATGATAGGTATAATTCTGAAAACAAAGGTAAAGATAGGATGATGAACAAATAGGGACAAATGCATAGACATGAGGAATCATAGTATTTTAGTACTATGAGTTGCCCTATTAAAGAGATTAGTATTTGGTTTGTTGTTTCAATGATCTTATAAGTTCCTTCAGAGCTTCTTATCTTTTTTTCTTCCTCAACCCCTAGTATACAACCTTGTCAACAGTAGGTATCCAGTATTTGTTAGGCTAGGTTGCTAGGCTGATGCTTCAGTACAGTTACAAACCTAGGAGTTGAACAGCTAAATTCTAGAAGTGGAGTTAAAGGCCTGACGGGTAGGTGCTACAAGGGTGCATTACTGTCACAAGATCCATCAAGTTAGTGAAAAGGCTCTGAAATCAGACATGGATTTGGATCCTGACTCTGCCACTTAATACTTGTATGTCTTTGGGCAAGTTTTCTCCTCTATATTGTTGTGAGTTGCTGTCCATATGTTACAGAGTAGAACTGCTCCATAGGGTTTTCTTTGCTGTAATCTTAATGAAAGCAGATTGCCAGGCTTATCTTCCGTGGTACTGCTGGGTGAGTTCAAACCACCAACCATTAGGGTAGCAGTTGAGTGCTGTTTGCACCACCCAAGGACCTCCTCCTCTATATAATGGTCAAAATATTATTTACTGTTACTGCATAAGATTGTGGGAAGGCTTAAAGCATACAGGACTGTCCACCTTGGCACATGGCTTTCCACAAATGGTAGCACTTACAAAAAAACAAAACCCACACACAGACACACACACACACACAAAACTTGTCCATAAAGGCCCGTAATGGTGTCTGTTCTCCCATTACATTCCCAGGGCCTAGCACAGGGTCTAGCCTTAAGTTTAACAAAGAAATAGATATTGGTTGGATCAGTGAATGACTGTTGCCTGCACAGGTGGTAGCATGTGCAATCAGAGGCCGTTTAGAGTTTCTAGTGGAGAATGACCCGTGCTGCACTGGACTCCAGGTTCCTCCCACTGCTTTCTTAATTTTGCTTCAGTCCTTACTATTATCCTTCAGTCCCAGGACGGGCCCCTTCCGGAGCCTTGGGGATGCACTAAAACCCGGTAACTGGATAATTTCCTAAGGAACCCGATGTCGCTGGGTGGCGTAACTAGGCGTGCGCCGAGTCGTACACATGCTCACTTAGGTATCCGAGGGTGGTGTTTCTGTTGCGGTTAGCAGCGTTTCCTTCCACGGCAGCGGCAACGGTCGCTGTAGTCTAAATTGATAGTCAGTGCAGCGTTTTTTTCTCCTCCTCTTCCTGCCTCCGCATCGTGTGATCCCCCACCACTGCAACTGCTTACAGCTACTGCCTTGGCAGCTGGGCACCTTAGAAAGCAGCCCTGGGATGGCGGGGAATGGGGGACACGTCAAGAAGAAAGGACGTTTGGAGTCATTCCACTGTCAAGGGGATTTGAAGGGGAGGGTGAACCCCAAGGCAAATCGCAGGGTCACCAGGACCTTCGTTACAGACTGAGAGATGTGGGTTTCTCGCAATCTGCAAAGCAAGCGTCCCCTCCCACCACTCCTGCATGCACGACTACTGAATGCTTGATGCTGCCCAAGTGTTTGGAGTAGAATAGGCGGGTGAGGTTTCTTGTTATACAAGGAACTAAGCAGAATGAAAGAATACCAAAGGCTTTGGTCTTATTTTTCCGGACCCACTGTGCGTGGCTCTGTACTTTTTCCGCTCTGCCATCTTAGCTTTATCTTCCGGCCAGGCTGGGCGTGCGCGTGCCTTAGTATTAGGAGGGAGGGCTGAAGTAGTGGGGTGGAGGTTGCGGGCGGGGGGATGGAGGGGGCGGAGCACTAGGCGGGTATGGTGTCTGAATAGGCTAGACTTGAGTTCACGCCACATTCGCCCTCAAATAATAGCATTGAGCTAAGGCAAATCCTGAATTTGTCCGTTTTATTAATAAAACACGTGCATAGTACTTTTCAGTCTTTGTGGTTGATATCATGCTCATTTCTCAAAAGCATCTCTCTTTTCTGTGATCATATAATAAGATTATGGCTTCATCTTTCACTCTATGAGCACAGATTCTGTCATTTTTTCCATTTGACATTGCATACCTGGCACTACAATTTTTTGACCTTTTTCCACATTTATATTTTTCTACTCTGTATTTTTAAAAAATCAGAAGCCACCAGCACTGATGGAGTAAATAACGTGGCAGAACCCACAATGTGTAGGTAAAAGGGCAGAGTGATGTTGTTAGTTTCATTTAAAAGGTTAGTATTGTAATAATGCTACAAGATTGCAAACACAGGAAGCATGTATATTATCAGGAACATCAAGACTGCTGAAAATGCTGTAGTCAAGTCAAGTGTACATTTGTGCACTCATCTATTGGAGCATGTAAAAGCAGTATTGGTAGCTGACAGCATTTTAAAACAAGCTTGGTAGTTGAGAGCCATTTGGAAAAAATTGCTCAGGCTTGAAGAGTGAAGATATGCTTCACTCTTCAGAACCTTGGCTTTTTAAGGGCCACAAGATTCTGCATGTTTAATATGATGATATTGCACTTTAAAATGAAATATGCTTCATATGTTTAATACTCCAGTCTAAAGAGAAAAATTCAGCTTAGCACTTGAAATTCTTTTAAATAAAAATTGCACTTTAACCACCTTCCCCAATACCTTGACCTCTTGCTTTAAACAACTATGTGTTAGGACCTTGTATTTTTAGGACCTTAGAATGAGCCCTGGTGGCGCAGTGGTTGAGAGCAGTTTGAATCCACCTGCCACTCCTTGGAAACCCTATGGGGCAGTTCTGCTCTGTCTTATAGGGTTGCTATCAGTTGGAATTGACTTGATGGCAGTGAGTTTGGTTTTCTTGGTTAGAATACGCAGTAGTTTGTAGGCATGAAGAGTTAATGCTTTCTTATTATTCATGTTAGTTTAAAAAGATACAAAATATAATATCCAAGTTTTCCTACAAATAGAAATTTAGGTCGTGTGGGCCTAAGTTAAACACGGATATTTTCACTTCTGAAATATTATTCTACAATATTTACTGGTGAGTATACATTTTGGAGTGTGTGAAGTCAGTGATATATATTTTAATGCAAATCACATTTTTAAAAATCTTATTGTATGATGCATTTAGACGAGGATATTTTCACAACTAATTTGAAAACAAGTAATAGAAAATGTAACTCTTCTAAGGAGAGAAATTTTAAAAACATGTTGTTTTAACCTTGAAAATGTCCGTGTAGTTCATAAGTATCGTTGTTGTTGTTGTCTAGTCGACTTCTCATGATAACCTTGTGTATACCCGAGAGACAAGTCGTCTGGTCCTGTGCCATCTCCATGATTTTTGATATATCTGAGCCCATTTTCTCGGCTATTACGTCAATCCCTCTCACTGAGGGTTTTCCTTGCTTTTGCTGACCCCCTACTTTGCCAAACATGATGTCCTTTTCTAGCAATTGGTCTTTCCTGATGTGTCCAAAGTAAGCAAAATGAAGTCTCAGGATCCTCGCTTCTAAGCAGTAGTGTTAGTTTGGTCTTTATTACTAAAATTGAATAGTTTAAATCGCGTTATCTCAAACTCTGAAGGATTACTGGAATTCTATTACACCAATGGCAATTTTATTACACCAATAGTGTTATGGGCAAATCCAAATATCAGAATATATGTAAATGTCTCTAAACAGATGATACTAGGCATGAAATTATTTTAAAGACATTTAACCTCTCAGTCTAAATTTTCTCATCAGTAAACTGAGGGTTATAGCAGCACCTACTTCTTTAGGGATTCTTTAACGATTCAATTAAATGATGTGTATGGAGTACTTGTTTAGCACACTACCTGGCAGACAATAACAATTATTAATATTACATGTGGTCCCTTTATTTGGAATGAGTGTTACAATCTTGTGCTAGAGGAAGTAAAAAAGTTATACAGTTTGAGTTACATATACTTGGATTTAGAAAAAGTTTGTTGTTGTTTTTAACAAAGAATCCCATCCACTAATACAGATTTACTGTATCCTTGTGTGACAAGAAGAACAGAATCCAAGGACAGTACTTGTTTCCCTAAAATACTCCAATCTTTGGTGATTTGTTAATTCACAAACCACATTGCTTACTTTCATTAGTTGAGTAGGTTTTGGGGATTTTAACTGATGGCTAAATTTTGACATGTTGTAGCCAACACACGTTGTAGTTTCTTCTCAAGTGGCTAGTGGCTCTAGAAAACCTCTAGAACAAAAAAAAACATAAATCATCTGTGGCTCTCACATTCTCCATCAGTTAATCTATAATTAACATCAAAATCTAAATCTAACTATCTAGCCACACCTAGCTTGACTTCCTGTTTTGATAAAGGCTTTTCTTTTTTGTTAAAAAATAAAAAGATCAGTTTCCTAGTTCTTCATAAATAATGCTCTTAAAATTATTTTGCCCCTTTTTGTTAACCTACGAGGTTTGCCTTCAAACTGGGGAAGCACTGCTTGAAACATTTTTAGAATATATAACTCATGGAAAATATTTCACACTTTTTCTAAATTAGTTTATAGTAAGTGATATAGTTTCTTAAAATAATCTTACGTATATTCTATGATGTCAAATGTTGTAACTGAATTAATTTTTTATTTATGTGGTGGAGCAAAGCCAACACTGCTTCCAGAGAAAAACGGTAACTTCGCTACCTACACTCCTGAGGTTCACCTCTATGTGCAAGTGAGAGTGTACCAGTACTGTCATTTGATTCTTTGTTCTTGACTCCAGTCCTCTCCATTCCTCTGCTCTGCTCTGTACAGCAAGGGGATGACCCCTGTAAACTACATTTCCGAGGTGCCCTTGCCAACTGGCTTCAAGTTAAGTTCAGTCAGTGGAGTGAAATGAGTTATTAAAGAGTGAGAAGAGGGGAGAAGCCATGTATTTCTTTTCTCTCTCCCTCCCTCCCCTGCCTTCTTTTCCCTATCCATCTCTCTTCCTTCCTCTTTCCCTCCCTTCCCCCTCTCTGTTTAGATATCCTCTCTCTCTGTTTTGGGTAGCTATCTCCTCTACTGTTCCCACATCTCCTTCTATAGTCCAGCTCCAGCCAGGTAACCTCTGTTGTTGAACCAGTTCTCAACAGGCAGTCCCAGCTCCTCTATTCTACTAATACCACCTCCTCCTGTGATTTCTCCAGCCACATGGATTGTAGTGGCTTCCTGCTAATGTTAACCCCTGAGTTGTCTCACTGTCCCTTGTTTGGCTTTTCAGCTCCTTCAATACTATTGAAATTAGTTCCCCATATTCAGTTCTCTCTCTTAATGACCTGGCATGCACTTGTCTATTTTCCTGATTGGACCTTAAAAGATACAAACGGTCTTCTATCCAGATAATAGACCTGATTTGACTTTTCAGCCAGATGATGGCATTTTATCACTTTTCGTCTGGTCTTTAAAGCTTGCGGAGCTGGAGCTGACTTCAGTCAGGATACAGAAACCTGCTGTGAAAACAATATTGGTTGACTGACCCATACCCATTCCAAATCCCCTTCTCCCTTGCCTGCCTCTATTCTAGAGACAGGAAAAAAGTGAAATATTCTCTCTGAGAGCCTCTTCTGCACCTAGAGTTGGCTTTATGACACAATTCAGGCCAGCAAGATGAGGGAAAATCTGTTAGTGCTACTTCTCTCTTTCCGTTTCTTTCCACCTCAAAGATGGGTAGGACTTGTAGCCAAAAGTATTTCTACCTGATATACCAATTCCCCCATCTTGTCAGTTGGTATCAGGAGTAGTCTGAAGAAGCAGACTATAAAATGAGATTTTGGAGCTGGATTATCTACTAGTCAGATGGCAATGAGGACCCTTCAGTTTCTAAGGTTACCCCTATGGCCCTCACCTCCTGATAGCCCTGCCCTTGTGTGATCCTTTCCCTTTGTTTCGAGACAGGACCTGAAACTTCTTTTAACCAATAGAATATGGCATAAGTGACAGGATGTACATGATTACACAGACATGATTAAGGTACATACAATTATAACTCTCATCTTACTGGACAACTCCCTCACTGCCTTACTGGCTTTGAACAAGCAAGCTACCATGTTGTGAACCAACATGTGAATAAGTTCACATGGCAAGGAGCTGAGGCTAGCCAGCAAGGAACTGAGATTTTCAAGCCGGAAGCCTGCGGAACTGGATTCTGCCAACAACCATATGAATTTGGAAGTGATTCCTTCCCCAACTGAGTCTCAGACGAGATTGCCAACCCAGCTGGGGATTTGGCTTGACTGAAGCCGCCGTGCAAAGGGCCAAGCTAAGTATGCCCAGACTCCTGATGCACAGAAACTGCAAGATAATAAATGTGTGTTGTTTTAAGCTGCAAAATTTATGATAATATTGTTAGACAGCAATAGAAAACTAATACGTCATTACTGGTGATAGCCCCTGACATATGGTAATGTAGCTGTGCAATTGCTAAAACTTCTTTGGAGGTGAACTTCAGTGAAGGTGAATTGCAAGTTTAAGCTTTTGAGAGGTTCAGGAGAAATGTTCATTATAAGGACAATGGCACTAGATTGCTCTTTCTGCATGGCATAAATACACTGGAAAAAGATAATAAAATGTGAAGAATTAGGGGTCCAGTGGTCTGAGGCCTGCCAGACATCCCCAGCACACTAAAGGGAAAATTACCATATCTTGTACCTCCTGCCACAAAGAAGGAACAACAATACCTGGTAGGCTTCTTTAGGCTCTGAAGGCATAATATTTATTGTAGAGTATTTCTCTGCTGCATTTATTGAATGACATATGTGGCTGCCAGCTGTAAGTGGCTCTGAGAGCAGGAAAGTGCTCTACATCATGTCTAGGCTCTGTTACAAGGAGTCCTGCTTCTTAGACCACAGAACCTGACAGACTCTATTATATTAGAGGTATCTGTGATGGGAAAAGATGCTGTGGAATTTATGGGATGTTTCAATGGGAAAATCACAATGAAGAGCACAAGGGTTTTGGAACAAGTTCATGTGATCTTCAACAAAAAACAGAACAAAACAAAACCAAGTATTCTATTTGAAAAATAGCTCTTGGAATGCTGTCTGGCCCTGAGATAGACACAGAGCACCTCACTATGAGATATCAAGTGACTATGTGGCTAGAACTACCCATGACGAACTGGATTTTCTCAGATCCACCAACTCATAAGGTCAGATGGGCCCAGTACCAATCTATGGTAAGATGGAGGCGATAAACTCAGGATCAGGCATGAACAGGGCCATAGCACAGGTAAGCTGCATGAGCTTGTGGCCAAACTCCTGTGTCTTCCACCATTGTTGCACTGGTGCCAGTCTCTCAGCTCAAACCTGTGCCTGCAGAGGATGAGGCAAGGGTGACGGAGTCCCTTATGAACCGCTGGTGGAGGAGGAAAAACACTGAACTTGGTTCATGTATAGGTTGACTTGGTAAGTGGGTGCAAGCTGAAAATGCCCTGCTGTACTACGATCCTGAAAGATGGTGATGAGGGGAAATCCTCCCAATTGTCCAAATATCTTGCAGTGCACAAGGTCAATCGTCTTCCACATAAAGAGAAGTGTCTTGAAATAAGATACATAGAACTGATGGGTAGTGGCAAATGACTTGGCTGCTTGGTCAGATGGTTTGGCTGAAAGTAGAAAGATTGGAAGACTGGGGAAAAGGGGGCATGTGAATAGACAACAGAACTATTGGAGTGGGTGAGAATTATAAAGATCTTTGAAGCATGTGGTAATGCCCATCAGAGAGCATTAAAAGCACTGAATATAGAGGCACAACCATGTAGACACAATGACCCAACTAGCTGATATCAGCTGGCCTCTGTTTTTGGCCACCCAACGGTGGCACAAAGGCACAAGGACAGAGTAGCCATAGTACAGAGATGGAGGCTGTGCATGGTGGCAATGAAGGAGGTGATACATAGAATTTACAGCAGGGCTCTTGCTTAATAATGCTTATCTAGCTACTGCTACTGTCAAAAATACAACCAGCCTATAAGAAAGACCAACATTGAGCCCCCTATACAGCACCTCTCTCAAGGAGCTCAACCAGCCACTTGATGGATAGTTGATTGCATTCCACCCTGGAAGAATTCAGTGATTCAACTTTGCTGAGATTGATATATATTCTGGATGTGAGTTGGCGATTCCTGCACACAGGGCATTGGTCAGCACCACCATCTGAGGGCTTACAGATTTCTGTTTCACATATACGGGAAAAGGTATCATATATCAGGAAAAGCAGTCTTAGACCAATGTTCACACTTTATAGTTAATGATGTGTGGCAGTGGATACATGTCTGTGGTAGGCTGAATAACAGCCTCCTGAAGATGTCTACATTGTAATCCTTAGAAGCTGTTAATTGTTACTTTACATGGCAAAGGGGACTTTGCAGATGTGATTAAGGATCTTGAGATGGGGAGATTTTTATGGATTAAATTTGAGTGGGCTCAAAGTAATCATGAGAGTTCTTATAAGAGGGAGGTAGATAGGTCAGAGTTAGAGAAGACTGTGCAACAGAAGCAGAGTCAGAGACAGAGATGTGGCCAACTGCATGGGGTGGGGGGAGGTAGAGGGAGAGACGGAGAGATTTGAAGACACTACACCACTGGTCTTGAAGATGGAGGAAGGGCCCATGAGTTAAGGAATGCAGGCAATCTCTAGAAACTAGAAAAGGCAAGGGAAATAATATACGCCTGGAGCCTTCAGAAGGGTGTAGCCCTGCTGACACCTTGATTTTAGGACAGCTGACCTCCAGAATCATAAGATAATACATTTGTTTCATTTTAAGCCAGCAAATTTGTTAGAGCAGCAACAGGAAACTAATATAATGTCCATTGGACCTACCCATCCTATTATGTAAAATACCACCCAGAAGCTGCTGTTCTTTTTTTTTTTTTTTTTTAACATTTTCTGTGATTTGGGTGAAAGTTTATAGAGCAAATTAGTTTCCCATTCAACAATTCATACACATTTTGTTTCATGACATTAGTTGCAATCCCCTCAATGTGACAGCACTCTACTCATTTCCTCCCTGAGTTCCCTGTTTTCTATTCACCCATTTTTCCTGCCCCTTCTTGCCTTCTGAAGTTTGTTTTTGGTCAAATGCTGCCCTTTTGGTCTCTTGTGATTGATTGTTCTGAGGAGCATTTTCCTCATAGCTGTTATTGTTCACTTTATAGGCTGGAGGTGATTTTCAGGAGTTGACTCAGTTCCAGGTTTGAAGGGTGTCTAAGGGCTTTAGTCTCGGGTTTCACCAGTCTCTATCAGATGAGTAAGTCTGGTCTTTTTTACGAATTTGAATTTTGTTCTGCATTTTTCTCCCACTTTGTCCAGGACTTTCTACTGTGATCCCACTCCAGAAGCTGCTGTTCTGATAGAAATGTTGCCGTGGTCTTTTGAAGGTACAGCCGGGGCATAAGCATAGTACCCTTTGAGGATACTGCAGGACACATAATATACTTTAAATCAACAACTATTATATGGTGCTATGACCCCAGTAGGTAGAATATATAACTTCAGAAAGTCAGTGGAAGAAGGAGTGGTCCTATTCACCATCACAAATGCACCATGATTCCTAAGTTTTATACCTTTGGCTCTCAGTTTAAAGAGTTTGCATAATTTACACTCCTGACAAATCTAAGTGCTATATCCTTCATTTACTTCGTTGTTAGCTGCTATCCAGTCAACTCCGACTCATGGTGACCTTCTAAACAACAGAACATGTTGCCTGCTCTTGTGTCATTCTGACAATCGCTAGCATGTTCGAGTACATAGTTGTGGCTGTTGTGCCAATCCATCTCACTAAAGGTCTCCCTTGTCTCTCAGTGACCACTTTGAGAATTTGTGTTTCTAGTCTTTCTTGAGCTTTATGGCTCGAGAGGTCCTGGTTCTCAAAGGTATAATGCTTCCATGAGAGGACCCAGTAAGAACCCTGTTGAATTTTCTGTTATGGTTGCTCTCAGTCACTTCAGTCTCCTCAATCCAAGAGGCCAGAAGACAAAGAAGTCCCTATCCTGGCAAGAGTAATTGATGTCTGTCAGGAGTCAATAGGGCTGCCGTAACATATGCGTGCAAGAAAGAATATGAATAGCACTCAGGTGATCTACAGGTGTGTCTCTTGGTACTTCTTACTCAGTTTTGATGTTAAATGGACAAATGTAGCAACCACAGCCTGAAAAGGACACAGTGACAAGGGACTCAGATATTTCAGGGATGAAGGTGTGCGTGACCCTACCAGGTAAGCCACCTGGACTAGCAGAGATTGTAGCTGAAAATTAGGGCAATGAAGAATGGGTGGTGGATGCCCTTTATCACCACTCCAATTTAACATTGTGCTGGAAGTCCTAGCTAGAGTAATAAGGCAAGAAAAAGAAATAAAGGGCATCCAGATTGGTAACAAAGAAGTAAATTTGTCCCTATTTGTGGATGATATGATTCTATGCATAGGAAACCCAAAAGACTTGACAAAAAAACTACTGGAACTGATAGATTCACAGAGTGGCAGGATACAAGATAAACATACAAAAATCAGTTGGATTCCTATACACCAATAAAGAGAATTATGAAAAGGAAATTAGGAGAACAATACCATTTATAATTGCGTCTAAAAAAAATAAAATACTTTGGAGTATATCTAACCATGGATGTAATAAGACCTATACAAAGAAAACTCTAAAACACTACTGCAAGAAACCAAAGGAGATCTACATAAATGGAAAAACATACCATGCTCATGGATAGGCTGACGGAACATTGTGAAAATGTCAATTCTAACCAAAGCAATCTACAAATACAATACAATCCTGATCTAAATACCAACAACATTCTTTAAAGAGATGGAAAAATTAATCGTTAACTTTATGTAGAAAGGGAAGAGGCCCCGGATAAGTAAAGCACTATTGAAGAAGAATAAAGTAGGAGAACTCACGCTACCTGACCTTAGAACCTACTATACAGCTACGGTAGTCAAAACAGCCTGGTACTGGTACAATGACATATTGAGCAATGGCACAGAATTGAGAACCCAGATGTAAATCCATCCACCTATGGTCACCTGATCTTTGACAAGGGCCCAAAGTCCATCAAATGGGGAAAACACAGTCTTTTTAACAAATAGTGCTGGCAAAACTGGATGTTCACCTGTAAAAAAATGAAATAGGACCCATACCTTGCAGCATACAGCAAAACAAATTTAAAATGGATCAAAGACCTAAATATAAAACCAAAAACTGTAAAGATCATAGAAGAAGAAATAGGATCAACGTTAGAGATCCTAATACCTGGCATTAACAGGACACAAACATAACTAACTATACACAAACTCGAGAAGATAAGCTAGAGAACTAGATTCTTCTAAAAATTAAATACTTAATGCTCATCAAAATACTTCAGCAAAAGAGTAAAAAGAGAACCTACAGACTGGGAAAAAAAATTTGGCTATGACGAATCTGATAAAGGTCTAATATCTAAAATCTACAGGGAAATCCAACACCTCTACAACAAAAAGACAAATAATCCCATTAAAAAATGGGCAAAGGAAATGAACAGACAGTTCACCAAAGAAGACATTCAAGCAGCTAACAGACACATGAGGAAGTGCTTGCTATCAGTAGCTATTAGAGAAATGCAAATCAAAATCACAATAAGTTACCATCTCACCCTGGCATTACTGGGAAGAAACAAAAAAACAGAAAATAAAGTAAATATTGGAGAGGCTGTGGGGAGACTGGAACCCTTGTGCACTGCTGGTGGGAATGTAAGATGGTACATCCATTTTGGAAAACAATGTGGTGCTTCCTTAGAAAGCTAGAAATAGAAATACCATAAGATCCAGAACTCCTAGGAATATATCCTAGAGAAATAAGAACCATCACACAAACAGACATATGCACACCCATGTTCATTGCAGCATTGTTCACAATAGCAAGAAGATGGGAACAACCTAGATGCCCATCAACAGATGAATGGATAAACAAACTATGGTACATACACACAATGTAGTATTATGCAATGATAAAGAACAATGATGAATCTTTGAAACATCTCACAGCATGGATGAATCTGGAGGACATTATGCTGAATGAAATAAGTAAATCACAAAAGGACAAATATTATATAAGACCACTACTGTAAAAACTCATGTAAAGGTTTACACACAAAAAGAAACAATCTTTGATGGTTACGAGGGAGGGGAGGGGTGGGGATGGAAAAACACTAAATAGACAAGAGATAAGTGGTAATGTTGGTGAAGGGTAAGGCAGTACACAATACTGGGGAAGTGAGCACAACTTGTATAAGAAAAGGTCATGGACGCTCCATAGACATATCCAAACTCCCTGAAGGACTGAATTGCTGGGCTGAGGGCTGTGGGGACCATGGTTTTGGGGAACATCTAGCTCAATTGGCATAACATAGATTATAAAGAAAATCTTCTATATTCTACTTTGGTGAGTAGTGTCTGGGCTCTTAAAAGCTTGTGAGCGGCCATCTAAGATACTCCAGTGGTCTCACCCCATCTGGAGCAAGGGAGAATGAAGAAAACCAAAGACCCAAGGGAAAAATTAGTCCAAAGGACTCATGGACCACAACTACCACAGCCTCCACCAGACTGAGTCCAGCACAACTAGATGGTACCCAGCTACCATCACTGATAGCCCTGGCAGGGATCACAATAGAGGGTCCCAGACAGAGCTGGAGAAAAATGTAGAACAAAGTTCTAACTCACAAAAAAAGACCAGACTTACTGGCCTGACAGAGATTGGAGAAACCCGGAGAGTGTGGTCCCTGGACACCCTTATAGCTCAGTACTGAAGTCACTCCTGAGGTTCACCCTTCAGCCAAAGATTAGCCAGGCCCATGAAACAAAATGAGACTGAAGGGGCACACCAGCCCAGGGACAAGGATTAGAATGCAGGAGGGGACAGGAAAGCTGGTAATAGGGAACCCAAGGTCAAGAAGGGGAGAGTGTTAACATGTCGTGGGGTTGGTAACCAATGTCACAAAACAATATGTGTACTAATTGTTTAATGAGAAGTTAGTTTGTTCTATAAACCTTCATCTAAAGTACAATCATAAAAAAAAAAAAGAATAGGTGTTGGAGGAGGGGGATTATGAACTGCAGTAGCATCCTTGAGACCAGCTATAGCGGCAAAATTCCATCGTTCATCCCACTAATCTTCCTCTTTTAGGTTTCTTCAGGAATAAAAGACTGCCCAGAAACCTGGTTATGGGGTGAACATTCTATAGAAGCAAGTGGGTCTGAGCAATGCAAGGGGTGGACTATAATGGGTACTGTAGTGTATTTCAGAGAAATTGGCCATCAGAAGTGTTAGCTGCTGAGAGCTCACTGCGGAGTCCCTCCGTGAGAGTTGTCCTCAGCTAATGGTTATTGCCTGGCCCATGGTTATGTCCCCTCTCTGAGATGCAGTTGGCTTCAAGTGACTTATCATTGCAGGAGTACAAAAGCTCAGCCCTATTGCTTTAATTTAGGGACAACTCTAAGGGCCACCACAGTTCCAGAGCTCCCTGTAGGTTTAGCTGATGCCCCTGTTTTAACTGATTCTCAGTTCAACTTCTTCCTTTGCCTCATACTGCTTCCCTTATTTCTTTACAGGTGCTGTTCCTAAGTGCATTCCCTGATAAACTTCCTGAATGCAAGTTTTTGTTTCAGAGCCAGTTTCCTGGGAAACCTAAGTATGACAATTACTATGATTTAAAAAAAAAAACCATAAAATTTGTCATATGTGCTTAAAGTATTGATGGCATTACTCATGGCATCATGCTGTTTCAAATTTACCACATGAGAATTTTATTTTAGAATTAAGTAATGAGTACAACATTGCTTTTCCTAAAATCTGTTATTTTTCTCCTTTTTATTAATACTAAGTATGTAATAATTGATCATGATTCCCTTTACATTTGGCTACTGAGAAACTTAGGAAAAATTTGGTATTTGTTACAATCTTCTTTCCCAAGCTCTGAAAAAAATTAAATAAATTTTAAAAAGATTTGTAGCAAATGGAAGCAAATATATCACTTTTATTACAATAATGGTTAAGTGGGAGGACAGATCTTAATGTAAAGCCACAGAAGCTCCCTCCTCCTCACCCCAGAAGTCTTATCAACTCACTTTAGTACTGGCAGAGTAGTCCTACCTAGGTGATCAGAAAGAGCTTGCATGCTCCTTACAGGCACCTACCTCCCAATTATCTCAACAATGAGCTAAGTTACCATACCTCCCCTGAGTAAAAGGTCAGAAAGCCAAAATGATGTCATGCCACTTGAAAGGAAACATCAGGAGTGGATAAGAAGTGTTCTCTCTTACAGTATTTTCCACTGTCACAAGACACACAAATCCCCTTTCGAGTGAGCTTGTCCCCACTCATGACTTCTACCACCTTTTTGCTGAGGAGCCCAAAATGCACATTCTAGCTAAGACCTGTAACATAATCTCCAGAACCATCTACCTGGCAGCCTGAACATCTCTACCTGGATTCCCTATACCCATTCCTGTTGAATTGATTCCAACTTATAGCGACCCTGAAGGACAGAGTAGAACTGCCCCATAGAATTTCCAAGGCTGTAAATCTTTATGGAATCAGACTGCCACATCTTTTTCCCACGTAGCGGCTGGTGGGTTCGAACTGCCAACCTTTTGGTTAGCAGCTAAGCACTTAACCGCTGTGCCACCAGGGCTCCTGTATTCCACTGTCACAAGACACACAAATGTCCTTCTGAGTGAGCTCATCCCTAGTCATGACTTCATCTACCACCTTTTTGCTATAAACCCAAAACCAAACCTGATTCTGATTCATAGTGACCCTACAGGAATTCCCTATAGGCACCTAAAATACACTATGTCAAAAACAGCTTTCATTATCTACTCGTCCTGAAACAGCCTCCCTTTCCTGGGTTCCCCATCTCAATGAATGGCACCATTATCCCCCCAGCATCTGAGGGTCACGCTAGAACCCTCCATTTCCCTCACCTTCCACGTTATATCAGCCACGTTTTCCTGTTCATCCTATCTTTGAGGGTCTTCTTCTTTGTTGACTATTGAGACTCAGCATTGCTTGAGGACCCTTTGGTCATGGTGCTTGGTTACTCCCAGCTTCAGGGGGAATGATGATGACAGAAGACAGATGGTGATCTTCTCTAACTGGTTTCCTGGTCTTAAAATACTTTGAGAGGATATCTTTAGAGAATGTGATCAGAGACAGCTATCACTCCTCCACTCACTCCTTACTGCTTGTACAACACATGCATGTCTGACACTGATTTTAGCCCACTTCAACCTGTCCTCTACATTCCTGTGATATTTTAAAACCTGATCTGCATGTAATGAAATAATCCTCAGCAATAAAAAGGAATGATGTGCTAATACATGCTACAGCATGGATGAACTTAAGCTAAGTGAAAGAAGCCAGACACAAAAGGCCACATAACGCTTAATGTCATTTACATAAAATGTCCAGAGTAGGCAAAGCCATTGCAACAGAGAGGAGGTTGTTGGTTACCAGGGGCTTGGAGGAGAGGGAAGAGAGGGAAATGTGGGATTTTTTGGGGGGTGGGGGGTGACGAATTAGATAGTGCGGATGATTGCACAGATGTATAAATATACTAAAAACTACTGAATCATATACTTTAAAATGATGAATTTTATGGTATGTGAGTTTTATCTCAATAAAACAGCTATTTTAAAAAAATCTGCTTAAAATCTTTCAGTGGTTCTGTATTAGGGTAATTATGCTAGTTGCCACAACAGAAAAACCTTGTGAGCTGCTTATTCTCTTTACCCCTCAGGGCCATTCTCCTTCCTTCACTGAACTGCTTTGTGCCCCAGGAGGCTGGCTTCTGTGCACTGCATCACCAGGTTCGCTTGCAGCCGCTTCTCATTGGTTTGGCCAATAGGGATACCCTCTCGGAGATCAGAAAGCAGGAGGAGAGGCAGGTCAGGGTATTTCTTTCCAGCTCTCTCCCTGCTTTGGAGCCTGTCTCTGGCAGTGCTGGGTCCCTTTGGGACTTGAGCCCCTGCTGGGTAGCTTTTCCTCCTCAGCTCCCCCTCTCAGTGCTCTGATAACTTTACTACCTCTCTTTGCCCTTCAGCCCTTCAGCTTCTTGCCTCACATGTTTCTTCCCTTACCCTACCCACACCTCTGAAAGTATTCCTGTCGTTAAAGTTTCTTCATTTGAACCATATGGATGATTAGTTTCCTGACAGGATCCTGACTAATACACCCCAAATTTCAGTGGCTCAATACAATAAAAGTTTATTTCTCACACACATACTAACAGTCTGATACAGGCCAAGTAGTCCTCTTTCATCTTAGAGCTTTGCATTCTGGAACAACTTGCCTCCAACACGAGGTAGGGAAGAGTGAGTTGTAAGATTGCATAGGATGCTATTAAAGGTCAGGCTTAGGAGTGACTTACATCACTTCCATCCACATCTATTGGCTAGAACAAGTCACAAGGTCCCAACCTAACTGCAAAGAAGGCTGGGATAATAGTGTGCTCAACACATGACATTTTCTCTCTGTATCATACTCTGAAATTGACTTCAGCTTTAAATAAAGTTGTTAGTTGCCATTGAGTTGACTCCGACTCACGATGACCTTATGTATACAAGAATGAAACATTGCCTGATTCTGTACCATCTCCATGTTCTTTGATATGTTTGAGGGCATTGTTGAGGCTATGTGTCAATCCATCTTAATAATGGTTTCCATTGTTTCACTGACCCTCTACCAAACATGATGTCCTTTTCTAGCAGTTGGTCTTTCCTGATGACGTGCCCAAAGTAAGGAAGCCAAAGTCCCACCATCCTCACTTCTAATGAGCATTCTGGATATATTTCTTCTAAGACTTGTTTGGTCATTCTTCTGTCAGACCATGGTATATTCAATATACTTCACCAACACCACGGTTCAAATGTGTCGCTGCTTAGCAGGGTATAAAAGACACATCACCATCTGACCCTAGTCTACCATGCTAACTTTATGGCTGCTAGTGCCCCATGCTGTACTTTTGCATGAGCTGTTTTCTCTGCCTGAGTTTCTAGTCTCCTTTTCTACCTAGCTAACTCCTGTGTTTACTTCAAAACTCAGCTTAATAATTAACTCCTCCAGGAAACTTACCCTGGTCCTTCCCAAAGCTGATGTAAGTACTAGTTTGTTGTGCTACCACAATGCCAGGAAAACATCCCATCAAAACACTTATCACTTTGTATTATATTTTCATTTATTTCTTCATGTTGCCAAGATGTTAAATTGTGAGTTTCTTGAAGGCAGGGACTGAATTTTATTTTTACCTTTCCCAATACCTACCACTGTAGTCACTGTCTAAGTAATTACTTTAATCAGTGGTTCTAACTAAAATTAGTACAACACCCATAGAGAGAAATGTGTAGAGTGTTTTTGGTTTCATGATAAGCAGGAAATACTACTGACATCTAGGGTAGAGGCTAGAAATGATAAACATCCTGCATTACATGGGATAATCCCTCACAATGAAGAACTGTCATCTGAAGTGAAAGACTTAGCAAATGTCCAGCTGGATTTTCAGATGGATGAAAAATCTGTTTCTACCTGTCTGAAACTAGAACCTAATTCAGTTTTACATATAAATGCTATTTTTATTGTCTGTTGCTGTATAGGAGCCCTGGCTGTGCAGTGGTTAAGAGCTTGGCTACTAACCAAAAGGTCAGCAGTTCAAATCCACTGGCTGCTCCTTGGAAACCCTATAGGACAGTTCTACTCTGTCCTATAGGGTCGCTATGAGTTGGAATCAACATGATGACAACGGGTTTTTTTTTTTTTTTTTTTTTTTTAATAGCAAAAATAATCCAAAACTCAGAAGCTTAATGCATCAAAAGTTTATAATCTCCCAAAATCCTGTAGGATGAACTGTGCAGCTGTTCTGCTCCATATGATGTTGAATGGTGCTGCAGTCATCTGAGGACTCATCTGGGCTCAAACATCCAAGATAGCTCACTCACAAGATTGGCAGTTGGTATTGGTAGCTGGTAGGGATTTGATCTGGAGCTGTCAATTGGAGCACCTCAGACTTTCTTCTTGTGGCATCCCCACATGGCTTGGGCTTCTCATAACATGGTAGCTGGGTTCTAAGAGGTGGCAAGTGGAAACTTCCAGACTTCTTCAGGCTTGGGCTCAGAAGTCCCGGAATATCACTTCCAATGCTCTTTATTGGTCAAGGTCAGACTCAAGGCCGGTCCAGACTCAAGGTGAGCACAAACAAACTCTGCCTCTTGATGTGAGAGGAGCTTACTTGTACAAGGAAGAGAGGAATTATTGAGCTACCTTGGATACTAAGTATTTTTTGTCCTGTTTGAAGAATTTTTCAGAAATATAACAAAGGCACAAACCAATGGAAGTTTCATCTTGTTTTGTTTGGAATTTTAATCATTGTATTTGAGTCACCAAGATAACCCATCTGTATCAGTCTGTCTTTGTAGCTGTCACATTCATGGTGAGTCAATTTTTACATTCAAGTATTTGATTACTTCTTCAAGTCTTTTGGTGGGATCTTACCAAAGTATTTACGTGTGTGTGTGTGTGTGTGTGTGTGTGTGTGTGTGTGTGTGTGTGTGATTATAAATATATGTGAAATGATGGGGGTAGTAGCAGTAGCAGTAGTAGCATCAGAACCTGTCTAACGTCAGTGAGGATAATTACCAAGATCAGCCCAAAGCTGATTCCCACGAGGTGGAGATCAGACATACCTCTATCCTCCAACCTTTTTACCAGTTCTGACACCAGCTGTCCCTCCTACAGCAATCTCTACTTCTGGGTTTGATAATCCATTGCAGTGGCCACACAGAACTCACAGATCATACCTACAGTTAAGTGGTTTATTAAGGAAGTAACAGGCTACAACTAGGGATCAGGATCAACAGACGACGACTCAGGGTCAGGATTAGGAAGCATGTAGGTAAAGTCTCCTTTCTTCAGTTCAGGACAGCTCTCTCAGCAACTCTTGGCCGTGCAGGCATCCTCTCAGCCCCCTCAGGACAGGACTCCTTTTGGCCCCCTCAGTACTGGCCTCCTCTTGGCCCTGCCATCTGTCACCACTGACTCTGCTGCAGGGCCCCTTCCAGGCCTGTCACTGTCTTCACAGTTACAGCCTTTTACCCATGTTACAGCTTTTAGGAGGTTCCTTGCCTCCTTTCTCTCTGCTTCTTCTCTCTTGCCTTTTCTCCTTTCTGCTTTTTCCTGTTTCTTGTCTTTTTCTGTCTGAAAAACCTCAGTGGAGTTGGCTGAATATATAGACAACTCTGTCAATTTCAAGGCCTTGCCCTCCCAGCTGGGGCCACAAACTGACCAATCCCTTCTCTATAGGCCACAGACACTTCATTTGCCTAGTAGGCTATAGTCACCTCTTTTGCATAGTCCATAGTCACTTAATTTGCATAATATATTGACCAATCCCTGCAAAGTGCAAACCACTCACAGGCAGGCTGCAGCCCAAGGCCAGACAAAAAGTATCAAACCAAGTTGTTTGCGGCTTACCTAGGAAATGTAGCAAATCCTCTGGGGTGAACAAAGGTAACTACTCAGGGTGTAGGGGAGAAATCTCTCAAGCTGTTTTTCCAAGGAACCAAGGCAAAGTCAAATAAAGGAACTCATTTCACCACAATATACAGGACTCTGAATATATATATATATATATATATATATAGTGTGTGTGTGATTTTATATATATATATATATATATATATAAAACTTTCATTATAGTTTTTCCTTTATATTAGGACATAGTATTTTTTATTACATATAAAGATAGATTTTATTTATTAATTTAATATCAAAGTAGTAAAGAAGTTGTTACAAAATATTTCTTATGAGAAAAAGGCATAGTTAGGGTTGGAATAACATTGGTCTATGTGAACTTAACTAATACACTGATATTCCTTTTTGGTTTCCTTATTTACCTTTTTATCCTCAATCTTATTTTCTACTTTTATTTATATTTTTTTATTTCAAAATATTTCCTTTTGTTATAAATCAACTCAAATCTCTGTGCAATAGCATGAGGAATATAAATAAATGAATGGATAAGTAAATAGCTATTTCTGCATTTTTCCCAATTATAAAATGTGTAATTCCTGTAGAATATATAGTATTTATCTTTAAAACTAACTTTTCTCCCATTACAGTAGTTCTTTTATTTTCTACTTTGAGCCTGATTTCTAATATATAGATATGTGTCATATTAACACTACTATATTTTATTGTTACCTTAATGTGAATAATTTCTTGATTTATCCACTATATAGTCTATTTTTGGAATGAGACTGAAATTATACATAACCATTTTAGATTTCTAACATTGCAGACTGCTTCATGTCATATTAAGATGTTCTCAAGAAAAAAAAATTAGACCTTTTAGTGAAACAAGCCTATGTACAAATATATTTATCTTATAACTTTCCTTAAAATATTAGGTTAAATAAGTACTGGACTTAGAATATATTTACCATCTGAAACTAAATTCTATAGGGCTATAACTAATGAATACCTATTTTTACTAACTTCAACTTCTACTGCTTATGTAAGTATAATTTATTACTCTATATTCAAGAGTTTATTTTCTAATATTTACATTTTTATACTGAAATACATAAATTGGACTTCAGTTGTTAAATCATCAACGTTGCACATAATACGATTATTAAAGCAAGTAGACAAACACAAAAACCAAATGAATTTTCTTAATTTCCTTGGCTGTGGGATCAAAAAAATGCTACCTGCTTGTCTGATGGAGCTTCTAGATGGTGCAAATGGTTAAGCAATCAGCTACTAACTGAAAGGTTGGTGGTTCAAATCCACCCAAAGGTGCCTTCAAGGAAAGTCCTGCAGATGTAATTCTGAAAGATCACAGTCACTGAAAACCCTATGGAGGACTGTTCCACTCTGAAACACATGGGGTCACCATGAGTTGGAATCGACTGCAACTGGTTTTGGTTTTTTTTTGGTCTGGTAGACAGGTGCTGCTCTCTTTGTCTCAAAGACAGGTGCTGCCCTCCTGCTCTGGTAGACAGGTAGAGAGTGGAGGTCTCAAAACAATTCTAATCTAATCAGTTTCTTTAGCACATCATCAATCATTCAGCTTCTGTTCAGGAAACAGAGTTCCAGTAAATTGTTCCCTGTTAGTTGTCACTGGTGTAAGGCATGAATGGCCCCTGAGAAGTATATCATGGAAAGGATGTAAGAGACATAATTACTTAACTACTGTTGCTACAATAGGCTCAAGTAAACATTATCTATTTTCCTTCTTAAACTATTTCAAGGAGGGGCAAGAGAAATCCAGCTTCACATCACCCTTTAGCTACATACTTTATAAAACAGCAGCCAGGCATGGGAACTCCATGAAAGCTGGACCACAGAGAAAAAATCCCCACCTGAAACCAACTACTTTGTCTACTTCAGTTTTAGATTGGGGAACTAGGTCAACCTCAATTCTAATGTGGCAAGAGTAAAATTAGTCTGACTCCTTATAAGTGGAAAAAATGACTAACGTTTGATTTTTAAAACACTGGCAAAATACAGTATTGAAAGCTATTACAAACATTTTTTGACACACCCAGCTCTTTTGTCTCCTCCTTTTGTTCTCACACAAATCATAAATTCTTCCTTCAATGGGTTAAAAGGTTAATTTAAACTTTACACTACACACACACACATATATGTGTGTATAAACAAGAAAACCATAAAATAGTAAATTCTAGAAGTCAACCCACCAGTTTATGAAGTAAGCATATAATCTATTTGACTTAATATTGTATCTCTGACATAATTCTTTAATTTATCCTTATTTCAAAGCAATATAAAGCCTCTGACAATGAACACTGGCCTGCCCTAATGACACAGAATGCAAGAGAAAATTAATTTGGTTGACAAACAGAAGAATTGCCTCAGTGTGTGTGTGTGTGTCTGTATACACAATATCTTGCCCACGAATGCATTTTCTAGTCACCATTACAAAAGTGAGGACCACTTATCTAGTGCTGCTATAACAGAAATACTGCAAGTGGATGGCTTCAACAAACAAAAGTTTATTCTCTCACAGTTTAGTAGGCTAGAAGTCCAAATTCAGGGCATCAGCTCCAGGGGAAGGCTTTCTCTCTCAGCTCTGGAGGAAGGTCCTTGTCATCAGTCTTCCCCTGGACTAGTAGCTTATCAGTTCAGGGACCCTGGGTCCAAAGGATATGCTCTGCTCCTGGCACTACTGTCTTGGTGGTATAAGGTCTGCATCCCACACTGCCCCCCGCCCCCCATATCTCTGCTGGCTTCTCTCTTTTATACGGCAAAAGAGATTGATTTAAGATACAGCCTAACCTTGTAGATTGAGTCCTGCCTCATTAACATAACTGCCTCTAATCATGCCTAATTAACATCACAGAGGTAGGATTTACAACACATAGGAAAATCACAGCAGATGACAAAATGGTGGACAATCACACTATACTGGGAATCATGGCCTAGCCAAGTTGACATACATTTTGGGGGACACAATTCAATCCATAACACCCTTATAAATTTCTTTGTTTACCCTGATGTAAAAAATAGTACAAAGGAGAGAATCAACTTATCCTGTCCAAGAAAAATGTATCTCCAATTCAAAGTGTAGCATGAGGCATATTTAAAAATTATAAACACATTGGTAGTAATATTATTCTAATTTTGACTTTGAAAATACGAGGGTTATTTTGTGGATTTTTCACTTATTAGGGTTATTCCTTTTTCATAATTACACAATATGATAACTGTGATGAATAAACTATTATAAAATATAAAAATCCCACTCCAATGATACATACTTTATGGAATTGATGATAGAACAATACAGTCGTAACTACCACAGTAACAGATTGCTTTATATGATACACATTTGTCACCATGTGGGATCACCATGTAGGCCTATTAATAAATAAAGTAATATAATTTCTGTAGCCATTGTACTGTTTTTATATGACCATTTTAATACAGCTAGCATTCATAAAGAACACAGGCCTAATTTGTAAAGTGAAATAATTGGATTAGAGAAATAAAATATGAGAGAATGGGGCATAAAGATAACTAGAGGTTTAGCAGAATTTTGCAGAATCAGTGAGAACATTCCATTCTTGTCCTTCCCATTCCATTCTATGCAGAAATCATCACTGTGGCATCTTATGCTTTATGATTATGATAAATTATTTTTCAAAAAGAATTTCAGTAGGCTGATTCATTGTTACGGTTTCCTTCCCAAGAGAGTGAAGTTGGAAGGCAAGGCAGTGAAATTTAAATTTTGTCGCTTATTACTCAAACCTGTTGCCTTCAAGTCGGGCAGATTAACAAGTAAGCACGGAAAGCACGGTTTACTTGTGTTTACTTGCTAATCTGTAGTGACCAGTTTCACATGGGTTTCGCCACATTGAGTAAGCACAAGCCCATGCATACCTTGCTTATTGGGTAATCCATCCCTGCATCGAGTTGATTTGGACTCATAGCGACCCCGTGGGGCAGACTAGAATTGCCCCATAGGGTTTTCAAGGCTGTAATCTTGACAGAAGCAGACTGCCACATCTTTCTCCTGGGAAGCGGCTGGTGGGTTCGAACTGCTGACCTTTCGGTCAGCAGCCAAGGGCTTAACTACTACACCACCAAGGCTCTTTTACTTATTACTAGCTCTGATGAAATACATACCTACATACAAAACTTAAGGAATATATGCATGTATACATAAATATATAGCTGAGGAAGAATGAAAATAATATTTGTCTTTATGACATGCCTCCAAATTCGGAATTTTCACAACTATACATTACAGGTGTTTTTAAAACTCGGTTTCTTTAGTACCTAAACTGGTATCAATATCTCATATTTGTATGTCATTCTACAGTTTTTTTTTATAATTTATAATATAATCTGGAAATACCCCTTTACAATATGTATAATTTTTACCTTATTGTTGGTTGAGTTAGAGGGCTAAGACTTTTCTAAAACTTAGTACAAAAGGACACTTTCAACTATGCAGTCATGGCCACATAACATCCCATGGGCAACATCTGACTGCGCATACATCTATTCGTGGTCCCATAAGGTGGTTGTTGTTGTTTGACACAGCAAAAACAATTTATTCATAAGCAAACAAATACACACTAAGCAGGGCCTCTGGCAGCTTTAAAGCATCTACCCTACTGGGGCTGTCCTGGCGGGGACAGCTCTAACCCCCAGGAATGCCCATGTCAGTATCACTGGTACTCTCTTTCAGGAAACAGAGGCTGGAGAGGGGCTGCTTTGAAGGGAGGGTGCTGAGGCCAAAAGGGCTTCCGTGCTCATAGACAGGGTGCCAGTTCTTCATTGTCACTTGGGCTCCTCAGGCTGGCAGCCACTCCAGGGGCGACAGGCACATCCAGGTCTCAAGCAGGGCCAAGCATGTCTCCAGGAAAGAGCAGAGATGAGGGGCTCAGCTCCATCACCTGCCATTTGGGGCACACCATTTTGTCATAGAACACCAGTGGGTTGTGTGGCTCTGCCTCTGCCAGAGCTCCGAGACAGGCGGCAGGGACCCCCAGGACACTGAGGTGACCACAGATAAGCCAAGGCCCTGCATCTGTGCCTATTCTCCTAGCTGAGGCCCAGCACTGCTAACCAGTGGCCAATGTAGCGGATGGCCAGGCCTAGCGTCTTGACCTTGTTCAGGCTCTGGCCGTGGCATGCCACTGACAGTGGCAGAAAGCAGCACACAGCTCATGTATATAAAATGCTGTAGCAGAATGTCCAAATGATATAACGTCCTATTTCACAGAAGGTATTATGGCTGTTAAGCGATGCATGACTATATAGAACTAATTGCTTGAAACCACTGTATTTATTAACAGGAATGCTTGGAAGCAGCAAAAGATCTAGAACAGTGAGAATAGTTTTTTATTAAGGTATAATTCAGATACAAAAAAAAAATTCAGTCTAAAAGTATACAGTTTAGTGGTTTTTCTTATATTCAAAAAGTTGTGCAACCATCACCACTACCTAACTGTAGAATATTTTCATCTCCCCAACAAAGAAACGGGTCACCTATTAGCAGTCACTTCCCATTCCTTCCCTTCTCCCCATCCCCTTCCCCTGCCCAGCCCAGATACTGGAACCACTAATCTATGGATTTCCCTATTCTGGACATTTCATATAAATGGAATATGAGATATGTGGATATGGAATATGTGGCCTTTTGCATCTGACTTCTTTCACTTAGCATAAGATTTTCAAGGTTCATCCATGTTGTACCATGTATCAGCACTTCATTCCTTTTTATGGTTGAATAATATTACTACAGTTAATACTGATTTGACACCTTTGAAAGGAGAGAGGGAAGAAAAAATGACTGGGTAGGAGTCTTTCACTGCAGTGCCCTCTGAGAAATCTCAGCCAGGTCAGTAGGGAGTTCCAAAATGAAGAATACCTGTCAGAGGAGTTCTGTGTTGGTCAGGAATGGGCAGGCCCTAACACCCTGCCATGCTCAGTCACTGTATCGTAGCTGACCTGGAGAACATGGCCTTGTGTGAACACTGCAGTGGATCAAAAGATGTGGCAGCTCCTAACTACCCTTCTTCCACAAGTTCTCTTGAGGAGATCTGGGTAATGCATCTCCACAGCCACCATCAGTTTTCTCACTGATGCAAAGGAATCCTTTAAATATGTTAAATATTAATCTTTTATTGGTTTTTAATATAATATAGATATTTTCAATATTGCAAATATCTGTGGCTTGCCTGTTAGCTTTGAGACGTCATTCATAAAACTAATATTTGTCATTTACCGAATCCAGCACTAAGTCTTTTTTGCCTCATAGGTTGCATAATATTATGTGGAATTCAGTATATTCTAAAAAGAACTTCATCTAAGATTGCTGCAACACTCATTCATATGTATCTTCTGTCGAGTTCCAATAGTTCACAGGTCTGTGAGTTTTTATTGTATTTCTGCTGTCCACTTGCATTATTTTCTAGGAAAATCTATTGTCCACACACTTACTGAGCAGTATAGGACATTTGTAATGGAGCATTAAAGGGGACTTGTTACCTAAGAACTGGGTCCAGGGTTGCTTGAAGATCACAGAACTGACTGTGCAATAGCTGATGCCTTCCACCTTTTCTCAGTCTGCATAAGAAGTCTGAAAGCCAAGAAAGTGAGACAGGGGCTGTCAGTGTAGTGGGAGTGGTAGGAGGCTACTTCCTTTTTTCTTTCTCTACTTTTTCATCCATTCTCTATCCCTGCTGAAAGCAAGTGGAGAGGGAGGGACCAAGAGAATCTCTTCTGAAGTTTGAAATTGATTCACTAGAAGAAGAGACTGCCATTCAGTTTCCTAGTAGACATCTGTGTTGGGATAAAATTCTCCATGAGTCTCTCATGTGATTATTAGTTATTAGTGAGGTACGAACTGTTCTTTGTTCTTGTTTATCTTTTCAAGGAGGTTTATATAGAAAACAGACATGGATTTTAGAGATAGAGCCTCCCTACAGAGCAGAGCAAAGGGAATGAGTGCTTGCTGTCTAATATAATAAAGATGTCTCCCTCTGGAGCAAAGACCAGGCTCGCTTAGTGCCTGTTTTAAGAGATTTCAGTTTCCTAAGATTTAGGTTTCCTAAGTTCCTCTCCTGAAATGCAACCCACTACCCGTGTAGGTATTATCTAACCCTCTTTGTGACTTGCTATGGAAACTGGGGCTTGAGGAACAAGTGCAAAACTAATGATACTTTTGGCTACTGAGCTTTCACCAGTTCTTCTTCTCTGACCCAGGAGTCTTGTGATTTCTACCAGCACCCATGAAACTGTGGTGGGCTAACTTGTTAGATTGCAGGTGAAGTCTCTGACTCTTCACAGTTCTTGACAGTCTGCTTGGGCGGTGGATATGCTGCTTTTCTCCTGTGCCTATCTGAGCAGAGGAAAAGGGAATTGGAGAGAGATGACAAGACATAAAGAAGAAATTGAATGGACCATCTTGAATACCCAGCATTAGATGGGATATACAAGTTATCTGTTACCACAATAATGTCACATGACAAACAACAGAATTTTAGTGGCTACAGCAATAAACATTTCTTTTACTCAAAAGTCTGGAAGATTCAGTTGATCTGGGATGAGCTCTGCTGATCTGGGCTGGGCTTACTCGCATGTCTGAGGATTGGTGGTCATTGAATAATCTAAGATGGCATCAGCTTGGATGGCTTCGGCATCTCTGACCCTGGGACCAGCAAGTCAACACAAACATGGCCTTCTCACTGTGATGGCAGTTAGAGCGTGGGAAGCCTAATTGTGTCAAAACTTTCCAGGTTCCTGCTTGTGTCACATTTGGTAATAACCCATTGACCAAAGAAATTCCACAAACCAGAAACATTAATTAAAGAAAATAAGATCATCTTGGAGCAAAGAAGACCTAAGACAAGTCTAGATTCAAGGAATAAAGAAATAGACTCCACAGCTTTAGTGAAAGAAACTGAAAAGTCATGGTAAATGGTATAAATACAGGGAGGGTAAAGAATTGGGACACTTAATGCAATCAAAGCACCACATAGGACAAGGATATGTGAGTTTCCCATTGGTCCAGTGAACAGTATGGAATAGAGCTAGACTTTAATCATCTTCTTAAGAATCGTTTAGAAAGATTTCCTGCCAGGAAAGGAGATTCCAGTAGCTGGAGACTTTGGGTGTCCCACAGGTGGTGGGAGCATGTGGGAGAGGGTGAGGTAAAAGAGACTGAACTGGAGCCAGGTCTCCTATAATTTAGCAAATAGTGCAGTGGGTTGCCAAAGAACTCACACATGCACCCATGTGAAAGTCAGTGTTTTAGATGCCTTAGATAGAGTATCCATGACTAGTCAGTGTTAGACAAATAAGCAATGACAACCAACATAGAAAGGAACACCTCCTCACCTGGGCAATTTTCCTTAATCCTAGCTTCCTGCCCCCAGTCCCAGAAAAAAATATACTTTCAAGAGGAAGGCGAAAGAGGAGTGAAAGAAATTCCATACTCCTCTTCACATTTCTAGACCCCTTAGTTACTCGTTAAACTTATACTTGGGAAGGAGGAGAGTGGAGCTAAAGAAAGGGAAATATAAATTGAGTTTGTAATTGAAGTTTTAAAATACCCTGGACTTTTGGTAACTGAAACTGATGGAATTTTATGGAATCTGCTCAAGATGTTGTTAACCGAGTATGGTTGAGCATGTTTGGATTACACCTCAACATAAAGAGCAACATCATGATAAATGGAAAAAGGATTGAAATTGTCAGGGATTTCATTTGGTTTAGATCTACCATCACTGCCCATGAAAGTAGCTGTCAGGAAAATGTCAGGTAAATCTGCTGCAAAAGACCTCTTTAAAGTGTTGAAAAGCAAAGATGTCACTCTGAGGACTAAGATGCTCCTGACCCAAGTCATGATATTTTCAATCACCTCATGCATGTGAAAGCTGGGTGGTGAATAAGGAAGACTGAAGAAGAATTGATGCCTTTGAATTATAGTGTTAGTGAAGAATATTGAATATACCATAGACTGACAGAAGAACCAACAAGTCTGTCTTGGAAGAAGTATAGCCAGAGTACTCCTTGCAAGCGAGGATGGTGACACTTCGTCTCATGTACTTTGGACATGTTATGAAGAGGGACTAGTCCCTGGAGAAGGACATCATGCTTGGTTAGGTAGAGGGTCAGTGAAAAAGAGGAAGACCCTTGGCGAGACGGGTTGACACAGTGGCTGCAACAACGGGCTCAAACATAGCAAGGATTGTGAGGATGGCACAGGACTGGGCAGTCCTTCTTTTTGTAGTACTTAGGGTCGCTATGAGTCAGAAGAAACTCAACAGCACCTAACAACAATAACAACATATTTTTATCTCACCTGAATTGAGACTCCTTAATAAACCAGGCATTATCATTTTGATTGAACAACCAGAATTTAAGAAATATGAGACTTGTTTTTCTTAAAAATTTTGACCTGAAAGAAATACAAAATGTTGTCTTTGGGCAAATAATAATAATAATAATAAAATCCAAGGATTGATACTCTATTTTTTCATAGGAAACATCATTACCATTACATCAATAAAAGTTGAGTAACCTGAGCAGTAAAAAAATCTGGTTTATAGCTTTTTATTATAAGATTAACATGTGCTCGTTTTGTCCTACATTTATAAAAACTTTACCAATAATACACAACCCAGAAATAGTATCTATTAATATTCCTGGGTATTTCCATCTAATATTTCTTCTCTATGTATACATATATTTTTTAGATATTATAAGATTATACTGTACATCCAGCATCACAACTTGCTTTTTTCACTCAGAATTATGTTGTAATCATTTTCTATGTAATTAAAAAATATTTGAGAAATTAATAGCCATAGAGTAAGCAACTTATGGAAGTACCATGTTTTATACAGCAATTCCCATTTTGTTGTATAATTGTTTCCATTCTTTCATCCTTAAGAATAGTGTTGAGATACACATTCTTCTCCATAGACTTTTGCCATAATATCTAATTTTATTTCTGTTGGGTTAGATTCCTAAAAGTGGAATTACTAGATGAACAGATTTTCTTTTTAAGGCTTTTGAATACTGTACATTGCTTTCAAGAAAGATGATGTCAATTTTAACTCCCAAGAGCAATTATGAGAGTACCTGTCTGACAGCACTCTTGCTAACATTAAATTAAATTTGCCAAATTAATAGGCAAAACTGGTGTGTCATTGTCTTCATTTGTCATTTTTTTTCTATTAACTACCTGACTGTAGATAGTGAAATATTATATATATATGTGTGTGTATATATAATTCTTGGATTTTGTGTTCTGAGAAGTGTTTATTCTTTTATTTTCTTAGTTTTCTATTTGCCAGTTAATGTGTTGTATTGTCCAGTCCCCGTCCCCGACAGTCTATTTTCTCACCACCACTGGCAATATTTTAAAGCTCATTTTATTAAGCTCTATTTTTCAGATTAGATTCAATAGTAATCAAATTGTTTGATCTTACATTTATTGGTAACTCAAAAATTCCGTGTCTGGTAAGGGAGGTTTAGCTTATAAACACTTATTTAGGCTACTGAGGTAGTTCAACCTAGCAAATAAAAAGCATTAAGTTGGCTCAGGGGACACTGGGCTTCTGTTGAGGATGATGGAAAAGTTTGGGGATGATTGATGGTGATGGCTGAACAACATGATGAACATATTTGGTGTCACTGAACTGTTCATGTGAAGATTGTTGAAATGGCAAATGTTTTGTTACCTACATGTCTGCTACACACACACACACACACACACACACACACACGTAAAATAGTTAAAAAAAAAAAAAGAAAGCATGAAGTTGGAGCCACCTAGATTCAAAATACTAGCTCTATGATCTGTAGTCATACTTAATTTCTCTGAGCCCCAATTATCCCCTTTATAAAAAAAGACTGGATGATCTTTGCCTTCTAGGCTTGTTGTGGAAATTAAATGAGATGATACATAAAAGAATCCAGCACATATTAGATGTATAACATTCTATCATCCTTTAAAATTAAACCTTGAGAGAGCATCTAAATATATAATGAAAAACTCAGTAATGTGAAAAGATAATTATTCTATGCTCTAATGGTTTCTCCCCATAATGTATTAGCACATTTTTAAAACATCTGTCATATTTCTTATTAATAGAGGTAAATATTTCATGCTAATATATAAAAACCCTCCCTCCATAAACCACTTATTTTTCTTATTTTCTCTTTAATGTATACTAAAATTTGGCTCAAGTCTTTTTCTTCTTTTTTTTTAATGTTTCTTCTCGTTGTTAATCATTCAGTGTTCTGCTAGGTTCATTCCATTGCTAACTAGAATTCTTTCTTCATCCTTGACTAAGTACTACTTCACTTACTAAACTCCAAGCATATCAGTCTTCTGATTGACCTACTTGCTTTCCATTCCATTGGACCCAGGACAGAGAACTAAGTTTCATTTCTGTTTCGCATAGCCATTTCACAATAGCAATGCATTAAACTGAATGAAGTACCAGAACAGGTTCTTCAGGTGAAGTTAGTTATAAAATAGTTTCTGTATTTCATATTAAACATCAATTTGTTTTTAAGTAGAGAAAACACATTGTGTCCAAAACACTGCTGTTTTTTTAAAAATTAATCTCAACTGAAATGTTGCTGTTGTTAGGTGCCCTCCAGCTGGCTCCGACTCATAATGACCTTATGTATAACAAAATGAAACATTACCTGGGTCTGTGCCATTTCACAATAGTAGATATGTTTCGCCCATTGTTGCAGCCACTGTCAATTCATCTCATTGAGGATCATCCTCTTTTTTGCTGACGCTATAATTCACCAGGAGCCCTGGTGGCGCAGTGGTTAAGCACTTGGCTGCTAACCAGAAGGTCAGTGGTTGGAACCCACCAGCCGCTCCATGGGAGAAAGATGTGGCAGTCTACTTCTGTAAAGATTTACAGCCTTGGAAACCCTATGGGGCAGTTCTGCTCTATCCTATAGGGTCACTATAGTTGGAGAAAACTCAACAGCAATGGGTTTTTTTTGGGGGGGGTGGTTTGGTATACTTTACTTCCTTCTCCAGGTGTTGACCCTTCTGATAACATGTCCAAAGTAAGCAAGACGAAGGCTTGCCATCTTAGCTTCTACGGAGCGTTCTGGCTGTACTTCCTCCAAGAGAGATTTTTTTTTATATATATAATTTATCTTATTTTTGTTGTTGTTGAAATTATACACAGCAGAACATACACCAATTCAACAATTGTACATCTACAATTCAGTGACACTGATTACAGTCTTCAAGTTGTGCAACCATTCTCACTCTCCTTTCCAAGTTGTTCCTCTCTCATTAACATAAATTAACTGCCCCCTAAGCTTCCTGTCTACATTTTGAATTTTTGAGTTGCTGTTGTCAATTTGATCCCATATAGATAGATCTTAAAAGAGCACAATACTCAAGTGAAACATTCTTTACTAGTTAAGCTGAACTATTTGTCATGGACTGAATTGTGTCCCCCAGAAATATCTGTCAACTTGGCTAGGTCATTCATGATTCCCTGTATTGTATGATTGTCTACCATTTTATCAGCTGATGTGATTTCCCTATGTGTTGTAAATGCTATCACTATGATGTAATAAGATGGATTAGCAGCAGTTATATTATGAGGTCTATAAGATTAGGTAGTGTCTTAAACCAATCTGTTTTGAGATATAAAAGAGAGAAGCAAGCAGAGAGACATGGGATCCTTGTACCACCAAGAAAGCAGTGCCAGGAGCAGAGTGCATCCTTTGGACCGAGGTTCCTGCACAGAGAAACTCCCAGACCAAGGGAAGATTGATGAGATGGACCTTCCTCCAGAGCCAGCAGAGAAAGCGTTCTCCTGGAGCTGACATCTTGAATTTAGACTTGCAGCTTACTGGACTGTGAGAGAATAAACTTCTCTTTTTTAAAGCCATCCACTTGTGGTATTTCTGTTATAGCAGCACTAGATGACTAAGACACTATTGTTTTGGATTTGGTTCCTTTGTTTGAAGGTTTAGGGTCATGGTTTTATGGCACATCCCAGTTAATGGGCTTAATATTCTGTTTAGTGCATCTGTCTGTTCTACCTCCTAGTTCCTTGCGTACTGCTTGAGGTCTTAAAAGCTTGCAAGTGCCATCCAAGGCACAACAATTGGTTTCTAGTTGCCTGGAGCAACAGAGGAAGGAGAATCAGGAACAGGAGAAGGAAATGGAATATGTGGCTAATTGCCTCCATGAACAACTTCCCCTTTGCCATGAGACCAGAAGAACTGGATAGTGCCCAGCTACCACTACTGAACATTTTGCTCTAAGATTCTATAGAAGAATTCTGATCAAAAGGGGAAAAATACAGAATTCAAATTTTCATGGAATCTAGATATTCTAGAGCCATGGAAGCTGGATGAACCCCGGAAACTATTGCCCTGAGATAATCTTTAAACCTTAAACCAAAAATATCCCCTGAAGTCTTCTTAAAACCTCCAAGACAAATGTGTTCATTCTTCTGGCAGTCCATGGTATATTCAATATTTTCCACAAACACCATAATTTCCACTTCTGACATGTTGTTAATCTAAACATTTTTGAGAGTATCTTCCATTACAGAATATTTAACTCCTGGTTATAGCACACCTTGGAAATATTAATGGTTTTGCAAATGATAGGGGAAGTCTCTTAGGATAACCCCCAAAATACAAAAACAAAACAGTAAAGTTGGGGATAGAGCTGGGTGCCTTCAGCTTGGTTATTCAAATGTGTGGATTTTCCCTGAGGGTAGATTCCATAAACCTTGGGATAAAGTGGGATGGAGGGAGGGGTGAGAATGGAAGACCTGAACCTGACACTTAGCCTGGTGGCTCAAGGTGGGCTAAAGTGTTCCTAGATTTTTTGTGTTCCACATTAGTGGAATCTTTTAGTGCATAGCAAAAGCAAAAACATAAACACATTCTATTGGGAGGAAGCCTCTATTTTACATCCTTAGGACTCTCAGAAATTAAGATAACGCAATGAACTAATTATCAAAGATCACACTGAGAGAGTCAACAGAAACAACAAACAACAGATATTTGCTACAGTACTGAATATATTGGAATACATCATATATACATATATATGTATATACATGGATATACATAACGTTTAAAGAAATACTGATGAAATCAGAAAGATCACAACCAATTATGTGTATAATGCTTAAAGAAATAATGATGCAATCACCAAGTTAGTAAGCAATAAGAAATTTTCAGTACTAAGTTGGTAGATTAGAAAATAATTTGATCCTTGAGAAATAAAATATAATTGTTTCAATAAAAGTCAATAGATGGATCAAACAGCAGCTGAAAATAGATCTAGCGAGCTGGAAAACATATCCAAAGATATTACTAATAATGCACCATAGAGAAGGGAGACGATATAGGGAATAGAATAAAGTCTAACAGATATCTAAATAAATACAATGGAGGAGAGACAATAGTTGAAGGGATATTGGTTGCAATTTTTCCCAGAATTCTGAAAACATGAATTCACAGACTCAAAATAACCAACACATCCTGAGCAGAACAAATAATAAGAAATCCATGCCTAGACTCATCAGAGTGAAACTTAAGAGAAAATAACTATCAGTCCAGGAATATGTACCCAGCAAATAATCTTTCAAGAATGAGGGTATAAAAACATTTTTGAGGATGAAATAAATCATTTATAGATAAAAGCCACTAAGTTTTTCACAAAGGAGATCTGCACTAAAGAAAGAACATCATCTTAGAAATATCATCTGAGATGCAAGAAAAAAATAATGACCAGATGAAATGGCAATCATTTGTGTAACTGCAAATAAACACAGTCTGAATGTACTACTACTACTGACAATAATGATGTTTAATTTATGTGGCATTCTTAAAGGGGTAGAATTAAAATACTGGAAAATGTAAGCCAGGAGAGAAGTGATGAAAATTAAAGTAATCTAATATCTTATATTGTTCAGGAGGTATGTAAACATATTATTAAATTAGACTTTATTGAATTAAATGTGCATGAGAAAATTTCAGGTATACCAACTAAAGGAAAAGGAGTAAAATGTATTATTTCCAAATCAGTATAGAGGGAAGAGAAAGCAAAAAGGCTCAATTTATAAAAAGCAAGAAAGGGCAAAAATGTAGCGTAGACAAACTGGACAAATAGAAATTATAAAGTAAGATTTTTGGAAACAAGTACAACTATGTCAATAATCACAATAAAAATAACAGACCAACCTCTAAACTTGACAGTTAAAAATCAGATGGCATATAGTGTCAAAAATAAAGTCCAGTCATATTTTCTTTTTTAAAATTTTATTACAAGACTGAATTCTTTATTGGAGATCTTGGTTTCAACTGGACAAAAGTATCTTCATGAAATAAAGCTATTGTTCTGGGTGGAATCATGGGAATTCATAATTGGCTCATTTTTATCACTGTTGCTCAGTTAGTTTGCTACTATAATGTCTGAGGTTATACAATTAGCGTGGGAGGGTGCTCAGGAGGATTTTGGTCAAAGGGTAGATTTTACCTGTTTGAAATGTAGCAATGTTAGCAAATTGCTTATAATTTTGCTTTTGTGATAGATTCTGATGCATGTTCTATTATGCCTGCAGCCCGATTTACACACTGCATTCAGCTGTTTAAAATGGCTATTCAAATTTATATTTAAGGCAAAGTTTGGTAGTTCCTAGGTATACACTCAAGAAAATTGAAAACGAATGCTTACACAAAAATTTGTACAAATGTTCATAGTAGCACTGCTCACAATAGCTAAAAAGTACAAACAACACAAATCTCCCATCCATTGATGGAAACAAAATGTCTCATATCTATATAATGAGATATTAGTAATCAAAAGGAATGAGGTGCTGATACATGTTAGAACATCGGAAGAACCTTGGAAATATATTAAGTTTAAGAAGCCAGACACAAAAGGTCACATATCCAGAATAAGCATATATAGAGACAGAAGCAGATTAGTGATTGCAAGGGAATGGGGGAGGGGCGAACTGGGAATTCTTTTGGGAGTGAAATGTGGTTAAAACAGTCTCAAAATAGAATTTGCCTCAGAAAGTTTTAGTTATTCCAAACAGAGTGCTCAGATGCTTTCCTAAAAAGTACAGTCCTATGTTCTTTACCAAAGATCCTCCTCCCTATAACAGCACAAAATAAAAGTAGTAGTATGAAAAAAATAGGCTAGGTAACTGCTAAGCATAACAAAACTGGGGTGGCTATACTGATATCAGACACAATAGACATGAGAACAAAACACAAATGAGATATATAGGATTACTACATAATGATGAAAAAATTTAGTTCACCGGAAAGATATATTTCCAAACTTGAATATACTTAACAGTCACATGAATCAAACATGTACAGAACTCCAGGGAGAGAGAAAGAGAAAGGGAACTTGTTGATTGAGAGAAACTTAAAAGAGATTTATCAACCAATTATAATATATAGACTTCATCTTGATCCTGAGTTGAATTAATAAGCTGCAACAAAAAAAGATTATATTAAAAAATTATAGTTACGTTTTTTAGATGATATAATGGTATTATGGTTATGTCTAAAAAGAGGGATCCTAATCTTTTAGGGATACATACTAAAATATTTATGGATGAAATGCTTTTTTGTTAGATTTGCTTTGAAATAATCCAGGGAGAGAGAAAAAAGGAGGAATATAGTTGAAACAAGATCAGGTCAAACAAGATTGACCATGAGATGATGATCGTTGAAGTTGGGAAATGAGCACATGGAGGCTTATTATACTATATTGTCTCCCTATTGTATATGTTTGAAAATTTCTCTAATATTAAAAAAAAACGTGATAGCTGGGAGGAGCTAGGGAGATAGGATAGAGAGGAGCATATATGTAGATTTAATGATATTGGTAGTGTTCTAGATCTTGGGTTTGGTGGCATGTTTATGGATATGCATTATATTATGCTTTATAACATATGTTACATACATTCTTTACTTATCGTCTTAGTTGGGTTCTCTAGAGGAGCAAAACCAGTGAGATGTATTTGTATATACATATATACAGAGGGTGGGGGGAGAGAGAGAGAGAGTCACTTCGAGAAAATGGCTCTTGCTGTTGTAGGGGCTGGAAAGTCCCAAATTCGTAGGTCAGGTGGCAGGCTGGAAACCTCTGCTGGCTCATGGGATTGTAGGGGCTGGCAAATCCAAAAACTGCAGGTCAGGCAGCAGACTGGAGACTTCTGCAGGCTTATGTCCCAATATCTGCAGGTGGGGTAATAGAAGAGTGCAGGGTTGAGTGAGAAAGAGAGCTCTGCCAGAACATCCATTATGTTCTGGAGGCAAACCACACTCCCAAGAAAACTCCCCTTTCAACTGATTGATTGATCACGCCACATCACATCATATCATGGAAAGTGATTACATTACATTACAGAATAGCAACTAGTCCAGTGTCTGCCAAACCACAGAGAATCATAGCCTAGCCAAGTGTAAACATAAAATTATCCATCACATTTATTATTTATTTCTAAAGATAATTTAAAAAAAATACATCCTGACAACTTTCTATTTAAAATTTTCAAATATTAAAAAAAAGTTTAAAGAATGATACAAAGCCACTCATATACCTTCCACTAGATTCAATAATTAACATGTTGTCACATTTTAAAATATTTCTTAATCTGTATGCAAGTATAAATTTATTTTCATTTGTAGGCATATATTCACTCCTGTATATTTCATCATACAAGTTCTAAGAATAATAATGTTCTACATAATCAAAATTCCGTAACACCCAGAAAACTTAAAAATAATTTTATAATTTAATATCCAGCCCATATTCAATTTCTCCCAATTGTCTCTAAATATCTTTTATAAATGTGTATTTGAATGTACTGATTTTGACATGTTGAATTTGAGTGTCTTTTAATCTAGAACAATCCTTGACACCATTTCTTATGACATGGACATTTTGAAGAGTCCAGGCCAGTTGTCTTATAGTGTGTCCTACATCCTGATTGTTTCATATGATGTCATTTACCTGTTCCTTTATTCCCTGAATTTCTTGTGGACTGGAATTTAGGTGTAGACTTGATTAAAATCAGATTAAACATACTTATCAACAATACTTCATTCACAACATAGGCAATGCTGTGACTTCACATCTTATCAGGAAAGATATAATGTCTGGTTGTTCCACTAATAGTGATATTCAGTAAGATCAAGTTCAGATGGGGACTTCCAGATCTGTACATTGCAAAGGTGCATTTTACTGTTTGGAATTAATAACTTAGCTTAGAGAAGACATTTGGGCACTATGAGAATATCCTGTTCTGCAAAGGCCTTCTACCCAATGGTTTTAGCAGTCATTTACTAGGTATTGCAAAATCATGATTTTTTAAATTCTGTAATGTTGTTGCTAGTTGTCGCTAAGTCAATTCTGACTCATGGCAATCCCATATGTTCAGAGTAGGCCTGCCCTCTAAGGTTTTCAAGGCTGTGACATTTCAAAGTCACCAGGCCTGTTTTCTGAGGCATCTTTAGATGGATTCAAACTGCCAACCTTCTGGCTAGTAGTTGAGCGCTTAACCCGTTGTGACACCCAGGGACTCCAATTCTAAGTCTTTTTTTAAAAAATATTTTAAAGGCTTGCATCAGAGTGCTAGAGTTTTAGCTCACAGGACTAAGCTAAATTTAACATGATTATCATTTGTTGTTGCTATTACATAGTTAGGTTGACTTAAACAATTTTTCCTTTAATGTAGTTTTCTAAGTTATAGAACTCATTGTCACACCCCGTTCCTACCAAATTTCTCACATATTACCGGGCATTTTCTCAGGAAACCCAACCCTCTACTCTTGAATTGCAGACGCTATGAAACACTGAGCAGCTTGTTGAATGGTGTTTTCACGTAGCTGTTGCAGTGCAAACTAAAGTGATCGATCCTAAGCAATGTGTTCTTGGGATCGCTGCTTCCCAGAATTAATCTCCATAACCATGTTCTGCATTTTTTGGAAGTTGAGGTCATGATCAACTTTTCACTATTTTAGATAGTGAATAGCATTGACTCTAGATCTTTCTGAGAGTTTTTTAATCCTTAGGGTAAATTCTTAAAAGTGAAATTACTTGGTCCCAGCTATAAACCTTTTTTAAGGCTTATGTTCTGAATTTCTGGATAGCTTTCCAGAAGGAGTGTACCAAGTTCCACTTAACACCAGCTGCATTTGAAAGAGTTTGCTTAAATATCATACTCATTAACGCTGATCAATATAATTTAAAAAAAAAACTTTTCTAAATATCATAGGAAAATATTGTATTTGCACTTATTTACCTTTTTACATTTTAATTAGGCGTTTTAATTTTTTCTGTAAATTGTGTTGGTCATGCCTTTGCCGATTTTTTTTTTTTTAACTGCAGTTTCAGCATTTTCTTAATGGCTATAAATCAGGCTATATTTACTGAAAATCATTTTTTACAATTTGACTTTTGAAGAAGGTTCTTTTATTAAAGTTACCATGGTCCTGGCAGGATTAGAGGGACACTACAAAATGTGCAAGGTAGTGTCTCTATTCCCCTTGTTTCCAGAAAGTGTATTTCTAACACATGCATGTGAGAATCAAGTTAAATATGCTTTAATCAATGTCATTTCTAAGTGGAAATATGATTTTAATAGATAATTAAAATCTTAAAATATTTGTATAAATATTTTAAAATAATATTAAAATTATTTTTAATAAATATTTCAGAATCTGAATGTATTTACTAAATGTGTCCATAGCACAGCATTGTACAGGGAGCAGGTTCTAAAACTAGTCTTCAGTTTCAAATTTTCCTTATGTTATTTTTTTATGATATGGTCATGCCATCAGTTGCCAGAGTCAAAAAATACATGGACATACTGTAGAAATTTTAAAATTATAATTCTTTTAGGCTGATTTTTAAATTGAATTACTTTTAATTTAAAGATTCCTCATTAACCACATTTTTCTCATTCCGCCAGCTTTGCTACTTTGAACCTCTCCCTTCCTTGTACATTTCTCAAAGATAAGAATGCCAGTAATGCTCAACCCAGGTTATCAATTGTGTTAAATGATATTGCTGTACAGTGTAACCAAATGTCAGCATCTTTTCATTTTCTGTAGTGAATTCATCTTACGGTCATTTAAACAATGTTCATCTCTACTTTGATGGGTATGCTGCACATGCAAGTTGCCTTAAAGGCTATTTCCAGATTCCAAGTACTCACCAGAGTACTGGGATGGGAATTCCACCCAGTGGTACCAGCCACAGCCATTTACCCGAGCAAGTGGCGCACATGAGACATACACAGTGTTGGCAATAGTGAAAGTCGTTTTAATACTCACAGACAACAGACAGTGTACAACAGGAAAAGTTCCATCACGAGCGGTCCTCCCTGACTCAAAACCTGTCCAGGCGGGGTGGAAAACTTCTATGGGTGCCCCCTCTCTGCACCGTGGACAAAGGACCCCAAGGATCTTCCCCACCTGGTTTTATATTCCAGGGGTTGTGTATTTAACTGCACAGAGTGCAATGCAAGTTTTCCCAATTGATCACTCAAAGAGGGGGGTAATCAGACATGGAGGTGCCACCCTGGAATAGTTAGCCTGACATTGTATCTCTTTAGTCCTGCTGCTTATTTAGATAAACCATTAGGCTTCAGAGGGGGAGGTGCAATGGTTTGTTCCAAAGCCTCAAGATGCTGGGGTGGGGGGAAGGAATGGGGAGTAATTAATTATAGTTGTTTGGGCCAACTGAAGAACTGACCCCTTTAAGGAGTAAACATGGATCTAAGGGTTGAGACATCTAAATCGCAATTGTTACCAAAAATATAACCTGACAAGTTGTCATTACAGTGACATGACTTCCAGTGATACAGGATATTGGTTATGGTATTTATCAACGGTACTTTGCTTTATTTTGCATGTATTTTTGTATCTGGCAAATTCTACGAACATAGTAAATCTCAGAGGGCAGGCATTGAGTCTTTCTTATTACTCCATCTGCACAGAGTTTTGATGTGAATATTTGTTTTAGGAGATTTAGTTGAATCATCCTGTTTAAATTTGTGTTATGGGAAAATAACTATCAACTCTACCTACTTAACAAAAAAAGCACTATAATCTCGTTGCAATGTATACCCAAGTTTCACAATCCTTAAAATTCTTTTAACATGTAGTTTAAATTCTCCGTACCGTAGTTTCCATCTGCCGCATGGAAGTAAGAATAATTGTTTTCTATGAGTTTATAGTAACCCTTCTCATACTTGAAAATATGAGTCAATCCCTCTTCAAGTTTTTTTACCTCAGGTAGTATAAATTCAACTCCTTTACTGACACCATTTACTACCAAGCTTTATATCTGCTTTGTGTAATGAACTTCCCTGAATTTTCCATGCAAAACTTTACAAAAGTTCTAACAAATGCATAGTGGTTTGTACAGTAAGTCATTTGTATACTTTTGGAATCCTGAGGTCAATGGAATCACAAAAACAAGGGCAAACGTAGGATAACTATCCCATCCCTGTTTTAAAAAAAAAAAAACAGCAGAAGGCTTGTTTAATATGGTCTCTTTTTTGGTAGTTATGTGAGCCTCATAGAGAGAGATGTTTTTACTCCCCTGGTGCACTAATAAATTAGCCAGAAAGTAAATTCCAATTCAAGTCTCATGAAATAAATGGAATTTTCTGCCAAATTAGTTTTGAAGGACAAACTTAGCCAATGGGCTGTGTTTAATGTATATACCAAAAAAACCACCATTGCTGTTGCGTTAATTCTGACTCACACTGACACTGTATGACAGAGTAGAACTGCCCCATAGGGTTTCCAAGGCTGTAAATCTTTATGGAAACAGACTGCCACATCTTTCTCCTGTGGAGCACATGGTGGACCTTTTGGTTAGCAACTGAGGTTGTAACCACTAAGCAACCAGGGATCCTTAAGGTATATGTAGACACTGAAATTGACTCGCTGAATCATGTGCTTAAAGTGTAATCTTAATATTGGCTTTAGAAAGATTAACATTGATCCAAATATATTCTTTTCCTGGGCCTGTGTTATGACCACTCACAGGCTGTGTGACCTAACCAGCAGTGCGTGTCCAAACAACAGAGTCCAGCTGGTTTATCTTTATGGCCATTGAAATAGTGACCATGACCTCATTAGTCCCACCCAAACTCTAATAAACTACCCCAGAATAACTGACTGAAGATAAAATCTTCTACTTGACCTTCGAATGTTTTCTCTCTCACATTGCATAAGTGAATAAAAAATATATTTCCAGCCCGTTGACTTTATCCTTGACATTATTGTAGCAACCCTGTTTCCTCTTAGTGAGGGCTAGTCATTCCAGCCAAGTTTACCCAGGACGTGAAGAACTCCGAATCAACTGGTAATAATTTGGTAAAATTGTGTTTGTAATCACTGTGTGAGACTGCAGTATACAGAACATTCAACTCACAAATGGCTTAAATATATAGAGGTCGATGTGTCTCACTCAAAAAATTGTCCATGAGTAGATGATAAGCTGGTGTTACAGCTCAGCATTTGCCCGTTCTCTTTCTGCTCTGCCATGCTTACTATATCCTTTTTCATTCACATGCTTGGTAACTTATGGTGGCCTGATGGTAGTTACATGGTAAGCCCCATATTCACATGCCAGTCATGAAGCAGGAGGAAGGAGTCAGCACCAAGAGTCATCGTCATCTTCTTCTCCTCTTCCTCCTCCTCCTTCAGTTCCTTATTATGGAAAATTTCAAACAGATAACAAAAATAGGGATAACGATATTATGAATTCCCACGTATTCTTTACTTAAATTCAACAACTATCAACATTTTGCCAATCCAGTTTATCTATCTCCTTGTTTTAACTGGCGTATTTTAAAACAAACCCCACACATAATATAATTTCACCCATAAATATTTTAGAATGGTTTTCTGACCTTCTTAAATAACCACAATTCCATTATATCACAAAAATTAACAATAATTCTTTTCAAATTTTATTGTGTTTTACGTGAAAATTTACAGTGCAAATTATTTTCTCATTCAAAAATTTATACACAAATTGTTTTGTGACATTGGTTGCAATCCCCTCAATGTGTCAGCCCTCTCTCCCTTTCCGTTTCCACCCTGGGTTCTCCATTTCCTTTCGTCCAGTTTTCCTGTCCCTTCCTGCCTTCTCGTCTCTGCATTTGGATAGGTGTTGCCCATATGGTCTAGTATACTTGATTGCACTACAAAGCACGTTCCTCACATGTGTTGTTGTTTGTTTTATAGGCCAGTCTAATCTTTGGCTGAAAGGTGGACTTCAGGAGTGGCTTCAGTTCTAAGTTAGCAGTGTGTCTGGGGACCATAGTCTAGGGGGCTCCACCAGTCTCTGTCAGACCAATAAGTCTGTTTTTTTTTTTTTTTTTATGAATTTGGATTTTGTTCTACATTTCCCCCCACCTCTGTTCAGGCCCTATTATGATCCCTGTCAGAGCCATTGGTGGTGGTAGCCAGGAACTATCTAGTTCTTCTGGGCTCAGGCTGGTGAAGGCTGTGGTAGATGTGGTCCACTAGTTCTTTGGACTGGTATTTTCCTTGTGTCTTTTGTTTTCTTCATTCTCCTTTGCTCCGGACAGGATGGAACAAATAGATGTATTTTAGATGGCCACTTGAAAGCTTTTAAGACCCCAGACGCTACTCACCAAAGTAGGATGTAGAACATTTTCTTTATGAGCTATGTTATGCCAATTGACCTAGATGTCCTCTGAGACCATGGTTCCCAGCCCTCAGCCCCAGCTACTCAGTCCCACAAAGTGTTTGGATGTGTGTAGGAAGCTTCTATGACTTTACCTTGGCCAGGTTGTGCTGCCTTCCCCTGTACTGTGTGTTGTCTTTCCCTTTTCCAAAGTTTACACTGTTAGCGATTTTCCTTACCCACCTTTCCCCTCCTTAATAACAATGAAAGATTGTTTTTTTCTGTGTGTAAACCTTGTCTTGCGTTTTTACAATAGTGGTTTCATAGAGTATTTGTCCTTTTGTGATTGACTTATTTCACTCAGCATAATGCCCTCCAGATTCATCCATATTATGAGATATTTCATAGATTCATTGTTTTTTTATTGTCACGTAGGTTGTGTGTATGTACCATAATTTGTTTATCCATTCATCTGTTGATGGACACTTAGTTGTTTCCATCTTTTTGCTATTGTGACTAATGCTGCAATGAACATGGGTGTGCATATGTCTATTCGTGTGACAGTTTTTATTTCTCTAGGATATATTAGTAGATGTGGGATTGCTGGATCATACGGTATGTCTATTTCTAGCTTTTTAAGGAGGTGCCATGTCATTTTCTATAGTGGTTGTACCATTATACAGTCCCACCAGCAGTGCATAAGAGTTCCGATCTCCCCATAACCTCTCAACATTTGTTATTTTCTGTTTTTTTGATCAGTGCCAATAATGTCAGGGTGAGATGGTATCTTACTGTAGTTTTGACTTGCATTTCTGTAATGGCTAATGATCAAAAGCATTTCCTCATGTGTCTGTTAGCTACCTGAATATCTTCTTTGGCAAAGTGCCTTGTTCATATCCTTAGCCCATTTTTTATTTGGGTTATTTGTTTCTTTGCTATTGAGGTGTTGAAGTATTCTGTAGATTTTAGAGATTAGACCCTTGTGGGATATTTTGCAGCCAAAATTTTTTTCCCAGCCTGTGGCTTCTCTTTTTCCTCTTTTGGTGAAGTCTTTTGATAAGCATAAGTGTTTAATTTTTAGGCGCTCTCAGTTGTCTAGTTTATCTTCTGGTGTTTGTGCATTGTTAGTTATGGTTTTTATTCTCTTTATGCCGTGTAATAGGGTCCCTAGCATTGTCCCTATTTTTTCTTCCATGATCTTTATCATTTTAGGTGTTATATTTAGATCTTTGATCCATTTTGAGTTAGTTTTTGTGTATGGTGTGAGGTATGGGTCCTGTTTCAGTTTTTTACAGATGGACATCCAGTTCTGCCGGCACCATTTGCTGAAAAGACTGTCTTTTCCTCATTTAATGGACTTTGGGCCTTTATAGTCAGCTGACCAAAGGTGATGGATTTACATCTGAGTTCTCAATTCTGTTCCATTGGTCTATATGTCTGTCATTGTAAAAATAATTTCTTATTGCCACCTTATACCCAGATCATTGCACAAATTGTCTCAAAACTTTTTGAATTAGGATCCAAATAAACTTGATTGCTAAGTCTCCTAGGTCCCTTTAAATTTAATTTAGACCTCTTCTTATTTTTAGATCATTTATTTGTTGGGGGAAAAAAAAACTGAGTTATTTTTCAAAAAGAATTTCCCACATTCTGGATTTGGCTAATTTGATTCCTTATGGCATATATTCACTTGTTTCTCTACCCTCCATATTTCCTGTAAATGAATAGTTAAATCTAGAGACTTTACTAACTTCAGGTTCATTTTTGGGTCAAGGGAATTTCATAAGGGGTGCTAATTCTATTGTATCACATCAGGAGATATATCCTGGCAGATGTTCCCATTTTTGGATGCCAGGATAAGTGAGTTCATGTATAATCAGCCTGATCCATCCATTGTAAATTTCATTGACATTTAACCTAATTGCTTCTGTACTTATTGATGATCATTGCTTAGATTTTTTATTTTATCTGGGATTGAAAAAAATTGTGATTTTCTAATCCTCCATTTTCTTCTGTATTTATTAACTAAAATTCTTCTATAAAGAAGAACTTTTCCTTATCAATTATTTGGTTACCTGGAAAAAGAGTTCATACAATAAAGAGAATAAATGTTTTATTTGCCTTTTATTTATCTATTTCTCATGGTAATGAGCTGTGTCCTAGCTACCTCCATTGGTAAGTAGTGAGATGATTTCTTCTAGCATCATTATGCATGAATTGATTTTATATACCCATTGTATATTAATCATTGGAGTCATTCTTTTTCATTCTCAAATTATCCCATCTTTGGCCAGTGGAGGACTATCCACATTGGCTCCTGTGTCCTTTTAGCACCGCATTAGTCTTTGATAGATTCCTTGCTTCCTGGCACAGTAGGATATTCTAAGCTCATTTTCTACATTTCTTAACTCAGCTCTGATATTGGACATTTCCCTAAGACGTCCTAGTTCACTTTAGAGGGCAATAGGGAGCTTGTTGCTACTGGACTGGCCCTTGTTCTTGGGCTTTTTCAGTGGATAATACAGTTAGGAAGTATGTGTGTGTGTGTGTGTGTGTGTGTGTGTGTGTGCTTGAAAGAGAAAAATACGTCATGAATCCAAATTGATATTTCCAATATAATTTTAAGATTACTTGATTTTTATTTAATATCTTATGTTTGTATCTCTTTTCTCTCATGGTGACAATCTTGGGTCTTCACAAAATTAGCATAATTACTTTTTAAAAAAAACTTTATTACTTCTGGTAATAAAACTACTGAATGCAGTTTATGATTTCTTTGCCTTTTTTTATCCTTATTTCTAATTCCATCTGTAAATTAAGCTCATATTTGTTCGTCCTCAGTCAACTGTTTAAAGGGATCACACCATGAGATCACATATGTGGGTTAATGAGTGGCAGGCAATGAGGCAGAAGTAGGCACATTAGGAGTATGTGCTACCTGCCCTTACAGAATATATGTCTTTCATGACCTTTACAGAGATCCTGTCCCATTTTTACCACTTTGACTTGATAATGTAGAGTTACTGCATGCCCAACTGTGTTGCTACATGAATCAGTAACATCTAATTCATGCAAGGCAGCTCAGATTGCACGATCACCAAGTGCCCAGGGGTTAGGAGTTTAGTTCCTACGTAGGTCCAGTGGCAAGTCAAGATCTGTTTCTTAAAAGGAGATGTTATTTGCTAATGGTGTTCTTAAAATCTTCTACTGTAGTTCTTCTATTAGGACATGCCTCCATATCCATATAGCACACTTACGTGCCTCAGGCACTTTAAGCATCAATTGGGTGTGTTGGACTAAGGGAACCAATTGGACAGCTCTCTCTAGCTCTGAGTTTAATTCAAAACTGTTGGATTACATAGTAAATTACCTGGAAAATCATTCCCTCAGTGTAGTGTATTTGCCTCCAAAACCAGAGTCTCACCAAGCTTTGTCTTCCTTTCTTAGTGTTAGAGGATGCAAGGTGTACCTTGTTCTGTCAGTTTGAAGGAAATATTTTGACTTATTCAGACAGACCAGGACCCCTAGAATGTACTAAAATAACATTATCCTATATTTTTGTGGGTTTTACGTATCATAATGAGACATCTATGGCACCTGATATTTTATGTCCAATCAGAGTGATTTCATCAGTGTAGTAAATGATATCCGTAAGAACTATGGAATGCTCAAGGTACCTATCAAAAACAGCCCACAGAGCTGGGCCATTTTCTTAACCACTGTCATTCTTTGAGACCTATTCATCTTTGACACTATTATCAGATAATTAAATAGGAAGGATATTGGGATCAATAGCTCTGCATTGTTCAAGTGTTTGATGATGTCATGTGTGATTAAACCAGGGTTATGGAATTGCTTTTGAGTTGCTATGTTGGTGCAAAGGGGGAGCACTAAGGTTTCTTACTTGGCCCTTCCTACCATAACAATTCTCATTTCTAGGTAGAGAATTCAATATGGGAATTCTGCCAGATGTTGAGTATACTTATTTTAACTTATTTATATTATACAATAATTATAATATGGATTATACTTATTTATTGTGGAACCAGGGAAAAACTACTGATTGATTTGCAGTCCCATTGGGCCCACTTAAATCCTCAGGAATTAGCATTAGTTTAGAGCTAGAGACCAGTAATTCTCAAAATATCTGGGTATTTCCCTTTTGCCAGCGCACTGTTCAATGGCCATCTGTCCATTTGAGAAAGGCTGATGGAAAGATTTGAGATATGTCCTTGTGATGTATTAATTGGGATTAGTACAGACTTCATAGAAGAGATAGGTATGTACTATTTACCCAAATAAGCCACATAAGCCCTGAGTTTATTTCTTGCTCGTGCAAAAGAAGACTGGTAATGCCCAGATGGAGAACAGCTTCATGCTATCATCAGCAACCCAGGCTTCTATCTTTTCTGCCACCTTTGGCATCTCAGCTTCATTTAGTGTGGGCCATCATTCAAACTACGTGTTACTCAACCAATTAAAGCAAACAATTAGAACCACTCCAAGCTGCTTGAGTTTTCACAATGAATCCAGAATATCCGGTAAGCACACCCACATCCACAAATTAAGCTTGACTGAAATTATGTCCTTTTCTCTTTGGCCTTGCAAACTCAGAATCTGTTTACATCTATATTCCCCAGATTTTTGTCAACAATGATTGGTATGTATGCTTTATTCTCTAAAGTGTGACTTTTAAATTGTTCCTCTGAGGAATCCTGGGATTTGACTCTAGGTACAAGTCTGGAGACAGTGGGATAACCTGAGGTCCTGGGGAGATTGAATTTTTCCTGCAAGTTAACTCCTTTATACAGGGTTGTTTCCGGTCTTCATCAGACAGAAGAGGTGAGGATGCACCAACTGAGATGAAGGAAGTTCAGTGTGAGCTTCTTAGTTTGAAGCCAAGACCTCTGAATTCTCTCATTGTCTTAGTTATCTAGTATTTCTATAACAGAAATACCATAGTCGGGTGACCTTAACAAACAGAAATTTATTTCCTCACAGTTTAGGAGGCTAGAAGTCTGAATTCAGGGTGTCGGCTCTAGGAGAAGAAATCTGAATTCAGGGCAGTGTCTCTAGGGAAGGCTTTCTCTCTCTGGCGGCTCTGGAGGAAGGTTCTTGTCTCTTTTGAGCTTCTGCTCCTGGGAGATCTTCATGTGGCTTGGCATTTCTCTTCCTCCATCTCTGCCTGCTTCTCTCTGTCTAATCTACTCTGAACATAACAAAGAAAACCTATTCCCAAATGGGATTATAACCACAGATATGTTGTTGTTATTGTTAGGTGCTGTCAAGTTGGTTCCAACTCATAGCAACCCTATGTACAACAGAATGAAACACTGCCCAGTCCTGGCGCATCTCACAGGTGTTTCCATGCTTGAGCCCATCATTGCAGCCATTGTGTCAATCCATCTCATTGAAGGTCTTCCTCTTTTTCACTGACCCTCTGTTTTACCAAGTATGATGTCCTTCTCCATAATAACTGGTCCCTCTTTATAACACGTCCAAAGTATGTGAGGCAAAGTCTCGCCATCCTCACGTCTAAGGAGCAGTTTGGCTGTACTTCTTCCAAGACAGATTTGTTCATTCTTCTGGCAGTCCATGGTATAGTCAATATCCTTCACCAACACCATAATTCAAATGCATCAGTTCTTCTTCAGTCTTCCTTATTCATGGTCTAGCTTTTGCATGCATATGAGGAGATAGAAAACACCATGGCTTGGGTCAGTCACACCTTAGTCCTCAAAGTGTCATCTTTGCTTTTCAACACTTTAAAGAGATCTTTTGTAGCAGATTTGCCCAATGCAATGTGTGATTTACCTTTTTGACTGCTGCTTCCATGGGCATTGATTGTGGATCCAAGTAAAATGAAATCCTTGACAACTTCAATCTTTTCCCCATTTATCTTGATGTTGCTTATTGGTCCATGTTATGGATTGAATTGTGTCCCCCCAAAATGTGTGTCAACTTGACTAGGCCATGATTCCCAGTATTGTGTGTCTGTCCACCATTTTGCCATCTAATGTGATTTTCCTATGTGTTGTAAATCCTACCTCTATGTTTTTAATGAGGCAGGATTAGAGGCAGTTATGTTAGTGAGGCAGGATTCAATCTACAAGATTAGGTTGTATCTTGAGTCAATCTCTTTTGACATATAAAAGAGAGAAGCAAGCAGAGAGACACAAGGACCTCATTATCACCAAGTAAAAAGAGCCAGGAGCATGCGTCCATTGGACCTGGGGTCCCTGCACTGAGAAGCTCCTAGACCAGGGGAAGATTGATGACAAGGACATTTCCCCAGAGCCAACAGAGAGAGAAAGGCTTCCCTGAAGCAAGCACCCTGAATTCTGACTTCTAGCCTCCAAGACGGTGAGAGAATAAATTTCTCTTTGTCAAAGCCATCCACTTGTGGTATTTCTGTTATAGCGGCACTATATAACTAAGACAGTTCAGTTGTGAGAATTTTTGTTTTCTTTTTTTATGTTGAGGTGTAATCCATATGGAAGGCTGTAGTCTTTGATCTTCATCAGTAAGTGCTTCAAATTCTCTTTGCTTTCAGCAAGCAAGGTTGTGTCATCTGTATATCAAAGGTTGTTAATGAGTCTCCCTCCAAGTCTGATGCCCTGTTCTTCTTCACATAGTGCAGCTTCTCAGATTACTTGCTCAGCATGCATATTGAACAAGTATGGTGAAAGGATACAACCCTGACGCACACCTTTCCTGATTTTAAACCACGCAGTATCCCCTTGTTCTGTTCAAACGACTGCCTCTTGGTGGATGTACAGGTTCCACATGAGCACATTTGAGTGTTCTGGAATTCCCATTCTTCACAATGTTATTCATAATTTGTTACGATCCACCCAGTTAAATGCCGTTGCATAGTCAATAAAACACAGGTAAGCATTTTTCTGGTATTCTCTGCTTTCAGCCAGGATCTATCTGACATCAACAATGATATCCCTCCTCCCTCATCGTCTTCTGAATCTGGCTTGAATTTCTGACAGTTCTCTGTCCATGTACTGCTGCAACCATTTTTGAATTACCTTCAGCAAAATTTTACTTGTGTGTGATATTAATGATATTGTTTGATAGTTTCCACATTCTGTTGGATCACTTTTCTTTGGAATGGCCGTAAATATGGATCTCCTTCAGTCAATTGGCCAGGTAGCTATCTTCCAAATTTCTTGGCATAGATGAGTAGGTGCTTCCAGCATGACATCTGTTTTTTGAAACATCTCAATTAATATTCCATCAATTCCTGGAGCCTTGTTTTTTGCCAATGTCTTCAGTGCAGCTTGGGCTTCTTCCTCCAATACCTTTGGTTCTTAACAGTTTTGCCTCTAACAGACCCTTTCATTAACTGCCTCCTGAAGTATATAAACATCAACCAATTCTTTTTGGTACAGTGATTCTGTGTATTCCTTCCATCTTATTTTAATGCTTCCTGTGTGGTTTAATATTTTCCCCGTGGAATCCTTCAATATTGCAACTCAAGTCTTGAATTTTTTCTTCAGTTATTTAATCATGATAAATGCCGAATGTGTTTTTCCCTTTTGGTTTTCTAACCCTTTCTCTTTCCACATATCTATGTGAGGCTGGATCTTCTCCATATTTTTCAACCAAAATACCATATCACAACAGGTTAAATGTAGAAGCAGATATGACGATCCAGCTCTTTTTTATTAAGCGAGATATTAAAAAGATTTACCAAAATGCAAAAAATAGCCCTCTTTTCATTTTTGGAAAATATGTTATTTATGTCCCCATATGGCTTCTTATTGTTATTTTTACATGACAGTGTTAGTCAGTAGGGAAATTTAAATCCAAACCACATGAGTCCTCCTTTCCCCCTCCATCCTGTCCACCCTTGGTAACCACTAATAAACTTTGCTCAATGCTTATGGGATGCTGAGCTTCTGTTGAGGGTGATGGTATAATTTGGGAATGGATAAGGGTAATGGTTGACCAACATGATGAACATAATTAAAGTTACTGAACTATACATGTGAAAATTATTGATGTCAAATGTTTTGTTACATGTACTTTTACCACAATAAAAAAAGAAAAAAAAAAAAAAGATGTCATTTCACACCCCCTAGAAGACTGTTTAGGAAAAAAAAAAAAAAACTCTAGAAAGTAACAAGTGTCAGTGAAGATGTGGAGAAATCACAGCCTTCACGCATTGCTGGTGAAAAAGTAAAATCATGCACACGCTTTGGAAAAACAGTTTGACAGGTGCTCAAAAAGTTGAACATAGAGTTACTATATGACTCAGCAATTCCACATCTAGGTATTCACCCAAGATAATTGTAAACACTTGTCAAGATAAAGCTTATACATAAGGTTCATAGCAGCATTATTCGTAATAGCCCAAAAGTGAAAACAACCCAAATGTCTATCAACCAATGAATGGATAAACAAAATGTAGTATGTCTGTACAATGAAATATTAGTCAATCATAAAGTCTAATGAAGTACTTGTTCATGCTACAACATGGAGAAATCTTGAAAATATTATGCTAAGTGAAATAAGCCAAACACAAAAGGCCACATATTGCATAACTCCAATTGTATGAAATGTCCATAGAGACATTTAGTGGTTGATTAATGGTTCTCAGAGACTGGGAGAAAGGGGGAGTGGTGAGTGACTGCTAAGGGATATGGGGTTTCTTTTTGGGGTGATGAAAATGTTCATGATATTTTCAGTCACCTTGTATGCATTGTGAAAATTGGACAATGAAAAAGGAGGACAGAAGAAGAATGGATGCGTTTGAACTGTGGCATTAGTGAAGAATATTGAATATATCATAGACTGCCAAAAGAGCAAACAAATCAGTGTTAGAAGAAATACAACCAGAATGTTCCTTGTAAGGCCATTTGCTAGAAAAGGACATCATGGTTTGTAAAGTAGGTCGTTGAAAACCAAGGAAACACTCAATGAGATGAATTGACACAATAGCCAAAGCTATTGCAATGATCATAAAGATGGTGTAAGACCGGGCAACGTTTTGTTCTTTTATCCGTAAGGTTGCTATGAGTTGGAGCTAACTCGACGGCACCTAACTACAACAACATCATCTCAACAGGCTGAGGAAAAGTTTAGCACTGAAACTGCAATTTGAAAATATTTGTGCTTACACTTGATGTATCACCTCAACCTCAGAACCTTTCTTGACCCCACAATTCTGTATGACTCCAGAGCAGCCAGGGCCTTCTTCTATTGCTATGTCTGTCGTACTGTGTTGTCATTGCCTGTTCTGTATCTGTCTCAGCACCACATTGTATGTATGTGCACATATGTATGTAGCTCCCTGCTGTTTTCCTAGATGCTGACACAGGACCTACCCAAAGTAACGCCAAATCGATATTTGTTTATTTAATGAGGCTGGAGAAGCAATAACAATCTTTAAGTAACAATAGAAGTAACTGGTACAAGTTGGCAGAAAGTGAAGTGGGGCTGGAGGGTGTGGAGAAGTAGGACATTCTTGAAAATAGACAGCCAGGATTTTCTTTTTTTTTAATCTAGCCTTTCATGTTGACTTGGGAGGAATTCCTACAAGTATTAGGTGCTTGTTAATTGTGTATGTGGATTATTGTTTGTTCTTTGTACAAGTTTTAACCAATGATAGGATATTTAGTATCATTCACAGACTGCAAATGGCAAAAAATAAATACAAACGTGGGAATGCTGTATACTGATAACAGAGAAAATGAGGTCACTGAAAAAGTGCTAATTATAGGAAAACCTACTATGCAATTTTGTTGAGTTTCATTGTATACTTAAAAATTGGTTTAATTTCCATTTTTAAAGATAAAGACTTTTCTCCTCCTTTTTCATTTAGAGCAAGCCCCAATTTACAGAAACATGTACAGTGACTTACATAACAATAACTGTCTTGGCATTAGAAAACTTTGCATTTGATATTCTTTGAATTAAAGGTTTGGTCTCTATAGGACATATCATTGTTCTTATCTTAATATTTTATAATCTTTCTATTATTTTCTGAAATCCTAATTTGAGTACATAATACACCATCATGTTTCTTGCCAGTAGGGCTAAAAAGACCTTTAAAATTTTTTTTTAAATTTGACCCAACCTCACTTTCCAATCTCATCACCTGCTGTTTCTGATATGCTCTAGCCCCAGTGATTGATCTCTTAAAATTAGCCATATTCTTTAATGTTTGTGTCTGGTGTTTTTTTTTTTTTTTTTTTTTACCCTCTCCCAGGGATCCCCTTCACCTTCTTATCCTGCCCAACTTCTATTTCATTTCCTCTGTGAAGACAAACCTGACTCTACCAAACAGAATCAATCACTCCTAGCTCTGTGATTCCACCACACTCTATTCACGGTGTCCCACAGTGGTTTTTCACTGCACTCTATGGAACTCTAAGACTTTTGCAGAGGTGCCTCAGGATTTACCTCATGTGATGTATGTGTATGGTGGGTGAGTGGGGCATTTGAATAGATAGCTCTCCTGACCTTCCAACCCAGTGTTAAACAGAGGGACTCCATTATATTAGTTTTCTACACAGGATTTCTCTAGAAAAATATCATGCTTGAAGACAAATCCCATGTTGGCTGAAAAAAATAAAGTCTAAAAACCATGTATGTAGAGAAAAGAGAATAAACTCTGGAGTCAGATCTTTCATTTAAGCCCTATTACTTCTTAGCAGCGTAAACTTGGTGACTCATTGAGTCTCTCTGACGTTAGTTTCCCATCTGTAAAATTAAAGGAATAATACCTACCTCACAGGGTCATTGTGAAGATTAAGTAGGATTTTGTATACAATATGCCTGGCCCATTAATAAATGCTTACTCCCTGCTTTTCCTTTCAGCATATAACGTGTATAATTTTATAACTTGTTTATATCGCTTACTAGATTATACAGGCAGGCAGGGAGATGTAGCGCAGTGTCTGGCCCAGACCAAACACTCAATAAATGTTAGATGAATAAATGAATAGTTCTGATTTCTTTCCAAATTTCTTTGGAAGCTGCAGCTTTTTACCTGCTTTAAGTGAACAATTCTGTATTCAAACCAGACCTATTCCCGATTCAAATGGAAAATTGGAGGAAGTTGCAACCATCTCCTCTCTCATGCCCAGCTTGTCCTGGATTCCAGATGTCATGCTCTCTCTAGAACTCTAAACGGAATCTTGAGGGGAAGAATATTGTTTCTTCATATTTGTATCCGTTTTATTTAGCTATTCATCCCGTTTAGATTATTTTGCTCTATAAATTTTCAGGACATATTTTCTTCAGTTTCACCATGGTTAGTTTTCAGGTAAAAAGGTATTTCTTGAATGTGTATAGATACTTCTGTTTTTTCTCTCAAAAATTAGCCAGGCCCAATGGTAACTTGCTAAGTTGTAGTCATTAGGCCCCATAGTGAATAAAAAATCACAACCTTAATTCCTGCTATGGAAAATCCATTAAAAAAAATCGATCATGATGGCTGGATAGCAGGTTTTATTCAACAAAGGACGAGATATTTAATGGGAGAAGAGGATTTTTCTCTCATTCCTCTATGAAATTTAGAGTGATTGTCTTAGAGGGTACAATGGTTGTTGTAAGTTGTTATTTTTCTCTTTCAGAGAATTTTATTAATCATGAAAATGTCTCTTGGGACAAGTCTTTTGATTCTGAACAAAACCAGTTGTATATATCTTATGAAATATTTAAACTGGATTGAAGTAGTAAAAGAAAATTGCACGTAGCATCTTCAGAAGTAATTATATAAACCAGGATACCATTGAAAAGCAACCTTTTAAAATCATTTTGGAGGTGAAAATTCAGAGGAGGTTCTAGCTTTATTCGGAATACTCAGAAAAGGCTACGTAGAGTTCAGGTTTGAGCTGATTCTTGAAGAATGAGTAGAGAAGGGACAGTGTTGACATGTCGTGGGGTTGTTAACCATAGTCATAAAATAATATGTGTACTGTTTAATCAGAAACTATTTGTTCTGTAAACCTTCATCTAAAGTAGAATTTGAAAAAAAACAGCTTTATAAAGTTAAAAAAAAAAGAATGAATAGTAATTTGCATGATAAGGAAGTGGGGAAGGCATTTCAGGTAGAGGGAATAGCTGCCACCAGCTGATATTAGATTTGGTTTCTATGTGATAGCCCTGCAAATATTGAGAACAGCTATTATGATGACTGTCTGACTTCGCTGTTTGGAAAAATGTGCATGTCAAGAGATTGAAAAGAATAGGCAGTTTCCCCTTCCTTCACCTCCTTTTCTTTCCTGGAGCCAGTTACCCAGCAAAATAGACTGGACAAAGTGCCAGGCTGTTACTAGACTGTTTACAAGGATTTTAGGTTCCTGTAACTCCCAAAGAACATTTTTGCTCTCCAACTTCCTTTTCTTGTTATCTCTAAAATTGCAAAAACTGAGACTTAAATGCAAGATCTTCTGACAAATGCCTTATAGGAAGCACGTAGTCTCGCTTGAAGCCACATCTTTAGGCCTTCCTATGATCTATAACTTCCTACATATTATCCTGATCCCCATTTATTCCCTAAGCCTTTATCTTACCTCTTTAAGCAAATTATAAACATCTTAGCAATAGAATCCGTGCCTTATACTTGTTTATATTCCCTATGAGAATTTGACATAGCTCTGAAATCTGTAAAGAAACCCGTTGCCGTCGAGTCGATTCTGACTCATAGCGATCCTATAGGACAGAATAGAACTGCCCCATTGGGTTTCCAAGGCTGTAAATCTTTATGGATGCAGACTGCCACATCTTCATCCCGCAGAGTGGCTGGTGGGTTCAAACCACCGACTTTTGGTTAGTAGCCCAATGCTTAACCACTGTACCACCAGGGCTCCTGAAATGTGGATAGCTTCCAAAATACCTGTTAAATTGCTTCTTTGATTTGGCCAGCATGTGGACAGAGAATTTTCTGAAAAATATGTAAGGCAAGTCAAACTGAGGCTATAATGGCTCAAGGGGATGTGTGTTGCATATTCCCCATTTGCTCCTCCAGATTCACTCTGTCTATTTCTACCCTGCTCTGGCTAAACTTTTGCTCCCTTGCCCTCTGGCTTTAGTAAAATTCAGCCAATAGGCAACATTGCAAGAAGATCTAAGGGAAAGCAGGAGATTCACCCAAGCCCCTCTTTGCAGGGCCTTGTGACTGCTTTCCTCTACTTAAATACAGTTTCTTCTGAGCATCTTTCTCCTACACCTACAGTTACAACCCTTTTTAAACCAACCAGTTGCCTTCGAGTCAATACTGACACATGGCCACTTCATGTGTGTGTGTGTCAGAGTAGAACTGTGCTCCATAGAGTATTCAGTGGCTAATTTTTCAGAAGTAGATTGCCAGGCCTTTCTTCCAAGGCACCTTTGAGTGAACTTGGACCTTTTGGTTAACAGTGGAACACATTAACCATTTACACCACTCAGGGACTATAGTCCTCTTTAAGTTCCAGTAATTGCTCACTTCCATTGCCTTTTTAGACCTAGGAATGATAATGACTCCTAACTATATTGAAGCAAGCAGCCTTGGGGTGCTTCCCTGTCCCTTGTTGGTGTCCTTAACCCTGAGCATACCTTTCTAAATGGTCCTTCCATTAAACTGCCTCCTTACCCATCTGTATCCTGCTGTGACTCTGACTGATATAGGTGGTTACTATTAGTTTCTGAGTCACTCTGGAAATAACAATTCACATTTTCTTTTTGCTATCGTAGAGCAAAATGTTTTCTGATTTAACTTGAAAGTTTACTTCCCAGAAAAGAATAGACATGCAACCCTCTGATATGCTTCAGGAGACTACATATAATTTTAAATCATGGCCTTCAGTGATTTGTGGATCAAGCCAAATTTCTTACTCAGCACTACACTTTCATAAACTTGTTTATATAACAAAGATATTTCCTGCCCAGTGATTCAATAACCCATTATTAATCATGTGACCAGCCTTGTTCATTTTAACACGTTGCTTTAGGAGCTTAATTGACTCAGCCCTCTCATACAAGATAAAACTTGCTCAGGAACCCCTTTGACTACTGCAATCTTTATGTAGATGAGAGTGTCAGTTAAGTGTCTGTGTGAATAACAAATGCCTCCACATTTTTTTTTTCCAATAGCGAAAGAGCAGTAAGAAAGATCAGAATACTACTATAAATTACGGAAATATATGATTTCTAAATAAATCTTGATTTATGGAAGAATAAGGTAATCTGAAAATGTCACTGCTATTATGGTTAAAAAATGGAACTTTGTCTTTCAGTTAAGTGCATTTATTCACTAGATATTTTTGCATAGATGTATGATTTTCACATTCATGCTTCTGCAAATAAGACAAATATCTAACTGACAGAATATTGAAGAATGGAATAAAAGAGAACTAAAGGTTCTCTTTTAAGATTGGCCTCTAATTAGCACCAGGAAAATGTATACTTTTTAAAGACTATTGGGAAAAATATTTTTCTAGAATTTTATTTCTTCATTTTTCTCTTGGAGCCAGTTTATACTTGGGCTAATGAAGAAATCTCTCATCATAGCTGGAAGCTATCATAATAGGAGCTCAAAAAAACACAAGGTATTAATGAATGAGATTTTTCTAGATGCTTTAGAAATAGCTTAATAAAGTGTTTTAACAGTAATATAGAATTCATGTGCCTATCTATTTTGTCAGAATATATTTGAGTACCTTCTCTGTGTCAGGTACTAAACTAAGCATTAAAGATACATCTGGATAAAGCCAATGTCATGGCAATATCACCTGTAATGAGAGATGATGTTCAAATCTTAATAACTCACAGATCAAGGCCCCATGATCAGAAGAGAAGCCAGTAGTTAACAATGGGTAGAGCCGGACCAGTGCATCCCAGCTAAGTATCTCCAACAACTAAGCTTCATCACTTGAAGCCTCTGGGTCTTTCACTAGGGATTTTCACTAGCCCCTCAGCTGAGCCCGGGGCTGCTGGGTCTCCCTTCCTTCCCTCTGTGTACTCTGTTCCTGTGCTTCTTGACTGTTTGTAGGCCCTTTGTCTTTCCACTGCTCCTTGAAGACCTTCATTCCTTCAATCCCAGATGCTAAGCTGAACTTTCAGTCTTCTGCTTCTCAGCTTTTAGCCATCCCCTTGATTTTTTGTCACCTGTTTCTGGGCTCCTGACTTTATTGTAACATACATTGTACTTCTTCAGCCTCCTTTACTATCTTCCCCTTCTGACCATCCCATGACACTTCATCTCAACTCTTCTTATGGTGTTTGTTTCTCCTGGTTATGTAAGTATACATCTTATTACTCCTTTAGACTGTAAACTCTTTGATAGCAGGGAGCAAGTCTTATAAAACTGGGTATTCCACAATAACATCTAACACTAAGGAATTATTGTTACTTTGTTCAGTGTAATAATGATATTGTTATTATGTTTTTTAAATTCATTATCTGGACTCCTGAAGTATTTATAGGTGGAATGTTATGATGTCTTCATTTACTTTAAAATACCCCTGCAAACGAATTTTAGTGTACAGAGAAGATGAACTAAGGATAATAAACTACTGATAATTGTTGAAGCTGGGTGATGGGTACATCGAGGTCCTTGTACATTTATGCAATTGAAAATATTCATTGTAAAATTAAGAAATCTATATTAAAATACTGAATTGATCTTGCCACTTCACTTGTTCTGAAATGATTGCTGGGCAATATAAATGTCTGCTCTGTCATTATCTGAAGAAAATGCCATTTGGGGTGGCCACTTTGCTCTCTGTAGTTTCCCCTTTTCTGGGGATAGATCAAAACCTAGGAGCAGGCTTCTTGTGGCGAAGCCTGTGCAGGGTGACACGGCTGCTCCAGCTAAAGCTGATCAATCCGGCTGTGGGAGACAATTGACACAAGGTCCAATCACGTTCTCTCTTTTGATAATTTGAAACTTGCAAGACAGAAACATACAGACAGGGGTGATTGGAAATGTGTTTTATTAATGGCAGTGCCCCAGAGCTACCGCTAGTTGCTAATGACTGTGACTCATGGCAACCCCATGTGTGTCAGAGTAGAACTGTGCTCCACGGGGATTTAAATGGCTAATTTTTCAGAAGTAGATCACCAAGCCTTTCTTCTAAGGTGCCTCTGGGTGCACTCGAACCTCAACCTTTGAGTTAATTGCTAAGCACTTTAACCGTTTGCACCACCCGGGGACTCTGAGGGCCAGGTTAGGGGATCCAAAAAGGTATGTTGAGGCCCCCAGGGGCCAGCAACAGAAGGTTGCCATTACCATCCCTAGGTCTGAGTGCAGTCAGAGCTGGAGCCTTGGAAGAAGACCATCCCATCTACAGATACAATCCTGGTGTGGAGATGATATGTCAGACGATCAGAGTTTGATGCCTACAAATGTAATATTACCTTTGCTCAGCCATCTTCTGGCTGATTATAATTTCATTTTCCTGCTTTTACTACAGGAATAGAAATTGCTGGCCAATGAACACAACAGTTTACATTGCTCATTGAAAAACAATGAATTGAGAGACATGTATGTATGTGTTTATATGAAAGTTAGTGTAACTATTCCAATAAGTGTAACATTCCTACCTTAAGTAGGAGTGTTACACTTTATCCCCCTAGCCAAACCTCTAGTGGGAAGTGAGAAGTAATAAAATATCAGAAAGATATTGAAATTTGATATATATGTCAATGTTCAAGAAGACCACCTTGCTTTAGCCATGTAGGAAAGAAGATACCATCTAGTCAGATTCTAGGTAATAGTAATCCTTACATTATCTTAATGTTATTAAATCTATGGAGTACTGATGTTGATTTCATAATAATGTGATATTTTTCCAAATTCTGCTTTCATGCATTCTTCCCTAGTCCTGAATTTTTTTTTTAACAACTTCCCAATGTTCATCTGTTGTTGTGTCAAAATTGGGCAACAAAGAGTTTTACAATATAGATCTTGGACCTGGTGTATAATAGTACCCATATTATATTCCACAGGAATTAAGGTATCTTGTGAAGATCCCAAAGCTTTTAGTTATTTTATATGGAAGCAAATATTCTCTAAAGCATACCAGAAATGAAATGCTCATGATAGGAGTGGATAGTCAATACCAAGCATACTGCCCAGATGTAGATTAAACCAGTCAGAATATAATGCAATGATTGTGTGGATATTGTATCTTTATTAACTGTTGTTGTTGTTAGGTGCTGTTGAATCAGTTTCAACTCACAGTGACCCTGTGTACAACAGAGCGAAACATTGCCCGTTTCCGTGCCAACCTCACAATCATTGTTATGCTTGAGCCCATTGTTGCAGCCACTGCATCAGTCCATCTCGTTGCGGGTCCTCCTCTTCTTTGCTGACCCTCTACTTTACCAAACCTTATGTCCTTCTCCACGGTTAACTGGAGAGCTAAGTTTACCTATTTTAGCTGCCATGCAGCTTACTGAGTCTATAGACTTTTAAAATCCCTATATCTTGTATCTCATGAACTGCTGATAAGCTATGCTTTTATCTGGATACCTTAACCTAAATTTCACATTTTATCTTTATCCCTGTTAAAATAGTTTTATTTATTTCAGCACTTCACTCCAACACATTGAGATATTTTTATATTCAATTTAGTTTAGCAGTGATTTTCCAGCTTTATGTCATCTACAAATTTGATAAGCATGTCTTTCTATATCTTTTTCTAAATCACTGATAAAAATGTTTGAATGCAATAGGGACAATAACAGAGCTATTTGTAGGTATTAATTAAAAATTTATTGAGCACCTAATATATACCAGGCTGTATATTAGTTGCTGGGGATACATACAATACAGAAAGAAGTAATTTGATTTTGGTTAGTGATAAATGTTGTAAAGAAGTAAAATATAGTAATATAATAGTGACTGAGCAGACTATAGGCTACTTTAGATAATAGGACTAGGGAGGCCTCTCTGGGGTCTCAATGATGACAACGAGCCTGCCTTACGCATATCTGATGGAAAAGTGTTCCAAGGAAAGGGGAACAGAAAGTGCAAAGTCCTAAAACTGGAATAAGCTTGACATCCTGGAGGAATAATAAAAAAGAAAAAGTCAGTTTGGCTGGAGCAGAGCAAGGGAGGGGGATAATGCTACTCGACAAGTTTAGAGAGGTAGGCAAAGGCCAGGTTATGTAGGAACCTGTAGGCTATAGGAATGAGTTTGAATTTTCTTCAAAGTACAATGCCACCTCCCTCTAAGCTGACATTGATCTCACTGATTTATTTATGTAGCCTTACTGTACTAACATCAGCCTAGTTAAAATCAAGAATTAAGACATAGTGGAAATCATTCATGGGGACTTAAACAGTAAAATATTTTCTACCAAACAACAAGAATTTAATCTGCCAGAGAAATCTATTTACTAGTTTAGTCTTATTTAGATATTGAATTTCCACATAAGCAGTCAGAAAAAAATTTTTACAAACCTCCTCCCCCACCCTACCCCCACCACATCCACACATCTAATTGCATCTGGGCCCATACACTCTGCCCTCCTTGCTATTACTGTGAATGAACTATGCTGTCTCCTGAGACAAACCCTTCCACATGTGCATTCATTCCTACCATCTTGCTCTTAATCGGAGACATCACTCCAGCAGAGTCTTTATTAACTTCATGAAGAATACTTGTGTTCCTCAGAATACAGTTTGTAAAGTGCTGCTTAACCATCATAGTGGTTGGAATTCCTTGAATTTTGCTCATATCATTTCTGCCTGGTATAATTTTTTAAGAAAAAAGGCCCTGTCATCACAAAGATGTTCCAAAGCACTCATAAAAAGGACACTACAGGAGATGGACAGGATTTGTAGAACTAAGTCTGTGATTTAAACCTGTATTTATCTGACTTCCAAAGTTATGATCAGCTCTGTGCTTTGAAGTTGGAAGAATGGACTTTTCTTTTCTTTTTTTTGTGTGGTAAAATATATATAACATAAAACTTGACATTTTAACCATTTTTAAATATACAGTCCTGTGGCATTAATTGCATTCACAAAGTTGTACAATGATCATCACTATCTATTTCCAAAACTTTTTCATCACAACAAACGGACACTCTGTACCCATTAAGCAATAATTCTCCATTTCTTCCTCCCCCCAGTGCCTGGTAACCTCTAATCTATTTTTTGTCTCTATCAGTTTGCTCATTCTAGATCTTTCATATATGTGGAATCATACGATATTTGCCCTTTCATGTCTGGCTTATTTCACTTAGAATAATGTTTTCAAACTCCATCCACATGATAGAACATGTCAGAACTTCATTTCTATTTATGGCTAAATAATATTCATCTGTATGTGTATACCACATTTGTTTATCCATTCATCTGTTGATGGACACTTAGGTTGCTTCAACCTTTTGGCTACTGTGCACAAAGCTACTATGAAAACTGGTGTACACGTATATGACTGAGTCCCTGCTTTCAAGTCTTTTAGGTATGTATCTAGGAATGGAATTACTGATCATAAGGTAATCTATGTTTAGTTTTCTGAGGAACCACCAAACTGGAAATACAGTATTAGTGTAAGCTGTTCTGTATTCTTTATTGCGGTCAATTTTAATCTTAAAATTTTGTGTCAATTACCTTTTAGTTTTTTGGATAAAGATTTTCAAAATCAGTAAATATGTTGTCTTAGTTATCTAATGTTGCTATAACAGAAATACCACAAGTGGATGGCTTTAACAAATTTATTTTCTCATAGTTTAGGAGGCCAGAAGTTCGAATTCGGGGTGCTGGCTCTAGGGGAAGGCTTTCTCTGTCTGTCAGCTCTGGAGGAAGGTCCTTGTCTCTTCTGAGCTTCTGCTCCTGGGCGATCATCATATGGCATAGCATCTTTCTTCTCCCATCTCTGCTTCCTAGCTTGCTTGTTTAATCTTTTTTATACCTCAAAACAGATTGACTCAAGATACATCCTGCACTAATCCTGCCTAATTAACATAACAAAGACAACCTATTCCAAAATGGGATTATAACCATAGGCATAGAAGTTAGGATTTACAACACATATTTTGGGAGGACATAATTTAATCCATAACATATGTATAATAACTTATGAGTGGATTGATGGAATGATATTTTAAACAAGTTGTTTTCATGTAGTAGATAGTATTTGGTAAGTGCAGAAGTCTCACTTGTTAAGGTTTGCAGAGTTTATTAAAATGAGTGCCAATTATTGAAAGACTAGAGTGCATTTAAATTAATCAAATAAGATGAAAATTGTCTTTGGTGAACAGAAATGACCTTGACATTTGCTTGTTTGCTTATTTAGAGAAGTAGAGAATGGATGAACTGTTTGTACTGCATACTCATTACTTTGTCTTTTCCTCTAAAGTGTCCATTAATTGTGTCATTCATTCATCTTTTCACTAACTTTTTAAACTTAGTTTCAGGAGACAATTTTCCATGTTGTTTCTGGATGGATGTTTGATGGTGAACAGCCATGGAAGATAAAGATAATGTCTCCCTCTGGAGCTGAGGTTAGGCTTGTTTGATGTCCAGTACATTAACGATAATGTCTCCCTCTGGGACAAAAGTTAGGCAGGTTCCCTTTCACCACAATGTGATCAGCATCTACCTAGGCTGTCCCATGTAACCCCACCTGGGGGATAAAGGGAACCAACATGAGCATAAAGCTCATGGTGCTGACTATGCCATGAGTAATAAAGTTCTTTGACCCAGGAGTCTCATCAACTACTTCTGCCATTAGCCAAAAAACTATGTCAGGCCAACTCGTCAGCTTGGAAAGCATGGGAAAATCTGAATCTTAATAACTCTTGACATTGACAATGAAGCACATTCTTTAGATGTTTGGAAGGTTTTTTTTCCTGGATGTAACAAGGCGTGCCCTGAATCAGGACCCCTGATGTGAGTCACATTGGATAGCCAGAGTGGAGAAGAGGTCAGATTTACTGGGAGAAACAGGACTAAAGCAAATGAATGATATTATCAAGTAAACAGGGTTGATCTGATATTATTTAAGAAAAGCTACCTAAGTGGACTTCAGAGAAGACATGAATGAATGGATAGATTAAGAAATGGGTAGCCCTCTGGGGATGGGATTGTTCATGTAGGCACATATCCCAGACAAAGCTGGTCAGAAACAGGTTGGCATAAAGTAATCACTTGATTTTTTTCTATACTAGGGCATGGCTCTTCAGATAGATTGGCCCTTTTCTCTCTTTCCAAAATGTAACCCTTGGGTAAGACTTTGAGCTCTTAAGTTGCCAACTCTTTGTACTGTTCTAGTCCCAGGGCAGGCCCTAATCAAATTCATTATTACTTTTTAAGGGAAGTTCACGTTCTTCACCTGATGGGGAACATGAACTGAGCTCTGAGACATTCCTTTTTTGGGTGTGTTGGCTCCTAGTATCCGGTTGTCCAGGTTATTTTCCAGGATAGTCTTTAACTTTTGTGACCAGTCACCCTTGGGGGTGGGGGTGGGAGTGGGAGTGGAAGCATGGCACTTTGAGTAAATAAAAAACAAGTTGATAGTGGCTTAAACAGTAACAAATCGCAAAATGATGTGTCATTCAGTTTTCTCAGTATAAACAGTTACGGTTCCCTTGGGAATTTGGAACTGTTGGCTGTGCTCTTTCTAAAGGGCAACAGTAAGTCCCAGCTGGCAAGCTGAAGCAGTGGTGGCTACCTCTTTATACTCATAAATAGATTTATAAAAATGGACATGTCTTGAAATGCAATGGCCAGAATGTGATCACATGGAAGTATGAAGAGAAAACTCGTCAGCTATTTCAGATTCTTAATTTTGGCATGATTTATAATACTCTTCTAAATAGTTCATAGACTTTTCTGTTGACGTCATTGGCAGAATCTACAAAAAGTAAAGATTTAAATTACTTAAAGGTGGAACATTTGGGAGCAGATTAACTACCTTAGAAATGTATAATGTCATATTTGCCCTTTAGTTTCATTATTCTCACCCTCAGTGAAGAATATTCTTGTGTAAGTTGAATTGTAATAAAAAAAAGCAAATATGAGCGGTCAAGGCAAAGTGCATTTCCTGGTCTAGGGCAGAACTGGCCGACATAAACCAAGTTCAAAAGGAGATGTGAAAACTGAAGTGCAGAGTTGGAGGACAATTCAAAGGGAGCAGGTAGAATGAGGTGGAACCAGGAATAATGGGCTAGTTTGGATTTGAGAATAAGTGCATGACAGCTTGTTAACAAGCTAGACCATTTGACTTGAGGTACCAGAAAGGAGAAGAAAAGTTATGTTTGATGGCAGAGCAACTAGGAAATCAGAATGTGGGCAGAAGGCTTACTTTGGCATATTGGTAGCTCATGGTAGGTAAGATAACTGTAGCAAGACAAAGCACCAGATGATGAGTGTATGATTAGACTATTTTAACAAACAAACTATGGAGAGAGAGCTCTTCATAATGTGCTAAACTATAATCCAGTTTGTTCTGGGATTGTGTAGGACTATGACTGGTGATAGCTGTGATTTTAGGAGCAATTGTAACAAGAAAGGGGCTGTTTGTGTTTCCCTCATTTGCCTGGGGACAAAGTTGCCCCGGCTGGTAGGGTCCCTCAGGGCTTGTGCTGGTCGAGAGCCTCTCAACCAAATCTGGGGCAAGAATAAAGTAGAAAACTAAATCTAGTCATTCAGAGGGAATTTGATTACATTATCAAACTCAGGGGCCAGAAGGTGTTAGACGTTTTGGGATGGAGTCAGGGATAACTTATTCATTAATTTATATTATGTGCGAAGCTCTTTGCTAGGTTTTGGACATACAAAGATGATAACACATAGCCCCTGTCTTCCAAAATTTAGAGTCTTGTAGGTAAACTAGATAAGATGATTATAATCAAGCATGGTAAGAACCATGATAAAGAAAAGCATGGGGCTCTACAGGAGCATACAAGGTAGTGGTGAAGAACAGATTGTCAGAGATTACTTCCTGAAGGAGGTGATGATTGAACTGTGGCAAAAAGGATAAGTAGAGGGTAGACAGGTGAAGGTGGAGATTATTCTAAACTGAGGTTTTGCAAATTCTGGAAGTTGACAGAGATCCTGATGCACACAGAACAGTCAAGGTTCCAGGGCTGCTGAGGCTGAAGTTCCAAAATGAGCACCCTGCATGTCATGATTTTTCTACTGAGGTAGAGAAACACAGCCACCTACTGTTACTTGTTTCAGACCAGCTCTAATCATCATGGCCCCTCAGCTATCTTGTCTTTGAGTCTTTCCCTAGGCAACCTCAGCTTCACTGGAATTTCCTTTTCACCATGACATAGAGCCAAACTCTCTCTTCAAGGGCTGGAGGTGAACAGGGGGAAGAAATTAACTCTTTGTTGCATGAATGCCCACGTGCTGAGAGTCTAGTACTCCTCCCCCTTGAGTCTTTGGAATGAGGTCACAAACCAGCACACTCAGGTAAGCTAATGATGACTCTCTCCTTAAAAGGGTATGGACCATACCTGTCCAAATAAACAGCAAGCTCTAGGGCACGCACTTACAAAAATCTTTGGGTCCTTTTTCCCTAGAGGACAGGTCTATCATATCTTTTAGATCCTACAGTACTTGGGTTAAATTCGTATTTAGTGTCTTCCTTTCTGGTGTAAAGATGTTATAGAAAATGAAAATCACGTTTGTTTAGTGCTGCTTAGATATTATCTATGGTGATGGATTGTTGCTATGAATATTTGAGCTTCAATGAATGCTTGGAAAGACAGTGTGTCATAGTGAAAGTACTAGAATGCTATGTTAACCACAAAATTCTGATGGTTCTGGTGCTGGCCCCAACACTTGCAGTTTAATTACCCCACAGAATGCAGGTGATGAAGGTTGTGTGGCCCACCCCATGTGCTTATTTGAAAGATTAAAGTATTTTCACATACTGTGTCACTAGCATGCCTCACAAATATAAAATATTATTTGGATTTCTCCTTGGTTAGCTTTCTTTAAAAAGCATTTTTACCCCCTGAAATATCTCTTTTAACTAGGAATGAGTTACCATGGTATTAGAGACACTTTAATTAAAAATTGACAAATAAATGAAAAAAAACTGATAAAATATCATTTAGGACTATTCTTTAATAGTGTCTTATTGCATTTAAGGCTCTTTTTTTCTGGATGTACTTAAGGATTCTGTTTGCAAAATGACAGATACTTGAGTCAGTATTTTTTGATACAGGAACATTGAAATAAGTTAACATTTATTTATTTATTTATTTTTGAAATATCATTGGAGCCCTGGTGGTGCAGTGGTTAAGAACTTGGTTTCTAACCAAATGATCAGTAGTTCAAATCCACCAGCATCTCCTTGGAAACCCTATGGGGCAGTTCTACTCTGTCCTATAGGGTCACTATGATTCAGAATCAACTCAGTGGCAATGGGTTAGAAGAGAGTGTGATTTCATTTTTCTTGGCTGTGCAGTCAACATCCATCGAAGCAGCAGTCAAGAACTCAAACGACACATTGCATTGGGCAAATCTGCTGCAAAAAACCTCTTTAAAGTGTTAAACAGCAAAGATGTCATTTTGAGGAATAAGGCACACCTGACCCAACCCATAGTATTTCTAATCATCTCATATGCATGGGACAGCCTGACAATGAATAAGGAAGACTGAAGAAGAATTGATGCATTTGAATTATGGTGTTGGCAAAGAACATTGAATATACCATGGACTGCCAGAAAAATGAATAAATCTGTCTTGGAAGAAGTACAGCCAGAATGCTCCTTAGAAGTGAGGGTGGCGAGATTTCATCTTATATACTTTGGACATGTTATTGGGAGGGACCAATCCCTGGAAAAGGACATCATGCCTGCTAAAGTAGTGGGTCAGCAAAAAGAGGAAGACCCTCAATGAGATGGATTGAAACAGTGGCAACAACAATGGGCTCAAATATAGTAACAATTGTGAGGATGCTGCAGGACCAGGTAGTGTTTTGTTGTGTTGTACATAAGGTCGCTATAAGTCAGAACCAACTCGACAGAACCTAACAACAACAACAGAAGAGAGTTCTAGCTTTGACTGGGAGAAAGACATTGGTAATTTCCATGGATCCTTTAAAAAACAGGTGCAGAATTCAGATGGAAAGCAGTCAAGATCAGGGTTAGTGGAAGCAATAGGAGTGAGCAGAGAGCCTTTCTAATAGCTTAAATGTGCAAGGGAGGAGAGAAATGAGGAAATATATGGAGGTAGAATAAGGTGAAGAAAGATTTTCAAGATGATTATAATTTTTCAGCAAAGGGTGGTGCCTGATGCACAAGTATTATACAAAGGGCACAGATTTTCCCTTTGGCAATCGTCAATCTCTGCAATGAAACATCTGCCCCTAGCTTCTATCCAGTCATCCTGCCTGCTTGCCAGGCTGCTGCAAACCTCCAGAGGGAGTCCCTCTGTGTGCTTTTGTGGGAAAGAGTATCCCCTTTTTACAGTCACTTACTGGGCAGTGGGGCATTGACTTGGCCTTTGGAAACCTCCCAAGTATAATAGAAATGGCTAGATCAGTGAGAACCCTTTTTTCCTCTTGTCTTGACTAGAGAAAGAGAGCTGACTGCTAATGGCTGCATTGGTTACCTGCTCCCACCAGCAACCTGGGCACAAAGCAGGGTGAGGTTTCTTTGTTCCTCCATGCTCAGGGAACTGCATTGCTTATACTCAATGGAGAGAATTGGCTTCAGATTTCTCAAGGGTATTCATAATAACATTTCTGTATGTACGAGAAGTTCAGAAATGAAGTTAGTAATTTCAATGAAGAAGCAGTTTCTTTCACTTTATTTAAAGAAACTATTTAAATGGACCATTGTCACATTACTGTTTTAAAAGACAGTAAGAAAATTAAAAAGCTCTTCAATATTTAATGTGGCTGGAAATGATATCTTATTGACAATATGTTAATCTGATGCTTTCAATTAAGTCTTTCTAATTAGTGCTTACAGATAATCTAATTCTATTTTCTTGGGAGGATAATTTTGAATACCTTCTACTAATATACACACACCCACACTGAAAATAATTTTTCAAATGAAAATTCACAAGTATGTTATAAAAATTATCTTTCAGATATATTAGTTATTAAGTTCTAGAGCTAAAATGCTGAATTATTTCACTGTTTTCTTAAAACAATAGTTACATGAATAAAGTACAGTAATAGTATCTAATACAGAACACAGTAATGAATCATCTGCTGCTTAGATAATCTAAAATATGCAACTAAGGAGTTTTAACATGGCATTTTATTATGTTACAAAAAGATATCAGAAATTTTTTGAAGATACTCCCTCTGTAATTTCATACTTTAGCAAATCTTTTTTGAGCCTGGTGTAATAACACATACAGATATTTGTTGCTGTCTAGGTGTGGTGAGATAAATACCTGTAGAGTAACTGGTTTTTTCTGTTGACCCAGAGGCTTGTGTCTGCGTGTTTCTGGAAGGGTGAGTCTGAACCACAGAGCTTTTGGGTTTTTTTTTTTCTGCTGCAGTGACCTCAGATCATATATAAAATGAAAAAACCCAAGAGATTAGGTATTCATATGATTTTAAATCTTGTGTTAAGGATGGGCTAGAGCAGATTGTGGTTTATCAAGCACATTCACATACTTTGAAATCCTTTGAATACTTGTAGGACCCAAGACTGGACCTTGTGGAACTTCTTTATTTCTTTTTCGATTTTTTTGGAAAAGTAAACTTCCAAAAATTGATGTAGAGCACACATATGGAAAAGTGCACAAATCAAAAGTATATTCAGCTTGATGAACTTTTACAAGTGAACACACCTATGTACCACAACTCAAATCAAGGAATAGAATACCATCAGCACCTGAAAGCCTCCTTCATTACTGCTCACAATCATTACATACCCCAAAGGTAACTATTATTCTGATTTTTGTCACCAAAGATTAATTTTTTCTGTTGTTGAACTCTGTATGAGTGGAATTGTAGGGTACACTCTCTTTTGTGGCTGGTTTCTTTTGTTTAACATTATGTTTGTGAGATTCATCCATGTTGTTTTGAGTAACAATGAATAATTCATTTTCATTGTTGTGTAGTATTCTATTGCATTAATAGACCACATTTTATTTAACCATTCTATTACTGATGGACATGTGGGTTGCTTCAAGTTTTGGCTATCGTGAATAATGCTGCTATGAACATTGTTGTGCTTCTTTTTTTGTTTTTGGTTTACATATATGTGCAATTTTGTGGAGCATGCATCTAGTAGTGGAGTTACTGGATCATAAGATATGTGTCTATTTAATTTTCGATTCTGACTCATAGCAATCCTATAGGACAAAGCAGAACTGCCCCATGGGGTTTCCAAGGCTGTGATCTTTATGAAAGCAATAAATGGACTAATTTTAAAGTTCTAGTATTTTGCTTTATATTAGAAATTGGGTTAAGCATTCTCGTAGTTAAGATGGCCATAGATGTACTTTGTGTGGAATTGTGCATATAATATTCTGTGGTAAACCACATCTTCCTATTTATTTTTCACTCTAACTGCAATCAGAAGTCATTGGTGTAAAAGTCAGTATCTTTTTTCCTAATATATTATAGTCAATTCTACATGCCTCAGATTTTGAAAAAAATCAGATAGTTTAAACTTACAAAGAAGGACAAGTCAACATAATTACAATCTCAGACAGAACTATTCAGGCAATTTAGAAGTATTCAGTGCATAATAAATAAAGCTGTGTATTATTGTCTACAGCATTTGAAAGGGAATGCTGAGATGGAACAGTGTTATTCTCCTTAACCCACGGGGACCTAATTAGCACTAATGGGGGAAAAATAGCAAATGAGAACAGGAGTTCAATATGATATCAGGGAAAATATCCTAATGGACAGATTGATCAGTTAATGGACAATTCCCAAGAGAAGTAATGTTAATGCAATTGAAATATGTAATTAGGAGGACAGAGAGCACTGGAAGGGAGGAGAAGTAAATGTACTGCTTCTAATTCTGTACACAACCCTGCACAGATCAGTCCTGTTCTGAACAGTTTATTTGGGAAATAGATAAAAACTAACATTGATATATTCATAGTGAAGAAAGTGTAGAAAGGGAACAGAATCATTAAAACTAGATTCTGTTTTCATTCTCCTTGCTGATGTTAGAGTGTGCATTCTAGAAGTTCCCAAAGGAGGCTCGTTTTCTCAGTTATTCTTGCTCATTCACTTCAATATAATCAAATTTGCTTCATTACAATATTATAATGATACCACAAAAATTGTTATAGGTGAAAGGTGCATTCAGTAAATTAGCAAATTGGAAATAGTATACCATTTGAAAACTCAAGCCAAGCTCATGTCTGTTTATACTAAGAATATACTCTAGTCAGCTACATCAATGTCAATAGATTGAACTTTGGTTCTCGATTGTGGAATAAGATTTACAGCATCACTGTGCTTGCTGTGATTGATGTTGACTAAGAATAACAGATGTGAAACATTCTTGAAAAAATTTTCGGTAGGTATCATAACCTAGTTGTCAGCTCAATCAATTCTGATCTGCAAAATAATAGGTTATTTTGCATTACTAAACTCAGAATATATTTTTTCTCTTGTATTTTCTTTGTACATTTTTTGGTGGAAAATTAAAAATTAAATAGAGTGAGCTGAGACACCTCAAGAATGTCACCAATGCCCTTTTAATTAAACCTGATTATTTTAGCCAGGGGTACAACAAACATAATTATTTCTAATTTGTATTAACTGAATCAAAGTTCTAATTTTTGGTAAAAGAGACCAGTTTAGGACTGAATAAATTATTTGTTTTAATAGATCAGTGATACACATTTAAATCATTCATATTTATTGTATACAGCTTAAATTTTCTAGATAATTGTCACATCTTTATTTTTCTCTGTGTCGTGTAGACATGGCCAAAGCATTAGTATTTAAATCCAGTTTTGGAAGCAGAGTTAAGTGCAAAAAAGAAGATTTGCTAATATGAGTCAGGGTTATTGTGAAAGGTTACAAACTAATTACAAGGAAGTGCCTACCTGAGTGTACTCATTATACTTGTACTACACCCATAGGATGCACAGCATCTGTCTATTTAATCCTGCTATCCATAATCTAGGACATGTCTTTGTTAATGATGCAAAATATTTGAGAAATGAATACACAGGCAGTTGGCCTGGATGCTGTAATTTGCAAAAAGTCTGGACAGGATTTGATATCTATCACCAAGGTAATGAATCAAACTGGAAACGTTTTGCAGATGTCAAAAGAAAGTCTACATAAATGGAAATAGCAATCTTCATAGTTGGCAAAAATAAATTCAAATCAAAGTTAATTTTGGCCAAATGAACAGATCATTTGCTACCCTATGTTATATTTTCCCTTTGTCTTTGTACCATCCATGCATTGTGGTGGATCTCTTTTGTGTCAGAATATCTGATTCACAGGGTGTTGTCCACAAATACAAAACTATAGTCTCGTCTAGTTATCTTCATTCTTCCTTGGGCATAAAGCCACATTCCCTATAAATTCAAGGCAATTATTTCTGTAATAGAGTTGCACCTTAGTATTCTTTAGCAATATGTCTGCTAAATTATTTTCATGATGCAATGCCATTGATATCAAAATAATACTAAACAAGGAGTCCCTTAAGACAGAGACCTTATTAATCATATGTTTGCCTGGCATACATAACAGGCCTGGCACACAGTAGAGTGAATTAACTGTAATATGTATGAGATAAAAGTGCTACCATTGTGTTAGGTGAAGACTAGAATGCTAGCTCCCTAATGCCTGGTTAACACCTTCCAAAGTTGGGATTACTAGCACAACCCACTGAAATGCACTGTGTTCTATGCATTTAAGCTAAAATGTCAAGGAGAGTAGCCTCCTACTCCAGGATCCCTGTATGTACTCCTAAACTGATTTAAGCCTTTCAAGTTAAAGAGGAACAATTTAACATTTCACTGCTTCAAAAAGAGTGGTAATTTAACATTTTACTGTTTTTACTAAGGTACAAAATAAGACCGATAGTGACTTAAAGTATTGCTGTTTCAAATCTCCATTTATTTTAGGCTTTGCAGATTATTTAGAAGCTACTAAGTTGATATTAGGAGCCCCGGTGGTGCAGTGGTTAAGAGCTATGGCTACTAACCAAAAGGTTGGCAGTTAGAATCCACCAGCCGCTCCTTTGGACCCGGGGTCCTTGTGCTGAGAAGCTCCTCGACCAGGGAAGATTGATGACAAGGACCTCCCTCTAGAAGCCAACAGAGAGATAAAGCCTTCCAAAGTACGCATTATTCTCCTTGCTTGGTGTTATGAGGTCATCCTGTCTCTCTGCTCACTTCTCTCTTTTATATCTCAAAAGAGATTAATTTAAAGCACCACCTAATTTTGTAGACTGAGTCCTCCCTCATTACCATAACTGCCACTAATCCTACCTGATTAACATCATAGAAGCAGGATTTACAACACATAGAAAAATCACATCAGATGACAAAATAGTGGACAATCACACAATGCTGGGAATCATGGCCTAGCCGAGTTGGCAGATATTTTTTGGGGACACAATTCAATCCATGACACATAGCAATGATTGTGAGGGTGGTGCAGGATCAGGCAGTGTTTTATTCTGTTGTACATGGGGTTGCTATGATGCAGAACTGACTCGACGGCTTCTAACAACGAGAATAGCATATGAATATATGAATGTATCAAAATTTGTTTAGTAAATTACCTGTTGATGGACAGCTAGGTCCTTTTTTTTCTTTCAGTTTTTGGTAATTACAATAAAGATGCTATGAATATTCATTTCTCTAGGATAATATCTAGGAGTGGAATGGAAGGATCATATGTAGGTTTATGTTTAACCTTTAGAACCCCCAACCTATTTTCCAAAGTGATTGAACCATTTTACAGTCCCACTAGCAGTGTACGAGAGTTCTAGGTGCTCCATATTCTCACCAACACTTGGTATGGTGAGTCCTTTTAATTTTAGCCATTCTAATAGATGTGTAAGTGATACATCATTATAGTTTTATTTACATTTACCTTATGACTAAAGATGTTGAACATCTTTTCATATACTTATTTGCAATCCATATAACTTCTTTGGTGAAGTATCCTTTCAAATCTTCTGCCTGGTTTAAAAAAATGTTGTTTGTTTTCTTACTGTTGAGTTTTGAGAGCTCTGTTTACAAGTCCTTTATCAAGTATATGATTTGCAAATATTTTCTCCAAATATGTGGCTTTTTTTCCCCCACAGGCAGGTAGCATAAGTTTTATTTTTTATTAACACTTTTTTTATCTTATTGTTGTAGTTTAAATGAAGTTTACATTTCAAGTTAGTCTCCCATACAAAAATTTATACATACATTGTTACTTGGCCCTAATTGCTCTCCCCCTACTGTGACAGCACACTCCTCCTTTCCACCCTTGATTCCCCATGTCCATTCAACCAGCTCCTAACCCTCTCTGCATTCCCATCTCACCTCCAGACAGAAGCTGCCCATTTAGTCTCTTGTATCTACTTGAGCTAAGAGGCATACTCCTCATGAGTATCACTTTATGTCCCACCATCCAGTCTAATCCCTGTCTGAAGAGTTGGTCTGGGAAATTATTTTAGTTCTGGGCTGATAGACAATCTGGGGGCCATGCTTTCCAGGGTTCCTCCAGTCTCAGTCAGACCATTAAGTCTGGTCTTCTTACTAAAATTTGAGTTTTGCACCCCACCTTTCTCCTGCTCCATCAGGGACTCTCAGTTGTGTTTCCAGTCAGGGCGGTCATTGGTGGTAGCTGGGCATCATCTAGTTCTTCTGGTCTCAGGCTGATGAAGTCTCTGGTTTATGTGGCCCTGCTTTTCTTTTTCTTAACAGTGTCTTTTTAAGAGATGAAGTTTTTAAATTTGACAAAGCCAGTTCATCATTTTGTTTGTTTGTTTTTTTGATTGTGTGGTTGGTAGTGTAGCTAAGAAATCATTACCTTATTCAAAGTTATGAATGATTTCTCTTATGTTTTCTTCTGGAAATTTCATAACTTTAGAGTTTACATTTATGTCTTTAACACATTTTAAATTAATTTTTATTATGATGTGAAATATAAATTGAGGCTCTTTTTTTTGCGTATATATACCCATTTATTGCAGAACTATTTTTTGAAAAGGCTATCCTTTCTTCATTGAATTGCCTGTGGATATGAAGGGCTTGAAAAGAGAAACACAAATGGTGAAATGTATTTGGATGGGTGTGAGAAGGAGTGGAATTGGGGTGGGTAAGATTATAGTTATAGAGTTTGAAACACTGCTTAAAATTTATAATGTAATTCTTGGTATTGGGATACAGATTGTAGATGGAGCTATTGGGACTTGTTTACCTGGAGGTGAAAAATGAAGCTGTGGAAGTACATGGGATTCTCACTGAGAATAGGAGAGGGCTAAGAAAGAACTTCAGGGAAAGACGGGGTGAGTGTCCTGAAATAGTGCTCATATTCTGTTGTCATTCACTGTCATTGCAGATGAAGTAGCAGTCACTCAAATTAACTGGAAGGAGAGGAATGTTTCTTCGTTTTTGTGGTTACACATGCTTTCATCTCTGTTCAGGCAGGGGTGATCTTGTTTTTGTCTTGTTTCTAGTATGATGCTAATAGTCTGTACAACTTTCATGTTAACAGAACATCATGGCCAAGCTATAACAAATAGGCCAACTACAAACTATCAGCTGTCAGGGATACCTTTTTTCCTTCTCAATACCACGTACACTAATACTTATTTTGAAGATGCACTCAAACATTTTTTATAGATGCATTGCATGATTTTAAAAGTTGGGAGATAACTGATGTAGAGATGTACAAGTTATAGTTGTTCCTTCAAAGAATTCAAAGTTTAGTTGAGAAGTTAGATAAGTAAACTATAATAATGACTATTATTTATTTAGTGTTTTTTTTATAAGACAAAATACTCTTCTAACATCGTCTATACATTTTCTATTTTTTACTGGTAGAAAAACTGAGCATAGAGACATGATTCAAACACAAGCTTTTAGCCATTATCCTCCATTTACTTTTTATTATATTAAAGGGAACAGAGAGAAAGTGTTTGATTCAGTCTTGAGCATCGGGAATTAGTCAAGTAGGTATATGAGCGAAAATTTTAGGGAACTGTAAAAGTTAGAGGGAACAGTTCTGACAAGACTGCCCTCATTTCTGATACCAACTTCAGAGTTTGGGGGTTCCCAACACCGCACTCAACCCTCTATAACTCATTAGAAGGACTCACAGAACTCACTGAAAGCTGTTCTTCTCATGGTCATGGTTTATTAAAATCAGCCGAGGGAAGAAGTACATAGGGCAGAGGCCAGGAAGGTACCAAATGTGGAGCATCTGTTGTTTTCTCTCTGTGGAGTTGTGAACAGTGTTACTATCCCAGATTGATTTGTGACAACATGCATGGAGTATTGACAACTAGGGAAGCTCACCCGAGCCTTGGTGGCCAGAGTTGTTATTGAGCTTGATCTTGTAAACACAGTTGTCCACCCACATGGCTCACTTCCCTCTCCAGCCCCCTAAAGGTTAACTGATACCATGTGACCTAAAGCCCCAACTGTAAATCACACTGTCACTATCTGGTATAACCCAGGTTTCCCAGACAAACAAAGAAATTCCTGTAAGGCATGACATTTAAAGTGTTTAGAGATTGCCTCCCAGAATCTGAGGTCAAAGGACAGACCTCTCTTTGGGTAAGGTTAAATTCTTTACTACACAATGAGATACAACCCAGTATCCTTAAAATGCTACCTCCATTTCAAAGCACAAAGTATTCTCACACAAGCTTTATTGCTAATGGATTATTCACGTAAGACTGCCTAATTATCCTAAATGAACTAGGTATAGGTAACAGGTTTTGTATCATTTTCATTGGATTGATACCTCTGTATAGCATTAGGATAGATGGTTTCTACTATATTGTAGAAAGTTTTAATTTTCTTATTTGTGGATTAAAATGATATGGGAGATCAGATTCCCTAACAAAACAAAGATTTTTTTTTAAAATATTGAAATATACATCAACACTGTCACATAACACTTTTCTGACTACTGCAATTGGGCTAGGGAATTCCACCGCACCCTATACTTCTCTCATAAAACATTTCAATTTGTTCGTAAACGTCTGTTCACTTTTTTATGTTCTCCGCTAGACTTAAAGCTATATTTGGCAGAAATTATGTATTTTTCATCTTTTTATTCTTTATCTAATATACAGTTGGTACTCAATGAAGACTTTTTTCCAAATTTTTATTTTAACAGATTTTGAATCTATAGGAGACTTGCAAGAAGAGTAAATAAATACCTACATACCCATCACTTAGATTCATCAGTTGCTACCATTTTGCTATATTTGCTTTTTCTCACTCTCTTCCTCTCTTCACCTATATCTCTGAATCATGATAGTAAGTTGTACATATCATGATACTTCACTTTTTTTTTATTGTACTTCAGGTGAAGATTTACAAAACAAATAGTTTCTCATGAAACAGTAGTACACATTTTATTTTTTTAAAAAGTACTTCAGGTGAAGGCTTACAGAACAAAAAGTTTGTCATGAAAGAGTAGTATACATATTGTTTTATGACATTGGTTAACAAACCCACAACATGTCAACCCTCTCCCTTCTCGACCTTTTTTTTTTTTTTTTTTTTTTTTGGTGAAAATATACATAGCCAAAGATACACCATTTCAAAAATTTCTACAGGCACAGTTCAGTAACACAGACTACGCTCTTCCAATTGTGCTGCTATTCTCACTTTAGATGAAGGCTTACAGAATAAAATAGTTTCTCATTTAAGAGTTAGTACACATGTTGCCCTATGACAATGCTTAACAACTTCACAACACATCAACACTATCCTTACTCAACCTTGGGTTCCCTATCACCAGTTTTCCTGTCCCCTTCTGCCTTCTGGCTCTTGTCCCTGGACTGCTGTGCCTCATTAGTCCCATTTGGTTTTATGGGGCTGTCCACTCCCTAGCTGGACGGTGAACCTCGTAAATGACTTCATCACTGAGCTAAAAGGGTGTCTGGGGGCCATACTCTCGGGATTTCTCCACTCTCCTTTAGGCCAGTAATTCTGGTCTTTTTTTGGGAGTTAGAATTTTGTTCTACATCCTACTCCAGCTCTGTCCAGAACCCTCTATTGTGACCCCGGTCAGAGCAGTCAGTAGTGGTAGCCAGGCACCATCTAGCTGTACTGGACTCAGTCTGGTGGAGGCCTTGGTAGCTCTGGTCCATTAGTCCTTCAGACTAATCTTTTCCTTGTATCCTGTTCTCTTCATTCTCCCTTGCTCCCGAAGGGATGAGACCAGTGGAGTACTTAGATGGCTGCTCACAGGCTTTTAAGACCTCAGACGCTACTCACCAAGGTAGAATGGAGAACATTGTCTTTATAAACTGTGTTATGCCAAGTGAGCTAGATGTTCCCTGAGATCATGGTCCCCACAGCCCTCCGCCCAGGAATTCAGTCCCTCAGGGAGCTTGGATGTGTCTATGGGACTTCCATGACCTTTCCTTGAACAAGTTGTGCTGGTTTCCCCTGTCTTGTGTACTGTCTCACCCTTCACCCAAGATACCACTTATCTATTGCCTATTTAGTATTTCCCCCCCACCCCTCCCATCCCTGGTAACCAACAAAGATTGTTACATTTTGTGTGTGAACATTTTCATGGGTTTTTACAATAGAGGTCTCATACAATATTTGTCCTTTTGTGATTGACTTATTTCACTCAGCATAATGTCCTCCAGTTTCATCCATGTTATGAGATGGTTCACAGATTCATCGCTGTTCTTTCTCGGTGCATAGTACTCCATTGTGTGTATGGACCATAGTTTGTTTATCCATTCATCTGTTGATGGGCATCTAGGTTGTTTCCATCGTTTTGCTATTGTGAACAATGCTGCCATGAACATAGGTGTGCATATGTCTATTCGAGTGACGACTCTTATTTCTCTAGGATATATTCCTAGGAGTGGGATTGCTGGATCGTATGGTATATCTATTTCTAGTTTTCTGAGGAAGCGCCGTATCATTTTCCAAAATGGTTGTATCATTTTGCATTCCCACCAGCAGTGCATAAGAGTTTCTGATCTCCCCGCAGCCACTCCAACATTTGTTATTTCCAGTGTTTTTGATTTGTGCCCGTAATGCCGGGGTGAGATGGTGTCTCATTGTGGTTTTAATTTGCATTTCTCTAATGGCGAGTGATCGCGAGCATTTCCTCATATGTCTGTTGGCCATTTGAAAGTCTTCTTTGCTGATGTGTCTGTTCATTTCCGTTGCCCATTTTTTAATAGGATTATTTGCCTTTTTGTTGTAGAGGTGTTGGATTTTCTTGTAGATTATGGAGATTAGACCTTTGTCTGACTTGTACTGTCCAAAAATTTTTTCCCAGTCTGAAGGTTCTCTTTTGACTCTTTTGGTGAAGTCTTTTGAAGAGCATAGGTGTTTGATTTTTAGAAGATCCCTGTTATCTAGCTTATCTTTGGGGGTTTGTGCATTGATGGTTATGGTTTGTAACCTGTTAATGCCATGTATTAAGGACGGAAGTGTTGGTCCTATTTTTTCTGCTATGAACTTTGTAGTTTTAGGCTTCATCTTCAGGTCTTTGATCCATTTTGAAGTAGTTTTTGTATACAGCGTGAGGTATGGGTCCTGTTTCATTTTTTTGCAGATGGATATCCAGTTTTGCCAGCACCATTTGTTAAAAAGTGTGACTTTTCCCCATTTGATGGACTTTGGGCCCTTGTCAAAGATCAGGTGACCGTAGATGGCTGGATTTACATCTGGGTTCTCAATTCTGTTCCATTGGTCAATGTTTCTGTCGTTGTACCAGTACCCGGCTGTTTTGACTACTGTAGGTGTATAGTAGGTTCTGAAGTCAGGTAATGTGAGTCCTCCAACTTCCTTCTTCTTCTTCAGTAGTGCTTTACTTTTTCGGGGCTTCTTCCCTTTCCATATAAATTTAATGATTAGTTTTTCCATCTCTTTGAAGAATGTCATTGGTATTTGGATCAGGATTGCATTGTATTTGTAAATTGCTTTTGGTAGAATTGTCATTTTCACAATGTTGAGTCTACCTATCCATGAGCATGGTATGTTTTTCCATTTAGGTAGATCCATTTGGGTTTCTTGCAGTAGAGTTTTGTAGTTTTCTTTGTATAGGTCTTTTACATCCCTGGTTAGATTTATTCCTGAGTATTTTATTTTTTTAGGGGCTATTATAAATGGTATTATTTGCCTGATTTCCGTTTCATCGTTCTCTTTATTAGTGTATAGGAATCCAACTGATTTTTGTATGTTTATCTTGTATCCTGCTATTCTGCTGAATCCTTCTATTAGTTCCAGTAGATTTCTCGTGGATTCTGTAGGGTTTTCTGTGTATAGTATCATATCATCTGCAAACAGGGGCAGTTTAACTTCTTCATTACCAATTTGGATGCCCTTTATTTCTTTTTCTTGCCTTATTGCTCTAGCTAGAACTTCCAGCACAGTGTTAAATAGGAGTGGTGATAAAGGGCATCCTTGTCTTGTTCCTGTTTTCAAGGGGAATGTTTTCAGCCTCTCTCCATTAAGAATGATGTTGGCCATTGGTTTTGCATAGATGCCCTTTATTATGTTGAGAAATTTCCCTTCTATACCAATTTTATAGAGAGTTTTTATCAGGAATGGGTGTTGGAGTTTGTCAAATGCCTTTTCTGCATCAGTTGAGATGATCAGGTGATTCTTTTCTTTCCTTTTATTTATGTGGTGGATTACATTGTTTGATTTTCTAATGTTGAACCATCCTCGCATACCTGGTATGAATCCTACTTGGTTGTGGTGTATTATTTTTTTGATATGATGCTGAATTCTATTGGCTAGAATTTTGTTGAGAATTTTTGCGTCTATATTCATGAGAGATACTGGTGTGTAATTTTCTTTTTTTTGTGACATCTTTTTCTGGTTTTGGTATCAGCGTTATGCTGGCTTTATAGAATGAATTTGGAAGCATTGCTTCCTTTTGTATGCTCTGAAATAGCTTGAGTAGTACTGGTACAAGCTCTTCTGAAAATGTTTTGTAGAATTCTCCAGTGAAGCCATCTGGGCCAGGGCTTTTTTTGGTTGGGAGTTTTTTTTATTACCTTTTCAATCCCTTCTCTTGTTATGGGTCTGTTCAGATTTTCAACATCACTTTGTTGTAGTTTGGGGAGGTAGTGTGTTTCTAGAAATTTATCCCTTTCCTCTAGGTTTTCAAATTCGTTGAAGTATAGTTTTTCATAATATTCTGTTATAATCCTTTTTATTTCAGTTGGGTCTGTTGTTATGTCCCCCATTTCATTTCTTATTTGGGTTATTTGCATCCTCTCCTGTTTTTCTTTTGTCAGTCTGGCCAGAGGTTTGTTGATTCTTTCAAAGAACCAACTTTTGGTTCTGTTGATTGTTTCTATTATTTTTCTGTTCTCTATTTCATTTATTTCTGCTCCGATCTTTACTATTTCCTTTCTTCTGGTGGTTGTGGGCCTTTTCTGCCATTCTCTCTACTTGTTTGAGTTGTGTAGTTAATGTTTTGATTTTGTCCTTTTCTTCTTTTTTGATATGTGCATCTATTGCTATAAATTGTCCTCTGAGGACTGCCTTTGCTGTGTCTCAAAGGTTTTGGTATGATGTGTTTTCATTCTCATTTGATTCTAGGAATTTTTTGATTCCATCTCTGATTTCTTCTATTACCCAGTGATGTGTAAGCAGGGTATTATTCAGTTTCCATGTAATTGATTTTTTTTCCTTGCTCTTTCTGTTGTTAATTTCTACCTTGATGGTATTGTGGTCAGAGAAGATACTTTGAATTATCTCAACGTTTTTGATCTTGTTGAGGATTTATCTGTGGCTTAAGATGTGGTCTATTCTGCAGAATGTTCCATGTGCGTTGGAAAAGAATGTGTACTTTGCAGCAGATAGATGGATGGAGTGTTCTGTATATGTGTATGAGGTCCAGTGGATGATTGTGCCCTTTAGGTCTTCTGTATCTTTGCTGAGTTTCTTCTTAGTTGTTCTGTCCTTTACTGAGAGTGGTGTGTTGAAGTCTCCTACTATTATTGTGGAACTGTCAATTTCTTTTTTCAGTGTTGTTAGAGTTTGTTTTATGCATTTTGGAGCCCTGTCATTGGGTGCATAGATGTTTATTATGGTTATGTCTTCATGATGGATCATCCCCTTAATCATTATATAGTGTCCTTCTCTGTCTTTTATGGTGGATTTTGTTTTAAAGTCTATTTTATCTGAGATTAGTATTGCCACTCCTGCTCTTTTTTGGTAGTTGTTAGCTTGGTATATTTTTTTTCCAACCTTTGACTTTTAATAATTCACATCTTTATTTCTAAGGTGTGTCTCTTGTAGACAGCATATTGATGGATCCTGTTTTCTTATCCATTCCATCATTCTCTGTCTCTTTACGGGTGCATTGAGTCCACTTACATTCAATGTAATTATTGATGGATGTGAGTTTGTTGCTGTCATTTTGTAGTGGTTTTTTTTTGTGGTGCTGATGTTTTCTTTGTTCTTCTTATTCTCCTGTGCTGAGTTACTTTTGTATGTGTATTTTTTTTTCATTTCTTTTGTTTTTGTTGAGACTTTATGTTTTTCCTCTTTATTTTTAAGAGTATGTTTTTTAACTTTCTTTGTGATTACCATGAAATTTAGCCTTATATTTCTAACTTTGAAGCAGTCTATTATTACTTGGTGTTGCCTTGCCTTCCTCTCCATTAGTAGGTTGTATACCTACACTGTTTATTCCCTCTTTTATTGTTCTGATGTTGTAGTCATTTACTGATTAACTCCTCTGATTCCCTGTTGTATTTCTTTTGGTTTTGGATAGTCCTCGAGAGTTCATTTTCTAGATTTCTGGCTGGTATGATCCTGCATCCTAAATTCTGCCTGTGAGCTGAAGTTATTTGTTCTCAGATCAAAGAACTCCCTTTAATAATTCTTGTAAGTTTGGTTTGGTTTTTACATATTCCCTTAATTTCTGTTTATCTGGAAATGTCCTAATTTCACCATCATATTTGAATGAGAGTTTTGCAGGATATATTATTCTTGGCTGGCAATTTTTTCCTTTCAAGGTTTTATGTATGTCATCCCATTGCCTTCTTGCCTGCATAGTTTCTGTCGAATAATCTGAACTTAGTCTTACTGTTTTTCCTCTGTATGTGACTTCTTGTTTTTCACGAGCTGCTCTCAGGTTTCTTTGTTTGTGTTTGGTTTTGGTGAGTGTGATTATGATATGCCTTGGCCTTTTGGGGTCTATCCTATATGGGGTTCGTTGAGCTTCTTGGATGGCCAGCTTTTCATCTTTCATGATATTGGAGAAGTTTTCTGTCAGCAGGTCTTCAATGATCCTCTCTGTGTTTTCTGTTTTCTCCCCATGTTCTGGAACTCCAATCACTCATAAAGTTTTGCTTTTGATTGTATCCCACATAACTCTCAGGGTCTCTTCATTTTTCTTTGTTCTTTTTTCTGAGTTTTCCTGAAACAGAGTTGTATCCAAGTGTTTGTCTTCAATTGCACTGATCCTGTCTTCCAGCATTTCAAATCTGCTTCTCAGTCCTTCTATGACACCATCCATTTCTGAAATCTTGTTGTTTATCTTTTGGATTTCTAATTGTTATTTTTGTAAAATTTCTAGTTGTAAATTTATTTTGGCATTTTGTTCCTGCATTATTTTTCTGAATTCTTCCAATTTTTTGTCTGTATTTTCCATGAATTTGTCTATTTTTTCCTCATTTTTTCCTGCTTTTTGCTTCAGCTCTTGGAGCATTCTGAGTATTAGAGTTCTAGAGCTCTAGTGCCTTTTCTTCCACTGGAAAGTCATCTGGTGTTTTATTTTGGACTCCTACTGGAGTCATCCTGTCCTATTTTTGTAAATGTTTTGATATTGTTGGTTTTCTTCAGGGCATTCAGTAGTTATTTTTCTCATTTATTGATTGTAGATTTGTTTGTTTTGTCCTTTTTTTATTTGTCTATGTCTGAGCAAGCGGACTGTGTGTTTTTTGTTGTTTGCTCTTCTGTGGGCACAATACTTTTTACCTCCTTCTCCAATTGGCAGAGTCAGTTGCTCAGATATGGTACAGCAGGGCAGGTCTAGCTGAAGAGGAGTTACTGGGACGGGTTGTTTGTGGCACTTACTACAGCCACCAGGGCGGGCCAGTAATCAGTGCAGGGCAGGTTCCAGTAGGCCATGCCTGTGCTGCTTTGTGGTGTAATGTTAAGTGCATGGTACAGGTAGGCAGGACGTAGGGGGGAGATTGTTATGTGTGGCGCTAAGATGGATATGGGAGAGAGGAGAGAGAAACAGGAGCCAAAAACATACAAAAAACAACAACAAAGAATGCTAGGGGAGCTTGCCATTGGAGTGGAGAGATGAGAGACTATGAAATGGAGGAAAGGGGAAGAAGAAGGAAAAAAAAAAGAAGAGAAAGGAATAAATAAATAAAAATCAGAAAGGGAAAAGAACAGCAAAGTTCCCAGGGATCCCACCGGTGCGGGTATGAATTCTGGGGAAGTTGTTCTTAGGTGTTGTAGTACAGCCTGGCTAGAAGGCGTGGAGGTATTCAGCACTAGGTATTCAGGGAACAGAAGGAGAAGGAAGGTATAAAGAGATGAGAAACTGAGCAATGAAGAAAGACAAAAAGGGAAAAAGAGGGAAAAGAAAACAAAACAAATTAAAGAAAAAAAGAACAAGAAAAGCCCCCCCAAAAAACAGGGGAAAAAAACCCCACAAAAAAAGAAATGCCCTTAGGGATCCCTCTGCACGTCTGCGCAAGCTGAGGGGGTAGGTTCCATGCCACGCAGCATTTGGTGGGAACGGGCTCCCAACTCAAGAAAAGGAAAAGAAAAAAAAGAAACCATTCAAAACAAACAAACAAGCAAAAGCCCTGGGATCCCACCAGCGTGGCAGCCCAGACTGGGAAGAAGTTCCACACTTCAGCAGAGCTCTGCAGCCCCTCAGGAACAAGCAAAGATGGTGCACGGAGCCCGGTATCTAAGTGAAAGGAGGGGGAGACAGTGAGAGGTAAGGAAGAAATCAAAAAATGAAGGAAAAAAAGCAACACCAGCAGCCAACAAACGGCACTCAGAAAGCCAGCTAGTGTGCATGGGTGGAATCCAAGCAGCCAGTTCTTCCTGGACAAGAGACTGTGTCCGCAGGAAGCAGAGGAGGGCGAGTGTGGGTGAAGAAGGGTGGGGGGTGGGAAAGCGTATATCACAAATTACCAGAGCTCTGCAGCCCCTCAGGAAGAAGCAAAGATGGGGCACAGAGCCAGGTATTTGAGCAAAAGGAGGGGGAGGTGGTGAGAGGTAAGGAAGGAATCAAAAGAAGTGGAAAAAAGTGACACCTGCAGCCAACAAATGGCACTCAGAAAGCCAGTTAATTCGAGTTGGTGGAACCCAAGCAGCCAGTGCTTCCCGGACAAGAGACAGTGGCTGCAGGAAGCAGAGGAGGCCGAGTGGGGGTGAAGAAGTGTGGGGGGTGGAAAAGTGTATATTGCCAATTACCGGTTGTTTTGTCTCCCACTGGAAGCTCCGTGAATCTGCTTTCTTGTAACCCCTGTTTGCTGGTCTCCGATATGAGTCCAGGAAGGTGGATCTGCACTGCGTTAGCTGGTAGAAGGCCTCTGCATGAATCTCCTCTCGCTCTCTATTCTCTGTCAGTTTTCCCACTCCATTTGGTGCTTGGCTGAGTTTTTTATCTCTTCGTTTGATGTTTTAGGGTTTCAGGATTGCTGTTTTCTCTGTTCGGCTTAGTTTTTCGTATCTTTGCTGTGGAAGGACGGCGTGGTGCTTCTGCCTAGAGCGCCATTTTGCTGGAAGTCCGATACTTCCCTCTTAAATGAATGGCTACAGTACCATTGTCACACTCAGGACATTTAACATGGACACAATACTGTTATCTTTTTTATAGTCCACAGTGAAATTTCCCTAATTGTCCCAGTAATGTGCTTTATAGTTGTTTTTGTCCCCCAGGATTCAATCACACTAGGCGTTTATTTGTAAAGTATCTTTAGTGTACTTTAATCTGGATTCCTCTAGCTGCTTTTCTTTCTTTCTTATCCTTAACATTGTTGGAGTCCAGGCCACTTAGATTACATCCTTACGATCAGGTTCAGGTTAGATTTTTTGAAAATAACACAATACTATCTATGCAAATTAAATCACTTACATAAAACTCACTTCATATTTTGCAAGAATATTTACACTTCCAAGGATATACGTCAAATACTTAAGAATGGGCTTGTATTGGAGGGAGGGGAGTGTGAATGGAAATTAGGGATGAAGAAAAAATAGCAGAAAGTGATCTTGCTTGACTATTCTGAAAATGGGTCATGTACTGAGAAATACGACTAACCCAACTCTCTGCACCTAAGAACCAAAAGAGAACAGCACCACCACAGAGATACCTCAAAAACAATCACTCGCCCAGCCCCCAAATGCAGGTTCTAACTCTATTCTCTGCAACATGCTTCTCCTCATACATTGAAGCAGAGTTGACCAGTTTGTTAGATGAACTAGTGGTTCCAACTACATCCTCGGAACACTAAGCCCAGTTTAAACAAATCAAAAATGTTTATTTACCTCAGGACACCTCAGAGTCTTTGGTATATTGTGCATCTCCAAGAGGGCCACATAGTATAAGGCAGCTCTCAAACATTTTGGATCTTGGAAGCTTTTATTTATTTTTTTTTTATATATATTTTATTGTACTTCAGGTGAAAGCTTACAGAGCAAATAGTTTCTCATGAAATAGTAGTACACATGTTGTTTTTTTTGACATTGGTTAACAACCCCACAATGTATTAAGCCTCTAAATTCTCAACCTTTTTTTTGATGAAAATTACAGATGGCCAAAGATACACCGTTTCAAAATTTTCTACATTCACAGTTCAGTGACATTGACTACGCTCTTCCAACTGTGCTGTTATTCTCACTTAAGATGAAGGCTTACAGAACAAAATAGTTTTTCATTTAACAGTTACTACACATGTTGCCCTATGACAATGGTTAACAATCTCACAGCACATCAAGAATATCCTTACTCCACCTTGTGTTCCCTATCACCAGGGGGCTTCCTTGTCCCCTTCTGTCTTCTGGACCTTGTCAGTGGACTATTGTACCTCTTTAGTCTCCTTTGTTTGTTTATTTATTTATTTATTTTTATTTTATTTAAACACCATTTCAAAACTTTTTACTTACACATTTAAGTGATATTGACTATGCTCTTCCAATTGTGCTGCCATTCTTGCCCAAGATGAAGGCTTACAGGACAAAACAGCCTCCCATTTAATAGTTACTACAAATGTTGCCCTATAGCAGTGGTCAACAATCTCACAATACATCGACAGTGTCCTTATTCAATTTGTGTTCCTTATCATCAGTTTCCTACTCTCCCTCTGCCTTCTGGCCCTTGTCACCGGACTCCTGTACATCGTTAGTCCCATTTAGTTTTACTGGGGTGTCCATTCCCAGGCTTAACATCGAACCTTGAAGGTAACTTCCCCTCTGAGCTGAAAGGGTGTCTGGGGGCCACACTCTCGAGGTTTCTCTAGTATTCTTTAGGCCAGTATATCTGGTCTTCTTTTTTTTTTTTTGGGGAGTTAAAATTATGCTCTACATCCTACTCCAGCTCTGCCCAGAACCCTCTGTTGTGATCCTGGTCAAAGGAGTCATTGGTGGTAGCCGGGCACCATCCAGCTGTACTGGGCTCAGTCCCATGGAGGCCTTGGTAGCTGTGGACCATTAGTCTTTCGGACTAATCTTTTCCTTGTATCCTGTTCTCTTCATTCTCCCTTGTTCCCGAAGGGATGAGATCAGTGGAGTATCTTAGATGGCCGCTCATAGGCTTTTAAGACCCCAGACACTACTCACCAAGGTAGAATGTAGAGCATTATCTTTATAAGTAGTGTTATGCCAATTGAGCTAGATGTTCCCCGAGATCATGGTCCCCAGAGCCCTCCGTCCAACAACTCAGTCACTCGGGGGGTTTGGATGTGTCTATAGGGCCTTCATGACCCTTCCTTGTGCAGGTTGTGTTAGTTTCCGCTGTACTATGTACTATCTCATCTCTCACCCAAGTTACCACTTACCTATTACCTATTTAGTATTCCCCCCCCCCCCATCCCTGGTAACCAACAAGGATTGTTACATTTTGCATGTGAATTTTTTCATGGGTTTTTACAATAGAGGTCTCATACAATATTTGTCCTTTTGTGATTGACTTATTTCACTCAGCATGATGTCCTCCAGTTTCATCCATGTTATGAGATGGTTCACCGATTCATTGTTCTTTCTCGTTGCATAGTACTCCATTGTGTGTATGTACCATAGTTTGTGTATCCATTCGTCTGTTGATGGACATCGAGGTTGTTTCCATCGTTTTGCTATTGTGAATAATGCTGCCATGAACATAGGTGTGCATATGTCTATTCGAGTGATGACTCTTATTTCTCTAGGATATATTCCTAGGAGTGGGATTGCTGGATCGAATGGTACGTCTATTTCTAGCTTTCTGAGGAAACGCCATGTCATTTTCCAAAATGGCTGTATCATTTTGCATTCCCACCAGCAGTGTATAAGAGTTCCCGTCTCCCCGCAGCCCCTCCAACATTTGTTATTTCCAGTGTTTTTGATTCGTGCCAGTAATGCCGGGGTGAGATGGTATCTCATTGTGGTTTTAATTTGCATTTCTCTAATGGCTAGTGATCGCGAGCATTTCCTCATGTGTCTGTTGGCCATTTGAATGTCTTCCTTGGTGAAGTGTCTGTTCATTTCCTTTGCCCATTTTTTGATAGGATTGGTTGTCTTTTTGTTGTAGAGGTGTTGGATTTTCTTGTAGATTATGGAGATTAGACCTTTGTCTGACTTGTACTGTCCAAAAATTTTTTCCCAGTCTGTAGGTTCTCTTTTAACTCTTTTGGTGAAATCTTTTGAAGAGCATAGATGTTTGATTTTTAGAAGATCCCAATTATCTAGTTTATCTGTTGGGTTTTTTGTGTTGATGTTTATGGTTTGTATCCTGTTAATGCCATGTATTAAGGCCTGAAGTGTTGGTCCTATTTTTTCTTCTATGAATTTTATAGTTTGAGGCTTTATATTCAGGTCTTTGATCCATTTTGAAGTAGTTTTTGTATATGGTGTGAGGTATGGGTCCTGTTTCATTTTTCTACAAATGGATATCCAGTTTTGCCAGCACCATTTGTTAAAAAGACTGTCTTTTCCCCAATTGATGTATTTTGGGCCCTTGTCAAAAATCAGGTGACCGTAGGTGGATGGATTTACATCTGAGTTCTCAATTCTGTTCCATTGGTCAATGTCTCTGTTGTTGTACCAGTACCAGGCTGTTTTGAGTACTGTAGCTGTATAGTAGGTTCTCAAGTCAGGTAGTGTGAGTCCTCCAACTTTATTCTTCTTCTTCAGTAGTGCTTTACTTATTCGAGGTTTCTTCCCTTTCCATATAAAGTTAATAATTAGTTTTTCCATCTCTTTGAAGAATGTTGTTGGTATTTGTATCGGAATTGCATTGTATTTGTAGATTGCTTTAGGTAGAATTGCCATTTTCACAATGTTGAGTCTGCCTATCCATGAGCATGGTATGTTTTTCCATTTATGTAGATCCCTTTGGGTTTCATGCAGCAGTGTTTTGTAGTTTTCTTTGTATAGGTCTTTTATATTCCTGGTCAGATTTATTCCTAAGTATTTTATCGTTTTAGGGGCTATTGAAAATGGTATTGATTTCCTGATCTCCTTTTCATCGTTCTCTTTACCGGTGTATAGGAATCCAACTGATTTTTGAATGTTTATCTTGTATCCTGCTACTCTGCTGAATCTTTCTATTACTTCCAGTAAATTTCTCGTGGAGTCTTTAGGGTTTTCTATGTATAGTATCATATCATCTGCAAACAGGGAGAGTTTAACTTCTTCATTACCAATTTGGATGCCCTTTATTTCTTTCTCTTGCCTTACTGCTCTAGCTAGAACTTCCAGCACAGTGTTAAATAGGAGTGGTGATAAAGGGCATCCTTGTCTTGTTCCTGTTTTCAGGGGGAATGTTTTCAGCCTTTCTCCATTAAGAATGATGTTGGCTGTTGGTTTTGCATAGATGCCCTTTATTATGTTGAGAAATTTCCCTTCTATACCTATTTTATTGAGAGCTTTTATCAGGAATGGGTGTTGGACTTTGTCAAATGCCTTTTCTGCATCAATTGAGATAATCATGTGATTTTTTTCTTTCCTTTTATTTATGTGGTGGATTACGTTGATGGATTTTCTAATGTTAAACCATCCTTGCATACCTGGTATGAATCCTACTTGGTCGTGGTGTATTATTTTTTTGATATGATACTGAATTCTATTGGCTAGAATTTTGTTCAGAATTTTTGCATCTATATTCATGAGAGATATTGGTCTGTAATTTTCTTTTTTTGTGATGTCTTTGCCTGGTTTTGGTATCAGCGTTATGCTGGCTTCATAGAATGAATTTGGAAGTGTTCCTTCCTCTTCTATGCTCTGAAATAACTTGAGTAGAACTGGTACGAGCTCTTCTGTAAATGTTTTGTAGAATTCTCCAGTGAAGCCATCTGGGCCAGGGCTTTTTTTGGTTGGGAGTTTTTTTATTACCTTTTCAATCTCTTCTCTTGTTATGGGTCTGTTCAGATTTTCAATATCACTTTGTTGTAGTTTGGGTAGGCCGTATGTTTCTAGAAATTTATCCATTTCCTCTAGGTTTTCAAATTTGTTGGAATATAGTTGTTCATAATATTCTGTTATAATCCTTTTTATTTCAGTTGGGTCTGTTGTAATGTCCCCCATTTCGTTTCTTATTTGGGTTATTTGTGCCCTCTGCTGTTTTTCTTTTGTCAGTCTGGCCAGTGGTTTGTCGATTTTGTTGATTCTTTCAAAGAACCAACTTTTGGTTTTGTTGATTCTTTCTATTGTTTTTCTGTTCTCTATTTCATTGATTTCTGCTCTGATCTTTACTATTTCCTTTCTTCCGGTGGTTGTAGGCTTTTTCTGTTGTTCTCTTTCTATTTGTTTGAGTTCTGTAGTTAATGTTTTGATTTTGTCCCTTTCTTCTTTTTTGATATGTGCATCTATTGCTATAAATTGTCCTCTGAGGACTGCCTTTGCTGTGTCCCAAAGGTTTTGGTATGATGTGTTTTCATTTTCATTTGATTCTAGGAATTTTTTAATTCCATCTCTGATTTCTTCTATTACCCATTGATGTGTAAGCAGATTATTATTCAGTTTCCATGTGTTTGATTTTTTTTCCTTGCTCTTTCTAGTGTTAATTTCTACCTTGATGGCATTGTGGTCAGAGAAGATACTGTGAATTATCTCAGCATTTTGGATCTTGTTGAGGATTGCTCTGTGGCCTAAGATGTGGTCTATTCTGGAGAACGTTCCATGTGCATTGGAAAAGAATGTGTACTTTGCAGCGGTTGGATGGATTGTTCTATATATGTCTATGAGGTCCAGTTGGCTGATTGTGTCCTTTAGGTCTTCTGTATCTTTGCTGAGTTTCTTTTTAGTTGTTCTGTCCTTTACTGAGAGTGGTGTGTTGAAGTCTCCTACTATTATTGTGGAACTGTCAATTTCTCTTTTCAGTGCTGTTAGAGTTTTTTTTATGTATTTTGGAGCCCTGTCATTGGGTGCATAGATATTTATTATGGTTATGTCTTCATGATGGATCATCCCCTTAATCATTATATAGTGTCCTTCTTTGTCTTTTATGGTAGATTTTGTTTTAAAGTCTATTTTATCTGAGATTAGAATTGCCACTCCTGCTCTTTTTTGGTAGTTGTTAGCTTGATATATTTTTTTCCAACCTTTGATTTTTAATAAATTCACATCTTTGTTTCTAAGATGTGTCTCTTGTAGACAGCAAATAGATGGATCCTGTTTTCTTATCCATTCTGCCACTCTCCGTCGCTTTATGGGTGCATTGAGTCCATTTACGTTCAGTGTAATTATTGATAGATGTGAATTTGTTGCTGTCATTTTGTAGTGCTTTTTTTTGTGATGCTGAAGTTTTCTTTGTTCTTCTTACTCTCTTGTGCTGAGTTCCTTTTGTTTGTGGATTTTGTGTTCATTTCTTTTGTTTTTGTAGGTTTGGTTTTGTTGAGACTTTATGTTTTTCGTCTTTATTTTTATGAGTTGGTTTGTTAACTTTTTTTGTGGTTACCATGAATTTTACCCTTATCTTTATAATTTTGAAGCAGTCTACCGTTACTTGGTATCTCCTTGCCTTCCTCTCCTTTAGAAGGTTCTATACCTATGCCGTTTGTTCCCTCTTTCATTGTTTTGATGTTGTTGTCATCCTTTGATTGATTTCTCTGATTCCCTGTTGTATATCTTTTGTTTTTGGAAAGTCGTCTGTAGTTCAGTTCCTAGAATGGTATCTGGTTCATGTTAACCTGCGTCCTAGGTCCTAGGTCCTGCCTGAGGGCTTAAGCTGTTTGTCCTCAGATCGAAGAACTCCCTTTAATAATTCTTGTAAGTTTGGTTTGACTTTTGCATATTCCTTTAGTTTCTGTTTATCTGGAAATGACCTAATTTCACCATCAAATCTGAATGAGAGTTTTGCAGGATATATTATTCTTGGCTGACAATTTTTTTCTTTCAAGATTTTATATATGTCATCCCATTGCCTTCTTGCCTGCATGGTTTCTGCTGAATAATCTGAGCTTAGTCTTATTGTTTCTCCTCTGTATGTGACTTCTTGTTTTTCACGAGCTGCTCTCAGGATTCTTTGTTTGTCTTTAGTTTTAGCGAGTGTGAATATGATATGTCTTGGTGATTTTCTTTTGGGGTCTCTTCTATATGGGGTTCGTTGAGCTTCTTGGATGACCAGCTTTTCATCTTTCATGATATTGGGAAAGTTTTCTGTCAGCAGTTCCTCAATGATCCTCTCTGTGTTTTCTGTTTTCTCCTCCTGTTCTGGTATGCCAATCACTCGTAAGTTTTTGCTTTTAATTGTGTCCCACATAACTCTCAGGGTCTCTTCATTTTTCTTTGTTCTTTTTTCTGAGTTTTCCTGAAACAGAGTTGTATCCAAGTGTTTGTCTTCAGTTCCACTGATCCTGTCTTCCATGGTTTCAAATCTACTTCTCAGCCCTTCTATGACACCGTCCATTTCTGAAATCTTGTTGTTTATCTTTTGGATTTCTAATTGTTGTTTTTGTATAATTTCGAGTTGTGAATTTATTTTGGCATTTTGTTCTTGCATCATCTTCCTGAATTCTTCCAATTTTTTGTCTGTATTTTCCATAAATTTGTCTATTTTTTCCTCATGTTTGTCAGCTTTTTGCCTCAGTTCTTGGAAAATTCCGAGTATTAGTGATTTGAGTTCCGTATCAGGTACTTCTAGTGCATTTTCTTCCACAGGAGAGTTATCTGGTGTTTTAATTTGGACGCCTATTGGAGCCATCTTGTCTTGTTTTTGTAAATGTTTTGATATTGTTTGCTGTTTTCGGGGCATTCAGTAGATATTTCTCTCGTTTATTGATTGTAGATTTTTTTTTTTTTTCGTTCTTGTGGTACAGCTGGGCAGATCTAGTTGAGGAGGAGCCACTGGGATGGGTTGCTTGTGGCACTCACCGCAGCCACCAGGACGGTCGGTAGTCAGTGCTGGGCAGGTTCCAATAGGACGTGCCTGCACCGCTTGGTGATGTGATGTCTAGTGCACGGTGCAGGTAGGTAGGGTGCAGCGGGAAGATGGTTATGTGTGAAGCTAAGCTGGATATGGGAGAGAGGAGAGAGGAGGAGGAGCAAAAAGTGTACAAACATAAAAGAATGCTAGGGGAGCTTGTCGTTGGAATGTACAGATGAGAGACTATGGGATGGAGGAAACCAGAAGGGGGAAGAGAAAGAAAAGGAAAGAATGACCAAATAAAAATCAGAAAAGTTAAAGAACTGCAAAGTTCCCAGGGATCCCACCGATGCAGCTATGAGGTCTGGGGGAGTCGGTCTCAATTTTCACAGCTCAGCCTGGCCAGAAGGTACAGAGGCATACATCACCTGGAATTCAGGGATCAGAAAGAGAAGGAAGAGATAGAGAGACAAGAAATTAAGCAATGAAGAAAGACAAAAGAGAAAAAGAGGTAAAAGATGACAAAACTAATCAAAAAAGGAAGAAAAATAAAATTGAGAGAAAAAAAAAAAAAGGGCAACACCAGCAGTCAGTGCCTACAAATGGGACCCAGAGAGCCCCCACTCAGGGGCGCGAATTCCAAGAAGCCGGTAGTCTCGGGGTTAAGTGACCGTGGCCACGGGAAGCAGAGGGGCCAACGAACACAGGCCCCAGGATCCCACCCGCGCGGTAGCCCAGACCTGGAAACAGCCACACGCCTGAACGCAGCCCTACAGCCCCGCAGGAGAGAGCAGAGACGGCACTCGGAACCAGGCACCCAGGCAAAAGGAGGGGGAGGCGGCAGAAAAAGGCTCGCTAGCGGCCGGCAAACGGCTCCCAGAAAGCCCCCCGCCCGGGCGCGCGGAATCCAAGCACCGGTGCCCCCCAGCTCAGGGACTCCGGCCACGGAAAGCAGAGGGGCGAACAAACAAAGGCCCCGGGATCCCACCCACGCGGGAGCCCAGACCTAGAAACAGCCACACGCCCGCACGCAGCCCTACAGCCCCGCAGGAGAGAGCAGAGACGGCCCTCGGAACCAGGCACCCAGGCAAAAGGAGGGGGAGGCGGCAGAAAAAGGTTCGCTAGGTGCCAGCAAATGGCTCCCAGAAAGCCTCCAGCCCGGGCGCGCAGAATCCAAGCACCGGTGCCCCCCTGCTCAGGGACTCCGGCCACGGAAAGCAGAGGGGCGAACGAACAAAGGCCCCGGGATCCCACCCACGCGGGGGCCCAGACCTAGAAACAGCCACACGCCCGCACGCAGCCCTACAGCCCCGCAGGAGAGAGCAGAGACAGCACTCGGAACCAGGCACCCAGGCAAAAGGAGGGGGAGGCGGAAGAAAAAGGTTCGCTAGGTGCCAGCAAACGGCTCCCAGAAAGCCTCCAGCCTGGGCGTGCGGAATCCAAGCACCGGCGCCCCCCTGCTCAGGGACTCCGGCCACGGAAAGCAGAGGGGCGAACGAACAAAGGCCCCGGGATCCCACCCACGCGGGAGCCCAGACCTAAAAACAGCCACACGCCCGCACGCAGCCCTACAGCCCCGCAGGAGAGAGCAGAGACGGCACTCGGAACCAGGCACCCAGGCAAAAGGAGGGGGAGGCGGCAGAGAAAGGTTCGCTAGCTGCCAGCAAACGGCTCCCAGAAAGCCGCCAGCCCAGGCGCGCGGAATCCAAGCACCAGCACCCCCCAGCCCAGAGACCCTGGCCACGGAAAGCAGGGGATCCCCAGCTGAGGCGGAGAGGGGTGGGTGGTGGGAGAGCGCGCACCGCAGTTTACCGGTCGTTCTGTCTCCGACCAGATGCTCTGCAAGGCTGCTCTCCCGTTTGCTGGTCTCCGATAGGAATCCAAGATGGTGGATCCGCGCTGCGTTAGCTGGTAAGGAATCTCTGCCTGAGTCTCTCCTCGCTCTCCGTTCTCTTTTAGTATTCTCACTCCGTTTGGTGTTTGGCTGCGTTCTTTATCTCTTCATTTGGTGTTCTAGGGTTTCAGGATTGTTGATTCTCTGTTAGGCTTAGTTTTTCGGATCTTTGCTGTGGAGGGACGGCGTGGTGTTTCTGCCTAGAGCGCCATCTTGCCCCCCTTACCCCGGAAGCTTTTATTTTTGTAAACTTGCATTCCATGAAAAGCTAGACATTTTTGATGGCATACTATATATGTGTGCCTCACATCAGGAGGTACAGAATGTTAGTTTGTTCCTTTATTTGTGATGTCAAGTTTGATAACTTGGTGGAGGGGTATGCCACATTTTGTTTCATAATTACTTAGTTATCTTTGAGGGTGATACTTTGAGATTAGTATCCTATTCCTCAACAATCACTCACCCAGTGGTTTTTGGATCCATTGATATTCTTGCCTGGCCCTAAAGTTTTGAATGAATAAATATATGAAGGAAGGCAGAAAGGAAGGAAGGAAGAAAAAAAGAAGAAAGGAAGGAAAGGTGTCACAAACACAGGTTAACTTATAACATAAGATTCTAAGTAAGATTTGCCTTACTTAGAATTGAAACCTGCTTTACATGTTATTTATTTTGTGTAAGTTGATTTTCTATTTAACTTTCCTTCACAGTTTTAATTTGAATTCACACACACACACGTATTCTCTTTGTTGATGGAATTTTAGAGACAGAAGGGATCAAATATATCATAAAAGCAAATCCTTTCTTTTGACATGTGAGAAAACTGAAGCCTAGAGATTTTGCGTCTTTTTAAGTACCATAGTCAGGATTAAACCCCAGTTCCCTGGCCATGGACTAATCAGCTGCTATTTTAACCGTGCACCATATTGGCTGAAATTATTCAGCCCTCAGATGTTTTCTTTTAAGAAACCAAAGTGACTTCCTTTACTAATTTAGTTGCTATTCAATTACTGACTTTCAATTTTTTTAGTATTAAAATAAATGTTTAGAAACTATATCAGATATTTATATATCAGAATGAAGCAGAATGACAAGAAAAAATTATTCATATGTGATAATTCACAGTCTTCCTCCAGCCCCATCACATAAACAAAAGTCTGTAATTACATGCTCAGTTATACTTTGTACTTTCCCTCTCACAGTTGAAGGATAGTTGCTTGCTGGGTGAGAGGGCAGTCCGTCTACATATAAGGATATCATATGGCAAAGGAAGAAAAATAATGATAAAAAGGGAGATTGTGTGTAAGAGATGATTTTATTGGAAGAGGGTTTGGAGAGAAGTACCTTTCAGTTTGGGATATGATGGAATTAAGAAGGAAAAGAAAGAGGATATTACAAAGTATTTTGTTTGCTTTTGAATGGGGTCCTCACTGATGCTGTCTGAAAAATGGAAAGAAATACTTTGAGTTATAATTTTATTACTTTGGTTGTACCCTAAATCCTTATGGTTCTTCACTAGGGGTGGTACCACCATTAATGAGGGTTTAGAAAATCATGGAGGCTTTTTCTTGTCACAGTGAGTAGCCTTACTTGCAACGGATGCTGGGGTGCAGGGAGGCTGAAAAATCCTGCAGTGTTAACAGGCAGGCCTGCACATCTCAGAAATGTCTTTCCTCCAAATATGTATCATATATCTATTGAGAAAACAGTTTAGGTCATGTATATCCCCGGGATTTTGATGCTAAAGGACAGTATCAGCTTTCCCTCAGATGAAAATAATCCCTCTATGACTGAGCAGGAGCCAGTTTTCATCATGACTGCCAGCCACAGTGCTAACAGAATGGTGCAAGGAATGGGGATTGATCAAATTTAAGACAGTAATTATTGACTAGGAAGTCTGGCCTGGGGATCTACTTCTGAAAATTCCAAAAACCAAACCCCTTGCCATCGAGTCAATTCCAACTCATAGCGACCCTATGGGACAGAATAAAACTGCCCTAGAGGGTTTCCAAGGCAGTAAATCTTTATGGAAGCAGACTGCCACATCTTTCTCCTGTGGTGCAACTGTTTGGTTCGAACCGTGACCTTTTGGTTAGTAGCAGAGTGCTTAACTACTGCAAATTAGCCAATGAAAAAACGGACCACGACAGAACAGTCTCACTTGCTTTGGACATGTCATCAGGAGAGATCAATCGCTGGAGAAGGACATCATGATTAATTAAATAGAGGGCCAATGAGGATGAGGGAGACCCTCAGTGAGATGGATTGGCACAATAGCCCCAACAATGAACTCCAACATGCTGGCAGTTGTGAGGATGACACAGGTCCGGGCAACATTTCATTCTGTTATACATCAGGTGTCCGTGAATTGTAGTCAACTTGACAGCAGCTAACAACAATTATTGACACTAAAAATTAAAATGTCAAAGAGGCCATAAGAAGTTAGAGGCACAAACTTTGGGATAATACATTCTTTAGAAATGGATGTATTAGCCAGAAAACCAAACGTACACATATTACTGTGTTCACGAAATCAAGAAAGTCTTAAAATCTTTCCTGGAAAGTGAAAACTAGAAAATAGTTTTACCTCCAATTCAGACTGATTCTTTTTTAAGCTAATAAATGTTAGATCTCCTATGATAAAGTTAAGTCTTCTCTCTCTCTATCATCAGATATTGAATCCCTTCGGAATTTGACTTTTACTGTGGAAATTTTGATTAAATAGATACCAGAATCAATAGATAAGCCAGTGTCTATGAGAAATTTGAGAAATATTTAGGAATTACCAAGCTAGAGACTGAAGAAAAGGACTCTGAATCATGGTAACAGATAGGTTCACATAGAGTCCATTTTACAGATAATAAATGCCACCATCTGTGTGAGCATTTACAAGGTCAATACTAAGTGTTACACGTGCAAAGTAACCAAAACTGATACTTTGTTGGAAAACCACCTGACTTCACTCAAATGAATGAATGGCAGGGTGGACAATAACTGGGATTCACATGTCACATTTACAACCAAGTATCAGCTGTCAGGAGAAAACATTGTCTTTAGATTCAGTTGGGGAGAACTACTACAGTGAGCAGTTCAGGTGGCAGGAAAAAAGATAATCAGAGTTTGTGCAGAGATGAACAGTCAAGAATAAGCAATATTAGACATTCTTGCTCTTTCTAATTCTTTTTGTTGGTGAAGACCATGAGAAGGAGGTAGCACTGGTTTCCTTCTTTAAAGAACATTGACTAATGACGTTCTACCCTGAGACCTTAGGTCTGGCTTTTAGAGCCAGCCCATAGAAGTGAGATCCTTTAAAAGTGAAGTCCTAGTGAATGGGGATAAACAGATTCCCCATCCTGATTGAGCACTGCCGGGGGACTACCATGGTCTACGTTAGAGAATTTGTCTATGATTTGCATTCAGTGCAGCAGGGAAGGCTATACACAGAACAACTGTTGTCATTTGGTCATTCACCCCTAGCATTCCACAGTCTACAAAGCAGGTATAATACACATGGTGATCACCTACAGACCACCCAAACCTTGGAGTCTAGAAGTGATCTGATATATCCTTTGATTCTGACTGCCCTGATGTGAAATTTTTCCTCACAGCAGCAACCCGGTTTTTCAGGGGATGGAGATTAAATACAGACAGTAGCAGGTTTGTTCCCTGTCAAGTTGCTTATTTATCAGCCCCAAGGTATGTGAGAAGGGGTTGGAATGAACCAGACAGATTCTGCCTGGCAGAGACCATCCAGGGTTGCTCAGGGCATAAATGTGTATGTCCCAAGTAGATAGTGGTCACTGGCTGACATATTTAAATACTGAACATCTTTTAAACGAACTTCACTAAGATTATCCAGGAGGAGAATATGATGGGACAACATTATTAACATGTGAGTGTTCACCACTTTCTTCTCTCTATCCATCTACTAAACACAAACTTATACTTGCCTGCCCACTTCTTCCTCTCTGCCCTTCTCAAAAAGATGTGTCTGGTTTACTGAAAGACATGCTAGGTTGGTCTATGTAACAATGTAGGAAGATAAATAATAGGGGTGAGAGATTCAAAAGTTAGGTAGACTATGTATGAGAAAGAGGTTTGTGTAGGGGCTTGGAGATCTTCAAGAGCACCTGTGAGGTGTGGGAAAATCCAGGAACAGAAGAAAGGAAATGATAATAAATATTTTGGTTGCCTATAAATAAACTTTGGAGCCCTTGTGCCACATGGTTAAGAGCTTGGCTGCTAACCAAAAGGTCAGCAGTTTGAATCTACCAGCTGCTCCTTGGAAACTTTATGGGGCAGTTCTAGTCCGTGCTATAGGGTCACTATGAGCTGGAATCAACTTGATGGCAAAGTGTTTGGGTTAAATAGACTTTGATTTTCTAAGAATAGTGAAAGAAAATGTTTATAGCTACTCTCAGTTTTGGAGTCTCTAGGTAGTGCTAGGGACTCAACCTTACTTAACCAAAAGGCTGTCTGCTTGATCCTACTCAGAGGTCCCTTGGAAGAAGAGCCTGGTGATCTGCTTCTGAACGTTCACAGACATCAAAACCCTACTCTGACCCACACATGGGGTCATCATGAGTTGTAATTGGCTTAATGGCAACTGGTTTGGTTTTCTAATTATATTTGTCTGTGGCACTCATTTTCCTCGGACTGCTTGGCCTCTTAGATTTCAAAAGCATTAAAAATTGTTAATCTAGGGGAAGAGATTGCTTTTGATATTAATAGTTTGACTCTCTGAAGAGTACAGATTCACTAGAAGATTGTTCACTCAGTTCCATGTTAGTTGGGACTCAGCTTAAATATATCAGATCCACTTTGTCCCAAGTGAAATAATCCTAGAGCGGTATATTGTTACTAGAACCAGGATTCTTCTCTCTCACTGTGGCCTTAGACTCTCTAGGGCTTGAGGGCAACAAAGAAAAGACAGAGCTCAGTCTGGCTTACAGTAATTTAGGGAATTTTACTGCCAACAGGACATCCTAGGACTAGATAGCATACTGTCCCAACTTTGATTCAAAAGAAGAAGCTTTACAGATGTTTTACAGATGAGCCCTTACTCCATATTATAATATTTTTGCAATACCCCTATAGCCCAGCCTTTCCCATCACCATAACAGCCCACATCTCAAATTGAACAATTCATGCCATTAAAAAAGGGGGCCAGAGGGGAGGCTTCTGATATTTGCCTCTTGGGGAATTTTTCAATATTCTGTAATATGTACTGTACCAGTTTAGGGTAGTTTCTAATCATTCCAGACTCGCCTTATACTATTTAAAGTCCTTGTAGGCTATCCCAGTGTATAGTTAGCATATGTCAAAAATCCTAAATTATGGATTTTAATATAAATTTTCCTAGCAGAAGAATGACAACTATCTGTAAATAAAGAGACATACAGAGTATAATAGAGCAAAAGGGGCATTAAGTTAGTACAGAGCTATCCAGCTTTAAGACAACTCTTGATGAGGATTCTTGAGGACACAAAGAGGAAAAAAAGGAACACGATAAACCCTTGTGCTATTCAGAGCAGTTCACTCCATTTCTGTTTGAGTATTGGACCGTTGTATGCTGAATATTGACCTCCAATGTTAACCTCGATGATTTGATTTTCTGCATTATATGTTGCAATCATCTCTGAGGTCCATCTTTTTTTTTAAAAAAAAAACTTTTTTTTTTAAATTCATGCTCTCTAGTTCTCTAAATAGGAAAAATTCTCATAATAATCATCTTGGTTTTATTAATTTTATATCAAAATACTATTTAAAAAGAAAAAATATAGTTTAATCAGAGGACACTATTTTGCTAAATTATATTATTAGTTAATTGAATATGCTGTTTCATGTATATACCTTCCTCAGGCACACCTCTGTGATGTTTTCCCTCAGTATGCAGAGTTGGAATTGACTCAATGGCAACAGGTTTTTTTTTTTTTTAATAGGAGGAACTATATGGCCAAATATTATCTTTATGACCCACTAGTGGGTCCCTACTGTCCTATGTCTGAAGTGTGTATATGTCTCCAGTTGGTGATATCCATACAAGGATTAATCAGCAGATTCAATTTTGTTAATCAGCCTTTTAAGAAAATTCATGTATTCTTATTATAAAAAATAAAATCTGTAGTTAAAACATATGTGGGAAATATATTTAAGTTCACATAGCTAATGAGTGGAAAGAGTCAAAACACATAGATCCATTCTCTTTGCTGTAAGGATGCCAAGCTCTGGGATTTAATTGTAGTCCTTCAAAGTATGTAAAACATATGGTCTGGAATGATGATATAATATCCTCAAAACCAATGCAGTCCTTCCATGGTTGTCTGATCATCCTATTGCCAATTCCTAATTACCACTACCTCTCTAAGCTCTCTTATCAAATGCATTCCATCCACAAGTTTGTAAACATGAACTTTTAAAACAAATTTTTTTTTATTATATTTTAGATGAAGGTTTACAGAACAAATAGTTTCTTATTAGTCAGTACACGTATTTTTTAATGACATTGGTTAACAACCCCATGACATGTCAACACTCTGAGGTCCGTCTTTTAAGAGCACATCAATAAATAGGTAAATATGCCCTGCCCTGGAGCCCTGGTGGTGCAGTGGTTAAAAGCTTGGCTGCTAACCAAAAGATCAGCAGTTCAAATCCACCAGCCGCTCCTTGGAAATCCTATGGGACAGTTCTACTCTGTCCTATAGGGTTGCTATGAGTTGGAATCAACTCAACAGCAACTGGTTTGGTTTTTTTGGTTTTTTGGTGCTCTAAATAATAGAATCAAAGACATTTCTCTAAATGGTTGTGAAAAATGCATTTTACCTTTTACAGTCTCTATTCATCAGACCATTTTTAGCCTTTTATCCCCCACTGAGTTATATAACAATAATTAATAATAGCTAATAACTTTTACATTTGTTCTTTTTTAGCATACTGGAAGACCCCACGGAAGTCTAAGCTGTATTTACCGCAAGGATTTAAACATGGCTGGCTGGTTGGTGGAGTGGCCCATGGCCTATTTGCATGACCAGATGAAGCCTCCTGGGAAAGAACTCAGGCTGGGGAAGTGAAAGGCAGGGAAAGCCAGGTTTAACAGATGGTTCAGGTATCAAAGGGAGCCTTGATATTATGTACAGCATTCTATCAGCTTCTCGCTCTGTCTCTGGCTCAGCACCACAAAGGTCTTATAGAGAATAGTGTTGTTGATTCTAACTCTTAGCAACCTATGTGACAGAGTAGAACTGCCCTGTAGTGTTTTCTTGGCTGTAATCTTTATGGAAGCGGTATCACCAGGCCTTTCTCCTGCAGAGCTGCTGGGTGGGTTTGAACTACCAAACTTTTGGTTAGCAACCGAGCACTTAACCATTGTGACACTAGGGCTCAGGAGTCATCACAACCCCACTCTGAGACAAGAGAACACTAAGCATCTCTTCTTTGGTCTCTGGGCACGAAGTCAAAAAAGGGAGAATGCATTCTCCCCTTTCTGCAGGGAACACAGCTTGGCTTTGGCACAGTGAAGTTTCCAGAGAACTCTCTACGTTTATCATCATGAGAATTTAGCACCACAAAGGCCCCTGCAGATCCAAAGCATCTGTGGCTGCTTCAAAGGTAGTAGTGGCAGAAGGATTTGTTCCTGGGGACTCCCAGGTAAAGCTGGAGAGGTTTTGAGAGAATCTGAGGATCCCAAAATTATGGTTAGGGGCCAAAATCAGGAAAATACAGGTTGTGCTGTTAATTTGCTTTAATTTTATCCTCTAGTTGGGTGTTATATAGTGAAATATGGGCAACCTATTCTTGTTGGGTTAATTCAAAATACCATATTTTGAATCCAGTTTAGCAAGATACAAAAATGAAAAAAATATAATAAAATCAATTACTAATCAATATATAGGTATTAAAAAGACCTCTTGTTTGGCACCATAATTATTTCTTGCTACTCCTGGCTATTTTTAAATGATGAAAACTTGCTATGATTTCTTTGTGCTAATTAATTCCAAAGCTGTCATGGATCTGTAAATGGTAGAGAATGTAACATTAGAAAACAGCAGAGGATGTGATTTAGCAAAATATTGTCTACATTTAAGTTCATACTGGCATATGATGAATTGTCCTTCTATTTATTTGTATGCTTTCCTCATTTGTTTTTGAGAAATAAAAACATAGCCATTAACTTGAAAAGGGCAAACTAGAGAGATTTTATTTCAGGGTAAACTATTAATGGTAGAGGCCTGTAAATACTGCTGCCAATATTTTGTTTTCCTAAACAGGTGCAATTTAATTGTCATAACATTGCTGTTGAAGCTCCAAGAAATATGCCACCTGGATCAGGCATTGCTTTCATGATACAGAGGTCAGCTTTCACAAACTTTCATTCTGGTGCCTCTCCGGTGGCCTTTAGTGCCAGCATCTGTCAAAGTAACTAAAGAGGAAGGTGACTTCTTAGTTCCTCAGAGGTTAAGAAGGACAGCAATTCCAGATATCATGGTCTCCTACTATGTAGTATTTTGTATTGTTTGAGGACATGGATCTTCCTAAAATGAGAATAGTAGCATAGAATAATAATAATAAATTATGGTTAGGGTCATGCCTTCCTAGAAACTTCAGGCATTATTTTCTCCAGGTACTTCATGTATTGCTCTGATGTCAACTGCCATTCCTGAAAATAGGTTTATTTTTTATTTTGCTTATCGTTCTAAAATCCTTGGATTTTTTAAACTTTTTACTGCTGGCATCTTAAGCTTAATTTTCATTGTTGAAAATAAGACATATCTGTCTTTCCTTCTAAGCTATTATTTTTTCTTCTGACAATAGAATTATTACTATTTTTTTCAGGCATGGTCTGTCCTTCTTTCTGGGAGTCCCTAGGTGGTACAAATGGTTAACATGCTTGGCTGCCAATTGAAAGGTTGGAGGTTTGAGTCCACCTAGAGATACCTCTGAAGAGAGGCTTGGTGGTCTACTTCCAAAAAATCAGCCATTGAAAACCTTACAGAGCACAGTTCTACTCTGACACACATAGGGTTGCCATGAGTTGGAATCAACTTGATTGTAACTGGTTTGGTTTGGTTTATTGGTCTTTACTCCTCAGAACTTGAAAAATGCATGCAACTCTTACACATTCAAATATGTGTGAGATTCACTGGGAACACTCTCCTAGTGCTGAGCTGAATCTACAAGTTTCCCTGAGGTGTACATATCACTGTGGATTCCCAGTTCTAACTCTAGTCTACAATTTCCAAACAATACAATAGTGTAAATAGAGGATTTTATAAAATACAAGGTTCTCTCAAAAAGATTTATGGTGTGTTTTTGAAATTAAAAAAAAAAAAATTCAGTGTTCTTGGTTGAAAGTTGGCAAGTGTATTTTCAACTTTGAAATGTCTGAAACTGAAAATACCCCAATCAAAAACTGGACAAAGGACATGAACAGACACTTCACCAAACAGTTTATTCAAAAGACACTCAACATCATTAACCATCAGAGAAATGCAAATCAAAACCACAATGAGATACCATTTCACTCCTGCTAGGATAGCTAAGAAAACAAAAAAACGAAATCAGAAAATAACAAGTGTTGGAGGGGATGTGGAGAAATTGGAACCCTCATCCTTTGCTAGTGGGAATGCAAAATGGTATAGCCATTGTGGAAAACAGTGTGGCTGTTCCTCAAAAAACTAGAGGTAGACAAAAAAGAAAAAATGCCCTCCAAGGTCGAGAAGGGAGAGTGTTGACATCTTGTGAGTTTGTTAACCAATGTCATAAAACAATATGCATACTGACTGTGTAATGAGAAACTATTTGTTCTGTAAACCTTCACCTAAAGTACGATAAACATAATAATAATAAAAAAACTAGAGGTAGAGCTGCCATATGACATAGCAACTCCACTCCTAGATATACACCCTAGGGATCTAATAGAAGTAACAGGAACAGACATATGCACACCTATGTTCATTGCAGCACCATTCACAATAGCAAAAAGATGGAAACAACCTGAGTTCCCATCAATGGCTGAATGGATAACGGTACATGCATACAATGGAATACTACTCAGCAATAAAGAAAAATGGTTCCTAAAACATCTTGGAACATGATAAATCTGGAGGACATTATGCTGAGTGAATTAAGTCAATTACAAAAAAACTCAAAAAACAAATATTTCATGTTCTCACTTTTATGAAATGACATGAAGAGGTAAATATACAGAAACTACTGTTCATTAGTGGTGACCAGGGATTTGGGGTGGGGGAGGGGATTCTCTCTCTACATAGTAAAACAAAAACCCATTGCCATCAAGTCGATTCAGACTCATCACGGCTCTATAGGACGGAGTAGAACTGCCCTATAGAGTTTCCAAGGAGCACCTGGTGGATTCGAACTGCCAATCTTTTGGTTAGCAGCTGTAACACTTAAGCACTATGCCACCAGGGTTTCCCCCTGTGTGTAGATACTTGTTATTTTTGGTGATGAGAAAAGTAATGATGAATGAGGGTGAAGTGTACACAGCTTGATGAAGATAAATGTTGTCATAAAATGTACACAAGAAAAAAGGACCTGTTGGTAATTATTATGGCATATATAATTTTGAGGCAACAGCAAAAGCAACCAAAAAATATAAGTGCAGGTATATATGTATGTATACAGGCATATATGTGTATAAGTATGTATATGTGAGCATATATGTGTGTATAGGTGTATGCAAATGTAGATGTATATGCATCTGTGTAACTGTATGTACATATATTCATTTATGTAATAAACTCTGAAACTTGCTCTTGAAGGTAGAGTAGCCAAAGCGAAAGGAAAAAGTGATGAAGTAAAAGAGCTAAACAGAAGACTTCAAAGGGTGGCTCAAGAAGGCAAAGTAAAGTATTATAATGAAATGTGCAAAGACTTGGAGTCAGAAAACCAAAAGGGAAGAAGATGTTTGGCATTTCTCAAGCTGAAAGAACTGAAGAAAAAATTCAAACCTCGAGTTGGCAATAGTGAAGGATTCTACAAGGAAAATATTGACTGAGACAGGAGGCATCAAGAGAAAAGATGGAAGGAATACACTGTACCAAAAAGAATTGGTCAACATTCAACCATTTCAGGAGGTAGCACATGATCAAGAACTAATGTTACTGAAGGAAGAAGTCCAAGTTGCACTGAAGGGAATGGCAAAAACCAAGGCTCCAGGAATTGACAGAATACCAGTTGAGATGTTTCAGCTAATGGATGCAGCCCTGGAGGTGCTTACTTGTCTATGTCAAGAAATTTGGAAGACAGTTTCCTGGCCAACCATAACACTATCCAAAGAAAATAAGAGGGTAGGAGGCATTTCCAACCCTGCTAGACATTGGCTCATGAATGTTCACACATGTTTCTTCTATCCAACTTTTCTCACCTTGGCACACAGAGCTGTAGTTGAGGCAACAGTCACCCTTGTCTCTGCAGTCATCTGAACAGGAGAGCAGAAGTTTCTGGAAAACCTTTTCTCACCACACCTGAATTTTCTGCAAGTCTATATATATTCTAGTTCTATATATGTCTCCTGGTCATCTAGACAGCAGTTTCCAGGGTCAGTTCAGTCAACATCGAAGAGCAGTTCCCAAGTGTTCTCTCAAAACAGCAACTTTGCAACTTTTAACTACTTTATCATAACTTGGCCTCCACCCACATATGCAGTCAAGGATTGTTGTTAACACATAGACTGACAGTACCAGTGAGAGCACTTCATAGGTGTTTGGGTCCTTTGCAGTGTGGCATGCCTAACCTATACTGTAACCTATACTAAACCAATAAGTTACTCTTCTTTCAGAAAGGGTTGTCAAGAACTATGAAGGCTCTGAGATTTCACCCTATTTGCAAGCTAACAAGTAAGCCTGCCACAGTTCCTTGAGTCACAGAAAAAGGACTTTATTATTCACAGAGTAGCAAGCAGTATGAGCATCAGCATATTTGCATCAGTTCCTCTTGCCCCCAAGTTCCACAGAGGCAACACAGGTAGACCTGAATGAAAGTCTTCACACACAGTGGGCTGAATTATAGGAGAGGAACCCTGAGCTTAAGGAACCAGAATCTTTTATAATAGGCAGCGAGTATGCATGCTCTTTGACCTGGACAGAAACACTGTATCTTTCAAGGCTGTTTCCTATGGAAACATCCTTGAAAATTAGTCCAAAACAAAGGACAGTCAGTACCTCACTTTGTAAGATGTGCAAAATTATAAGAAACTCTAGGAGAAATGGTCTCCCAACAAGGTTATGGGATCAATCTCCTTCCCAAAGCCAGGAGCTGGTCAGAATTTGTGTCTTTCTGAAAGTAAGACTGAGATCAATACTTAGTGGTGTGCTGATAAATGTTTAACAACTAGCTTTCTGAAAAAAGAAAAAGTCCCGATTTGTAGCCTTTGATGGTTTCCATACTCATATCATGGTCGATTGTGAGCTACTAGTTGGACATCACGGGATGCAGAGTTGAGAAGAGATGCACAGCAGTGCACCATTGTACCATTGTATAGTATTCTACCATAGAGATTTATGAAGAATAGGAATTCCAGAACACCTCACTGTGCTCACTCAGAACCTGTACATGAATCAAAAGGCAGTCATTTGAACATATCAGGGGTATATACTGCATGGTTTAAAATTGGAAAAGGTGTGTGGCAGGGTTGTACCCTTTCACCTTATTTACTTAATCTGTATGTTGTTGTTGTTGTTGCGTGTCATTGAGTCAATTCTGACTCATAGTGACCCTATACAACAGAGTAGAATTGCCCCATAGGGTTTCCTAAGCAGTAATTTTTATGAGCAGATTGCCAGGTCTTTTCTCCTATGGAGTTACAGGTGGGTTCAAACCACTGACCTTTCATTTAACAACCAAGCACTTAACCATTGCACTGCCAGGGCTCCTTTCAATCTGTATGTTGAACAAGTAATCTGTAAAGCTGAACTACTTGAAGAAGAACACAACATCAGGAGTGGAGGAAGACTCATTAACAATCTGCGACATACAGATGACAAAACTTTGCTTGCTGAAAATCAAGACAACTTGAAGTACGTACTGAAGAAGGTAAAAGACCGTGGCCTTTAGTATAGATTACACCTAAATGTGAAGAAAACAAAAATCCTCACAACTGGACTGAAAAACAACATAATGATAAATGGAGAAAAAATCGAAGTTGTCAACAATTTCATGCTATTCAGATCAACAATCAATGTCCATGGAAGCAGCAGTCAAGAAATTAGATGTATTGCATTGGGAAAATCTGCTGCAAGAGACTTCTTTAAAGTATTAAAAAGCAAACATGTCACTTTGTTGACTAAGATGCACTTGACCCAAGCCATATGCACGCCTCATAGGCGTGCAAAAGCTGGACAATGAGAAAGGAAGACAGAAAAAGAAGACCAAAAACCAACCCTGCTGCTGTTGAGTCGATTCCGACTCATAGCAACCCTACAGGACAGAGTAGAACTACCCCATAGAGTTTCCAAGGAGTGACTGATGGATTCAAACTGCTAACCTACTGGTTAGCAGACATAGCTCTTAACCACTATGCCACCAGGGTTTGAATAGATGCATTCAAATTGTGGTGTTGGTGAAGAATATTGAATATACCATGGACTGGCAGAACAAACAAATTAGTCTTAGAAGAAATACAACCAGAGTGTTTCTTAGCTCCTTACCAAGGCTGACAAGACTTTGGCTTGCTAGCTTTGGACACATTATCAGGAAAGATCAATCGCTAGAAAAGGACATTATGTTTGGTAAAGTACAGGGTCAGCAAAAATGAGGGAAACCTTAGATGAGATGGATTGACACACAGCCACAACAATGGATTCAAACGATCATGAAGATGGCATAGGATCAGGCAACATTTTGTCCTGTTATATATAAGATTGCCATGAGTTGGAGTTGACTTGATTGCAACTAACAGCAACAACACTGCACAGATACAATAGAAGTAAATAATATCAGAAGCATAGTGATGCTAAAATGTAGTAAAATGATTAGGAAGTGAACAGTTTTGGGTGTTTAATATTGCCTTTCTTTTTAATATAATTTATTTAATTATGAATTTACATGACATTATTTTTAATAATATCCCAGTTTAATAACCAGCTCTCAAAAATTCTGAAAATTTAACAATTGGCTCTTGTAAGCCAATATGGATTGGCTTCAACACACCACTGCTGAACTTATAGAAATCACTATTTTAGATGATTTCAGTGGATATATTTTTAATTATTATTTGTCATCCAGGAATAGTAATTAAAAGACTAGAAAACAACTGGAATTCTGAAGTACACACACAATTATTATTAATCAATATTTATTTCAGGTGTAATATGTGTCAGTTCTAGTGCTGAGTACATTAGGTGCATTATGTTAATTTATTTGACTTCATGTAATCACTGTTCAGTATATGTATGAAGTTCTGTCTTTCTATCAGTGATACTTTAACCTCTTTTGAATATGGACTTTTTGAGCATTTGCTTGAAGCTATGGACTTACTTTGCACATAATTTTAGGGAATCCATGGATTCCCTGAAGCCCATTGCTGGGTTTCCACTTTAAGAGTCCCTGTTTTGGATGTCTTATTATAGTGCTTATGAAATGGGATTGCAATAAAATTTTTGTTTCTAAAGTCTGACTTACTTTAAGCAGTATTTGACAGCACAGAAATTCAGGGATAGAATTTTGATAACTCTATCAAGTTTATTATATTATATGAAGAGTATGTTCTCCTCCTAAGGAAATAACAAAAACACATATGTGCCAAGAGTGATAATTACAGAATAATTTATGTTACGGTAAAACTGGGAACAATTTATACATCCAGTAACAGGGTATGGAATCCCTGGGTGGTGCAAACGTTAACACACTCAGGTGCTAACTGAAAAGTTGGAGTTTCAAGTTCATCTAGAGGCACCTCGGAAGAAAGGGCTGGTGATCTGTCTGAAAAATAAGCCATTGAAAACCCTATGGAGCACAGTTCTTCTCTGACAAACATAGGGTTGCCATGAGTCGGAGTCGACTCCAGGGCAACTGGCATAATAACATATAGGTTCAATAAATTATGATAAAACAAAATATCGTGAACCCATTTGTAACGAAGATGCACATCAATATTTAATGTTGATAGCATGTCACTGTGTTGAAAAAGCAGGCTCCTAAGAAGCATATGTACTATAATCTGTCTTGAAAAACATATATACCTATGGAAAATAGTCTGGGAAAGTTTGGTTCTTAAACTATTTATGCTAGTTTAAATAAAGAAGGATCATGGATGGGCTACATGAGGTATTTTAAAGGAAATATCCCATGAATCCAAGAGTTGAAGCCATTATATGGCTGACGTCATGGAGTCTGGAGCTAGAGATAGTATAAGGAGGCTCTAGGAGATCAGATTTCAAAGCCTTCCTTTGAATAATAATAATAATTAAAAAAACCAAACCCATTGCCTTAGAGTCGGTTCCAACTCACAGCAACTCCATAAGGTTTCCAATGCTGCATATCTCTATGAAAGCAGACTGCCACATCTTTCTACCGTGGAGCCACTGGTGGTTTCAAACTGCTGACCTTTCAGTTAGCAATAGATCACTTTAACCACTGCACCACCAGGGCTCCTTTTCCTTCAGTGTCACTCGGTCCCACTGTGTCTCTCAGCTTCTTTTTGTTCCGCTTTCATACCCATAATACCTGCTCCTCTGTAAACTTAAGTCACCCATAGCACACTGTGGTTTCTCCAGTTCATGAACTCTGTTTTCTCATCTTATTGCTAACTGTTTTGTAGTTTAAATTCCAAAAATAGAACCTATTGGCTTGGTTTATCTTATGGATCTAGGCCACAGAGGTTTGTTCCTGGACAACCTGTTGATTGGTTTTCCTGGGGAGATGTCCACAGATGAGTTGATGGAGTTAGGTGATAAGTTACACATGGTAGAAAAGGTCCTTTCTTAGAAAGGACCTGGCCAAGTAGGCAGCATGAAATAAGTCTATTAGGCAAAGGTTGTTGTTGTTGTTGTTGGATATCATCAAGTCAATTTTTGACTCATAGTGACCCCATGTGACGGAGTAGAACTGCCCCATAGGGTTTTCTAAACTGTAATCTTTCCAAGAGCAGGCTGCTAGGTCTTTTCTGTCATAGAGCTGCTGGGAAGGTTTGAACTGCCAACCTTTTGATTAGCAGCCAAGAGCTTAACTGTTGTGCTATCAGGGCTCCTTGAGAAAGGTTATGCACCAGAAAAATTAATAATGGCTATCTCTGTCTGGCAGGATTATGAATGATTTTTAAAATATATGTTTTTCTTTTCCCCTTTTTCTATTTTGGAATATTTCTATAATGATCATGTAGGACTTGAGAAATAAATAATAATCACTGTGATGTGATTTCTACTTTCTCCTCTGTAGTTTGTAGTTTGGGTCTAACTCCATTTGATGAAGAATTTTCAAATTCTGTTAGTACTATGTTGCTTTGGAAAACGTGACAGTAGTGACGTGTGTCTTTTAACCAATTACAGCCAGTTCTGGGTACCATTTTGAGTCGTTTGGCTTTATAGCAAGACATGTGATAGAGCTGGGTGAGATACAGAGATATATACTCTGCGACAAGGCCTCTGACTTTAAGTTCAGCTGAGTACCTTAATGTACAACAGAGATCCAGAGGTGATAAGATACAGTCACTGCTTCCTCAAAGAGCTAGTAATCTAATTATATGAGCAGGAAAATAAAATTAATCAGGCAAGCTAATATAAGTGAAGGGTCAAATGAGTGACCTGAAAGTTCAGATGAGTGAGAAATCATTTCAGGTAAAAAGACCTCATGGGAGATGGAAGATTTGAATTGGTCTTATTCGATGGGAACCACTTGGGTAGATGGGGATATGATAGAAAGGAATTACATGAGTAATATTCATGAGTCATGGGAAGGTAAGATTGGGATGGGAAGCAAACATGAAATTTTACTTGAAGCTTTTCTAATACGCTTTCATAAAATGATTTGGAACTTTTTTTTAAGTTTCAAGTTTACTAACTACAGCTTAAGACAAGCTTCCGTTCCAACCACTCCATCTTAAGTCTGTTCTGATGTAAGTCGAATACTTTTAGTTTTTACTAGTATTGCCTTTTATTGTCAGTATCTTTATAAATCTGCTCTTTGAACATGTGAGTAAACATCTGAGAATGATAATATGAGCAAATTACATGCTGCAAGATTGTATGTAGTACATATTACTAACAGTAGGATGTACAAAAAAATCAAAACAAAACAGACGGTCAAAAGTGCGGTTTGCGGTAACTCAATGTCCTAAATCAGGGTGAAAATCTAGCTGTGTCTGATAACGGGAGGATAATCTGTTGTTTCACACCTGCCTCTCAGCTTGCTCTCACCCGTGAACCCAGGTTCTTAGAATCTCTGTAATGAATGAGAGCCCAAGCCTTTCCTTATCTAACATTAGCTTTCTTACGTTCTCCTGGAATTCAGATCTAGAAATCATGTTATTTTGAACCTTTGCTTGGACTTTTACTCCATCTGGGCTGACTCTAGTTTTTATTTTTATCTCCCCTTGCCTCTTCTGACTGTTTTCCACACTGTTTACTAATCTCTTCATTTTGCTGGATGTGCTGGTTCATGTTGCTGACCTTGACTTTGGGTGTTATACTGTGGTACTTATTTTTGATTCCTAATTCTAAGGTCTTTGTTTCAGATCCCAGTGCGTGCTACTCAGTTCTGATCCTTGGTGGAGGGAAATTCTGTATAAAATAGAATCCTGTTTATCTTATCTCAGATAATCTATTGGATGAAGTGTAAATGGTGGTGTATATGTGTTTAAGTAAAATAGCTCACAGGTAATCATTTCATAACATAGGCCCCAAGGACAGTGTTATACTGATGTCTATTTCAAATACTGGTTTATAAATTCTATGTGCATTGTATCAGGGTAGTAATTAAGTCATAAATCATCAATATTACAAATGTTTTGCAAAATTTTTCTTTTTCACTTACTCTCCTTGTTTATCCTCAATTCCTACCATGTTCAAAAGACAAAGAAAATAAACATTTTTCTAAATACGCACACTCGAACTTGTACTCACACACTTACTATGTTGATACATCACAATTATTGTGATGAGATGATCACAGGTTACGAGTGGGGTATGTGGAAAAGGACACTGGTCCATTAATTAGTTGAAGGACTTGGTCAGGTTCCACCTGTCCCAGCTCCACTCAGTTGTAGATAGAGAAGATCTTCCCTGCAGCTGGATCATTTCCTGCCCAGCCTCTAAACTCGGCCTGTCCAAGGCAACTGGTGTATCACTGGGCTGAAATGAAACTGATGATATGGTCTATAGAATGAATATCTAGAATGTAGAATCTAGTACCTCTATGAACAAACCCCTCAAACTTTACCCCTCTCCAACGTGTTTGCCCAAGCCCATGACAAAGTTCTAGCAACTATTTTGTCTTCTGTGTTCTAGTTTCACTTTTGGAACAGATGTTTTGCTTCTAACCTCAGCCTTCTGGGCTGGGACCCTATACTTTTCCTAATGTCGGCTCATAACCGCGGAGTTCTTTCTAAAGCCCTGCTAAGAGCAAAAAGACTGCTTAGAACCATAAAACTTCCACTGGTAGGTTCTAAGAAGGGCCACCTGAGTATCTGTATCAGATTAATTGACCTTGAGTTTGTCACCTGTCTTTGAGGTGTGTGAATCGTTGCTTCCTGCTTAATCCTGGGGAGTCTATAAAGAAATACACATAAGGACACATTTCGTTTAGTAAATCTTCATTGAATTCTTAATGTGTAGAGGAACAAGCCAGGTATATGTTCAAGGAGTTAGATATGCAATTCCTTCTTTTGGTATTTCACACAAAAGCTATTATTTATTCAAAATAATTTGAAACTTAGTCACAATTTATATCTATAAACTGTTCTTTCTATACAGTGACTTTTGAGTATCTGATGTCTATATCTTTAAATTGTATGGTGAATGTTAATTTTTCAGATGAGTACTGACTTCTTATATGAATAATATTGGATCAGGTCCCCACCTAGATGATACTATTCTAGAAAATACTTGATGCTATTTTTCTAGAAAACACTTGATAATTTACCTGATATGTTTACAGAACACCTACTATGTGCACGGTACTCTACTAAGTGCTGAAAGGGATACAAAAATAAATAAGGCACAGCCCTGTCTTCTAGTGTGCAAGGATTAAGACAATTACACATAGACATGGACACACAGCAGGGTAGCCAATACAAGTTTAAAAGATTAAGAAAGCGATTTTAATAATATTGGCATGATGTTAGCCCTTGGCTAAGATAAGGAATAATTATGTACTCAAGATGCAAATTATGCCTAGTTTAATTGTCTCTATCAAACTGAAGGAGCAGATGCTCAGGTGTGCAGACAGATGCTAATGCTCCTTTGGGAGCTCTTGATCTGTGCCTTCTTAGGGGGAGGGGTGCATACAGATTTCAGTGGATGTTACATTGATTAGAAACAATGTGGCTAAAGACCTTGTCTTAAACTGTTCTTAACTGTGCATGACCTCTGCCTGACCGTTCTTTAGTAGCTACAAGGACAGCCTAGTCGATGACAAAATCCACATCTCCATGTCTGGTTAAATCAGGGAACATTTCATCGCTTATCTTCACTGTGTGAACATTAATAATTCAGTGACTTGTATACATTGCCATGCATTCCCTTGTGAAGATGCTGATACTGCATTAAGAGTGGTGCAGGGAGAGAAGGATTGAGAAGACCTGAGTCTTGAGTTGTGGTCATGCTTTTACGGTACCCTTTGCTACAATGTACCCTGCACCTTTTCCTTCTAGAACATCTGTGGCTGCAGCAACAGTGTAGTGAACATCAGGCTGAGGAAGTGGTGGGGTTTATTAGCACCTCTGTTTTTAGCAGCACCTCACTGAAGGTATCCTTCACCCTTCCTGTATCAAGTTATTAAATCATCTTCTTTTTTAAAAAAAAGTTTCTTTTCCATACTTTGGTGCTAATAAGATTAAGATGTACTGTAAAATTGTTTCCGTCTGGATTGAAACAAAGATTTTTAAAAATGCAGACTCTGTGAGGGAAGATTCCAGAGATTAGGTTGGGAACTACCTATCTAGGAAAAACATTGCTGTTGGACTACAGTCCTGGCAACAGCAAAATGAACTGCTCCTGCAAGCCATTTATCCTGTCTCACTGGACAAAAGAAATTGTTTCTTAATTGGAGCTATGTCATAACATGAACTTTAAAATGTGGTAGTAATAATTTACTCTTGGCTTAAAGAAATGACAGAAAATTGTCCGCACTCATCAAAGTATTTTTTTCAACCAGTCTGTGAGATAGTGTATAAAAAATCTTCAGAAATACTTTACTGTGATACTATTTTCACACATTAATTTACACTAAACACTGCATTATTTTAAAAGAACTAATTAAAAGCATTTGGTGCTTGTGTTCATTCAAATGAACACAATAAGATCATTTTTAGAAGCAAATTAGAGTTTCTTGAACATAATCTCTTTTATCCTTTCAATGCCCTATGGATATATCTGCTGCCTTTTAGATAAATTCTATGGTATTGGAAACTTGCCTACCAAATATTAAAATATGTGTAAATATGTAGCAATTTTACACACACACACACACACATGCACACACACCACACACAATGCCTGCATTAAAAACATTCATTAACACATCTAGGAATTTAGTATATGACAATTTTGGAACTTAAGGAATGGCAGGCAAAAGGATTATTCAAAATGATATTAAGACACTTGGCAATCTAGATAGATCTCTACACCATCCCTTTTATGAAAATAAATTCCAAATAGATTAAATATCTAGACAAAATGAACCCAAAACTACCAAAATTATAGAAGAAAAATGGTAAAACATATTTTTATAATTTTGGGATGAGGAAGGACTTTTTCAGCATGACATGAAATCTAGAAACCATAGAATAAAATGGCAATATATTAAAAATCAAAAACTTAAAGAAGTTATTTTGTAGTTGTTGCTGAGAATATACACAGCAAAACACCAATTCAACAGTTTCTACATGTTCCATTTAGTAACAATGATTACATTCTTCAAGTTGTGCAACCATTCTCACCCTCCTTTTCTGAGTTGTTCCTCCCTCATTAACATAAATTCACTGCCCCCTAAGTTTCCTATCTAATCTTTTGAGTTAGTGTTATCAAGTTATCCCATATAGATAGTTCTTAAAAGAGCATAATGCTCAAAGCAGATATTTTTTACTAGTTAAGCTAAACTATTGTTTGGTTTTAAAACAACTTCAGGGGATATTTTTGGTTTAAGGTTTAAGGATTATCTCAGGGCAATACTTTCAGGGGTTTATCTAAACTTCATGGCTCCAGGAAGTCTGAAGTCCATGAAAATTTTAAATTTTCTGTTCTACATAACCCCCCTTTTGGTCAGGATTCCACTATAGAATCTTTGAAAAATTAAAAACTTCTATTTGAAAGATAAAAATTAATTTAAAAAAGGCAAATGAGAGATTGGGAGATAAATATATGCAACATATATAAAGGCAAAAGATTAATATCTAGAATATCTTACTATAGTCTACTAATAAATATGAGAAAAACAATCGGTCAAATAGAAAACTGCCAAAGAATATAATCAGGAAATTCATGGAAGACAGGATATAAATGGCCAATAAGCTTATGAAAAAATGATTCATTTCACTAATTACCAAAAATGAAAATTAAACAATAGCAAGATATCACATTCACCCACCTGATTTGTAACATTTCAAAAGATTGATAATATTCACCAATGGTGAAGGAAAATGGGCACTCTCATATTGTGTTGGTGAGAGTATATATGGGTATAGCTTTTTGCAAGGCAAATTGACATTACTTACCAAAATAAAAATTATGCATGACCATTGGCCCATCAATTTCACTAGGAATTCCACTTCTAGGGCTCTATCCTACAAAAATACCAGCTTAATTATATAAAAAATATGTCAAAGGATGCTCATTGCAATGTTGTTTATAACAGCCAAAAATTGGGGGAAAACTTTCAATCAACAGGAAAATGATTGAATCAATTACAGAATATTCATCCAATGGGAATTCATGGAGCAGTTAAAAAGAAAGAAGTAGATCAATATGTACTGACTTTGACATTGCAAAATCATGATCATGGTCATAGCTTGATTCTATTTTTATTTGGAGGAAAAAAATACGTATTTTCCAATTAGCACGGAACAAAGTCTAGAAGAATATGAAACAAACTCTTGATAGTGGCTACAGGGGTGGGGAAGAAGAGACTGGACAGAAAGAAAGGAAGAGTTTCACTTTTATTTTTATATGCATAATAAAATAAAAGAAAAAAATAGATTGAGTGATTTTGTCTTTTTTGCTTTTCTGTATTTAACATATTTTTTATTACTGACACGCTTTCCTTTTGTATTCAGAAAACAAATTTAGTCTTAAAAAGATAATTCTTGAAGGATGAATTAAAAAGATGATGGACTTGAGGCAGGAAGAAAATTTAGGAGACTTTAAATGACCTTGGGAAGGACTCAGGGTAGAGACAAAGGGATTGAAAAGGAGGGATAGGGTGAGACCCTGAGAAGTGGGACTTAAGAGGAGAAGCAGACTTTGACAGAAGACGACTAATCTGAGGCTGGATCCCCAACTCCTAGTCCAGTTCTCTTTCTCGATATCTTCCCAAAGGGGTACCATTTTTCCATCACATTGTTCCCAAATTAAGATTGTCAAGTAATTTCATATGAGGCACCTCTCTGACATGATTGTGGGCACACGCAGAGCACACTCACCCATGCAGATCACAAAACCTAGGTTTTCTGGTTCCGATGTAGGCAATGTTTTCAGTTTTAACCTTCCACTTAGATGTTTCCACAGGAGACCAGATGAAAGCAACATCATCTTTGCCAAGGGTCCCTTGGGCTGTTCTCTGTAGCTTGGTGACCTGAAGGTTGTAGCACCATTACATCAGCCTCCTCCTCAGGGACTGGCAAGCAACTCTTTGTCTCCAAGGAAGCCAGATTTCCTTCATTCACCCTGCTTGAATCCAGCCTGTTTTATGTAATCTGCACAATCCGTACTAAAATCTTTTGGTTCCCGTTTACAAACTCCTGCTATAAGCATGAGACTTAACCCACGTGGAGTCTGCTCTTAATTCAGCGCTGTCAGTGCCCTAAACAGTCATCGTGAATATCATTGTTTATGACTGAGCCACATTTCACTCTTTAGCTACTTCCAGGCCTCTGGATAAACCCTCTTATATGCTTAACTGACAGCTGAAGACAGAGTAATCAATGTCACATTGGCGGATACTAATTTCATATAGGGCACTGCTCTGAAGAGCTCACTTTTTATTTGTTTACTCAGAAACAGATGTTTAAAGATCCTTTTAAATACTGTTCAATCTTTTCACAAATTGGACCTTTAGTTCTTGCAGTATAACTGGGAAAGCTCATGTTCACTAAACAAAAACATAACAAACAAACAAAAAAACCAAACCCACTGCTGTTGTGTCGATTCCAACCCACAGCGACCCTACAGGACAGAGTAGAACTACCCCATAGGGTTTCCAAGGAGTGGCTGATGGAGTCAAACTGCCGACCTTTTAGTTAGCGCAAAGTAGAGGCAAATTATATGTTGAAATGAAGGATTTAGCAGAATATTTTTTATAGCATTTCTATGAGAACAAGTACAATATTAACAAAAGCTTTAATTTATTTAACAAGGAATACCTTTGGAGTGTCTGGGTGGTGTAAACAGTTAATAATGTCAGCTGCTAACCAAAAGATTGGAAGTTTGAATCCACCCAAGGGTTGGCAATCTACTTCTGAAAAATCAGCTGTTGAAAATCCTGTACTGCAGTACGAACTCTCACACTCTGTTAGGAATTAAAGAAAAAGAGGTTTATTGAAGGGATAGGAATTTGAGTGGGAAATTGAGCTGGGGAATACAAAGTGAAAGTGCAATATGCTTCATCTTTTTGGAAACAAAGTTGAGCTTTTATACACAAAGACATGACTAATCCTAAGAAAATTTCAAAAACAGCTCCTTCTTCATATCGTTTTCTTATTTTCTTCTAGAAGACCACCTGCATAAAACATTTTTTTCTGAGAGCACTGCATTTCATCAGAAATTGCAATGCCTCCTAGAACATCCTGAGTATATACATTACTGTTCTTTCTGTATCCTTCCCCTGCTTGCTCAGAGTGATTTGGAGTAATCTTTTATTGAGAGCTCTCCCTGAATGCATATAAGTTTAAAGTTTTAGATATGGAACCAGGCCTTATCGCTCAAGAACAGGGGCCAATTTGCACAAACTCTTTCTGTGACCATCTGCAGTTCTGCCTCCCCTCCTCCCCACACTCTCTGAAACAGTGCAGATTAACCCATTATTGTGAGCTTGGCTCCAATGCCTCTTATTTTTCAGGTCTGCTAGCAAGATACAAAATGGAGTTCAACCTGCATCCTGGGCAGAAGCCTCATCTATGCCAAGAACCTAGATTTTTGGGGGCCCTTCCACAATCCCTCCTTTTGATCAGGAATTTCTATTGAAATTCACTGATCATTATTATGAGTGCCTTCTTCTGCATGGACTTACATTCTATATTCTTATCAGATGGACACCTATTTTGGAGATGGGTTTTTAAGACCCCAGACACTATAGATGAAGGGCAGCTGTACACCGTCTGTTTCATATTCACAATGCCATAGCTTGGGCTTTTACTTCTGTGATCCTTTTAGGAAAGGGCCTGTAACAGCAGGATCAAATTAGGAATACTTCACACAGAGAGCTGCTAACCAAAGTGAAGAACCAAATTATTTTCTAAGGAATAGTGCCTTCTTTTCTCATGATCTTTTGCATAGCAAATGGTGTTGCATGGTGAGTACAAGCATTTGACATACATTACGTAAAACATTTAACCCAGGAGGATGCTGTAGTCTCACATGTATGGCTCATTTGAAGGTGAGGTTGGAATTAACAGTAATATTGGGTACCTGACTGTAATTTAATACAGGAGAGGTTAATGAATCTAAATTCTCACACTCAGATTGTAGAAAGGGATGATAGATACAACATTTAGACAGAGTGCCAGCACTGGCCACTAGTTGGGCTAGCTTAACAAATGCATTTTCTCTCTAAACATTAGAAGGAATAATTAAGGAGAGAGGAGCTCTGGTGGTGTAGTGGTTAAGAGCTTGGCCATTAACCAAAAGACTGGTGGTTCAAATCCACCAGCTGCTCCTTGGAAACCCTATGAGGAAATTCTACTCTATCCTATAAGGTCGCTATGAGTCTGACTTGACTTGATGGTAATGGGTTTGGTTTTTGGTATTAATGAGATAAGTATAAAACTTAAACAATTTCCCATTATGAACAAACTATTAGGGAATAAGTCCACAATAGTGAAGCACAGCTAATGACATAAGAATAGCTACATTTAGAAAACAAAGTCTAAAATTTTTCTGCAGGTCATATGGAGTCTTCTTCTGTGAGCTTGGGCTCAGTTGCCTGCTTTAGACGTCATCTGCTTCTAGCCACTAGGGTGTTTAAAGATGTTTCTTTGTTTCTTTTGTCTGATGAAGGTGCCAAGGTTTAGAAATTTATATAAAAGGGGCAGTTAACCAAATAATTTGGCATCCAGAGTCTACAATGTATGAAAATATTTCTCTAAGGATATACAAATATCAAAAAAAGCTTATAATATGTCTATGTTTTAGTATAACAGAATGGGACAATGCATTAAAAAATATTTTAAGTATCTCTTATTCCCATCACTCTTCTTTTGTCTCTAGTTATCACATTGCTCATGGTCATTCTGAGTTTAATGTCATATACAATTTAAATTTGCTGCAGTAAAGTTAACCTTATTAGCCTTTAATTTCATGTCTTGGACATTTCTTTCATTTTCTGAGGCAGAATCTGAGTCTTGATTTTCACATATCATTCAATCTTTTAATTTTAACTTATCTTTATATTTGTAGTCTGCTCTACTAACTTCTGACTATGATCCTATTTCCATGGCTCTTTTCTTAATTTTTGATTTATTTTAATGCTTTTCTTTAACTCTTTAGCTGTATTGCATCTTCTTTTCACTTACAAAGACCTTCTTTTCTTCACTTACACAGACCTTCTTTTTTGTACTTACATAGACTTTCAACTAATTACATAGTTCTTTTTTAAATTTTATTTTCTCCCCCTTATCTCCTGTATCATTTTCTCATTTAATAGTTCTGTGTCTCTCTAAAAATTTTTCTCATGGAGTCTCTCTCCCTCAGCCTCTCTTAAAAAAGTTTATTGCCAGTCATTATGCCTTCTGTCTTGCTTTTCAAGCTATGCTCAAACTTTCAATTTAGTTCTTTAAAACTTATTTGTAGGTAAAAACTTAAAAATGTCTATGGTTAATTTATAATAATTCTTTAAAGTGAAAGGCTTGATGGGAATTACAAAAGTAATGCAAAGCCAAATAAAGTAAATTAAAAAGAAACTTCAGACAAGAATATCTCTAAACACAATGATTAACCTTATTTTCCAAGAGCTTTAGTGATAAAACATAATAATCTTGAAAATAATATTAAATAGTCAGGATATACCAAGGATATACTAAGATTATCAAGTCTCTAAACATCTGAACAGTAATAAAAATCTCCATGGGTAAAAAATATGTATTCTTTAGTGAAAACCATTGGCCTTGATGATGCTAGATTCAAAGGAAACAACACTACAATTAAGTTATTGAAATAATAAAATTATGACATAATATTGTGTGCTTGTTTAATATCAGGCAAACTTTACTGACACATAAAATTTAATTGAAAGAAAATTTGGTACTTCTCCTGATTTGATAAGATGTTTTATGCAATTTATAATATATTAAATAAAACTTTTTAGCATTTTTTTTCTTTATAAGATAGAAACAAAGATCTTAAAGGTAAAAACTTTAGCTTTTCTAAAGCCAAATGGGTTTGGTTTCTTAGTTAAGGTCATAAAGATTAATAAGGTTATAGGGTTATAAACTCAGGAGCACAGAACTTTTGCCTCCTAGGCAGATCATACAGAAAAACAAAACAATTTTTCATATTATAGGTGAATGCAATAAATGTTAACAAAGGAAATAAGACTATTAAAATTGATCAACTTTCTTAGGATTTTAACACTTTTCATAGCTTTTCAGACTCAGGCATTTATTTTGCTGAACTCTTGACTTTGAAGTAGATTGCACAAAGAGTAAAATTAATTCTTTAACCTAGTAATTAAAGAAAATTTTATTATTTTAACAGCAAGAAATTCAATTCTTTGTTATTTGACATTAAAGCTCTTAAAAATTCTCATAAATTAACCTACTAAACCTTTAGATGCAATAACTAAGAACTTTGCCTGTACCAAATAAATTCTCTTTTAATAAACTTCTTAAATTTCTTGTCTTTGTTACATATCCCTTATAGTATAACCTTTTAAGTGGCAAAAATGAATATATTCATTATTAAATCTAAATATCAGGATATTTTTTCTCTATGGCATAAAAAGCAAAAGCCTATACATTTTAATTAGAATAGATACCTATTAATTACAGTTAATATCAGTAAGTTGTCTAAAAATCTTAGAAATTAATTTAAGCCTGTATATATTTTCTTTAGTCTTAAAATGGTTTTCACTTGGTTGGGAAGGGTCATTTTAAAACCTTCTCTGTAGCAATGTGAGTCTCAGAGCATCATTATTAAGAAAAAGAATTGGTTAATCTCAATTCATTTCTATATGTCTAAGTTGATCTGAGTATTTTGAAAGACAAGACAATTAAATTCTTTCCTTCTAACTTTTCTTATTTTCTTGGTAAGCAGCTTAGCTTTTTCCCATGTTTCAATTTCTTCTATTTGAGCTAACTGTTAATGTTTTAAAAGTCTCTCTAAAGTTAATTCATGAAAATAAGAGTCATTAATAAACAAATTTGGTAATTTTTTTTTCTCATTCATTATCATGGCAAGAGTAATTTGAGAAGGAGCTTGTTTAGCTGCCTTATCTGCAAAGTTTTTTCCCTTAATTTCCTCAGTCTTAATTATTTCTGAAATTCAGAAGATTTGGGCAAAGTTGGCAGAGCCCTCAGTCATTTGTGGAGCCATGCCTCCACCATTCAGCTTGGTTGCCTGGTGACATGGTGGTGGTCTCTCTTATTTTAGTTTTCTTATTTTTTCTTAGTGTTGCAGCTGTGAATAGGTTATCTTGGCAGGGACAGTTATCAGCACATTCTAGAGGGAACCTAGAATGGTTAAGGCTGCTTAACATAAGTCTGTCTTGAAGGGCTTTTCATTTTGCTTCTCTTGCTTTGCATTGGGTGTTCTTAGTGCTGGGGACTCAGAAAGCTGTTATATGGGAATCTGTATTTTCCCAGTCCCATGAACCTTTTATTTCTTGTCATTCTGGAATTAATAAAAATTACTTCTTTTCCTTAAATAAAATTTATTTCATGTAACATCTATCTTAAGTTACTTACAAGGTTTCGCCTTTAAGATTTTGTTTCAAGATTTAGAATAAACATAAATACCTTTGTCATTAGTTCCTGGGAATATTAACAACAACAACAAAAAGAGCCAAACCTGTTGTCATTGAGTTGATTCTGACTCATAGCGACCCTATAGGACAGAGAAGAACTTCCCCTTAGGGTTTCCAAGGAACAGGTGGTGGATTCGATCTGCCAACATTTTGGTTAGCAGCCAATCTCTTAACCACTGTTTATACAAACACTAATTTATCATTAAACCAATCAGACTAAGTTATTCGAAGAAATATTGTAATCCAATTTAATAATACCATCCAGAGGTAGGAAATTATCATATTTATAATCTTGTCTTCTGCATGCTTTACAGAATCCTTTAGAGAAGAATTTAGAATAATTTGTCCTTTTTTAAGTCCTTGTACCAATTAAAACAATCTATCCTTTTCAGTGCATTTTTCAAATAGACTGATTTATATCAGTAGTAACTAGAAGTTCAGATCATGAGACAGATGCAAGAAGCAATTATTTTTGGAAATGAACTGAGATTTTAAGGAGGAAAAAGAACAGATAGAAACTCATTTTTCTAAAGTGATCATTGAAATTCTAAATTACTTCAAATATATTCAGTTTATGTTGTTTTTGAACATGAACCCCAAACCAGCATTCTGGTAGGGAGGAAATACAGGCTTATTTATCAAAGATGTTAAGAATCTGGATGAAACTTCGGTTTCCCGAAAACAAAAACAAAAAACAAACCCGTTGCCGTTGAGTCAATTCTAATCCATAGCAACCCTCTAGGACAGAGTAGAACTGCCCCATAGGGTTTACAAACAGCGGCTGGTGGATTAGAACTGCTGACTTTTTGGTTAGCATCTGAGCTCTTCACCACTGCCCCAGCAGGGATCCTTGGTTTCCCAAGAGAGTCAAATAAAATTCTTAGTAAGGAGTTGATCTTCCGGGATTCCTTCGTACCGAGCCTAATCCATTTTGCTGGCTAGAGACTTAGTCTTTTCTTTTAAATATACTGTTGTTGTTAGGTGCCCTTGAGTCGGTTCCAACTTATAGCGACCCTATGTAGAACAGAACGAAACACTGCCGGGTTCTGTGCCATCCCCACAATCATTGTTATGCTTGAGCCCATTGTTGCAACCACTGTATCAATCCATCTCCTCGAGGGTCTTCCTCTTTTTCACTGACCCTCTACTTTACCAAGCATGATGTCGTTCTCCAGGGATAGATCCCTCCAGATAACATGTCCAACTATGTGAGATGAAGTCTTGCCATCCTTGCTTCTAAGGAGCATTCTGGCCATTCTTATTCCAAGACAGATTTGTTTGTTCTTTTGGCAGTCCACGGTATATTAAATATTCTCTACCAACACCGTAATTCAAAGACGTCAATTCTTTTTCGGTCTTCCTTATTCATTGTCCATCTTTCTCATGCATATGAGATGATTGAAAACACCACAGCTTGGGTCAGTGCACCTTAATCTTCAATAAGACACCTGTGCTTTTTAACACTTTAAAAAGGTATTTTGTAGCAGATTTGCCCAATGCAATGTGTTGTTTGATTTCTTTACTGCTGCTTCCAAGGTTATTGATTGTGGATCCAAATAAAATGAAATCCTTGACAACTTCAATCTTTTCTCCGTTTATCATGATGTTTCTAATTGTTCCAGTTGTGAGGATTTTTGTTTTCTTTATGTTGAAGTGTAATCCATACTGAAGGCTGTGGTCTTTGATCTTCATCAGTAAGTGCTTCATGTCCTTTTCACTTTCAGCAAGGAAGGCGGTGTCATCAGCATAACGCAGGTTGTTAATGAGTCTTCCACCAATGCTGATGCTGCATTCTTCTTCATATAGTCCACCTTCTTGGAGTATTTGCTCAGTATACAGACTGAATAGGTATGGTGAAAGGATACAACCCTGATGCACATCTTTCCTGACTTTAAACCACGAAGTATCCCCTTGTTCTGTTCGAATGACTGCCTCTTGATCTATGTACATGTTCCTCATGAGCACAACTAAGTGTTCTGGAATTCACATTCTTCGCAAGGTTATCCATAATTTGTTATGATCCACACAGTTGCATGCCTTTGCATGGTCAATAAAACACAGGTAAACGTCTTTCTGGTGTTCCTCTGCTTTCAGCCAAGATCCATCTAACATCAGCAATGATATTCCTGGTTCCATGTCCTCTTCTGAATCTGGCTTAAATTTCTGGCAGCTCCCTGTCAATGTACTGCTGCAACTGCTTTTGAATGATCTTCAGCAAAATTTTACTTGCATGTTATATTAATGATATTGTTCAATAATTTCCACATTCAGTTGGATCACCTTTCCTTGGAATGGGCATAAATATGGTCTCTTCCAGTTGGTTTTCCAGGTAGCTGTCTTCCAAATTTCTTGGCATAGATGAATAAGCACTTCCAGGGCTACCTCCATTTGTTGAAATATCTGAATTGGTATACTTTCAATTCATGCAGCCTTGTTTTTCACCAATGCCTTCAGTACAGATTGGACCTCTTCCTTCAGTATCCTCAATTCCTGATCATATGCGACCTCCTGAAACGGTTGAACGTTAACCAATTCTTTTTGGTATAGTGACTCTGTGTATTCCTTCCATCTTCTTTTGATGCTGCCTGTGTCATTTAATATTTTCCCCATAAAATCCTTCAGTATTGCCACTGGAGGCTTAAATTTTCTCTTCAGTTATTTCAGGCATGTTCTTCCCTTTTGGTTTTCTAACTCTAGGTCTTTGCACATGTCGTTATACTACTTTACTTTGTCTTCTCAAGCCACCCTTTAAAATCTTCTGTTCGGCCCTTTTAATTCATCATTTCTTCTGTTTGCTTTAGCTACCGGATGTTGAAGAGCAAGTTTCAGAGCCTCTTCTGACATCCATTTTGATCTTTTCTTTCCTGTGTTTTTAATGCCCTCTTTCTTTCTTCATGTGTGATGTCCTTGATGTCATTCCACAACTCGTCTATCTTCAGTCATTAGTGTTCAATACGTCAAATCTATTCTTGAGATGGTCTCTAAACTCAGGTAGGATATACTAAAGGTCGTACTTTGGCTCTCATGGACTTGTTCTAATTTTCTTCCACTCCAACTTGAACTTGCATATGAGCAACTGATGGTCTGTTCTGCAGTTGGCCCTTGGCCTGACTGATGATATTAAACTTTTCCATTGTCTCTTTCCACAGATGTAGTCGATTTGATTCCCGTGTTTTCCATCTGGTGAAGTCCACAAGTATAGTCACTGTTTATGTTGTTGTTGAAAAAAAGTATTTGCAATGAAGAAGTTGTTGGTTTTGCAAACATACTAGTTTCTCTAATTGGATAGTACTCTCAACATCAGTACTAGGATGAATTTTAAAGGGGCAGATGAAGTAGTAGGAGCGGAGTTTTGACATTGTAGCTCCTTGTTTTGTTGTGTTAATTTTGATACAATTTTGCTGACTTGATGTCTCTTAAAAGCTTTTAAGTATCAATTAAAATAGGTATCCCATTGTTGTTGCTGAATCCAGGGGCCTTTATTTTCTAATTCACTGCACAAGAAAACCAATTCATCTAGGTCAAAAGAGCCCCAAAGTGGCCACTGATTCTTCTAGACTGTTTTTAGTTAAAATGTGCCAACAGTTCAGAAACAAACAAGTGCTGGGGAAAACATGCCTGTTCATATAAGCGACTGAGGTGCCTAAGAGCAGCCCTGCCAGATCCTTAGAGAGTTGGCACTCTATAGTGAATGTACATGCAACCAAAACCTTAATGTGTGCACAGGGAAAAGAAAAGTGAGGTCAAAACTGTAGGTTGAAACTTTGATTCTTCCAGAGTCTCACTGTACTCATTACACCTGGGAGTCTCATGGTAACAGCCTCACCAAGCTTAATTTGGCAATGAACACTCCAAGACATTTAGATCACTGGATTGAAAGTAAAAGTACAGTAAGAAATCCAACAATAAACCTTGAAGAGTGATCAACACAAGGAAGTGGAGCTCGATTTGAGTGACTGTTTACCGGGGATGACTCCAGAGAACCTGGGAAGGTGGTGAGCCCAAGTAGCTCTGCTGATACCAGGTGCGAATCCATGATGTCCTGGGGGCCCCTGAAGATAACGCACCTTATAATCCCACATATCTGACACCAGGAAATGTACTAGAGTAAGAACTCTTGCACTCTATTAGAGTTAAAGAGAAACAGGTTTATTGAAGGGATAGCAACTCCAGTGGGAACTTGAGCTGGGGAACACAAAGCAAAAGTGCAACATGCTCTATCTTTCTGGAAACAAAGTTGAGCCTTTATGCACAAAGACACAACTAATCCTACAAACATTTCAAAAGCAGCTCTTTCTTCATATCAGTTTCTTATTTTCTTTTAGAAGATTATCTGTGTAAAGTATTTTTTTTCTGAGGACATTGCATTTTTGTCACATGCTTCCTAGAACATCCTGAGTACATACATGACTTTTCTTTCTGTCTCCTTCCCCTGCTTACTCAGAGTGATTTGGATTAACCTTTTATTGAGAGCTCTTCCTGAATGCACCTGTGATCATTATGGTTGTGTGTTAACTTGGCTGGGCCATGATTCTCAGTGATTTGGCAGTTATGATGTAGTTTGGAAGTCATATAATGATATAATCATTTCTATGATGAGATCTGATACAATGTGATCACCTCCATGAGGGGATCTTCTGTGAGTAGCCAATCAAATGAAAGGGAGTTTCCTTGAGGGTGTGGCCTGCAACCAACATAGGTGGACTTTCTGGCAAGGCTTGCGGGCTTTTGCTTGCTCTGGATCCTGCAGCTGGCTCCTGTTCATCTGACCTCCAGTTCTTGGGATCGGAGCTAGCAGCTCACAAATCTTGGGATCCGTGAGCCTCTGCAGTTTGTAAGCCAGCCGCTTTCCAGGCCTACCTGCTAATTTTGGAATTTATCAGCCTCTGCCAGAGGCCTGTTGTCTGACCTGCCAATCTTGGGTTCACCAGCCCCTGCAGCTATGTGAGTCAGGAGAAGCCTCTAGCCTGACCCATTGACTTGGGACTTTCCAGCCTCTACAACTGTGTGAGCCATTTCCTTGATATAAATATCTCTCTATCTATATATAGATGCTTCACTGGTTTTGCCTAAAAGAGCACCTAAGTTTAAAGTTTTAGATATGGAACCAGGCCATATCGCTCAAGAACAGGGGGTAATTTGCACAAACATTCTTTCTGTGAGCATCTGTAGTTTTGCCTCCCCTCCTCCCCATTCTCCTTGAATCAGTGCTGGTTAACCCATTACTGTGAGCTCAGCTCAAAGGCCTCTTACTTTTCAGGTCTGCTAGCATAATACAATGGAGTTTAGCCTGCACCCTGGGCGGAAGCCTCTCCTATGTCAAGCACCTAGAATTTTTTTGGCTCTTCCACAGTCCTGTGGAGCACAGTTCTACTCTGGCACACATGAGGTTGCCATGAGTTGGGGTAGACTTGATGGCAGCAGTTTTTTTTTTTTTTCAAACTTTTGGATATTTGAAGCTTTAAAGTCACTGGAATAGTATAATGTTGAATTATTTATTTTGTTTTATGGACATATAGAGTGCTGTACATAAAATTTTTGTAGAAAACAATTTTGAATACAATTTAAAATATATCTGAGAGCTGAACTGGTATGATAGAGAAGATATGTTCAAAACATCTCTTTTTCTTATCCAGTAAAAGATTAAACAACCTTTGTGATTTTAAAATTATTATGTGTCCAGATCAACATCTCCAAGGATCTGCATATTGACCTATGGAATAGCAACAGTCCTGCTGTTTTCCTTCTAATGCAATAGAAAAACATTTGGCTTATATAATTTAGATAATCCAGTTACATTACAGACCTAATGTCTTATTTTGAATTTGAGTGATTTCTGTCTGGTGTCACATGGAGGAAAATATAATTTTGCCTGTCTTTTAGCAGGAGATAATTTGTAAATTTTGTTGCTGAATGGTTTTCTTTAGAAGGAATTTTGAAATTGCAACTTGAGACTTGTACCATTTTGCACATGAGATAACTGATATGATTTACTGGTAGCATGTTCAAGCAGAACTATGTGACCGGTTAAAAGTGGAAAATTCAGTCAGTTAGTTGTTTGCCCTCTCTGATCTCAATCACTAGCTTTAGACTGAAGTGTCTAGTTGCTTAGGCATCTTGGGAATGAAGAAGCAATTTCTAATTCAATCTCTCTATTACCTTGCTGATCAAGATACTGGCTTATGCTGTGCTCAGTTTGTTTCAGTTCACACACACACACACATCATAATGAAATAATGTTAACAGAGACATTTTATCTATTTTAGACAAAAAGAAAAAGTTAGGTTAAATATCATTCAAACTCTCTTTTTTATATTCATATGTCTTTCTTTATTTTCACTTTTATGAGGTTATATATTTATTTTCAAAATTCATAGTCATACTTCTTTCTTTCAATTATTTATTTTATTGTGGTAAATATAGAGGTAACAAAACATTTGCCATTTCTACAATCTTTAAGAACTCTTTTTATATGAGTAATATACAATGCAGATAGTGATGCTTAACTAGTAGCTTGAGAAGTGACCTCTCCACTGACAATGCTTTATTACTACTTCCACACAGACTTCCCCAATGACCACGAGTCCTTCTTCAGCACTTCAGCATTCATCTGAGATAATTGTTAGTTTCAGCTGATTTGAAAGCCCATTGCTCTGCCCTTAATTAGAAACAGACTAGGCACGCTCAGATTTCCTACCAAAAATTTTAACCTTGAAGACTGCTACTCAATCATTTTCAAAAACTCCATTTAGAGGATTAACATTAATAAATATGACTATCTATTATTTAAACTCAGTCTAAAGAAATAATCACAAATATATGAATTTCTAATATTCATAGGTATGCAGTTGCCTGAAGGATATGTCAGTTATTTCTCTTCTTATACACTCTAAACCTCACCGCTGGGGCCAGCTTGACCATGAGAAAGCTACATCCTGTACTTCAGGAACTTGCTTTGACTCCTTTACACTTTGGTGTTATGACATTAGCCTACTCTTCCAGATTTAATGTTCTGTGACACAGCAAACTCTAAGTGTTTGAGCTGCTTGGACTTCTGCCTCTAGCCACCAGCTGGCCTTATGCAGGTTCTGAGGAGCTGTGATCAGACCAGTTCCCCATGTTCTTTTGGTTTTATATTTTCTAGCCTCCCTTATAATAGGCACACCAAGCCTACTGGAGGACACCTGCCCCTTACAAAATATGCCAAGCTTGTCCCAGAGGTCAGTGATGACCGCAGGTGTGGAGTAATAAATGAAAATGATAGTAATAATAATAATAATAATAATCAGGAAGGTTGCTTTCTTATTCAGAGCTCACTAGAGAATGTGATTTCTCTTGAAAAACTACATACTTGCTACTAATGCCTTAAGGGAAATTACCCAGATTTTCCACACTATGCACATGATTTGGAAGGAAAAAAAAAAGCAAATGTTGGCGGTAGAGGCAGATTGGATTATATCTTTGATAAAAATAGTTAGGTAATTGCTTAAATTTAGCTTTCATTTTGCTTATTTAACCATTGTCTTCCTCATGGGTCAAACTTTGGTCAGTGGTCAGGGGACATTTTGTTTTTGAAAGGCTTTTAATAGCATCCACGTTCAAATGTGTTTTATTTTAAACATGATTTAGTGAAACAAAGATGCTTCCTCCCACTCCAGTCCCCAACAACCCGTTCATCAACTATGAAAGTCATTCTCAGTTGGTCCCAGAAAACTGTAGATACTCTATTTGTTTATTGACTGTTTGTAATCAGCAGGACTAATACATGTGGCTTTCAGTTATGTATGCAAAGGGGGAAGTGGTGATGTTTTTGCTTTGTCTAATCAGAGTGGTTCCTTCAGCTCATTTTCTAAACACTTCTACCAGAACAAGCTGGTTCTTATGGAAAGACAGAATTGCCTACGGCGATATGCACCCATCTGTTCTTCCTTAAAAAAATGCCTGGGCTTTTCCACACACAGCCAGTGTATGCTTAGGATGTCCACTGAAGGTGGACAGGCCAGGTAGGCGTCAGTCAGGTAAGGGAGCATTTACAGTTAAACATGTGATTATACAAAAACTATTACAAAGAAGAGTTTGATGTAGCAAGTTATTTCACTGGCCTCTAATGACCCACACTGTTCTGCTGGCTCTAGACTCTAAATGCTCCTATACAGATGTGATTCTTGATCTTTGCTACACTTTGTCAAAATAGCTTGTTTGTGCGCTGTTTGCACCATAGGTCTAAGATCACACCTGTATGCAATTCTCTAATTCTTTTGTCAAGGACATCAACTAAGTAACTACCCTTTCATTTTTGTTTTCTCGCTTCATTTACATTTCAACGACTCCTACTGGGAAAATACACCTAAATTTCCAGAGCACCCACTACAACAGGGCCACACAGAGAGCATCTAGGAATTTGTATGAAGATGGGCCAGGATAGAAGGAAACTGGTGTTCATCCCTTTTAATAATGTGTTGCAAGACTTTCTTTTCACTTAATGTCTCTCTTTTGACTAGGTCATCTCTAGGTTCTATGGGACCTATGAATTCTAATATTCAATTCTTTTCTAACATTTTATTTTAATTAAAAGTTGTAAAGTATGTATAAAATGGACCATGATGATAATTTTACTGTAAAGAGTAATGAGGACACATGGACTTAAAATCATCATGAGTCTGAGAGTTGGAAATAACTTATGTCACCCTCTTATTTAATTCCTTCATTTTTCAGAGGAAGAACTGAGGCTCAGAGAAGTGATTCGCCCATGATTACACAGCAAATAAAGTTAAAACTGGAAGAACAACTCCTGTTTACTCGTCTATCCACTGGTATGAAAAATTGAATTTGCCTACTTACTGGATGTGTAAACTATAGTGACAGTTTAAAAAAGTTCTGGTGATGTTTGGTGTGGATGTTGTAATGTAGGGTTTCAAAATTATTCAGATGTTTTATGTGTGTTTTGAAGTGTTTTTATGGAATGACAAAACTGTGTGTGTATAAAACTTGGTGTAATTTTTAGTAGGTTTAACATTCCCTAAGTCATAAAAATATCATTTGGCTTTATATTTTAGAAGAAACTTTAGCTAGTAACTTTTTTAGCTAGTAAATAGATATTGGTAGAAAGATCAAAGAGATTCATGAAGTATGTTCGCCTCATATAGCTATAAGATTGACCCTAATTAGGTAAAGTAGAGAACGGGTCTGGAAAATTCTGGCAAAACAAGATGAAACGGAAGGAAAACAAAAAACAAATCAAATTCTCCATTTATTTTCAAAACCAAAATTGCTTTTGTTCTTACTTACCTGTGTTTGTTTTGTAATTGTATAAAATGCCCACCTTGAGTGTTGTTGTGGGTTGAATGTTGTCCCTCAAAAAGATGTGTTGCAGTCCTTACCCCTGTACCTGTGGATGTGTCCTATTTGGAAATATGGTGTTACCAGTTAGGTTAACATGAGATCATACTGGAGTAGGGTGGGTCCTAATACTGCATGACAGGTGTCCTTTTAAAAGGGAAGAGAAGAGACAGAGAAGCAGAGGAAGGAGGCTATGTGACATTGCAGCTGCAAGCCAAGGAGTACTTGGAGCTACCAGAAACTAGGAGAGAGGCATGGAACAATATCTTTCTCAGAGCTCTCAGAAGGAATCAACACAGCCCATACCCTGATTTGGTTTTCTAGATTCTAAAACTGTGAGACAATAAATTTCTGTTAATAGGTCATCCAGTTTGTGGTATTATTATTATTTTTTTAATGGTAGCACTAGGAGACTAATATCTATTGCCGTTGAGCTAATTCTGACTCATAGCTACCCTATAGAACTGGCCCATAGGGTTTCCAAGGCTGTAATCTTTATGGAAGTAGATTGCCACATCTCTCTCTCATGGAGCAACTGGTGGGTTCGAACTGCCTAACTTTCTGTTAGCCAAGCGCTTAACAACTGTACCAACCAGGACTCCTTTTAGGAGACAAATACAAGTGTCTAACTGATCATAGTCTCTGAAAAAAATTATTGAACTTTTTATTCTACACTTCCTAGAGAGATACAATCATTAGGCACAGACCTCTGAAATGTAATACTATAACTTTCTCAGCAGTCTTATTAGAAGTGATTGGGCTACATTAAATTATGTTTTAAAATATCTCTATAAGATTTAAATGCTTTTTAGGACATGGGCCTGGAATGATTACCATAATTCATGGTAGCAATGGAATTAATAAATTTTCAAATTTAGCAGCCATAGACTTTCCACGTCTTCATCCCACTAAGTACGTTAAAAGTTAATTTACTATGATGAAGAGTTTGATAGGGAATGGAAGGAACTCTTACTTGCATATGCTCTGACCACTACTGAGCTTAACATACCATTCAAACACTAGATATCAGGCTGCCCAGCTGCCTTTACTAGTGCCACCTTATAGTCGGTTACCTTCCTCACTTCCTTTTCTGCCTGGTCCCCGAGCCTCTTACCTTGCCTCTGTTACACCATGACTAGCTCCTGAGCCTGCCGAAATTTGCAGTAGGCTGAATAATGGCTCCTCAAACACGTCCACTTCCTAATCCTGGAAACTGTGAATATGTTACTGTCTTAGTTATCTAATGCTGCTATAGCAGAAATACCACAAGTGGATGCCTTTATCAAAAAGAAATTTATTTCCTCACAGTCTAGTAGGCTACAAGTCCAAATTCAGGGCGTCAGCTCCAGGGGAAGGCTTCCTGTCTCTGTTGGCTCTGGAGGAAGGTCCTCGTCGTCATCAATCTTCCCCCAGACTAGGAGCTTCTCTGCGCAGGAATCTCAGGTCCAGAGGATGCACTCTGCTCCCAGCACTGCTTTCTTGATGGTATGAGGTCCCCCCTCTCTGCTCGCTTCCATTTCCTTTTATCTTTTGGGAGATAAAAGGTGGTGCAGGCCACACCACAGGCAAACTCCCTTTACACTGGATCAGGGATGTGACCTTAGTAAGGGTGTTACAATCCCACCCTAATCCTCTTTAACATAAAATTACAACCACAAAATGGAGGACAACCACGCAATACTGGGAATAATGGCCTAGCCAAGTTGAAACACACATTTTTTGGGGAACATAATTCAATCCATGATAGTTACCTTACATGATAAAATGGGCTTTGCAGATGTGATTAAGTTAAGGATCTTGAGATGAGGAGATTATTTTGAATTATCCAGGTAGGACCAATTAATCACAAGGGTCCTTATAAGAGGGAGGCAAGAGGATCAAAGTCAGAAAAACGAGATGTGATTATAAAAGCAGGGGTTGGAGTGATGTGCTTTGAAGATGGAGGAACAGGCCATAAGCCAAAGCATGCAGGTGGACTCGCCACTGAACCCACTGCTGTCAAGTCAGGTCCAACTCATAGCGACTCTAACAGGACAAAGTATAACTGCCCTATAGGGTTTCTAAGGCTACAAATCTTTACAGAAGCAGACTGCTGTATCTTTCTTAAGCCAACTTTTTGGTTAGCAGCCTGAATGCTTTTAAACACTGGGCCACCAGGTCTCCTCCTAGGTGGCCTCTAGAAGCTAGCAAAGGCAAAAAAACAGATTCTTCCCTGAAGTCTCCAGAAGGAACCAACCTTGCCAATGCCTTGATTTTGACTTTTGGCTTCCAGAACTGTAAAAGAATAAATTTTTGTTGTTCAAGCCACTAGGTTTGTGGTAATTTGTTATAGCAGCAATAGGAAACTACTATATTTTTATGCAAATAATGTGCTCATTGTTTGCCAATGGGGGGGAAGGGTGGAGAGGGTGCGGTTGGCAAACAAACATGGAATGTGGACATTCTTTGTGTAAAAATACAGTAATACAGTTATCAGATATATTGAAGACCATAACACCATGTTAAATGTTATAAAACACCAAGATGCTTTAAAGATCTTTTCTTTAATATTATCTTTATATATTAAGCATCTTTTAAAATGTATTTCCAAGGTGGTCTTAAAATATTCTTGTACATAAATCCTATCTTTTTTTATTGTTGTAGTTTAAATGAAGTTTACATTTCAAGTTAGTCTCCCATATAAAAATTTATACATACATTGTTATGTGACCCTAATTGCTCTCCCCATACTGTGACAGCACACTCCTCCTTTCCACTCCTGATTCTCCATGTCCATTCAACCAGCTCCTAACCCTCTCTGCCTTCCCATCTCACCTCCAGACAGAAGCTGCCCGTTTAGTCTCCTGTATCTACTTGAGCTAAGAGGCACATTCCTCACAAGTATCACTATAAATCCTATCATTTCTATATTTTAAAATTAACTAATAAATTTATTCATTCATTTTATATTTATTAAATATCTACTATTGCAAAGGAATGTGCTACAGAGGACACAGAAATGTTTAGGACGTGGCCTTTGAGTCCAAGGGATTCATAAGGTCAGTCCCTAGAATCTTAAGATGAATAACTATTGCCCAAGTTGCATACTAAGGGCCATAAAAGAGATGAAAATAAATTGCTTTGGGAAAACTCGAAGAAAAGTGAGGTACTCAAGATATTGCTGATATAACTTACTTAAAAATCAATTCATTAACAAGGAACTCCTTGCCATGTACAATTAATTATATCAAAGACAGAGCCATCTCTCCCAGAGCACAGACACAAAACGGAGCAATCTTGATAAAGAGATATTGAAATGCTAAGTAAAAAGATGGAACATCTTTGTGTCCTTTCATGAAAAGCACTCAGAAGAGTAAAGAGGTCCTTTGGTGCAGTTCCTCAATTCCATTCCCAGAGGACAAGCAAAGCCAACAACTAATGAGTCCTGTAATGAATCTTCTCTTTTGATGTAACGAAATTTGCTGCAATAAACTTTGTTGTGCTCACAAGGACTGTCCTGTCTAGCCTTACAGATGTTAATACATCTTAGTGGAGTCAAAACAAACATTTTGAAAAGCTTACTGTTCCCATAAGAGAATCTATTCTAATAGAAAGAGGATGGCATATTTTACAGATTAGCTGAATAAAACTTGCTAAGTGCACAATATAAAACTAGTTGCCATTGAGTCAATTCCAACTCATGGTGATCCCAGGTGCGTTAGAGTAGAGCTATGCTGCGTGACTGATTCAATGGCTGATATTTCAGAATTGGATCATCAAGCCTTTCTTCCAAGGCACTTCTAGGTGGACTTGAACTTCCAATCTTTCAGTTAGCAGCAAAGCACATTAACTGCTTGCACCACCCAGGGACTCTGAATAAAGGATACCTCACCCATTATAAGGCAATATATACTACGTAGAGTCTGAAGGAAAGATGGGATATGAGCTTCTTTGAATTTCCCGCCCCAGAAAAAATAATGAAGAAATTCACTTTTAGGTTGTCCATTTTTATGCATAAATATCTGCTAGTTATATACCTTATGCATTACTTACTATCCTCTGTCACTTCAGACCAATTGTGCTACTAGAGAATTTCAATAATAATTTAGTTCTCAAATCTCAAATAACAGTTCTAGTGGGACAAAATGAATGTTTTTGTAAAAAGAAATAAAATGGGAGAATGTGAAGACACTTAACAATGACAGTTAAAATGCTGTTTTTTCCAACATAGTATTGTTTCAATTGTAGAGTAATTGAGTTCAATTGTCTAAACAGTGTTTATTTGCTAGCAACATTTGAATTTATTTAATGATAGTGTACAATTTTTAGTAGGAGTTACTGGAATTTTTCTAAGAATGTCTAGTCAACTCAAATCACATTGTTTTCCAGTTGGAGTCTGTTGGTTTTAACAAGAACTCTGTAGCTAATTATGGGTCGGAAATAATTATATCACATAATTATTTTCATTACCTGTGTTGGTTTTTGTCTAAGATCAAGCACAACAATGTCCTTATCTTAGCAACGTCCTTTCTGTAGTCATGGAGACTTTGTTACACACTTAGAGGAAGAGATAGAAAAATGTTATCTAGGGCTATCTGACCTTTACTTTAATTGATTTCAAAGCTATTTTAACCACAGCTTAAAGGATTGAAGTTGGGGGGATTTTTTTTTTTTTTTTTGGTAGTGAAAATGCCGAAACTTGGTAGAGGAGCAATGTTATAGATGGGGGGTCTGAGTCACCCAGAGCCTTAAGGCCCAAATGTGTTTTTTAAGGGATCGATAAAGCTAGTTCTAGGATTCTATGCCAGAGAGATAGGGAGACTTCCCAAAGGAGATCTTAAGTTAAGCTAATAGGTATGAAAAGAAGTAAACAGAAGCCAAAAGGGCAAAGTTCCTCATTCCCTCACTCATATGTCTCAGTATACAAAACTCATATGTTTGTGTAGCTGCTCTGCTCCTGCCAAAGTCAACAGAAAGACCTGTACAACAACACCCACATTAATTTTGTGTGTTCACCTAATTGCAGAAGAGTTTCTAGGAAAGCTACTCAATTTACATTTCTTATATTACAGTGCAGAAGCTGACAAACTACAGCTTGTGAGCCATATCTGGCCTGCTGCCTGTTTTTGTATGCTTTATAATCTAAGAATGGTTTTTACAGATAAACATTTGTAATTTATTTGATGACAGGGCAGACTGATTTTGAGCCCCGATTAAGCTAAACATTATCCCCCCAAAAAGAATTTCATCCCTCTCATTAGTAAACCTGTATTACAGAAAATTATACTCAATTACTATTATTATATTTTTAATGTTTTCAATAAAAATTTTGTGGAGGTTTGCTTCTCTTGTTATATAAGTGCCTACGTAATATCCCCCTCCCTCTTTTTTTTGTCTCTTGGCCCGCAAAGACTAAAATATTTACCTTCTGGGAATTTACAGAAAATATTTGCCTACACATGTTCTAGTGAAAGAAATAGACAGGAGACACTCTGTGTAACTCTAGCAGTTTCTGACATCTCAGATTCTCCACAACTAATTAGAAAATGATTGGTCACATTCACCATCTCATCCCATTTAAATATGAGATGTTATATTATTAATGAATACCCGTGTAATTCTGTTTCTTATGGCATTGTTGTTGTTAGGTGCCGTCAAGTCAGTTCCGACTCATAGCGACCCTATGCACACAGAACGAAACACTGCCCCATCCTGCGCCATGCTCACAATCACTGTTATGCTTGAGCCCATTGTTGCAGCCACTGTGCCAAACCATCTCGTTGAGGGTCTTCCTCTTTTTTGCTGATCTTCTAATTTACGAAGCATGATGTCCTTCTCCAGGGACTGATCCCTCTTGACAATATGTCCAAAGTAAGTAAGACGTAGTCTTGCCATCCTACCTTCTAAGGAGCATTTTGGCTGTACATTTTCCAAGACAGATTAGTTTGTTCTTCTGGCAGTCCATGGTATATTCAGAATTCTTTGCCAACACCACAATTCAAAGGTGTCAATTCTTCTTCTGTCTTCCTTATTCATTGTCTAGCTTTTGCATGCATATGATGCAATTGAAAAATACCATGGTTTGGGTCAGGCACACCTTAGCCTTCAAGGTGACATCTTTGCTTTTCAACACTTTAAAGAGGTCTTTTGCAGCAGATTTGCCCAGTGCAGTGTCTTTTCATTTCCTGACTGCTGCTTCCATGGACGTTGATTGTGGATCCAAGTAAAATGAAATCCTTGACAACTTCAGTCTTTTCTCCATTTATTATGATGTTGCTTATTGGTCCAGTTGTGAGGATTTTTGTTTTCTTTATGTTGAGGCGTAATCCATAATGAAGGCTGTGGTCTTTGATCTTCATCAGTAAGTGCTTCAAGTTCTCTTCACTTTCAGCAAGGAAGGTTGTATCATCTCCATATGGCAGGTTGTTAATGAGTCTTCCTCCAGTCCTGATGCCGCGTGTTTCATATAGTCCAGCTCCTCAGATTGTTTGCTCAGCATACAGATTGAATAGGTATGGTGAAAGGATACAGCCCTGACGCACACCTTTCCTGACTTTTAGCGATGCAGTATCCCCTCGTTCTGTCTGAACAACTGCCTCTTGGTCTATGTACACGTTCCTCATGAGCACAGTTAAGTGTCCTGGAATTCCCATTCTTTACAATGTTATCTATAATTTGTTATGATCCACACAATTAAATGCCTTTGCATAGTCAATAAAACGACAGGTAAACATCTTTCTGGTATTCTCTGCTTTCAGCCAGGATCCATCTGACATCAGCAATGATATCCCTGGTTCCACATCCTCTTCTGAACTTGGCTTGAATTTCTGGCAGTTCCCTGTTGGCGTACTACTGCAGCTGCTTTCTAATGACCTTTAGCAAAATTTTACTTGGGTGTGATATTAATGATATTGTTCGATAATTTCCATATTTGTTGGGATCATCTTTCTTGGGAATAGATCCATAAATATGGATCTCTTCCAGTTGGTTGGCAAGGTAGCTGTCTTCTAAATTTCTTGGCATAGACAAATGAGCACTTCCAGCGCTACATCTGTTGGTTGAAACGTCTCAACTGATATTCCGTCAATTCCTGGAGCCTTGTTTTTTGCCAATGCCTTCAGTGCAGCTTGGACTTCTTCCTTCAGTACCATCGGTTACTGACCATATGTTACCTCTTGAAATGGTTGAAAGTCGACCAATTCTTTTTGGTATAATGACTCTGTGTATTCTTTCCATCTTCTTTTGATGCTTCCTGCATCATTTAATATTTTCCTTATAGAATCCTTCAATATTGCAACTCGAGGCTTGGTTTTTTTCTGCAGTTCTTTCAGCTTGAGGAATGCTGAGCATGTTCTTCCCTTTTGGTTTTCTATCTTCAGCTCTTTGCACATGTCATTATACTTTATTTTGTCTTCTCAAGCTGCCCTTTGAAATTTTCTGTTCAGTTCTTTTACTTCATCATTTCTTCCGTTGGCTTTAGCTACTCAACGTTCAAGAGCAAGTTTCAGAGTCTCTTCTGGTATCCATTTTAGTCTTTTCTCTTTTTTTAATGACCTCTTGCTTTCTTCATGCACGATGTCCTTGAAGCCATTCTACAACTCATTTGGTCCTCGGTCATTAGTGTTCAATGCGTCAAATCTATTCTTGAGATGGTCTCTAAATTCAGTTGGGATATACTCAAGGTCGTACTTCGGGTCTCGTGGACTTGTTCTAATTTTCTTCTGCTCCAACTTGAACTTGCGTATGAGCAATTGATGGTCTGTTCTGCAGTTAGTTCTGACTGATGATATTGAGCTTTTCCATCATCTTTTTCCACAGATGTAGTCAATTTGATTCCTGTGTAGTCCATCTGGTGAGGTCCATGTGTATAGTCGCTGTTTATGTTGGTGAAAAAAGGTATTTGTTATGAAGAAGTCATTGGTCTTGCAAGATTCTATTATGCAATCTCCGGCATCATTTCTAACACCAAAGCCATATTTTCCAACTACTGGTCTGTCTTTGTTTTCAACTTTCGCATTCCAATCACCAGTAATTATCAATGCATCCTGATCACGTGTTTGATCAATTTCAGGCAGAAGAAGTTGGTAAAAATCTTCAATTTTTTCATCTTTGGCCTTAGTGGTTGGTGCGTAAATTTGAATAATAGTCGTATTAAGTGGTCTTCCTTGTAGGCATATGGATATTATCCTATCACTGACAGTGTTGTACTTCAGGATAGATCTTTCAATGTTCTTTTTTGATGATGAATGCAATGCCATTCCTCTTCAATTTGTCATTCCTGGCATAGTAGACCATATGGTTGTCCAATTCAAAATGGCCAACACCAGTCCACTACAGCTCACAAATGCCTAGGATATTGATGTTTATGCTTTCAATTTCATTTTCGATGATTTCCAATTTTCTTAGATTCATACTTCGTACATTCCACGTTCCGATCATTAATGGATGTTTGCAGTTGTTTCTTCTCATTTTGAGTCATGCCACATCAGCAGATGCAGGTCCTGAAAGCTTGACTCCATCCACGTCATTAAGGTTGACTCTACTTTGAGGAAGCAGCTCTTCCCCAGTTGTCTTTACAGCTGTACCCTCTGTTTTTCTTATGGTATTGACATAAGTTATTTAGAGGTATTGTGCTGGTAGATGGCTTAACTCACATATATGGTACCTCGTGGAGCTGACTGGAAGGCTAGGCTCAGCTGGCACTATTACAGTTGACTTTTTACATGGAAGCTCAGGCTCCCAGAGAGACTCTTCCAAGATGATTGAGTGGAAACTACAAAGCTTCATATGTCCAACCCTAGAAGTCCTAGAACATCACTTCCATCACACTGTATTGGTCAAGAAAGTCACTAAGGCCAGCCCTGATTCAAAAGGAGGTGAATTTCATTCCACTTCTCAATGGGAGGAGTAGCAAAGAATGTGTGACCATCTTTAATCTATGACAGCTTCTATTACTGGTTTGCTAAAAGGTTATTTTTTTCATTGCAAATGGGAGTTGAAAATTATTAAATGTTTTTTCCCTGCATCTATTGATATATTACTTTTATTCTTTGTTTTGTAAATATAGTCAATTACATTTGATTGGTTTTCAATTCTTAAACCACCTTTGAATTCCTAGAAAAATGGACTTGTGTTATGATTCATTGTACGTTTTATATGGCTAATATTTGTTTAAGACGTCTGCATCTATGTTTTTGAGACAGATTGGTCTGTCTGTAATTTGTTTTTTTTTTTTTTTTGTCTTGTAACGTACTTCTCAGGTTTTGGCACCAATGTTATCCTGGCTTCATAAATTAGTTGCAAAGTGTTTCCTCTTTTTTATTCTCTAGAAGATTTGTGCTTGGTGCTATTTCTTCCTTAAATTCACTAGTGAGGTCCTTGGGCCTTGAGTTTTCTTTATGGGAAAGATTTTGAATCCAATTTCTGATTCAATTCTTTTAATAGATAAAGGACTATTTGGCTTCTCTATTTCTTCTTGAATCAGTTTTGGTACATTGTGTTTTTCTAGGAAGTTGATTATTTCACTTACATTTTCAAATTCATTGGCAAAATGCTAATAATATCCTCTTATTATCTTACTAAGACTCTAGGATCTGTGATGATGTTTGTAATGATGTACACAGATGTCTCCTCATCTATAATGATGATCATTTGTGACTTTTTTTATTTTTAATCAGTCTTAGTAGAGGTTTATAAATTTTATTTACAAAGAACTAACATTTGGGTTTTTTTTGTTTTATTAATTTTTGCCATTAAATATTTTTTCTTCTTATTAGTTTATTTTTTTTTGCAATTTTTCTAATTTCTTGAGACTGAGACATATATCATCAATTTTTAGTCTTTTTAAATCTATATATTTAAGGCTACCACATTTTCACTAAATCTAGCTGTAGAAGTATCCCACAAGTTTTTGATATGCCATATTTTAATTATCATTTAGTTTGAAATATTATCTAATATCAATTGTGATTTCTTCTTTCACCTATGAGTTCTTTAGAAGCTTATGGGATAATTTCAAAACAGTTGAGGATATTACAGTTGCTTTTAAAAACATTTTTTAAAAAAATTTAAATTAATCTGCTAGTCTCCAGTCACTAGTCCATGATCTTTTTGTTTCCTTTGGAATGGCCGCAAATCTTAGTTATCTATTGTTGTATAACCAACTACCTTAAAAGCTAGTGGCTTAAAGCAATAATTTATTATTTCTGTTATGGTTGACTGAAAGTTCTTCTGCTCTAGGTGGTGTCAGCAAGGGTCTCACAGCTGCAATTAGTTGGTGGCTGAGCTGGAACTACAACATCATAAAAATCCTCACTCTCATGTCTGGTGCCTCAGCTGGGGTGGATTGAGTGGTTAGAGCACCTTAGGTTCTCCTTTAGGTGGATCCTTTCCTCCAGCAGTCTAGACTGGCCCCCTTAAAGTATAGTAGCTGATTTCCAAGAGACAAAAGTGGATGCTTCCAGGCTTCTTAAAACCTTAGCCTAGAATTAGCACAGTTTTTGTCACTTCTGCCATATTCTTTTGGTCAAAATAGGTTACAAAGCCAGGCCAAAGTCAAGAGGAGGGGAAATAGATTTCCCTTCTTGATGAGGAGAATGACATACACATACAGAAATAAGAGGAATTGTTGGTGACCTTATTTCAAGACAAGTTACCATAGTGAAGCACATTCCTTTTTTCAGTACCATTTACTGATACCGTACGGACTTGATTGACTTCCTGCCACTGAAATTTGTTCTCTACCAACAGCTAAGTTCAATTGATTTCCACCAGTAGGCTCAGGCAGATTATAAAAACTGGCATCAATATTAACCTAAGACAGAGAAAATTTTACTTGTGTCTTTTCTAATTACTTGTCCCTGTTTTTGTAATTATATATTCATTTTTTTCTAAGTCAAATCCACCTCTATGCTATTCCTATAACTTTTTTTTTCATTTCCTGAGCCTCACTACTTTCTGCGACTGCAACATCTTGCCTTTTTTCACCCTTTGAAGAGAATTTGTTTTTGGTTAGACATCTCTTTATATTTTCAGAACATTGGCAGCTTATCAGTACTCTATTCCCAGAATCTTAGAAAATACTTGCTTTGCTTCCAATGGGAGGGTCCTTGTTCCAAGTTTTGTTCTTATTGTTCATAGTAGAGTTGATTTATTTTCAAGATGAATCTATAGGTCCAGATCTATTTTAATTTTTTAAAGCAGGGTAAGACTAGTTAGTGCAGCCCTGAGGTACGCTGGGGCCCACAGACTATAAGAGACCTATGTGTACTGAGGATTTTAATAATTTTGATAGTTATTACTACATCTTTTTATTTCTTCTTGGATACAATCAGTTTTGGCCAGATTTTCTTAATATCTGGCTTCAATAATATGCTACTGGCATTAGTATTTAAATTTGACGAAGCCTCCACTAGGAAAACAAAACCAAAAATGAAACAAGTTGCCATCAAGCCGATTCCAACTCATGGCATCCCCATGTGTTTTAGAGTAGAACTGTGCTCCATATGGTTTTAAATGGCTGAGTTTTCAGAAGTAGGTTGACAAGCCATTCTTCCAAGATACCTTTGGGCAGATTCGAACCATCAGCCTCTTTGTTAGTAGCCAAGCACTTAACTGTTTGCGCTATCCAGGGACTCCTCCACTAGAATAGAGGAGATAAATCCAAAATTTAAAGCAAATCTATATTTTATTCCAATTCTCTAAAAAGGTAAAATCATTTTGTGAATTGCCCAAGACACAGTAAGTCTCACTAAATAATACCTACACGGATAAGCAGTTGCAAGGCCAAATTATATAATACCAAATAAAATATAAACATTCACCTCTAAACAACATCGTGAGCAGGTCCAATTTGTTCTAATTCAGAATTTTGCTGGTTAATGACTAAAGTTTCGTATGCATTTATTATTGCGCAGGTCTTCGAAAAGAGTACGTCATGCCGGTATCACTTTAATGTGTAAAAAAGCGTGAATATATCTTACTGGGAAATCAGGACCTCTTTGAAAGGGCTTTGAATGTTGTTGTTTTTCTAAGGGGAGTCTGTTGGAAGTGACAAAGACTACAAACTGGCTTAGCAGCAAACAGCTCTTTGGTAGTTGGCCACATTTTAGCCGTAAGAATGAAGAAATCTTTGTCAGAGTCCTGTTACTACACTAGCCAACAATGCTTAGCTCTCCTAAAGGCTAGGCAGAGATTATTCTTTTAAGGTTTATCATGCTTTCCAATTAAAAAAATTCCCCGGCCAAAATGTCACTGAGATCTGAAACATAAAATTCATGCATGCTCTGCTTTGTCTGATTTGCCAAGAGCTCTCTGAACCTTGGTAGATTTCAACAGCCAAGTCAAGCTGATGACTTGCTTGTATTTCTGATTTCAATCCTATTGATTCAAATAGATGAAAAGACCATTGTGAAGATGCAAAAATATTTTAAGTGGACCTATGCAAATCATTATCAATTATTGCTCTATGTAATTTTATTAAGAGTGAAAAAAAAAAAAAAGCTAAGAATTTTCTGAGATAATCGTCAGAACAGTGGCATCACTAGGATTGGTGTCACCCACTCTGGTAACTGATGGTGTCATCCTCCCCATGGGTGGTGCCAGCCAGTGAACCCCCCACTGGTGGGCTGAGCAGCCTGCCCCCACCCCCCTAGGGCCAAGCAACTTGTCTCAAGGCCCTGCCCCTCCTGGCCCCGCCTCCTCCACCCTCCCTCGCCACGCCCCCACAGCTCCTCCCCTCTTCCATTGGCCAAGGTGGAGACCCTCCTCTCCGCCCAATAGCAGGGACCTCTGCCCAGTTGCCTGCATTCCTGACTGGCAGGTGATGGGGCCGCGGGGGTGGGGGGAGAAGTGGGGTTGGGGGTGGTGATGAGTTACCGCACTGGGTGACAAGTAACACCAACTCTAGTGACACCATTGCCGTGATGGCCCTTCCCCCACAGAACCAGTCAGCTCGCCTGCCAACCCTGGGATCATTTTGGTGTCACCCCCTCTGACAGCGTCAGAGGGTGCAATCCTCACCCGCCATTCTCTCGCCACACCCAATGCGTCAGAAATTATGTGTGTTAGTTTTTCCAAAAAGAGAGCCCTGGTGTGCGGGGTTACCACAGAGACACACATAGTAGCTCCAAACCAGAAGGTCAGAGTAAATGAAAGAATGAGACATAACTGGAGTAAAGAAGATACAGTAGGTGTGGGTGGTATTCGAGACAACATAGACGAAGACAATGTGGTGTGGAAAGACATTCTTTTTTTTTTTTTTTTAAAGAACTACTTCCTTTATTATTATTTTTATATCTATATTTTATTGTACTTTAGATGAATGTTTACAGAACAAATAGTTTCTCATTAAACAGTAGGTAGCATATTGTTTTATGACGTTGGAAAACAACCCCACGACATGTCAACACTCCCTTCTCGACCTTGGAGGACCTTCTTTTTTGGTGAAAATATACATAGCCAAAGTTACACCATTTCAAAAGTTTCTACACGTCCAATTCAGTGATGTGGATTACATTCTTCCAGTTATGCTGCTATTCTCACTATCCTTTTCCAAATTATTTCATTGCTATTATCTTCAATTCGCTGCCCGCAGGTTTCCCATCAAACCTTTTGAGTTGCTGTTGTCAATTTGATCTCATACAGATAATTCTTTTTTTTTTTTGGGTACCTTAGATGAAGGTTTGCAGAACAAATAGTTTCTCATTAAACAGTTGGTAGACATATTGCCCTGTGACAATGGTTAAACCCCATGACATGTCAACACCGTCCCTTCTTAAACTTGGGTTCTCTACCACCAGCTTTCTTGTCCCCTCCTGCCTACTAGTCCTTGTCCCTGGACTGCTGTGCCTCGTTACTCCCATTTTGTTTTATGAGGCTATCCAATCCCCGGTTGAACGGTGAACTTCGGGAGTACTTTCACCACTGAGCTAAAAGGGTGTCCAGGCTCCATACTCTTTCAAAGTTTCTCCAGTAGATCAGGCCAGTAAATCTGGTCTTTTTTTTGTGAGTTAGAATTTTGTTCTACATCCTTTTCCAGCTCTGTCCAGGACCCTTTATTGTGACCCCAGTCAGAGCAGTCAGTGGTGGTAGCCGAGCACCATCTAGCTGTACTGGACTCAGTCTGGTGGAGGCCTTGGTAGCTGTGGTCCATTAGTCCTTTGGACTAATCTTAGAAAGACATTGTTAAAGTGAGACAGACGTAAGTGAATTTTGTCAATTCAAACAAGTTATGAATTTTAAAACAAATTTTGGAGACTTTAATCATGACTTGGTATTAATAAAATTATCAATAAGTTTCACAATTTCCATTTTTTTCCAGGCACTCGGGCTTCTATACTGAAAAATGATAGATTTTTAAAGATTGTTTTCCCATATTATTCCTTAAATGACTTTTAAAATTAGTTTTAAACTTAGGGATAAAATGTTGTGGTTGGAATTGTGAAAAGTAAACTTAATAATGAACATGCTTTAGGAAAAACTCTCAACCCATTATCGTGGAGTGGATTCTGACTCATAGCAACTCTATAGGACAGAGTAGAAAAGTACTACGTGTTTATCAATTAAGTCATGTTTTCAGTTTCACAGTATATGTTTTAAATTTTTTGGTTTTCATTTCTTCTTCACTTTCTGTTAAAATTCACTTACATCTGTCTCGCTTTAAGAATGCCTTTCCACACCACATTGTCTTCTATGTTGTCTCTAACACCACCCACACCTGCTATTACCTTCTTTACTTTGTTTGTGCCTCATTCTTTTATTTACTCTGACCCTCTGCTTTGGCGTTACTGTGTGAGTATACGTTGTAGCAGCCCCTTTGCAAGAGTAAGCAGGCCTCCCACTGATTTAGCAAAGATTTATGGAACACCTATTATGTGCCAGTCACTGTGCTAGATTTTGACGATAAGATAGTCACTTTGAGCTCTTTGAGGTTAGGTGTTAAGTCTTCATCCTGATAACCCTTGTGATTGACACATGTTTGAGCCACAGTTACCCATTGTCCCATCAGTAGATTCCTACTCATAGCTACCCTGTAGGGCAGAGTAGCTGTAATCTTTATGGAAGGAGCCCTTGTGTCGCACTGGTTAAAACACTTGACTGCTGACTGAAAGGTCAGTGTTCGAACCCACCAACTGCTCCATGGGAAAAAGATGTGGCAGTCTGTTTCCATAAAGATTTATTGTCTTGGAAACCCTATGGGGCAGTTCTACTCTGTCCTAAGGGTCACTATGTGTAGGAATTGACTCCATGGCAATGAGTAATCTTTACAGGAGCAGAGCGACTAACAGGTTTGAACTGCTGACTTTCCAGTTAGCAGCTGAGCACTTTACCACTGCACCACCAGGGCCCCTTTGACCCACAGTAGAACTTCCATAAATTACTATTAGAAGTATCTCAAAAAGCCTACCTGCCCTGTGAAGCATCTCATCTGTATCAACTGTTTTCTCTCAGCGCCAATAACGTTTATTCAAATTTTTAGGACCATTCCACGTGCCAATCAGTAAAATGTGGGGGAACAAATATTGTTCTTAGATTTTCAGATAAAATTTACTGCTATGGCAACAGATTGTCTGAGTACAAGGAACACATACTGTGCAAACATTGCTTCAAGTACTTCATGGCTATACTGAGCTAAAGTGTAATACAGCATTTGGTTGAATTGCTGACTTTCTGGTTAGGGTGTCTGCTGTAGATGAAGCAAATGTGTGGGGCTAACTTCTTGGAACTGGACTTGAAGTATACCTTTTATTGTGTAACCCAGAGACCAAAAAATTGGAGAATATACAATGTAAAATGAAATTAGATCATGTATTTAAAAATACATGTACAGTATAATTATTTGCATTCATATTGCAAGTGAAGTGAACAAGATGTGGTAAATATGTAAAATCAAGACATTTTTAAAGTTAAATTAATATGATTTTTATTTCTGAGTAAAATATTACATGCATATTTAAAACTTCAAAGATGCATACTATAAAAATCTTGTAACGATTTCCAACCCATCTGCTGTGGATAATCAAAATGAAATCGAACCAAAATGACATGTTTGCTTTAAATTATTCAATTATTCACTTCCTGACCTTGCAAATCTAGCTTAATATATTTTCTTTTCAGCCAGAGTAGTTCTTAGTGAAAGCTACTATCCCATTTGTACTTGAAAGAGTCATTTTGTGTATTGCATGGCTTTGGGTCAAGTGTTCTTTTGAAACCTCTGAAATCTCATTCTTTGTTTTGCCCAACTTTCTTGTGAAGAGTGAAGATCCCATGCTGACTGATTTTAATAAGCTCTCATTTTTCTAGATAATGTATGATTTAGTCTTCATGCTCTGCACTATTTTGTTTTTTTCAAGATCAGATTTCCTCAATGCCATTTCCTTCTGTCCATTTGTTTCTTCTGTGAGGAGCAAAAGAGTTTGATAGAAGAAAATTCTCAAAACCAAGTTTATTTTAGTATGTTTATTGAAAGAGTATGAAAGGAGTCTTCCTCCAAGGTGAGGCTTAAGAGACTGAGATGAGAAAGAAAGAATAGGATAAATCTAACTATCCTAAGAGCAAAGACTTGAAATTAAATCTATACCTATCTACACATTTCTAAAATATTGATCATAATTTTGACCAAAGTTTGTGATCTTAGAATTTCATGTAATTTCAAAATATTGTTGTTAGTTTTGACTTCTATGAAAATAAACAATTTTGTCAACTATCTTCCTGTTAAGATGTTTTGGAACTAAACCCACAACATGATTACACCCACAGAAATGCCATTTGGTTTTCTGAAAGAACCTCAATTTTATTAGAAGTAGGAACCCAGCATTTTCTATGTGTTTGTTTGCATAGACACTTTTTTCTGTGGGCAGAATAATGTAGTGGAAAGAATATGAGATTCTGGAATTAGACAGACTGGCATGAATCCCAGATTCTGCACTACCAGCTGTGTGACCTTGGGTAAGTCATTTAATTTATCAGAGGCTTGTTTTCCTTATCTGCCAAATGAGAAATAAATGATCCCCGCCAAGGTTTGGTGTGCAGATCAGATGAGTAATACATGTGAAAGTGTTTTGTAAATTGTAAGGTGCCATGCAAATGATAGCTATTTTACTTCAGAGTAACTCAAATATTGCCATAAATTGGTAACTTTCCAAACAAAACAAATGACTGCTAATATCAGTAGTGGCGCTGGTTCTATCTAGTAAAAATTTCCTTGGAGAAAACTTTTAGTTCTTGTACTGTCAATGGGATTAGAATTAAAAACTAAAAGGAATAATTGTATATTTGAAAATATTCAATAACAAAAAAATATGCCTTCTTTAAGAGGAACCCCTTGAAGCTGAGTCATTTGATGCTTGTCTCAAGACTGGTCCCATCCCCAGATTCTGAAACCAATCCTGTCCTCCTTTAGAGAAGCCCTGTTAAGCTGTGGATTGTATATGTTAGAAAAATGCGTGAGAGCAGTGTACATAGGGTCAAATTATCCATTAGACACCGTAGGCACAGTGCCTAGAGTTCACTATACTTTCAGGGGCCCACCACAGTGTTTTCTTTAGAAATTAGAAAGAAAAAAATGAACTTTTAGGTCAAAGAGAATGCTTTAATATAGAATGTTAATTTATTTGTCTTTATGCCAATGCAGTTATAAAATATAACTTTTTAATATTTGTTTATGGCTGAAGCGGCCCAGAAGGCAAAAATGTCCAGGGTCCCTGAGAGTCAGCATGGGGCTCTGTATGCACAGGCACAACAGTAACGCTAGGTAAACAAAGATGAATGCTTTGAGGAGCCCAGTTACCTGCAGTTCAAGGCACACCAGGGTTTTGCTTCAACAGCGGTGACTGACAGTGACGCTTCCAGGAATCACAGATGTGTGATAATTAGCTCTATCTTGGGAAATAGGAAAGGCTTTGTACAGCTGATATTTAAATCAGTCCTTTAAAGATAAGTATGCTTTCTACAGGTGGAGATGTTAGGAAAAGCATTTCTGGGAGAAAAGGTAGCATGGACCAAAGGATGGGGCTGTAGGGAAGGAGAGTGTTGGAACTATGCAGCAGCCGATAACCAACAATGGCGTCTTCAATATAAAGCAATCGGGGAAGAGTACTTGACTTATACTGCCGTATCTTACTAAAGTAGTTTCTATCCATTATCTTGCAGTACAACATCAGGGCTTTGAACCAGTTTGAACTGGTTCAGTCATGCCCGATGTAGAGAAACCAGAACAGACCCGAATTTTTACAATTTGGATGATCTACAATGATAACCGAAATGGGAAAAATTACAGGTGGAAGCCCTGAATTGGGAGACTAGGAAAAGGTGTAGTGAGCCCATTCAGGAGACTGATACATCAGATTGCGTTATTGCCAGGACTATGGAGAACAGCACACATTCAAATCTATGCAATTGGCCCCCATCTTAGAGTAAGACAGTGCTGTTTCCAACTCTGCTCAAAATCCGATGGGCAAGAGATTTGGCTGCTATTCAACGCCTACGCTGCCCTTGTTTTAGGGAGATAAACTTTTCAGCAGGGCTTCAACCCATAATTTTTCCATTCCGGTTATCTTTCCCAAATAGTAACAATTCAGCTCTGTTCCGGTATCACTTCCGTGAACATGACTGAACTGGGAAGAACCAGTTGGAAGCTCTGTAGAATATTTTAGAACTACCCGGCTACTGCTGCTGACTGTTCCAACCAGAGAGATAGTCCCAGATAGAACGGGAGAAAAATGTGGAACAAAACTCAAATTTCTAAAAAAGTTCAGACTTACTGGACTGGTAGAGATTAAAGGAACCCCCGAGACCGTCACCCTGGGATACCCTTTAAACTAGGAACTTAAACTACTCCTGCAGTGGTCACCTATCAGCCAAATGACAGAGTGGCTCATAAAATAAATAATATCACCCATGAGTACTGTGCTCCTCTAAACAATCATCTAAATGAGACCTAATGGTCAACATTTACCTGAGACTACAGAAGAGAAGATAAGAGAGGACGAAGAAACAACGTTAATGGAAACAGAACAACCAGAATAGAAATAATGAGAAAGATGACACATTGTGAAAAGTGTAACCAATGTCACTGAATAATATGTATAGAAATTGTTAAATGAGAACCTAATTTGTTATGTAAATTTTCTCCAAAATCACAATAAAATATTTTTTAAAAGAACATTTTAGAATTAAACCCACACATTATATGAACATCTGCAGACTGCAGATACACTTTATGAGTAAGGAGTGGGTTGTTCAAAGAGCTAAGGATCTTAGAATGAACAGAGATATTGTGTTAAGAACAAGGCAAGGATTCAGTTATTCTCTGATTGCAAGCAACAGAAATGGACTCTAGCTAATTCAGACAGAAAAGAAAGGAAGGAAGAAAGGAAGCAAAGGAGGAAGAAAAGAAGAAAGAGAAAAACTCGAAGTTGAGCTACCCAGCTTCAGAAAGGACAAGCACTAGGTTGGCTCCAGGGATCTAGGTAGTGGGAATCAATGAAGAGTCTCTTCTGAGAAGAGTCAGCTCCAATCATTTATATTCTTGGGTCACTTCAACCAAGATTCCTGCAGGAGAGCATTTGACTGACCCATCCTGGGTCACCTGTGATTCTTCTGTGGCCAGGGAAGAGCAGGGTTCCTGAACTGACAATTCTACCAAGACTAGATGAAATGAAGGGAACAGTAGTTCCTCAAAGGGAAAATGAACCACAGTTACCAAAAGAACAAGTGCAGAGGCTGGGTACGCAGAAGCAACTGATGTTTACCACACGGCACTGGCTACATAATTTTCGAGGCCCAATGCAAAATGAAAATGCAGGCCCCCTTGTTAAAAAACTATTAAGAATTTCAAAAGAATGACAATAGAGCATTAAACCATGTGTGGGGAACTTCTATGTTGGGGGCCCTGTATGACTCTCATGAAGCCATCTCTGCTGCCACATATAATTTTCTTTTTGAGGTCAGAAGTTCTCACCTTTTCCCTCTACTGAACAAGGTAACCTCCACCTACAGGTTCAGTTTTACCTTAGACACCATTGGACCAGTCCCATCTTCTGTCAGGGTCTCTAGGTCAATATTCAGATTACCCAGCACTAAATACATAAGCATCTGATTGGTGCTCAGTCTTTTTAATAACCCTTATGCCTTGCTACAAGAACAGTCTGAATTATGTGGTTAAATTCTAGAAACTGTGCTTTATCATGCTCCTAAAACCAAGTCCTCACATTATGCCCTAGTTCTGTGGCCCTCTTTCCTCTTATCTATCTCTCTCTGCTCCTCACCAGCTATACCTGTACACATCTCCAAGAACATGTGAGCAAGGCTCATATTTACACCCTACACAGTGTGTTAGTACTGATAATTTACAGTGGTACCTGTTCTGATGCATTGAGGCATCATTCTCGTGGGCTATGACATCTATCAGACTAGTCTACGCCTGTAGGTACCAGCGGCTGGGTATTTTCCATGTCACTCTTGCCCATAATCAACATTTATTTAATTTGATATCTGATAGCATCGTTGGAATCTCAGCATGAAGATAACAAATAAAGATTCTTTGGATGGTAAACATTAACTCTCCTCTTCCTTTAAAGATAAAGCTAGAATTATTTATCCACCAGAAACTATTATTTTTAGAAGCAGACTTTTCCTATCATTTACAGGGCCAGTCATACATGACTCTAATCAGAAATTGTTCACTAATTAGACTTTCAGTACGTGCATGTTGAATACACTCAGAGGCCAAGTATTAGGTACAAAAGGATGATTTGGCCATGAACTCTGCCATCAAGGAACTCACTATGTAGGGTTTCTATTCCTTGTTCTGCCACTAATTACATTTTTTGTTTTAAATTTATAGTCGATTTCTTGTTGACTTTATGAAATGTAGGTGATTAATTAGATTTAGAAATATGTTTGAGAGTACTACAATACTCTTGAAAGGTAATTGGATAGGCCATCAGAAAAATCTACCCAAGTAATCTCTCAAGTGCTCATTTATCCTTCCATCCATCCGTCCATCCATCCATCCGTCCATCTATTCAGTTACAGGATATGTTTTTGAATTCACCTATCCACTACAAAATGTGCTTGCTAAGAGAAAAAGACTCTCAGGAAGCTTACATACTGGCATAGAAATAAACACACAAATAAACAGTTACCATGCCATTGTGGAGGTAAGTTCACAAGCAGGTGAACTCACACAAGTCACAGAGGGGATAGTGAAAAAGATCCAAGACTCTGGAGGTTTGTAGATTAGAATTCTCACTCTACAAGTACTAAATTTATGACTTTGGATGAGTTATTTAACATCTCTGTGTATCAGCATCCTCATCCATTATATGTAGATAATGTCACTTGTGTGACACATAATAGCTGTCCATCATCTCCTGCTTCCCCCTTATTTATCTCTGGACTTTGGTTTCCTTATCTCAAATAGAAAGGGTTTAATTTGATCTCTACATTTTTATGAATCGAAAGTTTTGTGATTTGGGAAAGACACCCCTAAACCTGAGAGAAGTGCACTCATTCATTTCTTATGGTCAAATATGTAGTGTCTTTGGTAAATACACTATATGTTAATTAACAGCATTGATGAATCTCTCTAATATACCAAGATCTTTCTCACCTTCAAGATTTGTCACACACTGTTCCTCTTGCTTGCGGATCTCCTTTCCCTGTGATTATTGACTAACTCCTGTTCACCTGTTACATCTCATTCCAGAAGTCACTTCCCCAAGGATGATTTCCATGTCCCTCCAAACTTGGGTCAGGGGGTGAATTCTCTTTGGACTTTGTCCTCATTCCATGATAGTAATCCCCACCACTTATATAAATGCCAAAATCTGAGATCTGTAATTCCCTTAAAACAAACAAACAATCCAATAATCATATGACTCCTCATCTTACAGACCCTCTTGGGGGCCTGTTTATGGTTTAGTTCAGAGAAAGTGGATCTATTTGTATTTCGACCACTCAACACAAAATGTAGGTACAAATTATTAATGGCCAACACGTATGTCATGGATTGAATTTTGTCCCCCCGAAAATATGTGTATCAATTTGGCTAAGCCATGATTCCCAGTGTTGTGTGGTTGTGTGGTTGTCCTCTATTTTGTGATTGTAATTTTATGTTAAAGAGGATTAGAATGGGATTGTAACACCACCCTTACCCAGATCACATCCCTGATCCAATATAAGGGAGTTTCCCAGGGGTGTGGCCTGCACCACTTTTTATCTCTCAAGAGATACAAGGAAAGGGAAGCAAGCAGAGGGTGGGGGGAACCTCATGCCACCAAGAAAGCAGTGCCGGGGGCAGAGCACATCCTTTGGACCAGGGGTCCCTGCGCCAAGAAGCTCCTAGTCCGGGGGAACGTTGTTGAGAAGGCTGACAGAGAGAGAAAGCCTTCCCCTGGAGCTGATGCCCTGAATTTGGACTTTTTGCCTACTTTACTGTGAAGAAATAAATTTCTCTTTGTTAAAGCCATCTACTTGTGGTATTTCTGTTGTAGCAGTGCTAGATGACTAAGACAGAATTTGGTACTGGGAGTGGAGTGCAGCTCTAACAGATATCTAAAATGTTGAAGGGGTTTCGAAACTGTGAATGGATAGAGGAGTGGCAGTGGCAGAGGACCAGCAGCAGCAGAGAACCTGCAGTGGCAGAGAAGCAGCAGCGGCAGAGAACCAACAGCCCCAGAACCAGGAGACCAGCGCAAGATGGTACTGGATCTGACCCACAGAGTGAGAGATCTGGAGTGCACAGGAGACTTCCTGGTGGAGTGAGGTGCCTTCCGGCACTTACCGTTGGAGCTACAGAGCTTTGGAACACTTGCCCCAGCAGGGCAGATCTGGGCATTGAGGCCTGAGGGCTGAGAGGCCACAAGAAAGAGAAGTAGAAGCTGAAGAGACAAGGAACACAAGAAGACAAGCTGCCTCAGTCTCAGAAGTTATGGCCATGATCTCAGGGGTTTCAAAGGGTGGAGCCATGGCCTCTGGTGCTTCTAAGGGTAGAGTTACCACTTCAATGGACTAGGAGAGTGGTGTGCCTGAAGGGAGCAGAGTTGCTGTCCCAGGGGACCTGGAAGGTGGAGCTGAAGCCCAGGGCCGAGGGGTTTCCACTCAGAATCTGGAGACTGTGGCCAATACCTGGAGTCTGGAGGGCAGGGCCACTGTATAAATTGTCTCAGAGAACAGAGGTTTATTTTCAAAGCCTTGAGGGCTAATGTAATGTGTTCTTCTGACTTGTTTGGTGCCTGTTATCCCTTCTTTCCCTCCAGTTTCTCCCATTTGTAATGGAAATGTCTAGCTTGTGCCTGTTCTGCCATTGTACCTTTGGAAACAAATAACTTGAGTTCTAGATTTCACAGATGAAGAGGAATTTTTGGATTTTGGACTTGGAGTTAAGACTTGCTGTGATATGATGGGATGAATATGTTTTGCATGTTTCAAGGATGTGATTTTTGGGGGGCCAAAGGGTGGAATGACCAGATGACTAAGACATTTACTCTATGCCAGGCACAATGCCAGGCATTTTATATGCATTATTTCATTTACTCTTTTTTTTTAAATTGTACTTTAGGTGAAGGTTTACAGAACAAATAGTTTCTCATTGAACAGTCAGTACACATATTGTTTTATGACATTGGTTAACAACCTCACGACATGTCAACCTTCTCCCTTCTCAACCTTTTTTTGGTGAAAATATACATAGCCAAAGATACACCATTTCAAAGATTTCTACATGCACAGTTCAGTTACATCGATCCTGTTCTTCCAGTTGTGCTGCTATTCTCACTTTAGATGAAGGTTTACAGAACAAACAGTTTCTCATTAAACAGTTAGTACATCTGTTGCCCTATGACAAAGGATAACAAACCCATGATATATCAACACTGTCCTTACTCAACCCTGGGTTCCCTATCACCAGCTTTCCTGTCCCCTTCTGCCTTCTAGCCCCTGTCACTGGACTACCGTACCTCGTTAGTCTCATTTGATTTTACGGGCTGTCCAATCCCTGGCTGAACAGTGAACCTCGGGAGTGACTTCACCACTGAGCTAAAAGGATGTCTGGGGGCCATACTCTTGGGGTTTCTCCAGTCTCTCTCAGGCCAGTAAATCTGGTTTTTGTGCGTGTGTGTTAGAATTTTGTTCTACATCCTTATCCAGCTCTGTCCAGAACCCTCTGTTGTGATCCCAGTCAGAGCAGTCAGTGATGGTAGCCAAGCACCATCTAGCTGTACTGGACTCAGTCTGGTGGAGGCCTTGGTAGCTGTGGTCCATTAGTCCTTTGGACTAATCTTTTCCTTGTATCCTGTTCTCTTCATTCTCTCTTGCTCCCGAAGGGATGAGACCAGTGGAGTACTTAGATGGCTGCTCACAGGATTTTACTCACCAAGGTAGAAGGTAGAACATTGTCTTTATAAACTGTGTTATGCCAATTGAGCTATATGTTCCCTGAGACCATGGTCCCCACAGGCCTCCGCCCAGCAATTCAGTCCCTCAGGGAGTTTGGATGTGTCTATGGAGCTTCCATGACCTTTCCTTGTACAAGTTGTGCTGGTTTCCCCTGTCTTGTGTACTGTCTCACCCTTCACCCAAGACATCACTTATCTATTGCCTATTTAGCATTTCCCCCCCACCCCTCCCATCCCTTGTAACCAACAAATATTGTTACTTTTTGTGTGTAAAATTTTTCATGAGTTTTTACAATAGAGGTCTCATACAATATTTGTCCTTTTGTGATTGACTTATTTCACTCAGCATAATGTCCTCCAGTTTCATCCATGTTATGAGATGCTTCACAGATTCATTGTGGTTCTTTCTCGTTGCATAGTACTCCATTGTGTGTATGTACCGTAGTTTATCCATTCATCTGTTGATGGGCATCTAGATTGTTTCCATCTTTTTGCTATTGTGAACATTGCTGCCGTGAACATGGGTGTGCATATGTCTATTTGAGTGATGGCTCTTATTCCTCTAGGATATATTCGTAGGAGTGGGATTGCTGGATCGTATGGTATGTCTATTTCTAGCTTTCTGAGGAAGCGCCATATCATTTTCCAAAATGGTTGTATCATTTTGCATTCCCAGCAGTGCATAAGAGTTCCAATCTCCCTGCAGCCTCTCCAACATTTGTTATTTCCAGTGTTTTTGATTTGTGCCGGTAATGCTGATGAGATGGTATCTCATTGTGGTTTTAATTTGCATTTCTCTAACTGCTAGTGATCTCCATCATTTCGTCATGGGTCTGTTGGCTGCTTGAATGTCTTCTTTGGTGAAGTGTCTGTTCATTTCCTTTGCCCATTTTTTAATAGGATTATTTGTCTTTTTGTTGTAGAGGTGTTGGATTTTCTTGTAGATTATGGAGACTATTCATTTACTCTTCATACCAACTTATGAAATAGGTTTACTAATGAAAAAGCAGTGACTTGAGTGGTTTAAATACATTTCTTGCCATCACACAAATGACTGTATTTCCTAAATATCAAGACACCATCGTTTGCAAAAACAAGACCAAACAGAAACAAAAAATCCAAAATAACAACAAAAATACTGTTGATTTATCAATAGCTTTTCAAGGAGAAAAAGAAACATGAAGTTATATATGCACATTAATTCTGAGGTGGATCCTGTGTCACATGCATTGGGGAATGGCAGAGGCATGTTTGAGCTCAAAACTGTATGATTTCAGAAGCCAATATTTTTACCACTACTCTATGCTCTTTGAGGACTAAAGTGCCCCTCACCCAAGGCATGCTGTTTTCAATCACCTCATATACATGTGAAAGCTGGACAATGAGTAAGGAAGACCAAAGAAGAATTGATGCCTTTGAAATATGGTGTTCGCAAAGACTATTTAATATACCGTGGACTTCCAGAAGAATGAACAAATATGTCTTGGAGGAATTACAGGCAGAAATTCTCCTTAAAAGCTAGGATGGCGAGACTTCATCTTATGTAATTTGGACATGTTTTCAGGAGGGACCAGACCCTGGAGAAGGACATCATGCTTGGTAAAGAAGAGCATTAATGAAAAAGACAAAGACCCTCAGTGAGATGGATTGACACAGTGACTGCAACAATGGGCTCAAACATAGCAACAATTGTGAGGCTGGCACAGGACCTAGCAAGGTTTCTTTCTGTTGTACATAGGGTCTCTATGAGTCAGAACCAACTCAACAGCATCTGACAACAACATAACTATGTTCTTCAGATTCAGAAAGCCATCCTTCAATTGCCATGATACTTTGTGAGGTACATAAAAATTTTATTGAAAATTATTAAAATGTGAAAGTAAACCAAGGGGGAATATTAGTGAAACAAACAAACATTAAATTCAAACTTGTTAGTAATGTCAGGTTTGAAAACTTTAAAACAGATGCAGCAAATATAGAATAGTTTTTATGTACTAGTCACTTTATATGATTTATCTCATGTAAGCCACATAATACTTTTATAAGATATGTATTATTATTATAAACCATATTTAACAAATAACCATGACATGGAACCTGTCCCAGGCCATATACCAATTAAGGATGGAGTTTGGATTAGACCTAGGGAAACTGATGGCAGAGATGACAAATTGTGGCATTTGTAGGAAATCCACAATTTCCCAGATCACAGTGATCCAGCAATGTTTTCTGAATCATTGAACAAAAGTCACCCATTGCTGATCCATTGCCATCGAGTTGATTCCGACTCATAGCAACCCTATAGGACAGAGCAGAACTGCCCCAAAGGGCTTCTAAGGAGTGGCTGGTGGATTCGAACTGTCAACCTTTTGGTTAGCAGCCCAGCTCTGGGTGGATAAATTAGAAAAAGGCACTCACTGGGCAGATGTGCTCTCTCCGAGTTGGCTTAGCTGTGCACCAGAGAGCCCTGGTGTACAGCTAGGGAAACAAAGCTAGGACTAGATTTCAAACTCCACTTACTCTTTATTACAGCATATTTAACAGTGCATAAATTATACAACTGTATGTGGTGCCTGGTTTACAGCATCTGCTCCCCACCCCCCGGCTTTTTGGGGTGTAGTGGAGACTATACGTCCTTTTGTCTTTCTTAATCAAGAAAGTACTAGTTCTGCCTGGATTTAAATGATGTAAAAAGATTGCATTCCATTGATTTTTACCTTATTAAATATCCACGTAAGTCTTTATTTTTTGAGGTGAGTGCATAAGGTAGATTAGTTTCTTCTCTCTCTATAAATAATTTTATAGAATTTTTTTAAATTTCAGAAACCAAGAAAAATCAAACCCTGACCTTCTTCATTTTAGTGTTGGAACATTATCTGAATTTTCTACTAATTGTCTTGTGCCATTTTCTTATTGTGAGCCACTAAAAAAATTATAGTAGCTAAAGCCAAAATGTGAAAAAAATACAAAATTATTTTTCTCTTTCAGATACTTGCGGGAACACACGTGTGTGTGCATGCACACACACACACACACACACACACACACACACACACTGCTTGTCTGTGCTAAGTGGGAATTTAGAGACACCTGACTCATAGTAAGAGGCACAGGAATTCTGCTGGTCTTAGTGGCTCTCTGAACATCTCCTATTAATTGCAAATTGTCAACGGAGAGATAGGTTTCCTAGGAGGAGTTTATTAAAGCTTAAGTCTCTTACATTTCATATTCCCCCATTTCATATTACTTATACAAACACATCATCCTCCAAAAATTTAGAAATTGAAACCAACATACATTTCTCGACAAAAGAATAGTTCAGTTAAAAACCCTTTTATATCTTGGTTATTGTTCTGTTATAGTATTCCTTTTAGAAATGTTACTTTGTACTTATTTTTAATAAGGACCACAGAATCCTTTTCAGTTTTAGGCTTTTTTTTGAAAAAGAATGTTTCAGTTCAGTTCACAAATCGTCAGATTAAAATGTTAACTTCTTTTCTCCAAGTGCATTTGAAAATATACCTGTGGATGAATTCAATGTCTGCTGCTGTTTCTCTTTTATATGGAAGTTTCTCCTTCATTAAACCAATGCAACAAATGGATAAAATTCTGACCATGAAGCAGAATGCCTGTACCGTCTTTAGCTCTGAGGATGATTCATTCCGTGGCATGGCTGGGGTCTGAGGATAGAAGCTGGCTCTGCTCTCTCCATCGGTAAACAGGAGCAGGGGTAATTCATCATGAGGATCCTTATGAGTATTAGTGAAATACATGGCAAAGTGTTAGGAAGAAATCTAATCCTAGTGTTAGGACTGGTGCTACCTGCCAATATTGATCATTCTTTATTTTATTAGAAACATTAACTTGTAGTGGCTTAAGAATGACCTGGTTTCATGATGTCAAGGCACTTTATTTTCTGGTTCATGTTGTTGAACCATTGGCTTTTCTCTTAAGCAGGTGCAAACCCTGGACTGACCTCCAGGTGAATTAGTGAATGACCAGGGAACAGAGGGTTTGGACCATCTGGAAAATCCATATTGAGTGGTAGTGAAAGGTCAAAGTCTTTAGAGGTGTAACTTTGAATTCCAGCTTTGTATTTTACTGTATGAGCTTGGGCAAGTTTTTTTAACCTCTCAAAAGCTTAGTTTCCTTCATTTGTAATAGCCCCAACTTTAAATTGTTGTTGTGTGGATTAAATTAGATAAGTGCATGTAAAACACTTAGCATAGTGCCTGGAACATCAGCGCTTGGTAAATTATAGCTCTTTATATTGTTAAGATGTGGTACGAGAAAATCTTTCTTTTTCTTTTTTCTTTTTTTGGGAGGGGTCTGAAATTCCTTTTTACTAAGTCCTAGGAATAACTGAAATGAAATAAAATTTTGGAGATTTCATGAATTTGGGCAAAACAGCCTTGTTGTTGTTATTGTTAGTTACCGTCAAATCATTCTGACAAATACAGACCCTATGTACAACAGAACGAAACACTACCCAGTCCAGCGCCATCTTCACAATCGTTGTTATGCTTGAGCCCATTGTTTCAGCCATGGTGTCAATCCATCTTGTTGAAGGTCATCCTCTCTTTCACTGACCCTCTACTTTACCAAGCATGATGTCCTTCTTCAAGGACGGGTCCCTCCTGATAACATGTTAAAAGTACACAAGACTAAGTCTTACCATCCTTGCTTCTAAAGAGCCTCCTGGCTGTACTTCTTCCAAGACAGATTTGTTCATTCTTCTGGCAGTCCATGGTATGTTCAATATTCTTTGCCAACATCATAATTCAAAGGCATCAATTCTTCTTTGGGCTTCCTTAGTCAGTGTCCAGCTTTCACATGCATATGAGATGATTGAAAACATCATGGCTTGGGTCAGGAGCATCTTAGTCCTCAAAGTGACATCTTTGCTTTTTAATGTTTTGAAGATGTCTTTCACAGCAGATTTGCCCAATGCAATGTGTCATATGATTTCTTGACTGCTGCTTCCATGGGCATTGATTGGGGACCCAAGTAAAATGAAATCCTTGACAACTTCAATCTTTTCTCCATTTGTCATGATGTTGCTTATTGGTCCAGTTGTGAGGATTTTTGTTTTCTTTATGTTGAGGTGTAATCCATACTGAAGGCTTTGATCTTCATCAGTAAGTGCTTCAAGTCCTGTTTGCTTTCAGCAAGCATTGTTGTGTCATCTGCATATCGCAGGTTGTTAATGACTCTTCCTCTAATCCTGATGCCCTGCTCTTCTTCATATAGTCGAGCTTCTCGGATTATTTGCTCAGCATACAGATTGAATAAGTATGGTAAAAGGATACAACCCTGAAACACACATATTTCTTGATTTTAAACCACGCAGTATCCCCTTGTTGTGTTGGAACAACTGCTTCTTGATCTATGTACAGGTTCCTCATGAGCACAATTAAATGTTCTACAATTCCCGATCTTTGCAATGTTACCCATAATTTGTTATGATCCACACAGTTGAATGCCTTTGCATAGTCAATAAGACATCTTTCTGGTATTCTCTGCTTTCAGCAAAGATGTACCTGACATCAGCCTTAATATACCCTAAATACTTTCCAATGAACTTAGATGTATACTATAAATGCAGTAATGATTATATTTATATTGATAATAATATTATTGGCTTCTATTTGTTTAATGCAAACTTTATTTGCCAGAAACTTTAAATATGTGATTTTAAGTATTTATAACAATGGCACAAATTTAGTACCATTATTCATATTTTGTAGATAAAGCAGAAGTTCAGAGAGGTTAAGGAAAATCTCCAAGGCTGCACAACTAATAAAAAAAGACCTGGGATTCAAAACCAAGTTTGTTTTACTCCAGAACCTGTGTTCTTTCTACTACACTCTGTGTATGTTCAGAGAATGTCAAACGGTCTAGGAAATTTGTCTTTTACAATTAAGAGTAGTGAAAGTCATTAGGTTGTTTTGTCACCCTGGTAAATACCAAATATTTTGCTGCCGGTTTCATAACTGTGAAGGACTCCTACAAACTCTTCTTTTCTGGAATCCAGAATCTATTTAGCTGGTTAATTATTTCTATTGTTGTGAGTTTCAATTCAAATCTAATAGCAGCAAGGCACTGTCTTGACAAGGGATGTGCTATTAAAGGTTTTTCTAAGGAGAGATCCTTTCACAACTTGTTCATTCAGATGAATCTAAGGTATATAGCATTGTTAACATCTGCCTAGTCCATGACAAAGAAAAAGTGCTATTCTAGAACTTCCAGTGGATCTTATCATGAGGCTTAAGAAATTAATTTTTGAAAAAGAATCAATCACAGTGTTAGGAGAGGAGATCACAGTATTAGGGGAAGAGATGAAAAAGACATGGACAGCTAGGTGGGAAAGACAGGGCTATAATCTAATAATATTCAAGGAATGAGGAGAGATAAATGTGTAGCATATAGTAGGGCAACAAGGGAGGGAATGGTCAGGTCTATTTATGTGAATTTAGAAACTTCTTCAAACTGTTGAAAATCATTGAAATGAATATTAAACGGTGAGTATCTGCTTCCAAATGATGGCAGAGAGGAATGGAGTGCGCAATGGAGTTAATGTACCTATGACAAAGGGACGAGACAAATAATTTAGAGAGAGATCAATACAAATTATCCAAGAGGGACACAAAACAGAAAAAAATAAATGGTAGATCTATATTCAGCCATATCAATGATTTCATTAAATGTTAATGAACTAAATCTGTGCTGCCCAATATGGTTTCTACTGCCATATGTGGCTGTTTAAATTTAAATTAATTAAAACTAAATATAATTAAAAATTCAGTTCTCAGTCACACTAGCCACATTTCAAGTGCTCAAAAGCCACATGTGGATAGTGGATACCATAGGACAGCACAGACATAGAACACTTCCATCACCAGTGAAAGGTCTACCAGACAATATTGGAAAATCTCCAGTTAAAAGGCAGAGAATGTCAAAATGGATTAAAAAGTCAAGACCTAATTATATATTGCCTACAAAACCCATTGCCAACGAGTTGATTCCAACTCATAGCAACCCTATAGGACAGAGTAAAACTGCCCCACAGGGTTTCCAAGGAACAGCTGGTAGATTCAAACTGCCAACCTTTTTGTTAGCAGCCAGCCTCTTAACCACTGCACCATCAGGGCTCCATTGCTTACAAGAGATAGAATTTAAATACAAAGACACAGAGAGTTATACCATACAAACAGTAAGCAACAGTAAGCATAAGATGACTGGAATGACTATATTAATATCAGATAAAACAGACTTGAAGACAAAGGGTTTTATCAGACAGAAATAGGAGCATTTCATAATGATCAAAAAGATCAATTCATCGGGACCCTGTAATAATTATAAATGTTTATACCCCTAGTAACAGCGCCTCAAATATATGTAGCAAAATTGATAGAAGTAAAGGGAGAAAAAGCCAATTTCATAATCATAATTAAAGATTTTAATAACCCTGTCTCATCAATCAGTAGAGCAACTGGACAAAAAGTCAGTAAGGACATGGATGATATGAGTAATACTATTAACCTAACTGGTATTTATGGAACACTACACTGAAACAACGGCAGAATACATGTTATTTTTAAATGTGCATGGCAGTTCCCTATGATAGATCACACACGAGGCTATAAAGCAAACGTCAGTACGTTAACAAGGATTGACATCATTCAGAGCATGTTTCTTAACCACTACAGAACTAAATTAGGAATTCATGACAATGCTGCATCTAGGAAAACCCCAGATTTTTGGAAGTTAAACAAAAGACTTCTAAATAATTCATGGATCAAAGAAGTAATAAGGGAAATTAGAAAATGTTTCAAGCAGAATGATAATAAAATAACAACATGGTAACATTTGTGGGATACAGCAAAAGCAACGCTTAGAGGGAAATTAAAATCTTTCAAGGCTTATATTAGGAAGAAGAAATGCTTAAAACCAATGATTTAAGGTTCCATCTTCACAAGCCAGTAAAAGACAAGCCAAGCAGAGGGAAAGTAAATAGAAGAAAGAGAATAATAAAGATAAGGGCAGAAACCGATGAAGTTGAAAAAAAAAAATTGGAAATTGAAGAAAGCCAAGAGTGACATGGAAAGATGCCTCTTCAAGGATGACTGGGTTTGAAGGTAGAGAATGTTCCACAAGGTTAGTAGGTCTTTGCAGGAAACACTCAGTTATGTAAGGGCTTCTGCTGACACTGTCTTTCTGCCTGTGTACAAATAATGTTGGGAGACATGTATTATTTTTAACAGCATTTTGGAAATTTCAGATGTTAGCACAATCTTCTTTTGCTCAAAATGCTTCGAATTTCTCTCTGTCCATTTAGCTCTGTTGAAAGGAATCTCTACTTGATTTCTCACTGCCATTACCTTTGTTGGCTTCCAATAATATACAAACTCATGTAGACACCATTCAAGGTGACTTTCTATCTGAATTTGGTCTTTTTTCTGAGTAGTGCAAGTGGTTAATGTGCTCAGCTGCTATCCAAAAGGTTGGAAGTTCGAGTCCACCCAGAGGCGTCTGGGAAGAAAGATCTGGTGATATACTTCTAAGAAATCAGCCATTGAAAACCTATGGAACACAGTTCTACTCTGACACACATGAGGTTGCTGTGACTTGGGGTCAGCTCTGTGGCAACTGGTACTGGTCTTACACACAGGGTCTCCAGAAGAAGAATACTGTCTAGAAGAGAGGGCCACCTGTTCTTGCTTCAGTTTAACATGTTACTGAAGTTTACAAATGGCATGCACATTGTAGAATTTAAGTTATAATTTGGTTTCTAGAAAATGACAATTTGATTAATGATTTTTTTGGTGTTAGTTTCTGTTTGAGTTTGAATTTTTTTTTTTTTTTCTTAAGTGGCATTCATAAGACATTAAAAGTTTGGAAAGAGTACACATAACCTGTCGTTGTTGTTGTTAATTGCTGTCAAGTCGATTCTTACTCATGGTGACACCATGTGTGCAAAGTAGAGCCACGCTTCATAAGATTTTCAGGGCTTGGAAGCAGCTTGCCAAGCCTGTTTTCTGAGGCTTCTCTGGGTGAGTTCAAACTGCCAACCTTAGGCTAGTAGTAGAACACTTAACCTTTGGTACCAGTAGCATTGTATTCTTATGTTATTTGACTAATATTGTTTTATTCTATTGTGTTTTTTCTTTTTTTCCTGCAAGTAGGATAAGAAAAAAATTTTTTTTGTAAAGGAGATTTGTGCTTCTAACAAAAACTAGAACATATAGGAGAACTTTGTTATATAGCAATTTGTGATATACACAGATTTGGCCAAGACATAGGCCAAATGTTATCCTCTGAAACATAACTACCTTCAACAAAAATGCCTCATCTAAGATTATCTTTGCTCCATTCACCAATTCCAGCATTATCTGAAGGCTTCACTTTGTAGGAGGTAAGGTGTGGTTGCAGAAGGAAGATGCTTCTGAGTTAGATATACTGGTTTCAAATACCAGCTACACCTCCTACTACTTCTGTAACCTTGATTAAGTCCCTTAATGGGTTTGAATGTCAGTATTCTTAATACTTCACAAGGTTACCGTACACTTTAGAGGAGATAATGTCTGTAAAGTGCCTGGCACGTAATAGGTCCTTCATTCTCTTCTCTCTGTGACCCTATAATGTAAAAGAATGGTTTGCACGGGGCTACTAACCAAAAGATTGGTGGCTTGAATCCATCCAGCAGCATCATGAAAGAAGGGCCTGGTGATCTGCTTCTGTAAAGATTACAGCCAAGAAACCCTACGGAGCTCAGTTCTACTCTGTAATAAATGAGATCTCTATGCGTTGGAATCGACTAGGGGCTTTCTGCACTTTCAGAGAGTCAGTGTGGCAGAGCAAAAGAGCAAGACCTTTGAAGTTGCAGAAAACCAGGTGTCATTCTCCGTTGCCACTATTTGGATGTCTGACTTTAGGTAAGTTAGCTAAACTCTTTGAGTTTCCGTTTTCTCATGAGTAAAAGGAGAAAGAAAAGATCTTATCTGCGGGCATATAAAGATTAAATGAGTTAAGATATGCAAACATCTAGCACCGTTCCTGCCATGGCAAATGCTCAATGAAGAGTAGCTGCAGTTACATCATTATCGTGTTATTAAGATTTTTTTTCAAAGGCATTTTCTATTTTCACTATGTTGGGATGGTCAAAGCTCCAGGATTAGAATCAGCAATGCTAGAGCTTGAATCAATTTCTGGTTCAAATATTGGATATTTAATCTCATCCTGCCCCTGTTTAAGAGGGCCGGAGAAGCAAATATTACTGTTCCGTATGCTGCAGATGAGAAAGATGCACAGGAGCTCGATGGAAGTTATTATTCATGGCTCCAATAACCTAATCTTGATGATTGATGATTGTTGCCCTAAGCTTTAAAAAGGTTCCATCCATAGAATTTATATTTCAGATTAGTGATTTCTATTGAACTTGCCTAATTTCCAGGGCAACATAGTATATGATCAGTGAGGTAAAGAACAGTATTTATTTGATTAAAATTCCTTCTGCTTAATTTTCTTGTTGCTAGCGGCAACCAACAAAAGAGCAGATTTAAAATGAAAGGCAACTACCTTAATAAATATAGCCTATGTTTTTATCTTTCCACAGTTATGATTTTAAAACAACCTCTCTAGTCCTTGGAGTCATAAAAACGATCACTGTAAATGCCAACTCAGACATATTGACAAACCATCCACCTAACCAGCACTATCCCACTAATGAACCTCTTCCCAGGGCTTGGAGCATCAACTAGGCCACAAGTGCCATTGCTACCCTAATGATTATAAGGAAGACGTTACTGTTTCTATTATGGGAATTATTTCCCAAAGTGAATTTTCTGTTAACTGGTATGCTTGAATCAGCATAATATTACAAGTAGCAACATTTAGATAGTTTGCATGTTTTTGGAAGCGATATTGTTATGGATTGAATGGTGTCCTCCAAAAATATGTATTGTAAATCCTAGCCCCTATATGTGGGCATATGATCCCATCTCAGAACAGGGTTTTCTTTGTTATGTTAATGAGGCTATTTCAGTGTAGAGTCTCTTAAGCCAATCACTTTGGAGATATAAAAGGAGTAGCTTAGGCACAGAAGCAAGCAAGGACAAACTGGGGAAAACTGATGTGGAAATTGCCTAGGAACCAAGGCACAGAAGCTGAAAAGAGACAATGAACTTCCCCTAGAGCTGACAGAGAGAGAAAGCCTTCCCCTCTAGCCGGTGCTCTGAATTTGGACTTTTAACCTCCTAACTGCGAGAAAATAAATTTCTTTTTGTTTCAAGTCACCCTCTCGTGATAGTTCTGCTATAGCAGCACTAAGAAACTAAGACAATAACCTATTTAATAATTTGTCATGCTGGCCTAGAGATATACTGAAGCCCCTAAGGGAGACGAAAAATACACCCTTGGCAAAGCTGTTCATAATGAAGTGAATTTCTATTACATTGCTTTCCAAGGGCAAAAGAAGAACATTTTTGTAAGCAGGAAAATATTAGCTTTACAAAAGCATGACACACTGTTGGGACATTTGTTGGGTCTTCCAAAACTGAACCTGATATACAGAAAAAACACCAGAGCAGCACATGCCATAATATAGCTTTGCTATTTCTCCATCACCTCATTCATTTCAAGTCAATAGAAAGAATCCTGTACTACACAATTTGATCTCTGCATGCTACTTGGCAGACTCCTGCAGTGTTACATTCACATCCACAGACTTCCAGAGGGGTGGCCATTATCAAACTTAAAATAGGACCTCTGCTGGTTGAGAGGTCTTTTTTGTGTGAATCATGTGTGCTCAGTTGCATTTTTGGAGGCTCAGGAAAGGTGTCCATAAGCTTCACGTTAAAGAGAAGGATTCCTTATGAAAAACGCTTGGGGCTGCTAACAATTAGCGTACTATTGGGGGTAGAGTTGTTGATCAGAGTATTTTCTACTCCTCTGGGAATTCATAGAGCTGGTACTTCTGAGGAAGAAGAGAAGGAGGCTCTCAGCATAGAGATTTGACACAGGAGGTGTGTTTCAGGGAGAGGCTATTGGAACTGGGTGAGGGAAGAGGACACAGTCCCACCTTCTTTGAAATCAAGAAGAGGCCTGAAAAACTGTCAAAAATAATTTGTCTACTTTGTAATTTTTTCTTAGGCCGGCACTTAAGACATTTTCTAATTAAAACAGAAAAGTGTCCTTAAAAAAGTTCAGTCTAGCCAAAGTCACGAGATACTGCAAGTAACAGTTCCCCTTTAGCCTCCTTTCTAAATCTGTACAATGTTGCAACACCCTGTTTGTCTCCTTGCTTGAATTTGCCACTGGCAGTGAGCATGTGACCTTCCCAGTCAGAGTGATGGAGAGTGAGTGTTGCCATGGTGAAGGTTTGTAAACTAAAAGAATAATGAATAAACTATTAACCAAATCCTTACTATATTTTTACACAAATAATGCACGCCTTCTGTGTTTGTTTGCCAAACTTGCCCTCCTCCCTTGAAGTATTTTCGTAAGCGCATTATGCTAATTTTTTTTCTTTTTCTTTTTTTACAGAAACCTATGAAAAAGAAAAATGGCATAGCAATTGCTTACAAAAATACCTCACTGGGGGAAAGTGCGTTTGGCAAACAAACTGTAGAAGGTGCACTTTATTTGCATAAAAATATGGCAGACCCCTCTGCGTTTCTAGCATTTACACTGGGTATGCTATTTATTAAACCAGAAAATAGGTTTGTCTCCTGGAAGAAGAATTTGACTCAGTCCCTGGTCATCAAGCATAGATTCATTTATTAGTATTTATTGAGTACCACTGTTCTCAGCACTGGGGTCATCACATGAGGGTACCAAAATCCCTGCCCTTTTAGGGGCATATGAGTGTATGTTCTCCAGCTCAGCCATTCCCAACCATAATGTTCGATAAATTCAACCATATTTAAACCTTAAACCAAAAATATCCCCTGAAGTCTTCTTAAAACCAAATAATAGTTTATAGCTTAACTAGTAAAAAATGTCTGTCTTGAGCATTATGCTCTTTTAAGAACTATCTTCATGGGATCAAATTGACAACAGCAACTAGAAAGATTAGATAAGAACCTTAAGGGCAAGTGAATTGATGTTAATGAGGAGGAACAGCTCAGAAAAAGAGGCTGAAAATGGTTACACAACTTGAAGAATGTAATCAATGTCTCTAAATGGTACATGTAGAAATTGTTGAATTGATATATGTTTTTCTGTGTATATTCTCAATGAAACCAACAACCCATTACGGCTAAGTTGATTCCAATTCATAGCCACCCTATAAGACAGAGTAGAGCTGCCGCGTAGGGTTTCCAAGTTGCGGCTGATAGATTCAAACTGCCAGCATTTTGGTTAGGAGATGAGGTCTTTCACCCCTGTGCCACTGGGGCTCTGTATTCTCAATAACAACAACAAAATAAATAAAATTATTAAAAAATGAAAAATATTTCTATCACAGTTCTTTGATGAATGTACTTTCCAATTTCACTTTGTGCTTTGGACGCCCACTCTTTATCATAGTGCCTGGATTTTCTCAACTTGTCTCAGTCTGTTGAAGTGATGGAAGCCCTAGAGGCAGAGGCAGCGGGTTCCTTTAAAGGATTAACTGCTTGGTAGACTGGGGAGCTTGCTCTTTTAAAAGAGTCTAAAAAAATGCAATTTAAAATAACTTGGACCCATTGGCCCAAGGTTGGAAATAATGAATCTTGGCCTCAAAGAATTTAGATTCTTGAGAATGTAAAAAAGCTGATACAATGAAATGGTAATTTATGGACCTAGAAATGTGTCTCTGGGATGCTCATGTTCAAAGATGCTTAAAGGTTGGAGGATATTTTGAGGCTTGAAGACTTTTTGAAGTTTCGTGACAGCAGGGACTATATTTTTCTTATTACTCTAAGACATGGTACAAAATAGTACTCAATACATATTTGTTGACTGAATGAATGAATGATTCCAGCTTTTATTTTGCACAGCTTTCCCTTCCCATCATATTTATTCATGCAACAAATATTTATTAAGTGCAAACTTTATGTTAGGTGGTGTACTGGATCATTGATATAGAAAATGACTAAAACTTGATACATGCCCCAAAGAGATCTCAGTCCACTATCTGCAATACTTAGATCTATAAAGCAAGACCATTCATCTGCTAAGGCAAGGTCATGGAAGCTCCATAGACACATCTAAACTCCCTAAGCAACTGAATTACTGGGCTGAAGGCTGTGGGGACTGTGGCTTCCGGGAACATCTAGCTCAATTGGCATAACATAGTTTATAAAGAAAATGTTCTACATTCTACTTTGGTGAGTAGCGTCTGAGGTCTTAAAAACCTATAAGCAGCCATCTAAGATACTCCACTGGTCTTATCCTGTTGGGAGCAAGGGAAAATGAAGAAAACGAAAGACACAAGGGAAAGATTAGTCCAAAGGACTAATGGACCACATCTACCACAGCCTCCACCAGAGTGAGTCCAGCACAGCTAGATGGTGCCCGGCTACCACCACTGACTGCTCTGCAGGGATCACAGTAGAGGGTCCCAGACAGAGCTGGAGAAAAATGTAGAACAAAATTCTAACTCACAAAAAGAAGACCAGACTTATTGATCTGACAGAAACTGGAAAAACCCTGAGAGTATGGCCCCCAGACAACCTTTTAGCTCAGTAATAAAGTCACTCCTGAGGTTCACCCTTCAGCCAAAGATTAGATAGGCCCATAAAACAAAAAGAGACTAAAGGGGCACACTAGCCCAGGGGCAAGGACTAGAAGGCAGGAAAGGACAGAAAACCTGGTAATAGGGAACCCAATGTCAAGAAGGGAGAGTGTTGACATGTCATGGGATTGGTAATCAATATCACAAAACAATATGTGTACTAATTGTTTAATGAGAAGCTAGTTTGTTCTGTAAAACTTCATCTAAAGTACAATTAAAAAAAAAAAAAAAACCATTTACCTGTACTTTTTTCTATCTAATTCCTGGTAAAATAAAAAATAAAAGATCTCTTTTTGTTTCTGAAAGTTGAATTACTTACTAGGCTTCGTAACATGTTCCTCTCAGTAGCCCATTTCTACAAAATTCTACAAGCATTGAATTTTGAGAAGCTCCAGTGAATGGGTGAACTTGCTGAATTGAGAACACCATACCTTCTTTCCTTTTTTCTTTCCTTCCTTCCAGCATTCTCTTTGGACTAGAGTGTGTGGGCTATGGTCACTGAGTGATGTAATTACCATTGTTCTATTGAAAAGAAGTTTAGACCAGGATGGTTTATAAGATTTAACAAATTATCAGCAATATTAAGTATGCCAGTCCCTGGGTGTCCATAGGAATAGAACGTTAACTTCTGTCCTTGAGGAATCCATAGTTCAGTAAGAGAAACAGGACATGCACAGAAAAGAGATACAGGCAGTCCCTGGGTTATGAATGACATCTGTTCCTAAGTCTGTCTTTAAGTCAAATTTGTAGGTAAGTTGGAACAAGTACCTATGGTTCTTACTTAGTGTCAGTTTGTCAAATATTCATCTTAGTACATAGTATATATTTTACCTTTCTATGCATATAAAACACTTCCAAACTGTGCAGTATTTTCATGAGTGTCACGAAGTAGTGTGTGCATTTGTCATTACCAACTATTGTATTTAACTCTAATTTTTAATATAATAGGGTTTATGGAAGTCTGGTCTTAAGTACGAGTTGTCCATAAGTAGGACGTTTGTAACCCGAAGACAGCCTGTAATTAGCAACCTGTGAGAACAAGCTTCATGCTAGGAAATTGAATAATGGTGATTCAAATCTTTTTAGTAGATGACTTTCAGACTTAGAAAATTCTAGCAAAGATATTTCATTGAGAACTAGTGGTAAATGTCACTGGCATAAGTTCATATTTGGAACAAAGTAGGTTGACAATTACAATATACTTTGAAATAAAATTTATAATTAAAATTGCTTTTTAATTTGCCTTTATATTTCTTCTTGATGTCATTTTAGGAGATTCGATTATATTAATGAACAGGAAACAATGTACAGAACATTAAAACGAGTATTTCAGGGACTTGAAAAGAATGAAAAGCAATTAAAGTACTTTCTTTGATTGTTGGAATTTTTAGTGTCTATACCTTTCCAGACCTGGAATCTCTGGTGGCATAGTGGTTAAGTGCTACAGCTGCTAACCAAAAGGTCAGCAGTTCAGATCCACCAGACACTCCCTGCGAACTCTGTTGGACAGTTCTACTCTGTCTTATAGGGTCGCTATGAGTTGGAATCTACTCGACGGCAATGGGTTTGGTTTTTTTTTTTGGTGTACCTTTAGGGAGTGTGGAGGACATAGATATGTGGGGGAAGAAAAAGAGCAAGACAGTTCTTGCTCTTGTTGAATGGGAATGATGGGCAAGTCCATAATAATTAATTGTAGTATAAAAACAATGTAAATAATTAAATCTTAGAGATATATTAGTCTATTTGTGTTATCTATATCTATATTTGTGTGGAGACAATCATTGGGAAAGTGAGAAGAGTAAAGACTTAGTGTGATTCTTGAGTCATGCCAAGAAATAGCATTTTGAAAAAAAATTCTTCTGTTTGAAACATATCATAGTTGTGATACTCTCTGATGGAGTTGGCTCCAGTAGCTTTATTTAGTATAGTCCTTCTGTAGAAGATATGATTGGATTTCTGACAAGGCCCTGTGGTTACCTTCTCTTTCTTTGTTTACCCAACCTGAGTTCACTTAGATCATAGCTTTGGGTATGAGTTAATATTTCCTCAACTCAAGAGCATTAATAATTTACTCTCTGTGGATACGTGGCTAGGGTTGCTTTAGGGTGGTGTTAAATAGAGTTATAGTGGCTGGAATCAGGGCAAAATGAGGATATTTGAGAACCACTACTTTGGGTCATTAGATTTGCATCCAATTTACCGACATCAGCTAAACCATGTTTTATTCCTCTTTGAAGCGTGCTTGTTGGTCTGCAATAAAATACATCAATAGTGATCCTGTTCTTGTGGGCAGATGACTTCAGCCTTTAAAATTGTGTCTATATGACACCAAAATAATCAACCCTATTCCTTTTTTACTTGCTTGGTTTTTTTTTTTATTTTGGCCACGTAAAGTCTTCTTACTTAAGCCAATGTTAAAAATTAATCTGTTGCCGTCGATTCTAACTCATAGAAACCCTATAGGACAGAGTAGAAAAGCCCCATAGGATTTCCAAGGCTGTAATCTTTATGGAAGCAGACTTCCACATCTTTCTCCTGCGGAGTGATTCATGGGTTCAAACCACCCAACCTTTTGGTAAGCAGCCAAGCACATAACCATTGCGCCACCAGGACTCCTTATGTTGAAAATTAGCCAACAATAATAGATGTAAAGAATTTTAATGGTAATTTAGATCAACCTTTTCATTTTAGAAAGGAATGCTACAGTGATGAGCTGAAGCGACAATGGAATACTATTCTGTGGCTGTGAGTCCTGCTGAACCCCTGTGGTGAAATACGGAAGCAGGTACAGTGATGGACCAGCTTAACTAAATTTTAATTTGTTTAGGACATGCACTGCTGACAGACATGAACCCAGTAACATCAAATACCATTTCTCTGAAAGAGGTGGGTTAAGTCTCTTGAAGTTTGGGTAGTGTACTATTGGTTGCACAAGATAATTCGAAGATTCCACAAGTTTTATCATTTAAAATAAAAAATTGTTTCTACAATTTCCAGGCAAGGAACAACTTTTGCTTTTAAAAACAGCCTGAAGTTACCGCTTCACACCTATTAGGATGGTGTGATGGTTAAGGTTGTGCGTCAACTTGGCTGGGCCATGATTCTCAGTGTTTTGGCAGTTGTCTAATGTGATCACTTCCCTGTTGAGATTCAGTATATGATCACCCCCATGATGGGATCTGCTGTGAGAAGCCAATCAATTGAAAGGGAGTTTTCTTGGGCATGTGGCCTGCACTGAATATAATTGGACATTCTGGCAAGGCTTGGGGGCTCTTTTCTCACACTGGATCTTGGAGCTGCTCCTGTTCGTCTGACCTCCAGTCCCTGGGACTTGAGCTAGCAGCTTACCTACTGTCTTGCCTGCCAGTCTTGGGATTCATCAATGTTTGCAGCCTGTGAGCAAAAGCCCTGCTCTCTGAACTGCCGATCTTGGGTTCTCCAGCCCCTGTGGGCTACGTGAATCAGGCGAAGCCTCTATCCTGACCCACAGACTTGGGATGTTCCAGCTTCTACAACCATGTGAGCCATTTCCTTGATATAAATCTCTCTCTATATATGTATTTATTTACACACTTTATTGGTTTTGCTTCTCTAGAGAACCCAGCCTAAGACAGATGGGTAATCAAAAAGTGAGATAATAACAAGTGTTGGCAAGGATGTGGAGGAACTGGAACCCTCATATATTACTGATGGGAATATAAAATGGTGTAGCCCGTTTGGAAAACAGTTGTACCATATGACTCAGCAATTCCACTCCTAGATATAAACCTAAGAGAAATGAAAACACATTTTCATGCAAAAAATTGTACACAAATGTTTACAGCAAAATTATTTATAATAGCCAAAAGGTATGAAAAACACAAACATCCATCAAATGGTGAATAATTAAACAAAATGTTGTATATCTATACAATGGAATATTATTTCACCACAAAAGGTATAAACTTCTGATGCATACTACAGCATGGATGAATCTTGAAAATATTATGCTAAGTGAAAGAAGCTAGTCACAAAAGATCACATATTATATAATTCTAGTCACATGAAAGTCTAGAATAGGGAAATCTATATATACAGAAGTAGATTAGTGTTTGCTTAGTGCTGAGGGTGGGGTGAATGGGTGAGGGGATAGGATTGGGGTAACTAAAGGATATGGGTTTCTTTTTGAGGTGATGAAAATGTTCTAAAATTGACTGTGGTGACAGTTGTACATATCTATGATAAACTAAAGACCAATGAATTGCACACTTTAAATAGGTGAATTGTGTGGTATATGAATGATATCTTTTTTTTAAATTGTACTTTAAGTGAAAGTTTATAGTTCAAGTTAGTTTCTCATACAAAAATTTATACACACTTTTTATGTGACCCTAGTTGCTATCCCTATACTGTGACAGCACACTCCTCCTTTCCGCCCCAGATTTCCTGTGTCCATTCAACCAGCTCCTGACCCTCTCTGCCTTCTCATCTCACCTCTAGACAGGAGCTGCCCATTTAGTCTCATGTAGCTGCTTGAGCTAAGAAGCACACTTTTCACAAGATCATTTTATGTCCCATGGTCCAGTCTAATCTTTGTCTGAAGAGTTGGCCTAGGGAATGGTTTTAGTTTTGGCCTAACAGAGAGTCCAGGGGCCATATCTTCCAGAGTCCCTCCAGTCTCAGTTAAACCATTAAGTCTAGTCTTTTTATTAGATATAAACTGTATCTTAATAAGGCTGTTTAAAACTAGCCTCAATTATTTGTTAAGTTCATCTTTTTCATTTTAGAAACTTTCCAAGGTGAGTTTCTATATTTTATTTTGTGTATGCATTCAAAGAATCAAAGGCTTTGAGAGAAATTAAAGCTGGGAGCATATAGTTGACATGAAGAAGGCCTGAGGCAAGACAAAATTCCTGCTTGTGAGAAAGTGGTTTTAGCCTAAATTTTCCACATTGTTTCTTATCAGATTTTTGTTGAATTTCTTCTGTCTTTTTCCTTTGGCTGAGTCCACTCTCAGTATGGCAGAGCTGGAGTGACTAAAAATTTGATGAATAATCGTTTGTCAAATTGTGGCCAGTCTATACATTCTGTGAATAGGAGGAGCCTGGAAATGTTGGTACCTATAACATGCAAGGTAAACTTTATGTTTTGCAGTAGCTGAGTCCTGTAGACCCTTTTGGTCATATCACATCCATTCTGTGTTAATATAGAGCTACCTTTATTCATAAAAATTTCTTTGCAAATGATTATACTGTCATTGGTTCCTAAGTAACTTGGAGCTTTATGGGAATGGTGTCAAAAAATTTAGTGCATAATGCTATCCTTTGTTTAAAGAAAATCGGCAAGTAAGACAGCACAAATTGATGCTAATTTATACACATTGTTTTAAGCTTAATAAGGTATTAGTGCAGGAGTTTTGTAGAAATGTTATGTTTTTACTTTTTGAAGGGTGACTTATCTGCTTCAGCAAACTTGGGCTTTGTGTATGTTCATCTTTATCCGACTTCCACCTCTCTGTGGCTCTGCGTCCTCTCAGCACTTACATACTTGGGTCAACTTGTGCACATGTTGTTTTACGTTTGCACATCAACAGCTGTTAGATTGATATTTGGGTTTTACAAGATACTTATTGCTCCTTTTTTGCTTCAGTACAGGAGGGATGATGTTCACCTCACAGGTTTATTTTAGTGATGTATCTAAAGTTTCTGCTACTTAAGTACTTTGGAGACTAACTAGAATGTATGTTCATCCGAGGAAATGACTGTAGTTTCTCTTTTGTTTCCTTTTTGGGTGAATATTCAAGCAATGCTGGCAAATCATAGACTACTCAGGAGGAAACACAAGTGTACATGCTGAAACTGGCTTATAAAATGCAAGCCAGCTGGCTGCCCTAGACAAAGTCTCGGGAAACACGCCTTCTTCATCTAATTCATATATGGGAAATTGAATCTGCAAGCTTAACTGGATCAGGTTTTTGTTTGTTTGAACTATGCATTTCTGAATACTTGTGGCAACATTATGAAAAGGGCACATGAGTGAAGCAAGGGGAGATGTTTCAGGAAACAATGTTATAACCATTTCTATGCAAGAATCTACGGATAAGTCTATGCAGGAAATAACATTCTGTGTAGATGGTGTGGCCTCAGGCTAGTACAGTTAATAATCAGCCCACCTTATCACATGAATACAAAAAATGTTTATATGCGTTTATCATTTGCAATTACTAAAATTTATTAACTTATTGTAATGATTATAATTTATGAATTTGTAATTACAATATTTACAAAATCAGCCTTTATCTCCACACTCTTGTTTGCTCCCTTCTCTATTTTGGGGCTGGAAACCTGAGAACCTCATTTCCCAGACTCCTTTACTTTTGTGTTCTAGGTGTAATTCATGTTCTGTCAAGGAAATGAACTCATGCAAGATTGCAAAGACAGAATTTTTTTTTTCTAATGCCATTAAATTGATACCGACTCATGGTGATCCTATGGGTATCAGAGTAGAACTGTGCTCCATGGGGATTTTATAGCCATTTTTTTTTCTTTTTGGCAAGTAGATTGCCAGGCCTTTCTTTTGAGGTGCCTGTGGGTGAACTTGAACCTCCAACCTTTAGGTTAACATCTAAGCATGCTAACAGTTTGTACCACCCAGTGACTCCAAAGAGAGAATAGAGACTCAGTAAACCCATATAGGAGCCCTGGTGGCCCAGCGGTTAAGAGCTATGGCTGCTAAGCAAAGGGCTGGCGATTCGAATCCACCAGCCGCTCCTAGGAAACCCTATGGGGCAGTTCTACTCTGTCCTCTAGACTCGCTATGAGTCAGAATGGAGTTGACGGCAGTGGGTCTGGTTTTTTTTTTTTTCCTAAAAAACCCCATACATAAAAAAAGGAAGAATTCTATGAAATGAACTAATAATTTTACTAACTTATTGATTTTGTAAGTTTGGAATTGTCAAGAGAGGCCTTTTTTTTCCCTTTAAAGAAAGAAATAACTGTTCAGCATTTGCTGTGATGACTGGATTTTTAATTAGACAAGGAAGATGAATGAATTATCTTTTCTTCCACATTGGCTTACTTTTTTCTTTTTTTTGGCTTTAAAGAACAAAAATTTCTTTTCTTTTTTTTTGTTAAACAATTATATATTTTATTTCTTTTCTTACTGTGCTTTAGGTGAAAGTTTACAGAGCAAATTAGTTTTCATTAAACAATTAATACACATATTGTTTTGTGACATTGGTTGTCAGCCCCACAATGCATGGACACTCTCCCCTTCTCGATCTCAGAGTCCTCATTTCCATTCATCCAGCTTTCCTGTCCCCTCCTGCCCTCTCATCTTGCCCCTGGGCTGGTGTGCCCATTTAGTCTCGTATACATAATTGAGCTACGTGTATTATTGTTTGTTTTATAAACTCAAAAAACCAAGCTCATTGCTGTCGGAGTCAATTCTGACTCATAGCAACCCTATATAGCCCGTCTAATCTTGGGCCTGTCTAATCTATGGTTGATGGGTGAACCTCAGGAGTGACTGCAGTACTGTTTTAAAAGAGTGTCTGGGGGCCATACTCTTGCGGTTTCTCCAGTCTCTGTCAGACCAGTAATTCTGGGTTGTTCTTTTTTTGTGAGTTAGAATTTTGTTCTACATTTTTCTCCAGCTTTGTCTGGGATGGTCTATTGTGATTCCTGTCAGAGCAATTGGTGGTGGTGGTGGTGGTGGTAGCTGGGCACCATCTAGTTGTGCTGGGCTCATGCTGGTGGAGGCTGTGGTAGTTGTGGTCCGTTATTCCTTTGGACTAATCCTTCCCTCGTGTCTTTGGTTTTCTTCATTCTCCCTTGCTCTAGACAAGGCGTGACCAGTATAATTATCTTAGATGGCTGCTCACAAGCTTTTAAGACCCCGTATGCTACTCACCAAAGTAGAATGTAGAACATTTTCTTCATAAACTATGTTATACCAATTGAGCTAGATGTCCCCAAGTGGCATACTTTTTATTTCATATTGTTTGAGAGACTGCACACAGTATTTTTAAACAGATTCCAAGGTTGTCACCTTTCAGTGGCACAAATTTAGTAGAAGTTGCTTAGTAGCACTAGACCTGTAAGAAGGTAATTGTTTGTATTACTGAGCAACTTGCAGATTCTCCCCTGATGAATAGTTTACCTCCAAGAAGTATTCAGTCAGGAAAGCTGTCCACAAGCTAAGGCCTTTGATAAACACAACCACGTTAGTAACAGTTCCTAAGAAGAAAGATTTGGATACTTTCAAGAAAATACCAATTCATGGCACCCAGTCTCTGCAGCCTGAAAATATGGAATGATAACCTCCCAGTAAACTGTCCTGAAAACCATCAAATTATGCTAGAATCTTCCTTTTGACAAGACATAGGATGCTACTAATTAATTAATTAATCTCTCTCTCTAGTCCAAAAATAATTTAATGCAGCTGATGGGGAAATACTTCTTCTTGGCCTGAGGTAAAATGAGAAATTATCCAAGACGATCTCTAAGGTGTCTTCCATATATACGCCTTTTACGATATCATTTTTTTGGGACTATGTATTTCAAAACTTCATACAAGGGGCCATATTCCCATGAACTCCTAATAGTAAACCTTTGGGGTTTAGGACCCACCTAGATTCATCCTAGAATCTACCTGGTATTTGGACTTTAGTGATTGTGAAGCTTATAAGTATCCTTTAAGTTGATGTAACTTAATTTTCTAGAAAATTCAGAGACAAGGATTCCTTCTCTGTTCCTGTTCCTCTAGTTGTTGTTGTCAGGTGCTGTTGAGCTGGTTCTGACTCATAGCAACCCCATGCACAACAGAACAAAACACTGCCTAGTCCTGCGCCATCCTCACAATCATTGCTATGTTTGAGCCCATTGTTGCAGCCATTGTGTCGATCCGTCTTATTGAGGGTCTTCTTTTTCGCCAACCCTCTGCTTTACCAAGCATGATGTCCTTCCCCAGGGACTGGTGCATCTGATAATATGTCCAAAGTAAGCGAGACGAAGTCTCACTGTCCTCCCTTCTTAGGAGCATTCTGGCTGTACTTCTTCCAAGACAGATTTGTTCATTCTTCCGGCAGCCCATGGTATAGAAAATATTCTTTGCCAACACCATAATTCAAAGGCATCAATTCTTCTTCGGTCTTCCTTATTTATTGTCAGGCTTTCTCATGCATGTGAGGTGATTAGAAATACCATGGCTTTGGTCAGGTGCACCTTAGTCCTCAAAGCAACATCTTTGCTTTTTAACATGTTAAAGAGGTCTTTTGCAGCAGATTTTCCCAATGCAATACGTCTTTTGATTTCTTAACTGCTGCTTCCATGTGTTGATTGTGGATCCAAGTAAAGCGAAATCCTTGACAACTTCAATCTTTTCTCCATTTATCATGATGTAGTTTATTGGTCCAGTTGTGAGGATTTTTGTTTTCTTTATGTTGACGTGTAATCCATACTGAAGGTTGTCGTCTTTGATCTTCATCATTAAGTGCTTCAAGTTCTTTTAGCTTTCAGCATGCATGGTTGTGTTATCTGCATATCGCAAGTTGTTAATGAGTCTTCCTTCAATCCTGATGTTATGTTCTTCTTCATATAATCCAGCTTCTCGGACTATTTGCTCAGCATACAGATTGAATAAATATGGTGAAAGGATACAACCTTGACTCACACCTTTCCTGATTTTAAACCAAACAATAATCCCCTTATTCTGCTCGAACAACTGCCTCTTGGTCTATATGCAGGTTTCTCATGAGCACAATGAAGTGTTCTGGAATTCTCACTCTTCACAATGTTATCCATAATTTCTTATGATCCACACGGTCGAATGCCTTTGCTTGGTCAGTAGAACACAGGTAAACATCTTTCTGGTATTCTCTGCTTTCAACCAAGAACTATCTGGCATTAGCAATGATAACCCTTGTTCCACGCCCTCTTGTGAATCTGGCTTGAATTTCTGGCAGTTCCCTGTCGATGTACTGCTGCAACAGTTTTTGAATTATCTTCAGCATAATTTTACTTGCATATGATATTAATGATATTGTTAGATAATTTCCGCATTCCTAACCTTAGGAATTTGGCAAGTAGTTGTCCCTTTGCAGTGGCACAACTTAGTAACAACAAGAGGATGTTTTATTACAGTTTCTGTATCTTACGAATTCTAAAAGTGACTCTACTGTGCTTTCATAGAGAAAGTCCATGTATGTCTGTTGAGTGGCAGGGAAGGTGGTGAAGAAGACAGTGAATTTTTTATCTAATGAAACTACATTTGAATTGCAGGAAAATAATTTTAATATTATTGAACAATGTGAAGTTTCTTCCCAGACTGAATAGATTTGTTTTTAAAGGCAAAGGGCACCATATCAGTTTAATCTTGTTGAGAAGTATTTCTAGCCAATATTTTACAGGAAATGTAATAAAAAGAGTTTAAAATTGCTTCAACTACATCTTCATGCTTGTCACCTTCCCCAATTTAAGAAGAGAATAACTGTACTTCCTCCAAGATTGTATTTCTGCGGTTGAATGTTGTAACTGGTTCAAAATTGGAAAAGGCATGGAGCAGGGTTGTATCCTTTCACCTTACTTATTCAGTCTGTATACTGAACAAATAATCCAAGAAGCTGGAATATATGAAGAAGAATGTGGCATCAGGATTGGAGGAAGACTTACTAACAACCTGTGATATGCACATGACACAACCTTGTTTGCTGAAAATGAAGATGATTTGAAGCACTTACTGATGAAGTTCAAAGACTACAGACTTCTGTATGGATTACACTTGAACACAAAGGAAACAAAGACTCTCACAAGTGGACCAGTAAGTAACATAATGATAAATGGAGGAAAAAATTAAAGTTGTCAATGATTCCATTCTGTTTGGATCAACAATCAATATTTATAGGAGCAGCAGTCAAAAAATCAAACAATGTATTGCATTGGAAAAATCTGCTGCAAAAGACCTTGCAGTTTTAAAAAGCAAAGATGTTACTTTGATGACTAAGGTGCATCTGTCCCAAGGCATGGTCTTTTCAATTGCTTCAGATGCATGCGAAAGTTGGAAAGAGAAAAAAAAAAAAAAAAAAAAAAAAGGCAGAAGGAGAAATGATGCATTTGAATTGTGGTGTTAGTGAAGAATATTTTATTTACTGTAGTCTGCCAAAAGAACAAATCAGACTGAGAAGAAATACAATCAGAATGTTTTTTAGAAGTAGAGATGGCAAGTCTTCAGTTTGCTTACTTCGGACACATCATCAGGAAAGACCAGTCACTTGAAATGGACATCATGTTTGGTAAAGTAGAGAGTCAGTTAAAATGATGGAAACCCTCAATGAGTTGGATTGACACAATATCTGCAGTAATGGTCATGGAGATGGCACAGGATGGGGCAACATTTTATTCCATTATCCATAAGGTCACCATGAGTTGGAGCTGACTTGACAGCAACTAACAATAATAATGTTGTATAAAATGTCACTATCTTAGTTATTAAGTGCTGCTGTAACAGAAATACCACAAGTGGGTGGCTTTAATAAACAAAAGTTTATTTCCTTACAGTTTAAGAGGTTAGAAGTCCAAATTTAGGACACCAGCTCTAGGGCTAGGGGAAGGATTTCTCCCTCTGTTGGCTCTGGGGGAAGGTCCTTATCTCTTTCAGCATCTGTGGGCCTGGTGTTCCTTGTATATCTTCACGTGTCTTGGCATAACAGGTTACAATTCAGGTTCAGAAATGACTCAGGGTACAGTTCTTCAGTCAGGACAGCTTCTTATCTATGCCTGCAGGCAGGCCTCTCTCTCTCTCAGCCCCTTAGCCCCTCAGCCCGTCCTGGCCTCTGCCCTGCTCAGGCAAGTGTTACAAAGCTCTTAAGCTCCACCAGTAAGTACCCAGAGGCACCCCACTCCACCAGTAAGCCTTGATCGGAAGGTGCTCAGCTCTCTCTCTCCACTGGCCAGCATACCCACTGTGCCATCTCCTGCCAGTCTCCTGGTTCTGCTGCCTCTGTTTCTCTGCTGCCACTTCTTGCTATCTTGTGCCATCTTCAGTGTTACAGCTCTCTGTCTCCTGGGTCTAAGAGGATCTTACCGCAGGGACCCCAGGTCCAAAAGTTTATTTTCTCTTCTTTTATCTTTTGTAAGATAAAAGGTGATATAGGCCCCACCCCAGGAAATTCCTGTTACATCAGATCAGGACTGTGACCTGAGTAAGGGTGTTGCATCCTATTCTAATCCCCTTAAAACTGATTGGCTGATCACATCAGATCACATCATGGGGGATGATTACATCATTGCATAGCTGCCAAATTACATCATTACTTAACTGCTAAACCACTGAGAATCATGGCCCAGCCAAGCTGACACATATTTTGGGGGGACACAATTTAATCCATGACATTCACCTACAGCATTTTGCCTCTATCAAGATCTCTATTGGTAGGCCATCTGCTTCGAGATACATCTTTATGTTCTGAATTCAGACAAAATAGAGTTACATCTAAGTTACATCTTGGATTTATTTCAAAATTACAAGTATGGATGGTAATTTCAGAAAAAAATATTCCCATCTTTGAAAATCTCCTTTGGGAGATTGAGCAGAAAATGTTTATTACATTAAAGATGCTTGGTTAACATGTTCTTTTATTATTGAGCAATTTTAAAATATACATTTGAACATTAATGTAAAGGTACTTGTAAAATGGTTTCTTATTTGCTGAAGTGACCCCACTTATTGATGATATACCTCTTGCTCCCCATAAATATTTAAACAAATTTTGTCATTTTTTTTACTTATTACAGCCTGTTAAGGTCTCAAAAAAGTTGTTAATTTCCCTTTTATTATAGCTATCCATGAATACCTTTATGTGTGAAAGATGCATGCCAATAACACTAAAGTGAGAAAATTTTTTTCAGTCAAGTCAGGATAATCTAACAGGTGTATTAAAATTCAGGCTTTTAGTCCAAAAACTGTCATGAGATTTGTTTTAGAAGAGTCAAAGGTAAGAAGATATGGCTGCAAGCACATGGGCATATTTTTGACAGAATATAAACCATCCTGAATTTTTTTCCTTAATTAACCTATCTTTATATTAATCTGTTACTACTTAAGTTTGACAGAAAGTTTTCATAAATGTTTATTTCTTCTCATAGATAAAATAATTAAAAATAAAACAATGATTTCAAAGAACAATCAATGATTTATAACATACTGTATATAAAGGTGAAAGTGTTTATAAGGCTAGCACAAAGACCTTGGAATTTCCAGGAGAGTTATTAGCAGAAAAGTCCTATGAAGGGAGCAGAGTTGGGGACGAGAGAGACAGAGCTTTTGTTTGTATTTACTGTTAAATACCTCTTGGGCGACAATGACCCTGGCTTTGGACAAGATTCATTAATTTTTTCCTCCAAAATCTGTCGCAAAACAGAGAGTTTAAAGCGCTCCCAGGAGGTGGTTGTTGCAGTGAGGGTAGGTTTCATAGTGGAAAGGAAGTGTGATTGGAATCCATCTAGAGTCAACTGATCCCGGTGAGCAGTTTGAGTTTATTTTGGGTCAACATGAGTAAATGTCAAGTGCTCTTTTGTATGGTGACAGTGAGCTCTTCTGTGGTCCCTCCTATGAAAGCCAGACACTGGGGCAAAGTTGGGCAGCTCTATAGTCCCTTACAGTCTATTCCTAAGTCCCAAATCCTCGAAAACTGGAAGACTTTGTTTTTACAACCTCATTGGTGGCAGTACTGGATCTGACTTGATGTGGAGCTATTTGTAGCATTAACTTGTTCTACTTATTATAAATATTCACACATTTCATAGCAGAAATATTAGTGTTTGATTACAGGTGCTGCCTCAGACCCTGCCTGGGGTGTTACATAATATGTAGTAGATATACTGTATTACTTCAGAAATTGGAAAATTCCTGAATTCCCAAATACCTCTGTGTCTCAGATTTACAAGAAAGGAATATGGGTCTGCATTACTACAAATATTAATATTATTACTACTAAGTCATACTATTTTTTCATTAAGCAAATATTAGTGAAGGTATATTATATGTCAAATGCTGTGCTAGGGACTGGATATATAATAGTGAGGAAAACATATATGGTCCCTGTGGTCTGTTTGGAGAGACAGATATTCAATAACCACACACAGAGATATTTAATGACAAATATGTTAAATGGAAGGAAAGAAAAGAAAAGAGTGCAACAAGGAAATCATGGGGAGGTGGTGTTTGTAATTTAGATTAATGAGTCAAGGAAATGATATTTGAATGGAAACCTGAAGAGTTGGTAGGATTCAGCAGATGCAGGGAATGGGAAAATCATTCCATATGGACAAATGAGCTTGTTCAAAGGTACAAGGGTAAGAAAGATTCTGGCAAATGTAAGAGGTGGAAGGAAACCATGTGCCTGGGCATGATAATGGATAAGAAACTGAAATGAGATGAGACTTTAGAAGTAGTCAGAGGCTAGATTATGCTGAGTGTAGTGAGCCCTGGTGGCACAGTGGTTAAGAGCTTGGCTGTTAACCAAAAGGTTGGCAGTTTCAATCCACTAGCTGCTCCTTGGAAACCCTATGGGGCAGTTCTACTCTGTCCTGTAAGATCACTGTAAGTTGAAACTGGCTTGAAGGCAGTGGGTTTGGTTTTTTTGGTTAGTGAGCCATGGAATGTACAAATTTTATTCTACTTACTGGGAAGTGATATGATCAAATTTAATTTTTAAGTTATCATTCTAGGCACTATATGAAGAATAGATTGGAGTGGTGCAAAACTGGAAGGAGAGAAATGATCGCAGATAAGAGAGAATGGAGGATTAGACCAGGATGAAGGGAGCGGAGATGAAGAGAAGTGTATAGATTCAAAATATAATTTGGACAGATTGGTAGGGTTTGGTAATAAATTGGCCACAACAACTGAGGGATAGACTTCCTATTTTCTGTGTGAGGAAAGGTGCCATTTACCAAGAGGAGGAAGACGTGAAAAGGAACATGTTGGTTTGGGTGAGGAGAGGGGAGAGCAAGAGTTCTGTTTTGACATGTTAAGTTTGTGATATCTGTACGGTCTCTACATTCTTGAGAAGCACCCATAAGACCAATAAAAGCTAATACTGATCACTTCTCATAGCATACTTTTGATTTATTTACTTTTTTATTTGATTATTAACTGACTACTGCGTGCTAGGTGGAGCCCTGTTGATGCAGTGGTTAAGAGCTATTGCTGCTTTCGAAAAGGTCAGCAATTCAAACCCACCAGCCGCTCCTTGGAAACGCTGTGGGACAGTTCTGTTCTGTTCTATATAGGGTCGCTACGAGTCAGAATCTACTTGATGGCAATGGGTTTGGTTTTTGGGTTTTTATGCAGTAGGTAGAGGAGCTAGGTAGTGGCACAGTGGTTAAAGTGCTTGTCTGTTAACTGAAAGGTTGGCAGTTCGAACCCACCGGCCACTCTGTGAAAGATGTGGCAGTGTGCTTCTGTAAAGATTACAGTCTTGGAAACCCTATGGGGCAGTTCTACTCTGTCCTATTGGGTCACTATGAGTCGGAATTGACTCGATGGCTAAGGGTTTGGTTTTTATGTGCTAGGTACTGTATTATGCAGTGGTGAACAAGAAGGCAAGGTTCATGTGTTCATAGAGCTCCCATTCTGGTGTGTGTGTGGGTGGGGAGAGGTGCAGATGGATAACAAGTGAAACAACACCTTACTCCCATTTTACAGATAAAGAACCAGGGAGCAGAGTTACCTATTCTGTTCAAGGCCCTGTGACCTCAAAAAGGATAAAACTAGGACTCCAGCCTCAGCCTACAACAGTGACTGTGAGGCCTTGGGCAAAGCAATTTACCTGGTTCTGCAAGTGAGACTGTGACCAAGCTGAGTATCTCAGGGCTCAATGCTATCTGTGCAAGGGGACTGTGAATCTTGTGGAGGAAAAGAACATTAGGCAATGCTAATTCAAACTTGTCACTGTTACACCAGTGCATCATTGTGAAATGTCTTTTTCATAGACAATTAGGTCTTAAAATTCTGCCAAAGGCCACTTAGTTTTTCCCCTTCTCTTCTAGTAAGGAATGTGCTTAAATTTTCCCAGAAAGATGGGTGTTCCTTTCAGAGAAATAGATTTCTCAACCTTACTCAGTGGCAGCCAACACCAGAGAATCACAAAAATTGGAGTAGAATTTTTAAAATATATCTTACCCAAAGTAGTGCATAGAAATATAAGGCAGTGAATGATGGTCTCTGATTAACTGTGGCAGAATAGGATCCAGGATTTGCTATTGCTTGGTAGGCGTGACAGTCCCCTCTTGACCCTAACCAGATATCTTGGCCTTGGGGCATAAATATTGAGGATAGCCTGGGTAACTGTAAAGTAGTACTTCTCCTGATCAATCTTTTACCAAAGCATTGCATCCAATTTGTTGTTGTTGACTGCCCTTGGGTTGTCGCCTGACTCATGGTAGCCCCATGCAAATTGGAACAGAATGCTGCTTGGTCCTGCACCATCTCCATGATTGATTGAGATCAGACCATTGGGATTCATAGGGTTTTCACTGGCTAATTTTCAAAAGTGGATCTCCAGGCCTTTCTTCCTAGTTCACCTAGTTCTGGAAGTTCCACTGAAACCTGTTCGACCTCATACCAATGTGAAAATCAGCACTGACAGATGTATGAGGTGCATTGGCCAGAAATTGGATCTGGGTCTCTCATATGAAAGGTGAGAATTCTACCAGAGAACCAGCAATGTCCCTCAGTTTAGGGGACTATAATTCAAATTGTCTATGGAAAATCAGGAAATAAGCTATTTTAAAAGAGATCTAAGAGAATGAAACGATAATTAAATGGTTAGAAAATAAGATTTAAGGAGGAAAATTAAAGAATATGGGGAATGATGAAGAGAAGACTGAATGTATCAGATACAAGATTCGTGCTTATTACTGTTTCCTCCGCATTCCTGGGCAGATAGTCAAGGTCCCTTTGAAAAGCCTCTGGGGTGCTGCATGGAATGTCTTCAATCCTACCACCATTCTATACCCCTTCTTCTGGTATCACTCCTTTCACTCCTCCCTCATTTCTTCATACCTGGTTTCTTTCTCTCTATTCCAGCCTTAGTTAATTGTCTTATCAAGCTATGTTGTTTTCTGTATTTCTACTCTTTCAATCCACCCACCCATCTGTCAGTTTGTTGTTCTGTGGTGGCTTGCGTATTGCTATGATGTTGGAAGCTGTGGCAGCAGTATTTCAAATACCAACAGTGTCATCCATGGTGGACAGGTTTCAGTGGAGCTTTCAGACTAATATAGACTAGGAAGAAAAGCTTGACAATCTACTTCCCAAAATTAGCCAATGAAAACTTCATGGATCACAACAGAATATCGTCCAGTATAGTGCCAGAAGATGAGCCCCCTCGGTTGGAAGCACTCGAAATATACAGTGGCCGCAACAATGGACTGGAGCATACCAATGATTGTGAAGGTGGCACAGGATGGGGCAACATTTTGTTCTATTGTACATGAGGTCACATGAGTTGGAGCCAACTTGATGGCAACTAACAACAACAGCAACAGCAACTGGTTCAATAAATTACCGCTCCCATCTAGTGATCAACTAAGGATGACTCTTCTTGTTGGTTTCTGGTACACAGTTTGTGATAACTAAATATTTGTTTAATTGAATAGCCACAGTAGCTTTGCTGTAGTGTTTTGATCACCTCTTCTTCACCCTGTCGGTGAGTGAGGGATTCCTGCCCTAGGGTTATGGGGATGACCAAATACATGACACCCAACACTAACAGATGAGATCAACAGCAGTTTATTAGTCACATACACTCACAACCCAGGGAAAGAGGGCACCACACACCATGCAGGGCTTCACAGGGGTTGTATTTGGGAACAGAGTGAACAATTAGAGCATATGGGAGGCAGACTTCAGCATATCAAGAGGGTGGCGTGCCCCCAGGTTCCCACTGGCTTGTTTGAATAATTCTACAGGTTTTGGGTAACTGAAACCTGTTATCCGGGGTAATCAGGCACTAGTGGGTAGGGGAGAGTCCCTGGGGAGTACAAACGGTTAATGCTCTTGACTGCTAACCAAAAGGTTGGAGGTTTGAATCCACCCAGAGGTGCCTCAGAAGATAGGCCTGGTAATCTACTTCCAAAAAAATTCAGCCACGAAACCCTACGGTGCACAGTTCTACTCTCACATACGTAGGGTCGCCATGAGTTGAAACTGACTCACTGGCAACTGGTGGTGGTGGTGGAGTAGATAGGGAAATTTGTGATTAGACCATTGGAGTCATTCTTGTTTTTCTGCAGATGTCGATGTGGCACATACTACTGAAACTTAATTTTAGGTCTTACACCACACGTGGCTATCACCCTTTAGTCTGGTGCTTCATGAACCAGTAACGGGTGAGACCTGTATTTTCCTTCTTACAAAAGTATGTAAAAATTCAGTACTCAGGATTGGTTTTTTCATTTTCAGAACTGTTCTTGACTCTTTCAGATTGTCTGAGTTTTCAGTCAGATATTACACTATACACTTACTTGGTAGGCCCACACGCTCCACTCTCAACAGGCTGGTCTACTGCCTTACTCTTCATCTCTACCCACAGCCCCCAAACCTAAATCCTACCTGTCAAATATCCCAAACATGGCTTCCCAGGGCCTTTCAGATTCCCCAGCCTTTTCAGTTGACACTTTGGTTGGCCCGCACGCTTAGTTTTGAGTCTGCTTCTTCACACCTGAGGACCTCCACTCTGGCCTGCTCCACTTCATCCTTGGGTCTGGTTCAGACTCCTAGAAGTCCTTGTGGATCCAGTTCCCAGGATAGTGGTTTCCTGGGAGGAAATATAAGAAAAGAGCAATTCGACAACCGCTTTACAAGTGTTCAGGCTGATTACAAGGCATCTGGTGAGAAGCTGGCTTCTGTCCCCATGAAACAGAATCACAGGAATTAAAATGAAGCTGGTTTCATTTTGACCATTGAAAAGGAAGGACTCCTGATGTGGGATTTAAGCCACAGATTATCCAAGGAGACGTATAGACTACCCCATCAGAAAGGATGTTAGGTGGGAACACACTCACCTTTACGTTTCCTGGAGGCAAGAAGACTTCTGCTCCTCTCCTAACTGTCTCCCAAAGTGTATCCTGTTACTTCCAAGTTGATCCTGATCCCAAGTTGTAGCCTGTTACTTCCCTAATAAACTACATAACTGTGAGTATGGTCTGTGAATTCTGTGTGGCCATAGCAGTGAATTATCAAACCCAGCAGAGAAGTAGACAGTATTGTGTGGAGGACGGCTGGTGTTAGAAAAGGTGAAAAAGTTGGAGAGTGGAGGTTTGTCTGACCTCCACCTCACAGGAATCAGCTTTGTGCTGTTGTTGATTCTCGTCCCTCTTTGTGAAGTTAGACGAGGTCTGACCTAGTAGAACACAATGTCAAGCGACAGTGAGACTCCCATGACATCTTGATTACATATAAATTTCCCTTTTTGCTTGGGTTTTTGAAAGCTCAAGGCCAAGTAAATCTGATGCTGAACCAAGCAAATATTTTGCAAAAACTGTTAGCATATTTTCTTCCTTGTTTCTATGGTTCTGATTTTTTTATTTCTGTTTAATTAACCATATGTGTATATCTTCATTATTGTACACTGACACAAAATATTTTTGATAAGAAGTTAGGGTATTCTAAAAATTTCAAGACTTATTAGTCCGAGATCATTCGTGATCATAGACCACTCTAGGTAGCCATGCCTACACACAGCTCCTGCTGAAGGGACAGCCCTCAGGGAGACATATTTTATACTCTCTCCTCCTCATCCTCCCTTCCCATGGCCTTGGCAGAATAGACCCAGGACAGCTACCCTTCTCTTCATCCTTGGATTTCTCCAGTCAGTAGGGGGATGGAAAACAAAAAAGAGAGAATTGTGAGTGAGAGGGTGTTATGGGCCAGTCCTGGAAATAATGTACATTATTTCTATTCATATTCCTTTGACCATCACCCAGTCCCAAGGCTATACCCAACTGGAAAGGCAACTGGGTCAGATAGTCCAGCCATGTATTTGGGAAGAAGGAAAAATGGTTTGGCGAACAACTAACCAGCCACTGGCACAGATACCATGAGTGAGTATCTGTTTTTATTAATCAAATGAGTCTAACTAAATGTTAAGAAAAAAAATGACAGCCTTAAAGAGTATACAAAGTCCTCAAACATTCCTATAGTTGGGAAGCTGTTACACTTTGCTGTACAGAGCTATGGAAATAACATTGAAAATATAAGTTTATTGAAGCTTGAAATATACATAGTTGATATACCAGAATTGTGACTGTCAATATATTACTTTTTTTATGGCATACAAAATAATGAACAGTATTTTACTTTTCACTGCAAACAGTTCAGTCACATTTTTGCCATCTTCGCAGGATGTTTGAGCCCTCCCCATTTTTTATATTTTCAAAAAAAGAAAAGCCACTTTGTTTTATCTGCTTACACTGGTGAGCATGAAAGAAAAAAAGATAGGAAGAAAAAGAGAGCGAGAGAAGAGAGATGGAATAAAGAAATATCATACTGAGCACATGAGTACCCCCATACTTATTTTTCATGATCATTTAGAACTGTATTGTTAAACCATTGATCTCATTAAATTTGTCTTCCCAACTGTGAAAAACAAACAAAATTTTATTTCAGTGTTTGTTTTGGTATCAGATTTAATTATTTTTCTTTCCTTGATACAAGCTCAGCTTTCCATCCATCAGAATCATTCACTGCAGCCTGCAACCTAGTACAAGCGCACCACGGGCTTCTCAGGAAGTGCTCATTAAAAATAAAGTGCAAGCAATTTCCCAAATACCATAACCTGGGAGAGGATTGGGAAGAATAGTAGAGCCTGGAGAAAATGAGTGGCAACATTGCTACAAACCAGACAAGGGATCAAAGAACTCAACTTTACAAAACTCTCACCACGGAGCTACATGACCCATTCAAAGGGCATTGTTGAATGTGAAGATGGAAGAGACAGGAAGGGCTCAGAGCAGAACAACAAGTGGCGTGCACTAGTAGTCTGGCAGATTTGGTTGTAAAAATCCTGTCTATATTCAAGAAACTAGAACTTATTGTCTTTCCATCTAGTCATTCCTCCCTTCACCTTGTATGGAGCACCACCAGTGTGAGAAAAGCCGTGCTGGGTACAGCCCGGTCAGTACATCCTATTGAGGAAGATCGGTGAACACTGTCCGAAAATTCAGGAACCTTGGACTTGACTCTCATCTCATCGCAAAGATGCTAGACAGCTGGAACATCTGGTGGGGATGGCCTGTGGCAGCATGGATGCCTGTGAACAAAGTGGAGGGCCATACATGGAAGCTCTGGGTTTTGCCTTTGGGTGGAGGATTGAACTGCATGGAAGTGAGGTGCCTGGGGAAGTGTGTTGAGGGAACCCCATCCCTTGCTTACCATCTACATTGGAATCTCACCTATTCAATAGACATTTATTGAATGCAAATGTGCAAGACAGGCCCAGGCAGCTGAGGGTTGTGTGAGACATGGTCTCACTTTTCAGGAACTATAAGATGGAAATGGCCTTCTGAAAGAGGACTCTAGAATCTATCCTGCTGCACTGCCCCAAACCATTGCAAATTTGCAGCAAGTTTAGGATCTAAACTTTTGCCCTTCCACATGAATAATTAACATTATAATCTGTCCTAGAAGTTACATAGTATAAGCTACGTTCCTCTCCTGCAGTAGAACCAGATATACAAAAGTCTGTGGTGCTCAGAATCACCGTAGCTTGTGAAGGCCTCTTTGGGAATCTTAGGAATTGCTCATGCAGGTTTTTCTGTGTCTTACAGTAAGTAGAATTACCCCAGTGCATCCAAGTGGCCAAATATTTTAGGCCTGCCTTCATCTGCTGCTCCCTTGCAAATTTATTATGGAAGGAAGAGGAAAGGCAAATCCAAGATAACATACATTTTTAGAATAAAATGTACTCAGAAGACTCATTACAGGATGTTTTGCAAATGATTGTCTTTTTTTATGCATTCATATGAAAAATATGTATTTATTGACAAAAATACAATATTAGTAAATGTGTTCAATAAATTAGTCACAGCTATGCTTCAGACAGGTGGTTGAAGAAATTGTCTTGGACCTAAATATCACACTTACTCTCTTTTACTGCCAACAAGTTAGGATTAGTCATTTTACTGTGAAGGGACAAGGACAGGATTATTTCACATTATCTCATAAGCTCGAAGTGCCTAAGAACTTTTTTCTTCCAGGAGCCAGGGTGCTGCCCACGGAGGTCACCACACTGGCCCCCAAGCTCTGCTTCAGGAAATCAGAATGTGTTGGCTCTGACTTCTCTTCTTATTTATTATATTTGTGCCTAGAACCCCTGAAGATCCTATAGTTTTAACATTTTCAAACTGTAAACCTATAGCCACATTTCCATGGTCAATTCAGGCAGCAGCTGAGTGGAAAAATTCTTCCTGTATGTAATGTCACAGTATACAGATTTTTCTGCTCTAAAATGGCTAAGACAGAGAGAAAGAAAAAAAAAAAAAAGACCGGCAATAATGAAAAACATTGTATGCCGAGGACCTTAAGGTACTTTTTAGCCTTAAGGTCTGAGATTCTACATAATGCTTAGAATTATTGCTTGATCAAGCCCTCATCACCCCCAGCCCGTTTTTCTTTTTGGATAGATTTTTTAAAGAATGAGAGCTGAGTGTTTCAGGGTCTGTCATCATTTTATCTGCATTTTTCACAAGCATTTTAGCGATCATGGGAGTCATTTCTTCCTCATCGCTCACAAATAGCGTGGGTTAAATGCAGCTGTGGGAATTAAAAAAAAAAGTAATAATTCCGACTTCAGATTCTAAAAAGATGTCGTTTATATTAAAAACACACACAAACAGACAACCTACCAGTGCAGCTGTCTTTGAACGTTCCATTAGGTCGTATGCCAGTGATTTGTGTTTGGTGTGTTCTGGTTGTCCAGCCACCTTGATCTTTCGCTGTTTTGTGGGCAGGGTTAAATCACAGAGTGTACTGGGGGACTGACCTCATTACATCATAAGTGCTGAATCACTGTCCTACAACTGTTGTCCCGAAGGCACGGGGCAGGCGTTAGCGCTGTTATGGAATTGTGTGCCAGTAAAAAACCCCACAGACTTCTGTGATATTGTTACTGCTGTTGCACATTAATGTTACAATGCTGTGATGAAGAAGACGTGCTGTTCTCTTTCTTTCTTTTTTGTATCTGCTAAACAATAAAATCCTGCAAAACAGCTTTCATTTTAAGGTTCTCGTCTAAGGACCTGCTTTGCAGCATTTTCAGGGTCTTGACTGCCCTCTAGTGGCTATTTTAGATCCTATTTTATTTCAAAGAGATTTATCTTTTTTATGGTCTCAAATAAAAATCTGTGTGCCTGAGAGTCATCCTTTAAGAATATGACACTTTTGTGTTTGAAAAGAACCGAGGAATAATGATGAAGTTTAATTTCCATTTTGCCAGAGTGTTTAGTCCATCTTTGCTGTAGTTTGAAAAATCCCAATGTCTGCAGTGTTAAATAAATTAGCCCATGTCTGTGCAGCCTCCGTGAGTGAATGCAGTAGTTTAAGAATACTCACTCTTTAAAGAACAAACTGCTTTTGTTTGCACCACTCAGTTTAAGGGCAAACTACTTCTGGAATCTTTTCCAACCTCTTCAGACTCTGAATGATCTCCAGTGCCACTCTAATTACCAGCCAGGAGACTTATTTGTAATCACCAGCTTTCAATAATTTAAATAGGTAGTTGTTCAGCCAACTATTTTTATTCAAAATGCAACAAAAGCTAAAATTGCATGTTGAATTTTATCCAGATGCTGTCTTCTTTTACGACCTGCCAGCTGATGCAGAACAGTTGTTCATTTTCTGATAGCATGTCAGCAGCCTATCTTTACTTCATGAATCTAACTGGTAATTGAAAACAAAGTCTACAATTTATGTATCGGTTCAGTAGCTTACCAGAACTGCAGGCAGGACGTTTTTGGATTTAATCTGTCAGCTGAATCACCAAACATAACCATGCTATGCTATTCCTCAGAAACTTTAGAGATGAGCTTTTCATTGTCTGTTTGAATTTCAACAAGAACTCTTTTGGTGGTTGAGCTTTTTGACTAATAATAATAAAGACCATTTTAAATACATCTGAATATCACTATTTAAGATTTCTATAATGGCCCTAAAAGGCTTTTTTCTAATTTTCTTTCACATTTTTCCATATAAAGTGGAACAACTTCATAACCTCAGAAAGAAGCGAATCAGATAAAATCTAGACTCTTCAGGAACAAATTTCTGTTGTCTCAAACTTTCTTTAGTCCAAACATTTTTGCCTTCTGGACCAGCAAAGTCCCCCACATTGAAAAGTTCCAAAGCTGTATAAAATCGCAAAATTTAAAAGCTAGGTTAAAGGTTTATCTGTTCTGTGAAATATGCTAGATTTTCCAAGTCCCTGATTTTGCACTAAGAAATATTCAGGGTAGGCTTGTGTTATCCTTTGTCTGGCTCTTTGTTCAAAAAGTATCCATGAAGTGGCTAATTGCTACCAGAGAATGCAGACAGAAACATCTCCCACAATGTCGGCTAATTGTCCTTCTGCCATTTCCCGGTAGGCTCCTTCTCCCATCTAACTTCACCCCACGCTTCAAATCCTTCCCCTAATTTCCTACACTCAGTGGCAGCAGATTACCTTGGCTCCGACTGCAGAGAGGAAATAGAGTCTCTTTACAGTACCGAACAGCCAAAACCCATTGCCATCAGATTGATTCTGACTCATAGTGACCTTATAGGACAGAGTAGAACTGCCCTCATAGGGTTTCCAAGGAGTGACTGGTGGAATTCAAACTGCCAACCTTTTGGTTTACAGCCATAACTCTTTTTTTTTTTTTTTAATTGTACTTTAGATGAAGGTTTACAGAACAAATAGTTTCTCATTAAACAGTCAGTACATATATTATTTTATGACATTGGTTAACAAGCCCACGACATGTCAACACTCTCCCTTCTCAACCTTGGAGGACCTTTTTTTTTTTTGGTGAAAATATACCTAGCCAAAGATACACCATTTCAAAAATTTCTACATATACAATTCAGTGACATTGATTACATTCTTCCAGTTGTGCTGCTATTCTCACTATCCTTTTCCAAATTATTCCATCACCATTATCTTCAACTCACTGTCCCCTAGGCTTCCCATCAAACCTTTTGAGTTGCTGTTATTAATTTGATCTCACATAGATAATTCTTTTTTTTTTTATTGTACTTTAGATGAAGGTTTACAGAGCAAATTAGTTTCTCATTAAACAATTAAAACATGTATTGTTTTCTGACATTGGTTGCCAACCCCACGACATGTCAACCCTCTCCCCATCTCGACCTTGGGTTCCCCATTACCAGCTTTCCTTTCCCCTCCTGCCTTCTCATCCTTGCCCATGAGCTGGTGTGCTCATTTAGTCCCGTTTGGTTTTACAGGCCTATCTAATCTTTGGCTGAAGGGTGAACCACAGGAGTGACTTCAGTATTAAGTTAAAAGGGTGTCTGGGGGCCATAATCTCTGGGTGTCTCCAGTTTCTGTCAGACCAGTAAGTCTGGTCTTTTTTTTTGTGTGTGTGTGAGTTAGAATTTTGTTCTACATTTATCTCCAGCTCTGCCCAGAACCCTCTGTTGTGATCCCTGTCAGAGCAGTTGGTAGTGGTAGTAGGGTACCATCTAGTTGTGCTGGGCTCTGTCTGGTGGAGGCTGTGGTAGTTGTGGTCCCTTAGTCCTTTGGACTAATCTTTCCCTTGTGTCTTTCTTTTTCTTCATTCTCCCTTGCTCCAGACAGAGTAGGACCAGTGGAGTATCTTAGATGGCTGCTCACAAGCTTTTAAGAACCCAGATGCTACTCACCAAAGTAGGATGTAGAACAATTTCTTTACAAACTATGTTATGCCAATTGAGGTAGATGTCCCCCAAGATCATGGTCCCCAGCCCTCAGCCCAGTAATTTGGCCCCTCAGAGAGTTTGGCTGTGTCTGTGAAGCTTCCATAACCTTGCCTTGGTCAAGTTGTGCTGACTTCCCCAGTACTGTGTACTCTCTTACCCTTCACCAAAGTTACCACTTATCCATTGTCTAGTTCGTGTTTTTCTCTCACCACCCCTCCCCTGCCTCGTAACCATCCAAGATTGTTTCTTTCTGTGTGCAAACCTTTTCATGAGTTTTTGTCATAGTGGTCTCATACAGTATTTGTCCTTTTGTGATTAACTTATTTCACTCAGCATAACACCCTCCAGGCAAATCCATGTTGTGAGATGTTTCTTGGATTTATCATTGTTCTTCATCGTTGTGTAGTACTCCATTGTGTGTATGTACCACAGTTTGTTTATCCATTCATCTGTTGATGGGCACTTAAATTGTTTCCATCTTTTTGCTATTGTGAATAATGCTGCAATGGACTTGGGTGTGCATATGTCTATTTGGGTGATGGCTCTTATTTCTCTAGGATATATTCCTATGAGTGGGATTGCTGGATCATATGGTATTTCTATTTCTAGCTTTTTAAGGAAGTGCCATATCGTTTTCCAAAATGGTTGTACCATTTTACATTCCCACCAGCAGTGCATAAGAGTTCCAAGCTCCCCACAGCCTCTTCAACATTTGTTATTTTCTGTTTTTTTTTTTTTAAATTCATACCAGTAATGTCAGGGTGAGATGTTATCTCCTTGTAGTTTTGATTTGCATTTCTCTAATAGCTAGTAATCTTGAGCATTTCCTCTTGTGTCTGTTAGCTGCCTGAATGTCTTCTTTGGTAAAGTGTCTGTTCACATCCTTTGACCATTTTTTAATTGGATTATTTTTCTTTTTGTTGTAGAGGTGTTGGATTTTCCTACAGATTTTAGAGATTAGACTTTGCCAGATTTCTCAGAGCCAAAAAATTTTTCCCAGTCTGTATATTCTCTTTTTACTCTTTTGGTAAAGTCTTTTAAAGGGCGTAAGTGTTTAATTTTTAGAAGATCCCAGTTATCTAGCTTATTTTCTTGGGTCTGCGTATTGTTAGTTATTGTTTGTATGCTATTTATGCCACACACTGGGGTCTCTAGCATTGACCCTATTTTTTTTTCTATGATCTTTATAGTTTTTGGTTTTATATTTAGGTCTTTGATCCATTTTGAATTAGTTTTTGCGTAAGGTGTGAGGTATGGCTTCTGTTTCATTTTTGTACAGATGGACATCCACTTTTGCCAGCACCATTTGTTAAAAATTAGTCCAGATTTTAATCCAGAAACTCACATTGCACTTGGTTGTGTGTCTCAGTCTTCTCCATTCTAGAAGAGTTCCTTGTTTTTCTTTGTCTTTCAGGACCTTGACACTTTTGAAGAGTTCTGGCTAATTATTTTGTATTATTTCTTTTGATTTGCACATATCTGATTTTTCCTCAGTATTAAATTCAGGTTATGCATTTTTGGCAAAAGTACCACAGAAGTGACAGTGTACCCTTCTAAGTGCATCATATCAATGGTGTCACTAGAGGGGTGCAGGAGGTGCAGACTGCACCAGGTGACACTGTCAGAGGGGGTGACACCAAAATGACTGTCTATAAAATGTTTGTGCAGTGTTTCAGCAGAAATGTATTATTTTTTATATGAATGTCTTCGTAGTTAATTATGACAAAAAATTTTTTTCATAAGCCCAGCTTACATGTGTCAATATACCTACAAGGCTAAAAATCTATGTTGATTTATTTTTTTGAACCTTCTAATGCCCTCTGGTCACAGCTGTCATTATTACCCAATTACAATGACACTTTGGATCACTTGGTTTTGTCTGCACATGCTATAAGTGCATGTTGTTTTTGTTGCTACTGGTGTTTATAGTCATTGATTTTGTTAAATTTTATGGTGTTTTAGCTACAATATTGTGGTAATTAGCATGGGAGGGTGACAGTATGAGTTACTGCACTGGGTAACACCAACCCTGGTGATGCTACTGCATCATATCAGGAAGGAGGTCGTTGTTGTTAGCTGCTGTCGAGTCGATTCCAACTTATACAGACCCCATGCGTGCAGAGTAGAACTTCTACATGATGTCAATATGCTCCATTATTGGTGATGTTAACTCTGATAACTTGGTTAAGGTGATGTCTTCTAGGTGTCTCCACTGTAAAGTTACTATTTTCCCTTTGTAAATGTTATTTGTGGGAGATACTTTAAGATTGTCAAATTTTCTATTTCTTATTACTAATTTAGCATCCATTAATGGTTCTTGCTGACAACAGTTATTATTGTGATGTTTTCCAAATGGTGATTTTCTATTTTTATCATTAATTCTACATTTATTAGTTGGAACTCTGCTGTAGAGAAGAGCTGTCCCTTTTCCTTTATTTATTCAGTTGTTTATGTATACTCGTATTAATTTGTGGATATTTATTTTATTCTATGGCTTATAATTTAATATTAACATTATTTATTTTATTGCTCAAATTGTCACAACTTCGGCCATTGGGAACTTCTTCAAGGTTGCTCCTTAGTCCTTTTACATATTGCTAGCACTATTTTTATTTTTTTTTAGTACTTCCTTTTTTCTGGCACTATTTACAAGATACCACAGACTGATGTTATACTTTCCCTGCACCACTCTGACTCATCCATTTTTTCAAAGGAGCCCTCATTCCTTTTATTGGAGAACGGAATTTAGAAACCAAGATCAAGGTGCTAAATGTGCTCATTGTTACTGGGGAGACATTGCTTCTAAGGCTTCCCAACAAACAGAGCTAGAAAATAAATGTATGTATAGACACAGGTTTACATAGGTATTGCTCTATCCATCCATCCATCCGTCCATCCATCCATCCATCCATCCATCTAAAACTATGAGCTCATACTATTATCTCTGATTCCAATTCAATATCACAGGGCTCATTCTAACCTTTGCTCTTTCCTTATTTTTAACTCCTTTCTCTGAGAGGAGCCCTGGTGGCCCAGTGGTTAAGCCTTTGGCTGCTAATCAAAAGTTTGGCAGTTCAAATCCACCAGTCACTCCTTGGAAACCTTATGGAGCAGTTCTACTCTGTTTTTAGGGTCCCTATGAGTTAGAATCGACTCAGTGGCAACGGGTTTAGTTTGGTTTGATATTAGTTTCTCTCAGAGTGAGAACCCTGACTTTCTCTTAATATATTAACTTATTTGCTCCATCTGAAAATGTATGCAAAATAATTTCAGAATAGCTAATCCATACCCTTGTGAAAAATGAATTTGTTACCTTGAGAACCATGTTAGTGTATTGTTCTTTTTGTATTTAGTCTTACGTAAGTCTTAGGCTGGGTTCTCTAGAGAAGCAAAACCAGAAAGCATGTAAATGTATATATAGAGAGATTTATATTAAGGAAATGGCTCACACGGTTGTAGAGGCTGGAACATCCCAAGTTTGTGGGTCAGGCTGGAGGCTTCTCCTGATTCACATAGCTGCAGGAGCTGGCGAACCCAAGATCGGCAGGTCAGCTGGCAGGGCTCTGGCCCATAGGCTGGGAAGACTGATAAATCCCAAGATTGGCAGGCAAGACCGCAGGTAAGTTGCTAGCTCGAGTCCCAAGAACTGGAGAGTAGATAAACAGAAGTCAGCTGCCGGATCCAGAGCAAACAAAGCCCACAAGCCTTGTCAGAAAGTCCATCTATCTTGGATGCAGGCCATATCCCCAAGGAAACTCTCTTTCAAGTGATTGGCTATTTAGATCCTATCATGGAGGTGATCACATTATATCAAACCTCATCATGGAGGTATCACATCATTATATGACTGCCAAACTATATCATAACTGCCAAACCACTGAGAATCATGGCTTAGCCAAGTTGACACACAACGTTAATGATCACAGTCCATCCCTTGTCAACTTGGCACCTGTACACATCTCCTTAAAAAATACATAATCTCTGAATAAAGACAATTATGAAGTCATACTTGTGCCTAACATAATACAACTAACACACATACAACCGAAAATGCATTAGCCCTGTTTACATCTTATATTTTATAAGTGAAAAAAACAAAAATATTTTATGCACAAGTACAAGTCAGAAATACTCATAACTATTACAGTCCTCATTTCTGCAACTGGTCACATGGTGGTAACTGGTATTTAGAACTACTTTCTTCCACCACCCATTCCATATTCCCTTTGCCCTCAGCAAGCACCTCAGCTGGTCATGGTTCTGTACCTGGTGGGGTGACTCAAACCTTCATTTCTGAAGGGTCTGGGCCATTAGTAGTCATGTCATAATTGGTTTGCAGTAGCTTTACGTTGACTTTAATCACACGTCATGGTAGTACTAAGAGGTGCCCTAAAGGATCTCCTGCATTCCAGACGTACTCTTTTTTACTTCCATTATGTAATATTAATCTGACTTCCTCATGGTAATCAGGATCAATCGCGTGAGCCAATATGGTAACTCCCTTCTTTGCCTGTTGAGCCAGAGGCATAAGGGGCCCAAAGTGGCCAGGTGGCATTCTTAGCTTCCAGTTCAATGGAATCAGTGATGTGTCTCCAGGTGGAAGCATTCATCCCTTTGAAACTAAGACCTCTGTACCTGCAGAGCATAGGGTTGCAGAGAAAGGAAACAAAAGTTTTGAGAGTGGATCACTAGGGGTAATAGAAGTGATGCCACTCCCATTTTCACCCCTTGATTCCTGGACCCATGAATCTTGGTATGGGAGAGACAGCACCATATATTGGACACTGGTTTAGAGCATATTCAGCCTCTTGGAGAACATTTCCCCAACCCTGCAATCTATTGCCACCTAGCTGGCACTGTAATTGTGTCTTTAGAAGGCCGTTCCATCATTCTATCGAACCAGTCAGGACGATGGGGAACAAGGTTAGACAAGTGAATTCCATAAGCATGGGCCCATTGCTGCACTCCATTTGTTGTGAAGCGAGTTCCTTGATCCAAGGTGATACTGTGTGGGATAGCATGACAGTGGATCAGGCATTCTGTAAATCCATGCACGGACGGTAGTTTTGGCAAAAGCATTGTGCTCAGGAAAGGCAAATCCATATCCAGAGTAAGTGTTTATTCCAGTAAGAACAAAACACTGCCCTTTCCATGATGGAATTGGTCCCATGTAATCAACTTGCCACCAGGTTGCTGGCTGATCACCTAGAGGAATGGTGCCATATCAAGGACTCAGTGTTGGTCTCTGCTGCTGGCAGATTGAGCACTCACCAGGGCTGTGCCAAACTACATCATAACTACCAAATCACTGAGAATCATGGCCCAGCCAAGTTGACACACAATGTAACTATCACACATATGTAGTCAAAATAATAATTCCCCCAAATTTTTAGGCTAGTTCTTTTCTTCCCCAGCCCTTTCAGGGGGACTATGTTATCCATCTGCAGTGCAGTTAGGTTCATCTTTCACTGTTTTTATTCCATCTTAAGTACTTCCACATCCTGGTTGATTCAATTTATTTTTGTGGGGAGTGTATTAGTTTCCTAAGGAGCCCTGTTGGCACAGTGGTTAAATGCTCAGCTGCTAACCAAAAGGTCAGCAGTTTGAACCCACCAGCTGCTCTGTGGGGGAAAGATGTGGCAGTCTGTTCCCATAAAGATTACAGCCTTAGAAACCCTATGGGGCAGTTCTGCTCTGTCCTATAGGGTCGCTTTGAGTTGGAATCAACTCTACGGCAAAGGGTTATTAGTTTCCTTGGGCTTCGTTACCAAACTACCACAAATTGGGTGGCTTGTAAGATCAGAAATTTATTTTCTCACACTTCTGGAGGCTAGAAGTCTAAATTCAGGGCACTGGCAGAGCCGTGCTCTTTCTAAAGGTTATAGGGGAAGATCCTTTCTTGTCTCTTCCAGCGTCTGGTAGCCCTAGGCATTTCTTGACTTGCAGCTGTAGCATGAGTCTGTCATTTCATGGCAGTCTTCCTTCTGTCTGTGAGTGTCTCGAGACAGCATCTCCTCTTTTACAAGGACACCAGTCATATAGAATTAGGACTGATCCTAACTAAACTGCTAACATCTTTGAAGAATGTATTTCCAAACAAGGTCATTTTCACAGGTATTGAGGGTTAGGACGTCAATATATCTTCTTGCAGTACACAGTTCAATCCATAACAAGGGCTTATGTGAAACACTGTCATGTTTTATGTAAAGCATAAAAAATGCTCAGGAGAGATTGGATGAATTATTTAATTGTAAAAAGGAGAGATGCGTGGGAAGGTCAGAATCAGTAGTCACTAGGTGTCAAGCAGGAGAGTAACAGTCCCAGCTTCAGGTGATCCAGGGTAAGAGGGATAGAGAGGGGAAGAGCTAGAAACATAGAGACAGAAAGAGAAAGAAATAAAATTCAACCCCTCTGTGAATTGTAGTAACCTTCTCTCGCCTGAGTGTTGCATTAAACAACCTCATACCAAAAATGCCTGTGGCTCACATAATATGATCACTCACCCGTAAGTTTAAAATGTCATAGTTTTTCCTGCTTTTGACATGTTGTGCAAGTTTTGTCAATGTCAGTTTCCTCTGAGTTCGTCTTCCTTTATGGTTTGAAACTATGATTTGTGTTGATTAATGGCCAAACATTGTTTGAAGATCAAATAAAACATTATGGAAATGCTGAGTAACTAGATTATTTTTTGTTTATGTAACTCAGACTTGGCTAGTTTACAGATTGTGTTTTATCACCTTTGGCTGATTATCTTGACCATCAAGCCAAATGGAAATAGAGCCCACTTTAGGTGGGAGTGGAGCATGGACAAGTGAACTTTGGCCAGGCAGAGCTGGCAATCTTTCAGAGCTGGAAAGGATCTTGTCCAATTCTTCCATTTTGCGAATGTGGAAAGTGAACTTGGAGGTCAACTGACTTGCTAGGGCATACAGTGGGGGGAAAAATAGGAGGCCCTATTTCCTTCCCTCAGTTGAGGATAGAATCGTTACTATTTGGTAGAGACAGTAAAACAAATTCTGTTCCTTACTTTCTGTACTTGACAAGAGGAGAAGGAATTTTAAAAAATTTAAATCATGTTTTATTGACCTGTTTTTCATATATAATCTCCATTCCTAGAAGTCTAGGGTCTATCTTAAGAGTCAGTGGAGAATTTGAAGAATATAGTGAAGTGATCAGATTTATACTTTAGAAAGTTAATCTAGTGGCAATATCCAGATAACTGTGAATGAAAAAAAATGTATTTATTTAAACTATTTCTTGCTGCATTTTTATTAAGTCAAGCTAATCTTATTGGCATGATTATTTTTATTTGTACAAGAAATATATTACCTTTTTATTGCTATTATATTATTTCCACATATCACCATTTTTTTTTTTTTTTTTGGCTTAGCTCAGTTGGTTCAAACTTCACTTGAATTATTTATAGTAGTGTTGACTTGTTTGGTATCATTCATGTTCAATGACATTTTAGAGCTTAATATAATACAGAATAAGACACTGTCACTTTGTAATAATCAGGGGAGAGTATTTAGAAACCCACTTCAAAGTTGCAGTGTGACATATCCTGTACTCATGTATTCTTTGATTCACTGCTATAGAATGAAACACTGCTATCTCTTATTTCAATTTATATGATATAGGCTGTTAGTTCATTTGTTGGGTGTTGGTGTGTGTGTATGTGTGTGTGTAGTGCTACAGGGAAATATAAAATAGTATAAAACTCATCAAAAGTGATCTTCTAATTAAGGAGAATAAGCATAAGTATATGAAAAGTTAAATAAAAATAAAATATGTTACCAAGATGAAGCCTCACAAAATAGTGTTTATTTTGATTAATTTCCAAGTAATACTTTTCGATTATTGAATAGCTGCTACACATACTTCATCTTTAATTCCTGCAAGACAGGCTTTTCATATTCATCTTGTTTATGAGAAAAAAAGAAAAAACCCAGAGAAGTTAATTTTCCCAAAGTCAGATAGAAAGTGAAGGAAGTGCACAAATTCAAACCAAGCCTGTTTGAATCCAGCCCCTAATATTTTCCATAAAGCATGTGTACTGAACATTTACAAAAAAAAAAATTTTTTTTCCTGGCCACCCAAGTGTCAGAACCCACTTTCTATGTTTGGGACATGCTCTACCTTTTGATGCCTTGCCAGACAGTCCCCTTTCCAGCCTCCCTGTAGTTAAGGTATGGGTCTGTTGTTGTTAGGTGCTGTCAAGTCAGTTCCAACTCACAGTGTCGCTGTGTACTACAGAACAAAATACTGCCTGGTCATGCACCATCCTCACAATCATTGCTATGTTTGAGCCGATTGTTGCAAACACTGTGTCAATCCATCTTATTGAGGGTCTTCTTTTTTGCTGACCCTCTGCTTTACCAAGCATGATGGCCTCCTCCAGGGACTGGTCCCTCCTGATAACATGTCCAAAGTATGTGAGATGAAGTCTCACCATCCTTGCTTCTAAGGAGCATTCTGGCTGTACTTCTTTCAGGACAGAATTGTTCATTCTTCTGGCAGTCCATAGGATAGTCAATATTATTTGCCAGTACTGAAGAAGAATTGATGCATTTGAATTATGGTCTTGGCGAAGGTATGGGTCTAGGCTTTGACAATCAGATCTACCCACTCTCCAGACTTTGAATTTTGAATCAGTCGCTAGTGACACACAGAAGGAAGGAGCATAAGGAATATATTTAGGCACATATGGAGTAGGAGCAGAACCACATCTGGTTCCTAAAGGCAGCAGTGGCAGTGGCTCCAGCGGCAGTGCCCAAGGTCTGATTATCTAGGCTGTGGTGTCTGTGCCCAGTAGGGGCTCCAGGATGTCCTTATTTGTTGAATCCTGTGGTTTGATTTTGAGTATTGATTCTGATTGTAAAATTTCTAAGTCTGGTTCTCCAGCCCTCCCAGAGAAATGTGAGCTATCTAGCATCTGTTAAATAGTTTCCTTTTCTGCTTTATTTAGCCACATTTTTTTTTTTTTTTTTTTTGCATCTAAGAACCCTGACTGATATTGTAACTGGTCCCCAGAGAGGTTGCAGGCAATATACCTTCAGAAAATTAGGAAGAGTCTGGAATTTATTACTTATCCTGGTAGAGGTTAAAGGGAAGAGGAAATCAAGGATATTAAGGAGCTAGATCATAATTAGAAAACTATTTTTTTTCTAATTTTAATTAATTTATCTAATTTTCAGTTAGAAACATATCAAAACATAGTTAATCATTTTATCACCTGTGGTCCTTTCAAGTAATGGTTCATTGAAGGCTGGGTTTGGGAGACCAAGTAGTTGCTGCAAGAGGGCAGTTGAAGAGTGTCAGGAATTCAAGGACTGCCAAGTATAGCAATGGTCAATTTAATGGCAGTGAAAGACAAACTCAAAAGTCCTTAACTGTCAGCTCAAGGCACAGGCTGAAAACCATCACTTTCTGAGATAGTGCTAAAAGAAATCTTTAATCTCCTTCAGCCACAGAGCTGAGATAGTTAAAACCCACACTCAAAGATTTATTCTCCAAGTTGCTTACTTACATCAGTTTATAACCTTCCCTAGTCTTTTATGTGGAAGTTCAAGCTCTGTCTAACATAGGATGTTAGAGCAGAAACTCCAACATAGGATGGAGCTGTGCGGAAGAAGTTGGAGTGCTCAGGATTCTCCAAACGTTAAACGTGACTGTATCCTCTCCCCACCCCCAGGGTAAGCAAAGTCAATTCAAAAGAATTGCAAGATTTTTTAACTTATATTTGCAAAACTCTGGCTGATACGTGTGGGGATGAATTCTTAGGATTGCTGACTGAGGAGAGAAGAATGTGATTTAGATGGAGCAGAATGTATCTATATATGTATATTATCATATGCAATACTATATTCAACTGGGGGTAATTTTAGTTCCTTTTTGTAGTTGACTGACTAAAATTTGATTTCTACAATGGCCTAGATATTTCTGGTATAACTTTAAAAAAAACCCAAAAACCACTGCCCTTGAGTCAGTAGGGAAGTGGGAGTGAAAGTATTGTATGCTGTCCATTCACCTAACTCCCAATGTTGCCCCAATGCCACACTGATCCATGCACTGAGAAATTCATTGATGAGGAGAGTCCTAGCATTTTAGAAAATCCCCATAGAAGTTGCTCTTTGTAGATCCAGAATGTGGTGAGAGGTGATACAGTGGAAATGAGCTCCCTGATTTCACTGGGATACTAGAAGCCTAGAGTGGCAGAAGCTGGCCACTAGCTGGATTTGTGTTGGGGGACAGCATGCAATCAAAATGGTCAGATCCCAAGGGATATTTGGTATTTGCTAATCAATCATGGATGTCCTAGAAGTGAACTAGATGTGCAGCCTACCAAGAGAATGTTTGATTAGAAAAACAACATCAACAACCAAACCCCCAAAACATAGAGGCCTAACTTGAACCATGACATAAGAAAGTGTTAACCTTTTACCAAATTCCCAAACTTAAATTCCAGACACTACAAGAAAGGCTACGTCTTGAAAAAGAATTCTGAGATAATATCACAAGTATGTATTTCTTCTATCCTCTGCAAATGGACCTTTAGCTAGGTACCCTGGGAAAGGGAAATATCTAGACTCTTCAGGTGTGACAGCAGCTATTCTGAGTGAACACTAGTTACTGGTGGTCCAAAACACCACCATGATCTATCAATCAGAGTGAGGGGGGGTCAGGCAATAAATGGAGTTTTGACCTGAATCTACCTTAGTGGATCCTGGGCTTATCTTCTGTTTATTTGCTCAGTTCCTGATTTTATGATAGGGATGAATACACTCAGTGACCACAGAAATCCTCCTGACACATTGAGTAAGCGTTATTATGGTAGGAAGAGTTGAGTGGAAACCCCTGAAGTTCTCCTGCCAAATGGTTTTTAAATAGTATTACTACTTGTTCATTCATTCATTGAAACAATACTTATTGATTGCATACTATGTACCAGACACTATGCACTAGGGATACATTAGTGAATCAAAGAAACAAAAATTCCAGCATAAATTCCAGAAGAAGTCAAATTAAGGAGAACAATGTTAATTCTGTTTACTAGGAAATATGGCTTGATTGGCCTGAATTAGTCACATTAAATTTCTTTCATTTTTGGTATAAAAATTATTTTCTTCTGTTATAAAATAAACATTTATTACAGAGAAAATGGAAAATTCAACAAAGTGAAAAGGAGTGTATTAGTTTTCTATTCCTACATGAATTTCGTTACAAACCTGGTGGCTTAAAAAAATACACATTTATTATCTCACATTTTCCATGGTTTAGGAGTCCAGGCACAGCTTGGCTAGGTCCTCTGCTCACAATCTCATAGGGCTGCAATCACTGTATTGGCCAGGGCTGCACTCTCATCTGAGGCTCAGCGTCTGCTGTCAGGCTTATGTTGTTGTTGGCAGAATTCACTTCCTTGTAGCTCCAGAAGTCATGGTGGTTTGCTTCTTCAAGGCCAGCAGGAGAGCATCTCTCCTTTCAGGGAAGGCCTAGGCTTCCTTTCAAAAGGTTCACATGATTAGGTCAGACCCACCTAGAATAATCTCCCTTTTGATTAATTCAAAGTCAGCTGACTAAAGATTTGATTACCTCTGCAAAATTCCTTCACACCAATTTTCCATATGATATAATATAATGACAGGAATGATATCATATTCACAGATTATGCTCATTCAAGGTGAAGATATTATACAAGGTCTTGGGGGTCATTTTAGAATTCTGCCTACCACGGGGAAAATATACAAACCATCCATAATAACAATGACCTGAGAATTTTAATGTATTTCTTTTGTATGTTTTTTTCTATATAGAGTGGTCTTAACATAGTTGGTATTAAATTCTGCATAACATTTCAAAAACCTTTTTCTTATGGGAAGTCTCAGATATACACACAAGTAAAGAGAATACTATAATAAACTCCCATGAAGTTATCACCCAACTTCAGCAATAATCATCATAGTGCAGCACATAACATTCTGAAGTCTACTCCTTTAGTTTCTTCAGCTACATCTTGAACTTTACATAAGCAATTGATGGTCTGTTCCACTGTCAGCCCCCGGCTTTGTCCTGACTGATGATATTGAACTTCTCCATTGTCTCTTTCCACAAATGTAGTAGATTCGATCCTTGCGTATTCCATCCAGTGAGGTTCATGTGTATAGTCGTCACTTATGTTGTTGAAAAAAGGTATTACTGACAAATAAGTTGTTGGTCTTGTAGAATTCTATCATGTGATCTCTGCCCTTGTTTCTATCACCAAGGTCGTATGTTTCAGCTACTGATTCTTCTTTGCTTCCAACTTTCAAATTCCAATCACCATCCTGATTGCATGTTTGATCAATTTTAGACTGCAGCTGTTTGTAAAAATCTTTAATTTCTTCATCTTTGGCACTACTGGTTGATGCGTAAATTTGAATAATAGTTGTATTAACTGGTCTTCCTTGTAGGTGTATGGATATTATCCTATCATTGACAGCATTGTACTTCAGGATAGATCTTGAAATGTTCTTTTTGACGATGAATGTAATGCCATTCCTCCTCAATTTGTCATTCCTGGCACAGTAATTGTCTGATTAAAAATGAAAGTATAGCCAGAATGCTCCTTAGAAATGAGAATGACTATACTTTAACTAGTTTACTTTGGACATGTGATCAGGAAGGACCAACCCCTAAAGAAGGAGATCGTCTTGGTAAAGTATAAGGTCAGTGAAAAAGCGGAAGACCCTCAGTGAGATGGATGAACACAGTGGCTGTAACAATGGGCTCAAGCATACCTACTATTGTGAGGATGGCACAAGAGCAAGCAATGTTTCATTCTGTTATACATGGGGTTGTTACGAGTCAGAGCCAACTGGATGGCACCTAATAACAACAACAACAACTCTTTTACTTATCATTATAGACTAGTAATTTCTTCAATTTATTAAAAAATATTCAATAACACCATTCATTCATTTACTCAAGGAATTAGTATATATTTATTGAGTGCTGCCTATATATTAAGGTATAGAAGTCAACAAGACAGATAAGGCCCTGCTTTTTAAAAGCTATTGTCAAAAGATGTCTTGCTTGTATTCTATTATTCAAAGACAATTTCAATATAAGGTAATGTATGTTATTCAGAGTGTGAACTGAGAGTGATATGAGAGAAATATAAAACTCAGTTTGACGGAATCATGGAAGGTCCCTTAAAGGATGCAATACCTAAACTGAGATCCTTCTAGCTTTCCAGCTCACTTCCTCTTGTGCCCCTTTGGGACCTACAATTTATAATTCCTATCACTTTCTACCAGGGTCCACTCACTTCTTTTACTTTCTCTTTTACTTGGTTTAACTTCCATGGAACTTCATCACTATTACTCTCTCGCACCTTCAACTCCCTTGCTCCTCACTCTCTCATAATATTTAACTAGCTAAATCCTAAAGCTGCTTAAATCCAACTTTCTACCTCTTCCATTGCTGCACTTACCCAACTAAATGTGGCTAGAGAAAAACACACAACTGTATCAACTGGTCACAATTTAAATTCACTCTTTACCAGAAAACTCAAGAGGGCCCATGTAGCTGCTATGCAACCTTTCCACATCCCCCCATCCCTACCATTCACCAGTGACATTCATAGCTTCTCAGATCCCCAATACTTATTCCCACACTAACTCCTTCCTCTTTCTCAGCAGATAACCTTGCTTCACTGAGAAACTGGAAACTGCAGAAGAGAAACTCTTCAAACTTCCAACACCATAGGTACTCATTTACCAGCCTCCGGGCTTATTTATTCTGCCTTTCTCCGGCTCATGTTCCTATCAAAGGCCAACATCTCCTCTCTTACTCTAGGTCCCATCTTATTCAAGAACATCACTTTAGCAAGTCTCCCTTTTCCCTCCTGGATCATCAGTTTTTCTCTCTCTACTGGATCAGTCCTTGCAGCAACTGAGCACATAGTAACTTCCCTCGTCTTTAAAAAACTCTCTCTTGATCCCATATCTTCCTCAGGCTCAACACTAATTTTAGAAAACTCCTTGGAAATTTTGTATAATTTCATTGTCTCCAATTCCTGTTGTCCCATTTTCTCTTGGTATTATTCATCAGGCTTTTTTTCCACTTGAAGAACAAGGTCAGGAAACTACTCTCATCAAGGCCTTCGATGACTTTTACCTTTCCAGATCTAATGGTCCGTTCTCATTCTTTATTTGATTTAGCACATTCTTCTTTGCTGACTCCTCCTCACCTCCTTGACATCTACAATGGAGTCCTGGGAGCAGGACTCTGTCCTCAAACCACTTTTCTATACTCTCTCCCTTGGTGATCTCATTCATCCTCATTACTTTCAGTCCCACTGATGATTCCTAGTTTATACCTCCAGTTTGGATCTTTGCCTTGAACTCCAATTTGTGGATCCAACTATCCACTGACATCTCTGCTTGGAAGTCAAATTGACATCTCCCGTTGTTTTCCCAAAATTGAATACTAGTCTTCTCCCCACATACCTGCTCTATCCACAGTCCCTCATTACAATAACTCCATCATCTAGTTGCTCAGGCCATAAACACTAGAATCACCTTGACCCTTTTTCCTCTCTCATACCTGACATCTTCTCCATCAGTAAATCCTTTTGCCTGTACCTTCAAAAATATGTCAAAAATTCACTACTCATCATCTCCACTGCTACTATTCTGGTTCCAGTAGAGGCTGATTTATCATGAACCTAATGGGGCTTAAGCCTCAGAGCTCCTAATCTGAATGGACCTCTTACACGGCTCTGGCAAAGTGTTCCCGTGGTCCTGTGTTTTTGCAAAATTTTCAGAAGTAAAACATTTGACCACAGTAGGTTAAGACTCCTATCTTTTTCCACTCTGACTTCTCCTCTGTCACAATCCAACTCATGCTGAGTGTATTGGAGTGGCAAAAGGCATTTATAGTACCAAGCAAAGGGGAGGTTAAATGGGAGATATATTTAGTTGGGATTTAGTGGAATTTATTTATGTGGTTCACAGTCACTTCCAATTATAGTTGTTATTGCTAGCTGTTGTAATGTAGGAATAGCTTCCAGGAATATTCCTGCTGGCTACTTTGCTAATTCACCCCAGCACTGGGACAGGGGTTATTGAGCTGATAGACATATCATGAAATGAATATATACTATGATAGCCAGCACTGATAATATGTTGCTAATAGAAGAAAAACAACGTTTGAAATGTGTGGAGCCAGAAGCTAATTTGTGAAAAATTCTCTAATCATCAGATGTATAAAATTATAAATCTATTTATTTGTTAAATAACTGAGAGAAAGTTCAGATAAAAAATAATGGAATATTCAACAAAAATGATAAAGTGATAAAGTTAATAGAAATTTTTTTGACATGAAGAAACAAACTATTTAATAATTTATATTCTATCAAAAGCACTAATTCATTAAGACAGGATAAATTTTCAGTAGAATAATAGGTTAATATTCCAAATACAAAATAGATCAGATTAAACAGAATAGTTTCAAACAATGGTATTGTTTAAATATGGACAATAATGTCGTTGTTGTTGTTAGTTGCTGTCAAATTGATTCTGACTTACAGTGACCCCATGTGTTTCAGAGAAGAACTGAAATCTTACAAAATTACCCTGTAAAGTAGGTACAAGCATTATGAGAGTATAAATGAATGTTCTGACAAAGGGTAAAACCAATGTTTTATTCTACAGGTTTTCTGTACAGGTCCTTGGAAGTCCAAATGGGACTCTTAAAAGGAAGACTGAAGAAACACTGGTCCATTTGAATTGTGGTGTTGGCGAAGAACATCGAATACACCGTGGACTGCTAGAAGAATGAACAAATCAATCTTACAAGAAATACAACTGGAATGCTTTTTAGAAGTGAGGATGGCAAGACTTCATCTTGCTTACTTTGGACACGTCATTAGGAAAGACCAAGTAAGTAAAGTAGATAAAAGGTTTACCAAAGTTCTGGTAAAGTAGAGGGTCAGTAAAAATAGGGAAAATCCTCAGTGAAATGGATTGACACAGTGGCTGCAATGATGAACTCAGTCAAACCAGCAGTTGTGAAGATGGCGCAGGACTGGACAATGTTTCGTTTCGTTATACATAAGGTCACTATGAGTGAGAGGCGACTCAACAGCAACTAACAATAACAACAACACTGTATTTTATATGGCAGTTACTATCAGGATGGATATTTATGAATGGTTATTACTTTCTTTTCTTTTTACATTGCTAGTATTTTTAGTATAGTGGTTCCTTGAATCCAGGCAGTTTGGGGGTGTTCTAGGTTAGATAGGACTGCAGTGTTAATTTGAACTGTATGTGCAACCACGGCATTACCAGCCCTTTATTTTAGGGAGAATTCTAATCTTCTTAAAAAAGTTAAAATTCATATTGTAATCACTAAAATCTCATCACACAATGGGAATAGAACATCTTGTGGGGATACAGAAAGCAGGCAGACATGAGAAAAGAATTTTATGGTTTCATAAGATATGTGTATAGGCATTTCATTGAAAGTATTTGGATGGAATTTTTTTTTTTTTATTGTACTTCAGGTGAAGGCTTACAGAACAAATAGCTTCTCATGAATCAGTAGTACAGATATTGTTTTATGACATTGGGTAACAACCCCACAACATGTCAACCCTCTCCCTTCTCAACCTTTTTTTTTTTTTTTGGTGAAAATATACATAGCCAAAGATACACCATTTCAAAAATTTCTGCATGCACAGTTCAGTGACATCGACTACGCTCTTCCAATTGTGCTGCTATTCTCACTTTAGATGAAGGCTTACAGAAGAAAATAGTTTCTCATTTAAGAGTTAGTACACATGTTGCCCTATGACAATGGTTAACAACCTCACAACACATCAACACTATCCTTACTCAACCTCGGGTTCCCTATCACCAGCTTTCTTGTCCCCTTGTGCCTTATAGTCCTTGTCCCTGGACTGCTGTGCCTCATTAGCTCTGTTTTGTTTTATGGGGCTGTCTAATCCCTGGCTGAATGGCGAACCTTGAGAGTGACTTCACCACTGAGCTGAAAGGGTGTCTGGCGCCATACTCTTGGGGTTTCTCAAGTCTCTGTCAGGCCAGTAAGCCTGGCCTTTTTTTTGTGTTAGAATTTTGTTCTACATCCTTATCCAGCTCTGTCCAGAACCCTCTGTTGTGATCCCAGTCAGAGCAGTCAGTGGTGGTAGCCAGGCACCATCTAGCTGTACTGGACTCAGTCTGGTGGAGGCCTTGGTAGCTGTGGTCCATTAGTCCTTCGGACTAATCTTTTCCTTGTATCCTGTTCTCTTCATTCTCCCTTGCTCCTGAAGGGATGAGACCAGTGGAGTATCTTAGATGGCTGCTCATAGGATTTTAAGATCCCAGACGCTGCTCACCAAGGTAGAATGTAGAATACTGTCTCTGTAAACTGTGTTGTGCCAATTGAGATAGATGTTCCCGGAGACGACAGTCTCCACAGCCCGCCACCCAGCAATTCAGTCGCTCAGGGAGTGTGGATGTGTCTGTGGAGCTTCCATGACCTTTCCTTGCACAAGCTGTGCTAGTTTCCCCTGTATTGTGTACTGTCTCACTCTTCATCAAGACACCACTTATCTATTGCCTATTTAGTATTTCCCCCCCCACCCCTCCCATCCCTGGTAACCAGCAAAGATTGTTACATTTTGTGTGTGAACTTTTTCATGGGTTTTTACAATAGAGGTCTCATACAATATTTGTCCTTTTGTGATTGACTCATTTCACTCAGCATAATGTCCTCCAGTTTCATCCATGTTGTGAGATGCTTCACAGATTCATCATTGTTCTTTCTCGTTGCATAGTACTCCATTGTGTGTATGGACCATAGTTTGTTTATCCATTCATCTGTTGATGGGCATCTAGGTTGTTTCCATCGTTTTGCTATTGTGAACAATGCTGCCATGAACATAGGTGTGCATATGTCTATTCGAGTGACGACTCTTATTTCTCTAGGATATATTCCTAGGAGTGGGATTGCTGGATCGAATGGTATGCCTATTTCTAGCTTTCTGAGGAAGCGCCATATCATTTTCCAAAATGGTTGTATCATTTTGCATTCCCACCAGCAGTGCATAAGAGTTCCGATCTCCCCGCAGCCCCTCCAACATTTGTTATTTCCAGTGTTTTTGATTTGTGCCAGTAATGCCGGGGTGAGATGGTGTCTCATTGTGGTTTTAATTTGCATTTCTCTAATGGCTAGTGATAGAGAGCATTTCCTCATGTGTCTGTTGGCCATTTGAATGTCTTCTTTGGTGAAGTGTCTGTTCATTTCCTTTGTCCATTTTTTAATAGGATTATTTGCCTTTTTGTTGTAGAGGTGTTGGATTTTCTTGTAGATTATGGAGATTAGACCTTTGTCTGACTTGTACTGTCCAAAATTTTTTCCCAGTCTGTAGGTTCTCTTTTTACTCTTTTGGTGAAGTCTTTTGAAGAGCATAGGTGTTTGATTTTTAGAAGATCCCAGTTATCTAGCTTATCTTCTGGAGTTTGTGCATTGATGGTTATGGTTTGTATCCTGTTAATGCTGTGTATTAAGGCCTGTAGTGTTCATCCTTTTTTTCTTCTATGAACTTTATAGTTTTAGGCTTTATATTCAGGTCTTTGATCCATTTTGAAGTAGTTTTTGTATACGGCGTGAGGTATGGGTTCTGTTTCATTTTTTTGCAGATGGATATCCAGTTTTGCCAGCACCATTTGTTAAAAAGACTGTCTTTTCTCCATCTGATGGACTTTGGGCCCTTGTTGAAGATCAGGTGACTGTTGGTGGCTGGATTTACATCTGGGTTCTCAATTCTGTTCCATTGGTCAATGCTTCTGTCATTGTACCAGTACCAGGCTGTTTTGACTACTGTAGCTGTATAGTAGGTTCTGAAGTCAGGTAGTGTGAGTCCTCCAACTTTATTCTTCTTCTTCAGTAGTGCTTTACTTATTCAGGGCTTCTTCCCTTTCCATATAAAGTTAATGATTAGTTTTTCCATCTCTTTGAAGAATGTTGTTGGTATTTGGATTGGGATTGCATTTTATTTGTTTTGGGTAGAATTGTCATTTTCACAATGTTGAGTCTACCTATCCATGAGCATGGTATGTTTTTCCATTTATGTAGATCCCTTTGGGTTTCTTGCAGTAGTGTTGTAGTTTTCTTTGTACAGGTCTTTTACATCCCTGGTTAGAGTTATTCCTAAGTATTTTATCTTTTAAGAGGCTATTATAAATGGTATTGTTTTCCTGATTTCCTTTTCATTGTTGTCCTTATTGGTGTATAGGAATCCAACTGATTTTTGTATGTTTATCTTGTATCCGGCTACTCTACTGAATCCTTCTATTAGTGCCAGTAGATTTCTCGTGGAGACTTTTGGGTTTTCTATGTATAGTATCATATCATCTGCAAACAGGGATAGTTTAACTTCTTCATTACCAATTTGGATGCCCTTTATTTCTTTTTCTTGCCTTATTGCTCTAGCTAGAACTTCCAGCACCATGTTAAATAGGAGTGGTGATAAAGGGCATCCTTGTCTTGTTCCTGTTTTCAAGGGGAATGTTTTCAGCCTCTCTCCGTTAAGAATGATGTTGGCCGTTGGTTTTGCATAGATGCCCTTTATTATGTTGGGAAATTTCCCTTCTATACCTGTTTGATTGAGAGTTTTTATCAGGAATGGGTGTTGGACTTTGTCAAATGCCTTTTCTGTGTCAATTAACATGATCATGTGATTATTTTCTTTCCTTTTATTTGTGTGATGGATTGCGTTGATTGATTTTCTAATGTTGAACCATCCTTGCATACCTGGTATGAATCCTACTTGGTCGTGGTGTATTATTTTTTTGATATGATACTGAATTCTATTGGCTAGAATTTTGTTCAGAATTTTTGCATCTATATTCATGAGAGATATTGGTCTGTAATTTTCTTTTTTTGTGACGTCTTTGCCTGGTTTTTGTATCAGCATTATGCTGGCTTCATAGAATGAATTTGGAAGTATTACTTCCTCTTCTATGCTCTGAAATAACTTGAGTAGTACTGGTACAAGCTCTTCTGAAAATGTTTTGTAGAATTCTCCAGTGAAGCCATCTGGGCCAGGGCTTTTTTTGGTTGGGAGTTTTTTTATTACCTTTTCAATCTCTTCTCTTGTTATGGGTGTGTTCAGATTTTCAACATCACTTTGTTGTAGTTTGGGTAGGTAGTGTGTTTCTATAAAGTTATCCATTGCCTCTAGGTTTTCAGATTTGTTGGAGTATAGTTTTTCATAATATGCTGTTATAATCCTTTTTATTTCTGTTGGTTCTGTTTTAATGTTCCCCAGTTAATTTCTTATTTGGGTTATTTGTGTCCTCTTCTGTTTTTCTTTTGTCAGTCTGGCCAGGGGTTTGTCGATTTTGTTGATTCTTTCAAAGAACCAACTTTTGGTTTTGTTGATTCTTTCCATTGTTTTTCTGTTCTCTATTTTATTTATTTCTGCTCTGATCTTTACTATTTCCTTTCTTCTGGTGGCTGTGGGCTTTTTTTGCTGTTCTCTTTCTACTTGTTTGAGTTCTGTATTTAATGTTTTGATTGTCTCCCTTTGTTCTTTTTTGATATGTGCATCTATTGCTATAATTTGTCCTCTGAGGACTGCCTTTGCTGTGTCCCAAAGGTTTTGGTATGATGTGTTTTCATTGTCATTTGATTCTAGGAATTTTTTGATTCCATCTCTGATTTCTTCTATTACCCAGTGATGTGTAAGCAGGGTATTATTCAGTTTCCATGTAATTGATTTTTTTTCCTTGCTCTTTCTGTTGTTAATTTCTACCTTGATGGCATTGTGGTCAGAAAAGATACTTTGAATTATCCCAACGTTTTTGATCTTGTTGAGGATTTCTCTGTGGCCTAAGATATGGTCTATTCTGGAGAATGTTCCATGTGCATTGGAAAAGAATGTGTACTTTGCAGCAGTTGGATGGAGTGTTCTATATATGTCTATGAGGTCAAGTTGGCTGATTGTGCTCTTTAGGTTTTCTGTATCTTTGCTGAGTTTCTTCTTAGTTGTACTGTCCTTTACTGAGAGTGTTGTGTTGAAGTCTCTTACTATTATTGTGGAACTGTCAATTTCTTTTTTCAGTGTTGTTAGAGTTTGTTTTATGTATTTTGGAGCCCTGTCATTGGGTGCGTAGATGTTTATTATGGTTATGTCTTCATGATGGATTGTCCCCTTAATCATTATATAGTGTCCTTCTTTGTCTTTTATGGTGGATTTTGTTTTAAAGTCTATTTTATCTGAGATTAGTATTGCCACTCCTGCTCTTTTTTGGTAGTTGTTAGCTTGGTATATTTTTTTCCAACCTTTGACTTTTAATAAATTCACGTCTTTGTTTCTAAGGTGTGTCTCTTGTAGACAACATATTGATGGATCCTGTTTTCTTATCCATTCTGTCACCCTCCTTCTCTTTATGTGTGCATTGAGTCCATTTACATTCAGTGTAATTATTGATAGATGTGAGTTTGTTGCTGTCATTTTGTAGTTTTGTTTGTTTGTTTGTTTGTTCTTTTTTGTGGTGCTGACGTTTTCTTTGTTCTTCTTACTCTCTTGTGCTGAGTTACTTTTGTTTGTGGATTTTTTTGTAATTTCTTTTGTTTTTGTTGAGACTTTCTGTTTTTTTCCCTATTTTTATGAGTACGTTTGTTAACTTTCTTTGTGGTTACTATGAATTTTACCCTTGTCTTTCTAAGTTTGAAGCAGTCTACCATTGCTTGGTATCACCTTGCCTTCCTCTCCATTAGAAGGTTCTATACCTATGCTTTTTATTCCCTCTTTTATTGTTTTGATGTTGTTGTCATTTACTGATTAACTGCTCTGATTCCCTGTTGTATTTCTTTTGGTTTTGGATAGTCCTTGAGAGTTCGTTTCCTACATTGGTATCTGGATGGTACGATCCTGCGTCCTAGATTCTGCCTGTGAGCTGAAGCTGTTTGTCCTCAGATCGAAGAACTCCCTTTAATAATTCTTGTAAGTTTGGTTTGACTTTTACATATTCCCTTAATTTCTGTTTATCTGAAAGTGACCTAATTTCACCATCAATTTGAATGAGAGTTTTGCAGGATATATTTTTCTTGGCTGGCAATTTTTTTCTTTCAAGATTTTATATATGTCATCTCATTGCCTTCTTGCCTGCATGGTTTCTGCCGAATAATCTGAGCTTAGTCTTATTGTTTTTCCTCTGTATGTGACTTCTTGTTTTTCACGAGCTGCTCTCAGGATTCTTTGTTTGTCTTTGGTTTTGGCGAGTGTGATTATGATATGCCTTGGTGATTTTCTTTTGGGGTCTATACCATATGGGGTTCATTGAGCTTTTTGATGGCCAGATTTTCATCTTTCATGATATTGGGGAAGTTTTCTGTCAGCTATTCTTCAATGATCCTCTCTGTGTTTTCTGTTTTCTCCCCCTGTTCTGGAACTCCAATCACTCGCAAATTTTTGCTTTTGATTTTATCCCACATAATTATCAGGGTCTCTTCATTTTTCTTTGTTTTTTTTTTTTTCTGAGTTTTTGTGAAACAGGATGTATCCAAGTGTTTGTCTTCAATTCCGCTGATCCTGTCTTCCACTGTTCCAAATCTGCTTCTCAGCGCTTCTATGACACCGTCCATTTCTGAAATATTCTTGTTTATCTTTTGGATTTCTAATTGTTGTTGTTGCATAATTTCTAGTTGTGAATTTATTTTGGCATTTTGTTCCTGCATTATTTTCCTGAATCTTCCAATTTTTTTTCTGTATTTTCCATGAATTTGTCTATTTTTTCCTCATTTTTGTCTGCTTTTTGCTTCAGCTCTTGAAGAATTCTGAGTATTAGAGATTTGAATTCCGTATTAGGCAGTTCTAGTGCCTTTTCTTCCACTCGTAAAGTCATCTGGTGTTTTATTTTGGATGCCTACTGGAACCATCCTGTCCTATTTTTTAAATGTTTTGATATTGTCTGCTGTCTTCGGGATATTCAGTAGTTATTTTCTCGTTTATTGATTGTAGATTTGTTTGTTTTGTCCCTTTTTTTTTTTTTAACTTGGCTATGTCTGAGCAGGCAGTCTGTGTGTTCTTTGCTGTTTGCTCATCTGTGGGCACAATAATTTTCGCCTCCTTCTCCGGTTGGCAGGGTAAGTCACTCAGATATGGTATGGCAGGGCAGGTCCAGCTGAAGAGGAGTTACTGGGACGGGTTGTTTGTGGCACTTACTACAGCCACCATGGTGGGTCAGTAATCAGTGCAGGACAGGTTCCAGTAGGCCATGCCTGTGCTGCTTGGTGGTGTGATGTCAAGTGCACAGTACAGGTAGGTAGGATGTAGCGGGGAGATAGTTATGTGTGGAGCTAAGATGTATATGGGAGAGAAGAGAGAGGATCAGGAGCCAAAAACATACAAACAAACAACAAAGAATGCTAAGGGAGCTTGCCGTTGGAGTGGAGAGATGAGAGACTATGAAATGGAGAAAAACAAAAAGGGGAAGAGGAAGAAAAAAACAGAGAAGAATGAATAAATAAGAACTGGAAAGGGAAAAGAACAGCAAAGTTCCCAGGGATCCCACCAGTGTGGCTATGATGTCTGGGGAAGTTTTTCTCAGGTGTTGTAGCACAGCCTGGGTAGAAGGCGTAGAGGTATACAATGCCAGGTGTTCAGGGAACAGAAAGAGAAAGAAGATATAGAGAGACAAGAAACTGAGTAATGAAGAAAGACAAAAAGGGAAAAAGAGGGAAAAGAAAACAAAACAAATTAAAAAAAAAAAAGAACAAGAAAATCCCCCCCAAAAAACCAACAAAAGAAGAAATGTCCTCAGGGATCCCTCTGCACGTCTGTGCAAGCTGAGGGGGTAGGTTCCAAGCCACGCAGCACCGCCTGGCCAGAATGGGCTTCCAACTCAAGAAAAGGATAAGAAAACTAACAAAGAATTCAAAACAAACAAATGAACAAAAGCCCTGGGATCCCACTAGCACGGCACCCCAGACTGGGAAGCAGCTCCACACTCGAACAGAGCTCCGCAGCCCCTCAGGAAGAAGCAAAGATGGCGCACAGGGCCAGGTATTTGAGCGAAAGGAGGGGGAGGTGGTGAGAGGTAAGGAAGAAATAAAAAAACGCAGAAAAAAAGCAACACCAGGAGCCAATAAATGGCACTCAGAGAGCCAGCTAGTGGGGGCTGGTGGAATCCAAGCAGCCAGTGCTTCCCGGACAAGAGCTTGTGTCTGCGGGAAGCAGAGGAGGCCGAGTGTGGGTGAAGGAGGGTGGGGGGTGGGAAAGCGTATATCACAAATTATTGGAGCTCCGCAGCCCCTCAGGAAGATGCAAAGATGGTGCACAGAGCCAGGTATTTGAACAAAAGGAGGGGGAGATGGTGAGAGGTAAGGAAGAAATCAAAAGAAGTGGAAAAAAGCAACACCAGCAGCCAACAAATGGCATTCAGAGAGCTGGCCAGTCTGGGTGGGTGGAATCCAAGCAGCCGGTGTTTCCCGGAGAAGAGACTGTGGCCACAGGAAGCAAAGGAGGCCGAGGGGGGTGAAGAAGGGTGGGGGGTGGGAAAGCGTATATCACAAATTACTGGTTGTTTTGTCTCCCACTGGAAGCTCCGTGAAGCTGCTTTCTCGTACCCCCATTTGCTGGTCTCTGATAGGAGTCCAAGATGGCAGATCTGCGCTGCATTAGCTGATAGAGGACCTCTGCATGAATCTCTCCTCGCTCTCCATTCTCTTTCAGTTTTCTCACTCCATTTGGTGCTTGGCTGAGTTCTTTATCTCTTTATTTTATGTTTTAGCATTTCAGGATTGTTGTTTTCTCTGTTCGGCTTAGTTTTTTGGTTCTTTGCTGTGGAGGGACGGCGTGGTACTTCTGCCTAGAGCGCCATTTTGCTGGAAGTCATTTGGATGGAATTTTTACTTTTACAGATGTAATCTCATATTTGAATGGGGAGATACCATTAACATTTATTTATTCATTCTACATACATTTATTGAGTGCCTGGAGTATGGCAGAACACAGAGCAGCAAAGAAACACACTATGGCTGGAAGACGCTGAGCAAGGCCATTTGATTTTAGGATGTTTGATTATTTAATTAGAAGTCATAAAATAAGAATTTAGTGATGGTTTTATGACCGTAAGTTTTTATGTTTGTTTTAAGGACTATTACTAAGGTGTCTGCCAAAAATATATCAGCTTTTTAGAAGATCATAGAAATTCATGACCTTGGCCTGGCTTCGTATACTACCTAACTTCATTTTAGTTTTCTACTCTATCTTTTTATTGCCTTTACATTTCAATAGCAATAACATACACACACACACACACACACTCAGAAACACACACCCCCACACACTCACATGCATTTTTGATTTACCCAACAATTCCAATGCCTTTTTATCCTCTCCACTGAAGCAAAAAGTATTTCATCCACTCTCACTCAAGTTGTATATTAAGCAGACATATCCCTACCTTCCTTGATATCCCAGCTTATGTCTTATTTTGTCAGGAAGTTTTCATGATTTATTATCAACAGTTTTGAGTTTATTAAGTTTGTTTTAATGCTAATCTTCATTTTGCTCTTGATACTATAAATATATTTTATATGTCTACCTTATCTGCCCTATTGAATCATAAATCTTTACGAGATCTAATATTTACCTCAAACAAGGGATATGCTGTGTTATAACTTTTAGCATCTACAAGTACTGTATTTAGAAAGTATCAAAAATGAGTCATTATTTTATTTAGAGATCTCTCATTTACAAGGAACAGAAGCACTTGAGCTATCTATCCTATGTAAGGACATAATCACAGATTTCATGGGAGTCTGAGGAAAGAAACAAAAGTATATCTGGGAACTGGATGCCTCTTGTGGTATCCATGTCTCACTATCTTTCTCTGTTCACTTAGTCTCTGAGTCTTTCTCTCCGGAGACGTTTCTGCTTCTCTTTGTGTGTGTGTAGTCTTTTATTATCTTCTCTATGTCTATACACTAAGCTGTCTTTATGTGAAATCAAATTTGGTAGCACGCCACATGGCTGGGTGTCATTATTGTCCTCCTACTACCTTACAAGTTTCTAATTCCTTTTGCCTCAGTATTTTCATAAGCAAAATAGTGGTGGAACTTGTTAATAGTGGTAATTATTCGCAGGATAAATGAATAAAGAAAGTGATGCAAATAATAAGTACCATATAAATGGTGACTCTTATTATTAGTACATATGATTTTCATTTCCTCATAACTTCAGCTTGCCCATGGACCATTATCATGGTTGCCCTGATACTTTCTACAAGATGGCTCTGTCTCTGCTTTTAACTCAGTCCCATAGGCTCAAGAGAAAATCTTTTAGGCTCAGTTTATCTTTCTAAGCTGGACCACATTGGTAGCTCCTTCTGTCAGGCCAGTAGATTGGCTGCCCTTTAGGTTAGTGCCTGCCTCTGGTCCAATCTGCCATGGATGGGGCTAGGGGTAGAATATCACAGTATGTCTCTGCCTCTCACAGGTGTGACCAGTTTCCCAGTTTCCAAAAGAAGGGAGGATGGACAGCAGGCACCATAAAACATATCCATTATACGTGCATATATTGAAAAAAGATGTGAGTAAATATACTATGTTTATGGAAATAGTGATTTTGTAGCAAGTTTTTATAAATGAAATCACGACTTTCTTTGAATTTACTTTATAACTTCAAAGATATAATCCACCGACCCCTTCTTACTATTACTACCATGGACATTTTAAGTCTGGCGAAGACATGGCACCACAGTGTATGTGGAGAGCACAGAGTTTGGAGCCAGGCATTCTGGATGAGTTCTGACCCCTCCCCTCACCCCTGGGTTAATCCTGGGCAAGGACTGAGACCTCTCTGAGAGTCACTTTCCTCATCGGAAAACAGAGACAAAAAAATCCATCTCACAGAATGTAAAAGATTAGTTACTGTTGTAAATATTCTCCTTTACAATAAGCAGCTTCCCCGGAGAGTTTTTACTGAAAAGCTCAGCACCAGAACTCAGAAACAGAATATGTCATGATTACAATAGATAAAATGCCTTTTTTTCATGTCAATATTTGCCAGATTCAAAAGACTAGCAGTACAGAGGGAAAAAAAATCAATGGTAGAGTAGAAACAACAATGAATTATAAGTGATATTTAACAGCAGCAGTTCAATACTAAGCTGGAAATAATAAAATTCCAGTGGTTCCTTTAGAACAAGGATTTGGGCCTTATAAAAGAGAAAAAGGGATCCATTTTGAAAATCTGAATATGCTGGGTTCAGGTATAGCAGGGCTTACTCTTACTAATCTCATTTTCAAAAATCACAAATTAACTTATTTTTTAGTATTATTTTGTATATTAATAATCATAGCTAGGCATAGGATGCATGTTGAGAACTAGCATGTAGTAAATGATGGAATGTATAGAGTGTGACTTGAAGGCTACAGAAGGCCTCCGTTCGAATCACTCTTCCATTAGCCTTGTCAATTCTGTTATTGATTCTCCTTGAGAAGGCATATTTTAGCTAGGCTAAGTCACTGTGCTTTGTGGGAGATGTGATTATCTGATAAATAATACCAACCATTTTTATTTAGCAAATATCACTGAATGTATTTGTAGAATAGACTCATTGTGGGCCAGACTGCGTGCATTTAAATTCTAGATCCACAGTTTACTAACACTTTGTCTTATGCTCCTCACCTTTAAAATGGAGATAGTAAGGGGACTTCATAGTCACACACTTCATAGTGTTGAATGACTTAACATGTATACAGACTATGTATGTATCAGTTCCTATTATGTTAATGAGACAAGAGGAAAGCTCTGGAAAGTAGAATAATGTCTTAGTGGGATGTGTGTGTGTGTCTGTGTACACATATGTGTTTGTAGGGGGCAGCCAAAGCATATCATAAAGACATCAAGGCCAAGAACAGTTGAGAGAACTAGAAAACACAATGAGGAGGGCACCCAGAAGGTTACTGGGCATCAATCATTAATGTTGCCTTTGTCAAAATTTAACAGAGAATCATCCCAGCCTCTGATTAATGTATCTACCTTACCACTGTGGCTATCAGAGAAAGATTAGTTTAAACATTTCTCTTGTCTTATGGTCCACCTACTCTTTTATTTGTCTGTGAGAGAAAAAGTTTTATGGTTCCTAGTTAGTTATTTTTTCCCCTTCAGTTCCATTCACTTAACTATATATATATATTTTACTAAGCAATAGGAGTATGTTGTTGTTGTTAGGTGCCATCGAGTTGGCTGTGCTCATAGCCACCCTATGTACAACAGAATGAAACACTGCCCAGTCCTGTGCCATCCTCACAGCCCTTGTTATACTTGAGCCCACTGTTGCAGCCACTGTGTCTGTCCACTTCGTTGAGGGTCTTCCCCTTTACCCAGACCCTCTACTTTACCAAGCAAGATGTCCTTGTCCGGGGACTGGTCCCTTTTGATAACATGTCCAAAGTAAGTGAAACAAAGTATCACCATCCTTGCTTCTAAAGAGCATTCTGGCTGCACTTCTTCCAAGACACATTTGTTTGTTCTTCTGGCAGTCCATGGTATATTCAATATTCTTCACTAACACCATAATTCAAAGGTATCAATTCTTCTTCGGTCTTCCTTATTCATTGCCCAGCTTTCACATGCATATGAGGCAATTGAAAATACTATAGCTTGGGTCAGTCACACCTTAGTCCTCAAAGTGACATCTTTGCTTTTCAACACTTTAAAGAGGTCTTTTACAGTAGATTTGTCCGATGCAATAAGTTGTTTGATTTCTTGACTGCTGCTTCCATGGACGTTGATTGTGGATCCAAGTAAAATGAAATCCTTGACAACTTCAACCTTTTCTCCATTTATCATAGTGCTGTTTATTGGTATAGTTGTGAAGATTTTTGTTTTCTTTATGTTGAGGTGTAATCCATACTGAAGGCTGTGGTCTTTGATCTTCATCAGTGTTTCAAATCCTCTTCACTTTCAGCAAGCAAGGTTGTGTTATCTGCATAACACAAGTCGTTAACAAGTCTTCCTCCAATCCTGATGCTGTATTCTTCTTCATATAGTTCAGCTTCTCGGATTATTTGCTGAGTATACAGATTGAATAGATATGGTGATAGGATACAACCCTGACACACACCTTTCCTGACTTAACACCATGCAGTATCCCATTGTTCTGTTGGAATGACTGTCTCTTGGTCTATATACAGATTCCTCATGAGCACAGTTAAGTGTTCTGCGATTCCAGTTCTTCACAATGTTATCCATAATTTGTTATGATCCACACAGTTGAATGCCTTTGCATAGTCAAGAAAACACAAGAAAACATCTTTATCATATTCTCTGCTTTCAGCCAGGATCCATCTGACATCAGCAGTGATATCCCTGGTTCCACGTCCTCTTCTGAATTCTGCTTGAATTTCTGGCAGTTCCCTGTCGAGGTACTGCTGTAACTGCTTTTGAATGATCTTCAGCAAAATTTTACTTGGGTGTGATATTAATGTTATTGTTCGATAATTTCCATGTTCTCTTGGAGCACTTTTTTTTGGGATGGGCACAAATAATGAATCTCTTCCAGCTGGTTGCCCAGGTGGCTATTTTCCAAATTTCTTGGCATAGATGAATGAGCACCTCTAGCTTTGCATCCGTTTGTTGGAACATTCCAATTGATATTCGTCTGTCAGAACCTGTCTGTCAGTTTGTCATACTGTGGTGGCTTGTGTGTTGTTGTGATGCTGGAAGCTATGCCACCTATATGCCACCAATAGGAGTATAAAGGTTGCTAAATGCCTATCTTATGTCTATATAAGAACATTTGGTGATTGCGAAGATCTCTCAAAAGAACAGTGATGGAAGTAAATCTTCATTCTGGGTACGTTAATGTCATTGTTCATTCTGTGTGTTGTACTAAACAGAGGGTGAAATAGCTAACAGAGCTGATCTGAGCACTGATTTCCCACAGTTTCATTCTCAGTTCTATCACTTTGTATACTGTGACCACTTAGCATTAGTCCGTGAATCAACTGAAATATTACTTTTGTGTGTGTGTGTGTGTGTGTGTGTGTGTGTGACTTTTGAAAAGATAAAGGCTCAGTGCAATACATAGGATTGGGTTTGGTTTCAGCTATCAATAAAACTCAAATAATGGTGGTTTAATCAAGGAAGAAGTTTGTTTCTCTCCCCCATTAAATCCAGGCTATTGTAATGGGATCAAAACCATCTCTGCTTCTTAAAGTGCTCAAAAACCCAGGCTTTTATCTTGATACTCCACCATTCATGGTCTCCATTCCCCAAGTCAAGTCATTCTGTCTCCACAGGGGTGGGTTATCCAATAGGCAAGGCAAGCACAGTGCTTACCTTGCTTACCAGGTCATCTGTAGTGAACAATTTCACAAGGGTTTTGATCAAGGATATGGTGAAACCCTTGTGAAATTATTCATTACAGATTAGTAACTAAGCACAAATAAGCCCGTGCTTACCTTGCCTACTGGATCATCTGTCCCTGTCAGGGATTATAAATTTGAAGAGGCTTTGATTCTGTAAGAAGATGCTGTGGGGTTAGGAGAGAGACAGATGCCAGCCACACCTAGAAGCAGAATCCTTAATGTGGTGAAAAAAATGTGAAATTGTTCACTACAGAGGAGCTAGTGAGCAAAGTAAGCATTGTGTTTACCTTGCCTGTTGGATAATCTGCCCCTGTACGGTCTCCATGTCAGACATTAGAAAGGAGGAGAGGGAGAAGGGCTTGTTGTCATCATTTAAGGACACTTCTGGTGCTTCACACAGCACTCTCCTCACTTCCCACTGGCCAGAACTTAGTTACATGGCTATGCCTATCTGTCAGGGAAACTGAGAACTGTAGTCTTTATTCTGCATAGCCATGTGCCCAGGAAGAAGGGAGACCAGCAGCCTTTTCAAACTGGGTCTTGGGTGGCCATGAGTCAACCTATAAAATTAGATGAATATGCAGTATGCACTTAAGTGTTCATACAAATGTTTCTAAGCCATGTGAAATTAGTCCATTTCTTAAAATATAACACTTAATTATCATAAAAGGAGCTCATTTATTTCGATCAGTAAATTAAAAGTTCAAGAAAAAAAAGATGAAATTACAGTAATCTGTTTGGCTTCCTAAATGGATATTTATTAAATTCCCAAGGGAGTTCCCCTAAAGGGTCAACTCCACCCCTGACTGAAGGATTAATTCCATCTGAGCTAGAAGAAATTTAAAGAAGTCTAGGTCTATAGCTTGGAGCCTTGGTGATGCAGTGGTTAAGAGCTACGGTGAGCTACGGCTGCTAACCAAATTTTTGGCAGTTGGAATCCACCAGCCACTCCTTAGACACTCTATGGGGACAGTTTTACTATGTCTTATAGGGTTGCTATGAGTTGCAATTGACTCTATGGCAATGTGTTTGGTTTTTGGGTTCTGCTTTGTTTGTTTGTTTAGGTCTATAGCTTGGAGACCCAATGTCAGGTCAGCATGCTAAGAAGTTTCCTTAGACCTTTTACTTGATTGTAAACTTTGGCTTTTTTTTTTTTAAACAAGCCCTTGCCTTGAACATCAGTAAATGGGTCCTCCAAGATCAAAGTTTTCATCATTTCTCTGAGAGACAAGTACCCTAACTCTTTCTCTGAGGTACTGCCAACATCTGTGCCTGATACCAACCATTTCCAGCTTTAGGTTCACCTGATTCCCCTGATACTATGTTGCTGATGCTGCTTCTTGAGACACCCGTTTGCTATCTGTTGCTTAACCATTATGTCTGTGTGGCTTCTGTACACACCTTGGAGCTTTCTACATTGCTTATACTACTTAGATGGCTTTATCCTCTGGATTTCAACCTCCCTATTCTCGCCTTCCATGAAAAAGACCCAGATTCGATTCCTGGCCAGTGTAGCTCGTGAGTAGCCACAAACCATCTGTCAGTGGAGGCTTGTGTGTTGCAATGATGGTGAACAGGTTTTATTGAAGCTTACAGACTAAGATGGGCTAGGAAGAAAGGCCTGGAAATCTACTTCCAAAAATCAGCCAGTGAAAACCCTATGGATCACAACAGTCTGATCTGCAACCCATCATGAGGATGTCTCAGGGCCAGGTGGCATTTCATCCCATTGTGCATGGGGTTGCCATGATTCAGATGAAAGGCCAGAGGTTCAGTGACTCGTTCTGTCTTATTTGCATGATGCGAAAAACAAAATCTATGTACTCGTCATTGTTTAGGTAGCCCAAGATGAAGTAGTTGGCAGCAGGCAAATACTCCTCATGGTAGCTGCAACTACAGATTAAATTTGTGGCTGATAGATGCACAGTGCAGAAGGATTCCCCCACAGGAACATACATGCATGCCATCAGAATTCATCAACTTGTAAATCAAAGCCAGGAATACTTAAGATTATTGTCGATCCAGTCCATGATAGGTGGCGTCACTGGCCAGAGCAAGCCAGAAATGTGTTTTTTGGCTTGAAAATAGTTCTTTGACTTTGCTCTTTACAAATATTCAAATGCAAATGTGCTCTTTCCTGTCAGAAAAGAAACTACCAAGGCACAGTGGCTAAAAGCTCAGACTTTGGATTCAGGCAGACCTCAGGGTACCCTGGTCCCTTAACTAAACTGCTATGGTACCTTGGGAAAGCTGCTTCATCTCCTTAAACATCGGTTTTCTTATCTTTGTTGTTATTGTTGTTAGGTGCCATCGAGTCAGTTCTGACTCCTAGCAACCCTACGTACAACAGAATGAAACACTGCCTGGTCCTGCGCCATCCTAAAAAGCATTGGTATTCTTGAGCCTGTTGTTGTAGCCACTGTGTCAATCCATCTTGTTGAGGATCTTCCTCTTTTTCCCTGGCCCTCTACTTTACCAAGCATGATGTCCTCCAGGGACTGATCCCTCCTGATAACATGTACAAAGTATGTGTCATAGATTTAATTATGTCCCCCCAAAATGTGTGTATCAGTTTGGCTAGGTCATGATTCCCAGTGTTGTATGATTGTGTACCATTTTGTAATCTGACGTGATTTCCTTATGTGTTGTAAACTCTATTTCTGTGATGTAATAAGATGGATTAATGGCATCTATACTGATGAGGTCTACAAGATTAGATAGTGTCTTAAGCCAATCTCTTTTGAGATATAAAAGAGAGAAGTGAGCAGAGACACATGGGAACCTCGTACCATCAAGAAAGCAGTGCTGGGAGCAGAGCGTGTCCTTTGGACCTGAGGTCATGTGCAGAGAAGCTCCCAGACCAAGGGAAGATTGATGACATGGACCTTTCTTCATAGTCAACAGAGAAAGCATTCCCCTGGAACTGACGACCTGAATTTGGACTTGTAGCCTACTGGACTGTGAGAGAATAAACTTCTCTTTGTTAAAGCCATCCAGTTGTGGTATTTCTGTTATGGCAGCACTAGATGACTAAGACAGAATTTGGTACCAGGAGTGGTGTGCTGCTGTAACAGATACCTAAGATGTGGAAGCAGTTTTGAAATCATGAATGGATAGAGGGGCAGTAGCGGCAGAGGACCAACAGCAGCAGAGAATCGACAGCAGCAGAGAAGTGGCTGCAGCAGAGAACCACCAGCAGCAGAACCAGGAGACCAGTGCCAGAAGGCACTGGAGCTGACCCACAGAGTGAGAGAGCTGAGTGCCTGTGTGCAGGAGGCTTCCTGGTGGAGTAGGGTACCTCCGGGCACTGATCAGTGGAGTTACCGAGCTTTGGAACACTTGCCCCAGCAGGGCAGATGCGGGCGTGAGGCCCCAGGGCCAAGAGGCCACAGGAAGCAGAAACTGAAGAGACAATGAACACAAGAAACCAAGCTGCCTCAGTCTCAAAAGGTATGGCATGACCTCTTGCATTTCTAAGGGTGGAGCCATGGCCTCTGTGTTTTTAAGGGTGGACTAGGAGAATGGAGCGCCTAAAGCCGAGGGAGCAGAGTTGTCGTCCCAGTGGGCCTGGAAGGTGGAGCCAAGGGGCTTCCACTCAGAATCCGGAGACTGTGGCCAATACCTAAAGTCTGCAGGGCAGGGCTGTTGTGTGAATGGTCTCAGGGGGCAGAGGATTATTTTCAAACCTTGAGGGCTAATGTAATGTGTTCTGCTGACTTACTTCGTGCCTGTTATGCCTTCTTTCCCTCCAGTTTCTCCCATTTGTAATGGTAATGTCTAGCTTCTGCCTGGCTGTTGCACCATTGTACTTTGGAAGCAGATAACTTTGTATTCTAGATTTCACAGATGAAGAGGAATTTTTGGATTTTGAACTTGGAGTTGACTTATGACTTTTGCTATGATATGATGAAATGAATATATTTTGCATGTTACAAGGATGTGATTTTTGGGGGGCCAAAGGGTGAAATGTCATGGATTGAATTATGTCCCCCCAAAAAAGTGTCTATCAGTTTGGCTGGGTCATGATTCCCAGTGTTGTATGATTGTGTACCATTTTGTAACCTGATATGATTTCCTTATGTGTTGTAAACTCTGTCCCTATGATGTAGTAAGATGGATTAGTGGTAGCTATACTGATGAGGTCTACAAGATTAGATAGTGTCTTAAGCCAATCTCTTTTGCGATATAAAAGAGAGAAGTGAGCAGAGACACATGGGAACCTCATATCACCAAGAAAGCAGTGCCGGGAGCAGAGCGTGTCCTTTGGACCTGAGGTTCCTGTGCAGAGAAGCTCCCAGACCAAGGGAAGATTGATGACATGGACCTTTATCTGGAGCCAACGGAGAAAGCATTCCCCTGGAGCTGACGACCTGAATTGGGACTTGTAGCCTACTGGACTATGAGAGAATAAACTTCTCTTTGTTAAAGCCATCCAGTTGTGGTATTTCTGTTATGGCAGCACTAGATGACTAAGACAGTATGTGAGACGTAGCCCCACCATCCTTCCTTCCAAGGAGCATTCTGGTTGTATTTCTTCCAAGACAGATTTGTTCCTTCTTCTGGCAGTCCATGGTATATTCAATATTCTTCACCAACACCACAATTCAAAAGCATCAATTCTTCTTCGGTCTTCCTCATTCATTATCCAGTTTTCCCATGCATAGGAGGCAATTGAAAACACCATGGCTTGGGTCAGGCACACCTTAGTCTTCAAGATGACATCTTTGCTTTTCAGCACTTTAAAGAGGTCTTCTGCAGCAGATTTGCCTGATACAATGTGTCATTTGATTTCTTAACTGCTGCTTCCATGGGTGTTGATTGTGGATCCAAGTAAAATGAAATCCTCAACAACTTCAATCTTTTCTCCGTTTATCATGATGTTGCTTATTGGTCCAGTTGTGAGGATTTTTGTTTTCTTTATGTTGAGGCATAATCCATACTGAAGGCTGTGGTCTTTGATCTTCATCAGTAAGTGCTTCAAGTCCTCTTCACTTTCAGCAAGCAAGGTTGTGTCATCTGTGTATTGCAGGTTGCTAATGAGTCTTCCTCCAATCCATTCTTCTTCATACAGTTCAGCTTCTTGGATTATTTTCTCAGCATACAGATTGAATAGGTATGGCGAAAGGATACAACCCTGATGCACATCTTTCCTGACTTTAAGCCACGAAGTATCCCCTTGTTCTGTTCGAACGACTGCCTCTTGATCTAGGTACAGGTTCCTTATGTGCACAGTTAAGTGTTCTGGAATTACTATTCTTCGCAATGTTATCCATAATTTATTATCAGCTACATAGTCAAATGCCTTTGCATAGTCAATAAAACACAGGTAAATGTCTTTATCGTATTCTCTGCTTTCAGCCAGGATCTATCTGACATCAGCAATGATATCCCTGGTTCCACATTCTCTTCTGAATCCAGCTTGAATTTCTAGCAGTTCCCTGCCGAGGTACTGCTGCCGCTGCTTTTGAATGATCTTTAGCAAAATTTTACTTGCATGTGATATTAATGATACTGTTCAGTAATCTCTGCATTCGGTTGGATCACCTTTCTTGATGGGCGTAAGTATGGATCTCTTCTAGTCAGTTGGCCAGGTAGATGTCTTCTGAATTTCTTGGCATAGATGAGTGAGCACTTCCATCACTGCATCCATTTGTTGAAGCATCTCAATTGGTGTTCTGTCAATTCCGGGAGGCTTGTTTTTTTGCCAATGCCTTCAGTGCAGCTTGGACTTCTTCCTTCAGTACCATTGGTTTCTGATCATATGTTACCGCCTGAAATGGTTCAACGTCAACCAATTATTTTTGGTATAGTGACTGTGTGTATTCCTTCCATCTTCTTTTGATGCTTCCTGCTTCATTTAATATTTTCCCCATAAAATCCTTCAATATTGCAACTCGAGGCCTGATTTTTTTCTTCAGTCCTTTCAGCTTGAGAAATGCTGAGCATGTACTTCTCTTTTGGGTGTCTACCTCCAGGTCATTGCACATGTCATGATTATACTTTATTTTGTCTTCTAGATTTACCCTTTGAAATCTTCTGTTCAGCTCTTTTACTTCATCATTTCTTCCTTTCACTTTAGCGACTCTACGTTCAAGAGCAACTTTCAGAGTGAGTCTCTTCTGACATCCATTTTCATCTTTTCTTTCTTTCCTGTCTTTTTAACGACCTCTTGCTTTCTTCATGTATGATGTCCTTGATATCATTCCACAATTAGTCTGGTCTTTGGTCATTAATGTTCAGTGCATCAAATACATTCTTGAGATGGTCTCTAAATTCAGGTGAGATATACTCAAGGTCGTACTTTGGCTCTTGTGGACTTTTTCTAATTTTCTTCAGTTTCAGCTTGAACTTGCATATGAGCAACTGATAGTCTGTTCCACAGTCGGCCCCTAGCCTTGTTCTGACTGATGCTATTGAGCTTTTCCTTCATGTCTTTCCACAGATATAGTTGATTTGATTTCTGTGCATTCCACTGGGCAAGGTCCATGTGTATAGTTGCCGTTTCTGTTGGTGAAAAAAGGTATTTGCAATGAAGAAGTTGTTAGTCTTGCAGAATTCTATCATGCGATCTCCATCATAGGTTCTATCACCAAGATCATATTTTCCAACTACCAGTCCTTCTTCTTTGTCTCCAACTTTCGCATTCCAATCACCAGTAATTATCAATGCATCCTGATTGCATATTTGATCAGTTTTAGATTGCTGAAGTTGGTAGAAATCTTCAATTTCTTCATCTTTGGCCTTAGTGGTTGGTGTATACATTTGAATGATAGTCTTATTAACTGCTCTTCCTCGTACCAAGAAAACCAAACCTGTTGCCATTGAGTCAATTCCAGCTCATAGTGGTCTTCGTTGTAGGCTTATGGATATTATCCTATTACTGACAGCATTGCACTTCAGGATAGATCTTGAAGTGTTGTTCTTGATGATAAATGTGCTGCCATTCCGCTTCAATTTGACATTCCTGGCATAGCAGACCATATGACTGTCTAATTCAAAATGGCCAATACCAGTCTATTTTGGCTCACTAATGCCTAGGATATTGATGTTTATGCACTCCATTTCATTTTGACGATTTCCAATTTTCCTAGATTCATATTTGTATACTCCATGTTCCCATTATTAATGGATGTTTGCAGCTGTTTCTTCTTATTTTGAGTTGTGCCACATCAGCAGATGAAAGTCCCAAAAGCTCTACTCCATTCATGTCATTAAGGTCACGTCTACTTTGAGGAGGCAGCTCTTCCCCAGTCATCGCTTGAGTGCCTTCCAGCCTGAGGGGCTCATCTTCTGGCACTATATCAGACAATATTTTACTGCTATTCATAAGTTTTTCACTGGATAATTCTTTTCAGAAATAGACCACTGGGTCTTTCTTCCTAGTCTGTCTTAGTCTGGAAGCTCAGCTGAACCCTGTCTGCCATGGTGACCCTGCTGTTGTTTGAATACCGGTGGCAATAGCTTCTAACATCACAGCAACTTGCAAGCCCCCACGGTACAACAAACCAACAGACACATGGGGATAATGTCAATACTTAAAATGGGAATAGTGTCAATACTTATCTCATCAGGTTATTGTGGAAAGCAAAAGAAATAATTCATTCAAATACTTAGCATACTACCTGACACACTGTGTCCCCTTAATAAATATCAGTTTAAAAAACAATGTAGCTACAATTTCATTGTGGTTTATAAAATGAAGCAGGCAGGGAATCAAATATCAGTTAGAAAAACATACTATGGTCCTCCACAGTATTTTAAAACGAAACAGAAAAATCCTGAGTCTTAGCAAGTTCTGCCACTATAGTGTAATAAACTCCATTACTCTGCTGTTTATATTCTAGTTTTGTGGATAGTGAGAAGTTGGGGGAATAAGCTGGGTTCAGTAAGGAAACCAAAAAAAGAGAGCTGTGCTGGAATGTTTGCATAATTAGTACTCCACCTAAACCCCGATTCTAATCTCCACAATCTCATTTGAGAGTTGTGATTGATTTGATTTCTGGTACAACTGGCTATTACCATATCTACTTCAAGCTGTAAAGCCTGCAAAGGTGTTTCTTCATTTGACAAAGCAGAGAGAAGCAGTTCTCACCTGGTATTTCAAACAGGTATCAGGTAAAGCTTTGCCACTCACAGAGGGGATCCGTGGACCAGTAGATTATTATCACGTAGGCTGGTTTTTCAGAAGTAGATCTTCAGGCCTTTTTTTTTCTGAGGAGATTCTGGGTGGATTCAAGCCTCCATCCTTTTCGTTAATACCTGAGTACTTAACTGTTTGTATGACCCAGAGACTCCTATCTTCCTATTAGTGAACTTAAAAAAAAAGAAGCTAAAGTCAGAAATGGGTTGCTTCACGTTCTTAATAGTGAAAAATGCACTCCTGCATGTCATTAGGATGTAATTTCCTAAAAAGAATTTAAATAGCCTTGAATAACAGTCTTGGAAAACTTAAGCCCTTTCTCAAATCTGACTTCCTGCTTCACTTATTTTTTTCTGACTACCAGAGATAAGGATCTACTTAGGTTTCAGCTGCAAATTTGTTCCTGGCAAGTAGGATTGAAGTATTGTGAAATAAAATTCAAATTGGTATTCTTTGAAACCAGACTACCATTTAAAAAAATTTTTCTTCTTAAAGTAACAGAGCAATACATTAAGAAATTGAAATAATAGAGTTCTTTTGACAGCTCTAGACTTGATGATCATTTTTCTTACTTTGTTTCCCTCTAGTGCTCCAAAGTGAAAAGTGCATGGATATTTTATATGGAGATATGACCAAATTAATAAATCAAATTAAAAAGGAATTGGTAAGATTAACACTTTTTGTCCAGTCTGTGACATGTGCTTATGTTTGGACCATATTGCTACACATTCCCACCCACCCCATGCCACCACCATGACCACATCCTTGTTACCACCAAACACATTTCAGCCTAGTAGTACGCAGGTTCTAAAGAGCCAAGCAAGGGATCACGTTTGTTTCCATGTTTTTTGCTTGGTCCTTGGTTTAACACAGTCAAATATTCACTATATTATATTATAGCACATAGTAATTTTTTTTAATTGTGAAAATAGATTAATATTTGGATTGCAGGTGTTGAGCACTCCATTTTTGACTCAGAGATGCCATCCTTGCTCTGTTTCTGGTAATTCTTGGGCATCTGCGGCAATAGGTGTCTGTCTTTCCCCCTTCTTAAAGAGGGATCATTCAGGGCTTGGTATGATCACAGAAGCCATGACTTTCTGGGAGAATTACTACTTTGTTGATACTCTAAATGAAGCCGAATGTGCTGTGGGCAGGTGCTCTGGAACTGTGAGTCAAAGCCACTTAAAATTCCTTTTTGAGGGAAGCAGGGTATATATAACCAAATGATATTTTCATGGTTTTTTCCAGGGTTTAATGATCTCAGTTTATATTGGACAGCTTCCCACAATAACAGGCCCATTAACCAGAGAATCTAGATGTGAAGACCAGTCAGTGATGCTTTTGTTCTCTTCTCAAAGAAGAAGATGCTGGAATAGCAGAGAAACACATGAATTCCTTGGAGCTTGTCCATTTCTGGTCTTTTGTGTTCTCAAATGTTTGGCCAGATACCTCATCTTCTCCCTCTTTTCCTAACTTCTGTTAGTTGCCGCCAAGTTGGCTTCAACTCATGGCCACCCTATGCACAATGTAATGAAATGTTGCCTGGTTCTGTGCCATCTTCATGATCATTGGTATGCTTGAGTCCATTGCTGTGGCTACTGTGTATTTTTGAGTGTCTTCCAACCTAGGGAGCTCATCTTCCACCTCTATGCGGGACAGTACTCTGTTGTGACTCATAAGATTTTCACTGGCTAATTTTTTGAAGTAGATTGCCAGGCCTTTTGTCTATCTTAGTCTGGAAGCTATGCTGAAAACTTCCACCATGGGTGAACCTGTTAGTATTTGAAATACTGGTGGTAAAGCTTCCAGCATTACAGCAGCATGCAAGCCACCACAGTATGACAAACTGACAGATGGGTGGTGGTTGCCTGTTCTCTGCCAGATAGTTATTAGGTGACACAATAAAAGAGCATCACTCTGATTTTAGTCAGTCACTTTCCTAACGTCTTTTTAAAGCTCAAGATAGAGTTGTTGTGCTGCAGCTACCATCCTGGATATTTAGAATTGGAACAGGCAAGGTTAGGATGTTTTCTTTGGCATTATTTTAAAGACTCTTTGCAGTAGTTTTCAAAGGAGGCTGTGTGTTTATTTTTTTTGGCATGACTTTTATTTTACTCATTCTGAAGTAAATTTATTTAGAGCAATATTTTTTCCATTGTGCTTGGAAGCCAGGCTGAGGCTGCCCATCATACCAAGTTATCTGGTCAACTCGGGGGGAAAAATAAGTACTTTGAATTTTTGGCCTCAGGCATAAAAATAATGCCCAAATTATTGATTTTCAGTTCAGAATACTGGTTGTTAGCTTACAACCACCACAGAGCAATCAGACCTCTCCAAAATGTTGGTAACTCACTTACATTGAACTGAAGAAAGTGACCTTTTCATAAGATAAAATATGTATGAACGTTTTACTTTACTTAAAAAAAATTATTCCAGTTCTCTTACCACTTATCATCAACTTCATTTTTTAATGGAAATAACACATTAAAGATATCAATTTAGGATCTTCAGTTGTCACTTCACTGTCGAGCGCAAACTTAGGATGGAAATGTTTGAGAAGATTTAAGTCTTAATTTTAAAATATAGTGAAAAGTGTGTGGGTTTTGGATGTAGACAACCTTGGGGTTGAAAACATTCTCCACTATTTACTAGCAATGAGAACTCTCTGAAGCCAAAGGCTCCATGAACATATGGGTTTTCTCTTTCCTTTACGCCATTCTGCCTGCAAGGTCAAGCACATTGCCTGGTACATAGTAAAAGTTCAAATACAGTTGGTGACTACAGGAGTACTAAGGGTTTTTTATGTGAGTGAAATTCTTTTTGAGTTAGTACTTGAAAAGATGAAACGTGACTCAGAGATCTGACGTCCGTCCCTTGATTCCTACTTCCTTTAGGCTGGCTGTGGTTGAACATACCACTTAAATTGTTGCTCAATCCATTTCCTTATTGGTTGGTTAAATGAGGTCAGTAATATACCTAATATTAAATGTTTTGTAACATTTAATACATAAAGGAACCCTCAGCATTCCATGCCTAAAAAAGGAAGAGTCATAGAGGCTAAGGATAAAGGATCATATTTTGCTGCTAAAACCTTCAGTTTCATCAAACCCAAAAACTGTCAAGTTGATTTCAACTCATAGTGACCCTATAGGACAGAGAAGACCTGCCCAAAGGGTTTCCAAGGAGTGGCTGGTGGATTTGAACTGCTGACCTTTTGGTTAGCAGCAAAGCTTTTAACCACTGCACCACCAGGATGTATACTGTCCTTTATGTTTTATGACCCATAGTCTTCAATGAAGCACTCATCAACACCAATATTAAACTTGAGTCTTATAACCAATGAAGTCAGTTCTCATAGTGTTTCCAAACTTTAAGGGCAATCGGGTAGAATGTCAAGTATACTTATCTTGTATAGCTCAAATGGAATGGGCTGTCTTTCAGTTCCCTTAATTTCAAGAGCCTTACTATGTGACTGGCCCTAAACTAGGCATTGGAGGACTCAAAGGCAAACACAGCTATTTCATTTCCCAAAACTGTATAGTATAGTTTAGGAGACTAACATAAATACAAACAAAACATAATGTCATATAGGTAATACTGGAATATGTATAAAAATAATAGTCAACGTCACACACAGGAAGGTGTTGCAGAGCTTGGTTAAAGATGATTCCAAACCAAATTAAACCTGTTGTCGTTGAGTCGATCCCAACTCATAGTGACCCTATAAAACAGAGTAGAACTTCCCCGTAGTAGAGTGTGCAAGGCTGTATTCTTTACAGGAGCGGACTGCCATATCTTTCTCCTGAGGTGAGTTTGAATCACTGACCTTTCAGTTAACAGCTGAGTGCTTTAACCACTGTACCACCAAGACTCCTCTAAAGATAATTACTACAGCATATTAATTTTTCCCTCTTTCTTAGAATATAATCCCAATTTTATACAAGATGGCAAAATGCCCTGCTGAAAAAACTATTTTTCATCCTCCATTGCAGCTTGATGAGACCCTGTGATTAAGTTCTGGTAAATGAGATGCAAGTTGAAGTTTTGGGGTTGTACTTCTGAGAAGTCTCCTTAACACAGGGGCAGAAGGAATTGCCAGCTGGAATGCAGATGTGATGGACTTTAGGTCCAGGAGAAATTCTGAAGCATGATGTGACCTCAAGGACAGAAGCCAGGTATGAAAGATGGTAGGGAAGAAAGACAGAAGGAACCTAGACACTGATGACCCCACAGAACCCTGGACTGCTTCTTCCTTAATTTGGCAGCAGAGATACACTTCTATCTTGTTTTAAAAACGAAAAACCAGTTGCCGTAGAGTCAATTCTGACTCATGGTGACCCTGTGTGTGTCAAAATAGAACTGTGCTCCATAGGGTTTTCAATAGCTGATTTTCAGAAGTAGATCTCCATGCCTTTCTTCCAAGGCACCTCTGGGAGGACTTGAACCTCCACCTTTTCAATTAGCAGCTGAGCACATTAACTGTTGGCGCCACCCAGAGACCGTCTGTGTCTTATTTTAGTCATTGCCATTTCCATTCTCTGTCACTAGAATTTGAATGCAATCCACGTGATATGAAGGGAGTGGTTCTTTTTGAAAGGAAAGTGTTGGAGAAGATATAGAGAAAGTAATGCTTCAGCAGGATATTTTGAAGGATGAACAGCAGGAGGCATTGCCCAGGCGATGATGAAGGTGAGGAATCCAGTGGAAGGATATTTGTTGCCCTTCATTTAGATACTGTTTTCTTTGATTTTTAAACTTCCTTTGGAAATAATTTCAAACTTTCAAAAAAAACTGTAAGAATAAGAATACAAAGAACACTTCATATACCCTTTATTCAGATTCATCTATTGTTAACATTTACCCCGCTTGCTTTATCATTTGCTGTCTTGCTCTCTCTCTGCATGTATGTACCATTATATTGCCAATATTACATTATATGGATCATGGACCTTCACCCCTGTACCCTTTGTTCTCTAAGTATTTCAGTGTATATTTCCTAAGAATAGAGATATCTTCTTACATAACCATAGTTTAGTCAAGTTCAGTAAATTTAACATTGGTAAAATAGTGTTATCCAACTATCACACTTACTAAAATGTGTTTTATAACATTTCCCCCTCCAATTTCGAATCCAATTTCAAGTTAGATATTACGTTTAGTTGTCTTGTATCTTTAACCTCTTTTAACCTGGAACATTTCCATAGCTTTTCCTTGTCTTTCATGCCAATAACATATTTGAAGACTATAATCTTCTCCCTTTTTAAAAAATAGAACATTCTTAACCAGTCTGATATTTCATCATGATTAGAGTCAAGTTATACATTCTCACCCAGAATACTTCATACGTGATGCTGTGTCCTTTTCAAGGTGTCACATCAGGAGGCACACAATGGCCATCTGCTTTTTTCCAGTGATGCTAATTCTGATCATCTGGTCAGGGTGTCACTTAGTTTCTCCCTGTATAATTACTTTTTTCTTTTTTTCCCTTGAAATTAATTAGCAGTTTGTGGTAAGACATTTCAAGTCCATGCTCTTCAGCACAATTTCCCCCTAGGTTTAGAATCCATTGATGATTATTGCCTGATCTAATCTTTACTATGATGTTGCACCCCCTCCACATTTACTAATCAGCACTCAGCATTTTACCTTAAGCAAGAGCTCTCCCTTCTCCCCATTTGTTTGTTTATTATCAGTATGCACTCATTAGTCCCTATTTTGTCAATGGTTTATAATTCATTATTGTGCTTAATATCTTGGTGTTCAAAATGACCCTGATTTGGCTGGTAAAGGCCTCTTCAGGATGGTTCCTTATCCTTGTTACAAGCCCCCATCACTTTTTTAAACACTTTCTTTCAGACGTCATAATATGTTCCAGACTCGTCTTGTAGCATAGAGAATATAGCTCATTGTGGGTGATTAGTAAATGCCACACTCTATCTTTGAATCCTCAGCCTAATTGATACTGCAAATCTTTGCACAGATAATGTTGATATTCATTTAAAAGTATTTAGCAGGTCAGCATGTCTCCATGGAGTGGAACCCTGGTTCCTTTTAGTGGGGAATGTCATTAAAGACCAAACTTGGGGCATTTGGTGTGCTTATGATTACTGGGGTATCTTTGCTTCTTGGCCCTTTGAGCACAGATGAGGAAGTAAACACATGCACGTGTAAACACACCAATGTGTATGCTGTTGTGGTTGTTGTTAGCTGCCATCAAGTCAACCCCTGACTCATGGCGACCCCATGGACAATGGAATAAAACACTTTGTGGTCCTCTGCCGTGCCCATGATCAGTTTTGAATTGGACCATTGTGATCCATAGAGTTTTGTTTGGCTGATTTTTGGAAGCAGATTGCTAGGCCTTTCTTCCTAGTCTGCCTTAGTCTGGAAGCTCTGCTGAAACCTATTCAGCATCGCAGTAACACACAAGCCTCCATGGACAGACAGGTCGTGGCTGTGCATGAGGTGCATTGGCCGTGAATTGAACCTGGGTCTCCGGCATGGAAGGCAAGAATTCTACCATTGAACCACCAGTTCTCTGGTATGTATATGTTGTGGTTGTTATTAAGTGCAAATGAGTTGATTTTGACTCATCTCGACCCATGTGACAAGGTAACACTGCCCCATAGGATTTTCTAGGCTGTAATGTTCATGGGAGCAGATTGCCAGGTCTCCCTCCTGCAGAGCCACTGGGTGGGTTTGAACAGCCACTCTCTTGGTTAACAGCTGAGTGCTTAACTATTGCACTACCAGGGCTCCCTAGGTATATATATACATATATAACGATATGACATGTATTATGTACAAACATATGATGTGTATGCACATATAAGTGCACATACCCTGGAAAATATATGTACCAACATGTTTTAAAAATTATGAGGCCATATCAGGACCTCCAGTTCCACTACATTCCCATGAGGTTCTTTCTTGCCATCCCTCATTGTGTATTCGTATGTCTCTTCTTTTCCATGAGACATCTCAACAACATAAACACATTTACTCATTGTTGAATCCTATAATACATCTCATATTGTTTCAGAATCACTTTGCTCACACCACTGCAATAAGTAAAACTACCAAAAAAGACCTTAGGATTTGTTTGCAATTCTACACCCCTCCGTGCACCCCACAAATACTATTTTAATTGGGGGCACATTGTGGGACTTCCATCTACTATTGATCTAAGACCATCAATTTAAGGTGAGAATTACTGGGAATTGTGTTTACACCAAACTTCTGTACTTGACACATTCATATTGTTGACTGCAAATCCTGAATATATGTGTGTGTGTGTGTATAATTACTGGTAAAGCATTAAGAGTATTTCTTTTAAAACTGACTGTGTTCTCATTATCTTTTTCTCGGTTTTTACCACTCCCTAAAGAAAAATGGCAAGTTGCACCTTAGCTGCGTGTTAACCAAAAAACCAAAACCAAACCCGTTGCTGTCAAGTTGGTTCCAACTCATAGTACCCTAAAGGACAGAGTAGAACTGCTCCAGAAGGTTTCCAAGGAGCAATTGGTGATTCGAACTGCTGACCTTTTCGTTAGCAGCCATAGCTCTTAACCACTTCACCACGAGGAGATATTACAAAGTAAAAAAAAAAAAAAAAATTCTAAAAATTTACATACTGTATGAACCCTGTTATATGACATCCTGGAAAAGGCAAAACTAGAGAGACAGAAATCGTGGTTCCCACGGGCATGGGAAAAGGCAGAGAGGGATGGATAGGTGGAGCACAGGACATGTTTAGATACTACAATGATGGATATATGACATTATGCATTTGATAAAACCCATAGAACATTACAACACACAGTGTGAATACTAATGTAAATTATGGACTTTAGTTAATAGTAATGTGTCAATATTGGCTCATCAATTGTAACAAATCTACCACACTAATGCAAAATGTTAGTAATAGTGGAAATTGTGGGTAGGGTGAGGGGGAGTATTTGGGAACTCTGTACTTCCTGCTCAATTTTTTTATAAACCTAAAACTGCTTTTAAAAATAAAGTCTATTAATTAAAAAAAAAATTAGCAAGTTGCAAATCCAGAAAAACTCAACCTGAGAGACAGAGAGTCTGTATAATACTGTGAGCATTTAAAACACACCCAGCAAAGTCACTAATTTATCATCTAAAAAGCTGACCTAAATATTGGCAGAGGTTTTTAATTGTTATTGTTTTATTGATCGCTTTTTATGAGGTACAACAGATTTAGAGATTTTTGAAGGTGGAAAACAAATCCATTTTATTTATTTTTTCAATGAATCATCTTTAAGCCTGCTGTAAAATACATTCCCATATATTTGTCAAGGCAGATCCTACTGGAATTATCCAGTCTCTTTCTGCATCGTGCATCCCTCTGAGAGCTACAGTGCCGAGAAAACTGTCTGCACTGTGTTCAGGAACCAACCCATTGAACCTGAGTTTGCTTGCAAACTCTTAAGTTGTACTTGAATGGTAGTAGCTGCTTTTTCTTAAATGACCTGGTTCTCTCCCTGTGGAGTAGCAGCCTGCTCCCAGGCCTGATGCCTGGGAAGACACAGAGTCTTATTAACCTTACCTGGCCATGGAAAGCACCGCTCAAGGAACAAACTCACGTGACTGACTGGTGGGTCATGTTTTGTATCATAGTCAATTACTGATTGACTAGTAATTAAAACTAGTTGCCATCAAGTCAGCTCTAGCTCATGGCCACCCTGTGTGTGTCAGAGTAGAACTGTGCTCCACAGAGTTTTCAACGGCTGATTTTGGGGAATTAGATTGCCAGGCCTTTCTTCTGAGGCACACTTGGGTAGACTCATACCTGCAACATTTTGGTTAGAAGCAGTGCACTGCACTACCCAGGGTCTCCCCTAGTAATTAGTGAGGACAGAGAATTCTCTGTCTCTGCAACTTCATTCAGTACAGTGATCTTGGTCAACTACTCTAAAAAGAAGTCCATTTCCTCTAACATTCTCAGCAAAATTCTTGCACACGTTCCTTTTTTACTTGGGGAATGGCTTCTCTCACCCTGAGGCAGCCGCGCAGCTGTGCTCTGGGTCTGTGTATCCTTGCAGTTTAGCTGCTTCTGTGTTCTGCACTGTTTGCTCCCCTTGGCTTTGACCGGAAGAGAGAATAGCAGCCTAGAGGCGGCTGACTTTGATGGGAAGTGTGGTTTTCAGGTTGATTCCACCCTCTCACCTAGCCTTGCTGTCTGTGTTTTTGGCCTAGTAACCATTGATAGTTACAGCAGTGGGACCTTTCTATGCTGGCCATTTTAAAGATTTCACAAGCACTAAAGAATATTATTTAGCTATTAATAATGACAGGCGTGTTGGTTAGTGTCGATCAAATATATGCTAATATACAACAATTACTAAAATAGAGCAAAACACAAAGATTGATGTACACGTGTGCTGTAATTATGTGAAATTTAATTTTATAATCGTAAGATCAGAAGAGAATTTGGTAAGAGAGTTTAAAATCTAATGATGTTTATTAGTTTCCTTTTTTCTGTAAGGATTCCTAGCAAGAAGACATTCCGTAGAAGGTTCTGGTTTGTTTCAGGTCTGCTGCACTCACATAAATTAGGAAATATCAAGGAGTGGCTGTTAGAAATTCTGGCTTAGAGATTTTCTGAGGCTTGTTTTTCAAATAACCGTGAAAAACAGCAATCATCCCCAGACCCGGTCCATACTTCCTGGGCTCACTTCCTATTTCTGCTTGTTGAGGTAGATCTGTGACACAGGGAATATTTCTCAACTCTTTCTTCTCCCACATCCAAATTTATCACTGGGTCCTGTGGATTTTATCTCCTTTAAACAGCAACTAACAACAGCAACAACTTTCTTCAAATCATTTCAAATTCTTTCACTCCTCAGCCATCACCCTAGTTAAGGCTAATGTTATTTCTTGTCTAAACCACTGCCCCATCCTCTTAAATACTCTTGCCATATTCACACTCACCCCTGACCTGCAACCAGATTGATCTTTTCAAAAAATTGTTTTAATTGATGTGTAACATAAACACAGTCAAGTGCACAAATCTTAATAGTAAAACTCAATTACATTTTACGTACATACCTATAGTCCCTGGGTGGAGCAAATGGTTAATGTGTTTGGCTTCTAACTGAAAAGTTGGAGGTTTGAGTCTCCCCAGAAGCACCTTAGAAGAAAGTCCTGGTGATCTACTTCCAAAAAATCAGCCATTGAAAACCCTATGGAACACAGTTCTACTCTGACACACATGGGGTCTCCATGAGTCAGAATCAACTCCATGGCAACTAGTTTTTTATACACTTACACCCACCACTTACACCGAGATATAGAAAGTTTCCAGCAACCCAGAAGGCCTCCTGTGTGGTCCAAGTTAGGCTGTTGCAATATCCTGGTTCTAACCAGTAGGAAAGGTAAAGAAAATGACAGAACACATGGGTGATGACTGACGCCCCAGGTCCAGCATTATCTTGATTTACATTATGCAGGAGACAAGTTAATTACATGGCCACACCGAACTAAAAGAGGCTGAGAAATGTAGTTCAACTTGGTAGCCATGTGCCCAACCACAGCTCTATTACTAAAGGAATAAGGGGAAAAATTGATTTTAATGGATAACCATCAATCATGTCACAATGGTATTATAATATTGATTTTTCCAGTCCATAAAATATCTTATATAACTCCATATATTTAGGACTTCTTTAATTTCTCTGAATAAAGTTAAATAATTTTCTCCATAGATTTCTTACGTGTCTTCCATTACATTCATTTATTCCTGGGTGATTGAAGTTTTTGATGTTACTATAAACAGCATTTTTATTTCATTTTCTATTGTGACTCATATATAGAAAGGCTATTTTTGTATGTTCATGTTGCATCAAAAAATCTTGCTTAACACTTTTTAATTCAGTCTTTTGGGTTTTCAATGTGTGTAATCATATATCATCTATAAGTAATGATAGTTTTGTTTCTTCCTTTCCAATCCTTATGCTTTTTTTATTTTAATACTATACTAGCTAAGACTGCTAGTAAAATGTTGACTGGAAGAGGCAATAGTTGGCATCTTTGTCTTGTTCCTAATCTCAAAGGGAAAGGCATGAACTTTAAGTGATTGCTGTGGGATTTTATAGATATTCTTAATCAGATTAAGAGATGTTCTTTCTATTCCTAGTTTGTTCACAGTTTTCATTATGAAAGCTGTTGAAATTCATCCAGTGAGTTTCCACATGCATATAAATAGACATTTAATTTTTTTCCTTTACTTAGTTTGTTAATGTGGTGAATCACTGGAAGAGCTATATGCCATACTGAAAAGAAAAGCTTTCCAGGGTGGAAAAAGTTGTAACTGCAGGAGTACTCTGGAGGTCCTGGCCAACAGAGATGGTGCAGCAACTTTAAAACGGGGCTAAGGAACCAGATTCAAGAAAACAGGGGGAGCAGATCTGGAACTTTCTGGGTGATAGAGGAGGATGCTGGAGCGTGGAGATAGGTTGCAACAGTGGTTGTCCCAGAGCAGGCTCATTGATTACAATAGCAAAAGTATGAATTCTTGAGGACTTAGAGAGGAGGAGCCTGCGGCTTCCTCCCATTTGATCATAGATGAACACACTTAACCGAACAGCTGAAACAGACCACACTGGCTTTCCGTAGCATGTCTGTAGCAGGCTAGATTTTCAAAAAGGATGCTATTATTATTAATATGTGCTGCATTTAAGGAAGTCCTAGTGGCTCAATGGTTAAGCTCTTGGCTGCTAACTGAAAAGTTGGCAGTTTGAACCCACCCAGCAGCTCTGTGGGAGAAAGACCTGGTGATCTGTTCTCATCAAGATTATAGCCTAGAAAAACATATGGGGCAGTTCTACTCGGTCACATGGAGTCACTAAGAGTTGAAATCATCTTGACAGCACATAATAACAACAACATGCTGCATTTAAAAGTTGTGAATCCTCCAGAATAGACCACATATTAGGCCACAAAAGCAATCCTTAACAGAATCCAAAACACTGAAATATTACAAAGCATCTTTTCTGACCATAAAGCCATAAAAGTAGAAATCAATAATAGAAAAAGCAAGGAAAAAAAACATCAAATACATAGAAACTGAACAACACCTTGCTCAAAAACTACTGGGTTATAGAAGAAACCAAGGACAGAATAAAGAAATTCATAGAGTCAAATGAGAATGAAAACACATCTTAACAGAACCTTTGGGACAGCAAAAGCAGCACTCAGACATCAATTTAGAGCAATAAATGCGCACATTCAAAAAGAAGAAGGGACCGAAATCAAAATATTAACCCTACAACTTGAACAAATAAAAAGAGAGCAGCAAAAGAAGTCCTCGGGCACCACAAGAAAGGAAATAATAAAAACTACAGCAGAAATAAATGAAACAGAGAATAGAAAAACAATTGAAAGAGTCAACAAGACCAAAAGCTGGCTCTTTGAAAACATCAACGAAATCAATAAACCATTGGCTAAACTGACAAAAGAAAAACAGAGGAGAAGCAAATAACCCAAATAAGGAATGAGATGGATGACATCACCACAGATCAACTGAAGTTAAAAGAATCATAATAGAATACTATGAAAAACTGTACTCCAATAAATTTGAAAACCTAGAGGAAATGGACAAATTTCTAGAAACACCCTACCTACCTAAACTAACACAAACTGAGGGAGAAAAATGAAATAAACCTATAACAAAAGAAGAGATTGAAGAGGTAATTTAAAAACTCCCAATAAAAAAAAAAAGCCTTAGCCCTGATGGCTTCACTGGAGAATTCTACCAAACTTTCAGAGAAGAGTTAACACTACTACTACTAAAGGTATTTCAGAGCATAGAAAAGATAAAATACTTCTGAACTCATTCTGTGAAGCCAGCATAACCTCAACACCAAAACCAGGTAAAGATACCACAAAAAAAGAAAATTACTGACCAATAGCCCTTATGAATATAGATGCAAAAATCCTCAACAAACTTCTAGCCAATAGGATTCAACAACATATCAAAAAAAAAAATTCACCATGATCAAGTGGGATTTATACCAGGTATGCAGGGATGGTTCAACATTAGAAAAACAATCAATGTAATCCATCACATAAATAAAACAAAAGATAAGAAACAAAGGATCTTATCAATCAATGCAGAAAAGACATTTGACAAAGTCCAACACCCATTCATGATAAAAATTCTCAGCAAAATAGGGGCAGAAGGGAAATTCCTTGACATAATATAGGGCATTTATATAAAGCCAAGAGCCAGCATGATCCTAAATGGAGAGAGTCTGAAAGCATTCCCCTTGAGAATGGGAACCAGAAAAGGATGCCCTTTATCACCACTCTTATTCAACATTGTGCTGGAGGTGCTAGCCAGGACAATAAGGCAAAAATAAAAAATTAAAAAATTAAGAAAAAAGAAATAAAGGGCATCCAAGTTGGTAAGGAAGAAGTTAAAGTATCCCTATTCGCAGATGATATGATCTCATACACAGAAAACCCCAGAGAATCCACAAGAAAACTACTGGAACTAATAGATTTCAGCAAAGTATCAGGATACAAGATAAACAAAAATCAGTTGGATCCCTCTACACAAACAAAGAGAACTTCCAAGACGAAATCACCAAATCAATACTGTTTACAATAGCCCCCAAGAAGATAAAACACTTAGGAATAAACCTAACCAGAGATGTAAAAGACCTATGAAAAGAAAACTACAAGACACTACTACAAGAAACCAAAAGAGACCTGCATAATTGGAAATTCATACCATGCTCATGGATAGGAAGATACAACATTGTGAAAATGTCAGTTCTACCCAAAGTGATCTGCAGATACAATGCAATCCTGATCGGAATTCCAGTGACATTTTTTAACAAGATGGTTAAACAAATCATCAACTTCATATGGAAAGGGAAGAGGCCCTGGATAAGTAAAGCATTACTGAAGAAGAACAAAGTGGGAGGCCTCACGCTACCTGATTTTAGAACCTATTATACCACCCCAGTAGTCAAAATAGCCTGGTACTGGTACAACAACAGATACATAGACCAATGGAACAGAATTGAGAATCAAGACGTAAATTCATCCACCTGTGAGCAGCTGATATTTGACAAAGGCGCAAAGTCTGTTAAATGGGGAAAAGACAGTCTCTTTTACAAATGGTACTGGCATAACTGGATATCCATCTACAAAAAAATGAAACAATACCCGTACCTCACACCATGTACAAAAACTTACTCATAATGTATCAAAGACCTAAATATAAAATCTAAAACGATAAAGATCATGGAAGAAAAAAATAGGGACAATGCTAGGAGCCCTAATACATGGCATAAACAGAATATAAACCATAACTAACAATACACAAATACCAGAAGAGAAACTAGATAACTGGGAGCTCCTAAAAACCAAACACTTATGCTCATCGAAAGACTTCAGCAGAAGAGTTAAAAGACAACCTACAGACTGGGAAAAATTTTTGGCTTCCACATATCTGATAAGGGTCTAATCTCTAAAATCTACAAGATACTGCAACACTTCAACAACAAAAAGACAAATAACCCAATTAAAAAATGGGCAAAGGATATGAACAGACACTTCACCAAAGAAGACATTCAGGCAGCTAACAGATACATAAGGAAATGCTCATGATCGATCATTAGCCATTACAGAAATGCAAATCAAAATTACAATGAGATACCATCTCACCCCAACAAGTCTGGCACTAATCCAAAAAAACACAAAATAATAAATGTTGGAGAGATTGTGGGGAAACTATTACACATATGCACTGCTGGTGGGAATGTAAAATGGTAAAATCACTTTGGAAATCATTTTAGTGCTTCCTTAAAAAGCTAGAAATAGAAGTACCATATGATCCAGCAGTCCCACTCCTTGGAATATATCCTAGAGAAATAAAAGCCATCACACGGAAAGATATATGTACACCCATGTTCATAGCAGCACAGTTCACAATAGCAAAAAGATGGAAACAACCTAAGTGCCCATGAACAGATGAAGGGATAAACAAATTATGGTACATACGCACCATGGAGTACTATGCAACGATAAGTAACAATGACGAATCCTCGAAACATCTCACAACACAGATGAATCTGGAGGGCATTATACTGATTGAAATTAGTCAGTCACAAAAGGACAAATATTGTATGAGACGACTATTATAAGAACTCAAGAAAAGGTTTAAACACAGAAGAAAACATTCTTTGATGGTAACAAGGGTGGGGAGGTAGAGAGAGGGGAAATTCACTAACTAGATAGTAGACAACAAGAATCATCTTAGATGAAGGAAAGGACAGCAGTATAGGGGAAGTCAGCACAACTGGACTAAACCAAAAGCTAAGAAGTTTCCTGAACACAACCAAACACCTTGTGGGACAGAGTAGCTGGGCCTGGGGTCTGGGGACCATGGTTTCAGGGTACTTTTAGGTCAATTGGCATAACAAAGTTTATTAAGAAAATGTTCTGCATCCCACTTTGGTGAGTGGCGTCTGGGGTCTTAAAAGCTTGTGAGCAGCCATCTAAGATGCATCAATTGGTCTCAATCTACTTGGGGCAAAGAAGAATGAAGACCACAAAAGACACAAGGAAAATATTAGCCCAAAAGACAAAAGGGCCACATAAACCAGAGACTCCATCAACCTGAGCCCAGAAGAACTAGATGGTGCTCAGCTACCACCAATGAGCGCCCTGACAGGGACCACAACAAAGAGTCCCTGACAGAGCAGGAGAAAAGTGTGCAGCAGAAGTCATGTTCACTTAAAAAGACCAGACTTAACGGTCTGACTGAGACTGGAAGAACCCCCAAAGCCATGGCCCCTGGACGCTCTGTTAACTCAGAACTAAAACCATTCCCAAAGCCCACTCTTGAGACAAAGATTAGACTGGACTATAAAACATAAAATAATACTGGTGAAGAATGTGCTTCTTAGTTCAAGCAGATACACGAGACCAAATGGGCGGCTCCTGTCTGGAGGCAGGATGAGAAGGCAGAAAGGGAAAGGAGCTGGTTGAATAGACATGGGAAACCTGGGGTGGAAAGGGGGAATGTGCTGTCACATTATAGTGACTGCAACTAATGTCACATAACAATGTGTGTATAAATTTTTCTATGAGGAAAATAAAAGATTATGACTCACACAAGACAAACCATTGGGGTTCTGTAAAAATAATATTTCTAAGAGTACTTTTTGTCTTGAAAAGTAATGATGCAATCTAATGTTACTAATATTTACTGTATGAGTTGACATTGGTGCCCTTGCCTGGTACGTATGTCAGATGGTCAGGTGTCTCGTATGGTGTGCCAGGTGTTGACGGGGCAGAGTTCGGCAGCAGAACTCTTGCTTTTCATTAATTTTCAGCTTGTTTGTGAATTAGACAATTCCAACTCATGATGACCCAATGTGTGCAGAATAGAAATGTGCAACATAGGGTTTTCAAGGCTGTGACCTTTTTTTTGGAAGCAGATTACCAGGCCTATTTTCCAAGGTGCCTTTGGGTGGGTTCTAACTGCCTACCTTTTGGTTAGTAGTGGAGTACTTATCTGTCTTGTTAAATGGATTTATGGATGATATTACCTAATTTTGATTAAACTAATTCTCATAAAATGGAAAAAGGTTTTAAAAGAGTCCTGCACAAAGAACTACATGTGAGGGGCTTGCCATTTGGTTATGCAACAGTATAAATATTTGTAGCAGATCTCTGTTAGGTTTAATCATTTCCTGGGATTTGTTTCAATACAAAATACAAAAACTCCCTTTTCTTTGCAAATCACTGAAGAAAAGATGAACTAAGGATTGTGACTAATACAGTTCCGTGTACCTGAGGTCCACGGGTTCATAACACATCATTAGTCCGTAAATGGCCCTTATGGTAGCTGAGTAATGACCCCTCAAAAATGACCACCTCCTAATGCCCAGGATCTGTGAATATGTTACCTTATATGGCAAAAGGGTCTTTGCAGATGTGGTTATGTTAAGAATCTTGAGATGGGGAAATTATACTGGATTGTTTGGATGGGCATTATATAATCACAAGTATCCTTGTAAGAAGAAGTAGGAGAGTCAGAGTGAGAGAAGGTGATGTGAGTACAGAAGCAGTAGTCAGAAAGAGAGATTTGAACATGCTACACTGCTGGCTTTGAAGATGAGCCATGGAATACAGGTGGCCTCTAGAAGCTGGAAAATGCAAGGAAATGGGGGCTAGAGCCTCCAGAAGGAAACAGCCCTGTTAATACTTTGCTTTTAGCCCAGTGAGACTGATTCTGGACCTCCAGAATGTAAGAAATACATTTGTATTGTTTTAAGCCACTAAGTTTGCGGTAATTGTAACAGCAGCAATAGGAAGCCATACAACTTCCTTCATTATTAATTATTTTAAAAATATAAAATGAGCACCTGTAAACTCATTGACTAACCCCCAACACAGGAAGTAGAACATTACCAATACCCAACATCCTTCCATGTGCTTTCTATCCAATGCCCTGGCTCCATTCCCCAAGGTTAACTGTATCCTGAGTTTGGCATCTATCATTCTTTCTTGGTTTTGTTTTATTACATATAAATATATGCTTGTACAACATATTGTTTAGTTTGCTCGTTTTTCATTTTTGAGAAAATTATGCCTTTTCCAACTATTATTTTTATGCAACATATCACACCAAATTTATTGCCATGAAACAACAACCATTTTTGTGGGTCAGGAATTTAGAAAGAGCACAGCAGATATAGCTAGTATCTACGCTCAGATGTCTGGGGTCTCAAGTAGGAAGTCTCAAATGTTGGGGGTGACTTGATGGCTGGCAGCTGACTTTATCACTCATATGCCTGGTGCTTGGGCTGGTAGGACTCAAAGACTAGCGCTGCCAATCAGAGCATCACACGTGGTAGCTCCATGTGACTCGGTTTCCTCACAGCATGGCGACTTCAGAGTACTCGTACTTCTTACCTAGCAGCTTGGGGCTCTAAATGCAAATGTTCCAGCTAACAAGGTAGAAGCTATGCTGTCTTTTATGACTTGGCCTTGGAGGTCATGCAGCATCACTTTTACCACTTTCTGTGGGCTACAAGCATATTGCAAACTTCTCCAGATTCAAAGGAAAGAGAATTAGACTTGATCTCTTAATGTGGGAATGGCAAGGTTCTGTAAGAGTATATGGATTAGGAGATACTGTTGTAGCCTTCTTTGGAAAATACCATTTGCCACAATGTCGTAATATAGTTAGTCTTCTGGAACATTCTTGTATATAAAATGTTATCTTACTAAGATTCATCCGTGTTTTTGTATGTAGTTGTAATTCATTCATTTCTACTGCTTTATAGTATTTCATTTTTTGAACGTACCATATTTTACCTATGATGGGCATGAGGGTTGTTTTGAGTCTTTTGCCTCTTTGAACAATACTGCTATGAACATTCTCGTATGTGTCTCCTGGTATGCATGTGTAAGAGTTCTCTTGGATCATATTCCTAAGAGTAGGATTACTTAGTATTATGATACGCAAATATTAAGTCAGATAATGCTAAGTTGTTTTAAAATATGGTTTACCAATTTATACTCCTGCCAGCAATTTATAAAAAACCGCATTGATCTGCATCATCTGGAGTCTTTGATATTATTAGACTTCTTAATTGTTGCCAAGTGAAGAGTGGATTAGCTTTCTATTGCTGCTGTAACAAATTACTACAAATTTAGTAACTTTAAACAACACAGATTTATTGTGTTACAGTTCTGGAAGTTAAAAGTCCAAAACCAGTCTTGCTGGATTAAAGTCAAGCTGTTGTCAGGGCTGCGTTCCTTCTGGAGGCACTAGGAGAGACTCTGTTCCCTTGCTGTTTCCAGCTTAGAGCTCAGGCAGCTAACCAAAAAGTTGGTAGTCCAAATTCACCAGCCACTCCTTGGAAATCCTACAGGGGAAGTTCTACTCTGTCCAGTAGGATTGCTATGAGTCGAAATCGACTCGATGGCAACGGTTTTTTTTTTTTTTTTTTTTTTTTTTGGTAGAGGCCACCAAAAGGGAGGGATATGCTCAGCATTTCTCAAGCGGAAAGAACCGAAGTAAAAATTCAAGACTTGAATTGTGATATTGAAGGATTCTATGGGCAAAATATTGAATGACACAGAAAACTTCAAAAGACGATGGAGGGAATACACAGAGTCGCTGTACCAAAAAGAACTGGCCAACGTTCAGCCATTTCAGGAGGTAGCATATGATCAAGAACCTAAGGAAGAAGTCCAAGCTGCACTGAAGGCATTGGCAAAAGATAAGCCTCCAGAAATTGATGGAATACCAATTGAGATGTTTCAAAAAATGATGCAGTGCTGGAAGCACTCACTCATCTATGCCAAGAAATTTGGAAGACAACTACCCGGCCAACCAACTAGAAGAGATTCGTATTTGTGCCCATTCCAAAGAAAGGTTATCCAACCGAATATGGAAATTATCAAACAATATCATTAATGTCACATACAAGTACAATTGTGCTAAAGATCCTTCAAAAGCAGTTGCAGCAGTATATCGAGAGGGAATTGCCAGAAATTCAATCTGGATTCAGAAGAAGATGTGGAACAAAAGATATCATTGCTGATGTCAGATGGATCTCGGCTGAAAATAGAAAGTACCAGAAGGATGTTTACTTATATTTTATTGACTATGGAAAGGCATTCAACTGTGTGGATCATAACAATTATGGATATCATTGTGAAGAATGGGAATTCCAGAACAGTTAATTGTGCTCCTGTGAAACCTGTACATAAACCAAGAAGCAGCCATTCAAACAGAACAAGGGAATACAGTGTGCTTTAAAATCAGGAAAGGTGTGCGTCAGGGTTGTATCCTTTCACCAAATTTATTCAATCTGTGTACTAAGCAAATAATCTGGACAATATGAAGAAGACTATGGCATCAGGATTGGAGGAAGACTCATTAACTACCTGCGATATGCAGATGACACAACCTTGCTTGCTGAAAGTGAAGAGGACTTGAAGCACTTACTGATGAAGATCAAAGACTACAACCTTCAGTATGGATTACACCTCAACATAAAGAAAACAAAAATCCTCACAAGTGGGCCAATAAGCAACATCATGATAAATGGAAAAAATATTGAAGTTGCCAAGGATTTCATTTTACTTGGATCCACATTCAACATCCATGGAAGCAGCAGTCAAGAAATCAAACAATGCATTGCATTGGGCAAATCTGCTGCAACAGATCTCTTTAAAGTGTTAAAAAGCAGAGATGTCACTTTGAGGACTAAGGTGTGCCTGACCCGAGCCATGGTGTTTTCAATCACCTCACATGCATGTGAAAGCTAAACAATGAACAAAGACACTCGAGGAGATGGATCGACACAGTGGCTGTAGCAATGGACTCAAACATAGCACGATTCTGAGAATGGTGCAGGACCAGACAGTGTTTTGTTCTGTTGTACATAAGATCGCTATGAGTTGAAACCATCTTGACGGCGCCTATCAACAGCAATTTAGCCACCTGCATTCCATGGCTCAGGCCACTTCCTGCATCTTCATAGCCAGCAGTGTAGCATCTTCGAATCTCTGACTTTCTGATCTCTGCTTCTGTAGTCTCGTCACCTTCTTTCCCTCTGACCCTCCGGCCTCTTTCTTAAAAGGATACCTGTGATTACATCATGCCCGTCTGGATAATCCAGGATAATTTCCCCATCTCAAGATCCTTAATATAATAACATCAGCAAAGTCCTTTTTGCCATACAAGGTAAATTATTTCCAGGTTCTAAAGGTTAAGACAGACATCTTTGGGCGATTATTATTCAGCGTATTATACTACAAATTGGTAGTAAATGTGGTACTGATTCGCATTTTCCTAAAACATTTCCTCATATGTTTATTGACCATATGTGTTTCCTTTTCTGTGAAATATCTGTTTATGTTTTTTGCCAGTTTTTCTATTGGATTGTATTTTTCTTAGTGAACCACAGGAATTCTTCAAGTAAACTAGCAATTTACCTTTTTGTTGTGTTGTATTGTGTGTTGTTTTATGTTGAAAATATCTTTAGTCACTCTTTTTCTTGTTTTTTCACTTTTTGATAGTGCTGTCTGATGAACATAAGTCCCAGATTTAATGTAGTAGAATTTTCTTGCATATCACAATTTAGTAAGCATAGCCAATGAGGCATATCTTCCATTTGAGTCTATGTATTTTTTCAGATGTCTTTTTAAAAAAAAAAAAAAAAAACTCTTATAGCTATTAAAAGCAAATATTGAATTAAAATTAATTTAGGACCAGTTATTCAAATTGTATGCTAGTTAATTTAAATGAATTAATTGCAAACATATATGCTTGTACTAAGAGTTTTGCTGCTCTACTACAATAAAATAATTGAAAAATTGTTTGCTATCTTTTTCTATTTCTACTATTCATGTTACACTTTATAATGTGTACGTGTCAGTCAGATTTCTGCCCAGGAAACAGGCTGGGGGAATGAAGATTAAACAAAACTGCCAATGACTTTCAGGAAATCAGGAATTTCAGAAATACTAGGAAATGACCGACTATGATTCAGCTACCTGTTTACTACTGAAATGAAATAATTCACTGGAGGATGCCTGGAAGCCTCTGGAAACACCTCCCATCTACTGCCTGCCAAAGCAGATGACCTGCTTGCCAGTGCCATAGGGACAATACTATGGTTTCTGCTTCTCGTCTTTCCAAACTTGTGTGATTATCTCTCACAGGCAGAATGTCTAATCTGAAACCCTGCTGGCAGGGATTCTGAGAAATGTAGTTTTCTATTCTTTTAACTCTTTTGAATCAAAGATCTTGGAAAGTGGATAGTTCTAGTTTACCCTTAGATAATCCTGTACAACACAAAATATACAAAGTATATATATTTAATTTATAAATAAGTTAATATACCATGAAGTTGGTAGGTGCACATTTTTGTTGTTGTTGTTGCTATTGCTAATGGGGATGTGCAATCAAAATTATCTGGATAGTAGAGAAATAACAGATTGGCACACAAAATAAAGGATATTGTCTGTGAACATGGTGCACCATTAAAATAACATCTATAGGAGACCAAAAGGTCAACAATTACTCTAAAGAAAAGATGAGAAGATAATGGGGCAGGGAAACTAGAGTACTGGAAATGGAACAAACAGAACACAATTAATGAGAATGTTGAAAACATTCAGGCGGCTAACAGACACATGAAGAAATGCTCATGATCATTAGCCATTAGAGAAACGCAAATCAAAACTACGATGAGGTACCGTCTTACCCTAGCAAGGCTAGCATTAATCCAAAAAACACAAAATAATAAATGGTGGAGAGGTTGTGGAGAGACTGGAACACTTATACACTGTTGGTGGGAATGTAAAATTGTACAACCAATTTGGAAATAGATCTGGTGCTTCCTTAAAAAGCTAGAAATAGAAATACCATATGATCCAGCAATCCCGCTCCTTGGAATATATCCTAGAGAAATAAGAGCCGTCACATGAATAGATATATGCACACCTATGTTCGTTGCAGCACTGTTCACGACAGCAAAAAGATGGAAACAATCTAGGTGCCCATCAACGGCCAAAAGGATAAACAAATTATGGTATATTCACACAATGGAATACTGCTCAACGATACAGAACAACAATGAATCCATGAAACATAACATGGAAGAATCTGGAAGGCATTATCCTGAGTGAATTTAGTCAGTCACAAAAGGACAAATATTGAATAAGACCACTATTATAAGAACTCAAGAAAAGGTTTAAACACAGAAGAAAACATTCTTTGATAGTTACAAGGGTGGGGAGGGAGGGAGAGGGTTATTCAGTAACTAGATAGTAGACAAGAATTATCTTAGGTGAAGGGAAGGACAGCACACACTACAGGGTAAGTCAGCACAACTGGACTAAATCAAAGTTTAGAAGCTTGATACAACCAAACACTTTGAGGGACAGAGTAGCAGGGACAGGGGTCTGGGGACCAAGCTTTCAGGGGACATCTAAGTCAATTGGCATAACAAAGTTTGTTAAGAAAATGTTCTGCATCCTACTTTGGTGAGTGGTGTCCTGTCTTAAAACCTAGTGAGCAGCCATCTAAGATGCATCAATTTGTCTCAACCCACCTGGAGTAAAGGAGAATGAAGAACACCAAAGTCACAAGGAAAGCATTAGCCCAAGAGACAGAAAGGGCCACATAAACCAGAGACTGCATCAGCCTGAGACCAGAAGACCTAGATGGTGATTGGCTACCACCAATGACCGCCCTGGCAAGGAACACAACAGAGAGTCCCTGATGGAGCAGGAGAAAAGTGGGGTGTAGAACTCAAATTCTAGTAAAAAGACCGGACTTCATCATCTGACAGAGACTGAAGGAACCCCAGAAAGCATGCCCCCCTCCCCTGACTCTCTGTCAACCCAGAACTAAAATCATTCCCGAGGCCAACTCTTCAGACAAAGATTAGACTGGATTATGGGACATAAAATGATACTAGCGAAGCGTGTGCTTCTTAGCGCAAGTAGATACATGAGTCTAAATGGGCAGCTCCTGTCCAGAGGTGAGATGAGAAGGCAGAGAGGGTCAGGAGCTGGTTGAATGGACATGGGAAATCCGGGGTGAAAAGGAGGAGTGTGTTGTCACAGGATAGGGAGAGCAATTAGGTCACATAACAATGTATGTATAAATTTTTGTATGAGAGACTAACTTGAATTGTAAACTTTCACTTAAAGTACAATAAAATAAAAAAAAGAGAATGTTGACACACTGTGAAAAATGTAACCAATGTCACTGAACAATTTGTGTAGAAATTATCAAATGGGACAACCTAATTTGCTGTGTAAACTTTCATCTAAAACACAATAAAAAAGGAACAAAAAAAATTACCTAGTGCTTCTCTCATACCCAGCAACTGTAGGGAGACTTATCCCCCAAGAACTAGCTCTTTAATTCATAATCTTCCTTCCTGCTATCTTGTTTTTTGATCCCCTCTCTCCTTTCCATCCGATAGACTTTTAGGACATATCGACTTACTCCTCCACCATTTTGTGTACACCCTATGGTGTGTAGTTATCTTTGGCTAGGGCTACTTCCCTCCGGAAAACTGACCTGGGAAATGTATTGTAAGGTGCTGTTGAGCCAGTTCCAACTCATAGTGACCATGCGTACAACAGAATGAAACAGAAACAGACCTGGAAAATCTAAATGGTAGAACTGAATGTGTTATGCTCAAGGGCTCCAATATGAGCAGAGGAGAGGAAAACACTGTAGAGCACTATTCACGAATACTTTCTGTTCCAGGATACACAGATAGAAATGATTACAGAAAGCACAGGTTTCTGTTTCTGAGGTAACTATAATTTAGCCCCAAAGGGCTATTGAGTTTCCACAGGCACTTGGTTCAGCTTCTTTCTCCCAGCATCCTTCTTGTCTTTCACTTTGTTCTTCTAGCTTCCCAGAACTGGCCTATTATTTCATTTATCCCTGCTCCTAGACAAGTCAGAGACTTTTCCTTATAAGAAACCTTCAGTGCACCACCCACTCATATCTGGCATCCAGGAGGGTCGTGCCTGGTTCACGAATGATTCACAGGGCCATGGCAATTGACTCCCATTGAATATCAACCAAAAATTCAGCCCTTAGCCTAGGGTGACAGTTCAGCTCACCTCTGGAGTCTCCCATGATTCACTCACTCAGTATGAGACTCTTCCCTTATTGATAAGGAAGTAGTTTTATCCCTTTGCAGGCTGACAGAGTAACAGCCCCTTTAGCATACCATTCCATGTCCCACACAGAGTGAAAAGAACTGCCCATCATGAAACAGAAAGGTGATCACTTCAGGATGGCGAGGTCTATAGGAATCCTGGTGATAAAAAGGAGGGGGCTAGAATCAAATTCCTTTCAAGCCTTTGACTTTTCCCGTGACTGTGGTGGTCTGTGGAAACAGGGTTATAATTAGAAGACATTGCTATCTCTCTGCACACACAGTGACATTTAGGATTGAAAAAGAACCTTACAGAGGGCCTGTTCTGGGTCTGAGGCCTATGGTCCCTTCTGGCCTCTAAGAGTCATCTTTACTGGATTTTCAAAATGCACTGTTAATGTCAAGAGCTGTTACTTTTGTGTTCCATGAAGGGTAGGAAGAAAGAAAAGAGAATAAATATTTATGCAAATTGTTCTGAATTAGTTCCATACTTTACTTGGCTCAGATGTGAACATTTGCCAATGTAAGTTTTTTTTTTTTTTTTTTAATGTCTTGAAGATATCAGTAGCAGAGGAAGGCTGCAGGCATTTTGATGTCAGTGGGGATTTCTGAATAAATACAATTTAATAGGGATATCTTCTAGAGAGGCTGTAGATGATTCCATGCCCCTGTCTGAGGAACCTGCTCTTCATGCCACACCTCACGGGGAAGACAGGGCTGCCAAATACCTCTGCACAATCCCTAAAGAATGTCTTTGCCTTTGAGAGTGTATTTGCTTGGCCTTGTCAGACTTGGCTGTGAAGGGTGGGTCAGCCCACAGGGCAGGCTGCATACCTCTACGGGGAGACCCAGGAAGCTGCCCCAACAACCCCAGTGCTAGTGGGAACTTCAGGTGGAGCATGAGAATTTGTTGTTTACTGTGGTTAGGAATTTACCCAGAAGTATCAGAGCTGATCTGATGAGTTCCTCCAGATGGTAATTTTGTCCTTGTTAGTTTTAAATAAGTTTGTTTGCCTTCAGAAAATGACTTCAATGACACAATTTTTAACATTTTTTGATTTGCCTCTGCTATCTTGGCAAACCACAAGTTATGTGAAATATGTTGGCACTCTTTCCTGAGTTGCAGTCAACTCAGGGAGCGCATGAAGGAGCCACACACTGTTTCTTTCTGCCATGGGCTTTGCTGAGGGAGTCAAAGAGGGAGGAGGGTGTTTAAAGCTGCTTTTTTGATTACGTGACCTGTTGCTTTACCATTCTCCCTGGGTGGTGCAAATGGTTAAGCACTCAGCTGCTAACCAAAAGGTTGGAAATTCAAGTCCACCCAGAAGCACCTTGGAAGAAAGGCCTGACGATCTACTTCTGAAAAACCAGCTATTGAAAACCCTATGGCTCACAGTTCTGTTCTGACATACGTGGGGTTGCCATGAATCTAAATTGACTCCACAGCAGTGGGTTTACTGATTGGTTTCCCATCATGTCTTGTCTTACTTTACTGGAAACTCCTGTGGGCTGTTTCACCCAATTTGACTCCAGATTCTTTTTTCTTATTGTTGGAGAAATAAAGATTTGGAAGAAAGAGTAAAAGACAACAGACTTTATAAAGTAACTTCAACAGAAACCCACTGGGAATTATTTCTGCTTTAAAATAGAAGTTTGCTCCTATTTTTTAATTTTTTCATTTGAACCTATCTATCTTAACAGAGGCAGATGGGAGGTTAGTTGGGAAGGGAAAGGCAGAGGGGGAATATATAATTATAGGTTTTATTAATCTCAGGACAGTGCACTTTATAATGTCCCTTTCGAGTGTCTGAGATGAAAACAAGACTGGGGGGACCACAAAAGTGTTACTTGAGTGGACAAGTAATGGTGGCTTCCATTCGTTCACAGGACACATGAAGAAAAATATTTGATTCTGCAACATGAACACAACTTGAAAAACATTTTTTCAGCTCATAATTTGCCATTTCGCTCATGGTGGCTTTTTTAATGGTGGAAACTTTAGGTATGGCACTTGCAAAACCTTCACATGGAAATACGTTTACTCAAAAAAGAGCCTGTGCTGAATCTCTCTTTATTCCTTCCCACATTTTCTAAGCCTACCTGTTTGACAGGACTTATGGGAAAACAAAGGGGGTGGATGCTAACGTGGTACAATGTTAGGGGTGCCAGACAAGCCCAACTTTCTAAAAGAATTGCACGTTTTGGCTGTGTCTCCAAAACGAAGTCCAGTCTGGTTTGTCTGGGGGATCTTCCCTGGACCCTAGAGGCTGCAGGTGCTGGATGAGCAGTACAGTTGCTCCAAGTATCTAATCAGAGTAGAAGGCAGTGTGAAGTAAATTTTTCTTGTGCTCTGTGGTTGTTGGCCTTGTTGGGTGGGTGTTGTTGCATAAGCAATGGTTAACACTTAGAGTTCTCAGACTTTCTGCATGGGGTTGGTGATGGGTGTGTAAAGTCAAGGTCCACTCCCTGTTTCTGTGTGGCAGAAATATAGTTAGACTGGATAGGCAAGTCAGGTTATGTGACTGCTTGAAAGGGGGGAAAATAGAGCACTTAGCTGTGATAACTTAGGCCAGATGCCATGGTGGGAAGTCCAGCGTGGCCTCCAAACACCGAAAATACCTGTAGTGATATCAAAAGGAGCGTGGAATAGCATGGGATGGTGAGAGTATTGAAGCAGTAGCAGCAGCAGCAATGTGGAAGGGTTAGAAGCCCAGGATCTTCCTTGTACCATTTGCTTGCTGTGAAACTCTGAGCATGTTACTTAACCTCTCTGGATCTCAGTTTCTTCACTTTTGACATGAAGGTGATATTAGTGCCTTAAAAAGTTGCTACGAGGATTAAATCAGATAAGGTACATTAAGTGCTTAGAAGATTGCCTGACATAGCAGGTGGTCAAGAAATGTTCCATCAGTTTGAATGGCTTCTGACCGCATTTCCACACAAACTAAGTTATGAGATCTTTGGAAAGTCACCTGACCATGAAGAACTTCAGTATTCCTGTCTGAAGAATGAGGTTTTGACCTAATGTTTGTGATCTTTTTCCCATTTAGCATTCCGCTTCCACAGAAAGGAAGTGAAAAAGGAAGAGGCACGTTGTTTTTCAGGAGCGTTGGTTAGCAACAATCAGGGGTCTGTCAACTGCTGCCCAGTCTGGCCCTCTGAGGACCAAATCCACCCATTCCCATTCTTTTACCTATTGTCTATGGCTGCTTTTGGCTATAACAGCTGAGGTGAGTAATTGGAACAGAGATGTGTCACCCATAAAGCCTAAAATATTTACTATCTGGCCCTTTACGAGAAAAGATTGTCCACCCCTGGCCCTAGACAAAGAACAAAAAGGATTGATTCTGAAATTATATCAGTTAGATTAATAATGAGAAGGCTCATAATTTTTTCAATTCTGTTTGATGCTTTCATATCAACATTTGTCTCTGTGTTCAAAGCCAAAAAACCAGTACGAGTTGCTGTCGAGTCAACTTTGACCCATGGTGAACCCATGTGTGTCAGAGTTTAACTGTGTTCCATAGGATTTTTAATGGCTATAATCTTACAGAAAGAAGTCCCTGGATGGTGCAAATGGTCAAGTGCTCTAATACTAACTGAAAGATTGGCAGTACGAACCCGCAAAGAAGCACCTCGGAAGAAAGGCCTGTTGATCTGCTTCCAGAATGTCACAGCCTTGAAAACTCTACAGAGCACAGTTGTACTGTAGAACACATGGAGTCCCCATGAGTCGGAATCGACTTCATGGCAACTGTTGTTTTTTTTTTGGAGGGAGGCTGGGGGGGAAATATTACACAAGTAGGTCACCAGGTCTTTCTTTTGAAGAGCCTCTGGGTGGACTCCAGCTTCCAAACTTCTGGGTAGCAGCTGAGGGCTTCATCACTCAAAGTCAAGGTCTGTCATATTTTATTTGCTAATATAGGATTTGTGGGCAAGGAACTGGATGGTTTCTTAGAAATTTCTCTTGATTGGAAGGAACTACTCTTCAAGATGTACTTTTTTTTTTTTTTTGGTAACTGTAATTTTAAAATAGACAATGACTTAGGAATTATAGGTCAGTATTGTGCCTCCTGGAGCCCTGGTGGCACAGTGGTTAAGAGCTTGGCTGCCGACCAAAAGGTTGGCAGTTCAAATGCCATAGCTGCTCCTTGGAAACCCTATGGGACAGTTCTACTCTGTCCTGTAGGGTCACTATGGGTTGGAATCAACTTGATGGCAACGGGTTTAGTTTGGTTTGATTGTGCCTCCTATGTGTAGAAATGAACTTAATCAGGTCTTTCTTTTTAGCCTTGAGTTTTTCACTGCTTTGTTGGCTTAAAATTTCCTCACCTCTTTACATCCGGTATTAATAGGAGAACTGGTAAAAGTCAAGATTTGTTCTTATAGAAGGCATGTATAAACACATATCATTCCTTTTCTTCTTGAAAGAACTGAATATTAAGTACAGAAATTGAGAGATAAAAAGTAAACCAAAAACAAAACAATAGAAAACATAAAAAATTTGAAAAGAGCATAGGATACATAACACAAAGAAGATTACCTCATAGTATTCTCAGAGATCACAATGGGTATTACATACATACGAACAGACACACATCCAAGTTATTGAGGCCAACTGTTTCAAATAACTTTTAATTAAAATGGTTTTGTTAGGAGAGGAATGGAGTTTTACCAAGGGAAATTATGTAAAACTAAAGCAATAATAAGAGTGTATTTAGGGTATGGGATGGTAAAAATCTTCACAGAGCTGATTGTGTGCTTGCTAGGTCTTTAAGGGTAATAAGAGATCACCAGGTCCACAAGAGGCAGGGATATTTCTGGTCACATGAATGGCATAAAGACAAATTGCATAAAGTATATTGTGTGTTTGAGTCACAGCAAGAATTTTGATCTGTCTAGAGCTTAGAGCCACCACTTGTCTGTCAGTTTGTCATATTGTGGTGACTTGAATGTTGCTGTGATGCTGGAAGCTATGCCACCGGTATTTCAAATACCAGCAGGGTCACCATGGTGGACAGGTTTCAGGGAAGCTTTCAGACTAAGACAGACTAGGAGGAGGGACCTGACAGTCTGCTTCCTAAAAAATTAACTGGTGAAAACCTTATGAATGGCAGCGGAACATTGCCTGATATAGTGCCAGAAGATGAGCCCCCCCAGGTTGGAAGGCACTCAACATAAAACTGGGGAAGAGCTGCCTCCTAAAAGAAGAGTTGACCTTAAAGACATGGATGGAGTCAAGCATTCCGGACCTTCATTTGCTGATGTGGCATGACTCAAAATAAGAAGAAACAGCTGCAAACAATTGGTTAATAATCAGAATGTGAAATGTAAAAAATATGAATCCAGGAAAATCAGAAATTGTCAAAAATGAAATGGAAGACATAAAGATCGATGTCCTAGGCATTAGTGAGTTGAAATGAACTGGTACCGGCCGTTTTGAATTAGACAGTTATATAGTCTACTATGCCAGGAATGTCAAATTGAAGAGGAATGGCATCACAATCATCGTCAAAAAGCACATTTCAAGATCTATCCTGAAGTACAACACTGTCAGTGATAGGATAATATCCATATGCCTGTAAGGAAGACCAGCTAATGCAACTACTATTCAAATTTACCCACCAACCACTAATGCCAAAGATGAAGAAAATGAAGATTATTTACCAACTTCTGCCATCTGAAATTGATCAAACGTGTAATCAAGATGCACTGATAATTATGGTGATTGGACTGCGAAAGTTGGAAACAAAGAAGGATCAGTAGTCGGAAAATATGGGCTTGATGACAAAAATGACACTGGAGATCATATGATAGAATTTTGCAAGACCAGTGATTTCTTCATTGCAAATACCTTTTTTCAACAACGTAAATGGCAACTATACATGTGGACCTTGCTGGATGGAATACATAGGAATCAAATTGACTATATCTGTGGAAAGAGATGATAGAGAAGCTCAATATCAGTCAGAACAAGGCCAGGGGCCAACTGCAGAACAGACCACAGATTGCTCATTTGAAAGTTCAAGTTGAAGCTGAAGAAAATTAAAACAAGTCCACGGGAGCCAAAGTACGACCTTGAGTATATCCCACCTGAATTTAGAGACCATCTAAAGAATAAATTTGACACACTGAACACTAATGGCTGAAGACCAGAGAAGTTGTGGGATGACATCAAGGACATCATACATGAAGAAAGTATAGGATAGGAAGGAAAGAAAAGACCAAAATGGATGTCGGAAGAGACTCTGAAACTTGCTCTTGAACATCGAGTAGCTAAAGCAAATGGGAAACATGATGAAGTAAAAGAGCTGAACAAGAGAGTTCAAAGGGCAGCTTGAGAAGACAAAGTATTATAATGAAATATGTAAAGGCCTAGAGTTAGAACAAAAGGGAAGAACACATTTGGCATTTCTCAAGCTGAAAGAATTTAAGAAAAAATTCAAGCCTCAAGTTGTAATATTGAAGGATTCTATGGGTAAAATATTGAACAATGAAGGAAGCATCAAAAGAAGATGGAATGACTACACAGAGTTACTGTACCAAAAAGAACTGGATGATGTTCAGTCATTTCAGAAGGTAGCATATGATCAAGAACCAATGGTACTGAAAGAAGAAGTCTAAACTGCACTGAAGACACTGGTGAAAAACAAGGCTCCAGGCATTGACAGAATACTGATTGAGATGTTTCAATAAATGGATGCAACATTGGAAGCACTAACTCATCTATGCCAAGAAATTTGGAAGACAGCTACCTGGCCAACAGACTGGAAAAGACACATATCTGTGCCTATTCCAAAGAAAGGTGATCCAACAGAATGTGGAAATTATTGAACAATATCATTAATATCCCACGTAAGCAAAATTTTGCTGAAAATCATTCAAAAGCGGTTGCAGCAGTACATTGAGAGGGAACTTCCAGAAGTTCAAGCTGGATTCAGAAGAAAATGTGGAACAAGGGGTATCATTGCTGATTTCTGAATGGATCTTGGCTGAAAGTAAAGAATACCAAAAAGATGTTTGCCTGTGTTTTATTGACTATGGAAAGGCATTCGACTGTGTGGATCATAACAAATTATGGATAACATTGTGAAGAGTGGGAATTCCAGAACTCTTAATTGTCCTTATATAGAACGTGTACATAGACCAAGAGGTAGTCGTTTGAACAGAACAAGGGGATACTGTGTGGTTTACAATCAGGAAAGACGTATGTCAGGGTTGTATCCTTTCACCATACTTAGTCAGTCTATATGCTGAGAAAATAATCTGAGAAGTTGGACTACATGAAGAAGAATGTGGCATCAGGATTGGAGGAAGACTCATTAACAACCTGTGAGATGCAGATGACACAACCTTTCTTGCTGAAATCGAAGAGGGCTTGAAGCACTTTCTGATGAAGATTAAAGACTACAGCCATCAGTATGGATTACACCTCAACAGAAAGAAAATAAAAATCATCATAACTGGACCAGTAAACAACATGATGATAAATGAAGAAAATATTGAAGTGCCAAGGATTTCATTTTACTTGGATCCACAATCAAGCCCATGGAAGCAGCAGTCAAGAAATCAAATGACTTATTGCATTGGGCAAATCTGCTGCAAAAGACTTCTTTAAAGTGTTAAAAAGCAAAGATTTCACTTTGAGGACTAGGGTGCGCCTGACCCAAGCCATGGTATTTTCAATTGTCTCATATGCATGTGAAAGCTGGATAATGAATAGGGAAGACCGAAGAAGAGCTGATGCCTTTGAATTATGGTGCTGGTGAAGAATATTGAATATATCAGGGACTGCCAGAAAAATGAAATTTGTCTTGGAAGAAGTACAGTCAGAGTGCTCCTTGGAAGTGAGGATGGTGAGACTTCATCTCACATACTTTGGACATGTTATCAGGAGAGACCAGTCCTGGAGAAGGACATTGTGCTTGGTGAAGTAGAGGGTCAGTGAAAAAAAGGAAGCCCTTTAAGGAGATGGATTGACACAGTGGCTGCAACAATGGGCTCAAACATAGCTATGATTGTGAGGATGGGGCAAACTGGGCAGTGTTTCATTCTGCTGTAAAAGGGGTCACTATGAGTTGGAGGTGACTTTATGGCACCTGACAACAACAAAAACAGAGCTTAGAGGGAGTCCCTGGGTGACACAAATGCTTAAATGCTTGACTGCTAGCCAAAATGTTGGTTGTTCAAACCCTTCCCAGAGGCTCCTCGGAAGACAGGCCTGGTGATCTGCTTCTGAAAGATCACAGCCTTGAAAACTCTATGGAGCAGTTCTACTCTGCGACATATGGGGTTGCCATGAGTTGGAATGGGCTCGACAACAACTAATAACAACCATAAAGCTTAGGGAGCATGGGGGAAATTGATGGATGGTGAGCCTGAGATAGTTGAAAGTGGCTTAAAAAGGACATTCTAGACCAACTTTCTGAATTTCTTAGCTTGTCCAATATGGTATGTGAAAAGTGGCCAGTGCAATTGAGGAACTGAATTTTTAAATTTATTTAATTTTAATTAAAATTGCCATTTGTGGCTATGTCCCAGAAAAGGAGGTCTACCCACAAGAATCCATTATGGAATGATGGATGACCAATTCAAGCAGATCCTCTCAGGGGATTTAAACTTGAGACATACAGAGACGATCACATATTAGTAACAGGGTAGAAAGAGGAAGCAGGTAGCAAATCAGAGGTAAAGGAGCTAAGTCATGAGATGGATGACTTACAGAGATGCCATGAAACAACCAGTGCTGCTATTGCAAAGCGATCACCAGAGAATATTATTTTATTTCTAAGAAAGACCGCTGAGACTGTAGCCTGTCTTTCTTACAGCCCCATGAATCTTTATACTAACCTCCCTATGCTCTGAGAGTTAATTTCAGCAGGACTGGAATTAACCTGGGTTGTTCTACTAAAATAAGGAATGAGCTTCCATGGCACTGACCCCAAGCGTACTGATGAATTGCGTTGCTTTGTAACCATTAGCCTGAGGAGTTTTGGGTGGTTTTGTATCAGCTTGTCAGCATTGTTTATTGATAAAGGTGAGATTGATGATTTAGCACCTGGTCTTGGTGGGACCTCAGAGAGCCTCATTACACACGGCTGGAATATGCTAACCTGATCAGCAGGGTATAAGAAATCCCAGCTGAGACTCCATTTGGGTGTTGTGTTTGCACATCAGTGGTTATTCATCTGAGAGAGAAAGTGGATCCTGGAAGGGAGAGAAGACAAACAGAGCTCACACATGGCCTCTCAAACGCTTTGCTATGAAGCAGCCTTTAGCTCTGATGCTTATCTTTACTATAATGCTGCTGCTGTAGTCTGTTTCCTGTAATAAACTGTGATTTCTAAGTATTATTTGGGTTCTGTGGATCTTCCCTGTTTCACTACCACTGTTAGTGCACTCCCGTTAACTACGGCTCCTGGAGCTTTTCTCTGATCATTAACACCAGAAAGAGCCTCACTGACTTAGCAGGGGACAGATCTGAGCAGGAAGGAGACCATTTAGCGGTGATTGAAGTAGCCTTCCACTCAAGATGGTGAGGACTTGAACTAAGGCAGAGGCATTGAGAGCCAAGTGGAAGGGGTGGGTTAGACTGACGTAGGAGGTAGAATTGCCAGTGATGGTTCAGTGATCAATTAGTTGGATGTGGCTTAGAGTGGGGGGTGGGGAGTCTGGTGGTGAGGTAGGAGGCAATGATGGCAGAGGTTGCCACCTTGGGCAGTAAGTTCAGTTATGATAATTATTATTTGAGCAATCGCTATAAAGTGCAGAGGAATCTTCCCTTGTTTTAAGAGAATAACAAGTACTACAGGTGATGTGAAAAGATACAGTCTTCATGCCAGGGTGGGAAAAATCTGATAGGAAAATCAGATTTATAAAATAGACAAACCTGGCTTTTGGCAAACAGTGAATATCCCTTGTGTATGCACACTTATTGTTTATGATTATTTATTCCTTCATTCAACAAATAATTCCTGAGTGCTACTATGAGTCAGGAGCCCTGGTTGCACAGTGGTTAAGAGCCACAGCTGCTAACCAAAAGGTCGGCTATTTGAACCCACCAGCTGCTCCTTGGAAACCCTATGGGGCAGTTCTACTCTGTCCTATAGGGTTGCTATGAGTTGGAAACAACTCGATGGCAATGGGTTTGGTTTGGTTTTGGACTATGAGTCAGGAGTCCCTGGGCACAAATGGTTAAGCATTCAGCTACTAACTGAAAGGATGGGTGGAACCCACCTAGAGGCACCTCAGAAGACAGGCCTGGCATGCTGCTTCTCAAAGGTCATGGCCTTGAAAACCCTAGGGAGCAGCTCTACTCTGCACACGTGGGGTTGCTATGAATCAGAATAAACTTGAAGGCAGCTAACAACAACAATGAGTCAAGAACTGTGCTAGGTGCTTCGAATAAAGACAAATATGAAGACCTGGCCTCTGACCTCAAGGGGCTCATGATGAAATACCATTAAATATTTTATGATGGAGAGACTGGCGTAAAATAAAAGAATTAACTGTGAATTGAGGAAATTCAGAAATGAAGATAATGAAATAACAATCTGAGTTAAAAAAAAAAAAGGTTTTACTTGTAAAGAATTGATTTGTGTTTTTCAATAGAAGAAAAAGACAATTCTTTCTCTATTCCCTGTGGAATTGTTTATGTCAGCCTGTGGCCAGGAGGATTGCACTATATTTGTAGCTTAGCTGATGTTTCTCTACAGAAGGCAACGTGAACATATAACACCTTGGTGAACTGGTATTGCTGAGGCTGCAAAATTGCTGTTTTTGGTGGGTTCAGGAATGAAGGGAGGAAAGCTGCAAAACTTTTGAGCAGAGTTTCTTAACATCAGCATTGTTGACATTTTGGGCTGGATAATTCTTTATTGTGGGGACTGTCCTGTAAACTGTAGGATGTTTAGCAGCATCTCTGGCCTCTACCCACTAGATGTCGATAGCAATTCCCCACTTTGTGGTGACAATCAAAAATGTCTCTAGACACTGCCACATGTTCCCCAGGTCAAATTCTCCCTCAACGCCTCAATGAGAACCACTGCTTTAGAGGAACTTCCTCAGAGATAGATGTCCAGCAAAATGGGAGAACACTCTTGTTTCATTTTAACCTTTTCAGTTCCTCTATGGAGTAGCATCTTGTCCTAGAATTTAGAAGTCTAACTGCTGCATCTTCTTTTTGCAAATTCTGATGATAGCTGCTGAGGAGGGGTGGTGGCAGGTCCCACTTACCCAATTGTATTTCTGCTCCTCCTTCTCTTGTTAGTTGGAGCAGCAGTTTAAGTGCCACACCTCAGATTGCCAAGCCTTGAAATATACTCATCAGTAAACAGCAGCCTGGAAGACCTTAAGAAGGAGATCTAGGATGGTAGACTTGATTGATGGATCTTCTCCCTCTTGGCCATCTAATAATCATCCACTCAAACTTCAAAACTCAGCCTCAACATCCCCTTCAAGCTCCAGGTGGAATTCTTTATTCCCTTCATTCACTATGCTACCCCTGGCCCTGAAAATCCTCTGTATTATCTTATCCCACAATCCATCGTCTGTCAGTTTGTCATACTGTGGTGGTTTGTGTGTTGCAGTGATGCCACCAGTACGTAAAAAAATACTAGCAGAGTCGCACATGCGTGGGTAGGTTTCACGGGAGCTTCCAGACTAAGACAGACTAGGAAGAAAAGCCTGGCAATCTACTGCCAAATATTAGCCAGTGGAAACCTCATGGATCACAACAGAACCTTGTCCGACTTGCTTGCCTTGGACATGTTATCAGAAGGGATCAATCACTGGAGGACAACATCATGTTTGGTGAAGTAGAAGGCCGGCGAGGGAGACCCTGGATGAGACAGAGGGGCACAGTGGCTGCAATGATGGACTTGAACATGCTGGTGATAGTGAGAATGACGTAGGGCCAGGCAACATTTTCTTCTGGTGTCTACAAGGCCGCCATACGTTGGCGTCACTTGACAACAGCTATCCAGCTAGCTATCCGTCTATCTGTCTGTCTATCTGTCTATCTATCTATCTGTCTGTCTGTCTATCTGTCTGCCTATCTATATCCAGCTATCAACTATTACTTTATCATGATGTATTATAGCTATTTAATTCCGTGTCTGTCTCCCCAAACAAACTGAGAATTCCTGGGAAGCAAGCATTCCTTCACTTTTTTCTTACTCATTTTTCTGTTGCTTGGGACTGAAATAATACTAGGAACAGATTATTTGATGCTTGTTAAATGAACAAATAATTGAAAGAAGAGTTAAATGAAGACAACAGGCATAAATTGGTAAAACCATAACAGAGAGCAATTTACCAATATTTATTTGTCAAAGTTAAAAGTATATATCCTTGGAGCCTGTAATTAGTTCTCTAAGAATTTATCTTAGATATATTCACACATATGCCAAATGATTTATGTACAGTGTTTTTCACTGTAGACTTTTTTGTTAGCAGAAGCTTAGAAACTGTAAATATCCATCAATAGTAGACTGATGAAAGAGATTATAGAATATTCCTCCAATGGATTACCAAGCAGCTGTCAAAAACACCAATGTGAAAAGATCTTCAGGATATAATGTTAAAAGAGAAGGGCAAGAATCGGAACAGTATAATATGCAAACACTTGGGTAAAAAAATGGGAGAAATCTGTGTATCTTACATTTGCTTGTGTATGCATAAACATCTCTGGAAAGACCCAGAAGAAATTAATGACAGTACTTTTCTATTGCAAAGAGACATTTGGAGGGAGAGGATGACTTCACTGTATTCATTTTCATACTTTTTATTTTCTGAACATTGTAAATATACTACTGGTTCAAAATGTATATGATGTAAATGAGTTTTCTTTAAAAAGAAGCAAATGCAACCAATGTCACAAAACAATGTGCATATAAATTTTTGAATGACAAATTAACCTGAGCTGTAAGCTTTCACCTAACGTATAATAAAATTAAAAAAAAAAAAAGAACAAAACGTTTATCTTGGGGAAAAAATAAATAAATAAAAGAAAGAAAACTGGTCAGCTTGAGTTGCACTCTCCTTAAAGGATCCCAGATTCTGAAGCAACTTGTGGTCCTTCTCTAGTCCTGATATTGTGGTTTAATGAATGTGGGCTGTGATATATTATTTTTGATACCGTGAGAGATATTAATACATGCAGACATGCATACATTTCTTGTTAAAAGCCATTATATATTTCTGATGCCTATTAGTCAGAGTTCAGGCTTCCCATTTAGCGCACCTTTTAGGCCAGCACCATCTCTTGGTTACGCTGCCTAATGCTATTTTTGGGCATTTAGAGGAGATGGAGCAGCTTGATACTAGAAAGCAAGAATGCAGGCTCTATAGCCAGCATGCCTAGATTGGAATTCTCGGCACTTCTAATTTCTAGCCATGTGATCTTGGGCTTTTGTGTAATAGGTTTCTGAGCATAGCAACAGTTTGTATTGGGTAGGGATTGTGTGAGGATCAAATGAAATAACGCATGGAAGGCATTTAGCAGTGATTAGCACGTACTTAAGTACTGTTGTTGTTGCCGCTGTTGTTATTATTTTTATCGTGGTGATGAGTATCATCATCAACCATGCCTAATCTCTGCTGTTTTCATTGGGCTAGGGTAGCTCCCTGTTTGGAGCTTAAAGACTCAGGAAGCCTCAGGAACTCCGGGCTGGGTCCTCCTGATTGTTGTTATAGGAGAGACAGTTTTGGAAACCCTGGTTAAAAAAGCCTGATGTCATCATTGAAACCTGTCCAGTTGGTAAGGAGATGGGTCTCATCAGTCTCACTGCACCAAGAAGGACACAGGCACAAGAGATAAACAATCTACCCGTGGTGAATAGCCATTCTGTGCAACAAATTCAAATGGAACCCAAAATCCTGCGGGCTGTCCACTCTGCTCTCCATCGGTCTGCATTGCTGGTGCCATTAACATGCATTAAGCACCGCAGTGCAAGGGCTATGCTAGCGGTAATTCATTAATTCCGGCATCTGTCTTTTCCCAGTCAGAGAAATCGCCTCTGTAATTATCAGCCAGTGATATCTCTTTTATTTTCACATGCACACGATGCTTATTTTCTCCATCTAGGAGGAAAGTAGGAGGCCTCTACGTTTCAAATTCTCAAAGTCCAGGCATAAAAGATCAGAGAGCTTTGAGATGTTGGTTTGTCCTATTTGTATTGTGTGCATTTTCAAGATCCATTTTGGAATCCATCTGGGTTGAGGTGACAATCATTTACTAAAAATTGTTAAATTAGTTAATGTAGGAGAAGTGCCTAGAACAATGCTTGGCACACTGAAAGTGCTGTATCAGTGTTTGCTATTTTCATTATTATGTATAAATAAGCGCTCTCTTGGCTGGTTGGTCCACTAGATACAACACAGAGATACAGAAACATTCCTATTTTATGAGACATGGTCAGCAAATACTCCCTATCCAAGACCTGTGGTGAACATTGCTAATTAACCACAGCATTCTCTCCTGTTGAGCGAGGGAGTGGGCATCAGTTATTTCCATGTGGGAGACTCAGGTTCAATTCCAGGCCAATGCCACTTGTCTGTTAGTGGAGGAGTGTGTTACTATGATGCTGAATAGGTTTCAGCAGAGCTTCCGGGTTAAGATGGACTAGGAAAAAAGGCCTGGGGATCTACTTCCAAAAACTAGCCAATGAAAACCCTATGGATCAAAAGGGTCCCATTCCCAACTGATCATGAGGATGGCTCAGGATCGGGCAGTGTTTTGTTCCATTGTGCATGGGGTTGCCATAAGTTAGGGCTGACTCCGCAACAGTTCCCAACAACAATAACCTCTACTGTTGAATCAAAACTTACCTTACAAACCTCCTTATATCCCTTCAGGTGGCCACCACCAATCAATTGGATTTAGCACCTGAGATAAAACACATTAGCCGTCCCTAGGAGCTGACATTCCAAAGCAACTTCAAGAACTCCGACACTCACAGTGAAATAGGTGCGGTGTAGCCAGAGTTATTCTAAGCATGCTTCAGGCTTCCCAGCTCAAGGCCTTAGTGAAACCAAGGCCAAGCCTATTTGGCCACCTACACCCCAAATACATTCTTGATTTTGACCTCTTGAAACTTTCAGATTTCTTATTCTAGACAGTTTTTTTGCTGAAAGTCTGTTCAGCATCAGAGGGTCCGAATTTTGCCCAAATGTTTAGAGTTAACCCTTTTTTTAAATCGGAGATTTGGTTCTAAATGAAAAGATAGTGGTGTGGCTTAGTGGTATGGATGTACTGGTGGTAAGAAAAACACTCAACTACATGCAAAAATAATTGCTTGCAAGCTCAAAAGCCTTAAATGTACCTAAGGCAGCTGTATTCTACTTCAGTGCAAGGTAAAAACTTATTCTATTTCATTCTATATTTTATAAAGGTTAAAACGTACATTTAAGCATGCTACAATTTAAGTTACCACTTATCCCTACAAAGTGGCTCTTAAACTGTTTCAGCCCTTCATTTTGGCTAAGTCCTATTGCTGGGTCAAGTCATACCTTTGCTTTTCAACTTTCTCATTTGTAAAATTAACCAATGCAATACCTTTTAAAAATATTTTGCTTGTGTAAAATTCCATAGAAGGGCTGGATAGATGTGTATGCTCCATTTTAGAGAACATTCTCTTAGAGAACACCTTCTATTTTAGATTTTCAGATTCATCAGCCCAGAATAAGGGAACATTAAGGAAGTGATCTTCCATGTCTTAATGACTGAGTACTGCAATTGCCTGGGCTTTCCAATCTGAATTTTTCTACTTCTTGTTATAATCATTTAAGTGGTCATAGCTCAGCTGGATTGTAGTTTTCGGGAGCTGCCTTACAGGGAGGATTTGGTTAATTGTTGGTGTATGGAGCCCTGGTGGTGTAGTGGTTAAGAGTTCTGCTGCTAACCAAAAGGTCAACAGTTCAAATCCATCAGCTGCTCCTTGGAAACTCTATGGGGAGTTCTACTCCGTCCTATAGGGTTGCTATGAGTTGGAATCCAGTCAGTGGATGAACAAAGATGGCTCAGGAAATCCTGATGGCCTGATTTCTCTCAGCAATGTTCCAGATTTGCTAAGCTTCTTTAAACCCTTCCTGGCTATTATGGAAAGTGCATTTCAGAACCTGTACTAGGATGGCTACTCTGGTTGTTCCTTTCTCTCGGGGGAAGCGGGGTTTGATGTCGAGGTCTACTGCTGCCGTCAGACAGAAAAGAAGTTTCAGCAATCTTTTCATGTTTTTATAGATGGTGAATTAACATAAGGATCAAAACCAAACCCAATCAGTTGCTGTCAGTCAGTTCCGACTCATGGCAACCCCACTCGTACAGAGTAGAATTGCTCCTTAGGGTTTTCAAGGCTGTCACCCTCCAGAAGCAGATCACCAGGCCTGTCTTCCATGGATCCTCTGGGTGAGTTCAAACCACCAAACTTTTCCATTAGTAGTCAAGAGCGTAACCATTTGTGCCACCAAGGAATTCCAATATAAAGATCAGAATTCTTAAATTCCGGGATATATTTTCCCTCTGACAGCTTTACAAAATATTCCACGTGTAGAATTGATGTAACAGATTCCATTCTCCATATTTCCTGATGCCAGTGTTCCTGAGTACTTTTCTTTCCTAAAGGAATTTGCTTCCTCCAAGCAATGTACTTCCTTTGTGTATCTGTGCCCAGCCTTCAAATAGTATGAACAGATAGAGATTTGGTTGGGTACAATGTCACCTCTACAGTGCTGTTATTTGTGTTGAAGACGTCAGTTAAAAGGGTGGTAACAGGAGCACAATTTCTTTTTTTTTTTTTTTTTGTAAAACAAGGCCACAAATAATATAAAGAATTCAACCAAGACAGACGGTCCAGGAGTGAGACTGTGTGAACTGAATTGGTATTTGTACAAGGTGACACCCTCTTTTACACCACCCACCTCCTCCCTGAGTGACTCAGCCGCAGAGGAAGACGCCTCAGCACTGTTCATGAATACAGCAGGTGGAGGTTGAAACTCCGCTCAGTAAATGACACTTACACATTAGTTTCAGCTGGATCCACCTAGGGACCCACTGCAGGCTGTTGAGCCAAAAAGCCCCAGTTTTCTGCTCAAGAGAGGTAAGTTGAATTACATCTGTGAACATAGTAAGTACATCTGCTTTACTTATTTAACTTTGCCTCTTTTCTTTCCAAATAATTAGAATCTACTGCGGTATCTTTGTCCTTTTTTCCAGTTAAGTTTTGACAGCCTCCGCAAGGATACTTATCAACTTGTTGTGCTTTTAAAATCACACGGCTTTTAACTTCTTGGCCGTTTTACACATTTACCAGCATCACAGGAATGAGCCTGTCTGAGTCTCCGTGTGGAAGCTGTCGGCTGGTGAAGGCTGTCACACACAGGAGAGTAAATTCTTTAAGGCCAGGGATGAGAACTGCTGCTTTAGTTTCTCAAGTGAATATGAAAACATTTTTAAAGGAGCTCCCTGTTTTCAGAGACAATGATTTTAATGAAATTATTTATTAAACTCTATTGTTTGATGGGTAAGTCATATTTGGCTAAAAATCGCTGCAGGCCACTGAGCAGTCAGAGAAAGATGCCAAACCTGTACTCTCTCCATTGCCATTCCTGCCCCCCGCCCCCATAAGAAAATCAAGATTTCTTGCTGAATGTACCAAGGAGTAAAGATGGGGAAGCTAGATGAGGGTGTGTTGTTCCTCACAGGGATTCAGGGGCATGTTGCCAACTCCTCTGGGTAACATCTAGAGTTCTCTCGTGAGAAGCGATTAATGTACATGGGGGCAATTTTCAAGCTCATATCCTCATCCTGAAGAACCAGTTTTGGAAGCCCTTTGATAAGAAGAGAAAAGTTATTTTAATCAGATTGTCTTTCATAATTAATAGTCAGACTTGTTTATTTCTCCACCATTTCCATTTATGATGCAGGGCCGTGGGAATCAAGCCCTGGGGTCACCTGAGGTTTGCAATAAGCAGCTTTGGGTCCTCCCACACCTGGCCCCTGCCTCAACTGCCAAAGTTTTCATTGCTTCCCATTGCTGATCAGGTTACCACCCACAGTTCCAGAGGAGTTTAGAAGCATCAGTGCTAAATCTGCAATGGTTTGCCCAAGAAATTTACGACTTGGCTCTTAAACATTTATATTAATCCAAAAGTTAAAGCATAGCGTTTGTGAACTCTAGTTTTACTTTCATAAAATGTGACCTGCCATCTAGAAAGGTAGAGTCAGGTGCTTTTCTCCCCACCTTGATATGCTCACATTTAAAGCTGACTGTCACTTCCAAGTTTCCACTGTTTATAATGCAGATATGATATTTGCATTATAAATATTAGTATTTGCTGTACTCCAGGGTTTAAAGAATTGGTAAAGTCCATTTGAGAAAGCTGCGATACGATGTCGGTGAAAATTTTAGTAAAATATTTAGACCATTCTAGGTGCCAGGATATATATTTATCTGAATAGACCAGGATTTGTATTAAAATTTTAGCTTCACGTAAAGCTTTGATCTAAATGATAAAGCTTTTCTGACAGAAGGAAGCACAGGACCACCTGACCTGTCATTGTTGTTAGCTGTCTTAGAGGTGGTTCCGACTCATCTGGTCTAACTCATGAATTTTCCGGATGAGGAAAACAAAACATATAGTAAGTGTGAAGCAACTTCCCAGAAGTGAAGTAACAGAACCAGAATGAGAAGCCAGATTACCTGACTTTTGCTTCACTGAATTTTCTCGATGATCTTTCGATTTTCTTTTAAATAAAATATCTAGTAGCAATAAAGGAGTTATATTCCATCTTTACAAAAGGACTGCAGTTGATATGGAAATGAGAATTTCCTTAACCAGTAATTCTTGAAAACTTTGTTACAGTGTGTATGGTATGACTATGATAATGGGGTAAGTTTTTGATTAGGGGCTTGTGGAGTCAGTTTTGTTATTTATTACATTAATGGGGTTTTAATCCCAGGACTCATTAGCTCCTTGGCAAGGAGGTAATCTGGTATGCGCATAGGGTGTGGTCTATCCAATCGGGAACATCCCTCACCTTGGTTATCACTCTGTAGGTGCTGCTTACCTGGCTGCCTTCTCTGACCACCAGAATTTTGACTGAAATAATTAAGAGATTCCTTTTCCTGGGGACTTCGTAAATCAAACAAAGAGGTTATGTTTTGAATGACTGAACTCATACTGTGGAATGCACTGCACGTAATTCCCTAAGCAGTCAACTTAGGCAAACACTGTTTAACTGATAATATACTGTATAATTCAGCCATTAACTCCAAGCATTCCTTAAGAGGGAGATGATAAAATCCTCCCTCCCAAGGGAAATCTGTGTTGGTCCCATACAGCTTCTCTCTTTTATTATCCTGCGTCCAGGCGATTAGTTGATCATTTTCTACTTTCTCATGCTGAGAACCTTAGAGTAAGGGTTTTATGTATTAATTGCTATATACCAGTCTGCTGTTGCTGAACCTTCTCTTATTAATCAAAAGTCTTTATAAGCAATATTCCTTAAGTGTTTCCAGTTTACCATTGTACAAATCCATGTGAGTCTAGAATTTAGAAGAGGCCCTTCCTCAAATGGATGCTTTATCAAATGACAGCGACATTTGTTAGATTTGCATTTTACGTTAGTTGCTAAACTTTCTAAGGACATGCATCATTCTCTTATTGTGATCACTAAATGGGATAGTGCATTTTACAGCTACCCAGTAAATGACAAGTGGCTTACTTCTAGGCCAATAGTCCTGAATACTCATTATAATAGTGTACTTATGAACTCTAAGGATCTAAATAATTCTGTGTTTCTAGACCCTGGCCCTAAAGTGTTACTAAATTTTGGATATTTCCTTGGTCCTAAAATGTTATTAAATTTCCTTTAGATGGAACCTCCTGGGGAAGATTGTAAACCACAGGCCAAAGTTTTCTGAGATAAACATGATACAGCTGTATGGGGAGTTAATTTTAGTTCAAAGGTTTTGGAGAAAACTCTCTCTACCACTCTGCTTCCTCCCCACCCTTCCCCAGTACCCTCTCTCCTATTGTTAGGAACACTGCATAAAAGTGTGAAAAAACATTCTTATAGAAAAATGCACAGGAGGTTGGAATTCCGATAGACTTGGATTTGAATCAGACCCCGTTTTTGACCAAAGGTAACTTAATTAACTTTGGGAGCCTCAGGTCCCCCTACATTGCACGAGAGGGCCGATCTCACAGCGCTCACTGGAAGATTAGAAAAGAGAATTTAACGTTCTTGCTGAATAATATGTATATTTTATAACACACATATCACATATATATTTATTCATTCAATCACTCTACTTATTCAATCGGTGTGCTGAGCAAATAATCTGAGAAGCTGGACTATATGAAGGAGAACGGGGCATCAGGTTTGGTGGAAGACTCAGTAACAACCTGCAATACGCAGATAACACAGCCTTGCTTGCTGAAATCGAAGAGGACTTGAAACACTTACTGATGAATGAATCTGCCTTTGGTACAGATTATACCTCAACAAAAATAAAACAAAAATCCTCACAATTGGACCAGAAAACAACATCATGGTACATGGAGAAAATATTGAAGTTGTCAAGGATTTCATTTTACTTGGATCCACAATCAACACCCATGGAAGCAGCAATCAAGAAATCAAATGATGTATTGCATTGGGCAAGTCTACTGCAAAAGACCTCTTTCAAGTGTTGAAAAGCAAAGATGTCACTTTGAGGACTAAGGTGAGCCCAACCCAAGCCATGATATTTTTAGTCACCTCATATGCATTTAAAAGCTGGACAATGAATAAGGGAGACCGAAAAAGAATTGATGCCTTTGAATTACCGTGTTGGAATAAGTACAGCCAGAATGCTCCTTAGAAGTGAGGATAGTGAAACTTCATGTCACATACTTTGGACAAGTTATCAGGAAGGACCAGTCCCTGGAGGAGGACATCATGCTTGGTAGAGGGTCGGTGAAAAAGAGGAAGACCCTCAACAAGATGGATTGACACAGTGGCTGCAATAATGGGCTTACACATGGCAACAATTGTGAGGATGGCACAGGACCAGGCAGTGTTTTGTTCTGTTGTACATAGGGTCGCTATGAGTCAGAACCTACTCTATGGCATCTGACAACAACAACAATATATAAGACTTTCTTTCACAATAGCGCAGAGGAATGTGAAATATCTAGAAAAAAACTTCATAAGAAAAATGTGGGAACGATATGAAGAAAATCACAAAATTTCACTGCAAGACATGAAAGCTTTCTTGAGTAAGAGGTTTTAAAGGACTGTTTCTGGGTAGACAGATTGGATATTGTAAATCTCGGCTCTTTCCAACCATTTAAGTGTTCCAGTCAAAAGTTCCAATGAAATATCTATTTTGGAACCTGTGAAAATAATTTCCAATGTCATCTGAATGAAATGAATGAATGGACATAGTTAATGAAATTTTTTTTAGAAAGGAAACTAGTGTGGGGTGCTTTTACTGCTAGATATCAAAATGTATTTTTTTAAAACAATAATTAAAATAGTATGGTTTCTATTGCAATATGGTAAAGACAGATTTCCTGGAACAGAAGAGAGTACTGTGAAATACATCCTGGAACATATACGAATTTAATACGTGACAAAGGAGGAATGATGTATCGATGGGAAAGAGATTCATTCCATCTCTATCAAAGTAAATCCGTATGATTTACAGCTTCCATATAGGATTAAAATTTTTTTTAATTAGAAGAAAATATGTGTAAATATTAAATCTCAAGTTTGTTAAAGAAATATTCCTCTATAAATGATTTTGTGCTAGGTACTCTAATAAATTCTGGAAATACAATGGCAGAGAAGACAGGCTTGGTCACTGACTTCAAGATTTACAGTGTGTGTGTGTGTGTGTGTGCATGCGTGTGCATGTGTGTGCATGCACTCATGTTGTGGGTGGGGGGAAGAGTATTCAGACACGCAAGCAGGCCGTATGTATGGTGAATGTTGTTATGGGGAAGTACGCTTTGCTGTTTGATCACACAGGAGGGTCCCTGACTCAGCCTGAGGAGGGGGGTGCACAGGTTGTGATAGTGTCACAGGATGCTTCCAGGAAGCTATATCATCTAATGTGTGACCTGAAGGATGAGTAAGTCTTTCCTGAAAAGAAAATGAGGAGTGGGAAGGCTCAGAAAGAAGAATGTTCAGGGCATGGGGCATAGAATAAGCAATGTTGGACAGTGATAAAGAAGATGGAGCCCTCCAGGAAATGAATGACTCACTTTGGCTGAAACTAGAGTTTGAGTGAGAAGTAGGTGGGGATGGGAGGGAATAAGGTTGAGGGTATGGCCTTGTAAGCCTTCTTAACCATTTAGATATTATCCTGACAGAAATGAAGCACTATTGAAGAGTTTTAAACAAGGTGGTGACTACTTTGGCACCAATAAGGAGAATGGATTTGAAGAGAGTAAACCTAGAGATTGGGATAACAGTCAAAGGATTATTGTAGCTTGAATTAGGGAGGTGGCAGTGGAAATAAAATCAAGAAGTATTTAGGAGTAGAGTTGTAAAGCTTGGCGATTGATTGGATTTTGAGGTCAGAGAGAAGCTTCATGAATGTTATACAGAGATTTTTACAGTGGAATAAATCAGAATGGGAAAAATGGAGAATACAAAATTGAAAACTCCTGCTACAAAGTTAAATAAAATTAGAATTAGTAGGTAAATAAGAAACTGGTGCTGTAAGGATGAACGCTTCTTATATATAAAGAAAACAAGAAAGCAATATGAAAAGCAACGACACACTAGTGGAAAAATAGACAATAAACATCGATAGGCAATACATAAAATAAGAAATAAAATAGCCAATAAATGTAAAGCATGCAAATTAAAGTAAAATGATTCTATTCTTACCTATTAAAGTATTAGAGATGTTGGTAAATGATAAGTCTAAGTGCTGGCAAATGTATGGACATTAATATGCTACTGGTGGAGTATAAACTGACACAAGATTTGTGGAAAGAAATTTGACAACAGGGATCAAGAACTTTCTAGAAGTTTTACCCTTAGGCTATTAATTTCACTTCTGGAGACACAGCCTAAGAAAATAATCAGAGATGTGGTCAAAGATTTTTGTATGGTGTTATTAGAAACAACAGGGGAATTACATTTTAGGCTAGATCCATAAGATGGAGTAGTTTATAGCTGTACCAAACAAAAAAAAACAAAACAAAACAAAAAAAAACCCTCATTGCCATCAAGTCGATTCCAACTCATAGCAACCCTATAGGACAAATTAGAGCCGCCCCATAGGGTTTCCAAGGAGTGGCTGACGGATTCAAACTGCTGACCTTTTGGTTAGCAGCCGAGCTCTTAACCACTGTACCACCATGGCTCCTTATACCTGTACAACTAATAATTATTTAAATAATTTAAATGGCATTCATAAAATGTATATCAGTAGGATATAACAGTCAAAGAAAAATTCTGGAAGGAAATAACAATAATTGGTGAAAGCTGTCTGATTTTTTTTCTTCTTAATGCTTTTTCTTGTATTTTCCAAATTTTTAATAATAAGAATGTGTTACTAACATACTGAGAGGGGGGTTATTGAAATACTGTGTAACATTAGAATAAAGAATAACCACATAAGAGAACTGTTCTGAATATAAAATATTTAGGGTAATTAAACAGTTAAACACTTGGCTAATAGCCAAAAAAGTTGGTGGTTCGAACCCACCCAGAGGTACCTTGGAAGGGAGGCCTAGCGATCTGCTTCTAAAAGGTCACAGCTTTGAAAACCCTACAGAGCAGTTAGCTCTGAACACATAAGGTAGCCATGAATCAGAATCAGTTGACAGCAACTAATAACAACAACAGGTACTTGGCTCATAGTGGTCAAAATTTTCAACTAGAACTGGAGATAGCCCTTGAGGGAATTCAAGTGATAAATAATTTTTGTCAGAAAACATTTTTATTACTGAATATAGGACCAGTGTCTTTTGTAAAATGAAATAGATAATTGTCCCAGAGAGTAGAATTCAATTCATGCTAACACCTGATGTTGTTATTTTACAAAAAAGACAGGTGGTAGAAACAAGAGCAGGTGAAAGCCACATATTAAAAACAGTAACAGTGAAAAACTTTGATAAACAAGGAGTCGACTCCAACTCATAGCGACCCCATGTGTGTCAAGAGTAGAACTGTGCTCCATGGGGTTTTCAATGGTTGATTTTTCAGAAGTAGACCACCAAGCATTTCTTCTGAGGTACCTCTGGGTGGGACCAAACCGCCAACCTTTTGGGTAAACCATTGAGCGTGTTAACCCTTTACATCACCCAGGGACTCCAAGAAACTTTGATTGTGTGTGTGTGTGGCGGGGTGGGGGTGGGGGGTAATTATCAGACTCAGAAAATTGGTAGCACACAGACAGCTGGGTAGTTAAAGGATTTCATTCCTGATATATTCTGAACTCTGGTTCACAGTCAGTAAGCAAGCTTCGCTATGCTGAAGCTCAGACTATATGGAAGCATAACTTAAAAAATGGCCAGTTTCACAGGCTAAATGAGTCTTTTCCAGTCTAATACATTTTTGGATTTCCTTCTACACCGCATTGTCAGGCTAAACATTGTTAGTGTCTGGTAGAGCCTTTTAAAAATGAATTTCAATTGATTTGTTAACATTTACATTTTATGAAGCCCTGGTGGTTTTCTTCTTACAGAATATTTCATGTCTTCTTAGGTGATAATTAATTGTTTGATGGTCTGTTCTATTTATGTTCCTGAAGATAACTCATCTGTTCATTGATTTGTCATTATTGGACCCTTTTTTTCCTTCTACTGAAAATGGCTTTATAACATTCGTATTTTCCAGTTCCGAGGGTTTTCCTCTGTTTCCACTGATTTCTGAAAAACAAATACTAGTGGGTACGGCAGTGTCGAAAAGGCCAGCTTTCTCATATGCAAAGACCAACACCACGAGGCACGTCTATATACCATTTTCTAGGCATTTTTGCTGTATTTCTCTCCTTATTTGTCTTTTTAATACTTCCTATCACTATAGATATTTGGCCTAGGCAACTATTCACATTTGGTATTTTCTTTCAAGATACCAATTTACCCAAGCATATTAAAAGCTCGATAAATTTATTGAAGGATTTTAGAGTAATTAAGCTATCCAATTTTTACTCTATTCTGAACTCATGATACTTTAGTATCAAAGGAAGCCTGGTCCAAGCTGAGGCTGACTGAGGCCCATCAGAGATCTCTACCATGAAGGGAATGCTACTCTTTTCACCACCCTCCCACTTTTTTTTTTTTTTAGCCAGGTACTTTCCACCTATTAGTCCCTTTTTGTTTCGTAGGCTCTGGACAGAATAGTTAAGAACAGGGGCTTAATAATGTCAGGCTGGCTTGAGTCCCACCTGTGTAATTCACTAGCTACGTAACCTCAGGCAAGCTACTTACCTAACACTCTCTTTAGAAATAACTAGTTGCACCACTGCCCACATTGCCAACTCCTGTCCCAGCCTTCTGCACATAGACTTCTGACTTCATTGGAATCATTTGTCGTAAAGTTTCATGTAGATATAGAACAATGTACTGTTGAGTTGATTCTGACTCATGGCAACCCATGCGTGTCAGAGTAGAACTCTGCTCCATAGAGTTTTCAGTGACAGATTTTTTGGAAGTAGATCACCAGGCCTTTCTTCTGAGGTGCCTCTGGGTAGACTCAAACCTCCAACCTTTTGGTGAGCAGCCCAGTGTGTTCACTGTTTGCACTACCCAAGGACTCTGTAGGTAAAGAATGAGGATAATAACAGAATCAACCTTAAACTGTTGTGTGAAGCTTAAATGAGATAAAAACCAAAACATCAAACCCACTGCCATCAAGTTGATTCTGACTCGTAGCGCACCTATAGGACAGAGTAGAACTGCCCCACAGGGTTTTTAAGGTTGTAAATCTTTACGGGAGCAGACCTGCCACGTCTTTCTCCCGCAGAGTGGCTGGTGGATTGGAACTGCCAACCTTTTGGTTATGGCTGAGTGCTGAACCACTGCACCACCAATGAGATACATATATAAAAGCCAAGCTCAGTAAACATTAATTATAATTTTCACATGTTCCAAAATATCAGTGGTCAGAGTTAGAGTTTCTCTTTCTTTTGTCTTTTTCTTCTCTTCTCTCACCCTCTACGTTTTTACTTTACTTTCTGCTCCACCTTTTTTTCATTGCCCTGCCTTGCTTTTTCTCTCTGCACCACCCCATCCCAGTTTCTTTGCTCACTAAGTCTTTCTTAAGAGAGACTTAGTAGGGATAGTAAAGATATTATTAGGCAAGCCAAGAGGCAATGTGTCCTGGGGTGGGAGGAGAGGAGAGAGGTGATCTAAGAACTCTTTTGCAGAAAGAACCCAGAAGTTAAAGATTGTGGCTTAGCTGGGAGGTGGAGCTGAGGTTGGGCTAGGGGAAGAGTGGGTTATTTAATGGCCGTCAATGCTCCCGGGAGAAATGCTTTTATTAAAAGAGAAAATACCGAAGGAAGTTGCGGAAGATCATAACAGAGATGAGAAGCCAGAAAGAAAACAAATTAAAGCAATGGGATGTTTCAAATGCATCCAGAATGAACTGGTAAGATGACTGATTCTGTGATTCAGAAATTTAAGGAGAATGATTTCAGCTATAACCTAAGGCAGATTTTTTTTTGAGCAGAGGGTTATAGGTAGTGAGTGAAAATAATTATCTCTTTCCGGCGTTTGACTGCAAAAAGGAAGTAAAAGATGGGCCAGTAGTTGGAAAAGTTTCTTTTTTCCTCAATCCTTATGGACTTTGACATCATGCTTTCATATTAGAGTCTTCAACTTAAGCATTCAACACTTTGAAGATAAATGTCTTTATAGTTCCCAGTATAACAGAGGTAGCTTTCACAATCTCTTCCTATAATCGCTCGTAGTTAAAATGGCTGGTGTCTGCCATTGCTAGGCTGTTGAGTAACACCTTTTCGAGGGGCCAAGCTTATAGTTTCATCTTTCTTGTGAGGAGTTGAAAACTTGGTGAGAATGAAAGCAAAGCATGATAGTTAGAAACAAGTCGAACTGGCTGAGTTTAGGCTACTGAAGTGTCCTCATTTGGGTGTTGAGTAGAAGTGAAACTCAAGATAGCCTCAGTCCCTGAAATAAATTATTTCTTCAAAAATTTCATAAAATTAAGTTTTTGCTGCATTTATTTTTTAACACCACCAATTCAAGAGGCTAGTAATCTCTTTTTGACGTTACTCGTGGGACATATATTGTTAACTCATGTTTAGTAACAGTCTAAGAAGTATCTATATATATAAAATATTGCTTTATATCCTGGGCAAGATGGGAAGAGTTCCACTGGAGTAAAATTTCTGGTGGAAATAGAGATTGATGAAACAGGGGCTTACACTTTAGAGGCTATAGATGGGAGCTTCTAGAAATGGTTCTGGGGCCACCAGGTGATGGACTGGTGCGTGGAGATGGTTAGGGTAACATGGCCAATAGATCCTAAGGAGACAAAAGGAGGTGGTGGACTTAGGGAAGTTGTGTGGGAGATGCAGGAGAGACATCAAAAGAGAAAGAGTACCGGTCTACAGAGCTGACTGTTCCACCTTGGGTCATCTGAAGGGTGCCACCACTACATGGCAACATGAAGATTCGATGAGAAAAGTTTTAATTTCCTACAATACTAAAACAAAAACAAAAACCAAACCCGTTGCTGTCGAGTCGATTTGGACTCACAGTGACCCTCTAGGACAGAGTAGAACTGCCCCATAGGATTTCCAAGGAGTGGCTGGTGGATTCCAACGGCTGACCTTTTGGTTAGCAGCTGTAGCTCTTAACCACTGCACCAGCAGGGTTTCTCCTACAATACTAGTCATTTTTATTTCAGGAAAACCCAACATTTTTATTAAGCCATTAGCACCTGAAACTAGAACATTGTCTATTTCTTCCTTGTTTAGCTTTTGTGAATGTGCAGCACAGGGCTAGGAAAGAGTATGAAACATCCAGTTATCTAGTGGGGTGGGAAGATAGATCCAGAGAAGCAGTCTGGTCTGGAATAGTGGAGGCCACTCATGGTTGCAGTGTGGCCATGGGAGGGGTAGCCTCATCCTGAGCTGCCAGGGGTTGGAGCAGTCATTCGTTGCTTTTCCTCCTCCCAGCTACTCTTTCACTATCTTCCATCCTTGGGACACCAGAGTATTTCTCTGACCGCCTGGTTTTCGCTGTATCACATGGGACTTTGAGTTATACACAGTATTACATACTGGAAAGAGTCCAGTAGACCAGTTATAGTTCCTGGTTTTGCCTTACCTTGGGCAGGTTATTTTACTTCTCTGAGATTTGGGGGGCCCTGGTGGCACAGTGGTTAAGCGTTGGGCTGCTAACCAAAAGGTCGGCAGTTCGAATTCACCAGGCACTCCTTGGAAACCCTATGGGGCAGTTCTGCTTTGTCCTATAGGGTCGCCATGAGTCAGAATTGACTTGATGGCAATGGGTATTATTAGAGATAATAGTACTCACCTGGAAGGATTAAATAAGACAATGTGCATAAAGCACCTAGCACAGTATGTGAGGCACATAGTAGGTACTAAATAAGTGATCCTTTTTGTTAGAAACATTGAACACATAGAAATATTGTAAGAAAGTGTTTTGCTAATAATATTCACTAATATCTTTTGTAAACCACCATGGGCTTTTAGACTTTCTGTTTTCCCCATGATGAACTCGTAAAAGGTGTGAAAAGCATTAAGCTTGAATAACAAAAATATATAAAAGCAATCTCTTAAATAAACTAGGGGGTTTATTTTTCTCTTGCAAGAAGTAGTGTAGAGATAGGTAACCCAGGCTCATTGTGGTAGCTCTATGATACTGTCAAGAAACCAGTTTTCTTCTAACTTTCCACTGTGCCATTCTTGGTGTTTGGCTTTAGTCCTTGTGGTTGTCTGTAGTCTGTGCTCCTACCTTTTGCATAGCATCTTATTTCGGAGAAGGGAAGGGGTGAAGCACAAAGAACAAGTTTTACCATGACTTCCACTTAGATCTTAGTAGTCAGAACTATAAACATGTCTCCATACAGCTGCAAGGGAGGTTGAGAAATGCGATTTCCAGCTGTCAACAAGGAAGAATGGGAGAAGACATATTAGATAGGCAACAAGCAGTTTGCCACATGCCCCTATTTAGAAACCTCCAGATCACCGATGACTGGATCTTTCCTCTTACCTCTGTCTTTTGAACAGGGCTCCATTGATGTCCCCAAAAGTTCAAGTCAAATCTTAACATTAAAAAAAAAAAAAAAGTGGTAACAATCCCTCTCCCACTTTTAATTTAAAAGAGGAAGGGAACAACATCCTGGAAACATTCCAAATTTAAAAATCAAAATTTATCATAAGTCTGGCAGTTCCTCAAAAAAGTTAAACATAGAATTACTATATGATCCAGCAATTCTACTTCTGGGTATATACCCAAAAGGACTGAAAGCAATGACTCAAACAGATAGCTTGTATACCAACGTTCACAGTATTATTAATCACAATAGCCAAAAGGTGAAAACAACCCAAATGTCCATCAACAAATGAATGGATAAACAAAATCTGGTATAGCCATACAAAGGACTGTTACTTAGCCATAAAGAGAAATGAAGGTCTAATACATGCTACAACATGGATGAACCTTGAAAACGTTACTCTAAGTGAAATAGCCAAACACAAAAGGATAGTATTGTATGAATCCACTTAAGTGAAATATCTCAAATAGCCAGATTTATAGACAGAAAGTAGATTTGAGGTTACCAGGGGTTGGGGGGAGAGGGAAATGAGGAGTTATTGCTTAATGAGTACCGAGTCTCTGTTAAGGGTGATGAAACCCTTGCAGAAATAGGTAGCGAGCGGTGATGTGTGTGAGCGGTGATGTGTGTGAGCGGTGATGTGTGTGAGCGGTGATGTGTGTGTCACAACATTGTGAATGCAATTAACGCCACTGAATTGTACACTTAAAATGGTTAAAACGTCAGCTTTTATGTTTTGTGTATATATTTTACCACAATAAAATTAAAAGAAATAAAGATTTACCCTAAAATCTAGAGTAGTGGTTACTAATCTTTTGAGCATGGAAATTTCTTTTTATAATTAAACAACATCACCACTCACGTGGTCCCACATGTGAAACTAGTTATATTTTCAGTTATTTATTGGTTGACAAAACGCTATAATGGATTTAGTAATTTGTACTCCACTAATAAAAAATGCCTGGATGCTGAGTGCAAGATTTGCAATAACTCAGTTCCAAGTGCCCTTCACTCCCCACTATGGCCATTCCTGATCAGCTAAAGGTTTGTAGCCATAGTTTGGGAACAGTGGTGGGACGGGTTAAATCTTGATGGATTCTCAGATCATTGGCTCTTTCTGAAGAGCTGTAGAGAGAAAAATGGATAGCTTTTCTTTGCCTTATTCTCAGGGCTGCCCCTAATCAGACCCAACATCCTGCTAAAGGGTCTGATATTTTCATGCCTTTGGTAGCTAGGCCTGGTAGGAGGCCTGGTTAAATGAGGACAAATGAAATAAGACATTCAAACATGCTCATGGCCCTTAACCTCTGTCTCCCTGCCAATGACTAGCCTTAGGTACCCTATAAATGCCCTCTGGCTTCATTCCAGAGCCTCTGGGATACTCTGTAGCAATAGTTTCCAATGAACCCACTTACCTTCTCTGGGCACCCCAGTTTTTATTTAATTGCCTCTTCTATGATGTGCAGCTCTCTACCAACCCATATAGACGCTGATTTTTACATTTTCCTTGGCTCTGCCTTATACTCCCCATATCCCACCTCATTCTTGCTTCCAATCCAGGCTCCTTCTATTACTTCTTAAGGCCCTCCTGGGTAAGGAGGGGAATTTAGACAATAATAATACTTGAGATTTCTATAGTAATTTATAATTTTCAAAGCAACGTCTCATTTAACAACCTTTTTAGATCAATAAAACCCCCATTTTGTAGCGGTAGAAACAGAGATTCAGAGAGGCAAAGCTGGGACTCAACCTGTGGCTTTCTAGCTTGAGGGTCATTATTCTTTTTCCTGGGCATTGCAAATGATTGACGTGCTTAGCTGCTAACTGAAAGGATGGAGGTTTGAGTCCAGCCAGGGGCACCTCAGAAGAAAAGCCTGGTGATCTACTTTAAAAAAAAATCAGCCATTGAAAACCCTATGTAGCACAGTTCTACTCTGACACACATGGGTTCTTCCTGAGCCAGAATTAACTCCACAGCAACTGGTGGTGCTGGTATAATAGAGTGACTCTGTTTCCAAACCAATAATGGAAACTGGGGTCTGATCAAGAGATAAATGGTGTTAAATTAGGGTATCTTTCAATATGTATGTCCGGCACATTTGTGTAGCTTCTGCTAGTTTGTTCCACAGTGAGAAAGAGAGATAGAGGGAGAGATTATTTCAAGGAAATGGCTCACATGATTATAGAGGCTGGCAAGTCCTGATCTGTGGGTCAGACGTCAGGCTGGAGGCTTCTCCTGACTCATGTAGCGCAGTGGCTAATGAACCCAAGATGGGCAGGTAAGACGGCAGGCTGCTGGCTCACAAGCTGCAGAGGCCAATGAATTCTAAGATTGGCAGGCAATATGGCAGGCTGCCTGCTCAGGTACCAAGCACAGAAGTCAGATGATGACAAGCCAGATGCAGGATCCAGAGCAAACAAAGTCAGTGAGCTTTGCCAAAATGTCCATATATACTGGATGCAGGCCACACCCCTGAGGAAACTCCCCTAACAACTGATTAGCTGATCACATCAGATCATATCATTGAGGTGATTACAGTGTATGACAAAATGGAGGATAACTACATCATTTCATAACTGCCACATTACATAATTACATAACTACCAAACCACTGAGAATCATGGCGCAGCCAAGTTGACACACAACCTTAACCATCATAGGTAGTAAGAGCCACCTTGCAGAGTTTTTGTGAGAAAGAGAGATAATGCCTTTGAGGTACTCTGCTCAGGGCAGGTACTCAGCTAATGGACATTTATGCTATTAGCAATTTCCTTGCACAATTGGGCAATTAAAGGCACAAAGGGCATGTGCCAGAGACTGTGGCACAAAGCTTTTTGAATGACTTAGGTATTTAGAAATATTGAAATCATTTTTTTTTAAATAAACACCTAAGAATATAGATGCGAAAGGCTTATCTTCCACAGGAAGCTCACATTTTCTTGGGAGAGAGAGATAAAAAGCAGATAATTGTAAAATGCTTTTTCTCCATTTACCCTGCCTCGGGCCTTATGCCTGTCCTTGCCTCTCAACTGAATTTACAATCTCTGCAAATGTATTGTCAAATATACTTTCAGCATTTCACCACCTCAGAATCCCTGAGAACTCTCTAGGTCTTTACCAGCTAAAAGAAAAAGAATTAATCAGAGCCATTTAGAAAAAGGAACTAGGTAGCCAAGAATACAGAGAAGCAGGGCCAAACTAAGACAAAATGAACAAAATAGTTGAGATTTATCTTTCAGTACATTTTTACCTCCCCTTTTTGCCAAAATTTCAGCAACCTCCCAATACAGCCAGCTGCCCCATATACCCTGTGTGCCCAGTGGCTCAAGTCAAGTCTCTTCCATCCCTCCCTGCACCCAACCATATCTCCCCTATGTCTGCTCTCTGCTTTCCAAGGCGATAGAGTAGAAGCATGATGTTATGATTTACTGAGCACCTACTGTGTGCCAGTGTTCCAGGCAATAATTAGACACTTTACATATGTTATCACATATTTGATCCTCACAACAGCCCTACTTCATCTCATTTTATGGATGAGGGAAATGAGCTAGTAACATACCCAAAGTGACATTGTCTGTAAACAGTATCATTTAGATGCAAGTCTTTCTAACTCCAAAGACTTTGGTCCACTAAGACCTTCAGACTGTCAGCTATTAGTGTCATAAACAGCTTCTGGTCTTTGTGACGATAATGGCCAATATTGATTGTATTTGTTGTGAGTTCTTGCCTTAGGTCCGGTTCCCTAGAAGCAGTTGCCTGGGAGGAATTTGGGTCCCCTGGGTGTATTGAGGGTGTGTCCTCAGGAGAAAGGGAGCAAAGGAAGAAGGATAGGGCAGGGGAAGGAACAGAGTATGGATGGGGCCTTGGCTGATCTAGCTCCAGCCTAACCCCACAGAGAGCTCTGAAGCACAATTTGCCCCACTGAATTGGCTGTACTTGAGGACTGGCCCTTTTTAGCCTGGGTCAGTCAATCATTGGCACGGCTGCTGTGAGTAAGGAGGGGTCCTTCTAATCCAGGCAGCCCCACCAGCTAAGGGCAATTCATCAGAGAAGGTACAGCCATGAGCTCTTAGTGGGCAAGCATCAGCCTGGTAAAAGGCTCCAATAGCCTGCCCTTCTCACCTTCTGTAGGGGTATTGACATTCTAAAAAGAAACCCTAGGAAAAATAAATCCCTGGGTGGAGCAAATGGTTAATGTGCTCAGCAGCTAATTGAAAGATTGGCAGTTTGAGTCCACCCAGAGGACCTCAGAAGAAAGACTTGGAGATCTACTTCCAAAAAATCAGCCACTGAAAATCCTATGGAACACAGTTCTACTGATATACATGGGTTGTCAAGAGTTGAAGTCCACTCAACGGCAATTTTTTTTTTTCCAAAGGACTTATCTTTACTGCTTCATATTTCATGGCAGGTTTCTGCAGGTCATACTTTCAAGTAGGAGGTGGAAGGTGGAAGCTTTTACAACCCTCAAAGTATACCTACAGATAGCTATCTGATAACACTGCATTAAATCTGTATAGCATTTGTAGTTTATCAAAGTGAGGCCTGTGTATACGTTATTTATTTTCTTATCACAGTAACCTTTGAAATAACGGTAGATGCAGGTTTTATTAGCCCCGTTTCACAGAGAGGTTAAGCAGCTCGATGGTAGAACTTGAATGCAATAAAGTTGGACCTAGAACTTGCACTTTCTGCCTTGAAATCTAATGTCCTCTCCAATGTCTTACACTCTGGTCGGCTGGATGAACCCTGCGAAGGAAATAATACCCCACCTAAGGTGATGAACCAACCTGGCTTGCCCAGGACTTTCCTGATTTTAAAACTCAGAGTCCCACTTTCAGGGAACCCCAGAGCCAACTTATCCATTAGGCAGAGTAGGCACAGTGTCTAGGGCCCACGAAACTTTAATCCAAAAAACCAGTTTCTGTTGACTTCAACTCATGACAACCCCATGTGTGTCAGAGTAGAACTCTGCTCCATAGGGTTTTCAATAGCTGATTTTTCAGAAGTAGATCACCAGGCCTTTCTTCTGAGGTGCCTCTGGGTGGAATGAACCTCTAACCTTTCAGTTAGCAGGTGAGTGTGTTAACTGTTTGTACTATCCAGAGACTCCGTAATACTTCTAGGGGCCCACAAAAGTATATAATTTTGATTCTTCTTAACATCAGAAGAAAAATGAATAATAATGAATACATAATAATAAACTCAGCCTGGATTATATTCATCTTTATAATAATACAATCATAAAATGTGATTTTTATTTTGTGTGTGTGTATGTGGAGGAAGGGCTCCATGAAGGCAAAAGTACCTAGCATGCGCAAAGTCATAATGTGGTGCTGGGGAAATCTCTCAGTCATGGGCAAACTGGTGCAGTGGTTTACATCCACTCCTTAACATCTTAATGGTAATGGTTGATCATGGCTAAGGAACTTCAGGCTTTCCCATGAGGTGGTTGCCTACGAAAGCCAGTGTTTCACCAGATCTGTGATTTCTATGTGTCTAGCTGCTTTCCTTCTAATCGCACACTAGTGGCCTGGGTTCAGTTTGGCTTCTCAGAGAAGGATCTAGCAGGCCAGAGAATCAGTGAAAAATCTCACTGGTGAACAGCAAAGCACTCCTGGTGAAGTCATGTTCTTGGATTGAACTCAACACAATGAAATTTTACTCAACTTTTTTTTCTCTGAGTGTGTGTGGGCTAGAACCACTGCCTCCCTAGCCCTCAGGGCCACAGCAGCGTCCTCCACCCAGTTAAGCTAAACTAAGGATGTTCACTCTAGGCCTCCAGTCTCAAAAAGTGTCCAAGTAAGTTACCTCACATCTCTGGAGAGTAAAGTGGAAATGGAGAATTTGTAGAAATGACTGAGAACAGAGTTACAAAGAAAGAGAATGTGTATTTATTGGCCATCCTTCCAGTTGTTATGTGTGTGTGTTTTGTTTTGTTTTTTTTTAATTCCTATCTACCCCTATGGGCAACATAAATCCTTTCTGGAATGTTATAGGAGATAACCCAATCAATCTTTCCCCTGGTCTGGTGATTCAGTTCCAATTCCTTTCCTTTAGATGTTTCTTTTATTAGGTCACCTATTCAGTTGACAATGTTTGTTCAATAAATGCGTCAGTTTCTATTTTAAGTTCAGGGAATACAAGGATGAAAAACATGATGCTTTGCTTTTGGTGATTCAGTGAAAAGTGAAAGTAAAAGCCATTCAGACAGTTATAATATGACATGTCCTTGAACGGAGGAAAGGAGCCCTAGTTTGAATGGAATCAACTCAATGGTAAGGGTTTTTTTGGTTTTAGTATGAAAGAAGTTATAAAGTACAGTAACAACTGGGGAGGAGGACATCATGAAGAATGATGACTGACCAATGCTTGAAAGTCCACTGGTCATCTGTCTCTTGGTTTAAGTTGGATATCACTGACACATTTTGGGCAGAGAAAAAAAAAATCCTGCCTGCCCCTCAGTCAACTTGCTATATACTGGAGAGAGTCATGGGTACATGATAATATCAGAGAAAAAGATCTTTGTGCAGTGGATGTATTCCAGTCATGAGATTTAATCAGAGTGAGATATTTTCTGAACACCTGATCCCATTAGCAAGGTTCATTAAAAATATTTCAAAGTATCAGTAATCATTATTATCATTAGGTGAACCCTGTTTGTTTATTCCCCTTTTAATAATTTGGAATCAAAAACCAATTCCACTGAAAATCAGAGAAAGTAAGCTGTTCTTCTCCAAGGCAAATATTTAATAAATTTAATGATGATGTTATGTGGGCTCTATTTACCATGCACAGGCAGGTGCTTTACAAGCAGAAAATAAGCTGGGAAGGAAAAATAATGCTTGCTGTATGATGAGCCGTGGGCCCTGTTCACAGCATGACCCAGAAATAAGAAAAGCGTGACTTGTTTTTACATCAACTTTCAGGAATTGAGCAACATTGACCCTAAGAAGGGAAATGGTTGGCATTCTTTGCCCACCCAGGGCCAGTGTGATTTGTTTACGACAGGTCATAGAGGAGCAATGGATGGGACAAGAGGACCCTGGCTGCTGGTCCCAGTCTTGGACAAATGTACCTTCTTGGTGCTCACTGGTCGCTGTGCACATCTTTCTTAGGGCACGTTTCATAGGGTGCTGTGAAGACCTGTGTCTCTGTCCTTATTGATCAAGACCAGAAACTTTGTCTCACTCATCTTTTTGTCTGCAGCTCCTGACTCGGGGCCTGGCACATAGAATGCACTCAAAACGCATTTATCAAGTAAATAAATGAATTAATTGATGGCTTGATTCAGCTAATTGCATGTTGTATGACACTGATGACAGTAAATGCTCTGGGCATCTGTTTCTTCATCTGTAAAATAAATAGGTTGAAAGAGTTGAACTCAGGTTCTTTGAGACACTTCATGTCATGTATTCCTTATCGCCAACCATATGACTTGGTCAATGCCATTGAAAACTGTGTCTCAGTTAGCCATGAAACAGTCGCATGTGAATTCAGAGAGTCATTGTGGTGTTCTTCCCCTACCCCGTTTTTGTTTTAGATCCTTATTGGAAGGCAGCATGTCAAATCTTGCCTTGACAAAAACGACTTCCACAGAAGATGGTAATGTATTTGATGTTTCCCTTACTCGGAAGACTTAAAAATCTGGGAAAAAACAATGGAAAGGTCCTAATTCTTTTATATAGATATTGCATGTTTAGAAGCAATAGTCTAATTTAATTAACATTGCTAATGTTAGGCCTAAGAAAAAAATAAGAGTGCTACAATTTTTAGTTGTTAATTGCAAACCAAAGATTTTTTTTTTAAAATTAACAAAAGTGCCCTTTTTGGGTGTTAGTGTCACAGATGGGTTCTTTGTTTCTGGCTCCCACAGGGTCAAAAAGTACGTAAGTTACTTATAATCCCATGCGCCATGACTTATTGACTATTATTTACTAGGTACTTTAAAAACAGTTCTGTGTGTACTTCTGGGATCTTCTTTTTTTTTTATATGTATATTTTATTGTACTTCAGGTGAAGGCTTACAGAACAAATAGTTTCTCATGAAACAGTAGTACACGTGTTGTTTTATGACATTGGTTAACAACCCCACAACATATTAACCCTCTAAATTCTCAACCTTTTTTTTTTTTTTTTGGTGAAAATACACACAGCCAAAGATACACCGTTTCAACAATTTCTACATACACAGTTCAGTGACATTGACTACGCTCTTCCAATTGTGCTGTTATTCTCACCTAAGATGAAAGCTTACAGAACAAAATAGTTTCTCATTTAACACTTACTACAAATGTTGCCCTATGACAATGATTAACAATCTCACAACACATCAACAATATCCTTACACAACCTTGGGTTCCCTATCACCAGCTTCCTTGTCCCCTTCTACCTTCTGGCCCTTGTCACTGGACTCCCGTACCTCGTTAGTCTCATTTGGTTTTCCGGGGCTGTCCACTCACTTCTGGGATCTTCTTATCGAGTAAAAGGGCCAACCCAGTAATCCCTGGCTGGGTTTATCCCAGCCTGTGTTTCCACATTCCTGGAGCTGGATGGGGCCCATGATCTGTGTTGGCAGTTTAATTTGGCACCTGAACAGTTCTGTATATTATCTGTGATGGTTGGATATGGATTTGTGTTCTTTCTGGCTGGTGAGCCCTACTTTGAAACAGTACGGACTTGGCAGCCTAGAACACTTATGCTGGCCAATCAGATGAGACTCCGAAGATGTTCAAGTTAAGAAACCCACACTCCGTTCCGTGACACTGCTCCTCTCCATTTCTCATGTTTCTTTTGATAGATGTGAAGAGTGCCTCTCTGGGAACCATGCTGAGGCAACAAGGTTTTCACGAAGTGAACAAAAGAAGGCCTTTCTTACAAGATAACAGCTGGATAAAGAAACATCCTGAAGAAAAAAAGTAAGGGGGTGTAGAGGATGGGTGGGTGGATGGCTAGAGAGTGTCACCTGGAAAGCAAACACACTCCTTCCAACACACTTTGTTGCGTGGTCTGACAGTTGGTTAGGTGTAGTAAATGTGCATTGATTACATTAGATTTTCAAAAATACCTCTCCCGTTTTTAATATCCTACATATTTAAGAGAATGTGTGTCATTAGTGAGAAAGAGCAGGATTTCAAGGTCATCACTTAGAATAGATGCTTGTGCTTACTCGGTAAATTGAAAAGAAAACATCAGTTTCCAGTTTCTAAAAGGTAGCGGTTAATCCATGGTAAGAAAGTCACTGAAGCATGTTGATCACGTCAGTAGAAATGTGTTGTTGTTGTTGTTAGGTACTGTCGATTTTTGACTCATAGCAATTCCATGTGCCAGAGTAGAACTGCCCTATAGAGTTTTCTAGGCAGTAATCTTTATGGAAGCAGCTAGCCAGGTCTTTCTCCCATGCAGTCACTGGATGGGTTTGAACCACTAACCTTTCAGTTAGTAGCTGAGCACTTAACTGACGCATCACTGGGGCTCCTTCTCAGTAGAAATAAACACTAATATGATTCCAAAGTTACACATTTAATAGTAATTTCTCTAAAATTTCTATGTGCACAAATCAAATTGAACACATGGATATAAGTTTCCAGACCACTCTAGTCCCAAGTGGCCATATACCTCTAAAAAACAAAACAAAACAAAACCCACTGCTGTCTAGTGGATTCTGGCTCATAGCGACCCTGTAGGACAGACTAGAACTGCTCTACAGGGTTTTTAAGGCTGTAAATCTTTAAGGAAATAGACTGCCACATCTTTCTCCCGCAGAGCACCTGGTGGATTCGAGTCACTGACCTTTCAGTTAGCAGCTGAGCACTTTACCCACTGTGCCACCAGGGCTCCTCATATATCTCTAGGTATTGGAAGTTTGGTCAATGCGGTGGTGTTATTTTGTAAGGGAAGACTTTTGCCACCAAGAAAGTTTTATCTGCATGATATGAGCATTGGTTATACTATCTATAAGCTAATAGATTGATTTGTTATATATAGATATACCACATAGATATACTATCTATATGCTGAAAGATCTGAAAACTATGACCTCACTGCCAATATAGATTTACAATAGACATTTGTCCAACCCAAGTAGATATTTATTATATGTTGTATGTATACATATGCATATGTTTCCTGATTTTCTCTTATGTGTCAGGTTTGATGCCAGGTACTTTAACAAACCATCACTAAATATCACAACAATCATGCAAAATAGGTATTATAGCCTCATTTTACAGAAGAGGAATCTGTGGCTCAGAGAAGTTAAGTAACTTTTCCAATGGCACACAGCTAGTAAGTGGAGGAGTTGAGATTTTAACATGGCACATCTCTTTTCATTACTCCATTTTCTCAACTGGGAGCAATTTTTATCCTCAGGGGACATTTGGCAATATTTGGAAATATTTTTTGTTGTCACATCTAGACACCGATTCTTGCATCTAGGAGGTAGAGGCAAGGGATGGTGCTAAAACCAAAACAAACCTGACACCGCTAAACATCCTCGAGTGCACTGGACAGCCCCGCAACAGAGAATTATCCGCGCCAAAATGGCAATAGTGCTGAGGCTGAGAAACCCTGCGTTACTTTCTACAAAACTGTCCATATAGGGTTATTGGAGGAACATACTTGTGACTGTTAAATAAAAACATATCTATTAACTTCTGTTAAAAAAAAAAACAACAAAAACCATTGCCGTTGAGTCAGTTCTGACTCATAGCCACCCTCGAGGACAGAGTAGAACTGCCCCATAGGGTTTTCAAGGAGTGACTGGTGGATTTGAACTGCCAACCTTTTAGTCAGCAGCCAAACTCTTAACCACTGTGCTACCAGGGCTCCAACTTCTGTTATTAAATATTATTATTTTAAGAGAATATCAGGGTGTGTAGAGAATCACACTAACTTTTGAAATTTACACTGTTGTTGTTAGGTTCTGTCAAGTTGATTTTGACTCACAGACTGTGACAGAGTAGAACTGTCTCACAGGATTTTCTTGGCTGTATAATCTTTATGGGAACAGATCACCAGGTCTTTTTCCCATAGAGCTGCTGGGTGGGTTCGAGCCACGAACTTTTTGGTTAGCATCCAAGTGCTTCAAAGTGGCATCACCAGGGCTCTTTTGGAGTTAAACGCTGTTGGACAGCAATTATTTCCTTTTATGAAGCAATACTTATTGCTTCTGTCAGAACCTAATATGGCATTTCTATGTCTCCATAGTGATAGAGTGATGTCAAATGTACATGTAAATTTTGGATTGTGAGTATTTACACAAATGCATGAAGATAAGAATGTCTAAGACAAATCAGAGTTGCTAGGAGTGAGGGTTTTGTGCCAGGCATGCCTCCTCACAAAGGCCCAGGGAAGCCAGCTTGTATGGCAAGGCAACTGCTGAACGAGGCAAAATTGGCTCTGGTGCTTCCCGCACTCCCACTGGCCCAGCTCTGTGTGTTATGGTTTTTCTCCTCAGGGAAGAACTCTGCCTGGTACCTACCACTCTCTCCCAAGTCTCAGGAAGCACTAGCCGGTGAGATGGAAAAGTTCTCTTGGGGTCTTCGAAGGCATATGTTTGCTGGCATTGTTTTAGTTTCACTGTTCATCTTTTTTTTTTTTTAATTTAAGTTTTTAATTATCTACTACAGTTCTTTTATAGCTCTATTAAAAATGGTTACAGAGTGTTGAGTAACGTTAGTGGAGCAGAACCATGGGAAACGTGGTATTTCCGGTTTGATTGGGTTGACATGAAAAAGATTCAGGTACTTACTCTCTGGCTTGGCTCAAATCCAAAGGCTCTACTACATGTTTTGACGTTTCCTAAAATTGCCAGTGCTTTCAGGTTCGTTGTACAAAGTGAGAAAGATATGCCTTGCGATTCTATGTGTTAGACTTTATGTACATCATCTTCCCTGCCTAATTTATAGTGTTACTTTAAGGACAAATGGGGCAAACCATGTATTTTCACAGCTCAAAATGGGCCATGTCTCCTATGAATGATCAGTCTCCTTTAATACAAATATTGGTTCTTATTTTCCTGCTTTTTGTGGGGTAAACTGTCAAGTCCATCAAATTAAAATGTCCAGACATAATGGGCCTCATTAAATTTAATATATATTGGTAGAAAGCTTTTTTCCAGCAGAAAAAGACCCTTCTTAAATATACAAGAAGCCTGCAGTGGTTAAGAGCTTGGTTGCTAACCAAAAGGTTGGCAGTTTGAATCCACCAGCTGCTCCTTGGAAACCCCATGGGGCAGTTCTAGTCTGTTTTACAGGGTCACTATGAGTTGGAACCGACTCCACAGCAATGGGTTTGGTTTGGCTTTAATATACACAAAAGTGCCTGGGTGGAGTGAATGGTTTGGGATCGACTACAAACCTAAAGGTTGGTGGTTCAAACCCACCACAGAAAGTAGGCCTAGCGATCTGCTTTTGTAAAGACTACACCCAAGAAAAGTGTATGGAGCAGTTCTATTCCGTAACACATGGGGTCACCATGAGTCAGAATCAACTCGACAGCAATGGATTAATAAGCACAAAGTAGGTTGCCTCATGTTCCCACACTCTGATTAAAAAAAAACAAAAACAAAAAACAACAGACTCATTCCATTGTTGAATCATATGGAAATCTCATGGGATAAATTAGAATAATGATCATTTATACTGATACACTTGTTTCTTTTGTGCCCTTCTGTCTCAAGCGGTGACAGGTTAAAATAGTTAATGTTCTTATGCCTACACTAAAGTGAATTAACCTTGCCAAAAGCTATGAGCTCCTTGCCTCTCTCTTTTGTTTTGCACCTTCCAAATACTATTCTAACTTTTTATGTGACGTATTTGTTCTTTCTTTGCAGAGATGAAAATTACGGTAGGGTGGTGCTCAACCGGTGTAACTCTCATGATGCCTTGGACAGGTGGGTGTTTCAGACACGTTCTGTCATTAGCAGAAACACAGAGAGAGATGGTAGTTTTAGGAGGAGACTTGTTCAAAACAACTGAACGTTTGTGGCTAGACTAAGGCTTCCCCTGACCTTCTGGTCACTTTAAGAAGAGTGTCTGATATCACCAGGGGTTTCCACAGGGAAAACTCCGTGCTCCCCCTGCTTGTGGCTCCCAGAACTACCGCTGGATGCCAGAGTCTAATCGACCCTCTGCCCACCCCACCTAGGTCACCTCCTGACAGCAGGAAGAGGCTCTCACAGGAACGGGACCAGATAAGATATCTCTGAATCTCAGAGAAAGGAACCCTAAAATACAGAAGTAACTCCAGAGTTTACTTGCTTTATGAGACAGTGCATTTCTTTCCAAAAACTCCTGGGTTTGTGGGAAAACACTAAATCAATGAAGCCATGCCATGGCAAACAGACTGACAAATGTGAATTAGCAGGAAAATTACTAGCAACACAATGCTGTAAACAATCTAAGCTTGATCAAATAAATAGATAATATTCTTATTAAAACACATTTACATTCACACACACACGCACAACCGCACCCATCAGAAGACACAAGTTTTATCTGATCTTGTAATGTGTCTCTGTTTGTCACCAAGAGGAAATTAGTACAAGGTACGATTGTTTCTCATTTGTGGACTACAAAAATTTAAGGAGACACTTTGAATATGTCTACTTTGGAAACTTTTATCTGTGAATTTCTCTAAATCCTTTTAAACCTGTTTATAAGTTTGGCCAGATCTAGGAGTCCTGGTGGCGCAGTGGTTACAAGCTCGTCTGCTGACCAAGAGGTCAGCCGTTCTGATCCCCTAGCCACTCCTTGGAAGTCCTATAGGGCATTTCTTCTCTGTCTCATAGGGTCACTATGAGTCAGCATCAACTCGATGGCAATGAGTTTGGTTTGGTTTGGTTTAAGGGTACTGAGCTTACAACCCTCTACCCAAAGTCCAAACCAAACCTGTTGCTGTTGAGTAGATTACAACTCGTAGTGACACTATAGGACAGAATAGAACTGCCCCATAGGGTTTCCAAGGCTGCAATGTTTAAGGAACCGGACTGCCACATCTTTCTCCCACAGAGTGGTTGGTGGATTCCAACCGCTGACCTTTCAGATAGCAGTTGAGCACTTAACCACTGCACCACCAGGGCTCCTTCTACCCAAAGTAGCCATTTAATATTCCTGATACCAGGCTTAATTCACTGGATTCTGCAATCTCGAAGATACTTTATCTGTACCCTCTCCTAGTTGTTCCTGAGTGCCATGGAGTCAGTTCTGACCCAGAGCAACCCTACAGGAGAGAGTAGAATTGCCCCATAGGGTTTCCTAGGCTGCAATCTTTACGAGAGCAGATCACCAGGTCTTTTCTCCCATGGAGCCGTTGGTGGGTTAGCAGCCGAGCACTTAACTATTGCACCACCAGGGCTACTTGCTCTCACGTGAGTCCTCATGATTGTGAAGATTATAGCCTTCTTCTCAGTTGACTCCCATCTTACCAAACAAAGGGGGCCCAGCCATTTTAGGGCAGCCACCAGTGGAATTTGCTTCCTTCATTTTATTTATGTTACTCTAGAACTTTCGAAGAACTTATATATATACTTGTTTTGAAGTGTGGAAATGAAAACCATAGCTTTATATTCTTAGAGTACATATAACGTATTTCAATATGTTGTTGTTATGTGCCATAGAGTCGATTTTGACTTATAGGACTCCACGTGACAGAGTAGAACTTCCCCACAGGGTTTTCTAGGCTGTAATCTTTATGGGAGCAGATCACCAGGTCCTTTTTCCACAGAGCCACTGGATGGGTTTGAACCGCCAGCCTTTCAGTTAGCAGGCGACATTAAACAATTGCACCATTAGGGCTCCTGTGTGTTTCAGTATAGCAGGAGCTTAATGCTTTTCATGATTATTGCATATTTTAAATTATATTCCTTTCCTCAAGCTTCCCTCTTAGTGGCCAGCATTTTGGCTAAAGTAACACATTAAGCTTTTAGTTTTCAGTAAACCAAACCAGAAAAAAAAATAAAAAAATAAAAAACCAGGAAGCCCTAAACATTTTCCCTCAATCCATAACTAGTACCTCAGGACAAAACCTTCTAAAAGAGCAGAGTAGGTTATTTTTCTCCTTGCAATTGCTGGAGAGAATCCTGTTTAGCACTTTTCTGTCCTTTCACAAAGGCTGTAGTCACACTGGCGTTCGCTCAACAGCCATTCTGGAACACCTACCATGTGCTGACATCGTACCAGGTGCTCAGAATATAAAGTTGCATAAAATACATACATCTCTCTCTATATATATATATAAAGAGGAAGTGATCAAGAGAGAGAGATTTACTTCAAGGAATTGGCTCACAGGATTGTGGGGGGATTGTGAAGGGCTGGTGAATCCAAAATTTATAGGTCAGGCAGCAGGCTGGAGACTTCTGTAGGCTTTTGTCCCACAATCTATAGGTCAGGTGACAGGAAGAATGCAGACTGAAAAGAGAAAGTTCTGCCAAAATATCTATTTATAGTCTGGAGGCAGAACACACCCTAACGAAATTCCCTTTATAACTGATTGATTACATTATATTAGATTACGTTATGGAAAGTGATTACATTACATTATATTACATTACAGGACAGCAACTAGTCTAGTGTCTGGCCAAACCACTGGGAACTACAGCCTAGCCAAGTTGACATGTAAAATTAACCATCACATCTGGTTAATGGGGATGGGGCAGGGAAAGAAGCAATACCAGCAGAAGTGGCAATATATGCAAAGAGCATGAGGAGGGACTGACAATAACTTGAAGAAGCTACAGTGAAGGCAGAAAGACCAGGAGCAGCAGGAGGTAACACCAGGAAAGCAGGACCAGAGTAGAGCAGGAAGGGCGTATTAGTAGTGTGAGGAAATGGAATGTTCTTCTAATGTCATGGGTAGCCATCAAAGTTCTTTAAGCAAAGAAGAAGCGTAATCAGGGTTGAGATTGTAAAAATAATTCAGATATTAGAGAGGAGGGTGATGAATAATTTAATAACTTATCCTCAGTAAGGAAAAGGAAAGGAAAATAAATAATATATTCTCATCACCTTAGATAACAGCTTCACGGCATCCACAAACCAGGAAATTTGACTTCCTCTACCAGATCATTTAAATACATTGAATAAGGCTGATAGCACAAATAGTGCCTGCAGGAAGCCGTGTTACGTGCCTTTAGAACTTGGAGATGTGCTGACTTTCCTATCCAGAGTAAAATGTTGCATTCCAACCCGTAATGACTTAATACATTGCATTTAATCAAGTATTTTATAAAGTTTACGTAAACTGTGGCTACTCTTTTATCCACATGCTCATTTATCTGTTCAAAGATTGCATCATTTACTGCTTACTTCTTTCTTACAGAAACCATGTTATCTTTTTCCTAGTGGGGCCCTGCCTTCCTATGTGCTCAAAAATCCTACAGATTTATCCATTCCACAAGCATTTATCTGTAGCCTACTGTGTGCCTGACACTATTCTAAAGACTGAGAATACAACAGAGTTCCTGCTGTCATAGAATTTGCATCCTAGCTGAGGGTGGGGGAAAGGAGTGACAGAACATAAAGAAACACAATATAATACTCCGTGTTGTGATAAGTGCTAGGAAGAAGAAAGCCAGACACAGAGGTAGAAAGTGGTGGTGTTGATGGAGGGTTATTTGTAGGAGGGTGTCAGATGGTCCTGCCCCTATTTTTATTCACACATTACACACGACGGCAGGAAAAAAAAAAAAAAAAGTGAAACAACCAATTGCCATAGAATGGATTCCAACTCATGCAAGCCAAGGAGTGTCAGAGTAGAACTGATCCATAGGGTTTTTAATGATTGAGGTTTTTGGAGGTAGATTGCCAGGCTGTTCTTCTGAAGCACCTCTGGGTGGACTCAAACCTCCAACCTTTTGGTTAGCAGCTGGGCGTCTTAAACATTTGTGTCACCCAGGGACTCCATGATGGTGACATATACCATGATTTCACTCCAGGGTTTGCTTAAGAACTTGGGGAGTTGCATTTGGTATTTTTCTTTACATTTTTCTTGCTTTAACTGACACTATTCCCTCTGTTTGAAAACGTTCCTATCTATTTATCCTCCAAGGTGCAGCGGAAACTGCAGCTCGTCCACAAAGCCTCTGCTGATGCTAACACCTGGAAATAAGCTTTCTTAACTCAGAACTTCCCGTGCTCTGCCTGGATCTCTTTACGGCGCAGAGCACTTTCTACCTCTGGGTGTACGGGGTGTATTTATCCCTCAAAACGGCAAGCTCCGTGAGGGCAAAGTCTATAGGTATTTCATTCTCGACTTTCCCTTGCTCCCAGCACAGTATTTTGTATATATTGTTTACCTCCAAGTATTTGATCAATGAAAATATACTACAAGCAGTTTTGAAATTAAATCTTGAGTATCCCGTCTCATACTCTGTCTGCTTCAAATGATATTTTAAAATGCAAGCACGGCAAAGCATAACGTAATTCCCTGAATAACTTGCTTTCCCTGTATCACAGGGTTATCAAACAGGCTTTTGGGCTTGTTTGTTCGATCAGTCTCATCACGCTGTTTCCATTGCTTTGATTATTGTGGTCTTTAGTCTTGAGTCTCCTATCCTCCTTGCTCTTACTTTCTTGTCTTTCCCTCTCTTCTTTCTCCCTCCCTCTCCTCTTCCTTTCTGCTGATTTGCCTTCCGCGCTGCCCTTCTGTACTTTGTTTCGGCCCACCTCCTTCCTCATCGCCTTACTACGGCCAACATTTCTCTCTGTCCCCACTTTCTTGTTTTATTCTTTTTCCAGATTTTCCTGTTTCTATCTTTTCCTATCTTTCCTCTCCCTTCTGCCAGTAGTTTTCTTTTTTCAACCCTGTCCACGGTGCTGAATTTTAAAGAGCGCTTTCAGTACTCGGCCCATTGTGCTGGCTTATGGCACTGATAAACTCTGCAAACAAAAGAAGCGATTATGAGGGATTGAGGAATTTCTATTATGCAGAAATCCGCAACATTGACAAGAGTACATATTAGTTATTAACCATTTTGCAACCAGTGTTGTTTGTTTTACATATCCTTATGCTCAATTTGAATGTATCATATTGTAGTTAGGAGTGACTGGAGCCAGAGAAGAATCCTTTAGTGGCATGAGGAATTAGGTTTCCTGTAATTTATTTTATCCAAGTCACAACTTTGGAGAATTTGGGTGCTCTTCTTGGTAACGTGTACATTTTCTACCTTGGTTGGTAAACATTTTGCCGAATGCATGATAGGTCTTATAAACTATCTGATAATTTATTTGTCTTTTGGTTATTATTTATTGTTTTGGCTACAGGAAAACAAATGAGAGAGATGAGCCAAAAGCCACAATTAGTCGGTACAGATCTGATGACAGTTTAGACAGGTAAGGTGTTTTGAGCCATCTAAGTAGAATCCATAACATATGTTCAATCCCATTTCTGTAAAGCTATGAGATATTCTGATGTTTTCCAAGGTAAACTTTGAACCATTGATATTTTATCCCAAGATAGAAGTGACATAAGGATTGAATTATTTCCTTCTTCAAAACTCATAAAATCTTGTCTAGATACAATGTTTCGCTAATATCCTGATAAGAACAGATTGATATAAAAACTTCCGAGAGAAACTGACGTGAGTATAACTACAGTGAACACTGTGTGGAATCTGTTAGTGCAATTAAAAATTGAGAGTGTAATTATTTTTGTGAATATGATTAACTTTTGGTTCTTCCATCCTGATGGTGAAGGAATAGCAGTTTCTGTCCAGTTACTTTATGGAGACAGTGTAAATTTTAATAATACAGTAGCTTTGCTCCACCTAGGATAAAGGCATTAGCTCATTACTTTAGAGAGGGAAACTACTCTCTTGGCACTAGAGGAACCATTTGGCTTACAGAATGAGTCCTTTATGTTGGGCTTGTTGTTAGCCCTCACTTAGAGGGTCAAGGCTCATCTCTATGGAGAAAACCGAGACACTTCCGTTCAGGCTAAAGTGTACATACTACAAATCACATTTTTATTTTAGGTTTGTTAGAGATGCTTTGTAAGCATAAGTAAAGAGTAAAGTTAACAATTTAATTGAAGTCAAGACACAATGGACACCTGAGGCCAGCAATGGTTGAGCTCATTCCCTATAGTTAAAGATGTGCTGCTATTATAGATAAAAATGACACCTGCTAGATTTTAAGTAGCTATGCTGAAACTTAAAGTTATACTCTATATTCAGACTAGTCAGTGTTTGTTAATATTGCAAATGTATACATGTCTGCACTATTTATAGGTTTTCAAGTCATTCTCCCTAATAGAAGACAGTCGGCATTGGTATCCCTGAAGGATCAGCCTCTCCTTTTAATTACCATCCTGAGAAACATAAGTTTGTAGACGTGTATGTAAAACATCTCCGTCTCCACAGTAGTACATGGAGAACAGGAGTCAAAACACTGCTGTCCATTTGCCCCTGGCTTTACAGGCTGTCCTAGTAAGCCCCTAATTGAAGACGAAAACCCTATTTTCAGGAATGAATTTTAAAGTGAGTTAATTAAACCTCATGAAATGTGGTTATGTGGGAACCAAAACCCAAACCCATTGCTATCGAGTCAATTCCAACTCATAGTGACCCTATAGAACCGAGTAGAACTGCCTCGTAGGGTTTCCAAGGAGCAGCTGCTGGATTTGAACTGCCGACCTTTTGGTTAGCAGCTGAGCTCTTAACCACTGTACCTCCAGGGCTCCAGATATGTGGGACACCTAAGCTTTTGTAGGTTGTACATCTGAAAGTTTATCTCAGACCATGCAAGACAGAGCCTTGGGATGTTAGGACTAGACCTCACAGGCAACCTAGTGGAGTCATCTCAGCCTTGACAGTACATTGGAACCACTGAGGGAGCTTCTAGTCTTTATTAATGCCTTGGATCCACTAGCCCACAACCCCAATACTCTGATTTCATTATTCTGAGATGGGAGTCAAACAATTTTTTTTCTAAGTTTATGGAGTGATTCTAACATGTGGTCAACATTCAGAACCACCAATTTAACCCAAACTCTTTATATGCTAGAAAACAGGACCAGAGATTAACTGAATCTTTTATGCAGAGCTTTATGGCATGTTTGGGAGAAGTAACCTGGTCAGCTTATTTCCAAGGGAATCCTGTCTTCTATAGTAAGCTACATCTGTGTACATGGGGAAATAGAAGTGAGGAAGAGAAGCCACAGGGGTCAGTAAAGAAACACAAGCCCTGTTAGCAGGAGCAGAAATTCCAAAGGCAGGCCACCTCAAAATTTGAAATATGAAATAATTTTAGAAGGAAGAGGGTCAAATATCCACAGTATGTGTGAGTAGAGTGTGTGTGCGTGCACACATATGCACATCTTAATAATAATGTACTTATTTTAATGAGCATAAGAAAAGTATTGAGTTTATATTTGAAGAGTTTCCTTTAAAATATATATGTAGGTAAAAACATGAGCATGCTAAAGAAACATAAATAAGCAATAGCATATGTAACATGCAAGTGAATGCAGTATAGGTGTTGTGTGCTGTCGAGTGGATTCTGACTCATAACAACCCTGTAGGATAGAGTAGAACTGCCCCATAGGGTTTCCTAGGCTGTAATCTTTACGCAGTGTATTTGACAGGCCCAAATCCTAGTGGCTAAATGACTGAATTTAGAAAACCAAGGGAGACCCCTAGTGTTCAGTAATGGAAGTACAACTTTTCCTGTGGTTCTTTTGATTTTATTGTTGATTATATTGTTCCGGTGTTTCCTGCCTCCGAGGTTGACTCCTACTGAAATAACCTATTTGTGTCACCAGTTGACAGAAACTTAATTTCCAGGAGAAATACAAATTTCATCTCCCTAAACAATAAGAAATTGACATTTATTGGAACGGCGCTTTAGAGTTCTATTACTGTTGATAGATTTCCACCACGCACCCCCCTCCCCACCCAGTGTCATAGATCAGACTGTGGGAAATGAACAGTAATAACTAGAGGAAGACATGATGACCTAATATATGATTGTCGGGGACAGTCACAATACAGGATCTGAGATATGACCTTGGGCCCTAGGGGAAAGGCCCTAGTGGAAAGGCCACTACCGGTAAATCCTTTCTTTGCCAGTTTTTAGTAGTGTGTCCAAGAGAAAGTCACCCAACTTCTCTGAGACGTCACTTCTTCATCTATAAAATGAAAATAATTACACCTACCTTGTAGAATTGTTCTTAAGAGCAGAGAAAAATACAGTCGGCCTTCTGTATCCGCGGGTTTCACATCCACGGATTCAGCCAACCTAGGATCAAATATATTCAGAAAAAGAAAGTTATGCTGTTGCTGACGTGTACTGTAGTTACGCCTATGATGGCTGCCTCTATACTGAATGGTACAGACTTTTTTCTTGTCATTATTCCCTAAACAATAGAGTATAACAACTATTTACATATCATTTACATTGTATTAGGCATTACAAGTAATGTAGAAATCATTTAAAGTATACAGGAGGCTGTGCATAGGTAATATGCAAATACTATGCCATTTTTTATAAGGGACTTGAGTATCCTAAAATTTTGGTGTCCTCGGGGGTCCTGGTGGCAATCTTCTGCAGATACCAAGGAACGACTGTATATAAAATGACTGGCAAAGAGTAGCAGGTAGCTATTTTTATTATGAGATGTAGTAGTATTCTCATAGATGTACACTGTAGAACTTTTATTAGCTTCTTTAATTTTAACCTCAAAACTCACCTTTATTTAAACCTTGAGAATATTTGTAATTCTGTTTGTTTTAAACAAATTATTGTTTTCAGTGTATCAGAATAGTATTTCCCAAGATTATTTTTATATTATATGAGGCCTCAGAGACAGCTATAAAGTCTGTATACAATCTTCAAGGAAAACTTAAGCCTATGACTACCTGGCATCCTACCTGTGATTGACTATGATTTGCTGCAGGGCACTTTAAATCTAAATATCCCAGAGGGCTCTGGGGCTGTTAGTGCAGGTGTTATGATTGCAGTCATTGGCCTGATGATCTCCTTAGATGTGAAGTTTTTTATACACGGATTCTAGGATTCTATACAAGTTACCACCTGTATTGTGAACAGTATATTGAGAATATGGAGCTTTGGAGTGTCCTAACCAGTTATTCATCCCATGTTTCTACATTCAAGAGTTAATGGTTTCTGGCATTATGCACCATAAGCGGAAGCTGTGTTTTAGGGTTGACTCATAGAAACTTAACTTGTTAAGAGTTATTTACCCAATATTTTAGTTACAAGTGGCAAAATGACTTTACAAATTGAAATTATTTCTACCATATAACTAAGTGATATTTTTCCCACATGGTGTTTTTTTTAAAGAGAGAATCAAAGTTAATGTCTATCTTAGCAAGAAGGGTTTATATAAAGCCCTGTACTAGAGGGTAAAAGTGAAAGTTTAGGACAGTTATAGCAGACCCAGAGATTGGAATCAACAGAAGGGCCTTGTCAGACTGTTCGTTTCCTGAGGGAAACTTTATGCTATATTCTAGTTTCATGCAAGCCTGCAGAATGCTCCAGAAGATAGCACCAGGGTTTAGGAAGAACCTTTCAGTCTTGTGTGAGGGAAGGAAGGAGGGGAACAGGAGCTGCAGCCATAAGATCCCAGCATTGTTATGGAGACTATTGTTGTCGTTAGTTGTCCTAGAGCCAACTCTGGCTTAGGGTGACCTTACGTATAACAGATTCCTAATTTGTGCTTCCTCACTTTAGGCACAGACACACACAGCTTTTCTAGATGTATCCTCCTTGATGAGATCTGAAATTAAAGCAATTCAAACATTCGATGGGCATTAGATAGACAGCTGTTCTAGAGTCAGCTCTGACTCATGGTGACCCCATGTATAAAGAGGGAAATGTTACCGGGTCTGGTATTATCCTCACGACTGCTGACATGTTCAAGTTGGAACTATTAACTAAATGTATTAGTGAAAGTAAGCTAATTTGTCAAGGCAAAGTAACTATTTTAACAAGCGCCTTACCCCAAATCTCAGTGGTTTAACACAATCAAGGGTTACTGCTTGCTTTCACTAGAGTCCAGTGTGATTGGCTGGAGAACTGGGGGTAAGGGGGGGAAATCTTTGCTCCACGCAGTCACTCAGGGATCTAAGCTCCTTCTATGTTTCAATACTGCTGTCGTCAGCCCACGGACACCAAAGCTATCATGGAAGGGGAACAACGAGCATGGAGGAGGGTGCTGGGGTTTTTATGATGGATCTAGAAGTGGTATACCACATTTCTGTCCACGTTCTTTAGTTTAGAGTTCAACCTCATGATCCCAACCTAATTGCAAAGGAAGCTGAGAAATGTAGTCTTCCTGTGTGTTCAGGAGGAAAATAAAATGGATTTGGCAAATACATAGTATTCTCTCTAACTCAAAACGTTAAAAACATAGTTAAGCATTCCATTGATGCCTTTTACTGACAAGTACTGTCATTGATAAGATAATAAAGATTACAACAACAGTTAATGTTATCAGTGCTCAGAGAGGCAAACAGAAAAGCATAATACTCATAAAAATCAAAACTATAAAAATAGCCTCATCTTTTTTGTCTTAAGTAGCGTTTGTTTTACTGTAAAATTTTCTAAAATGTAACACCTGAAAAACAGGGCTTGTTATTCAAGAAAGTTTATGTTGTAAAGTTATTCTAGCATGAATTAGTTCTGAAAGGAGTTTAATAATCTAAATGTTTATCCAAACTTTTTTCTTGTTTCTTTATAAAGGATCTCAGACAGAAAACATGCTGCTGAAGCACATAAGGCCAATGCCTCGGACAACCAACTAACCAATAGGTATCAGTACCTACTAACTTGGGAAAGGTTCAAGTACAGTATTTTTCTAAGCATAACTTATTTACTTACACTGCTTCATTCCTACTTAATATCTTCCTGTAACTTCTTACCCCCGATGGTTTTGATACTAAAGTTCTGGAGTAAAGGCCTTTACCCCTTGTTGTACGTCCAGTGAAAAACAAAATCTTGTTGTCTGGCTTAAAAAAATCAAGGGAGCACCTAGCTTCATGTCATCATTTTTAACACATTTGTATTTCTGTTTCAATTGTCCTGGTGGCAAGATTATGAAATACATGTAAATGCAAATTTTACATTCTCATTATGAAAGAGAATTACTGTACCCAACAAATAGAAACTTCAGGCTTAAGAGATGCCAGATTTTCTGAAGAAAAACTATTCCTGTGGAATCTGGTGCAAGAGATAAAAAGATTGTGGATTCCCCTTATCAAATTTATTTCTTTTTCCTGCTCTCAAATAGTATCTAACTGTTAAAATAATAACTCTGAATTCATGGATAATTGCAGATAGATGCAAGTGTTAATTCTTCATCACTGCTCAAACATTGTTTTTGGTTTTTTTCCTTACCAGAAGCCTGTCTACCTTTAGATCACCAGAATCAACAAAGTCGTATGTACTTTTCTATCTGAGGTTACGTTTTAAGACTAATATATATATACAGTATGTGCTAATTCAGTGCTCTAGACCGGAGGTCTATGAGCCTCAGGCCAAAGTTTCATTGGAACACAGCCACACCCACCCACTTAGATATTGTCTACCTCTGCAGCACAGGAGCCTGGTGGTTCAGTGGTTAAGCACTCAGCTGCTAATTGAAAGGTTGATGGTTGGAACCCACCAGCCATTCTGTGGGAGAAAGATGGGGCAGTCAGCTTCTGTAAAGATTACAACCTTGGAAACCCTATCGGGCAGTTCTACTCTCTCCTATAGGGTCGCTAGGAGTTGGAATCTTTATGGCAACAGGTTTTTTTTTTAATCTCTGCAGCAGAGGACAGGCAGTGAAATGGTCTGCAAAGCTTAAAATATTTACTGTCTGGAATTTTACAGAAAAGATTTGCAGACCACTGCTCTAACCTAACACCAAAACTTAGATCATTTTTTTTCTTTTAATCTAGATGCTTTACTTTTTCCTACAGACTCCCATTCCTCATGGCAATCAGCTCTTTGTTCCTTAAAGTTCACTCTCCCCAACTCCTGCTTCAGAGGATTCTGAAATCATGGGTTTGCTAACAATCCATGTAGAAGAAACACGCTTTTGAAAACTAGAATACACTGTTGGTGGTTATAGGCAGCCCCAGTTAGGCAGATTTTTAAATGTTCTTAGTTTCTTCTTTTGTGTGTACATATTGCAGTAATTTTTCACACTGGATGGCACCTCTCCGTGGCTGAAACAGGCCTGGGTCACTTCCATTGTTTGAGGGTCTGATTATATTTATAAATGCTAAGTAGAGATGCAAAAATGGTGAACTTTTAAATTGTTTTCTTTAGCATACTAATGCTTTTAATGTAAAAAAAAAAAGTTACAATATAATTGTTAGTCGCAATATAATCCCAGGAATTAAAAAATACGTGTGAATCCATAGCATACCACAGTTGATTTGTCTGAATTTAGGACAGATAATGTCATATGATGAATGACTTATTCATTCAATTCCTTCCATTTTAATTAGTTATATGAGAAACTGGTGATTTATAAAATAGGTCAGGTTAAGGGAGGGCATCTTTTGTAATTCTTCAAACCTTAACTGAAGTACTTTGTGGTGGATAGCGAGCAGATGAAGCATATGAGTCAGTTACTAGGCCTTTCAAAGTTGGGGTAGAATGAAAAAGTTTCAGGAATGTGATTATTTGTTGTTTTTGTGATTAAACAGGCAACCTGGTAATTTGTTCAGCACAAACGCCACAAACACCACGGCTTCTGCCTCTGCTACTACTCCTGTGAAGAAAAAGAGGTATGATGGGCTGGTTGTATTTGCCTTTAGGTGATATTCTAAAGAATGATTGTTCTTTATTATATTTCTGAACCAAATCCTCCACCACAGCTCCAGGCAGCATTCAGAGTTGCTTCCTCTTTGTTCTCACTTTTTCCCGAAGATCCACTGCCTGCATTCTGCTGACATCAAACATCCGTCCTTGCTACCCCCTAGTCTGCTAGTGGGAGTCCCTGTGTAGCTCAGATGGTTAAGTATGCGACTCCCAGCTAAAAGGATGGCAGTTCGAACTCACCCAGAGGCAACCCGGAAGACAGACCTGATGGTCTGCTTCTAAAAGTTCAACTTCATAGTCATTGAAACCTCTGTTGGGGTGAAGTTCTACTCAGCACATGTGGGGTTGCCATGAGTCAGAATTGACTCAACAGCAACTAACAACAACAACAAATCTCTTATTAAAATGTATGGCCTTCCCTCCAGTTCTCTTAAAAAATAACCAGTTGTTGTGGAGTTAATTCCAACTCATGGCAACCCCCGGTGTGTCAGAGTAGAACTTCGCTCCACAGGGTTTTCAACTGATGATTTTTTTTTTGGAAGTAGATCACCAGGTCTTTCTTCCGAGGCACCTCTGGGTGGATTTGAACCACCAAACTTTCAGTTAGCACCTGAACGTGTTTGCTGTTTGCACCGCCCAGGAACTCCCCAATTCCCTTAGGGCCTTGAATTTTTAAGTCATATCCTTGATGATACCACCAAAACCAGATGCTGTCAAGTCAATTCCGACTCATGGTGACCCCATGTGTGTCAGAGTAGAACTTTACTCCATAGGGTTTTCCACGACTATGATCTTTTGGAAGTAGATCACCAGGCCTTTCTTTTGAGGCACCTCTGGGTAACTGAGCAGTTTGCATTACCCAGGGACTTTTATCTTTAAAGAGTGGGCTCATTCATGTAATGGATTTTAACGGAGTTCTGCTATAGGAATGCTGTAACTTTAAACGATGACTAAGATGTGGCCATATATTTCCGTGCTCCTGAAATCAGCCTGTTTCAGTGGCTGCCTCTTCTACTCTGTAGCTGGGCTGACTCTGCTTCCAAATACAGAGTCAAAGGCTCTATGTTTGTATGATTATTCCCTCCTCTGACTTCCCCTGCATGGCCTCCCATATTCTGCTCTTGCTAAGTGCCACTCATCTAGTAAGTGCAGTGGAATAGCAAGACCTGTGGTAGCAGAAGTCTTCATGCAACCAAAAGTGATGGTGGAAGAGACTCCTGCATCTTGGAGGGAACACGGTGCTAGTGCATCGTGATGCACACAGAAAACAAGCCTTTGTGAACCTTGGTGTTTTGTCTTTTCTCATTGCCTCTGCCTACACCTAGAACCATGTCTGACACAGGGTAGGTGCCCAATAAATATTGGGTGGAGGACTGACTGACTTTGCCCTGGTGTAGCTACAGTCTTCTGAGAGAGTGAGGTGACTAATTCTATTTTCCCCTGCGGTAAGGATTCTGGTACACTTGCAGAATCTCATGAAATGTGATTTATCTTTCTCTGGGACCCAAATTTCACATCTTTCCAGGACTTTGTCTGTTAAAAAGAGATTCCTAAGGTTGGAAGGGAAATTGAAGGTCAGATGATGCAACAGTTAAGTGCTCAGCTGCTCATTGAAAAGTTGGCAGTTTGAACCTACCCAGTAGCTCTGTGGGAGAAAGACCTGGAGATCTGCTCCAGTAAAGATTAGAGCCTAGAAAACCCTTTGGGGCAGTTCTACTCTGTCCTATAGGGTGACTATGACTTGGAATTGACTTGAGGGCACACAACAACAGTCTAATCTCCTACCCAGGGCAAGTATCTTTCCTCTGACAGGTTAGATTTAATTCAGGATCTTGAAGCCAGTGATAAGACCATGGCTATTTTGAGATGCACCTTTGACTAGCTGTCATGGATGAGTATCTCCTCCTTACCTTGAGCTGAAATTTGCCTTGATTTAACTCCCACCTGGTCTTAGTTCTGTCCTGTGGTGCCTCAGAGAATACATCTACCTTAAGAATTTACAGGTAGCTCTCCTGACTTCCTTATCCCAGGCTTTCTCTCTCTGCCAATTAAAATGATGTCCTAGTCAGGTGAAGACATCTTTCTAGTAGGAGATATTTCTTATTGCCTGTTGTTAATCCCCTGGTGGCACAGTGGTTAAGAGCTTGGCTGCTAACTATAAAGGTTGGCAGTTCAAATCCAGCAGCTGCTCCTTAGAAACCTTCTGGGGCAGTTCTACCCTGTCCTATAGGGTTGCTATTGATGGCATCTAAGAACAACAATCCTTTGCTAATCTCTGTGACGTTCATTTATATTTTCAATATTCTTACTTGTCCGGATTTTCCATCACAGTTTTTTTAAAACTGTATTTTAAATAGAACATCAAATTGTTACTGTTTCTATTATGAAATATTTCAGATACAGAGAAAAATAGAGAGTAACATGGTAAACACCCATGTACCCATTATTTAGATTTCTCCATAAATGTTATTGTTTTTCAGATTTGTTTCAGATTTCTTTTTAAAGAAATGTCCACATTGTTTAGTACCAAAAGAAATGAGAAAAGGAACTAACTTGGGGGAGCAGATAGCCTAGAGTATAATCACCTTCTATTCATTCATAAAATACTTTTCATTCTATTTCCAAGGCCTTGTATAAAAGTGATCATGTTGCCTTTTTAACTATCAAATTATTTTCAGCTTTTCTTCACAGACATGTGGGTGGGATCAAGCTTATTAAGGACCATGTTTGTAACTGTTGTCATTTCTTAACAGGCGGTCCTGGTTTCCACCACCCCCTCCAGGTTATAATGCCACTACAAGCCCAGGAGCAAGCAGAAGGTAAGGGAAATGTGTCAGATGTAACTGCTGTGTAATTTGATGGAAGAATGTGTCAGATATTGAAAACATATAATGGTGGATGCTTTGGAATAATTAGGGGGCACTTTTGTGAACGCCAAGCTCTAAACTAGACATTGCCCAGTGGGAATGAGGTCCGAGGTGCAAGAAAGCCAACAAGCCACAGGAGTAAGGAGATTGCAGAAGCTGAGAGCAGGGTCAAGCACCAGGCGGGAGTGCCAGCACAGGCTCTGGTGCACAGCTGCTGCCATGCTTGATGAACACAGAGCATAGGAGTACCTGCAAAGTTCCTCGTAAATTTTAAGTGACCGATGAGTGCTTTTTAGTTTTATTTTTGTTGCAAGCAATGTTGTTGTTGTTGTTAGGTGCTGTCAAGTTGATTCTGACTCATAGTGACCCTGTGTACAACAGAACGAAACACTGCCCAGTCCTGCGCCATCCTCACAATCATTATGCTGGAGCCCATTGTTGCAGCCACTGTGTCAATCCATCTTGTTGAGGGTCTTCCTCTTTTTCGCTGGCCCTCTACTTTACCAAACATGATGTCCAGGCACTGATCCTTCCTGATAACATGTCCAAAGTATGTGAGACATAGTCTTGCTATCCTTACTTCTAAGGAACATTCTGGTTGTACTTCTCCAAGACAGATTTGTTCGTTCTTTTGGCAGTCCATGGTATATTCAATATTCTTCGCCAACACCACAATTCAAAGGTGTCAATTCTTCTGCAGTCTTCCATATTCATTGTCCAACTTTCACACGCGTATAAGGCGATTGAAAACGCCATGGCTTGGGTCAGGCGCGCCTTGGTCTTCAGGGCGATGTCTTTGCTGTTCAACACTTTAAAGAGGTCTTTTGCAGCAGATTTGCCTAATGCAATGCATCTTTCGATTTCTTGACTGCTCCTTTCATGGGTGTTGCTTGTGGATCTAAGTAAAATGTGGCAGGCACATTGTTCTGCAGTTTCCATGTCAACAACAATTCACTGTAATAGGTATTTATTAAATGGCTATTATATACTAGGTTCTGTGCTAGATTCTTGGGATACATCAGTGAACCAAACATGGAGTTTACATTCTAGCCTGCAAAGAAGCAGACAAACATGTAGAACTTTCATTGTCTGTGTCATCACTAACACAGAAAGAAAAATAGGGCTTCTATTTGGTTTTGCTTTCAGGTAACCAAAAATACTCCCATGTTATCAATGCTTAGAATATGTCTACCAAATATTTCCATGTTTCAGTGGGATCTATTTTCTCAATTCCAAAAATGAAGACAGAGTATTATTAACGTGTTTGTTTGTTTAATATTAAAGTGGTTTATTTCCTAAAAATTTCAACTCTGTGCAGTCTTTTTATGTCTTCTCTTTTATTTCCGAATAAACTCTTGTCTTTTATTATAATTTTGGTTGGTTCAATAAGAATATAAGTACACTTTAGCTGATCAATAGACAAAAAAGCTCAAGTTGCTTTTTTCACATCTGTCATTGCAAATGTCTTTTTTTTTTTTTAAATGACTAAAATCAAATGATTGAACATAGTGAACAATCACAACTTGGAATTACATCCACCTTCTGTTAAAATGTTTTCTTTCTTTTTATATCTGATCATCTAGAGGTGACTTCTAATTATATGAGGTGCCAAGTATGGATTATTTTCTAGCTTAAATTTTTCTTTCCCCTCAGACTTTTATTAGCTATTTCCCTATGAGTGAGGACTTTCATGGAGCTAACTAAGTGCGGACAATATTAACTGCATCTGTTAGTTACTATTGTTTCCCGAGTATTGTAAGATACTTCCAATTTTGTCTTGATAGGCAATAACTGGTACTTTTCTTAGAAATATTGATAACTTATTTCCAAAATAACTTATTTTTGTCCTCTATTCATTATTCCAATATTAATGCAAATTATCATTATAATAAGTGACTGGCTATATAAGTGTATAAAAATATGAAAGGATTATTCATGAGTTAGCACCTCATGCTTTCAGTGCCCATTGAGCTTGTGGATTACTGCTTGCATAGATCTGACAGGGCTTGGCCATATGCCTGAAAATTCAAGCACTGCTGGATGGAATTTACATAGAAGATGAAATAAGTTACGATGCTCCTATTTCTGCTTCCTGGCTCAGATCCACAGCACCAGAACTAAGGAAAAAGATTATTGGACTGGGTTGATCGATTTAGATATCCTTTCCTTTTTTAGAGCCACAGATTGTTAATATAATGGCTAAAATGAAAGACTTCTGTTTGCGAATGGGAGACAATGTCATGCCAAGCATTCAGGGGAAGGAGGAATAATAACAATATAGCAATGCTTTTGATTTCTAAAGTGCTTTTCTTTGGAAGAGCTCCTGTTTCTCACCTTTAATGCCAGTGTATTCCCAGGGTGGAGAAATAGGCTTTTTAGTAAATTCTGAAAAGTAGAAGCAGTTATTAAATGATAAAAGGACTAAAAGCTTTCAAAAGAGATCTTTGTTCCCAGAAAAGCACAGAGAAGATGAAAATAGGTCAAAAATAGATAAAAATGAGAGGCTATGATTTTTAACACTAACTTAAGGCTCATGCTAAACTTATTTCCCTTTACCCTTCTTTTATACACTGGTCTCCCTCATTCCTTTGCTGTCCCCCCCAAATCTTCTCCAAAAGAATCTTCCTTACTACTGACACCCTCACTCTATTTTCTGTTCTTAATTTTGTGAACCTTACTTTTCTCACCACTTAATCTTTTCCTGAAATTTCATTTCCTCCCCCACACCCCTCTGTCTGTGCAGCATGTCTAAAAAGACCAACAGACTTCCCAACCATAGAAATAAGCTCTCTTCTGTCTTTTGTTTCCTTGACTTCTCTGTTGCCTTTGACATCATAAATCATTTTCCATTTCTTGACTTATATACTATGGAAGAAATAAACCTTAGTTGTGTTTGGATTAAGAACTTGTCTTGGTGTTGTGTTTGAATTAAAATCTATCACATTTTTTTTTCACTCTGATTTTATGTATTTATTTATTTGTGGTGTGGGTTTCTTTTTTAAAAAAAAATCTTTATTTTGTTGTTGAAAAGATACACAGCAAAACATGCACCAATTCAACCATTACTTCGTGTAAAACTCAGTGACATTGATTACATTCTTTGGGTTGTGCAACAAATCTCACCCACCTTTTCTGAGTTGTTCCTCCCCCATTAACGTAAGTACACTGCCCCCAAGGTTTCTATCTAATCTTTTGAGTTGCTATTGTCCCTTTGATCCCATGTAGACAGATCTTAAAAGAGCACAATGCTCAAAGCGGACCGTCTTCACTAGTTAAGCTAAACTATTGCTTCATTTTAAGAAGACTTCAGGGAATACTTCTGGTTTAAGGGTCAAAGATTATCTCAAGGCAATGGTTTCAGGGGTTCATCCAGCCTTCATGTTTCCAGAAGTCTGGAGTGCGTGAGAATTTGAAATTCTGCTCTGCATTTACCCCCTTTTGATTAAGATTCTTCTATAGAATCTTTGATCAAAATGTTCAGTAATGGTAGCCAGCACCATCCAGTTCTTCTGGCCTCGTGGCCAAGGAGACAGTTATTCATGGAGGCAATAAGCCACACATTCCATATCCTCCTCCTATGTCCGACTCTCCACAGTTATTTTTTATCACAAGGAATCTGCAAGAAGTAAGCAGTACCCAAAGGGCCTGAAGCTTTCTTACCAAGAGAAGAACTCATGATTTCTATACCTTTATCTATTTGCATGTTGTTGTGAGCTGTTGTAGAGTTGGCCCCCGACTCATGATAACCCCGTGCGTTACAGAGTAGAACTGGTCCATAGAGTTTTCTTGTCTGTAATCTTTATGGAACAAATCACCAGGCCTTTTCTTCCACAGAGCCACTGGATGGGTTCAAAGTGCCAGCCTTTCAAGTAGCAGCCAGTCGCAAACCACTTGTGCCACCCAGGCTCCTATCTATTTGTATGTGCATATCCATATCTAATGCGTATGTATATCCATGCCTATGATTATATGGGTCTATTTTTATGCCCATGTCTATTTCTATATTTACTTCTACAGCTATATCTATATCTACATGTAATATATACATATTAACATAAGACTTTTGAACTCAATTTAAGCTTAAATGAGAAAATTGAATTTTCTAAAGTAACCATATTTTATAGTTAAAAAATTCAATTTTCTATGACAGGTATTATTTTCTAAATGATATAAATTAGTCTTGAGAGGCAAGGGTTCAGACCTGGGTGATCAAACAAAATTTTTAGTTAAGAGTGAATATCTTTGAAAGCCCCTTGCAGCCTTTTTGATAAACATTAAACAGAGATTCAGTGGTTAACTGCCGTGTAAAGCTTATTTAAGAAAAGTACACTGAAGCTGAATTAAGGGTCTTGATTAACAGACAGTATGACTAGTCCCAATTATAGAGGCTCAGGAACAGTAATGAAGCCACCCCTAACAACAACAACCACAAAATGTGTTGTTAGGTTTTTGTTTTTTTTTTTTTGTGGAATTATTATCTGATAAAATTAAAATAGTGAAAACACACCTAGGAAAATTACTCTAATTAAGTATTTGCTACTTACTATCATCATTTTTCATCCTTATTTGTTTTAACCTCTTTTCCTTCGGTGGTTTTCATTTCCAGTTTGGCCACTGGTAGACTTGGAAGAGTGGGGAAAAAAACCCTGATTGATAAGTGAGTTGCCATGGCAACTTTGCACTACAGTTATTTTTTTTCCCCGCCTGTAACTATAAATGGTAAAATGTAACCCTACTCGTTATGCGGAAACATTTTTAACTATCTTTGAACCAAACCCTCTACAAAATCTGATGTCACGCTAAATAAAAACAAATATATTCTATTTTTTATCTCAACAAAAATGTTCTTTATGTTAACTAGAATCTGTTTTGTAAATGTTAAGATTCTAAGACAACCACTCAGTAAAATGTTAAAATACAGTGATTTTAAAATCTTACCCAAATGTCTAGATTACTCTTTCGAAGCGTTCAAAATAATTAAAACATTAGCCAGAGTTAAGGTTTATTCTTTTTAGAGAGTGTTTTTTGAATAGCACCTGGAAAAAGCTCATTAGAATGTGTAAATGAAGGTTTTAACCTTTAGCGATGTGTTGCTTTTTCCTAAATCATGTGGGGACAACATAAATAGTCCTGATTTCCTAACACTAATTTCATGCAACCCATGCACTTAAACAACAACAACAACAGTTAACAAAAAGTATCTGTGCTCCCTCCTATTTAGATTTCTACCACTCCACCCTCCCTTGGAGCCCATGCTGTCTCTTCCACTGCCAGGAGAGCCCCTGTGAAATAAGATGAAGCTTTCAGGGAACCATCCAGAAGTAGAGAAGGAAGAACCCATGAGAATCAGGATAGCTAGGGTCAAGCTCTCTACCAAAAATATCACCCTTCAAGCTACAAAACCCTCTGCCCCAAACATAAAAATCAGTTTACTTTTTAAAAAATGTATTTTACTGTTTAATAATATTGCTTGAAGTTCTATCAAATGACAGAGTCATAAAACTTACCTCACTTGAAACCATGAGCACTCTGACACATTAAAGGTACTGTCTTCTAGTCATTCAAATCTTAGCGTCAATTATGTAAATCAAGGTTATTTTCTGCTAAAACTCTGTAGAACTCGAGCACGCTGAGGGAATGGAGGTTTGGATTTTGTGGGGCAGAGAGGAAGATGACTGTGGAGCAAGAAGATTCAGGAAAGCAGGGAGGCCTAGATGTGGTGTGGCGTGTGTGAGGGGAGCACACGTGGCATGGTGGCTATGCGCCAAAGAGCCTGGGGCAGAGAGGTGGGGGTACAAGAACTAGCGTTGTACTTAGGACTCTCCCCATACTTGAAAAATGGAGACACTTCTTCCTCTCTTCTCTATTCTCCTCTCTCAGGTATCATGCAGAATGTTACATAAATGGAATCATACAGTATATAGCCTTTTGAATCTGGCTTCTTTCATTTTGCATAATCCATGTGAGATTCATCCATCATATTGTACGTATCACCTGTTCTTCCTTTTATTTTCAAAGTAGTATTCCACTGTATGGATGTACCACAGTTCATTTATCCACTCACAGGGAGGGACAGTTGGGTTGTTTCCATAGGTTTTTGTGTGAACATATATATTCATTTCTCTTGGGTAAATACCTACAAGTGATATTGCTAGGTCATATAATAAGTGTATGTTTAACTTAATCAGAAACTTCTGGACTGTTTTCAAGGTTTTTCATTCCCACCAGCAATGGATGAGGGTTCCAGTTGCTCCACTTCCTTGCCATCATTTAGTATTGTCAGTTTTTTAAAAATTATTTTAGCCGTTCTAATAGATGTATAGTGTATCTCATCATGATTTAAATTTGCATTTTCCTAAAGACTAATGATGTTGATCATCTTTTCATATGCTTATTTACCATTCGTACATCATCTTTGATGAAGTATTTGTGTAAATCTATTTTTTATTTTCTTACAGTTGAGTTTTGAAGGTTTTTTTTGTCTGTTAATTTTTTAATATGTTTTGCTTACAACTCCTTTGTCAGATGTGGGACTTGCAAATAATTTTTTCCAGTTTCTGGCTTGTCTTTTCATTCTCTTAACAATGTATTTGTTCAGCAAAAAAGTTTTTTAATTTAATGAAATCTAATTTATCATGTTTTCTTTTATGGACTGTGCTTTTGGTGTCATATCTAAGAACTCCTTGCCTAACACTTGGTCAAAAAGGTTTTATTTAATGGTTTCTTCTAAAAGTTTTTCTTTTTATGTAGGTCTGTGACCCTTTCTGAGCAGGCTTCTCTTTGCTGAGATCCCATTTACCTAGTTTTCTTCTGTTGCCTGTGCCTCTGGTGTCGTGTCCAAGAATCTGTGGTTGAAAACTAGGTCTTGAAGCAGTACCCCGCTGCTTTCTTCTAAGAATTTTATGGTTTTAGGTCATACATTTTATGTTTTTGAGTTAGTTTTTGTATATGATGCAAAGTATTATTCTGTCTTTGTTCTTTTGCATGTGTAAATTCAGTTGTCCCAGCACCATTTATTAAAGAGGCTATTTTTTCCCGTTTAATGGATTAGTGGACCATAGATGTGTACACTAAACTCTGGACTTTCAATTCTATTCCACTGGCTGAGTAGACTGCTTTTTTTTTTTTTTTTTTTGAACATTTTATTGTACTTTAGGTGAAGGTTTAAAGAGCAAATTAGTTTCCCAATCAATAATTTATTTACAAATTGTTCCAAGACATTAGTTGTAATCCTTGCAATGTGTTGGCACTCTTCCTATTACCACCCTGAGTTCCCCGTTTCCTGTTGTCCAGTTTTCCTGCCCCCTCATGTTTGCTTTTGGGCAGATGTTGCCCTTTTGGTCCTCTTATAGATGATTGTTCTAAGGAGCAGTTTCCTTATGGGTGTTATTGTTTATTTTTTTAGGCCTATCTATTATTTGGGTGAAAGGTTATCTCCAGGAGTGGCTTTGATGCCAAGTTAGAGGAGTATCTAAGGGCCATAGTCTCGGGGGTTCCTCCAGTCTCTATCAGATCAGTAAGTTTGATCTTTTTCATGAATTTGAATTTTGTTCTACTTTTTTTCCTACAGTAACCGAGACACCTTCTATTGTGATCCTGGTCAAAGCAGTTGGTAGTGGTAGCCAGGCACCATCTAGTTCTTCTGGTCTCGGGCTAGTGGAGGCTATGGTTCCTGTGGTCTGTTAGTCCTTTAGACTAATTGCTTCCTTGAATCTTTGGTTTTCTCTACTCTCCTTTGTTCTGAATGGAAAGAGACCAATAGTTGTATCTTAGATGGCTGCTTGAAAGCTTTTAAGACCCCAGATGCTACTCACCAAAGTAGGATGTCAACGTTGTCTTTATAAACTATGCTATGCCAGTTGACCTAGATGTCTATGACTATGGTCCTCAGGCTTCAAGACCAGTAACTCAGTCCCATGAGGTGTTCAATTATGTCTAGGAAGTTTCCATGACTCTGATCACTATGTGCTCTATTATATATACATGCAGCACATACAAATATGTATGTAGAAATATCCATAGCGAAACCTATATATCCATACACCCTCCCACACCTTGCAGGACTGTATATGTTATAGTATTAAACTGTAGCTGCCTTCTGTTCTTGCATACCTCTCAGTGTCCCTTGCCTTGGTTATGTTGTGTTGACATCTCCCTTATTGTGTATTGCCTTTCCCTTCACCAAAGCTAATATGTGTCTGAGTAGACTGCTTTTTAATGCTGAGATTTTTTTCACAGTTTCACCTGATTGTAGCTGGACTATTCTTATGTCTTTGAGAAAACATCTAATGACCAAAAGTTGCTATGAATTCAGCAATGCTTAAAAAATAAATTCCATTAACCACAGCACTATGTAGTACATGTATGTGCAAGGTACTTAGTCTGCAGCAAGTGCTTGGCGCTGTGTGGATTTGAGGATTCCTTGCAGTCACTCTGCAGTCCCACCGCCACCTGGTGGTTTGCCATCGACAATGGACCAGTTGCGTCCTTCTATAGATAAAGAAGCAAGGCTTGGAGAGAATGAGTGCTCTTTCCACACTCAAATAGAAAACTAGTGACAGAGCTAGTTTCCAGCTTAGGTCTACATGCTCCATTACTGTATTCTGGTTTTAGTGAAATTGCCAGTGGCCACTAGAAAGTGAAATATCATCATAGTAATCATTCTTTTGAGCATTGGCCTTGCATTTGATAAGCTCTTTAGGAACATGGACCACACCTTTCCTTGTCTTGGAATGCCTGATTTTGCCCCTTATACTGCTGTGTGTCCTAGAATTTTAATTGGGGAAGTTGTAGGTAATGTTGAGATAATGTTATTATTTGTTGTTCCGTGCCGTCGAGTCTGTTCTGACTTATAGTGATCTTATGTGTAGCGGAACAAAACACTGCCTGGTCCTGCACCATCCTCACAATCATGGCTATGTTTGAGCCCACTGTTGCAGCCACTGTGTCAATACATCTTATTGATGGTCTTCCTATTTTTCGCTGACCCTCTACTTTACCAAGCATGATGTCTTTCTCCAGGGACTGGTCCTTCCTGATAGCATGTCCAAAGTATGTGAGATGAAGTCTCGCTATCCTCACATCTAAGGAACATTCTGGTTGAACTTCTTCCAAGACGGATTTGTTCATTCTTCTGGAAATCCATGATATATTCGATATTCTTCACCAACATCGTAATTCAAATGCATCAATTCTTCTTCAGTCTTCCTTATTCATTATCCAGCTTTTCCACACATATGAAGTGATTAAAAATACTACGGCTTGGGTCAGGTGCACATTAGTCTTCAAGATGACATCTTTGCTTTTTTTTTTTGGTAATGGCTCCAGTAAATTGTATTTATAATTTTGCTTAAGCAAGAAAATATATTACAGATCAATCTATCATTCTCAGATTTGATATTGGAAATACCTGGAAGAGTATTGGTTGGATACTGTGTAATCTAGAACAAAAAGTGCCAGCTTTGAAGTCAAAAAGAACTAGGTTGAAATACTGACTGAACTACTTGCCAGCCCTGTGCCCCAGGGGAAATTAGTAGCTTTTCTGAGCCTCAGTAAAATAGGAATAATAATACATACCCTACAGGACAGGTGTAAAGATTAAATCAAATAATGTACGTGACAGCCTGGCAAATACCTGGCATATAGTTATTAGTTGCCGTCATGTCGGCTGTGACTCATGGAGATCTTGTATGTAAGAGAATGAAACGTTGCTTGATTCTGCCCCATCTTCATGATTCTCGGCAATTTTGAATCTATTTTGTGGCTATTGTGTCAATCCATCTCATTAAGGTTTCCCTTCTTTTCGTTGGCCTTCTACTTTACCAAACATGATGTCCAACTATGACATTTGGCATGTTAAAAAAACCAAAACCAAACCTGTTGCTGTTGAGTTGATTCCAATTCATAGTGACCCTGTAGGACAGAGTAGAACTGCCCCATAGGGTTTCTTTAAAGAAGCAGATGGCACTTCTTTCTCCTGTGGAGTGGCTAGTGAGTTTAAACTACCAGGCTTTCAGTTAGCAGCCTTTGCTATTGTTGAAATAAAAATTCTTTTTGTGGAATATGAAAGCTAAGCACATTGGAAAGTGGAAACGAAACTCACAATTGAATATTAGAATCAATTATTCTTGGTTCAGTCTAGACCTGTACTATGGTAAATAGATGTAGAAATGTTCTTTCTAAGGCTCTGGTGGCGCAGTGGTTAAGAGCTCGGCTGCTAACCAAAAGGTCAGCAGTTAGAATCCACCAGTCACTCCTTGGAAACCCTATGGAGCAGTTCTACTCTGTCCCATAGGGCCGCTGTGAATTGGATCGACTCGGCAGCAAAGGGTTTGGGTTTAAGGCCAGCCTTTAAGAGAAGTCACAGATCTAAGTACGTTATCCATAAAAGCCACGATGAAAAGTGAGTGTTTGAGCAGCAGGTGAAAATGAAGCAATATGAACAGCTTTCTTTACAGTGGCCATGGCCTTTGGCTACTTTCTATAAGTTTCCACATGTTTCTCGTGAACACTGTTTTTTTCTTCTTGAAAGTTATTCTTTATGGTTATAGCCTCTAATGTGGTTTTATAAATCCTTCAAAGGCCTTGTGGGATCAGGAGAAGGGCAAAGAATAGAGTAGGGGTCATCATAACCAAGTTTAAATGTTGAGTCTCAAAGCCGTATTCAGTCAAGATCATTCCACATGAATGTCTCTTGTTTCCTTCTCTTCAAAACATTCCAGGCCACAGCTTCCTGTCTTGCTCTTGCATTTTAATCCCCCTGCTTGGCGTCACATCGTGCTCTTGGCATGGCATGAATGAATTCTCTCATTGCCCACGGAAGTCTTGGGTTCTGTCATCTGTAGCTGTCATTGCAGAGATGTAAATGAAAGCTCCTTTGAGGTGAACTGAAGTAAATATGGCCTGGACTGGCCTCCGGTCCAGCAGGGGTGTAAATGCATTGTCCTCAAATATAAATATACTTCCTCTGCTTTTCTCAGCCTTTACCATGGCTTACCTACCTTTACTTTTCTACTACTACCCATTGCCGTTGAGTGGATTCCAACTTGTAGTGACCTCATGGGACAGAGTAGAACTGCCCCATGAGGTTTCCAAGGCTGTAATCTTTACGGGAGCAGACTGCCATGTCTTTCTCCCGCACAGCAGCTGGTGGGTTTGAACCACCAACCTTTCAGTTAGCAGTCGAGCACTTAGCCACTGTGCTGCTAGGACTCCTTTTTCTTTCCTAAGTCCTCCCCAATCCATCTTGGCACTGTGTACGCAATCTCCTTCCCCAGCTCCACCTAAGCAGTATTCACCCACCTCTCTGAGGCCTTGTTGTTGTTGTTAGCTGCTATCAAGTTGGCCCCCAGATCATGGCAACCCTATGCACAGTTGAATGAAATGCTGCCCAGTCCTACACCATCCCCATGATTGGTTGTGGTTCAGACCGTTGTGATCCGTAGAGTTTTCATTGGCTGATTTTCAAAAGTAGATTGCCAAGTCTTTCTTCCTAGTCTATCTTAGCCTGGAAGTTCCACTGAAAGCTATTCAGCATTATAGCAATACACAAGCCCCCACTGACAATCAGGTGGGGGCTGCACACGAGATGCATTTGGCTGGGAATTCAACCCAGGTCTTTCTCATGGAAGGCAAGAATTCTATCACTGAACCACCAATGCTTCATCTTTGAGGCCTTAGACATTCTAAAATGGAAGAAATTTAACATTTCATTAACATAATTCTGGCATAAACAAAGTCTGGCACCATCCCATTTCTACTTTTTATAACATTCCCTCCCATCTTGTTACCTCTCTCTAGTCTGTCCTCAATGTACAGTGCCCTGTGCAGCCACATGGAGTGAGCTGGAATGACCGCCCCCTCCCCTTTTCTCTCCCTCTGGAAAGAAAGCATGTAGTCAGCTAATTCACAGAGATACAATAAAGACTCATTATTACTCAACACATGTATCCAATGTAAGGATTTTTTTTAAAGAAAAAAAGATGATGGCAGTGCGAATAATATCTAATTGTAGAATCAGACACTAAGCCAGGATGGAAGAATATTCAGTGATGATTCTTCCTGGAATATCATACAACAGAAGGACCCAGCAGAGCCCATGGCACCTAGTAGGTGATCGGTTGTGAAATGAACAAAGGACTTCTAGGGGAAGGCTAAGCTTACATGGATTTCAAAAGCTTCAGGCCCTTCTTCAGTACCTACTTATCTCTCCACCAAACAGAAATTCAACCAGTCACTCTCTCATTCATTCACTGAATACATCTTTATTGGGCACCTATGTCATATATTATCCAAGTACTTGGAATATAACTATCCTTTTGTTGTTGTTGTTAGGTGTCCTCGAGTTGATTCTGACTCGTTAACGATCCCATGTGTTAGAGGAGAACTATCCCATAGGGTTTTCTAGGCTGTAATCTTCACAAGAGCAAATTGCCAGGTCTTTCTCCTATGGAGCCACTGGGTGGGTTCAAACTGCTAACCTTTTGGTTAGCAGCCAAACACTTAACCACTGTGCCACTGAGCTTTCAATTTAGTGTGGAGACAGAAAAGAATATGCAATTCACAGCAGTGTGATAGGAGCTGTGAAGAGGGTTTGCTATGCGGAAACATAAGAATGTATTCAACATGGCTTAGGGTAACGCTGGAGATAGTAACACCTAAGCCCAAGTCTGAAGGGCTAAAAGGAGGTTTCCAGGTGAAAGGGAGAAGGAGGTATTCTGGAGGGGAGAGAGAAAATGGTGGTGGTGGTGGGGGGGAAGGTTAGGAAATGCAAGTGGTTTGGCATGGCTGAAGGATTGGGTTTGTGTGCAGTAAAATCAATGACCACAGCAACCACATTTATTGAGCACTACCGTGAGCCAGGCAGGGTAGTAATGCACACTCTTTGCTGGCTTCACTACCAACATCATACAAGAGCCAGGGGTCCACAGAGCTCTGGACACCACCTATCCCCACCATACTCTGTGGAAAAATCTTCAGAACTAGTTCATCATGTCCTCCATCCATGTGTCCTCACAGGGATACCAATCAGGTCATTTTTTATCACCTGGACCGTCCTCACAGAGCTCTGTACATCCTTGAACCTGAGCCAATCTAATGTCCTCCTTCCCTCTCAAGCCCTTCCACTGTGTCTCTGTGAATGTGCCATCCATTATCATCAAAACTCTCAGCCTTGTCTCTGAAAGATCCCTCACCTTTTTGTCCTGCTCTTCAAGAAGATCCTGCTCCCAGTCTCCCTCCAGTGAAGGCTATCTTTCTCCTAACCTTAAGTACCATAGGGCTTGAAAGAAGGGTAGGAAATATGCTTACTTCTCATATTTGCTTTCTGTCAACTGTAACTCTCTCCTCCCTAAAACTCCCCATCTCCTTTTAAGCCATGCTATCATGAGCTTCGTCTCCTTACTGGAGTCATCTGTAGGTTTTGGAGCCCACTTATTCTTTGGAGACTGACACCAGTCTTACAGTCTCTCCCAAACACCCTCCTGTCATAGTGCTTGGTGATGTCAAAATCCATGTAGAAGATTCTTCCCCACCCTGGCATCTCACTTTTTTGACCTCAGTGATTGACTTCAGTGATCTTGTCCTCCACTCTACCTCAAAGTCATACCCTTAGACTATGCTGTTGTAGATAACCCTACTCCCTACCAAATTTCAACAGTCCTTCAGCTCCACCATAACCACCAATCCATTGAGTCTACCACGTTTTCATGGTCCCTTCCTGCTCGTATCCCTATTTCCCAGGGTACCCACCTTGGATCCTATGGTCCATTGCTATAATTTCCTTGCAGACTACTTCTATGCCCTTGCCATCATTCTCTTTTTTGCACTCATTTGGCTGACTAGAAAACTTAGTTCAATCCAACTCTCTGTCTATTCCGTTCCTGTCCCTGGAGCAGTTGAATATGGCAAGAGAAAGCAATGTCAAATGGTCTTATTTTAATTCCATGAGCTCTAACATCAGTTGAGCCCTTGATGCTGCCTAAGTTTCTCTTGAAAGGCAGCACAACACCGGGGAGTGTTATGGAGTCAGACTTTCTGGTTCAGATTCCTTACTCTGTACCTTACTAGCTGTGTGACCTTAGGACTTTTTTTTTTTTTTTAACGTTCTGTGCCTCAGGTTTTTTGTTTTTGTTTTTTTTAAATCTGTGTTACAGCAGAAAGAATAATGCTTCTGACATTGTTGACAGAATTAAATGAGTTAATCTATGTAAAGTGCTTAGAAAAGTTCTTAGTACATAATAGTCGAAGTATCAGAGCATGGTATTATTATTATCATCATATTACATTTTATGAGTTCAACTTACTCACCCACTCACTGAGAAAAACATTTCACGCATTTTCTCACTTTCTCTCAAACATCCAACTTTGGCTCCCATTCTGATCTAAGGGAAGAAAATGATCATGATTTCTATCTTCTTGAAAATAAAAGCAAACAAACAACTTTCCCCACCCCCAATCAACCAAAGTATCTCAGCTCTCTCTCTATATATAGACCCCTTCCCTCCTGCTACTATGGATGAGCTCTCTGTGCCTCTAAGACCAACCACCTCACTTGTGCCTTAGGTCCCATTGCTTCTCAAGGACATCTGTCTAGTAATTTTCCCCCAACTCTCCTGCATCATCACAGTTGATCTCTCCACTGAATCGTTCTCATTATCATACCTACATGCCGTGGTGAGCTTCCTTGACCTATCAACCTCCAGGTATCTACCCATTTCTTCTTCTTCATGGTAAAATGCCTTGAAAGAGGTATCTACATATATGTCTCCAACACTTTGTCTTCCATGTTCTCTTAAATCTACTCCTATAAGATTTTTCACCACTGCTTCACCAAAACTGCTGTTATTAAGGTCACCGGTGATCACGATGTTGTCAAAACCATGGTGATTTCCCAGGCCTAGTTGTATTTGATCTTTCAAATTGGCACAATCAATTACTCCCTTCTTGAGACACTTTCTTCCCTTGGCTCCCAGCCCACCACACCCTCCTATTTCTCTTTGTCTACTCCTTCTCAGTCTCTTTTGTTGTTTCTTTCTCATATTCTTAACCTCTAAATATTGGAGGGTCCCAGGGTTTAGTCCTTGGCTCTCTTTTTGTCTCTACCTATGCTGACTCCCTTGGTGATCTGGTCTAGCTTCCAGTGTTAAATACCAACTCTAAGCTGATGATGTCTATATTTATGTGCCCTTCCTTCAGATATCCTCATGGCTCATTCTATCACTTACCTCAAATCTTTGCTCAAATTTTACCTCACTGAGACGCCTTGCCTGACCATTGTATATAAAGTAGGGCCATGCACCCCACCATTCTATATCCCCTTACTTTACTTTATTTTCTTCATGAGCATTTTTCTCCATCTGACATATATTTATTTGTTTATAGTAAACCTTTTTAGAGTATGGAATTTATCCATCTAGAAGAGTGCCTTGCACCTAGGGAAAAAAACCAACAAATGTGCGTTGAATTAAAGCATGATCTCACTTAGTCCTGACAACACCCCAACAATCCTATTAGACGGGCTATTAAAGATGAGGAAATGGCATCAGGTTAACCCATCACCACACAGCTGGCAACTCGAGCACGCTGACCCCAGTGCCTGTGCCCCTACTTAGTATGCTACAGAAGCCAGAAGGGTAAATGGAGTCTAGAGCACAAGAGTCATTTTACCAGGTAGTTTGGAATTTATCTTGAGGATAATAGGGAACCATTGGGAGGTAGGGGGAGTGACATGCCCTTGTAATGGTACCGACGCCATGCAAAATACCCACACAATCGCCCATTTCCAGGTCCCAGGGTGTTAAGTTTTGCCATTTTAGTGGCTACCTTGGTCCTTTGTTGGAAGGATTAGACTGATAGCATGTATATCCTTCGTTAGCATCAAACTGGCCTGTGCTGGCAATATTTAAGGCAGATTTAGTTAAGAGCTTTAATCAACTTTACCTTGAGTTCTGTGAGACTGAAAACATTTCTTGCTGTTTCTGTAGCAGCCTGATAGTTGACATAATTCCTAAAGAAGCTTATATGTTAATGCCTTAGGGACCTTTACTGTGGTCATGTGCTGCTAGCCCAAAATGCCACTACTCGAGCTACATATTGTAGCAAAATATTAAGCTGTTTAGTATTTTATTTAAAGCTATACTTAAAGAGGATAGGGTTTTTTAAAACCTGATTAAATGCATTTTTAAAATACTCATAGTTTTAATATCTGACTTCTTTTTAAGTTTAACACTTCATGGATCTGACCTTTCAGGTAACTGATGCTTGGGGGTTGTGAGATGCACCGGCTACTTTCATGCAGGCAGTAAAGGCACTTGGTTAATAAATGCTAACATTTACCATATTTCCATGGTGAAATGAACTGCTGTGTTCTGTTTTAAAGGGAACCAGGTGTTCGCCCTCCAATCCCTCCAAAGCCCAGGTCTCCAGTTTCTTCTCCTAACCTGCTGAGACAGGATAATAGGTAAGACCTAGCACTCCAGAATTTCTTGTCAAAATGAGAAAGTTCAAGGGAAATGAAAGCAAATGAACTGTTAAATCTGATTTGTGCAAAGCATAGGTATGTTTTATGTGTGCATTCTCTAAAGACACACTTGTAAAGCTTTTTCTAATTTTGTTTATCAACACTTAGGTGTATTTATGCTTGCCTTTGAATGCTGATAGCTATTACTTGTCTTATGGAAATACAGCTTTAAGAGTGAAATTGAACAATATTCTTGTTCAGGAAGTGTTTATACTCAAGCGTATCTATCTGTCCATCTGTCCATCCGTCTGCCCGTCCACCCACCCACCCAGTCACCACCCACCTACCCCCCTACCCACCTATCTATCATCTATCATCTATCTATTTGGTTTATATTTAATCCTAGTTAAGTTTCCCATTAATAGCTACATCTTCTGATTGTACCCCACTCATGTCAGAAATAAACTTGGGTGGATTTTTAGTCTTGTTTTAGCTAAGACGTTTGTAATTTATTTTAAAACTATCACAAGTTTTGAAAAAATGTTGTAATTAACTTGTCTCAGAATCAGAAAAAAAATACAGACTTGCTTTTCAGCATTGATTCTCCATCACTCCATAATTAGTACTTAGAAACAAATTCAGAGAGCTGAAAATCTTCCCATGTGTTTCTGTTAAACTGTTTAATAATTTCAAACCATTTTTCAAGATGTACATTGTACATTTCCATTATGATTGTGTGATCTTTTAAAAAAATGCTATCTCAATGGGACTGAATACATTAGATCTGCTTGATTGCCTGCCTTTGATTCTTTTGCATTATTGCTTCTTGATGGTGATTTTTTTTGACACCGTGTAGAACCCAATTATAGAACTATTATTCTTCAGCAAGAGGGCAACTTAAGCTAGAAAGTGCTGACTGGGCAGTAGAAATATGTAGCATTAGGTGTTCATCCTATTGGGTTAAAAAACCCAGATTGGAGCTTCTATATGGTGAAACTTCCTAAGATCTTTGAAATTTTGTACTTAGGATGAGAGGATAAATTATTTTTTTAATGAGTCAAGAGAATACTTCCTCACTGAATTAATTCAAAATATAGATCAGATTCATAACGTTTTATTTATAAAATGATTATAATACTATTCTTAAAAACAACTTTTCAAGCTTTTTAGCTTATGTTCTTTTTCCTTTTCCTTTTACAGTGTTGAGCAATAAAAATCTTAATTTTGAATAGAAATTGTTTAAAGGAACTAAAAGTGACTTCGATACCACCTAAATTTTAATCTAAAATCAGCGACTCTAGAGAAGTGAACTTGTTTAGATTCAAAAGAAGCTAAATTTCAGGGGAATTGGTCTAACCCACTTTTACTACTCTGATTTCTTTCTTCCACAGTGATCTTAAAAATAAAACTAGGGTGACTTGCATGTTTTCAACTCTGATTATTTTAATCACAGCGAGGTGATTTTAATGAAAGAATATGAAAGGGAAGTGTTTCCTTTGTAATTAACACATGTCCTCAAGAGTACAAAATAGTTGAATGTAGTTTTTTGAGAATATGCAGGAATGTATAAGTAGGTCACTCAGATACTTAGAAAAAGAACGGAGAAAAGCCTTCTATCGTAAATTGGAACAGAACCTAACATCATAAAATTTAATCCTGCCAGTTACCAGTTTATTCTCAGTGGTGTACTTGAAACATAGATGTATTTCCCATTTTATCTAACCAAATATATTTCTTGAAGTATTCAAATGGGATAGAAGAAAACCATCCCTTTGGTGCTTAATAACAAAAAAAGGATTCTCAATATTTTAAAATATTATGTGATTATCTAAAAGGGTAAGTATGAAAATGCTTTCTTGATGGCTGGAACATATTTAGAACAGATGTTTCTAGGTTTAACCAGTGGTTTTAAATACACATTAAGAGTGATAGGCTGAATTGCACAATAGTGTTTTGAACTCTTTGGAATTTCACACATAGATGATTGAGTTCTAGCCAAAAAGAGCAAACGTACAGTTTGTAATCTCAAGTAGTGCTTTGATTCCAACACAATTTAATCTTTTTGAACATAAGTTTTTCTTATTTCTTATAAATTTAACAGAGAAGTACTTTTCTTATCTAACAGGTATTATCTTTTAACTTTAAAAATATAGGCAAATATGTCCACCTAAACCAGGTGTATGCACTGAAACCAACAGATCTGCTGAAAGAAATACAAGGTATGATGATCTAACTCTACATAACTGCAGAAATGTTACAGTACGCTTTATTTGAACACATTGAAATACAAAACAAGTAATAATAAAATAGATAAAACCAGCTTTTTGGTTCCTTCAATATAGTGGAAAATTTTATATATATACATATATGTATCTATATAATTTTATTCCTTTTATTTTTATTCTAAGCTTTACATTAAGAAAACAACCGAAAATGTTCTAACATGAAAACAGAATAAGATCAAACCCTTTGTAGGCAGGAAGGCTTGCTTACCTCTTTAATCCCAGCCCTTGCCCCAAGGCATAAACAGAGTGAGTGGGTGGAAATACAGACCTTTAATTGGACTTGTTTCACAAAAGCTTTGTCTAGAGTTGGCTGTATAGAGCCCTGTCCACCTCCTCCTACGTCATGAGAAAGAGGATCACAAACTGAGTTGATGTCTTTGGGTAGGGTAGCATTACGTCCTGGTTTCCTCAGGACAGTCCTGGTTTATGCCTGTTGTCCTGCACATCCTGTCTGGTTTACCGTTTGTTCTGGACATAGCTTGGTTTTATTTTTTTAGAGAAAATACTATTTTTAAAAATAGTTTTTCAACAATGCTATTTTATATGTCTACCAATATGATCAACTAATTTGTCAGTCAAATAAATAGTTAAAAACTTACATAGTTTTCTCTTTTTTTAATCATCCCTTTTGCTCTCAGAAGAGTCCTAGTTTGAAACATAAATTACATGGTTGGGGAGAATCATGTTTGCCTTCTACCAAGTGATTTAAATACAACTCTAATTCAGCATTTCCCAGACTGTGTTCCATGTGACATAAGATGTCAATGCACGGTGTATGTGAACAAAGTGTTTAATGGTCCAGTTCATTTAGGAGACCTCGTGGTGCAATGGCTTAAGTGATTGACTGCTAACCAAAAGACTGGTGATTCAAACCCACCAGCAGCCCCTCAGGTGAAAAGACCTGGCGATCTGCTTTCTTAAAGATTAAAAACAAAAAATCCGAACATGTTGCAGCTGAGCTGATTCCGACTCATAGTGACCCTATAGGACAGAGTAGAACTGCCCCACAGGGTTTCCAAGGAGCACCTGGTGGATTCAAACCGCCGACCTTTTGGTTAGCAGCCAAACTGTTAACCACTTTGTCACTGGGGTTTCCTCCTTAAAGATTACAGCCTAGGAAACCCTATGGGGCAGTTCTAATTTCATATAAGGTCACTATGAGTCTGAATCGGCTTGGCAGCACAGAACAACAACAACATTTAGGAAACACAATGAAATAGAACTCTCTGCCACAGGACTTCTCAGAACCTTCAGCATGCTTATGTGTATTCTGAATCTCTGCAAGTATGTTACATTTCCCAAACTTATGTGTCTACTTGGAATCCTATTAACCTTCTATAAGACACTGTGAAACACAGGTCTTGATTCCAGGAAAATCTGTAAGGATGTTCCTAATTATTCCTTTTCATTGTCTAGAGAGACCAGTATGGATCATGCCCACTGTATGTCAGGTGCTTTCACAATCCTGGAGCATCAAAATTCACTTTCTTTCCCTTTGGAAGCCTAAGAAGACACACATTTCATCCCACATGATGGGCTAATTACTTGTCTGAAGAGGTGCTTAATGCCCCTTGGCTCTAGTTTACAAACTAGAATACACATCTGTATTTACTTGCACAGTTATTTTCTTTTTCATATCCTTTCTTAAGTGTAGAACTTGGGAGCTACCAAGTTCTTAGGAGAAACTGTAATTATTTCAGTGAGCAGTAGATGGCAGAACAAACACCCAGGTGGAATGGCAGGTGGATGTGGTGGGGTCAGCAGGGAGTGGGCATGTCTGGCTGTGTGTGCCATAAGCTGATATGATAGAACCATTTTGTTATTTTGTTTAAGTAATTCTTGAACAATGCTTTTTTCATTGAAAACAAATGAAAAGTTTTGACTACTTCAGACATAGCTCTATGCCATTGACTTGTGTTTATTTTTCATTGTTTGAAGGAGTCAGGATCTCGATAACATCGTCAAAGTGACCACTTCATCTCAGAAAACTGACAAGGGGTGAGACCTCAGAGCTTTTGAGCTTGTTTTTTTTTTTTTTTTTTCCTTCTCTTTATGCTTCAAAAGTATTTAACCAGTACCTTTTAAAGTTTCAGATATGAACAAAATCCCAATGCTGTTTATTACATATGATTTAAAGGAAAATACAATCAGTGGGTCTAAATAAGCTCTTTTTGCTATGCTTCCTCCTGTGGTGAGTTTACTCATCCCAGTGACCTCAACTGTCCCCATTTCTGACCTTGTTCTAAATCTCCAGTCCTGTATTTACATCGCTGGCCCAGATCTCAGCTTGTGTTTTTCCAGGACCCTCCATTTAGGATGTCCTAGGCCATATCTACTTCCAAAAAAATCAGCCATTGAAAACTCAGTTGAGCATGGTTCTGCTCTGACACACATGAGGTCATCAGAGATTGAAGCCAACTCCACAGCAATTTTTTTTTTTAAGGCCGTATTCAACTTTCTTCCCAAATGTGCTATTTCTCCTGACTTCTCTATTCTTCTATTCTTGAAGGCTCAACTTTCTGAATCATTCTTTGTTCCTTCATCTCTTTTCCCCTCTATGTAGGATCAGGCACCAGTGGATGAAGTGTCTAAAATGTCCCTCATGCCCACAAGGCCTCACCCTGGTTTAAAACCTGCTTGTTTGCAGTATAGGTTGCTTACAGTCTTAGATTTACTTACACTCCTCCAGTCTCTCCTCCAACTAAACTATTTCTACACATCAGTGCCAGAGTTTTCTTTCTAAGATTCTTCTCAAACCACAGCACTCCATTGCCTGCCCAGTGCCCATTCAATTACATATAACCTCATTCAAGGCCCTTGCTAATCTGTCTCCCACCTAACATTCCAAAGTTATTTCTGACTTCACCCTTACCTTAATGCTATATTTGAACCAAACTAAGCCACTTCTTTTGTTATAGTTTTTAACGTCCTGCCTTTGTTTAGGCCATACATCTATTTGGAGGCCTTCTTCAGCTGCACAGCTACTATCTCTTTCTGTCCAGCTCAAATAGCACCATCTCTGTGTAGTCTTCCCTGAATGACCCAGTGAGATGTGACTTCTGCCTCTCTAAGCTATTGTCATCAGTGTTGTTAGCTGCCATCAAGTTGGCCCACAACTCATGGTGATCTTATGCACAACAGAACAAAACGCTGCCCAGTCCTGTGCCATCCCCATGAGGAGGTGTAGATAGAACCACTGTGATCCATAGGGTTTGCACTGGCTGATTTTCAGAAATAGATCACCAGGCCATTTTTCCTAGTCTATCTTAGTCTGGAAGCTCCTAAAAAACCTGTTCAACATCCTAGCAACAAGCAAGCCTCATTGATAGGTGAATGGTGACTGTGCATGAGGTACATTGGCTGGGAATCAAACCTAGGTCTCCCACACAGAAGGAGAGAAATCTATCAGTCAGAGCCCTACTATTCATATTTATTTATAGGAGCTCTGGTGGTGCAGAAGTTAAGAGCTTGGCTGCTAACCGAAAGGTCAGCAGTTTGAATCCACCAGCCACACCCTGGAAACCCTATGGGGCAGTTCAACTCTGCCTGTAGGGTCGCTATGAGTTGGAATTGACTTGATGGCAACAGGCATTCATATTCACAGCACTTAATCGTATTTGGTTTTGTTTCATGTTATTTGTGGTAATTGTTTACATTCTCTATCATCTCTATTATCTGAGGGCAGAGATTATGTCTTATTCATTATATATCCTTTCCAGTCTGACACAATGCTTTATACGAAGTAGATGCTTATATAATAGATTATGATAAAATGAATAGTTAGTGAGAAAGTTTTGAGTATAAATGTTCCACAGTTTAAATCCCAAAATTACAAACAAAAAAAAAAATCCTTGCTTAATGGAATTTAGTAATGCTGAGAATATTACTAGGAATGGCAGTGTCAAAGAAGCTAAAAAAACGAAAAAGAAAAGCAGGAACTCTGAATCCAGAAGAAGGCTATAGAAAGTATCCTGAATTACCTCATTTCTATGTGTTTCTTTTCATATCTTCTCTGGTCCAAGTGCCTCGATCTTAAATTGTATTTATTTATTTTTGCCCATAGTATCGTCTTGCTTTTAATAGTGATTGTACAGTTCTTTTGGTGGGCGATTGGGTTGTTTGAGGGTAAGTGGATGAGGAATGCGGGAAGAAAATGATGGTTTGACATAAACCAGACAAAAACAATGAGAGCTGCAGTTCGTTTAACCTTTCTCTCTCCCCAGCCACAATGCACACCTCCCACGGCCACAATCATTTATCACAGGGAAAGTGGTTGCTTAGACAGGGGACCAGGGAGAATATCTGGCATAGCCGTATTCATTACAGAGTATTGTGATTGTGGGCTGTCCATAGGGACTTGAAATAGCTTTATTTACCCAAGCTGCTCCTTGTGATGCTCCTTTGTGAAGTAGAGTGGTACTGAAATCTGATGAAGAGCATTTAATTTGTTGCAAATGCAGTGGTGAAACTTAACAGTCAAATCTTTCATCAATTTAAAGTCATTTTAAAAGCTTAGCTTCTAATGCACTCTCCATTTTATTTAATTCACCACAGAATGTCTTCTCATGATTTATGCTAATTTTGTTGTGGTAAACAGGAGCAAACTGAAATCCTAATAATCTCATCATTGTGACTCACACCAGTTAGAAAAGGCTGGGGCTAAAATTTACAGGATTCTTAGGTCTGCTGGTTCCCTTGGAGACATAGAAAGCTTCTCAGTCTAAGAGGTGGCAGGTAGAATTTCAAGCAAAGTAACAATGATGGGGCCCTGTGTCAGGGGACTTCATGGCAGTTGTCCCACACAGATAGCATGTTAATCAATTTTATGTCAGGGACAGCTACTTTTGCATTTCTGGCTTATTTTTAGCCTTCAATTCCACCTTTGAATATATAATATTACTTTTAAGTATCCATCTCTGTGATGGCTTTTAATTTAATGTATTGTCATAGCCTCTAAAGCACTGCCTCCAACTACTTTTCTGGCAAATATTCTGGTTTTTGTTGTTCCAAACATCTTCAAAACGTAAGTTACTCAGTAACTATAGCTCTCTAAGGCTGTACCAAAGTCTTGGTTTCTCTAAATAACTAAATATAGCAAGCACTTACTAAATTAAAAAATTTAGTATTGTCTGGGCATTATTTATTATAATGGCCAAAATTAGTTGAGAATTTATGATTTGCTAATCACTTTATATTCATTAGCTCATTGATTCTTTTCTGAGGTGGAGACAATTATTATTCTGGTTTTACAGTTGGAGCTCTGGTGGTGAAATGGTTAAGTGCTTGGCTGATAACCAAAAGGTTGGAGATTTCAAAACCCTGGTGTCATGGTTAAGAGCTACAGCTGCTAACCAAAAGGTCAGCAATTCGAATCCACCAGGTGCTCCTTGGAAACCCTGTGTAGCAGTTCTACCCTGTCGTACAGGGTTACTATGGTTCGGAATTGACTTGACGGCAATGGATTTGGTTTGGTTGACCTGGTGATCTGCTCCCATAAAGATTACAGCCAAGAAAACCTTATGGGGCAGTTCTACTCTATCATATGGGGTTGCTATCAGTTGGAATCAACTTGACGGCACACAACCACAACAGCACTGATAGGAATATTGAGGTAACAACAGGTTAGGTAACTTACCCAGGGCCACCAGCTAATAAGTGGTAAATCCAGATGGGAGCCCAGGTCCCCTGATTTTAGAGCCTAAATGCACAACTACTGAGCGACTGGGCCTCAGAGGCTTCTGATCAACATCAGGGATGACTTAGGAAGAAACTGAATTGTTGAGAAAGGTTGGAAAACATGTGATTCTAGAGCAGAAAGAAGAAGGAGCAAAGATCTGTGAACTGAAAAACTGGATGAGAAAGGGAAGAGTAACGGGGACTGGGGAGAGGACTGAAAAGAAAGAGGGAAAGAGGACTTACTGCGAGGAACAAGTAAGAACTAAAGGGTGTTCTGGGAGAACCCACCTCGGCTGTGTGTCTTGAGGAGAGAGCTGAGTCTGTCTGATTCTGAGAGATACTTTGGAAGCCAGGGGTTTGGCTTAAACAGATTGCTCCTGAAGACGCACCCAGAAAGGGTATTGCAGTTCTCAAACCTGAAAATAGAAGAGCAAGTTTAGCTTACCTGGAGTGAGGTGGGGATGGAATTCAAGAAAGAAACCAGGTTTACTGATGAACAAGTATTTTCCAGTATCTACTTTGTGCAAGTACATTGTTCAAAGCTAGAATTTATAATTACTCAATGTACCTGTATTTGAGGGTTCAATTAAAAAAACTGTATTAAGCATCTACTGTATGAAAGATACTGTGCTAAAGAGTGCAGAGGGTACAGCGTAAAATATTCTAAATGTTAAGTGTGTGTGTGTGTGTGTGTGTATGTGTGTGTATAGGGGTAGGGTCGTTAACATGAGGCAGATGTACAATTGCTGTATTACAAAGTATAGTAAGGTAAGCACACCATAAAGGAAATACAAAAACAAACAAAAAAAACTACCTGAGGTTTCCAAATACATAAGGGCTCTCTTCAGTTGGAAGACTGTGAAAGGCTTCTTGAAGGAAGTAGTCTTTGAGATGAGCCTTGAAGGATCGTTGAGAAACCTATGAAGGATTTTTCACAGACAATACAGGTGGGATGTGTGTTGTGTTTCAGAGAACTCAGAAATAGTTGTTCTAAGGTGAATCTGCCCTATGACTATGGTTAGGCTTTTGCTGATGTGAGATTTTTTTTTTTCTTCCTTCCAGAAGTGAAGAATTGGATAATCTCATCAAAATGAACAAAAGCTTGAATAGGTAATATTTCAAAGCATCTATCTTACTTTATTACCAAATTTCACATCATGGCTTCTTATGTCTTCTCTGTATGTGAGCATAATGACCCACACACTGGCCTAGTCAAAAGTATTCTACAAATTTTGACTAAAAAAAACCTATGGAAATAAGAAATAACTCATTGTTATTATGAATGGTTATTAAAGTCTAAAGTATATAAAAGTGTCTTCTATTTTCTCACTCCCTTTTTTATTAAGGTAGTTATATAAACAAAAATAGGAATATACCTGGCAATCTGCTCCCGGGAAAATTACTGCCTAGAAAATTGTATGGGGCAACTCTACTCTGTCACATGGGGTTGCTATGAGTCAAAAATCAACTCTCGAGGGCACCCAACAACAACAACAATAGTATGTAAACAGTTTGGTTTAGGCACTGAATACTTTTAACTTAGACCATCACAAATACCACGTACTTTCTTAGTTAACATTATCTCCTTATTTTTAATTATTTACAATTGCACAATTTAAAATACGCTAAGAGAGAAAAATGAGTAATTAAAGTTTATATTAGAGGGACATATAGTTTTGATTATCTCTTTGTTACTTTGCATTCTAGCATACTAAACGGGCAGGTATCAAAGAAAAAGAGAAAATAAAGCAAGTCTCCAATGAATTCATAGATCTGAGGATCAGAAGATGTGGTTTACGTACCCTCCTTTGACAATAATGGGATGAATCATTGACTATCAACAAGTCACTTAAATTTCCTGGTTCTAAGTTTCCTCATTTATAAGGAGAGGTGGTCTTAGATCAGGACTCACAGACTCCAGGACCTATGAAGACCAGGCAGATGTCAATGGCTGAAGCATAAAGGATTGGGAAACTGAGTCAAAAAGAGGAACAAATGCTTGTCTAAGTTGCCCACCTGCTTCTTACTCCAGCTGACAGTTGCCACATGGCAGTGTGAACCAGTGTAACAGGGCATTACAATTTTCAGGAGGTCCTGAAAATCCAAGTTTCTATGTGTAGTGGCCATCTTTATAATAACTGGCTCACATGAAAAATAAGAACACTCCATGAACTCAAGCAACCCGTCTGTAGACCAATAAGAGCTTGCTGTTCACCAGTTTGCGCTCTTTACAGGGTGCCTACAGCAACTGAAATTTTGAGTCTATGAAAGACCTGTTTGAGTTGAAGCCATTTCAGGAATTGTCACTCACCTTTCCCAAACAGTTTATTTCTTGTCTTAGATATAAATTGGTCTGTGTTTTTATAGATTTCAGTATCCGTTATTACAAATGATGAGTTTTTTTATTTTTTTAATTCAACCCATTTAAAGAAATCAAGGTTTCGATGGCCTCTTCAGAGCAAATCCTAAGGCAAAGCAACCAGAGAAGAGGTAAATGCATCTGTCTTTAATCTGAAAACATTATCTCCCAGATTGCTTGTCTTACTCTTTTCGACCTTAGCTGTAAGGGAGTTACAGCCTCTGGCATGGAAATGTCCTGGCAGATGGGATAGCACTCTCAGTAGAGTACATTTAGTTCAGACAGAATTGCCCAGAAGGACTTCTCTCTTCCATTCAATCAGAGTAAATGAGCAATTCAGGAAGAATGTTTATTGTATCTGAACTCTCAAGATACCACACAATTTCATTTCAATCTGCAGTCTTTCACTTGGATTTCTTTGTGTTTAAAGAGCCAGAAGCCTTGAAAGCCTCATCTGTGTGAACCCCCAGATGGATAAAGGTGGCAAAGGGTAAGATTTGACTGAAACTCTCACAGACTAACTTTGATTGAGCCCTAGACTATAAAACACTTTCTGAGTGAGAACTCCTGCTCAGGGCAAGGGTCAGCCAGGCTGCTGGAACAGGTCCTGGATCAGGGTCAGGAGATGGGTGGGTGTCCTGATGCTGGCTCTGCCACTAATGGCAATTAACTTAACCCTAGGCTAGTCTCTTAACCTCTGGGGACTCCAGTTTCCTCATCTTATAAAATGAAGGCTATGACTTAGATGATCTCCTACTTTCCTCTTATATCTAAAAATGAAGGGAATCCAACCAGCTGTTTCAAGTAATGGACAATAGGCTAGTTTTATGAACTAAATCAATTTACTATGAGACATTTTGGTGCTGGCAGCATAGCCGCTCCCCACTGATGACTTTGACTTGTTCTAAGGCACTTTTCAGATGCGATCTTGCTTGAGTCATTTTATATGTGTGTCTCAGACACATTTCTAAATATCTCAAGATCAAAAGCCATCCTTTTATTTCATGTCATAAAATGGGTTAATTGATTAATTAATGATTAGTAACTGAACTGATAGCATCTGAGAGATTAACTGATGGTTCTAGACTGACACTGATAAATTAGAAAATTGACTTACGTTACTAATTTTATTTTTAATGTTGAAAGAAATGTAACTATTGACAGTTTCATTAAAGAAAATCCCAGGACAGTCAAGAATGACAATGGGTAAAGACTTAAAGGATTTCTGTACTAATATTTTCCCCCAGACTGACTGTTTACCTTGTATTTTGGTAGTCATTAAATTTGTCTTCCTTACTATGATAATTATTTCTACGGTCATGGCTATTTTTAAAAATCATTTATCTATGCCAATCAGTGGGTACACAGAATGGTATCATGGCTTTCCAAATCAAGTTTGGCAGACGTGTTCTCAAACCTCATTGATTTAGAATACTTTACAAATTCTATACGATGTAAAGTGTTGGCAATAACAGTCACACAGATATTGGATGCTTATTAACAACATATTATTTTAATGTAAACATGTACATATTATTGCAAGTGATATTTTTTTTTCAAATGGGGAACAGATAAAGGAGGAAAACAGTCAATTATCTTTAAGTGGTTATATGAGCTGTACAGGACAAGATGGAATTTCAGAAATTTAAAAAGTGGAGTTTGGGAAGTTCCACAAAAGTGGTGGAAAATAGGAAAAGTAGGATGAGTATCATAATTAAATCATTTTTTAGGCTAGAAGTAGGAGAAAAGAGAAGAGATTTATAATCTGAGGCCACTGGATAGTACTGAGTTTTGATACGGGAGTGACTCTGGTCTTGTCATTGTGTAGAGAAGGAGTCCATAGGGTTAGAAAAAAAGGCTGTGACATGAACAAATAGATAAGTCAAGACTTTTAACAGAAAATATAATGTAAGAGTCCTTTTCTTTCCTGTTTTCCTTCCTCCCTTTTATAAACTTCTTATATTGAAAGAACCCAAAATGTCAATAATGTCAATAATCTTACCACAGTGAAATCAGGGACAGGTGAAAAAGGAAAAATGATAATACTTGGTCAATTGATAAAATTTTGAGGGATTATCTTTCATATGTAAGGAGCCCTCGTGGGGCAGTGATTAAGCACTCGGCTACTAACCAATAAGGTTGGTGATTTGAACCCATTAGCCACTCCTTCGGAGAAAGACGTGGCAGTTTGCTTCAGTAAACATTATAGCCTTGGAAACCCCATGGGACAGCTCTCCTCTGGCCTACAGGATCGCTGAGTCGGAATCGACTTGACGGCACCTTTTCTTTTTTTTTTTTAATCTTTCACATCACCTAATGGTTTTTAGCCATTGACATGAGAAAGTTTTATTGGGCGTGCTCAGCTGATGTGAAAGTACTGAAGCTACAAGAGAATATTTTTCTATGTTTCCAAGGTTATTTCTGAATCATCTAAATAAACTCTTGAACAGTCTCTGAGAAATGACTTCGTTTAAATCTTCAAAGTGCATAGATTTAAAATGTTGATGATCTAATTTCTACCCCTCATATGAATGATTTTTGTGCTTGAAGAAGATAATGTCAGCCTCCCACCGATCCGGCCTCAAAGGACAAAGAAAGCTAAAGCTGAGACTTGATGGGAACTTTTACTTTTAAATTGATTCAATCATTCCTGGGTAGTGTTGGGTCCTTGATAGCAAGATAGTTCCGTGTCTCTTGCCTGTTTCGCATGATGAGTCCAATCACTTGAATTAAATATTTGAAAAGACTGCTGATCTTTAGGTACTGGTAACAATTTCCTACTGTTGAAATCTGCTATTGTCGTATGAAATTCTGACTATATTATTGAGTTTCTCTCTCTCTTTTGTTCTTGCTCTCTCTGTCTCTTTTCAATGTATAAAGAAACCAAGGCTTTGGAAGTTTTACTAAAGTTAATCAAAGAAATGACAAAAATGAGAAGGGATAAGTAAAGCTCCTACTTTGATGGATGCTTTTGTTCAGGTTAGTTTTCTACACTTCATAAGCAATGGGAGCGCTTTGCTTCCCTCTGTCACAGATGGACTGGTACATGGTTCGGGCTTATCAAAGATATTAGGAAAAGGAATATGATGATGGCTGTTTTCATAGGTGAGTACTTGGGTGGTACAAAGAGTTAATGTACTCGGCTGTTAACTGAAAAATGTTGGCAGTTCAAGTCTACCCAGAGGTGCCTCAAAAGAAAGCTCTGGCAATCTTCTTCTGAAAAATAAGCCGTTGAAAACTATGGAGCACAATACTACTCTGACACACTTGGAGTTGCCGTAAGTCAGAATCATGACAGCATTTCCAAAGTGAACCTCCAAAATGACAAAGGTAGCCATGAGTGAGGCTTGACTAAAACTTGTAAACCAATTCCTCTAAAGATAGATCACCAGGCCTTTCCTCCAAGGCACTTCTGGGTGGACTCGAACCCCTAATCTTTCAGATAGCAGCCTAGCTGTATGCACCATCCAGAGATTGTGAGACTTAGCGTCTCTTAATCTGATTTCTGAAAGTGATGATCAATCAGAAGATAAAATAATGTGGCTTTTAAGCTTCATAATCATATTTTACTAGCATGGGATTATACAATAAATATGGACCAAATGGCCTTCCTTTCTTGTCCCCCAAAAAACTAGTTATTTTAAGAATTGCCCCAATGTTTGATGGTGAGTTGCCTTTTCTCCCAGATTTTGAGCTTTAATTATTTTTTAGAGATGACTTATTCAATTGAATTTGTGTCCAAAGAAAGCACAGTCTTGACAACAGTTTAAAAGGACAGGCTTGACAAAATTTCTGAAGAGGACCTCCAAAATGACAAAGGTAGCCATGAGTGAGGCTTGGCTAATGCTTGTAAATCAATTTCTCTAAGGACAGTGGTCTCAGAGAGTGGCCCAGGGAAGGGGCTGGGCAGGAACATGTACCGGGAGTAAGGATGTACCATCACTTTTTCTCCTATTCCGAGCTATGTGGACATGGCAGCAATACTCAATAAAGATACTACTTCTGCCATCCACTCCTGACCCATTTAGGTTCAGGCTATGCTCCTTTTGATATTGCTTAATGCATTTTAATGGGGTGGCATGTGTCCCCTGAGAAGTGAGACATTGATTTCCCTACCACGTAAGGTTCTTTGTTTTTTTCTTTGTAATTCCCCATAATCTACTCTGAGTCAAAAGATATTTTAAAAGGATTGGGAGGGGGTTGAGGATGGTTGAGTTTATGTGAAGGAAGCATTATTCTTATTATTTAAAAACAGAACATCTGATTTGTTGAATAGAAATTTATATTCTGTCTGGATCCAGTAGAGAACTTTATCTACCTTACGTTACTTCAGTGCTGTTCATTTGAAGTATTCTAACAAGACATACCTGAGGGCAAAGTTAATTTCACTAAATAACATGTGTCATATACTTATATATGAGAACAAAGCAGAACATCGTATGTTTCTTGTTAACAAACAAGTAGCCTTAAATGGTCTTCAGCTCAATATTTAAGAGAAAAATGTCCATTTGTATTTAGAGTTTTAAAAAGTTACATTGATTTAGAAAACTTGTATATTTACCACTTCTTAATTTTTCCAGTCATTCTTCACTTGATTAGTGTTTTATTTTAATGACGTTCATTAAAGCTTATTTCTTTATTTAAAGAAAACAAGATCTCGAACGTCTTGTTAAAGTGAATCCTGAAACAAATATCAAGAGGTAAGACATTTAGAGATTCTTTTTTTCTTTGTCCAGCATTTATAAGCACATTGGGAATTTGAGTGTTTATATTGAGGAGGGTGAAATGAAATTCAAGTAAAAACTAAGCTCTTTCCTCTCCCCGCTAGACATATCACATTAAGCAATTTTATACAAGTGATACATAGAGGTAGTCTTTTGCCTTTTAATCCTGGGTGAAGTTTGCTATCAGGTAGATTTTAAGAAATTAAATGGGAATTTGGCATGATCTTTACTGAGCTAAATGATTTATTTCTTTGTATGTGTGTGTAGTGTTTCTATGTGTGTGTGTCTGTCTATATACGTGTGTATAGTATGTCTATGTATGTATGTATAGTATGTCTGTGCGTGTATGTAATGAGTGTGTGTATATAAATATGAACTGTGGGTGCTTGTGTGTAATGTATTTTTGTGTAGTGTGTATATGTGTGTGTAGTGTGATGTGTGTTTAAAGATGAAGAATTTAACAAAGTGTACTTTGTTAAAAGATTTCTCTTACACATGAATTGTCATGGATAAGTCTGGAGAGCTTATGTCCTCTTGCTTTTTATTTTTTAAGAAGCAGATGGAATATATTTAAAATAAGCTTGTTGGCATGTTTCTGAAGACAATATACCAAATAATTCCATGTGGTTTCCTTTGAACTCATTTCCATTCAGCTAACTCAGTACACGATGTTATTCATTGATTCTAAACTATGTCACCAATGTCTGCCGGCCCAGCAGGCAGAGCAAGGCTTTGGCTAGCTGAAAAGCGTGGTGTGTGCTGTCAGGCTGTCCTGTAGTGGCACAATCAGAGGCACAGCACCCAAACGAATTAGAGACTTGCACAGTTTTGCAATCAACAGACTGAAAAGAAAGCACTGGTTTCCTTGGCCACCTGGGTGGTTCAGGATGGAAGCCTGACGTGGTGATTGTTAAGTATGGAGCCAGAAAGACCTGGGTTCTGCCATTTGCTAGCTGTGCCCCTTAGGACAACTTAGTCACCACTTCTTTGCTGCAATTTACTCATCTACAAAATGGGGATCATAACAATATCGTGCCTGGCACATAGTAGATAACTGTAATTATTAGTAATAATAAAAATTCAGGTGAATGATGTTTTCTCAGTGTTCAAATACTTGATTTACTTTACTGTCCAAGAAAAATCTACGTTTTCCTTTCCATTTTATGAGACAGTATTTCAAATTGTGTTCTATTATTCCTTGTATGTTGGTGTGTGTCTCATATGCATGTTTGTATGCATGTGTTCATTTGTGTGTGTGTTTGTGTGTGCATGAGGGTATGTATATGCATATGTGTACCTTTGTGTGTATATGACTGCACTTGGGCCTGGGTGTGTGTGTCTGTACATGCGTATGTGCACATGCTTGTATGTTCATGGGTATATGTGTAATTATATACGTTTCCTTGTGTGCATTGTGAGTGCATGTGGATGTGGATGTGCATGTGTGTCTGTGCTCACGTGTGTGAGAGCTTGTGTTTTGTGTATACATGTATGTATCCTTGTGTCAGCTCATGCATATGTATGTATATATATGTGTGTGTGCCTTTGTGTGTGAGTGTGCATACATGTGGGTGTGTGCATCTGTGTTCATGTGTGTGCATGGTCCATGTGTCTGATTACATACAGATGCCACACATGCAGTGAGTGTGTGTGCAAATAGATGTGTGCCTTTGAGTGTATATGAGTGCATACGTACGTGATATGTAGGCTTGTTCACCAGTGTGCATGTGCATTGTTGGTGTGTTTGTGTGTGTGTCTACATTTGTATGTGTGTGTTTTGTGGGGTCTCTTGAGGACAGTAGTTGTCATTTCCTTTTCTACATATAATTAAGTTCTGTATATCTTTTTTATCTTTTTAAATTTTTTATTGTACTTTAGATGAAGGTTTACAGAACAAATAGTTTCTCATTAAACAGTCAGTACACATACCATTTTATGACATTGGTTAACAACCCCACGACATGTCAACACTCTCCCTTCTCGACCTTGGAGGACTTTTTTTTTGGTGAAAATATGCATAGCCAAAGTTACACCCTTTCAAAAGTTTCTACATGTACGATTTAGTGACATCGATTACATTCTTCCAGCTGTGCTGCTATTCTCACTATCCTTTTCCAAATTATTCCATCACCATTATCTTCAACTCACTGCCCCCAAGCTTCCCATCAAACCTTTTGAGTTGCTGTTGTCAATATGATCTCACAGAAATAATTTTTTTTTTTACTTTAGATGAATGTTTGCTGAACAAATAGATTCTCATTAAACAGTTATTACACATATTGCCCTATGACAATGGTTAACAATCCCACGACATGTCAACACTGTCCCTTCTCAACCTTGGGTTCCCTATCACCAGCTTTCCTGTCCCCTCCTGCCTTTCAGTCCTTGTTCCTGGACTGCTGTGCGTCATTAGTCCCTTTTTGTTTTATGAGGCTGTCCAATCCCTGGCTGAACAGAGAACTTCAGGAGTGATTTCACCACTGAACTAAAAGGGTGTCCGGGGGCCATACTCTCGGGGTTTCTCCAGTCTGTCAGGCCAGTAAATCTGGTCTTTTTTTTCGTGAGTTAGAATTTTGTTCTACATCCTTCTCCACCTCTGTCCAGGACACTCTATTGTGATCCTGGTCAGAGCAGTCAGTGAGTGGTGGTAGCTGGGCACCATCTGGCTGTACTGGACTCAGTCTGGTGGAGGCTGTGGTAGATGTGGTCCATTAGTCCTTTGGACAGATCTTTTCCTTGTATCTTGTTCTCTTCATTTGTTCTGTATATCTTTTAAAAATAAAAATGAGATCATGCACCCTCTCTTATCAAAACCTTTCAATTTTATCATAGCATTCTAGGGAGAATAAAATTCTAATACTTGCTGTGGCCTTTTACTTGCTCAATAAAGTCCAATCACAGTGATCATTTTCTATTCCAAGCTCATCCTGCCTTAAGACTTCTACAAATGCCGGTCCCACATTCTGAAACACTCTGCTCCTATATTGTCTCCTTCTCAATGAGGTTGTTCCTAACCACTAACGATAGTTAAGTCATTGCCTCCTCTCCCAACCCCAGCACTGCAGGCTCTTTAAATTTTCTTTATAGCATATGTCACTATCTGGAATTGTGATATTCATTTACATGTTTAATTGTATATTGCCTGACTCTCCTTGCCCCAAGTTAGAATGGAAGCCTCAGGAATACTAAGCCTGTGTCTGTATTATTTGCTTCTATCCCCACACTTGGGACAGAGCTTGGCTCTCCATAAGTAATTGTAGATTGAAAAAAATGCACAAATATGGAATGCATTAAAAATGCATTATTAGGCTTGCTTTAATTCTGCTTAAAATAGAATAAAATCATTAGATTATTAATTATCACATTCTTTATTGACTTTACGTACTTTGAAATTGAAATAATATTACACTATGTGCTGTATTTAGTATGTTTAAAGAGATCAGGATCTTGACAATATAATCAAAGTAAACTCCACAGCTAACACAAATATGACAAGGTAGGCGTTACCATGCTTACTGTTCTGCCATTTCTCTGATTCACACTCAAATCTGGAAATAGAATCTTGGGAATTTGTTTTCTCCTCACATCCCACATACTTCACCAACAAGTGGTAATCTAGGGTGGAGTAGTTATTCCCACTGAATTAATTGTTCCGTTATTTGCATGAAAAAGATCCAAGTTGCCTGGTAGCACAGTGGTTACCAAGCACTCTGCTGTTAACCTAACGCTCAGTGGTTTGAAACCACCAGCCGCTCCATGGGAGAAGGATGTGGCAGTCTGCTTCCATAAAGATTACAACCTTGGAAGCCCTATGGGGCAGCTGTACTCTCTCTTACAGGGTCACTATAAGTCATAATGGACTCAACGGCAATGGGTTTGGGTTTTTTTGTTTTTTGTTTTTTTTACTTTTTGCCTGAGTATACATATTCTCAGACATCTGGATACAAGTAAACAACTTCAGTCAATTTCACCTAAAACACAATACTATTAAAAAACAAAAATTTTAGTCAACGTCTGTTTGCTTCCAAATATCTAATCTTTGATGTTGTATAGATGCAACCTGAGAGACTTTGGGATAAGATGTTAGTAGGGCCACAGGATATGTGGAGAAACTGGGTGTAAAAGCCCCTTCCTGTGGGTGTTCTTTTCGCCATGTGGCATCTTCTGTAGGTCAGAGGTGCATCTGCTGGTGCTGTACATGTGGGAAACACACGTAGATGCAAAAAGAAAAGCAGAATTCCATTAAGATCAGAAGCAGAGGGGTAACAAAATACTGAGGTGTTTTCATTGACTGTGGAATTTCATGTTATAGTAAATATATCTTACATTTCAAAACACTTTAGAACTCTATAGTTTTTAATCCTCCTCTTGTTTGTTGCCAGCACATCTAGTCCAAAATTTATAGTTTTGACACATAGTGATAAGTCCCAGGACCAGATACTAGGTTGCGTATCATGGATTTTTAACACATTGGTATATTTATTTTAGTCCAGTTTTGTGATTAAAAACTTGTTAATGAATGTTAATTTTATGAAACACAAAGTCTCCAAAGGTGAATTTAAAATCCCACAGCACGTTAGAGATTGGTCATAAGAGGGTGTTCCTTCTGAAACAGGCATAAGACAGGTATATAGACTATCTCATAAATGCTTTGTGTACCTGATGAAGCTAAGAACAGAGGATTAAATGAATCAAAATAGGGGCAGAGTCCTAGTGCAGTATTTGCAAGGAGCATAATGGCTCCAAGAGTAAGATAGTGTCTCACTGAGTCTCCATGAGTTTCAGAGATGTATAAATCCCCACATTCTTCTGCATGGTCATCTTCAACAATCTTCTACTCTTTGATTTCAACGAGAGTTTAATACTGTTTCTGAATTTTAATGAATAGTTTTGTCCTCTTGGTGTTAATCTACCATCAACTTCATCATCTCTTATCTGTTTTTAAGGGGACGGACCCTTGACAACCTCATCAAAGTGACCTCTGATATAAACAGAAGAAACCAAGGGTGAGGATTGTTATGTCTTACTTTTCCTTCTTTCCTCATCCCTGCCACCACAGCCACTTTGCTCATGAGCCCATTAAGCAATGGCAGGAGTGGCTAGGAAAAGAGGATAACTGGTTTCCACAGAATATGTTATCCTATCTATTTGAGTGTTAAAATCTTCCTCTGCTGAGGTCACCCTTTGGTGAGCGTTCATATGAGACACAAATATCTTCACTTCTTTGGCCCATTCAGAGAGGTCTGTCCACACAACTCTTCTCCATACCTCCTTGTCACCAGTTTTCCAATCACATTTCTTCCAAGTCCCTGACCATTCAGCCAAATCCTTGGCCACAGCCCGTGAATTGGTATACAGTCACACATCTGGCTATTTCTCCTTCCAGGCAAAGCGAACAACCAGGTGCACTGCTTGAAGTTGTACACAGTGGGAGGATCTCCTTTCACTACTGTCCTTCAGGGAGGTCCCAGAAAGGGGCTACAGTGCTGATGCTGTCCACTCTCAAGTGGTGCCTCTGCATATTGCACAGAACCATTTGTAAACGAGGCATGAGTTTTATCTTCCTCAGTAAACTGATCATAAGGAACTCCCCATGAGGCCATGGTTGCAGATTGGGAGATAATAAGACAATGTGACAGAAGTGGAGACCATGGGCATTTGGGCCACTTCCTCATTAACTTACTTGTGCCTTCAGGTTTCGCTCGAGCCCAATCTCATATATACCACTTCCATTTAATAATGGAGTGCTACTGTGCATGTTCAACTTTATGACTCTGAGGGTCAGACAACACCCAGTTCATGATGGGGCAGCTCAGGCTGAATGTTGACTTGATAGCCCATGGTTAAACTTTCAGTCTCTACTAAGGCCCAGTAATAAGCCAAAAGCTGTTTCTCAAAAGGAGAGTAGTTATCTGTAGAGGATGGCAGGGCTTTGTTGCAAAATCCTAAGCAATCTGTGCTGTGATTTACCAATAGGGGCCTGCCAAAGACTCCAAATAGTATCTCTATCTGCCATTGACACTTCAAGCACCATTGGATCAGCTAGATCATATGGTCCAAGGGGTAGAATGGCTTGTGTGACAATCTGAACCTGTTGCAGAGCCTTCGGTTGTTCTGGACCCCCAAAAAACTAGCAGCTTTTCGAGTTACTTGATAAATAGGCCCACTCAAATGAGGGATATGTTACCTCCAAAATCCGAAGAGGCCCACCAGGTGTTTTGCCTCCTTTTCAGTTGTGTGAGAGGCCAGATGCAACAACTTCTCCATCACTTTAGAAGGAATATCTCAACAAGCCCCATACCACTGGTCCTCTAGAAATTTCACAGAGGTACAAGGTGCCTGAATTTTTGTCAGGTTAGTTTCATCAGATGGGGTAGAAGGGATAATGGTTTTACCGAAGAGGGTGGTTTATCAAACAAAGATGAAGTAATCTCTTCATATGGGGGTAAGAGGGCTGGTTCTGTTGGTAGGAGTGATTCAACTGAATTTAAGGGCTCAATGTCCCCAGCTTCCTGATTATCTACTCATATTCTGGTGAGGGCTCAGAAGAAGTGAGGAGAGCTATAGAGGAAGTCTCTATCGTTTTAGAGAATACGTATAATGCTAGCAACAGAATGTTGCTAGAAATGTGAATGTTAAGTGTGCTTCAGGTGGATACATTAAAAGAAAATGATGAACATTGTGATTGGACAATAGAAAAAGGGTGGTTCTTTTTATGCGGTCACAAAGAACTTGTATAAATGATGTTCAAATGTGTGGTGGAAGGTAGAACTTGTAATGAACTTGGATATTTAGCTGAGGAGATTTCTAAGCAAGATCTTAAAGGGGCCGCATGATTTCTCCTTGCTGCTTCATAGTAAAATGTGAGAGAAAAGAGCTGGACTTAAAAATGAACTGTGAAAAATGAAAATAAAATTTAAAGATTTAGAAAATTCTGTTGTACAAAGGACATTTGTCCCAGGATTTTCACCAAGGATGTGGCTATACCATCTTTTGTTAAAGAGATTAAGCCTGTGACTGATGGATCTAACCAACTACTACAGCAGAACACCCATCAGTTTAGACTGAAGGGAACAGAGAAAGAAAGACAGGAAAGAACACTGTCTGCCTCTTGGAATTCTACAGGCAGGAAACAGGCCAAAGGAGTGACATCTGTTGTCCTCCAAGAACAGAAAATCCCTGGAAAAGCTCAGAGATCAGCAGAACAGTTGGAAGGAGCATGGGAAGCAGGGCTGCATTGGTTTCAAAGGGTGGACTCACGGCCTCCTAGGTTTAAAAAAGTAAGATCTTCATCAACTTGGTTCTGGAGTATGGGGCTGCCATTCACGAGTGCCAGGGGATGGGGCTGTTGCCCAAAGCTGAGGGGGTGAGGCTTCTATGCTGAAGGGGCAGAAGAATGGGGCCTTCTAGGGCTGAGGGTGTGGGGTTGCTACTCAGATGGACTAGGAGAATGGGGCCCACCCTAAGCTGAGGGAGCAGAGTTGCCGTCCCAGTGGGCCTGGAAGGCAGAGCTGAGGCCCAGGGCCATGGGGCTTCCACCCAGAATCCAGAGAGATGGCCAACATCCAGAGTCTGGAGAGTGAGGCCATTGTTCCTATGGTCTCAGAGAACAGAGGATTATTTTCAAGTCTTGAGAACTAATGTAAATTGTTGGATTGGGTTTTGGACTTGCCTGATGCCCCTTATCTCTTCTTTCCCTCCAATTTCTCCCATATGTGATGGAAATGTCTCCCTTATGCCTGTTTCACCACTGTACTCTAGAAGCAGATAACTTGTAGTCTAGATTTCACAGGTTCACAGATGAAGAGGAATTTTGCCCCAGGATGGAATGCGCCTGAAGTCTCACCCATATTTGATTTAGATGATTCAGAAGATGAGATTTTGGACTTGGAGTTGATTTCAGACTTTTGGGATGATGTGATGGGGTCAATGTGTTTTGCGTGTGTCAAGGACATGAATTTTGGGGGGCCAAAGGGTGGAATGTTGTGGACTGAATTATGTCCCCCAAAATAGTGTTATAAATCCTAACTTCTGTGCCTGTGGTTATGAACCCATTTGGGAATGGGTTATCTTTGTTGTGTTAATGAGACAGAAGTAGTATAGGGCGTGTCTTGAGTCAATCTCTTACAAGAATATAAAAAGAGCAAATTAGACAAGCAGAGGTGGGGGAAGAGAAATGCCAAGCCACGTGAAGATCACCCGGGAGCAGAAGCTCAAAAGACACAAACAAGGACCTTCCTTCAGAGCCAACAGAGAGAGAAAGCCTTCCCCTAGAGCTAGCACCCTGAATTTGTACTTCTAGCCTCCTAAACTGAGAAAATTAATTTCTGTTTGTAAAGCCACCCATTTGTGGTATTTATGTGATAGCAGCACTAGATAACTAAGACAGACTAGTATTTATTTCTTTCAAAACTTAGTAGTAAATTTCATCTTGAGCACATATATTTCTTAAAATAGTCACTGATTTAATTACATTTTGCTTATGTGTTTTTGTTTGCTTTTTTTGTTTAAAGCTCCAAAGACCTTGATAATCTAATCAAAGTGAACCCAAGAACAGGAAAAAGCATCCAAGGGTAAGATTTAATATGTTCTCCTTTTTCATTTCAGTGTTTAAAAGTATAATTGAATCATCATTTCAGTTCAGTAATGCTGAACCTAGTAATCGTTCAAGAAAAACCATGTAAATTTGACAACATCATACCTGAAAATGATGAAGATTTGGGTCAATTAATTTCTGATATAATAGAGGCTCCCTTTGATTAACTAGGTCCATAGTTGTTTTTCCAGGATGGACAGGGCATTTTTGCTCTTCTGTTTTTTTTTTTTTTTTAAGCAGAAGGAATGACAAGTATAGGGAAAAGAAAACTAGACCAGAACCCATAGATGTGGGTTTTAGGCCTGCTTCTATCCCTCACTATGGGACCTCAGACTAATCATTTCCCATTTGGACTTCAGTTTTCTCATGTTTAAAGTGAGGACATTGAACAAGATGCTCTCTAGTCACTTCCAACACTAGTTCAGTTACTTAGTCCCTATAAGATGGCAGATTTCCTAGGTTTAAATTCCAGCTCTACCTACTGCTAGCCAAGTGGGGAAGTTATTTAATCTTTCTGTGTCTCAGTTTTTCCCTCTGTGAAATTGTGATAACAATAAAACCAAATCAAACCCATTGCTGCTGAGTCGATTTTGACTCATACCGACCCTATAGGACAGAGTAGAACTGCCCCATAGGGTTTCCAAGGCTGTAAGCTTTATGGAAGCAGACTGCCACATCTTTCTCCCATGGAGGGCCAGTAATTCAAACCACAGACCTTTCTGTTAGCAGTAGAGTGCTTAACCACTGTGCCACCAGGGTTCCTTCTGTGATAATAATCCTTCCTAGGTAATAGGATTGTTGTGAAGATTAAATTAGGTAAATTGTATAAATCACTTAGACTAGTGCCTGGCATATTTTCTGAAAGCATTAGCTACTATTCAGTACTTTTATGCAGTTATAGTTGGGTTCAAACAGATACACGTGTAGTCACCATCAAAAAACTTCAAACTTTAAGATTGTCTGTTTTAATAAATATTTTTAAATAAAATATTTTATAATGAAAATCATTTCTCTGTTTTAGTAAATATTTACAACCGCTTGCTATATAACTCTACCAATGACCTGATCATTTCTTTCATGTTTTAAAGGGGCCAAAGTCTTGACAATCTCATTAATGCAGTTCCGCAAGCAAACAGAACTAACCAAGGGTGAGGTTTATGGAACTCTTCGCTCTCTCCCCTTTTTTCTATTCAATTTTAAAGATAAGATGAAATGTACTGACCCACTTAGAAGCAACCAGTGATGCAACAGCTTTGCATCCGAAACCAGGTGTTCAAATCCCTGCTCCAAGTTCCCTGGCTGTGGGCTTTAGTGGAGGGGAGAAAATTCCAAAAAATACATGAATGATTCCTTACCGGTGTAGAGTTTGAGTTCCACACTTCAGAGTTCCTTAACATGAGTAGCATCTACCAATGGGAGGAAACAATACCTGAAAATAATTTCCCACACCTAAGCACCCCAAGGAAAAGTCTTCACATGAAGAAAGTTCTTCTTTCTCCCTCCATCATTTGTTCTCTCCCACCCAAACAATTCCCAATGTTGAGAGGTCATTTTAAAAAATTACACTAAGTTCATTGAAATAGTAACGAACACAAAGCATGACATTTGTCTTTAATATGGAGAGAATTTTCTCTAAGGTGTATTGTGTTAAGTAAACAAACAGACATAACAAAAACACGAAGCTAAAAACATAAATTGGTATACTGATATACTGATTTGAACCTGAGTTTGGTATAAAAAATACTAAGGTAAATATCTTCTTTCTGACATATTTCCTATCTTATTTTGCATATGGAAATGCGCTCTACTTTTACAGTGTGTAGCTACCATACAGAGTTTATTAGACTAGATCGGGGATTGGCAAATTTTTTCTTACTGGGCTGGATAGTATATATTTCAGGCTTTGGGGGCCAAACAATCTCTGTTTCAACTACTCATTTCTGTGTAGTGGAAAAACAGCAGTAAGTAATGTATGTATATGTCGTCTATCTGCATCACACATGCAGACAGGCTGTGCCTCAAACTCACAGGCAGCCATTAGACTGCTAGGAATGAGACACGTACACCCACTGTTATCAGCCATTCTATGGGTGCTACACTCATCTGTGATCAAGCTGGACACACGAGATATTTAAACACAGTGTTGGCAAAGTGAAAGCCATTATTATTGTTTATAGAAAGCAAACAGTAAATAAACAGGAACAACAGATTCCCAAAGGAGAACCGCTTACCCTTCTCCAAATTACCCATGTCCATTTTGACATCGTTGGGCGGGTGCACCTCGGTTAAAGTCACATGCTATGTTCACGTCACTGCTGCCTCCAGCTACCACCATGCTACTTGGGGGGCCTGGACGTCTCCCGAGGTTTCTGCTCTGCTCCTGGGCCTCACTGAGCCATACTGCTGGCTGGAAGAACCCTGCCAAGCCTCTGCCTCTGGGCCCTTCTAAGCCTCTGCTACTGACTCCTGTTACACTACTCGAGCCTGCGGGGCTCTTTTGCCCTGCATGATACTTGGGCCCCCAGTGCCCGGGGGGAAGGTGTACAACCCCTGCACGAGGCACACTTAGGTCTCTCTTGTCCTGCACAAGCGTTACAGCTCTTTTAGCTCCAACAACAAGCTTCCTGCCGGAAGGCACTTAGCTCTCATGTCATTGGCCTGGAAGGTTCACTGCTGCTGTTTCTTGCAGTTTTCAGCATTTGCTCTTTCTTCTGGGTCTAGGAGGTTCTCAGCACATGACCCCAGGTCCTTGGTCCAAAGGATATACGCTGCTCCAGGCTATTCTTCTAGTTGGTAGTAAGGTTCCTTCAACCTCTGTGGTACTGGCTCTTTTAAGCCTGGTGAGATGGCAAAACTGACCAATCCCTTTGATAAGCCACGGGCACCTTATTTGCATAGTCACTGTCCAATCCCTGCAAAAGTTTTACATACCTTATTTGTATAGTTCTAGCCAATCATTCTGTGGGAGTTATAAGGCCATGGCTAGAAAGGCCATATAAAAGCAATTCACTACACATCAGGTAATATGCTGTAAATGAATGGGCATTGCTGTGTTCCAATAAAACTTTAGTTATAAAAACATATGGCAGGCTGGATTTTGCTTGAGGTCCATAGTTCTGTTGATCTCTGTATTAGGCAGTATTTCATGTAGGTGGGAGAGGAGCATCAACTCTGAAATTAGTTGAGGCAGATTCCAAAATGCCGCCTGACATTTTCCCCACCCCACTTTTGCATATATTTTTTCATTCACTTTATGGTTAGACTGAGGATTTCATCATTTTTTTTTTATCTTAATATGTATTACAAAATTGTCCTTAGATTTTGTTCACCAAATGAGAATGCAACTTTATTGTCATTGTATAAGAATCAGACACTGAATTCAGGGAACATATTACATGCATTACAAATGTAATATGAATATATTACATTCATTATAGATTAATATTCAGTGAAAGACAGGTACTCCTTGGTCCCTTCCAAAATAGCCTAGTTTCTCAAGGTAAAGATGGCTTAATTACAAGGCCTTTCCTGGACTGTATTTGAACCTCTATTGTAGTTTGCATATGTATTACATTCAATTGTGTGTCCATCTTTTCTACTTGGTAATGAGCTTTTTGAGTTCAAAGAATACTTATTAGTCTATAGTCTTGGAAAAATCACTTAACCTCTTTTACGACTCACTTTCTTCATCTGTAAAGTGGTTGAATGTAAGAGTTAACTTCCTCATGAATTACTGGAAAAAATTAGATGAGATCATAATTGTAAAGCCCTTATTAGACATTAATTATTATATATTTAGTTTTTTGGGGGAAGCAAGGAACATATAGAAATGATGAATAATTTTATCTTTTTCTCTTCCACATTACAATATCCCAAAATATTCTAAATGCTTACTCAGCCACACAAATATGTAAAATAAGAGAGTTTAAGAGTAATTCTGCTTTAAAGTTGAAGTGAAAAAAATAAAAATAATTAAATCTCATATCTACATAGTTGTAGAAGAAATTAATTGATAGTCGCCACCTGCTTTTATACAGTATTAAAAAGAAAATTCTAGTAATGGAGACTTAAATTAGCAATGGTCATTTGATTCAGTATTAAGGTTAAAAAATATATATTTTTTATTATAGTTGTCTTTTTGTCTTTATCAGCTATTGAAACTTACGAATATTTTCTAGGAACCAAGACTTGGACAATCTCATCAAAGTGAACCCCTTAGCAAACAAAAGGTAAGATCATTAAGATTATTAAAGATCCTGAGCAACTCTCCAATTTATGCCAAGAAAACAAAAAAGACTAGTTATTTGGTAAAGGATATTTTGAAAGGTGACCAAAAAAAAAAGTGAAAAAGAGAACAAGCTAATTTGTTGATGTGTAATAATACTGGATGGAATTTCTTTTATTAAGGTTTTTGTTTATTTCATTACACAATATTGTTTAAAATGAAGCTCTTCTATATAATTACTACTTGAGAGATTTCATTTCAACACAATGATAACAATATTATAACTAATTTAATGTTAGTAAAAGTTCATAAAACTGAATAAAAAGAGGATATTGGCTTTCTACTCTCATAAAACAAAGGATCAGTTTTAACTGCTTCTGAAAAAATTGGCGACAAGTATCCTTCTTACACTCTATTACAATATTTTTGCATGACATTGAGTTTACTTCTGTATTCTTGACACGTTAAAATGCATTGCACACTGAATCAACAGTTAAGAAATGCGTGTCAGAGAAACTCCAGAACAATTGTTCGCTACCTCTCATAGAATTATCATGAAGAAAGTGTTGGTAAAAAGCACTGTGCAGATGTAAGGAATTATTGTGAACCTGGGAGAGAGCCAGGGTGTTACCGGGAAGGAGAGTGGGGCTTTGGTTTGCTTGCCGTGGTTTCAATCTTGATTCGCTCTCAGCTACTCTTAGTTATGTGGCCCCAGGGAGTGTCTTAACCTCTCTGAAAATTAGTGAAAGACTGATACCAAAAGAAAAGTTGTCGTACAGTCGATTTTGACTCATAGTGACCCTATAGGACAGAGTAGAACTGTGATCTCTTAGGCAGTGAATAATTGCTGAGCACCTACTGGGTTCAGAGCTTACAATTAGGTATCATTAGTTACATGCTAGGTATAATTATAGGCCATGAACACCAAAAAGAGATTTGATTCATAAAGGGGGCATGGTAATTTATACCTCACCAGGTTGTTATGTAGATTAAAAGGGTAACAAATGTATGTAAAGTAGGAAGTCAGTAAAGATTACCTTTTATTCTAGGAGCCCATTGAATGATTTATAAGTGTACCTCCCATCAAAAAAAAAAAAAAGCTAGTCATGAAGTTTGCTGAGTTCCGACAAAATTTAACTTTTTATTTTATTTTAGCAGTGAACAAGGTCTTGATGAACTTATTAATGTAAGCCCCAAAGCTGTCAGAAATACCACTGGGTAAGAGAAGGATGTTATTTGTTTCTTTGTTTTGTTTCTCCTTAACTAATCACAGTGTGACTATAAGTAACTTATAATTATTCCTCCAGTAAATTGAATATGTCTTGAAAAATCATTCAATTTTGTATGTCCCTAGAAACTTTGATATCTATTTGTTAATAGCAATAGGGTCCCTGGGTGGTGCAAAAGGTTTGTACTCGACTACTAACAGAAAGGTTGATAGGTCGAATGTACCCAGTGGCACTGTGGAAGAAAGGCCTGGTGATCTGCTTCTGTAAAGATTACAACCAAGAAAACCCTATGGAACTCAGTTCTGCTCTGCGACACCTGGGGTGAAGTTGGAATCAACTTGATGGCAATGGGTTGGGTTCTTTTCAGTTTGGTTAATAGCAAGAAGAAGAGTCAGCTGAAAGAAGTCCAACTTCACTCAGGCTCAAGTAAAGCAGATAATGGGAGTGAATAGAGACATGGGGATAGGTACAGGGCCAGTCCTTCTGTTGTTTATGTTTTATTTTGTTTTTGTAGTATTGATGTTAATTCTTTTGTCTTTGAAATTGATTAAAATCTATTAATGAGAGTTAATTAGAAATAAAAAAGATCCATCCACTTCATAGCCTCATCATGAGCAGTATCCTTCTCCTCACTGTGGAAGCCTGTGTTTTCCGGTAGCCAGCGGAAATGGAGTGAAGTTCATTTCCCTTAGATCGTTTGCTTCTCCCAGCAAGGTGATGGATCAGCCGTTTGATAATTCTTTAAGTAGTATCTGTCAGTAAAATTCATTTTCTGTCGTTGGCTATATGAAGATTTTTATATCATTGCCCACTACTGTGTTATGTATTGTCTTAGTCATCTAGTGCTGCTACAGCAGAAATACCACAAGTGGATGGCTTTAACAAAGAGAAATTTATTCTCTCAGTCTAGTAGACTACAAGTCCAAATTCAGGGTGTCAGCTCCAAGGGAAAGCTTTCTCTCTCTGTTGGCTCTGGAGGAAGGTCCTTGTCATCAATCTTCCCCTGGCTGAGAAGCTTCTCAGGTGCAGGGACCCTGGGTCCAAAGAACACGCTCCCAGTGCTGCTTTCTTGGTGGTAGGAGGTCCCCCCTCTCCCTCTGCTTGCTTCTCTCTTTTATATGTCAAAGGAAATTGACCTAAAACATAATCTAATCTTGTAGATCGAGTTTACATAACTGCAGGTAATCTCATCTTATCAATATCATAAAGATAAGATTACAACATGTAGGGAAATCACATCAGATGACAAAATGGTGGACAATCATAACAATACTGGGAATCATGACCTAGCCAAGTTGACAGATATTTTTCGGGGACACAACTCAATCCATGACAAGTATCTTAAGAATGTTTTCTTGATTTCTCTTTTTAAGTTTTGTCCGTACAACTCAAAAAATTGTAGAGAAGGAAGGAACCCCAGAGAACTCTCAGCCCAGTAGTTTGAACACATTTTGAAAATCACTGTTCCGGTTGAATCTACACATTTCACAAAAGAGGAAATTAAGACTCGGAAAGGTTAAATGATTTGACCAAGGTCATAGGGAAAATTAGTGGAAAACTGATAATAGTCTGTGATCTCTTAGGCAGTAAATAATTGCTGAGCACCTACTGGGTTCACAGCTTACAATCAGGTATCATTAGTTGCACGTTAGGTATAATTATAGGCCATGTGTGAACACCAGAAAGGGAATTCAGTAGACATACTCAATCTTATTAACAGCAGGCGATTATCATAGATTAAAGCTAATTATGTAACAGGGGCGCAGAGATGTTACTCCAAGGCAATAATAGGTTGTCAGTCTAATATATTACATTTTGGAACACTCTTGTGCTGCTTGCTGAATATAGAAAAGTATTGTCAGTGAGTTGGATTCAAAAAGAAATAGACATTGAATAGCTAATTTAATAAACATGACAAGCAGTAAAATTCATATTCATAGATTCCTACGAGTAAAAATGTTAGAGATGAACAGAGCCTTAGAGATAATCCAATCCAATCCCCTCATGCTACAGATGAGAATACAGAGGCCTGGGTGAAAGTCTCAGAGTCTTCCACCAGTTCTTCTAATTGCCAGCCCTACTCCTGGTCTTTACATCACAGCACACAGAATTCGATCTTAAGGTAAATGAAGTTAATTAAGCACCTCCTAAAATAGCAGAAGAGGAGCACTGGTGGCACAGTGGTTAAAGTGCTCAGCTGCTAACCAGAAAATTGGCAGTTTGAACCCACCAGCCACTCCGCGGGCAAAAGATGTGGCGGTCTGTTTCCGTCCTATAGAGTCTCTATGAGTTGGAATCGACTCGATGGCAGAGGGTTTGGTTTTTGAAATAGCAGAGGCTGTGAAGTTGAAATAGCAGCCCTTCTCAGGACTGCGAGGGGGTGTCCTTAATTGCTCTCACGGGGTCACTTGAAGGATTACTCCATAGATGACAGCAGCACAAGTATACAAATGACTACAAAACACTTTTATGCTTTTAAACCTCATTTGAGTAATTGTCTTAGTTATCTACTGCTGCTATAACAGAAATACCACAAATGGATAACTTTAACAAAGAGAAATTGATTCTCTCACAGCCTGGGAGGCTAGAAGTCCAAATTTAGAATGCCACCTCTAAAGGAAAGCTTTCTGTCTATGTCGGTTCTGGAGGAAGGTCCTTGTCATCAATCTTCCCTTGGTCAAGGAGCTTCTCAGGTGCAGGGACCCTGGGTCCAAAGGACGTACTCTGCTCCTGGTGCTGCTTTCTTGATGGTATGAGGTTTTCGTGTCTCTCTGCTCACTTCTCTCTTTCATCTCTCAAAAGAGATTGGCCCAAAACACAATCCAATCTAGTAGATTGGGTCCCGCTTCAATAATATAACTGCTGCTAATCCCATCTCATCAACACCATAGAGACAGGATTTACAACACACAGGAAAATTACATCAGATGGCAAAATGGTGGACAATCACACAGTGCTAGGAATCATGGCCTAGCTAAAATGATACACATATTTTTGGGGGACATAATTCAATCCGTGACAGTAATAATGCCTAAATATTCTAATGTATCCTTTACTATGTCCTTAAAGTAAAATAAATGAAAGCAATAAATTGAGTGTGAAAAATGTTACATATTCCCTGAATAGAATTTAGATATAAGATTTATGTATTTGCAGAATCCAGAGCCTGAAGCAAATGGCTATATGTTCGTTGTTTTCAATTCATGGAGACAGATTGCATCATGCTTTCAATCAAGACAATTCAGGACTGTTACTGAGATCCTTCATTGTATGAATATACCTCATTTTGTTTATCAATTCGTCTGTTGATGGAGATTGAGGTTGTTTTCACCTTTTGGCTATTGTGGATAATGCTGCAGTAAGCACTGATGTACAAGTATCTTGTTTGAGTCGCTGCTTTCAAGTCTTTTGAGTCTATACCCAGGCATGGAATTGCTGGACCATATGGTAATTCTATGCTTAACTTATGAGGAACTGCCAGACTGTTTTCCACAGTGGCTGCATCATTTCACATTTTCACCAACAACAGACAAGGGTTCCAATTTCCACATCTTCCCCAACACTTATTTTCCTTTTTTTTTTTTTTAAATAATAGCCATCCTAGTGGGTGTGAAGTGATACGTCATTGTGGTTTTGATTTGCATTCTTCCCTAATGACTAGTGATGTTGAGCATCTTCTCACGTGCTTGTTGGCCATTCGTATTTCTTCTTTGGAGAAATGTCTATTCCAGCCCTTTGCCCATTTTTTTCCCATTGGGTTGTTTGTTCTTTTTGCTGTTGAGTTGTAATTTTTCTGAAAAACAAGATATATTTTGTTTTTATTTAAGGAGAAAGGACTGTTGGGAGAGGGAGTGCTGTCCAAGATGATAGTAATAGCAAGTGCTGTTAGTCCTGTGATTTATTGCCATGTCCTGAGGAATGGATGATTGCAAACTGTATGGGAGGAAAAATGGTTGGTAGCTGAGAAAAGAATGGGACAGGACAGTCTGAGCATATGATTATGACTACGAACAACTGAGTTTAATTCAGTTTTTTAGTCATCATAAAACCTGTTGCCTTCCAGTCGATTCCAACTCATGGTGACCCCATGTCTTACAGAGTAGAACTGAAATCCATAGGGTTTTCTTGACTTTAATCTTTACAGAAACCAATCACCAAATCTTTCTTCTGTAGCACTCCTGGGTGAGTTCAAACTGCCAACCTTTCGGATAGTAGCCAAGAGCAAACCCTTTGCCCCACCTAGGGACTTTTAGATTACAGAGGAAAGAAAAGTCATAGTATTGACGGATTGCTGGAACTCCTTTGCCAAGCCTTATGTTAAGAATAATCCCAGTTTCAGAGCCTTTTTTAAAAAATTATTTTAATTGATATCCTTAGTTGGTGAACATAGATTGATAATGACAAGGACGTTAGAATCAGTTTGAATCTTCATAATGTTAAAACATTCAAGAGTAAAAAATTGTTAATCACCAGATGTTTGCTGTGTAACACTTAACAAGTGTGCCCTTGTTGATCAGTCCAGTCCAGCTGCAGTCAAGCTGATCCCGACTCATGTAGCTGGGCCCTTATAGATAGGCGCTGGTAATAACGTACAAAAAGTCAGAGTCACTTTTCCTTTGATCCAGCATAATTTATCCTCCTATGGAGTGCTTAGAAAATTCATTTCAAGCTGTTCTGTGCAAAACAAATATGCCTTATACTAAATGATGATATAGCTAATCCTTCCCATTTCCAATGACTTAAACCCATATTATCTCTAACCCACTGAACCAAGCCCACTGCCATCAAGTCGATTCTGACTCATATTGTCCCTAGGGGACAGAGTAGAACTGCCCCATAGGCTTTCCAAGGCTATAAATCTTTATGGAAGCAGACTGCCACATCTTTCTCCAACAGTGAAAAAGCTGGTGGATTTCAACTGACTGACCTTTCGGTTAGCAACCAAGTATTTTAACCACTGCACCGCCAGGGCTCCATCTCTAACTGAAACTGCTTTACTTTTTTTCACTTAAAGGAACCAAGATCTTGATAAGCTCATCAAAGTGAATCCTGAAACTGTAAGGAACAACCAAAGGTAACAGAAACTATACTATTTTCATGTGCTTTGGTCAGGAAGAATATTTCTTTTTCTTTTTTTTTTTTAATTGTACTTCAGGTGAAGGCTTACAGAACAAAACAGTTTCTCATTAAACAGTATACATGTTGCCCTATGACAATGGTTAACAACCTCACAACACATCAACACTATCCTTACTCAACCTTGGGTTCCCTATCACCAGCTTTCCTGTCCCCTTCTGCCTTCTGGCCCTTGTCCCTGGACTGCTGTACCTCATTAGTCCCATTTGGTTTTATGGGGCTGTCCACTCCCCGGCTGAACGGTGAACCTTGGAGAACATTTCATTTTATTGTTATTTCAAGCAGATATGTAACCTTAATGATCTCACAAAAAGACCTTTATAATTAATCTACTCACTTTTTATTTTGCTATTTAAAGAAACCAAGACCTCGATAGCCTCATCAAAGTGAACCCTGCAGTAATCAGAAGTGATCAGAGGTAATCAAATAAAAGCAGTCATTTCTTGCTTTCATCTCTGTTGCCCCTGGGTGGAGTGGATTTATTATTTTGTTTTAATAAACCAATACCAATCCAAAAATTCTATCACTAATCTGAATTTTTTTTTTTTAAACAGCCAAGACTTGGAAAAATTTATTTAAGTGAAGCCTTCAGCTCTCAGAAACACTAAGCAGTAAATGACCTTGCCTGACTATCTTGACGTGTTCCCAAGTCTAGATTAGATATTTTGTTTCTTTTTTTTTTTTAAGAATACTTTTTATTTTTCCTTAGTGTTTCAAATGAGGATACATTTACAAACCAAATATCTCCTGTCAACGATGAAATAGGTTGCACTCTTCAGGAATCAATTGTGCTGTTTTAGAATTAGTTCTGTGCTTCTTATTCGCACTAAAAGGGGTTCGTGTTTGTTATCTATAGGAAATAGAATTTCATGACTGAAATGAAAAATGACTAAAATTAGATAATAAAAAAATATTTTGAAGAAGTTGAACCAAACTGGTGGTTTACATAGTAAGTGGTTTACACAGATGGCTGTAGAGCATTGGAAAAGATATTGAAGGTCTTCGGAATCCCAGATCCACAGCTAGTGTGGACTCACAAAACACTCCAGTAGATTTTAACCTTAAATTTTCCTTTTGTGTTCGGCAAATAGTGAATAATTCGCCTATCATGTGACATCTTTAACCTAAGCACTACTAACAGATAAAATACTCAAGAATATATTAGAATCCAAATTGTTTTGCTGGCTTGGAATTTTATCGTAATAAATACATTGCTAGGAATCATAGTCCCACTATATTCTGCTGTCCACTATAAAGAAAGCAAATCAGTATATGAAAAAGTGCTCTGAAGTTACTAAGAGAAAGAGGAGAATGTAATCCAGTCATTGACCGAGCTCTGATGTCTCCTAGTTTATTTTCTACATTAGTGCTTTATTTGGCTTTTTCTGTTTGTAGGTTTTTATCACTGGGATGTTGGGGTCTTTGAAGTAAAAAGGCACAAAGGGAGTTGGAGAGCAATTGCTAGTTAGAAAGTAGCATTTATTGAGCACCTATTGTTGTCACTGGCAATTTGTGTACAGTTAATCCTCACAACCACCCCATGAGAAGTATATTCATACACCCTAATTTTGAGGAGGAAACTATAGCAGAAAGATACTGAATAACCTCTCAAGAAAGAAAACACATCCTGGATTTAAACCCAGGTCCTTTTGGCGTCACTGCCTAGAAGAAAAACAAAAGCTCTGTGAATAATCAGCTCAGACTCCCCTTTCCATCCTTCCTATGCCCTACAGCTACCTCCCCCAACCTCTCACATGCATGTAAAAAGATTACAATCAGATACATTTATTCTAGAGCATTATTTTTAAAATGACAGGGAGAAGAGATAGCACTAGTCACGTATAGATTTTCTAATAGCTGAAATAACAGCAGACTTTTGGTGTGGGCCAAGCTACCGTAATAGTGAGAAAATATCTTTGTTCAATAGAAACGTTTCTTTGCAGTGGTATTTGTTGGGATGGACTTTTGTTTTTATCAGTAGCAGTTTTAGGAGGCTCCCAGTCATGCGGGAAGTGGTTAGGTTGAATAACCACATTGTAACTGTAACGAACAATGGCTATTATAGCCAAAGTCTGAGCACCTGATTCCATAAAAGGTAGTTCTTTTCTCTTTCCCTCCCTCCCTCTTTCCCTTCCTTCCTCCTTCCCTCTGGCAAATGTACTCTGTTGACAATGATAACTTTCCTATAAGAGTTTTGCCTTGTTCCTAGAAGAGGTTAATTATTATTTTTTTTAAAAGAAAGTTTCCATTTCAGCAACTCCTAATCAATTATCTATAAAAAGAAGGAATCTTTCTAATCCTTTATGATTAGTATAAACAGCAAATTTAAAAATCATATTGGCCATTGTGTTGTTTCAAGATGGCAGCTTGATCCACAAATCTAACCTGAGCTGTACAGTCAGACCACCCTTCTGTAGCAGTAGACCAGATTCGATGATAATCAGCCAGCTTATTCAAGAATTATCACGGACAAAACCCAAACAACAACCACAAACAAAAACAACCAGGGCAAACAGGAAAGACTGAGCAGCCTATCTGAGAAAATGGCTTCATTCAATTTGTTCAGCCACCTGTATGTATAATGCCTTTATGCTGCCAGCTTTATTTTAATGGAGATAAAGAGATGGGGACATTTGAAGTGCCTCCCAGTAGGAATAACAGCCACAAAGCACTTTTACATCCAATTTGATGTGACACGGCACTGATTATTTAATAGTGTAACAGCAGTGGCCCAGAGTTCTTTGTATGTGACTTTGCTGACATTTCCAGCAGCTGTAGATTTAATTCACAGTTAGGGGCTGGATACACTCCAGTCATTGATCAGTATGCAAGCAGGCCTCCCTGAGCTCCTTCTAGAAACACATCAAGCTGAACAATGCAGATGTGCAGAGCATTTTCCTTTACTCAGGGAGAAACTGCACGCCTTTTAGCAGTTATAATTTCACATTTCCATGAACTCACCTTAAGGAGAGATATTCAGTGGTCTGTATCTGTGGCCTATAAGCTGTTGCCAGACTAATGGTTAAAACTCTTAAGTTATTGCTCTCAAATGATTTTAAAGCACCTAGTGACAGTTATGTCTTTGCAGTTAGCAAAAGCATCATCCCTCTGAAGGAGAAAGAGATATTCATAATTATATGTAGCATTTGCTTCCATCTATTTAAGGTCTTTCCATTTCTAAGGCAAGGATCCCTAGTGCCAGAATGGTTAAGAGCTCAGCTGCTAACCCAAAGATCCGCAGTTTGAACCCACCAGCAGCTCTGTGGGAGAAAAGACACGGCAATTTGCTCCTGTAAAGATTACAACCTAGGAAACTAACTCTATGGGGGCAATTCTACTCTGTCCTATAGGGTCATTGGGAGTCAGAATCGACTCGATGGCACACAGCATTTGCTAAGGCACGTGCCTCCTAGCTTTTAAAAAAAAAAAAAAAGAAGAAAGAGAAGAGTTTCTTCTTATCTTCTTCCTATTGTGTATTTCTCAGATTTCTGCTCAAGACAGAAACCTGGGGGTAACCTTGACTCTTCCCACTGCTTCATTGCCCACAGTGAATCAGTCAATCACATTTGATGTTTCTAATTATCTCAAGAATTTGTCCATGACACTTTGTCATCGTTGCTTCTACTGTCCCTAGGTTATTGTTGTAACCTTCTAAATGATCTGTCTGCTGCCAGTTCTGCCCTCTGCCTTCCAACCCATTTGCAGAACTGTAGGCAGAATGATCTTTCTAAAACACAAATCTGATCACGTCATTCTTTTTGTTAAAATCATTCAATGTCTTCCCATTGCCATTGGATAACGGCCATACTCCTTAGCCTGATTTCCGAAGCCCACCACGTTCTAGCCTCCATGTGCCTTCCTCCCCCAGTCTCCTATTACTCTCCACCCACAAGCAAACCCCACTCACACACCCTCTGACTTGCACCTTCTTCTCTTCTCCTCACCGCTATTGCACGGGTCAATTCTACTTTTGGTGTCAGCTTAGGTGGTTCTAGCTTAGACTCTGGGGAGCCTTCCCTGACCCACCGCTCTGCATCAGGAGACTTCTTCTAGGTGTTCTCAAGCTCTGTGTCCTTCCCTTCCCATAGCATTCGCCTCTAAGAGGCAAGTGATATTTAATCATCTCTCTCTGACTAGGAGATCTTTAAGGGCAAGGATAGGTTCTGTCTCCTTCATTACTTTATCCACAGTGTCTAGCACAATGCCTGTCACATAGTAGGTGATTAACAAATATTGTCTGAATTAAAGGCCAAGCCTCAAACTAATCAAGGCCTTATGATAGTGCATCTAGATAAAGCCTATTGCCTTCCAGCTCCCACACTCTGAGCCTCTGTGAGTAAAACCAGACTGAAGGAATCTGATTTCTTATGACTGGTCTCCCTGCTTAGGCCAGTGGATATCTTCTGCTCGTGACAATCGTGATGAGCCAAGATGAATTAGAACCACTGAAATTCATGGTCACATCTTCTGTTTCAGTACGGAAGTTGCCCGATTTCTCTGTGGAACTATTAATTTCCTTTGTGTGTTGTTATTGTTGTTAGGTATCATCAAGTTGATTCTAAATCATAGTGGCCCCATGTGACAGAGTAGAACTGCCCCACAGGGCTTTCTAGGCTGTAATCTTTATGGAGGCAGATTGCCAGTTCTTTCTCAAGTGGAGCCACTGGGTGGGTTCGAACCACCAACCTTGTGGTTAGCAGCTGAGTACTCAACCATTAAAACTCCCACATTAAAAGGAATTTAAAAAATACATATAACTGGACCCATTTTCCCACATCACTAGAATTGAAGAATTAGACCAGTTATCTCACCGTGTTCTATAATCCTTTCCCAGACACAAATATTCCTTTGGGACTAGAGCTTTATGTTTGAGACGTAGTTCCTGGCATAAAAGAAGCACCATAGTAAAATTTTTATATGGAGGCTCTTAATTTTGTAAATGTGTTCAGCACTGTGCAAAAGCAATTTAAGTAAGCTGTGGAGACAGAAACATATTGCTGCTTTATTAATACATACCTCCCACACCCAGAGAAGAGAGGAATAGCAGTTAGCAGTGAGCTGACAACTTTCTCTCATGCACAGCTTATCCTAGGAAAAGTTGTTATAGTAACAGACACCTTTTCTGGTTCCCCAGAATCTCTGCTTTTTTCTTCATCCCCTCTGTAAGGGACTACTCTGTTCCTTAATGGGAATATTAATTAATTAAATTACTGCTACATGGATAAATGCTTGTGTTCAAATATTGTGCTGTGGCTTTAGCCCATCCAAAACCCAAACCAAATCCATTGCCATCAAGTCAAATTCCGACTCATAGCAACCCTATACTACATACAGAGTAGAACTGCCCCATAGGACTTCCAAGGTTGTAATCTTTACGGAAGCAGACTGTCAGTGTATCTCCTGGGGAGTAGCTGGTGAGTTCCAGCTGCTGACCTTTTGGTTAGCAGCTGAGCACTTAACCACTGCGCTACCAGGGCTCCTTGCTTTAACCCATAGATTACTTATATGTTTTCTCCAAACATTTGAAATCTGCATAAAGAAACATTTTTAGCAGCAATTAACAAGTTGCTCTTTAGCATTTCTCCTTGTATCTACAGAGAATTGGTGATATTATTGGAATTAATTTAAACTGTTCATAAATATGCAAAATTATAAATTCTTCCTTCCACTGCAACTGTCATGGGAAGGGCTTGAAACCAACCCTTTGCTCGGCCCTGCAGCATTTGGTTGGGCTACTATAAAAATCTTTTTTTTCACACTCTGACTCACAGCTCTTCATTTTCTACCACAGTGCAAAAGACACCAGGCAATAGATGTGGTCTTAATTAAAGAACAAAAATTTATTTTTACAACCTTTAACTTGAGAAGTTTATGGGCATTCTGAACTTTTTTTTTAATTGGATCTTTAAATCTAGTTGGTTACAACCATCAGGGTGAACAACCAAAGCAAATATATATTTTCTATTTTTCATAACTTAGAATTCTCTATTTTACTTTAAATATTATCAGAGATTAATCAGATTACAATCTTAAAATCCATTCTGCCCAACTTGATATATGATACTGTTCAATGCGTACAGGAAAAACTCCATGAAAACGCTGATAATCTGGTTTATTGGATGATTCACAATTGTACCACTTTGGTAGAATGCTTCTTTGAGGCACGCATGTGCTCCAGTTTTGAATTACCTACCTGTAGTTGTTGGATTAAGAAGCCCTGATGGTGCAACAGTTAAGCACTCGGCTGCCGATCCAAAAGTTGGTAGTTCCAATCCATACAGCGGCTCCAAGGGAGAAAGACCTGGTGTTCTGCTTCCATAAAGATGACAGCCAAGAAATACCTACTCTGTCGCATGGGGGCGCTCTGTGTCAGAATCAACATGAAGGCACCTAACAAAAACAACAGTAGTTGGATTTTTAAGATTCTGACTTTTCCTTTCTTAAGTCCAAGCCCTTTCCTGCTCTCCCTCACAACAGCTAGGGTCCAAAAGGGTTTGGGTCCTGGAAGAAGGAGAAAAGGTGTGGGCAGAGAAAAGATGCGGTATCTGCAGCAACCAGGAGTGGAAGTGCCTGAGGAAGGGAGGATGTCCCTCAACAGGCTCAGAAACTGATCATAATTACATTGTGAGGGCAAGAGCAGATCTAAAATTAAGGGCGAAAGCCAGAGAGCTGTGCAAAAAGAGAGAAATATGTACAATTCAGGGCTAAAGTAAGGCGAGCCCTGGGTGATTGTCACAAATGGAGAAGAAGTGTCCATAATTAGCTTTACTGATCTTTTCCTATGTGGTGCACATTATGTGTCTAGATGGGAATGGAGCTGACTTCCTTAAAGGTTCTAGGGTCTAGGCTGACATCTTCCCTTGGAGCCCCTTTAATATCTTTTCTCAAAAATAAGTGAGGTAGTAATTGATCTCCTTCAGAGAAGGAGAAAAAGATAATTTAATTAATTCCACAAGTATTCATGCAGCAGCTATTATATGCAAGGCCATGTTAAAACCAAAAAACCCATTGCTGGTGAGTCGATTTCAACTCATGGCAATACCATGTGTTACAGACCAGAACTGCTCAATAGAGTTTTCTTGGCTGTATTCTTTACAGAAGCAGATTGCCAGGTCTTTCTTTTGCAAGGTCATGTTAGCCCCTGATAATGTGACCCTACACTCAAGCTGTAATGAAAACCACCAGCTTCCTTAAAAAATAGCGTTTAGACTTCCAACGTTAACAGTAGGGAGAAAATCACTCCACAGGACAAGATTTTAGTTCTTCAGATTCATATTTCATGGTGACCTCTTACTATTTACCACTATCAGCCATCCTAGTTTGGTATTTCCAGGAAACTGGATTATGGAATAGTATGATACTTCATTTAATTTTGTTCCATTATCCCCAAGTACTTATAAAACATTATTTAAAATGTTAAAGGGAGGATCACTTAATGGCTAGGTTATTAAGATAGTAGCGTGACTCCTGAGGCCAAGAAGGTGGCTCTAGTTATTAGTGAGGGAACATCAGGGATTAGGCAAATCCAAAAGCCCGTGTCTAACTTGATAAATTTGAAGGATGTGAGCTGTGAGGTTTCCTTATATAAGTTCTAGCAGTTATCTTTAGGAATTCAGCTTTAAATTTTAGTCATTATACTGCAGAATAAATGATTTTGACACTTCTGAGCTTCTTCTGAAATCCTATTTTTTAAACAAACACTAATTGACATATTTTCCACAGTAACTCACACTAAAAAATAATTTATCCCAATTTCTACGTTTTCAAAAGTGTGCAGCTAGTATTTTAAAAGCATGGTCATGGGATGTTGCCCAATTGGTGGATTTTATCAATTATTGATGGCTCAAATGTTATATAAAAAGAGTATTACTAAATATCATTCCACATACACATAAGAACATTTTTATCATATTTTGCATCCTTACTGACAATTAATTTTATGAGTAGGAGCCTGTATAGTGATTCTGTGCGTGATAAATGAATGTGTTAGGTGAGCCTATAATCTTATTTAACTCCACTATTGAAGACTATGAGAAGAGATTTATAAGAACTAGAGTTAATTCCAAAGATGTGAAAAGTTAGGACAGAAATTGTCTTAGTCACCTAGTGCTGCTCTAGCAGAAATACCACAAGTGGATGCTTTAACAAAGAGAAGTTTATTCTCTCACAGTCCAGGAGGCTACAAGTCCAAATTCAAGGCATCAGCTCCAGGGAAAGGCCTTTCTCTCTGTCGGCTCTGGAGAAAGGTCCTTGTGATACATCAGTCTTTCCTTGGTCTGGGAGCTTGTCTGTGCAGGAACCTCAGGTCCAAAGGACAAGCTCTGCTCCTGGCACTGCTTTCTTGGTGGTATGAGGTTCCCATGTGTCTCTGCTCACTTCTCTCTTTTATATCTCAAAAGAGTTTGGGTTAAGACACTAATCTAATCTTGTAGACCTCATTTGTATTACTGCCACTAATCCATTTTATTAGATCATTGGGATTGAATTTACAACACATACGGAAATCACATCAGATTACAAAATGGCACACAATTATACAGTACTGGGAATTATGACCCAGCCAAGTTGACGGATACTTTTGGAGGACACAATTCAATCCATGACAGAAATACAAATGCAAAAGCCATCCTTCAAAATGGTGGAATCAAATAGCACTTGGGTCTCTGCTGGTGCTGCCTGAACTGTTACCTTGCCTACTGCTGAGTTGCTACACTTCCATTAACAATAATTTTATCATATGCTTTTTCAGTTAATCCACAACTGTAGCAATTGTGCTACCAGTTTTATTTGCATCAATTAATTTATTCTCACCACAACCTTATGAGATTTGATGTTATTATCCTAATTTATAAAACTAAGCTCTGAGATTTTGAATAACTTGCCTAAGGAAGAAGTGGGGAGGAAAAAACCAAACCAAACCTGTTGCCGTTGAGTCGATTCCAACTAATAGTGACCCTACAGAACAGAGTAAAGCTGCCCCATAGGGTTTCCAAGGAGCGGCTGGTGGATTGAAACCGACCTTTTGGTTATCAGCCATAGCTCTTAACCCCTGCACCACCGGGGCTTCAAAGTGGGGTAAGCTGGGCCTTATTGTTCTGCCTCCTAAACAAAGCTTTAGTTTTTTTCTCATGAGTTTGGAAAGAGGTGTCATGAACTCTGTTGGTTCCAAACAAATCAGCGTTACATTAAATATATAAATAAGTAGTGTATAAATAACATACCAGAGGATATTGTGTCTCATGAAAGGGTATCAACTCATTCATGCAACCCAAAATTTAAGAATCTAATTTTCCCATGTATCCTCCTCATCATGAATTGTTTATTCAAATTTTGGGTTCACCTCTTATTTTTCTGTGATCTAAAAAGCCCAAATGAAGTCTCTAATTCAACATCTAAGAATTGATTTTCTCTGGGGCAGCTTAAATCTTGAATTTTCCACAAATTAGTTAATTGACCTTGGAAAAGTCACTTATCCTATCTGAGCCTCTGGTACTGCCCTGCAGGATTTTGTGAGATCTGAATGAGATAATCCATGTGAGACTACCCAATGTTTGTACTTCGTGACAAAAGTTTGTATTCATTAAATGTTAGCTCAATGTGGATATAAATCAGTTGTTTCTTTTCAGACCAGATTTCTCAATCTTTCCGAAGAATTAGTTCTTTATGTCTCTCATAGCATAATCCATGATCTCATACTCGAGCTATATAGATCAAATAGCTCAATGCCAGATTTCCAATGGCCCATATCCTTATAGACTAACTACAAATAATGACTATATCTAAGATTATGTACTGATTCTTTTTATTTTTAATCTTAATATTTGTTTATTTTATAACTAAATTTATCTGTCTACCTATCTATCTATGGCTCTGTGTGTGTGTGTTTTTTTTTTTTTTCTTCCTTTATAGAGACCAGGACCTGGAAAATTTAATTGAAGTAAATTCCAATGTGTCTGAAAATAAGAATGGAAGGTAAGACTTATTGTAATTTTCTTTCTTATAAATTCCACATGTACCTGTATAAATTATATACTGTTAGAAGATTTTCTGTGGAGTTGAATTGTATTACGATATTTATCTATAAATACTATCCAAATACAAAGAAGAATGGTATAGTGTGCTTAGTAGCTAATATGGAGAAAAAAATGAACAAACTTCTAACTCTGTCAGAATTTCTGACACAGGACCTGATGCTCTATTGCTTAGTGTAAACGGCATCATGGAAATTCAAAGCTTCTCACTTGGGTGGTGAAAATTTATTTTTACTTGCTGTTGCTTGGTAGGTTTTCAGCAGTGTGAGAATCTCTCCCTTGGATATCTAGTACTAAAGGAATGTACAAATTCATCACAGCTACAAAACAGGACCTAATTTTGAAATTGCTTTACACAACAGAGTATAATAATAGCTTTAAAAATGTTGTACCTTGTTTGGCTTTACAAGGAAGGTTAGAATAGAAGCTATACTTCATTGTTTTTATAACCTGTTTAAATCAGGAAGGAGTTAATAAATTTTCCATGTTTAGCAATTTCTCCCTCCCCCCACATATGAGAAAACCCTAAAAAAAAAAAAAAAGTTTCTATTTTTTCATCTTCCTAATTGCAAAAGTGCAAATGGCTATTCTTTTTTAAATGATTTTTTATGTAAGGAAATAATATTGCTGATACTGAATGAAGATAGGGGAAAAGCTAGAAAAAGAGTTGGCTCGCTTTTTTTTCATAATACCAACAAAAAGCTTTTGCTTCTAACAGGTGATAGCTTCTTTTTATCCTCTTAATTCCTCAAATCATTTCTTTCCCTCTTTTTCCTGATCCCCAGGAAGACTTTGATAGAATGAGGGAGGATAAATTTTTAGTAAGATCTATTTATCTTAAAAAAAATTCATTGTTTTGGGAATAGGGCTAGGCTTACAACTAACCAATCTGGTTCAAATAATATTTGGAAGGGATGGAGGTAAAAAAAAAAAATTACAAGTAAATGATAAAGTATAATTAAGGAACTTCTCATCTAATATGATTTGGAGGTGCTCAAGTTTCAGTTGGGCTTATTTATGAAATGGGATTTTAAATGAAGGATTAATGAGGAGATGAATTTCATGGAAATTCAAGAGCAGAAATGATGGCGTGGCCCAGCCTCATAGAGGCCTGAAATGGAAGATTGTTCGTTCATGACCCAAGGCAGTTCTAGAATCCTTAGCATCAGACATGTTTGTACATTAACCCTACTTCTTTGTCATTAACATCACCCAGCTACCCCTTGAGTGTGGATTTCTGCCTGCCTGTCTTGTTCTGGCTCTTTCCTTTACCTATTGGCTTCCTTATTCTCTACTCTGTATCTTTTTGATAACTCAGAGTTTTACTGCTTCCCAGTTTCCTTGGTCTCACTGGCCTCCTTCGGCAGTGTGGTTGTGACAGTCTGCATAGAAGATGGTGTAGACATGGAAAACACCCTGATTGACTATAATGCACACACACTCCCCTTCCTGCAGTTTCATCTGTGCCTCCTGCCTGACATAATTCAATGATCATGTACAAGATCTACAATCACAAACCCACCACTCTGTCCCCAGTGGAATGGTGATTCATATCACATTCAGTTACAACTTCCAGAGCCTCTGACCACCACCACTACAAAACCATTTGTTGATCTCTGAGCTTTATTTCCAGGAGGGATCTGTTTCTCCTTCAATTCTATTACAACCCCCTATAGGTGTGATTTTGCAGGAAGTATTCATTTCTTTTCCATTTCTATCAAATCCCATATGGGTGTTAGTTTTCACTGTTCTGCTATCTACAAATTAAATGGTTAATGTAACTTCCACTCCAACACCAACAGTTGTTCTAACTGCAATAAAAATTTAAGGGTGGAAAAGAAAGAAATCTCTGACCTCAATTTCTGGATTCATGTAGTCGGACTTCAGAAAGGAAAATTTCACTTGGCTTTCAAAATGGGTAGAAATTTCACAGAAGAAAAATTGAGGACCAAAATGAGTAGATATTGTATAGAAGAGCAAATTGAGGATCAGAGATTAAGAGACTTGATCAGGGTTAGAAGGTTAGTAAATTCGAGAGACAGAATGAATACCGGTGTTCTCGATTCAAGTCCTCTGCTTATTTTTCTACAGTTGTTGGGGGCCATCACGTTGATTCTAATTCATAGGGATCCCATCTGACAGAGTAGAACTGCCCCATAGGGTTTTCTTGGCTGTAATCTTTATGGAAGCAGCTTGCTAGTTCTTTCTTACTCAGAGCCGCTGGGTGGTTTGAACTCCCAACCTCTGGTTAGCAGCCAAGCCTTTATTGGCTCCTTATTTTTCTACCATAGAGTCCTTTTTTTTTTTTTTTACATTTTATATTTATAAATTTTACAAGCACCCAAGACGCTGACAGTTTTATAGAAGTAAACCCTCATGTACAGAACAATTCAAAATTGTAAGCTTTTAACAAGTTTTAATCTTTATGCAAAAGAGATTTATAAAGTTTTGCAGTGTTATGGATGGTTTATAGGCTGTTTAATTTCAGGTGGCTAAGGTTAATTTAACAAGGCAAGAGAAATCTAAGTAAGAGTCTTGGGCCAATCTACTAAACTAAGACTTTACTCATTTTATGAATGCATTTACTTTATGTAGTCACTTTTATGCCCAAGTAAATTTGATTTATTAGGAATAACTTTAAATGCTTTTGTCTGAGTTCTAACTAATGGAGTGTTTCCCTAAACTTGATGATTAGAGATTATGAGTGAAATAAATTTCATGTAGCCATTTCACACATTTTAAGGATACATAATACATGTTTAACCACCTAATGATAGGATTAAAAAAAAAATTGCCATCAAGATGATTACAACTTATGGCAACCCCATGAGTGTCATAGTGGAACTACGTGCTTCATAAGATTTTTCATTCACTGATTTTCTGGAAGCAGATCACCAGGCCTTTCTTTTGAGGCACCTCTGGGTGGACTTGAACATCCAACCTTTTGTTTAGCAGTGGAGGATGTTACCATCTGCATCACCCAGGGACTCTAGAATCACCTGGAGAGCTCATTAAAACACGGATTTCTGGGCCCCACCCCCAGAGTTTCTGATTCAGTAGATCTGAAGTGAGGCCCGAGAACTAGCATTTCTAACAAGTTTCCAGGTGATCTGATGATGCTGTTCCTGGTATCTCACTTTAAGAACCGCTCTGTTGGGTAAGATGTTGGACTGCCCAAACTCTAAGGTGGTGCTTCTCAACCTTGACTATATGTGAGACTCACTGGAGAGGTTTAAAAGAATCACAGTGCCCAAACTGTATCCCCAAATCAATTAAATCACAATATCTGGATGTGAGCCCCAGATATCAGCATTTTATAAACTACTACAGGTTGTTCCATTGGTAGCCAACGTTGTTTCTCCAACTCTATTTCTATGGTTCTGTGTATTATTGTGTAAATAACACACAAGTGTTACCCCTTACTGGCATTCAAGTAGAATTTTCTTTGTAAAACCAACCTGATATCATGAAAAACAAAGACTTGACAACCATCAGAGACCTAAGGAGACAGAAGAGACATGGTGGTTAAGTGAAATGTAACATCCTGAATTGAATTCTGGAACAGAAAAGAAATGTCAGTGGAAAAATTGGTGAAATCCCAATACTGTTAGTTAATACAATTGCACTGATACAAATTTTTAGTTTTGACAAACGCACCATGGTTATATAAGATGTTAGCACAAGGGGAAGCTGAGTGACTCTCAGTATTATCTTCGTAATTTTTCTATAAATCTAAAATATTCCAAAATAAATGTTTATTTATTAAAAAAACAAAAAAACAAAAACCTATCAACCTCAAAACCTACATGAAAGGAAAAATCTGTCAGAGTTGTTCCATATTATAAATTTATTTTCTAGCATTTGTTTTTTATTCACAATTATAAAAATTAAATCTTTCATGAAGCCTTTGTCATAAATCTCATTATAAACGCAACTAGGAAATGGTACTGTTGGCAAATTATTTCCCTCTCCTGTTTGCAGATATTGCAAGCTGGCAATATTTGATTTTACATTGCTGAGCACAAAGCAAACACACTTCAAGCTCATTGATAACCTCTGCCCTTCGAAGCTATCTATTAGCTAAAGTTGGGTTTTATGTTGTATAATAGAGGATTTGAGTATTTCCAGTCAATTCCTAGCTAGGCTTATTATTCCTGGAATGACATATTCTACTAATCATATTGGTCTAATCTTCCAATAATGTTAATTCCACCTTCTCACTATTTAGTATCATTTTAACAGAGCTGTATGTTTTGTGAAATATCTGTCCTAAAACCAGGAGAGTATGTTCTGTATTCCAGAGATAATATGTGAACGAATGTTTTCCTTTTCTTTTAAGAGCTACCTAGAAATGGAAGTAATAGCCTGTTTGAAAATGACACGGCTTGATTTAGATCTAGGCTCCCCTGTGGATTTTCATGTTTCTCCTATAACAGAGTTTACGAACATGGAGGAGGAGTAGGAGCTAACATGTTCACTACTCTTCCATAAGAGTTTCTTCTGCTTCATAGGGAAAAGCTAAATATGCCTACACTTTGTTAAACACAGGGACAGATTAGCTGAGATCTAGGTCAGAGTTCTTCTGCTGTCTTCAAAGTATTGCCTTTTATTAAAAAAAAAATGGAAAGTAGAATTTCTCAAAGCAACCTCTGGATTATTTTTGTTAAATTGATAAACTTTTGGCTATATTTCACATGGAAAGCTCTAAAATGGCACTGCTGCTGTGACAGTGTTACTCCGGCCAATTTCAGTTGGTTTCCTGCCTTGATAAAAAGGTATTCTATAATGTGGCACATGACTGTAATCTTAAAGGTAAGACAGTGGTTTTGTGGAGGGAATAAAATAGTATAAATATTCTATGTGTGCACCTGCGAAGAAACCAAGCAAACATGAAGAGGGTCACAATACGTAAAATAATATTAATTGAGCAAAAATTTAATAACACAAAAAAAAAAACCTTTTAAGCGGCCTTGATTTTCAGTGCCAAATATTTGTGTTTGCTTTTTCAGGCTAAATGGGCAAGTCCATGGTTCCATCAATGCACTGAACAGCCAGTCTACTGGAACTACTGCCTATTCTTATGAAACCAGGAACAATCTCAGGTACTGTGGTCAATTACAAAACAAATGACGGGACTACCCTCCCTTGGTTTTTAAAAAGCATCCAAAAAGTGACCTCACCCTTTTTTTTGAAATGAAGAAATTTCCAATTTGATCAGGGGTTACATGTAAACAGCCTTACAAAAAGTCGCGGATTATCAAGTTGGTCTTTGTCACCTTGTGACATCTGGATCTGAAAGTATAAAATATGTAACTAAAATGTGTGTTTTCCCTAAAAAGTTCATACATATTTGGTAAAAAATAGTTTTTTAAAGATAAATGATATTTTGCCCCTTATTCTGTGTCCTCAGAAGGAGAAACTAAAACAGAGTGTCATAAAGGTGGTAATTCCACTTAGTAACAAAGATTAGGAAGGGGATTCTTATAATAAATGTTTATGAAAAGAGAAAAGACTAGATGTATCAAATTTTTCCCAATCAATTAACTATTGTCACTAAGTAGATTCTGATTTTCCCAAACACACTATTAAAAGAATAAGGACCTCCATTTCATATTTATATAAATCATGATAGTGACATTGATGTTGACATTCTTTCCCTCGTTGCCACTGAGTCGATTTAGACTCACAGCAACCCCGTAGAACAGAGTAGAACTGCCCCATAGGGCTTCCAAAGCTGGAGGCAGACTACCAAAACTTTCTCCTGCGAAGCTGCTGCTGGGTTCAAACCATTGACCTTTTGGTTAGCAGCTGAGTGCTTTAACCACTGCTCCTTTGACATTCTTTAGGTAGTTCTAAAAGGCTTCATTAAATCACATATTGTCATGATAGTTCATTAAGGTCCACTTTTTGTTTGAGATTTGTGGGGAAAGTTATGGTTTAGAAAAATGAAAGGAACATCAAGGAAGCAGGCACTAAAACATATTACGTGCTCTACAACAGATATCCTGAGTGACCAATTTTCGTAATAATACCCTGGAAGTAGACCAAGACAGTGGAAGTTAAGAACAAAATAGGAGCATAAAATGAAGAAATTTTGCAAACTGGATTAATACAACCGACATTTATATTTCAAAAATTATAGAAGAAATATACACAGCATTGTGGGTTTTTTTTTTTTTTTTTTTTTTGCATTAAACTGGATTAACAGCCTTGTTTTTCCTATCCTTGTAAGTAATCTTTAAATATCAAGTAAAATGGTTTGTATTGCAGCTCCATTGTTGGAACGAGGCATGGAGGACTGAAGAATAGTGCTGTGTACACAAGGACATATGTGGAGAAGAGGTATTGGAACTTGATTTCAAATATTTTACTGCATTTATTTTATTTTGAAACGATCTGTGTTTAAGAAAAGATACTATTGTTTTTAGGTATGCTTCTTTCAAACAGAAAATCATTTAAGCATATACTGAGTTCTCGGTGTATAATTCTTTATAATGTTTCCAATATTAAGTAGTTGATAAATAATCAAGTAAATAATATTTCAATGTAACACATGTCTATGTAATAGGATTGTTGTTGTTAGGTGTCATCAAGTAGATTCCAAATCACAGCGACCCCATGTGACAAAGTAGAACTGCCCCATAGGTTTTCTAGGCTATAATCTTTATGGGAGCAGATCACCAGGTCTTTCTTGAGAGGAGGCGCTGTGTAGGTTTGAACCACCAACGTTTCCATTAGCAGCCAAGCACTTAAATCATCGCACCACAGGACCATTTAAAAGTTTTCATGTAAACTTATATGCCTACATACTTATAATAAGCTTCATAAAGTTACACAAATATTCCTATGCTAGTTTGAAGTCCAACTTTAGTCAAATGCTTCTATTTGCCATTCTTGCCTCTAATCTGAAGTAAGAGATAATTTTGATACTCTGGCCCAAATTACAGGTGTTGAGGGAAATGTCAGCCAACGTCAAGGATTCACAATCCACTCGGTTTTCAGGTTTTCAAGGAGCATGATATAGTGGAGGGGGTGTGGTGTGGGGAGGAGACCTGGTTGCACAGTGGTTAAAGTGCTCGGCTGCGAACCAGAAGTTAGGAGGTTGGAACCCACCAGCTGCTCCTCAGAAGAAAAATGTGGCAGTCTGCTTCCATAAAGATTTACAACCTTGGAAACCATATGGGGCCATTCTACACGCCCTATAGGGCCCCTATGAGTCACAATTGACTTAACGGTAGTGGGTTTGATTTTTTAGTTAATGTAGTGAAAACTGTGACAGCTGGAACTTGACGGGACTGCCTTGTTTTTCTAGATCTCAAAGGTTTTCCACCTTGGGCAGAGTGCAGTCCACACTTGACTATCATTATTTGGTGAGACTTATCTGAGTTTTCCTTCTCTGAGAGGTTTCCACCTTACACAAGTTCCTCAGCTCTTGCAGGTTTTACTGTAACAAGAATTAGCCTAATTGTGGGGTGATATAATGGAGGGCACACAAATGCGGGGATATTCCTGACAGGTGTTAATGAGAGCCCATTTCACAAAGCACCAAAGAGCAAATATTCAGGGAAGCCTCCTGTGGAGAGGGGGCCTGAGGAAGCTCCAGGGAATAATTCAGTACTTGTCAGAAGGTGAGCAAACTTCCAAAAAAGTGTTCCTCAAACCCGGGCGTAATTTATCTTGTAAAATACAACGCTAAAATTGACTTTTCTCCTCAATCTAATTCTCACTCTTTGTTGTGTTCAAGACAGTGATTCCTGCTGTCTTTTAATTTCACTAAAAATTAAAAAATTTTAGAGTAAATTTTAAAATATCAAGTAGTTACTAAGTCTGAAAGAAATTGGTAGCTAGATAGGTAGTACCATAATAATATTATAGTGAAAGCAAGAGACCAAATATTGGCAGCTAGAATAAGAATAATGTAGACAGGTAGCCTATATTCACACAATAACCTCTCTCACATATTTTCACCTCTGTGGGATATCACACCGATACATTTTGCTTTTTAAAGAAGTCAGTCTCATGGGAACTAATGCCAAACAACCACAATACTGAAATGTTTAATAGAGAGTAATTATTTTTTTAGATTTAGAAATATTCTATTACCATAATAGTCTAATCTTTTAATTTATTGAATAAATGAATAAAAGAATATTAACTTGATTCATAGAAGTGTCAAGAATAAAACATGCCTAAATTATTTTACTATGATGATTGTACTTTATTCTTTTGACTGTAATGAATTTTAGTCTGTTTTTAACTATATTGATTCCAGTGTCTCCCAAATAAAGTCATGATCATGCTGAATAGAATTATATAGAACAGTAATTCTCAAAATATGGTCCCTGGACCAGCAGCATCAGCTTCACCTGGGAATTTATTAGAAATGAGAATTCTTTGACACCACTGCAGACCTACTGAATCACAAAGTCTGCAGGTAGGGTCAGACGATTTGTATTTTGACAAGCCCTCTGGGTGATTCTCAGGAGCCCTGGTGGCACAATGGTTAAGCACTAGGCTGTTAACCGGAAGGTTGGGAAGGTTGGTGGTGCTCCGTGGGAGAAAAAACCTGGTGATCTGCTCCCATAAAGATTGCAGCCTAGGAAACCCTATGCGGCAGTTTTACTCAGTCCTATAGGGTTGCTATGAGTCGGAATTGACTCCACAGCACACCCCAACAACCAGTTGATGCACAATCAAGTTTGAGAACCATCTGTATAAAATATAATATTAGGGCTTATCAGGCCAGTAGACTGTAGACCAGAAAGCTCAAAGGACTGGTTGCCCTCCTATACGTTAACCTAACAAGGATGGTGATGCAATTCAGACATCCCTGACTTCCTCAAAAATCTGATCACTGTCTGACAGTGCAGTATAATCAAGAGACCTCATGGCCTGGAATCAGATTTGAATTTGAATCCTTGTTTGTCATTTACCAGCCACATGACCTTGGTAAAGCTACTTAATCTCTTCAAGTCTCAGTTTCCTCATCTGTAAAATGTGGGTAATGATAGATACTTTGTGCATTACTATGTGCAAAGTCTTATTTAGCCTTGCAGGGGTTTCGTATTTCATGAAATGAATTTCATTTCTGACAGCAGTCTGCACAAGGGCGATTTGAAGGGAAGGAGAGATTTCTTATTTACAAAATCCAAGTGAGGGCTGTAGAGCTATCACTCACTGTATGAAATAATAGTAACATATTGCTTCCAGTCCTAATATACTCCCAGGTAGCATGAGTGTTTGGGAAGCAACGGTGAGCAGCCAGTGAAGTGCATTGCTGATTTTGTTTGTCTCTAGGAAATAGAGACATTTACAAACTGGGATAAGCTAAGAAATGGAAAAAAGGGGACTATTAAAACATTACGCTCTTTTTGCTTTCATTCTAAATTGTTCTTTACTGGATGTTTTTAAGTAAATATAAAACTTTCTATACTTCTGTCTATAAGGCCCAGAGTCTCTGTGTCTCCCTGTGAATGGTGTATGTGTGAGGGTGCTTGCACTGGCTTGTGTTTTATGTATGCCATATATCTATGTTAGAGTACATCTAGCCTTCTTTTAGTAAATAAGTGAAGTACAGTATAAATTTCATGACAATTATAGCTTTTTTTCCCACTTATACTTGTTCCTACATTCCTTATCCTCTTCTCTTTATACTTTGAGAGAGTCCTTGGGTGGTGCAAACAGTTAAGGCTCTTGGCTGCTACCCAAAAGGTTGGAGGCTCGAGTCCACCCAGATGTACCATCGGAAGAAAGCCCTCGTGATCCACTTCTGAAAAATCAGCCGTTGAAAACCCTGTGGAATACAATTCTATTCTGAAACATGTGGGGTCACCATGAGCTGGGATCAACTCCATGACAACTGGTTAGATATACTTTGACAGATAGGTTGCGTCAGAGGTAGCTTGTGTATGAATACTTTTCCAGATTTAAGAAAAAAAAAAAAAAAGGGAAGAAAAGGTGCCAGTACCTTGTCTTGGCATGTAACATCACAATGAAAAATAATAATGCACCGTATGAGGACGTATGTGCATTTCCTCATATATACATCAATACTGGGGAAAATAGCCCGATTCTCACACGTCCATATGGTTTATTTCTAGTAAATCACCGAAGGATGTATATCCGGATATCTCTGGAAAATACATTCAAACAGTTTATTCAACTTCTGATAAGTGAGTATATATATATATATGTATGTTTTGTACATAAAAGTATGTATATTCTTGCTGTCCTTGGTGCTTGGAGGTGGCAACCCCCATGGTGATTGTTTTATATGTGTGTGAATGGAGCAAAGTGCAACTCATTATAACCTTTGCATCCAAGAGTTTGTTTTCTGGCTGTTGCTACTCCTTGATTTTGATGCACTGTTTTCCAAAAGACCTTTCTGTGCTTTCAAGCTGCCTCCCAGGCCAGCTCCTCGGCTGTTGGTGATTCCCAGGAGTCCTCAGTAGCACCACATCATTAGCATCTAGGCTTCACTACATCACTAAACTGGCTTCAGCTGTCTCTCCCTGTGGTTCTTCAAAGCCAGTTCACCTTACGAACAGCTGCTTGGATATGCTACTATGACCTGTTCTCATCCCAAGCTCAGTTCTCTGGAGTAGGGTTACAAAGAGTATCGATTCAGTGCTGGTAAATTGGCCCCATTCCAGGCTTTTGCTGTAGATGATCTTCTTTTACCATTTAATGTTCAGTGGGGCACATAGGTGACACTTATGGGAGTATGGCCTGGAATTTTCCATTGGAGGAAATTAAAATACACAATTAGCATTATATATTTGGAAACCAGGAGCAATGGAAGTGCCCAGTATTCCTTTGATGGTGTTTATCTCTTAGCAGGGGCTGGAAATGTGGCTCACTGAGGGTAAGGACATAATTTATTTTTATATAGAGCCTCAGCTTCTAATGCAGTGCTTGGCACCTAACAGGTGGTCAGTAAATTTTTTTTTTTTTGGAAAAAATGAACATATGTCCCATTTGCTAAGGGAAACATGGGCCAGGCATCAAAAGTGTGTCCCATGTCTGTCACTTTTACAAGGTCTTGCTCATTACCAATGCTATGCTGAGTGTCTTACCTTTAAGTCACACCTCTTTAAGTCACCTACACAAGTAGGAGACAGAACTAGAAATACTGTCTAGAGAATCAAGAGCTAGGTCTAACCTAATGTTCTGAAAAGACCTTTGATTAATGGTATGGTCTTGTCAAATAATAAACAACTGAAAACACCATTACTAGATTGCTATGCAGGTTTAATAGACAATTTTTAAGTTGGGCACCTAGTCAGTGAGTGCTCCGATTAGTTAGGATTCTTAAAGTGCTCTTAGACAAAGTTATCAGGAACTTTTGAAAAAATTTCTGATTGGTTGACATATACATAACTTTTCTAAACAGTTACAAGACAATGACAAGATCAGTGAGTCTTGGTTACAAGATCCCTAAAGTTTTGAAAACAGGATATTTTCATCAATCTTGAAAACAGGATAAGTTCATTAGTTTTGAAAGCAGGATATATTTATTAATCTTGAAAACAAGATGTGTTTATTAATTTTGATTGTTTTATGGAAGAATAAGTTTAAGTGAAAGTTAATGAATAATGAAACCAGCCTTTCTGGTTTCAGTGGTCCTAGTCACCTAGCTACTTTTAAAGGTTAGTTTTTAGCATAGCTAAAAGATTATTTCTTAGACTGCATAGATTTTTAACAACATTTAACAAGATGGCCTTCAGTGTCATGGGTAAGAGAATTCTTTATATTTTCATGAGGCAAAACTTATAATTTTTTAACATTCTTCAGAGCTTTCCCTAGGCTGGTATTTTTATTGTTAAGGAGGGAAATATTCCTCATAAAAATTTAGCTGTTAAGATGAAGTATTTCAGTCCAGTTCTTAAGGTGGTCCTTGAAATTTTTCTTAGTCATTAGCACAAAAGTCAATCCTCTGTAAGTCCAATCAGTCCAGCTGTTGATTATTGTGTGAAATTGGCTATGTCCCCACAGGTCTTCTGTAAGCATGCCAATCCCCTTTAAATGGCTTCCCATTGATTACAGGATAAACACCAAATTCCTTAGTGGACTCTCTATGGGCCTTCACCACCTGGTCCAGCTGAATATTGACTAATGCCCAACCAATCCAAATACCTTTATTATGTGGCATCTTTGTCCATCCTGTTCACTCTGCTTGGATTTCCTCCGTCATACCCCACCCCACCTCTCTGAGCCCACCTGGAGAGCTCCTTCTTCAAGATTTAACTCAATGATGCTTTTTCTGAGAAGCCTTTCTTGACTTCATCCCAGGATTAGTTGCTCTCTGGCTGTGCTCTCCTAATCCTTGCCACATATTTATATTATACTATGATCATCAAATCTCACATCTGCCTCCCCCAGTGGAAAGAAAGTTTCTCAACCGTCTTACTCTTGTTTGTATTCCCAGCTCCTAGCCCAGCACCTATGGGATGGATAACTTATAAAGGGCACCTGTTTTCCACTCTGGAATTGCTTACAGTCTTAAAGGGGAAACTGGGCTTGTGTGTGTGTGTGTAGATATGTATGTATGCATATGAGGAATCTGTAGGAAAATATTTGCCAGGAATCTATAAGCAAGTAGCTATAGAGTTTATTGAAAGAGGGAAATATTTATTTATATTCATAAAGGTTAGGAAGAATTTACTAGAATGACTGAAAGGTTAAGGCCAGATAAGGTTTATCTACTCTAATCCCTTTTTTCCCACCTTTGAGTCCCTTCCAGTTTTTCTCCTCTCCGCTTCCTAGGTAACTTATTTCAACACCTTGATCCCAATAGACCTCATAGCGGGCCCCGGGGCAGCACTGGGAGTCTGGAGCCAAGTCATCTCCATTCAAATTCTGGCTCTACTGTTCACTGTGTGACAGGGGCAAGTTACTTACCCTTCTGTGTTCTGTATTTCCTCTTCTGCAAAGTGATGATAAAAATGATAGCACCCACCTCTTTTGCCAAGAATTAGTTTATGAAAGTAAAGAGCATGGAAAAATGCCTGGCACATATTAAACACTATATAAGTATTGTCTATTTTTATCTTGCCACCTCATGATATATCCTACTTTGGAAATTTCAGGCCCAAACCTAGTAAACTCTGCAAGATGCTGTTTAAGACTTAATCCTAAAACCTTTCAAAAGGAAAACAGTCCAACATTTGTTGGCCTTTCTTGAGGCTCTGATATGATGCAAAGTATTTGGGAATCTGATGATCACAGCTATAGTTCATTTATCACTGGACATTTTTTTCCAAAATTAAAAAAACAAAACAAAAAAAACTCTTTTTCCACTATCAAATTTATGGCCCAGTTGTATTTCCTTGGAAAATATAATTTTGTCATAAGTAGCCCAATATTCTGAGTCTTGTAATGACACCAAGAGAAGTTATTATGGGTAATGTTTTGGTGATTCTAGAGCCGAGAGCCTAGGGTATTACAGACCCATCATCTGTTAATTTAATAGCATACTCTTGAATGAATTTCTATTTTTGATTTATTGAATATTTTGAGAATTAAAAATTTATATTACTATTCAGCATAATTTTTTCATGTAATCTGTAAAATGATACATGTAAATTAATAATTAAAAAACCCTTCCAGCTTCAAGGAGTACTTATTCCTTAGTTCAGTTAGGAAGCTGTGAACATCTCTGTGCTGCCCCAGATGCACTCTTGATTGCTGATGAATTAATAATTTGAGACTTTCCCAGATATGAATTCTTTGACATCATTTTGAGATAACTAGACAAAAATCCATCTTATTACTAGAATAAGTAAACCCCAAACATTCTTTGATTTTGCACAAGTTCTTCAAGTATCATCAAAGCTAACTTACCATTTCCACATGATTTTATGGGAAATACATCTGTCATTTATACAATGGCAGATTTATTTCTTCAATTGCTTATGTCTCTATAGGTCTGTCATTGCAAGAGATATGTGCACTTACTGCCGAAAACCCTTGGGCATAGAAGCTAAAATGATCTTAGAAGAATTACAAATTTGCTGCCACTCCACCTGCTTTAAGGTAAGGGTGTGTTTATTTCATTTAACTAAATATAAAACTGCATGATGACTGGAATAAAAATAATTGTTTAATGAAATACATGGGATGAAGTTAAAGCTTTCAGAAACACTATCATCATCATTAATAATGTAGTGCTTAAATATCTCCTGACGTTTTGCAGTCTAAGCCTCAAAGGTTTGTAATTACTATCTTGGCTTTAGTCTTAGGGCTGATTACTAACACATCTATTCCCTCTTACTCTAGAGCTTTAAGTCTGTGAAAAAGACAAACACTTGTTTTCTTTCTAAAAGCTTTTGTGACATTTTAATAAATCATTATTACCTAAAATACGTAATGAAATCCAGAAAGGAAAAGAAACTGTTGTGAAGACAGCTGGCAGATCCTGATGTCATGACATTATGTAGTGCTCGCCGATGGGCTTGACAATAGTTGAAACTCAGCTTCTGCTTTTGAGAGTATCATTAATTATAATAATTAATTATATATGTAATTGTAGGTTATTGTTCTTGGGTGCCCTCAAGTCGATTTCAACTCATCGTGACCCTGTGTGACAGAGCAAACTGCCCCATAGGTTTTACTAGCCTGTGATCTTTGCGGGAGCAGATTACCAGCTCTTTCGTCCCTTGGAGGCACTGAGTGGGTTGGGACCTCCAACCTTTCGGTAAACAGCCAAGCGCTTAACCGTTGTGCCACCAGGGCTTCTTCTTTATAGCTTAGTATGGTAGTAACAAAGCTTGCATTAGTAGAAAGTTTCATACTCCGTGCTTTCGGATGCTATTTCTTGTAATTCTTACAATAGCTTTGGATGTGTCAATATATTATAGGTGCTGATGTGACTGAATGAGAAGTTAGAAGACCAGAGTTGTAGCTCTGGCTGTACCACTAACTGTGGCTGTATGGCCTGGACAATCACCTAAATTATCTTGGTCTCAATTTCCTTATGTATAACATGGGGGCAGTTGACTAGATCACTGGTTCTCAATCCTGGCTACACCATGTAATCATCTGAGGTGATTAGAAAACAAGACAATGCTTGGGACCAGCCTCAGATTCATTAAATCAAGAATCTGAGACAATTCCTGGATGTGATCCTTTTAAAATCTCTGTGTTGTTGTTCTTAGGTACCATCAAGTCAATGTCGACTCATAGTACCCCCTTTGACTGAGTAGAATTGCCCTATAGGGTTTCCTAGGCTGTAATTTTTTTGGAAGCATATTGCCAGGTCTTTCTGCCGAGGAGCCACTGGGTGGATTCAAATCACCAACCTTTCTATTAGTCGTTGAGTGCTTAACTATTGTGCCACCTGAAAACCCCCGTAGCCATCAAGTCGATTCTGACTCATAGTGACCGTATAGGACAGGGTGGAACTGCTTCACAGGGTTTCCAGGGAGCAGCTGGTGGATTTGAACTGCTGACTTTTTGGTTAGCAGCTGAGCTCTTAACCATTGCACCACCAGGGCTCCTTAAAAATTCTGTAGGTAAGCCTAATGTGCAGCCAGTTTGAGAACCAGTTGCCTAGATCTATGGGTCCTTTCTAGTGCTTACATTCTATAATCCATTCCAATTATCTCACTCAGCCAAGCAGATGTAATACTTTGTCAACTGATTGCTTCTTCTTCAATTAACTTCAAACAGTGACACAAAGCAATAAAAAATATGATGCCTCATTTTGGGCCAAAAAATTCTAATTTTATATAGAATTCAATTTAAACATAAACGTATAGAATTATAAATATAATAGAATATAGAATTCTTTTATAAAGAATATACATATACACAGAATATAGAATTAAGTATTAAAATATAATCTGAAGATTGAATAATTAATTAGGAGAAAATGAAATTACTTTCTTTTCATTATTCAAATTTACTCAATTAAACAAAACTTAGTTTATAGCTCTATATTTAAAATTATTATGCAGACCCAGAAATTCCACTCCTAAAAGACTTGAAAGCAGAGACTCAAACAGATACTTGTACACCAATGTTCACTGCAGCATTATTCACAGTATCTAAAATGTGGAAACAACTCAAGTGTCCATCAATAGATGAATGGATAAACAAAATGTGGTACACACATACAATGAAGTATTATTCAGCCATAATGAGTAATGACATTCCGATACATGCCACAACATGGATGAACCTCCAAAATGCCGAGTGAAATAAGCCAGATATAAAAGGACAAATATTGAATGATCCTACGGATAGGAAATATCTAGAGTAGTCAAATGTATAGAGACCAAAGATTATTAGTTGTTACCAGGGGTGGGTGGGAGGGGAAGGAGGAAGTTACTATTTAGGGTGCTGAGTTTCTGTTAAGGGTGATGAAAATTTGGAAATGGGTAGAAGTGATGGTTGTACAACATGGTGAATGTAATTAATGTCATTGAATTGTACAAGCAAAAATGGTTGAAATGGCAAATGTTTTGTTACATATATTTTACCACAATAAAATAAATGTTATGCAGAAAAAAATGTTAAAACAAGGAAATTCTCCTGAACATTGCTTTTGGTAAATTGGGATAATTTTCATTTCTCACATTTTGAGGGATTCATTTCCATTTTCAATTTAATTATAAAATACTATTAAGTGAGAGTAAAAAAAGTTCCCACACTCCTAGGAAAAGCCTGATTGTTCTCTAGACATGGAAATGGAGAACTACCAGACTGGTTCAAATATGTCAAAGTTATCAATGACAGTTTGCTTCAGTGAATACACCTCTAAAATACACCCAACCAGTGACAGCCTCATGCTTTGAAAGTCAGCCAATCAACAGTGGGCCCAACTCAACCCTTTTCTGCTTCTGCAACCAATGCAAACCAAAAGAAACTCTTCCCCTAGGGCTTTGTAAGATCAGCAGTTTGTTTTTCTCAGTGAGGCTATACCTGGACAGCATAACTCTCCCTTGCATACATAAACAATGAATAAAGCTTCACGGTTTTGTTTCAAATGTTAGTAATGATCTTGCTCTTGGCATAACTTAATTTTCGAAAATTTACATCTACTCCAATGCGAGTTAAATAGAAAATATCAGGTGGTAGATATACCCTGAAATGTACCTTCATGATAGGGAGATTCTGTGAGAACTTACTTGAAAAGTTAGGCACATGGGTCGTAGACAAGTATGGTTTCAGTCTCCCTGTGGTTTTTCATCTCAGGGCTGTTAAGGAGGATCGTGCTGAATGCATTGAAAGAGCTTTTCTACCCCTGGTACTCTACAATTCTAGACTTCTTATATAATGTAAACTTTATCTACTGCTTTGTGTTTCCCTTAGTGTGAAATATGCAAACAGCCTTTGGAAGACCTAAAAGCAGGTGACAGTATTTGGATTTATAGACAGACAATACACTGTGAACCTTGCTACTCTAAAGTTATGGGTAAGTGTTAAGATCTGTGAGGAACCATCACTTTTGCTAACATTAACAAGCTTTAAGTATTGTTCAAAATGACATAGTTCAATAAAGTAAAAATGTTCATTCATTATATTTAGTTAGGAATTCAGCTGCAGACAGTTATCTTACGATAGCATTTTCTTGGATGGCATAATATCAGTCAACATTTATATTGTCTTCTGATAGCAGACAAGACATAGGTACAACTAAGCAACTAGAGCATTGATTTTAGAAAATTTTCCATTTTTTCCCAAACAAACATAGAGCTCTGCTCAAATACTTGTTTACAAGTTCAGTGCCTCCTCAATCAAGGTCCATTTCTGTGAATGATCATTTATACTTGCACCTGAATATACTTTTTGCCTAGTTTGGTTATGATGCTAAGTGCCTTTTACTGTTATTTTAATGCAAGATCTACAGTTAATTCTAAATAGTTTTAAAATAAATATAGCATCTAAGTATTTTTATCTGTTAAAGACTAATGTCACTATAATATGGACTCTTAACCAGTATGAATAAAATGAGAAGAACATATTAAGGACTTCTATAAACTAACACTTTCTGTAAACTAAGCACAAAAGTTTAAATGCTGATTTTAAAGATGTTCCCAGTGCACGGTAAATTAGTGAAATAAAATCCTATGAAACTTGACTAATTTTTAAAAGCCAGTGTCTACATTTTATTTTTAATTCAATAGTAAGTAGACAAGATTACCAAAATGATACTGAGGAGCTATTCAACAGCACGGTGTGAAAGCCATTTTCCTTCATGTCCTGTTGGTGTAGTGAATGGAAGAGGACCATCTGGGATTCTTACATATGATCCAAAGTGTATAGACTTTAATGACAAATGTGTGATATTAACGAGGTACTGGGAGGCTGCTTCTGGAAGATACTCTGAAAAATATTCAGAAACCCATGTTCCATCGGGCTGCAGAATCAATTCCAAGAACAAACCTAATTATATTCATGTTTTGCCTTCTATTTTCTGCTTTCCCCAAGTTCTTATATTCAGTTTTCTTTCTAATTTTAGCAGCCTCATCATGATCCAATATTATATCAAGGGTCTTGATGTGCGTAGTGGTGATTCTAAAACTTGTAGTTCCTCAGAAGCCCATGATAAGGCCTAGGAAGTGGTGTTGTCAAAAGATTGACAAGTGTTTGCGTCTTCCTCCCTGCCCATGTGCACTTATAGGCATTGTCTTTCTTATAGTATATACTGGCATGTAAGTTGTCAAGACATGACTATCAGGTGTCTCATCAATATGTGTGCCAGGCATCTGGTACTTTATATACATAAAACCCAAAAACTAAGCCTATTGCCGTCGAGTTGATTCCAACTCATAGTGACCCTATAGGACAGAGTAGAACTGTCCCATAGAGTTTCCAGGGCATGGCTGGTGGATTCAGACTGCCAACCTTTTGGTTAGCAGCTGAGCTCTTAGCCACTGAGCTATGTATACACAGTATGACCAAAAGCCATAGAGATGAATGCAGATGTAGAAGGACAAAGTGGAATGCTTAGTGTACCACTGTTCCTTGATAGATGATTATTTCTTTAAATTTTATTTATGGACTTATTTCTGTACTGAATTTGTATACCTAACTATTATTTTCTTTAAAATTTTCAGCGAAGTGGTTTCAATAATTCTGGTACCTGGGAATCAAGATGACAAGCTTTCCTTATGGAATGAAAAGTTTGAGAAATTTTTTTTCCAGAATTTGTAATCTAGAAGAGCTTGACACTGAAGATGGACTCTTGTATAAAATGAACAATTCTGCTACTGCACAAATGATCTAATGCTTTCAGTAAGGCCATATAAGTAAAGGGAACTATCTAGCAGCTGGTTAGATTTAGATAAGAAATTTAAGTGGTCCTAGTTACTGTTGTCAAAGCAGCTGTGTCTCTGACGGCTGTGAGCCTTGTCAGCTTTAACCTGGTTCATCCCCGCCCTGTATGTAGGCTGTGGGTCATGGTTTCCATTATAATCAAATTTCTCATTGATAAAAATCTAAGAATTTGGACTCATCGACATCTTGACAAACTGTCAAGGAAGCAAGATATGTTTCCCGTTAGTGCAAAAAGAAATGTTGATAAACATTTCCTGATTAAGTTTGGCAGAAAGATGCTATATATAAGGTTGTTTGAATCTCAGATAATAACTTAAACTTTCTGAATCTCTGAATCTGTAATATGAGGGATACTGAACAAAATGATTTTTCAAATCCCTTTCTGCTTCTGCTCCCCAAATTCTCTGATTTTAAAGCAAGTTTTAGTTTGCTCTTTAGAAACATATATGTTTATGTGTTTGTTAAGCATATTGAACTAGATAGAACATTTAGATTTTTACTTTAGGGTCACACTTTATCATAGATATAATTTTTGTAGACTGTCTTTTAAAAACAGAAAGAAATGAATTATGGGTAATGGATAAAATTAGATGACATGTATAGTTTACATATTATAATTTGTTAAGTTTTCTTTGCATGTATTTCAAAATCTGGATATATAAACAACCAACAAGAAATGATGATTATGGACTACAAAAGCACTTTCTGTAGCATGTTAAATATATTCATATTATATAGCACTTTATATTTACAGAAGGCTTATAAAAATAAAATGAAGTATAAATTACACAGAATCTTTTTGTGGAGTGTCTACAAAGATCATTCACTAACACTGATTTTTGTCAATTAGAGTGATCTTTGTTTATGATCGTAATTTCTATGCTATGCTAGTTAACTTATTTTTTTTAAGTGCTCAAGCAATAGCTTTTTATTTTTAAGGGGATTTTTCTTAAGGAGTTTAAAATCCAATAATGATAAGTAAGGAGATAGTATTGTTATTGAAATCGAAAAGATAAACTTTTAAAAATTATTTTACATATGCATAGCAACTGCTTCCCAAAGGGAAGAGTATGGAACATCAGGGGTGGGATGGAATTATAGGGAAGTTGTAAGGCAGTTGTGAAAAAATGACATAAACTAGGGAGATTTAAAAAATCACCATGTATTTTCCAAATAATCATAAATTCAAACAGTTATTTTTCAATATAATAATTTCAAGCAACTATTTCACTTATAAACTGGTCCACAAAGTGTTAAACACAAAATGGTTGTCAAAATACAGCAATGTATAATTGTGGTCCTATGGAGAGGGAGCCAGAAAAAACAATCAATAAGAATTTGATATTCATTAATTCATACTTGATGAGAAGCAGCAGTAATTGAGCCATATGTTTTTTTGTTCTTTTATTACATGCAATCAGAGTGTAGCAAAAGAAATAATTTTGTCAGGCTTGAAATTCATTGCAGCAAAGGATGGATGGAATAGTTATCCCTCCTTTTTATATAAATGATATTAACATCTCAATGCTTTGTAGTCATTAAAAATGATTTGAATATCCTTTTTAAAGTATTTGGCTTACTAATGCTTCATTTAAAAAAGCCTAAAAGGAACACGTTTCTCACTTTTGTATAGCTGTTTAATGGACCCTTTCTTTTACAATACTGTATTAAACCAAAAGCTATAGTGAAAATGGAATAAGAACGGAGTGGAGAGAGAGCGCGGGACTTAGGATTCACCAAGACCATTTCATTATGTCTGGGTTTATTTAAACGATAGGAATGACAGATCCCTAAAACAATCTGGAAGATCTCATTTTTTGCTGGCCAGTTAATTGTTAGGATTGACACACTTTTCCTGGACATGATTGCTTAAATATAGGAATACCAGGTCCTGAATTCTGTTACTAATTAAGATATGGAAACCCTGGAGGCATAGTGGTTAAAAGCTATGGCTGCTAACCAAAAGGTTGGCAGTTTGAATCTACCAGGTGCTCCTTGGAAACCCTATGTGGCAGTTCTACTCTGTCCTATATAGGGTCGCTATGAGTCGGAATAGACTCAATGGCAACTGGTAATTAACAGTTATCTCTAAAAGAGAATTAATTGTTCCAACATGACAATATCCCTTTAATAGAATGAAATGAAAGAAACATACTAATTTCAAACACAGAATTTGTTAAAATAGTTTTCTTTCTTTTAATGAGGCCAAAAAAAGAATTTATTCAAGAAATAATCTGTATATCCTTAGTTGTTTGACTACAATCACTCATGTAAGGACCTCTGGTGGGGCAAATGGCTAAACTCTAGACTGCTAACTGAAAGATTGGTGGTTTGAACCCACCCAGCAGCAGAAAGACCTGGCAATCTGTTTTTGTAAAATTACAATCAAGAAAATCCTGTGGGGCAGTTCTGCTCTGTCACATGGAGTTGCTGTGAGTTGCAAATGACTCGACAGCACCCAACCGCAGTAACAGCAATCATTCATGTAAGGAGGTATGTTTGATGAGACTATAAGCTATCATTGTCGACTGAAAATCATGAGCATCTGGAAAATTTTCCTACTCAGTTTGATTCAGGAGCTCTACCAAAACAACTGACTGCTTCTCGCCTACATCGTGGCAAACTACCGATAATGTTGATTTTTATTTTACTACTAAAGTTACTGGTCATTTTGGTGCAATGTAAATAAATTACTTTTAGAGTTTTCTTTATTCCATAGTACTCAACACTTCCCAGATGCATCCATAAATACGTGGGTTAATTTGGGCAGGCCACTTTCCCTCATGGATCCATCCCTCCTATTTAAAATGTGAGGTTTAAAAGAATATTAGCTCTCTAAAAGACCCACTGAATTCCCTGGGTGGTTGAAATAGTTAACACACTAAGCTGCTCTCAGGAAGGTTGAAGGTCCAAGTCCACCCAGAGGCACCTCAGAAGAAAGGTCTGGTGATCTACTTCTGAAAAATCAGCCATTGAAAACCCTGTGGAGCTCAGTTCTATGCTGACACACATAGGGTTGCTATGATTTGGAATTCACTCAATGGCAACAGATGGGACTAGGGTACTCACCGACTCAAACATTTCATGGATCTATGAATCTATTCCTGGGGCTTACCCCGTTCTTAGATGATCTTTTTCATAGGCCTGAGGATTAGTCAATGTTCTATTTGCACTTTGGAATTGTCTTGTTAACTTTGTTATAACACAAAAGTTGGGCACCATTCTGAACTTTATTTGCTGGATTTTTGTCCTGCCATTTAAGAAGTGTAGCATTTGAGAGCTATTACAGGAATGTTCAAATGCATGAGTTAGGTAATGGTGTCCAGTTTTTTTCACTACAAAAGAGGAAAATGAACATCATTACCTTATAAAATACTATTTCAGAAAGGATCTTGTAATTTAATTGGCTTTGCATTCTCTTTGATACATTCTTCTCATTAAAATATGTAAATGCTAATTGTTCTAGGCTCTGAAAAAAAATGCATGGTTTGTAATCTACCATCATTAATTCATTTGATTGCTTTATTATTCAATAATTAAAAAAATCTTTACTGAGAACCTTATTTTAGGTCTTGGAGATACAGTGATGACCAAAACAGCCCAAGTCCCTGCCCTCATGGAATTTACATTCTAATGGCAGGAGAGGGGAGCACAAGGTGGGGGGCAGCAGTGGAGGGTAGTGGGTGGGGTTGGAGGACCATTTGCCAGACAGAAAACAAACACATGATGTCTTGGTTAGATAGGGCTGCTAGAACAGAAATACAAGAAGTGGATGGCTTTAACAAAGAGATATTTATTTTCACAAAGTCTAGTAGTCTAGAAGTCCACATTCAGGGCGTTAGCTCCAGGGGAAGGCTTTCTCTGTCAGCTCTGGAGAAAGGTCCTTGTCATCAATCTTCCCCTGGACTAGGAGCTTCTCCGCACAGGAACCGCGAGTCCAAAGGACGCACTCTGCTCCCGGCTTTCTTGGTGGTATGATGTCCCAAACTCTCTGCTGGCTTCCTCATCCTTTTATCCTTGTAAGATGAAAGGTGGTGCAGGCCACACCCCAGGGAAACTCCTTTTACATTGGATCAGGGATGTGACCTTAGCAAGGGTGTTACATCCCACCCTAATTTTCTTTAACATAATCTAATCTTGCCTCATTAACCACAGGCAGAGATTAGGATTTACAACACATAGGAAAATTATATCAATCACAAAATGGAGGACAACCACACAATACTGAGAATCATGGCCTAATCAAGTCGACACATATTTTGGGGGGACACAATTCAATCCATAACACATGACCAGGGACAGATTACCCAATAAACAAGGTAAGCATGCACTTAGGGCATCAACAAAACAGAGGCACCAGTCATCCAAGCAAAGGCCCATAGATGCCAAGCAGAAAGAACACAAGGAAAAGCAAGCACCACAATGTAAGGAAACTGGCAGGACACTCAATGAAATTGATACCAGCTTCAGTGCGTGAGAATATGCTGGCCAGAAACAAAGTTCACAAAGGGTCACGAGGGCACTCATGCACAAGATGGTTTAAGCTATGAGACCCCACCACTTTAACACGTTCACTGACATCTTCCTCCTACAGTCCCCTCCCACGTAACTGAAATTCCTTATCTCAGATGGTCTCTTGGGAGTATACTATTTCTTTCTAATAAACAAGAGGTGGGTGTAGGCTGTTGAGTCTAACTCTTGCTACATTCACCCCATATGCAACTGGATCCAACATGAGTGGTTACTGGGCAAGGATGGATTATATTAATACATAGCAGGTCTCTGATCCATTCTGAGAGAACCATCTTGTACATCCATGTCTGCTGATTCAGCAACTCCAGCCAGGAGGACCAGCAATGCTCTTTGCCATAATACAAACACAAGGGTATGCTCTTGCATATGCACTGATAAACAACCAATGGAAACTCCAGTCCCAGATGATGCACAAAAGCGAGGGAACCATTGCAAGTTGACCATTGCAATGAATTTGATCAAGTTACTTTTTAACTGCATAGCATTTACATACAGAGTTATAGCCTAAGTTTTGTAAACAATAGTATCTATAACTTTAATTTTAAAATGTTTAGCATATATGCAGATTCGATTTAGCATACATTTAATATAGTACTAACATGGGTAATAATTTAATATAATACTAACATGGCAAACATCCAAAAAATACTGGAAATATTAATATTTATATAACACTAAAAGTTTTAAATTAAGTATCAAGTGAGTTTCATTTTTTCTTGTCTGCTGTGCAGAACACAATGCTTAATATTACTCTATTTCTGCCAATACATGAGGTATTAGGTGCATTAAGAGGATGCAAAATTCAATATTTATTGTGCAAAATATGTTTCTGTTTTGCAACAATGAGTGTGTTTCTAAATTCATCTTCCAAGAAAGCAATAAAGCGCATTTATCAGAACATTACATTTATATTTTATCAGAATATTTATGTTCAATATTTATTGAGAAATTCCTCAAGGAAATAAATGAATATTTAGATAATAAAAATTTTATAAATGCATCTTATTTTCCATTTTCCTTCAGACTGACTTTCTTTTAAGAAATTGACTGATATTGTTATGACTCGAAAAACAAACTTGCTCATCAAGAAGTGGTGCTATAGTCACATCAATTACGTACATATCTCTGAATATGGTAGTTGAATAATTCTACAAAGAAATAAAATGTACATTTTATAAATTTCATATATGATAACAATTACATTTTCCTTTTCATTTCGGGTCGATTGAGTGTAGCCTCACATTCAGTTCTCTCTCATCGACCACGTAAGAACGTGCCACTGGCACTTGTGACATATCTGGTCCTGTCGTGCACAAAACAAACCAAAACGTGTCTTCAAACTGAGTATACCCTTGTATTTGTACCATGCCCTTTGCGATTGCTCTCTCCAGGTCGGGTATCACCAGTAGTCCAATGAACTGTGAAGACACAGCATCAAAGAACAGAAAGTGAGTGTGTAAGTTTTTAAGTATAACTTCAAGATGAAAAACACTCCTGAAGATCTGCGAAGGGCCTGCCAACAAACATCATATGACAAAGGAATGAAATTATATCCGACTGCCTTGTAAGTACTATATCTTTTGGTTATCTAGACCTGAAGAACAAAATTACATGTCCCAAATTAATTTTTTTTTACTTATTAATTTTCAAATGGACCCCTGGTTGTGCAGTGGTGAAGAGCTACGGCTGCTAAACCAAAAGGTTGGCAGTTCGAATCCATCAGCAGCTCCTTGGAAACGCTATGGGGCAGTTCTACTATGTCCTATAGGGTTGCTATGAGTCGGAACCGACTGGACTGCACAAAACAACAATGATTTTCAAATATAAATTTTTGTGCTAATGTCCAAATTCTAATGTAAATTTTATTTTATACATTTTACTTATTTTATAAATTTTATTTATTTTCAATTATTCAAATTTATTTGCTACAGTAGAACCAAATTTAAAAAGTGATATAATGTTATATCCAGGTAAAATGAAATGGCAACAAACAAGTGGAGTGCAAAAAATGAAAGCTTGCAGAAAATAAAAAGGATTTGTGAATCCCTAAAGACAATTCTAAAATTTACTTCCTTTTTAAAGCATAATGAATCAGAAGAGACTTCTTCCATTGAACGCTTGAGTTTAATGGGTACAAACTGTTGTATTAGTACTGCTAGTGCTGAAATTATTAATAGCAATACAAACATAACAGAATTTGTTCCAAACTCTACATCCGTTCTTTGCTGTAGCAAAAAAATTAATAACGGTATAGAACGTAAAACTGTTTCAGAATCTGAAATTGTCGCATCTGCAGACCCCATAAATAAGAGAAATACAGATCCTGTTTTGTGGAATAATTTTTCTTCTAATGATGTAAATTATTGGATCAAAAGAGGGCCAAGTGATTGTCAACATCACAGTGGACCATTTGAAAATTTATGTCAAAAATTTCTGGATGGTAAACCAATAAGGTTCTGAACCCAGAATATATTTCTAGGACGCAAAGCCAATGGTGAAAATTTTAAGAGGGAGTGGCTACTGTATCCTCCATCAGTCGGCTTTGTATATTGTTTTGTTTGCAAACTATTCAGTCCTAAATCATTAATTCTTGATTTGCTATGGATGGATTTAGTGATTGGTACAACTCAAATATGAATGATAAACATGAGAACAGTTCAATTCACGGAGATTGTATGTTGCCATATTTAAACGGAAGATATGGTTTTGGCTTAACTCATGCTTTGGAAACATAAATTAATGAAGAACATCAGTACTGGAAAGCTGTTTTGCAATGCCTTGTTGCTGTCATTATAACAATCTCTGAACGTGAACTATCTTTTTGAAGAAGAAGAGAAATGTTTAGGTCCTTACAAAATGGAAATTTTGGAGGTTTACTTGAACTTGTTGCTCAGTTTGATCCATTTTCCCAGGTCACATCTCAAATATGGTAATGCAGGAAAGGGCAACCCATCTATGTCTAAAAAGACATGTGAAAGATTAATAAACTTAATAAGTGATAAAGCTTTATCAACTATTTTCAGTGAGATAAGTATAGCTCAACATTTCAGTTTTTCTGTAGACTCCAGTCGATTTTTCTCATACAGATCAGCTAAGTATTGTTTTAAGATATACGTCTCCAACAGATGGAAAACCTGTAGAGCAATTTATCACACTGACAAGCTTAAAAAGTCATACTGGTGAAGAAATTGCAAATCAAGGACTTCACTATTTATGTGAAGTTTGCAAAATTGATTTTTCTAAGTGTAGAGGCCAGTCCTGTGACAATACTGCCAGTATGTTAGGGCATACAACAGAAAGTTTTAGAATGGAATGAATACACCATGGTCATACCATGTCCTGTGCACTCACTTAATCTTGCAGGATGTAGTGCAGTAGATTGTTGTCTGGAAGCAGTTGATTTTTTTCTATTGTTCAGATACTCTACACATTTTTTTTGCCTCTACTCACTGATAGGCAGTTCTTAAAACATATTTAGGCAATTGTCTTAGGCTGGGTTCTCTAGAGACGCAAAACCAGTAAAGCATATAAATATATATATAGAGAGAGATTTATATCAAGGAAATGGCTTACACAGTTGTAGAGGCTGGAAGTTTGTGGATCAGGACAGAGGCTTGTCCTGATTCACATAGCCGCAGGGGCTGGCAATCCCAAGGTCAGCAAGTCAGACAGCAGAGCTCTTTCTCACAGGCTGGGAAGATCGACTAACCCCAAGATCATCAGGCAAGACTGCAGGTAAGCTGCTCGCTCAAGTCCCAAGAACCAGAGGTCAGATGAACAGGAGCCAGCTGCAGGATCCAGAGCGAGCAAAAGCCCCTGAGCCTTGCCAAATGTCCAGTTATAGTTGATGCAGGCCGCACGCCCAAGGAAACTCTCTTTCAACTGATCCACTCACAGCAGATCCCATCATGGAGGTGGAGGTGATCACTCCATTATATGACTGTTAAACTACTGAGAGTCATAGTCCAGCCAACTTGACACACAACCTTAACCATCACGGCAATGATTGACTATTAAAATGTCTTTCTAATACACGTTGGGAAGCGCATGCTGTAGCAACAAGTACAATCCTGTAATCATAGACTCAGGTTCTAGATGCCTTGGAAAATATTGCAGACAATCAGTCACAAAAATGAGATAAGAGAAGCTGAAAACTTTGCCAACAAAATGCAAACACTAGAGTGTGTATTTATGTTGGTTATGTGGAATAATATATGGCAACATCTCATTGGACAAGTCAAGCTTTCCAAGATTCAGAAGTAAATTTAAAGACATGAATAGATCTCTCCCAGTCATTAACAAGGTATTTATAACACTTTAGGAGAAGATTTTGAAAACTTTGAGACACAACAAAAATACTGCTAAATACCGGTTATCTAACAGTTCACTGTCACAGAAGCATTAGAAAGAAACAAGTAAATGATGAAAGTTCTCCAAAAGTATTCAGTGCCTGGGATCAGTTTTGCATAACCACAGACTACACCATCATTGACACTCTTGAATACTGCATGAAAAGAAGGGTGAAAGTGCATGAAGTTCTTTCAAATAGATTTTTATTCTTCAACAGTGTGGATCTACCTGATGAAGAATGAATGAAGGCATTCCAAGAAATTAGTCCGGGCTTATCCCAATGGCTTAAATACAGACCTTTGCAGAGAAGTGTGACAATTTCATTCATGCATGAGAACTAAGTTTACAGACTCAGAAAAGACAAATTTTATTCATGTAGGCATATCTGATTCCATAACAAGATAAAATACAATGTGTATCTCCCAATGTCGAAATGGCTTTATGCACATCCCAAACTTTAATGATCACAAACTGTACAACAGAATGCTCATTTTCATCCCTAAAGAGACTCCAAAACCCTCAGTGTACAACAGTGATTTAAAAAAGACTTGATTCGTTATCCTTATTATGTATGGAAGTAGATATGATTTGGCAGCTTAACTGTGATGAAATCACTGAATAATTTGTAAGAGCAAAGAATAGAAAGAAATGTTTTCAATTATAACATGTTAGAGATGAAAGATCTATCTAAAAATAAAATATAGTAACTTGTAATATTTGTTTTCTGATCGTTAAATTTTCTTTTACAGCACCTTTTCATTTGTTCATTTATAATTATAGCATTTATTACCAAAAAAAAGCATCAAAATTGAAGTATGAGCCATCTAAAGCAAAACTGGTGAAAGTCAATTTCTCATTGTGAGAGATCAACAGAATTTTACATTGATTGTTGAAACAACTAATTTTACTGACTCATTTTCTTCATTGTAGAATATGAGGAACACTGTAATCTTTTTGTAGGGAATGTGGTATATAGTAAAAATCTTAATACCCCGCATCTACTATAAATTTTACAATACAGTTCATTCATTCTGCTAAAATAGCATACACCACTTTAGTGTTCAATTGCTGTGATTGTTAAGGTTGTGTGTCAATTTGGCTGGGCCATGATTCTCAGTGGTTTGGCAGTTATGATGTAGTTTGCACAGTCGTATGATGATGGGATCACTTCCATGATGAGATTTGACATAATGTGATCACCTCCATGATGGGACTGCTGTGAGTAGCCAGTCAGTTGAAACGGAGTTTCCTTGGGGATGTGGCCTGCATCAAATATAGGTGGACTTTCTATCAAGGCTCCTGGGCTTTTGCTAGCTCTGGATCCTGCAGCTGGATCCTGTTTGTCTGACTTCCTGTTCTTGGAACTTGAGCTAGCAGCTTACCTGTTGTCTTGCCTGCCAATCTTGGGAGCAAGAGCCCTGCTGTCTAACCTCCCAATCCTGGGTTTGCCAGCCCCTGTGGCTACACGAACCAGGAGGAGACTCCAGCCTGACCCACAGACTTGGGATGTTCCAGCCTCTACAACTGTATGAGTGATTTCCTTGATATAAATCTGTCTTTCTATACATATTTATACACTTTACTGGTTTTGTTTCCCTAGAGAACCCAGCCTAATACAATCACTAATATTATAGTCACATTTAAGAAGAAGTTATACCATGGATACCTAAGACACACACACACACACACACACACACACACAGACACACACACATTATATATATAACTCATATCCCATTTGAATGTGTAAGCAGAGGAGGGGGCACAACAGATTATCAGTTTTTAGGGCCCTCACCTGCCTTAATCTGGCCCTGCATGTGATAATTTCTGAAAGTGACAAAAGCTGTGAGGAAAATAAGACATAGTGACTGGCTGAAGAGGTGTTTTTTTATTTTTATTTTTTATTTTTTAAGTTATGTGGTCAGGTGTGGAGGGTGAATAATGAGAAGGAACCAGCCAGGAGAGGAGATGTCTTAGGATCTGCTCAAATCAGACCATGTTCTGGGTTAGGCTGTTCTCCACTTCTTTCAAACATGAGATGGAAGTTCAAAGATGCCAAGAGACAAACCTTAGTCAAAAGTTTTTTTTAGCTTCCTCTATATCCTCCATGCAAGACAATATTCAGATATCACTCAGACTGCTAAGGGGTTGTTATTGTTGTTAGTTGCCCATGCATCGGCTCTGACTCATGGGGACCTTATGTATAACAGAACGAAACATCACCTGGTTCAAGCACTATATTGGACAATATTCTGTGATCCACAGGCTTTTCATTGGCTCATTGTTGGAAGTAGATTGCCAGGCCTTTCTTTCTAGTCTGTCTAAGTCTGGAAGCTCGGCTGAAACCTTCCACCATGAGTGACCAGTGGTACAGCTTCCAGCATCACCGTAGCATGCAAGCCACAACAGTACAACAGAATGGTGGTGGCTGCCAAGGAGTGAGTTACACCAAATGTCTGTGCAGTTGAGGACCCCAAGCTGAAGGAGCTCACTTAGACAAAGGAGTTCACAGACATGACCTGGTGAATATTTCCAAGGCAGGGCTGGGGAGGTTCTGACCTGGCTCTTTCCTGGAAACAATTGGCTGTGATGACATCCACACCCAGTTCCTTCACTTCATGGGTGGCACTAAGGATCAGATGCCTTTCTGTTTTCCAAATAGAAACATCAAACCATTAAACTGTAAGGCAGCATAATTTCTGATCTAAGAGAGACTTCTCACAGGAATTTTATAAACTTGCATGTTCTCTTCCCTTGTTGCAATATGAATAATTTATCTTTTTGAAAGGAACACTCAGCTCTTGCTACAACTTTCTCAACAGTCCTAATTTGTTCATTTTACCTCCCTTCCCAAGAGGACAAGAAAGAATCACAGGGGTCTTTCAGGCTCATAAAGGAAAATTGGATTGAAATATGCCATAAAAAAGTGTTTCAGTACTGAGACAAGTACCAGTTTGGTGTGTTTTAGGAATAGACAGATTGTCTGGAGGTTGGAGTTAATGAATGTAAAGAGATGAGTTTGGAGAGGTAGGCTATGCTCAGATCATGGTAGTTTCACAATGGACCATTAAAAAAATCCATCATTAAAGGAATGTTGACATCTAGTAGAATTTGTTTATACCTTTTAGATTTGTATCATTAAGAATATTGTTGGTTTCAGGAACAGATTAAAATTTGATTTAGACAAAGACAGTCAACTGATCTTTGACAAAGTCACAAAGGCAATTCATTGAAGAAAGGATAGGATTTTCAACAAATGAAGCTGGAACAATTGGATGTTCATATACCAAAAATAATGAATGTAGAAACAAGACCTTACACCTTTCACAAAAATGGACTTAAAATGGTTCATAGGCCTAAAAGTAAAAAACAAAACTATAAAACTTCTAGAAGAAAATATAAGAGAAAATCTACATGACCTTGAGTTTCACGAAGAGTTTTTAGATACACCACCAAAAACATGATCCATGAGAGAAAAAAAATTGATAAATTGGATTTTATTAAAATTAAAAATTTTCTTCTCTGTGAAAGACACGGTTAAGAGAATCAAATGACAAGGCACAGACTGGGAGAAAATGTTTGCAAAACACATATAATGTATTCAAATATATGACAAACACTTAAATCTCAACAATAAGAAAACAGCCTGGTTAAAAATGGACAAAAGATCTGAACAGACAACTTACCAAAGAAGATATAAAGATGGAGAACAAGCATTAATTAATTTAATTTATTAATTAATTTAATTAAAATTAAAATGAGATACCACTCTACTATATGTACACCTATTGTTACTGTTGTTAGTTGCTGTCGAGTTGATTCTGACTAATGGAGACCCTAAGTGTACAGAGTAGAAGTGCTCCATACGATTTTCAAGGCTGTGAACTTTCAGAAGCATATCGCCAAGCCAGTCTCCCGAGGAGCCTCTGGGTGGGTTTGAACCACCACGTTTTCGTTAGTTAATCGAACACTTAACCATTTGTGCCACTCACGAACTCCATATGCACCTATTAGAATCACTAAAATCCAAAAATCTGACAGTACCAATTACCGGCAGGGATGCAGAACAACAAGAATTCCTGTTCATTTCTGGTGGGAATGAAAATGGCACACCACTTTAGAAGTCGGTTTGGCAGTTTCTTACAAAGCTAAACATAGGCTTACCACATGATGCAGCAAATGAATTGAACATGTATCTCCACACAAAAACTTGCATGCCAAAGCATATAGCATCTTTCTTTAAAATTGCCTAAAACTAGAAGCAACCAAGATGTCCTTCAATAGTTATTGGACAAATGTGCTACATCCATATAATGGAATACTAGTTATTGATAAAAAGGAACAAGTCATCAATGCATTTTAAGTCACTGATGAATCTTAAACGCATATTACTAAGTGATGGAAGCCAGTCTGAAAAAGCTACATACTGCATCACTCCACTTATATGACATTCTGGAAAAGGTAAAACTGTAGAGACAGTACTAACAGTTAACTGTAGAGATTTGGGGGGAAGGTTGAATAGGTGAGAAAAAAAAAAAAAACGAAAACAAAACCTGTTGCTGTTGAATCGATTCCGACTCATAATGATCCTATACGACAAAGTAGAACTGCCCCATATGATTTCTAAGGAGCGCCTGGTGGATTTGAACTGCCGACCTTTTTCTTAGCAGCCATAGCTCTTAACCACTATGCCACCAGGGAAGCACAGGGAAATTTTAGGATGGTAAAACTACTCAGTATGATACTGAAATGGTGACTACAGGACACTATGCATTTGTCAAAACTCATATAACTGTACAGTACAAAGATTGAACCTCAACATATTCAAATTAAAAATATTATTTAGTATCAGGGATGGAGGATCCCAGGGTGGAATGCAGAATGTGACAAAAGTATCTAACTGTATTACAAATGTGCGAACTGGCCTTAATAAAGGAAGTTGGGGAAAAGGTGTATGGAAGTGAGTGGAGACTGTAAGACTAGTGGAAAAAATAACTGTACGTAAACACTGTACTCTAGTTGGCAAATTTGGTTCCCACAGGGATACAGGTTAACAATTCTAAGACCACTATACATGTGTACTGAAATTAAACAACTAGATAAATGGATGGCAGATAGTGGGAGCCAAGTTTCTCACTGTTAGAGTGAGGGGTTAAGCAAGAGGAGGAGGCTAGAGTAATCATGTGGTAATGAATGACAGTTGGAGACATCAGTATGAACTCATGCTTACATGTTATAGATACAGATGGTTACATATAGAAATAATTATGGATGTGTATCTGTGTAAGGGGAGCTCCAGTGGCACAGCGGTTAAGAGCTCAGCTACTAACCAAAATGTTGGCAGTTTGAATCTATCGACCACTGCTTGGAAACTCTACTCTAGAGCAGTTCTACTCCATCCTACAGGGTCACTATTAGTCAGAATAGACTTGACTGCAATGGGTTTTTTGGGTTTATATATGTAAATGAGTATACACACATGTATTTTCTTCTCTGTCAGCTGAGAGGGCCTAGAATCAATGACACTCCAGGAGCAATGAGCACACATACACCCAGATCTTGGTTTCTAATACCATTCTCCAATAAAAGGAAACAGGACTCCTTGGAGAAATGGCTGATTCTAAAATTAGTGCCAGATATATACAAGATGATTCTGAAGCACCTTGGTGTGGTTCCCGAAAGTAAGGAAGTGCTCAAATGTACACACACACACAGATATGTCAAAGGGATGACACAGGAGCCAACTGAAAGAGCTCACATAGCTCCCAGTATACACAACTGGAATCATTTGAACAACAAAATAAATAGAATAGTACTGAATTATAACCCAAAGTACAAGGTAAATATCCTTGAGTCCATATTGGAATAAATACATGATTGAATAAATAAATAAATGAAAAAGAACAAATCTCCCATGCAGAAGAAATCTAAATAACTTATGTAAACATCTTAACCTCAAGGAGATGGAGCATAACTCTCCACTTTTTAAGTGTGGATTCCCCCTAGCAACATCCTTCCAAAGAGTATAGTACAAAGATGAGAAAAAATAGTAGCTTTACAATGGAGAAACCTGACAAACACTACCTCAGCTGGGCGATCAGGGTTCACATCAACAGAAATAAATCACATTGTTAACGTGTCCCTCGTTGTCATGTGATAAGAATGGCACTATATCTCTATAGTCCTCTACCCAAAAACCCAAAACTCCAGTTTAATCATGAGAAAAAGAACAAACAAATCCCAGTTGAGGGACACTCTACAAAACACCTAACCAGTACTTCTTAAGTCAAGGTCATCAAAAGCAAGAAAAGTTTGAGAAACTGTCAGACAAGAAGAGCCTAAGATGACATGACAACTAAATGTAATGTGGGATTCTGTAACAACAACAACAATCATAACAACAGGCATTAAGTAAAAACTAAAGAAATCTGAACAAAATGTTGTTGTTGTGTTTCATCCAGTCAGTCCCAACTCATAGCGACCCTACGTACAACAGAATGAAACACTGCTGGGTCCTGTGCCATCCTCACAATTGTTGTTATGTCTGAACCCATTATTGTAGCCACTATGTCAGTCCATCTCATAGAGGGTCTTCCTCTTTTTCACTGACCCTGTACTTTACCAAGCATGATACCCTTCTCCAGGGTCTGGTCCCTCCTGATAACATATCTGAAGTACGTAAGACAAAGTCATTCTGTCCTTGATTCTAAGGAGCATTCTGGCTGTACTTCTTCCAAGACAGATTTGTTTGTTCTTCTGGCAGTCCATGGTATATTCAATATTCTTTGCCAACACCATAATTCAAAGGCATCAATTCTTTTTCAGTCTTCCTTATTCACTGTCCAGCTTTCACATGCATATGAGGTGATAGAAAATACCATGGCTTGGGTCACACCTTAGTCCTCAAAGTGACATCTTTGCTTTTTTAACACTTGAAAGAGGTCTTTGGCAGCAGATTTGCCCAATGCAATGTGTCCTTTGGTTTCTTGACTGGTGTTTCTATGGATGTTGATTGTGTATCCAGGTAAAATGAAATCTAGACAACTTCAATATTTTCTCCATTTATCATGACTAAAATACAGACTTTAGGTAATAGCTAATTATAATATATGTGCCATATTAACATAGGATGTTAATAATAAGGGAAACTGGTTGTGGGGTTTGAGAGAAGCCCAGTTTACTGAAAGATGAGTTAGATATCCCCCACTCATCCAGAAAACAATTGTAGGGTAGGAACAAGATAGTCACAACTAAAACACCCATTCAGACAACGGAATAATGGGAAACACAAAGCAGTCAGTGGTCTGTAGCAGTTAACAAATTTTGCTGGGCAGCAATTGTGACAAGTCTCCTCTGGTATTTTATTAAGTTGCTTGGTTTGACCTGGTTCTGCTCTCAAGGAGGATTTCCCTTGTCCACTCTCCTCCATGGTCTCATCTGAAGTGGGCATAGAGAGTTTGGCCTCCTTGGCCCTGCACAGCTTGAAGAGCTTTCACCAGCTGTGTCCCGCTGATATGGGTGGGGAAAGAGAATGACAAACTATGGGAGGCTTCTGTAAGTCTACTTTGTGTTTTATTTGTCGGCAGTACAGTTTGCTCAAACTAAGTAGGCGTCCAGTCTTTTTGCTTCTAGTTAGTTCCATGTGAAAGTAATCTCAGCAAAGGCCTTGGATGATCATAGTTGTCTGCAGATTCCCTTTTTTTGTTTACTAGTCTCTGTGCTTGGCTTGAGGAGCCCTAGTGGCACAGCGGTTAAGAGCTTGGCTGCTAACTGCTAAGGTCACCAGCTACTTCATGGGAGAAAGATGTGACAGCCTGCGTCTATGAAGATTACAATCTTGGAAACCCATGGGGCAGTTCTACTCTGTCCTATAGAGCCATGATGAGTCAGAATCGATTTGACGGAAACAAGTGTTTGGTTTTGTCTGAGGATGGGCACTTAATGAGAGGTCCTGGTAAAGTTCCTTAGAGACAGTAACATCTCATGCTCTTTGTGGTAAGCACAGACTTTATGATTAAGCCCCCCCTTAGTCTTTTGTAATAATGCCTTTTCCTGTTCATCGCAGGATTTTAGATCTGTGTATTCCTTTGAGTATGATTCTATACTTGTGCACTCAATTTACAGTCTCCAGAGATGAAGAAGGAGCCTTGGTGACACAGTAGTTAAGCAGTTGGGCTGCTAACCAAAATGTCAGTGGTTTGAAACCACCAGCCCACTCCTGTGGGAGAAAAATGTAGCAGTCTCTTTCTGTAAAGATTTAAGCCTTGGAAACCCATGGGGCAGTTCTACTCTGCCCTGTAGGGTCACTATGAGTCAGAATTGACTCCATGGCAATGGGTTTGGATTTTTGGTTTAGAGATGAAGAGAGATGGGGACCTGAGACCCTGAATAGATCCACGAGATGACCAGTTAGCTAGAGGCAAAGTTAAGATTGGAACCCAGCATGCCAAAGTCTCTTTTACCACCTATGGGGTCCTAAAATGAATACAATACTCAAAAAATGATCTGACCAGAATAGACCACGATGACAGAATAAGCCTCACGTGCCATTCTCTTATTTAGATGCTTCAGAATTTTATTAACTTTTAAAATTACAGTGACACATTGCTAACTCCTACTTGTGGCTTATATAATTCTTGATCAATTTCATGCCATACATCTGCAAAATAAGTTCTGTCGTACCTTGTATTTGTATAGCTTTTTTTCTTTCACAAGCTACATTTTGCACAAAGCATGTGTCACTATTGACTTATTTGAATTTGCAGTACTTTTTGAGACTGTTGAACATGACATGCTTTAAAGGATTGAATCTTGGGACCAAATAAAAGTTTTACTAATGCTGACACGGCGCCCGGGTTGTGCAGTGGTTAAGAGCTATGGCGAACTATGGCTGCTAACCAAAAAAAGGTCAGCAGTTCGAATCCACTAGCCACTCCTTGGAAATTCTATGGGGCAGTTCTACTCTGTCCTGTAGGGTTGTTATGAGTCAATCCACTCAATGGCAACAGGGTTTTTGGTTTTTGGTAACGCTAGTATGTGTTATACTCATTATATGTCTCCAGTTTATTATATTTATTACTATTGTAAAAGTACATTAAATTAGGGTTTATCCCTTTAAAATCCATGCCATTTTCCATATCTTGCTAATTTATTTTGAATATGTATTTTAATATGTCTTCTGGAAGTACAGTATAGCTTATTGGTCTTCAATTCTAGACTTCTCCCCTCCTAAATGTGGTTTTCTTTTTTTTTTTACTTTTAGGCTTTTTCATAAATACTCTCACTTAACAGTTGTGTGTAGAAGTATATTTCTGTCCAGGCATGGACCAGTAATGTAAAAATTGTCTCCAAAAATGGAGGGTGCCAAGAGACCAAAGACAGAGGTGGGCAACTCCAGTGTGGCAGAAAAGGAATATACTACGGAGACTCATATAAGGCCAAGTCCTGGACAGTGGCAGCAACAGAGCAGATCTCTGAACCCCACAGTGGGAGGGCAGAGGTTTTATAGTGCCAGGCGCTTATATAAGAATGCAAACTGTAGTGAACTAGCAGACCACACAGGGGCACCCGCGTTCAGTCTCACAAAGCCTGTTTCCCCTTCAGTCCACCACCCAAGGCTGGCTCTTTCAGTCTGGCATGTTTTCTTTCTTGTGCCACTCCCCTCTTGTGCCATAGTACGAGAGACCCTGTTCCCTCCCGGCTGGAAACGGATATGGAAGTGGGGTTGGCCAGGTGCGGTGTGGTACCCGTGCATGTGCAAGAGACAGAGAAAGTTACTGTGTACCCAAGAGCAGGAGCAAGGTTTCGCTGATAAGGAGAAGGAACTGGGAGAAAGAAGGCGACACAATTCCCAGCCTCCTTATCAGAAAATGCTCTGGGCCCGAAGCCTTTACTTAGGCAGCCTGGATGGGAGGTGTAGTGGCAGACCATTCCCCCAACAATTTCACAAAGCACTTCCATGTAAATAATGATATAAGCCTTGTAAATCCAGAGATCCTCAAGGTTCAGTGCCAGGACGGTACTGCATTCAAAAAGCATAGTTCAAACTCTTGAAATGTAATTAAAAAGCAATTCCACCTTTTACTAGTGACTCTCAAACGGCATTCAAGGAGATGCAAATATATACTCCACATCCACATTTACAGTGAAACCTGTCAGAGCTGGAACTTGACAGGATTGCCTTGTTTTTCCGGGTCTCACAAGCTTTTCTCTGTGACAAGGTGCAGTCTTACCACTTTTCTATCACCCTCTGTTCGTGAAAAATACTTGCGTTTTCCTTCTCTGACAGATTTCCGCCTTACACAGGTTTCGGCCTCCACAGGTTTGACTGTGTTAAAATCCATTTTCCTCTTCTACTTTTCTCATCTCCAACCTACCCACCCCCCAATAAACACTTCCTCTTAAGCCCCCGGCCTTTTTCACATTGCCATTCTTCTTTCCTGTTTCCTCTCTTATCACATTGGTCAGTAGGGTGAAGTAGGCTTAAACTCAGCACAAAATAATCCGTCCCCTTTAGGAGATGGGAAGAGGTGGAAAATTGGGCTCACCGATACAGAATTTCTTTCACAGGCAGGGGAATTGAGAAAATCAAAGCATATGGCCCTATTAATAATTTTTTTCTCTGACACAATAATAAAAACTTTCACTCACTGGGCACCAACTGTGTTGTAGATATTTTACATACACGTGTTTCTGGATCTAGTATCTCACCGTTTCAGAGATGTCACAACCTGGGAAAATTTTCAACAATTGTTAAGTGGACAAAAAATCGTTTAAGAACTACTAGGCAGTCCTGGTGGAGCAGAGGCTAAGCCTTTGACTGCTAACCACAAGGTCAGCACTTCAAACCCACCAGCTGCTCCATGGGAAAAAAATGTAGGAATCTGCTTTTAGAAAGGTTTGCAGCCTGGGAAACCCTATGGAGAAGTTCTACTCTGTCCTATAGTTTCACTAGGAGTTGGAATTGGCTTGTTGGCAATGGATACGGTTTTTTAAAATAGGAATAGATTGTCGAGGTGCTTAATTCCATGATACTTTGATATGGTAAAGGAACTATATACTACAGTAAGAAAAATTAAAATATGTAAGGATCAAAATATTCGGCATTCAATGATTCATTTTTATTTATTATTTTGTGTTCTTATAATTGTATTCTAGCTTAATATTGAATAGTTAATTTAGGGTTAGAGAGAAATTTTTCTGCTGTCTATGTGCCTTATCAGTACCAATTCATTTGTTACACTGCTCATATACTTGCTTTAAACTCAGAACCTCAAACTGATTGCTGTCAAGTTGATTCCCACTCATGTCGACCCTATAAGGCAGAGTAGAACTGCCCCAAAGAGTTTCCAAGGCCGTCAATCTTTACGGAAGCGGACTACCACATCTTTCTGCCAAGGAGCAGCTGGTGGTTTGAACCACCAGCTTTTGGTTAGCAGCTGAGTGCTTAACCACTGTGCCACCAGGGCTTAATATATCCCCCAGATCAATTAAAATCCATTAATCACATTGAATATCCAGGCAGTGTTCACATTTTCCAGATTATGCTGTAAACGTTCCCTCACTTGAAGTTTGAATTTCTTTGAATCATGATTCAAACAAATGTATACATTGCATTTGGTTAATATCTTTTGTCTGTTTTAATCTATGAGTTCCTGCTCCGTCTCTTTTTTTCTCTGCTTGCAATTTGTTTGCTGCTGTTATTCTTGCTGTTACTGCTGTTGAAAAAGCTGGGCCACTTGTCCTGTTGTGTTTCCTGCAGTTTGAATGTTTTATTTTGTTTTATACATGTTTCTCACCCTCTGCATTTCTGTAAATTAGTACTTATGTCTTGAGATTTGATCAAATTAAAGTTTGGGGGGGTGGCAGTGGTTGTGTGCATGTTTTAGTGTTCTAGGGTTGTGTAACAAAATGCCTTAAACTTGGTGGTTTATATTAAAAATACCTGTTGCTGTTGAGTCAATTCAGACTCATAGCAACCTTGTAGGACGGAGTAGAACTGCCCCATAGTGTTTCCAAGAAGTGACTGGTGGATTTGAACCTCCGACCTTTGGTTAGCAGCCTGATCTCTTAAACATTGTGGCTTATACAGGAATCGTCATTTATTGTCTCACACTTTTGGAGGCTAGGAGTCTGATTCAGGGAGTTGGTAGGGCCATGCTCCATCTGTCAGTTCTAGAAGATCTCCTCTTCCAGCTTTTGATAACCTTAAGTGTTTGTTGGTATTCCTTGGCTTGTAGATGCATCTTCACGTGGCTGTCTTTCTTCTCTGTCTCTCTGTGCTTCTCCTCTTTTATAAGGACACCATTTAGATGGGATTAAGACACACCCTACTCCAGTATAACCTCATGTTAACTGAGAACATCTTCAAAGACCCTATTTCCAAAGAAGTTCACATTCACAGATACTAGGAGTCAGGACTTCAATATATCTGTTTGGGGGACACAATTCAATCTGTAACAGGGTATGTGTGTGTATGTGTGAGCACATACGTGCGTGTGTATGTGGCAAGACTACTTAATAAGTGATCTTGAGTACTTTCATCAAGAGGCACATACTGCCTGTCTCTCATTTAGTGAAGTTAGCAATTCATTGTTGTTATTGTTGTTAGGTGCTGTCAAGTTGGTTCCGACTCATAGCAACCCTATGTACAACAGAATGAAACACTGCCTGGGCCTGCTCCATCCTCATAATCATTGCATACCTGAGACGAAGTCTCGTCATCCTCATTTCTAAGGAACATTCTGGCTGTACTTTACCCAAGACAGATTTGTTCATTCTTCTGGCAGTCCATGGTATATTCAATATTCTTCTCCAACACCATAATTCAAAGGCATCAATTCTTCTTTGGTCTTCCTTATTCATTGTCCAGCTTTCTCATGCACATGAGGTGACTGAAAATAGCACAGCTTGGATCAGGTGCACCTTAGTTCTCAAAATGACGTCTTTGATTTTTAACACTTTAGAGAGGTCTTTTGCAGCAGATTTGCCCAATACAGTACATTGTTCGATTTCTTGACTGCTGCTTCCATGGGCATGATTGTAGATCCAAGTAAGATGACATCCTTAACAACTTCAGTATTTTCTCCATTTATCATGATGTTGCTTATTGGCCCAGTTGTGAGGATTTTTGTTTTCTTTATGCTGAGCTGTGATCTGTACTGAAGGCTGTGGTGTTTGATCTTTGTCAGTAAGTGTTCCAAGTCCTCTTCACTTTCAGCAAGCAAGGTTGTGTCATCTATATAACACAGGTTGTTAATGAGTCTTCCTCCAATCCTGATGCCCAGTTCTTCTACATATAGTCCAGCTTCTCGGATTATTTGCTCAGCATACAGATTGAGTAAGTATTGTGAAAGGATACAACTCTGATGCACACCTTTCCTGATTTTAAATCACGTAATACCCCCTTGTTCTATTCGAATGACTGCCTCTTGGTCTATGTACAGGTTCCGCATGAGCACAGTTAAATGTTCTGGAATTCCAATTCTTCACAACGTTATCCATAATTTGTTATGATCCACACAGTCAAATGCCTTTGCATAGTCAATAAAATACAGGTAAACATCTTTCTGGGGTTGTCTGCTTTCAGCCAAGATCTGTCTGACATCAGCAATGACATCCCTCATTCCATGTCGTCTTCTGGCTAGAATTTCTGGCAGTCCCCTGTCAATGTACTGCTGCAACCAAAGGTTTTTGAATTATCTTCAGCAAAATTTTACTTGTGTGTGGTATTAATGATATTGTTTGATAATTTCCACATTCTGTTGGATCACCTTTCTTTGCAATGGGCACAAATATGGATCTCTTCTAGACGGTTGGCCAGGTAGTCGTCTTCCAAATTTCTTGGCATAAATGAGTGAGTGCTTCCAGCTCTGCAACTATTTGTTGAAACATCTCAATTGCTGTAATGGATTGAATTATGTTCTCCAAAAATATGTGTCCACTTGGCTAGGCTGTGATTCCCAGTATTGTGTGATTGTCCACCGTTTTGTCATCTGATGTGATTTTCCTATGTGTTGTAAATCCGACGTCTATGATGTTAATGAAGCAGGATTAGCAGCAGTTATGTTAATGAGGCAAGATTTAATCTACATTAGATTGTATCTTAAGTCAATTTCTTTTGAGATATAAAAGAGAGAAGCGAGCAGAGAGATAGGGGTACCTCACACCATCAGAAACAAGAGCCAGGAACAGCACCGTCCTTTGGACCCAGGGTCCCTGCCCTGAGAAGTTCCAAGAGCGAGGGAAGACTGCTGACAAGGACCTTCCCTCAGAGCTGACAGAGACAGAAAGCCTCCTTCTGGAGCTGGCACCCTGAATTAGGACCTCTAGCCTCCTAGACTGTGAGAGAATAAACTTCTCTTAATTAAAACTATCCACTTGTGGTATTTCTGTTATAGCAGCACTAGATAACTAAGACAATTGGTATTCCCTCAATTCCTGGAGCCTTGTTTTTTGCCAATGCCTTCAGTGCAGCCTGGACTTCTTCCTTTAGTACCATCATTTCTTGATCATATGCTACCTCCTGAAATGGTTGAACACTGACCAATTCTTCTTGGTACAGTGACTGTAAGTATTCCTTCCATCTTCTTTTGATGCTTCCTGCATCGTTCAATATTTTGTCCATAGAATCCCTCAATGTTGTAACCTGAGACTTGAGATTTTTCTTTAGTTCTTTCAGGCTGAGAAAGGCCAAGCGTGTTCTTCCCTTTTGGTTTTTTAACTCCAGGTCTTTGTGCATTTCATTATAATACTTCAGTCTGTCGACTTGAGTCACCCTTTGAAATCTTCTGTTCAGTTCTTTTACTTCATCATTTCTTCCATTCGCTTTAGCTCCTCTACATTCAAGAGTAAGTTTGAGTCTCTTCTGACATCCATTTTGGTCTTTTTCTTGCTTCCCTGCCTTTTTAATGAACTTTTGCTTTCTTCATGTATGATGTCCTTACTGTCATCTCATAACTTGTCTGGTCTTTAGTCATTAGCATTCAATGCGTCAAATCTATTCTTGAGAAGGTCTCTAAATTCAGGTGAGATATACTCAAGGTTGTGTTTTGGCTCTTGTGGATTCTTTAAAATTTTCTTCAGCTTCAACGTGGATTTGCATATGAGCAATTGGTGGTCTGTTCTGCAGTCAGCCTCTGGCCTTGTTCTGACTGATAATATTGAGCTTTCCTATTGTCTCTTTCCATAGATACAGTCGATTTGATTCCTGTGTATTCCATCAGCGAGGTCCAGGTGTATATTTGCCATTTATGTTGTTGAAAAAAGATATATGCCAGGAGTAAGTCATTGATCTTACAAAATTCTATCATGCAATTTCTGGCATCATTTTTGTCACCAAGGCCATATATTCCAACTCTAATCCTTCTTTGTTTCCAACTTTTGCATTCCAATCACAAATAATTATCAATGCATCCGGATTGCATGTTTGATCAATTTCAGACTGAAGAAGTTGGTAAAAATCTTCAATTTCTTCATCTTCGGCCTTAGTGGTTGGTGCGTAAATTTGAATAATAGTCGTATTAATTGGTCTTCCTTGTAGAGATATGGATATTTTCCTATCACTGACAATGCTGCACTTCAGGATAGATCTTAAAATGTTCTTTTTGACGATAGATGCGATGCCATTCCTCTTCAATTTGTCATTCCAGCATGGTAGTCCGTATGGTTGTCTGATCGAAATGGCCAATACTAGTCCATTTCAACGCACTAATACCTAGGATATAGATCTTTATGTGTTTCATTTCATTTTTGATGACTTCTAATTTTCCTAGATTCACACTTTGTACATTTTATGTTCTGATTATTAATGAATGTTTATAGCTGTTTCTTCTCAATTTGAGTCATGCCACATCAGCAAATTAGGGTCCTAAAGTTTTACTCCATCCATATTGTTAAGGTTGACTCTACCTTGAGGAGGAAGCTCTTTCCCAGTCATATTTTGAGTGCTTTCCAGCTTGAGGGGCTCATCTTCCAGCAGTATTATCAGACAATGTTCCACTGCTATCCATAAGATATTCACTGGCCTTTTTTTTTTTTTCCTTCTTTTTTTTAGAGTTAGATAACCAGGTCCTTCTTCCTAGTCTGTCTTAGTCTGGAAGCTCCACTGAAACGTGTTCACCATGGGTGACTCTGGTATTTGATATACTGATGGCATAGCTTCCAACATCACCACAACACAAAAGCCACCACAGTAGGACAAACTGACAGATGAGTGGTGGAGCAATTCCTTAGGAGTTACAAAATGTGATGTTCTAATTGTATTATTACTTTTTAATTGATTCGCCAGAATTCTTCTATAGAATGCTACTTTCAGTCATCACAATTTGGCTACCCTGAATTTGTATAGAAAAGGCTGAATAATTTTTTAAATCATTTTTCAAAATAGTGAGTCAAAACAATGAGTCAGTATTTTTCAAAGATCATTTAAGTATCATTTTGAACTCATGGGTTTAAACATATATGATGTATTTCAACCCATGGCAGTTATCATCCTTACTGATACTTAAAGTGTCCCATTTTTGGAACATGGGAGCTTATTCAAGCTGTTTCCTGAGTCCTTTTGACACAATCCTACTCATTTTCATTAAGAAGTTCTAGGCTTATGTAGTACATTTCCTACCTAGACCTGAAATCAGTCCTTTTTTCTTTCTTTTTTTCCTTTCGTGACTGATTCATTTTATTCAGCATAAAGTTTGCAAGGTTCATCTATGTTGTAGCATTTATCAGGACTTCATTTCCCTTTATGGTTGAGTACTACTCCATTGTAGGGGTCTACCGCATTTTGTTTATCCATTCATTTGGTTTTTTTAAAATTGTGCTTTAGGTGAAAGTTTGCAGCTCAAGTTAATTTCTCATACAAAAATTTATACACATATTTTTATGTGACATTAGTTGCAATCCCTATAATGTCACAACACAGTCCCCTTTCCACCCCAGGTTTCTTGTGTCCATTCAACCAGTTCCTGTCCCTTCCTGCCTTCTCACCCTTCCTCCGGACAGCAGCCGCCCATTTGGTCTTGTGTATCTGCTTGAACTAAGAAACACATTCTTCACAAGTATTATTTTATATTTTATAATCCAGTCTAATCTTTGTCTGAAGAATGGGCTTCGGGAACGGTTTTAGTTCTGGGTTAACACAGCATCCAGGGGCCATGGCTTCAGAAGTTCCAACAGTCTCAGTCAGACCATTAAGTCTGGTCTTTTTACTAAAATTTTAGTTATGCACCCCACCTTTCTCCTGCTCCATCAGGGACTCTCTGTTGTGTTCCCTGTCAGGGAAGTCATTGATGGTAGCTGGGCACCGTCTACTTCTTCTGGTCTTAGGCTGATGGAGTCTTTGGTTTATGTGGCCCTTTTATCTCTTGGACTAATACTTTCCTTAGTCTTTGGTGTTCTTCATTCTCCTTTGCTCCAAGTGGGTTGGGGCCAATTGATGCATCTTAGATGGCCACTCGCAAGCTTTTAAGACTCCAAACATCACTCACCAAAGTGGGATGCAGAACATTTTCTTTAATAAACTTTGTTATGCCAATTGACCTAGACGTCCCCCAAAACCATGGTCCCCAGACCCCAGCCCCAGCTACTCTGTCCCTTAAAGTGTTTGGTTGTATTCAGGAAACAGTCCTTTTTTCAAGAGATTTCTTGATTTCTTTTAGTGAAAAATGGTATTTAAGCACCACAATCGAGGCACTAGGCTTAGTCATGGCTATTGGGTTGGTCAATGCCTCTAGGGTCTGTGGATAGTGCTAAAAATACGTATTTTTACCTAAAAAAAAGATGCCAGTTAACACTGATATTCCAAATCAATTCAATTCAGAATAGTAAGGTTAAACCCATTGACCTTAATGCATACTTCTTTTCTCCCTTGCCGTTAGTGCCAGTCTTCAATGACACAAATCTAATACTCATTTGCTTTATCCCAAAGTGCATTCATCACAGTCTCAAAAAGACAATTTCAACACTACTATCAGCAATATGAGATCTCCGGGGGACACAAATAATTCGCACTTGTCTGCTAACTGAAAGGTTGATGTTCAAATCCACCCAAGGGCACTATGGGAGAAAGGCGTGATGATCTGCTTCTGTAAAGATTACAAGCAAAAAACTCTATGGAGCAGTTCTCTTCTGTAGCACATGGGAGTGCCATGAGTCAGAATTGACTCGACGTCAATGGATTTTTTTTTTAATTTACCAACACTGTATTTCTAGTAATTTATTTAACTCAAATAAAAGTATCTCTAGGAGAGGGATGAATTCTGAAAACTGACAGTATGGATCACTCTTTCTTAAAGACTTATTGCTTGGCTTAAACATATTTACTTGGTGTTATTTAAGATCTGCATAAAAATGTGGAAATACTGTAGTATGTGTGGAATTCCAACTCAGGAGCATGGTAGAATTTTCTTCTCAGAATATTACCTTGTAATTCCAATGACTCACAAGAATGTCTATAACTAAGTCTTACCTCCACTGTGCATTAGCAGGAAGAGCTAACATATTTGCAGAAACTCTCTTGTAATGTGACAGTACTCACAATAAGTTGGTCTCCCTCCATGAGAAAGGCACAGCAGGGGCCAGGACCTACACGATTATACCATGGTTCTGTCTGGTATCGCTAAACAGTTACCATAGCCACTTTGAAGTACTGAAGTAACAGATGGTAAATTTAAAAGAACAGCTTTCTAAAATTTAAAACAAGTCCAAATGTAAACCTCCCTCATCTTCTCCCTTCCACTCTTTGCCAAAAAAGAGGAGAAAAACATCATAAGTATGATTCTGAGCTGTTTATTTTAAAAGTATCATTTATCCTAAGTTTCAAAATCCATTACCGCACATATTAAACAGCCATTCTTTTGTAAGTCAATGCCTCATTTGTATCAACTTCGCCTCGCTGGTGAGTAGTATGTGGAAACAAGAGATATGAGGCTAATATTTGTAGGAGGCAATAGTAGAAAGACAAGCTACAACCATTTATCTGTCACTCACATGTTCAGATTGTTATAGGACATCGTATCACTCCACCTCGAAGAACATGACAGTTTTTTAACTGTCTTTTTGTATCTTCTTTCTTTTTGTGAAAAACAAATTTCTGTAATCTTCCTTTTTGTTTTTATGTAAGAGGAAGAAGTTTAAAACCACTGCAGCTTCTTGTTGTTCTTTGAACAGGGATGGGATATGCTGATTAAATAGTGTACAGTGCGGTAGGGGCTGAGGTTTAGCTGGTGCTGTAACATACAGAGCATTCACACAGACATTAAAAGGGGCTGAGTTTATGATGCACTGCTTAGTTTTTGTCTTTGTTTTTCTAAGTAGGCAACATAAGAGTGTAGATTTCTTATCGAAATGACATTCAAAGTTCACAGTTTGAACTATCCATAGACATATAACAATGGGACAAAAATAAAATAAAATGTAAAAATTAAGTAATCATCTTTATAAATCAGGAATGGAAGAGAAATGTAGAGTCAAAACCACAAGCTTGTCATTCTTAGTACAAGAAGCAGACAGAGGCAGTGAGGAAACAAGTCCCCTGGGGCCTAGGAGAAGTAGGTGGTGGGGAGTGAGTTTCTCCTCCCTTCCTTCCCCTTCTCCCCTACTCCCTTCTGTGAAGAGAGGCAGGAAAAAAAGTTGCTGCCAGTTGCTGTCCACAGCTATAGCTTATAAGAGCCTGAGAGCCTAGGGACATAGCAGGACAGACTCAACCTGCATAAGAAGCCCAGCAGACTGACTAACAATTCCTAATATCATGGTGGAACCAGAGCCTGGGCCACTAAGAGATCTGATTTTGGACTGTGGGCTCTAGGAGCTGGGCTGAGGCAACCACAAATACCTCTAAGCAGAGGAGAGGAAGAGGGAAAAAGACAGGTGGCACCAACTCAGGGTGGACCTACAAACTGGAATTTCAAAACTCACAAAGAGAATTAATACCAAGAAAGACAGCAAGTAAAATCAACTACTGGAAAATGAAATTATTCTAGGTAAAATAAAAGTGCCATGTTAAAAAGATTTTAAAGTAAGTCTGTTTAGAGTTACCAAAGAGAAACACAAAAGAATAACATCATTGCCAAGGAAACATTGATGGGAATTATGCAGAAATAAAACAAAAAAAAGAGATGATTTTAAAAATTCAGTAGATTAAATAAACTCTAAATAAGAATCGTCAAAGTAATATAAATGAATTCGGAGATAATACTGTGAAACCTGTGAGAGCCAGAACTCGACAAGACTGCTTTGTTTTTCCAGGTCTCACAAGTTCTTTGCCTTTGACAAGGTGCAGTTGTACCACCTTTCTATCACTTATATTAGTGGAAAATAGTTTTCCTTCTCTGACAGGTTTCCGCCTTACACAGGTTCCAGCTTTCACAGGTTTTACTGTACAAAAGAATTTACCCAGGATATAGCAGAAAGACAAAGAGAAAAAACATTTATAAGATTATGTAAGAGATACAGAGATAGACTGATATGAGTATATACATATATTTACATACACACATACATATTCCATAATATAATATATATATTCCATAATATAATACACAACCCACCGCCATTGAGTCAATTCCAACTCATAGCGACCCCACAGAGTTTCTAAGTCTGTAAATCTCTACGGAAGCCGACTGCCACACCTTTCTCCCGTGAAGCTGCTGGTGATTTCGAACCACCGACCTTTCGGTTAGCAGTCCAGCGCTTCAACCACTGCACCAACAGGGCTCCTTAATATGATACATATATTCCATAATATAATATATGTATTTCCAGAAGAAGAAAATAAAGGAAAAGTCAGAGAACATACAGAGAGTCAGTAACTGAAAATCGTGAGTTGATTAAGAAAAACATGGGTTCTCATATTGAAAAGTTATTCCAGATAAATAAAAGTAAATGTACTACTAGACACATTATAACGAACATCAAAATACAAAGAGATGATCTTAAAATCTACCAGGGAGAAAAGATAGATTAACTATAATTAGACCAAAAGCAGACTCACCACCAATAGATGCCATAATAAATAAAATTGTATCTTCAAAGTTCTTATGGAAAATATCTATCTACCCAGAATTTTATATCCACTTTCCTTAGACGATAAGGGTAAAATAAACACATTTTCAAAAATACAAAGACAACCTTTATCACTCACAGACCCTTACTGAAAAAACAGCTAAACGATACATTTTAGAAGAAGGTAAGTAAACCCAGAAGTAATAGTGAGATAAAAGAAATCAGTAAAGAGTATAAATTGATTTTTTGAAAAGTTGATAATTCAACCATTGACTGTTAAAATAACTATTTGTGTAAAGGGATATTGCTGACGTCAAATGGATGTCGGTCAAAAGCAGTGAATGCCCGAAAAATGTTTGCCTGTGTTTTATTGACTATGTGAAGACACTTGACTGTGTAGATCATAATAAATTATGGATAACATTACAAAGAATGAGAATTCCAGAATACTTAATTGTGTTCATGTAGAATCTGTACATGAATCAAGAGGCAGTCTTTCGAACACAAGAAAGGGACACTGCAAGCTTCAAAATTAGAAAAGGTGTGCAGTAGGGTGCTATCTTTTCACCTTTCTTATTCAATCTGTATGCTGAACAAATAATTTGAGAAACTGAACTATATAAAGAACACAGTACCATGATCTGAGGAAGATTCATTAACAACCTGCAATATGCAGGTGATACAACATTGCTTGCCAAAAATGAAGACAACTGAAGCACTTATTGATAAAGGTAAAAGACAACAGCCTTCAGTATGGATTACACTTGAATACAAAGAAAATGAAAACCCTCACAACTGGACCAATAAGTAACATCATGATAAATGGAGAAATTATTGAAGTTGTCAATGATTTCATTCTACTTGGATCAACAATCAAAGTCCATGGAAGCAGCAGTAGAGAAATCAAATGATGTATTAATTGGGCAAATCTGTTGCAAAAGATCTCTTTAAAGTTCTAAAAAGCAAAGACGTCACTTTGATGACTAAGGTGTGCCTGATCCAAGCCATGGACTTTTTAATCACCTCTTAAGAATGTGAAAGCTGGACAATGAGAAAAGAAGACAGAAGTATCGGTGCACTGGAACTGTGGTATTGGAGAAGAACACTGAATATACGGTGGACTGTCAGAAGAATAAACAAGTAAGTCTTAGAATAAATACAATTAGACTGTTTCTTAGAAGCAAGAATGGCAAGACTTTGTCTTGCTTACTTTGAATATGTCATCAGGAAAGACTAATCCCTAGAAAAGGACATCGTATTTGGTAGAGGATCAGCAAAAAAAAGGATAACTATCAGTGAGATGGATTGACATGTAGCCTCAAAAATGAGGTCAAACTTATCAAAGATCATGGAGATGCTGCAGGACCTGGCAACATTTCATGCTGTTATACATAAGGTTGCCATGAGTCAGAGCCGATGGATTAACAACTAACAACAACAACAAAAAGGTGAAATTAAAACTGAAGGCAACAATAACAAGGACATTGAAGAAGTAGCACTCAATGGATTCTAAAGTAGTTGTTCCAGTCATACAGGAAAATAAATAGAAAATTTGTTAGTAAAGTTTTAAGTTGGATGTGAATCTAAAAATTAAAGGGTAATTGCAAAATAACAGAAATAAAATCTATAGATTAGATCAGCAAAAGGAATAAATGGAATGTAGGAATTTATAAATTTAGGAAAAGGTAGAAGAGAGGGGAAAAAAAGAAAGGTAAAGATAGTGAAGAGAAAACAAAATTACACAGTTAAAATAAGTCCAGAAATATCAATAATCACAATAAATAGACTGAACTCTGACAGAGGCCATCAGATTAGATAATAAAACAATACCCAGCTGTATGCATTTTATATGAATCACTCTTTTTTTTTTTTTAAAGCAAAAAGAAAGTTTTATTCAGCATATATCCAAAAGGGCAAAAGTAGGAAATTGGACAAGCATGCTGCCATAGATAATGTCTTCCTGAATCCAAGGAAATATTACAGAATAGGCAAGAATGGGAAAAAGGACAAGCATGCTGTCACAGCCATGTCTGTCTGAGTCCAAGGAATGTTACAGAACCATCAGTACATGTTAACATTATTACAAATGGGCAAAACCATTGAAAGCTTCACCTTTTCACAAATTGGCTAGTGTCTTAGGCTGGGTTCTCTAGAGAAGCAAAACCAGTAAAGTGTATAAACATATATATATAGAGACAGTATATCAAGGAAACAGCTCACGTGATTGTAGAGGCTAGAACGTCCCAAGTCCGTGGATCAGGGTAGAGGCCTCTCCCAAGTCACACAGCTGCAGAAGCTGGCAAGCCCAAGATCGGAAGGTCGGAGAGCAGGGCTCCCACTCACCGGCTGTGCAGATCGACGAATCCCAGTTTCGGCAGATAAGCTGACAGCTCAAGTCCCAAGAACGGAAGATGAGACGACAGGAAGCAGCCGCAGGATCCAGAGAGAGCAAAAAGCCAGAACATCTGCTTATATACAAATGCGGGCCACACCCCCAAGGAGACTCCCTTTCATCTGATTGGCTACTCACAGTATATTCAATCATGGGAGTGATTACATTAAAACACGGAGAATCATGGCCCAGCCAAGTTGACCCACAATCTTCACCATCACAGCTAGAAACTATGAATCCTACATTTTGAATCATCTTTCTTAACAATCATTGGTACAGGTTTTAGTGACAACAGTTAGGAGGGTCTCATTGGTCCAACAAATTTTCTATCCACTAAATGCTAATAGAAAAAGATAGGAAAGTCTTTTGTGTTCCGTTTGATGATTTGTTTACATGAAAGATTCCCTAAAAGATATTTTCCAAGATTATTTTAGCTATTGTCTTTATACCTCAGGGCCCAGTTGTTGTGTCCTTGTGAGTCCTTGTGAGTCCTTGTGAGTCCTTGTGAGCCCAGCTCCAGCTAGATCACATTCTCTATGCTCAAGGACAGGGAATAATAACTCAAGTATTATTTCCTAAATCATTCCCTCCTTTTGATTAGAGATCGGCGCTAACACATCGATGATCAATACCTAAACGTAGTCGAGCTCCTAGATGGCGGCCACTGTAGTCTCTTTACACTCATGGCGCTGGTTTTCCACTGGATACCATCTGGTGCTTTACCAGGATCGTAAGAGCAATGTTCTCATCAATCACATTGCTGGAGTGAGTAGACTTAATGTACATCAACATTTTAGCCCGAGGCCTTCTTTTGCCTTTTAAGTGGGTAAGACAATAGATAAATTTTATTATGCTTAATGCTATCAGGATGCAGACTAAGAATATTACTATCCCTTGTAGTAGTGATCTAGCCCGTGTACTTATTCTTGATGGTAACCAATCAAACAAATCTGGTGTTTGTAAGAGTGTTACAGTGTGTAACCAAGTAGCTTGTTGTCTAATTCGACAGCACAGACTATCTTCTTGGACTAATAAAAAGTCTAAGGTTATTCTGTTACCTCGTGTCAGCTTGGTTTATGAGGTCAGAGATCACTGTTGTGTTTCCATCCCACTAGCAACTTCATCTGCTATTTGTCCCATAGTAATTGATAAATTTCTTAAAGATTTCTCTAATTCAACTATACCATAAGTAGGAACTAAAGCTACCAACCATACCCTAAGTGTTGGACCTATGGGCTTTCTTCTGACTCTCGTTTACAATGGGTAACAAATTAACATTACCTTTCTAATATTTACTAGTATCATTACTATGAATATCTAAAGATAATCCTAAAGATCCCAAAGGGCATTGCCCATGCAATTCACTGGGAATCTAAACAAGAGATTGCCCGTGTAAATTCACTGTCAGTTGGAAAAGGATCATCTAAACTAGTACAGTTGGTTTCACTACACAAAAACATATATCCATAAGGAGCACTCAAAGTTTGTCTAGAGAAAACAAAATATAGAAAAATTTACATGAGACAAACAAGTTTTCATTAGAGTTCATGATTAGCAAGATAATACAGGATGGACCTCTCCTATTGGAGGTCTCCAGTTAATCTCTTTAAAACATGCTAAGTGTTCTTCCCAAGGGCAAGCTGCCCCTGCTTGGTTTACCTATTAACAGTCATGGGTCACTTTCTCAGAAGCAGAAGTGGAACCTAAGACAAAACGGAGTCTGAGCCATGAGGTTGATCTCCTTGGAGAACCTGGTGTCTTTAAGATACGTAATTTTCTGCATGGTAAGAGGGTGAGAGCTTGATCTACAAACATTAGACAAATATTTCAAGACTGTCTTGAAGACTAATTAAACTAATTACAGATTTACCTTAAACATAACTAACAGCCCAATCTTTGGAGTCAGTTTCACAAAGCAGACTGAATTATTGAAAAAAGCACAATGCTCAGAGCAAAAGCCTCTTCCTAGTTTATGTGGACTATTGTTTGACTCAAAGTGGCTTCAGGAACCAGTTTTCTTCTCAAAGCTTGAGTTTCAAAAGGACACACAAAGACAATAGCCTATATGGGTTACCCTAGCCTCCATGAAAGCTAGAAATCTGGATTCCAGGAGAGTTACATACAACTCTCTCATGGTTCCCTGCTTTGGATCATGATCTTGCTATAGAATCTTTGACCAAAAATGCTCAATACGTGGTAATTAGGCAGCATCTGATTTTTAAGATCTCAGGCACCATACAGCAAATTAGGAGGTAGAATAGAAACACTAACAATATTATTAGGCCAATTGTCTGAAATAAGCAATGAAAAGCAAGGAAACAAATATCACCAGGTGTTTGTTTATACATAAGCAGCATCAGTAACTGCTTTTCATGTGCCTTAACAGCAACTATGTTCTGCAAAACCACAGATTAAATATTAATATAAATACAGCAATATTTATCTAGTAAGGCATGAACTGTTCCTTGAAGAGACTAACAGGAAATTTAATGCTGTTCTATTTTGTAAAATCATAGCTCAAATTTCAGACACTTCTCTGGTTATGATATTTACAACTTTGCTAAGTTTACCAACAAGAACTTCTAATTCAAGTGAAAATATCTAAACCCATTAGTTAGATAATTTAAGAGAAAGGAAAATAGTTTCTTATATCCAGAAAGTAGGACCTTAAAACATCAGCAATATTCCCACATAAAACTCTTAGTAATCCTTTAGTTTACTCAGTCTTATGTAGTTAATTTTTGTTCCACGTGATTCTTACATGAATCACTTTTAAAAATAAAAGCAACATTGAAAGATCAGAACATAAAAACAATAGCTGAAAGAAAGCTGGTGTAGCAATTATTCGTATTATTAATATCAGGTAAAATAGATTTTAAGGTGAAAAGCATTAAAAAGAATGAATGGAATACTACCTAATAACAAAAGGAACATCCCTCAAATAACATAAAAATCATGAATATGTATGCATAAAAGTTATAAAACAACAAATATATATTTATATATATCCAAAACCAAACCAAAGCCATTGCTGTCAAGTCTATTCCAACTCATAGCAACCCTACAGGACAGAATAGAACTTCCCCATAGGGTTTCCAAGGAGCGACTGGTGGATTTGAACTGCCGACCTTTTGATTAGCAGCTGAGCTCTTAACCACTGTGCCACCAGGGCTCGCTCTCTCTCCTCTCTCTCTCTCTCGCTCTCTCTCTCTCGCTCTCTCTCTCTCTCTCTATATATATATATATATATAATAGGAAATTTAAATTCTTCTATCAGTAACTGATAGATAAATTAGTAATGTTATAGAAAATATGAGCAACACAAAACTTGATTTCAAATAAATATAAATAAATTATGTATATAAACCAAACTCATTGCTGTCAAATTGATTCCGACCCAAAAAGACCCTGTAGGACAGAGTAGAACTGATCCACAGGGTTAAAATTATATATAGAAATACTGTAAAATTGGAACTGCCAATCTTTTGGTTAGTAGCCCAACTCTTAACAAGTGCACCACCGGAGGTCACATATATATATAAATGTGACAGGAAATTTAAATACTTCTATCAGTAACTGATATATAAATTAGTAAGATTATAGAAAATGTGATCAAGTCACATACAAAAAAAATTGATTCCTAATAAATATAAATAAACTATATATAAATATTATAAATTTAGGTAAATGTTTATATAAATTATATATGTGTATGTATCCCCATCTAATAGAGTATATATATACTATCCAAGTACACATGGAACATTTCCAAAACTTGACAGTATACTGGATCACAAAGGAAGTTTCATCACTTGCAATGAAAATGAATTATACAGACTATAATCTCTGATCACAATGCAGTTAAATTAGGAATCAATAGTAAAAAGGTGATGAAAAAATATACAAACAAACAAAAACTGTAATCCTAACTAATGAATGAGTCAAAGCTGAAATTACAATAAATTTACAACCCAACAGCCATAAAACCAGGAGACTGCAAATTTTATGGGAAACAGCTAGAACATTAAAGGTGCATGTTTGCCTCAGCTTTATTTAATAACAGAAAATTTCCACAATATTGTGGTAGGCAGTGCTGTATATCAAATAGTTCCAGTTCTTCTTTTGGCCGTAAGTAGGAGATTTGTCCTCTTAGTGGTTCCGGAGACTCAATGTCATAAATATATCAATTTCCTACAAATTAATGTATAAATTAAATTTAATTACATTTAAAATGCCTGCAAGATTTTTCAGACGTTTACAATCTGATCCCAAAATTTAGATGGAAGAGCAAAGGACCGGATTGTCATAAATATTTTGAAAAAAGAAGACTAAGTAGGGAGGACAGGTGCTACCAGATATCAATACTTATCATAAGAGTCTAGAATTAAAAGGTGCTAAGTTAATTCAGGGACATAAATAGACAAATGGGAAAAAAAAAATAGTCTAGAAACAGCCTATAGGCAAAACATTAAATGTTTTAGAAGAAAATACAAGAGAATTACATTCTGACATCAGATGGGGAAGATTTAGAAATAAGACCTCAAAAGTCCAAATATAAAATAACATGACAAGCTGAGACAGGTACTGCAAAAGAAAGGAAAATGCTTTACAGGAAACCTTCAATGGTGCTTTTTTCCTATTTTTGAACCATTTCAGAGTAAGTTGCAGATATGCCCTTTATTGCTAAATATCTCAGTGAATATTTCTCTGAACATAGACATGCACTTAAATAACTACACTATAACTTAAAAATCAAGAAATTTAACATCAGTAAAATACTCTTAAATTGTAGTTACGTGCCATCAAGTCGATTCCAACTCTCAGCAACGCGATGTACAACAGAACGAAACACTGCCAGGTCCTGCGCCTTCCTCACAATCTAGCCCCACCCCCACCCCCACCCCCAGCCCCACCCCGTACGTGGTTTTGCTTTCTGCATTTTATATACCCGTGGTCAACCAGCGGTTCCAAAATATTAAATGAGCACGCAGCATGATGAAATCAAACACAGGCCCTTTCCGTCATTCATGTAACTTTTGTTACGGTATATTGTTATAATCGTTCTATTTTATTATTATTGTTGTTAATCTCCTACTGTGCCTAATTTATAAATTAAACTTTATTACAGGTGGTCTAGTGGTTAAGAGCTACGGCTGCTAATCAAAAGGTCGGCAGTTCTAATCCACCACGTGCTCCGTGGAAGCTATACGGGGCAGTTCTACTCTGTCCTATAGGGTTGCTATGAGTTGGACTCGACTCTACCGCAGCGGGTTTGGTTTTTGGTTTTATTATCGGTATGTATGTATAGGACAAGTCATAGTATATATAGGGTTCGGTACTATCCACAGTTTCAGGCATCCGCGGGAGGTCTTGGAACTTACCCTCTGAGGAGAAAGGGGGACTACCGTATTTAATTTATACACCTTATTCAAATTCATCAATTCTCCCAGTACTAGCCTTTATAAAATTATTGTTCCAGGATCCAATCCTTAAAATGATCAATCCCTTTATCCACATTGTTGTTTGTCCTTCTAATTTCTCAAAATTTTCCAGCACAGACATCTCAGGGCTGAGTCCTCGCCCTTTTCTGACGCTCTTCCTGTCTGTCCACATATGCAGTGGAACAGTGTCAAAGGGACAGATAGCCACCATCCCAGTTCCAACTTGCGTTTCCACAGTTAGATTTCTATAAATTGTTTTGCTATAAGCTGAATTATTTTAGATTTTTCACTTTAAAGCTACGTATGCCTTCTGTTGGCCTAATCACTTGGTTAGCCAGATCTTTGAAAGTTATGTTTTTAACCTTGCTATTAAACTTGCTTGTTCTGTCTCCAGTGTTTTAGTAGCATCTGGGAGCTTTCAGACACTGTTTTCCACTTACTAAAAAAATTGCTTACAAATACCATCAAAGTCTGAAAACAAAGGCTTAATGCTGCTTATGAAACTGGAAAACCGTAATAGTAGTAAACTCTTATGCTGCTATTGTCGTCTATTTGGCCATTGTTTAATTACCAGAATTATTAATTAGCCTTCGAGCTTTTGTATTCTTCTTTGGTCAAGGCAACCGGAGCTATAATAAAACATTCTCTGCATATCTTCATTTCTGAAAACAAACAAAAAGGTATTCCTGTAATACCTGTTTACATGTGAACAGAAAAACAAGCACTCATCTGTAATCTTAATGACAACGTTCTTCTGTGACATGATTATAATCATTGTCTCAGTGGAGGACCTAGGACCAGGTATTGTAGTTGAAGCACAGATTACCCCTTTATGAAATAATTATTATTATTTTCTGAAAATTAATTATGTGCCCATAATTAGGCACTCACTGAAGGTTTGTCTTGAATTAACTTGCAGTAACGTCTTTTAGACTGACTTACAACTTCTAGAATTTGAAGATTTGCCAAAGAGAATGCAGCACTATTTTCAGCACCCTGCCCTTTCCACTGTCGTGAGATTCCAATAGTTATGTCCTTGCAGCTGCACCAGTCCTCTGAAGGAGAACTAAAGGATCATAAACCCAAAAAATACAACCAAACCTGTTGCCATTGAGTTGATTCCGACTCATGGCGATCCCATGTGCTCCATAGGGTTTTCTTGGCTGTGACCTTTCAGAAACAGATCACCAGACTTTTCTTCCGTGGAACAACTGGGTGGGTTCAAACCACCAACCTTTCAGTCAGCAGTCCAATGCAAACTGTTTGCACCACACAGGGACCTTAAAAGATCATAGAGTCTATCAGAGAAGTTGTCCTGTCATGTCATACAGACTTTCAAATGATTTTTGGCTTTGGTCTGTGTCACGGATTGAATTGTGCCCCCCCCAAAAAATATCTGTCAACTTGGCTAGTCCATGAGTCACAGTATTGTGTGATTATCCACTATTTTGTCATCTGATGTGATTTTCTTATGTGTTGTAAATCCTATCTCTATGATGTTAATGCAGTGGGATTAGCAGCATTCATGTTAATGAGGCAGGACTCAATCTACAAGATTAGGTTGTATCTTAAACCTATCTCTGCTGAGATATAGGAGAGATAAATGAGCAGAGAGACATGGGCACCTCATATCAAGAAACAGGAGCCAAGAGAATAGCACGTCCTTTGGACCTGGGGTCCCTGTGCTGAGAAGCTCCTAGACTCCGGCGGAAGATTGATGACAAGGACCTTCCCCTAGAGCCAACAGAGACAGAAAGCTTTCCCCTGGAGCTGGCACCTTGAATTTGGACTTTTAGGCTTCTAAACTGTGAGAGAATAAATTTCTCTTTGTTAAAGTCATTCACTTGTGATATTTCTGTTATAGCAGCACTAGATGACTAAGACAGAATTTGGTACCAGAAGTAGGGTGCTGCTATAACAAATGCCAAAATATGGAAGCAGTTTTGAAACTGTGACTGGATAGAGGCTGGAAGAGTTTTAAGTTGCCTAATAGTAAAAGCGTAGATTGCCTTGAAGAGACTGTTGGCGGAATTATCGATGTCAAAGACAATTCTGGTGAGAACTCAGAAGGAAGTGAGGAGAGCTGTTACACAGGAGATGGTGGAGACAGTGATAAGCAGCAGCAGAGAACTGGCAGCAGCAGAACCAGGAGACCAGTGCAAGACAGCACCGGAGCCAACCCACAGAGCAAGAGAGCTGAGTGCCTTCTGGCCAAAGTTCACTGGCAGAGTAGGGTGCCTCCAGACACTTATTGCTGGAGCCAAAGAGCTTTGGAACCCTTGCCTGAGCAGGAGATATGCTGACTGAGTGGCTGAGAAGCCAAGGAAACAGGAAGCAGAAGCTGAAGACACAAGGAATACGGGAAGCAGAGTTGCCTCTGTCTCAAAGGGTGGAGTCGCTACTCAGATGGAGTAGGAGAATGGGGCTGCCCAAAGCCGAGGGAGCAGAGTTGTCATTCCACTGGGCCTGGAAGGCAGAGCTGAAGCCCAGGGCTGAGGGGCCTCCACTAAGAATCTGGAGAGTGTGGCCAATACCTAGAGTCTATAGGGCAGGGCCATTGTGTAAATGGTCTCAGAGAATAGAGGATTATTTAAAAGTGTTGAGGGCTAATTTAATGTGTTCTACTGACTTACTTGGGCCTTTTATCCCTTCTTTTCCTCCAATTTCTCCCATTTGTAATGGAAATGTCTAGCTTGTGCCTGTTCCACCACTGTACTTTGGAAGCAGATAACTTACATTCTATATTTCATAGATGAAGAGGAATTTTTGGATTTTGGACTTGGTAGTTATCTTAAGACTTTTGCTATGATATGATGCGGTGAATTTGTTTTACATGTGGCAAGGACATGGATTTTTGGGGGCCAAAGTGTAGAATGTTATGGATTGAATTGTGTCCCTGCAATATATCTGTCAACTTGGCTAGGCATGATTCCCAGTATTATGTGATTGTCCACCATTTTGTCATCTGATGTGATTTTTTTCCTACGTGTTGTAAATCCTACCTCTATGATGTTAATGAGGTGGGATTAGCAGCATTTATGTTAATGAGGCAGGACTCAGTCTACAAGATTAGGTTGTGTCTGAAGCCAGTCTCTTTTGAGATACAAAAGAGACACTCAAGCATAGAGGCAGGGGCACCTCATACCACCAAGAAACAAGAGCCAGGAGAATAGCCCATCCTTTGGGCCTGGGGTCCCTGCGCCGGAAGCTTCTAGACCGGGGGAAGATTGATAACAAGGACTTTCCCCCAGAGTTGACAGAGAGAGAAAGTCTTCCCCTGGAGCTGGCACCCTGAATTTGCACTTCTAGCCTCCTAAATTGTGAGAGAATAAATTTCTCTTAGTTAAAGCCATCCACTTGTGGTATTTCTGTTATAGCAGCACCAGATGACTAAGACAAGTCTGCTACACTTTGGTATGATTGCAATTTTTTCAAGCAAGTTTTATTGAAACTCTGTAAATTATCTAAAGAAAAAGAACTCTTCTGAATTAAGGGGAAAAAATCTCTACCACATTAACTTTTATTAAGAGAGAAACATTTGAGGAACACAAGAACATAGAACATTCCAAATCCAAATTCTTTCAAAAGCTCTAAGGTAGACACTCCAGGTTTTTGATGGTAGTGTATGTTACCAATTATTTCAAGCAATATTCAAATCATACTAGATTCATTTTTTTATTCTAAAGTTAACAAATTTTGAAAAAAGTTAAAAATGCTTTTAAATATGTTATTCTTCAAGAAGAGCAAAACTTGTTCAAAAATGTCAATTTGTTGTGGACTAAAAAATTTCAGATTTTAAGAAAAGTTTATGAACTTCTAAAAATGTTATTGTAAAATTTTAAAATACTTCTGAAACCAGTGGTAAATTTATTCAGGTTGGGTATAGGCTGTGACATTGTTTCTTTTGAGTACTCCCAAGGATGGGATTGGCATTTGGAAATTCCAAATGGCTAGAAGTACAAAACAGAGCAGCAATGATTTGTGCTGTTTTTGTCATCTGCTCAGTAATAAGCACTGAATGAATAGCCATTGTACTGTCAGCAATGCTGTACCAGCACCGGCAACTTTGTTGATCTTGGAAACTTACTGTTTTCTAATCTGTGCTTGGTGACCTTTTTAAAGTTCCTGCAATGTTTGCTTGTTAATGAATCAGACTTTGTTCAAAGCATTCCTGGCTACTGATTTTCTATTAGTCAATACTTTTTATTGATAAACCTCTAAAGCCAGAGCAGGGCACTCTATTAAGTGCTACTTAAAGACCTGAAAAGAGATTCTACAGTTTAGGAACTTGGATTCTGAAGCCAGACTATCTAGCTTTGAATCTTGCTCTGCCTTTTACTAGCTGAGTAACCTTGGGCAAATTGTTTCACCTTTCTGTGCCTCAGTTTCCTCCTTCATCAAATGAGGTTCTATAGAATATAGTATATATAATAGATCCTACTTCAGAGTGTTATTTGATGATTACATGAGTTAACACGTGGGAAGGGTTTAGAACAGTTCCTGGCATTTAATAAGCAACAATAGCTACTTTTAAGATAAACCGTAGAAAGTTCCTTTTTAATGGGAGTGGTAGATACGTGAGCTATGCATAAAAACAAGACAAGCTGACCACTGAGGAAAAAATATTACTAGGAATTAGAGCTGGGTACTATATCCTAGTTCTGTTGTGAATTTTGCTACATCCCATATCCCATCTGGTAAAAGAATATCTCAGTACTTGCTCAAATGCCTCACAGCTTTATGAGGAACATAGAATGAAATAATATACACTTCCTACATGAAGCTTTCCCAGAGTCTTTTATGCAACATTACTTGCTCCTTCTCGTGCACTCCTTGTGCTGTCTTAGTCATTTAGTGCTGCCGTAACAGAAACACACGTGGATGGCTTTAACAAAGAGAAGTTTATTCTTCACAGTAAAGTAGGCTAAAAGTCCGAATTCAGCGCGTCAGCTCCAGGGGAAGGCTTTCTCTTCTATCTGCCTTCTCATCAATCCTCCCCCAGACTAGGAGCATCTCAGTGCAGGAACCTCAGGTCCAAAGGACGCACTCTGCTCCTGGGCTGCTTTCTTTGCGGTATAAGGTCCCCAACTCTCTGCTTGCTTCCCTTTCCTTGTATCTCTTGTAAGATAAAAGGTGGTGCAGGCCACACCCCAGGGAAACTCCCTTTACATGGGATCAGGGATATGACTTTAGTAAGGGTGTTACAATCCCACCGTAATCTTCTTTAATATAAAACTACAATCAAAATGGAGGCAACCACACAACACTGGGAATCATGGCCCAGCCAAATTGATACACACATTTCTGGGGGGACATAATTCGATCCATGACACTGTTGGTTTTTTTCTTTTTCCAGTAACATTTTATTGTGTTTTCGGTGAAGGTTTACACAGCAGTTTAGGTTCCCAGTCAAAAACTTCTACACAAGTTGTTCAGTGACATTGGTTACATTTTCGTAATGTGGGAACATTCCCATTATTTCCATTCTGGTTGTTCCATCTCCATTAATCTCATTTCCCTGTCCCCTTACATTTTCATCTTTGTTTTAAAGTAATTGTTGATTGTTTGGTCTCATATAGGTGATTTGTTTTAAAGGAGCACAGTACTTATGTGTGATATTCATTATTTTTTTGGGCCAATTTGTTATTCAGCTACAAGGGGATCTCAGGGGTTAGCTTTAGTTCAAGGTTTGAAGAGTTTCTAGGGCAATAGCCTCAGGGAGTCCTCCAATCTCAACCAGTCCAATAGGTCTGTTTTTTTTTTTTTAAGGAATTTGACATTCTGTTCCACATTCTTCTCCCATTCTATCAGGGTCCATCCATTGTAGCCCTGATTAGAATGCTTGGTAGCGGTAGTTGGGCACCATCTAGTTTTTCCAGTCTCAGGGTAGATGAGGCCATGGTTCCTGTAGACTATTTGTCTTGGAGACTAGTTTCTTCTTTGAGTCTTTGGTTTTCTTCTCTCCCTTTGCTCCAGATGAATAGAGACCAATAGTTGTATTTTAGACAGTTACTCACAAGCTTTTAAGATCTGACACTACTTACAAAACTAGAACGTAGAACATAACTTTATGAACTATATTATGCTAATTGACCGAGATATCCCACGAGACTATGGTCCTAACCCCTCAAACCCTGAAATCCAACCCCTTGAGGTGTTTGGTTATGTCTAAGAAGTATCTGTAACTGTGCCCCCTATGTGCTTTATTATATATATATATGAATGTGGATGGATACAGTCACATAGATGCATATACATATGCTAGCCCTGGTGGCGCAGTGGTTAAAGCGCTCAGCTGCTAACCAAAAGATCGGTAGTTCAAACCCAGCAGCAGCTCTGCAGGAGAAAGATGTGGCAGTCTGCTCCCATAAAGATTTACAGCCTTGGAAACTCTATGGGGCAGTTCTACTCTATCCTATAGGGTCACTATGAGTTGGAATTGATTTGACAGCAATGGGTTTGGTTTGTTGAGTTTATACACATATATGCCTGCATACATACATGTATGTATACCCACTCATATATTTTTTCAGTTGTTTTTGCTGTTGTTTGAAAATTATATATGCCATAGCAATTACCAACAGGTCTTTTTCTCTTGTTTACTTTTTAGTGACATCGTTTGCCTTCATCAAGCTGTGTACACATCATCCTCATTTAGTGTTACCTTTCCCATCACCAAAAATAACAACTACTATCTAGAGAGTGAGTCTCCCTCTCCCTCCCTCTTCAATCGCTAGTAACCACCAATGAACATTAGTTTCTGTATATTTACTTGTTCATGTCATTTCATAAAAGTGAGAACTACAATATTTGTGTGTGTGTGACTGACTTACTTCATTCAACATAACGTCCTCCAGGTTCATCCAGTTTCCAAGATGTTTTGGGAACTCATTTTTCTTTTTTGCTGAGTAGTATTCCATTGTATGTATGTACCACATTTTACTTATCCATTCATCCGCTGATGGGCACTTAGGTTGTTTCCATATTTTTGCTATTGTGAATAGTGCTGTGATGAATACAGGTGTGCATACGGTTGGCTTGTATCTTTGTTACTATGCTTTCCGTGCTAACTTTTATACTATAGTTTTGTCTATGTACTTCTTCCTCCAACTAGGTAAGTTCTTGGTGGCAGAGACATGGTCTTACTTTTTAAAAATCATCTAGCACTGTGACTTGAACATAATAGAGATGTTATGAGTGTTTATTAAAAAGGGCTCTGACAGGTATAGCTTAGCATATAAACAGAAATTTATTATCATTACTATTATAACTACTACTATATGTGACTGTATAGGGTATGATTACAGTAGCTGTTGGCAAGATTCTGAGTAGTAGAGTTGGGTGGGGTTAGATTGGGGCAACCACAGGGGGATTATCTGCATAAATTCTGGCTTCATGTTTTTTTGTTCCCTCTCATTAAATACAGCACATCAGATGCTGAAGTATTTTTCTAGTCTTTAATTGGATCAGACATGAGATAATCAATTATTAGGGGGTCTGCTAAAAGTCTTCTAATCCTCCTATGTTGTTACCGTGTGACAAATGAGGCTTACGGAAATAACTAATTAGGTTCTTATCTAAGTTCCAGCTACAACTTGGGGGTTTATTTATTTATTTATTTATTAAAAATTTCAATGTTTGCTTGTTTTTTGCTATGTGCTAGACACTGTGGTAGGCATTGCACATGGCCAGTGGAAGCCAACAGAGCTCCAAGTTCTGTGTTGTTATTGTGTATCGTTGAGCCAATTCTGACTTACAGAGACCCAATAGGACAGAGCAGAACTGCCCCATAGGGTTTCCAAGGCTATAATCCTTATGGGAGCAGATCAGTAGGTCTTTTCTCTTGAGAAGCCGCTGGTGGATTTGAACCACCAACCATTCGGTTAACAGCCAAGCACTTAACCACTACATCACCAGGGAGCCACCAGGACTCCTTCAAAGGTCTATAGTATATAGATAAAACAGCAATTTCCATAAAGAGGCAAAATGACTAGTCAAACACTGTAATCCAAATCAACGTGAAAGTATGGGTGGGGATCTTTGACCTTAGTTTAGCATATTAGGTAATTTTTCTTTTCTTGTAATCATTGGGTCTATCAACGTGCATGAATCTAGCACTTATGTTATGCATTTGTTGAAAATCTACATTTAAAACATTTGGGGCTTACTTGTAAAAGCAATTTTACTCTAAGACCAAGGAGTAAAGACAAGAATGACTGGGCCACTAGAAACTATGCTGAGAACTGTGATCATTTTTATGACTGACTTTGGGCAAGTGACCTAACATTAGTTAACTCATCTGTAAAACTGGGATCCAAAAACCAAACCCACCGCCGTCTATTTGATTCCAACTCATAGCGACTTAGTAGGACAGAGTAGAACTGCCACATAGATTTCCAAGGCTGTAATCTTTTACGAAAGCAGACTGACACATCTTTCTCCCATGGAGTGGCTGGTTGGTTGGAATCGCTGATCTTTCTGTTAGTAGCTGAGCACTTAACCGCTGCGCCACCAGAGCTCCTTGAAACTGGGATAGTAACAGGATATATCACCACCAGTCTGTGAGTTTATTGTACTGTGGCAGCTTTGCGTGCTGCTATAATGCCACTGGTGTTTCAAATACCAGTAGGGTCACCCATGGTAGAAAGGTTTCAGTGGAGCTTCCAGAATAGGACAGACTAGGAAGAAAGACCTGCTGATCTATTTCCAAAAATTAGCGAATGTATAGCCTATGGATCACAACAGAATATTGTCCAGTATAGTGCAGGAAGATGATCCTAAGTTGGAAGGCACTCAAAATACACAGTGGCTGCAATAATGGACTCGAGCATACCAACAATGGATAGGATGGTACAGGACCAGACAACATTTCATTGTGTTGTACATGGGGTCACCATGAGTTGCAACCAACTCAATGGCAACTAACAACAACAACAGGATATACTAGATTTTCTTGGGGAATTAGATTTATATATTCAAGAAACTATGCTGCCTTTGCAAATTGTTGCTAAATAAATTTGATGCCTGTAGATTTTATTAGAGCTATTTCGTGTGAAAAATACAAATTAAGTTTATATTCCTTCTTAGAATTTACTAGAGAGTCCATAGTTTTAAAGTGCAAGGAATGGGTGGCACCTGTGAAATATACATTTCTGTATCCTGTTTTGAATGTGTGATCTATGGATGCTTCTCATCACAGGTTATGGTATTTCAAATGCATCTTTAAGCATAAAGTTTTTAATGAGACATACACTTTCATTGAAAACCTCTAAAATCACCTTATGTATGTATTTTAAAATATATATTAATATACATATATAATATATTACATATATTATATAATTAAATATATATAATATATATTTTAAAATAGAGCAAATGTGCATACAATTTCTCTCAAAACACAAAAGCTTATATAAATTTGCATCAAGATAAAAAATCAAGACTGCTTAATTATAACCCTGACACCATCAACCTCTAATTATTTGTGTTAAAGACACTGACATCCTGGGGATATCAACTTAAAATCAGTGTGCTCTCTGAGTGTCTTGGTGTGTGTGCATATGCAATTCACAGGGGAAAAAAGAGGTAGTTTAAGAGAAAGGAAAGAAATGATTTAAAAATTCTCTAGCCATAAATCATTTCACACTTTTAAAATAGCTAGGAAGAGGGCAAATTGATCTTTTTAGAAGACAATGCAGAATAGACATTTAAAACAATGTATCACCTTTTTTCTATGTCTAAATTTCAATGGATGCTTTCTTTCTAAGCAACCAGGATTTTACAATAATTGTTACTTAGAAAACACAGTGCTAAAGCTTGACTACCGGTTGCTTGGATGTATTCTACAGACCATATTGGGAAAATGGGGGAGGAGCGGGCTGTTCATTTCTCTCCTTTAGAGTCTATAAATTTTGCAGCAAAATGACTGTTTTTCTCCACATGTTAATTCTTGCTGTCTTCATTACTATGTGCCTATTTCCAATTTCTTTTGCTAATGTGGAACCCAGCAGCTCTTTGTTCTCATTGTGCCTGTCCTCTCCCTTTCTTTGTGTTGCAGAGATACTGCTACCCGCATCTGCCACTGAGCATGCGGGGGAAAAATCCTTCAATAGGTTCTTTACTTAGGACTTTCAGTAGTAATGCTCCAGTTCTCCAGGTTTTAGTAATAACCAGAATATCGAGAAGATGGACCAAAACTTGGAAAGGTGATGGGCGATACAGGTGGTTAGGTGGTGGGCTAGCAAGCTGGAATGCCACGTAGGGAGAGTTCAGAGTAATCATCACAGGTATTTATCTGATTTATGGAAGCTCTCACCAAACAAGTTAAATGCAGAACATCCACCCTGCACACAGAAACTAGAGATACTCATTGACAAATAAGAAGGCAGTGTTTTTCAACAGGAAGGCACAGAGCCATATCTAACACCAATAGATGCAATGTGCTAGGTACTCCAGAGCGATGAAGCACATAGACACAATCATTGGTATGTAAATTCCCTCAGCAAGGACCTTTCTCATCTGGGGATGAGAACCAGTTGTGAGGACTTTTCTCATAATAAAAGCTCAGGCTCTTCTCTGAGTATGTTAAACACTCAAAACGCTAAGTCGATATTAATTCAATGAAGCTTGATTCTTCTCTTTAAAAGGCTCTATTATTTTTTAAAGCAGAGTTGCCCAAAAGCTATAATAAACAGCAGGATTGCAGGTGAGATTAGAGGGTACTGGGGCAGAGCCCTGGAGTTTTCTGATTTTTTTTTTTTTTTTTAGCAAGTCTGACCTTAATAGCTTGTAAATTACTTAATAGATGGAACTTATACAATTTTACTCGTGTTTCATGCCTGTTTTGTTCACTGCTTTAATCACCAGCTCCTAGAACGTGTCTGGCACAGAGTACGTGCTCAAAGATTTTTTTGTTTAATGAATATATAAATGTGCAATTGACAGTATGAAAAACTATGCAGCTCTTGTTTTATTATATGGCAAACATTGGTGATAATGGAATAGTGTTAAGTCTGACTATTTTAGGATAAACTGAAGTGAAAACTTGGCTCTTTAGCAGCTAACTACTTTCCCTCTCATTCTGTCAGGCTCTGATTTCTTCTTCCTTCTCTTTAGCTTCCTTCATACCACCATTTTGTTTTCGTAATACCAATTAGTGGATTATTACCATCATCATACATCTTCTGTTCCTCGTGTCTATTTTTCCGTTTTTAGGATAACCCTCCTCAGCACTTTGGTTTTCTATAGGTTTCAATAGGTAATGGCTAGTAAATAATGTCGTTAAGCGTAACAATGTTTTTGGAAGGTATCAAACCAGCTGGCGCGAGATGAACTCCTCTGGGGCAGCGACCTGTAACGGCTTCTTTCAAACCCCGCCCCCGGCTCTGAAACCCGTGAGATTCGCACTCTGCGAAGCGGCGGGAGGAAGTGCCTGTGGCGGGAAAGTTCAGGCCAGATCCAATCACGCACCTGGAATTAGGTAGCCTAGGTGGATGCAGCGACCTAGGACCTCCGCCCGTGCTGCCCTGCCCCTCCGGAGCGCAGCTATACCCGGGCGAATCCCCCACCCCCGGACCCCGCCTACCCGACGCCCCGCCCCGTCCCGCCTCGGGGCTCCTACTAAAACCCGGAGTCTCCAAGTTGCCCAGGGGAGCGGAGGGACGCACTGAGCATGTGCAGAATTGCTTGGCGGCGGCTCCCTGTGTTGGAGGCTGGGGCCCGGTGCTGATGTGGACAGCCCACGCTGCCTCAGCCTCAGTGAGCCCAGTGCCCCGGGCCGGCGCGGCAGGGAAGGAGCCGTAGCCTCCCCGCGACCCAAGCAGCCGACGCAGCGGCGCGCACCCCTAGGCGGCGGCGGCGTTCCGGGGCCCACGATGATGGCGGAGCAGGTGAAATGCGCCTCGGCAGCGGCCGGCACCGGAGCAGGCTCCGGGCCGGTGGTGAACGCGGAGCTGGAGGTGAAGAAGCTGCAGGAGCTGGTGCGCAAGCTGGAGAAGCAGAACGAGCAGCTGCGGAGCCGGGCGGCCAGCGCGGCCGCCGCCCCGCACCTGCTGCTGCTTCCGCCGCCGCCGCCGCCGCCCGCTGCGCCGCCCCCCGCCGTGGCCTGCAGCCCGCTGTGTCCGCGGAGCCCCCCGGCTGCCACCGCCGCCTCCGGGGGCCTGGAGCTGGGGCTGGCGGTGGGCGCCGGGGGAGGCGGCGGCGGGAGCTGCGGCGGCTCCAGCCCCTCGTTCCCGGGCACCTACTGCCTGCCCAGCCCGGCGCCCTCCCTGCTCTGCAGCCTGGCGCAGCCCCCCGAGGCGCCCTTCGTCTACTTCAAGCCAGCGCCGGGCTTCTTCGGCGCGGGCGGCGGCGGGCCGGAGTCCGGGGGCGCGGGGACGCCGCCGGGAGGAGCCGCCGCGCAGCCCTTGCCGCCCTCGCCGCCCCCGACGCTTCTGGATGAGGTGGAGCTGCTGGACCTGGACAGCTTAGCCGCCTGGCGGAACGAGGAGGAGTACACCTGGTATTGCCGAGTTCCGCTCCTTCCCCTAAGAACCTTGCCTCGGAGGCCCCCGGGGACGATGGGCGGGTTGTCCCAAGTAGTGGGGCGACCTTGTATTTCGCCCGGGGATTCCCGCGGCCCCTGGACCTGGTGGCGTTATCAGGCGCCCAGTTGGGCGATGAGCTGAGGCTTTTCACGGGGCGGAAACCTGTTTTCTCATAGCTGTGGCTAAGCTGGCCGGGGATGAACTGGTCCCCTCCATGTGCCTTGTGGTCTGCTCTTTGCTGACCTTATTGGATCCTCCTTAGCATTAACTGCAGAATCCATGCCATCTTGTTTTGTTGCTTATTCTGCTTTTTTCCCAGTCATTTTTTGGGAGGAGGAGGGGGATGGGTAGGGCTTCGTCTCTCTCTGCTACTGGTGCTGCTCTTTCCTTCCAAACCAGCACCGCACAGGATTTGCTTACTGTTCGCCTCCCGTGCGCATCCGAAACTGCCTAGTGATGGATCGCTCCTTAGAGATTTGTTCTTGCAGTTGGAGTTTTGCAGTCGTATGTTTCCATTCGCTGCGTTTCCATTGATAGCTTCTCGTTTCAGAGGCTGACGTGCTTTTTTTCCCCCCCGACTTGCTTTTTTTTCTTTTTTCTTTTTTCCCCCAATGTGCTGACCTCACTGGCTTTCCTGTTTTCCTATCAAGTAATGGTGTAAAAAACGAGGGTCTTTCAGAAATGGAGTGAGTTATTTAAAGGTACTCTACTATCTAGGAACTAAGGCGCTTTCTTTAATTTTAAAATTAAACTGGAGCTTGAAGAAAGATGAAATTAGAGAAACTTTTTAAGTAGGTTATCAGAAAATTTTAGACTGCGTTTATTCAGTTGAAATCTGGATAGCTGTTTTCATTAATGAGGACTTTTTGGGGGAGTATCTCATTCCTTTTTTTTTTTTTTTTTGCCCCCTGCTACCTTGCTCATGGAATAATAGTCACTTAATGATGGACTTCTTTTGGTGGGATTGTCCATTTTCCTCAGTTAGCAGATGTAGTGGAATATGGTCAGATAAGTAGAAGCTTCAGACAGGGTCAAAGTAGAATTTAGGTGCATGTGGGGAAAATTAAGAGTGCTCACATCTTCACTGCAGTGGCATGAAGGATTGTCGAAGTCCTTCTTTTATCTTTTTATTTTAGGGCCTTTTATTTAGGACCCTTTATATTTTCTTAGAATGGGTTTTCCTCACCTTTGTATTCCTCTTGTTGCATAACTGCAAGGGGGAGAATGGGAGGTGGAGAACCATAAGAGTTTCCTTTTGGGAAGTAGTGTTCCTTTTCCCTTACATTCTTTTAGGTGAGAACTCTAACTGTAAAGTGCATTAACTAATTGGTTTGAGTCTAAGAATCAAAGTATATGGAGTTACAATCAGCTTTTCGAAGGCATACTCACTGTCTTCCTTAGTATTTTGCTTTTTGACAGCTCTCTAGGTAGCTCAAGTTAAAAGTCAAACAACTTGCTACTTTCTGGAACTTTAAGCCATTCTTTAGAAGCTACACTTATAGTTTTGTAAAGCCCAGGCTGGATTGTAATCTCAGGCTTAGCCTGAATATGTACTGGAAAATACTCCCATGCTGTTTCTTACATTATCCCTAGTAACTAAAAAACCCTTATGCCACTTTCAGACTATTTTAGATTGATTTAATTCCTACTTGGCCTTCTCCTAAGACATCTACTTAAATTGTGGAAAGAAACTTGTTTTTATTTTTGATGAGGCGAATAGAGGACCAATCCCATGCTTTAAAAAGATTAGCGTTTTTTTTCTTTATTATGATACTGTTATTACTGTTTTATAAGTGTGTTAGATTGGTGATAGTATGTAAATAGCTAATATAATTTCAATATTTTCTTTTTTTGAATAGACTTCTACCCTATTTAATTATTCAACTATTGCTAGTATTTTGATATCTGGACTTTCCTTTTGTAGTTTATTTTTTGTCAAAGTAACATTGAAGTGACTTTTTAAAATCACCCACTTGGATTAGCAAATTATCCTTTCATATGGGTTGAAACATGCTAAATTGTAGCAGATTCTATTAATTTCACTCATTCAGTATACAGGTGAATACATCATTTCAGCGCCTTGGTGCTTTACAAATGTTTCTATAGACAAATGACACACTATTTTTAGAGTATCTTCTTCTGAGCAAATCTAGGATTAGCGTTTCCAGGTGGAAAAACAGGGAAAGGTCATTAATTTTAGTGGGATGGAGTTAAAAATTAAAAAAAAAAAAAAATCAGTTGATTCACTGAAAACTTTTTTCAGAACATTTTATACAGTAAGATAATTTTGTATTGCAGTATTTCCCTTTTTGATGAAAAAATAATCAACAGTATTTTAATTTTTAAAGTTTAACACTTGCTAATGCTTTCAAAGCATCCTGAGGTTCATTCATCGCTGTGAATCATACATGTCACTGTCCTGGGGTCTCACAAATAGTTGGAGTGCTTTTCATTTGAATTCCCTGCTAGTGTTTGTAGGATGGCAACTTTTTATTTCCTGTGTTTATTAAGAAGCAACTGGAGTGGATGTATAATACTTGATTATTCTTAAAATATCTAAAAATAAATGTTTTACATTTTCATAGTAACAAAACAAAACAAAACATAGAAGTGGGTATAAGAGTCATAAGTGAAAGTTCTGCCCTTAGTTCCCTAAATCTCTGCCACTCTTTAGTTAGCTGTGTTAACACTCTGTAAATCCTTCAAGACTGTCCTCTATACGTATGAAAACACAATTATACTCGTCAATATACATGTCAAGTTCTTCACACTTTTATTGAACATATCTCAGTGGTGTCACTAGGATTGGTGTCACCCAGTGTGGCAACTCATGGTGTCTCCTGTTCCCCCATGCTAATTACCACAATATTCTAGCTAAAACACCAGAAAAATTGACAAAATCACCTACTATAAGAGCACCGGCAGCAATGAAAACAACGCATGCTTGTAGCCCTTGTAGCACGTGCAGATGAAACCACGTGATTTGAAGCGTCCTTGTAATTGGGTAATGATGACAGCTCTGACCTGAGTGCATTAGAAGATTCAAAAAGTCAATTAGCATAGCGTTTTAGTCTTGTAGGTATATTGGTACATGTAAGCTGGCCTTAGGAAAAAAATTTTGTTGTTGTAACTGACTACAGGGATATTTTTATAAAAAATAAAATTCCTGCTGAAGCACTGCACACAAATTTTATAGAAAGTCATTTTGTTGTCACCCCCTCTGATAGTGTCACCCAATGCAGTTCACACCCCAGTCTCGCCCTAGTGACACCACTGCCATATCTTGGACATCTTTGCTTGTCTGTGTATGTCGCCCCACCTCTCCCTGTAATAATTGCATCATTGTTAAAGTAGCAGTATTTAGGATTAAGTTACTGTTAAGTGTATCACCTACAGTTTTTCATGCATTTTGTACTATGATTTCATCCTAATGGGTTTAACAAAATTAATATTTGGTAATTTATTTAGAAAAGTACGTTCTGCTAAAATGTCATATCTTCAGGAAAGAAAGTTCACAAATGTAGATTAATCATTGAACATTTTAGAAGTTCTTTCACGTGAGTCTTTCTGATAAAACCTTAGAATAACTATTTGCCTTTTATTAACAACTTTGGCTCAAGAATTACATGTACAAGGCAAATAATAAATTGTAGAACCAGTATTTGCTTGATAATAAGAAGCAGGCAATTAGTTGATGAAAAATCAATTAGATTTCTTAGGTCTTTTGTTTTTTTTTCTGAACAATTTTCTTTTTATTAAAAAGAAAACTTTGATGTAAGCGGAATGATGTTATCTGCCTTTTATTTTGATGAAAAACTTTAAAGTAAAACAATCACCTTATTCAAATATTTATTGTACTTGAATTTAAAGTAGAAAATTAAAGTTGATGATGGTTTTAGAACCTTAATTCCTATTAAGTCCAATTATTTTGGTCCCATAATGAAAATTCACATCCTGCTATACTGATTCCTCAATTATCTTACTACTCATCTGGCAGTGTTAGCTCTCCAGAAGACCACAGGCTGGAAAATAGAGGGGGGATATCAGATGTCAGAAGCAAATGAAAAATACTCAAAAGAATGAAATCTTGGCTGCACACATGGGGCATGGCATGACTGGGTGATTTGCCAGTCTACCTGGAAAGAATGTCATGAAGATCTAAGTCTCTGTCTCAGTGTCACTGGACTGAGAAGCACCAGGGTACAAGGAGAAAGATTGCTACGAAGTGGCAATAGCAGCAGGAAGTTGTTAACTGCATACTAGACATGTCTGACCTATTTCAGCTCCCTTATTTCGTAGTTGAAGGACTGAAGCTCGGAGATGAAATGACTTGCGTAAGCTCCTCCAGTTAGTTGCTGGCAGAGCTAAGACTAAAACTCAAGATTATTTACAGATTATTATCAGAAATAGTTACACCATTGGTAACCCCTTCCCCAGGCTAGATTGTGACCCACTTAAAAAAAAGAAAAACCCATTGCCATTGAGTTGATTCCGACTCATAGTAACCCTATGGGACAGAGTAGAACTGCTCCATGGTGTTTCCAGGGAGCGGTTAGTGGATTCGAATTACCGACCATTTGGTTAACAGTTGAGCTTTTAACCATTGCGCCACCAGGACTCCAAAAAAAAAAAAAAAAAAAGAAGTGCCTGCCAGCTGATGCAAAAGACAGCCATATAAGGAGGCATTTATTTTGGTGGAGTGGCAGTTAGCAGAAAATTTGAGACCTACGGCGAGTGTAACAGTTAAGTGCTCAACTCCTAGCCAAAAGATTGGTGGTTTGAACCTACCCAGAGGCACTTCAGAAGACAGGCCTGGAGATTTGCTTCCGAAAGGTCACAGCCTTGGGAACCCTCTGGAGCAGTTCTACTCTGCACACATGGAATCGCTATAAGTTAGAATCGACTTGATGGCAACTAATAACGACAACATGTATAGGGGATTTGGCAGGAATTATTTTAAACTTGCCCAACTGGAAAGGACAGGAGATAAGCTGTTACTCATGCAAGGGAAAAATGGTAAAAATCAAGGAAAATTTGATGAATGAGATACTCATTTTCAATGTGTAATACCAAGCCTTGGACAGCTGGCTAAAATCGTTGCCAACTCTTCATCAAAGCTGTTGAGCACCTTGTACTATACATATGGCACATCTAAATTAGAGCACCTACACGGTTTTTGCATAATTGATTTTCAGTGAAAAGACCAGGGGGTGTTTCACTTCCTGCCAATGCTAATTGAAAATGTGCAATGTTTTCTAGGAGCAAATGGAATAGACTGAAGTTATACCTTTGTGTCTGTTAACGAGTGACTTTGAAGCATTCAAGTGATGCATTGAAACAGAAGTTTAGATTTAACTTAGGGGAAAGGGGAAGTGAGTTTGCTCTGGGGTAGTTCAGTAACTAAAATTTCGACTTCACGGATCTTTTCAATAACTTTGTGGTGGTACGTTTGTTTCGCAGTGGATGCCTGGTTTGATCTGAGCAGGTGCTAGTGAGTCAAACACTGTTTAAGCCAAGTAAAGAATGATTGTATAGTTTTCCTTAAAATGAAACTTATGACTGAAGTCTCTTAAAATGGTATGAAAATTGCCACATATATATTTTTGTGTGATACTGCTTGTTTTTGTATTTTCTGCAGTAGGATGGCTTTAGAACCAGACTTTTACTTGAGAATAACTGAGGTTTTTTTTTTTTTTTCCCCTAGACAATTCTAGTATTTTCATTTGATGCATTCAGGGTTATTTATAGTGGCTTTTGTATTATTTTTGATCTCGCAGTGTTACCAGATGTATTAATTCAGGGGGTCCAGAAAATGAAATGTGTGAAAAGAAGAGATTCTATGAGAAGGATTATAGTTTCTAGTCATGTGCTTTCTGAATTATTAAAGAAAATTAGACTGTAATACTTCAAATGATAGTTTTTATGATATTTGAAGAATTTTCAAGTTTTAGATTAAAAGCTTTCAGATATTCTTACCAGATTCCAATACACCATCAATAAACCTACTGAAGTTGAAAGAGTGGCTTGTAAGTCCCTATGAGATATTTTACTGTTAATGATGGCAAAATAACCCCCCAAAAAAACCCACTGCCATCGAGTTGATTCTGGCTCATAGCAACCCTACAGGACAGAATAGAACTGCCTCATAGGGTTTCCAAGGCTGTAATCTTACGGGAGCAGACTGCCACGTCTTTTCTTCTGCAATGGCAAAATAATATAGTGTAAAATGTTGCTGATAATGAATAAAGTAATTTTTCTGACTTTTTAGAAGGTTAGAACCAATTAGAAGAAATACAGGTTTCACCTTGCTGACCATTTTTGAAGACATGCTATTCTCAGGGAATTTGTAGCTACATGATCTTAATAATTGACTACCTTCCCTTTCTTATTCTTTATTTTTAAATTCATCTCTAGAGCCAAACCCAAAAACTAAACCGGTTGCTGTCAAGTCGATTCCGACTCATAGTGACCCTATAGCAGGTTCAAAGCTATCTTGAGCATGTTATTTAGAGATTGACTCTAAAAATCACTTCTGTCTTAATGCTGTATATTTGCATAATAGTGCTTTTAAAGTTTTATGAAAGTAATATACACAAATAGTATGTAAATATAGTTCATAAACTCATCTGTAACAACACTTTTTACAGAAAGCAGCACTTTTATTCCTTCCTACCTCCAAATCCTTCACAGTCATCACGTTATACTCCTCTGGTTTATTTATTTTCAATATTTCTAAATAGTCTATACTTTTATAAACTTAGACATCTGTGGGTTTACCTCTCTTCCCTTATCTCCAATCACTTTTTACTCGTTCCCTTTATCATTATAGTTTTCTTAGTTTTTTTTTTTTTTTGAAAATCATTTAATGTCTGAGTTATGATTGGAGTCTCTGGTACAAACGATAAATGAGGTTTGCTGTTAACCAAAAGCTTGGAGGTTGGAATCCACCTTGAGGCACATCCAAAGATAATCTACTTCCAAAAAATCAGCCATTGAAAACCCTGTGGAGCACAATTCTACTCTAACACACATGGGGTTGCCATAAGTCAGAAGCGACTTGGTGGCAACTGGAACTGGTTTTTATGATGATATTAACTGTTTTTCGCCAATCCCTGTATGCTGCATTTTTCCTTCATCCCTCTAAGAGTTAATAATGCTCTGTCTCTCTTCCCTTCATTTCCTTTAATTGCTTATCACTAGTAATTTCCCCAAATACTCTAGTGGAGCCGTACATTCTTCAATAAGATCAAACATGTTTGATAACCTCTTCGATCTGATTTTAAAAATGTATTTTGTATTGCTATCTCTTCTGGAACTCTCAGTCTCATTGCTTCAGTCCTTACTGTTTGCTCTCTAGGCTAGATACACAGCACTATTGGCATGGGTTGGTGTGTTGTGTCAAATCAATTCCGACTCATGGCAACCCCACGTGACAGAGTAGAACCGCCCCATAGTGTTTCCTAGGCTGTAATCTTTACGAGAGCAGATCACGAGGTCTTTTTTCTTGCAGAAAGTGGCTGGTGGGTTTGAACCGCCAACCTTTCTGTTAGCAGCTGAGCTCTTGAGGAGGCCATGAGATGGATTGACACAGTGGCTGCAGCAATGGGCTCAAACCTAGCAACGATTGTAAGGAAGGTGCAGGACCAGGTGGCGTTTTGTTCTGTTATACATAAGGTCACTTTGGGTCGGAATCAACTCGAATGCACCTAACAACAACAACATTGTCATGGGAATTCCTTCAGTTTCTTGCCTATGTCAGATCCCCTAATTCTTAACTCCTTTATCTTCATATTTCATTTATTCTCCTAGGTAGGACACAGCCTCCAGCAGCTTCTTGAGAAAGGGAAGGTACATGCATGAGAGCTAAACTTCGAGATTCTGCATATTTGAAAATGTCTTTTCTCACACAAGATTCATAGTTGGGCTGGGCATAAAAGTCTGTCAGTCATTATTTCCTCATGTTTGAAGGCATTGTTCCATTATGTTCTAGCTATTGAGGTGCACTGGCATCTGGATATCTAATTCTTTGTGGCTTTTTTCTTCAGCTCTCTTTCTGCATCTCATATTCTAAAATGTCATGTAGTGCCTTGGTACGAGCCTTCTATTCACTTGTGCTGTTGTGCATTTGGGGACCTTTTCACTCCATAATCCCATGTCCTTTCTTCCATTCTGGAAACTTCTCTTGCATTTAAAAAAAAAAAAATTTTTTTTTTTTTTTTTTTTTTTTAAGATTGGGTCCTCCGAGAACAGCCATTTAATTTTTCTTACCTAACTCCTCCCATTGTTCATTTCTACTTCTGGGTGTCTTCTTCAACTTGATCTTTACAAACTCATTTATTCACTCTTTTATTTCTGCTACAATAGTTTGATTTTTGAAGAATGATTTCCCTTCTAAAAATATGCTTATTTTATAATATCCTATTGTTGTTTTGTGATTGCAGTATATTCTCTCAGATGATAGCAGTTATATTCTGGTGGATTTTTCTTCTGTTCCTTGCATTCCTTGCATTGTTTTTTCCCCTCAGCTTTTTTTCCCACTTTTTTTAGTCTTCAGTGTTTTATGTACAAGGCATATTTTAAATATCTGGTCTCTTCATACCCAAAGGAGTCATTAAAGCTGATTTAAAGCTCTGCATGAGTGGAGCACTGTGACTGGTGCACTTTAGTAGTGACTGGGTGGAGGGCCAGTTGAAGTTTCAGTCTCTCTAGGTCTTTCATCCAAAATGGATGTCAGAAGAGACTCTGAAACTTGCTCTTGAACATAGAGTAGCTAAAGTGAAAAAGGAAGAAATGATGAAGTAAAAGAGCTGAATGGAAGATTTCAAAGGGCAGATCGAGAAGACAAAGTAAAGTATTATAATGAAATGTGCAAAGACCCGGAAGTAGAAGACCACAGGGAAGAACATGCTTGGGATTTCTCAAGCTGAAAAAATTGAAGAGAAAATTCAAGGCTTGAGTTGCAATGTTGAAGGATTCTGTGGGCAAAATATTAAATGGCAGGAAGCATCAAAAGAAGATGGAAAGAATACACAGAGTCACTGTACCAAAAAGAATTGGTCGACATTTGACCATTTCAGGAGGTAGCATATGATCAGAAACCGATGGTACTGAAGGAAGAAGTCCAAGCTGCATTGGCAGAAAACAAGGCTCCAGGAACAGGTGGAATACCAGTTGAGGTGTTTCAAAAAACGGTGCAATGCTGGAATCGCTCACTCATCTATGCCAAGAAATTTGGAAAACAGCTACCTGGCCAACTGACTGGAAGAGATCCATATATGTGCCCATTCCAAAGAAAGGTGAGCCAACAGAATGCAGAAAGTATTGAACAGTATCATTAATATTACACGCAAGTAAAATTTTGCTGAAAATCATTCGAAAGTGATTGTAGCAGTACATCAGAAGGGAACTGCCAGAAATTCAAGCCAGATTCAGAAGAGGACGTGAAACAAGGGATATCATTGCTGATGTCAGATGGATCTTGGCTGAAAGCAGAGAAAACTGTAAAGATGTTTACCTGTGTTTTATTGGCTATGCAAAGGTATTTGACTGTGTGGATCATGACAAATTATGGATAACATTGCTGTCATGGATTGAATTATGTCCCCCAAAAAATGTGTTTATCAATTTGGCTGGGCCATGATTCCCGGTATTGTGTGATTTTCCAATGTGTTGTAAATTCTGCCTCTGTGATGTTAATGAGGGAGGATGGGTGGCAGTTGTGTTAGTGAGGCCGGACTCAATCTACAAGATTGGATTGTGTCTTGAGGCAATCTCTTGAGGTATAAAAGAGAGAAGTGAGCAGAGAGACAGGGGGACCTCATACCATCAAGAAAGCAGCACTGGGAGCAGAGCGTGCATCCTTTGGACCCCGGGTCCCTGTGCAGAGAAGCTGCTAGCTTGGGGGTACATTGATGAGAAGGCCAGCAGAGAGAGAAAGCCTTCCCCTGGAGCTGACGCCCTGAATTTAGACTTTTAGCCTACTTGACTGTGAAGAAATAAATTTCTTTTTGTTAAAGGTATCCACTTGTGGTATTTCTGTTATAGCAGATGACTAAGACAATTGCGAAGAATGGGAATTCCAGGACACTTAACTATGCTCGTGTGGAACCTGTACATAGACCAAGAGGGAGTTCAGATAGAATAAGGGGATACCGTGTGGTTTAAAGTCAGGAAAGGTGTGTGTCAGGGTTATATGCTTTCACCATACCTATTCAGTCTGCCTGCAGAGCAAATAATCCAAGAAGCTGGAGTGTATGAAGAAGAACACGGCATCAGGATTGGAGGAAGTCTCATTAACAACCTGCGATATGCAGATGACACAGCCTTGCTTGCTGAAAGTGGAGAAGACTTGAGGCACTTACTGATGAAGATCAAAGATCACAGCCTTCAGTATGGATTACACTTCAACATAAAGAAAACAAATATCCTCCAACTGGACCAATAAGCAACATCATGTTGAACGGAGAAAAGTATTGAGTTTTCAAGGATTTCATTTTACTTGGATCCATAGTCAACACCCATGGAAGCAGCAGTCAAGAATCAAACGACATATTGCCATTGGGCAAATCTGCTGCAAAAGACCTCTTTAAAGTGTTAGAAAGCAAAGATGTCATCTTGAGGACTAATGTACGCCTGACCCAAGCCATGATATTTTCAGTCAGTTCAAATGCATGTGAAAGCTGGACAATGAGTAAGGAAGCCGAAGAAGAATTGATGCCTTTGAATTATAGTGTTGGCAAAGAATACAGAATATAACATGGACTGCCAGAAGAATGAACAAATCTGTCTTGGAAAAAGTATAGCCAGAGTCCTCTTTAGAAGGGAGATTGGTGAGACTTTGTCTTATGTACTTTGGACATGTTACCAGGAGGGACCAGTCCCTGGAGAAGGACATCATGCTTGGTGAAGTAGAGTGTCAGTGAAAAAGAGGAAGACCCTCAGTGAGATGGATTGATACAGTGGCTGCAATAGTGGGTTCAAACATAGCAACAATTTTTGTGAGGATGGTGCAGGACTAGGCAGTGTTTTATTCTGTTGTTCATAGGGTTGGTATGAGTTGGAACTGACTTGATGGCACCTAAAACAGTAGTGCTATAAATTACTACTACTGTTTTAGCAGCATCTGGAAATTTTGATATGTTGTATTTTTCATGTTCATTCACTTCAGAATACTTATTTCCATTTTGATTTTTGATACATGGGTTATTTAGAAGCATTAGTTTCCAAATCTTGGATTTTCCAGGCATCTCTTTATTGTTGATTTACAGTTTAATTCTATTGTGCTCAAGGAACGTATGCTATGTGACTGGAATCCTTCAAAATTTGCGAGTTGTTTGGACCAGAATATGTTCTATTTTCATAGTTGTTTCATGTGCACTTAAGAAAAATTCTGTTTTTATGGGGTGGAGGTCAAATTTGTTGATAGTACTCACATTTCTATATGCTTTCTGATTTTCTACTTGTTCTTATCAATTATTTAGAGAAGATTGTTGAAATCTCCCACTATAATTATGGTTTGTCAGCAGTTTCTTACTTTCCTATCAGTTTTTGCTTCATGTGTTTTGAAGCTCTCTTATTAGGATAACTAACTACCTCTAATAACTTTAGGAGTCTTCTGTCCTCTTGATGGATTGGCCTCTTCATCATATGAAATAACCTTGTTTTGTTCTGGTAATATTTTTGGTTTAGAAATCTCCTTTGTTTGATGTTAATACAGCCACTTCAGACTTCTTTTGATCAGTTTTAGCGTGTGTATCTTTTCTGTCCTTTTACTTTTTACCTACTTGGGTGTTTATATTTAAAGTGTGTTTCATGTAGGCAGCATATAGTTGAATCTTCTGTGACCTTTTTAAACAGGAAAAACTTGCCCACACTTATCAGAAGATTTCCCATTCCTTTTTATTGGCTAGATTCCTGGGTAGCACATATGGTTTCTCTTGACTGCTAACCAAAAGGTTGGCATTTCGAACCCACCTAGAGATGCCATGGAAAAAAGGTCTGGCAATCTGCTTACATAAAGGTTACAGTCAGGAAAACCCTGTGGAGCTCATTTCTACTCTGAATGTAACACATGGGTAGCCATGATTGAGAATCGACTTGACCACAAGGGTTTTTTTTTTTTTTTAAAATTGGAATATCCAAGGAGCCCTGGTTGTGCAGTGGTTAAGTGCTTGGCTGCTAACTGAAGGGTTGGCAGTTCGGACCCATCAATCCCTCCAAGGGAGACAGATGTGGCAGTCTGCTTCCATAAAGATTACAGCCTTGGAAACCCTGTGTAGCAGTTCTACTCTGTCTCTGTCCTGTAGGGTCACTATGAGTTGGAACTGACTATGGTAATGGGTTTGGTTTTGGTTTAGGATCATTATGCAGGGCTTGTGCCTAAACCAGTCATTGGGCAAAGGGGTGTAATGGAATTACTATGATTGACGTAGCCCAGTGCCTCTCAAGGGGTTGGTCTCCAGAGCAGCAAAGTCAGCATTACCTGGGAACTTGTTAGAAATTCTTTAGCCCTGCCCCACACCTCCAGAATCAGAAACTTAGGGGGTGTGGTTCAGCAATTTGTGTTTTAACAAGCCTTCCAGGTAATTCTGATGCCCCAAAGTTTGAGAAAAACTTGCTTAGATTAACCTTTACTTGGGGGTCCAGGGAAACATACCTAGTTCTGGAAAGTTTAGGAGTCTGTTAGCAAGGAAAGGAAGAAGGGATGGATTTAGGTAGATAAGGCCCAGGAATATGGATTTTTAATTAATCAGTATACTGACAAGAGGCAGGACTATCAAAAGATTGATACATTAGAATTAATATGTATGTGTGTGTATATGTATGTTTGTCTATGTATATGTATCTATCTGTCATCTTCATCTATAGTAGGAGTCAGCTATGTCAAATCAGGCCCATTGTCTGTTTTGTATAGCTAGTGAGCTAAGAATGTTTACATTTTTAAATGATTGGAAAAACAAAAGAATAATATTTTGTGATGTGAAATTATATGAAATTCAACTTTCATTGTCCGTATTAAAAAAAACAAAAACCCAGTGCCATTGAGTCGATTCCGACTCATAGCAACCTTAAAGGTCAGAGTAGAACTGCCCCACAGAGTTTTCAAGGAGTGCCTGCTGGATTTGAACTGCTGACTTTTTGGTTAGCAGCTTTAGCTCTTAACCACAACACTACCAGGGTTTCCAAAAGCAAGGTTTATTGGAACACAGCCACGCTCATGCACTTTCATATTGTCTGTGGCTGCTTTCTGGCTGTAGTGGCCACGCTGGATAGTTACGACAGAGACTGTGTGGCCCACAGCCTAAAATATTTGCTATCTGGCTCTTTACAGAAAAAGTTTGCTGACCCTTCATCTGTAAGAATAATTTTCACCAAAGAATGATACATACCCACCCATCGTGGATAACTGATATCTTACTCTAATAGGTGGAAATCCTGACTACAACATAAGAGTTTGAATAATGAAGTACAAGTTATTTAAAGAATGTATGCTAATTAGAATTATGGTAACTTTGTTTAAAAGAGTGCTACTTTAGTAAGATTTGTAATTAGAATAGAGCTTAGTGTAACAAGGTCAATTACTAGAGCCAGTGATGGGAATAGGGAAGGTAGTGATTTTTGTCAGTGTTCTTTCGTTTTTTCTTAGTTCACTGTTGGTTAGTCCTCAAGATTAACCTTTTTGTATAACCCTGAAAATATTCTAAAATTTACCTTATTAAAGCATACCATGAGAGAAGAACCTTCGTTATGACTCGAAGTGTCTCAAGATGGTCATTTTCATACTGCCTGTTACTGTGTAATGCTCTAGAGGCTGAGAGTGAACTGTTCTAAAACATAACTTCTGAAGTTTATTCGGCTTTAATGAGAAAGAAGCACATACCAAGGTAACTACAGAATTGAGACAGAGGAAATACCAATTATTTAAGGGTTCAGGGAACCAAGGTTGTACTGACCTTACTTATCTTTATAAATACAGGTAAGATTTGCTTTGTTTTCCATGTCATGTTTACATACATTAGCCCAAGTTCACGTAAGATTCTGTTGCTGAAGAATGAGGTGAAAATGTTCATTTCTAGAAATGTGCAGTGAGGTAGTAAAATCATCATGGCGTCTTTCAGGGTTAGTGCAGTAACAAAATCCCCTGGATGCCGACTCTGAGACACAGCTGAGGGGATGATTGTTAGACCTTTTCTTGAAGTCCTTCCCACCAGTCTGTAGAATGTTTGATATTGTATTTGGGGATTCCAGTTAGTTTCAGTTGCTGTTTTGTCAATCCCAACTCACAGTGACTGCCCCCCTCCCCATGTGCGTCAGAGTAGAATTGTGCCCCATAGGTTTTCAGTGGCTGATTTTTCTGAAGCAGATCACCAGGGCTTTCTTCCGAGGCACCTCTGGGTAAACTCAACCCCCCAACCTTTTGGTTAGCAACTGAGTGCGTTAACCGTTCGTACCACCCTGGGACTCGATTTGGGGATATTTGCTCAATAGAGATGATTTTTGGTACTTAGAAATAATCAAATGTGAGTTCTGTTTCTATAGAAATGGTTAAATACATGTTGTTTTCTCCCGAAGAGAGTTAGTCTCTATATGCCTATGTAATACCTATAATGTATGTTTCTTTTTTTTAAGGTTGTATGTTAGCTCCTCAAAGACATTTGCCTCATCAGAGAAATCCATGAGTCCTTTGCAGTGGTGTAGACATGTCCTGGATAATCCATCTCCCGAGATGGAAGCAGCAAGACGTTCCCTGTGCTTTAGGCTGGAGCAAGGTAATTTTGGACCTGTGCATGTACATTTTCAGGCTGTTGCCACTATCACCTGTTGTTGTTGGTTTCAGAATTGACACTTAAGTTGGCAGTTCACTTGATATTATACAACAGCGCTTCTCAATATATGGCGTATTTAGTTTTGTGTTTCTTCTTAGCCAATTTTTTTTTTTTTTTTGGTGTTTCAGTTTGTATTAGAAAGTAGGAACACATTTTTTTTAAACCTCTAGTTTTGCTTTCTGTTTGCAAGTATACCAATAGGTAAGATAGGTCAGTCTTCAATTCTCTGGGGTTGCCAACAAGGTTATATGGCTGAATTCTAAGGTAGAAATACATACTGCACAAACTGGGTTCCACTGGAAACTGACCTTACAGATTATTGAACTTCTCAAATGTTTAGTTGGATGTGTAACTGAAGTCCTAGCCTTTATAAACTGGGAATTAATCTTTCTAATGTATGTGATATTGGTTAAACTTCTGTTGGTCTGTATAACTTGAGTAAGGAAAAGTTTAGGACATTTGTAAAAGGAAAAGCATGAAAGTACTCAGCTCCTAGCTGTTTTGGTAAAGTAGACAATTTACAGCTGGGAGTTATTTACGCTTTTGGCTTGTCTCTTTGCCTCTTGCTATCTATTTCATTAGGTATGCGCTTTCTATTTCTTGGACCACTTGCATCCAAGTCACATAATGAACTTGACAGTGCGTTTTTTTTTTTATTGTGGTAAAATACATATAATATAAAATTTTCCATTTAACCATTTTAAGTGTACAATTCAGTGACATTAATTATATTCACAATGTTGTGCAACAAGTGCCACTATTTATTTCCAAACTAAAGCGCAGATTTCTGCCCCCTTCAGATTAAAGAATTGGAATATTTGGGGGTAAGGCCAAGGGAATCTGCATTTACACGTTCACCAGGTGATTCTTATGCACACTGAAGTTTGAGAACCCTGCTCATCAAGCTCTTCAAGGCTAATGAAGAGCTATAAAATATTTGGACATAAGACAAACTTTGTTTTTGTTGTTAGGTGCTGCTGAGTCGATTCTGACACGTAGCAACCCTATACAGTAGAAGGAAACACTGCCCGGCCCTGTGCCACCCTCACAGTCGTTGCTGTGTTTGAGCCCATTCTTGCAGCCACTGGGTCAATCCATCTCATTGAGGGTCTTCCTCTTTTTCACTGACCCTCTACTTTACCAAGCGTGATGTCCTTCTCCAGGGACTGATCACTCCTGATAACCCGTTCAAAGTACGTAAGACAAAGTCTCGCCATTGTTGCTTCTAAGGAGCTTTCTGGCTGTAATTCTAAGATAGCTTTGTTCTTCTGATAATCGATGGTATGTTCAATGTTATTTGTCAACACCATACTTAAAAGGCATCAGTTCTTCAGTCTTCCTTATTCAGTGTATGCACATGAAGAGTTTGAAAATACCATGGCTCGAATCAGGCGCATCTTAGTCCTAAAGGTGACATCTTTGCTTTTTAACACTTTCAGGATGTGTTTTGCAGCAGATTTTCCCAATGCAATACGTCTTTTGATTTCTTGACTGCTGCTTCCATGGGTGTGATTGTGAATCCAAGTAAAATGAAATCCTTGACAACTTTAATCTTTTCTTCGCTTAACATGATGTTGCTTATTGGTCCAATTGTGAGGATTTTTGTTTTCTTTATGTTGAGGTGTAATCCATACTGAAGGCTGTAGTCTTTGATCTTCATTAGTAAGTGCTTCAAGTTCTCTTCACTTTCAGCAAGCAAGGTTGTGTCATCTGCATAATGCAGGTTGTTAATGAGTCTTTCTCCAGTCTTGATACTGTGTTCTTCTTCATATAGTCCAGCTTCTTGACTTATTTTCTCAGCATACAGATTGAATAAGTATGGTAAAAGGTCCATCTGACATCAGCAGTGATATCCCTCATTCCACATCCTTTTCTGAATGTGGCTTGAATTTCCAGAAGTTCCCTGTCAATGTACTGCTGCATCCAACCGTTTCTGAATTATCTTCAGCAGCATTTTACTTGCATGTGATATTAATGATATTGTTTGGTAATTTCTGCATCCTTTTGGATCAGTTTTCTTTAGAATGGGCACAAATATGGATCTCTTCCAGTCAGTTGGCCAGGTAGCTGTCTTCCAAATTTCTTGGCTAGACGAGTGAGCACTTCCAGCATTGCATCATTTGTTGAAACATCTCAATTGATATTCAGTCAATCCCTAAAAACCAAAAACCAAACCCGTTACTGTCGAGTCGATTTCAACTCGTAGTGACCCTATAGGACGGAGAGTAGAACTGCCCCATTGGATTTCCAAGGAGGGTCTGGTGGATTCAAACTACTGACCTTTTGATTAGTAGCCATAGCTCATAACCACTACACCACCAGGGTTTCCAGTTAATCCTTAGAGCCTTGTTTTTCACCCTTGCCTTCAGTGCAGCTTGGACTTCTTCCTTCAGTACCATCAGTTCTTGATCATTTGCTACCTCCTGAAATGACTGAACGTCAGCTAATTCTATTTGGTACAGTGACTGCGTGTATTCTTCTTTTAATCTTCTTTTAATGCTTCCTGCCATTTAATATTTTGCTCATAGAATCCCTCAATATTGTAACTCAAGGCTGGAATTTTTTCTTCAGTTCTTTCAGCTTGAGAAATGCCAAGCATGTTCTTCCTTTTTGGTTTTCTAACTGCAGGTCTTTGCACATTTCATTATAATACTTTTCCTTGTCTTCTCCAGCCACCTTTTGAAATCTTCTGTTTGCTCTTTTACTTCATCATTTCTTCCTTTCACTTTAGCTACTCTCTGTTCAAGAGCAAGTTTCATACTCTCTAGTGGCATCCATCTTGGTCTTTTCTTTTTTTAATGACCTTTTGCTTTCTTCCTGTATAATGTCCTTGATGTCATCTCACAACTTGTCTGATCTTTGGTCATTAGTGTTCAGTGCGTCAAATCTACTCATGAGGTGGTCTCTAAATTCAAGTGAAATACACTCAAGGTCATACTTTGGCTCTCGTGGACTTTGTTATTTTCTTCAGCTTCTACTTGAACTTGCATGGGAGCAGTTGATGGTCTGTTCTGTGTTCGGCACCTGGCCCTGTCCTGACTGATATTGAGCTTCTCAGTTGTCTCTTTCCACAGATGTTGATTTGATTTCAGTGTATTCCATCTGGCGAGGTCCATGTATATAGTCACCTTGCCGTTTATGTTGTTGAAAAAAGGTATTTCTATTAAAGAAGTTCTTTATCTTGTAATATTCTGTCATGCAATCTCCAGTGTCATTTCTGTCACCAAGACCTTATTTTCCAAGTACTGATCCTTTGTCTTTGTTTTCAACTTTCCCATTCCAATCACCAGTAACTATCATTACATCTTGATTGCATGTTTGTTGAATGTCAGACTACAGAAGTTGGTAAAGATCTTCAGTTTCTTCATCTTTAGCCTTAGTGGTTGGTGCGTATATTTGAATAATAGTTGTCTTAACTGGTCTTCCTTGTAGGTGTGTGGATACTGTCCTATCACTGACATCATTGTATTTCAGGATGGATCTTGAAATGTTCTTTTTGACAAATGAATGAGATGCCATTGCTCTTCAATTTGTCATTCCTGACATAGTAGGTCATATGATTGTCTGATTCAGAATGGCCAATTCTAGTCCATTTCAGCTCATTAATGCCTAGGATAGCTATCTTCAAGCATTCCATTTCATTTTTGACAACTTCTAGTTTTCCTAGATTCATACTTAGTACATTCCACATTCCAATTACTCATAGATGTTTGAGCTGTTTCTTCTCATTTTAAGTCATGCCACATCAGCAAATGAAGGTCTCAAAAGCTTTATTCCATCCACATCATTAATGTCAACTGTGCTTTGAGGAGGCAGCTCTTCCCCAGTTGTATTTTGAGTACCTTCCAACCTGAGGGGCTACTCTTCCGGCAGTCTATCAGACAATATTCCACTGGTGGTCATCAGATTTTTACTGGCCAGATATTTCAGAAGTAGATTGCCAGGGCCTTCTTCCCAGTCTGTCTTAGTCTGGAAGCTCCACTGAAGTCTGTCCACCATGGGTGACCCTGCTGGTATTTGAAATAAATACTGGTGGCATATCTTCTGGCATCACAGCAACATGCAAGTCACCACAGTGCTACAGACTGACGGACAAATGATGGTTGGTACAATTAATGAACCAGTATTAATACATTATTATTAAAGTCCTTAGTTTACATTAGGTTTCACTCTTTGTGTTGTACAGTCCTGTGGGTTTTGGCAAATGCATGAAGTCATGTGTCCAGCATTACAGTATCATACAGAATACCATATTTTTTTTGCAAATAATATGTGCGTTATGGGTCTTTTGCCAATCGAGCAACCACCCTATGCATTATTTTTCTAACCATGCCATGCCAATTAAAAAAAATTTTTCTTATTGTACTTTATATGAAAGTTTACAGAGCAAATTACTTTCTCATTAAACACTGTATTGATCACTGTAGAGCTTGGTGTTTATGGGAAGAAAATTACCCATAAATTACACATTAATTTCCTCATGGAACCTGAGGAGAGGATCATAGTTATGAGGAGCCAGACCTGGTGGGCAGACCTGGTCTTATATCCTCTTCTTCCTTGTTACCTCTTGTACAGTGATTACTTAGACTATGCTGTTTTCTTGGTTGCTGGTTGTCTATCATTCCTTGCTTCAGGAGTAGGTATCTCCAGGAACACATATAAGTAAGAGTTTTACAAGCTTGGTTTCTATTGGTACACTGGATGGTATTCCTCTCAAGCTCATCTCTAGTTGTAATATTGCCAGTGACCTCATTTGGATTGTAACTTCTTGAAGGACCTCTGTTTTTCTTCTTGCTGCCTGTCTTCTCAATTTGGTGGTTGTTGTCGGGTGAGGAACCCTACGTGACAGATTAAAACTGCCCCATAGAGTTTTCTTGGCTGTAATCATTATGGAAGCAGATTGCCGAGTCTTTCTCCCATGGAGCCACTGGGTTGGTTTGAAGCACCAACCTTTCGGTTAGCAGCCAAGGGCTTACCATTTACATCAACAGTTCTTAATTTCATAGAGACCTCAAATATCTTTCATGCTGTATCTGACAATTTTGTGAATCAGTATCTAGATAACAAAACTTGGTAGATTTAATGAGAATATATGGAAAGTATTTAAGTTTTGTAATGAAGTTGTGAGAGCAGACTTATTAAAATTCTGCCCTTCTGCAGAAAGTTCATTTTGCTGAAGGAAATGAGGGAAGGAAGGGAATGTTTGTTTAATGACAGATCTAATTTCATAGGGAGAAAACTTCCACACTATAACCATTTTAAGAAATGCTTTGCTTTCACAACTACAGACAATTTTGCAAATAGGTTAAATGCATTTTTGTTAAGATGCAATAAGATAGTTGTTTTTGGTTTAAAATATGTATATTTTATGGATGACTAATGTATCTAGCAGCAAACCCATCTGAGGCTGACCCATAAAATCTCATAGAGAATATTAATTGACTTAAATCTAAGAGACTTTCTATTTTATTGTAGATTCCCAAACTTATTTTCCTTTTTTCCAAACTACTCTTTAGTATCTGAATTTTATAATTTATGAAATCTTTTCTATCAAGTAATCAGCACGGGCAAAGTTTCTTGTTTTCTCAGTTTTTTCTTCATTTGTATTTATTTTGTAGAGTTGTTGTAAGGGATAAAATACGGCTGTTTATAAACAGACCTAGTAAAGGCTTAAATATTAGGTCTGTCCCTTAATACTTTTGAAAAGTATAATTGGCTTTTTTGGATAATGTAATGTTAAAAGTAAAATAGCTGATCGCTGTAAGTCTTTAGGCACCTGTTAATCTACTGTCTGTTAGTACAAAATTAACTAAAAAGCCTGGAGTAATATTTTCTTTTTTTCCCTAAACTCTGGGCACTGATTTGAGTTTGTAATATTAGACAAAGTTCACTATCTTGGTTGGCTTTTCTTTTTTGGAAATGGTCCTAATAATGTTTGTTATTTTCCATTTGGAAGCACCTGCTTTATGAACATGTTTTTATTTAATTTTTAATGTATATACCTTCTTTCCAGCTGGGTTAAGCACTTGAGGATAGGGAGCTATATCTCCATTTCCTTTTGAGTCACCAGTGTTTAATACGTATATTTTTTTAACATGTTGTAAGCGCTACATGTTTGGTTTCTGTAATTGACTAATTTCTGAGTACATTTAAGTTCCTTAAATGGGCAAAGAAAATGAACTTTCATTGAACATTTGGTGTTGTAAATGGCATCCTACTGGCCAAGCCCTGCCCTGCCCCGCCCCACAAAAAAAGAATTCAGATGTTGGTGCTCACTAAAATGTTAGTTCTGAGGGTATAGATTTGATTCTATTCATTGCTGTAACCCTCCCAGTACCTGGAATATGGTGGTTCTTATCGCATTGTAAGTGTTGAATGAAAATTGTTGATTGAGTGAATGGTGGAAGGAGTTTTGATCTAGTAGTTAGAGTTAGTGTCTTCTAGTACCTCGGCCTTACTTAACTCAGTGATTGAGAGCTTGGCATTTGTCTCCAACTTCTTGCCTACAGAGTGGAGACATTTAATAAATTTCATAGGGCTATTTGAAAGATTTCAGGAAACGTTGAATGTGAAATTTCTTTAAAAATGTGAAATGCTTATAAGGGGGCATTCTTAATATGCAGTTCTTTATTCAGAAACCAAACCTAAAAATACAGGGAATTCTTAGTTTGGTTGCTTATAGTTTATAGAAAACTAACAGCATTTTTTTTTTTTTTTGAGGGGCATCTGTTTGTTCTCCCTGTTAATAGAGATACTAATCAGAGTTAGGGATCTTAAACTGAAAAGGGTTATAAGTGTAGTTCATTCAACAGTAATAGAAAATTGAAGATAACTTCTTTAGTCTGTTGTTTTCCTTGTGTTTCTTCTAAGGTTGTACGTATTTCATTTCTGACATCCCTATCGTTATTCTTCCCTCCCTTAATTACCACCCATCTCTTTAGAATAAAAATAACAAATTCCCCATAGAACTTCCACAGGTAGGATTAACTCAGTGTGATGTTCTAAATTGTAATAAGGCTAATCCAGAGTTTTTAGTAAAACTTTGTCATGATGCTGGGATGGTGAATAACCAAGTAATGATCAAAAGCTTATCTAAATAATTTGAAACATCCAATATATGGCTCAGTTCAGTTGGGGCCTGTTAATGAAAGCTTATCTTGCCTTAAGATACTTGGATGTCCGTAACTATTGAATCAGGACAGGTCACGTTTGAGGAGCGTGGGTGTAGTTTTCCACAAGTGTAGCTCTGCGCAGTTACTATCTTGGGTTATGTTTCCCTGTGACCATCTCTCATCTCCTCTGGGATTATATGCTAAGGAAATGTAACTAGATACTAGCCCCTCACCGAGTTTTTGTTTTGTCTTCATATGATACCAGTCCCCATTCTTGTCTTGGTTGTTATGATGGAGAGTTTCTCTCTAAATTTAGCCAATGAAGAAAAAGTTGTGGACTAATCCAATGTTCTGAAGTTAGCCTTTTCATTTGTAAAAGCCACACAGATTGAACTGAGACATTAAGAAGCTTATCAAGAGTCTGTGTCTCTTGGAACCAGTCCAGTGTCTCCTTGCATGGCCCAAGATGCTATCTTCATCAGCTCATGTTTCGTGTCTTGAAGTACTCTGTCAAATTTGGAACACAAAATTAAAACTTAGTCTGTGCAGTTCATTTTAGGTAAGCTTTGTAAAGGGTTCCCTTTCTCACTGGAAAAGTAATCTGGAAACATACTGAGATTTTTGTGTAGAGGCAGGGTCTCCTGACGTCTGGTGTCATTCCTGTGTACTGGAAATCACAATGAACCGAAGACATATTGTCGTGGCTTTGGGGTTCCATCGTATCTTTGCTTTGCTCTTATGTTCAGAATAGCCCCAGTGCATTTGCTTCAGTACTAGCAATAGTTAACAATTAGGGACTGTGCTCCTGTGATATTTGTAATTTCCATCTATCATGTCCACTAACCTGGGTAAGTGTTTGTCAGATATCCATAAATGTATCCTTTCTTTTTGCTGGTTGTCCATGTGTTTCTATGTGGCTTTTTTTTTTTTTTTTTTTTTTGCATTTTGTATTTCTACCCTGATTAGAAAGGTGTTTATTAAAATAAACAATTATTGTATAATGGTTGTTGTAATAAATTTGTAATTGACATGTTATTTTGTTTCCTCCAAATGTACATTCTTACAAAGTAGTTGTGTACTGGTTTCATACCCCTCTGATGACTGATTAAATGTGGTTCTATGGCAATGAAATTAGGTTGTTTTTTTTTTTTTTAGTATATGTTCATGGTCATTTTTTGGGACTTCTAAGAAATATAAGATTAAGTTTATGCAAAAAATTCTGGAATCTCTTTTTCTAGAACACTGAGCCTTGAGCAAAGAGAGAATTAAGTTGTTAAATCATGGACTAAATTTATTGAGTACTTACTACGTGTGGGGTCAGTGCTAGGTGCTAAGGACATAAAACGAAAACCAAACCCATTGTGGAGTTGATTCTGACTCATAGCAACCCTACAGGACAGAGCAGAACTGCCTGCCCCACAGGGTTGCTAAAGACATAGTGGCAAACAAAACAGACTCAGTGCCTGGCCTTTTGGAGACTACAGCCTAGTGCATCTTCTTATCTTAAAACAAGCATGGTGTTGCAAGCAGGGACCTGACCTTGTCTGAGAGGTGTGGTCAGGAAATGCTTTCCTGAGGAAGTGGCATGTCAGCTGAGACTTGAAGAGTCAGTAGAGAGTTAAGCGGATAACTGTAGCAGAGGGAAGGTGGACGAGTGGTTCACGTCACAGGAACAGCATGTAGAAAGACCATGTGATGGGACAGAACGTGTAACATGCAAGGAACTGGCAGGCCGTTGTGGTGGAGTGTGATGGAGGGAAATGAAGAGAGAGAAAACAGGAGCTGAGTGACTGTACATGGCACTACGGAGATCTGCAGAGATTTCAGGGCAGTTCAGCATTCTGGACTCTACCTCAGGGTGCTTGGGAAACTTTTGAGTGGATTTATACAAAGGAGTGATATGACCCTGAACAGGAAAGCTACAGGGTATTGTCTGAATTGTCTTAGAAGACTGAGCCTTTTTTGAAATCTGGCAAGACGTGGAGAGTAAAATAGTGACTTTAGAAATTTTTTTAGAATGTTCTAAAGGTAGGCATTAGCTGTTTTTTAATGGAAATTGTTTAACTTAAATAAACCTGGGAATATTTTCTTCTGCTTCTTGCATTAATATCCTGAATTTCTTGTGTGGCTTCATGTAAGAAGTTGTAGTTTAAAATGTGGCCAAACACTTCATGACACTAATCTACATTGAAAACATAAGGTTTTCATTTGTTGTATATTGTCATTTATTTATAATACTGTGGGCCTTTACACTTTTATATAGTAATAAGCTTCAAGTTATTTGAGTTTTGGAGCTTTTGTCAATTTTTAATTGTGAGTTTAATTTTTTTCCACACAGCTATGAGGCTATATTTTAAGGAAAAGTATGTGTGTTGTGTGTGTGTGTATAAGACTATCAGCCTTTTGAAATTCAGATTTGAGTCATCTTATGTGTGTGTGTATGATATATATGCATGTGTGTGTGTATAATATATATGCATGTGTGTGTGTATGATATATACGCATGTGTGTGTGTATGCATGCTCAGTCTGATAGTTTACATTTTTATAGCATTTTTAGAATAAGCGAAGTTGGGTCAGTAGAAATTATATTCTGGTAGTAGAAGTTGCTAGGATGTGAGTAGGGCTAAACGTGATTACAACTGATGAGGATGTTTAAGGTAAAACCTGATAAAGAGGGTAGAGAGATCGAGACATCCATGTGTGGGATCCTGCCCCTAGTTGAGAAGCAGAGCTTGAGGTAACTCAGATGTCCACATTAGCCTGAGCAGAGGGTGGCAGGAATGTTGGATGGAATTCTAAAGCACCACACCCCTACAATAAAGACCTCCTTTCTTTGCATTCTCAGGGTCTTTGGTGCAGAAGCCTCTTCATGGAATAACCCATCCATTTATATGATTCCTGCTGTCAGTTTTCTCATTTAAATTATAGCTTATTGAGATAATACCTATACAGGTGCCGAAGAAACTCAGGCTAGTTACCTATACACATTAACATAGTCTTTATTCATAAATATGAACCAGCAGTCAGCTCTCACTTGATTTTTGGGAAAACAAATACCATGAACAAAATAAACAGAGGAACTGACTTTGTAGGAAACAAGTAATTAAGGAAATAGAGAACTTAGTGTGCTCAGATTTAACAGAGTAATACACCTATAAAACAAGAACCTGCTGCTGGCAGAAGAAGCAATCAAATCATTAATTTTTTTTAAGTCATTTTAAATTTCTCAGAAGCACTGAAGTAGGAATGAGCATAATTAAGAACCAAGTTGCTTATCCAAAAGTTAGGCAAAGGAATCTCCCCCAAAAAATAGAGATGAAAACTATGAGAGCAGTTAGGGGTTGAGGAGGATAGATTCAAGAGTGCTAACCTCTTATAGGAGTTCTAAAAGTAGAACAGAGAGTTGAGAGAAATAGTAAATAATAGAATAAACTTTATTTGAGCCCAAGAAAGACAAGTGTCCAATATGAACTAGTATAGACGTATAGATGGAAAAAAGACATACACCTAGACATCCTGCTTAAATTTTCCAGGGTTAAAGAGAAAATCCTAAACATGTTCAAAGGAAGACATAGGTTATCTACAACACAACAGACCTCAGACATTTCATAAGTAGTACTGGATGCTAGAGGAAAAATGCATATTGCCTTTAAACTTTTGAGGGAAAATTATATTCACGCTGTAATTCTCCACTCAGGTAAATAATAAATTAAGCGTCGGGACCCAGTGAAGAGAGTTTTGGTTATGCAAAGATTTAGAAAGTTTTGCCACCTTATGTACCCTAAAGGAGGAAAAAGATTGCATGAGATCTAAAAAAATAGTAGCCAAGAAAGAAGAAGATAAGAAATTGAGTTGACTCTCAAGGTTTGTGCTGTTTTCCACAAAGGACTGTGGTTAAAGATTGTTGTTGTTGTTACAAAAAAAAAAACAAATAAAAAACCAAACCCATTGCCACTGAGGTGATTCCGATTCATAGCGACCCTCCAGAACAGAGTAGAACTGTCCCATAGGGTTTCCAGGAAGCACCTGGTGGATTCAAACTGCCGACCTTCTGGTTAGCAGAGGTAGCTCTTAACCATGATGCCACCAGGGTTTCTTAATAGCTATTAGGTGCCATCAAATTGATTTCTGCTCATAGTGACCCCATGTAACAAATTAGAACTGCCCCATAGGGTTTCCTAGGCTGTAATCTTTATGGGAGCATCACCACGGTTTCTTCCATGGAGGTGCTGGTTCAAACTGCGAAGTTTTCAGTTAGCAGCTGAGCATTTAACCTTTTGTGCCAGACTGCTGACTTCTATCATTTAAACTCTTCATAAAAGGTTGAAGAATAAGAAATCTGAATGAACTGTAACTATGGGGAAGGATTCACATTAACCTTCTAGTAGGTTTTCCTAGTTGTAATTTGAGGATTGAGAGACTTGGGGGTTATAACTAATCTACCCTGATTAAATAGTCCCTAAGAGTACCCATTAGGGACATTTGCTAATTTGTTAGCCTTTCTCCTTATATGAACACACTGGCAAATTCATAATAATTGAATCCTCTTGGTGTTGTATATGTCAGGAAAGAGGACTTAGGAACACCTGTTTCAAAAGTAGTAGTAGGGCTTCCTAGATCCCATATGCTTATTTGTCAGGTCATGGAGAGCTGTGGAGAAATTAATGCCACTCAGGTTTACCCAATAAAAAATAGTGGATCAGATAAGCTGCAAACCATGTGATACTGCTCTGCGGGGAGAGGCGAGATGTTGCTGAAGTGGAAGAAAGGCAGCCGTTCTTACTTAATATGAACATATGGCCTCCCCAGAAAACTTTTATCCTAGAGTTTATAAGAGTGAGCCAGTAAAATAATATCTTCAACTAGGTTCTTTAGGTGGCATCAATGGTTAAGTGCTCAACTACTAGCCTAAAGGTTGGCAGTTCAGACCCACTCAGAGGCTGCTTGAAAGATAGTCCTGGTGATCTGCTTCCGAAGGGTCACAGCCTTGAAAACCCCCTGGAGTGGTTCTACTCTGCACACGTGGGTCACTGAGAGTCAGAATTAACTGGATATAGCACCTAACAACAGCAACAACAGTAAGGTTCTTTAATTCTTTTGTTAAAATTTAGTCCAGACAATTGAGTGTATCTGTGTGCCAAGCAGGGGTACCTTTGTGGTACAAATGATTAACATGCTCGACTGCTAACCAAAAGGTTGGAGATTTGAGTCTACCCAGAGATGCCTTGGAAGAAAGGCCTGGCAGTCTACTTCTGAAAAGTCAGCCACTGAAAACCCTATGAAGCACAATTAACACACGTGGGGTCACCACGAGTCAGAATCGACTTGACGGCAACTAGTTTTTGGTTTTTTATGTGCCAAGGATTTCTGTAGACTCTAGGTTTATAAAAAGATAATACGATCACCTAGGAAGTTTATGCTTGAGAGGATGGTTTGTGGAAATGAAGGTCTTCCTGTCTTGGTGGCTTGTAGGTTTAGGATGTGTTATGGTCTGGATGAAACTTCCAGATCCCATAACAGAGAATAAAATACAAGGGTTGATGTCTTCTTGTAACTTCCCTGATTTCAAGACCACTTGCTCACTGGTATTAGTAAAGAACTGTGTAGTTCCATGTTGGCTATGAGGCTTGTCTGCCTGTTGTATAAAGTAAGAATAAAAGCAGGATGGAAAGTCTGTTAATCTTGTCTTGCTTTCTTTTCCCTTACTTTCCAGTACTCTGTGGTAATGAACATTACTATTTTAGAGTCAAAGACATGACTTTAGGAGACTGGGATTTTGAAGAAACCATATTTCTTTAAAATGTAGTGTTTGGGACGTTTGCGCCCTCTGAGGTCATCTTTGGATAAACAAGTGAGCGCTGTTGACCTATCCTGATCGAATTGTTAAAGGTTCAAAGTTTAATACTTTGCCTCTGAGGTGGTAACATCTGAGGAAAGCATACATCTACGGAATTGTCTAGATATAATGTTAAAAGCATGACCATTTTTTTGAGAAGACTGGATTAAACTGCTTAAGAATTAGGAAAAGTGAAAGGGTGGACTTTTTTTTCAGGTTTCTTTCTCCCACCTAGTGTCTAGAACTTTTTTTTCTCAGAATTTGGAGTTGTTTTTGTACAAATTATGGTCTAACTTTTCAATAGTTTTCTGTAAAAAATGCTTTACACGTTTGTGAATGTTATTGAGTGCCGTCAAGTCGATTCCAACTCATAGCGACCCTGTATGAGAGAGTGGAAGTGCCCCCTAGGGTTTTCTAGGTTGTAATCTTCATGGAAGCAGATTGCCAGGTCTTTCTCCTGTGGAGTCACTGGGTGGGTTTGAACCGCCAACCTTTGGGATAGCAGCTGAGTGCTTAACCATTGGCCATCAGAGCTCCTACAGTTTGTGAATGCACTCTACATACCTTCATCTTGGACTCATCACAGTCCTGTTTATACCTTCCCGCACACATACCTTTTTAAAACGAGAACACTGAAACACTAAGGTGCGACATGATTTGTTCCAGATCTCAGAACTAGCATGTGGCATGATGGAGACTGGAACTCAGGTGTCTGGATTCTTAGTCTAATGTCCTTTTAGTCTTTTGTTAATTTTTATTACAGTATGTTCTGGAACATTACAGTAAAGGATAATGCTATCAGCCATCATTGTCTCCAAACCTGTCATGCCCTTGCAACATAGCTCTAGCCTGGGCTGTTTTCAGAATGAATATTATAAAGCTGGTATGTGTGTTAGCTCAGCGGTTGGCAAACTATGACCGTATCTGGCCTGCTGCCTGTTTTTGTATGGCCCCCGAGTTCAAAAAGATTTTCATGTTTTTCAACCATAAGTGGTTGAAAAAATTTAAAATCATAATATTATGTGGCACATGAAAATTTTATGAAATTTAACTTTCAATGTACATAAATAAAATGAAATTAACTTCCAGTGTACATAAATAAAATTTTATTGCGACCCAGCCATGCTCATTCATGTATGCATTCACTATGGCTGCTTTCCTGCTATGATGACAGAGTTGAGTAGTTGCAACAGAGACTGGGCAGCAAACCCTAAAATATTTATTAGCTGGCCCTTATACAAAAGGTTTGCTGACCCCTTGTGTTAGCCTGTGGCTCTGATCTCTGACTCTCGTTGGGTATAACCATCCAGTCCTTTTAGACCACCATCTAACTCTTCCACCTTACCGAAGATCTCCACATTTTCCCAGTGGCAGATCACCTACAGTCACCAGGATTTTTGTCTTTTCTTTTCTGACTTTGGTATCTCCATGAACAATATTTCCACTGCACAGATTTACTACCTAAACCTGAACCCCTGGGACTTAAGTGCCCTTAACAGAATCATAAAACACATACTTACTAACGTATTCACATGTCTTAAGTTTACATGTTGAGATTAGTATTGTTACAGAGATAACATTATCCAGACTCACTTAGGCAGTCATTTTCACTTGAACCTGGTTAGCTATTCAAGGCTCTTACTACTTTAAGGAAGTGCTTTATCCCAGCCTCTACTTTCTCAGCATATTTATTGCCCTCTAATTTACAGATAAAAGAAGCCGTAAAACCCACCTTCATCTTCTGAATTCTCTGTACTCAGTGTTTCAGAGGAAGAGATGACCCTCCGTTTTCCAAGGGGATTCCCTCCGTCTCACCTGCTGCCTCTGCCTCACCTGTCTGTTCATTCCTTCTGGTCTCCAGGATCTTACTTCAGGGCAGGTCCAATTTCTGTAAACTCTTTTTGTCTCTACTGGTTCTGTTCTCTTTCTGTAAACGTGTAGGTCTCTTTTATCCTAAAAACTGTCTTCCCTTGAGTCTTACACTTCTCAAGCTACAACTCTGTTTCTCCTTATTTTTATAGAAGAAAATATCTCTTCTCGAAATACTGACATCTCTTCTTGAACAGTAATTTCTCCCTTCAAATATATTTGCTTTGCCTGCTGTCATTTTCTGTTTTAACTCTTCTATCAAATCTGATTTCATCAGTGATTTTATTGTCATAGCAAATAGCCTTTTTTTTGTCTTCATCTTACGTGACCTCTCTACCAGTATTAACTAACTATGGTTCCTGTGTTGAAACTCTTCATTAGTCTTTTTTTTTTTTTGGCTCCACTGATCCTTGAGCTGCCTGAATTCTTCCCTCTGAATGACCTTTTTCAGTCTCCTCTACTGATTTTCCCTCCACCCACCCTTAAGTGTTCCCTCCCTCTTCCTTTTCTCTCTTCCTTCTGTACATTCTCCTTGGGTGATTTCACTCATGCCTGTGGCTCCATCTAACACCTATTTGTCGATATACTGTGAATTTCTTTTTCTTGAAGCCCCTTTCCTGAACTCCAGCTCCTTCCTGCACCCAGAACAGGCATGTCCTGTAACTGTCTCCCTCACAAAGTTAATCATTGTCTTCACTTTGAGTGTGCATCTTCTGGTGCTTTTACAGCACTTAACTATATCACATTACACTCATGTCTTACTAGTCTATCTTCCACAGTAGCTAGTCTTTAGGAATTGGAGTGGGAAGAAGGAAGAGCAATAACCATATTTTATTTATCTCAGTATCTGGTACTTTGTAGCTACTACCATAGTGGGTGCCCACTCAAATGCTTAGAGGTGAATGGAGAAATGAATTAAAAAAGTACGTGGGAGCATGGAGCCCAGCAGATTTCCCAGAATGACTGGAGCAGGGAAATACCATGAGCCATCTGTGTCTCTGAATGAGATATGGGCAACTATTGAAGATTGACCTTAAATGTTTTTTAGTATATGTTGTTAAATGTCGAATAAAGGGGTGACTTTGGATGTAGCCTGTAAATGTCTGGATCATTCTGGAGCACTTCATATTTTTAAGGTTGAGGGGTACACAGGGTTTTGCCTATAAAGATTTAAAAAGTAGTTTTCCAGTTCCTCAAGGCAGTATCTGGGTTGGGGAGAGATGTCAGAGAATATAAATTTGGGTAGCTAAGAAGAGAGCCACGAACTAAAAGATAGAAATCCATGACTTACTTAGGAAGCAGTTCTGTGGGAATTTTCACAAAGCAGATCTTCAGTTTGTTTCACCAGAATTATTAAAAATCAGGGAAAGAAAACATTTATAAGGCTGCATTAGGCTGGTTTCTTCACACTGCTTGGGTCATTCCACCCTTCTGGAGTGATGATGATCTAGATCACCTGCTTCGTGGGACAGGTAATAGCACGTGGCAAATTAGAATGCGCAATAATCTCTGCAAACTGCAATTTTTTTTTTTTTAAGTCTTGTTCTTAGATAAGAAAGAGAAAGATAGGAGAAGTAGAGGGAAAATCAGGGCTTGTTTTCTTGAATAATTCCCCCCAATTAGAAATGTGGCCTTGCTGTTAAAAACCACTAGGAGGAGGAAGGATACTACTCTCCAGGACTCACTTGCCCAGCTCGAGCCAACTCAGATGCTATATTATTGACAGCAGGATTTACCAAAATTCCACTAAACATAATTCCAGCTGTTAGAGTTTTGTGAACTATCTCTTTGATTCTAAGAGATGGTAACATTTAAAGAATTTAGGGATTCCACCAGCCTGAGACCAGAAGAACTAGATGGTACCCGGCTACCACTAATGACTACTGTGACAGGAATCACAACAGAGAGTCCAGACAGAGCGGGAGAAAATTGTAGAACAGAATTCAAATTCACAAAAAAAGACCAGACTTACTGGTCTGACAGTGACTGGAGGAACCTCTGAAACTACGAAACTGTGGCCCCCGGACACCCTCCTAACTCAGAACTGAAGCCTCTCATGAAGTCCACCTTTGAGCCAAGGATTAGACAGGCCTATAAAACAAGCACTAACACACGTGAGGAACATGCTTCTTAGTTCAGTCAAATATATGAGACCAAATGAGCAACTCCTGTCCAAAAACAAGATGAGAAGGCACAAAGGGACAGGAACTGGATGAATGGACACAGGGAACCAGAGGTAGAAAGGGGGAGTGTGCTGTCACATTGTATGGATAGCAACCAATGTCACAAAACAATATGTGTATAAAATTTCTGAGTGAGAAATTAACTGGAGCTGTAAACTTTCATCTAAAGCACAATAGAAAAGAAAAGAATTTGGGAAGGCTTTGCTGCCTTCTTGCATGGTTTACTGCCAGTTAGTATACTTGGCACAATCTTTTCATTTTAACTGTGCGATACAGCATTGTAGGAACTAGCTCATGCTAGATGGTGCCTCCTGTTTTTATAGTTTAACTAATTTTTACGTGTTAATTATCCCAATCACAGGTCTTAACCATTAGTATTATAAAATCATTTAGCTGAAAATCAAAAGATTGACACACATCAGTTCAACAACTTAGACATTACTAGCAAGTATTAATGAAATACTCCTACAGCTGTATTTCCTCACTGAGCCTCTAGCCAGAATGAAATGTCTGATTAGACTAACATTTGTTTTCAAAGGTATTATATTGCACTGTAGTTGTTTTAAGCATAAGAAATTGGGGGAAGAGTATAATAATTTAGATGGCCAGTTAGGAGTGGTAGGATGAGGTGAGGAAATGTGAGCCAACTTGCTAAAATTTTGAGCACATTCCAGATTTATTGAGTGCATAATGTGTGCCGGATGTTGTATTAGGTATGGAGATGACTAGCTCTATAGTGAGATAAAGTGAGGAAAATAATTACATTTCCAGAATCTCTTATACTGTTGCTTTATTTTTGAACCGTTTTAGTGTGATTCAGTACTGACATCCTGAGGATTATCATTAAGATTTTCATCCAGTCAATTAGTGTTTTAACAGTTATTGTTTTCCCTTTTACGTGAACTAAAATAATGGCACTTTCTAAAATTTGATTTAATTATATGCAGGGACATATATTCAACAAAAATTTGAGTATTTACTGTGGGTCTAGGTACTTAGTAGGCAAAGATGATCAAAGCACGGTAGGAATGTCATTGTTTCTAGAGATATTTTTGTTGTAAAAAGAATAATTTTGAGGAGTAGAGAGGTATCATTTTTAATGTGGGGAATTAAAAGAAATTTAAATTCTTTCTTAAACATACTCTGTTATTTGTCCTTTGTGATTTGCTGCTTGGTATTATCACTGGAACATTTTTTTGGGGGGTCATGTTTTGCTTAATGTATAAAAATAACTACACAGATATCTTACAATTTTTTTTTAAGACAGACAACTTTGAAGATGTACAAAAAGTAAAATGATAGACCATTAGCCAGTCTCAAACTTTTTTGGCATTAAAATGACGTATCAGTTAATAACTTAATACTTTATCACATTTATTTCAATAGTAAACGGTTATTAGACAAGATGGGCAAAGTAGGAATTTTAACCAATAATGCTGTCCTTAAGTCAGCTCTGACTCATGGCGATGCTGTTTAACCAATAATAGTACATTCTTAAGATAGTTTCAGAAATACTCATGGTGGGCTTGAGATACCATGACAGTGGATAAGTAGAGGGTGTAGTGAGATGATCTGGAGTACCTTTTAGATCTCATATTTGATGAAAAGCCACTGCGGTACTTTGATGGAAGAGAATGATGCAGTTGAAATAATACACGACTAGTACAGCTTCAATGATGATGTTCAAAACAGACTTGGTGAGGATAGTGTCTGGCTGGACACTTGTTGAAGGACAGGTTTTGATAATCTGGGTGAGAGGTGATGAGTGTCTTGATGAAGGAAGTTGCAGTAGGATTGCATATAGGAGCCTTGGTGATGCAGTGATTAAGTGCCCGGCTTCTGTTGAGAGATTGGTGGTTCAAACCCACCCAAGCAACACCATGGGAGAAAGACCTGGGAATCTGCTTCTGTAAAGATCACAGCCTAGAAAACTCTATGGGGCAGTTCTCTGTTATGTGGGGTCATTATGAGATGAAAATTAACTCCATGGTACTTAACAACAACAAGTAGGACTATAGAGAGCACGAGGAAAGAAATGTTCTATGAGGCAGTGTGGCTTAGGATGTTTCTGAAAGAAAACCTTTCCAAATATAATTCATTTAATCTATGTGTCATCATATTTGGGCCCAACACTATGCTATTCCAGGGGTTGGAGTTTAATGAAAAAATACACAGTCCATGCTATCTTCATCTTTGAGAGGCATGGCCTGATGATCTACTTCTGAAAAATCGACCTCTGAGAACCCTAATGAGCACAGTTCTCCTCTGACACACATGGGGCTGCCATGAGTGGGAATTGACTTGACGGCAGCTGGTTTGGCTTTTTGGGTTTTTTCGTATAGATAGAACTTTGGGGTAGGAGTACAGAAACATTTAACTGTTGTTGTTTAGAAGTTCCTCTGTCAGCTATTTTCTCCTTTGGTAAAATGGTCTTTCTCCTCTCCAATGGTCATGCTGATCATCACTGAGCCTTTCAAACAATTTAACATCCTGATGTGGGGGAAAAAAAAGAACAAAAACTAGCTGCTGAGGCTGCTTATGTGCGACCAGACACCTCATAGCATGTGGTTCCTCAGTTTGGAGGTTTAGGGTCATGGTTTCATGGGACATCCCAGTTAATCGGCCTTATATCATGTTTAGTGCTTCTGTTCTGGTTCATTGCATAGTGCGTGGGGTCTTAAAAGCTTTCAGGCAGCCATCTAAGGGACAGCAGTTGATCTCTATTTGTCTACAGTAGCAGAGGAAGAAGGAGAGTCAGGAATAGGTGGAGGAAATGGAGTATGTGGCTAATTGCCTTCCTGAACAACTGCCTCCTTTGCCATGAGACCAGAAGAACTAGATGGTACCTTGCTACCATTACTGAACATTTTGATCAAAGATTCTGTAGAAGAATCCTGATCAAAAGGGGGAAAATACAGAACATAACGAAAATTCTCATGGAACTAGACTTTCTAGAGCCATGGAGGCTGGATAACCCCTGAAACTATTGTGCTGAGATAACCTTTAAACCTTAAACCAAAAATATCCCCTGAAGTCTTCTTAAAACCAAACAATAGTTTAGCCTAACTGGTAAAGAATGTCCTCCTTGAGCATTGTGCTCTTTTAAGAACTATTATAAGGAATCAAATTGACAACAGCAACTCAAAAGATTAGATAGGAACCTTAGGGGGCAGTGAGTTTATGTTAGTGAGGGAGGAACAACTCAAAAAAGGAGAATGAGAATGGCTGCACAACGTGAGGAATGTGATCAGTGTCACTAAGTCATATATGTAGAAATTGTCATATTGGTATACTGCTGTGTATATTCTCAACAAAAATGACATAAATAAATTATGAAAAAATCATCAGCCTGAGTAAAGATGGTAAAATGCCCTTTAAGAAGGTTCTTCTCAATTTTTTAATTCTTTGTAAAAATGTTGCCTGTTAAATATCAAAGTTCTTGATATTCTTTAGCTACTTAGTGAAGAATAGCCAGGATATGAAGGCTTCCGCTGCTTTTTCTGTCCTCAGCCACCAGGCTCCTTTCCTTCACTACAAGCTTGGGCACTAATACAGCATCACTGTTTTGTTAGCTTGCCTCTACAATAATTCTTCTCCTTTTTTAAAGTCTCAACACTAAAGGACAATGTAGAGCATTCTTTCTTGCAATAGATGTTAATTGTGTTCTTAGTTGGATCTTGCTGTCATAGCCACAATAACTGTGCCATTGTGCCTGAGTGGCCCATTCACAGTGGTTATTGTGCAGAATAATGAATGCTGTTTACTTGTGATTCGTCGTCGCCTGCATCTGTGGCTGAGAACACGCAGTCACTGTAATTTGCCTGGCAAGTGATCAGACTGCTATAAAATAACATCATCTGTTAGGCAAGTTAATGGTCACAAAGAACTATTGATAGTTTTGTTTTTATTATAGAATTTTTAATGAAACAATTTGAACAATAGAAATTTAAGATGTGAGTACAGCTACCTAGTGTGTGCTGCATATTAACCTGTTTTTCAGTGTATTTTGGGTTTCAGTTTACATGTCTAGAAGTGAAGGAACTCCTCTATGTGCTGCCTTTGCATATCTGTGCCCTGGCTCAGATTGGGAAGAGCTGCTTAACAGTAAACTGCATACTGGATAAGTGCAGTGACTAGTATCAAGTAGAAACTGGGCTTCACAGCAATGTCCCCCTTCATGAAACTTACGGATTACGAAAGCATGATCATTCTTTCACCTATATAAGGAAAAGACTTTTTTTAAAATTACGTAATTGGCAGAATGTGATGGTACTTATATCAAGAATCCTTCATATTATATATGAATTATAAACGTATAAAAATGTGCTTATTTGGCCTTTAAATGGTGCTGTGGTGGTCATTTTTCTGACGTTATGAAAATAGGAAAAAAAGTACTGAGTGTTTATATGTGAACTGTAAGCAAAAGCAAACGTTTTACCCTTTTAAATAAACTTGATAGTGTTTTGCAAGGATCTTAAGAATCCCAGTTTTGAGCTGATTATTTTCTAGACTAGTCATATCTCATAGTTGCTCTTTTTCTCCATCCCACTGCCTACTTTTTAGCTGTTTGACCGCTTATTAGTATTGTTCATTAAAGGTGATGTGGGGAAAGCATTTCAAAGCATCCTTTTTATATTTATAAAAAGTTTTTTGATCAACATTTTCTGATATTAAATGGATGGAAAATAAACTTTAGAAAAAAATAGAGGACTGTGAATAGTTAATATTAAGAACATTTCCCACAATTTCTAAAGATTACAAGTGTCTGCATTGCTTTTGCAAACTAACCTTTTAGATTACTGCAGAACACTTAAATCTTTGTTCTGAAATAGAAAACAACAAACATTTCTAATGTAAAAATTCAAAATAAAATTTCATTTTCTTATAGGCATATTGGCTTAATTAAGGTGAGCTTTATTTTTTCTTAATGGAATTATAAATAGCCCTCTAGTTCACAAATTGTTTTTACATTTTTTTTTTCTGTGGATAATGGGATGTTGGTTAATATAGTCTTGTGAAAAGTTGCTTTGTCTTTTCATTTTTTTTTTTTTTTAATCCTCCCTTTCTCCCCCCGACAAATCAACATCTGCTTCTGTATAGCTAACTGCTGCTGTTTTCTGCTTCTGTGACAGCTAGCCGATGGCAGAATCTCTTCTCTTCAGCTGTCTCACTGGCTTTTCCTTATAGTCCTGTTGCAAGACTCAGCCCTTATAACAATGGCATTAATACTCCCAGCTTCTCTAAAACCTCAAATAAAGCAATACTAACACCTGAAAGAACAGGTAATATTTCCACTTCTGAATGCTGTTTGCTTTGTAATTCTTGTCACTAAACGTAGCCTGAACATTAATCTTTCATTGAAAAGCTTGAGTGTAATCTTATTAATAATGGAGAGTTTATGCTCTACACTCTGAGTACAAAAGGGACGAGCCTTAATTTCTACTCAGGAACACCACTGATCTACTGCTTTCAAGTGTGAGTAGTAGGTGGTCTTCCCTCTTTAGCAAAAGAATGTGTATGTAGTTATGTGTTTCTAAATGCCTAATGTGCCTTTAAAATTAAATGTCAACACACGATTTAATTAGTTTTTATTATGATTCAAGATTGTCTGTAAGCCTTTTTTATGTGTTTTTTCAAATTATTTTTGTTGTAGCTTTTTATAAAGCCAGGGCTACATAAAAAAAAAACAGTCATACTGGCTTTTTATGAGATGAGGGTCTCACAATTACTTGTCTCAGCGTTGGGTAATTCCATTCCTATAACTTTCTGCCATTTGGGACCTTTTTTCCTTGGTTCTCTTATTTCAAAACCATTGCTTTTTCATGTTAATGGTTGCCTACAAGTCTCCCATGACCATTTACTAGTCTAAATTATCAAGGTTTTATTATGTGTTTCTGCATATGAATGTGTGTCTTTTATGGGTGGGATTCTCATCTATTTATAGCACTACTGTTTGTACCTATTACTGTTAATGAATGGACTAGATTAGATTTTAATTTTAAAATATGCAGTCGATTACTGCCAAAGGCAAATGTGTCTGATTATTAATTGAAAGAGTACATGGAGGTATATTCTTATGCCGCCCATTTAGATATATACTTATCTAATGCGTTACGTTTTAGCATTCACAAGTTAGTAAATTATGAAAATTGAATTTGAAAAAAAATTGAAAAATGAAAGCTTTTGTACATATGAATTATAAACATGTAAAAATGTGCCTATTGTTTGACCTTTAAATGGTGATGTGGTGATCATTTTTCTGACATTATGAAAATAGGAAAAAAAAGTACTGAGTGTTTATATGTGAAGTGTGTCTGATTCTATCAGTTCTTTAGTTTTTTAGCCTAAATACTAAACATATTTCCTTCGTTTTAGGTTACACCTCCAGGGGCTCTCCTCTCAGTCCGCAGTCCTCTATAGACAGTGAGTTGAGTACTTCAGAACTGGAGGATGATTCCATTTCCATGGGATATAAGCTACAAGACCTCACTGATGTTCAGATCATGGCTCGACTGCAAGAAGAAAGTATGTTCTTTTTAAACTAGAAAAGTGAGACTTCACTTGAAATAAAATGGGCAAACAGTCAGATTCTTGGTCTTATACTGTCCTGCTTTGTAGACGGAGCAGTCATCTGCTGCTCCCACTCTCAGGAGCATCGTCAAGTATTAAGATTCACTCTATTCCAGGCACATGGATGTATAGCTACCTAGCAAATTGCCCTCTTGGGAATTTATCCCAGAACAAGAGAAATTTATCTTCACACAGAAGCCTGTACACAAATGTTTATAGCAGCTTATTACTTGTAATAGCCAAAAACGGGAATGATCCCTGATGCCCTTACTAGGCGAATGGTTAAACAAAGTATGGTGCATCCATACCATGGAGTACTACTCAGCAATAAAAAGAACAGGATATTGATAAAGGAAACATCTGGGATGAATCTCCACAAAATTGTACCGTGTGAGAAAAAGACGACGCCAGAGGTTGAATGCTGTATAATTCTATTTGTATAACGTTTTTGAAATGATAAAATTTTAGAAAAGGAAGGGAGATTAGTGGGGCTAGGAGGGAGGTAGATGAGGGTACAAAAGGGCAACAACACAAGGGATTTTTTTGGTGTTACAACTGTGCAGTGGTGGGGGATATGTGAACCTACACATGATAAATTGTATAGAACTTAGTGCACATACACAGGCACACATGAGTAAAACTGAAGTAAGAGTAAGAAAAGCTGAATAAGATGGGTGGAATATATTGATATCAGTATCCTGGCTGTGATTTTCTGTATTTTTGCAAAATGTTTCCACTGGGGGAACTGGGTAAAGTGCACAAGGGTTCTCTGTATTATTTCTTACAACTGTATGTGAGTCAAAAGTTATCTTAATAATAAGTGTCAATAAAAAATACATTGCTATACTTCTCCAGGTAAATGTGGAAGAGCAGATAATCAGAATGTCATAGTTAATCACTGGTTCTTTGATAAAGTTACAAGAAATAATCTGGGAGTGAACTACTGCAAGGGCATCACTTCTATCAGAAGACACAATAGGACGTAGAACACAGAACTGGGCTGTGCTTGTTTTGGAGTTATCGTCAGACCAGCATTAGAAGAAATAGCCAAGTATCAGTTAAGCATAATAGTTTCCTGCTCTCAGAATTAGTTAAGGCCACTCTGAGAAACATTGTAAGCTTTATGTAAGATTGTATAAAACACGTTCTGAGGGAAAAGTGACTATTTGATATTATTACTAACAGTAAATTTCTTCTTTTCTAAAAATATATGGCTGGAAATATTGGATGTCAGTCCCAGAAATTAAGTAGTCAGGGATAAAAAGAAAAAAGTCAGGGATAGACTACTTTAAAAAAAAAAAAAATGATATGGGCAATGAGTTGAATAACTAAAAATTGCCAGTTTTGACTATTTTCAAACAGTTCCATTTAGGATGACCTAAATCATTGAAGACTGAAGTATCAACATGCTTTGAAAGAGATAATGTTAGTAACACAAATGAACAAAAAAGAGGTGACCTTGTTATAAAATACTTGTATCCCAGATTTTGAATTTTCCTTTGACATTGTAAGTTGGAGTGGGGGTGGGAAGCAGAAAGGATTCCTACTTGGGCAGAGATTTGATTATTTTAATTGTTCTAACTCATGTTATTAGGTGCTGTTGAGTCAGCTCCGACTCATAGAGACCCTATGTACAATAGAACAAAACACTGCCTGGTCCGGTACCATGCTCAAGATGGTTGCTATGTTTGTGTCCACTGTTGCAGCCACTGTGTCAGTCCATCTTGTTGAGGGTCTTCCTCTCTCATAACTAACTAACATTATAAATAGCAAGCTATTTATGATGAGGATGAGTAGTCTTCCTAAGTAGTTCTCCAGATTTGAGAGGGGATTATTTGGGGAAATTGATATTTTTTGATACATGAGCTATAGCAAGTGCATCTAATTTTCGGTGGAATTGGGACAATCTGTTTGCAAAACAGAATTGCCTAATATTAGACATTTGTTTGGTAGCTAGATGTGTTTATTTTCTTGGAGTTTAATAAGCTGAGAACTGAGATGATGGGTCTCTATTGGAATCATTTGTTTGGTACAAATTTTCCCCAAATACTTGATTATTAAGAATTTAATTTTAGCTAGATAGAAATATCTCACAAGAGAATACTATTTCTTATTTTTTTGTAGGTCTCAGGCAAGATTATGCTTCTACTTCAGCATCTGTGTCAAGACATAGTTCCAGTGTGTCATTGAGTTCAGGAAAAAAGGGGACATGTAGTGATCAAGAATATGATCGATACAGTCTGGAGGATGAGGAAGAATTTGATCATTTACCACCACCTCAACCTCGACTTCCAAGATGCTCGCCTTTCCAAAGAGGAATTCCCCACTCACAGACTTTCTCTAGCATTCGGGAGTGTAGGAGGAGCCCCAGTTCTCAGTATTATCCTTCCAATAACTACCAGCAGCAACAGTATTACTCACCTCAAGCCCAAACTCCAGATCAGCAATCAAATAGGTCAAATGGAGGTACGTTCTATGCCTTTTTGGTATTTGATATGCTTTGATCTTTTATCTGTGGTCAAGAAATGGTTTTAAAGTCAGTATAAATAATTGATAAATGCTTCCCAGATTTGTTAAGTTCCTTATCAACACCTTATTAGTTTGGCCTAAGTGTTTACATCTGTGATTAACCATTCTGATTATATGTCCTGGATTTATAGATTTATAGCTTCACGGAAACCATCATGATATAGCTGTCTGAGAATGAGTTATAAGTGTGGAGCATCTGTATGTCGTTGCTAGTACAGCTGTAGGTTGTGCAAGGTTGTGCACTTTGAGGAGTTGATGGTGGAGCTCCATGGAGTCAGAGGCTCTGTATCGCATCTTTTCTCGCTTTTCCTGAAACTTTCCGTCTGTTACTATCTGCTCCTGTTCCTGATGGTTACCATGAATGATGGTGCTTGGAGTGGATGCTGCTGGTGCAAATTTAGATTTACTGGAAGTTTGGGATATGTCTTACTCTCTAGTTTCCTGACATCTAGAATTAAGGTCTATACGTTGTTGTTAGCTGCCCTTGAGTCAGCCCTGACTCATGGTAGTCCTATGCACAACAAGATCTGACTGTTGTGACCAGGGTTTTTATTGACTGATTTTTGGAAGTAGATCACCAGGCCTTTCTTTCTAGTTTGTCATATCCTGGACGGTCCACTGAAACCTGTTGAACATCAAAGCAACATGCAAACCTCCACTGACAGACAAGTAGTGGCTATGCTTGAGAAGCGTTGTCTAGGAATCAAACCCAGGTCTCCCTCCTGGAAGGCTAGAATTCTACCACTGAACTGCCACTGTACTCAAGATCTATATAGCGGTATATGTTGTTGTTAGGTGACGTCGAGTCGGTTCTGACTCATAGCAACCCTGTGTACAACAGAACAAAACACTGCCAGGTCCTGTGCTATTCTCACAGTCGTCGTTATGCTTGAGCCCATTGTCACAGCCACTGTGTCAGTCTATCTCCTTGAGGGTCTTCCTCTTTTTCTCTGACCCTCTACTTTAGCAAGCATGATGTCCTTCTCCAGGGACTGGTCCCTACTGATAACATGTCCAAAGTACATGAGATGAAGTCTCTCCATCCTTGCTGTACAGCGTTCTGGCTGTACTTCTTCCAAGACAGATACGTTCATTCTTCTGTCAGTCCATGGTATATTCAGTATTCTTTGCCAACACTATAATTCAAAGGAGCCCATTCTTCTTCAGTCTCCTTTATTTGTTGTCCAGTTTTCGCATGTATTTGAAGAGACTGAAAATACCATGGCTTGGGTCAGGTACACCTTAGTCCTCAAAGTGACGTCTTTGCTTTTCAACACTTGAAAGAGGTCTTTTGCAGCAAATTTGCTCAGTGCAATATGTCATTTGATTTCTTGACTGCTGTTTCCATGTGTGTTGATTGTGGATCCAAGGAAAGTGAAATCCTTGACAACTTCAGTATTTTCTCTGTTTATCATGATGTTGCTTATTTGTCCAGTTGTGAGGATTCTTTTCATATCAGTATATAACCGTAGGAGTAATGAGACTGATAATTGGCATAGTGATGGGAAGTTGATTTGTCCTAATGTATATAGTCAGTGTATATATGGTGTGTTGGATATGTGGCATTCTTTTTTGTATTATTTTCTATCTCCTTCCTCATCATTTATCTTTCTTCCCACTTCCAGGTGTTAAATTCTTTGACTTCCAAGAACTGTAGAAAGAATAACATTAAATTTTATATTATAGATCATATAATATTCTAAGCCTGGATGTATTTTTGTACTAGTAATCAGCCAGACCCTCACACATAAATTCCATATCCTACAGAGAGACAAAACACTTAAAAATAATTCATATTTATGCAGTTAAATTTTTTAATTATTAGATAGCACCATTTCTTGAAACTGGTTCCAGGGTGATCAAATAGGATATTTTAAAATATTGCAAGGCCAAATAAAAGTAGTATTAATGGTTAACTGTTATCACATTTTTAGTCTGTACTTTCTTATCGTCTGTAGTTGTATCATTCATGCTAATTGAGAGAACATTTGATAATATTTAAAATTTTATATTTATTATTTCTCTAATTTTTTTAGTTCCTTCATATTTTACATTAGAAGAAAACAGTAGTGGCCAAAGAATGTCATAGTGACCAGTTTATTATCTTATAATATTAGAAGATAGTGTATTCTATGTATTTCATGAAATTCATAGCATCATATTAAAATTGAAGGAGAGGTCACCTAGAATTATTTCTCTACAGGCTTTTGTAGTCAAGTCTTTTAGGGTGTCATATTCTAGTGGTCAGGCAGGTGCTAGTTTTGTATCTTGACTAGAATTGTAAATAGGATCATTTTCCTTCACTCCACTGTTTGTTCAAATATGCACCTTAGGAAAGTGGTATTCACTTTCATTAAACACCATTATGAAAAGGATTACATTACCCTGAAGCCTGTGCTATGATGATTCCTATTAGGAAAGTGGACACTTACCACAGTTTAGGGTCTCATTGTAGTAGAGCATTGTCTGGAGTAGAAGTATCGAGTAAAGGTTGGCCCCTTTTTTGTAATATGTATTAAAATATGGTTCAGATATCTGAGCTTTCTTTTGTTACCACAGAATATTATTTGAACAAAGTTGTGAAAGAATGATGACTTAACGCTGACCTTGAAAATGATCTATCAAACATTTTTATAAGTTACCAAAGTAATATAAATAGAAGATAATTGTTAAATCATCCTTCAGTTTTTAAATAACTGAAAATAAATTAGAAATGTATATATTTAATGCTTCCATAGTTTTCAAAACCATCTAGGTTCAAAAGAAAACAAACTGAAAAACCAAACCTGTTGCCGTCTAGTCAATTCCGACTCATAGCGACCCTAAAAGACAGACTAGAACTGCCCCATAGGGTTTCCAAGGAGCAGCTGGTGGATTTGAACTGCCAACTTTTTGGTTAAAGCCAAACATTTAAACCACTGCACCACCAGGGCTCCAGTTTGAAAGAAAGAGGGCTCTTAAAAGTTCTTCAAATTTGCCTGGAGCAACAGAGGAAGAAGGCAAGTCAGGAATAGAAGGAGGATATGGAAAGTATTGTTAATTGCCTCCATGAATGACTTCCTCCTTTGCCCTGAGACCAGAAGAGCTAGATGGTGCCCTGCTACCATTACTGACCATTTTGATCAAAGATTCTGTAGAAGAATCCTGATCAAAAGGGGGGTAAATGTAGAACAGAATTTAAAATTCTCATGGACTCTAGACTTTCTGGAGCTGTGAATGCTGGATGAACCCCTGAAAATATTGCCCTGAGATAATTTTTAAACTTCAAGCCAAAAATATCTCCTGAAGTCTTCTTAAAACCAAACAGTACTTTAGCTTAACTAGTGAAAAATGTCTACCTTGAGCATTGTGCTCTTTTAAGAGCTATGTAAATAGGATCAAACTGAGAACAGCAACTCCAAAGATTAGATAGGAACCTTAGGGGTAGTGAGTTTATGTTAATGGGGGAGGAACAACTCAGCAAAGGAGGGTGAGAATGGTTGCACAAATAAGAATGTAATCGATGTCACTAAGTTGTACGTGTAGAAATGATTGAATTGGTCTATTTTGCTATATATATATCTCAACAATATGAATAAATTAAAAAAGTTCTTTAAATATTTCCTGGGGTCATACAATTAAAAGGAGCATATTTGGAATAATTTATCAGACATCAAAAATCTTGCAGAATCATTATTAATACATCCTGTAATTTTTAGGGTTGATATGTTAAATGCCCAGGGTTGTCAGTGGCAGGAAGTAGTCAGTGTTAGGAGCCTGAAGCCTCCCCAGGACCCTGTCTGGACTGGAAGGAGAGATCTGTTTGGTGGGTAAACAGATAATCTCTTATATTCCTAAAGAGTCCTTAATCTTTGCTCGATAGACTCTTGATGCTTCTTAGATAATGAGAAAATTCATTTGCATTCTTTCCTTTGCCTATATGTCCAGTTTCCTGCTGCATCTTGGTCCTTGAAGATAAATTGCTGACTTCTTTAAGATAGAAATAGAGCACTTCTTTGGTTCCTTGAACGTTAGCATATATATATGGCTATTAACGTATCTACATTGTTTGACATGAAAGTGTACTTCATTTCCAGATGGTCTCTGACACAACCTGGGGATCACAGCCTACTTCCCAGAGGTATAGTGTCCTAGATATTTACACCTGGAATGCTTTATTTTTAGTAGCATATTTCAAATTTAAAGCTTTGTGAAATTGACTTGATGCTTAAATATGAGTGGCTAAAAATTGGTTTTAAGGACTGATGCAGTACTAACTCACTGCATGACTAATTTCATGGCTTTGTGGCTTTGCCACTTAACCTTCTTATGGTCCAATCAAGTTACTTAAACTTCCTGAGTTTCAGTTTCCTTATCTACAAAATGGGGATCTTGTGTCAGGTTTAACAATTATTATTTGCTTTAGAGAAATTAATTTTGAATTGTTACAGTGTTAATGCCCTATATGAATGTAGGTATTAGGAAGGTGGATGCGTATTGTAACCATGAAAGCAGTTGTGGAGAGAAGTCTTGTATGTGTGTGTGTAACTTTGCTTTTTATTTCATCTTTCTGGACCCAACTCAAATATATTTGAAGCTTTTTTCTTCCAGTACTCCCAAGGCAGAGTTGTTGTCTTATGCATATACTCCTTTTGTAGTAAGAACACTTTGGATTCAAATCATTAGTAACTCTAGGATTTCTACACAAGAGACTTTTGTCTTGGAGTTGTATTTGCATATTAAGCTAATGTTTTTACTTAGGTTGCATGTTAGAGATCAATAAATAAGAACATTTTCAAAAGATGCTTTTACTCACATTGCATATAAGATTAAGAAAATATCAATTGTTTATAGCAAAGGATATTGTTGTTTGGAGTGCCTTTAGGCGTTGCCAATGGTACTAGTCTCCGTTTTATTACTTAATAATGAATATGATTTGGACAAGTTACTTAAACACTCTAAAACTCAGTTTCCTTACCTGTTTACCTAAGAAATTAAACATATAGGATGTTTATGAGTATTCAGTAAATTGTGCCTGTGTGCTACCTGGAAAGATTTTATTTTTTTCTTGTACTGATGTCAGAAGAGGAGGTTTTTTTTTTTCTTCTGTCAATAGCCATTAATATAAAGGAGTATACTAATTTGGGGTCCAGTGTAGTTAGGAAGCAACTTAGTGATTTTAGTTTTAAATAAGAAATATACAGGAAATAATGGAAAAGTTGCAAGACACCTTGAGAAAACATTCAGACAAAAATAATATGTGGGACATTCTGTAAGAAATCTGTCCTGGAATCTTCAAATAGTTAATGCCATTAGAAAAGGAGAAGGAAAAAAAAAAAAGGACCTTCTTGGTTAAAAGAGATGTAACAGTGTGAACTGTGATTGGATTGTGGCTTGAGGGAAAAAGCTAATGAAGGACACTCTTGGGATATTTGGGAAGTTTTGTGTACAAATTGGTTTGTGAAATGCTGTTGTTAATTTGCTTTAGGTGTGATGACAGTATGGTAATTCTATAGAATTTTCTTATTCTTAGGTGATACATGTGTCTTTTTGGATTAAACAGTAAACAAATGTGTATATGTATATGGAGATGAATTAAATATGGTACAGTAAAAACAACCATTGGATTTAGGTGGAAAACATATAGGTGTTTATAATACTATCTATCAACATTTCTGTATCTATGAAACTTTTTATAATAGCTGGGAAATTTAAAAAAATTGAAGTTTAATTCGGTTTCTAAATAATAGCATGTGATTATTTCCCTTTGCCTCCTTACTGCTTACTATATATATATATATTCAAAATATTTTAGTATCTTATTGATAGAAGCTTAGTTTTTCATGCCATTTATTGTGATGTTCAAAAGATGTAGGTGGCGGCTCTGTGGCTATCTGTTCTCTCTTTTTCACTCTTAACCACACACCCCTTCCCAAAATACGGATACATAGTATGTGCTGAAAGTATTAAATGTCTGCTACTTTGGGTCAGGAACTTTAACAGGAATTTGGCAATATGAGACCTGTGGTTTTTAAAAATAGGCCTCAGGAAGATAATGAGGAGAATGATCAAGAATCTAACAATCAGGGGCTGTAAAAATATTTCCAGAGAGTTAAGGAAACATTGTTTAAGTGTTATACAGTCAGAAGGTATATAGGAAAGCTTCTCCAAGGAGGTGATAGTTGAGCTAATTTTTAAAAAAACTAGTAAGTTAGCTAGGTGGATAAAATATTTTTTTTCTGGTCTTTTTTTTTTTTTTTTAATACTGTCTAAAATTCTTACTATACTTGCTTAATTTTCCTTCTTTTCCCCTAGACCCGTCCTAAGGGGTGAAAACTGTTGGACAGGGCTACAGTTAATGGACATATGTGATGTAGAAGGAGCAATGCATGAAAGGGGAGAAAAAAGAAATGAGTTTTGCACTTTTTGAATTAGTGTTCAAGTACACTAAGTTCCCAGGTTACAAACATCTGACTTAAGGACAACTCCTGTTGCCCTTTAATGTTATGTAAATTTGCCCTCACTTTGAAGTGACTCAGTCAACCCATACTTACAACAAATTTATCATAATGACCATCACTTGCTGCATGTGCAGCTTTTAAATCATTGAAGAAGCTTCAAGCCTTTTCTTGTATAAAGTAAGGCTGAATAAGAACCATATGCAGCTGTTCTGACTGTTCTGCAGTTCTGACTTAGAAACACACTTAGAAATGGATCTCATTCATAACCCAGGGACTGCCTGTACATCATTTGCTTTCTGAGTTAATTTCAAAGAAAATGACCACAAGCTTAAGTGACCTGATGTGTGCACTTTAGTGTTTGGGAATGTATGTTAATAAAGATAATAAATATCTTGCCGAGTAGGGAGGGTGAAAAAAAATCTTAGATAATACAGTGGTTTGTGATCCTCCAAAGCTCAATCCTGCCTTTCAACATCTTATTCTTTAGTATTTAATTATTCTTATGGGGGAGAAACTAAATTTAATTTAAATTTATTTAAAATTTTCTTCTTGGGGACTGATAATGAAAAAAAATTTTGAGAAACACTGCTCTAGTCTGTGAACTCAGTGAGCATCAGAAACTGTATCCATCTAATACACTGTGGTGTCCCCAACATCTTATATATTGTTGTTCATTGCTGTCAAGCTGATCCTCACTCATGGTGACGCCATGTATGCAGAATAGAACTGCTCCGTATGGTTTTCAGGAGCCTTGGTCACTCAGTGGTTAAGAGCTCAGCTGCTAACCCAAAGGTCAACAGTTCGAATCCACTAGCCAGTCCTCGGAAACCCTATGGTGCAGTTCTACTCTGTTCTGTTGGGTCGCTATGAGTTGGAATAGACTTGACAGCAGTGGGTTTGGTGTTTTGTTTTGGTATAGGGTTTTCGAGGCTCTGTGTGACCTTTTGGAAACAGGTCGCCAGGCCTGTCTTTGAAGGTCTGGGTGGGTTTGAACTGCCAACCTTTCAGCCGGTAGTTGAGTGCTCAACTGCTTTTGCCATCCGGTCACCTAACATCTTATATAGTGTCTGACATTTAGCATACATTCACTAAATTTTCCTTTGTTCATTCATTATTTGCAAAAAGTGGGGAAGAGTGTCCAAATGGAGGGACCAGCGTGCTCACAGGTACAAGAAAGTGTGGCACATTTGGGAGCATCATTTGTCTACCGAGGTTGGAAAGTGTGGGAGGTAGCAGGGGACAAGAGTAGAAAAGTGTGTCGAGTCTTGAAGAACCATACTCAGGAACTTGGACTTTCCAATGAAGATGAAGGGGAATAATTAGAGTTGGAGGGTTTTAAGCAAAGGGTGACTATGTATGCAAAGGTGTATGTTTGCACTCCAGGAAATGTGCAACTGTATGGAAAATAAATTGGAGGGGCAAAGACTGAGTGGAGACCAGTTAAAAGGATTCTGTGAAAGTGTGGGAGATAATAAGTGTCTGAATGAGGTGGTACTGGGACATAAATAATTATGAGAGAGAATTGATAGGACTAAGGTAGAGAAGGGTAAGGGTATAGAATTGATAGGGTTCCTAAGGTAGAGAAGAGAGGTGGACCCGAGGAGGCTTCCCAAGCTTCTGGATTAGGTAACTTGCTGAACAGGTCAGTAGATGGTGCTAAGTAATGTCGAAGCACTGCATGGAATAGCGGACAAGTAATAAATTCAGTTTTGTACTTGAACATGTTTTGGTTTAGTATTCGAAGATAACCTTTGTTTTCTGATTTAGCTTGAAAGACAATGACCATGAACTTGAGTGACTTGATATATGTACTTTAGATTTTGGGGTTTAGTTTTTATGTATTAATATGCGAAAAATACCTTGTAGAGTTGTAGTCTTGAGGCTCATTTCAAATCTCCGTGACATTGAGATCTGCATATGACTCTCTGCTGCCCTTTGGTGGCAAAAAGATGTACTAACATTAAGAAAATAGGGGAAAGAAATGAAAGCATTCTCTTTGTCTTTTTCTGCAAACATCTTAATGGCATACTCGTGACAGTTAAAACTTCCCAGAAGCTAATGTGGCCATGTTGGTGTGATGAGTGACTATCTAAGAACGTTTTATAGCATCTCAGGATGGAATCTCAGGTTCATAATTTGTTCCATTTTTATAGGTTAGCACAGAGTAAGGAGACCTTCTGTTGATTTTCACTCTACTGCTAGATTTTTTTTTATTAGCATGTATCTTAATTTCTAGTTTTTAAAAATTAAATGGCTGTAATATTATTTTCTAACCTTGCTTTAATACAGTTGTATCCACTTAATGAATTCAAATAAATAGCTAGTTAATTAGCCAATCCTTACTCTTCTTATAGAACACGTACTTTCTTTCAACAAAAGACAGTCCATTTTGGTGGAACTCTTCTGGAGTTATTGAATATGTTTTTCAATACAGGCGGTTAATTCCCTGTTTGTTTTAGTTCATAAAGCACATGATGATTCTTATTTGCGATTAAGCAAAATATGACTTATTTCTTATTTTCTTTTGAAGACTAGTGCTTTAATTGGCAGAAAATCTGTGATTTTTTAACTTTGTAAAATGCTTTTCCAGATAAACTCCGTAGAAGTATGCCTAATCTAGCCCGAATGCCAAGTACAACCGCTGTTAGTAGCAACGTTAGTTCTCCAGTCACCGTGCGAAATAGTCAGAGTTTTGACTCAAGCTTGCATGGAGCTGGAAATGGAATTTCAAGAATACAATCTTGTAGTAAGTACAACTTTTAATTTTTTGTAATTTTTAATTAGTTGCAACACCATTAAAAAATATTTTACTATTCCATTTCTTCTTTTTACTTGCAAGAACACTAAACTTTTCATCCTGTCTTATAACTTTTTTGTATTTTGCCATTAAAGTTGGGTAGTATTTTCACCAGTGCCAGTGGTAAGAATGGATAATAATAATAAATTATATGTAATCCTTTATATTCAAGGATAGCATTAGAAGGACTAAATGGTGATTAATTTATCCACTCATCATACAAAAATAATCCGTTTTTTCTTTGCAGAGCCTTCTCTTTCTTCTCTTTCATAGGCTTATCTTGATACTTTTACTCTGAAAAAGTAAAGTATGCTTATTTTAACGAGCTGTTACTTTGGTCCTGGTTTTCACCAGTCCGTAGCATTTTTTCCCCCCAAATGAAGTTGTATTTTAGTGTGTTCTTAAAGTAGTTTTTACTTACTCCGTTTCCGCTTACCATACAATCCATCATTCATTTTCTGTATGTTCTACCCAGTAATGAGCAGTGGTAAACATGATGTTCATGTGTTTTCACTTTGGGGGTGGGGATGTGGTCCTTACAGCTTTTTTCCCTTTTTTCTACTTATACTGTTTGTATAGGTTAAGATTAAGCCGTGGACTGACCACTGGAAGCCAAATTTCCATACTAAAATTTTCACGGTTGGAAAGGATCTTAGCAATGTTTTGTCAGCCAGTAGAAGTTTACTCTGTCACAAAGCTAAATGGGAACAAACCATGACAGAATCTTACATAAACCTTTTTTTTTTTTTTTGACCTTTTTGAATACTATACACATATATCAGCATTCCTATGTATGGAGTTCACTTATGTGTGCTGCTGCTGCTGTGTGCTGTCAAGTGGATTCCGACTCATAGTGACCCTATAGGACAGAGTAGAACTGCCCCGTAGGGTTTCCAAGGCTGTAATCTTTACAGAAGCAGACTGCTACATCTTCTCCTGTGGAGCTGCTGGTGGTTTCGAACTGCAGACCTTTTGGTTATCAGCCCTTTCGGTTAGCAGCCAAGTGCTTTAACCACTGCACCACCAGGACTCCTTCACTTATGTGTACTTGAGTAAAACTAATTTTCTGAGGAAATATCTTCAAGAGATGTTAAAGTAATAAAAGCATAGACACATTTTTTGTATATATTTCTCCTCTCCTATTTTTATTTCAAAAGATATATTTATTATATATTTGATTAAGTTCAAAATCAGTTATATTGATTTAGGAAGTAGGATTTGTTCACTTTTAACTGAATTTCAAGTATTAGACAGCAAAACCACCACTCGTCTGTCAGTGTGTTGTACTGTGGTGGCTTGCGTGTTGCTGTGATACTGCAAGATATGCCACTGGTATTTTCAATACTGGCAGGGTCACCCGTGGTGGGCAGGTTTCAGCAGAGCTTCCAGACTAAGACTAGGAAGAAGGAACTGCTGGTCTACAAAACTGGCCAGTGAAAACCTTGTGAATAGCAGCGGAACATTATCTGATACAGAGCCAGAAAAATGTGAGGATGGCGCAGGACCGGGCAGTTTTTCCTTCGGTTGTACGTAGGGTTGCTATGAGTCAGAACCGACTTGACGGCACCTAACAACAATAATAACAGCAACAAGGCAGCACAGGCTTGGGTAGTTGGTAAACAACAGTGCATATTTCTGCTAAATGTGTGATTAAGTTTTTTCCTTGGGGGAAGGGATTATAACATTTAAAATTATCTGCATAGTAGTGCATTGTTTTAATTTCAGATTTTAATTTGAAATAATATAAAATATTGGGCCAGTATATTAATGAAGGTTTTCAGGGTTCATACCTAGAGAGCAGAGCAGTCGACAGTTCAAATCACCAGCTGCTCCTTAGAAACCCTGTGGGATAGTTTTACTCTGTCCTGTAGGGTCACTGTGAATTGACTTGATGGCAGCTGGTTTGGTTTTTTGGTTTTACCTAGAATGCTCTTCATTTTACAGATTTTGCTGTTGTTATAGAGGTAATAATAAGTAACGCTGGTTGAGTGGTTACTCAGGGCCAGGTAACTGTTCCTGAGTGCTTTGTTTGGATTAACTAATTTAATCTTCCCAGCAAACCCTGGGAAGCAGATAAACATCATAGGAATATTATTTAAGAAAAATGGAGTTCCTGAGTGGCGCAAATGGTTAAGTGCTGGACTACTAAAGATTAGCAGTTCAGACCCACCTGGAGGTGCCTCAGAAGACAGGCCTGGTGATCTGCTTCTGAAAAGTCACAGCCTTGAAAACTCTATGAAGCAGTTCTGCTCTGTACACATGGGGTCGCCATGAGTCAGAGTTCACTCACTGGCAACTAATAGCAACCCAGAGATGTCACCCCTCTTTGTCTTCCTTTCTATAATTAGCTATTAAAATTTTTCTCATTTTAGTTTTGTAAAACAATCCCCAAAGCAACAATTGAGAAATCCTAATTTCTTCTAAGCAAGCAAGGAAGAATTTGCCTTATAAGAGCTCAGAGATGATCAAATTTGCTAAAGGAAAGGAGGCACTAATTAGAACTGGTTTCTAAATATAGTTACCTATTGCTGTCGAGTTGATTCTGACTTATAGCTATGCTGTAGGACAGAGTGGAGCCCTGGTGGCACAGTAGTTAAGAGCTCAGCTGCCAAACAAAATATTGGCAGTTCAAATCCACCAGCCGCTCCTTGGAAACTCTATGGGGCAGTTCTGCTCTGGCCCATAGGGTCGTTGTAAATCAGAATTGATTTGCCGGCAACAGTTTTGGTTTATAAGACAGAGTAGAGCTCTGGTGATGCAGTGGTTAATTAAGCATTTGGCTGCTAGCCAAAAGGTCGGCAGTTTGAATCCACCAGCTGCTCCTTGGAAACCCTAGGGGCGGTTCTACTCTGTCTTACAGGGTTGCTGTGAGTCGGAATCAACTAGATGACAGTGGGTTTGGCTTTGGTTTTGGGTTATAGGACAGAGTAGAACTGCCCCGTAGGATTTCCAAGGCCGTAATCTTTATGGAAGCAGACTACCACATCTTTCTCCTTGGAGCTGCTGCTGGGTTCGAATTACAACCTTCCGGTTAGTAGCTGAGCGCTTAACCACTGGGCCACCAGGGCTCCTTTCTAAATACAGTTAAAACAAAAGCAAAAAAATGCAAACCCATTGCCATCGAGTCAATTCCGACTCATAGCAACCCTGTAGAACCGAGTAGAACTGCCCCATAGGGTTTCCAAGGAGCAGCTGGTGGATTAGAACTGACAACCTTTTGTTTAGCAGCTGAGCTCTTAACTGCTGTGCCACCAGGGCTCCCTAAATATAGTTAGACGCTCAAACATGTTGCTTGGTTGACAGAATAGGAGACTCTCTTGTCAAGGATGAGAATTTTCCAGTACCAGATGCTGTGTGGAAGCTGTATTTCATCTGTTTCCTTCTGTGTATATTATGGAGGATGGTGGTGGTTCAGTAGTAGAATTCTCTTCTTCCATGTGGGAGACCCAGGTTTGATTCCCGGCCAGTGCTCCTCATCCTCAGCTACCACCCATCTGTCAGTGGAAGCTTGCCTGTTGCTCTGATGCTGAACCGGTTTTAGCAGTGCTTTCAGACTAAGATGGACTAGGAAGAAAGACCTGGTGATCTGCTTCTGAAAATCAATCAGTGAAAACCCTAGGTATCACAACTGTCTGATCCCGTTGTGCATGAGGTCACCAGGATTCAGGGACTGACTCGAAGGCAGATAACAGTAATGTGTATTATACTCTCAGATAATGTAGGCTTTTCTGAATATAAAACAGTTACTAAGTTGGATGGTAGTAGAAGTGTTCCCTCACGTGCATATCGTTTTCTCCCCTAGTTCCATCACCAGGACAGCTTCAACACAGAGTCCACAGTGTGGGACATTTCCCAGTGTCTGTCCGACAACCTCTTAAAGCCACAGCCTACGTGAGTCCAACTGTTCAAGGCAGCAGCAACATGCCTTTGTCCAACAGCTTACAGTTGTACTCCAACACAGGAATCCCCACACCAAACAAACCTGCAGCTTCTGGGATCATGGGCCGCAGTGCACTTCCAAGACCTTCATTGGCAATAAATGGGAGTAACCTGCCTCGAAGCAAAATTGCACAGCCTGTTAGAAGGTAAGAGTCTCTGGTTGGTTGTTTGCTTACATAACTTCATTTGTAGTTTTACGTTAGAAACTGGACTTCCTTTGGCTCAGTTTAACCTTAGTCATTCACTCTACTCTTTATGTCTGACCTGTGTTCTCCTTTGGAAAGCGATGGGGCCAGGGTCCTTACGTGGGCGAGTCCCCTTCTTTCTGATCTCCTCATCTTCCCTTATTCCTTCATCATTTCACGCCCGCTGCGCTGTTTGCTTTTGCTTCAATTTGACAGGTAAGCCCCACCCCCGGGGTTTATATGCTATTCTGCCCACAAGTTATTGACATGGCTTGTTCCCGTCCTCTTTCAGGTGTTTGCTTAGATGCCACCACTTCTGTGAGATTTGCAACTTCTGTGAGATTTGCATCTCCTCTTTATTTCCCTTCCCTTGTTTCATCCACCTCCCTCCCCCCCACATTTATCACCATTTGGCAGATGATACATCCTACTTATTTATTTTATTAATTTATTAATAATCTTATTATTGTTTATTGTCTGACTCTCCCGACTAGAATGTAAGCTCCACAAGCATAGACTAAAATTTTTTTGCTCACTGATGGATCCCCAGTACCAAGAACAGTGTCTAGCACAGGGTGGTGGTGTTAGATGCTGTCCAGTTGATTCCAGCTCATAGTGTGACTCCAGGTGAAAGAACAGAACTGCCCCACAGTATTTTCTGGGCTGTAATTTTTACAGGAGCAGATTGCTGTGTCTTTCTCCTGCAAAGCCTCTGAATGGCTTTGAACTGCCAACCTTTTGGATAGCAGCCGAGCTCTTAAACATTGCACTGCCCAGGCTCTTTGGGTCTCAAATATTTGTTGAATTAGTAATTTTCGATCAGTGTGGAAAATTGTGTTAGACACATGTGCATGCACACATATCCTCCTCCCACACTCATGTCTTAAATAGCGTCTTAGTGATATTTATCTGGGGCTTTACCAGCTTCTGTTGGTAAGTTAAGTATAGCTCAGGTAAAAAAAAAATTTTTTTCTTTATCTTCAGAATTCCAGATTACTACATTTTAGAGCAGCTTACAGTCACGATGTACACTTCTTGGACTGGACGTCTTTCGACATCCTTGAGTGTGTTATAGTAAAAAAAAAAAAAAAAAAAAAAATCCATAAAAGTGGACTGGGGAGAGATTGGAAGATGAGAAAATGGAGACAGTAACTACAGAGAACTCTTACAGGAAATTAGACTATGAGGGAGGAGGCGGGGGAGCATAGTAAAAGCTTGGAAGGGGTGTGGATACACATTTTGTTTCTCCTTATGTGTAGCTGTGTGTAGAATTTTTGCTTTTTATCTTCTGATTAGGTGCTCATATTAAAAAAATCGTCGGAAACTATTGAAAAACACAAAAAAGCAAATACAGGCCGGTTGGCGACCTCATTACCCAGATAGAAATCATTTTAGTACATGTTTGTTCAATAAATTCTGGCTTATTCTCCCTCACTAAATGCAGAGCTATGTTATCATGTTTCTGAGTGTATAGAATCCCATTGTTTGATGTACATAAGTTATTGTGGAACATCTTCACATACGTTTGTATATAACCCAACAGACAACCCAACCCATTGCCATCGAATTGATTCCGACTCAAAGCGACCTGATGGGACAGAGTAGAACTGCCCCATAGGGTTTCCAAGGAGTGCGTGGTGGATTCCAACTGCCGACCTTTTGGTTAGCAGCTGTAGGTCTTCATCACTGTGCCACCAGGGCTCCACATTTGTATGTATGTACCATTATTTCCTTAAGATGAATTCCAGAAGGATAAGTTCTAGATTAAAGAATATGTCCATTTATCCTTGAAAATATGTCTCCAAACTCCATTTTTAGAAAGGTTGTCGCTGTCAGACCATATGAGAAGGTTTATTTTCCCAAACTTAAGCAAACACTAGGTGTTATCACTCTTTAATTCTTTACCAGTATGACAGGCAAATCTTTGACTATTAGTAATGTTGAGAAATTCTTCCTGTTATTTTGCTCTATGTATTCAAAGAAGTAGCCATTTACATTTTTAGGTCACTTTTCTATAGGGGAGTTTATTTTTTTCTTTCTGACATTAAAATATCCTTTACACGTTGAAGATATTGATCATTTGTCATTTATGTTGTAAATTCACTGTGTACTTACAAGATGCAAGGCCCTATGCTGTGAGCTGGGCATAGTACTCATGAGCGTGTTGTTCACGCCTGGACATGTGAAACACAGTGCTCGTGGGGAAGTCCCAATAGCTTGTCATTACTGGAGTGAAAGGGCCTGTCTGGGAGAGTAGATCAAAGTAAGCGATGGACTTCTTGGGATTATTAATAATCTGTTCCCTTTTTTCACCCCCTTTATAGTTTCCTTCAGCCTCCAAAGCCTCTGTCTTCACTCAGCACTCTGAGGGATGGAAACTGGAGAGATGGTTGCTACTGATGCAGTTTTTACATACCCCTAAAGAACGGGGAGAAAGTAAAAGATGAGGGTTGTGTTACCTAGCTGGCTAGGTAACAGTGGATGTTGGGATATTCTTTCCCTTTTGCATTTTAACATATTTACTGCATTGTTTTTCAATGGACCAATCACCAGAGACTAATTATTGCACTTAAATATTTGCCTGAGATACTGCAACATTTTCAAATCCCTGGTTGCAGTATTGTGATACTTAGATCTAGAAAGTTTTTGTAGAACTGCTATGTACCTGAATACTTTTTGAAAAAATTAAGATGTATCAATAATGCTTTGCCATATGAGTTTTTTAAAGTAACTTGTTCAATTTACTTATGTGTTCTAAACATCTTTTTCCATTACATGTTCTGTATTTTAATACATCACGTATTTACAACTAGGTTCTATAACTTATGTTTTGAAATTTAATTTTTTTTATAGTTTACAGGAATTTTATTTTTTGCACCTATTTCTTTTTACAAACCTATGTGAACCACTATGGAACAACTTAAAATTTTGTGCCATAAAAATATTTTTGTGGTAAGGTACTATTTTTTTAGCTCTAGGGATATATCAGCAAAAATACATCATACCATTTGAGAGACATAATTTTATGTTGAATGAGCACAAGATATTCTGAAGCATTGAAAGGAGACAGACAGCAGAGTTAAATGGTCTTGTCTTTTTCTCTTTTTCATTGTTAATTTATTGTCATACGTGAGTTTCATATTTTTAACGGCACCACAAGCTCATTGCACTTAAAACTTGCAACGTTTGCAGCTCTACCACAATTGGTTTTTCAATACTTTATTACAAAGGATGAAACTGTAATGTTTTATTAACATTGCTTCTGGAAATGGATGCATTTTAAAACAAATAAATCTTTTTGATAAACCTTTTACAAAATCCATTTGCACTAATGAATGCTTTCTTATGGTATATGACTTAATATTTGTTACTGTGTACACTGCTGTTTTGGAATGTTCAGAAATAAAGACTCTATTTCAACAATATCAGGTCATGCATGAATGTACAATATGAACAGCATAAATACCATGTGTATGTTTCACTACAATTTTGAAAATGTTTATTGTTGCTATATTCTTGTACAGAGCATTAATACCCGAAGAAGGTAGGCTTATAATATGCATATCTAATACGCATATTTGTGATAACTATTTCTGATTTCTCGAAAACACTTCTAGTAAGAAATTCCAAGTTTTAATTTTACAGTGAGGCTTAGGTCCCATTTACAAAGGCCACTAACACATAAATAGCAATAGTCCAGAACACTTGCAGGGAAGAACACGCCACTTGAAATTTTCCTATTTATTGGGGTCAATTTTTTAATTCTTGTTTAAACGTGTACATAGCAAAACATTTACCAATTCAACAGTTTTAGCATGTGTAATTCAGTGACATTGATTAAGTTCATCATGTTGTACAACCACTACAACTGTCTTTTTCCAGATTATTCCACCACCATTAACAGAAACTCAGTGCCCCCCTAAGCAGTGACTCTGTGGGGTCAAATTTGAAATATTTCCTCAATATCACTAAAATAGAATAGTGCTATCAGAATTCTGTATTACATATGGTATATGTTTATAAACTTTTCACCTGTAGGTACTGTGGAAAGTTTAGGCAAAGGATTTTATGTTGCCTTTTTAAATGTAGGGTTCCTAAGAGTCAGAATTGACTCGATGGCAATGAGTAAAAGTAATGAGTTTTAAATGGAGTTCTACCTGAGGTTGAGATTTTTATTTAAAAGAAGTGTGCCCTTGAATATAATTGTACCACTGGATTTCAAATAACTTGCATTTTAAATAAAATGTGGGCTAGAGGAGTAGATATCAAAGGGGAAAGTAATATTTACTGAGCAGTTCTTTAGTGATGAGAATTGTGCTGAAGGTTTTATATACACTTGTCTAATCTAACAGTCACCTTCTGTCATTGCCATTGTTTTAAAGATGAAGACACTGAGTCTCAGAGGGATAAATATTTAGCTAGTAAATAGTGAAGGGGAGCACTGGTGGTGTAGTGGTTAAGAGGTTGGCTGCTAACCAAAAGGTTGGCATTTCAAATCCACCAGTGGCTCCTTGGAAACCCTATGAGGCAGTTCTACTCTGTCCTATAAGATCACTATGAGTTGGAATTGACTAGACAGCAACGGGTTTGGTTTTTGATTTGGAAATAGTGAAACTGACTTTTCAATCTGAGTTTATCTAAACTCATTTACCCCACTACTGTGCTCTCTTTCTATGAACACCGGTAAAGTTGGTATATTTAAAAAAAAAAGTTAACTGTATTCTACTAAGGCCGTGAAAGTGTACAATTCATTTTCAATTCTGATATTTCATTTATGTTCAAAAAAATCTGCTCAGCCCTTGAAGTACATCATTGAAAACAACAAGATCCCAGCATATTGGATTTTACATTCTAAGTAGAGAGAGAGTAAACCATAAACATAGTAAGTAAATTACAGTATGCTAGGAGCTTATAAGTATTGTGGGAGAAAAAAGATCATGGTAAGGAGAGGTGAGAAAATGAGTGTGGGGAAGAGATCACACTATTAAATGGAGGGGGTGGCATCTGAGAACATCTTATTAAGGAGTTGACACTTGAACAAAGATTTGAAGAAGAGGGAGCTAGTCCTGAAGATACTTCTGTCTTTTTCAGTCAGAGTTCCACAGAACACAAAATGGTGGAGGTGACTATTTTCTCAATTCTCCCAAGGATAACACAATAACAATTATTCTAGACGCATAGGAGAGAATTTAATACATTAAATACAATCGATGCCTTAGGGCAGTGGTTCTCAAAGTTTGGTCCCCAAAAGCATCAGTACCTCTTAGGAACTTGTTAGAAATGCATGTTCTCAGGCCCCACCCCAATCTCTTGAATCAGCCGCCTAGGTGATTTGCAAGTCCCCCATTGAGAAACCAAACTGGTTACCTTTGAGTGGACTCAGTCTCATGGCGATTCCGTGTGTGTCAGAGTAGAACTGTGCTCCTTAGGGATTTCAGTGGCCTATTTTTCAGAAGTAGATCACCAGGTCTTTTTTCCAAGATGCTTCTGGGTGGACTTGAATCTCCAACCTTTTGGTTAGCAGTAGAGTGCATAAACTATTTGCACTACCCAGACACTCGTATATTGAGAAAGGCTACTGGAAAGGAGGGAAAGCCTGTGCAAATGCTGTAAGGCAGGAGCATACTTGGTGTGTTCGAGGAAGAGCAAGGAGGCCAGTGTGGCTGCAAACAGAGCAAGGAGGAAAGTAGTAAAGATAAGATCAGAAAGGGGCAAGATCACGTCGGGCATTGGGGACCACAATAAAGGCTTTGATTTTACTCTGAATTGGGAAGCTCTTTCATGGTTTTGAATGCTTAGTTTTTATTTTATTGTACTTCAGATGAAGGTTTACAGAGCAAACTATTTTCTTATTGAACATTTAATACACATATTTTGTAACATTGGTTGCCAACCTCAAGACGTGTCAACCCTCTCCCCTTCTTGACCTTGGGTTCCTCGTTACCAGCTTGCCTGTCCCCTCCTGATTTCTTGACCTTGCCCCCGGGCTGGTGTGCCCATTTAGTCTCGTTTTGTTTTATGGGCCTGTCTAATCTTTGGCTGAAGGGTGAACCTCAGGAGTGACTTCATTACTGAGCTGAAAGGGTGTCCGGGGACCATACTCTCAGGGTTTCTCCAGTCTGTCAGACAGTAAGTCTGGTCTTTTTTTTGTGTGTGTGAGTTAGAGTTTTATTCTACATTTTTTTCCAGCTCTGTCTGGGCCCTCTATTGTGATCCCTGTCAGAACAGTTCGTGGTGGTAACCAGGCACCATCTTGTTGTGCTGGACTCAGTCTGGTGGAGGCTGTGGTAGTTGTGGTCCATTAGTCCTTCGGACTAATCTTTCCCTTGTGTCTTTGGTTTTCTTCCTTCTCCCATGCTTCTGAAGGGGTGAGACCAGTGGAATATCTTAGGTGGTTGCTCATAAGCTTTTAAGACCCCAGACGCTACTCAACCGAAGTAGAATGTAGAACATTTTCTTTATAAACAATGTTATGCCAGTTGAGCTAGGTGTTCCCCGACACCATGGTCCCCACAGCCCTCAGCCTAGCAATTGCGTCCCTCAGGGAGTTTGGATGAGTTATGGAGCTTCCATGACCTTGCCTTGGACTCGTTGGTGGTGCTTAGTTTTAAAAGTATCACCCTGACATTTGGTGAGACTAGAATGGAGGACAGGGTAAATGAAGGGAAGATGAATTCGACTGTTTCAATAATTCAGGGCAGAGATGACAGGGAATTGGACCAGGGTGGTAGCAGTGGGTTTCTATGGGTCAGGTATCTGGACACAGCTTGGCTGGGTCATCTGACTCAAGGTGTCTTGCAAGGATGCAGTCATTTCAAGGCTCAACTGGGGAAGAATCTGCTTCAAAGTTCACTCACATGGTTGTTGGCAGGAGGCAGGTTCCTTGTAGGCTATGGACCAGAAGCTGTCTTCTGTATCTTACCATGTGGCCGTCTCTATACGGCAGCTCACAACACAATGGCTTGCTTCATCAGAGCAAGCAAATGAGAAGTGCCGGAGAGAGAGCCAACGACGAAAATTACGGTCTTTTATAACCTGATCTTGGAAGTGACAACCCATTGTTTTGTCATGTTCTATTCATTAAAAGAAAGTTACTCCTGCTGTCTTTCAAGGAGAGAAGATTCACATGAGTGTGAATACAAGGAGGCAGTTTTCACTAGGTACCATTTTAGAAGCTATCTGTAAAACAGTGCAGTCACCTTTACATAATGCCGATTTACAAAATGGCTGTACCACTGTGTGTTTGCCAGCAGTACGTGAGCATTCTTGTTGCTACTCCTCCTTGGTATTGTTAGTCTTTAACTTTTTAATCTGTGGGTGTGTAGTAGTGTTCCATTGTGGTTTTAATTTGCATTTCCTTGGTTACCAATGAGTTGATTGAACACCTTTTTTTTTTTTTTTTTTTTTTAGCGTTTTAACTTTTAATTGCTTAGGTTTTTTTTTCATTTGTTTTTATTCAACTTTAGATGAAGGTTTACAGAACAAACTAGCTTCTCATTAAACAGTACATATTTTATGGCATTGGTTAACAACCCCATGACATTTCAGTACTCCTTTCTTGACCTTCAGTTCCCTATTACCAGCTTTCCTGTCCCCTCCTGACTTCTAGTCCTTGCCCCAGGCTGGTGTGCCCCTTTAGTCTTGTTTTGTCGTATGGGTCTGTCTAATCTTTGGCTAAAAGGTAAACCTCCAGAGCAACTTCATTACTGGGCTAAAAGGGTGTCCAGGGGCTGTACTCTCATGGTTTCTTCAGTCTGTCAGGCCAGTGAGTCTGGTCTTTTTTTTGAGTTAGAGTTTTGTTCTACATTTTTCCCCCACTCTGTCCAGGACCCTCTACCGTGATCCCTGTCAGAACAGTCAGTGGTGGTAGCTGGGTACCATCTAGTTGTACTGGACTCAGTCTGGTGGAGGCCATAGTAGTTGTGGTCTAATAGTCGTTTGGATTAATCTTTCCCTTGTGCCTTTACTTTTCTTCATTTTCCCTTGCTCCTGAAGGGGTAAGACCAGTGGAGTATCTTAGATGGCCGCTCACAGGCTTTTAAGAACCCAGATGCTATTCACCAAAGTAGAATGTAAAACATTTCCTTTATAAATTATGTTACGCCAATTGAACTAGATGTTCCCTGAGACCATGGTCCCTACATCCCTGAGCCCAGCAATTCAGTCCCTAAGGGAGTTTGGATTTGTCCGTGGTGCTTCCATGACCTTACCCTGAGCAAGCTGTGCTGGTTTCCCGAGTATTGTGTACTGTCTTACCCTTCACCATAGTTACCACTTATCTATAGTCTATTTAGTGTTTTTCTACCCCCATCCCTCCTGTCCCTCATAACCATCAGAAATAGTTTCTTTTTGTGTGTAAACCTTTTCTTGATTTTTTATAGCAGTGATCTCATACGATATTTGTCCTTTTGTGATTGACTTATTTCACTCAGCATAATACCCTCTGTACTCATTTGTGAGATGCTTCGCAGAGTCATCATTGTTCTTTGTCGTTGTGTAGTATTCCATTGTGTGTTTGTACCATAGTGTGTTTATCCATTCATCTGTTGATGGGCATCTAGGTTGTTTCCATCTTTTTGCTATTGTGAACAATGCTGCAGTGAACATGGGTGTGCATATGTCTATTCATGTGATGGCTCTTATTTCTCTAGAATATATTCCTAGGAGTGGAATTGCTGGATCATATGGTATTTCTATTTCTAGCTTTCTAAGGAACTGCCATATCGTTTTCCAAAATGGTTGTACCATTTTGCATTCCCACCAACAGTGCATAAGAGTTCCAATCTCCCTGCAGCCTCTCCAACACTTGTTATTTTCTGTTTTTTTGATTTGTGCCAGTAATGCTGGGGTGAGATGGTATCTCGTAGTGGTTTTGATTTGCATTTCCCTAATGGCTAGAGATCAAGTGCATTTCCTCATGTGTCTGTTAGCCACTTGAAGGTGAAATTGAACAGCTTTTCACCTTACGTTTATTATCTCTTTTATGGATTTCTGTTCAGGTCTTTGTCCACTTTTCTATTGTGGTTTTTCTTACTGATTTTAGTTCTTTATAAAGACAGTATATTCTGTTACAAGCTTTTTGGCAATCATATATGTTGTAAATATATTTTTCACACTATGTAGCTTGCCTTTTAATTCCCTTAATATTTTTTTGATGAATAGAATTATTAATTTTAATGTATAGTTCATCATTTAAAAAAAATCTAAGTCCTTATGTATCTTGAGTAAGGAATATTTCCCTATCTTGAGATCATGAATGTATTCTCCTGTATTCTAGAAATTTGATTTTTTTGCTTTTCATATGTAGGCTTATAATTCATTTAAATTTGATTTTTATATATGATGTGAGGTTGGGTTACAATTGTGTTTTTCAGTATGGGTATCTAATTGTCCCAGTAACATTAATAGAAATCTCCATCCTTTCCCCATTGCTCTGCATTGCTGCCTGTATCATAAATCAAATGTCTGTATGTGTGTGTATATCTGTTTTGAAGCTGCTTATCTTGCGCCAGAACCAAGCTATTTTAATCACTGTAGCCTTATGTTTTGCTAAATAGTAGAGCAATTCCTGACACTTTGTTATTCTTCAAGAATGTCTTGACTATCTTATACCGTTACATTTCCAAATACATTTTTTGGCATGAGCTGATTAAGTTCCAGAAAAACATCCTGTTAGAATTTTTATTGGGATTGCATTGCATGTGTAATACAATTTGGGGAAAACTGAATTTTTACAGTATAAGTCTTATACTCCATGAACATGGGCATTTCTTTTATTGAGATATTCTTTAATTTCTCTCATTAAAATCCTGCAGATTCTACATACAGGCTTTTGCCAAATTAATTTTTATGTATTTGGTATATTTTTTGCTATTGCAGACTATATGTTTTTTAAAAGTTCATTATCCAGTGGTTTGTTTTGAATGTTTTATTCAACAACTTTTAACTTAGTTTTAATAACTTTAAAATCTTTTGGATTTTCTATATACATAGTCAAATTTAAGGATGTCAGCTTTTTTCTTCCTTTCGTTATATGTTTTCTTTCTTTTTCTTGCCTTGTGGGCTTCAGTGCAATATTAAATATAAACAATGTTGGTAGATTGCTGTCTCTTTCTGCTGATTTCAGAAAGAGAGCTTCATATGTTTTAGCACTAAATTTCAAGTTTGCAAAGAGTATTTCTTTATCATAAAAGAATGTGAGTTTTAACCAAATTTCTACATCTATTAAAATGATATGATTTATCTTATTTATTCTGTTAATATGCTGAATTTTATAATAGTTTTCCCTAAATTTGAATCGACCTTGAGTTATTGAGATAAACTGAACCTAGTCTGGCAGTGTCTCGGCCTGTTGTACGTAGGGTCGTTATGAGTCGTAACTAACTCTGCGGCACCTAACAATAGTAGTCTACTTTTTTTTTGCTTCAAAAATGATATGTTTATTTTTGCACTTCATATGTACAATGAATATTAAATTTTTTAATTGTACTTTAGATGAAAGTTTACAGAACAAACTAGCTTCTCATTGAGCAGTTAGTACAAGTATTGTTTTATGACATTGATGAACAACCACACGATATGTCAATACTCTCCCTTCTCGAATTTAGGTTCCCTATTACCAGCTTTCCTGTCCCCTCCTGCCTTCTAGTCCTTGCCCCTGGGCTTGTGTGCCCCTTTAGTCTCATTTTGTTTTATGGGCCTGTCTAACCTTGGCTGAAGGGTGAACCTCAGGAGTGACTTCATTACTGAGCTAAAAGGGTGTCCAGGGGCCATACTCTCGGGGTTTGTCTGTTAGCACAATAACGTGGATTGGAGTCACCTGCTGCAATAGCCAATTCTGAGACCGGTGAGGTAAGCAGCAAGAGTTTTATTATATATCGATATAGAGGAGACGGGAATAGATTCCTCCAAAAACCCGTCTCTCCAACTGGAGACTTGCCAAAGGCTTTATAGGGACAGGATTATGGGTCTTAGAAGTTTGTATTAATTTCTTCTCGAGGTGGTCACGTCTCAGATGAGTTAATCTTTCACTGGCATTTTTGGGGGTTATCTGGCGACATCTGGTTTTCTTGTCACAAGACAGGTGCTTCATTTGGTTTTTCATTCCTAGATCATTATCACTTGTTTTCTGCCCTCCAGGGAGGAACATCGGTTAATCTTAAACTTTTTATAGAGACTGGAACGGGAGGGAAAGAAAAGATCATGAGACAATGTGGGGGTTTAGCAATGGAGAGTAATAATAGTGAGCTGGACCTATGCAGCCTCTTTCCTATGCAGCCCCTTTCATCTCTAGTCTCTGTCAGTCCAGTGAGTCTGTTCTCTTTTTTGAGTTAGAATTTTGTTCTACATTTTTCTCCCACTCTATCTGGGACCCTCCATTGTGATCCCTGTCAGAGCAATCAGTGGTGGTAGCCAGGTGCCATCTAGTTGTACTGGACTCAGTCTGGTGGAGGCCATGGTAGTTGTGGTCAGTTAGTCCTTTGGGCTAATCTTTCCCATGTGTATTTTGTTTCCTTCATTCTCCCTTGCTCCTGAAGGGGTGAGACCAGTGGAATATCTTAGATGGCCGCTCACAGGCTTTTAAGACACCAGGTATTACTCACCAAGGTAGAATGTAGAACATTTCTTTATAAACTATGTTATGCCAATTGAACTAGATGTTCCCTGAGACCATGGTCCCTACAGCCCTCAGCCCAGTAATTCAGTCCCTCAGGGAGTTTGGATGTGTCTATGCAGCTTCCATGACCTTGCCTTGTACAAGTTGTGCTGGCTTCCCCAGTATGCTATTCTTTTTAAAGATAGATAGACTTGACTTACTAATATTTTGTTTAGGATTCTCATCCAATTTTTGTGAATAAAATTGGTCAGTAATTTTCCTCCCTTAAGCAGTCCCTATTAGGTTTTGGAATGAAGATAATATTAGTTTTATAAAATGAATTAGAAAATATTTTGTCTTTATCTGAAAGAATTTGTGTAATATTGGGGTTATTTCATTTATATATATATATTTCATAACTCTCAGTGGTGAAGCCCTCTGGACCTGGAGTACAGGACAAGTTGTGTTTTAAAAATATTCTGATATTGTGTCTACTTATTCTATTTCCAAGAATGTTATGATAAAACCTCCCACTGTGATGGTAGATGTGTCAATTTCTCCTTTGAGTTCTGTCAGCTTTTGCTTTATGTCTTTTGAGCCCATATGATTGATATATACATATTTAGATATGTCTTATCTTCTTGCCAGATTGAACTTGTTATTATTGGAACTCTTCTTCTTTATCTTTTTTTCCAATGCCTCGAAGTCTATTTTTCTGATATTAAATAGCGACATCAGATTTCTTTTAGTGTTGGTATGGTAGATATATTTTGAAATCTTTTTTCATACATTTAGTATTCTGTTAAACAGTACGCAGTTCAGTTTTTAAAATCTAGTATGACATTCTTTGCCCTTTAACTTGCACATTTAAGCCATTAGTATATAAAGTGTTACTGATATATTTCATTTTAAATTTACCACCTTCTGAGCTTTCTGTTTGTTGCATCTGTTCCTTTTGTCTCCATTTTTGCCTTTCTTTTGAAGGCTTTTTTATCATTCTATTTTTCCTCTTCTGTTCGAAAGCTATAGCCTAATCCTCTTTTGCTGTTCTTTTTTTTGATGGTTACTCAAGAAATCGCAATTTTCATCCTTAAACTATCAAAGAATAATATTAATCTTTACCTTTACCATCCTAAGCATCACAAGCGCTGCTTACATATCATCTGTATGTGTGACATTCAAGTTTCAGCCAAGGATTGGAGGGAGATTATGCATAGTTCTTTGGGTTCTCTGAAATTCAGAGAAGACAGAGCTAGCCATGTAAACAATGCAGCAACGTATGATAAGAGATAGTTAGAGAAAGATACACAGAGCAGTGATGTGACAAATGGATGATCACCTTTGGTGGGATAAGTAGGTTTCCCAGATGGTATAATGGTTTTATCTTAAACTAGAGCATTTGTTCAACAAATATTTATCAAGAGACTAGGTGCTAATTGTCAGGCTTTGTGCTAGATGCTGAAGATATAACAGTGAGTAAGTCTGATATGGTCCCTACCCTCATGGGAGTTGCATTCTTGATTCTAGTGAGTAAAACAAAATGTTTTCTTTCTGCAAAAGAACAAGCAACAGTAGGATGGGAGGAGAGGGGGACAAGGAAGATTTACGTAAATAGAGTGCTCCAGGAACGCCTCTCTAAGATGATGTTAAAGCTGAGGTTGTATAGGAGTTAATCAAGGGAAGGGAAAGATTATTCCAGGCAGAGATGGGGAAGAATTTGGGGTGTATGAGGCCCTAATAGAAAGCTGGTGGGGCTGGGCCTCAGTATCCTAGCAGCAGGAGTGGATACATAATTTTGGGTGGGGGCACAGTGCAAAATAAAAACGCAGAATCCCTCATTCAAAATGTAAGATTTCAAGATGACAACAGCGGAGCATTAAACCAAGCCTGGGGCCCTTTTGAGCACGAGGCCCTGGGGCTCTCTGGCTAGAGGCAAAGTGTTGAGGGAAGAATTGGAGGACAAGACCTGGGTAAGATGTTGTAGAACCTCACAGGAACGGTAAGGCGTTTGAAATGTATTCCAAGTTCAATGGAAACCATTGGTTAATAATAATGCAAACACTTCTCTTCCTATCTGCCAAGCACTCTTCTAAGTTCTTTAGAATTTTTTTTCCTAATTTAATCCTCACACAACCTTATACTCATTTTAAAAATGAGGAAACTGAGGTACAGAGAGGTTAAGTAAATTCCCCCAAGGTCACAGAGCTTGGATTTGAACCCATGCTTTGAAACTAAAAAGATTAACTTGAGCAAATGTGTGTTTCAAAAACACTCTATACAGAGAATGCATTAGAGAGAGACGAGGGTAGAAGCAGGCACAAGGTGGGTGGGCATCCCTTGTAGAGGGAACAGTATATACAAAGCAATAGTACGTACAAAGAACAGAAATTGCTTGGTGAATCAGAGATTGTTTAATTTAACTGCAGTGCAGAGTGCAGGGGAGTGCTGCAAGAAATTAAGTTGAAGAGATAGGCAGGAGCCAGTTTGGAGAGGGCCTTGTAGCTGATGGGAAGTAGAAATAGGGAGAAGATATCTTTGAGGGAAGATTGGAAGGCAAAAATACCATCTAATACTGTATTAGCCAGATCTCAATGCAGGTAACAAACTACCTTTTTATAGCGGAATGAATTTGATTGAACAAATTGGTGCCTACAAGATCATTGGAAGACTGTTGGGCCAGGCTAAATTGGCTTCTGAGAATGGCTCCTTGCCCAGCATCGCAGACCTGGCCTGCTGGGGGATCTACTAACATTGCCAGAGGAAAGTGGGAAATCTGAAGCTCCACTAACACACCTCCCTACCTGTAGTCCAGGGATCAGGAAGCTGCATCGTAGCCATTGACTACAGAGGCAGAGGCACACTGTGCCTGCCAGCTCTGCTCTCTAGAAAGTGGGTGGGCCTCATGTCCTACCTGTCCCACCCATGAAGGTAGTGAGCAATCAGGGGGCCCTGCTAATGCTGCCACTAAATAAAACCAATGCCTTGTGGCTGTGCTTGCCAACAGAAATGCCAGATACCACAGAAATGGGCCTCTGCCTCACTTCCACCTTAACACTACAAGAGTGACTGATGGACGGATCCTAAATCTCATCTGGAATCCTAGGAAGTCTGATAGGTGTGTGTGGTTTGTAGCTTTCTATCCTCTGCTGTGTAGGAAGACACACTCAGAAGGAGAACTCTATCCTCCACAGAGATGACTGTATTGACCGGTAAATAGTGGATAGAGTGCAAGGAAAGATTATAAGGCGAATGAGGAAGGTAAATTAGATAGCGCTTAATGACTTCTTAGAATGACTGTGGTTTAAAGCTAAGTGAATTGGTAATAGTGGTCTCATACAATATTTGTCCTTTTATGATTGACTTATTTCACTCAGCATAATGCTCTCCAGATTCATCCATGTTGTGAGATGTTTCGTGGATTCATCATTGTTCTTTGTCATTGCATAGTATTCCACTGTGTATATGTACCGTAATTTGTTTATCCATTCATCTGTTGATGGGCAGTTAGGTTGTTTCCATCTTTTTGCTATTGTGAACAATGCTGTAATGAATGTGGGTGTGCATATGTCTATTCCTGTGATGGCTGTTGGCTGTCTGTGCTTGGCAGATTCTCTTTAGTGAACATAATGTCTGATGATTTGAGGTAAAGGAGGGCTGTGTTCTGGTAACTGACAACTTTACAGCCCAGTAAATTCGGTGATGCAGCCGAGTCTCAGACTAAATTCCGATATCCATGCAGAGGTGATTAGCAAACGCAAGTTGCCCAGCATTTGAAGGCAAAGCCTCTGCTGTTTCCAAGCTTCGTCAGTTAGTAGAGTGAAGAATTTACTAGTATCAGTTGTTGCTGAGTCTCTTTTTCCTGAGCAGAATCTTGTCAGGGAAGTTGCCTTCTATGGACTGTGCTCCCTGCCTGAGGCCATATTTTTTAAAAAATTCAACAATGCACATAATAACTATGCCCAGTATTGTCTGTATTTGTAGCAAAGCGGATGAAGTCGGAACGCCTTCTAGTCTGGCTCTTTTTGTGAAGATGGGCCCAGAAGGTCTGATGCTGGGACCTCTAACTGCAAACCCTTCAGGAGCCCTAGTGCCTCTTGTGAAATATCATTAATCAATAATTTGCTCTATTTCACTTGTTTTTCTTTCTTTATTGTAAAATATATATATATAACATGACATTTGCAAATTCAACATTTTTCAGGTGTACAATTTAGTGATATGAATTACATTAATCATGTGTAACCATCAGCCATAATTGTTGCCAAATTTGCCATCACCATAAGCAGAAACTCACTGCTTCCCAAACCATGGCTCTACCTTCCCCCCTTCCTCCTGCCCATGGTAACCACTAATAAACATTATTCTCTATACATCTGCCTGTTCTTGTTATTTAATATAAGTGAGACCATACAATATTTGTCTTTGTGTGAATGACTTATCTCAGTCAGCATAATTTTTTCAAAATTCATCCATGTTGTAGCATGTCTCAGGACTTCATTCTTCTTCTTGGCTGAGTAATATTCCATTGTATGTATGTATCACATTTTGTTGATCCATTCATCGTTTGGTGAACATTTAGGTTGTTTCTACCTTTTGGCTATTGTGAGTAGTGCTGCGATGAACATTGGTGGACAAGTGTCTATTTGTGTCACTGCTTTCAAGTCTCTTGAAAAGCAGGAGTGAATTCGGTTGGTCATATAGTAGTTCTATGTTTAAATTTCTTAGGAACCACCACGCTGTTTTCCACAGTGGCTGCACCATTCTGTATTCCCACCAGCAATTGATAAGGATTCCAGTTTCTCCACATTCTCACCAACATTTGTTATTTTCTTTTTTTGTTTGTTTTTGTTCATAGTCTTCCTAGTGGGAGTGAAGTGCTATCTCACTGTGATTTGATTTGCATGTCTAGTGGCTAATGGCTTTGAGCATTGGTTCTTGTGCTTGTCGGCCATTTGAGTATCCTCTTTGGTGAAATGTCTGTTCAAGTCCTTTGCCCATTTTTTGCCTGGATTGTTTGCCTTTTTGTCATTAAGTTGTAGAAGTTTTATATATATTTTGGGTATTAGACCCTCATTGAATATATGGTTCCCGAATTTTTTTTCCCAATCTGTAGTTTGTCTTTTCACTTTTTTGATAAGCTCCTTTAATGAATGAAAGTATTTAATTTCTCTATTTCACTTTTGTTGAAGAGAAATTTGAGAGTCCTGGTGGCACAGTGATTAAGAGCTTGGCTGCTAACCAAAAGATTGGTGGTTCAAATCTACCAGCTGCTCCTTGGAAACCCTATGGGACAGTTCTACTCTGTCCTATAGGGTCTCTATGAGTCTGAATTGACTTGATGGCAACAGGTTTGGTTTGGATATTTCACTTTTAAGGGAATATCTCTGTATAACTTCCAGCCGAATTAAAAAGAAGTTTATGTGTATATGGATTTCTCCTGGTGTATATGGCAATGTTGTTGTTAGATGCTGTCCAGTCGATTCCAACTCATAGCGACCCCATGTACAACAGAAAGAAACACTTCCTGCACCATCCTCATAATTAAGTAAATAAATAATTAATTCTTCGGTTTTCCAAATTTTTGTGATTGATAATATAGAATTCCAACTGGAAAATAATTTTCAATTAGAATTTTGAGGTCATTATTGTCTTCTAGCTTCCTACATTGTTATTCAGAAATTTATGTCATTATTTTTTTCAGTCTTTTATACAACCTCTATTTTCCTTTTTGTTTTAGGCTTTTTCATTTCTAAAATTCATTGTGCTTGGCACTCAGAGGGGCTTGAAAATTTGAAAACTCATGTCTAAACTTACGTGTCATTTATTTTAGGAAAATTGTTTTGTTTTCGTTTGTAATCCCCCCCCAAATTTTTCCTGCCCTCCTTTTCTGAAACTACTATTAATAATGCTACTTTTCATTATGATCTTTTGTGTTTCTACTTCCTTTGAGATACCCTCAGCTATATATTCTAAACAGTTTTCATTTCAACTATCATATTTTTGATTCCCAAGAGCTCCTGTTTGTTCCTTCTTTAGAGTGTCCTACCATGTTTGGAAGAAATATGTTCTTTTCTCTTTCTGAGGAAATTAGTAATAGTTGTTTGAATTTCTTCCATTTCCTTTTCTTTTTTCCAGTTTCTTTAGAGATTTTTGTTTGTTTGTTTTGCTCTTTCTCTGGCATGTTAGAGACTGACCTTTAATATTTAGGAGTGAGGCAATTAAGAAGCTGATTGGAAGACTTGTGCATATGGGTAGGACTTGTTGATTGGTAGGTTTTGCGGAAAAGCAAGAGATTGTCCAGTGACTTTTTGGTTAGTGACCCCCAAGTGTCAGAACTATAGGAATTTTCACTGGGGTGGTTTGGTATCTCCAGAGAAGGACCTTCCAACTTCTTGCATGAGGATATAAAGTCTTCTGTTGAGTGAGAGAAAGATGCTGAATCTTACTTCTCATTTCAGTATAGCTTCTCACCACCTCCCACCTTTGGACCTGGTGGTCCTGAAGCTGGATGCTTTCTTACTCATCGTCTTCAAAGGTAAACCTCTTACCTTTTTGTAAGGTTAAGTCAGGGTTAGTCACCTAATGCATATGGTGGAGGTGAGGACCTGGGGGTCTAGTTGTTTCATATGCCAACTTTTAAACCATCTTCTCATTTTCAGACAGTCCTCCCAACTCAGCCCTGTCCTCTATGGTCTCTGGAGCCTTGAATATTAAGCTTTCTGGGATTCTGCAGATCTAGTTTTCTTGCTTCTTGCTGGTGTCTGCTTCTGTAGACACTTAAGATAAACCTTCTTCCAATAAGCTAAGTCTCTTGCCATCTGTCCATCAGGTTTCCATTTTCAAATCTTGTGATTTGGATTATGAATGTGTCCTAATTTCATTGAAGATGAGGTTTGTTTTTCTTTTTCTGGTCTCTTTACTGGTTCTGGGGAATTTTTGAGAGGAGAAGGGAGTGAAAATATCTTTCTTTATTCCACCTGATAAACAGAAATCTTATTTTATTGTATTTTGATAATTTCTTCTGAATTAAAATGTTTCTATAATACTAATGACTTATGTTTATACAACACATTACTTAGACCTCTGATTTTTAAATTTTTGACCTGGAATAAGAAATATAGCTGACATCATCACTCAGTCCTCCGCTGCACACATATCTTAAATGAAACAAAAATTACAATTAGTATATACAATTAAGTAAAAATACAATTAAAAAAAAACCAGTTGCTGTTGGGTTGACTCCGACTCACAGCAACCCATGTGTGTCAGAGTAGAACTCTACTCAGTAGGGTTTTCAAAGGCTAATTTTTCAGAAGTAGATTGCCAGGACTTCTGAGGCACCATCGAGAGGACTCAAACCTCCAACATTTTGGTTAGCAGCTGATCATGTTCACCATTTGTACTTATCCAGGGACTCCAAAACACAGTAGTTAATATCAAATATAATTTTATTAATATTAAAAATAAGTATAAAAGAATCTAAAATAATCAGTAAAAGAATAACAATTAGGAAATATTTGATATAATGGAGAGGTGGGGACGGGAGTGGGCTGACTGCCAGAAAATCCATTTGAGTTAGGACACCCATACTGAGCTTGTTTCTTTCTTTATTAATCAAGTAATAATAGTAAAGTCTTTTTGAATTTTAGGAGTAGAAAGTCTCCTTTATCTCCAGGTGTCTTTTTCATTTTGAAGTATATAAGCTTTAAGTTTTGAAATAGTCTATAAATAACACATCTAGGTTTATCTTTTTTATTGCATAATTGTTGTTGTGTGCCCTTGAGTCCATCCGGCTCATAGCGTCCCTCTGGGACAGGGTAGAACTGTCCCATAGGGTTTCCAAGGAGTGGCTGGTGGGTTTGAACTGCCGACATTTTGTAAAATGTTGCACTATTTTATTTTTAGAATGAAGCGCAAATGAAGTCAAAGTTTGCTGACTATAGTCAGCATTTTTCTCAGTATTATAATACGTTATTTATACTTTCAGATCTAGCAGTTAAAGTTGAAGCATGATCATGCAAATGTATTTTCTACTTCATTGTTCTTTTTACCTTCTAATATAATAACAAAGTTATGAATTCAAAGGACAATTGGACTTGTTCAGTAAAAAAGTTAAAAAAGTTAGGAAATGTGATAAGCACCCTGAAATGATACTGAAGTTTATAACCCAAACTTGGAGGGAAGTATCAACATTTTTGCACACAGAGGATAAAATCATGCTGCATGTTGCTTACCATTAATTGTAAAATACAAAACTGAATTGCGCAACATTAACTGTATTAGTTTTCTATTGCTGTGTAGCAGATTACCACAAATTTAGAGGCTTAAATCAACTCAAATTTATTATCTCACAGTTTGTATAGGTGAGATGTCTGGGTACAGGTAAGCTGGTTTCTCTGCTGAGTGTCTCACAAGGCTGAAATCCAAGGTGTCTGATGGGCCGCATTTCTTTCTGGAGTTCCAGGTCCTCTTCCAAGTTCATTCATGTTGTTGGCAGAATTCAGTTCCTTGGGTCCCCGTCTTTGATGGCAGAATTCAGTTCCTTGCAGGTGTCGAATTGAGGCCCCTGTTCTGCTGGCTGTCAGCTGGGGCAGCTCTCAGCTCTTAGAGGCCACACCCAGTTGCTTGTCATGTGTCCCTTTTCATATTCCCTCTCATGCTTCACATTTCTCTTCCAGGATGGGCCAGGTCCCTTTAAGAACTGACCCAAATAATGCCAATTCCAAAGTCAATGGATTGGTAACCTAATTGTGGAGTGATAGCCCTTCATATGTTCTGGCTGTACTCAAGGGGAGGGACTTATGCAAGCAAGTACACCAGGGAGAAGGAATCTTGGAGGCCATTTTAGAGTTTGCCTACCACATTGTTCCACTAGGGTGATGGACAAACTAACTGTCATGTGCCGAAAAATCAAACAAAATACCAATGAAGAAAAGATAAAATGGCCTTTCCTAGCATGTATTCACCACATGAGGTGATCAACCTCGTCTTACATTACTTATACTTCTCAATGACCACAGTATTTCTTGGTGTGCATAGGTCTTGGCTAAGGTCTTGGTGTGCATAGGTCTGTGTAATACCTTCTAATGTTTTCTACTGATTCTGTTCTGTTCTATTCTTTTTACATAATTTTAAAAAAACTGATCATGACTCATGAAATGGCTTTCACAAAATAGATTTCATGACCTGTGGTTTGAACAACAATGACTTTCCCATTGCCGTCGAGTTGATTCCAACTCACAGCGACCCTACAGAACAGAGTAGAACTGCCCCATAGGTTTTCCAAGGCTGTAATCTTTACGGAAGCAGACTGCCACATCTTTTTCCTGAAGAGCGACTGGTGAGTTTAAACTGCCGACCTTCTGGTTAGTGGCTGAGCGCTTTAACCACTGTGCCACCAGGGCTCCAACATTGTTTTAGTGTACATATTTTATCTTAATTAATAATCTGAGAGCATTTTCCCTTATAAAAATAAATGTTCAACTGTATTTATTAAAAAATAACTGTTTCTGAATAAACTAATATGGACAAAATTGTAGAGGCAGATGGGTGAAATTCTATGGGAATTAAAAAAATTAAAAAAAAATTACAAGACAGTCAGCAATACCACTACAGTCCTCAGGAGGGCAGCATCTGCTCTAGGTATACTTTAGGCTTAATTTAAAAGCTCTTACAAGTTTTCTAGCAAGTAGAAATTCTGGTAAGTGAACTGTTATTTATAATATACGAGTATAAGCAGAAAGTGACTTATGTTTGGCAATTGGGAATCTATCTGTCAAAACCAAAAAAGCTAGGACTTATTCTTTTGCTTGATCTAAGAGAATGAATGGAATTCTTTTATTGCTTCTTTCTTCCTTCCTTCTTACTCTGTTTTCTTTTTCCTTTTTTGTCCTCCTTATCTATGACCTATGCCCTTGCATAGGTTGTCTAGGTACGACACAATAGCCCTGGACCCTGAGAACATGAGAATCATAGATATTTTATGCTGACTCACATCCACGGCACAGTCCCTCTCTTAGTTTCCACACTGAATTTGACCTCCAGCAGTCTCTTGCCGTACCTTCTAACCCAAGGCCCTCGTGGTGCCGCTTTTATGAACTGATATGATGATCCAGATAGTGTGCAAGGGACGTCCTGCCCTGGAGATGAGTCAGCATGTTCTCTTATCTTCAAACTTCAAGTGCTTCGAGAGGTTTTTCCTAACCCATAAATATAACACAATCAAACTGTGTAATCAAACTTGTTGCGTGTCATTGTGTCAATTCCGACTCATGATGACCCTATAGGGCATAGTAGAACTGCCCCCTAGGCAGTTGTGTATCTAGGGTATCACACTGGGCCCTGGACACATGGCATGACTAAGCAGTTTCTATTAACCTGGTATGACCCAATGTCCTCCCTCAAGCACTGTAATGTGTTAATTAAAAGATTAATGAGCTTGATCTGTATTTTTGAGCTGATATTATGCTAAAGTTATCTAAAGGAGAAGTGTCAGATGTTTGCATGGGGTGAAATTTCAGTGATTGCCGTAGGCACCATTTTCTGTAGATATGGTGCTGGCCATACTGGGTTAATAAAAAACGCTTAGTGGCACCATGCACCCAGGGCCCGTGCAATACCTGCCATACTCTAGCTATGCCTCTGCTAGGGTTTCCAAAGCTGTAATCTTTACAGAAACATCTTTCTCCCACTGGGCAGCTTGTAGGTTTGAACTGTCAACCTTTCAGTTAGCAGCTGAGTACTTAACCACTGTACCACCAGGGCTCCTTCAAACTTTCTTAGGTAGTCCAAAAATGGTTTTGGTGGTATTAAGCCTTTTCCGGCTTACATCTAATTATGAATATGGAACAAAATGTATTCTGAACTCCCTCTCACGTCTACTCTGGACCCACCATGATCACACCTTAAACCCATGTTGGGAGTTGACACCAATCAATCAATAGGATAAATGGTCAATCAATCAATAGGAAATAGGCAGGAGGGCCCATATATTCTAGTTAGATATGGAACAGATTCCCTGAACTTTGTGTTACATAGCTCTCTATTGTCACAGATTATAGCACTGACCCTAAGTGTGTATTTGTTTCAGATAATCCTATTTTGAGAAGTTTCGGGTTGACTAGGTCATATTTCTACATTTTTAAAGAGCCTGTAGGGCATTGAATACAGCTGTTGTTGTTAGTTGCCACTGAGTTGATTCTAACTCTTGGTGACCCCATGTGTGCAGAGTAGGACTGCTCCATAGGGTTTTCAAAGCTGTGCCCTTTTGGAAGCAGAGCACCAGGCCTGTCTTCCAAAGCACCTCTGGGTGGGATTAAACTGCCAACTTTTTGGCTAGTGGTTGAATGCTTAACTGTTTGTGCTACCTGGGACTCCTGAGTACAGCTACCTATGTGAATTCCATATTTTGTCTTCTCACTAATGTGCTGCTTGGAGTCTGTGCACTTGACCTGCATTCTCTTGCCTTTGGTCCTCTGCATTTGTTGTTTGTTCTGCTCCAAATGCTGTTCTACAATTTTTCCCTTGTCTCCATCCCATGTTTCAAGAGTCACCTGAGACATCTTCTGGAAGCCCTGCCTGTGGCTGGTGTGTCTTCTAGCACCAACCATATAGCCTTGTAGGTGACTATTTGTCTGTCTCCCTCAGCCTATTGTCTACCCCTTCAAGACCAGGACTGTGTCTTCTTCCTAGAGCCTGTCATGGCCTGGCACATAGTAGGCACACAACAAAAATTACTGCATGTGCTAAATGATAACTAATTATGAATGCTGTTGTTAGGTCCTGGGTGGCGCAAATGGGTAAGTGTTGAATTATTAACCAAAAGGTTGGTGGTTCAAAACCACCCAGTAGGTGCCTCAGAATACAGGCCTGCTGATCTGCTTGTAAAAAGGTCATAGCGTTGAAAATTCTAAGGAACAGTTCTACTCTGCACACACGGAGTGGCCATGAGTCAGAATCAACTCGACAGCAGCTAACAACAACAATGCTGTTGTTGACCTTGAGTTTGTAGATATGTTATAGATAAGACAAGATTTTATTATTAGAAAGAAGCCAGCATGGCAAAGGGGTTTAGATGTGCATGGGTAGAAGAAGTGTCCAACAGAAGGTGCAGTGATGTCAGGAAGCTGTGGGGAAAGAGGCATTTAAGCTGACGGTGGACACATCCAAAGTTTGAAGAAGTTTGGGGAGTGTGGGTTGCAAAGACAGCTGGATGCTTTGGTTCTGGGAGGAAGAAACACAGGAAGAGAGGCTGGTATTAAAATGCAACAGATCTCCAGCTTGGCATCATTGCTTAGGGTTGCCAGGACCACCAGGAAGGCAGAGTAGGACTGTTGGCTGCTTGGAGGAGGAGGAGGGCGGAGGTGGGGAGGATAGGGACGGGAGAGGGGTGTGGGCTCAGAAGGGCAGCACTGGGGGAGCACAGAGGACTCACTGTACACCATGGATGCTTGACCAGGGTCCTGAATGGAATTTGGAGAGGAAGGGCCTCATATTCTGAGAAAATAAACACAGTGCCTGATGGAAAAAACCCAAAGCTACAAGTTTGCTACAACTATGCCTTCCTGGTTTTTAGTTTTACTCCAAAATGCTGGTACATTTTTCTTTCTTTTTCTCCCTCCCTCCCTCCCTCCTTTCCTCTCTCTCTCTCTTCCTTCCTTTTTTTTTTTTTTAAATTTCATTATACAAACTCCAAATTATTCATAAAAAAGTATAATTATAGGGTCGCTATGAGTCGGAATTGACTCAATGGCAACAGGTTTGGTTTCGTTGGTATTTAGCATCACATCCTTCTCTTCACACTCTCTCCTAGACCCCTTCACCTTATAGGGCAATCCCAAAGACCCAACCCTCCCAACTGTTCAGAAACCGGCTTTGAGGAACCACCCAGCTGGACCCAAGTGCACCTTCATCTCTTTCCCAGAGTGACCCAGGCCCCTAGGGTTGCTGTGTCTGTGCGTGTCAGAGCAACCCTAGTGGCAAGACTGTCATTTCAGGGCTTGAAATGGAAATAGCTGTATGTTTAGAGGAAAGCAGTTCAGGAACCTCCCAGGCTAGGCAACACACGAATGGCATATGTTTCCATATTCAGGGATCCCAGAATCAATCATTTTCTTCTCTACCACAGTTTGAAGGTGACTTGTGAAAAACTCTCTTATTACTGAAAACCAGAAATGATTCACATTCTAGAACTTGGACAGTTTCTATCCTGTGAATGCTGGTATTCTGCCTTTGATCATGGACTATCAAACCCTCAGACAATAACAACCCTGAGAAAGCTGATAAATGAAAGCTGAGTTGCTTTACTCCTCTCACAGAGGATACCTTAGTTTGTGAAACAAAATAATAAAGTTTTTCTTAACTCAGAACACGTGTTTGTGAAGGCACAAAAGTTTGGGCACTATAGGTATGTATGTGACATTAGGATAAGGGGTCAGGTGGACACCTCTCAAGTTTTTAAAATTTTGTTTTCCATAGCTATACCTAGGAGCAGGGGACTGATAAGAAAAATTTCTAAAAAGCACAGCATATGAATTACATTTGAAAGGATCTGAGTATAAGAATATTCACTGATGTATTTTTTTAATAGAGAATAATGGGAAATAATGTAAATGAACATCAGTAGGAATGTGGGTAAAGAAACAGTGGTACGTAGTGGAAGACTGTATGGTAGTTAAACTGAATGAACTACATTACATGAAACAACATAGAAAAATTTCACTAAAACGATTTTGAATGAAGAAAGAAAGGGACAAATAATATGTACAAAATGAAGGTTCTTATGTAAATGTTAAAATATTTAAATGATATTATACATTGCTACAGGCTTAAACATTTATAGTAAAAATATAAATTACTTACAAGGAAAGAATGAATCCAAAGTTCAGGATACTGATTTTCTAGGTGTCGGAGGAGAAGGAGTAGGGGGTTGGGTTGTAGGTGACACTATAATGTCATTTCTTTAAATAACATTCTGAAGCCAATATGGATAATCGTAACATTTATTAAATTTTTGTGATAGATACACAATTGCCTGTTCTATTACGTTTTGCTCTGTTTCTGTGGTTTTGAAATAGAAAAATAAAATTAAAAAGCAGTGCGAATGTAAGCACTTAAAATTTAATCCTCAGTAGATATGATGGTTAGTTTTATGTGTCAACTAGGCTAGGCTATAGTACCCAGTTTTTTAATCAAATACTAATCCAGGTGTTGCTTTGAAGATATTTTGTAGATGTGATTAATATCTACAGAGGCTGGCTTTAAAAGATTACCCTTGATAATGTGGGTGGAGTTTCATCCAACCAGTTGAAGGCTTTATAAGTAAAAACTGAGGCTTTGTGAAGAAGAAATTCTACCTCCATACTCTCACGTTAATTCCTGCCTGAGTTTCCAGCCTGCCCTACTGAATTCACACTTGCCAGCTCCCGCGATCACGAGCCAATAAAAATAAATCTCTTTATATATAAATGTACACACACACACATACGTATACACATATACATATATACATAAGTACACGTATACTCATGCACACGAATACGCATATGTATACATAAGTACTGTATATCCATACGTTATTGTTGTTAGTTGCCGTTGAGACAATTCCAATATATGAAGAGCCTATTGGCTCTGTTTCTCTAGAGAATCCTGACAGTTACAGCAGGTAAGAATTGTTGTCAAAAGACTCCGTTTGTCAGTTCTTAGCCTTCTCAAACAGGAACCCCATTTCATTCATTAAATTGTGCTTAACAACTATTGTGCCTTTGTGAAATCATTGGGAAAAAGGAGAGGCTAAGTGTAAGAGGGAGAGGAAATACAAACAAATACAAGTCTTTGGCTACCAGGAGGTTTATTATTTCCTCCCATACAGGGGCTCTTTGAAGGAAAGGGTAGTCTTTGATCTTACTGCACCAATCTAGCATGTCCAGCCAAGCACTATGAATACAAAGGCAGATAAAAATACCAATAACAAAACTTTCGGTTGTTCTTCTGAATAGCTCAAAGCAGGTTCACACGAATTCACTCATGTTGCCCCACTGGGGTCCTGGGAATCTGATTCAGATCACTTTACCAGCTCCACTCTGCATAATCACAACAGTCTTATCCTTTTCAATGTGGAATCAGAAGAGCTTTGTTCTAGGGAAGATAACTTGGGAAATCCTGCTGAGACAGGTTAGTCTGAATTGCATTTGGATCATTACTGGATTGATAAATTTGAGAACAGGACAGTGTGTTTCTCTGTGGGATTTTTATTGAAAGGAACTTGCATTCAATACTTCTGACTGTGACTGAGCCTTAACATATTTTCTCTCAGTGCCTGCCATAAAGATTTCTGACAATTTCATTGTTTTACATATAAAGCCTCATTGTGAGGATTCTTTGTGCAAAAGAGGTAGTAAGAATTGAGTCAAGGTGATTCAGGATACCAGAAGAGGTTTTTCCTCCGTTATTCTGTGTCTGTGCTCATTGGATCTGCATTTTTTATTCTCTCTAGGTGAGAGAAGACAAGTACAGGCACCCCATATTTAATACCGTTCTGTCAGAGTCAATTATTTATATTACAGGTTAAGCCTTAAAGTAGAGAGCCAGAACATCATTTGTTTACTCTGCAAAGATTTTTCTGCCCTTAATATCCTACTTTCTGATAACTGGCAAATTTTTCTAAAAGATAACAATAACAACAGCAAAACTCTGGATATTAGAATGCAAGTTTTCCAGCTTCCCCAGGCTGTTGAGTGGTGGTCAGGTGGATGTGGTTTCCCCTCTAGGCTCAGCTACTGTACCAAGAATATGATTCTGCAGAATGCAGAGAAATTAAAGACATCAATCAATAAAACTCTTTGTTGATTGTAGGTACCAAATTATGATGTTGGGATTATCTCTATGGGGGCTAGGCTGGTGGCTTTTTGTTGTTAATTGCCATCTAGCTGGCTCTGACTTATGGTGCCCCATGTACAGCAGAACAAAAAGTTGCCCGGTCCATCACAATGCTCAAGTCCACTGTTGTGGCCACCATGTATTTTGAGTACCTTCCACCTTAGGGGCTTCTCTTCCAGCATTCTCTTGTAATTCATAGAGTTTTTATTGGCTAATGTTTTAGAGTAGATTGCCAGGCTTTTCTTCCTAGTCTGTCTTAGTCTGGAAGCTCTGCTGAATTCTGTCCTCCATGATGACCTGCTGGAATTTGAAACATTGATGACATAGCTTCCAACATCATAGCAACATGCAAGCCACCACAGTATGACAAACTAACAGATGCATGGTAGGAGTGGTGGTTAAGGAGGCAGAAATAAAGAATGGAATCCCAGATCCCTTATAGTGGAAGAACCCCTCACTGATTCTGCTCTGAGGGGTGGGGTCTAGCAGCTTGGCGGGCAGTGATTGGGAAGGAGGAAGAATGATGACTTGAAGGCAGAAGATGGAAAGGTTCTAATGTTGCTCATGGCTACAAATGTGATATTACAATTAGACTTGACCTTGATTTTATGGAAAGGAAGAAAGAAGAGCCTTAGCAGTTTTGGAGCCCTTACTATGTTCTAGGCACTGCATAGAGGATTTCCAAACACTTTTTAAATCCACATGTCAAAAATGTAAATAGTATATGATTATTCTAATTTTCTTGGAGAGATTCACTTCTTCAAGGTCACGTATCTAGTCAATGGGGGAGGTGGGATTTAAATCTAAGTTTGTACTTGATTTCAAAATCATGTTTATTCTGCTATTCAACATTTGGACAATGAGTGGATTATAATGAAAATGGTAGCATCTATGTCCACAATCACAACACATACATTCAGTCACATGCATACTTTCACTATATTTACTCAAACAATTTCCAAAGTGGAGGGCATGTCCCACAGGGGATACATAGGCTGATCATTTGATAGTATGGGAAGAAAATATTAGAATTTTTATTTATATTTTCACTCATCTTTTAAAAATGTCTACTTTGTGTATGCATTGCATTATATACATGCAATCTATAATATACACTATATATGGTAGTCAGTGATTTCATTCTTCTTGGATCAACAATCAATGCCCTTGGAAGGAGCAGTCAAGAAATCAAACGATGTATTGCACTGGGTAAATCTGCTGCAAAAGACCTCTTTAAAGTGTTAAAAAACATAAATGTCACTTTTGATGACTAAGATGTGCCTGACCCAGGCCATGGTATTTTTAATTGCCTCATATGCCTGCGAAAGCTGGACTTAAAAAAGGAAGACTGAGGAAGAGTTGACGCATTCGAGTTGTGGTGTTGTCAAAGAACATTAAATATATCGTGGACTGCCAGAAGAATAAACAAATCTGTCTTGGAGGAAGTATAGCCAGAATGCTCATTAGAAGAGAGGATGGCAAGACTTCATCTTGCTTACTTTGGACATATCATCAGGAAGGACCAATTGCCAGAGAAGGACCTCATGCTCATTAAAGTAGAGGGTCAGCGAAAAAGAGGGAGACAATGAGATGGATTGACACAGTTCCTGCAACAATGGGTTCAAACATAGCAGCGATTGTGAGGATGGCGCATGACCGGGCAATGTTTTGTTCTGTTATACATGGGGTTGCTATGAGTTTGAACTGACTTGATGACACCTAACAACAACTATAAATACATAATATAATGTAATAGTATTTATACATGTATTATATGTGATAAAAAAAATTGGAGAGTGCTGATATAGACCAGAGGTTGGCAAATTACTGCCTGCAGATGAAATCCAGCCCACCGCTAATTTTGTAAAAAAAGTTCTATTGGAACACAGTCACACTCATTTGTCTACATATTGTCTGTAGCTGAGTTGAGTAGTTGCGAGAGACACTGTATGGTCCACAAAGCTTAAAATATTTCCTACCTACAGAAAACATTTGCACTCCTGATTTAGAGCATGAAGTAGAAGTAGGCAATATGTCTTAAATGCCTTGATCTTAAACATAAAATGATATTTACTCTCTATTTTGCCTTGAAGCTAAGTAAAATGTAATAGAAATGGATAGAACAATATAGACCAATGTCTCATCCCAAAGATCATAAATCAACATTTAATACTTTATATCTCATTACCCAAACTGCCCCATCTTATCTACCTCTTCTGTGTAAATAGGTCATGTAGTAAATAGTAGCCAGCCAAAAGAGTTAGTACAGAAAAATTAAAAGGATATATACAATAATGAACAAAAAAGCCTACTTTCTATAAAAGCCAGCATTAATCCAAATGTCTGGGTTGTCGCTGTTGGCTGTATCTCCTCTAGCATTACTAAATTGCAGAAACATAAAAATTGCACCTTGTTTGGCTCCTGAGTCAATCCTGACTAACTTTGGCCTCAACCCAGCAGGTGGTTTCTGGACTAAGTTTAGAATTTGATCTGCCTGAGGACCAGGTTTGCTCTCTATTGCCCCTCTGGGGATAAAAACCCAACCACAATATACATGGCTAGGGTTGTGACCACCTTCTAAACCTTGTTGTTAGCTGCCAAGTAGTAGGCCCCTGCCTCATGGTGACCCGACGCATACAGTATGAAACATGGAACAAAACGCTGCCCCATCCTGTGCAATCCGCATGACTGGTTGCAAATTAAATCATTGTGATTCATAGCGTTTTCATCAGCTAATTTTTGAAAGTAGATCACCTGATTTTTCTTCCTTGTCTGTGTTAGTCTGGAAGTTCTGCTGAAACCTATTCAACATCATAGCAGCATGCAAGCCTCCACTGACAGATGGGTAGTGGCTGTGCATGAGATGCATTGGATGGGAATTGAACCCAGGTCTCCTGCATGCAAGGTGAGAATTTTACCACTGAACCACCTGCCCTTGTACCCTCCGATATCCTGTTCCAATTGTATGGACTTTCCTCCCCGCCTCAGCCAAAGCTCTCTACGGATCATGATTCCACCAAGTGGGAATCTGAAGCAGTGTTTTTCTTATCCCACCAGCTCAGATCTCTTAGCAGCTAAAGCAGCCAGGATCACAACTGCCTTTGCTACTTGCCCTTGACATTGTACTTTGGACTGCTGGCCATCCTAGCAAGGATACACCCCTTAGCTAGGAGAGCTTCTCCAGCACACTTCTCTAAAGATCCAAGTTATTTTCCTTCTCTGATGGCCTGTTTTTGAGGCCCCAGCTTGCCTTGCAAAGGAAGACATAAGGGTTTTGTCCACAATCTTCCTAAGCTATAAAATAGTGGCTTCAAATATTTGAAATAAACAAGTTAACAGAACAAATGAGTTACTAGATAAATCAGTCTCTAGATAAATAAGGGGGCCCCGGTGGCATAGTGGTTAAGAGCGTGGCTGCTAACCAGAAAAGTTGGCAGTTCAAATCCCCCAGCTGCTCCTTGGAAACCCTATGGGTCAGTTCAACCCCTATAGGGTTGCTGTGATCTGGAATCTACTCGACGGCAATGGGTTTGGGGTTTTATTTTTTGGTTTTAGATAAATAAGCTAATTTTCAAATGATCAAGCATCTTGATTGTGAGCACTGTTCCTCATGTGAATTCCTGACAGCCTTCTCAAGCCCCTTCAGGACAAAAGAATTTGATTGTAAGAAATCTGAACCCTGCTATCATACGGGGGTCATAAATTATAATAGTTTCCTTCAGCAGTGACTCTGTCACTCACTGCAGGCTGTGGCTTTGCAATGTCCCTCCAGGCCTCACAGGTCCTCGCTAGGTCTTCCTGGTCCTGCCGCTCTGATAGGGAATGCCTACTTACATCCCAAATCAGCTCAGTGAACACAGTATTGAAGACCTATTATTACCTAGCATTATCTGACTCTGAGGCTGACCCAGGAGCCACTACTTAGTGGTTAAGAATGACTGCAGGTTGTTATCTTATTTTTTGTTTGACCAACCCTCACGGAAAACTAACCATTCCTATACTCCCCTCGGATCTAGACCTTTATAGCTCTTATGAAGATTCACCACATTATGGGGGATGCCTTTAAGAAGATGGCTGGTTTTGTACCTGGTCTTACTTATTCCACTGTTCTTCTAGAGTTGGTACGTTCTTCAAAGCCAGACCAATCCTTCCAGACATAAATCAGATTATATTTCCTCCTTGATCAGAATATCTCATGGTTTCCTATAGCAATTATGAAGCTTCACAAGGCCCTGAATGATCTGGCCCTCACTGCCTCTCCAAGCTCTTTGCCCTCTAGCCATACTGACCTTCCAGGCTTATTTCCACCTCAGGGCCTTTGCAGTTGCTGACCCCTGTGCCTGAATTCTCGTCCCCAAGATCTTTACGTGGCCAGCTCAATCTTATCAGCCATGCCTTAGCACAAATATCGTTTCCTCAGAGAAGGCTTCCGTGACCACCCTAGCTAAAATAATCACTCCTAAGGCCCACTCATTCTCTACTCCATTACCTTGTTTTATTGTTTTCATAGCATTTATCACTCTTTGCATTTATGTTGTTTTTATTATTATTAGACTAATTAATTAATTTATAGTTAATAAATATTATTTATTATATGACTTACATAATTTTATCACTAACTTGTTTGTTTGTCAATTAATTCATTTATTCATCCATGTCCATCTCCCAACTAGAATAAGTTCCAGTGAGGCAGAACTTCATTTGTCTTTTTTTCTTTCTTTCTTTTTTTTTTAAATTGTGCTTTAGATGAAAGTTCATTTCTCATATAAAAATTCATACAAATATTGTTATGTGACACTAGTTGGAATCCCTATAATGTGACCACACACTCCCCCTTTCCACCCTGGGTTTCTCATGTCCCTCCAACCAGCTCCTGTCCCTTGCTGCCTTCTCATCTGCTTCTGGACAGGAGCTGCCCATTTGGTCTCATGTATCTGCTTGAACTAAGAAGCACACTCTTCACGAGTATTATTTTATGTTTTATAGTCCAGTCTAATCTTTGTCTGAAGAGTAGGCTTTGGGAATGGTTTTAGTTCTGGGTTAACAGAGCATCCAGGGACCATGGCTTCAAGGGTTCCTCCAGTCTCAGTCAGACCATTAAGTCTGGTCTTTTTACATTAATTTGAGTTCTGCACCACAGTTTTCTCCTGCTCCATCAGAGACTCTCTGTTGTGTTCCCTGTCAGGGCAGTCATTGGTGGTAGCCAGGTACCGTCTAGTTCTTCTGGTCTCAGGTTGGTGGAGTCTCTGGTTTATGTGACCCTTTTGTCTCTTGGGCTAATATTTTCATTGTGTCTTTGGTGTTCTTCATTTTCCTTTGCTCCAAGTGGGTTGGGACCAATTGATGCATCTTCGATGGGCGCTGACTAGCTTTTAAGACCTCAGACGCCACTCTCCAAAGTGGGATGCAGAACATTTTCTTAATAAACTTTGTTATGCCAATTGACATAGATGTCCCCCAAACCATGGTCCCCAGACCCCTGGCCCTGCTACTGTGTCCTTCGAAGTGTTTAGTTGTGTTCAGGAAACTTCCTAGCTTTTGGTTTAGTCCAGTTGTGCTGACTTCCCCGTATTGTGTGTTGTCATTTGTCTTGTTTACTATTTTTATATTTAGGGAATAGTAGTATGTGCTCCAAAAATATTTGTGGACAAGTAATCGAATGATGTAATGACTAGTTTTCTCCACTATTGCTTCCATTATTCATTTGTCTTTCAGAAAGTATTTCATTTTCCTTGAGCTCCTTAACCACATCCTCTCAACCAGGGAACACCTTTCATATCTGGCCTCCAGAAAACCCCTAAATTGACTTTGAAGTCAAGGATCTGCCATGTCTCTCTCTGTGGACAAATAGGAAAATTAACTGAAGAATTTTATTATTATAAAATGCTAATAGTTTCTTTACTTTCCATACCATTACACTTGCCTACAATTATTAATGTGAAATTCCCAAAACTTTGTCTGCTAATTGCTGATGTATTCTTAAAAATTTATGATATTAAATAATGAAGGTGAGCAGGCCATGAAAAGTTAAAAATATTGTGCAAATTAATATTGTATGTGCATTTCTGAGACATTTTCTTTTATTGATTTTGAGAAATATGCCATCTTAAAAGCCACTTAGATACTAAATGGTAGCCAATAATAAATTTTCAAATGCATTTAAAACATTTAATTTTTAAATGATTTCAGTATAATTGATTATGCTGGTGTATGAGTAAGAGGTTGATCAGAGAAGTAGACCACATTGAGTGATATAAGGGATTTATTATATGGATTTGACTTTATTATGGAAGCTGTTTAAGAAATTATGTAAGTATGTGGTCTCAGTGGCTAGTTCTGGGCGTGGTGTCAGCTGGGCCAGAAGTGGGGAAGGGAAGAAGGATGTGAAGTGAGGGAGATCAAGGATGAACTGGATCCCATGAGGACAAATCAGAACCTGTGTCCATCTGTCACGGGAATTTGTGTTGGTCTCTGATTGTTTCCCAGCTTCCTACTTGGATGATATGAGTAACCGTAAAAGAGTTGGTGCACGTTTCCGCAGAGAAGCTGAAGAAAGTGTCAAAGAGAAAAATCAATAACAGATATCTTACTTTGATTTTAAGGCCTTTCTTATGTGAGAAACCAAATATTAACCATAAAAAAATTCCTGACCCAAAATTAATCCTGCCAGCTGCTTTTTTCACCCAAAGTTGCTAATCTTTTCTATTTGAAGCCAAACCAAACCAAAACTCACTACCATCGAGTTGATTCCAACTCACGGCAACCCTGTAGGGCAGAGTTGAATTGCCCCATAGGGTTTCCAAGGAGCGTCTGGTGGATTCAAACTGTCGAACTTTTGGTTAACAGCTGTAGCTCTCAACCACTACGCTACGAGGCTTACTTAATTTGCGGCCCTGGTGGTGCTGTGGTTAAGAGCTCAGCTGCAAACCAAAAGGTTGACAGTTTGAATCCACCAGCCGCTCCTTGGAAACCCTGTGGGGGCAGTTCTACTCTGTCCTATAGGGTTACTATGAGTCGGAATTGATTCCACAGCAACAGGTTTTTTTTTTTTTTTTTTGGTTTATCATGAAGGTGGATGGAGGGCCAGAGACCACCTAGTAACCTGTTATCAGCTGATCTAAGTAAAAGGGGAAGGGCAGGTTTCAATCAGTCATTGTAATTAGCCTATTTGGAGCCATTTGCTTTTTGGGGGGAATCAGAATGGTCTCCTTACATGAATATTGAATAACTACTCAGAATAAATCTTATGTTTCAATTTCTTTGAGTTTTTATTATTTTTAACAAAGGAGATTTGGTAGGAAGTGAAAGAACTGAAGGCCTGGGTACTGCCCCAGGCCAAAAAGGTGAGCCAGCAAATCAGTGACAGTGAGCATGGTGAGCTGCCACGGCGCCTTTCAACCGACCTTCTCTGTGTAATCATGGCTGCTGCTTGCCTTCCACCTTCTAAATCTTGCACAAATTTCTCTTGTGGCCACTCCTAACTCAGAACCATGCAAGGAAGGGAATTCTGGGAAACAGAGTTCCGGCTTAGCTGATTTGACACAATATCAAAGCTACTACCCTGTTATCAGTTGCTGTTGAGTGAATTCCGACTCATGACAACACCATGTGCAGAGTACAACTGCTCCACAGGGTTTTTAAGGCTGTGACCTTTCGAAAGCAGATTGCCAGGCCCATTATCCAAGATGTCTCTGGGTGGATCTGAACTGCCAACCTTTTGGCTAGTAGTCAAGCGCTCAACCATTTGCACCACCCAGGGACTCCTAAAGCTACTATAAACAAAACCCAAAATGAACCCGTTGCCATCAAGGGGATTCTGCCTCATAGTGACCTAACTGGACAGAATAGAACTGCCCCATTAGGTTTCCAAGGAGCAGCTAGTGGATTCAAACTGCTGACCTTTCGGTTAGCAGCCGAGCTTTTAACCACTGCGCCACCAGGGCTCCACAAAGCTACTCTAATAGGTAGAATATTTTACTAAGGTCTACAGTCCCTGCAGCCATAAACATTTCTACCGAGACCCATTGATTCCAAGAGTCAATAGACCTGGGTTCTAGCCTAGACTCTACCTCCAACCAGCTGTTGCCTTTAAGAAGTCCTTTATACACCCTGACCTTCACATATTGCATCTGTTGATTAAGACATTTAGGCAATATCTGTAAATATTCTTCTCAAACCAAGATGTCATGATTCTAAGATTTACCATCTAAAAAATTTTTTTTAGTTTGAAAGAAATGAGTATGGAAAATGCAGCTAATAAACATGATCTTTGGTAAATGCATATATCTATAAGCTGGTTCTAAATCTATGTTTTAAAGTGTTTGCTTTTTAGAGCTACATATTGAACTGTTTGTGGATGAAATGGTATGATATCTGAGATTAGCTTCAAAATAATAAGGGAAAGATAGACGTGCCAAGGAAGGAAGGGGGTAAACAGGAAACATAATAAGCCATAAGTTAAAAAATTGCTGAAGTCAATAATTGAACATGGGTAATGAGTACACAAAGAGCCCTGGCGGCACAGTGGTTAAGTGCTGGGCTGCTGACTGAAAGGTCAGTGGTCAGGACCCATCAGCTGCTCCACCGGAGAAAGATGTGACAACACAGAATACAGGGGAAGTCAGCACAACTGGACAAAAGCAAAAGCAAAGAAGTTTCCTGGACACATCCAAACACTTTGAGGGACAGAGTAGCTGGGGCTGGGGCCTGGGAACCATAGTTTTGGGGGACATCTAGGTCGATTGGCATAACATAGTTTATTAAGAAAATGTTCTACATCCCACTTTGATGAGTGGCGTCTGTGGTCTTAAAAGCTTGAAAGTGGCCATCTAAGATACATCAGTTGGTCCCATCTCACTTGGAGCAAGGGAGAATGAAGAAAACCAAAGACACAAGGAAAATACTAGCCCAAAGGATCTCCAGGCCTTTCTTCCACGGCACTGCTAGGTAGGTTGCAATTGTCAATCTTTCACTTGGTAGCCAAGTGCAAAGACCTGGAGATCTGCTTCTTTAAAAACTACAGTGAAGAAAACCTTATGGAGCTCAGTTCTACTCTGTAATACATGGGGTTGCCATAAGTAAGAATTGACTTGATGGCAGTGGGTATGGTTTGGTTTTGGTTTCAATAAATCAGTTTCCTCCCACTTCCCAAGTTGCAAGCCCAGGCCTGGGAGCTTCTGTTCTCTCACACAGCAGTGGATTAAAACATTTAATATGCAAAATGCAATTCAGTCCACCTGGTTTCAGTGAGATACTTCACATTTGCTCCCAGCAGTGCAGGTTACCCCAAGCTGACTGTCTATTTGGTTCCACTAAACCTCTTGTCTTATGTGTGCATGTCAGAGGACAGGGGAGTGGATTTGGAAGTCTTAAGCATTTCTTACAATAAAGCTTTGAATCAGTCCTTTTTTTATCAGCAACATCCAACATCCCAGCCTTACACTCTGAGGTGGAAACTGACTTGCAGGCAGATACCAAAAAACCAAACCCGTTGCCATCGAGTTGATTCCGACTCATAGCAACCCTATAAGACAGAGTAGAACTGCCCCGTAGAGTTTCTAAGGAGCCGCTGGTAGATCTGAACTGCCGACATTTTGGTTAGCAGCTGAGCTCTTAACCACTGTGCCACTAGGGCTCCTGTAGGCAGATAGGATTCTGTTTTTCTCCGCTCCATTAAGTCATTCGTAATGTCTCCTTTGAATTTCCATTTTCTCAAATGTTACTGACTTGTATCATTTACTATTATCTTATATACAATTCTTTTTGTTCTTATTAATTGGTATCCTTTTTATCCTTCATTCTGAATCTAGGGATTTGGGTGGTGCATGTTACTGAAAATAAATGCATTTGTTTAATCCAGTCCCTTTAGCTGGAAATCCCTGCTTGAATATGTTAACCCAGACCATTGTATCCTTTTGTTTTCATAGAACGCAAGTTCAGGTGTCTTATGTGGATCTACAATCTTCCTTTCTTCCTCATATATTAACTGGTCTTCTATCTGGTGTCGTGCTGGCCTGGACTTGCAGCATCTTCCAGGCCTTCCTGTTGAACCAGATTCCTAGTCTGAGAATCGTTTGATCAGTCCTGTCTCTCCTGACATGTGTAATGCTTCATTGGATAGAATTATTATTCTGGCTTAACCAAATCACTCAAAATGATTATTACCATCAAAAGCATCCAGACACACTACGGAAGAGTGCACTTATCTGTGTTTAAATGCAAAAGCCAGGCTAATTCTACCCTTTGGAAGGTTACAGTGCCAAATCCTTTTTAAACAATATGGGCAGCTACAGTGATTTCATTTGTGTTAATTTGCAGGCCCTGAAAGGGGATTGATTTTCTTTTCTTACAGGGGTCAAAAGTTCTGGTCATTTTCTAAGTAGTGTGTAAACCATCTTTGGAGTGAGAGAAAGCCTTCCAGAGATGATGGTGATAACTGCCTCTTGTCCACCTCCCCGAGCTTTGGTGAAAAGAGAAGGCCAGAAAAGAGAGGAGCCAGGAAATCAGTAGGTACCTTGGGAAATTTTACAGGACCTAGAAAAATTGGCTCTGTTATGGATTGCATTGTGTCCTCCCAAAATGTATGTTAGAATCCTAACCCCTATACCTGTGGATGTAATCCCTTTTGGGAATAGAGTTTTCTTTATGAGGCCGTATCTGTGTAGAGTGTGCCCTACATAGAATCACTTCTGAGTCATAAGGAGCAGCATGGACACAGAGACAAAAGAACACAAAGGAAAATGGATGCCACATGAAAATCACCAAGGAACCAAGAAACAGAAGCTAAAGGAGAGAAGGATCTTCCTCCAGAGATTACAGAGAGCCTTCCCCTATAGCTGATGCCCTGAATTTGGACTTTTATTCTCCAAAACTCTGAGAAAATAAATTTCTACACTTTAAAGCCACCACTTAAGGCGTTTGTGTTATAGAAGCACTAGGATACTTGTTCATTGGAAATACCTTTTTCACCAACATAAATGGCGACTATACACGTGGATCTCTCCAGATGGCATACACAGGAATCAAATCGACTACATCTGTAGAAAAAGACAATGGAAAAGCTCAATATCACCTGTCAGAACAAGGCCAGGGGCTGACTGCGGAAGAGACCATCAATTGCTCATATGCAAGTTCAAGTTGAAACTGAAGAAAATTAAGACAATTCCATGGGAGCCAAAGTACTACCTTGAGTATATCCCACCTGAATTTAGAGACCATCTCAAGAATAGATTTGACACGTTGGACACTAATGATCGAAGACCAGATGACTTGTGGAATGACATCAAGGCCATCATACATGAAGAAAGCAAGAGGTCATTAAAAAGACAGGAAAGAAAGAAAAGACTAAAATAGATGTCAGAAGAGACTCTGAAACTTGCTTTTGAACGTCAAGTAGCTAAAGTAAAAGGAAGAAATGAAGTAAAAGAACTGAACAGAAGATTTAAAAGAGCAGCTCGAGAAGACAAGGTAAAGTATTATAATAACATGTGCAAAGAGCTGGAGATAGAAAACCAAAAGGGAAGAAAACGCTCGCATTTCTCAAGCTGAAAGAACTGAAGAAAAAATTCAAGCCTCAAGTTGCAATAGTGAAGGATTCTATGGGGAAAATACTAAAAGGCACAAAAAGCATCCAAAGAAGATGGAAGGAATACACAGAGTCATTATACCAAAAAGAATTGGTCAACCTTCATCCATTTCAAGAGGTAGCATATGTTCAGGAACCAATGGTACTGAGAAGTCCAAGCTGTACTGAAGGCATGGCGAAAAACAAGGCTCCAGGAATTGACGAAACATCAATTGAGATGTTTCAACAAATGGATGCAGCGCTGGAAGTGCTTACTCATCTATGCCAAGAAATTTAGAAGACAGCTACCTGGCCAGCCAACTGGAAGAGATCCATATTTATGCCTATTCCCAAGAAAGGTGATCCCACTGAATGTGGAATTATGGAACAATATTAATATCACACCCAAGTAAAATTTTGCTGAAGGTCATTCAAAAGCAGCTGCAGTAGTACATCAACGGGGAACTGCCAGAAAATCAAGCCAAATTCAGAACAGGACGTGCAACCAGAGATATCATAGCTGATGTCGGATGGATCCCGGCTGAAAGCAGAGAATACCGGAAAGATGTTTACCTGTGTTTTATTGACTCCTATGCAAAGGCATTTGATTGTGTGGATCATAACAAATTATGGATAACATTGCAAAGAATGGGAATTCCAGGACACTTAACTGTGTTCATGAGGAACCTGTACATAGATCAACAGGCAGTTGTTCAGAGAGAACAAGGGGATACTGCATGGTTTAAAGTCAGGAAAGGTGTGTGTCAGGGTTGTATCCTTTCACCATACTTATTCAATCTGTATGCTGAGCAAATAATCCGAGAAGCTGGACTATATGAAGAAGATAGGGGCATCAGGATTGAAGGAAGACTCATTAACAACCCGCGTTATGCAGATGACACAACCTTGCTTGCTGAAAGTGAAGAGGACTTGAAGCACTTACTGATGAAGATCAAAGACCACAGCCTTCAGTATGGATTACACCTCAACATAAAGAAAACAAAAATCTTCACAAATGGACCAATAAGCAACATCAAGATAAATGGAGAAAAGACTGAAGTTGTCAAGGATTTAATTTTACTTAGATCCACAATCAACACCCATGGAAGCAGCAGTCAATAATTCAAAAGACACTTTGCATTGGGCAAATCTGCTGCAAAAGACCTCCTTAAAGTGTTGAAAAGCAAATGTGTCACCTTGAAGACCAAGGTGCGCCTGACCCAAGCCATGGTATTTTCAATTGCATCATATGCATGCAAAAGCTGGACAACTACTAAGGAAGACTGAAGAAGAATTCACACTTTTGAATTGTGGTGTTGGCAAAGAATATTGAATATACCATGGACTGCCAAAAGAACGAACAAATCTGCCTTGGAAGAAGTACACCCAGAATGCTCCTTAGAAGCAAGGATGGCAAAACTATGTCTTACATACTTTGGACATGTCAGGAGGGATCAGACCCTGGAGAAGGACATCATGCTTGGTAAAGCAGAAGGTCAGCGAAAAAGAGGAAGACTCTCAACAAGATGGAATGACACAGTGGCTGCAGCAATGGGCTCAAGCATAACAACAATTGTGGGCATGGCGTAGGACCAGGTAGTATTTCATTCTGTAGTACTTAGGGTCGCTATGAGTTGGAACCGACTTGATGGCACCTAACAACAACAACAACAAGGATACTAAGATAGGCTCCTTTTCCTACTTCTTACTTCTTACCTAGGTCTGAAGCTCTGAGCTCAACCCAAATTATGTTGAGATCTGTGAGGCATTATGATCCTGTGCCACTTTCCTAAGCTTCACTTAAAATGTGTATTTTAAAATCTCTGCTTTGATTTAGAGAGCTGTCTTTACTATAAAGAGAGTAGTTGTGACTAAGGAATTAATGGGAAATACTTAAATGATGAAAAGTCCCAAATTCCCTGGACTCCTGTTTTTGTCTAATTCAAGTTGCAAGATCAGAGATAAGGCCTCTGATAATATTTACTGTTTTCTTCACTTTCTTTCATTTCTTCTTCCTCCCCTTTTCCTCTTGAATTATTATTATATAACATTCAATGAGTTCTTGGTACTAGAAATTTTAAAAAGTAATGATAAAACATAGATATAGCTCCTGTTCTCAATACGATAACTTTTAACACTGAGATTATTGTTCAGTTAAGTAGAGAATATTTAAATAGGAATCAGATTATTTTTCTTCTTTATTTAAAATTGCATTCTCTGCGCTGATCCATTTTGTTTTCAGGAACAATGTCATCATCAAATACAAGCCTTCCAAGTTCATCTTTTTTTTTGTAACTAACATGCTACCCACATTTGCTCAACTCCTCTTTCTTTTTGAACAAGGATGTATCTTCTTTGGTTTGGGTTGTTAGCCCTTAATTAACAAGTCTGCCTCAAACCCACCAATCCTTTGCATGTGGAAGGTACTGCTCTTCCCTCCCCCAGAAATAAAACTGACAGAAAAAGAACTTTTCATCTGTTTCGTATTTCTGTGTGCACAACTCATTAAGTTTGAATTGGTTTCTTCCATTATCTTAATTGAATCCATCTTCCATGTGTAAACATTTTTTAAAGGAAATGAGAACTGAGCAAGGGTAGGAAAGGACCTTGGGTTTGAGGCCTCATTTTTTTTTTAAACTGGCTACATATCCCATGATACTCAGCCATGTGATTGCCTCAGTTTCTCAGTCCAAGGGATTGCTTCTAGAGTAATGGCTCTGTTTATTTCATAGAGATGTTCTAGATAAGAAAAGGGCTATATAAATGCACACCAAATGTTGCCATTGTTGTTCAAACCACTTTTGAGATTGTAGAATATAAAAAATATGGCTCTCCATCACCATGAAACAGAGCAAGGACATGACATGTTTTATGTTTCTTACAGTCAAGTTCAAAGTCTGGTTTGAATTCATGAATCAGCTACATGCTTTCATTCTTATTCTAAAAAGGGGGAGGTTATGTTGTTCTGATGAGAGAAACTTAACTGAATCCAGCTTCCTTTGGCTTGTGTCATGGATTGAATTATGTCCTCCAAAAATGTGTGTATCAATTTGGCTGGGCCACAATTCACAGTATTGTGTGGTTGTCCTCCATTTTGTGAATGTAATTTTATGTTAAAGAGGATTAGGGTGGGATTGTATAACACCTTATTAAGGTCACATCCCTGATCCAATATAAAGGGAGTTTCCCTAGGGTGTGGCCTGCACCACCTTTTATCTTACAAGAGATACAAGGAAAGAGAAGCAAGCAGAGAGTCGGGGACCTCATAGCACCAAGAAAGCAGCACCAGGAGCAGAGCACATCCTTTGGACCTGAGGTTCCTGCACAGAGAAGCTCCTAGTCCAGGCGAAGGTTGATGACAAGGACTTTGCTCCAGAGCCGACAGAAAGCATTCCCCTGGAGCCGGTGCTCTGAATTTGGACTTGTGGCCTACTGGACTGTAAGAGAATAAACTTCTCTTTGTTAAAGCCATCCACTTGTGGTATTTCTGTTATAGTAGCACTAGATGACTGAGACAGCTTGTAACACCCTCTCTTGGCCTTTTCAGTCTGTGCCTTTGCTTAAGTACCAATATACTATTTTCCTCCTGCTTGAGATGAAACTAACTTAGAGCAAAAAACAAAACAAAACAAAAACCACACCTGACATAAAAGTAATAACCAGTGAGGTTAGCTTTTTCTGCTTATTTGAATAATAACAACAAAAATATCTAGGTCCGTAAGTTTGCAAGAAATGAGAGTTAACTCTTCTTTTTACTAAAATTTTTTTTCTTTTTAAATCTACTTAGTTTATAGCTACAATCTGTTCACCTATTATTCTATTTTAAGAGGAAAATATGTTTTGATAAAACAGTTGTTCCACTGTGAGGGGATTATTTCTTTTCTAAAATGGAAGATCACCATAATGCCTTAAGAATATATGATTTGCTGTACCAAAAATCTGATTTGCTCACAGATTTTCAAGAAATTGAATGAAATCATGAATATCTTCCATGCAAGCTGGTAGAGCCACCTTTTAAAATGTTAATCAAATGCTATTTTATTACTTCTTCAGATCCTATAGGTTTCCCATTGAATTTAGAATAGACTCAAAACCACTAAACATGGCCCACAAGGTACTATGTAATTTGGCCCCAAATAACCATTATAATCTACTCAATCTCCTTTTGCTCAGTATATTCACCTACATTCACTCATTGATTCAGTTATTCACTTGACAAATATATTTTCAGGACCAAATAAATATGTGTTAAGCCCTGTTCTATACACTGTAAACACATCACTGAGAACAAGAGCAGTAAAGTCCTTGTCCTTATGGAGCTTACATTCTAGTGGAGGATAGATAATAAACAAAAGAAAACAAATACAGCATGCAGTGCAGGATAAAGACGAAAAAGTTATCTTTGGTTTATGTGGTTGTTTATGGAGGCTTCTTTCAGGAGATAAAATTTTGGAAAAGACCTGAGTAGAATGAGAGGATGTATTATGATATTTGGTGGAAGAACATTCCAAGCAAAAGGAATAGCAAGTACAAAGGCCCTGAGGTGAAAATGAGCTTTGCAAGTTTTTGAGACAGCAAGAAGGAGGGAGTTACTGGAAAGGAATGAGGAAGGAAAGAACTGGGGGGTGAAGCGATCAAAGATATAGGACCTTGTAGACTGTGGCAAGGAGTTGGATTTTACTCTGAGTGCGCTGGGCAAACACTCTAAAAGTGTAAGAGAGGAAGTTGTGTGTGATTATGGGATTGTTTGCAGTTGTACAGGTGAGAGATGATGGGATCTAGGACTAGGTAAATGGCCATAAAGGTTAGAGAAATGTTTGGATTCTAGGTATATTCCAAAAAATCAGCCATTGGAAGCTCTCTGGAGCACAGTTCTCCTCTAATACACATGGGGTCACCATGAGTCTAAATCGACTCAATGGCAACTGGTTTTTTATTTTGGTGGAAACGTCTATGGATCTTAACTTCTGTGATCTCTTTCAAACTCCTCCCTTTATACCACTGCTTTTTTTTTTTCTTTCTGCAAAGTATCTTTTTTGCTGGGGAATTCGAGCCCTCAGCAACTTTTGGAGCTGCTGAGTTCCTACCCTTCTTGTCTGGTTTACCAGGGACATGCTTTAGCCCTGTTAGTCCCTCATGCTTGGTTCTGAGGCACTTTCCAGCGGCCGACCCTGCTACATAGCACTGTTACTCCACAGTTGCTCCACATTGTTCAGGAAGTAGAGGACTTCTGTCCCCAGGGACAAATGGTGAGATTGCAGGGAACTGATGTGGAAAGCACTTGCGTAAGCACTTGTGGAAATGATGACTCACCTCTGAGAGTTGTGGATTGGGCTGCACTCTTGTTTATTATTTCATGGAGGCAAACGAATCTGTAGAAACAAGATGTCCCTTGTTCAAGGTTACAACCCTGTTTCTGCCTAAGTGGTGTTTGTCACACTCAGCTGCCTCTCTATAAGGAGAAAGAAGGCAGGGCTGATGGCGTGGTGTAGAGAGAGACGGGACCCACACACTGATGCAGCTGGACTTTCACTGCCTCTTGGAGCCAGGCAGGTTTTCTGTGTGCATGTGTTCTCGGAAGACTTCAAGTGCTTACATGAACTAGACAGGCACCTGTGATTTATGTTTTGAATCTTGCCCAAGTTTGTGCAGCAAACTTTTGGTTTAGTCTGTAGGGGAGATTTTGCGCTGACTACAAGAAGGCTGCTTGAATACCATATGATGGAAGTTGATGTGGAATTGCTCTGAGTTGTTTTCAAACAGGGGAAATACAAAATTCTAGAAACATGAACTCAGAGCCAGTGTTGAGGATCTTGGCTAGTGAACAGATTGGGAGGGGAGAGAACTTGTGAACTCTGAAAAGTCTTGTCTACCCGCATTTCATGTTTCACCCATGCTTCTAGAAGCAGTATCTGTCTTCTAAGCCATGGAAGTCCGTCAGTGCAACTGGATCCTGGCGTTCACATGAGGATAAGCTGCAGGGGAAATCCAAATGGCAAATGCTGGGTCTCATGATTTCAATCAAATCCTATTAGAAAACCTCACCCTTTACAAAGCGACTTGTGCAGTTGGATGATTTTTTTTTTTTATTCTCTCTCACACACAAAATGATAACAAAAGGCAATATTTTGAGATTTTAAAAAGTTGCAGCCTTGTACAAACATGAACCTCCAGGTGCCAGCTCTCAACATTTTATGAAAGATCCGAACAGATGTATTTGTTGTTCTAGGTGAGTCAGTGGGTCATGTGAAGTTTTTGAAATCTGGTTTCTGTCTTCTTTTAAAGGTAATGTCAATAGCTTTAAATAACCAAAGCAAATTCAACCAACTCTCTGCACAATGCTAATCAATACAGGTTTGGTTGTTTTCAGAACCCCATAATAATAGACTTTACATCCTCCATGTGTGAAAGTTCTGAAGTTTTAGAGAAGGATATTAAACGCAAGCATCTCAAGGGCCACTGGCTGCTATTTTTCTACATCAAATGAACAATAATAACAACAACAGAGATACAAGACCAAATTCCCAAACCCAACTGTCCAGCAGCTGCCAGATGGTTCTTACCTCATAAAAAATCACACAGATATCAAGAAGTCACACCAGCAGATAGGCTGGTTGATTTCTGTTCAGTGTCTTATCTCCACCACTTGTGGTCTTATCTATAAACTTTCCCTGGAGTGGGAAGTAAATAAGATCCTTCCTTCCTCATTTGTATCTACTCTCAGAATTGAGGGGAATCCTGCCATCTTTCTCATGAGATTGTGAAGTGTGATGACTGATGAAAAGAACTTGGTTGCAGAGCATCAGATTCTACAATACACCAGCAACAAATGTTATATTGGCCCCTGAAACACTGTTGAGGGAACAAACAGTGTTGGGACTGAATTCTGTGAGGCTCCTGGAGTTCTCAGGAGGCTAAAAACTTCTGCAGCCTGAAGTAAAATGGTACGTAAGCTGTTGTTATTATTATTATTTGCCATTGAGACAATTCCGACTCATAGCGACCCTATAGGACAGAGTAGAACTTCCCTATAGGGTTTCCTAGGGTGTAATCTTTATGGGAGCAGATTGCCAGATCTTTCTCCTGTGAAGCCTCTGGTGGGTTTGAACCACCAGCCTTTTGGTTAGCAGCCAAGTGCTTACCCTTTGCAACACCAGGGCTCCATGGCACTTGGACTATTCTTTTTTCTGGGTTGAGATCAGAAGTCTTTGAAGACAGAGGATATTCACCAGTGTGAAAGCCCATCCTGTAGATGTCACATCTGCTGATCGATGCCAGATAAAAAGCATCTGACCTAATTATAAGTGCCTCTGACAATTTGGCTATATAGGTTTGGCTGCTGGGCTCTTATCATAACCAGTAAAATCCACTTGAGAGTTTGAGTTTGATGCTACTCAGGATACTGCCTGCAGTTTAAATGGTTAAAAATGATCAAAAGGCTCCATGTTCTCCCAAAGTTCATTTAAAAACAAAACAAAACAAAACTGAACCCATTGCCGTCAGTCGATTCCGACTCATAGCGACCCCATATGTTATATTATGTACAGAACTTCCCAAACATTTTTTCTCCATATGCCCCAAAGTTATAATGGAGTTAAATACGGCATAAGCAGCATATCGTTATTCAGCTTTTACAGAGAGTGGCCCTCCTTCCTACTGCCTTGTAGACAGTTTTCATTGTTTCTTGAGCAGATGCCTTGTATGTCTTGTCTTCCTAAGTCATTATCAAGTACCTGAAAAGCAGATGCTATGTGCTGGTTCTCTTTTATTACCTTTTTTTTTGGGGGCGGGGGCAGGGAAGGCCTTATTTTTATTTTTATTTACTGTTTCATTGTGGTAAAAATATGTATAATGAAACATTTGCCAGCTTAACAGTTTTCACATGTGCAATCGGTGACATTGATTACATTCATCATATTGTGCCACCATTACCACTATCTGTTTCCAAATTATTCTACCACCATTAACAGAAATTCAGTGTCCCCTAAGCAATGACTCCCCCTTCTCCACCACCTCCCACTCCTGGGAACCACTTATAAGTTTTGATCTCTATACATTTGCCTATTTTAGATATTTCGTGTAACCGGGATCATACAGTACTTATCCTTTTCAGGCTAACTTGTTTCACTTGCCATAATGTTTTCAAAGTTCATCCATGTTGTAGCATGCATCAGAACTTCATTTCTCTTTAAGGCCAAGTTATTTTATTACTTTTTATAGAAAAGGAAATGGAGCTCAGTTGACTCCACGCTGCATGGTCTATGCTCCTGAACGAGTGGGACTGAGAATGAACCCACTCAGTGCTAGTTTTGTACCCTCATGAAAAGACTAGCTCCTCCAAATCTCAGGACTTTGTAGTGGACTCAGAGGTGTGTCGACAACACCTCTGGGTACCTTTCCCTCAGCTCCTGCTTTGTGCATGCATCCTCAGAAAACAGACCTCGACTGCCTCTTCAGGGAGCTAACATGCCCTACTTTATCCACCGCCTTTCTTGCTTTCTGCTTTATGACTTGGCTCACCACCCTCCTCCCGAACAATGGCAGAAATAACTTTAAGTAATCTCTATTTTCCAGTCTTTGCTTAAAAATGGTACAGTACAGTAATTGACATATACTATATATGATAGTTTACCATCTGTCAGGAATCCCTGGGTGGTGCAAAAGGTTAACAATCTTGGCTGCTAACTGAAAGGTTGGTGGTTTCAGTCCACTCAGAGGCACCTCAGAAAAAAGGTCTGGCAATCTACTTCCATTGAAAACTCCATGGAGCACAGTTCTACTCTGACACACATGGGGTTGCCATGAGTTGGGGTCAGCTGGATGGCAATTTTCTTTTACTATATGCCAAGCACAGAGCAAGCGCCATATATTTCCTTCTCCATGACTCTGTCTTCAGTCATCATGTTCAGTCTTGGTAAGCTTCTTTCTCTTTTTTGACGGTAACAAGTGTCTTTCCACCTCAAAATCTTTGAACTCGTTGATGACTTTGCCTGATCCACTTTGAAATATTCCTCCTTCTGCTTTGTGCAACTGATGTTACCCGTTATTATGTCTCAGCTAAATGTCACCTTTTGAAGAGACTGGTATGACCAACTTTTCTATAACAGCATTCATAACATTTACTAGCAAGTGAAATTATTTATTTATTGACTATCTTATTTCTTTTCTTTAAATATTTTATTGTGTTTTTGGCAAAAGTTTATAAAGAAATTAGGCCCCCATTTAGCAATTTCTATACATATTGTTCAGTGACATTGTTTACGTTTTCCACATTGTGTCAATATTCTCATTATTTCCATTCTGGTTTTTCCATTTCCATTAATCTAACTTCCCTACCCTCAGCCCCCTGACCTTTTAATTTTTGCTTTAGGGTAAATGTTGACCATTTGGACTCATATAGATTTCTTTTTTTTAAAGAAGCACATTACACACCAAAAAAAAAAAAAAAAAAAAACAACAACAAAAAAAGGCCCCGTTGCCGTCAAATCGACGCTGACTCATAGTGGCCCTACAGGACAGAGTAGAACTGCCCCAGAGGATTTCTAAGAAGCAGCTGTAACACTTAACCACTTAACCACTGTGCCACCAGGGCACCACTTATTACTCACCGGTGTTATTATTTTATGAGCCAACCTGTTATTTAGCTGAAAGGTGACCTCTAGGCATGGTTTCAGTTCAAAGTTTAATGAGTAGCTCAGAGGGATAGTCTTGGAGGTTCTTTTAGTCTCTACTGGTCCAGTAAGTCTAGCCTTTTTTTTTTTTTTTTAAGAATTTGAGTTTTGTTCTACATTATTGTCCCATTCTATCTGGGACCATCTATTGTGTCCCTGGTCAGAACTGTCAGTAGTGGCAGCTGGGTACTATCTAGTTTTCTGGTCTCAGGGTAGACAAGGCCTTGACTGGTGTATGCAGTTACTTCTGTAGACTAGTTTCTTTTTTGAGTCTTTAGTTGCCTTCTTTCTCTTTTGCTCCTGACTTACTTATTTTCTGTCACCTCTCAAGAGAATGTACACTCCCAGAGAATAAGGGCTTCACCTATCCTCTTTCCCACTGTGCTTCCAGCCCGCAAAACTGTTTCTTGTACATAGGATCTACCCTAGCTACTGTGAATGAATTATTTCAACAAATGAATGAATTATTTCGTCTAATATTCACAACAGCCAAATGAGGTATTTTCTTTCCCACTTAAAAATAAAAAAGGAAGTTAAGTAACTTCTTGCTTTTGCAGAATCCGGAAATGGAGGAATCAAGTCTTCAAGATCATCAATGGCTGTACCTTCGTTCTCATCCTCATGCTTGTCATACCATCACAGAAGTCATCTTGAAGTGTGAACAACTGACGTGCTTACACCCAGGGCAATTATTCACTCATTTATTTATATCTTGACATGCTCTAGAGAGATTTCAGGTGTCTCAGAAATGTACATTTTGAAACAAGACACTCTTCATGGTCAAATAATTGGAAGAGAAAAAGTAGTCCAGACATAGACGAGATTAAAAATGTAGGATGAAGCCAGGACTGAAGTCAGTACACAAAATGTCCTCTAGAAAGTCAGTTACATTTTCTAGGGATGAGCTTCAGCTTTGCTTCTATGTTGTCTAGAAGTGGAAGAAAATTTACATTCTTCATAGTGTCCATAGAATGAAATCTAAAGAGTGATGCAGCAGAACAATTCTGAGACCCCGGAAACTTATCCTTGGCTTTTCCTCAAAAGGAGAACACTGTGTGATGTGAGGTACAATATTTTCTATGTGCAAATAGCCATTATATTCTTTTTCTTTTTTTTCAGTTTTTAAAAAATTTTTTTATTTTATTGTACCTCAGGTGAAGGCTTACAGAACAAATAGTTTCTCATGAAACAGTAGTACACATGTTGTTTTATGACATTGGTTAACAACCCCACAACATATTAAGCCTCTAAATTCTCAACCTTTTTTTTTTTTTTGATGAAAATACAGATAGCCAAAGATACACCGTTTCAAAAATTTCTACATACACAGTTCAGTGACATTGACTACGCTCTTCCAACTGTGCTGTTATTCTCACTTAAGATGAAGGATTACAGAACAAAATAGTTTCTCATTTAACAGTTACTACACATGTTGCCCTATGACAATGGTTAACAATCTCACAACACATCAAGAATGTCCTTACTCCACCTTGTGTTCCCTATCACCAGGGGATTTCCTTGTCCCCTTCTGTCTTCTGGCCCTTGTCACTGGACTACTGTACCTCATTAGTCTCATTTGGTTTTTTTTTTTTTTTTAACACCATTTCAAAACTTTTTACTTACACATTTAAGTGATATTGACTATGCTCTTCCAATTGTGCTGCCATTCTCGCCCAAGATGAAGGCTTACAGGAAAAACAGCCTCCCATTTAATAGCTACTACAAATGTTGCCCTGTAACAGTGGTCAACAATCTCACAACACATCGACAGTGTCCTTACTCAACTTGTGTTCCTTATCATCAGTTTCCTACTCCCCCTCTGCCTTCTGGCCTTTGTCACCAGACTCCTGTACCTCGTTAGTCCAATTTAGTTTTACTGGGCTGTACACTCCCAGGCTTAACATCGAACCTCGAAGGTAACTTCACCTCTGTGCTGAAAGGGTGTCTGGGGGCCACACTCTTGAGGTTTCTCCAGTATTCTTTAGGCCAGTAAATCTGGTCTTTTTTTTTTTTTTTTTTTTTTGGAGTTAAAATTATGCTCTACATCCTTCTCCAGCTCTGTCCAGAACCCTCTGTTGTGATCCTGGTCAGAGCAGTCAGTGGTGGTAGCCAGGCACCATCTAGCTGTACTGGACTCAGTCCGGTGGAGGCCTTGGTAGCTGTGGACAATTAGTCCTTTGGACTAATCTTTTCGTTGTATCCTGTTCTCTTCATTCTCCCTTGCTCCCGAAGGGATGAGACCAGTGGAGTATCTTAGATGGCCGCTCACAGGCTTTTAAGACCCCAGACACTACTCACCAAGGTAGAATGTAGAGCATTATCTTTATAAGTAGTGTCATGCCAATTGAGCTAGATGTTCCCCGAGACCATGGTCCCCAGAGCCCTCCGTCTAACAACTCAGTCCCTCGGGGGGTTTGGATGTGTCTGTAGGGCCTCCATGACCTTTCCTTGTGCAGGTTGTGTTAGTTTCCCCTGTACTGTGTACTATCTCACCCTTCACCCAAGATACCACTTATCTATTGCCTATTTAGTATTTCCCCCCCCTCCCCTCCCATCCCTGGTAACCAACAAGGATTGTTACATTTTGCATGTGAATTTTTTCATGGGTTTTTACAATAGAGGTCTCATACAATATTTGTCCTTTTGTGATTGACTTATTTCACTCAGCATAATGTCCTCCAGTTTCATCCATGTTATGAGATGCTTCACAGATTCATCATTGTTCTTTCTCGTTGCATAGTACTCCATTGTGTGTATGGACCATAGTTTGTTTTCCATTCATCTATTGATGGGCATCTAGGTTGTTTCCATCGTTTTGGTATTGTGAGCAATGCTGCCATGAACGTAGGTGTGCATATGTCTATTCGAGTGCTGACTCTTATTTCTATAGGATATATTCCTAGGAGTGGGATTGCTGGATTGAATGGTATGTCTATTTCTAGCTTTCTGAGGAAACACCATATCATTTTCCAAAATGGTTGTATCATTTTGCATTCCCACCAGCAGTGTATAAGAGTTCCCATCTCCCCGCAGCCCCTCCAACTTTTGTTATATCCAGTATTTTTGATTCGTGCCAGTAATGCCGGGGTGAGATGGTATCTCATTGTTTTTTTAATTAGCATTTCTCTAATGGCTAGTGATCGGGAACATTTCCTCATGTGTCTGTTGGCCATTTGAATGTCTTCCTTGGTGAAGTGTCTGTTCATTTCCTTTGCCCATTTTTTCATAGGATTGTTTGTCTTTTTGTTGTAGAGGTGTTGGATTTTCTTGTAGATTATGGAGATCAGACCTTTGTCTGACTTGTACTGTCCAAAAATTGTTTCCCAGTCTGTAGGTTCTCTTTTGACTCTTTTGGTGAAGTCTTTTGAAGAGCATAGATGTTTGATTTTTAGAAGATCCTGGTTATCTAGTTTATCTGTTGGGTTTTTTGTGTTGATGTTTATGGTTTGTATCCTGTGAATGCCATGTATTAAGGCCTGAAGTGTTGGTCCTATTTTTTCTTCTATGAATTTTATAGTCTGAGGCTTTATATTCAGGTCTTTGATCCATTTTGAAGTAGTTTTTGTATATGGTGTGAGGTATGGGTCCTGTTTCATTTTTCTACAAATGGATATCCAGTTTTCCTAGCACCATTTGTTAAAAAGACTGTCTTTTCCCCATTTGATGGATTTTGGGCCCTTGTCAAAGATCAGGTGACCGTAGGTGGATGGATTTACATCTGGGTTCTCAATTCTGTTCCATTGGTCAATGTCTCTGTTGTTGTACCAGTACCAGGCTGTTCTGAGGACTGTAGCTGTATAGTAGGTTCTCAAGTCAGGTAGTGTGAGTCCTCCAACTTTATTCTTCTTCTTCAGTAGTGCTTTACTTATTCGGGGTTTCTTCCCTTTCCATATAAAGTTAATGATTAGTTTTTCCATCTCTTTGAAGAATGTTGTTGGTATTTGTATCGGGATTGCATTGTATTTGTAAATTGCTTTAGGTAGAATTGCCATTTTCACAATGTTGAGCCTGCCTATCCATGAGCATGGTATGTTTTTCCATTTATGTAGATCCCTTTGGGTTTCATGCAGCAGTGTTTTGTAGTTTTCTTTGTATAGGTCTTTTACATTCCTGGTCAGATTTATTCCTAAGTATTTTATCTTTTTAGGGGCTATTGAAAATGGTATTGATTTCCTGATCTCCTTTTCATCGTTTTCTTTACTGGTGTATAGGAATCCAACTGATTTTTGAATGTTTATCTTGTATCCTGCTACTCTGCTGAATCTTTCTATCAGTTCCAGTAGATTTCTCGTGGAGTCTTTAGGGTTTTCTATGTATAGTATTATATCATCTGCAAACAGGGACAGTTTAACTTCTTCATTACCAATTTGGATGCCCTTTATTTCTTTCTCTTGCCTTATTGCTCTAGCTAGAACTTCCAGCACAATGTTAAATAGGAGTGGTGATAAAGGGCATCCTTGTCTTGTTCCTGTTTTCAAGGGGAATGTTTTCAGCCTCTCTCCATTAAGAATGATGTTGGCTGTTGGTTTTGCATAGATGCCCTTTATTATGTTGAGAAATTTCCCTTCTATACCGATTTTCTTGAGAGCTTTTATCAGGAATGGGTGTTGGACTTTGTCAAATGCCTTTTCTGCGTCAATTGAGATGATCATGTGATTTTTCTCTTTCCTTTTATTTATGTGGTGGATTACGTTGATGGATTTTCTAATGTTAAACCATCCTTGCATACCTGGTATAAATCCTACTTGGTCGTGGTGTATTAGTTTTTTGATATGATACTGAATTCTATTGACTAGAATTTTGTTCAGAAATTTTGCATCAATATTCATGAGAGATATTGGTGTGTAATTTTCTTTTTTTGTGATGTCTTTGCCTGGTTTTGGTATCAGCGTTATGCTGGCTTCATAGAATGAATTTGGAAGTGTTGCTTCCTCTTCTGTGCTCTGAAATAGCTTGAGTAAAACTGGTACAAGCTCTTCTGTAAATGTTTTGTAGAATTCTCCAGTGAAGCCATCTGGGCCAGGGCTTTTTTTGGTTGGGAGTTTTTTAATTACCTTTTCAATCTCTTCTCCTGTTATGGGTATGTTCAGATTTTCAATATCACTTTGTTGTAGTTTGGGTAGGCCGTATGTTTCTAGAAATTTATCCATTTGCTCTAGGTTTTCAAATTTGTTGGAATATAGTTTTTCATAATATTCTGTTATAATCCTTTTTATTTTGGTTGGGTCTGTTGTAATGTCCCCCATTTCATTTCTTATTTGGGTTATTTGTGCCCTCTGCTGTTTTTCTTTTGTCAGTCTGGCCAGTGGTTTGTCGATTTTGTTGATTCTTTCAAAGAACCAACTTTTGGTTTTGTTGATTCTTTCTATTGTTTTTCTGTTCTCTATTTCATTTATTTCTGCTCTGATCTTTACTATTTTCTTTCTTCCGGTGGTTGTAGGCTTTTTTTGTTGTTCTCTTTCTATTTGTTTGAGTTCTGTAGTTAATGTTTTGATTTTGTCCCTTTCTTATTTTTTGATATGTTTTGATATGATTTGCTATAAATTGTCCTCTGATGACTGCCTTTGCTGTGTCCCAAAGGTTTTGGTATGATGTGTTTTCATTTTCATTTGATTCTAGGAATTTTTTAATTCCATCTCTGATTTCTTCTATTACCCATTGATGTGTAAGCAGATTATTATTCAGTTTCCATGTGTTTGATTTTTTTTCATTGCTCTTTCTAGTGTTAATTTCTACCTCGATGGCATTGTGGTCAGAGAAGATACTGTGAATTATCTCAGCATTTTTGATCTTGTTGAGGATTGCTCTGTGGCCTAAGATGTGGTCTATTCTGGAGAACGTTCCATGTGCATTGGAAAAGAATGTGTACTTTGCAGCGGTTGGATGGATTGTTCTATATATGTCTATCAGGTCCAGTTGGCTGATTGTGTCCTTTAGGTCTTCTGTATCTTTGCTGAGTTTCTTTTTAGTTGTTCTGTCTTTTACTGAGAGTGGTGTGTTGAAGTCTCCTACTATTATTGTGGAACTGTCAATTTCTCTTTTCAGTGCTGTTAGAGTTTTTTTTATGTATTTTGGAGCCCTGTCATTGGGTGCATAGATATTTATTATGGTTATGTCTTCATGATGGATCATCCCCTTAATCATTATATAGTGTCCTTCTTTGTCTTTTGTGGTAGATTTCATTTTAAAGTCTATTTTATCTGAGATTAGAATTGCCACTCCTGCTCTTTTTTGATAGTTGTTAGATTGATATATTTTTTCCAATCTTTGATTTTTAATAAATTCATATCTTTGTTTCTAAGGTGTGTCTCTTGTAGACAGCAAATTGATGGATCCTGTTTTCTTATCCATTCTGCCACTCTCTGTCTCTTTATGGGTGCATTGAGTCCATTTACGTTCAGTGTAATTATTGATAGATGGAAGTTTGTTGCTGTCATTTTGTAGTGCTTTTTTTTGTGGTGCTGAAGTTTTCTTTGTTCTTCTTACTCTCTTGTGCTGAGTTACTTTTTTTTGTGGATTTTGTGTTCATTTCTTTTGTTTTTGTAGGTTTTGTTTTTGTTGAGACTTTATGTTTTTCATCTTTATTTTTATGAGTTGGTTTGTTAACTTTCTTTGTGGTTACCATGAATTTTACCCTTATCTTTATAATTTTGAAGCTGTCTACCCTTACTTGGTATCGCCTTGCCTTCCTCTCCTTTAGAAGGTTCTATGCCTATGCCTTTTGTTCCCTCTTTCATTGTTTGGATGTTGTTGTCATCCTTTGATTGATTTCTCTGATTCCCTGTTGTATTTCTTTTGTTTTTGGAAAGTCCTCTGTAGTTCAGTTCCTAGAATGGTATCTGGTTCATATGAACCTGCGTCCTAGGTCCTAAGTCCTGCCTGAGGGCTGAAGCTGTTTGTCCTCAGATCGAAGAACTCCCTTTAATAATTCTTGTAAGTTTGGTTTGACTTTTGCATATTCCTTTAGTTTCTGTTTATCTGGAAATGACCTAATTTCACCATCAAATTTGAATGAGAGTTTTGCAGGGTATATTATTCTTGGCTGACAATTTTTTTTCTTTCAAGATTTTATATATGTCATCCCATTGCCTTCTTGCCTGCATGGTTTCTGCCAAATAATCTGAGCTTAGTCTTATTGTTTCTCCTCTGTATGTGACTTCTTGTTTTTCACGAGCTGCTCTCAGGATTCTTTGTTTGTCTTTAGTTTTAGCGAGTGTGAATATGATATGTCTTGGTGATTTTCTTTTGGGGTCTCTTCTATATGGTGTTCGTTGAGCTTATTGGATGGCCAGCTTTTCATTTTTTATTGGGAAAGTTTTCTGTCAGCAGTTCGTCAATGATCCTCTCTGTGTTTTCTGTTTTCTCCCCCTGTTCTGGGATGCTAATCACTCGTAAGTTTTTGCTTTTAATTGTGTCCCACATAACTCTCAGGGTCTCTTCATTTTTCTTTGTTCTTTTTTCTGAGTCTTCCTGAAACAGAGTTGTATCCAAGTGTTTGTCTTCAGTTCCACTGATCCTGTCTTCCATGGTTTCAAATCTACTTCTCAGCCCTTCTATGACACCATCCATTTCTGAAATCTTGTTGTTTATCTTTTGGATTTCTAATTGTTGTTTTTGTATAATTTCGAGTTGTGAATTTATTTTGGCATTTTGTTCCTGCATCATCTTCCTGAATTCTTCCAATTTTTTGTCTGTATTTTCCATAAATTTGTCTATTTTTTCCTCATGTTTGTCAGCTTTTTGCCTCAGTTCTTGGAAAATTCCGAGTATTAGTGATTTGAGTTCCCTATCCAGTTCTTCTAGGGCATTTTCTTTCATAGGAGAGTTATCTGGTGTTTTAATTTGGATGCCTATTGGAGCCATCTTGTCTTGTTTTTGTAAATGTTTTGATATTGTTTGCTGTTTTCGGGGCATTCAGTAGATATTTCTCTCGTTTATTGATTGTACATTTTTCTTTTTTTTTGTTTCGTCCTTGTGGTACAGCTGGCCAGATCTAGCTGAAGAGGAGCCACTGGGACAGGTTGTTTGTGGCACTCACCGCAGCCACCAGGACGGTCGGTAGTCAGTGCTGGGCAGGTTCCAATAGGGCATTCCTGCACAGCTTGGTGGTGTGATGTCAAGTGCACGGTGCAGGTAGTTAGGGTGCAGCGGGATGATGGTTATGTGTGAAGCTAAGCTGGATATGGGAGAGAGGAGAGAGGAGCAGGAGCATAAAGCATACAAACATAAAAGAATGCTAGGGAAGCTTGTCGTTGGAATGTACAGATGAGAGACTATGGGATGGAGGAAACCAGAAGGGGGAAGAGAAAGAAAAGGAAAGAATGAAGAAATAAAAATCAGAAAAGTTAAAGAACTGCAAAGTTCCCAGGGATCCCACCGATGCAGCTATGAGGTTTGGGGGAGTCGGTCTCAGTTTTCACAGCACAGCCTGGCCAGAAGGTAGAGAGGCATACGTCGCCTGGTAATCAGTGATCAGAAAGAGAAGGAAGAGATAGAGAGACGAGAAATTAAGCAATGAAGAAAGACAAAAGGGAAAAAGAGGGAAAAGATGACAAAACTAATCAAAAAAGAAGAAAAATAAAATTAAAAAAAAAAAAGCAACACCAGCAGTCAGTGCCAACAAATGGGACCCATAGAGCCCCCACTCAGGGGCGCGAATTCCAAGCAGCTGGCAGTCTCGGGATTAAGAGACCGTGGCCACGGGAAGCAGAGGAGTGAACGAACAAGGGCCCCGGGATCTCGCCAGCGTGGCAGCCCAGACCTGCAAGCAGCCACATGCCCGAACGCAGTCCCACAGCCCCGCAAGAGAGACCAAAGATGGCGCTCGGAACCAGGCACCCGAGTAAAAGGAGGGGGAGGCAGCGAGAGGCAAGCGAGAAACCAGAAGAAGCAGAAAATGCCACACCAACAGCCAACAAATGGGACCCAGAGAGCCCCCATTCAGGGGCGCGAATTCCAAGCAGCCGGCAGTCTCGGGGTTAAGAGACCGTGGCCACGGGAAGCAGAGGGGCGAACGAACAAAGGCCCCTGGATCTCACCAGCATGGCAGCCCAGACCTGGAAGCAGCCACACGCCCGAACACAGCCCCACAGCCGCGCAGGAGAGAGCAAAGAAGGCGCTTGGAACCAGGCACCCAGGCAAAAGGAGGGGGAGGCGGCAGAAAAAGCTTCGCCAGCAGCCAGCAAACGGCTCTCAGAAAGCCGCCAGCCCGGGCGCGCGGAATCCAAGCACCGGCGCCCCCCAGCCCAGGGACCCTGGCCATGGAAAGCAGGGGAGCCCCAGCCGAGGCGGAGAGGGGTGGGGGATGGGAAAGCGTGCACCGCAGTTTACTGGTCTTTCTGTCTCCCACTGGACGCTCTGCGAGGCTGCTCTCCTGTTCGCTGGTCTCCGATAGGAATCCAGGATGGTGGATCCGCGCTGTGTTAGCTGGTAAGGAATCTCTGCATGAGTCTCTTCTCGCTCTCCGTTCTCTTTTAGTATTCTCACTCCGTTTGGTATTTGGCTGAGTTCTTTATCTCTTCATTTGGTGTTCTAGGGTTTCAGGATTGTTGATTCTCTGTTAGGCTTAGTTTTTCGGATCTTTGCTGTGGAGGGATGGCGTGGTGCTTCTGCCTAGAGCTCCTTCTTGCCCCGCCCAGCCATTATATTCTTGTTTTTTCCTTATAACATGAAAGCATATCAAAGCCCAATTGAGTAAAAAACAATCTTATGGGGGCTTCAAAAAGCAATTTTATGAGGACCCCAAAATGATGCTGCCTAGCTCTCCACCTCAGTGCTGGGCCGGCTTAGCCCAAAGGATACATTTCAAACAATTTTGGAAGGATCACACTTATAGCAGGCCACAAATATTGTTCTCTCTAATCAGCTTGATAAGTACTGATTAGCATTTGATGCAAGGAGGGGGTGGGACACACACTCATACACACACACACACACACGCAAACACACATTTTATAACCTCTGGCAATTACCTGGAGTACAGAGTCTGATACTGGTTAGGTGTGGAACCGCAAGCTTTGATAATGAAGTGCAAAATAGACTAATAGACCTGGCACAGAACACTGGATCTGGAGTAGGAAATTTTAGGGGGTTGTACTTAAATTTCAAGAGTGAGTATCAATGTTAATGTATTCTTACCTTGTGTAAGAGATCCTTGCAAATGGTTAAGTGCTGACTACCAACTAAAAGGTTGTGGGTTTGAACCCACCCAGAGACACCTCAGTAGAAAGGTCTAGCAACCTGTTTCCAAAAAGTCATAGCCTTGAAAACCCTATGGAGCACAGTTCTACTCTCCAACACATGGGGTCACCATGAGCCAGGCAAATTTCTGTATGATATTCTTTTCTACCCACTCCTGGCAGGGCTGAGGCCATCCACTTGTCACTCCATTTATGAATAGTTGCTTAGACCTCTGATAGGTCACAGAAAGTGGAACATTTAATTGTGGGCCTAGACTGATACTTCATCCAATCTCATGTAAGTAGTGATTTAATTTCATCTAGATTTATTGAATCACCTGAACCATTCAAAGTATTAAATAGCTTTAATAACATTTCCCCACAAAAGGAAGTCATTTTCAATAGTGGATTGACTATACAAGATGGAAAATCCTTGGCATGTCAGGCATATGTACAGTTGCTGGGAAATAAGTCAATGAAACACTAATCAGTTCATTTAGGAACTAATAACATCAGCCCCAGGGCTACAGAGCTGTTCAGACTGGGCTTCTTCCATGAGGAGCACATACATGGTCTCTCTGTACTAGAAGTAGAAAGGATTTCATCAGATAAGCCATCAAATGCTTCATAGAACATGCCTTGGAGAATTAAGCTTCCACTATTCATACAATTTTATCAGACACTAGCAAAGTAGATTTTCCAGTAAAACAGGAAATTGCCCTAAGGCCATGCATTTGAACATTTATTCAAGATGTACTTTAAATGCTGTTTCAGCTGTCATTTTTTGCTATCGGCAGAAATGTCTTTGCTTTTGTTGCAGATGAACAGTTCTCTTTAATCACCAAAATCAACTAAACTTCGGGAAGAAAAGAGCTGTAAAATTAGAGTGTACACAAGAGGATGAGGTTAGGTAGATTTTGACACAAAAGAAATTTGAGTTGATTTGGAACCATGGTCGAGGTCCTGAAGTGAAAACAAAGAAATTTATAGTTTTTAAAAAATAAGGTAAATGAACTATAAACCCAAAACCCACTACCATCAAGTCAATTCTGACTCATTGTGACCCTAAGTACTATCTTATAATATATATGAAGGAAAAATAGTATAGCAGTTGAAAGTATAGCCTGGAGCCAGACTGTCTAGTTTCAAACCCCAGTTCCAACACTTTCTAGCTTTGTAACTTTGAACAGGATACTTAAATGCTTTGTGCCTCAGTTTCCTTATCTGTAAAATAAGAATAATTACCTAACACGTAGGGTTATTGAAAAGATTACATAAAGCACTCAGTAAGCATTATATAGTTATTTACTGTTTTTACTATAGCTCAATATAAAATCAGTAAGGGATCATATGAAAAACAGAATACCAGTATATTGACTCTACATAGTCATTTAAAGTATCAAAATTAATAACTTCTGAAGTGTAGATCAATACAAGATGTTAAGAACGGTATATTATTTCCAATTTTGCTTTTGTATCTCAGAAATGTGGAACAAAGATACAGAAAATGAAACACTTAATTTTCACATCTTTCAGTAGGAAATAAGCTCCTTGCTGTTGTTAGGTGCCATCAAGTCAGTTTCAACTCATAGCGACCCTGTGTACAACAGAATGAAACACTGCCCAGTCCTCCACCACTCTCACAATCGTTGCTACGTTTGAGCCCATTGTTGCAGCCACTGTGTCAATCCGTCTCGTGGAGAGTCTTCCTCTTTTTTGCTGACCATCTACTTTACCAAGCATGATGTCTTTCTCCAGGAACTGGTCCTTTCTGATAACATGTCCAAAGTACATGAAAAAAAGTCTTGCCATTCTTGCTTCTAAGGAGCATTCTGGCTGTACTTCTTCCAAGACAGATTTGTTAATCCTTCTCGCAGTCCATGGTATATTCAGTATTCTTCGATAACACCATAATTCAAAAGCATCAATTCTTTTTTGGTCTTCCTTATTTATTGTCCAGCTTACACATGCCTATGACACAATTGAAGATACTATGGCTTGGGTCAGGCGCACCTTAGTCTACAAAGTGACATCTTTGCTTTTTAACACTTTAAAGAGGTCTTTTGCAGCAGATTTGTCCAATGCAATGTGTCTTTTGATTTCTTGGCTTCTGCTTCCATGGGTGTTGATTGTGGATCCAAGTAAAATGAAATCTTTGACAACTTCAATCTTTTCTCCATTTATCATGATATTGCTTATTGGTCCAGTTGAGAGGATTTTTGTTTTCTTTATGTTGAGTTGTAATCCGTACTGAAGGCTGTAGTCTTCAATCTTCATCAGTAAGTGATTCAAGTTCTCTTCACTTTCAGCTAGCAAAGTTGTGTCACCTGCATATCGCAGGTTGTTAGTGAATCTTTCTCCAATCCTGATGCCATGTTCTTCTTTGTATTGTCCAGTTTCTCAGATTATTTGCTCAGCATACAGATTAAATAAGTATGGTGAAAGGATACAACCCTTATGCACATCTTTCCTGATTTTTAACCGTTCAGTATCCTCTTGTTCTGTTTGAATGACTGACTCTTGGTCTATGTAGAGGTTCCTCATGAGCACAATTAAGTGTTCTGGCATTCCCATTCTTCACAATGTTATCCATAAGTTGTTATGATCCACACCATCAAATGCCTTTGCACAGTTAATAAAACACGGAAAAACATCCTTCTGGTATTCTTTGCTTTCAGCCAAGATCCATCTGACATCAGCAATGATATCCCTCATTCCATGTCCTCTTTTGAATCCGACTTGAATTTCTGGCAGTTCCTTGTCAATATAGTGCTGCAATTGTTTTTGAATTATCATCAGGAAAATTTTACTTTTGTGTGATATTAGTGATACTGTTTGATAATTTCCACATTATGCTGGATCATTTTTCTTTGGAATGGGCACAAATATGGATCTCTTCCAGTCAGTTGTAGTTTTTCATTTATTGGCTATCATATGGATATTACAAAACATTTTGTAATTTATTACACAAATATCCATATGATAGCCAAAAAGTGAAAAAACACAGTCTTTTCCATTTTATTATTTATGACTATAAACCAAAGTCTCAGGAAATGACTGTTTGATCTCACATGATATTCATGTGCTCCTCTATTTTCTTCTAATCTAAGTACAAAAGAGCCATTAACGTCTTTAGCCTTAAGTCATTTTTGAGGAACATCAGTTCATTTCCTCGCTATAGTAAAAGAGAATGAAGTTGCCTCCTTGATACTTGTCTTAAAAGGCAAATTTAACATTAAATTATAGTCCAAATTTGTAAGTTTTTCTTTCTTTTTCGTACTGCTAAAGAAGCAAACTGCTTTAGAGGAATTCGATGGTCAGTGTGGGTAACACCAGCAACACTGACCTCTAAATGACCAGCTGAAATAATTGATGTTATGAAGTTATATTAAGAAGAAATGTACTTTGAAAACAGAGACTCTTTCTAAAGATACAAATTATGTGAGGTGTCGGTATCTCAGAAAATGCTTTCTGTTTTGTTACCAGTTGCCATTGAGTCCATTTTCACTCATGGTGACTGCATGTGTTGTAGAGTAGAACTGTTCCATAGGATTTTTAAGGCTGTGACCTTTTGGAAGCAGATTGCTAGGCCTTTCTTCTAAGCTGCCTCGAAGAAGTTTGAACTGCCAACCTTTCGGTTAGTAGTCAAGTGCTTAACCATTTTGGCCACCCAGGGACGCTTTCTGTTATTGATTCATATGTTGAAGGTAACCATTCATGCAATTATAACTAAACTTTAGAAAAATGCTTTCTTATCTTATGAAGGTGTTATAAGAGTTCCAGTAATTATTAACAAGCACTATACAATTATATTAGAGGAGTAAGGAGGGAATCAATGTGTAACTGATTTTTATTAAGCTTGGGCTTTTGGTCATCAGTAGCCCCGTGAACTCTACTAACTATTCCTTACAAAACAAGGAATCAGGAACTGATTCTGTGAATTCTACAATGTACAGAGGCAATTAAAGCTCTTTGGAGGCATGAACTAAAAATATGTGCCATAGATGGTTAGACGTTCACCAGTCTCCTTTTCTCTTCCTGGTCCTTCAGAAAGACCACATTTCTCAGCCTCTGTTGTAATTAGGTCGGGATCATGTGACTGTATTGTGGCCCTCAACATGTGAGTGGAAGTGATACATGTTGCCTTGGTGCCTTTTAATAAACCTCCCTACACAATCCTTCACATTCTCAATTCTTCTTCTTGTGGTAACTGTGGAGATGATGTCACCACAAGTCATTGCGAGAGCTGCCCAGGAAAGCCACCTGCATTGGCTGTGTATTAAGAGATTTAGATTTCAGAGGTTTTTTTTTTTTTTTTGGCATAACTTAGTTTATCCCAAATGTCATGCCAGGATGGCTTGATAGATATTCAAAGCAAATATTTTCATAGAGACAGTGTCCAGGACTGGGATCGTCCTCCATGCTGTGAGAAAATTGCAAAGAAGGTTGAAACAATGGCTCTAGTGCTTGCATAGACTTATATTTTTAAGAAAATATTTTACAAAGCACTGGGCTGTAACTCATCAAATAGGTTTGTATGGTAAGTTCCTCTATTAGCTCTAGAAGTTTTTTTGTGGACTGTTTGGGATTTTCTACATATAGGATCATATCATCTGCAAATAGAGAAAATTTTACTTCTTTTTTTTCAAATCTGGGTAAGTTTTATTTCTTTTTCTTGTCTTATTGCTCTGGCTAGGACTTCTAATACAATACTGAATAGAAATGGTGAGAGCAGACACCCTTATCTTATTCCCAAATTCTAGGGGAAAGCTCTCAGTCCTTCTCCACTGAGTATAATGTCAGCTATTAGCTTTTCATATATGCCCTGAATCATACTGAGGAATTTCCCTTCTATTCCAATCTTCTTTAGAATTTTCATCAAGAAAGGGTGCTGGACAATAAAAAAAGAATTGATGCATTTGATTTGTGGTGTTGGTGAAGAATACTGACTATGCAATGGACTACCAGAAGAATGAACAAATTAGTCTTAGAAGAAGTAAAACTGGGATGCTCCTTAGAAGTGAGGATGGCTAAACTTCATCTTGCTTACTTTAGACACGTCGTCAGGAAAGACCAATCCCAAGAAAAGGACATTATGTTTGGTAGAGGGTCAACAAATCAAGGGAAAACATTAATGAGACAGATTGACACAATAGTCACAACAATGGGCTCAAACATATCAAAGATGAAGATGGTGCAGGACCAGGCATTTCATTCTGTTATACATAAGGTCACCATGAGTTGGAGCTGACATGATAGCAACTAACAACAACAAAAATGCTCAAAATGAAAGATTTGATATAATGTAGATAATGCACTCCCTTCTACTCTTATCTAAGGCTTATTTGGGGCTTATTTGTAGGGTGGCCAACAGTCCTGGTTTGCCTAGGACTGTCCCAATTTTAGCACTGAACGTTCCGCATTTTAGGGAACCTCTCGATACAGAGTAAACATGGACAGTTAATCACTCTCCTTATTTGCCTCTGAGTTAAAGTTTTGAGGATTTAAGTATTGGGTTATATCCACTTTTACCTAACATTGGGGCATATGCAAAAGATGGGGAAACCTCATGGATAGTTATATGTATCTTCCATTGAAGGATATAGGCTTTGCTCTCTTTTCTAAGATTTAGGTGAATATTCATCATCTGAGTTCACTCCGATTAGAGAGAGGAGTAACTTATTCCTGTTGGGGCATAGCTTTAGGATTCAGATTTTCCCACTAATCCAGTGATCAAACTATATTTTAATTGTCTATTTATGTTTTCTTTTTCCCCAAACTAGATTATACTTAGCACTGAGCCTAACATAGAGTAGCTGCTACACATTTCACTGAAATGAAATATAAAACATTGCTGAGAGATAAGATCCTTACAAAAGGCTGTGTGATTCTAGTCAATTAGAGTATATTAACTTGATGTAGGGTTTCCTTTTTACTTGATTTCTTCAGTTGCTTACTTTATGAACTGATCCCATGCAAATGTCTCTAAATACCAAATGCAAAATAAATAACACAAATATTGGAAAAAGTAAATATAGTTTGAGAGCAGTTCATGGTGGGTATAATGTTATTGTTGTTAGGTGCTGTTGAGTCAGCTCAGACTCATAGTGACCCTATGTACAATAGAACAAAAAGCTGCCTGGTCCTGTGCCATCCTCACAATTGTTGTTATATTTGAGCCCATTGTTGCAGCCACTGTGTCAATCCATCTCGTTGAAGGTCTTCCTCTTTTTCACTGACCCTCTTCTTTTTTTATTGCTCAGCTATCTGATGTACATGAGGTGATTGAAAAGGTCATGGCTTGGGTCAGACACACTTTGGCCATCAAGTGACATCTTTGCTTTTTAGATCTTTAAGGATTTCTTTTACCATAGATTTACCCGATGTAATACATCATTTGATTTCTTGACTGCTGCTGCCAGTTGATCCAAGTAGAATGAAATCCTTGACAACTTCAATTTTTTCTCTATTTATCATGATGTTGCTTATGGGTTCAGTTGTAAGGATTTTTGTTTTCTTTATGTTCAAGTGTAATCCATACTGAAGGATGTAGTCTTTGACCTTAATCTGTAAGTACTTCAAGTCATCTTCACTTTTGGCATGCAATGTTGTGTCATCTGCACATCGCAGGTTTTTAATGAGTCTTCTGCCAGTCCTGATGCCATGTTCATCTTCATATAGTCTACTTCTCAGATTATTTGTTCAGCATACAGATTTAGTAACTATAGAGAAAACATACAATCTTGCAACACACCTTTTCCTATTTTGAACCAGGCAGTATCCCCCTTCCAAATTAGGTTTCTGAGGATTAATAATAATTTACATTTATAAACCGAGATAGTATTATAAATGCTTTATGTGAATTAACTCATTTAATTTTCTTTATACACACATTAGAAGGTAATATTTATACCCTCAGTTTACAGTTAGAGAAAGAAGGAATTGAGACCCAGAGAGATAAAGCAAATTTTCCAAGGTCACATAGCAAGTGGAGATTAGGAGTTTGGGAGCACTTGCTCTTAACCACTTCAATATGCAGACAAACATTTACTAACATGTAATATCAAGGAAACAAATACCTATGGGTCATTTTGAAAAACCTATCAGATGATGAAATCTAGCTGTGAGATGAATCATAACAATTTTACCTTGGGAGGAAAACCATGGTAAAAGAGTAGAACTGAGTCCTTTTAAATACAGAATTCAGACAACCAGGAATCTGTAGGAATTCTGATTACAAAATAGAATATAAATGTTTAAAAACCTAACAATGTATAATTCATTCTATGAAGCAAACATAACCCTGATACTCAAGTCAGACAAAGACACCACAAGAAAAGAAACCTAAAGGCCAATATCTCTTATGAATATAGATGCAAAGATCCTCAACAAAATAATAGTGAACAGAATCCAGCAGCATAGTAAAAGTCATACACCATGACAAAATGGAATTTATTCCAGGAATGCAGGGATGGTTCAGCATCAGAAAATCAATCAAAGTAATAGACTGTATCAATAGAACAAAGGAAAAGAACTACATGATCATCTCTATAGATGCAGAAAAAGCATTGGATAAAATCAAACACCCTTTATTTTTTCTTTTATTTAAAATTTTTAAAAAATTTTTTATTTTTTATTTTTTTTTATTATACTTCAGGTGAAGGCTTACAGAACAAATAGTTTCTCATGAAACAGTAGTACACATATTGTTTTATGACATTGGTTAACAACCCTACAACATGTCAACCTTCTAACTTCTCAACCTTTTTTTTTTTTTGGTGAAAATACACATAGCCAAAGATACACCATTACAAAAATTTCTACATGCACAGTTCAGTGACATTGACTACGCTTTTCCAATTGTGCTGCTATTCTCATTTAAGATGAAGGCTTACAGAACAAAACAGTTTCCCATTTAACAGTTACTACACATGTTGCCCCATGACAATGGTTAACAATCTCACAACACATCAACAATATCCTTACTCAACCCTGGGTTCCCTATCACCAGCTTCCTTGTCCCCTTCTGCCTTCTGGCCTTTGTCACTGGACTACTGTACCTCGGTAGTGTCATTTGGTATTACGGGGCTGTCCACTCCCAGGCTGAATGGTGAACCTTGGAGATAACTTCATCACTGAGCTAAAAGGGTGTCTGGGGGCCACACTCTTGGGGTTTCTCCAGTCTCCTTTAGGCCAGTAAATCTGGTCTTTTTTTTTGTGGGTTAGGATTATGTTCTAAATCCTTCTCCAGCCCTGTCCAGAACCCTCTGTTGTGATCCTGGTCAGAACAGTCAGAGGTGGTAGTTGGGCACCATCTAGCTGTACTGGACTCAGTCCAGTGGAGGCCTTGGTAGCTGTGGACCATTAGTCCTTCGGACTAATCTTTTCCTTGTATCCTGTTCTCTTCATTCTCCCTTGCTCCAGAAGGGATGAGACCAGTGGAGTATCTTAGATGGCTGCTCACAGGCTTTTAAGACACCAGACACTACTCACCAAGGTAGAATGTAGAACATTGTCTTTATAAACTGTGTTATGCCAATTGAGCTAGATGTTCCCCGAGACCATGGTCCCCACAGCCCTCTGCCCAGCAATTCAGTCCCTCAGGGAGTTTGGATGTGTCTATGGGGCTTCCATGACCTTTCCTTGTACAAGTTGTGCTGGTTTCCCCTGTATTGTATACTGTCTCACCCTTCACCCAAGATACCACTTATCTATTGCCTATTTAGTATTTTCCCCCCACCCCTCCCATCCCTGGTAACCAACAAAGATTGTTACATTTTGCGTGTGAACTTTTTCATGGGTTTTTACAATAGAGGTCTCATACAATATTTGTTCTTTTGTGATTGATTTATTTCACTCAGCATAATGTCCTCCAGTTTCATCCATGTTATAAGATGGTTCACAGATTCATTGCTGTTCTTTCTCATTGCATAGTACTCCATTGTGTGTATGGACCATAGTTTGTTTATCCATCCATCTGTTGATGGGCATTTAGGTTGTTTCCATCGTTTTGCTATTGTGAACAATGCTGTCATGAACATAGGTGTGCATATGTCTATTCGAGTGATGACTCTTATTTCTCTAAGATATATTCCTAGGAGTGGAATTGCTGCATCGAATGGTATGTCTATTTCTAGCTTTCTGAGGAAGCGCCATATCGTTTTCCAAAATGGTTGTATCATTTTGCATTCCCACCAGCAGTGCATAAGAGTTCCGAGCTCCCTGCAGCCCCTCCAACATTTATTTCCAGTGTTTTTGATTCGTGCCAGTAATGCCGGAGTGAGATGGTATCTCATGGTGGTTTCAATTTGCATTTGTCTAATGGCTCGTGATCGCGAGCATTTCCTCAAGTATCTGTTGGCCATTTGGATGTCTTCTTTGGTGAAGTGCCTGTTCATTTCCTTTGCCCATTTTTAATAGGATTATTTGTCTTTTTGTTGTTGAGGTGTTGGATTTTCTTGCAGATTATGGAGATTAGACCTTTGTCTGACTTGTACTGTCCAAAACTTTTTTCCCAGTCTGTAGGTTCTCTTTTCACTCTTTTAGTGAAGTATTTTGAAGAGCATAGGTGTTTGATTTTTAGAAGATCCCAGTTATCTAGCTTATCTGTTGGGGTTGTGCATTGATAGTTATGGTTTGTATCCTGTTAATGCCGTGTATTAAGGCCCGTAGTGTTGGCCCTATTTTTTCTTCTATGAACTTTACAGTTTTAGGCTTTATATTCAGGTCTTTGATCCATTTTGAAGTAGTTCTTGTATATGGTATGAGGTATGGGTCCTCTTTCATTTTTCTGCAGATGGATATCCAGTTTTGCCAGCACCATTTGTTACAAAGACTGTCTTTTCCCTATTTGATGGACTTTGGGCCCTTGTCAAAGATCAGGTGACCGTAGGTGGATGGATTTATATCTGGGTTCTCAATTCTGTTCCATTAGTCAATGAATCTGTGGTTGTACCAGTACCAGGCTGTTTTGACTACTGTAGCTGTATAGTAAGTTCTGAAGTCAGGTAGTGTGAGTCCTCCAACTTTCTTCTTCTTCTTCAGTAGTGCTTTACTTGTTCGGGGCTTCTTCCCTTTCCATATAAAGTTAATGATTAGTTTTTCCATCTTTTTGAAGAATGTTGTTGGTATTTGGATTGGGATTGGGTTGTATTTGTAAATTGCTTTGGGTAGAATTGTCATTTTCACAATGTTGAGGCTGCCTATCCATCAGCATGGTATGCTTTTCCATTTATGTAGATCCCTTTGGGTCTCATGCAGTAGTGTTTTGTAGTTTGCTTTGTTAAGGTCTTTTACATCCATGGTCAGATTTATTCCTAAGTATTTTATCTTTTTAGGGGCTATTATAAATGGTATTTTTTCCCTGATTTCCTTTTTGTCACTCTCCTTATTGGTGTATAGGAATCCAACTGATTTGAATGTTTATCTTATATCCTGTTACTCTGCTGAATCTCTCTTTTAGTTCCAGTAGATTTCTTGTGGAGTCTTTAGGGTTTTCTATGTATAGTATCATATCATCTGCAAACAGGGACAGTTTAACTTCTTCATTACCAATTTGGATTCCTTTACTTCTTTTTCTTGCCTTATTGCTCTAGCTAGAACTTCCAGCACCATGTTAAATAGGAGTGGTGATAAAGGGCATCCTTGTCTTGTTCCTGTTTTCAAGGGGAAAGTTTTCAGCCTCTCTCCATTAAGAATGATGTTGGCCATTGGTTTTGCATAGATGCCCTTTATTATGTTGAGAAATTTCCCTTCTATACCGATTTTCTTGAGAGTTTTTATCAGGAATGGGTGTTGGACTTTGTCAAATGCCTTTTCTGCGTCAATTGAGATGATCATGTGATTCCTTTATTTCGTTTTATTTATGTGGTGGATTACATTGATTGGTTTTCTAATGTGGAACCATCCTTGCATACCTGGTATGAATCCTACTTGGTTGTGGTGTATTATTTTTTTGATATGATGCTGAATTCTATTGGCTAGACTTTTGTTCAGAATTTTTGCATCTATATTCATGAGAGATATTTGTCCGTAATTTTCTTTTTTTCTGACATCTTTGCCTGGGTTTGGTATCAGCATTATGCTGGCTTCATAGACTGAATTTGGAAGTGTTGCTTCCTCTTCTATGCTCTGAAATAGCTTGAGTAGTACTGGTACAAGCTCTTCTATTAATGTTTTGTAGAACTCTCCAGTGAAGCCATCTGGGCCAGGGCTTTTTTTGGTTCGGAGTTTTTTTTATTACCTTTTCAATCTCTTCTCTTGTTATGGGTCTGTTCAGATTTTCAGCATCACTTTGTTGCAGTTTAGGTAGGCCGTATGTTTCTAGAAATTTATCCATTTCCTCTAGGTTTTCAAATTTGTTGGAGTATAGTTTTTCATAGTATTCTGATATAATCCTTTTTATTTTAGTTGGGTCTGTTGTAATGTCCCCCATTTCATTTTTTATTTGGGTTATTTGTGTCCTCTCCTGTATTTCTTTTGTTAGTCTGGCCAGTGGTTTGTCGATTTTGTTGATTCTTTCAAAGAACCAACTTTTGGTTTTGTTTATGCTTTCTGTTGTTTTTCTGTTCTCTACTTCATTTATTTCTGCTCTGATCTTTATATTTCCCTTCTTCCATTGGTTGTGAGCTTTTTTTGCTGTTCTCTTTCTATTTGTTTGAGTTCTGTAGTTAACGTTTTGATTTTGTCCCTTTCTTCTTTTTTGATATGTACATCTATTGCTATAAATTGTTCTCTGAGGACTATCTTTGCTGTGTCCCAAAGGTTTTGGTATGATGTGTTTTCTTTCTCATTTGATTCTAGGAATTTTTTGATTCCATCTCTGATTTCTTCTATTACCCAGTGATGTGTAAACAGGGTATTATTCAGTTTCCATGTAATTGATTCTTTTTCCTTGCTCTTTCTGTTGTTAATTTCTATCTTGATGGCATTGTGGTCAGAGAAGATACTTTGAATTATCTCAATGTTTTGGATCTTGTTGAGGATTGCTCTGTGGCCTAAGATGTGGTCTATTCTGGAGAACATTCCATGTGCATTGGAAAAGAATGTGTACTTTGCAGCAGTTGGATGGAGTGTTCTATATATATCTATGAGCTCAAGTTGGCTGATTGTGCCCTTTAGGCCTTCTGTATCTTTGCTGAGTTTCTTCTCAGTTGTTCTGTCCTTTACTGAGAGTGGTGTGTTGAAGTCTCCTACTATTATTGTGGAACTGTCAATTTCTCTTTTCACTGTTGTTAGAATTTGTTTAATGCATTTTGGAGCCCTGTCATTGGGTGTATAGATGTTTATTATGGTTATGTCTTCATGATGGATCATCCCCTTAATCATTATATAGTGTCCTTCTTTGTCTTTTATGGTAGATTTCATTTTAAAGTCTATTTTATCTGAGATTAGAATTGCCACTCCTGCTCTTTTTTGGTAGTTGTTAGCTTGATATATTTTTTTCCAACCTTTGACTTTTAATAAATTCACATTTTTGTTTCTAAGGTGTATCTCTTGTAGACAGCATATTGATGGATCCTGTTTTCTTATCCATTCTGTGACTCTCTGTCTCTTTATGGGTGCATTGAGTCCATTTACATTCAGTGTAATTATTGATAGATGTGAGTTTGTTGCTGTCATTTTGTAGTGCTTATATTCAGTGTAACTACTGATAGATGTGAGTTTTTGTTGCTGTCATTTTGAAGTGCTTCTTTTTGTGTTGCCGAAGTTTTCTTTTTTTTCTTACTCTCTTGTGCTGAGTTACTTTTGTTTGTGGATTTTTTTTTTCATTTCTTTTGTTTTTGTAGGTTTTGTTTTTGCAGAGACTTTATGTTTTTCCTCTTTTTTTTTTATGAGTATGTTTGTTAACTTTCTTTGTGGTTACCATGAATTTTACCTTTATCTTTCTAAGTTTGAAGGAGTCTACCATTACTTGGTATCACCTTGCCTTCCTCTCAATTAGAAGGTTCTATACCTATGCCTTTTATTCCCTCTTTTATTGTTTTGATGTTGTTGTCGTTTACTGATTAACTGCTCTAATTCCCTGTTGTATTTCTTTTGGTTTTGGATAGTCCTCGAGAGGTCATTTCCTAGATTCATATCTGGCTGGTACGATCCTACGTCCTAGATTCTGCCTGTGAGCTGAAGCTGTTTGTCCTCAGATCAAAGAACTCCCTTTAATAATTCTTGTAAGTTTGGTTTGACTTTTACATATTCCCCTAATTTTTGTTTATCTGGAAATGACCTAATTTCACCATCAAATCTGAACGAGAGTTTTGCAGGATATGTTTTTCTTGGTTGGCTATTTTTTTGTTTCAAGCTTTTATATGTGTCATCCCACTGCCTTCTTGCCTGCATAGTTTCTGCCGAATAATCTGAGCTTAGTCTTATTGTTTCTCCTCTCTATGTGACTTCTTGTTTTTCACGAGCTGCTCTCAGGATTCTTTGTTTGTCTTTGGTTTTGGCAAGTGTGATTATGATATGCCTCGGTGATTTTCTTTGGGGTCTATCTTATATGGGGTTAGTTGAGCTTCTAGGATGGCCAGCTTTTCATCTTTCATGATATTGGGGAAGTTTTCTGTCAGCAGTTCGTCAATGATCCTCTCTGTGTTTTCTGTTTTCTCCCCCTGTTCTGGAATTCCAATCACTCGAAAATTTTTGCTTTTGATTGTATCCCACATAACTCTCAGGGTCTCTTCATTTTTCTTTGTTTTTTTTTCTGAGTTTTCCTGAAACAGAGTTGTATCCCAGTGTTTGTGTTCAATTCCACTGACCATGTCTTCCATGGTTTCAAATCTGCTTCTCACCCCTTCTATGACACCACCCATTTTGAAATCTTGTTATTTATCTTTTGGATTTCTGATTGTTGTCTTTGTATAAATTCGAGTTGTGAATTTATTTTGGCATTTTGTTCCTGCGTTATTTTCCTGAATTCTTCCAATTTTTTGTCTGTATTTTCCATGAATTTGTCTATTTTTTCCTCATGTTTGTCAGCTATTTGCCTCAGCTCTTGGAGAACACTGAGTATTAGAGATTTTAATTCCCTATCATGTAGTTCTAGTGCATTTTCTTCCATTGGAGAGTCAACCAGTGTTTTATTTTGGACGCATACTGGAACCATCCTGTTGTGTTTTTGTAAATGTTTTGATATTGTCTGATATCTCTGGGTATTCAGTAGTTATTTTTCTTGTTTATTGATTGTATATTAGTTTGTTTCATCCCTCCCCCCCTTTTTTTAATTAGACTATGTCTGAGCAGGCAGACTGTGTGTTCTTTGTTGTTTGCTCATCTTTGGGCACAATACTTTTTGCCTCCTTCTCCAATTGGCAGGGTCAGTCGCTTAGATACGGTAAGGCAGGGCAGGTCTAGCTGAAGAGGAGTTACTGGGATGGGTTGTTTGTGGCACTTACTACAGCCACCAAAGGGGGTCTGTAATCCGTGCAGCGCAGGTTCCAGTAGGCCACGCTTTTGCTGCTTGGTGGTGTGATGTCAAGTGCATGGTGTATGTAGGCAGTATGTAGCGGGGAGATTGTTATGTGTGGAGCTAAGATGGATATGGGAGAGAGGAGAGAGGAACAGGAGCCAAAAACATACAAACAAACAAAAAAGAATGCTAGGGGACCTTGCCATTGGAGGGGCAAGATGAGAGACTATGAAATAGAGAAAAACAGAATGGGGAAGAGGAAGAAAAGAAAAGAATGAATAAATAAAAATCAGAAAGGTTAAAGAACCGCAAAGTTCCCAGGGGTCCCACCGATGCAGCTATGAGGTCTGGGGAAGTTGCTCTCAGGTGTTTCAGTACAGCCTGGCTAGAAGGCGTAGTGGTATACAATGCCAGGTATTCAGGGAACAGAAAGAGAAGGAAGATATAGAGACATGAGAAACTGAGCAATGAAGAAAGACAAAAAGGGAAAAAGAGGGAAAACAAAACAAAACAAATTAAAAAAATAAAAGAACAAGAAAGGCCCCCTAAAAAACAGAAAAAGAAAACAACGAAAAGAGGAATGCTCCCAGGGATCCCTATGCATGTCTATGCAAGTCGAGGGGGAAGTCTCATTGCCATGCAGGTCCGCCTGGCTGGAAACGGCTCCCAACTCAAGAAAAGAAAAAAATAAAGAAACAATTCAAAAGAAGTAAACAAACAAAAGCCCCGGGATCCCACCAGCATGGCAGCCCAGACCGGGAAGCAGCCCACACTCGAACGGAGCTCCACAGCCCCTCAGGAAGAAGCAAAGATGGCACACGGAGCCAGGTATTTGAGTGAAAGGAGGGGGAGGTGTTGAGAGGTAAGGAAGAAATCAAAAGAAGCAGAAAAAAAGAAACAACACTAGCAGCCAACAAATTGCACTCAGAGAGCCAGCTAGTGAGGGCTTGTGATTCTCGGACAAGAGAGGGTGTCCGCGGGAAGCAGAGGGGGCCGAGTGTGGGTGAACAAAGGTAGGGAGTGGGAAAGCACATATCACAAATTACTGGAGCTCCGCAGCCCCTCAGGAAGAAGCAAAGATGGGACACAGAGCCAGGTATTGAGCGAATGGAGGGGGAGGTGATGAGAGGTAAGGAAGAAATCAAAAGAAGCTGAAAAAAGCAACACTAGCAGCCAACAAATGGCACTCAGAGAGCCAGCCTGTTCAGGTGGGTGGAATCCAAGCAGCCGGTGATTCCTGGCCAAGAGATTGTGGCTGCGGGAAGCAGAGGAGGCCAAGTCGGTGTGAAGAAGGGTGGGGGGTGGGAAAGCATATATTGCAAATTACTGTTTGTTTTGTCCCCTGCTGGACGTTCCGTGAGGCTGCTTTCTCGAACCCCCTGTTTACTGGTCTCCGATAGGAGTCAAAGATGGCAGATCTGCACTGTATTAGCTGGTAGGGGACCTCTGCGTGACTCTCTCCTTGCTCTCCTTTCCCTGTCAGTTTTCTCACTCCATTTGGTGCTTGGCTGAGTTCTTTATCTCTTCATTTGATGTTTTAGGGTTTCAGGATTGTTGTATTCTCAGTTCGGCTTAGTTTTTCAGATCTTTGCTGTGGAGGGGCGGCATGGTGCTTCTGCCTATAGCACCATTTTGCCAGAACTCCTCTTATCTTGTTTTTGTATGTCATTGATTACGTGTTTAAGTGTTGTGACCCAAACCCCATTTTTCCCCTTTAGCCCCATGGTTTTTATTGCATGCTCTTGTGTAGTGCAGTGATTTTGGGGAATGCATATGTTTCATTATAGAAGAATTAATTGTATGTGGCATACAGATGATTACAGTCTTACACTCCACAGTTACCTAGCACCTGATATGTGTCAGGCACTGCTCCAGACATGCTGGAGGATACAAAGGTGAAACAATTCTGGTCCCTGCTTTCTAGGTGATCATGGTCTGGTCGAGACAGTCACACACACAAATACCTCTAATGCTACAAATGAAGAGTTACGATGGTAAGGTGGAGGGAGACGATAATTCCACCCCAGAGGATCTAGAAGGCTTTCTTAGAAGTCATGGGGTTTGACTTGGGCTCTGATGGAAGAGAGGGAGTCTTAGCAGGCAGGTGGGAAAGATATAGAAAGGTTTTCTGATGTTTCTTATTGGCACTTTAAACAATGCTTCCATTGATGGCCAATTCTGAGTTTACGATGGTAGAACTTTTGAGAAAAAGCTACCAAGAAAGGATCTCTACATATCTCTATCAGTTTTGGCTCCTTGAAGAAGAATGACAATAAGTTAGGGGTATGCATTAGGCAAAGTGGTTTGTGGTATCTCTTCTTTTTCCCCACGAACAACTCTCTCCTCCTTTCTGCTGTCACCCTTCCTCTGACTCCTAAAGAACTGTCCTTTGTAGTGGCTGATTCTTACCTGAGTAATATTTGATAATGAAACTGTCACCTAAAAAGAAGACGGCCTCTTCCAGAGGTACTGGAAGGAACCTGGAAGGAAAGTAGGGTCATACACATTTGTTGAGTACCTATCATGTGCCAAGCACTGGGGCAAGTCAATTTTATATGTGTGGTCACATTTAGTTGTCACAGTAGTTCCATGGGTTGTTCTAATTCATCATTCCTACTTCAGAGGGAATGGAGCCACTTGCTGAGCCTACAGCTGTGGTTGTCAATGTTAGCTGCACATTGGAATCACCTGGCAGTGGGGATGGTGCAATTTTAAAAAGCCCTTTTCCTAGGTCCCAATGAATCTGAGTCTCTAGGGGTGGGACTCAGGCATAGGTATTTTTTTTAACCCTCTGCATGTGGTGCCAATGTGCAGCCCAAGTTGAGAACCAAGTTGGGAACTCTCCTGTGCTGCTATACCTGCCTCACAGAGGAAAGCATGAGAGCATATCTAAGGGAAAACTCATTAGTTTGATTTAAATGGTTAACTATGGGTAGGCTTTGATCTTCACATGATAATATGAGAGACAAGAAACTCATAAAATCATGTTAAATTAGAAATTTATAGAAGAGTTGTACCTCACTTATGTGTAGATGAATTCCTTTAACACTAGTTTCCTGTCAAAATGGAAACATATCAATGTTGAGATTGAAGCTGTTATTGGATATTTGGGTTGTTTCCAGTTTTTGGCTAGTTTGAATAAAGCTGCTAGGAACATTTGTGTGTAAGTCTTCTTCTAGACATGTTTTCATTTCTCTTGGGTAAATACCTACGAATAGAATTGCTTGGTAATATGGTAGGAGTATGTTTGACTTTAAGAAACTCCCAAGCTGTTTTCCAAAGTGACTGTACAATATTACATTCCCAGAAAAATGTGTGAGAGTTCCAGCTGTTCCATATACTTGTAAACAGTTGGTATGGCCAGTCCTTTTAATTTTAGCCATTCCAATGCATGTGTGGTGTATCTCACGGGGGTTTCAATTTACATTTCTCTGACGACTAATGATGTTGAACATATTCTCATGTTGGTAGATCTTTTATGCTAACCTAAAATTAAACATGTTTGAATACAGATTTCACTAACTCATTGGTGCATAAAACTGGTGACTTGGACCCCGATGGATGAGAGGGAGTCTTAGCAGGCAGGTGGGAAAGATATAGAAAAAAAAGTTTTCTAGTACTTCCTAAATGGTACTTTAAAAATGTTTCCATTGATGGCCAATTCTGCGTTCATGATGGCAGAATCTTTGAGAAACAAACTGACTACCAAGGAAGGGTTCACAACATTGGTCATGGGGTTGAAAAAAAACCAAACCAAACCAAACCCGTTGCTGTTAAGTTGATTCTGACTCATAGTGACCCTATAGGACAGAGTAGATCTACCCCATAGGGTTTCCAAGGAGTGGCAGGTAGATTTGAACTGCTGACCTTTTGGTTAGCAGCTGAGCTCTTAACCACTGTGCCACTTGGGCTCCTAGTCATGGGAGAGGAAGGCATATATGTTTGCCTTATTTGTAGTGTTTAAAAGAAAAGTCATTTTTAGTTTTTTTAAGATTTAAACACTCATGTTTTCTAAAAGTAATTAATAGAGTATGTTATTGGCACAAAGATTTTTAAATATTAGGAAAAAAACGGCAGTGGAACTGGATATAGAGTTCAGAAACAGATTCATCCATGTATGGTCATCTCACTTATGACAAAGGTGGCACTGTCACATAATGGGTAAAATACGGTCTTTTATATAAACAGTGCAGGGTCAATTTTAAAACTATGCCTCACATCATATACAAAAATCAATTCCAAGTAGATTGCAGGTCAAAATAATGAATGATGAAATAATAAAACATTTAAAAGAAAAAATAGGAATGGATCTTCATGACCTAGTTTAGGGGTATATGTCTTAAATAGGGCCAAAAAAAAAAAAAAAAACCTCCAAAAATTTTAAAGGAGAAATTTATAAATTGAATTATTATGGTAAAAAGGGAATTCACAGAGTGGGAGAAAATATTTGTAAATCCTATATCAAAAAGTCCTACAAATTAATAAGAAATAGATATAAAAACCAATAGAAACATGGGCAAAATACTTGAATATCACCTCGCAAAACAGAACATCCAAACAGCTGGTAAGTATCTAAAACAGTGCTTAGTTTTATTACATATCAGAAACACACAAATTAAAACAATGATGTGCTATAACTATAGAGTCACCAGAATTGCTAAATTGGAAAAGACAGAAATACCAAGTACTAGTGAGAATGTGAAGCAACTAAACCTCTCATATGTGGTTGGTTGGACTGTAAGTAGGAACAATCACTGGGTTGTTTTGGAAAAATATTTAGCATACCACATATTCATACCCTATGACCCAGCAATTCCACTCCTACTGATATTGCCAAAAGAGATGCATGTATACGTTAATAAAATAATACGTGCAAGATTGTTCATGGCAGTAGTATGTATACTATCCCCAAACTGCAAATTTCTCCAGTTGCCTATCAATAGTAGAATGGATAATAAGCTGAAGTATATTCATGTAAGAGAATAATATACAGCACTGAAAATGAATGCACTACACATACGTGCAACAATACAGATAAATGTTAGGAATGTAGTGTTAAACCAAAGAAGACAGACACAAAAGAGTATATACTCTATTTTTCCATTTGAATAAAGTTTGAATCAGTTAAATCTAATGTAGTCATAACAGTGGTTATCCTTGGGGATGCTGGTAGTGACTGTAAACAGACTCAAGGGCAGATTCTGAGGCACTGGTAATGTTCTGTTTCTTGATCTGGGTGCTAATAAATGAATGGGTTCACTTTGTGAAAATTAATTGAGCTGGACACATGCTCTGTGCATTTTTCTGTATGTATGTTATACTTGAATGAAAACATTTTTTAAAAAGTACATTCTTGCAATTCTAGTCTTTTAAGACTTCATTTGGGTTTTGATCCTAAGTAAATCTCTCACCTTGCTTCCCTTAAGATTTTTAAAAATGCTGAATTCTTTGTTGATCAGTTATAGCTGAAGATGACAGGTAGAATGAAATGCCCTTGGGATCAGAAGGTCTTTGGTTTCCATTGAACTTGTCACAGTGCCACGTATAGCCCATTCACAGAGTGCTGCAGAGTTTTGTGGAAAGAACAAGAGCTTTTACACAGTCTGATCTGGATTAGAATCTTGGATCCAATTTATGCAATTTAATGTATCATTCTAAAATTAAGGTTTTTTTTTTAACCTATAAAATGAAGCTATGAATTCGATTTTGTACTTATTAAACTTTTTCTCTCCTCTAGATGTTGTACAGTATACAAAACTGAATAACATCTATGTTTTCTCCTTATAAATACCATCTAAGGAGGTACATAAATGTGTAAGTAGTTATACTAAAAGCAAGAAAATAATGAATCTCACAAGATAGGCATATATTGTCCTTTGACAGTTCAGACAAGAGTGGGTGGCAGAGGGTAGGGGAGGCATATTTATGGTCTACTGTATGTCAGGTAATTTATAACTTTATAAAACAGAGAATGTTTTTAAGAGGAAGTGGCATTTGAACAAGGCCATGAATGATGAAAAAAGGTTATTTGGACAAATAAAGATGGTGGGATGGTCATTACAGGAAAAAAGGTAGTGTATAGAAAGTCTTCAAAGCAGAAAACACAACACGTATTTTGGAAATAAAGGGTAGGTCAGTTTGGCTGGAATGTTGGATGACAGAAAAACAACAAATAATAAGATAGGAAAAGCAAGTAGAGGCTAGACCTGGACTACCAGATCTGTTAAAGAATTTTGTCTACAGTCTTCAGGAAGTGGGGAGTCTTAGATGTTTGGGAGGGTGGATTCAGTGTTCACAGATGAGCTTCAGTCAAGAAGATTAATATATCAGCAATGTGATGTTAGATGGGTTGGATACAGGCAGGAAAAGTGGTAGAGAATAGATTATTTGCTCAAATCTAGAAATATAGCAATGTAGATGCCAAGAAGAATAATAAGTGATAATGCAGGGAAAAATAGAGAAAGTGCTTGCTTATGTAGAATCTATGCAATTTGGGGCCTGTTTGGATGTGGGGAGATCAAGTGACACAGTGGTTAAAGCACTAGGCTGCTAACCAAAAGTTTGGCTGTTGGAACCCACCAGCCGCTCCATGGGAGAAAGATGTGGCAGTCTACTTCCGTAAAGAGTACAGCCTTGGAAACCCTATGGTGCAGCTCAACTCTGTTCTATAGGGTTGTTATGAGTCAGAATTAACTCTATGGCTATAGGTTTTGGTTTTGGTTGGACGTGGGAGGCAATTGTTCAGTTTTGCTTACTTGGACCAGGGACAAATTTGGGGTGGGGTTGGTATATTTGGGAGAGTCTAGGCAAGAGAAGAAATGACGAGTTTGTTCTGGGTACATGTTGAGTTTGAAATGCTGATGGTTCATCCCATGGAGATGTTTGGAAGGCCGAGTACGGATATTGAAGTATTGTTTTGTGTTTCAGGTATATTGAAACATACCTGGAGAATGCTGGAAAGTATCTTTCTCTAGGTCCTTGATTGATTAGTTTTCTAGGAGAGTCCGAGCTCCATCTTCAGCCACCAATGTACTGGATTTATTGGCTATTCCTGCAGGTGCTAGTCAACATCTTCAAGTACTCTCCCGTCCAGAGCTTGTGACAGTTTTCTCTCAGCACATATAGGCCAGGGCCATTTGGAATGACTTCATGTCTTTTTAGTGAAAACTGTAGGGATATATAGCTCTTTCAGGAATTTAGAAGTTTCTTGGAGTCTGGAGAAGACAACCTGGGAAAGTCTATACAGTGGCTTGCCTTCTCTTGGGTTTTCTTCTGCTTGTTGGTTATGCTGGTACTTCTCTGCTTGCCTTCTACCCAATTCCTTCTCTTCTTTTCCCTGCCCTGCTTTGTGCTTCAGGGGCTGATCACTGAAAAATGCTCCCTTGCTTGATTCTGGTTGGGTTCAGCGAATAGGAAACACTGACAGGAGATCAGAGGGTAGGAGGAAAGATAAGTCAGGGTATTTCATCTCCACACCTTCCCTTCATTGGTACCTTGTCCTTGGTAGTAGCTGAAACACAGTTCCTGACTGGCAGACCCTCCTCTGTGCCTCCATCTTTCACTGTGCTCTGATAACACTATTGCTGCTCCTTACCTCTTTACCAAAGAGATAATCATAACTTCCTTATGTTACTGATATCTGAGTGCCTCAACATCCTTTGTTTGTTCCCTTAGTCCTGCCCTCGCCTCTGTAATTATCCCCTATGTTAAAGTCTCTTCATTTAAACAATCTGCGTGTTCCTTCTGTTTCTTGCTGGGTCCCTGACTAATAACAATTGTTCTGAAGAAGGGTACTGATCCCAAGACTGCCTTAGCTCCATGTGAGATCTCATAGGTTATGTTGTTGTTAGGTGCCATTGAGTCAGTTCTGACTCATAGTGGCCCCATGTAAAACAAAACAAAATGCTGCCTGGTCCTGCACCATCCTCACAATTATTGCCATGTTTCAGCCTGTTGTTGCAGCCACTGTGTCAATCTATCTAGTTGAGGGTCTTCCTCTTTTTTGCTGACCCTTTACTTTATCAAGCATGATGTCCTTCTGAAGGGACTGGTCCCTCCTGATAACATGTCGGAAGTACATGAGAGGAAGTCTTGCCTTTCTCACTTCTAAGGAAGCATTCTAACTATATTTCTTCCAAGACATTTGTTTGTTTTTCTGGAAGTCCATAAGAGTCCAGAATTTGAAAAGATCACTCACTCTCTGCCACCAGGTGTTCCAGAATGTGAGAATTTAGGCCATTTAGCATAGTACTCACATCCACTACTATACTTCCTACTTGTAGACTGAGCGTATCCCTGAGTATTCTATTCTTTTCCAAGTTAACTGTTAAAATAGGATGAGGTTTAATAGATGATATAACCACTCTACATACATCAGATAGGATGGTTAAGATCTAAAAAATCTTTTTCAGTGACATACTTTCCAGTGACTGGAGCATGGAAAAGGAGCCCTGGTGGTGCAGTGGTTAAGCGCTCAGCTACTAACCAAAAAAGATTGGCAGTTCGAATTCACCAGCTGCTCCTTGGAAACCCTACGGAGCAGTTCTTACTCTATCGTATAGGGTTGCTATGAGTTGAAATCGACTCGATGGCAATGGGTTTGGAGCATGTAAATTGTTAATATATTTATTATTACTGATTTACTAATATTTTGTTTGAACTAAAATCTTTGGTTTTCCACCAGGCACAGCCTCACCCAATATTTTTTCATAATGATTATAGAAAAGGTATTCAACTTATTTGATCTAGTAAATGAGTTTCCCTTCCTCTTCTCCATAGAATGATAGAAGCTTAATTGATGAATTGCTATTTCTTTCATTTCCAGATTGGCACTCATTTTTGGGCTTTACCAAAACATGATACAACTTAATGAGTCAATCAATCAAGAATTATAATTATAGCAAACAAGTGCTGGGATTTTATTGTTCTGTTATGAAAAATGTGTTGTTCCACATTTAGAGTTGTGTGGAAAACTTAAAAAGTTTAAGAAAAATATATAAAAAAAAGACTAAAACATTAGAAGTAGGGAACTTCTAAACTCGTTGCTGTTCAGTCAATTTTGACTCATAGTGACCCTTTAGGACAGAGTAGAGCTGCCCCATAGGGTTTCCAAGGAGTGGCTGGTGGATTTGGACTGCCAAGGGTCATCTAATAAATAGCTTATTGTGTGGCCAGGTACTTTTTATCTTCACTGGGGAAATAAAGTGAGGTAAAAACTTTTGCTATCTGAGCTCCTCTCTGATCCCTTGGCTGGAATTTCTCATATTCAAGGCACATTTTCTCTCTGTCTCCACAACTCTCCCAGGGCCAGGCATGACTTCAGGGTGGGGCAAGGCTGATCCTGAGGACAAACATGCAAATAATATAACTGAGACATCCATCAATAGGGGCTGGGCAGAAGAACTGAATCTAACAACCAGACTACAGGATAGACTCTGGGGTACCTCATTAGAGCAAGAGACTTCAGAACTGTGACTAGCAAGTTCTTAACACAGCTGATTGTGCCTAACTTCTTCTGTTTGCCCTGCCTCTATCATTCCACAGCAAATTTCTTGAGGTCAGGAATTCTGTTTTCATTCATTTTCCACAGTGTCTCATAGGGAGCTTGGTGCTTATATTCTTCACAGTTTATTTATAATCAGTTCAAGGTTGAACTATAGACACTAATGCTAACCTAAATAAATGTAGTCCTCTCCTCTTTTTTAGTATAAATCATCTTCAATTTCAGGTAACTGTGGAGGATAGTACTTGCTTTGGGATGAGGCTTAAATTGGACTATCCAATAATATTCCTTATGGTTCTAGAGTCCCAGAATTATGTGGCCATTAGTAAAGCCCCATAATACTGATTAACAAAAGAGCTGATGGCCTTGATTTAATGTGTGTATTAGGGAGTAAGGAGCCTTGGTAGTGCAGTGGTTAAGTGCTCAGCTGTTACCCAAAATGTCAGCAGTTTGAACCCACTAGCCACTCCTCAGAAGAAAGACGTGGCAGTCTGCTTCTGTAAAGACTGCAGCCATGGAAACCCTGTGGGCAGTCCTGCTCTGTCCTATAGGGTAGCTATGAGTTGGAATCAACTCGATGGCGACGGGATTGTGGAGTAGGCTGTCATTACTGGAACTTGGATATTGAAGCTGAGTCTAGCCAGTTATTCTTTTCCCAGAAGTCTCCTGAGTAGCTTACACATGTTGTATTGGGAGAAGCTGGGCTTTCTAATGGACACAAGAGGCAAAAAGTAAAGTCTTCCTTCCCAGTGTTCATGGCCCAGAGCAATCAGGAGACTGTAGAGTTGATGAGAGGGCAGGTTGAAAAGCCCTATTAGAGGTGAACAGGGTTCTCTCCCTCTTGCTCATTTGCACTGCTGGTAGAGTTAATGTTTTGAGTCTGAAGGACACTATGACTGTTATCAATTTTATTGGACAAGTGAATATAAAGGTAATTAAAGAGACCATGCCTAATAACCCAACTCTTACAATTTAAAAGTAAGGAAGAGGCCTGATGAGGTACCAGGGATACACCTATCATCCTAATTAAGTGCTAACAAGACAGTTGTCCTCACTTTGGTAACGTCAGAGTATTCCCTGTGTTAACTCTCTCCATCCAGTGAGCTCATCTACAATTCTTAATTCTTCTCCACGATTACCCTTCTTCATTCTCCACAGGAGCAATGTTTCTCTAGGTATCAGTGTTTAGCAGATGGTCTTCCCAAAGCACTCACCCCAAATTGGCCGTCCAGTTTATTCATTCATCCACCTTTTCACACCTTCCCTCTGCAGTTCAGCTTTGGCCAAATTGCCACACAGTTTGAACTTGTCATCTCTCCTATCATTTCTGCTTTTATTAAGCAAGCACATCTCATGGATAAAAACAAGAGCAGATGGGTGGCTGCTAGCCTATTCTCTTTTTATTTAAAATAAACCATCGCCTAGCCAACTTGCATTTCGTTAGGGAGGGGAGAAGAGATAAATTGAACATTTAAATGAATCAGGTGAGAATGGGCAAATGACCATGCATAATCAAGTGGCAATTTTCTAAATCAGAGAGGAGCCTCTGGCTCTAGCTATATTCCAACTCCTGAACATTTTGATTAAATGTGCCTAAAGGCAGGAAATGCCATTTTTAAAAATATAAAACAATGGTTTCTGACACGTCATGTGCAAGTCGAGGAAAAAGTCCCTTCTTCCAGAATCACCTGAAACATCTCTATTTTATTAGAACAATTTTTAGCCTCTTTTTTTTTTTTTTAATTAAAAGAAGTTTGAATTCATGGGAATGGATCTGCACTGACATTTTCTGTGAAGTAGGCTAAGAAGGTGAGAGAGTTTGACCAATCTGTTGGTCTATTTGCTGAATGTTAACTCTAAGAAGATATGGACTAGCTATTTCTGTACATTCACAGTCCCAGCTATAGTCACATGGACATGATAATGGCATAATAGAAGATTCAGTGGTGAAATTATTATTATCTCACTGATGCTACAGTATTTTTTTTTTATATTCTATGCGTATTTTCTCTTGGCTTCTATTTCTCAATTTCTTCTTAATAAGCTCTTCTTCCAAAAGCAATTTCTTTCTGTGATTTTATGATTTTCAGAATGTATATTTAGAAATCTGTTTTAAAACACATTCCAACTTCTGACCAAATCCAATATATTTCTTCAAAAACTGGTCTGTGTCAAAGAAGAGAGGTGTTTGATTCCATGTGTGATAATTGCTTATGGATATAAAATAATCAGTCAAGATCTGGTAGCTGGATGCCTGATGAATGCGGGAGGGTTGGAATCACAGAAGTTAGCTGGCAGGGGACTGTTGATCAGTGAAAGATGATAATGGGGTTGCCAGAATAAAGAAATGACGTCATACAATTAGTCTTTTTATACAGTGTGTCAAGTAATATAGAGAGAGGGTTTTTTTTTTTTTTTCACTCAGAGAATTAATTAAGCATGGGGAAAAGGCAAACCAGTGGCATTTCTCTAATAAAATTGAAACAGACATTTCAAGATTCTCAGTAGAGACACTAGTGGTTGAAAAGAACCTGCCAGATTTGGTAAAATTTATTACTATTTTGTGTTGAAAACGCTCAGTGAAATAGGAGTGAATGAATACTTCCTTAAAATGTAAAATACATGCACATCATCTCAAAAGCCAGCATGTTACTTTATGGGGGAAATATTAAAAGCCTTTTTACTAAAGTAAGGAACAAGACAAGATTACCCACTGTTATGAATTGAATTGTGTCCCCCTTCAAATATATATTTAAGTACTGGTCCTTATACCTGTGGATGTGATCCTGTTTGGAAATAGGGTTACCTTTGTAATGTCAATTAGGTCACACCTGAGTAGGGTGGGTCCTAAACCTAATCACTTCTGAGTTATAAAAACATCAGAATAGACATAGAGACGCACATTAGAGGGGAGATGCCCTACAAAGACAGACATGCATGGCAGATGAATCTACAAGCCCAGGAACTCCAAGGACTGCAGGGGCCAGCAGAAGCTAAAATAGACAAAGAGGAACTCTCCTAGAGCCATGTCCAAAATTCCTACTTCTAGTCTCAGGAAATGTGAGGAAATAAATTTATGTTCTTTAAAGTCACCTACTTGAGATATATTTTGTTACAACAGCACTAGGTAACTAAGACACCATCTATTTCCACTGTTATTTAACAAGGAAAGCAAGTTAGAAAAAAAATGAACACAATTAGAGGTGAAAGAAAAAGTCAAAACACCTCTATTAGTAGGTGACATGACATTAATGGAAAAACTGCTACAGACAGTAATGGCTAACATACATTAAAAACAAAATCCATGGGTTGAGAAAACCGGAAGTTCCTGTGGTTGCTCAGCAAACCTTGTCCTCTGATTCTAGGCTACCAACTTCTGGCAAAATGGTGCTCTAGGCAGAAGCACCATGCTGTCCCTCCACAGCAAAGATCTGAAAAACTAAGCCAAACAGAGAAAACAACAACCCTGAAACCCTAAAACATCAAATGAAGAGATAAAGACCTCAGCTAAGCACCAAAAGGAGTGAGAAATCTGACAGAGAATGGAGAGTGAGGAGAGATTCATGCAGAGGTCCCCTATCAGCTAACACAGCGTGGATCCGCCATCTTGGACTCCTATCGGAGACCAGCAAACAGGGGGTACGAGAAAGCAGCTTCACAGAGCTTCCAGCAAGAGACAAAACAACCGGTAATATGCAATATACACTTTCCCACCACCACCCTTCTTCACCCTCACTCGGCCTACTCTGCTTCCCGTGGCCACAATCTCTTGTCTGGGAAGCACCAGCTGCTTGGATTCCACCCACCCACATGGGCTGGCTCTCTGAGTGCCATTTGTTGGCTGCTGGTATTGCTTTTTTCAGCTTCTTTTGATTTCTTCCTTACCTCTCACCACCTCCCCCTCCTTTTGCTCAAATACCTGGCTCCGTGCACCATCTTGGTTTCTTCCTGAGGGGATGCAGAGCTCAGTTCAAGAGTAGAGCTGCTTCCTGGTCTAGGCTGCCACACTGGTGGGATCCCCAGGCTTTTGTTCACTTTGAATTGTTTGTTTGTTTTCTTTTCCTTTTCTTGAGTTGGGAGCCTGTTCTGGCCAGGTGGTGCTGTGTGGCTTGGAATCTACCCCCATGGCTTGCACAGCTGTGCAGAGGATCCCTGAGGACATTTCTTTTTTCACTGTTTTTTTGGAGGGTTTTTCTTATTCTTTTTTTTTTTTTAATTTGTTTTGTTTTCTTTTCGCTCTTTTTCCCTTTTGGTCTTTCTTCATTACTCAGTTTCTCATGTCTCTATATCTTCCTTCTCTTTCTGTTCCCTGAATACCTGGCATTGTATACCTCTACGCCTTCTAGTCAGGCTGTACTGCAACACCTGAGAACAACTTCCCCAGACCTGATAGCCGCACCGGTGGGATCGCTGGGAACTTTGCGGTTCTTTAACCTTTCTGATTTTTATTTATTCATTCTTTTCTTTTCTTCCTCTTCTCCTTTTTGTTTTTCTCCATTTCATAGTCTCTCATCTCTCCATTCCAATGGCAAGTTCCCCTAGCATTCTTTTTTGTTTGTTTGTGTGTTTTTGGCTCTTATTCCTCTCTCCTCACTCCCATATCCATCTCAGCTCCAAAGATAACAATCTCCCTGCTACATCCTGCCTACCTGCACCTTGCACTTAACATCACACCACCAAGCAGCACAGGCATGGCCTACTGGAACCTTCCCTGCACTGATTACCAACCCACCCCGGTGGTTGTAGTAAGTGCCACAAACAACCCATACCAGTGACTCCTCTTCAACTAGACCTGCCCTGCCATACAATATCTGAGTGACTGACCCTGCCAATTGGAGAAGGAGGCAAGAATTATTGTGCCTACAGACAAGCAAACAACAAAGAACACACAGTCCAGCTGCTCAGACATAGCCAAATTAAAAAAAAAAAAGGGACAAAACAAACAAATCTACAATCAATAAACAAGAAAAATAACTACTGAATGCCCCAAAGACAGCAGACAATATGAAAACATTTACAAAAACAGGACAGGATGGTTCCAGTAGGTATCCAAAATAAAACACCAGATGACTTTCCAGTGGAAGAAAAGGCACTACAACTACCTGATAGGGAATTCAAATCTCTAATACTCAGAATTCTCCAAGAGCTGAAGCAAAAAGATCACAAAAATGAGGAAAAAATAGACAAATTCATGGAAAATACAGACAAAAAATTAGAAGAATTCATGAAAATAATCCAGGAACAAAATGCCAAAATAAATTCACAATTAGAAATAATACAAAAACAACGAGAAGAAATCCAAAAGATAAACAACAAGATTTCAGAAATGGACGGTGTCATAGAAGGGCTGAGAAGCAGATTTGAAATGGTGGAAGGCAGGATCAGTGGAACTGAAGACCAACACTTGAATACAACTCTGCTTGAGGAAAACTCAGAAAAAAGAACAAAGAAAAATGATGAGACCCTGAGAGTTATGTGGGACACAATCAAAAGCAAAAATTTTCGAGTGTTTGGCGTTCCAGAACAGGGGGAGAAAACAGAAAAAACAGAAAGGATCATTGAAGAACTGCTGACAGAAAAACATCCCCATTACCTTGAAAGATGAAAAGGTGGCCATCCAAGAAGCTCAACGAACCCCAGTAGGATAGACCCCAAAAGAAAATCACCAAGGCATATCATACTCACACTTGCCAAAATCAAAGACAAACAAAGAATCCTGAGAGCAGCTTGTGAAAAAGAGAGTCGCATACAGAGGAGAAACAATAAGACTAAGCTCAGATTATTCGGCAGAAACCAGGCAAGAAGAAGGCAATGGGATGACATATATAAAATCCTGAAAGAAAAAAAAAATGCCCGCCAACAATAATATATCCTGCAAAACTCTCGTTCAAATATGATGGTGAAATTAGATCATTTCCAGATAAACAGAAATTAAGGTAATATATAAAAGCCAAACCAAACTTATAAAAGTTATTAAAGGGAGTTCTTCAATCTGAGAACAAACAACTTCAGCTCACAGGAAGAATCTAGGATGCAGGATCGTACCAGCTAGATACCAGTCTAAGGAAACGACCTCTCGAGGACTATCCAAAACCAAAAGAAATACAACAGGTAATCAGAGCAGTTAATCAGTAAATAACAACAACATCAAAACAATAAAAGAGGGAATAAACAGCATAGGTATAGAACCTTCTAATGGAGAAGAAAGCAAGGCAATACCAAGTAATGGTAGACTGCTTCAAACTTAGAAAGATAAGGGTAAAATTCATGGTAACCACAAAGAAAGTCAACAAACAAAATCATAAAAAAAAAAAGAGGAAAAACATAAAGTCTCAGCAAAAACAAAACCTACAAAAACAAAAGAAATGAAAAAAAATACACAAACAAAAGTAACTCAGCACAAGAGAGTAAGAAGAACAAAGAAAACGTCAGCAACACAGAGAAAAGCACTGCAAAATGACAGCAACAAACTCACATCTATCAATAATTACACTGAATGTAAATGGACTCAAGGCATCCATAAAGAGATGGAGAGTGACAGAATGGATAAGAAAACAGGATCCATCAATATGCTGTCTACAAGAGATACACCTTAGAAACAAAGACATGAATTTATTAAAAGTCAAAGGTTGGAAAAAAATATATCAAGCCAACAACTACCAAAAAAGAGCAGGAGTGGCAATTCTAATCTCAGATAAAATAGACTTTAAAACGAAATCTACCATAAAAGACAAAGAAGGACACTATATAATGATTAAGGGGATGATCCATCATGAAGACATAACCATAATAAACATCTATACACCCAATGACAGGGCTCCAAAATGCATTAAACAAATTCTAACAACACTGAAAAGAGAATTGACAGTTCCACAATAATAGTAGGAGACTTCAACACACCACTCTCAGTAAAGGACAGAACAACTGAGAAGAAACTCAGCAAAGATACAGAAGACCTAAAGGGCACAATCAGCCAACTTGAGCTCATAGATATATATAGAACACTCCATCCAACTGCTGCAAAGTACACATTCTTTTCCAATGCACATGGAATGTTCTCCAGAATAGACCACATCTTAGGCCACAGAGCAATCATCAACAAGATCCAAAAGGCTGAGATAATTCAAAGTATCTTCTCTGACCATAGTGCCATCAAGGCAGAAATTAACAACATAAAGAGCAAGGAAAAAAATCAATTACATGGAAACTGAATAATACCTGCTTACACATCACTGGGTAATAGAAGAAATCAGAGATGGAATAAAAAAATTCCTAGAATCAAATGAGAAAGAAAACACATCATACCAAAACCTTTGGGACACAGTAAAGGCAGTCCTCAGAGGACAATTTATAGCAATAGATGCACATATCAAAAAAGAAGAAAGGGACAAAATCAAAACATTAACTACAGAACTCAAACAAATAGAAAGAGAACAGAAAAAAAAGCCCACAGCCACCAGAAGAATAGAAATAGTAAATATCAGAGCAGAAATAAATGAAATAGAGAACAGAAAAACAATAGAAAGAATCAACAAAACCAAAAGTTGGTTCTTTGAAAGAATCAACAAAATTGACAAACCACTGGCCAGACTGACGAAAGAAAAACAGGATAGGATGCAAATAACCCAAATAAGAATTGAAATGGGGGACATTATAACAGACCCAACTGAAATAAAAAGGATTATAACAGAATATTATGAAAAACTATACTCTAACAAATTTGAAAACCTAGAGGAAATGGATAAATTTATAGAAACACACTACCTACCCAAAGTACAACAAAGTGATGTTGAAAATCTGAACAGACCCGTAACAATAGAAGAGATTGAAAAGCTGATAAAAAAAAAAAAACTCCCAACCAAAAAAAGCCCTGGCCCAGAAGGCTTCACTGGAGAATTCTACAAAACATTTACAGAAGAGCTTGTACCAGTGCTACTCAAGCTATTTCAGAGCACAGAAGAGGAAGCAACACTTCCAAATTCATTCTATGAAGCCAGCATAACGCTGATACCAAAACAGGGAAAGACGTCGCAAAAAAAGAAAATTACAGACCAATATCTCTCATGAATATAGATGCAAAAATTCTTAACAAAATTCTAGCCAATAGAATTCAGTATCATAACAAAAAATAATACACCACGACCAAGTAGGATTCATACCAGGTATGCAAGGATGGTTCAACATTAGAAAACCAATCAACGTAATCCACCACTTAAATAAAACGAAAGAAAGGAATCACATGATCATCTCAATTGATGCAGAAAAGGCATTTGACAAAGTCCAACACCCATTCCTGATAAAAACTCTCAATAAAATCAGTATAGAAGGGAAATTTCTCAACATAATAAAGGGCATCTATGCAAAACCAACAGCCAACATCATTCTTAATGGAGAGAGGCTGAAAACATTCCCCTTGAAAACAGAAACAAGACAAGGATGCCCTTTATCACCACTCCTATTCAACATTGTGCTGGAAGTTCTAGCTAGAGCAATAAAGCAAGAAAAAGAAATAAAGGGCATCCAAACTGGTCATGAAGAAGTTAAACTGTCCCTGTTTGCAGATGATATGATACTATACATAGAAAACCCTAAAAACTTTACGAGAAATCCACTGGAACTAATAGAAAGATTCAGCAGAGTAGCAGGATACAAGATAAACATTCAAAAATCAGTTGGATTCCTATACACCAGTAAGGAGAACAACGAAAAAGAAATCAGGAAAACAATACCATTTTCAATATCCTCTAAAAAGATAAAATACTTAGGAATAAATCTGACCAGGGATGTAAAAGACCTATACAAAGAAAACTACAAAACACTACTGCATGAAACCCAAAGGGATCTACCTAAATGGAAAAACATACCATGCTCTTGGATAGGTAGACTCAACATTGTGAAAATGACAATTCTACCCAAAGCAATTTCCAAATACAACCCAATCCCAAGCCAAATACCAACAACATTCTTCAAAGAGATGGAAAAACTAATCATTAACTTTATATGGAAAGGGAAGAAGCCCCAAATAAGTAAAGCACTACTGAAGAAGAAGAATAAAGTTGGAGGACTCACACTACCCGACTTCAGAACCTACTATACAGCTATAGTAGTCAAAACAGCCTGGTACTGGTACAATGACAGATTCATTGACCAATGGAACAGAATTGAGAACCCAGATGTAAATCCATCCACCTACGGTCACCTGATCTTCGACAAGCGCCCAAAGTTCATCAACTGGGGAAAGACAGTCTTTGTAACAAATGGTGCTGGCAAAACTGGATATCCATCTGCAAAAAAATGAAAGAGGACCCATAGCTCACGCTGTATACAAAAACTATTTCAAAATGAATCAAAGACCTGAATGTAAAGCCTAAAACTATAAAGTTCATAAAAGAAAATATAGGACCATCACTACAGGCCTTAATACACGGCATTAACAGGATACAAACCATAACCATCAATGCACAAACCCCAAAAGATAAGGTAGATAACTGGGATCTTCTAAAAATCAAACACCTATGCTCTTCAAAAGACTTCACCAAAAGAGTGAAAAGAGAACCTACAGACTGGCAAAAAATTTTTGGACAGTACAAGTCAGACAAAGGTCTAATCTCCATAATCTGCAAGAAAATCCAACACCTCAACAACAAAAAGACAAATAATCCTATTAAAAAATGGGCAAAGGTAAAGGACTAATTGTCCACAGCTATCAGGGCCTCCACCGGACTGAGTCTAGTACAGCTAGACGGTGCCCGGCTACCACCACTGACTGCTCTGACCAGGATCACAACAGAGGGTTCTGGACAGAGCTGGAGAAGGATGTAGAGCATAATTCTAACTCACACACACACAAAAAAAGACCAGATTTACTGGCCTAAAGGAGTTGGTAGAAACCTTGAGAGTATAGCCCCCAGACACCCTTTTAGCTCAGTGGTGAAGTTACCTCCGAGGTTCACTGTTCAGCCTGGGACTGGACAGCCCCATAAAACCAAATGAGACTAACGAGGTACAGGAGTCCAGTGACAAGGGCCAGAAGGCAGAAGGGGACAAGGAAGCTGGTGACAGGGAACCCAAGACTGAGTAAGGATATTGTTGATGTGTTGTGAGATTGTTAACCATTGTCATAGGGCAACATTTGTAGTAACTGTTAAATGAGAAACTATTTTGTTCTGTAAGCCTTCATCTTAATTGAGAATAACAGCACAATTGGAAGAGTGTAGTCAATGTCACTGAACTGTGTATGTAGAAATTTTTGGAATGGTGTCTCCTTGGCTGTGTGTATTTTCACCAAAAAGATAAAAAAAAAAAAAAAAAGAAATGTTGAGAAAAAAAAAAGGGGAAAGGAAATGAACAGACACTTCAGCAAAGAAGACATTCAAATGGCCAACAGATACATGAGGAAATGCTCGTGATCACTAGCCATTAGAGAAATGCAAATTAAAACCACAGTGAGATACCATCTCACCCCGGCATTACTGGCACGAATCAAAAACACTGGAAATAATAACAAATGTTGGAGGGGCTGCCAGGAGCTCGGAACTCTTATGCACTGCTGGTGGGAATGCAAAATGATACAACCATTTTGGAAAATGATATGGTGCTTCCTCAGAAAGCTAGAAATAGACATACCATTCGATGCAGCAATTCCACTCGTAGGAATATATCCTAGAGAAATAAGAGTCGTCACTCGAATAGACATATGTACACCTATGTTCATGGCAGCATTGTTCACAATAGCAAAACGATGGAAACAACCTAGATGCCCATCAACAGATGAATGGATAAACAAACTATGGTCCATACACACAATGGAGTACTATGCAATGAGAAAGAACAATGATGAAGCTGTAAAGCATCTCATAACATAGATGAAACTGGAGGACATTATGCTGAGTGAAATAAGTCAATCACAAAAGGACAAATATTGTATGAGACCTCTATTGTAAAAACCCATGAAAAAGTTCACACACAAAATGTAACAATCTTTGTTGGTTACCAGGAATGGGAGGGGTGGGGGGAAAATACTAAATAGGCAATAGATAAGTGGTATCTTGGGTGAAGGGTGAGACAATACACAGTACAGGGGAAACCAGCACAACTTGTACAAGGAAAGGTCATGGAAGCCCCATAGACACATCCAAACTCCCTGAGGGACTGAATTGCTGGGCAGAGGGCTGTGGGGACCACAGTCTCAGGCAACATCTAGCTCAGTTGGCATAACACAGTTTATAAAGACAATGTTCTACATTCTACCTTGGTGAGTAGTATCTGGTGTCTTAAAAGCCTGTGAGCGGCCATCTAAGATACTCCACTGGTCTCGTCCCTTCGGGAGCAAGGGAGAATGAAGAGAACAGTATACAAGGAAAAGATTAGTCTGAAGGACTAATGGTCCACAGCTACCAAGGCCTCCACCAGACTGAGTCCACCCAGTACAGCTAGATGGTGCCCGGCTACCACCACTGACTGCTCTGACCATCACAACAGAGGGTTCTGGACAGAGGTGGAGAAGGATGTAGAACAAAATTTTAACTCACTAAAAAAAAAGGCCAGATTTACTGGCCTAAAGGAGACTGTAGAAACCCCGAGAGTATGGTCCCCAGACACCCTTTTAGCTCAGTGGTGAAGTTATCTCCGAGGTTCACCATTCAGCCAGGGATTGGACAGCCCCATAAAAGCAAATGGGCTAATGAGGCACAGCCATCCAGGGACAAGGGCCAGAAGGCAGAAGGGGACAGGAAAGCTGGTGATAGGGAACCCAAGGTTGAGTAAGGATAGTGTTGATGTGTTGTGAGGTTGTTAACCATTGTCATAGGGCAACATGCGTAGTAACTGTTAAATGAGAAACTATTTTGTTATGTAAGCCTTCATCTTAAGTGAGAATAACAGCACAATTTGAAGAGGGAAGTCGATGTCACTGAACTGTGCATGTAGAAATTTTTGTAATGGTGTATCTTTGGCTATGTATATTTTCACCAAATAAAAAAGTCGAGAAGGGAGAAGGTTGACATGTTGTGGGGTTGTTAACCAATGTCATAAAACAACATGTATACTACTGTTTCATGAGAAACTATGTGTTCTATAAGCCTTCACCTGAAGTACAATTAAAAAAAAAAAAAAAAAATACCCATGTCCGAAGAGCTCAAGAGCCAACTTGGATAGTCTCTTGACTGTTTGAGCATCTGTAATAATGATGAATACAATGGATTAAAATATATGGAATCTGCTTAAATCCATGATTTCATAATAATGTTAAAACTTAAAAAATTTTAATCAGTTACCATTGAATGATCGTAGGGAATCAATGTATTATTTTAAAATTGGCAAATAAAGGGAAATAATCAAGGCTTTATTCTGCCTTTCTTATATGTAACAAAATACTGTATGAGGAGAAATTTCTCTTTAGAAGTATTCCAACTAAAAAAACAAATGAGGAATGATAGAATTAGAATATCACCATTTTGTAACCATTAACAAAGAGGTTGGAGGTTCGAGTCCATGCAGAGACACCTCAAAAGAAAGCCCTGGTGACCTACTTCCAAAAAATCAGTCATTGAAAACTCTATGAAAGTAATACAATGTGAAGACTGTAACTAACCAATGTCACTGAACAATTTATGTACAGAAATTGTTGAATGGGAACCTGCTTTGTTGTTTTTCACCAAAAATACAATAAAATATTATTAAAAAACAAAAAAAAATTAATTGATCTCACTGAATTGTATATATAAAAAATGTAGAATTGGCAAATGTTGTGTTATCTATATTTTTACAATAATTAAACAGTAAAGAAGGAAAACTCTCTGAAGCACAGTTCTATTCTGACACACTTGAGTTGGAGTCAACTCTATAGGAGCAGTTAAAAAAAGAATAAGGAACTAATGAATCTAGGCATTGATCATCAGTAGCTGCTAACACCTCAAAATAGACGATAAGAAATTATGAGCGTCCTGATGGAAGAAAAAAATACCATCCATGAAGTATTTTTAAAGCATGCAACTAATTAATATCTAACCATATACCATATATCTATTTATAGGAATTGGAGAACAGAGAAACATATTAAACTACACCATGGGGATGCAATCAGTAAAATCCAGGCTGTGAGAAACTCCACATGACAGTTTCTTCAACCTAAATTGCAAGGAAATAGAGACAGAGGGTGACCTATCGATTACTAGAGACTTATAAAACGTATCAACCAGCTGCAATGGATGGACTGCATTTGGATTCTGTTTAAACAGAATAGAAAAGAAAATCCTTATAAAAATCATAATAAATTTGTTCACTAAGTACTTGATTATATTAAGCCATTATTGAAGGATCTCTGGTGGTGCAGTTGTTAAGTGCTTGGCTGTTACTGTAAGGTCAGTTGTTAGAACTCACCAGCCGCTCAGCAGGGGAAAAATGTGGCAGTCTGCTTCCATAAAGATGACAGCCTTGGAAACTCTCTGAAGCAATTCTACTCGGTCCTATAGAGTCGCTGTGAATCAGAATCAATCCGACAACACAAAATAAAATATTATTAATTTTTTTTGGTGTGATAGTACTATTGTGGTTATATTAAAAAGTGCAGCCTTATGTATTAGAGATTTACACAAAGTCGTTATTTATCATAAGATATGATAATATGAGGGAGAATGGATGGAAATGTGAATGGGGCAGGATTGGCCATGGGTTGATGGCCCTGCCAACAATCTAATCTCAGACTCCTTGCCTTCAGATCTGTGAGACAATACATTTCTGTTTTATAAGCCATAAGCCACCCAATTTGTGGTACTTTGTTACAGCAGCCACAAGAAATGAATGCAACATGAGATCTAGAAACAATGGCGTGCCTATGATCTCCACGTGTGAGCTTAGTGCTGTGCTGCTAATAACCACCATCATCCTCTTGTCACAGTATATGCTCTTTACTTACTATTAATAGCTCTCTGGGGACTGACTGGGGAAATGTGTTAGACGCAGAAAGTGCAATGTTATTAAGCTGCTAATCATACTATGCTTTCCTGTAGAATGAATCCTGTGAGAACAAATGGCCTGGACCAAAGACACCTTCATACTCAGAATACCTGGTTAACAAATTGTCAGGGAAGAAAATTCAGTTGATCTAGCTTGTTGACATCACAGAGCAAAAGCGATTTAGAAGAACCTGAATTGCTCAAATTCAAAAGAAAAGAAAGTACATGAATACCAAAAATTCTTGTTGGTGAAGCATTATCTTAATTATAGTGCTATTTCAAAAGGCTTAGATCCTCTAAGGATCTTTCCACTCTTTTTTGTAAAGCCATCTGTTCCACTTACGGAAAGAAAGCATTTGGATAAAAATGCTAGCTTGATAAATGTTTTAACTATTTAAGTATCAGATTCATGCTAACAAGACCCCTTTATTTTTGAATTCAGCACTCTTTTGCGCAAGTAATTTTGACTCCTATTAATAACTGTTTCTTTTTTTTTTTTAAAAGTGCATTTTATTTGGGGGTTTAGTTAAGCCAGTTGCTTTTGAGTCGACCCTGATTCATGGTGACCCCATGTATGTCAGAGTAGAACTGTGTTCCGTAGGGTTCAATGGCTGATTTTTCAGTAGTAGATCACCAGGCCTTTCTTCTGAGGTGCCTTTGGGTGGACTCAAACCACCAAGTTTTTGGTTAGCAGCCGAGAACCTCAATAGTTCGCACTACGCAGGGACTCCAGTTGGGGATTTAGTTACCACCTCCCCGTCTCTCTCCCCCTAAAAAAAGTTGCCATCGAATCAATTCCAACTGTTAGTGAGCAACTCCATTTCCCCTAATAGATTCTGAATGTGTGTTCTGTCTCGGGGTTGAGAGTTGTCCCATTCTGAATGAAAGCTTTTTCCTCACATCTCACCCTTCGATGGGCAGTCTGCATCTCCTTCTGCTAGCCTGGTTGAAACAGAATATGCTCTTTGCAGCTTCAATCAAAACGTATGTTGTTTTAACCTGGAAATGATGTTTGATAAAGTTCTTTAGCTTAAGGAAAAAATATTTGTGCCCTGTCACACTTAATAATAACTCACATATGCTCGAGCCATGCTAATCACATTCAGGGATTTTCAGAAGAATATTGCTTTGCTGTGACCATAGTCAATAACAAGATGCAGGAGGACAGCTACATTCTTACTCTGCTGTTCTGCCACTTGGAAGACCAAAATAAGGCTCCAATGGGAGAGGAATAATATTCTGCCAGGATTTACATCATGTTATACCTGGCTCCTTGCATCTTGGTTTTATTTGACTGCCTGTATACCTCTTACGGAAATGTCCACGCTGACTGTCTCAGAGGATGACTTCTAGAAGGTGGGCACCTGACTGAGGCCATTTTTTGCACAGACCCAAGCACAATGAAGCACTTGTTAAAGCTATTGGATGGGAGTCCTGAATTTTTAAGCTGGAGCTGTCATATGAGATGCTTATGGCTGCTCAGACAGAAAATCCAGTGGTAGTTCCTTGATAAACCAGAGTTTAGGACTAGCCCTTAGACCCCAAATTAAAAATTACCTGATTTTAGAAGTGTGTTTTTTGCTACTTACCCTAACCAATCTCATATGCCACTCATGTATAAGTCAGAATATCAACTTAATTAATGATAGAAAAATATGTATTTACTTCTTTCTTTCCTAACAGTTTCATAAATTCCTCCTATTTGAACCTTTATATAGACTCTTATTTATGAATAGCCCTCATTTTTGATGAAGAAAGTGAAGTTCACACAGCTAGTATATGGCAGAGCCCAGATATGAATTGAAGTCTGTATAGCTTCAAAGCTACTACTATTTTGTTGTATCTATCTGTCTGTCTGTCTGTCTACCTACCTACCTATCTACCTACCTATCTGTCGATCGATCTATCGATTACCTCATTGATATATACAGTTTTATGGTCAACAAACTATCTTCTTCCATTCTTTCTTTCATGGAAAGCTGTGTTATAATTGGAAGTGTGTGAAATCAGTAAGAGAATGAGCTGTATGAGCCAATACATGGCTGCTATAATTGAGGACGTTAGCTGGATTATTTTATTTACTCTAAAGCGATATATCTGCTAAGGGAATCTAGTATTTAATTTATAAATCGAAGTATCCTATCATTTGTCTATTTTACTGGAGAAATTCTTTCTCTTTGGGCTTCCTTTTTTGTTAAAACAGTTGCCCTTCAGACAGAACAGTATTACTAAATATGTTTACAGTTTTTTAACTACAACTACATCCTAGTTCTGCCTTTCTGAACAATAGCCTGGTCAATGTGATTGATATTTGTGTGCTCTTTAAATTTCTCATCTCCTTCTTTACAGATTTATTTCTCAAGGTGGGTTATAATTAGAACTGGTTGTTCTTACCCGTTCTATGTTAATCTGCTATTTATTTGATTTCAGAAGCGAACCTAACTTCAAACTGCTCTGTGATATGCTTCTGAATATGACTGATTCACTAACATATTATGGACCAAAAAATACTATCAAAGCAATATTGTTTCTACTTTACACATACTGTAACTACTTAGCATGTATAAAGTATTCAACGTACTCATTATTACAGTCATTCATTCATTTATCCACTAACATTAGCAAGTTGCTAGGAACAATTCTAGGAACTGCAGTCCAGATAATAAAGTACATTTCCTTCCTCAAGAAACTCATAGTGTAGAGTGCAACAAAATGCAATGTACTATAAACAAATAGCTACAAGAGAATATGGTAAGAGCTATAGATGATAAATGTTCAGTGCTTTTGAAAATTGTTTTATTTGTTTCAGCCTTTCTATGCTGGCTTGATTTCACTTAAACCTCCCCTAAAAGAAAGGCATTATCATGATATAGTTTTGAAGCTAATATAACATTAAAGATTAATTTAAAACAAAAACAAAAACCTGTTGCTTTCAAGTCAAGTCTGACACATAGCTACCCTATAGGACAGAGTAGAACTGCCCCATAGGGTTTCCAAAGAGCTGCTGGTGGATTTGAACTGTCGACCTTTATGGTAAGCAGCCAAGCTCTTAACCACTGCACCACCAGAGCTCCAAAGATTAATAGAAACCCACATATCTATGGCCACTTGATTTTTGATAAAGATACCGAGTTCATTCAATGGGGAGGAATAGTCTTTTCAACAAATGGTACTGGAACAACTCCATCTCCATATGCAGAAGATTAAAATTGGACCCATACCCTGTATGAAAATTAACTCAGAATGGATCAGTAACCTAAATATAATAGCTAAAGCCGTAAAACTTAGAAGAAAAAAGAAAACAAAAATCTTCAGGACTTTGTATTTGGCAATGGATTCTTAGATATGACACCAAAAACATGAGCAAGAGAAGAAAAAAATGAATAAATTGGACTTCATCAAAATAAAAATAGAACTTTTACGCATCAAGAGACATTATCAAGAAAGTTAAAAGACAACTTACAGAACGGGAGAAAACATTTGGAAACCAGACACCTGACAAGTGTTTAATACACAGAATATATAAAGAACTGTTACAGCTGAACAACAAAAAGACAACCAACACAATAAAAAAAAAAAGGGCAAAAGACTTGAACAGATGATATTTCCTCAAAGAAGATATACAAATTGGCAATAAGGGCATGGAAAGATGCTCAGCATCATTAGTTATTAGGGAAATGGAAATTAAAACTACAATGAAATATGATTTCATACCAACTAGGATGTTATAGGGTCACTATGAGTTGGAATCGACTTGACGGCAACTGGTTTATTTGTTTTTCTAGTTGTAGGATGTTAATTATTAAACAAATGAACAAACAAACAAAAAAGTGCTCCATTGGTATGTTGGTGAGAATGTGGAGATTAGGATCTTTGTTCATTGCTGGTGGGAATGTAAAATGGTGCAGGTGCTGTGGAAGGCAATTTGGTGATTCCTCAAAAAGTTGAACATAAAATTACCATATGACCCAGCAATTCCACTCCTGGATATATACCCAAAATAAGTGAAAGCAGGGACTCAAACAGATACTTGTACACCAATGTTCATTGCAGCATTATTTACAATAGCCAAAAGGTGGAAACAACCCAAAAGTCCATCAAAAGATGAATGGATAAACAAAATGTGCTACGTACATACCATTATTCAGCTATAAAGAGAAATGAATTCTGATATGTGTCACCACATGGAAGAACCTTGAAAACACACAAAGTTAAATAAGCCAGACACAAAAGGAAATATTATATCATCCCAATTATATGAAATATCTGTGATAGGCAAATACATAGAAACAGAAAATAGATTAGTGGTTACCCTGGGCTTGGCGGAACGGACGTGGAGAATTGATGCTTAATGGGCGTAGAGTTTCTGTTTGGGGTGATGACAGTATTTGGAAACAAACAGTGGTAATGGTTGCACAGCATCATAAATGTAATCAGTGCCATTAAATCGTACACTTAAAAATGGGTAAAATGGAAACTTTTATGTTATATATATCTTAACACAATTAAAAAAAAAGATTAGTAGGAATAAGATCACAACAGCTAACACTGAGGAGTGACCACTACATGTCAGGCATTCTTCTAAGCATTTGCATAAAACTCACTTAATTTTCAAGAAACCCAGTGAGGTTGGCGTTACTATTAGTCTCTTGTTACACACACGGTGAATGAGGCATAGAAAAGCTCATGCGCTTGTCCAAGCTTTCACAGCTGGTAAATGTTGGCAGAGGACTTGATGAGACACTTTGGCTCCCAAACTCTTAATCTCCACATTCCATTGCCACTCAATTATGAAATGCACATGCTATGAAGTTACCTCACCCTCTCTTGGTTTGATGTTTATACCATTTAAAAAATTAAAATAAATTCAGTTGACCTGTTTTTGACTCATTAAAAAAAAATCAAGCTATATCTTGAGGAAATAAAATATTCCCTGAGATCCTGCAAGACCAGAGTGAAAAATACTCACCACCAAGAATGAGTTTCTATAGTCATGGCACACCCCAAGTTTCTTTCATCTCCTTTCTAAGTTCCAGGCAAAAGGGGTCTCCCAAATCCTAAACCATAGGTTAAATATACATGTTCCCAAGGACTCGTGCAATCTCTACTCATATCTCCTTCAGGATGGCCCCAAATGGAGTGGATTAGGGGGATGTAGTTCATGCTTTTCCATTTTGCAGTCTCAGGGCACCCGGTCAGAGTTCAGTTCAGTTCAACAACCAGCTATTGAGTCCCTCAAGGGAGGCCCTGGCCTGGTGGAGGAGATAGCCTTCTGGATTTATTATTTCAATAAATGATATTAGTGCTAAAAATAGAACTATAAACTCTATAGCAGACACTGTTGCCAACCTATAAGACATTTCTACCTTTGTTTCTTTTTCAAGAACATAAGCCTAATTTTAATGGCTGGCAATCTCAAGCCCCAAGCTATCCTTTTCCTATTTCTAATGATTGGTCTATGGTTAAGCATATGATTCAGTTTTAGCAAATGAGACAAAACATAAAGTCTTCCACATGAAGATTGGAAAAGATTTTCTTCCATCAGAAAGGCACATGAGGAAAGGCTTTGCTTTCTGCTTCTGTTCTCGGCTGTTGCTTCCTGTCTGGTTGTTTTGTGAGGACATGAAACCTGGCAGCTAACTTGTGATCCTGAGAATAGACATTATGAACAAACCAAGATATCAAAGTAAAAGGATCAAGGATTGCTTGATGACATCACTGAACCACCAAACCAACTCTAAGACTTCCTTATTTTGATATTTTGTTAATTAAACAAAAATGTCCTTATGGTTTAAGCCACTGTTTGATACCAGAAGTGGGGTGCTATAGAAACAGAGTCTAAATTGTAAATTTGGCTGACAGGAGAAGGTAGGTAGAGACTTCATTATAATAGACTGGGAAGCTTGCTACTTCTGTTATGTGGTAGTTAACCATTCGATTAAAGTGTTGCCTGTTCTACCATGAGACACAGATCATGAGTCCTTTAATATATTAGGGGAAAATGCTAAAAAAACTGTCAGAAAACATATGTTGGTTATCTCTAAAGATTTTTACAGAAAGAAGAATTGGGCTTGATATGGTCCATCTGAAAGAAGAGAGGTACTCTTTCCTGTAATCTATAATCAAAGTTGATTGGAAGCCCCATTTTTGGAACTAGGTAAAATTGAGAAATCCCCAAGTTGAAGTTTTTGGCCATCAGAAGCAGGAAAAAAAAGAAAAAAGAAAAAGATTGAACTGAGTCCCTAAGGCTGTCTTGAATGCTATCTTTCGAGCTTGAAACTCAGAAAAAGGGGAGGAACCTGTGGCAGATAGGTTAAAAGTAAAGGCTTTCCCCTGAAGTTCTTATTTTGAATTATCTCTGGGCAGTAGCTATAAGACAAGTAGAAAAGGAACTGGCAGGGCACGAAGTCTTACAGGTAGGACACGGGAATTCTCCAGCTGTCTTAGTTGTCTAGTGCTGCTATTACAGAAATACCACAAGTGGGTGGCTTTGAAACACAGAAATGTATTTCCTCACGGTTTATGAGGCTAGAAGTCTGAATTCAGGGTGCCAGCTCTAGGGGAAGGCTTTCTCTTTCTGTTGGCTCTGGGGAAACGTCCTTGTTTCTTGGTTCCCTGGTGACTTTCATGTGGTGTGGCACCTATCCTCCCCTATCTCTGTTTCCTTAATCTGCTCCTTTTATACAAACCCTACACTAAATCTGTCGCATTAACGTAACAAAGGCAACCCATTCCCAAATGGAATTATAGCCACAGGCATAGAGTTAGGATTTACAACACATATTTTGGGGGGACACAATTCAATCCATATGACCAGCTTAAAAACAATGCCTAAGCAATTTCTTCAAAGGTGTTTCTAGGCATGAAAGTGACAGTAACTAATTATGCACAGTGGTTAAAGTGATGGACTGCTAACTGAAAGTTCAGCAGTCTGAAACCACCAGTGGCTCCACTGGAGAAAGATGTGGCAATCTGCCTCCATAGAGGTTTACAGCCTTGGAAACCCTATGGGGTTACCATGAGTTGGAACTGACTTGACAGCAGTGGGTTAGGTTTTGGTTTAATTATCTGTTGCTGTTGGTGGATTTCAACTCATGGCGACCCTGTAGGACAGAAAAGAACTACCCCATAGGACTTCCAAGGAGCGGATGGTGGATTTGAACTGCCAACTTTTGGTTAGCAGCTGAGCTCGTAACCACTGCACCATTGACTATTTTTTAAATTATTTTTATCAGATAAACCCATAGTGTATCCACTAATAGTTTGTGACTGTTCAATACTTAAGCCAGTCCTTGGGCCTCTGACCTTGGACCAAGAGGAAGTTGGAGCTTAGAACTGTGAATTTCTAAATAGGGCATAATTATCAAATACCACCTCATATATGACTACAAGGAGCCCTGGTGGCACAGTGGTTAAGAGCTTGGCTGCTAACCAAAAGGTCAGTAGTTTGAATTTACTGACTGCTCCTTGGAATCCCTATGGAGAAGTTCTGTTCTGTCCTATAGGGTCGGAATTGACTCGACAGCAACAGGTGTATGACTGCAAAGACTAACGGGCCAAGAAGAAGCTCCAAGAGGCAAAAAACCAGAGGTGCTAGGTAGGCTGAACAAGAAACTGTACTGACTTCCAAGGCAGAGGATCTTTGCTACTCCTACCCATCAATTTGTGTGCTAAGAACCAGCCATTCCTGAGCATGACCCATCCTCCACTTTCCCGAATAAGCATTCTTATTGATGTCATCCTACTTGTTCTTTATTATAATATATTGGGTATAGTCAGGTCAGATACATTTTTTTAGCTATAGCTCTCCAGACCACAAGGACCCATATTTGGACCTGGTGGAATGGAATACCCAACATGTATAAAAGCTAAATTTAGATCTATGTTCTGTGACTGGGCTAGGCTTTTGTGATATCTGCCTTGAGGTATAGTTCACTTGTTGTGTGTATGGTGTCTTAGGTTGGTTTCCCCCAGGAATGGACACTGAGACCAGGATCTGAGTTTAAGTAGTTTATTAGAGACTTGATCCTAGGAAGCACCAGTAGGAGAATGAAGGGAAAGCAGTCAATATAGAGAGTGGTAATGATCAGGTTACTGCTGTGGGCAACTGGGGTTCAGTCCTTCTGGGAACCTTTGGTAGATGATGTTGCCCCATCCAAAAGGAAAGGAAGCTGGAATATTTATCCTCCAGTCCATGTCCATCATTGGTTGAGTGTTGATCCTAGGGACATTAACTCTCTGGCATTTCTGACCTACCCTGGGCAGGGCCAAGCATGTTTCTATGGTAGAGGAAACCTCCAGGCAGAGAGTTGCAGTGCTTGCAGTTAGAAGTCAGTGTATATGGAAGCGGTCAATGCAGAGGAGGTATGGGTAGGGCACCAGGAATGTCTGCTATATATGAGGTAAAGAGTATAAATGTATACTGGGTGTGAGGTTGGCACCCTTTGTTCTCCACACAGCAATTAGTTTCTCCTTCCATAACAACAGAATCTCGGTTTTGTTTGGGTATCTACTGCCCAGTCCCAGGAGAAGAATTATACTTTGTCTAAATCAATCATGATAATCTCATTTTCCTTTGCCTGTTACTAGTCTACATGTGGATGTGTGACCTAGTTCTGGTCACTGACTCGTAAGAGGAGTTAATTTTACTGGGAGTTCTCCAAAAGGCTTCAAAGGCCTTCGTCCTTGTAAGAAGAGCATTTAAAAAGAAAGATCAGTTGTGGTTTATGTTATTGTTTATTTGTTCCCTTCCCCTTTTTTTTGTTGCTTCTTCATTGGGCTACATTTGATTAAGGATGTGAAACTTGGAATTGTGGCAGCCATTTGGTGACTATGAGAGGAGATATTGATGACACTCTGAATGTAACCAAAGCAAAGAAGCAAAGGAGCCTGAGCCACTAAACCCAATTTGGGACTGCCTATCTCCAAACTGCTTGATAAGAAAACCAAAAATCATACTTTTGGTTTATGCCACGGTGAGATGAATTCTCTATGACTTGCAGTTTAGAGCATTCCTAACTGATATATTGGACTTCATGGGTGTGTAAAAGAGAGATACTTTACCTCAATGTGTTAAATACAAACACTGAAAAATTGCATTTGAGACAGTTTTGCATTTCTTATGCCTTTGTTTGGCCCATAAATTCAGGTTTCAGACTAAACAAGAAAAGTTCCAAATAGTAGAGTTTGGCTTTTTTTTCCCCAACATCTGAAATCACGTTTAGATTAAAAGTGTCCCCACTCTAGAATATGCTGTTTCATGAGGAATCGCTCATCCTGGCTCTGGAGTTAGGCAATGGGAGGCTGTCATGGATAATATTGAAAGATGTCTGTGTTGGCTAGGAGGTTGGATTAGAGGGTCTCTGCTAAGTCTTAATCCCTATGATTTTTGAAGTTGTAACACCTTTAAATGGAAGTGTCCTCACTTCCTGTCCTCACACAGGGTCCTCACTGGGGAGAGCTTGGACCAGTCCAGGCTTTGGTTTTGTCTCCAACTAGCTTTGTGACTTTGAGAAAGTAGTTTCCCCGAGTCTCTGTCTTCTCCTTTATAAGACTTTTTCAATTTTTTTTTTAAAATAAGCAGAACACCTATTACTCCATGTAATATCTTATTACCATGGATTCCCTCATATTTAAACCCATAAAAGAAGAGCTGATACGATCCTCCAGAGGCCAGCTTTTGGAGTCCTGCTGCTCTCTAGCTTCCCTTTCTCGTGTACAACTGAGTTTATAGAACATAGTTTAAAAATCTCTCTCTTAGATGTCACCAAGTCCTTTCCAGTTGGAACTTTCTGTAATTCTATTATAGGGGAGCACTGATGATTCAGTGGTTGAGTCCTTGCCTTTCATACGGGAGACCTGGGTTCGATTCCTCCCACTGCACCTCATGCACAGCCACCACCTGTCAGTGGAGGCTTTTGTGCTGCAATGATATTGAACAGGTTTCAGCAGAGCTTCCAGAGTAAGGCAGACTAGAAAGAAAGGGCTGGTAATCTACCTCCTGAAAGTCAGCCAGTGAAAACCCTGTGGGCCACAATGATCCCATCTACAAATGATCATGAGGAAGGCTCAGGACCAGGTTTTGTTCAGTCGTGCACGGAGCTGATTTGATAGTAGCTGCCAACAACAACATGATTTTACTACAGAGTGAGTGCAGATCACAGCAGGAAGATCACAGGATTTACACCCACCAGGAGGAAACAAGGAGCCCTGGTGGTGCAGTGGTTAAGCTCTCAGCTGGTAACCGAAAGTCAGTGGTTCCAACCTACCAGCTGTACTGTGCGAGAAAGACGTGGAAGTCTGCTTCTGTAAAGATTACAGCCTTGGAAACCTTATGAAGCAGATCTACTCTGTCCTATAGGGTCGCTATGAGTCGCAGTCTACTTGATCACAACGTGTTTTTTTTTTTTTTTTTGACGAGGAGGCAAATTAACCTATTGTTTGTCTTCTCTGTTGTTGAGTTAAAGCTGAGTAAAGTCATTGTATCCATTGATCTACGAAAGTAAAACAGTTTTATCAAAAAGGCATTAAACACATGGAGACTTTTTGTTTCCTTTTTTGGCCTTACCCAAATTTGAATATATGGTCAGTTTGATTGTAAATTTTCAGACTACTCTGATAAGCTGCTGATCTCTCTATCGCTCTTTACAAATGTTCTAACACAAAAACGTTTGCCTACTTTTCACATAATGAAACTTGTTGGGCCTCATACAAATGAAGCTATTCTTACACTGGATGAAACAACCTGCTCACATCTCTTCTTTGTGTCTGACCTAGAACTTGCCCTATTCCTGAATGTGTGCCTTTAAGTAAGTATGTAAAGTAGAAACAGGAATTCCATTCCTAAAGAGATTTCTTTATGCTTGTTTTATATCTGTTTCCTATTCTGCTAGCAAGTTAAAGCCATGAAATGAATAGACAGGGCCTTTATTAAGCTTTGAAAATCTGGTGTACTGCTATGTGACTATCATTTCATCTCAAGCTTTTGAGTTGGGAAAATCCTTTGTGTGATTTCAACAACCTTTTGTCCAGTTAGTTAAATGCACTGACAGAGCTTTTTGACAGAGCCACAAAAAAAATTCTCTGCTGAATACTTAATCAGTTCCTAAGTTGGCTTGTTTCCACTTTTTATTTCTTCAGGACTATGTTGTTAGACTACTAGAGTTTTTTATTTGTGACTCTGAGAGTTTAAGACTAAATAACTTTGGACATATTCTATGTCACATTATTTTCACCACACCCATTCAATATTTTGTATACATATGTTAGGGTATGTTGAAATTTTATGCTTACATTCTTGGAAAATGGCTTTATATTTTTACTAACGCAGTACTTTACCTTAGATAACTTAATTATTCATTAACTTATGTAATAATGTATTATTACAACGTATTTGCATATTAACACCGAAATCTAAATCAGATAGGGTTCGATTTCTAGGGTTCAAATAGAATAAGGCTATTAGGCAGTGAAGAATCTATCAAAAGTTTCTGCAAGGCATACTGAATAAAGAATGATGGAGAAAAGTCAATGACATTCAAAATTCTCTATCTCTTCTTATAGTGCTTTATAGCGGAATTGTTTCCGGCAGCCTTTGTGAGCCAAGAAAGACAATGATCCTCTGCTGCGAGCCCTCATCTACTGGTGCCCAGATTGAGTGGAGCAGAACTCAAACTGGTTGACTGATTCCTACTCCTCCATCTAGTAAGGTGATCAAATCAACCACATGCTTTAACCCTGTGGTCTATATAGCAATAGACTTTCCTTGACTTTCTGTGGGTCTTTTGAAGAGAGTCAAATCTGCTCAAGTGTATTAATTACAGTCATGGGAAATACTGGTGACAAGTATAACACTTCCAACTATTCCTTTGGATCGTAATTTTAATACAGAGGGAGAAGGTCATTTTTGTTTAAACAGGGATTGAGTTTTGCTAAAACATTGCCGTGATAGACACAACATGCATTACAACTTTATGATGTATTCAGTCAGATGTCTGCAAGACAGAAAATCACATGACTAAAGCAAGCCCTGTGAATGTTCTTAAAGAAAAAAAAAGGAAAACCAAACTAGTGTTATCTTATCACATTATTCCTAATCATATGGAAACCTTAAGTTTGCAATTTGTGAATTAGAAGTTCTCCCCCGTATATTAAATTCAGAGATAACTGTCATCTTGGTTTTGCATTACAATCTTACTCTATTTATCTGTATCTATGTAATTATATGGTAACATGTGAATGCAGCATCCAGGGAGCCCTAGGTATCTGTTAGGGTGGTTGACAAGATATAGTGAGAAAGTATTCTTTGCTGCTCACAGCAACTGTGGATGGATGTGCATTTAATCTCTTGGGATCCTAGCTCATATAATTGAAAAATATATTCACTTGACAGTTCTGAGAAATAATGGAATCTTTTGAATTAATTTATTATTATTATTATTTTGCACGGTTGGCCATCTCCTGTGCAGTATGCCAGTAAGTATTCACTGAGTGACCACCGTGTAGATTATAGCTCCTCAATAATATGGAAACGGTAGGGGTTCCTCCAGGGATGTCCTTACCTGAAGATAAGGGATCACAGCATTTTCAGCAAAGGGAAAGACAATCCCAGGTGGAGAAAATGGTCTTGGATTTATTAGATTTACTGTCACATCACTCTATTTTTAACAACCCAACCACTTCTCTGGTAGCTGCTGCCCAGCACAGCCTCTGGCATATAACAGGTGCTCAATGCATAATTACTGAATGAAAGAATGAGTTGAATCTCCAGGGTGCTCATTTCATTTTCTCTGCAGCTACACTACTGGCATGCAATAGTCCAGTCAGCACATTATTTCATAATTTTTTTTCTTTTTTTCTTATACTGGTTTCCACAAGGCAGTGGTCTCTATGTTTCAGTCACGGACACCTATTAATTGGAAAGTTTTGTTTATGCACTCCCAGAATAGGTATATTTATGAATAAAATATATTAAAATATATTAAAATATATTTAATGAGTAGAAGAATGGAATGAGAAAATTTTCTTTACGCACTCACAATTAAGGTCTATTTATAAATAAAATATTATATTGCATTATAAAATATATTTAATAAGTAGAAGGATGAGATTAAATAATTTAATAGAAGTTCTAATATTTTATTCCTATTTTCCAGTAGATTGCCTTGCTCACCTCTCTGTGCATAGCCCATTCTGGAGACACAAGGTAATAAGGGATAAAAGAAGAAGAAGGTGCACTTTCTAGCTTGGGGAGCTTCCATTTTTTTCTGGTGGACAAGATGAACACAATAAAGAGCACTGATGGAAAAGGTTATTCTGTAGTATTATGTACTAGAAGAGAGCCTCTACATAGAATTTGGCTAAAATGCAGAATTTAAAATACATTTTACTGTCCAAATCTTTGGTTTGTGGTAGGATACTTTGCAATAGATAACTTTTCATGAAATCACTCAGATTTAATATTAAAAGTAACTTTTGTTCACTTTAAGGTTTAACTTTGTCTTCTCTCCTGAAAATCTTGTCCACCTGAAATTGTCCTTCTAATCTCCTGGCCCAATAAATTTTACTTTTTGATGGATTTGAAAGCTTTTACCTAATTCTGAAGAAGACATAGCATATGTGGCAGATGTTTTATAAGTACATTCAAGAGCTTCATATAGTTCAGACATGCAGGATGATGTACTAATTTGTTTATGGACCACAAACATAAACACAGTGATTCTGTAAATATTCCAATTACCTAATTTTCTTGGCCGGCAATCTAGATTCTAACATCAGGGGAAATATCATTTTCATTTGATGTATACATCTCTCTTCAGGGCTCTTCATCTCTTGCTATCTCATTAGTCAATCCTCTTTTTTCGTTGCCATTTTTTTTCTTCTATGACCTTAGGTCATATGTATCTCTTTTTAGCACAGTTAAGGTGTCCCCCTAAATAGGGGAAAAGGTCCAATCTGGGAGTGAAACTGGTAAATAGCCACTAAGCAGGATTCATGTAGTGATACGTGGAGTAATGCATCTTAGGAAATGGTTTGAAAATAAGTTGCTTTCAAGTTTCCACTAAGTGAGTCAGGTATACTGCATTTTTAGGCAAATAAGATGTGCTTTATACGTTTGTTTGCCAACTGTGCCCTTCCCTCACAAGGTATTTTCATAAGCAAGCTATGCTAATTTTTTTACAGCAACATGTAAAAAAAATTGGAATAGCAGGGCTTATGGGGGAAGTGTGAGGTTGGCAAACCAATGGAGAAGGTGTACAGTATTTGCATAAAAATACGGTATCTGCAGGGAGATAATGATGCATAGAATATAGAGGAGAAGGGAGAAATAAAAAGCTAGGATTGGTGCATACATCTCTAGGACTAGTTATCCTGAGTACTCAAGACATCATGATAGGTTTTGGTATCTTAGTAAATGAATATATTGATTTCCTGGCTCATACATTTATCTCCTGTGATTTTGGTTAATGTGAGTTAGTCCCCTGAGCAAGGTAAACTTTGGACCCAAAATACATAGGACCAGAATCTGTTTATAATGAGTAGACTATAATCGTATAATAAGAAGCTCTGCTGAGGCCCAAACTCTCCTCCATCTTATATATTGTTCTTTAGTTTTAACAGTTCAGGTCTATTTCTAGTTGTAATTGTAGGTGCCATTGAGTTGGTGCTGACTTGTAGTCCCCCTAGGTACAACAGAACAAAACACTGTCTGGTCCTGCTCCATCCTCACAGTCATTGCTATGTTTGAGCCCATTATTGTAGCCACTGTGTCAATTCATGTGGTTGAGGGTCTTCCTCTCTTTCACTGATCCTTCTCCAGGGACTGGTCCCTCCTGATAACATGTCTTAAGTATGTGAGACAAAGTCTCACCATCCTTGCTTCCAAGGAGCACTCTTGCTATCTTTCCTCCAAGACAGACTTGTTCGTTCTTTTGGCAGTCCCTGGCATATTCCATATTCGTTGTCAACACCGTAATTCGAAGGCATCAATTCTTCTTTGGTCTTCCTTATTCATTGTCCAGTTTTGGCATGCATATGAGGCAATTGAAAATATCGTGGCTTGTGTCAGGCCCATCTTAGTTCTCAGAGTGACATCTTTTCTTTTTAACACTTTTAAGAGGTCTTTTCCAGCAGATTTGCCCAATGCAATGCGTCATTTGATTTCTTGACTACGGCTTCCATGGGCATTGATTGTGTATACAAATAAAATGAAATCCTTTACAACTTCAGTATTTTCTCTGTTTATCATGATGCTGCTTATTGGTCCAGTTGTGAGGATTTTTGTTTTCTTTATGTTGAGGTGGAATCCATACTGAAGGCTGTGGTCTTTGATCTTCATCAGTAAGTGCTTCAAGTCCTCTTCACTTTTGGCAACAAAGTTGTGTCATCTGCTTATTGCAAGCTGTTAATGAGTTTTCCCCTAATTCTGATGCCATGCTCTTCTTCATATAGTCCAGCTTGTTGGATTATTTGCTCAGCATACGGACTGAATAAGTACGGTGAAAGGATACAACCCTGACGCACACCTTTCATGATTTTAAACCATACAGTATCCTCTTGTTCTGTTTGAATGACTGCCTCTTGGCTTATGCACAGGTTCCTCACGAGGACAATTAAGTGTTCTGGAATTTCCATTCTTCTGAATGTTACCCTTAATTTGTTATGATCCACACAGTCGAATGCCTTTGCATAGTCTATAAAACATAGGCAAATATCTTTCTGGTATTCTCTGCTCAGCCAAAATACATCTGACATCAGCAATTATGTTCCTTCTTCCATGTCCTCTTCTGAACTCAGCTTGACTTTCTCACAGTTCCCTGTTCCCAACAGTTTTTGAATTATCTTCAGCAAAATTTTACTTTATAGTGATATTAATGATCTATAATTTATGTATTCTTTTGGATCACCTTTCTTTGGAATGGGCACAAATATGGATCTCTTCCAGTTGGTTGGCCAGGTAGCTGTCTTCCAAATTTCTTGCAATAGGTGAGTTAGAGCTTCCAGCTGTGCATCCATTTGTTGGAATACCTCAACTGGTATTCTGTCTATTCCTGGAGCCTTGGTTTTCACTAACACCTTCAGTGCAGCTTGGACTTCTTCCTTCAATACTATCTGTTCTCGAGCATATACCACCTCTTGAAATGGTTGAACATCAACCAATTCCTTTTGGTGATATGACTGTGTACATTGTCCATCTTCTTTTGATGCTTCCTGCATCATTCAATATTTTGTCCATAGAATACTTCAATATTGCAACTTGAGGCTTGAACTTTTTTCTTCAGTTCTTTCAGCTTGACAAAAGCCAAGTGTGTACTTCCTTTTTGGTTTTCTAACTCCAGGTCTTTGCACATTTCATTATAGTTATTTACTTTGTTTTCTCAAGCTGCCCTTTGAAATCTTCTGTTCAGTTCTTTTAAATGATTATTTCTTCATTTCGCTTTACCTATTCTCCGTTGAAGAGCACTTTTCAGAGTCTCTTCTGACATCCATTTTGGTTTTTTCTTTCTTTCCTGTCTTTTTAATGACATTTTGCTTTCTTCATGTATGATGTCGTCCCACAGCTTGTCCAGTGGTCAGTCCCTAGTGCTCAATGTATCAAATCTATTCTTGAGATGGTTTCTAAATTCAGGTGGGATATACTCAAGGTTGTACTTTGGCTCCCGTGGACTTGTTTTAATTTTCTTCAGCTTCACTTTGAACTTGTATATGAACAATTGATGGTCTACTCCCCAGTAGGCCCCTGGTCTTGTTCTGACTGATAATATTGAGCTTCTCCATTGTCTCTTTCCACAGATGTAGTCAATTTGATTCCTGTGTACCTCATCTGGTGAGGTCCATGTGAGTAGTTGCTGTTTACATTGTTGAAAAAAGGTATTTGCAATGAAGAAGTCATTGGTCTTGCAAAATTCTATCATGCGATCTCAGGCAAAGTGTCTATCACCAAGGCTGTATTTTCCAAATGCTCCTTCTTTATTTCCAACTTTTGCATTCCAGTCACCAGTAATTACCCATGCATCTTGATTGCATATTTGATCAATTTCAGACTACAGAAGTTGTTAAAAATCTTCAGTTTCTTCATCTTGGGCATTAGTGGTTGGTGCATAAATTTGAGCAATAGTTGTATCAACTGGTCTTCCTTGTAAGTGTATGGATATTATCCTATCATCGACTGTTGTACTTTAGGATAGATCTTGAAATATTCTTTTTGACAATGACTGTGACACCATTCCTCCTCATTTTGTTACTCCCGGCATACATGATTGTCTGATTCAAAATGGCCAATATCAGTCCATTTCAGCTCACTGATGCTTAGGCTATTAATCTTTATGCATTCCATTTCATTTTTGCCAAGTTCCAATTTTCCTGGATTCATACTTGTACATTCCACTTTTTAATTATTAATGGAAGTTTACAGCTGTTTCTTTTCATTTTGAGTCATGCCGCATCAACAAAAGAAGTTCCCCAAAAGCTTTACTCCAATCCATGTTGTTAAGGTCAATTCTACTTTGAGGACACAGCTCTTCCCCAGACTTATTTTGAGTGCTTTCCAACCTGAAGGGCTCATCTTCCAGCAATATATCAGAAATGCAATGTTTTATCCTTAAGGACAAGCAGTGCACTGAAAGTCTGAGTAATGAAGCATAGTGTTAAAATGGCTTTCGATGTATAAAGTGATGGTAAAATCTGACAATTATGTGCTTAATTTCATCAGTATAGACAACTGACTTGTATAGACCTAACAAGGATTCCCCCCCCCCCACCCTTTCCATTTATTTCAGTCATCTTTAATCATGTCCTATAGTTTTATGTGCACAAGTCTTTCACCTTCCTGGTTAAATTTATTCCTAGGTACTTTATTCTAACATAGATTTTTAATCTAAATAACTTGGTTTTCTACCATGTGGAATAGGAAGTAAAATAAGCTCTTCCTTAGTCTTATATTACATAAATGTGATATGAATGTACATTTTCTTTTTCCCCAAATTGTTTCTAGCTGATTGGAGGAAAAAAACTGGATTTTTTCTGCACGTGTAATAGAGCAGAAAAAAAGAAACTCAAATATTTATTTTACAGTTTTGAGATTTGTTCATGGAAATATTCAACAGTGTAGAAAGAGATTCTATGTGATGTATCAAGTTACAGAAAATATCACCCAAAGATAAATATATATTCTTTAACACATAGTACTTTAGAAACATAGAAATATTTAATTGACAGAAGATGGGCTGAAGTAAACATTGAAGCAACTTTTCCATAGATGGACTTGAATTCTTTTTAAATATGTAGTCTAAAGTGTGCCATGTCTTCTTGTTAATGCAATTTGTCCTTGAAGGTGCTTTGACTCTATTAATTCCATACTGAATGAAATAAAAAGGAAACACAACAAATCAAAATATTTTTAAAAACAACTTTCAATTACTTCTTTTTTTTTCCACACTTTTGGTTTTTCTAATAAACTCAAGTGTTGTCAGTCATAGAACTAGAGATGATGATATGGTGGCTAAAGCATTAGTCTATGATGTGGCAGTTTGGTTAGACAAAAAAGTCTTTCCCAAGGAAAGACTGATGTCATATCTAGTTAATCAAGCCAGGCGAGTGTTGAGGTCAGAGGGATGAGGAGAGGTTATGCATGAGTGTGAGAGAATATCCTATAAGATCTAGTTGGATGTTGTATTACGTTTAACATGAGGGCATAGGTATGATCTAAGACACTGAGTCCAAGTGTGTTAAGGCAATAAGGGAAGATTTCAGGGCTGCTACTTTCCTCTCCAAAGCTGCATGTAATGAACAGGTAAAGTTTATAAAGGGATACTGGGATGTTAGTTACAGGATGGTGATGCAATGATAGTAACAGCCACCAATTAAATACGTACTCTATGCTAAGCATTATGTTGGAGGCTTAAAATATGTTATCACTAAATTTCAGGAATAACCTGCGAGGACGGTTTTATTATCCCCATTTTGCAGATGTGGACCCTGAAGTTCGAGGATGTTGAGTGATTTGCTCAAGGCCACATAATTATTTGCAGATGAAGCAGGATTCAACCCACCTTTGTTTGGCCCCAAAGCCCTTGCCCCTTTCACTAGGCTAATCCTCCTCTCTCAGTAACATATCCACGGCAAACTTTTTGGATCCTGAGACAAGTTTATCATCACACTTTTGCAGACTTTGGTCTTCCCTTGTTCTGACATTAGTGACTGCCCCAGGCACTAGCATTTCACTGCACACCACAGCAATTATTTATGACTTGGAGATTTGCAGCCTGGGGCTGATTTACCGGGGCTGTTTTGAAGAAAAACAAAAGGAACTCTTTTCTCAGTCGCTCCAGGGTGCTTTGATTCTTTGAGCCAAAGGAACTCCATCTTCTGTAGAAGACATGGAGTAGTACACGCATAGGAAAGGCCTTTTCCAGGCCAGTGGCCTTGCTTGTTTTATATGAGTCTAACTTTCATACTAAATCTTAACAACTTCAACAATTTCTTTATGGCTACTTAAAACTCCCTGTGAGTATTGTAGGGGGGTGAGGTGGGGATACCTGACGGGTGAATGGGATGGATGGTCTCCAGGTGTTGTCAGGGAAAATGTATAGCAGCTTCCAAATGAATTCTTATTAAATCTTAATCCATGGTATGTGGGGGGAAGTGAATACTTGTCATGTCCCCTCCCCCCTCACAGTGCTGCCCCCAGTTGCTTACTGCTTTTCTAACTCTGACTCTTCCTTTAACACTCAGCTAAGGCTTCCATTCCTCCAGGTACTTTTTTCTGACGTTTTCATGCCCAGGGCTTGCTGGCCATACACTATGCTCCCATAGCACCCTGTTACTACACTTACCCTGTTAGTTTATAAAATATTTGTGTCTGATAATAATTTTAACATAGTTCCTACTATGTCTTATTCATCGTTGTACCGCCAGTGCCTAGTACATTTCTTAAAAAAAAAAAAAAATTACATTGAGTCACTTCTGACTCATGGAGATACCATGTAGTGCAAAGTAGAAATATGCTCCATAAGAAGGGAAGAAGCCCCGGATCAGTAAAGCACTATTGAAGAAGAATAAAGTAGGAGGACTCGCACTACCTGACCTCAGAACCTACTATACAGCTACAGTAGCCAGAACAGCCTGGTACTGGTTCAATGACAGATACAATGACCAGTGGAACATAATTGAGAACCCAGATGTAAATCTATACACCTACGGTCACCTGATCTTCTACAAGGGCCCAAAGCCCATCAAATGGGGGAAAACACAGTCTTTCTAACAAATGGTACTGGCAAAACTGGATGTCTTTGCAAAAAAAAAAAAAAGAAACAGGACCCATACATCACACCATACACAGAAACTAATTCAAAATGAGTGAAAAATCTAAATAAAAAGCCAAAACCTGTAAAGATCATAGGAGAAAAAGTAGGCCGTAATACACAGCATTAATAGGATACAAACCATAACTAAAAACACACAAACTCCACAAGATAAGCTAGATAACTGGGATCTTCTAAAAATTAAACACTTAAAAAACGCTCATCAAAAGACTTCACCAAGAGAGTAAAAAGAGAACATAAAGACTGGGAAAAAAATTTTGGCTATAACAAATCCGACAAAGTTCTAATCTCTAAAATCTACAGGAAAATCCAACACCTCTACAACAAAAAGACAAATATCCAATTAAAGAATGGGTGAAGGAAATAAACAGACACTTCACTAAAGAAGACATTCAAGTGACTAACAGACACATGAGGAAGTGCTTGCAATCACTAGCTGTTAGAGAAATGCAAATCAAAACCACAATGGGATACCATCTCACACCCAGCATTACTGGCACAAAAAAAAAAAAAAAAACCTGAAAATAACAAATGTTTGAGAGGCTTCCGGGAGACTGGAACTCTTATGCACTGCTGTGGAGAATACAAAATGATACGACCATTTTGGAAAATGATATGGCGCTTCCTTAGAAAGCTAGAAATAGAAATACCATATGATCCAGCAATCCCACTCCTAGGAATATATCCTAGAGAAATAAGAGCCATCACATGAATAGACATATGCACACCCATGTTCATTGCAGCATTGTTCACAATAGCAAAAAGATGGAAACAACCTAGATGCCCATCAACAGATGGATGGATAAACAAACTATGGTACATACACACAATGGAGTACTATGCAATGAGAAAGAACAATGACGAATCTGAGAAGCATCTACAAGCTGGATGAATCTGGAGTGCATCATGTTGAGTGAAATAAATCAATCACAAAAGGACAAATATTGTATGAGACCACTACTATAAAAAATCATGAAAAGGTTTACATACAAAAGGAAATAATCAGTTCCGGCAAAATGGCGCTCTAGGCAGAAGCACCACGCCGTCCCTCCACAGCAAAGATCCGAAAAACTAAGCCAGAGAATACAGCAATCCTGAAATCCTAAAACATCAAATGAAGAGATAAAGAACTCAGCCAAGCACCAAATGGAGTGAGAAAACTGACAGAGAACGGAGAACGAGGAGAAATTCATGCAGAGGTCCCCTACCAGCTAGCACAGCATGGATCCACCATCTTGGACTCCTATCAGAGACCAGCAAACGGGGTACGAGAAAGCAGCCTCACGGAGCATCCAGCGGGAGACAAAACAGCGGGTAATTTGCTGTGTGCGCTTTCCCACCCCACACCCCTCCTCCCCCCTGCTCAGCCTCCTCTGCTTCCCACGGCCACAGACTCTTGACTGGGAAGCGCTGGCTGCTTGGATTCCACACACCCAAGCGGGCGGCTCTCTGGGTGCCATTTGTTGGCTGCTAGTGTTGCTTTCTTTTTCTGCTTCTTTTGATTTCTCACTTGCCTCTCCCCGCTTCCCCCTCCTTTCGCTCGAGTGCCTGGCTCCGTGCGCCATCTTTGCTTCTTCCTGAGGGGCTCCAGAGCGCCGGCAATTTGTGATATACGCTTTCCCACTCTCCACCCTTCTTCACCCACACTTGGCCTCCTCTGCTTCCCGTGGACACAGTCCCTTGTCCAGAAACACCAGCCCACACTGGCTGGCTCTCTGAGTGCCATTTGTTGGCTGCTGGTGTTGCTTTTGTTTTTTTTTTCCTGCTTCTTTTGATTTCTTGCTTGCCTCTCTCTGCATTCCCCTCCTTTCGCTTGAGTGCCTGGCTCCGTGCGCCATCTTTTCTTTTTCCTGAGGGGCTGCAGAGCTCCATTCGAGTGTGGAGCTGCTTTCTGGTCTGGGCTACTGTGCTGGTGGGATCCCGGGGCTTTTGTTTGTTTGTTCATTTTGAATTGTTTGTTTGTTTTCTTTTCCTTTTCTTGAGTTGGGAGCCCTTTCTGGCCAGGCAGAGCTGCGTGGCAAGGAACTCCCCTTCGGCTTCCACAGACGTGTGGAGGGATCCCTGAGGACATTTCTTTTCTCGTTGTTTTTTTTTTTTTTCTGTTTTTTTGGGGGGCCTTTCTTGTTCTTTTTTTTTTTATTATTTCTTTTGTTTTCTTTTCCCTCTTTGTCTTTCTTCATTGCTCAGTTTCTTGTCTGTCTATATCTTCCTTCTCTTTCTGATCCCTGATCCTCTGCGCCTTCTGGCCAGGCTGTGCTGCGACACCTGAGAGGGACTTCCCCAGACCTCACAGCTGCATTGGTGGGATCACTTGGAACTTTGCGGTTCTTTAACCTTTCTGATTTTTATTTGTTCATTCTTTTCTTTTCTTCCTCTTCCCCTTTCTGTTTTTCTCCATTTCATAGTCTCTCATCTCTCCATTCCAATGGCAAGCTCCCCTAGCATTCTTTTTTGTTTGTTTGTATGTTTTTTGGCTCCTGTTCCTCTCTCCTCTCTCCCATATCCATCTTAGCTCCACACATAATCATCTCCCCGTTGTGTCCGGTGTACCTGCACCATGCGCTTGACATCACACCACCAAGCAGTGCAGGCACGGCCTACTGGAACCTGCCCAGCACTGATTACTGACCTGCCCTGGTGACTGTAGTGAGTGCCACAAACAACCCGTCCCAGTGGCTCCTCTTCAGCTAGACCTGCCCTGCTGTACCATGTCTGAGTGACTGAACCTGCCAGTTGGAGAAGGAGGTGAAAAGTATTGAGCGCACAGATGAGCAAACAACAAAGAGCACGCAGTACGCCTGTTCAGACATAGTCAATTTTTTTTTTTTAAAAGGGACAAAACAAACAAATCTACAATCAATAAACGAGAGAAATAACTACTGAATGCCCCGAAAACAGCAGACAATATCAAAACATTTACAAAAACAGGACAGGATGGTTCCAGTAGGCGTCCAAATTAAAACACCAGATGATTCTCCTGTGGAAGAAAATGCACTAGAAGTACCTGATAGGGAATTCAAATTTCTAATACTCGGAATTTTCCAAGAACTCAGGCAAAAAGCTGACAAACATGAGGAAAAAATAGACAAATGCATGGAAAATACAGACAAAAGATTGGAAGAATTCAGGAAGATGATGCAGGGACAAAATGCAAAAATAAATTCACAACTAGAAATTATGCAAAAACAACAATTAGAAATCCAAAAGATAAACAACTAGATTTCAGAAATGGACGATGTTATAGAAGGGCTGAGACGCAGATTTGAAACCGTGGAAGACAGGATCAGTGGAACTGAAGACAAACACTTGAATACAACTCTGTTTCAGGAAACCTCAGAAAAAAGAACAAAGGAAAATGAAAAGACCCTGAGAGTGATATGGGACACAATTAAAAGCAAAACATTTACGAGTGATTGGCATTCCAGAACAGGGGGAGAAAACAGAAATCACAGAGAGGATGATTGAGGAACTGCTGACAGAAAACTTCCCCAATATCATGAAAGATGAAAAGCTGGCCATCCAAGAAGCTCAGCGAACCCTGTATAGAAGAGACCCCAAAAGAAAATCACCAAGGCATATCATATTCACACTTGCCAAAACCAAAGACAGACAAAGAATCCTGAGAGCAGCTAGAAGAAAACAAGAAGTCACATAGAGAAGAGAAACAATAAGACTATGCTCAGATTATTTGGCAGAAAACATGCAGGCAAGAAGGCAATGGGATGACATATATAAAATCTTGAAAGAAAAATATTGTGAGCCAAGAATAATATATCCTGCAAAACTCTCATTCAAATTTGGTGGTGAAATGAGGTCATTTCCAGATAAACAGAAATTAAGGGAATATGTAAAAGTCAAACCAAACTTACAAGAATGATTAAAGGGAGTTCTTCGATCTGAGGACAAACAACTTCAGCCCACAGGCAGAACCTAGGATGCAGGATCATACGAGTAAGATACCAATCTAAGAAATGAACTCTCGAGGAATATCCAAAACCAAAAGAAATACAACAGGGAACCAGAGCAGTCAATCGATGGATGACAACAACATCAAAACAATGGAAAGGGAATAAATGGCATAGGTATAGAACCTTCGAATGGAGAGGAAGGCAAGGTGATACCAAGTAATGGTAGACTGCTTCAAACTTAGAAAGATAAGGGTAAAATTCATGGTAACCACAAAGAAAGATAACAAACCAACTCATAAAAATAAAGACAAAAAACATAAAGTCTCAGCAAAAACAAAACCTACAAAAACAAAACAAATGAAAAAAAATCAACAAACAAAAGTAACTCAGCACAAGACAGTAAGAAAAACAAAGAAAACTTCAGCACAACAACAAAAAAAAAGCACTACAAAATGACAGCAACAAACTAACATCTAGCAATAATTACACTGACTGTAAATGGACTCAATGCACCCATAAAGAGATGGAGAGTGACAGAATGGATAAGAAAACAGGATCCATCAATATGTTGTCTACAAGAGACACACCTTAGAAACAAAGACGTGAATTTATTAAAAGTCAAAGGTTGGAAAAAAATATATCAAGCTAACAACTACCAAAAAAGAGCAGGAGTGGCAATTCTAATCTCAGATAAAATAGACTTTAAAATGAAATCTACCTTAAAAGACAAAGAAGGACACTATATAATGATTAAGGGGAGGATCCATCATGAAGACATAACCATAATAAACATCTACGCACCCAATGACAGGGCTCCAAAATACATAAAACAAACTCTAACAACACTTAAAAGAGAAATTGACATTTCCACAATGATAGTAGGAGACTTCAACACACCACTCTCAGTAAAGGACAGATCAACTAAGAAGAAACTCAGTAAAGATACAGAAGACCTAAAGGGCACAATCAGCCAACCTGACCTCATAGACATATATAGAAAACTCCATCCAACCACTGCAAAGTACACATTCTTTTCCAATGCACATGGAATGTTCTCCAGAATAGACCACATCTTAGGCTACAGAGCACTCCTCAACAAGATCCAAAACGTTGAGATAATTCAAAGTATCTTCTCTGACCACAATGCCAACAAGATAGAAATTAACAATAGAGAGAGCAATGAAAAAAAATCAACTACATGGAAACTGAATAACACCCTGCTTACACATCAGTGGGTAATAGAAGAAATCAGAGATGGAATCAAAAAATTCCTAGAATCAAATGAGAATTAAAACACATCATACCAAAACCTTTGGGACACAGTAAAGGCAGTCCTCAGAAGACAATTTATAGCAATAGATGCACATATCAAAAAAGAAGAAAGGGACAAAATCAAAACATTAACTACAGAACTCAAACAAATAGAAAGAGTACAGCAAAAAAAAGCCCACAACCACCGGAAGAAAGGAGATAGTAAAGATCAGAGCAGAAATCAATGAAATAGAGAACAGAAAGACAGTAGAAAGAATCAACAAAAGCAAAAGTTGGTTCTTTGAAAGAATCAACAAAATCAACAAACCACTGGCCAGACTGACAAAAGAAAAACAGAAGAGGATACAAATAACCCAAATAAGAAATGAAATGGGGGACATTACAACAGACCCAACTGAAATAAAAAGGATTATAATAGAATATTATGAAAAACTATACTCCAACAAATTTGAAAACCTAGAGGAAATGAAAAATTTCTAAAAACACACGGCGTACCCAAACTACTACAAAGTGATGTTGAAAATCTGAACAGACCCATAACAAGAGAAGAGATTGAAAAGGTAATAAAAAAAACTCCCAACCAAAAAAAGCCCTGGCCAGATGCCTTCACTGGAGAATTCTACAAAACATTTACAGAAGAGCTTGTACCAGTTTTACTCAAGCTATTTCAGAGCACAGAAGAGGAAGCAACACTTCCAAATTCATTCTATGACGCCAGGATAACGCTGATACCAAAACCAGGCAAAGACATCACAAAAAAAGAAAATTACACACCAATATCTCTCATGAATATAGATGCAAAAATTCTGAAGAAAATTCTAGCCAATAGAATTCAGCATCATATCAAAAAAATAATACACCACGACCAAGTAGGATTCATACCAGGTACGCAAGGATGGTTCAACATTAGAAAATCAATCAACGTAATCCACCACATAAATAAAAGGAAAGAAAAGAATCACATGATCATCTCAATTGACACAGAAAAGGCATTTGACAAAGTCCAACACCCATTCCTGATAAAAACTCTCAAGAAAATCGGTATAGAAGGGAAATTTCTCAACATAATAAAGGGCATCTATGCAAAACCATCAGCCAACATCATTCTTAATGGAGAGAGGCTGAAAACTTTCCCCTTGAAAACAGGAACAAGACAAGGATGCCCTTTATCACCACTCCTATTCAACATTGTGCTGGAAGTTCTAGCTAGAGCAATAAGGCAAGAAAAAGAAACAAAGGGCATCCAAATTGGTAATGAAGAAGTTAAACTGTCTTTGTTTGCAGATGATATGATACTATATGTAGAAAACCCTAAAGACTTTACGAGAAATCCACTGGAACTAATAGAAAGATTCAGCAGAGTAGCAGGATACAAGATAAACATTCAAAAATCAGTTGGATTCCTATACACCAGTAAGGAGAACAACGAAAAAGAAATCAAGAAAACAATACCATTTTCAATAGCCTCTAAAAAGATAAAATACTTAGGAATAAATCTCAACAAGGATGTAAAAGACCTATACAAAGAAAACTACAAAACACTGCTGCATGAAACCCAAAGGGATCTACATAAATGGAAAAACATACCATGCTCATGGCTAGGCAGACTCAACATTGTGAAAATGGCAATTCTACCCAAAGCAATTTACAAATACAATGCAATCCCGATCCAAATACCAACAACATTCTTCAAAGAGATGGAAAAACTAATCATTAACTTTATATGGAAAGGGAAGAAGCCCAGAATAAGTAAAGCACTACTGAAGAAGAATAAAGTTGGAGGACTCACACTACCTGACTTCAGAACCTACTATACAGCTACAGTCCTCAAAACAGCCTGGTACTGGTACAACAACAGAGACATTGACCAATGGAACAGAATTGAGAACCCAGATGTAAATCCATCCACCTACGGTCACCTGATTTCGACAAGGGCCCAAAGTCCATCAAATGGGGAAAAGATAGTCTTTTTAACAAATGGTGCTGGCAAAACTGGATATCCATTTGCAAAAAAATGAAACAGGACCCATACCTCACACTGTATACAAAAACTACTTCAAAATGGATCAAAGACCTGAATATAAAGCCTAAAACTATAAAGTTCATAGAAGAAAATATAGGACCAACACTTCAGGCCTTAATACATGGCATTAACAGGATACAAACCATAACCATCAATGCACAAAACCCAACAGATAAGCTAGATAACTGGGATCTTCTAAAAATCAAACACCTATGCTCTTCAAAAGACTTCACCAAAAGAGTATAAAGAGAACCTACAGACTGGGAAAAAAGTTTTGGACAGTAGAACTCAGACAATGATCTAATCTCCATAATTTACAAGAAAATCCAACACCTCGACAACAAAAAGACAAATAATCCTATTGAAAAAGGGCAAAGGAAACGAACAGACACTTCACCAAAGAAGACATCCAAATGGCCAACAGACACATGAGGAAATGCTCGCGATCACTAGCCATTAGAAAATGCAAATTAAAACCACAATGAGATACCATCTCACCCCGGCATTACTGGCACGAATCAAAAACACTGGAAATAACAAATGTTGGAGGGGTTGCGTGGAGCTCAGAACTCTTATGCACTGCTGGTGGGAATGCAAAATGATACAACCATTTTGGAAAATGATATGGCGCTTCCTCAGAAAGCTAGAAATACACGTACCATTCGATCCAGCAATCCCACTCCTAGGATTATACCCTGGAGAAATAAGAGTCACCACTTGAATAGACACATGCACACCTATGTTCATGGCAGCATTGTTCACAATAGCAAAACAATGGAAACAACCTAGATGCCCATCAATAGTTGAATGGAAAACAAACTATGGTCCATACACACAATGGAGTACTATGCAACGAGAAAGAACAATGATGAATCTGTGAAGCATCTCATAACATGGATGAAACTGGAGGACATTATGCTGAGTGAAATAAGTCAATCACAAAAGGACAAATATTGTATGAGACCTCTATTGTAAAAACCCATGAAAAAGTTCACACACAAAATGTAACAATCTTTGTTGGTTACCAGGAATGGGAGGGGTGGGGGGGAAATACTAAATAGGCAATAGATAAGTGGTATCTTGGGTGAAGGGTGAGACAGTACACAGTACAGGGGAAACTAGCACAACCTGTACAAGGAAAGGTCATGGAAGCCCCATAGACACATCCAAACTCCCTGAGGGAATGAATTGCTGGGCGGAGGGCTGTGGGGACCATGGTCTCAGGGAACATCTAGCTCAGTTGGCATGACACAGCTTATAAAGACAATGCTCTACATTCTACCTTGGTGAGTAGTGTCTGGTGTCTTAAAAGCCTGTGAGTGGCCATCTAAGATACTCCACTGGTCTCATCCCTTCGGGAGCAAGGGAGAATGAAGAGACCAGGATACAAGGAAAAGATTAGTCCAAGGGACTAATTGTCCACAGCTACCAAGGCCTCCACCAGACTGAGTCCAGTACAGCTAGATGGTGCCCAGCTACCACCACTGACTGCTCTGACCAGGATCACAACAGAGGGTTCTGGACAGAGCTGGAGAAGGATGTAGAGCATAATTCTAACTCGCAAATAAAAAGACCAGATTTACTGGCCTAAAGGAGACTGTAGAAACCTCGAGAGTATGGCCCCCAGACACCCTTTTAGCTCAGTGGTGAAGTTACCTCCGAGGTTCACTGTTCATCCTGGGAGTGGACAGCCCTGTAAAACCAAATGAGACTAACGAGGTACAGGAGTCTAGTGAGAAGGGCCAGAAGGCAGAAGGGGACAAGGAAGCTGGTGATAGGGAACCCAAGGTTGAGTAAGGATATTGTTGATGTGTTGTGAGATTGTTAACCATTGTCATAGGGCAACATTTGTAGTAACTGTTAAATGAGAAACTATTTTGTTCTGTAAGCCTTCATCTTAAGTGAGAATAACAGCACAATTGGAAGAGCGTAGTCAATGTCACTGAACTGTGTATGTAGAAATTTTTGAAACGGTGTATCGCTATGTGTATTTTCACCAAAAAAAAAAAGTTGAGAATTTAGAGGGTTAATATGTTGTGGGGTTGTTAACCAATGTCGTAAAACAACATGTGTACTACTGTTTCATGAGAAACTATTTGTTCTGTAAGCCTTCTCCTGAAGTACAATAAAATATGAATAAATAAATAAATAAATAAATAAATAAATAAATGAATAATGTTTGATGGTTACAAGGGGATGGAAGAACGCTAAATAGACAATAGGTAAGTGGTAACTTTGGTGAAGGGTAAGATAGTACACAATACTGAGGAAGCAAGCACAACTAGCGCAAGTCAAGGTCATGGAAGTTCCATAGACACATCCAAACTCCCTGAGGGACTGAATTACTGGGCAGGAGGCAGTGGGGACCATGATCTTGGGGAACATCTAGCTCAATTGGATTAACATAGTTTATAAAGAAAATGTTCTACGTTCTACTTTGGTGAGAAGCATCTGGGGTCGTAAAAGCTTGTGAGTGGCCATCTAAGATACTCCACTGGTCTTGCCCCGTGCAAGGGAGAATGAAGAAAACCAAAGACTCAAGGGAAAGATTAGTCCAAAGGACTAATGGACCACAACTACCACAGCCTCCACCAGACTGAGTTCAGTACAGCTAGATGGTGCCCGGCTACCACTACTGACTGCTCTGACAGGGATCACAATAGAGGGTCCTGGACAGAGCTGGAGAAAAATGTAGAACAAAATTCTATCTTACAAAAAAAGACCAGACTTACGGCCTGACAGAGACTGGAGAAACCCCAAGAGTGTGGCCCCTGGACACCGTTTTAGCCCAGTAATGAAGTCACTCCCGAAGTTCACCCTTCATCCAAAAGTTAGACAGGCCCATAAAACAAAACAAGACTAAAGGGGCACACCAGCTCAGGGGCAAAGACTAGAAGGCAAGAGGGTACAGGAAAGCTGGTGATAGTGTACCCAAGGTTGCAAACAGAAAGTGCTGACATGTTGTAGGGTTGTTAACCAATGTCAAAAACAATATGTGTACTAACTGTTTAATGAGAAGCTAGTTTGTTCTTTAAACCTTCATCTAAAGTACAATTAAAAAAAAAAGAAATGCACTCCACAGGGTTTTTGTGCCTATAACGTTTTGGAAGATCACCAGGCCTTTCTTCTGAGGTGCCTCTCAGTGGGTTTGAACAGCCAACCTTTCAGTTAGTAGTGTATTTCTAAAACTAATAAATAAACAAATAAGTAAACCTGTTGCTATCAAGTCAATTCCAACTCACAGTGACCCTATAGGACAGCGTAGAACTGCCCCATAAGGTTTCCAAGGAGTGGTTGGTGAATTTGAACTGTTGACCTTTTGGTTAGCAGCCGAAATCTTAACCACTGTGCCACCAGGGCTCCAGTATATTTCTAGCACTTAGCAAATGTAAAATAAGTATTTGAGAGGATCCAAATTGAGATTCACTTGTTTATTGAATAAATATTTAATGAACACCTACTATGTGGGGATACAATGAAGAGATGCTTTTTGCCTTTCTGCTCCTAAGACTCATTAACTAGTTAATGAAGGGACAATGACTTGAGGCGGATTTTTAACCAAGGAAAAATCAAATCATTACAATAGTAACAGTCCTCTGGGAACCACCATAGGCAGAAACTATTCTACTCCAGTCTGCACATTATTGTTGTTGTTAGGTGCCTTCAAGTTGATTCTGACTCAGCGACCCTACATACAACAGAACCAAACACTACCTGATCCTGTGCCATCCTCACAACCATTGCTGTGTTTGAGCCCATAGTTGCAGCCACTGTGCCAATCCATCTTGTTGAGGGTCTTCCTCTTTTTCACTGACTCTCTACCAAGCATGATGTCCTTTTCCGGGGACTGGTCCCTCCTGATAACGTTCAAAGTATGTGAGACAAAGTCTCACCATCCTCGCTTAAAGAAGCAATCTCGCTGAACTTCTTCCAAGACAGATTTGTTCACTTTTCTGGCAGTCCATGGTATATTCAGTATTCTTCACCAACACCATAACTCAAAGGCATCAATTTTTTTTTCGGTCTTTCTTATTCATTGTCCAACTTTCTCATGCATATGAGGTGATTGAAAATATCATGGCTTGGGTTAGGCACACCTTAGTCCTCAAAGTAACATCTTTGCTTTTGAACACTTTAAAGAGGTTTTTTTGCAGCAGATTTAGCCAATATGATATGTCATTTCATTTCTTGACTGCTGCTTCCATAAGTGTTGGTTGTGCATCCAAGTAAAATAAAATCCTTTACAACTTCAGTCTTTCCTCTGTTTATCACGATGTTGCTTATTGATCCAGTTGTGAGGATTTTTGTTTTCTTTATGTAGAGGTGTAATCTATACTGCAGACTGTATTTGTACATGCTAGATTAAAGATTTGCACTTGTCTTTGACACCTGAGGACATTCAGACTTGACTTCAGAGCTGGTTTCTTTCTCTCAATTAAGCACAAAGCTTGTATTGCTATCCTAATGTGGGCAACTGAGAGGGAAGATACTCCCCAAAATATCATTCTTAATAAATATTCAAAGGACTACAAGCAACTAATCAGTGATAACTGACATCTGTGCACAAATTTAAAGATGGAAGCACTTTAGTGTACAAATAAACTTAAACACCAAGGTAGAGAGATGCAAGTGTCTTCTATGTGGTTCAGTTTTTATCAGTTTCTTTCATTCATTCCCAGTTCTAAGGAGAAAACGTACTATGAACTTTCTCTTACAATCAAATATCCCAGGGCCTATATGCAACTTAAATGCAAATGTAATTGACTATATTAAAAAATAAATAAACCAAATCTATTGCAAACCTGTTGCCCTTGAGTGAATTCCAACTTGTGGCAAACCCAAGTGTTACGGAGTAGAACTGCTTCATAGGATTTTCTTGGCTATAATCTTTATGTTGGCACAGTGGTTAAGAGTTCGGCTGCTAACCAAAAGGTCTGCAGTTTGAATCCACCAGCTGCTCCTCTGAAACCTTATGAGGCAGTTCTACTCTGTCCAATAGGGTCACAGTGAGTTGGAATCAACTTGACAGCAACAGATTTGGTTTTTTGCTTTGGAATCTTTATGGAAGCAGATTGCCAGACCCTTCTTCTTCAACAACTTTCGATTAATACACCTACTCCTCACTTATCGGCTATCTTGTTATCCAATATTTCGCATTTTTGCCAATAGTAAAACATCTACTATCCCACTATTTTGTGCATTAATGACGTAAGTCTGGCGTTAACGAACACTGAGGGGCGAGGCAAGAGCAATGCTGGCTGTGATGGTTAAGGTTATGTGTCAACTTGGTAGGGCCATGATTCTCATTGGTTTGGCATTTATGTAATGATATAACTTGGCAGTTATGCAATTATGTAACTTGGCAGTTATGTAATGATGTAGTCATCCTTCCTTTTGTGATCTGATGTGGTTATTTTCCATTTTTGCATAATATCTATTTTTGCGTAATGACCTGGTCTTTGGAGCCTAACAGCATCGATAAGTCAGGAGTGGGTATAATTGAGAACAAAATGTTTGCACCACCCAGGGTCCTTGCATACTATTATGACCCTATAAAAAATTGCTTACAGTCTCTTGAACTAATCAGCAGTTCATTTCTCTACACCTTCACATATGACTTGGCGTCTTCTTTCCTTAGAGATCACTTACAGTGGGTGCCTAATTACCCATCTCCTCCTTCGGGAAATTTTCCATCTTCCTCCCCTGTCCCCAGTCTGAAATTCACTTTCTTTAAAATATCTAGTTAGTTATCACAAGACTATTGACTAATCCATTCTTTCACCCACTGATCTATGATAAAATCTAAATCACACACCATATTAAACATTTTACAAATAAAAAAGTGACTGCTCATAGATCTATTTATACCACTGTAAGTCCCTCCTTTTCAGTTCCATAAGATTTCAATTGTTATACCTTTCTATGTTTTAATTTATGTAAGGAACAGTAGCAATAATACTACTCATAGCTAATATATACTGAATACTTGTTTGTTGTGCACTCTATATTAATAAATAAATTAATTTACATTTATGATTTTTAAGTCTATCAAAAAGTTATCAGTTTCTAGGAACTCCTTCTTCATTTCTCTTCTTTTAAAAACTGTCTTTTCCTGCCTTTCAGATAAATTCCAGAATCATTTTGTGAAAGTTCAATTTTTTGCTCGGAGTTTTCAATTGATATTTTTACAAGTATAGTCAAAAGCTCTCTTCTGGAGGAGTAGAGCAGGATTGACTCAGGATGGGATTCAGAGAGCTGGGGCTCGACAGGGGAATAGGAGACGCTCCCTAAAACTGGAGGCAAGAGGGAAGGGAGCTGTGCATATGAAGCAATAGTCCAAGAGCTGCATGTCCAATAGAAATACAGTGAAACTTGTGAGAGCCGGAACTTCACGGGAGGGCCTTGCTTTTTCGGGTCCCCCAAGTTTTCCGCCTTTGACAGGGTGCTGTTTTATCACTTTTCTATCGCTCCTTTTAGTGGAAAATATTTGAGTTTTCTTCTCTGACTCTAAGGTTTCTGCCTTATACAGGTTCTGGTTTTTGCAGGTTTTCACTGTAATATTTCTGGTTTTCAAATGGTGAAATAAAGAAAGACATTTTCATCCCCTTTTACTGTACAGTGAAACCTGTAAAAGTTGGAACCTGTGTAAGGCGGAAATCTGTTAGAGAAGGAAAACTCAAATATTTTCCACTAAAATGAGCAATAGGAAAGTGGTAAAACTGCACCCTGTCAAAGGCGGAAAACTTTTGAGACCCGGAAAAACAAGGCAGTCTTATTGAGTTCCAACTCTCACAGGTTTCACTGTATGTAGTATGTACCACATATGTAATTAGGAATTTTCTAGTAGCTATGTTAAGAAGGTAAAAAAGAACAGATGAAATTCATTTTAATAATATATTTTATTTAACCCAAGCTATTCTAAATCTTGCCATTTCAAAAATGCTAACAACGTAAACATATTAATAAGGTAGTTTGCATTGTTTTTTTATGCTAAGAGTTCAAAATCAGATGTGTATTTTATCCCTACAGCTCATCTCAGTTTGTACTAACCACATTACAAGTGCTCGATAGGAACATGTAGCTAGTGACTACAGTTTTCTATAGGTCTAGAGAAAACATCTAATCTTGGGAGGAGGACAGGGAGGGAAAAGGAACAAATATGTAAGATAAAACCACCTATTACTTAGAGCAAACAGGGGACAAATTCTAGAGAGTTTCCCTGAAGAGACGAAACCTACATTTTGTGGTAGGGGTGAGTGTGATGCTAACAAGGCTGTTGATTCCATTTGGGCAACGGTATCTAGTCTTCCTATATATTGTATAGAGAGCCCTGGTGGTGTAATGGTTAAGCACTGAACTGCAAGCAAAAGGTCAGCCGTTCAAACTCACCTAGCCGCTCTATAGGAGAAAAACATGGCAATCTGCTCCCATAAAGATTGCAGCCTAGAAAACCCTATGGGGCAGTTCCAATCTGTCTAATCTGTCGACATGAGCCAGAATCAACTCGATGGCACACAACAACAATATATATTGTATAATTTTGGTGCAAACAAATAGTATGCAATTGTAAAAAAAGCTGTCCTGTTTCTAAAGTGGATTTTTTTATCCCATATATACCTAGGTGTTTGGGGAAATGTCATGGGAACATAAAATGAAAAGTTCGAACGCTTTGTTCCAAAAATGTAAGGGTGTTTGAGAAAAAGAAAAAAAACTTACCTTTCTTTTGTTTATTTAGGAAAGGGATTTTGAACTGTCTATCAATAATAGAACACAAGGCAATACTTCTCTGTGTCTGTGGAGGAGCATAACAAAATTGGAGGTTTGTTTACTTACAGTGGATCTAGAAGTTCACAAAAACAGGTCCAGAAGTAAGAGAATAAATGTATAACTTTATGCTTATAAAGTAACATCTAACAATGGTGATCAAATAACATGTCATCAAAAGTGCAGATTCTTAATGCCATAGTCTTTATTGCCTTCTGGGTAACAATCATCCACCTACTTGTACTGAAAAGGATGAAAGAGACAAAAATATACGTCTTCGGAAATACTAATGAAGAAACCTAATAGAGAATTGCCAAGACATGAAGAATAGCAGGTTTCATAGGCAGCAATATTTGAGGGTAATAGATTTGCATAGATTGAACCATTTACCCTCTTTATATAAAAGCCCAAAGACTTTAGGAATTGGTACAAATAGGAAGATAAAGTGTGAATCTGTTTATGGGATAAATTTTGAATCTAAAATAGCACATACTTGACTATTGGCTCATGTTTCAGTAACTTGTGTTTAATAAAGTTATATTAGATTGAACCATGAAATTGTCATTTTTGTAAGTTGATATGACCAATTATCAGCAACTCCACATGGTTAAATTTAAATATATAATGTCTTGGTAACTTTATTTATCAGAAATATAGGAAAAATTTAGAAACTGTTCTAACTCTCATTAATCTAAAAAAAAATCAGATGAAATAATCAGACTGGGTATTTTATTGGGAGACAGTATGTGCAGAGTTTCAGAGATTGGACTCTGAAGTCAGGTTACCTGGATCCTGGCTCCACTAGCTACTTACCATGTGTTATTGGGCAAATCATTGAATCCCTCTCTGATTCTTTATCCATAAAATGGGAATATTGGTAAACCTATTCATTCATAGTGTCTTGGGGAAGATGAAATAAGATAATTTCTGCAAAATGATTAGCACAATGTGTGGCACCTAGTAAGTATTCAAGAAGTGTTATTTTTTTTAACAGCCTTTTTTTTCAAACATTTTTGCATATTCATTGCCGAACCAACCTATTAATGAAGAAGCATAAAAACAAAGGATAAAACCAGAATTGTCCCAGTAAAACATGTTGAATTGATCAGAGTGGTGAAATTTTCAGCTTGATATAGTAAGATACTACAGCATAAATATGTGTGTCATCCCGTGTGCAACTCCTTATAGACCCAGCTTGGTTCTTCTCCAATGTCTCCCCTTGGAGTTGGACCTGGTTTTACTACCAGTTTTCATTTGAATCCACTGGAAAATGGGACAATTCTGCTTTTGTTTCTTGGCCAGGAATCCTTCTCTCTCTTTTTGTTAGCCCTAACAATCTCAGGTGCTGATTGTGCTCCTTTTCCAGCTTCAAGGTAAAAGGGTAGAATATTTCTGATGATAGAGGGCTCGTAGGGCACTGGTAAAAGCAAGGCTTCTTTGTGTTCACCATTTCTATCAAGAGCTATAGTGTGATTTTTTTTTTTTATAATTTATTTTTGTTGTTGAGAATACACACAGCAAAACATACACCAATTCAGCAATTTCTACGTGTACAATTCAGTGACATTGGTCACATTCTTCAAGTTGTGCAAACATTGTCACCCACCTTTTCTGAATTATTCCTCCACTGTTAGTGTAAACTCACTGCCACCTCAGCTTCTTATCTAAACTTTCAAGTTGCTGTTGTCAGTTTGACCCCACATAGCCTGTCCTTTAAAAGAGCACAATTCTTTACTAATTAAGCCACCTACTGTTTGCTTTAAAGACTTCAGGGGTTATTTTTGATTTAAGGTTTAGAATTTAAAAATTATTTCAAGGCAATAGTTTTGGGGATTCATTCAGCCTCAATGGCTCCAGAAAGTCTGGATTCCATGAGAATTTGAAATTCTGTTGCACATTTTTCCCTTTTTGATCATTCCTCAGGAATCTCCCAGGAGGAAAAGAGAACATAATAGCTTATTTGAGGTATAATTTACATACCATAAAATTGAACTATTGTAAGTGTGTAATTCAATAATTTTTCATAAATTTATAGAGTTACACAATCATCACCACAATCTAGCATTAGAACATTTGCCTTGTACCTGTTTGCAGTCAATTCCTGTTCCCATTCCTAGTCCAAGGCAAATATTAATCTGCTTTCTGTCTCCATAGGTTTATGTTTTTCTCAAAAATCTATATAAATGAAATAATGCAATATATGGTCTTTTGTGTCTGCCTTCTTTTAATTAGCTTAATGATTTTGAGGTTCAACTATGTGGTAGCATGTATCGGTATGTTGTTTCTTTTTATTCCATTACATGTTTTATCACATTTTTTATCCGTTTACCAGTTGACTGACATTTGGGTTGTTTCCAGTTGGGGGATATTGTAAATCAGACTGCTACAAATGTTTGTATACAATTTTTTATGTGGACTTATGTATTCTTGGGTAGTTATCTAGGAGTGGAACTGCTAGATTGTGTGGTAAATTTACATTTAATTTTTTAAGAAATTGTCAAATATTCCAAAGTGCCCATACCATTTTATGTTCGCAGTGTGTGAGGGTTCAAATGTTTCCATATTCTCACTACCAGTTGTTATCATCTGTCTTTTTGATTACAGCCATTCTATTTTGTGTGAAATGGTATTGCATTGGAGTTTTAATTTACATTTCCCTAAAGACTAATGATGTTGAACATCTTTTCATATATATTTTGTGTATATTTTTTCAAGAAATAGCCATTCAACATCTTTGCTGATTTTAAAATTGAATTGTTTGCTTTTTTATTATTATGTTATAAAAGTTGTTTATAGGCGCCTTGGTGGCACAGTGGTTAAGCACTTGGATGCTAGCCAAAAGGTCAGTTGTTCAAACCCACCAGCTGCGGGTGCCGGAGAAAGACGTGGCAGTCTGCTTCCATGAAGATTTATGGCCTTGGAAACCCTATGGGTTCCTCTGTCCTATAGGGTTGCTATGAGCAGGAATCTACTTGACAGCAGTTTGTTTGGGTTGGGTTTTGGTTAAAAGTTCTTTATAGATTCTGGACAGTCCCTGGGTGGTGCAAAAGGTTAAGTGCTCAACTACTAACCAAAAGGTTAGCAGTTCAAACCCATCTAGAGGTTCCTCAAAAGAAAGGCCCAGTGATCTACTTCCCAAAGGTCATAGCCTTGAAAACCATATGGAGTACAGTGCTACTCTGCACACATAGGATCACAAGGAGTCAAACTGACTTGATGGCAACTGGTTTATATATTTTGGATACAAGTCCTTTATGAGATATATGATTTGCAACTATGTTTTCTCTCATTCTGTGGCTTGTCTTCCTATTTCCTTAATGGCGTCTTTTGAAAAGCAAATGATTTTAATTTAGATGAAGTCTAATTTATCATTAAAAAAAAAATCATGCTTTTGATGTCATGTCTAAGAAATCTGTTGTTGAACCCAAGGTCACAAAGATTTTTCTCTTCTAAAAAGTTTCTCTCTTTCTAGAGGTTTTACAGTTTTAGCTTTTACATTTAGATCCATGTTCTATTTTGAGTTAATTTTTGTGTATAGTGTAAGGTAGGGTTCTAAAGTTTTCTTTTTTCTTTCTTTACAGAGCTGTATCCAGTTGTCTGCATCATTTGCTGAAAACACTAACTTTTTTCCTGTCTTGGCATTTTTGTTGAAATAAAGTGAGCAAAATATAAGAGTTTATTTCTCAACTTTCAGTTCTGTTTCATTAATCTATATTTCTATCCTTATACAAAATACAACACTGTTTTGTTACAGTAGCCTTATAGAAAGTTTTAAAACTGGCTATTTTTCAATTTTTTCCAACTTTGTTCTTCCTTTTCAAAATGTTTTGGCTATTCTATGTCCTTTCATTGTCATATATATGTTAGGCTCAGTTTATCAATTTTTTAAAACAAGACTTTTGGGATTTTTATCAGAATTGTGTTGATCTGTAGATTAATTTAGGGGAGAACTGATATTTTAACAATATTGAGACTTTCAGTCAATTAACATGAAAGATATTTTTATTTATTTAGATCTTTTAAAATTTCTTTTAGAGATATTTTGTAGTCTAGTGTGTAACTCTCATACTTCTTTTATTGAATTGATTCCTAAGTGTTTTATTCTTTTTGTTGCTACAGCCAAGAAAGTTATTTTCTTGATTTTATTTTAAGATTGTTTGCTGCTAGTGTATAAAAATACAATTGATTTTGCATACTGATATTATATCTTGTGATTTTTCTAAACTTGTGCATAAGTTTTAATAGTTTCTTCCTTCCTCTCTTCATTCTTCCTTCCTTACTTAAAGTATTTTCTTCCCTCCCTCCCTTGCTCCCTCCTTTACTTCCTTCCTTTCTCTTTCTTTTTTCTTTCATAAATTCCTTAGGGTTTTTTACATACAAGATGGTGTCATCCTCAAATAAAGATAGTTTTGCTTTTTCCTTTCCAAATAGGTAGACCTTTAATTTCTTTTTCTTGCCTGATTGCAATGGCTAGAACCTCCAGTACAATGTTAAATAGAAATGGTGGAGGTGACTTCTTTGCCTTGTTTCTGATCTTAGGAAGAAGGATTTCATCTTTTACCAGTAAGTTTGATGTTAGCTGTAGGTGTTTGACCAATGCACTTGATCAGGTTGATGAAGTTCGCTTCTATTCTTTTCTAGTTTTTTAAAGAGTTTTTATGATGAATAGGTATTGGATTTTGTCAAATGCCGCTTATGTCAATCAAGAAGATCATGTGGTTTTGTCCTTTATTCTATTAATATGCTATATTACATTAAATGATCTTCAGGTTTTAAGCCAACCTTGTATACCTGGTGTCTTAGTCATCTAGTGCTGCTTTAACAGTAATACCACAAAGTAGATGGCTTCAACAAACAGAAGTTAATTCTCTCATGGTCTAGTAGGCTAGAAGTCTGAAGGCCAGGAGAAGGCTTTCTCTCTCTGTCGACTCTACAGGAAGGTCCCTGTCATCAATCTTCCCCTGGTCTAGGAGCTTCTCTGCTCAGGAATCTCAGGGCCAAAGTACGCGCTCTGCTCCAGATACTGCTTTCTTGGTGGCGTGAGGTTCCCCTGTCTCTCTGCTGGCTTCTCTCTTTTATATCTCAAAAGAGATTGGCTTAAGACACAATCTAATCTTGTAGATCTCATCAGTATAACTGCCGATAATCCTTCTCATTAACATCATAGTGATGGGATTTACAACATATAAGAAAATCACATCAGATGACAAAATGGTGGACAGTTACACAATACAGAAATCATGGCCCAGCCAAATGATACACATATTTCTGGGGGACACAATTCAATCCATGACACCTGATGTAAACCATACTTGGTCACGTTGTACAGTTCTGTTCGTGTGTTGCTGGTTATTCCCATTCTTTATGTCACAATTGTACAAAATCCCCTTGAAGTAAGTAGAGAATTTAATAGTTGCTTCCTGTAGATGACCAGTTCTCTGTAATATATTCTAAATGATTCTGGTTGGAAGTTTGTGGGTACCAGGAATGGCTGCTCACTGCAGTGAAGCCCTCTCTCCCTTCTAATTTGAATGTCTTTGTCTTGTGCCTGTGTCTTTTCTTACCTCTCTCCTCCATGAGGCTGCTTCTGCATGCTCTGGGAGCAGAAGGGTATTTTAAATATTCTTCTCAGAAAACAATGACTTCTATTCTATTTGTGGTCTAAACTGAAAATAGTCAGTTCTGGACAGTAGCCTGGTGTCTTGTGTAATACATTAAAAATGTCTTAACAGCTTCCCCGACTTCTGGTTCAACTGGCACTCTCCATTACCACTGCAAACATGCAGACCATTGCTCATGGCGTGTGCAGCGCTGGTGGCTAGCAGGCTACTCTCTGGTACACGCACACACTTCTGTTCCCACCAGTTAAATTGTACGCTAGCAAGGGTCTGTTGAGATGTACTTGTTATTGGAATTAGATAACTTAATTGAATATTTAAATTGATGAAATGTGAAAAGAAAGAGTTTTTTTGTGAAAGATAAATACGTTGGAAACAGCACATATGATAGTAATTTAAAAAAATGATATTGAATGAGAGGGTGGTGAGATAAACTGTAAAATATTGAGGAAAAAACTAAAATCTAGAATTTTATGTTAAGTTTGCTTTGCAAGCACTTGCAAGTTCTAGCTTCACTTAAAAGAATTCAAAAAGAAAGAAAGAAAAAACCCTGAAATCCACAGACAGTTGTTTATGGGAGTTGTGCAGAGAATAGGTCCAATCAGCAAATCTCAAATCAAGAGATCTTGGTTCCACATTAAAAGACTGGAAGATGGTTATATGGCAATATTACGTTAAATGTGTGTGTGTGCTTACGTGCATGTGTGCATGTTGTTATTGTTGTTAGCTGTTGTCAAGTCAACCCTGATTCATGGTGACCCCATGTGTTACAGAGTAGAACTGTTCCATAAGGTTTTCTTGGCTAGGGTAATTTTTACTGAAGTAGATTGCCAGGCCTTTCTTCCACAGCACCTCTGAGGGGGTTTGAACTGCCAACCTTTAGGTTAGCCACCAATTCCTACATTAAATGACTTTTTAAATTAACAGCCATCTATAAATTCCAATTGTGTCAGACAAGAGGTCTTGTATTAAACCTTCAAACATCCCTCTGGTTTGGAGCTTGGGGCCATTATTTAGTTATTTCCCATCTAGTATGCCCTTGGCTCCATGATATGGCTTCAGACTGAAAAGATGGGGCAATAATAGAGCATACGATCCATAGAAAATAAACTGTACTTTTTAAACTCTGCTTTTATATTTGAATGTAAGAAAAAAAAAGTATTAGGATAAGTAACCAGCTTCCAACTTAGGTGCAACTTTGTCCTGATTCTCAAAGGGAAGATTTTTTAAAGACTATTGAGGTTTCTTTGTGTAGTGGATGGTTTTTGGAAACTGAGTTAGAAAATGCAATACAAAGATAAAGAGTTCTGAGAGCATGAGCAGATGATGAGAGATAGAGTTAATTTTTAATTAGAGTCTAATTTTTATTAGACTCCATGAAAGCAAATTGCAAACCAAGTGAAAGAGTCAAACTCCTCCAGGGTAATAAATAACCAGTGAAAAGGAGAGTTGGCCCATAGATCCATTCTGTTAGGCTTGCCTTATTATGCAGAGAAATATTCATCTGGGGCCAAATTCCCCTTTTCTGTGGCTTTAGTATTCTTTTTCTGGCAGTAATTTGGCCAAAGTTTTTTGGTAGGTATGCCATAGTTCAACACACTTGAAAAAAAAAAAAGACTATTTTGTTAGATGACTTCTTTCTATCTAATTAGGAATCAAGTCTTTAGTCTTGTAATCTGGTCAGACTACTGTTTTAACATGATAAAGATAGAAAATAATTGTAAAAAAAAAAAAAAAAAAAAGCACGCTGCTGGGGAAAAGGAAGGACCTCACTCCCCTCAGTTAAACTTCCATTAGTAACCTGTGAAGAAGCAATAACAAAGCACTCAGTGTTCCTCTAAGAGGGTTCTTAAGCACAGAGCCTGTCTGTAAGAAGCTTTCTTTGGCTAATGTGGGCTGAATCACCGACAAAGACCAGTGTATGGTCGGCTTTAAGAACTGAATCCATGGAAGGAAGCATTTCCTTGGATAGCTTTGTACTGCGCTTGTCAAACATTTTAAACCATTTAACAGAAAGAAGCATTGTGATGGCAAGACACAACATAGCCGGCTCTTTGGATGCATCTGCCAGCAGAGTAATGAAATGATCCTTTCGGGCTCCAGTCGCTCAGGCACAAATGAAAACTGATGTGTGGAGTACATCTTGCAACTCGGTTCTGATGTTTTGCCTACTGAATAATTAGCTTGTAAGGGGCTTATTGGCTTACTTCGCATCTGTTTCCTTGCAGAATATATTATTAATGTTTTGTTCTAAATAAATACACCTTCTGGTTAATCCTGAATTTCTTTGGGAAGGCTAAAGAAGTCATTTATACAAGCACGTCTTTTTACAATCTCAAGATGACAGTGGAACATTTGAAAAGAAAACCGGATTGTATCTCCCTCTCTATTGCCAGTTGGAGATTCATTTTCAGTCACTTCTTTCCAAGTCAAATACGGTAAACATCCCGTTAGACCTGTGCATCTAGAATACTGAATCTAATATTCATTTATTCAGGGGATTAATGTACCTATTGTTCTGACTTAACAATAAAAAGCCTTTATTTGCTTTACCGTTGCCAAGCATTGCACTATAAAACTATGCTGAACACGCCATCCGTGATGATTGCTGGACTCAAAGATGTGACTGGTCATACCAATTAGCACTCGCTCTTGAGAACCAAAGATGATAAATACTTTTATCCCTTTTTTAAACAAATTGAGCTTGAGAGAAAATAAAGCTTTAGGTTTAATGGAGAGCAGGGGTTCAGTACACTTATATATATTACCTTGTCTATTCACACTGTCTGCAAGAATTTGAAGAGGGAAGGTAGAATTTATTACTTCCTTGCTTCTTACTGTTGCTCGGTGCCATCAAATTGATTTTGACTCATAGTGATCCCAGGTAACCGAGTAGAACTGCCCAAAAAGGGTGTTCTAAGTTATAATCTTTATAGAAGTCAATCACCAGATCTTTCTCCCGCTGGAGCCTCCGGGTGGATTCAAACTTCCGTGGTTACAAGACGTATTACGAGCAGAGGAGGGAAGAGGTGGTTGCGGGGGGGGGGGCGGGGGGGGGATGAAAAGGGGGCACAGTAAACTCCAGAGTCACTAAGTTCCAAGAAATGCTCTACTGTCTGTATCTCTTATTTTTCTCTCTTTCCTTCCTCTCCCACTCTTTTTTCTTCATTCTCTCCTTCCCCTCTCTCTTCTTCTTTCCTTATTTCCTTTCTTCTCTTCTTTGCTGGCTTTTTTACTCCCTTTTTTTCCTTTTCAACAGACACTCCCCTTCCCCGCCTTTTCTGAATGTTCTCTGTGGGTTGTAAGTATTGCTTACTGCTTAGAAACACTTAAGGCTCAAATGCTACCAACCCTCTGGACTAAATAGATCTTTGCCCTCCTGCCTCTTAGTCTAGTAATCTGTCCACACTAGTTTCCAACCTAGAAGTTATCATTCTCGGGGTTAGCATCAGTAGGAAAAAGGGGTCCTTGCATCTTAAGTGATATGTTGCTGCTGTTGTTAGGTGCCATCGAGTCGATTCCAACTGATAGTGACACCATGTGACAGAGTGGAACTGCCTCATGGGTTTTCTTGGCTATAATTTTTATGGAAGCAGTTCACCATGCCTTTCTTCCATACAGCCACTGGATGGATTTGAACTGCCAACCTTTGGTTAGCAGCCAGTGGCTTAACCACTGGACAACTAGGGCTCCTTGATATGTTGCTTGCAGTTACTACTGTGTGCCGTCAAGTCAATTGTGATTCATAGAGACCCTACATGACGGAGTAGAACTGCCCCATAGGGTTTCCTAGGCTGTAAACTTTACAGGAGCAGATGGTCAGGTCTTTTCTCCCCTGGAGTGGCTGGTGGGTTCAAACCGCTGACCCTTTGGTTAGCAGCCAACAGCTTACTCATTGTGCTACCAGGGCTCCTTTGATATGTTGCTAATAAAAGTTAAATATAGATTATAGGAATATATGTACAATTAAAAAAATCTTAATGCTTTATCCCTCACTAGCTTTCTTTTGTTTTCTTGAATGGAGAGAAAGTATTAAAGCTTAGATACAATTCATAGTTGAGCTTATCTATACTTTTTTGCCTTTAAAGAGTAAGTTACTGATTTCATTTTTATTTATTTACATACTTGTAAATGACTCTGTGAATATCATATTTAAAAAAGAAATCTGCAGAACTATTCGTTTTATTCTCCAAATTTTACAAGCACATCCTCAAAATCATGGAGAGTGTCAAATAAGTATTCACAGTACCTGAAATAGGCTTAAAAGAGCCCTGGTAGCACAATGGTTAAGTGCTTGGCTGTTAACCGAAAGGCTGGCAATTCAAACCAACCCAGTGGCTCTGTGTGGGAAAGACCTGGTGATTTGTTCCCATAAAAATTACAGCCTAGAAAATCCTATAGGGGCAGTTCTACTCTGTCACATGGGGTTGATAAGCGGTCAAAGTTGACTCAACAGCACCTAATAACAGCAACAACAGGACAGGTTTGCTTCACATAATAGGCACTCAATACATATTAACTGGTGAAAGCGTGAAACATATGAGGGCCATCATGCACGTGTTTTGGGATGAGAAGCAAACACTGAGAACTGCTGCTCTAACCTATAGGTTTTATAATCATGTATACTTAACTCACGTTCATATTGCTATCAATTTAACATTCCCAGACAGGACCGAAATTCCAAAATAGTTTTTCAAAAGTGGGTTGATAGCTCAGTGTAGATGTCACGTGAGGGTAATTGCCTTCTGTCCCGATAACCCATCACCAGCATGTGTGTGTGTGTGTGTGTGTGTGTGTGTGTGTGTATGGTTCTTAATCACAGCCACAGGCCTTGTACTAGCCTCTATCATGACACCTTTCCCGTGTATTTGTTGGTCTCTTTTGTTAGACTTGGCAGCCACTTGGCGGGCAAATGTCTCTTTCATCTTGTATTCCCAAAACCTGTGGACCTGAATGAACTGCCTGAGTGGGCCATAAGCATTTTACTTTTGGTGCCCTTGTCATGTCACAGAAAGTATATTTCAATGCACTCCCATCCCACATCAAAATAATAATTACTGTTGTAAAAATTTTGAAAGAATTTAAAATTATTTAGCTATAAATAACACATTCAATTGATGATTAGCTGATATTCCCTGGCAATGGTTGTGCATAGCGAAAATGTTATGTGAAGTACAAAAACCTACTCTGCAAGTTTTTTGCAAATATAATGAAATTTTTATGCATATCAACTCGAACCATTAATTGCATAGGTTGTATAAGCATTTGCTTAAATGCTTATTACTTCAACTTTGGTCTTTCTTTTTGTATGTTGTAGTTCATAAACATTTTTTCAGGTCTCAAATGTTTTTATAGGTTCTTGACAAGTTCATTTGCACTAGGCACTGGGCCTATTGGGCCCAATGAATAGAAGAGGTCTATGAAGTAGGGCTCAAAAATAGCTGACCACTAACAGAGAAATAGCCACCCAGCAAGAAGGAGCACTCATGTGAGGTTGCTGCTATTGAGTAGAGCACTTGGTATCGGGGTTTCTCACTGGAGTGGCTTTGAAGCTGGATGTTTTCAAAGAGATAACAATTAGGAATGAGAACGGAGGTAGACTTCTCTGTCAGAGAAGCACAGCACAATTGCTGAACATGGATAGAATGACTAAGAAGGCAGTCAAGGGGTTTTTGGCTCCCATCAGGAAGCAAGTCATACAACCACAGCTGGATGATTAAATGGAAGTAGTCAGGCTGTACAGAGGAAGGCTTGCCATTGCTATTATTGTTTCTTATCGTACCATCTGCTCGATTCAAGGTTAGGAGAACTGGGTGGGTAGCTTACACTGATGCTCTGGTGTGCTTAGACTTTATTTTATGTAATGATCTCAGTGACAAATATTGATTGACTAGCTATAGGAAATGTAATTCCATGGTTTGGAACATTTTTACTTCATATCTGGGATGATGTCATTTTTTTTCCATTCTTTTTGTTCAGACTATAGTTCTTTATCTATGTGGTGTGCAATACTGGCAATTTCAATAACTTTGAATACTTACTTACTAATCATCACATCCTACCACCCATCTATCAGTTTGTTGATCTGTGGTGGCCTTTGTGTTGCTTTCGTGCTGGCAGCTATGCCATAGGTATTTCAAATGTCAGCAGGGTCACCCAAGGTGGACAGGTTTCAGCAGAGTTTCCAGAGTAAGACAGACTAGGAAGAAAGACCTGGTGATCTACTTGCAAAATTTAGCCAATGGAAGCAGAATATTGTTTGATATAGTCATGGAAGATGAGTTCCATGGGTTGGAAGGCACTCATAATACACAGTGGTTTCAAAAATGGACTTGAGCATACCAACAGCTGAGTGGTGGACTGACAGACAAGTGGTATGAAATATGAATCTAGGAAAATTGGAATTGTCCAAAATGAAATGGAACACTTGAAGATAGGTATCCTAGGCATTAGAGAGCTGAAATGGACTGATACTGACCATTTGGAATAAACAATCATATGGTATACTACGTCAGAAATGACAAAATGAAGAAGAATGGCATTGCATTCATCATCAAAAAGAACATTTCAAGATCTATCTTAAAGTACAATGCTGTCAATGATAGGATATTATTCATACCCCTACAAAGAATACCAATTAATATGACTGGTATTCAAATATACACAACAACCACTAATGCCAAAGATGAAGAAATTGAAGATTTTTACCAACTTCTGCAGTCTGAAATTGATGAAAGATGCAATCAAGATTCATTGATAATTACTAGTGATTGGAATGTGAGAACTGGAAACAAAGAGGGATAGGTAGTTGGAAAATATGGCTTGATAATAGAAATGCCAGAGATTACATCATAGAGTTTTGCAAGACCAATGACTTATTCATTGGAAATACCTTTTTTCAACAACATAATTGGCAAACGTACACGTGGAGCTCACCAGATGAAATACACAGGCATCAAATTGACTGTATCTGTGGAAAGATGACAGAGAAGCTCAATATTGTCAGTCAGAACAAGGACAGGGGCCAATTGCAGAACAGACCATCAATTGCTCTTAAGCAAGTTCAGGTTGAAGCTGAAGAAAATTAAAATAAGTCCATGAGAGTCAAAGCACGACCTTAAGCATATCCCACTTGAATTTAGAGACCATCCAAGAATAGATTTGATGCATTGAACACTAATGCTCAAAGACCTGATGAGTTGTGGGATGACATCAAGAACATCATACATGAAGAGAGAAAAAGGTCATTAAAAAGACAGGAAAGAAAGAGAAGACCAAAATAGATGTCAGAAGAGACTCTGAAACTTGCTCTTGAATGCACAGTAGCTAACGTGTACCAAAGAAAGGATCACATAAAAGAGTTAAATAGAAGATTTCAAAGGGTGGCTGGAGAAGACAAAGTAAAGTATCATAATGGAACATGCAAAGACCTGGAGTTAGAAAACCAAACAGAAAGAACACACCTGGCATTTTTCAAGCTGAAAGAACTGAACAAAAAATTCAGTTCTCTAGGTGCAATATTGAAGGATTCTATGGGCAAATTATTGAATGATGCAGAAAGCATCAAAAGAAGATGGAAGGAATACAGTCACTGTACCAAAAAGAATTGGTCTACATTCAACCATTTCAAGGGGTAGCATGTGATCAAGAATCAATGATATTGAAGGAAAAAGTCCAAGGTGCACTGAAGGCCTTGGCGAGAAACAAGTCTCCAGGAATTGACCGAATACCAACTGAGATGTTTCAACAAATGGTTGCTGCACTGGAGGTGACCACTCGTCTATGTCAAGAAATTTGGAGGACAGCTGCCTGGCCAACTGACTGGAAGAGATCCATATTTATGCCCATTTCAAAGAAAGCTGATACAACAGAACGTGGAAATTATCCAACAATATCATTAATATCACACACAAGTAAAATTTAGCTGAAGATATTTCAGAACCTGTTGCAGTAGTATGTCCATAAGAAACTACCAGACCTTCAGACGGGATTCAGAGAGGACATGGAATGAAGGATATCATTGACGATATCAGATGAATCTTGGCTGAAAACAGAGAAGACCAGAAAAATGTTTACCTGTGTTTTTTTGATTATGCAAACACATTCAACTGTGTAGATCATAACAACTTACGGATATCATTGCAAATGGAAATTCCAGAACACTTAACTGTGCTCATGTGGAACCTGTACATAGACCAACAGGCAGTGGTTCAAACAGAACAAGGGGGTACTATGTGGTTTAAAATCAGGAAAAGTGTGTGTCAGGGTTGTATCCTTTCACCATATTTATTCAGTCTGTATGCTGAGCAAATAATCCGAGAAGCTGGACTATATGAAGAAGATAGAGGCATCAGGATTGGAGGAAGACTCATTAACAATATGTAGATGACCCAAACTTGCTTGCTGAAAGTGAAGAGGACTTTAGCATTACTGATGAAGATCAAAAACTACCATCTTCAGTATGGATTGCACCTCAACATATAAGAAAACAAAACTCCTCACAACTGGACCAATAAGCAATATCATGATAAGTAGAGAAAAGATTGAAGTTGTCAAGGATTTCATTTTATTTGGATTCACAATCAATGCCCATGGAAGCAGTGGTCAAAAATCAAAAGACACATTGCATCAGGCAAATCTGCTGCAAAAGACCCCTTTAAAAAAGTGTTCAAAACAAATATGTCACTTTAAGGACTAAGATACGCCTGACCTAAGGCATGGTATTTTCAACAGCCTCATATACATGCAAAGGCTGAACAATGAATAAGAAAGACCGAAGAAGAATTGATGCTTTTGAATTATGGTGTTGGTGAAGAATATTGAATATACCATGGATTTCCAGAAGAAGGAAAAAAATCTGTCTTGGAAGAAGTGCAGCCAGACTGCTCCTTAGAAGAGAGGATGGTGAGACTTCATCTTACTTACTTTGGACATGTTATCAGGAGGGTCCAGTCCCTGGAGAAGGACATCATATTTGGTAAAGTAAGGGTCAGTGAAAAAGAGGAAGATTCTCAAGGAGCTGGACTGACACAGTGGCTGCAACAATGAGCTCAAGCAAAGCAATGCTCGTGAGGATGGTATAGTATGGGGCAGTGTTTCATTCTGTCGTACATGCGGTTGCTATGAGTCAGAACCAACTTGACAGCACCCAACAAAAACAACAACGACAAGTAAGTTCAATACAATTTATTTGCATAAGTATAAATGGCTTATTATTAATAAAATTATTAATTAATAAATATTATCATTATTAAAATTATTAATAAACATTAATAGAATTATTCCTGGCAGATTTCTAGAATCTTCAAACTTATTGACATACAATCACTGTGTTTTAGTAAAAAAAAACAGAAGTGCATTTCTGTAAAACATAAATTGTAATTCAAATTGCTTTTTAGACCTGATTCTCTGAATTAGTCATCATATATAAATCAATTTCAAGTTGGAACTTGAAATGGGAAGATATATCTTTTATTCAGATTGCTATTTAGAAACTATTCTGAAAACAATGATTTACTTATCTTTCCCCTAAGAAACATCAGCCTCTATGCATTCTTCAGTTATCCTCATCAACTCCCTCCCCATTCTGCCCACCAAAAAACAAGCGAAAGATTCAAAAATTGTGCTTTAATTGTTTTTGCTGAAGTCTATTATTTGTCCTTACTTGCTCCTAATTCTCAATTCTTTACTATATTGTCTTCTACTCCCTTCTCCCTGGTTATAGAACTCCCTTTCTCCATTCTCCCAATGGATACAATCTTGGTGGTAGGCAACCCATCTGGATCCCCCGTAGCCGAGGGGTGGGCTTTAACCCAAACTGGGTCAGTCAGAATCTGTCTCTGGTATTTGAATCTTGGGCACAGTGATGAAGGGATAGGAAGTAATTAGAATTGATTTATCTTACCTGGAAGAATGTATCCATTGGCTTCTGCCCTTGTTCCTGTCCTTTCCCAACCTTGGATTCTAAGCCCTACCCACCATTCTGTAATGTACTCTATATGCTTCCAATAAATTCCTTTTTTTGCTTAAGTTAGCTAGATTTAGTTACTGTTGCTTGCAGTCAATTTCCCTAACTGATCAACCACTCATCTACTTCCCTCCTGTTTTGTTACTCTTCCTTTTAGTCTCCTCTTTCAGTCTTTCCTCCTCTCTTACTGTTCTCATGTTTTTCATTCTCTTAGTTGGAGGTTTCCAAGGATGAGAATGAAAAAAGCTGACACAAAAATAAAAATATTTTGAAGATATTTAATCATAACTGCTTTATTTTTCTTTTCAACTTAAAATTGAGAGGCCCTTGCCTGTAATATTATGTCCATGTGCTGCAAGAGCAGCTCCCAGGTGATGGCTCCAAACCACTGCTGCAGTCAGAGGAAGGACACTGCTCCCCCCAGGAGAAAGTGCCTTACTGCCTCCAGTATATCCAGCTTGCAGTCCAGGGAGTGGCTGAGCCCTTCAAGCACTATGGTCACAAATACAATTGATGGAAAGTTACTCTCAAGCTTCCCAGTGTGTCATCAGTAACTTGAAGGCGCTGGAGAGAAGGCTGGAAACTTAAAGCTTCTCCAGGGTAATGGTGTTCTTCCTGCCCTGGCTCACCATTGTGGCCGTCTCAGCCTTGAAGGTCTCCACATCGCTTCACTCGCTGGTCCGGGCCTGATGCAGGATGAGCTCAGTCACTCTTTGGCCCTGCCCCATCAGCATGGCCAGGAAGATGGCCTGGAGTTTGCTCAAGTTGGTGGTCTGCAGCTTGACCACGATGCCTGCTTCTGGCCACACCAGCCACAGGGGCCAAGGGGTGGGGTGCAGCCGCTGCTGGCTTGGCAAAAACATCTTTCCACTGCGGCCGAGTCCCTTGGCCCCTAGTCAGACTGTCCAGGATCCCCAGCCATGCTATCTGCCTTTTTGGCTCCACAGGAACCCCCAACTGCTGGTACAGGTACACAGGCACGCCTACTTCAGACATTTACATTAAGACATCCCTGGAGACAAAGGGCTGCAGAAGCAAGGGGAACATGACAGCATTCACATTCTGGAAGTTACATTGGAAGTGTTCCAGATTCTGAGCTTCATAACACAGGTCAATCTTTTGGACCATGAACTTCTCAAACTCTGCCACGACCTCAGGTAAGCTAAGCCACTTGATTTCTGGCAAAAGTCCAAGGGCTCATTTGCCGGTCTTCATTAGCAGCAGGTCCATATGCACCTGAAGTAAGAGGCCCTCTGACGTGACCTTGTCAATTTGATAGTTGGTGTAGAAGTGGGGCTCACTGCAATGGCTCCAGACTCATGGAAGCATGGGACATTGTAAGAGAACCAAGGGGTATGAGAAGTGAAACTTGATTCTTAGGTGGTTACTTTGGTTGTTGTTACCTGTAATGGCTAAAAGGAAAATAAGAGATGTTATGCTGCAGCTAAGGGGAGAAAAGCCACAACTGGAGTGGCTTGGAGCAAAAGCCAGGCCAGTTAAACAAGATGATTAATAGGGAACCAAGGCCTTCTGGTTCTACCCAGCCAGCGGCCCAAGTTCATATGCATATAAATGGAAGATAGTCAAGGTGTGGAGAAGACAAGATGAAACTGGAATGTTTTAAACAGGGTTATGTGTTTATTTGAATGTACTATGGATGTTGAATATTTCTCCTACCTAGTGTTGTAAAACAGATCCAAATGTACAATGGAAATGAATACTGGGTATTATAGATAACAGAGAGCATGTAACTCCATCTTCAGCCAGTACTTAATCGGATATGCTACAAGGGGAACTAAGATTTGCCCGACAGGAACACAGGCTGCTGGCTTGAATGCAGTAGCCTTGTGTATAGAGTATTGGGAGTTTAGGCTGAAAACCTGAGCCCCACCCAGAACCTTCAGAGTCAGGAAATTTCCATTTGATAAGATATGCAGACCCACTCAGAACTGCTGAGAGAGGAGGAAATTTGCATTTGAAGGAAAGACCTGCAGAAAAACAACAACAACAACAACAACCTAACTCTTTCGCTTTTTAAATTTTGAGCAAGTAATTTGCCACTGCATTCATCAAGGCAGGAAAAGTCAGTACCTATCAGAAGAACCCCCTTCCAGGGCTGGAAGTTAAAGGGAGTCAGTGAGTATACAGCCTGGTATGCTTGATTGTGGTGACCATCTGGGTCCACTCAATGAGTAGAAGTGGGGGTGGTACAGCTATGAAGAGACAGGCTGAGTTTGGACATAGTCCATTGGCACCCGTTGACCTAGCCCATGGCGTCTAGGGATGAGAAAGAGAGAGAAGGGTCTGACTGGTCTGCAGTGCAGGGAGATTTGTGGACTCCTGAGCCTATGGATGGTATACATTGACCTAACCCATGGTGGCTAGGGATGAGTTGACTAGAACCTTACCGAAAGAAGAGAGAGAGCGAGAGAAAGAGAGCTGGAGTAAATTGCTGCAATTTGATGGCTTGCTCTGGACTGGACCTTGTTTATGGATGCAGATTCTCAAAATTCCAAAGGTAACACAAGATTCTTCAGATGGAGGAACACGCTTGTCACCTGAGGTTTGGTAGGGATGGGTGATTTAAGCATTGGCTATCTAAAATGGAAGGAGATAAAGGCTTGAAGAGACTGCCTTATATGTTTTCATTGGTGTGCTTAGACTCAAAATGAGGGGTACAAGGAAGGATTGCCACTGAATAATTTCCTCTTTTCCCAATGGGTCTGGAAAAGAGAGGGTGGAGAAGATGCTAATAGGATTATATGATTCAGTTGTGAGTAGTGACTGTTAACAGGGTTAATTGTGACTGTAAAAACAGTAACTGTAGAAGCAATAACTGCAAAGGAGTGGACTAAGGGGGAGGCACTGATGGACTGGAGTATGGTGGCTGAGTCTAAAGTCCTATCAAAGTTTTGCTCTGGTGATACCTTGAGAGAGGCTTAGAGGAAGGGACTCATCTTCTCTCAGTTAAATCAGAGGCCAGAAAGGGTGAAGAAGAGGTGACTTTTGGAGAACCAGACTAGATCAGATAGACCTGCAGCAGACCGGAATGGCTGGTACTTGTGTAACCTTACCCTGAGGACTCCTTGCTCTACTAAAGGACTAATTGTTAATGACTGTCTTGAACTGGTAAAATGATTGGGAGGGGGAAGTTATCCTCCAAGTATGAAAGAACCACGGCTAGAAAAGCCAGGGGTTGCCCTGCAGTGCAATGGATCACTTTTCCACGGCCTTTCTCACTGTGGTCTTGTAACTGTCACCAAATGACTGGAAGGGACTGTGCAAATGGTGCTTGTGGCCCAGCAAGGGTATTAGATAGCTTGTTAATAATGCAAATAAGGTGGATGGCACCCTTGTGGGGATGAGACCATGCAAATATGGTGTATGGAACCCTAACGAGGAAATTGGTCAGTTTTGCCACCCTACTAGCTTAAAAGAGGGCCAGTCTCAAAGCAGACAGGGACTTTACTACTACCAAGAAAGAAGAGTTAGGAGTGAAGTACATCCTTTGGACCCAGGATCCCTGTGCTGAGAACCTCCTAGACCCAGGAGACAGGTAGAGCTGTAACACTGGAGACATCGAGAGATGATGAGAATTAGTGGCAGAGAAACAGAGACAGCAGATGCAGCAGAACCAGGAAACCAGCAGGAGATGACACGGTGGGCTTTCTGGCCACAGAGAGAGAAAGCTGAGCACCTTTGGACAGTAGGCTTGCTGGTGGACTGGGGTGCCTCCAGGCACTTGTCAGTAGAGCTTGCTAGGTTTGCTGACTCACGGAGCTAGAAAGCTGAGCACCTTTGGGCTGAGGCTTCCTGGCAGAGTGGGGTGCCTCTGGGCACTTACTGGCAGAGCTGAAGAGCTCTGTAACAATTACCTGAGCAGGGCAGAGGAGAGGCTGAGGGGCCAAGGGCCAGTGACAGGCCTGTCTGTGGGCATAGCTTGAGAAGAGGCAGTCCTGACCGAAGAACTGTATCCTGAACTGTAATCTGTTACTCCCCTAATAAACCCCATAACTTTAAGTACAGTTTGTGAGTTCTGAGTGGCCATTGCAATGAACTGTCAAACCCAACAGAGAAGTAGAGAGTGCCGTGGGAGGGACTGCTGGTGGCTGAATTGGTAAAAAGGTTGGAGAGAGGAGGAATATCTGACCTCCATCACATGGGAATCAGGTTTGGGCTAATGCTGATGGTGATTCTCTCTCTCCCTTGTGAAGTTATAGGAGGTCAGAAGTCCTCATCACGCCATTTTTGCCTCCCTGCTATGCACCACGACACAGAGGCAGGAGATTTAAATTTTTTTTTTTTCCGTTTGTTAAAAAAAAAAAAAAAGACCTCCTGGAAACGCTGCTTCTTTGACCAACCACCTAGAGGTAATCCAGAAGAGCCCTGCAGAAGTCCACACGCTGCTTGCCTTCCCTGGTCATGTCCACTGCGCTGAGGGCCAGAGCAAGTAGGAGGAAAGCAGACCCGATGCTAACCCGGGCCTGGGCAGGCACGCTCCCTGCCTTGCCACCTCTCCCAGCCTGTAAAAAGCAACAGGGAAGAGAGAGGTGGGTGTGCCCAACCACAAATGTTTGCTCCCTGAAGAAGCAACACCACCTTTGTATATCTCTGCTTCCCTTTTCAAAAACAGACTCCAAGTATCACTTAAAATTTCAACCTGGAGCCTCCTTGTTTGGAAGAGACCGTTCTGGTATTTTGTCCTCACTTACAGAGAACAAACAGATGGTCTCTGTTTGATTTCCTTAACATCCTCTTATTAGTTAATTATTTGTTTCAAAGGAAATATGGTCCAGTGTGTTCCTGTGTGAGGATTGTTTTTTAAAGAAATATGTTGTATGTTTATATATATTTATATATATGTGTGTGTGTGTATGTCACAAAGAAGGGGCTGTGTCCCATCCACCCTATATACAAAATGCTCTCCTGGCTGGCTTTGCTTGGAAAGAAAAGATGCTCTGGTTCAAATATAAAACACTGTTTTTAAAGGCCTAAATAATACTATTACTAATAGCAAAAAATAATAAGCATAGCAACTTAATCTTCCTCAAAGTTATGAAATACTTCCAACAGTTTTATAGTTTTGGACCATTAAAACACATTTATAGCTTGTTTAAACTAATTAGATGATTTGATCCATGCACTATTTGTTTTGAAGGGATCTACTGCCAGATCCATGTCTCACTGAAGCAATTAACGTTATTTTTGGAAATAAGCACTTAATGCCTTTATGCAGCAGGCTGAAAGAATTTAAGTTTTGATATCCTGTCTTAGTCTATAATTAAAGCACAGCTTTGAACCAGAACAAGCCAAAAACCGAAACCGTAAAAAAACCCAAAATTTTCACCAGAGTGAAATCGAGCTCTTCCCCTGCAATACAAAGCAAAACAAATGTTTTTCTGAACCTGAACCGAAAAAAAACCCATTATTTTTTGCTCCTCTATTTTTGGTTCAATGATAATTTTTAAGTTGTAAGGAAGACCATTGGACCATTTATGTTTGATTTGCATCTGGCGCCCATGTATGCTGAACACTTCTCTGGCACATGGCTGGTAAGGGCACAGTTCATTGCTTCAGCAAGTGACATTGCACAGCCACAGGTACAGGTGATGACGCAAGACAATTCACAAGCCAGTTAAATTTCACTATTTCCTCTCCGTGCTTAACATCTTTCACAGTAAGGAGAGCTGTGTGGAAGACGTGACAAATGTTCCATGATTGAGAACACTCATAGTCAGAAATCTGAAAGAGCTAGTTAAACTGCATGGAGCTCTGAGCAGAATTTCATTTAAACGAAATTTGTCAGGTGAGTAAACTTTTTAAACATGTATTATTCACATTTGTAAGTGTGATATTTAAATTCAAAAAATAGAAAATAACATAATTTTTTTAATGATTTCATTCCCGTATTCAATCTCGATTTAAATGTATTATCATACATTGTTCATACTTATATGTTTAAATTTGATATTTCTCACAAATAGAAATGTTAACAAACATCAGCAACGAGCAGGAAAAAAATTAATGTTTCAATTGCAATATATGGTTATTTCACTGAAAACAACTTGATGGCATCAATATGAAGTGAGATTTTTCTTCAAAAGGTACTGGATAAATATACGAGAATGTTGTAAAGTAGGACTTCAAATGGGAGAAATCAGCAAGCCCTGTGAATGTAAAATCGAAGTTATTCTAGTTTTTCTAATATACTGATGATATGTGACTAGAAGCATTTTAATACGTACTGGCTCTAATTCATTTCTACAAATGTATTTATGCAGTCTGTTCTCTTTATGTTATCAAAGTCTTAAGACTTGTTTTTACTATCATGTAATATAATGACTATAAAATATGCCCTAATGTTAATATTATTTCTTATCTCTTGAATTCTAGTATGGTATGAACCAGAGAAAAATCCATGTCAAGAATTTTTCAAATATGAAAAGATTGAAAATAAATGCATGTGTAAAATTTGCAACACAGATATGGTTGGAGACCATGCAGCGAATTTAGAGAGACACCTGCAGCATCACCATGCATATGAATACAATGCAGTACAAAACAAGATGGCAGAGAAGATTGAAGAAAGGGTCAGAAATGTTCCAAATAAGCAACAAAAGACATTAGACAAATTTGCCTTTCCAGAAAGCCTTAAGGTGAAATTAGATAAACAAAGAGTTGTGGATGTATGTGTTGAATTAGTTACTTAATGGTTGTTCATTTGAGTTAATTGAATATTCAGAATTCTGTAAAATATTAAATCCAATTATTGCTTCAATTGGTCAAAATTTTTCAATCAACTCAGAGAATATTAGGGAAATGATACCTCACTTGTCCTTAACACTTAGCTCCAAATTTAGTAGTAATCTAGAAAAATGAATATTTGCTTTGACAGAGGATGTGGCCAGTATTGAGTTGGTCAGTTCTAGGAATTGACGCTCGATTGCTCAGTTCACACAAGACAGTAAGATATATCTGTTGTCACTGGGAATGCAGGAATTAAAAGAAAGACACACAAGTCTGTACCTAAGAAGCACTGTATAGCAAATTTTAGAGAAGTACAACATTGATTTGTAACAGATTTATTCTGTAAGCATGGATAATGGCTCCAATATGATTAAATTTGTTGATTTGCTCAGAAATGATAATGAAACCAAATGGCAAATGTCAGGGCAAAATGACAGTTTTGAAGACTCTGATTTAGTGCACTCTGACTTGCAGACATTAACCATCGCAGAGTGTGTTGAAAGCGAGAAGGCTTGTAAGAAAAGATTGACTGGTATAAAGTGTGCTGCACACACACTTCAGTTAGTTATTAAAGATGCAATAAAGGGCGTTGAACTTGAAGGATTTTTAGAAGAACATCATGAACTCATTCAAATACTTAGTATTCCAACATTATCTACCAAATTTTCTGAAAATAATTTAAGGAAACCTGTACTGGATTGCCCAATAAGACGGAGCAGTATATATACCATGTCAGAAAACTTACTAGGATGCAAAAATCTCTTCGATGTATTAGCTGAGAATAATATGTTACTTTTCTAATGACAAATAGGTATATGTCAGATGAATTTTGGAAACTTTAAAATCTTTAAAGAAAGCTACAGTAAGATTGCAAAGTGAACAATTAACCATGAGGAATGTTTTTGGTATGCGGGTGGAAATTTGGCTAAAATTAAGAACTCTTAATAATACATTTGGAAGCACATTGATTGCAAAATTTAATGTCAGGGAAAAAGTTATCATTGAAAATGATAGCGTATCAGAAGTTTATCTAGATCCTCATTATTAAATTCGAATTAGTTCTGAACTTACGGTGAAGGCCATATTACATTTAATGATAAAACTATCTGAAAAGGAGCAATACTGAAAGCGTAACAAAGGAAAGCAATTCAGGAAATGCTCTGGTTTCAAATGACAGTGTTGACGAGATGGAATTATTTCTCAAAAATGAAAGAAAAAGTTAAATTGAGATCAAACAACTGTACTCTTAACGTTGACTCTATCTTAACAAACTTTGATGGTATACAAAGTGTTGAGAGAAACAAAGTATTCTTGAATTTCGGGAAGAAAATCATTCACAATATTCCCAGTTCTATGAAATTGCTATGGTAGTTCTGGGTGCACCAGCTACTCAGGTCAGTGTTGAGAGAGCTTTCCCAGGTTTGAAATTCATCTTGCGAGACAACAGGGATAGCTGAAATGAAAAAATATTAGAGGACATTCTTTTAATTAGGCATAATTATGGTTTATTGCAATAATGTTTTCTTAATGAACTGTATAACTGTGTATGAATTAAATCTGTATTTGTAATCAAATGTTTATTTTATGTAATGTTATGGCAATTCTTCAGCTTAGAACTGGGGTGAATATTAAAGTATTAAATATTTTATTGTACTTTGCCTTTACCGATCGATGTATTAGGTATGCTAGCACATTTTGTATTTCCAGTATTTCCTGAATAAATTCTTATCAATTTTACATGACTATTAAGCATTAGTAGTGAAATGTTGTCTACATCAAAATTAAGTTTGCTTTCAGTGTATTTTATAGGATTAAGTTGAGAATTCCCTGCTAAAAAAGTATTTTGAATCTTCAATTTAATACTTACACAGTTTGTTGTTGTTGTTGTTCGGTGACATCAGGTTGGTTTTGACTCATAGTGACCCTATGTGCTTTTATCGCAATACTGTTTTTAAAGTGATTCAGTGCTGCGGTGAATTCTAGCATATTTTTAAAAAATAAAATTAAAAAAAAAATCTATGTTACCTCGTTTTTTTCTTTGTATTGAAATGTTTTGAGGCAGTGATTAAAACTGAACATTATTATCACTTTAGATTTAATTTTTTCTGAATATGTAGAAAGCAATAGTTTAATATTGCTACTTTCCGAACTAATTACAAAATCTTGGGTAACCAAAATGCGAGTTAATATAAAAATGCAATATTCTTTGCAATAAGGAACAGATTTGGTAACCATATTTCTTCAGATGTAATTGCTTCAGGTTATCCATTTGCAGATTTTAAATTTGAGATCAGAGAGTGAAAAACAAATTCGAACCAGTTCAAACTGGTTCAAGCATGGTCGATGATGGAGAATGGGAACAGAACTGGATTTTGAAAAATCTGGCAAACTGGAGCAATAACTGGAATGGAAAAAATTACAATTCTAAGCCCTGAATTAAAGATGACTTTAAATATTTAACCCACTAGTAGAGGAGCTGCAGCTACAAAGTTTACATGAAAGTGAAGTGAGTCATTTTAGTGAGTCATTTACCTCTTATGCTTGTATGCACGGTCAACAGAAGTACGTGTTTTGTCCTTAATTCCCTTCTCAAGACATCAGACTATAAACTCTATCTTCCTGTTTTACTGAAACTGCCTTAGACATAATGGCAATTCAAAATCTCAAAAATTTTTGAAAAACACAGCAGTTGCCAGTTTTAGTAATAGCTACTAGGTGATATTAAGAGTCCCTGGGTGGCTCGAACGGTTAAGCGCTCAACTACTCACCAAAAGGTTGATAGTTTGAACCCACCCAGAGATGCCTCAGAAGACAGGCCTGGTGATCTGCTTTTGAAAGGTCACAGCCTGGAAAGCTCTATGGAATAGTTCTGCTCTGCACACATGAGATCACCATGAGTCAAAATCAACTTGAATGCAACCAACAACAACAAAACAACTAGGTGATATAAGGAATCAAACTAGCTCTACTAACATTAACACAGTTAATTCGGGTAGTGTTTGCAAACATAAACCATTTAAAAAAGAAAAGAAGAGCCTAGCCTAGAAGTCATACTTTTCAGAGAGGAATCAAATGATCTTCTTTTCTGAGGACCATGTAGCAGACTAATATAGCTGACATCTTTCTGAATCTATAAAACTAGTTTTATGTTAGCAGAATTAATTTCTCACCATTACACTCACCAGAAGATTTAACACGTGCATAGGCTTTTATTTCAGGGTTTGTTTTTTTTTTTATCATAGTATCAGTTCCCTCCATAATTGTTTTAATATCTGATACACTTATTGGTCATATTTTAAATATTTTGACTCAGATTTTATGAATCACCCAAACAGTAATTTTTGCAGATTTAGAACTGAGATATGTGATTTAGATCCAACCTTTCACTTAGGATAAGGTCTTATAATTCCTTGTACATAAACCTCTTCTTCTTCTGATAGAGACACCCATGTCTTGGGGAACACTGCAAGTATTGTAGCAGAAATGAGAAGAAAAAGTAATAGTTAGGACTCATCACATCTATTATAAAATAGTGTTTTGAACCTAAGAGAAAAGAAAACAATCTTGAATGCCCAGGCTTTCGATTTGCAATAACTGGGATTTTGGAGAGATACAAGATTTTTGAGTACTAAAAGTTTGATTTTGAGTATCAAGAGCAAAGCCCTGGAAGAATCAGGGAGTAAAGTTAAAGGGCTCAGCAATAGCTATGGGAGAGACCAGCTAAGAAGCCAGGTAACTTTTCCTAGGATTGATTGGAGAGAGATAAGAGATAATGAGGAATCCCACACTCACCTCCCTGCCCTCATCCACCAGCACCCCAACCTGATAATATAACTCAGCTGGTATTAATAGGGATGGATACCCACAACCTGAATCCAGAGCAAATGCAGATACTGCACTGGATGTCAGCATGAATGGAGCACAAAGACCAGTGGTCCTGTCCTGTGCTACGCAGATTTCACGCCCAGTAAGTTTTGCCTAGAACCTAGATGCTGCCCTAGTGAGAGAGAGGGACAAATCTTAAACTATTCATATCTAAACCTAAAATGACTGACCTTGAATAGGACTAGAGATAGAGATTATGGTGATCTATGAAAAAACAATGAAAATACTTTTTAAATTCACAGCTCATATTTTTAGATTGTAGAATATTAATGTTGTTGTTGTTGTTGTTAGATGCCCTCGAGTCATTTCCAACTCATAGGTACCCTACATACAACAGAACGAAACACTGCCCAGTCCTGTGCCATCCTCACAATCATTGCAATGCTTGAGCCTGCTGTTGTAGCCTCTGTGTCAGCTCATCTCGTTGAGACTCTTCCTCTTTTTCACTGACCCTCTTTACCTTATCATGCATGATGTTCTTCTCCAGGGACTGATCCCTCCTGATAACATGTTCAAAGTACCTGAGATGAAGTCTCACCATCCTCGCTTCCAAGGTGCACTCTGGCTGTACTTCTTCCATATCTTGCTCATTCTTCTGGCAGTCCATGGTATGTTCAATATTCTTCGCCAACACCACAATTCAAAGGGGTCAATTCTTCTTCAGTCTTCCTTATTCATTGTCAAGCTTTCGCATGCATATGAGGCTGTTGAAAACACCATGACTTGGGTCAGACACACCTTAGTCCTCAAAGCGATATCTTTGCTTTTTAACACTTTGAAGCAATCTTTTGCAGCAGATTTGCATAATGCAATCCGTCTTTTGATTTAACTGCTGCTTCTATGGGCATTGATTGTGGATCCAGGTAAAATGAAATCCTTGATAACTTCAATATTTTCTTTATTGATTGTGATGTTGTTTATTGGTCCAGCTGTGAGGATTTTTTTTTTTTTTTAAGTCCAGGTGTAATCCCTACTGAAGGCTATAGTCTTTGATCTTCATCAGTGTTTCAAGTCCTCTTCACTTGCAGCAAGCAAGGTTGTGTCATCTGCGTATCACAGGTTGCTAGTGAGTCTTCCTGCAATCCTGATGTCCCGTTCTTCATATAGTCAGGCTTCTCGATTATTTGCTCAGCATACAGATTGAATAAGAAAGGCGAAAGGATACAACCCTCTCACACATCTTTCCTGAGTTTAAACCGTGCAGTATCCCCCTGTTCTGTTCGAATGACTGCCTCTTGGTCTACGTACAGGCTCCACACGAGCACAATTAAGTGTTCTGGAATTCCCATTCTTTGCAATGTTATTCATAATTTGTTATCATCCACAGAGTCAAATGCCTTTGCACAGTCAGTAAAACACAGCTAAATATTTTTCTGATATTTTCTTCTTTCAGCCAAGATCCATCTGACTTCAGCAATGGAATTCCACGTCCTCTTTTGAATCTGGCTTGAATTTCTGGCAGTTCCCTATCAATGTACTGCTGAAACAGTTTTTGAATTATCTTCAGTAAAATTTTGGAATATTAATATGCTAATGTAATAATACAGTAATACAGGTAGGCCCCAGCTTCCAAATGTCCGACTTACGTACAATGTGTAGTTACAAATTAACCTCCTTAAAGTAAAGCCTATTATATTAAAAATTTAAGGTACATATAATGGTTTGTAACAACAACAGGGGCTACTCTGTGATGCACATCAAAAAATTATTATTACTGTGTTATTATGTTAAAGATGTTTTGGTGTATCTGGAAGTGTTCTTTAATGTTTTTTTAAGCATAGAAAGGTACACTGTATGCTATATACTAAGACAAACATTTGAATAACTGATGTTAGATGTGAACTGTACCTAACTGTTCCGATTTATGTACAAATTCAACTTAAACACAGGTTTAGGAACAGAACTTATTTGTAATCCAGGGACTGCCTGTGCCAGTTTACTACTTACTCTTATTAATATAATACATCAAGTAATATTGTGGAAGAATTTGAAACGTACAAAAAAATTTCTAGGTATTCTGTCTAGTTCATCCCTCTGCATTATCTATGCCTTTTGTTGTCTTTGATCTAATTTACAACTCTAAATTGTGAAAAACTGATATTAATATAAATAACATTATACTGAATGTTGTTGGTGGAGATGAAATTTATTTTTGCCCTATGGATATTAACCAATTCAGCATTCTTTATTGCCTATTGTGTGTGTGTGTGTGTGTGGTGTTTTGAATTCTCCTTTCAATCAATTTTAACACTTTGGTGTTACTTGATTCCCTCTTTAATGAGTTAAATAAATTCTTTGACATATTCATTTTATATATGTGTAATAGTCATGATTTCACCCTTTTAGAGGTTATCTTTTAATATATATTTTCTTGTGAACAGGAAATTTCTAGCTATGTATTACCTTATTTTTAATCTCTTATTATCTTATTTTAATAATAATTTTAGTAATCTCCCCCCAAGATCAGGGGAAATAGTTTGTATAATGATAAAAAGTAATTACCAATGTCCCCCTCAAATCGTACCGCATGGATATAGGACTTCCATCACCGATACTTTATAGGGGTAGGCTCTGAAAATGAAAGGTTTATCATTTATCTAATGAGGCATTGGTGGGTGGTAGAGTGGCAGAATTCTCACCGTCCATGTGGGAATCGGCCAGTGCACCACATATGCAACCACCACCCTTCTGCCAGTGGAGGCTTGCACGTTGCTATGATGCTGACCAGGTTTCACTGAAGTTTCCAAACTAAGATGGACTAAGAAGAAAGGCCTGGTGATCTACTTGCAAAAGTCAGCTAATGAAAAGCCTATGGATCACATGGTCCAATTCACAACTGATCATGGGGATGGCACAGGACTGGGCAGCATTTAGTTGTGCATGAGGTCACCATGAGTAGGGGCCAAATCGATGACCACTATGAGAAACAATTACATTGCCAGTGAAGTCCAATGGGCTAATAGACCAAAAGCCCTATTCTCCAAGACTTAATCAGTAATAAAGCTGATATTTTTTATATCCCTTTGCCTGCATCTATCTCTTAAATGGTCTAGTACCTGGATGAGAAAAAGGGGATTTATTTATTCGTCCCTGTCTTAGTTATTTAGTGCTGCTATAACAGAAATGCTTTGAGTGGTTGGCTTTAACAAACACAAATTTATTCTATCACAGCCTAGAAAGCTCAAAGTATGAATTCAGGACACCACCTCCCAGGAAAGGCTTTCTCTCTCTGTCAGCTCTGGGGGAAGGTCCTTGTCATTAGTCTTCTCCTGGTTTAGAAGCTTCCCAGCACAGGGACCCTGAGTCCAAAGGACACGCTCCACTCCCAGTGCTTCTTTCTTGGTGGTATGAGGTCCCTCTCTGCTTGATTCTTCTCTTTCATATCTCAAAGAGACTGACTCAAAATACAAATAAATCCTGTAGATTGTATCCCGCCTCATTAATATTATAGAGGTTAGGATTTACAACACATAGGATAATCACATCAGATCACAAAATGGATGACAACCACACAATACTGGGAATCATGGCCTAGCCAAGTTGGCACACATTTCTGGGGGACACAATTCAATCCATAACAGTCACTTAAACCCTAAACCCAATGAAAAGACCTGTTCCATCAGTCTTTCATACCTGAATACGTAAACAGCTCTTTGCATGCTTAAACACCAAGATATGTTCCAAAAATGCCTTAATAGACATTGAGGTGATACTAGAATAAAGTTACATGACATAGCAGTCCTGCAAAATTGAATTATCTAAAATTAAGTATTCTGGCATTCAATTTTAAAAGAGAAAGTCTTATTCTATTTATATTACTTCAGAAAATGTCTAAAAGTTTTTAGCAGTCTGTGAATTATGTCATGGGGTGAGTCCAAAGCCCTGTGTACCTTCTGTAGGCAAAGGGACTTTTGCTCACTCTAATTAGTAATGAAAGTAGGAAAGTACAAAATGAAACTTAGAAGGAAAATCATCACAGTAAATTTGTTAATATAGCTACAATAGAATTTAGAAGACTACCAAATAGAATAACCCGAGACTGAAACCATGAAAAATCTCCAAGAGTTTTACTGCATACTTTGTGTCTTATAAAAAGTAATGAGAGAGGTTTTTATGTTATATTTATTTTTTAAGTTTCTATGCTGTATCCAAGGGGCCTTGGTGGCGCAGTGGTGAAAGTGCTTGGCTGCTAACTGAAAGGTCAGCGGTTTGAACCTACCAGCTGCTCTGTGGGAGAAAGATATGACAGTCTGCTTCCATAAAGATTTATAGCCTTGGAAATCCTATGGGGCAGTTCTACTCTGTCTTATAGGATCTCTAGGAGTCAAATTGACTCAGCAGCATTGGGTTTGGTATTTTTTGGTATGCTGGATGCAACCACTCTGTCCAATAAAACACTGCTAGGGAATTGTGATAATTATAAATGTAGTGCATAAATGGGAATAATGGACTTACTCAATGCCATTGATTTTATAATGTAAGTAGTGGTATTTGAAAGTTTGCAATATCAACTACTGATTCTATGAATTCCTGAAAAGACTCTCAACAGAACCTATTGATAAAGCAAAACTGAGCTTATTACCTGAGTAAGGGAGGGTCTATTTTCAAAAGAAGGAGGTTAAGGTGGGATATTTATAATATTTGAGAGGTCTGGTTTAAGACATGTCTTTCAACGTGGAGGAGGGGCTAATTGGGACTGACCAAAGTTTGTAACAAAACAGTTTGTAATTGGTGGACTCAGTGAGGTGGGGGTTTAAAATGAGTCTTGAAGAGTAAACAGTTGGTTGATGAGTCTGGTTGAACAATCCTATATCCTGAGAAAGGGTATTTACTGTGAAGAGTCAGGACAAATGGATTTTTTGGAAAGTTCCTCCAAACACCAATTAAGTTTTTTTACAATTTCATCTTCCTAGGCAAGAGTTTACTGGAGTAGTAAAGTCTTTTTACAACAGATAGTAAATTGTAAAGTCATGCTGTTGTAGACAATAGCTGTGTGGTGGGAGATTATTTAGATTCTCCACAGTAAGTTTTTGTAATGTACTTTTAGGTAAAATTTTTTAATTTTTGTCATTTTTTTCAGTGCGTCAAAATATAAATAATCAAATTTTATTGGGGGGTAATTTAGAAAATATCGTTTAATATTTTAAAGCCAAAAGAAATGGAGGCAATAAAAACTCTGGACTTACTAAATGCCAGAATAATCCTTGAAAGAAGAAATAAGGGCATTTTTTAGAGAGAATTGTTTTGCTATCTATTTTCCTTGGAAATAAATTGTAGTCTGTCTGTGATTTGTAATGCTTCCAAAACAGACAAATTACTTTTATTGTACTTTTTTTCTCACAGCAAAAAGACTTCATAGACAATAAATTTATATAGTTTTAATTTCATGTTTTCTTGTTAGGAGCTGTTATGGATTGAATTATGTCTCCCCAAAATATGTGTTGTAAATCCTAACTGGTGCAGTGGTTAAGAGCTATGGCTGCTAACAGAAAGATAGGCAGTTCGAATCCACCAGCTTCTCCTTGGAAACCCTAGGGGGCAGTTCTACTCTGTCCTATGGGGTCACTATGAGTCAGAATCGACTTGAAGGCAGTGAGTTCAGTTTGGTTTGATTTTATGCCTGTAGTTATGACCACTTTTGGGAATAGATCATCTTTGTTAAGTTAATGAGGCAGGATTAGTGTAATGTGTATTTTGAGTCAGTGTCTTTTGAGATCTAAAAGAGATTAAACAAACCAGCAAAGCAGAGGTGGGGTACCATGGATGCCAAGACACATGGTTATCTCCAAGGAACCAGCAAGCAGAAGCTAAAGGGACAATGACCTTCCTCCAGTCTCAACAGAGAGAGAAAGCGTTTCCCTAGAGCTGGCACCCTAAATTCAGTCTTCCAGTCTCCTAAACTGTGAGAAAATAAATTTCTGTTTGTTAAAGCCACCCACTTGTGGTATTTGTGTTATAGCAGCACTAAATAACTAAGACAGGAGCCAACATTAAATTTGTGACATTATTAATGTTTCCATAGATTTAGAATTGGTGTTTCGGTAAGCCATTTATTTTTGGATATCCCTTGCCTAGTATGTATAATATCCATTGACGAATTCGACTGAAATTATTACAATAACTGATTATTTCAGTGTCATGTAGAAACTTTTGGTACATGGAGTCCCTGGGTGGTCCAAACAAATAAGCACTTGACTACTGAAAAGTTGGCTGTTCAAACTCACCCAGAGATGCCTCAGAGGAAAGGCCAGGCATACTACTTCTAAAAGGTCATAGCCATGAAAACCCTATGGATTTCTACTCTGCAACATATGGGGTCACCATGAGTTGGAATTGACTCAATGACAACTGGTTTTAGTTAGCTTTGGTATATGAGTAGAAATCAAAACAACATTAGATATCTCAGAGAGGTGAAACAAGAGTCATAATCCTTTGGTAAAGAGTTACTTTTGGAATAATTTTAGCCATTATTCTGAGCATTACACTGTGAATTCTATAGCAGTTGTGTCTGGCATGTTTTCTCTGTGTCTACTTCTCCTTTTGACAACTTGGAAGTTTCCATTCCTTTCTTCTCACTTTATTAAGTGGATAGGGTAACAACTTAGATCTTCATTTTTTTTTTTTTTAAGTTGGAAAATTGACATTTTTAGAGGTGAAAGAATTTATAATAAAAATATATACTTCATGTTAGGTCATTTGTTTAATATTTTAGTATTTACTGTTTTCCTTTATGGTTTCCAATTCCTATCTTTTAGATGCTAAGAAACATAACCACATAGAAATAACCCTGAGGATGATATATATTGCTGTTTCTGTGTATCATGAGTTTTCTAAGGATCTGAACTGAGTCTTAGTGTTGAGAAAGTAGTGGAATAATTCCTAAATAAAAGTCCACATTACACTGTGAGAAGATGCAGTGCAATGGTTGTGAAACACAGGCTCAGTGTTGATAACCTTATGTGTCAGTCCCCACCTCAGAATGGGGCTGTCTGTTCCCAGGATATAAAGTGGAATAAAAACTGAAGTAAGAGATTCTGGGGATGAACGGCATGTAGAATTTAGGGGCAGAAAATCTGGTAGTCCTCTTTATGTTGGAGCTTTGGGTCACTCCAAAGCCCAGGGTCCTGAGATGTGGCTCAAGAAGGGAGCTCACTATGGAAAAAACTAATTCTGCCAGCAGATATTTTAAAAATAGCTGAGTTTGTTGAATGCATGATCAATCCATAAGTCCCATCTTATGACCAAGGCAAATGAATGAGATTTCCCTTTTATTCTCAGACTTCTGTTGTATGTATGTATCTTATTTATATATCTTAAAATCTTTGGAAATTGTCCTAAGGGCATACAGAAAATTAATAAACATTTTCTTTCAAGATAATCTACTATCTCCAGAAAAAACACTGAGGTTCTGTGGCACATGAACCACGATTTGCTCCCTTGTCCACCCCCAGCTCAGCATGATGGAAGTGCCACTCTGATGTGACCAAGGCAAAAACTGATAGAATTGAAGGGAAAACTAGGCAATTCAGAAATTATAGTTGGACACTTCAGTACCCTACTTTCCATTTGGATAGACCAACTAAACAGAAGGTCAAAAAGGAAATAGAAGAATTGGCCAACATTATAAACCAAATAGGTCCCTGGGTGGTGCAAATGGTTTGCACTCAAATATACCTAAGAGAAGTCTATGGTACCTCTGCCCAACGATAACAGAATACACATTTTTTTCTTATGTGGATATGAAACATTTCATGAATAAGCCATATGCTACGCTATAAAACAAGCCTCAATAAATGTGAAAGAATTGAAGTCATACAATCAATATTCTCCAACAACAATGGAATGAAAAAATCGGGAAATTGGCAAATATGTGTAAATCAAACCACACACACCCAAATAAATAACCAATAAGTGTAAGAAGAAATGGCAAGGGAAGTTATAAAATACTTCGAGAAGAATTAAATAAAGACACAACATACCAAAGTTGATGGGATGCAGCTAAATTGGCCATTATTGTGAAATTCATAGCAATAACATCTATATTAAAAAGGAAGAAAGATCTCAAATCAATAACTTTGCCTTCCATCTTGGGACACTAGAAAAAGAAGTGCAAACTAAACCAAAAGCAACCAAAAGGAAGAAACTAATAAAGATGAGAGTGGAAATTAGTTAAATAAAAAATAGGAAAAAAAAATAAACAAAACCAAAAGTTGATTTTTGAAACCAAACCAAACCAAACTCATTGCCATTGAGTCTATTCCAACTCATAGTGACCCTATAGGACAGAGTAGAACTGTCCCATAGGGTTTCCAAGGCTGTACATCTTTATAGAAGCAGACTGCCATGTCTTTCTCTCATGGAGTAGCTGGTGGGTTCCAACCATGAACCTCCTGGTTATCAGACAAGCACTTCAACCACTGCGCCATCAGGGCTCCTTGATTTTTTGAAACGATAGTTAAAATTTATGTAGCCCTGTCCAGCAACATAAGACTGAAGGCTTATATATTTACGTGTTATTATTCCTTTCTTTCAAAGTAACTTGAGTTGGCATAAGCAAGCTAGAGTACACATTACTGCACATATGAGACAACTGGAATGAAAACAAATTTAAAGTATCCATAAAAGTATTCTCAACTCTCTCTACACATTGAATCACCTAGGGGAGCATTTGAAATATTCTAGTATCTGGGCCCTATCCTTAGATCTGGGCTAGACTGTTTCCCAGGCATCAGGTGGTTTTTAAACAGAAGATTGTGCAGCCACAGTTAAGAACTGCTGAAGCAAACAACAGTATTTAAATAGATGTTACCAGGCACCTGAAATAAACTTATTACCTCATTTGGACATTGAACAAATTCAAAGTTCCTGGCAACTAATGCAAAGGGAAAACATGTTACATAGCTTCCATTTTCTGAATGAAGAAGTATACAGAACTCTTCTTTAGAGATGACATATTCCTGGAAATAAGTTAAAAATGGGAATTTCCTGGTTGACTCTTGATTTACAGCTTCAACCAGAGCCTTACAAAAGACACTGGCATGCTGCTCAAACGAGTACTTCTTGCTTAGACCTGTTATGGATGAGAGGATGTATTCTTAAAATAGGCCAGTGAAGAAATTTTGGCCAGGTAAAGAAGCAAGGGGAACTGAGAGAGGAAAGTCTTTTACTATTAATCTAATTTAGATATGACTCAGTTACTCCACTGGAATTAGTTTACATATTTACCTTTTGGAATCACAGAGTGGTCAGGAATATTCTTGAAGCCTGATCTGAATAGGCACCCCAGTGCTCCATGAAGAGATAATATAAAGATACAGCTCAGCTTTGGCCAAGTTCTTTAGTTACTTGAAGTTCATCCACTGCCTAGGGGGACCCTGATGAAAGTAAAACGAGCAACTTTAAGGGAAAAAGCTGCCACAGAGACTTTGGAGAGGTAAGGATATGAGTTCTGTCTTACGACTTGAAGAAAAGAGTGTTGAGTGGCCATCCAGTCATTAACCCCCAGAGCATATGGCTGTTGTAACCAACAGAGTAAACCTTCTTTACAAGTATCAAAAAAAGAATTCATTCACTAAATAACTTCCTTCCATTGAGCGCTTGATGAAGTTTCACAATATCTGAGAGATGAGAGAAAATCTGACAAGTTAATGTTAACATTGTTTAGCTCCTCAAGTTTTGTCCTTAAGCAGCCCTTGTTCACTAAATTACTTCCTCCATTCAGCACTTGATAACGATTTTAAATAGCTAAGAGATGAGAGAGAATCTGACAAGTAAATATTATCATCATTTAGCTCCTCAAGTTTTGTTACTAAGTAGCCCGCGTGGTAGCACTCTGGTTGCCTAGTTACTGTTGGGTCTCTGTTAATTGGTTCAAGAGTCCTTCCTGAATTTTTGGACACCTAGCCGCACTGGGATTTGGGGTAGGAAGCTATGAGTTCCTCTTCTTAATGAAGACATCAATAATTTCCCCCACTGTGTGGGTTCATATTGCAAATCCTCAACTTCCTAGCTGAAAGATTATAAGTGCCAAGTTACTTAACCACTTTGTGTCTCGTTTAACTCATCTACAAAATAAAAATAATAATTGTACTAACTCATAAGGATTAAATGCTTGCCAAGGACTTTGCATAACTCCTGATTCAAAGTAATCACTCAATAAAAATCAGCTGTTTTGTGGTCATCATATTGTCATCATCAGCGTCATCAACATCCTGGAGTAACACACAGAGGTTTCCAAGGTAAGCAAGACAATACGATAAACAGGACACATATTTCTGGAGAGATAATTTTACTCAAAGATTGAAGGACTGGGTTAGGGAGGGAAATCTTTGTCATTAAAACAAACATAAATGTGTTGTGAAATAAATTTCAAAAATCACATCGATTTTTAAGCTGGAATGTGAGACAAGTTTGTGCTTGGAAAAGTTCCTAAATCTGTGCAGCTTCATGTCAAGCCTCAAGACCTCAGAGGTCACATATCCTCTTTTCCTTTGCTATCAGTAGAACTTGGCTGGGAATTTTGGGAAGTGCCACAGCATAACAAAATTGTAGGATCAATTGTATCTTCAGAGGAATCTTTCTCTAGAAGAGGTTTGCACCCCTATAATTGCTACTGAAGCAGATACTGCACTGTGAGTTCCCAGTGACGGTGTTGACATGGTACTTGAGAAGTCAACTCAAGAGACAGCTCAAGAAGCAGGGCACACACGCAGAACATTGTGTTCACAAGAGCTGCTGCCAGGAGACAGCTGCTGAAGCTCTGTGCGCCTGAGAACAGCTGGGAGAAACCAACAAGTCCTGGTGCTAACCCCGAGGTCAGCAGCTGCTGATCTGCTGACCAGAGCTGCCACAGGAAGCAGCAGATGGGGTTAATCCTAAAAGATAGTTCCGCCAGAATTGTCCACACCTCTCCATTACCTCAGGAGGAGTCACTTGAAGGAAGAAGTGTGTGTGTGTGTGTGTGTGTGTGTGTGTGTGTGTGTGTGTAAACACACACAATGGAGGGGGCTGGGGAAAAGCTAAAATTAGATTGGGATTTGTGGGCAGTGATATTATTTTCTTAATCATTATTAAGGAGAGGGACTTATGGTATCTTGCGTGAATTCCAGTGGGACTGGATGCCGGGGAATTGAGGGTGGACCCTTGAACCAAATTAAAGTGACCCATTGGTAACTAGACAAGAAGAATGTTGGGGCCGACATAAGAGGAACTCATAGGGAGAGTCTAAATGATGCCAAAATTTACTGTCTCTTAAATTCTCTCTCAACTCTCAGATATTTGGAGACTTCATATGATCCTGGATAGAACTGAATTATCTTTCTGATTTTGGTAGAACAGGTATTCTGTGTTGATGAAAAGGAGAGCCATATTGAATGGATGCCAAATTTAATACTTCTGTTGTGACTACTAGGAGGATTCCTCATTTTAGCTGTGCTTGGGCAGAAGTGAAGCACACAGGTGGAGCTAGGATTTTCATGGGAGGTTCTCACGCACTTGTACTTGTGCTCAGTGTGGTCCTTTTAAAACACTGAAGTAGTAGGAACCTGTCCACAGGACTTAGAAGCCTCTGTGGAGCCTTGTGATTTTAATCAGTTTATGCTTTAGTTGCTTAAGGCCATCGTTATATGAATTATATGAATATTTATTACGGGATAAAAATCTATTTTTATGGAAATAGTTACATAAACTGGATTATGTTGTAAGGTTTTATTATTTTTCTGAAACTGAATTGAAAGGAAATTAAAGTCTACAAAATACCATGGAGACAAATTCGGCTTTTCACTGAGCTTTTCTGTTTTAGCTCAAAAGAATCTGACTAATAGCCTGTCATAACAAAGGACTGCAATGTATGAATGCCTGAAATGAAATAGGTAAATGGTTTTGGCTCAAGCATACTTAAGGCTACTAGACAAAATAGAAACTTTGATTGCTCACAGTTTAAAGGGTAGGTGTCCTAATATGAAATGCATCACTACAATAATTTCATGCAAAATAAGAATACACTGGACTTGAAATGAAAGGACAACAATCATTTTACAATAAAATGGATGTTGTAAGGAAACTTCTGTTTTACCTCATATTTAGCAACTTTGCCACTGATTCAATGCCATGAGCATCCTGTCAACTGCTTCCTTTGATATCATTCTCCTTTTTATATTTAATGCAGACTAGTCAAACAGAGGAGCCCTGGTGGTGTAGTGGTTAACAGCCTGACTGCTAACCAAAAGGATGGCAGTTTGAATCCACCAGCTGCTACTTGGAAACCCTATGGGGTAGTTCTGCTCTGTCCTATAGGGTCGCTGTGAGTCGGAATCAACTTGACGGTAAAGGGTTTGGCTTTTTTGGTTTAGTCAAACAGATTACAATTGTCTTTCTTTGAATAAAGTCTGCTCTGACAGCTTAATCATGCTAAATAATAGAATACGAATTTTTAAACCAATGATATTCACATTTATCATTGCATATAACCAATTGACAATTTCCACTAATTACTGGCTAGAGGGTAGACTTAAAATTACGATGTTGTAAAATCTTGATCATGTAAAATTTGCAGTTAATCGAAATGCTTTAACATATTTTTCTTTTTCAAAGTATAGTTTAAAAAATTTCCATATGAGTTTACACACTTATCTTTTTTTGGGTGTGTAGGGGGAGTATACGTGGGTAATTATCTTACTGATCTGCTTCATTCAGAATGTTGGTAGTTTTTTGCAGGAATTATTCTCTTACAAAAATATTGGAGATACATAATGTCAAGGATCTGTACATGAAACCACAATATAAGCCCCCATTTTGTGCTTGCTTCTAGAATGTTTGTTGAACATTTGTCCCTCAGGTCAGTTAATGCCTCATGGATATGTTCCATATGAAAAATGTCCTATAATTCATGTCCCAGGAAAACGTCTTCCTTGATGAAGTCTTAGGATTCTTGTTTCCTGATACTGAAAAGTGGTATGCTGTCACGTCTACCAGCTCACAAGCAATTACGCCCATTCATAGAAATGATATAAATCTTGACTTAGGTTTTGTTTGTCTTGTTAAGAATTTCTATATGTTCTTGCTTCTAAATTATCACCTTTTTTAGCTTACATTCTCTGTTGCGGACTACCTCAACTCTCATGTGGAAATAAAACTGGTGTAAATAGAGTATCGAAGACTTCTTCAGGGTCCATGCCAAGACATGGTGGGTTATACCAAATTCTTGACTATAGCTGGTCAAGTCATAGTAGTGCTCTGGTGTTTGTGCAAATAAATGAGTACATATAGAAATAAGGCCTTTTAATGTTTGCTGTCCTCAGAGAAGTTTTTAGGATGACCAGGCCACATTCATTCAGAACCTGCTCTCTGTCACAAGGGAATCAGATAAACCCATCTATGTTAATGTAGTATATTCTTACTATTTGACAGCAGTGACTTTTAGCAAGGAACTTCTGGAGACAATAACTATACTCAAAAATACAACACTGGCATACATATCTCTAGTACTTTGCAGACTAGTGAAGGGAATATTTCAGGGTCTCTGCCTCTCAAATGATCTCTATAGGCAGTTTCCTCTCAGAAATATTATTTGATGAATTAATTAAATAGGTTTTCAGACATCAATAGCAATGCATATAAATGATTCTTATTTATGGCAATGTAAATGAGTTGTGTCTGGTGGAGAAAATAAATTACTGTAGGTAATATTCTCATTTAAATGGGCTTTAACATCTATTTTAGCATCTACTGGATCCTCTTTGCTATTTAAGAGGCCTTACATCCAGTCTAGGGAGCCCTGGTGGTGAAGTGGTTAAAGCGCTTGGCTGCTAACTGACCTATTCAAACCCACGAGCTGATCCGCTGGAGAAAGATATGGCAGTCTGCTTCCGTAAAGATTACAGCCTTGGAAACCCCATGGGACAGTTCTACTCTGTCCTATATGGCTGCTTTGAGTCGAAATTGACTTGATGGCAATGGGTTTTTGGCACATCTGCTCTAAGAGCAGCAGCAGTGGTTCCGTGGTAGTATTCTCACCTTCCATGTGGGAGACTCAGGTTTGATTTTCCACCAGTTCACCTCAAGCACAGCCATCACACATCTGTCAGTGGACACTTGCATATTGCTATGATGTTGAATAGCTTTCAGCCAAGCTTCCAGACTAAGATGGACTAGAAAGAAAGGTTGGTGATCTACTTCCAAAAAATCAGCCAAGGAAAACCCTATGGATCACAGCAATCTGATCCTGTTGTGCATGGGGTCTCCGTAAATCAGAGGCAACTTGACAGCAACTAACAACAACAAACATCCAGTCTCAACCCATGTCTCCTGGAGTCAATGTGAATCTTCGGAAAGTCAGTTTGAAAGCAGTTAAGAACAACTCCAAATCAACTAACAATTTGAAGGAATGATGTGTGGAGGATGAGACAAACTTCTGATAGACCTCTTACTGCCTATATGCGTAGTCTGTTTAATCTTCTGCAACAGTGAGCGGTCCAAAGAGCCTGCCTTCTGAAACAGAAGAGTGATGTTGCCTCCCAGGCAAACTTGAAAAGAGGATAAACAACGCAATCCTCTTCATTAAAGTACGTCACACTACTGATTTTTTGCATGTAAGAGTTTACCAAAGAAAATCTGGAACCACTAAGCACTACTTGCCCAACTAGTACCTTGTAACCATAACATTCAGTTCTTTGGAAGAAAGACAGAAGCAAGACGAGGAATATTTTAAATTATCTGAACTCTCTCTAAATAGCGGGAACACCAGTCAATCGTGAAGAAAGTCAACCATGTTTGTAAGTCCATAATTCAGTTTTAAATTTTATAAGCATAAAAATACTATGTTTTCCAGTTGTATTAAGGAGGTCTGGTGGTGCAGTGTTTAAGTGTTCGGCTGCGAACTGAAAAGTTGGCAGCTGGAACCCACCAGCTGCTCATGGGAGAAACATGTGGCAGTCTGCTTCTGTAAAGATTACAGTCTTGGAAACCCTATGGGCAAGGACGGATTAACCAGGAAGCAAGGTATTTACTGCTTTGCGTTGAGCAAGGTACGCATGGGCTTAATTGTATTTACTTGCTAATCTGTGGTGAGAAATCTTACATGGGTTTCACCACATCTTTGATGTGGTGGGGGACAGGTGAAATTGTGCACTGCAGACTGGTGGGAAGGCACAATTGGGTCTGTGCTTACCTTGCTTATTGGGTAATCTGGCCCTGCCTATGGGGCAGTTCTACCCTGTCCAATAGGGTTGCTAAGAGTGAGAATAGACTTGACGGCAACAGGTTTAGTTTTTATCTTTTGGTTCCAGTTGTATCAGAGAGGAGGTGAGCTGGACTGCCTCAAGTTCAGTGATTTCTCATTCTGTCACATGTTTTCTAGGATGTAACAAAATAAATCCTGGCAAAGTAGTGACTATGTTAAAAACAAGCAAACAAAAACATTGCTAGGCTCTTTGTTAACATCAGTTCTGTGATTACTTGTTCTTTTGTTTGAGAATGAACAAACCATCAAAAAAAAAAAAAAAAAAAAAAAGAGACAGAGAGCTGTTAGACAACTCAAGCTTGGAGATTTCCAGGGAAAATCAAGGGCAAGTATTTCCAGATCAGTTAGACTGACTTCATGAAGTTCTTAACAAATAAGAGATTTTGGGAAAAGTGTGCTCCAAAGTCCTGGTGACACAGGAGCCCATGTGGATATCTCCTTTCTTGGTAAGTCATCAAGCATCTGCTCTGTGCCCAGCATTGTGCTTGAGGTTGGCAGGGCTCACAGTACTGAAGGTGTATGAGCAGACCTACTACTATTAAAGAAATGCCAGAATAGGAGGACTGATTTCTGGCAGGACCAAATGCCCGTTTACACACAACCGTTGTGCAAGGTGCACGTTAAAGAGAAAATAAGGTATTAAAATTACTTTGGACTCTGGTTCAAAAACTATGCATGAGGAATCTTTTGACAGTACAACTTTTGCTTTCTCCCAGTTGCCTTAACGTTTAAGTCAGCCTGACGTAGATTACTAGTGGGATTCTGGAGATTCTACAGGCTGTATCTCGCTCTACCAAAAAAACCCCAAAAAACCAAAAACCTGTTGCAAATGAGTCGATTCTGACTCATAGTGACCCTATAAGACAGAGTAGTACTGTCCCATGGGGTTTCCAAGGAGCAGCTGGTGGATTCAAACTGCTGACCTTTTGGTTAGCAGCAGAACTCTTAACCAGATTCTACTAATTCCTTGTAAATGTCCACTTCTATTTTTAAACAACTTTATTGAGCACATACCATAAAACTCACCTTTTAAGTATGCAGTTAAATTATTCTTAGTAAATTTACAAAGTCTTAGCATTGCCACAATCTATTTCTAGAATATTTCCATCATTCCTGAAAGATTCCTGATGTCCATTGTCATCAGTCCCTTTTCTCATCCAAGCCCTAGGCAACCACTAATATGTTTTCTGTGTCTATAGATTTGCTTTTTCTGAACATTTCATATAAATAGAATTATGCAACAGTAGTCTTCGCATTTGAATTTCACGTCTGGCTTTGACTTTGTGTAATATTTGAGGTTCATTGCTCCTGTAGCATTTTTTCAGTACTTCGTTCTCTTTAATTGCTGAATGGTATTCTAGTGTATGAATTTACCACATTTTCTTCATCCACTCACCAGTTGATAGACATTTGGGCTGTTTCCAGATTTTGATTATTATGAGTAATGCTGCTATGAGCATTTCCATACAAGTCTTGTATGTATATATGCTTTCATTTCTCTTAGATACGTAGGAATAGAATTACTTGATTGCATGATACATTTTTTTGTGCAACTATTTAAGAAATTGCCGAACTATTTTCCGAAGTGCCTGTACCAGTTTATGTTTCCCCAGCACTGTTTGAAGGTTCCAATTTCTCTATATCCTCACCAACAGTTGTTATTGTCTGTCTTTTTGATTTTAGCAATTCTAGTGGGTATGAGTAAACCTTTACTTCTTACTATTGACTTGATGTGTTGGCAATATATCTTTACTCTAGATTTCTCTTTCATTCCCCGAGGTGAGAATATTACCTCCTGTCTTGAAGTTCATTCCCCAAATTCAAGGGAAGCCTTTGGCCCTTTCATTAAGATCCAGGGACCCAGGAAACGGGATTGTGCTTGAGCTCTCTCCTTTTAGGGTCCCAGAACATTTGAAGAGCATTTCCTTCTTGATTCCTTCAGACTAGCCAGAGGGTCATCAAAAGGCCACATGATAAAGAGAAAGCAAGTGTTTTTTTTTCAAGATTTATCTTTGCTAAATAATTCCATGGTAATGAATACCTCAGAATTAATTGCTTTTGCCTTGTTTTCCTTGGGCAATTGAAAGTACATAGCAGAAATACTTTGCAGTGATAGATGGTAGACTTAGCCCAGACTGTGGTTCAAAATGAATTTGCTTATGAGGAGGGAGGTTGATATAATGAAATAAACTTTGGTTTGGGAGTCAGAATGCTTGGGGTTTAGTCCATATTCTGTAATTATTTACCAGATCTTGAACAAGTTTTGGGACTTAGTTTCTTCATCCACTGAATGGGAAAGTAGAATTATCTGATTTTTCTTTTTTTTTTTTTTTAGCAGAAGAACTCTCTTACATAGCAGAAATTTAATCTGGAATAGGAGGATTTGCTATTTGAAATGGAGTAAGAAGGCAAGCTCCTAAAATTGTGTTTCCTCTTGGTAGCCACTTCCTACTCTCGTTGGTAGTACAATTACAGATCCCTAGGACACTGCAGAGAAGCCCTGGTGGTATAGTGGTTAAACACTCAGGCTGCTAACCAAAAACTTGGCAGTTTGAATCCACCGGCTGCTCCCTGGAAACCCTATGGGGCAGTTCTGCTATGAGTCAGAATTGACTCGATGGCGATGGGGTTTTTTAGTATACTGCAGTAAGAAAATCACTGACTGTATCACCTCTAAAATCCCATTCAGCACTAGAAATCTATCAGTATATAGCTTTTCAATTCTAGGATAGCTTTCCTTCTCTTCCATTATATGGATTTTACCTCTGTTAGTAAACAGTTGGCATTAGGAAAGCTTGTAATAAAATTTCTGAGTAACTAAGCCATTCTTAACACTTCATTCTCAGAGTGAGTGGACTTCATTCATACATTCATCAAAAAGTTTTGCCATCTAGTATACACTTATCATTGAACAAGGTGAATAGACTGTGATGAGTATTAAACATGTATGCAATCTCTTTGATGACGGGAGAATTATCTCAGTAGAATACTGGAGTGGGATTTGCTGGAGGAGTACCAACCATTATTAACTTTAAGGTCAGATTTTCACAACACAAATGATTCTCATTCATCTCTGTGATGAAATCATCTCTATCTGTTGACACTCTGCTACCCTGGGAACATCCTTTGGAGGACCCAGAAGCACCTGATAATATTACAGCTGAAATAAGAATGAGAGGAGATCTGTGATTCATCATGGGGAAATGGTATGATTAAGTGCAAAGCTGTTGAGATTAGGAAAAAAGGTGAACAAACAGAAAGTAGGATTAAACAAAGGATTTCTGTATGTGTTGGGAAATTGACCCCAGAAATTATTTTATGTAAACTTGGTAGTCTTAAAAGTTGAAATTCATTCTCCCTTTTATTCTTTATCTGTGGAACTCAAGATGAAGTCCAAAGAACTGTGCATTGGCATTTTCACCCTATGCTTACATAGCCTTTTTCTTTTCTTTTTTTTTTTTTAAGAGGGTGACTTAGCTAAATTCTAGACAAGAGATTTAATTTCTTTAATGTCTCCTATATTTCTACCCTCATCTCCTGTGCCTAGGATTATGTCACATAACTAGCAGTAGGGAATTCAAGTAGCATTTTGTGAGTTCAATAAAATCTGTATTTTTGTCCAACAAAATATATATAAATCATCTGGGCTTCTGCTTCTGTGCTTATAAATTTGAAATAAACTTTTCTTACCCCACTTACCTCATAGATATGCAATTAATTCTTTGAATTATTCACAGAAAATACTAATTTAAGTAGAATTTTATTACTACTATTTCTAAAATATATTGTTCATTACTGAAATAACTCAGTTTTGGATCTAAAGTTATCCAGTGGCTTAGAATAGCAATAAAAAGATATACATATTTTTTCAGTAGGCAGTTTTATAGTATCAGGTAACGTTCAGGAGACAGACAGATATGCTTGTGTTTACTTATTCAACATAAAAACATTGCCAGGAAGAAAAATAACTTGTTTCCTGTTTCTGAGCTTATGCCATCTCTTACCTTTTAAAGGACCAGATTAACAATCTATCAATCAAAGCCCAAAATGCAAAGAAACAGGAAAATTCTTTCATCCTCTTTGATGCACTTTAAAACATAAAATATTTTTTTCACCATGTATTGCATTACCTTGTTAATTTTTTTTTCTTTGTACTTCAGGTGAAGGCTTACAGAACAAATAGTTTCTCATGAAACAATAGCACACATATTGTTTTATGACATTGGTTAACAACCCCACAACATGTCAACCCTCTAACTTCTCAACCTTTTTTTTTTTTTTCGTGAAAATACACATAGCCAAAGACACACCATTTCAAAAATTTCTACATGCACAGTTCAGTGACATTGACTACGCTCTTCCAATTGTGCTTCTATTCTCACTTAAAATGAAGGCTTACAGAACAAAATAGTTTCTCACTTAACAGTTACTACACATGTTACCCTATGACGATGGTTAACAATCTCACAACACATCAACAATACCCTTACACAACCTTGGGTTCCCTATCACCAGCTTCCTTGTCCCCTTCTGCATTATGGCCCTTGTCACTGGACTCCTGTACCTCATTACTCCCATTTGGTTTTACAGGGCTGTCCACTCCCAGGCTGAACGGTGAACCTCGGAGATAACTTCACCACTGAGCTAAAAGGGTGTCTGGGGGTCGTACTCTCGAGGTTTCTCCAGTCTCCTTTAGGCCAGTAAATCTGGTCTTTTTTGTGTGTTAGAATTATGTTCTACATCCTTCTCCAGCTCTGTCCAGAACCCTCTGTTGTGATCCCAGTCAGAGCAGTCAGTGGTGGTAGCCGGGCACCATCTAGCTGTACTGGACTCAGTCCGGTGGAGGCCTTGGTAGCTGTGGACCATTAGTCCTTCAGACTAATCTATTCCTTGTATCCTGTTCTCTTCATTCTCCCTTGCTCCCAAAGGGATGAGACCAGTGGAGTATCTTAGATGGCCACTCACAGGCTTTTAAGACACCAGACACTACTCACCAAGGTAGAATGTAGAATATTGTCTTTATAAACTATTATGCCAATTGAGCTAGATGTTCCCTGAGACCATGGTCCCCGCAGCCCTCCGCCCAGCAATTCAGTCCCTCAGGGAGTTTGGATGTGTCTATGGGGCTTCCATGACTTTTCCTTGTACAAGTTGTGCTAGTTTCCCCTGTATTGTGTACTGTCTTACCCTTCACCCAAGATACCACTTACCTATTGCCTATTTAGTATTTTCCCCCCAGCCCTCCCATCCCTGGTAACCAACAAAGATTGTTACATTTTGTGTGTGAACTTTTTCATGGGTTTTTACAATAGAGGTCTCATACGATATTTGTTCTTTTGTGATTGACTTATTTCACTCAGCATAATGTCCTCCAGTTTCATCCATGTTATGAGATGCTTCACAGATTCATCGTTGTTCTTTCTCGTTGCATAGTACTCCATTGTGTGTATAGACCATAGTTTGTTTATCCATTCATCTGTTGATGGGCATCTAGGTTGTTTCCATCGTTTTGCTATTGTGAACAATGCTGCCATGAACATAGGTGTGCATATGTCTATTCAAGTGACAACTCTTATTTCTCTAGGATATATTCCGAGGAGTGGGATTGCTGGATCGAATGGTATATCTATTTCTAGCTTTCTGAGGAAGCACCATATCATTTTCCAAAACGGTTGTATCATTTTGCATTCCCACCAGCAGTGCATAAGAGTTCCGATCTCCCCGCAGCCCCTCCAACATTTGTTGTTTCCAGTGTTTTTGATTCGTGCCAGTAATGCCGGGGTGAGATGGTATCTCATTATGGTTTTAATCTGCATTTCTCTAAAGGCTAGTGATTGTGAGCATTTCTCATGTGTCTGTTGGCTGTTTGAATATTTTCTTTGGTGAAGTGACTGTTCTTTTCCTTTGCCCATTTTTTAATAGGATTATTTGTCTTTTTGTTGTAGAGGGGTTGGATTTTCTTGCAGATTATGGAGATTATACCTTTGTCTGACTTGTACTGTCCAAAAATTTTTTCCCAGTCTGTAGGTTCTCTTTTTGCTCTTTTGGTGAAGTCTTTTGAAGAGCATAGGTGTTTGATTTTTAGAAGATCCCAGTTATTTAGCTTATCTACGGGGGTTTGAGTGTTGATGGTTATGGTTTGTATCCTGTTAATGCCGTGTATTAAGGCCTGTAGTGTTGGTCCTATTTTTTCTTCTATGAACTTTATAGTTTTAGGCTTTATATTCAGGTCTTTGATCCATTTTGAAGTAGTTTTTGTATACATCGTGAAGTAGGGGTCCTCTTTCATTTTTTTGCAGATGGATATCCAGTTTTGCCAGCACCATTTGTTAAAAAGACTGTCTTTTCCCCATTTGATGGACTTTGGGCCCTTGTCGAAGATCAGGTGACATAGGTGGATGGATTTACATCTGGGTTCTCGATTCTGTTCCATTGGTCAATGTATCTGTCGTTGTACCAGTACCAGGCTGTTTTGACTACTGTAGCTGTATAGTAGGTTCTGAAGTCAGGTAGTGTGAGTCCTCCAACTTTATTCTTCTTCTTCAGTAGTGCTTTAATTATTCGGGGCTTCTTCCCTTTCCATATAACGTTAATGATTAGTTTTTCCATCTTTTTGAAGAATGTTGTTGGTATTTGGCTTGGGATTGGGTTGTATTTGTAAATTGCTTTGGGTAGAATTGTCATTTTCACAATGTTGAGTCTGCCTATCCATGAGCATGGTATGCTTTTCCATTTAGGTAGATCCCTTTGGGTTTCATGCAGTAGTGTTCTGTAGTTTTCTTTGTATAGGTCTTTTACATCCCTGGTCAGATTTACTCCTAAATATTTTATCTTTTAGGGGCTATTATAAATGATATCGTTTTCCTCATTTTCTTTTCATTGTTCTCCTGATTGGTGTATAGGAATCCAACAGATTTTTGAATCTTTATCTTGTATCCGGCTACTCTGCTGAATCTTTCTATTACTTCCATTAAATTTCTCGTGGAGTCTTTAGGGTTTTCTGTGTATAGTAGCATATCATCTGCAAACAGGGACAGTTTAACTTCTTCATTACCAGTTTGGATGCCTTTTATTTCTTTTTCTTGCCTTATTGCTCTAGCTAGAACTTCCAGCACAATGTTACATAGGAGTGGTGATAAAGGGCATCCTTGTCTTGTTCCTGTTTTCAAGGGGAATGTTTTCAGCCTCTCTCCATTAAGAATGATGTTGGCTGCTGGTTTTGCATAGATGCCCTTTATTATGTTGAGAAATTTCCCTTCTATACTGATTTTATTGAGAGCTTTTATCAGGAATGGGTGTTGGACTTTGTCAAATGCCTTTTCTGCGTCAATTGAGATGATCAAGTGATTCTTTTCTTTCCTTTTATTTATGTGGTGGATTACGTTGATTGATTTTCTAATGTTGAACCATCCTTGCATACCTGGTATGAATCCTACTTGGTCGTGGTGTATTATTTTTCTGATATGATGCTGAATTCTATTAGCTAGAATTTTGTTCAGAATTTTTGCATCTATATTCATGAGAGATATTTGTCTGTAATTTTCTTTTTTGTGAAGTCTTTCCCTGGTTTTGGTATAAGCATTATGCTGGCTTCCTAGAATGAATTTGGAAGTGTTGCTTCCTCTTCTATGCTCTGAAATAGCTTGAGTAGAACTGGTACAAGCTCTTCTGTAAATGTTTTGTAGAATTCTCCAGTGAAGCCATCTGGGCCAGGGCTTTTATTGGTTGGGAGTTTTTTTTATTACCTTTTCAATCTCTTCTCTTGTTATAGGTCTGTTCAGATTTTCAACATTACTTTGTGGTAGTTTGGGTAGGCCGTGCGTTTCTAGAAACGTATCCATTTCCTCTAGGTTTTCAAATTTGTTGGAGTATAGTTTTTCATAATCGTCTGTTATAATCGTTTTTATTTCAGTTGGGTCTTTTGCAATGTCCCCCGTTTCATTTCTTATTTGGGTTATTTGTGTCCTCTCCTGTTTTTCCTTTGTCAGTCTGGCCAGTGATTTGTCGATTTTGTTGATTCTTTCAAAGAACCAACTTTTGGTTTTGTTGATTCTTTCTATTGTTTTTCTGTTCTCTATTTCATTGATTTCTGCTCTGATCTTTACTATTTCCTTTCTTCCGGTGGTTGTGGGCTTTTTTTGGTGTTCTCTTTCTATTTGTTTGCATTCTGTAGTTAATGTTTTGATTTTGTCCCTTTCTTCTTTTTTGATATGTGCATCTATTGCTAGAAATTGTCCTCTGAGGACTGCCTTTGCTGTGTCCCAAAGGTTTTGGTATGATGTGTTTTCATTCTCATTTGATTCTAGGAGTTTTTTGGTTCCATCTCTGATTTCTTCTATTACTCACTGATGTGTAAGCAAGGTATTATTCAGTTTCCATGTAATTGACTTTTTTTCCTTGCTTTTTCTGTTGTTAATTTCTACCTTGATGGCATTGTGGTCAGAGAAGACACATTGAATCATCTCAACGTTTGGATCTTGTTGACGGTTGCTCTGTGGCCTAAGATGTGGTCTATTCTGGAGAATGTTCCATGTACATTGGAAAAGAATGTGTACTTTGCAGCGGTTGGATGGAGTGTTCTATATATGTCTGTGAGGTCAAGTTGGCTGACTGTGCTCTTTAGGTCTTCTGTATCTTTGCTGAGTTTCTTCTTAGTTGTTCTGTCTTTTACTGAGAGTGGTGTGTTGCAGTCTCCTGCCGTTATTGTGGAACGGTCAATTTCTCTTCAGTGTTGTTAGAGTTTGTTTTATGTATCTTGGAGCCCTGTCACTGGGTGCGTTGATGTTTGTTATGGTTATGTCTTCATGATGGATTGTCCCCTTAATCATTATATAGTGTCCTTCTTTGTCTTTTATGGTAGATTTCGTTTTAAAATCTATTTTATCTGAGATTAGAATTGCCACTCCTGCTGTTTTTTGGTAGTTGTTGGCTTGATATATTTTTTTACAACCTTTGACTTCTAATAAATTCACATCTTTGTGTCTAAGGTGTGTCTCTTGTAGACAGCATATTGATGGATCCTGTTTTCTTATCCATTCTGTCATTCTCTATCTCTTGAAGGGTGCATTGAGTCCATTTACATTCAGTGTAATTATTGCTAGATGTGAGTTTGTTGCTGTCATTTTGTAGTGCTTTTTTTTTTTTTTTTGTGCTGAAGTTTTCTTTGTTCTTCTTACTCTCCTATGCAGAGTTACTTTTTTTGTGGATTTTTTTTTTTCGTTTCTTTTGTTTTTGCTGAGACTTTATGTTTTTCCTCTTTTTTTTTATGAGTGTGTTTGTTAACTTTCTTTGCGGTTACCATGAATTTTAACCTTATATTTCTAAGTTTGAAGCAGTCTACCGTTACTTGGTATCGCCTTGCCTTCCTCTCCATTAGAAGATTCTATACTATGCCGTTTATTCCCTCTTTTATTGTTTTGATGTTGTCGTCACTCACTGATTAACTGCTCTGATTCCCTGTTGTATTTCTTTTGGTTTTGGATAGTCCTCGAGAGTTCATTTCCTAGATTGGTATCTTGCTGGTACGATCCTGCATCCTAGATTCTGCCTGTGAGCTGAAGCTTTTTGTCCTCAGATTGAAGAACTCCCTTTAATAATTCTCGTAAGGTTGGTTTGACTTTTACTTATTCCCTTAATTTTTGTTTATCTGGAAATGACCTAATTTCACCATCAAATCTGAACGAGAGTTTTGCAGGATATGTTATTCTTGGTTGGCAATTTTTTTCTTTCAATCTTTTATATATGTCATCCCATTGCCTTCTTGCCTGCATGTTGTCTGCCGAATAATCTGAGCTTAGTCTTATTGTTTCTCCTCTCTATGTGACTTCTTGTTTTTCACAAGCTGCTCTCAGGATTCTTTGTTTGTCTTTGGTTTTGGTAAGTGTGATTATGATATGCCTTGGTAATTTTATTTTGGGGTCTATCCTATATGGGGTTTGTTGAGTTTCTTGGATGGCCAGCTTTTCATCTTTCATGATATTGGGGAATTTTTTCTCAGCAGTTCCTCAATGATCCTCTCTGTGTTTTCTGTTTTCTCTCCCGTTATGGAATTCCAATCACTTGCAAATTTTTGCTTTTGATTGTATCCCACATAACTCTCAAGGTCTCTTCATTTTTCTTTGTTCTTTTTTTCTGAGTTTTCTGAAACAGAGTTGTATCCAAGTGTTTGTCTTAAATTCCACTGATTCTGTTTTCCACCACTTCAAATCTGCTTCTCAGCCCTTCTATGACACTGTCCATTTCTGAAATCTTGTTGTTTATCTTTTGGGTTTCTAATTGTTGTCTTTGTGTAATTTCTAGTTGTGAATTTATTTTGGCATTTTGTTCCTGCATCATCTTCCTGAATTCTTCCAATTTTTTGTCTGTATTTTCCATGAATTTGTCTAGTTTTTCCTAATGTTTGTCAGCTCTTTGCCTCAGCTCTTGGAGAATTCTGAGTATTAGAGATTTGAATTCCCTATAAGGTAGTTCTAGTGCCTTTTCTTCCTCTGGAAAGTCATCTTGTGTTTTATTTTGGACTCCTACTGGAACCATCCTGTCCTGTTTTTGTAAATGTTTTCGTATTGTCTGCTGTCTTTGGGGCATTCAGTAGTTATTTTTCTTGTTTATTGATTGTAGATTTGTTTGTTTTGTCCCTTTTTTTTTTTTAATTTGGCTATGTCTTAGCAGCTGGACTGTGTGTTCTTTGTTGTTTGCTTGTCTGTAGGCACAATAATTTTTGTCTCCTTCTCTAATTGGTGGGGTCAGTCACTCAGATATCATATGGCAGGGCAGGTATAGCTGAAGAGGAGTTACTGGTATGGGTTGTTTGTGGCACTTACTACAACCACCGGGGTGGGTTGGTAATCAGTGCAGGGAAGGTTCCAGTAGGCCGTGCCTGTGCTGCTTGGTGGTGTGATGTTAAGTGCAAGGTGCAGGTAGGCAGGATGTAGCAGGGAGATTGTTATGTTTGGAGCTGAGATGGATATGGGAGTGAAGAGAGAGGAATAAGAGCCAAAAACACACAAACAAACAAAAAAGAATGCTAGGGGAACTTGCCATTGGAATGGAGAGATGAGAGACTATGAAATGGAGAAAAACAAAAAGGAGAAGAGGAAGAAAAGAAAAGAATGAATAAATAAAAATCAGAAAGGTTAAAGAACAGCAAAGTTCCCAGCGATCCCACCGGTGCGGCTATCAGGTCTGGGGAAGTTGTTCTCAGGTGTTGCAGTACAGCCTGGCTAGAAGGCGTAGAGGTATACAATGCCAGGTATTCAGGGAACAGAAAGAGAAGGAAGATATAGAGACATGAGAAACTGAGTAATGAAGAAAGACCAAAAGGGAAAAAGAGGGAAAAGAAAACAAAACAAATTAAAAAAAAGAAGAAGAACAAGAAAAACCCCCCAAAAAAAGAGAAAAAAAAAAAACCAACAAAAAAAGAAATGCTCTCAGGGATCCTTCTGCATGTCTGTGCAAGCTGAGGGGGTAGTCTCCTTGCCATGCAGCACCGCCTGGCCAGAAAGGGCTCCGAACTCAAGAAAAGGAAAAGAAAATAAACAAAGAATTCAAAACAAACAAACAAACAAAAGCCCTGGGATCCCACCAGCATGGCAGCCCAGACCAGGAAGCAGCTCCACACTCGAACAGAGCTCCGCAGCCCGACAGAAAGAAGCAAAGATGGTGCATGGAGCCAGGTATTTGAGCAAAAGGAGGGGGAGGTGGTGAGAGGTAAGGAAGAAATCAAAAGAAGCAGAAAAAAGGACAACACCAGCAGCCAACAAATGGCACGCAGCGAGCCGGCCGGTTTGACTGTGTGGAATCCAAGAGGCGAGTGTTTTCGTGACAAGAGATTGTGGCCGTGGGAAACAGAGGAGGCCAAGTTGGGGTAAAGAAGGGTGGGGTGTGGGAAAGCGTACATAGCAAATTACCTGTTGTCTTGTCTCCTGCTGGAAGCTCCGTGAAGCTGGTTTCTAGTAACCCTGGTTTGCTGGTCTCCAATAGGAGTCCAAGATGGTGGATCTGCACTGCATTAGCTGGTAAGGGACTTCTGCATGAATCTCTCCTCACTTTCCATTCTCTGTCAGTTTTCTCACTCCATTTGGTGCTTGGCTGAGTTCTTTATCTCTTCATTTGATGTTTTAGGGTTTCAGGATTGTTGTTTTCTCTGTTTGGCTTAGTTTTTTGGATCTTTGCTGTGGAGGGACGGTGTGGTGCTTCTGCCTAGAGTGCCATTTTGCCCTACCTTGTTAATTTTTAATTTCAAGAAGCTAGAAAGAATATGCACTACTTGTCTGTCAGTTTGTTGTATGGTGGTGGCTTGCAGGTTGCTGTGATGCTGGAAGCTATACCACTGGTGTTTCAAATACCAGCAGTGTCACCCTTGGTGGACAGATTTCAGCAGACCATTCAGAGTAAGACAGACCAGGAAGAAGGAGATGGTGATCTATTTCTAAAAAACTAGCCAATGAGAGCCTTATGAGTAGCAGCAGAACATTGTCTGGTACGGTGCCAGAAGATGAGCCCCTCGGGTTGGAAGGCACTCAAAATATGACTGGGGAAGAGCTGCCTCCTCAAAGCAGAGTCAACCTTAATGGTATGCATGGAGTAAATTTTTTGGAACCTTAATTTGCTGATGTGGCACAACTCAAAATGAGAAGAATAGCCACAAACATCCTTTAATAATTGGAACATGGAATGTACGAAGTATGAATCTAGGAAAATTGGAAGTCATCAAAAATGAAATGGACCATGTAAATATCCACATCCTAGGCATTAGTGAGCTGAAATGGACTGGTATTGGCCATTTTGAATTGGATAATCATTTAGTCTACTCTTCCGGGAATGACAATTTGAAGAGGAAAGATGTCTCATCCATTGCAAAAAAGAACATTTCAAGATCTATCCTGCAATACAGCTTTATCAGTGATAGGATAATGTCCATATGCCTACAGGGAAGAACAGTTAATAGGACTATTAATCAAATTTATGCACTAATCACTAACACCAAAGATGAAGAAATTAACGATTTTTACCAACTTCTGCAGTCTGAAATTGATCAAACATGCAATCAAGATGCATTGATAATTACTGGTGATTGGAATGCGAAATTTGGAAACGAAGAAGGAGCAGTTGGAAAATATGGCCTTGGTGATAGCAACTATGCCGGAGATCCCATGATAGTAGTTTACAACACCAATGATCTATTCATTAGAAATACCTTTTTTTCAACAACATAAATTGTGACTATACACATGGACCTCCCTGGATAGAATACGTAGGAATCAAATCCACTGCAGAAGATGGAGAAGCTCAATATCATCAGTCAGAACAAGGCTAGGGGCCTACTGTGGAACAGACCATCAATTGCCCATATGCAAGTTCAAGTTGAAGTTGAAGAAAATTTTAAAAAGTCCGTAAGCGCCAAAGTACAACCTTGAGTATATTCCACCTGAATTTAGAGACCATCTCAAGAATAGTTCTGATGCATTGAACACTAATGACAGAAGCCCAAACAATTTCTGGGATGACATCAAGGACATCATACATGAAGACAGCAAAAGTTCATTAAAAAGACAGAAAAAAAAAGAAAAGACCAAAACGGATATCAGAAGAGACTCTGAAACTTGCCCTTGAATGTAGACAGCTAAAGTGAAAGGAAAAAATGATCACGTAAAAGAGCTGAACAGAAGATTGCAAAGGGTTGCTCGAGGAGACAAAGTAAAGTATTATAATGAAATGTGCAAAGACCTGGAGTTAGAAAACCAAAAGGGAAGAACACATTTGGCATTTGTCAAGCTGAAAGAACTGAAGAAAAAATTCTAGCCTCGAGTTGCAATATTGAAGGATTCTGTGGGCAAAATGTACATCAGGATTGTATCCTTTCACCATACTTATTCAATCTGTATGCTGAGTAAATAATCCAAGAAGCTAGAATATATATATATATATATTAGGATTGAAGGAAGACTCATCAACAACCTGCGATATGCATATGACACAACCTTGCTTCTTGAAAGTGAAGAGGATATGAAGCACTGATTCATGAAGATCAAAGACTGCAGTCTTCAGTAGGTGTTATATATCAACATAAAGAAAACAAAAATCCTTAATACTGGACCAATAAGCAACATCATGATAAATGGTGAAAAAATTGAAGTTGTCAAGGATTTCATTTTACTTATCAACAATCAATGCCTATGGAAGCAGCAGTCAAGGAATCAAATGATGCACTGCATAGTGCAAATCTGCTACAAAAGACCTCTTTAAAGTGTTCAAAAGCAAAGATGTCACTTGGGGTCTAAAGTGTGTGCCTGACCCAAGCCATGTTATTTTCAGTCACCTCATACATACAAGAAAGCTGGACAATGAATAAGGAAGACCGAAGAAGAATTGGTGCCTTTGAATTATGGTTTTCAAGAAGAATAGTGAATATACTATGGATTGCCAGAAGAACCAACAAATCTGTCTTGGAAGAAGTACAGCTAGAATGCTTCTTAGAAGCGAGGATGGTGAGACTTCATCTCATGTACTTTGGACATATTAACAGGATGGACCAGCCCTGGAGAAGGACTTCATGCTTGGTAGGTGGTTAGCCAAAATGAGGAAGACCATCAACAAAATGGACCGACACAGTAGCTACAACAATGGTCTCAAGCATAACAATGATTGTGAGGATGGTGTAGGACTAGGCATTTTTTCATTCTGTTGTTCATGGGGTAGCTATGAGTCAGAACCAACTCAATGTCACCTAACAACAATAACAACAACAGGAAGAATATGACAATATGACACATGGATATCAGTTCAAATATTTTTAGGTAAACAGGTTGTAGAAAATCTTTCTACACATCTAAGAAATTATGGGAAACAATAGTCTTCAAGCAAGAGACAGCATGGTCTACTGGAGACAGCACAGAGCAATATTTATTGTGTCGTCAGTCAAATTTGTTTGTGCTTGTTCTGGTTCTTTGGCTAACCAGCCACGTGATCCTGGGCAACGTCATTCAACAACAGTTAGCCTAGAACTCAATACATATGTAATGCATCCTTGGGTGAATGAATGGACTAACTCAACCAATGTTTATTAGGTGTCTGCTCTGTGCCAGGCACTGTTCTTGGTGCTGCAGCAGTGAACCTAATAGTCATAGTCCCTGTACATGTGGAGCTAGCTCATTGAAGAAGCTAGACAACAAAATAAATGAATACATAGTGCAGCCAATTTGAAAAATTTTGCTATGGAGAAAAAAAAGGGGATAGGAAATACCAGGCAGGCAATAGTTGTTATTTATAAAGGGTGGCCCAGGAAAGGCGACATTTGAAAAGATGTCTCAAAGAAGTGAAAGAGAACATTCAGGCAGAGAGAACAGGTACTAAGGCCCTGGATAGGCATGTTAGGGGCATACTCAAAGCAGAGGAAAGAAGTCAATATGGTTACAGAGGAGTAAGAGTGAGTGGGAGGAGGTGAAGACAGAGTGAGCAGGCCAGATATTCTAGTGCCTTGTAGGTCATTGTTTGTAGTTTTTCTTTTATTCTGAACTAAATAGAAAAAATTGGGAGTAGGGGCAAAGGTCTAAGTAGAGAAGAGCAATGTTCTGAGATTCTAGGGAAACAAGGGTGGAAGCAGGGAGGCTATTGCAGGAATCCAGGGTACAGATGATAGTAGTTTGGACTATGGTGCTAGCAGTGAATTTGGAGAGAAGTGTTGGATTTTAGATGCATTTTGAAAGTAAATCCAGTAAGATTTGTTCATGGGTTGAATGTGGGGTATGAAAGACAGAGAGAAGTCAAAGTTGATTCTAACATATTTGTCCTGAGCAACTAAAAGAATGGAATTGTCATCCACTGAGATTGGAAAGCTATGGGAGGAGCAGGCTTGGGAGGGGGGTTGGCAATATTAAGAGTTTGATTTTGGTCATCAAAGCTAAGATACTCAAAAATCCAAGTGGAGATATTGAGTAAGCAGTTGGTTATATAAATCCGAACTTCAGAGGAGAGGTTCAGGCAAGCAATATCATTTTTGGAATTGTCAGCATATAGATGGAATTTAAAGCCAGTAGACAGGTGAGATTATTTAAGAATGAGTTTAGAGAGAGAAGACAAGAGATATGAGAGCTGAGCGCAGGAATACTCCAATGTTTAAAGTTTAGGAAGATGAGGAATATCTAGCAAAGGACACTGAGAAGGGGGAGAGGTAGTAGTATCTCAGACACCAAGGAAAGACAGTGTTTCAAGAAGGAGGGAGTGATCATTTGTGTCAAATGCTGCTAACAAGTTAATAAAGAATAGGTCATGAAACTAACCATTGGATTTAGCAATATGGTGGTCATGGGTGACCTTGATAAGAGCAAGAGCTGGAATCACCCATTTCTGTAAGAAGCTCAGGTTCTTTCCAGTGGGAAATGTTTAGAAACCACAATCTGGACACTCGAGGTGCTTCTTCCTACTGTATTGGTCATTCTTTCTAGATCTTTTCAGTGCACAGGCCTAGAAAATGCAAATTTTTAAAGAGAAAATGCATTGTGGGCTCTTACTGATATTTTCAATTTAAATGTAGGATTACAGGATTTCTACTTCTTTGATTCAGTATCTGTATTTATTCTTTCACTGAAAATCTTAGTTTCTACTGATATTAACATTAGGGAACAAGGCATCAAAGTTGCAAAGTGAAGCTACTGACCCTTGTTAGGCTTAGATGGTTTGAGGACCCCAGGGCACACAGCATTCTCTGACACACAAGATGGCACAACCCCCTGAGCGTTGCCAATAAGAATACGAATTGTAAACTACACAAATCCAGGTTAATGTGATGTAGCTTATGTGATTTGGATGTAACTATGTTCTTATGCACGTAAAATTCTAAAATGTCATGGATTATCTCCAAAGGCGGGGCTGCAATTTGAATGAATAGAAAGAAGGGAAAAATTGCTACTTAGCATATATTAGGAGCTTTACAGGATTTTCAAAAGCATGCTTTATTCCAGAAAACCAGGCTTAATTAACATGCTGCAACCTGTTAAATAAAGGAGGCTGCTCTTGAGGGAAAGGAAGGGGTTTTATTTTCTTATCCAGTGCTGGGTTTTTAAAATGCTCTACAGAGTTGGAGCTACAGGGCTCTGTATATACGTGAGGGCACAAGTGTGTTTCTGTATGTATGGGTGTGTATTTGTGTGTGTGTGTGCACGTGGTACTGTAAGGTAGAAATGGCATGGAGTAGGTGTTAGAGAAATTTCTCTCATTGCTTAGCTTACAAGTATCAAAATTTGAAAGGCATGGTTATGTGCAGATCCTGGCTATCAGTGGTAGTTAACAGCTGTGTGAGGACAGCTTATTAATATTTGTATGTGGAGTGGAAGGGGCAGGTTTCTCCACATCTACTTTTTATTAGCCCCATTTGCACATCATATATTTTTTACCCATCTCTGACTAGCAAGAAAAATATACAATATCCTCATTTTGTTTTCTCCGTTTGATTTTGTACTACATGTGGTTTTATTGTTTTCCTTTATTTTTGGCATGGTCTGTTTCTTAAGAAACACAACATTTGGAAAAAATGCACTAGAAATTCTTTTTATTGGGTCATAACTTTTCCCAAAAGCAGTAGCGTTGATGTTTGTATCTAGATAATTTCCTGGAAGCGCTTTTTAAAGAGATTCTTCAGTTTGTAATGAACATGAGTGATAAGCAAATGCAGGATATTCACCTGTTGCCTTAAGTGGCCGATTGTATTAGAAAGATCTTAAGGATCCCTGGGTGATGTAGATGGTTAAAGACTGGGCTAAAAACCAAAAGGTGGTGTTCAAATCTACCCAGAGTTACCTCAGAAGGAAGTCCTGGTGATCTGCTTCCAAAAGGCCACAGCTATTAAAAACCACATGAAGTGCAGTTCTACTTTGCAACACATGGGGTCACTGTGAGTCAGAATCGACTTGACAACAACTGGTTTGGTTTTTGAGTTTTATCCTGACACGTGGTGTAGTAGGTTCTTTGGACTGATATTAGCCTTATTTGTTCCTATTGGCTGTTTGAGCTGAATAGGCTATACTTTGTCCTGGATGTGCTGGGGTTTATTTAAATTTATGATTCTATTGACATTGATTTACCTCAGATGGAAAACTTATAGTTGACATTCAACTTAATTTCTCAAGCAATATTCCAGGAAACAAACCATTTGATGCTTTTCTCTAAGGTGCTTTCCTCATTAATACTTTTTTTTTTTTTTGGTGAAGGAAAACATAAAATATTGTGCTAGATTGTTCGTTAGACAGGATATCTGGATGGGTAAGTAGGTCAACAACTGCTTTACAGAAGAAACCAAACCCAAACCTGTTACTGTGGAGTTGATTCGACTCATAGTTACCCTATAGGACAGAGTAGAACTGCCCCATAGGGTTTCCAAAGAGCGGTTGGTGGATTCGAACTGTTGACCTTTTGGTTACCACCAGCCTGAGCTCTTAACCACTGTGCCACCAGGGCTTCTTACAGAATAAAAAATAAATTTGATTTTAATCTAGTATCAGTCATCGTTCTTTTCAGTAAGAGAAAGGTCATTTGCTCATGCAAGTGATCTAGGTCATAGTTACTCTATTTATGGCAAGGAAGGCCTGGTGCTTCCCTAAAACAGTGGGTCCATAATAGGCTCCCGGCCTAGGGAAATATGAAAAAAGTACATTTTTCACTCCTTTCTCACCAACTAGAGCAATTAAGTAAAGGAAAATGATTAATGCAATTTAGGGAAGAATTACAGCTCTGAGCAATTTGTTTAGGAAAAAAAAAACCTTGTAATGCTTCAGGTTGTTGAATTGTTTGTCCACAATACAAGACAGTTTAAGGCTGAATAAATAATTACCTTAAAATTATTTCAGAGAATTTTTTTTTTATGTGGGATGTTTCATTCGTTCAGCAATATCTGTTCAGCACTTTTACCAAATACACAGTGGTGAACAAGGTAACCATGGCTCCTGGCCAGGAGCTTTGCCTGGGAGAGCCTGGGTGGGGGAACTAAGTAAACAAATGAAGAATAAAGAAAGTCTAAATTGTGATGAGGACTACAAAGGAAATATGCAAAGGAAGTAGATAAAAAAAAACAAGGAAACTACTGTAGATAGAAGGGTCTTACATAAGGGGATCTTATTCTTTCAGGTCTCAGCTTAAATGTTGCCTTTAGAGGACATGTCACCTTTAAAAGAAATGTTACTTAAGTTGAGAACTGAAAGAAAAGAATAGAAGGAGTTAGCCATGTAAAGAGTAGGGAGAAGAGTGTTCTAAACATTTTGCATATACAAAGGCCCTGAGGCAGGAAAATAGTTGGCTTTGAAGACCTACAAGAAGAACACTGTGCCAAGATGATAGGAAGCAAGAGGGAGCACTCAAGACGTTGGTGGACAGATGGGAAACATCCACATGATGCAAACTTCATAGGTCATGTTAAAGATTTTGGATTTTTTTTTGAGTACAGTGAGAGTTTGTTGAGGGGTTTAAGTAGGATAGTAACATAATTCGATTTATATTTAATAATACTACAAATGTGGCCATGAAGAGGCCAGTCCATAGAGTGTTAAATATCCGGATGATGATGACTTTACCCTCACGAGTACAATTAGAGAAGAAGGGAAGTGCATGGATTTGAGACACATGTTGGAGGAGAAATGAGAGGCAGAACTTCCTCTTACTTTGAACTCAGAAGTGAGGAAGAAGAAGGAATTAAGAATGTTACTTAGGTTTCTGTTTTGAGTCATTGGGTAGCAGCTAGTAGTATCTTTTGATGATAGGGTCAAAACAGGTTCAATAAGAAAATCAGAGTTACATTTTAGATATGTCAGGTTTCAGATGTCTGTGAGACACCTACATGAAGATGTCAAACAGGCTATTGTAAAGACAAATGTGGCGCTCCAGCAGAGGACTGGGTTAATGCTATAATTGTGGAAGTCAGCAGCTGATTAAAAACTCTAAGAATGAATGTGATCAACTGATCAACTATGGAGGAAGTGTAGAGAAGGTTAAGAACGTGACAAGGACCAGGCCTCCAGGAACTCTGTAGATGCCAGGTAATTAGATAAAGGAGTTGAAAGACAAGTGATCAATGAAGCAGGAGGAAAACCAGGCCATTTGGATAATAGAAGTCAGGAGGAGAGTGTTGTTAAGAAGGAGAACTGGTCGATTACCTCTGAAAGGTATAGCAAGATGAGGACAGAGAAATGCCTATTGAATTTTGGGTGATCTTGACCAAGTGCTTCAGTGGAATGGTGGGGCTGGAAGACCATTTGTATCAGGTTGAAGAATTACATGTGAGGAGAGGATATGGAAGAAAACCTCCGTCATACACTCTTGAGACCAGACCAGGTATCCATCGCTAGTGATATAGGAACAATCGTGACAGTCGAAAACAATTTCCTCCTTAAGAGAAATGTAGACTCCCCTCACTTAAAAGCATTTTAAAATTAGCTGCTGATGTATCTAGAATGCTTAATGGACAGTCCAGCCACCAATCTTTATTACGTTACTTGACTTAGCATTTAAAATTTGTCACCAATCACTAATTTTAGGGTTTCCTGCTTACCCAAGCCATAATAAACAAAACAAACAAACAAAAAATCTGAACTCAAATTACCATAAGCTGGTGGTTAGGATCAGCTGTGTATTCACAATGAACAAAATATCATATGAGGCACCATGGGGAGTTACAAAACAGGCAGGGCATAATCACAAACTACCAAAGAATTTACCTTTTAAATTTAAGCTGGCCCCAACATTTTTATAGAAAGCAATTAATTTCTTCCATAATAACCCCAACAGAATCTTTATTGTTCCCTAACGTGATCTATTTTGCATGAAGAATCCGTTCAGTACAATTAATGACTTAAACATAATTTATTCAGTACTTCAAAATATATTTTGTAAATATACAATCCCATGTGTCTTTATATACAGCTTTTTAGAAGCAGCAGACTAGAAAACAGATACTTGGACTTACATGAATCAAAAGAACTGTTTGAATGATGGTATGATTCTTTCTCTCTCTCTCCTCCTAAACTCAATTTATTCTCCAATAGCCACAATCCCATCTTCTTACACTTTCTCAGGGCTTTCTTCTCTCAAATATCTCCCAATTCTCTCCTTTCTTCTGTTTTCTACCCCTCTTTCTTTAGTAGTTTCTCTTCATAATTATTTAAACTTTCTCAAAACTCTCACGTATTAAAAAAAAAAGATAAATGTTTACAAGCACCTTAAATTCAAGATGTGCCAATTCAATGCATGTTCTTGCCTTCACTACATATACACCACTCAAAATAATTACAGTTTGGCATTTCGTTGAGATTTTCTCAGTGAAAAGCATTACTTTACTAATCATCCATGCAATCATTGACTATTTGTTCCCCTTGCTACCCATTTTTATTTCATCACTAGGTCCTCTTGACCCCCTGAATATCTTTTTAATCCAGCTACCTCTTTCTGTGACTGTTACCCTATTGCAAACCACCAATATGTCTAACCTAAATTACACCATGGCCTTTTAATCAGATTATGGAACTCCATCCAGTTTTGCTCCCCTCTGTTATCTACAGGGCATTCATGGTCATCTTTCTAAATGCACATCCCTGGATTAAAAGTGTTTATTGTTGTTGTTACTTTCCTTTTAGTAGGCTCAGAATCATGGTGACATTATGTATAACAAACAAAATATTGCCTGGTCCTGCACCGTTTTTGTGATTGTTAGTAATATGAGTCCATGTTTGTAGCTATTGTATCAATTGCATTTCCGTCGTTCATACTGGGCCCCCACTTTACCAACTATGTTGCCCTTTTCTAGCAATTGGTCTTTCCTAACAACATGTCCAAAGTAAACAAGTTAAAGTCTCACTTTAGGAGGATATCCCTTCTAAGGAACATTCTGGTTGTATTTCACCCAGGTCAAGTAAGAACCTCTTACCTTTATAACCTCTTACCTCTATATACAATTTTATAAGGTCTTTTGTGAACTGGCTCTTGTTGACTTCCCTGTCGCTCTCCCCTTGTCCCTGATGCCATACACACACACACCCCATCTCTTTGTTTTCTCTGTGGGTCATGTCCTCTCTCATGTCTGGGCTATGTGCGTGCTGTCCTCTCCTCAGAACAATCACCATCTTCTAGTCCCCTTCCATTGGGCTAACTCAGGCTCACTCTCAAGCTCCTGCTTAAATGTCACTTACCCTGGGAAGCCTTCCCACACACCATAGATTCTGCTAGATGCCCTGCACGCTTCCTGTCAGATTTCTCACTGCACCTCGTAGCATGTAAGTATGAAGTTTATTTAATTGTCTGCAGATAGAAATAAATGAACAGCCTTGCCTATCTCAGGTTGATAACTTGGGTTTCTCCTACTGTCTTTTTGAAATGCACTGATATGACTAGTTTCCAAACCTGACTGAGACATCAATTTACGCAAATGAAATAATTAAAACATTCCTGGTCTGAAAGTCTCCTAGGATGATGCTTGTTCATGCATTGTTGATTATGCTTGTGTTTCATCCTTCTTGAAAAAATAATTATCCTAGTACTGCCTACCATAAGTAGAAATTAAACTCGCATTAAACTACCCAACATTGTTTTCTGTCTTTTTTCCTGTGTCCTGTGATTTGCCAAAAAGTTTAAACTTTGAAGAATTAATTAAGCACAGTATTTACATTTCCCTGCTTATTATGTTGAATGTGTTGTGGTTTAAAAATTCCCTTTGAGATTTGATAGTATAATAGATCTTAGTCAACATTACAAAATGTTTCTATAATGCCTACTTAGTAAAATAGCCTGCTTATACTTCTGCCAACCCAAAAGAATTCAGACACTCGTACATAACCATTGCCGTTAATAAGCTGCGTAAAAATTCTAGCCAGAAGGACTACAGAGCCCCTGATCCAGGAAATATGTCCACATGCCTACTCTATCACAATTCCACTTTTAAATTACTTTTTATATTTATTAAAGTAATATATGTACTTAGTTTGGTGCAACAAGCCTTATAATGAGTAAGAGTAGCTTCTTACCCCTCCCCCACCCAAATCCTTTGCACTCATAAATTCCACACTCAGAAGACAATAATGTTTTTTCTCTTTCTAGCCTAACTACTTCATCAGGCTTTTCCCTTCATATTTCTAAATAATGTACTGTTACTGATATGTCTTGATCTTTCAGTTAGATGTTACCTGTATGCTTCTTGAAGAACGCAGTATCAGAATTGGAGGAAGACCCATTAACAACCTGCAATATGCAGATGACACAACCATGCTTGCTGAAAGTGAAGAGGACTTGAAGATCAAAGACTACAGCCTTCAGTATGGATTATACTTCAGCATAAAACAGATGTCCTCACAACTGGACCGATAAGCAACATCATGATAAACAGAAAAGATTGCAGTTGTTAAGGATTTCATTTTACTTAGATCCAAAACCAACGCCCATGGAAGCAGCAGTCAAAAAATCAAATGATTTGTACTGGGCAAATCTGCTGCAAAAGATCGCTTTAAAGTGTTCAAAAGCAAAGATCAGTTTGAGAGCTAAGGTGCACCTGACCCAAGCCGTGGTATTTTCAATCATCTCATATGCATGTGAAAGCTGGACAACGAATAAGGAAGACCGAAGAAGAATTGATGACTTTGAATAATGGTGTTGGTGAAGAATATTGAATATTCCTTGGATTACCAGAAGAATGAACAAATCTGTCTTGGAAGAAGTATAGCCAGCATGCTCTTTAGAAGCAAGGATGGTGAGACTTCATCTCAGGTACTTTGGGTATGTTATCAGGTGGGTCCAGTCTACATCAGGCTTGGTAGAGTAGAGGGTCAGTGAAAAAGAGCAAGACCCTCAATGAGATGGATTGACATAGTGGCTGCAACAATGAGCTCTAACATAGCAACGATTGCGAGGATGGCACAGGACCAGGCAGCATTTTGTTCTGTTATTCATAGGATTGTTATTAGTTGGAATCAACTTCATGGTACCTAACAACAACAACAACATATGGTTCTTATTTTTCTTTACTTTCAAATTGTGAAATATAACACTTATGCAGAAAAGGGAATAAAACATGTATACTTAAAGAGAGAATTATAAAAATATAATTATTATAGAAAACATGTTGTATATTACATATTTTATAACTATACTACATATTAATATATATATTTGCCTATATACATTAATGGAGGCATAGTGGCGGGGTGGTTAAGCTCTCAGCTGGTAACTGAAAGTCAGCAGTTTGAACCCACCAGCCACTCCAAAGGAGAAAGTTGTGGCAGCCTGCTTACCTAAAGATTTCAGCCTTGGAACCCCTATGGGGCAGTTCTACTCTGTCCTACAGGGTCACTATGAGTCTGAATCGACTAAATGGTAATGGGTTTGGTTTTTTTTAATAGGAGCCCTGGTGGCTTAATGGTTAAGTGGTCACCTGCTAACTGGAAGGTTGGTGATTCGAACCCTCCCATCAGCTCCACAGGAGAAAGACCAGATGATCTGCTCCTTTAAAGATTACAGCCTTAAAAACCCTATGAGGCAGTTCTACTCTGTAACACATGAAGTTGGTATGATTCGAAATCAATCCTATGGCACCTAACAACAATGTATACATGAATAGCATAATATAATAAATAATAATTATGAACATCTGCTCAAGCCCATGTGTCTCTTCCAAATCACAACTGTTCCACAATTCCCAAGAGTAACAACTCTTGTTACTTGTATAATAATAAATTCTTTGCTTTCTTTTAGTTTTTAGTCACTATGTACACATCCTTATAAAATACAGCTTGATTTTACCAGATTTTTATACTTAATGGAATCACATTGTAGTGCAGTGGTGCTCAACTGGGAATAATTCCTCTCCCCCCCTCCCCCCGGACATTTGGCTACATCTGGACAATTTTTAGTTGTCACAACTTGGGGCGGAGGGGCGCTGTTACTACTGGCATCTAGTGGGGTTGAGGACAGGGATGCAGCTAAACACCCTAAAATGCATAGGGCAGCCCCTCAACAGAGAATTATCTGGCCAAGATGTAACAGTGCTGAGGTTGAGAAATCTTGCTGTAGAGCATTCCACTGTATGAATATACCACAAATTTAGTTGTATAGGTTATCCCTGAATTTGTGTTTTTCATTCTTAAGCCTAAACAATGCTTCAGTGAATATTACTGTATTTATATCCCTTCATCCTTTCAATTTGTTTATATCATAATTTTGGTTAAAACAAACTTCAGTGTTTATTTTGACCAGGTAAATTTATTTATATGCAAACCATGTAGCTATGATTACATCTTCTTTTCTATACGAAAAATAAAAAAAGAATTTGGGAGAAGTTAATAATTGCCTAATTATTTTTATTTACTCAATTTTTTATGTACCATTAATTTACTACTAGACTCTTTTGTAGAACTATAAAACTCCTGGAAATATGATCAAGTATAATAGGTGACCTCTCTGTTCTATTTTTTCCTTGGAAATATCCTTCCTCAACCTTCTGCTCTTCTGCTCCTAACTTGACTGGTTGCTTCACAGGCAAGTGAAACAGTACTTTTTTTCTTCCACCATCCTGGGCATAGTTTTATCATTCATGTACGGAATTTGCCTGTTTCCTGGATTCCTTAATTTCCTCCCTTAGTTTGGGTAAAATATATTTGGGTGGATTGGATTTACATTCTGCTTTTCCTCAATTCCATCTTTGGAACTCTTCTATTGAATTTTATTTTATTTCTCCTATTTTCAATTTCCAAAAACAATTTTCTTGAACTCAGAATGTTTCTTTTGTTGATATAGCTACTGTTTTTGCTTCTTTTCTTATCCTACCGCTCTGGGAAAACTAATTATAATTTTGTTGAATGTTTTCTTGTGTTCTCTGTGCTGTTTCCCTTTCCCAGCATCCCCTCCCAGCTCTTTTTTCTGTTTGTTTCAGTTTCAGTTTTGCACTTCAGAGGTTTTCCTAAAATATCTCGTAGCCTTTTCCTGCTGATTCAAATTGAAAAGTGTGCCACTAAGAAGCAAATTGGAAATTCCGTGCATGCGGGCAGGATGAAGTAGGCACATAATCCATTTCACTGAGAGCCCTCCTCACCCACAGTGTTTATATCTGTAGATTGTTTTTTGCAGTGTGGGGAGGGGTGGTTTGTTTATTTATCTGATTGCCCAGAGCAAGATCTTCAGTCTGTTGCCTGGGAAATACAAGGCTGGTAGTCACTATTCTGGGTCTTAGTGGGGGACAAGGGCTGGAGGTTTCACTGTCCATAGGCAGGTCTTTTCTTAATACTTTTGATTCCAGTAAGGGGCCACATTTCCACCTGCAGTTGTCCTCATTGTGATCAAGTCCAGAGATAATCTGGCACAACCTCTCTAGAAAATAATCACCAGTCTTCTAGCTGATAAGGGGACAGTCACCTGGCTGGGCAGGCAAGACATGGCTTCGAGGTTCTGACCCTGTAGGCGTTTAGTCAATCCTTTCGTTTATTTTTGTGCTCGTCAGTGCCTTGCCTTCAAAAATAACTGCTGCCCCCAATGCCCAGTTCCTGAATCTCTTCTAGGTTGTGAAATATGTCAACCTGCCTTCCCAGAAGACATTCAGTAGAGAAAACTGAAATCTGAATAAGTTGCCTTTCATCTACTTTTCATCTTACACAATTTTATTATCATTTTTAATCTGCTGGTGTCTCCTCTTTCATCTCTGTCCTGTGGCTTTGTATTTTTTTTTCTTTAAGTGCTGTTTTATCTTCATTAGTAATAAATAGCAACAGGAAAGGTTAGATAGGAAGCTTAGGGAGCAGTGAGTTTAAGTTGATGAGACAGGAACAATTTGGAAAAGGAGGCTGACAATTGTTGCTCAACATGGATGGAGCTTGAACACGTTATGGTGAGTGAAATAAGTCAATCACAAAAGGACAAATATTATATGACCTCGTTTATATAAAAAGGAAAAGCAGGCAAATGTTTAGAGACCAAAGTTTATTAGTGGTTACCAAGGGTGGGAGGGAGGGGGGAAAGGGGAGTTATTGCTTATGGAGCACTGAGTTCTGTTTAAGGTGATGGAAAATTTGCATTGATTAAAGGCAACTGTTGCACAGCCTATTGTTGTCGTTGTTGTTAGGTGCCATTGAGTCAGTTCCTACTCATAATTACCCTGTGTACAATAGAGTGAAACACTGCCTGGTCCTGCATCATCCTCACAATCGTTGTTATGCTTGAGCTCATTGTTGCAGCCACTGTGTCAATACATCTCGATCAGGGTCTTCCTCTTTTTTGCAGACCCACTACTTTAAGAAGCATAATGTCTTTCTCCAGGGACTGGTCGCTCCTGATAACATGTCCAAAGTATGTGAGATGAAGTCTTGCCATCCTTGCTTCTAATGAGCGTTCTGACTATACTTCTTCCAAGACAGATTTGTTCGTTCTTTTGGCAGTCCACGGTATGTCCAATAGTCTTTGACAACCCCATAATTCAAAGGCAACCAATTAATTGATGTCAATAAGTTGTAGCCCTTCAAAAAGTTGAAGTGGCTTTGCACCTTGTTGTTTATTTTTTGTTCTGTCATTTTCTTGGAGTTTTGGAAGATAGGTAAGAAAAAAACAAATATGCTTAATCCATTTTCTATGGATTCTGACTGAAGTGAGTGTATATATAGAGAGAAAGAGAGAGAGTGAATAGAGAAAGAAAGAGAATGAGGTTAGAAAGATTTAGCTCAAGGAAATGGCTCATGTGGTTATACAGGCTGGCAAGTCCCAAGTCCATTCGTCAGAGGTCAGGCTGGAGACTTCTCCTGAGTCATGTAGCTGCAGGGGCGGATGAACCCAAGACTGGCAGATTAGACAGCAGACTGCTAGCTCATGGGCTACAGAGGCTGATGAATCCCAGTATCAGTAGGCGATACGGCAGGACACTGGTTAAGTGATGATGACAAGCTGGATGCAGGATCCAGATCGAGGAAAAGGCAGAAAGTTTTGACAGAACATCCATATATATTGAATTCAGGCCACACCCTCGTGGAAACTCCCCTTACAACTGATTGGCTGATCACATCAGGTCACATCATGGAGGTGATTACATTATATCACAAAATGGAGGATAGCTACATCATTACGTAACTGCTAAATTACATCGTTACATAACTGCCAAATTGCTGAGAATCACAACCCAGCCAAGTTGACACACAACCTTAACTATCACTATATATATGTATATATATATACAACATATACACATAACCAAAACCAAACTATTGCTGTCAAGTGGATTCCAACTCACAGTGACATTATAGGGCAGAGTAGAACTGCCCCATAGGGTTTCTAAGGAGCAGCTGGTGGATTCAAATTGCTGACCTTTTGGTTAGCAGCCTGAGCTCTTAACTACTGTGCCACCAGGGCTCCCTCTCCCTCTCTCTCTCTATATTTGTATGTATATATGATAAAAATGTATTCCTGTTTTCTCATCACCCATCCACTCTTCAATACATTGCCATCAAGTTCCTTTGTTAGTCCTTAGCTCTCTCTCACATACAACGTACCCATATACAACAAATGCTACATGCCTACACAGAAACTGCTCTAGATGAAGTCTCCAATGATTTTAAACTGCCATTTCCAAAGGTCACTTTTTTGTCCCCATTTTACTCAAATTCTCTGCCTGCCCCTTTGTTTTTTTTCCCCTCTTCCTCTTGACTTTCACGACACCAGTCTCTCTTGTTCTTTGCAGTCCCTTCTGAATAGCTCCTCTCGTCATTTCTTTTGCAATTGTGACCCTCAAGGTTTTACTCTCAATCTCTTCTTCCCTTTTTTTCTCCCTCTTCTTTCATTTTTTTATTCTCTTTCTGTATTCTAGAAGCCCTGATGGAGCAGTGGTTAAGTGCTTGTCTGCTAACTGAAAGGTCAGCATTTTGAACCCACCAGCCACCCTGTGGGAAAAAGATGTGGCAGTCTGCTTCCATAAAGATTTACAGCCTTGGAGACCCTATGGGGCAGTTCTACTCTGTCCTACAGACAGGAGCAGATTAACCAGTAAGGAAGGTATGTACGGGCTTACGTTAAGCAAGGTACGCACGGGCTTATAAGTGTTTATTTACTAATCTGTAGTGAACAATTTCACATGGGTTTCAACACATCTTTGATGTGAGGCGGCTGAATCCAGGAAAGGTCAGTCAGAAATGATAGAAATCTCTGGAACATGAGGTGATGTTTTATGTAATTATATGGGAAAAGAGTAAATGCAAATTCTTGATTATTTTTAGCAGATGACAAACAGGACCATGTACTAACAGACATAGCACGTAAACTTCTATAGCAGCCTGCGTGCAGTTATTTAGTACTTTTATTTTACCTTGTATTAAAGTTTATTCTCTCTGTCTCTACTGAGTAAGGACCCTACATGTTGTTAATTTCATCCCACCTTGCACACAGTAAACACTCAAAAGAAGCTTGTGGAATGAAATGAGTAATCTCAAGACCTCATCCCCTCCAACTTGTCACCTTTGACCTGTGACACAATGATGATTAAATGGTGAAATGACCTAAAAGCAGGTAACCAGAGAAAGACTGACTCGAGAGGCCAAAGAAACCATCAGCCAGATAACAAACCCAGGAATATTGAATGTCTATATGTATATCTGGTCCCACAACAATAAAATATAACAACAATAACACAGCTTACAGACCAGAAACTTGGCATATTAATCTTAAAAAGAGCTTTCATATTTTCTTGATAATTGCATGCTTAAAAAAATAATGTCCGCTTGTAGCATTTGTATTTTCTTTAAAACTTTATCAAATAGTATTTAATTAATTATTGCCTGCATAGTGAAAAACAAGCTGAACTCTTTTTTTAAAACAATTTTGATATTTATTGATCTTGTTTACATAGTAAGGAAATAGCAACTACAGTAGTTGCTCCTTTAAGTGACCACAGAAAAACAAAATATATAATTATTTTACATGGTTATATTACAATTTTATAAAGTTAGCTATAGCATATTCATATTTTTCTACAAACTATTCCTTAGTCATATTTCAGCTGTCAATCCATAAAGGTCTTTGAACATACCAACATATTAGCAGTGTATAAAGGAGAAAAAAGACTAAATTCATTTATAAATCTTTTGAGCTCTAGCTTCAGTGTTAACATTTTTGTCTATTGCTATATTAAGCAGCTCTTAATACTAGGAAAAAATGTTTTAAACAGTAGCACCTTTTCCTATCTGGTTCTAATCATACCAAGAAATCATATATGTTTCTTATCAGCCTTTATCAGTCTGTTGAAGTTTTGAATCAAAGATTTTTAGAAAAGCTACTGAGTCCAATTTCATTACAAATAGTGCATGTATATTGTATGTGCAATTCTGAGACTTGGCAAGATGATTACAGGTCACAATTCCAACATGGAAAAGGAAAGAATACAAGGATGGAAATGAAGAGGAAGAACCAAAACTTAGTACATGGTGTAAAAATGAATTAAAACTTAAATGGGAGTAAAAAAATATATCAACAAACTGTGAAAATATTAGCGACTCAAGTTTTGATTTCAAGTCCAAAGCTTGAAATGTCTTTTGCGATGACACACATTTGACAAGGTGATTGGGCAGAAATTAACAGACAGGTCTTAGAGTGATTTGTTAAGTAGAGTCCATGTGGCATGTGAATTAGTTATTGTGATTTCTTATTGGCCACGTTGTCAGGTTTTGGTTTACTATATCATGCTAGATGCTAGTAGAAAACAACATTGCTAGGTTATTTCCAACATGTGACCCAGGTTACTAAGAGGAAAAAAAAAAATCTAAACTCTGTTATATTTTAAGACTGAGTTAAAGCTCTTGGGCTTAATTTGTTCCTGAAGTCACTCTCAGAACATTGCACTGTGCTTTGCTGGAACAGAATCAGGACCTTTTGCATTGATGTGACGGAGTAATGACGAACGTCAGGCTAAGAATGGGAATCTGTCCCCATGGGCTTCCTCCCACCCCACCTCGTTTCCTCTCCCTTCTGTTTTTTCTGTGCATAGTTTCACACGCATCCCATCTCAAGGAAACCTAAGGCACTTTGCCGGGGAGATTCAAGAAGTAGGCAAGAATGTAAAAAGCATGAGTTTCTTACAGCCTCCAAAAGCAGTTTTGCCTCTAAGTCATAGAAAAGCACCGTGTCAAGAACTATTTTCTAATGGTTATTTACAAAAATAATATAAAAATTAGTAATAAGCCTTGCAAAGGAGCCCTCTATGGTGCTGCTCTATGAGAGAAAGATGTGGCAGTCTGCCTCCAGAAAGATTTACAGCCTTGGAAACTCTATGGGGCAGTTTTACTCTGTCCTATAGGGTCACTATGAGATGGGATTGACTCCAAGGCAATGGATTTTTTTTTTTTTTCATTTAGTAAGCTTTATAGCTAGCTGTTAATTGGCTAATTTGAGTGATTGGAAAAAAATAGTATTTTAACTCTAATGTTATACACATGACAGACACAATTTTAACTATGGCGTTGGTGAGAGAGAATGCTGCTTGCTCCTTTGTCATGTGGACACTGCTCCAGGCAATTCACATTTATCCATTCTTGAGTTACTGGAATCTCTCCATAAAGGTATGAACATGGGGCCTGCCCTTGGCTTAATAATCTACATGCAGTGTCTGTAACTAAGTATTTACAGATAATGAAACAAAGCAAATACAGTTCAGACTACAAGAGCAAAAGAAGATGAATATTTTAATAATCCTACAAACATTGTAGGTACTATTTCTTTGTAGAGTATATGAATGGAAGATTTCAAAGAAGTCTTTTGGGGTAGCATTCCAAACCATCTCTCTCTTTCCCTTTGGGAGCTTTGATCTTATAAGAATTCAACGAGTTTGACGATTTTCAAAAACTTAGTCGAGATCTCACTTCCTGGTATTCCATCCAAACAATTAAATGTGTTTCTAGTGTTCAACAATACAGCAGCTGAACTGCTTTCACATTTTGTAACCAATCATAGTTTGACAAATAGTGTGACACTATTAATAAAAAGTTTGCTTGAAAGGATTTTTTAAATCAAATTGAGTAATTTAAATTTTCCTTGAAAACTCTGTTTTACAGTGACACATTTTTCCTTTGTATCAGAGTCACATACATTTTTAAATAAACCTTTCTAATAAAAATTCTGTGAACTCTGGTTGTGCAGTGGTTAAGTGCTCAGCTGCTAACCAAAAAGTCAGCAGTTCAAACCCACCAGCCCCTCTGCAGGAGAAAGATAACGGCAGTCTGCTTCCTTAAAGATTTATAGCCTTGGAAACCCTATGGGGACATTCTATTCTGTCCTACAGGGTCATGATGAGTTGGAACTGACTCGATGGCAGTAGGTTAATAAGAATCCTAAGGAGCCCTAGTGGCACAAACAACTGAGCTCTTAACTGATAACCAAAAGCTTGGCGGTTCGAATCCATCCGGAGGCTCCACAGGAGAAAGACCTGATGATCTGCTTCCATAAAGATTACAACCAAGAAAACCCTATAGGGCAAGTCTACCCTGTCATGTGGGGTCGCAATGAGTCGACAAGGTCTCAAGACACCTAACATCAAGAATCCTGAGTGAGCTCGTTTTAAATGTAAATGGTGTATGAATATACTAGAAGTTATTAAGAGCTATGTTGAAGTGCTAACTAAAAAATTAAGTGCTTTAACAATGAGGCTTCCTTAGTTCTCACTGCTTTTCTTATATTGTAAACAGCTTAAAATGCCATGTGTAATTATGAATGCTAATAATCACTCTTACATCTTCACACTTCCTTGTGCAAACATGGTTTTTTGTTTTGTTGGCAAACATCTCATTGTTTTAATGACTTCTGTCCAAAATTAAAAAAAAAAAAAAAATGAAGTGAGTATTCCTTCTTTCAAGATGAGCTGTATTTATTACTGGAACGGAAGTTGTCATATCCGTGGTCATTAGCTTTGAACTTTAAGCAGGATGGCTTTTCCTCCAAGGACTGTTTTTCTTCAAATGACTGGCACCAGCAGCATAAGCATGACTGTATAAAACAAAGTCACTCATTATACGTTTACATCAGTTCAACTGTCACAACTCTCCAAGGTTCTGACTTTCTATGCATGGTTGAGAATTCTTGGACCACTTCCTTTCTAAGCTCTCTTATTTTTTTATCCTTAAAAATATATAATTACATATTATACAGGTAGTATATGATACTAGAAGTATATACAGAGTATGTAAACGATACTAGCATGTGATAACTAGAAAATACAGAGAAGCAAAAAAAAAAAAAAGATATGCTTAAGACGCTTCATCAAGAAAAAGTCACTTTCAGTACTTGGATAAATAGATACTTAAATAGGTGATTCACCCAGGCCATCACCCTTAGGTGTCCTTTTGAGCCTTGAAGAAACTGGTTCCCTGGAGTCACTTTCAAGTCAAATAATAGCTTAGTAAGCAGCTGAGTGGAGTCCTTTGGCCTTAAGTATTGGGTTCTTTTGGAAAATTATTTATGTGCAGCCAAGGTTCCAGAAGCAGGAATTCCAGGGTCTGACTAGAAGCTGTGTTATAGTATGTATGGAATGTCCTCGGTGATTCTGTTTCTGTAACCTATGGACCCTGAAGCCTTGCTCATGCTTTGATGTTATCTCCTGAGAAATTAACATTGCAATGACCTACATAACCCACTTTCAATGTCCCCCTTTGGAGCGCCTTCCCAATATGTTTGGGTGACACTGACTGATTCGAATCGTATCTATTCACAACAAAAATATTCTGTTACACTAAAAAAAATGAAAACAAAAACAAGATACTTAAATATATTTTCTATGCAAATAGGAAAAAGAGATATAGATACTACCACACACTTATAACACGATTGTATGTGTGCGTGTGCTTGTGAGTGGGTTATAATTTATTTCAATGAGATGACAGTACACATACTGTTCCATAGCCTAATTTTTTTTCATTTAAGAATGTCATAAACATCTTTCCATGCAAGTGAATTTAGGGTTACGTCACCATTTTCTTCAGCCACATGATATTCTCATGTGCCATTTCAATATTGTTATACAGTAAGGTTTTAAAGTATATAAGCATCTCAATTTTAATTTTCCCATTTTTTTCTTGAATTTTTTTTTAATCTAAAACTTTGTTCCATCTGTTTGTTTTCTAAGAAACTACATTACGGAAGATGGTTGATCCACTGTTTTCTGTTTTATAAAACGAGCGGGTTGATCTTGATGAACGTTCTCTTTCAACTCTAAAATCTATGAATTTATGATTTTCCAGCTCTAAAATCTATAAATTATGAGTGAGAATTTTATAAACTGCCTTGGATTTTATAGGGCAGCTAAATTCTTGGCTTTCCAATGATGAAATCCCAGGGACAAATGAGCTATTCCCATATAAGGGAGGAAACATATTATTTCATGTTAGATTGTTGAAGGAGTGAATGAATGGATGGATGGCTGTTAGGATGCAGGCAGCTGACTGAGGAATAATTACAAATATTCCACACTGAGCAGCACATTTCTGCTTTACCAAGAAGATGGAAAAGAGGAGAGAGAAGTTTAATTGTATTTCTTTGCTTGATTTGCTCTTTTCATAGTCATGAAACAAGGGACTAATTTGTTTATAATTCCGATTTGTTGTGGCTGTATAATCCAAAATCTCCAAAAAACTGTGGAGCAGAACAGTTTAGCTATTATCTTATTATGTGACATCTGTCAGACATCTATGAGTATAGTTTTTATTAATTTTCTGAGCAATTCCATGAGTATAACTAATTGGTTGAGGAAGTAGGGAGTGGTTGACTATGATTCATAGGCAAAAATTGACTACAGTAATTTGTAAGTAAAAGTCATGATGAAAAAAAAAAAAAAATCCATGATACAATGCAAGCGAAAATTGTAAAATGATTTACTACGTTGCTCTGGATAAAAATGTTGATGGATTTGAAGGGTTATGTTTGATGTCAGATTAAAAGAGCTTTTTATTTTGTAATACTCTCTTACCTTAAAGCAGTTTTTGAATCTTTTGCTCACCAAATACAGAGCTATTGGATTAATGCAGGAATTCAGGGAGGCCATGTTGATGCCGATGTAGTCCAATACCAACAAAAAGCTGGAAAAAATAACCCAAAATGTGTCTGTGGAAAATATGCTTCTCTGAGCATATATTCATTGCAAACTTTTGTGTTTTTGTGAAGAAAAACAACTTATTCTTATTGTATAATGGTTTTGAATTTATTACTGGTCTTTCCTGATAATGGTATCTCCCCTTCTCTCTCTCATCCTCTTTCTTTCTCTTTCTCTCCACCTGTCATCCTCACTCCCCAAGCCCCCCAACCCCATACACATCCAACTCTCCCTGTTAAAATAAAATCTCATTTGGAGGTGCTAAGGCTGTTTGAAAATAAAGGGTTTACAAAATGCAAAGGAGAACCAGACCTAATATTTTCATACTTGTCACTCACTCAGCATTTTGACAATTCTGGGAGTCCATTCCCAGCATTCTCTTGAGCTTCCATTCACTCCTTCCTCTAAAATGGGAGTGAGGGCAAAAACTAGGGATTTTAATTGCTCCCTAAAGACTAGAAGGAGTCCCTGAGTGGCACAAACAGTTAACATGCTTAGCCGCTAACTGAAAGTTTAGAGGTTCCCGTCCACCCAGAGAAGCTTCAGAAGAAACACTTGCTTATCTACTTCTGAAAAATCAGTCACTGAAAACTCTACGGAGAACAGTTCTACTCTGACACACAAGGGGGCGCCATGAGTTGGAATTGATTCCATTTGACAATAACGGCTTTCTTTTTTTAGTGGTTAGAAAGATGGTGCTCTTTCTACCTGTGAAGGGGATCAATGGAAACACAACTGAGTTGCATTTTATTTATAAAATTATTTCTATACCTTTCTTACCTCAAAAGTTCACATCTACTGGGGTCATTCTGATCATAAAGAGTGAGCTTCAAAATCCTGCTGAGATGAAGGGGAAGCCAACAGAGGGCAAAGACAAGCACCAGGCAAAAGACTGTTTTGGCCACTTCTCGTCTCTGAAATAAAACCACAGTCAGACTCTTAGAAGATGGCTCACTATAATCACAGTGTTTTCTCTTCCAAAACAGAATGTGTGATACTGCTTACAAAAAGTAAGTGGCATTTGTAAAAATTCAGGACCCTGAACTTAAATTGAATAATGAGTGTAAATTAGAAGTAAAATGACTAAGATTTATTTTTCAAAGGAATGATTTTATCTAGACCCTTTTAGATTACATAAAATATTTCTAAATAATATAAATTAGATGCTTCCTATATTCAAAGACATCAGAAGAAAGAAAAAGGAAATATTATGTTCTGCTGTATAATAATTTTAGTGTATTATCATGATACTTCTCAGACTCATAATAATAACTATAACCATGTCAGCAAAAATGTTTATTGTCTTACCTGCTTTAAGTGATCATTTAAAGCAATTTGCATGCCACTCTTCTTTCTCAACATTTCACAGGTCATCAGGGTATAAAAAAATGCAGTAATGGCCAATGGCAAGCAGAAATAGAAACTAAATAGCCACCAATCTTTAGCTGTCTTGTAAAACTAGGGAGAAAGGAAGATTTTTATGATTAATTCTTCTCTGTAAGAAAATCTTATACACCAAATGTTACACTGAAAGTAACATAGTCATCAAGGAACCATTACCTTCTAAAGGAAATGCATTTTATAAATGCTACATGGAATCTTTCAGGCCACATCTACCGAATAAATAATTAAAAAACTATATTAAGTGAAACAAACTTTTCCTAAAAAGTATTTGAATATGCCAAGGCAGTGTGTTATAATTATGCATAAAAATTTAAGCACTTGGGCAAAAATTGAAATATTTGGTAACTCAATGTTTCCTCTACACATAAGCACGCTATCCTTAGGGGTCTCTTCGTGTAAAATACCACATCTGAATACATAAAGATATCCCAGTGTTTACAGAAAGTTTTCATGTTTTATCAAGTTTGTTTAGTGGGAAAAACAGATCTGAGATGGTCTATGTCAATCATTCAGCCTGAAAATGTATACATTTAACCTCTCTATTAAAAATTCAAAGCTGCTTATGACCTATGCCTTTTCCTATATATTTTTTCTGCTCTAAGCTATCTTTTTTTTTTTTTTGTTTGTTTCTCTGGATACATCTGTGTTACAAAAGAATTTATGTAACCTACGCAGATGTTTCCCTTTTTACCAGTAAAACCAGAAAACGGCAACCTCATTCTCAATTTCACGTCAATGTCTCTCTTTACGATTTTGCTCACCATGTAATATGCAATTCCTAAAGTTTGATAGAATCTTCTTATCAAAAAATAGAAATTACCACTGGCAACGCTTAGACCAGCCCCCTTTGTATCAGCTCCTCTTAATCCATTCTTTGGGAAGAGCCTTTTACACTTTGGATCAATCTTCTGGAGATCCACATCACTATTCTTTTCCTATTTCCTGATGAAATGTTCTGTAATACATGGCCAAGGTAAAAGTTGTTTGCAATGGCAACTTTACTGTTACTGTCACAGACAAAGAGAAAGGGCAGGCTTGCCTTTGAGAGTCCATCCCTATCAGGGTGATTTCTAGTTGAATATCCACTGAACCATCCACTCCCTCTGATTACTGAAGTGTGGTCCCTAGGTAGTGAAAATGGTTTGTGTTTGACTACTAACCTAAAGGTTGGCAGTTCAAACCCACCCAGCGGTACCTCGGAAGCCAGGCCAAGAAATCCCTACGGAGCTCATTTAATAAACACTGTTCACCTTGAGCATTGTTCTCGTTTACAGATATATCTATATGAGATTAAATAGACAAGACTAACTCAAAACACAGAGGAGAAATTTAAGGGGCAGAGAGTCGAAGTTAATGGTGGTGAAACAATATGGACAGAGATAGGGAGGATGGTGACACAATGTGAAGTATGTAACTACTCTCAGTGAATTGTACATGTAAAAATTGTTGAATGAATGTATGTTTTGTTGTATATAAAAACCAAAAACAAACAAACTCGTTGCTGTCAAGTCAATTCCAACTCACTGAGACCCTATAGGACGGAGTAGAACTGCCGCATAGGGTTTCCAAGGAGCCCCCGGTAGATTCGAACTCATGACCTGTTGGTTAGCAGCCGAACTCTTAACCAATGTGCCACCAGGGCTTCTTGTTGTGCACAGTTTCACAAAAACAAAGAAACAAAAACCCTACTGAGCAGTTCTACTCTGTAACACATGGAGTTACCATGAGTCAGAATCAACTTGATGGCAAAGGGTTTGTTTGTTTGTTTTTTTGCGGGGAAGGGTTTGGTCTTATTCAGAACATGTAGTAGTTGCCATTCCTTATGAGGCTGTGGGTAGAAAAGCTATAAATTCAGGTCAATTCTTACATGCGAACTTGGTTTATCTGTGGCAGTGACATGATCTGTGTCCCTGAGAGCCAGGAGGTTCTTAGAGATGCGTGACCCAGCTTCTTGCACCTTAGGCCATTAGTCCATGTGAGCCCTGCAGTCCTGGGATATATGATCTTAGTTTTTGCCAACCCATTGCTGTCATGTCATTTCCAACTCATAGCGACCCTAAAGGACAGAGTAGAACCGACCTATAAAATTTCCAAGGAATAGTTGGTGGATTCTAACTGCCACCTTTTGGTTAACAGCCTTGCTCTTAGCCACTGCACCACCAGGGCTCCAATTTATGCCAAGGACAGTTATAAATGGATAGCTATCCCAAGAAGGGGTGATCAGGAGGAAAATAGCTAAATATTTATGAGGTAAGAACAGAAAAGGGAGGAAAAAAGAGTAAAATTTACCTGCATGAAGGCTGTTTTCTGAGTGGGATGAAGAAAGCAGATTCGCAGATAATTTCCTTTGTAGTCAACCGTAATCATATCAAAACCCACGGCTTCAGGGACTGCCAGAACCACAGAGACCACCCAAATTAAAACAATTTCCACCGCTGTCCATTTTGGCACCCCGATTCCTTTAATTCGACTCCAAGAAGCAACAGCTCGATATCTGAAGATCAAAATAGAATGGATTCTCAAGCTGGCAGAGCCTAGTTTTATTGAATTACAGATTTTACTTTTTAAGCAACATAGCGATCAGGAGTATAGTATTCAGAATATACCTGACTTTAAATACAAGCTCTCACCTGTCAATACTTAGAGCACATAGACTCAGCACAGTGATTCCCACGGAGGCCTTCTGTATGAAAGGCACCAGCTTGCACATCTCAGCTCCAAAAGGCCAGTCCTCTGCAAGGAGCTACGTCAAGGAGGAGACAAGAAGCTCTGAGTGGAAGGTTTGTGTAAGGCACCTTCTGAACTGCATTGCTTAGTGGAGAGTACTTAGCATGCAGAGTAAAATAACAAATGCAGGTTCTTATTCTTTTCTTCATGGAACACCCCTTTGAAAAGCACCAGGGTTTGATATACGGAACAGGAAAGTGTATTGGGAATAATAAAAATGCAGCCAGTTCATGAGACTCAGTCAGGCAGAGCTTAGGGTCAGGATCTCCACTGGGCGGCATCTGGAACCAGTCGCTTAAGGTCCCCTTGCAAAATTGAACCTGCAGTGCTGGTAATGTCTCTTTACTGTCATGGAGTCTCAAATGCCCAGGTGATGGCCAAATCAAACTATAGATTAATTTAAAAATAGATTGTTCCTGAGCTGAGGAAAGTAGACTAATCATACGGAGAAGAGTATGTGCATTCAGACACTTGTTTTTTTACTATTGTCAACCTACTTAAGTAAACATTAGCTCAGCCACACAGTGCTCCTTGAAGACATCAGCCACACTCCTTCTTTAGAGCTTCAGCTCTAGATCTTTCCTTTTCTTGGAAGGCTCTTTACGCCAGACCCACTTGGCTAACTCCCTTACCTCCTTCAGCTCTTGCTCAAATCTGACTTTCTCACCGTGACCAAACCTGACCACGCTATTAAACACAGTAATGGGTCAGGCCTCCCAATCTCCCTTCCCCTGTTCTGAAAAACAAAACAAACCTGTTGCTATCGAGTTGATTCTGACTCATGGTGACCCCACGTGTTTCAGAGCAGAACCGTGCTCCACAGGGTTTTCAACGGCTGTAATATTACGGAAGTAGATTGCCAAGCTTTTCTTCCATGGTGCCACTGGGTGGATTTGAACCACCAACCTTTCGGTTAGTAGCCAAGCACAAATGTTTGCACCACCCAGAGACCGGTTCTATTTTTCCTTTTATCCATAGCACTATTACCTTCTATTGCATATATTATATAATTTTTTTCCTAGTTTTTTTTTTTTTTTTTCTGACTGGCTCCCCTAGAGAATAAGGTAGAAGATAGGCTCCACAAGTGCCTAGAACAGTGCCTGACACATAGTAGATGCTTAATAAATACTCAAGCCCCTAAAATATACAGGCGCTGGCTATACTACAAGCAAAAAAACATAGTTCTTGCTATTATATGTATATTTTTCTTTATTTGATCATACAATAGCAACAAGACATAGTTCTTACTATTATATGTCTATTTCTGTTTATCTGACTTCAGAATAAGCAATCATCTATTGTTCAACAGTTATTTTCTGTCTTAGGACAACTGGGTGTATCCCACACTAGTAAATGAATCACTTTAGGTAAACATCTGGATAGAATGTTCATGAGGTTTTGAAAATAAAGACAACTATTTCAAATCTACATTTTTCTTCTTAAAAAAGTTTAAAAATATACTTTTCCAAAATTGAAAACTGTTCTGACACACAATTGAGTCTTTCTGTCCTATTACTAGTAAAGGTTTTTTGCTGAGTTTGTCAAAGTGGGTGATTGTTCTACAATTAGAATAGCACCTAAGACTGAAATGTGTATCTTATTATGAATGTTACGTAGAGATCCAACTCAGGGCCAATCTCATTTTTAAGTTAGACATGAAAAATTACAGTCATGTGGAACAGAATTCTGCAGACTTACCACAAACATGCTTAATCGAGGGGTCTTGAAAGTCTACAGGGCTAGGCAAGTAGCATAGAGGACAGTAGGGTGTTGGGTGTAAGAAAGTCTTTGGTGTCAGGAAAATAATAGGCAGTGGTGAGATCTGGAGCAAACCGTATCTAAAAGGAGTGGGTGCTTATCAACATCACGTAATTTTTACCATCGGGATTCCAGATAAAAATATCTCTTGATTTTTCAAAAGAAGACAGAAATCAGAATGTGTATGAGAAATTTCACAACTTACAAATGTTATCAAGTAATTTACATTCAAAAAAAAAAATCACTATCAGTGAATATTGTCTTAGCAAAATATATTTGTAGGCCAGACTAGCAACCATGTTGTAACTTCTGGATTAATGAATTGACTCATAACTCTGCTTGCTCATTCATTCATTCAGTGAATATTTATTGAGTATCCACTATGTGCCAGACACTATTCTGAGTGCAGGGTGTATACTGGTGAACAAGGCAAACTCTAATGCTCTCATCAAGTTTACAATCTAGTGAGGGAGACAGACTAGAAACATGCAAATAGTTTATATGGTGTTACTTAGAGGTGGCATCATATTAAGTGAGTGATGTTGGGGTTTGGAGTACGTTCTTGATAAGCCACTCACATAAGGTTCCTCTGAAGAGGTGACACTGAATAGGGACCTGACTGAAATAAGAGAATAAGTCATGCAAAGAGCTTCTAGGCAGAGAAGAGCATGTGCAAAGGCCCTGGGGTCAAGATATGCCTGATGAACTGGAGAACAGCAAGAAAGCCAGCAAGGCTACTGCAGCTGAGTGACTGAGGTTGCAGTCGCAGTGACTGAGTGAGTGAAGTAGAGAGAGAAGTCTGAATGTTGTTTTGAGGGAATCCATTGCAAGGTTTAGAGCCAGGAAGTGAAATGATCTTATTTATGTTTTAAAAAAGATCACTCTGGCTGCTCAGTGTAGAATAGATTGCAGGCAGGGGTCAAGAGAGAAAGCAGGGAGATCAGCAAGAAGTTTTGGTGGTGCCCTGGGGCTGAGAAGAATGGGTTACAGACTGTATAGAATTTGAAGATAGAGCCAGCAGGGTACGCTGATCATTTGGACATAGGATGGGAGGAATCAGGATACCCCAGGGATTTATTATGCAAATGGTGGAGCCATTACTGAGATGGAGAAAGACTCTGAACAAGTTATGAACTTAAGATTCTTCAAAAGAACTGCCAACTGCCCTTGGAAACAGGAATAAAAATGTTCTGACCAGTTACAGTAAAACCTGCGGAAGTCAGAACCTGTGGAAGAGGGAAACCTGTCAGAGAATGAAAACTCAAATATTTTCCACTAAAACCAGCAATAGAAAAGTGGTCAGACTGCACCTTGTCAAAGGTGGAAAACTTGCAAGACCCGGAAACACAAGGCAGTCCCATCGAGTTCCGACTCTCACAGGTTTCACTGTATAAAGACTTTGCTGGAGCCAAATCACTCAGATAATATTCTGTCCCATCATTTTATTATCTTTAGATGTATCACGAAAAAAATAAATAAAACCAATACTTCCACGGCACTTATGATGAGCCAGGTGTGATTCTAAGTGCTTTACACATATCATATCATTGAATCTTCAGTGCAACCCTATGAGGTAGTCCTACTATTATCCTCATTGTATAGACAAGAAAACCGAGACGCTTAGAAGGTTATTAACTTGTTGTGTTGGTTTTAAAGTATGTCCACAAATTCTCTGATATTCCTCCCTTCAAAAGGTGGTGTCTAATTTTCCTCTCCTTGCGTGTGAGCTGGACTTAGTAATTTAATTAAAAGAAACAGGATGTGGTGGAAATGATGTTGTGTGACGTCTGAAATGAGTTCATACAAGGCATTCGGGCTTCTTCTTTGCTCTCTCTTGGATCACTCAAATCAGCTGCCATGTCTTGAGGACATTCAAGCCTCTCTATGGAGAGACCCACGTGGGAAGGAACTGAGGTCTTCTGACCACCACTAGTGCTAATTTGCCACGTGAGTGAGGGAGCAGCTCCTCAGCCCTAGACTAGCCTTCAGATGACAGCAGACACCCTGAGCCAGAACCACCCAGCTAAGCCATTCCTGGAATCCTGACCAAAGACGCAGAGAGAAAATAAATGTTTATTTTGTGAAGCCACTAACTTTTGGGGAATTTGTTACTTATCACTGGATAGCTAAAATAGTTGCCCAAGACCAATCATTTCCGTAAGTAATAGATCCATGTTGGAACCCAGGTGGTCTGGCTCAAAGTCTGTGCTTATAACCACTGTGACACACATGGGATAGGGTTTTATAAAAGCTTATCTTGTAGAGGAGTTCTTGGGTAGTGTAACTGGTTAATGCACTTGGAAGAAAGGCCTGGAGATCTACGTGCACAAAATCAACCATTGAAAACTCTATGAAGCACAGTTCTACTCTGACACACGTGGGAGTTACCATGAGTCGCAGTCGACTTGATGGCAACTGGTTTTATTTTATAAAAAAGAATATTTAAGATTAAATAAAATATTAATATTTTTTAAGTCCATAGCCATTTGTCAATGGTGAACTGTCAAGACTCAGAGTAAAATTTTTTCCAATCTCCTAGCTGTTTTATCCCTATAATGTCCAAATTTTGGGATATTTTTAAACATTTTATTCTGTCTCAAATTACTTCCAACTATGCAAATATTGGAGCCCTGGTGGCACAGTGGTTAAAAGCTCAGCTGCTAACCAAGAGGTCGGCAGTTCGAATCATCAGGGGCTCCTTGGAAACCCTGTGGAGCAGTTCTACTCTGTCCCACAGGGTTGCTGAGTCGGAATCAACTTGTGGCAGTAGGTTGGTTTGTTTTAACGCAAATATTGGGACCGTGCAGGTAAAGTCATCAGAAGAATCAAGATGAATGAATGTCCAGATCACTAAAAGGAAACAAGCCTGCCTCATGACAATGAGCGCTGCACTGAATCCTGGCCCTGTTTTGGGGTTACTATTATTTTTGGCTCAGCCTAGAAATTGGATTATTGCTTTTCATACCACTGGGAGGCCTGCAGCCCAACCTCTGACCCCCACTATCACAGAGGACAGAGAAACACAAACTGGAAATAACAATTCTGCTCAAGTCCACATAGCGTTAGGGAGAGACCTAATCATAACTGAGAGATTACAATTTTTGAATCTACCCTTCTTAAGGGAAAGGGACAGCAAAGAAGAGAGCCTTAACCTTCATCAGCTTTCAGTGGCTCAAGTTCCCAGTTCAGAACTGAATGCTGCCGGTCCACAGAGGATGGGGGAAGATCATGCACTCTTGCTCCCTTTATTCTGTAGTGAGAAGGACGACTTTGTCAGGCCTCTACTTGCCTCCTCTAAAACGCTCACCATCTGCCTCTGTCTGAGCAGAAGCTTTGTGGGGAGACCCAGAGAAGCTGACATCCTGTGACAGGACCCATTCCCCACCCCCCTCCTGATGGCTCATCTCTGCTGTCTTAATGGCCTCTAGCAAGAGAGTCAACTCAGTGCAGGGAGCTTATTTAAAATGCAAAGGCATCAACTTGTTTAATGCAAAACAATGCCCTGGATGGGGGAAAATGCTGTTAGGCTGTGCAAAAAATCACTCTCAACTGAGATGCCATCTTCAATATTTGGTAAGGAAATGTTCTTATAGATTGTTATGGTTCCTGGAAATTATTTATTCTGCCATTTATTGACAAAAATAATGACATTCAACGTCTCTTTTTTGAATTTCAACAATCCAGCTTTCCTCTCTGCAGAGGAAACTGATTGCCTTTATTGCAAGAGAAAGCATCTCTGACTCCAAGCCCAGCAAAAACATATGTCTTACTCCTAGTTTTTAGGGGTTTTTCTTTGGACTTCTCTTCCATAAAATCAGATAATTTGAGGGCAAGGTCTGAATACTGAAGAAAAATCAGATACGTTATCAAAAAATGTCAGTCTCTGATGGCAAAAAGGATGTTATCATTCAGCATCGTTTCTGTGTCCCTGCTACGTGACTTACAATTTCTAGGTCCTGTTTAAAGTACAGTTTGAACATGTTACCTCACATTTATCAAATCTAATTCAGTTAGAAAATACCCCATTATTGACATTGTAATGGCTCATCCAACCAATAGCTTTTGCAGTGTTAGGCCCTACTGTCAAGGTTGTGTTCACGTGACCAAATGACAACCTGTGTTTGTGCTGACCCTCTTCTCCCCCAAAGGCTAATACTGCACCCCTAGCACATTTTCTTTTTTTGGTATGAATAAACACAAATAAATGTATAAACACTAGATTGAAAATGGAGTTCCTGAGTGGTACAAATGGTTACTGCACTCAGCTCTAACTGAAAGGTTGGAGGTTTGAGTTCATCTAGTGGTGCCATGGAAGAAATGCCTGGCAACCTATTTCCAAAAAAATCACCCATTGAAAACTCTGTGGAGCACAGTTCTACTATGACACACATGGGGTCTTCATGAGTCAAAGTTATCTCATCACCCACTGGTTACTAGTTAGATTAAAAAAGGTGTGATTAAGCTGGTTACAAGGTTTCTACTCAAGGATGGTCATGATTTCATAACTTTATGTTGCAAGGACTGTTTGAGAAAGAAAAAAGGCAACTTAATGCAAATAAACTATTTTTATATTATATTATATAAAATTATGTTTATATTATATAAAAATTATTTTTATGTCACAGTTTTTTTTTTTTTTTTTTTTTAAAGAAAGCTAGCATGAACAGAAAATAAATATCCATTCTTAAGGGTATTATTAAATGGGCCCTGCTAAGTTTCTCCAACTGGGGGATTTACATTTTTTCTTTTCTCTTTTTAATTAAAAATCACATTCCTTAGAAACTAAATGGGGAAAACTCTGTTAATACATACCATCCTTAATGCCAAAAGGAATCAAGCCCCATAAATTCAGGAAATGCCAAAGTTAACCATCTTGCACTAACAAATGTTCACTGGCTTCATTAATCATACGTTCTATGCGGTTTTCCTCATTTTTTTAAAATTAAGCATATACACTGAGCTTTAACTCTGTTTCAGAATATTCTACAACGTTCCTAGTGCCTACCACAGTGCCTGGCACATAGTGGCCACTTGCTGTTGAGTAACAATGAATGAATGAATGAATTTGATTAAAGAACAGAAATCCTCTGTGATAAAACTTCTGTCACAAGATTTCCAGCTCTCATATTCTAAGTGAATTTTTAGAGAGGTGAGACAACTGTGCATTAAAAAACCAAAAATCCAAACCTGTTGCCACTGGGTCAATTCCGACTCATAGCGACCCTATAGGGTTTCCAAGGAGCGGCTGGTGGATTTGAACTGCCGACTTCTTGGTTAGCAGCTATAGCTGTTAATCACTGCGTCATCAGGGCTCCAACTGTGCGTTAGCTTTTTGTATTTTCTAGTTTATGTCCTCCCCCTTCCAGATGATCAGGTCATTCTGACACAGAGAGCCAGGAGCTCTGGGATTGAGGATTGAGGATCTGCTATTCTCTTGTTGGAGTTCTGCCCTTCCAAGCAGGCTGGAAAAAGTGAAAGACAAAAATTCCACTCTCCCGCCTCTCTCCCCTACTCAAACCTGTCAAGGAAATTACTGATATAAAACAGAACCTACTGTTTCTCACTATCTCCTGGGATTCTATGAAGAGCTTTAGTTGCTCAGAGGACTATAAATTTGGTGGAGATGGATGCAGTAAACATAGCAGCATTGTAAGAGATGATCATATAAGAGGATGGGTGAGCAGCATAATAAATAGAACCACCACCGGTGCCTTGCCAGATTGTAGTCTGCTCCATCTCGTGATGCATCGTGAACATTTCCTTCAAATGACTGGCATTATAGAAATGTTTACGCAGTAAAAGTCAAAAGAGGGAAATAATAGGGCGGCTGTGTTTTACAACGTTGGGAAGGGGTGTATTCTTCTGTTTGTTTGTTTTTTTTTTTATCTTGGTTTCCTGTAGCAGATAAGAGTTTTTCTGAGTTTACACTAGTGTTTTAATAAGATAGGACACCCTCATTCAAGGATTTCCATGTCAGAACTCCCTTTCTTTTTCATTCTTACATACAGAGAGAATTTAAAGTAAGCTGCTGGTCAAGTGAACAGTAAATTATTTTCTTGACATACGTTATACCTTCAGGGACAAATATCAATTACAAATTCCACCTGGCATCCATCAAAATGCATTTAATCACTTAAAGGTCAGGCTATGTGGGTTAGAAATATGTCTGTTAGAAGCAATGTCAGCTCTCCCCTTAAGGGTATCATTTAAATAGACTACAATGTGAATGGAGCCCTGGTGGCGAAGTGGTTAAGAGCTCAGGCTGCTAACCAAAAGGTCAGCAGTTTGAATCCACCAGCTGCTCCTTGAAAACCCTATACAGCAGTTCTACTCTGTCCTATAGGGCTGCTATAGGGCCACTATGAGTCAGAATTGACTTGACAGCACACAACAATAATGTCAATACTGCCCTCTGGATTTGTGCAAGATGAATTAAGGTTCTTGAAACAAAATCTGTAACAATAACTAGGAGATAGAAAAAAAAAAAAAACAACTAAAAATATGCCTTAGAGGTAGTTAAGTTCATCTCAAATATATTTTTCAATCAATTTCACAATGAAATTTATTTAGTCTGTAATAGGCCAATAAGGAAGTAGATTGCTACTCTCCTGTTATCTGAACTTAATAATATATTCACAGATTATGCTTGAAAAACTTCCATTAGCACGTCAAATATTTTGAAAAGATCCAGCGAAGTGAAGCAACAGATACTATTTATAACCAGTTATTAGATGGGCTTGTCTGAGCTGGGTCCTCTAAGATCACCATGGCACCTGAAGAAACTGAATGTTGTTCATATGCAACTGAATATATCCTGATAGCCTCATGGCTCAGAACCAGGACTTCCAAACTTTATGAGTTCAACAAACCTTATTCAGTAATTTCATGCCATACTTAGACCTAATTCTGTCTGTACTTTATTGGACACTTCCAAACTACTGTAGAATCTGAAAACCCTGTCAAACAGCTTGAAAACACTGAGTGAGGGAGAAGAAGGCAATGAACAATGGAAATGTCCAGAAAATACTTTTCCTCCTTTCCGGAAAGGACAAAGGAGCTGGAAAGGAGAGAAACAGAAAGGAGACACGGGGACCTGCCTTCTTGACAAGGTCAGGCATGAGGATGGTTTTGAGCTTAAGGGAGAGAATCACCTGAGAAATGCTTCAGTCAACTCTGCTAGTCAATTTCTAACTCAGAAATGATCCTCTTCACTCTCTTTCTCTCTCTACCTCTATCTCTAGCTCTCCTTTCTACCACCACATTTTGGCCATTTCCTCCCTCTTTTTTTCAACCATAGAGTTTTCAGTGACTGATATTTTCCAGAAGTAGATAACCAGACCTTTCTTTTGAGGTATCTCTGGATGGACTCAAACTGCCAACTTTTCAGTTAGCAGCTGGGCATATTAACCATTTGCATCATTCAGAGACTCCTTAATCAGAAGGTCTATAGGGATAGAGAAATAATCAGTCTCTAAATAAGAATATTGAGAATAAATGAAGTCTAAAATTAGAGAAGTTGTTGGCTAAGGTATGCCCATACACCACACTCAGCTATCTCGCTAACATAACCAACCTCTTCTTAACTTTGCAAAGTTCTGCAAGAGAATGTTTCACATCATAAATTACATCCTGAATATTACTTCAGCTCAGGCTTTATCTGTCAACACCCTTTAAAGCACTTAATCATTTATTAGTATTTGGCATGTTTCTCTAAAAATAATCAACTATAGCATATTAGCACAGAGATAACCTTATATGGTTTTCTTTGTGAAATGAAGAGCATGGCTCCCTGGCCTTGAGACAACAGGGCCTTGGCTGTCATCCTCTTGCACAGCTATGGAAGTATCTTCAAACTTGAAAGACTCATTTTAATCAAGGAAAGAAAACATGTAAAGCCTTTAGTAGACAAACCTCACCATATTGAAAGAAACATGGCCTTGAAATTAACAGGCTTGGATTTATGGAGTGACCCAGTGGCAGATCAAAGGAAAAGAAAAAAGTCAACATAGGGGACCTTTCATTGCCCAAAGTCAAGTGTTTGCCACACATTTGTCATGGGAAATCATGGTCAGAATGTGAAGCAGTGGGTTGCAAATACGAAGTCTTGAGTTTCTGGGTATCTGAACTCTGCTATTATAAATCAGTTAAGACTAATATCCTTATACAGAAGGAAGAACAAACCTTCCTTCCTTCTTTTTCCTTTGTACAGTTGTAAAAATACGAGTACAAAAATCCTACTGCCCTTAGGCCTTATATATACCATCATTTGTCAACAAGAATTTGTCTGGTACAGATCATATAGGCACTCTGCTAGTTGTTTGGGGAAGTATTAGTTTTACTTGTTAATTGATTTGAAGTCATTTGGAGCTAACAGCCCTACTCTTTATTAATGCCTTTTTTAATTGTGGTAAACATATATAATATAAAATTTACCATCTTAACCATTTTAGGGGACCTGGTGGTGCAGTGGTTAAGCATTTGGCTGCTAACCAAAAGCTCAGCAGTTCAAATCCACCAGCTGCTTCTTGGAAACCCTATGGGGCAGTTCTACTCTGTCCTACAGGATCACTAGGGGTCAGAATCGACTTGACAGCAATGGGTTAACCATTTTTAAGTGTATGATTCAGTGGCATTAATTGTATTTACAACGTTGTGCACCCATCACCATGAACCATTTACAAAACTTTTTCATTATCCAAACCAAACTCTACGCCAATTGTTATGGATTGAATTGTGTCCCCCAAAAGTATGTGTCAACTTGGCTAGGCCATGATTCCCAGTATTGCATGGTTGTCCTCCATTTTGTGATATGATGTAATTATCCTGTGTTGCAAATCCTAACCTCTATGATGTTAATGAGGCAGTCTTAGAGGCAGTTATGTTAATAAAACAGGACACAGTCTACAAGATTAGGTTGTCTCTTGAGTCAATCTCTTTTGAGGTATAAAAGAGAGAAGCAAGCAGAGAGAGAGAGAGGAACCTCATACCACCAAGAAAGAAGAGCCAGGAACGGAGTGTATCCTTTGGACCTGGGGTCCCTAAGAAACTCCTTAGAAACTGCTAGACCCAGGGGAAGATTGATGACAAGGACCTTCCCCTAGAGCTGACAGACAGAGCAAGGTTTGTCCTGGAGCTGGCACCTTAAATTTGGACTTTTAGCCTCCTAGACTATAAGATAATAAATTTCTGTTTGTTAAAGTCATCCACTTGTTGTATTTCTGTTATAGCAGCACTAGGTAACTAAGACACCCATTAAGCAATAACTCCCCATTCTTTTCTCTCTCAAATCACTGGCATGATGGTTAAGGTTGTGTATCAACTGGTAACCACTAATCTACTTTCTTTCTCTATGAAATTGCTTTTTCTACATATTTCATACAAGCGGAATCATACAACATGTGTCTTTTTGTGACTGACTTATTTCACTCAGTATAATGTTTTCAAGAGAGTCCTTGGATGATACAGATGGTTAACACAGTCGGCTGTTAATTGAAAGGTTAGAATTTTGAGTCCATTAAAAGTGCCTTGGAAGAAAAGCTGGCAATCTACTTCTGAAAAATCAGCCATTGAAAACCCTACGGAGCACAGTTCTACTCTGACATGTATGTGGTCACCATTGACTCAGTTGACCCAATGGCAAATGGTACTGGTAATTTTTTCAAAGTTCATCCATGTTGTAGCATGTATCAGGACTTCATTTCTCCTATGGCTAAATAATATTCCAATGTATGTATATGTCACATTACATTTATCTATTCATCTGTTGTTAGAGATGTGGGTTGTTTCTACCTTTTGCCTATTGTGAATAATCTGCAATGAACTTTGGTGTACAATTATCTGCTTGAGTCCCTAGTTTCAATTCTTTTAGGTAGATGCCTAGGAGTACTAAGTTTTTTTAAAAGCTAATACTTTAAATGTATGGAATTGGTACTTCATTTAACAGGCTCTTGCTTTAAATAAATAGACTTCAAACGTAAATAGATTCCATTTTTAGTTCAAAATTCTGCCACCACTAAAATATCTCCAAATATCATTAAAATATCTCAGTTACTCAACAGAGACTGGAGAAACCCGGGAGTACGGCCCCTGGACACCATTTTAGCTCATTAATGAAGTCACTCCCAAGGCTCACCATTCAGCCAAAGATTAGACAGCCCCATAAAACAAAACAAGACTAATGGGGCACAACAGTCCAGGGACAAGCACTAGAAGGCAGGAGGGGACAGGAAAACTGGTAATAGGGAACCCAAGGTTGAGAAGGGACAGTGTTGACATGTCACTAGGTTGTTAACTATTGTCATAAAATAATACGTGTACTAACTGTTTAATGAGAAACTATTTGTTCTGTAAGCCTTCATCTAAAGTACAAATAAAAAAAAAACTCAGTTAGTTGACTGGGAATGGGAACAATGTTATTAACCTGGAAGACATTAGACTCCAGTGATATGAGGCATTGGTGGTTCGGTGGTGAATTCTTGCCATCCATGTGCGATACCTGAGTTTGATTCCTGGCCAATGCACCTCACGCACAGCCACTACCCGTTTGTCAGTGGTGGCTTGCATGTTGCTGTGATGCTTAACAGGTTTCAGCAGAGTTTCCAAACTAAGAAGGACTAGAAAGAAAAACCTAGCCATCTACTTGTGAAAATCAGCCAATGAAGACACTATGGACCACAATACTCTGATTCACAGTTTATCATGGGGATGGTTCAGGACCAGACAGAATTTTCATCCCATTGCGTATGGGGTCACCATGAGTCGGGACCCACTCTACAGCAGCTAACACCACCACCCAATGATAACTTTACTTCTTATATTGAGATATATGCATATATTTCAGTGTATTGATTGGAAAATTATAACTTCAGAAGTTAAGTGTGATTGTGTTCCATTAAATTTTACTTTTAACTATTAAACTAGTAAATTAAAACTAGTTAATTAAATGCTAGATTGTTAAGTACTAGGTGTAGTCTAAGACTGGTAGAGAAAAAGGTGATTATGTTCAGAAGATTGTTTTGATTGCGTTATATGCAGAAAATATCTGATTGCCTGACAGGGTCACTTCACTCAAAACTCATTGTGAGTTCAGTGAAGAACTTCCTCATTTCAACAGCCAGCATTTTAATGTTATATGTACCCCACCTCAGCTAGTTAAACGTTAAACATCAGCAGCGTTGCCTCTCAGAGCTATGAAAGCAGACTTTTTTTATGTTAATCTTTTAAATCATTTTTTTCTTTTTTTTTTAGTGTATTTTAGATGAAGTTTTACAGAACAAACTAGCTTCTTATTAAACAATTAGTACACGTATTGTTTTGTGACATTGTTTACCAACCTCACGACACGTCAACACTCTCCATTCTCGACCTTGGGTTCCCTATTAATGGCTTTCCTGTCCCCTCCTGCCTTCTAGTCTTGGCCCCTGGGCTCGTGTGCCCCTTTAGTCTTGCTTTGTTTTATGGTCCTGTCCAATCTTTGGCTGAAGGGTGAACCTTGGGAGTGACTTCATTACTGAGCTAAGAGGGTGTCCTGGGGCCGTACTCCTGGGAAGAAAGCAATCTCTTTACCTCTAGTAGTAGCCTATGAAGTTCTAATAGTGCAACCATCTAAAGGCACTCTAATGGGTCACCAACCTCTTTTTAGCTCTCCTCTACCGCTGGACACCTGATTACATTTTGGATTCTTATCTTACTAGTTAATGTCTATATCTGTCTTATCAGTTTACAGGCAAAGTTGTTTTCTAATGCACTTTTCTTACACGTAAAGGAAGCTATATTTGAGAATTAACTAATTTAACTCAGTTACCCACGTAAATATAACACAAAAAGAGTTAAATTGTTAAATAAAATCCAGAAATAACAACAACAACAAAAAATTTCCCAAGAATTTTAACTTCTCCCTAACCTGCAACCAAGTCTTGTTAAAATTCATTGTTAAAACAAACAAAAAAGACCTTCATGCCATTCACGGGTACACCCAGCTTTTTTGCTTTTACACAACTTTGACATCTGTGTGCCACTGCTACTTCGTAGTCAGATACCAGGCCCTCTGCAGCAAACATCTAGACTATCCCATTTATTTATTACATACAAGAAGGACACAGTAAGTGGCTGATGAATAAGGAGAGATTCATCCTTACATCAGATATGTAAACATTGGCTTTTGGTTGAAGTATATACATAGACTACAAAAATATGGGCATAGTAATATACATACACACACATATATATACACAAACACATATATATATATATATATACCACACACAAACATATATATATACACACACACACTTATTAGATATACATAAATGTATGTATATCTATATGAAGCTACTGTATAAAATAGTTAAGAGTACAACATCTTTGGAGCTCAATATAACAATGTCTATCAAAATTAAAAACGCACATAACTTTTGATTTAGTAATTCTAGTTTTAGAAATTTACCTTTCAGATGTAGTCACACATATGTGCAAAAGCATATGTACAAGGATGCTTTTGTAGCTATGTTTGTAGCGGAAAAAAAAAAAAAACCCAAAACATAAATTCCCAATGTTATTCATACACGCATATACACTAAATGATATTTATCTATACTGCCTTATAACATTTAATATTTATATATATGTATATGTACACACACATACACATACATATTTTTAAATATCCACTTTGAATGACTGAAGTTTTCATTTTTCATCTGGGTGGTCTTGTGTAATGTGGGTGTAGCCCTAGTGAGTGCTGATGAGAAGGGTAAAAATGGTTTATTTTCAACACTTTTACATGAGTACTTGAAGTGCTTCATGAACCTTACTTTGCTGAGTGTCCTAAGACACCTCACCGACCTTCAACACAGGACCTCCCCGCTTATGCAGGAGACCTGATGAGGGTACTGACTCTCCCTGAAATTTCCCGTTTCCTTGAGGGAGTCAAGGTACGGCAGACATAGATTTCCCAAGGTTTGTCAGCCCCTCACAGCAGTAGCTCTGTGTAAAGTATCGTAGTATCAAAGACTCCGGCTTACCTTTACCGTACTCATTGCCATCAAGTTGATTCCAACACTTAGCGACCCTATCAGACAGAGTAGAACTGCCCCATAGGGTTTCCAAGGAGTGGCTAGTAGTTTCGAACTGCCAACCTCTTGGTTAGCAGCTGAGCTCTTAACCACTGCACCTTTAGGGCTCCTGGTGAAATCGTGTGGCTTGCCAACATTGTTGAACTCTAGATATACTGAACTCCAGACTGATGCAACAGATTTGCATTGACATAGCTAGGCCACTGGGTCCTTAGTGTGCTGACAGATGGATTGGGAATCAGATGGGTTTTAGTATGAACCCCCAGAAATTGTATATATGGATAACATTCATTAAGGAGTCCCTGGGTGGTGCAACTGGTTAACTGCTCGACTACTAGCCAAAAGGCTGGCAGTTCGAACCCATTCACAGTCGCCTCAGAAGAAGACCTGGTGATCTGCTTCTAAAGGGTCACGGCTTTAACAACCCTATACACATGGAGTCATCACCATGAGTTGAAACCAACTCCACGGTAACTAACAACAACAACAACAGCAACATAACATTCATCGGATTCTCAAAGAGAATTATAACACTCTCCACACACACACACACACAAAAGATTAGCAATAACTGGATTAAATTCAAACCTTCCGCTTTAGGATAAATTTAAATGGCATTCATAATTCACATAAATTGCTTTTTGTGGATTACAATACACGTTACTCTGAAATCCTAAATGTATATTTTTAACTTACTATGGTTCCACAATAATTTAGGGGGATAAATGGCTTTAACTAGTCCTGGATTGGGCATTTTGATAAATAAAACCTTTACAATAACATCCACTGATAGTATTGATATTAAACACTACAGACCATCTGAAGGAGATTTTAGGAGATACAAATCTTCAAATGACTTAAATTAATTCCTGAAAATGTTTAGCAAGTAGCCTTCTGTGTTGTATGTCATGTAATTCCTCGAATGTACTCAAATGAGGTCCTAACACTCTCAAGGCTAGAGAAGGGCACGCCATGCCGGTGGATGGGGAAGACCACAAGTTCTAGGGTCAGATGGCCTAGGTTCAAGTCCCAGTTTCAGCACTTTCTGGTGATGTGACATTGGGCAAGTAACTTCATCTCTCAGACATGTAGTTTCCTGAGATCTAAAATAGGGATAATAACAATACCGCCCTTTAGGGTCATTTCAGTGATTTAGTGAAGTAAACTAAGCACTGAGCACTTAATAAATGATAACTATTATTAGTATATTAAGGAGCTCTGGTGGCGCAATGCTTAAGCGCTTTGCTGTGAACTGGTTCGTGATTGGAATCCACCAGCAGCTTCGAGGGAGAAAGATCTGGCAATCTGCTCCTGTAAAGATTACAGCCTAGGAACCTTATGGAGAAGTTCTGCTCTGTCACGTGGGGTTGCTATGAGTAGGATGGCACACAACGACCACAACAACAACATTGTTATATTATGCCTCAAGTGATGCGTATCGACACGTTATAAAAATAAGCCAAATGTCACAAAGTAGAATTCAGTGACGGTAAACCTAGCAATAAGACCAAATTCTATGTGATAGCTTTGGCTATGAGCAGTCTAGATAACTAGATGCCAGATTTGTAATGACTCATTAATTTATTTCAGAAGTAAAAGCAGAGCTTTTTAACAGACTGAATGGCTTCAGGCAGAAGGATGCAACTTCCTAGAGAGATCATAAAGGAATTTGAAATGAAAGGAATCAGTGTAATAATTTGACCAGACAGAGAAAGTAAAGACTGTCTTGGAAGAGCTGATTTACGTCTGGCATGGAAGTCATCACACCAAAAGAAAACTTCTTATCTTCCACCTTTTACAAAGTACTTGAGCTGCTGGCTGGTTTAAAACCTGGGCTGAACTTGTAGGGTTTCCTGGGATCTCCCTAAACAGACTTTTCACAAAAAAAAAAAAAAAAAAAAAATTCTATGCAGAACTAACTTGTAATCTCCCTTTTAGGAGTGATCTTATTTAGTTTTAAATTTTTCATAACACCTGATACTCAAAAGTTTCTCAGTTCAGTTTTATGAACTGAACTGAAATTCTTCTGCCAAACTAGAGTGGTAGAATTTAGTCTGTGGGATTCCTTAAGTAGATGGGTTGCTTCTGAGCCCTGATGGAGTTGTGAATGCATTCTAGGGACATGTTTTAGCCTGTCCTTCCTGCAAACCTTCAGAGTTCATCACAACCAGCTACCATCCCGGATTTTAGGATTTACTCAACTTATTCCTTATTTCTGGAAGTGTTTCCCCTACATGCTAACCTTAATCTCATCTCTAAACCTCAGAAATTTCTGGAATTCCCTTAAAATATGGCTATTGGGATAAGGATTTCCAGACTTTCATGAAGGGCAATTTACAGGCATGGTGGTTATGGCAACTGCTGCTCTCACAAAGATCAAAGCATCCCCTACAATCTTTCCTAGCCCCACATCCCTTGTTTTTACTTATACTGAGCCCGGAATTGACCTCAGGCATATCCGGAAGGTACATTCCCATTCCTTTATACTTTGGTTGCATTTTGATGTGCAACATTCTACAGTTGGTTGGGTTGTGAAAGCAGAGTTTTACGTATTTGTGTACCAAAAACCCAAACCTGTTGCCGTTGAGTTGGTTCTGACTCATAGTCCTTTAGAATTGTGTGCAGTGGTTAAGAGATTGGCTGCTGACCACAAGGTTGGCAGTTGGAATCCACCAGCTGCTCCTTGGAAACCCTATGGGGCAGTTCTACTCTGTCCTATAGGGTCACTATGAGTCGGAATCGACTCAATGGCAGTGAGTTCATTTAGGCTATTTTGCTTAATTCCCACACAACCTCAGTGGGTGGGCAATAGCACCTTACTTTAGGGGTGAGGAAACTGAGGCATAGAGATGTGGGGATGTGTCCAGAGTTCCAAAGTAACCTGGAGTCCAGTAGTGTGGAGGTTTCTGTCTGCTTCCCATGGTAATCACACAGTAATGCTAGCTACTGAAACTGTTAAACAGACTTTAAATTGAGTCTCTCAGTCTTGTCCACCAAGTTACTGATGGGTATAGTCAGATGGGCCCTGACAGATTTGGGCCTGATTCCCAGCTCTACCTCTTACTGGTTGTGAAACTTTGAGCATCCTATTAATCATCTGTAAAATGGAGGTAATATCTACTTGTAGAGTGCTGGAAGGAGTAAAGAGAGTAACATATCTATCCCAGGGTGTGGTCTGCTGTAGGCACTCATAAGGAGTAACTGCATTTATTCACAGCAGGTCAATGGCATTTTCCCATTCACCACTCTAGGCGTGTTTCTTCCATGCCATTTGTTTCTTAAAAACCTATTCAAGCGGCCTACTTTCAGGTTCCTTTAGGACAGTGCTTCCCAAATTTAGTGTGTATATGAATTACCTGGGTACCCTAACTTGCAGAATTTGATTTAGAAAGTCTGGGATGAACTTGCATTTCTAACAAGTTCTCAGTTGATGCCAATAGTAGGTAGAAAGGATGTAGGGAGCTAGTTGCACTTAGGGAATAGATCCTTCTGGACCAGTGGTTCTCAAACTTCACAGTTCATCATAATCACCTGGAGAACTTATGAAAATACAAACTACTGCACTCCACTCCAGAATTTCTGATTTAGTAGGTCTGGGGTAGGGCTGGAAAATCTTTTCTAACAAGTTCTCAGGTGATGCTGATGCTGCTGGTCTGGGGACCACACTTTGAGAAGCACTGTTCTAGGTCTGGAGTCCCTGGTGATGCAAACAGTTAATGCACTCAGCCATCCGAAGGCACCTTGGAAGAAAGGCCTGATAATCTACTTCCAAAAAAATCAACCATTGAAAACTCTATGCAGCACAGTTCTACTCTGACATACGTAGGTCTCCATGAGTCTACATCAACTCCACTGGCAACTGTTTTTTGTTTTTGTTTTTGTTTTTGGTTCCAGGCTCAGCAAGGGACTACTAAAGACCAGAAGGGAATTTAGTTCAGATGATTACTTTCAGGAGGGGACAGATCTTCTTAAGCAAGCTCCCTCCTAAGGCTCTTCCATCTTCCCCTCTACACCTGCTCCCCATCTTGTGTTCAAGCCCAATATTAGCAGGTGCCCTTTACCTTGTAGACATTGATGGGGATGTCAATGACGATGTGCAGCAAGTCTCCCAGAGCCAGGCTGGCGATCAAGATATTGGGTCCATTTCGCATACACTTGTTCTTATAAATGATTCTCAGCAGGGTGGAGTTCCCGATAATGCCCAACACGAACACGAGGCAGGACACCACTGTGTTGATGTACTTGAAAGTGTCCTTGATCTCGATAGATCTTTGGCACGGGGGAGGAGGAAGAGTGCGTGGCCGAGCCCCTGCAGTCCTTCCTCCGTGAGGCACCTGCGGAAGTGCGGACGACCTTGGCAGGCTGGTGTTGGACCCTTTCGGCCAAGAGGTTCTAGTGGGAGGCGTCATTGTCTCTCCCATCTCCAGAAGTGGCGGAGTGGCCCCGGCCGGCGGGAATCCTCTCTCCTCTGCCCAGATCCCCGCGGCGCCACAGGCAAGAAGCAGCGCCACCAGGGCGCGTCGGCACAGGCTTGGAAGCGACTGCATGCTGCTGCCTGCTGGAGTGGGCGTCTGGTGACCGCCTTGTAGTTTTCTAAGCCTGGAGACCGACAGAGGAAGGAAGACAGGACACTTAGGTTAGTCACTCTATCCACGTCTTTTTGCAAACCACTAGCGCAGAGCGCTGTCTCAACCCGCGCGCAAAAGTAGCTCGAGTTTGTGCGCCAGTGGGGAACTCCTGCACGCGCGACCCGTTCCCGCCAGTTGAATCTCCCTTTCTAACCCTTCTTGCGCTTTTTCCTCCCTGGCGGCCCGCTGAGGGGTGAATCACTCGCAGTGGGGTAGGGCATTCTGGAAAGGGTGTGCCCGAGGATGGGGGTCCGAGGCAAAGGTCTGAACTTCGCGGTATGCCAGGAGGGGAGACATGTACGCTTTAGCAAAGGGTGCGTGGTGGCGAGGAATCAAGGCATCTAGTGCCCCAAGGCATATGCCAATCTCTGCACCTGGCTCCACAGGGGCATCTTGATATCCTGCGTCTGAACCCCGAGACTCCTGCCGGCGGGAGAAAGCCGCTACTCCTGGGCTGGTGGCTGTGTTACGGTTCCACCCGCGCTCTCAGGGGTGTGCGCTGACTCGGAAAACCTCAGACTTCTCAACTCAGCCCGATTTGGGAGAATATCGGCTATTAAGTTGGAAATTTCTGTCCCCCCAAGTAGTTTCAAACACTCACGCACTCTCCTTTACCCCAATCTCACTTTAACTTGCTGTATTTACACCTTTAATTAAAAAAAAAAAAAACCCAATAAAACAAACCCAAACTAGTTATCCAAGCGGAAGCCCCAGGACAAAATTCAGTCACTAATTTTACTTGCAAACCAGGCCAAAATGTTTACCTCGCGGATGGGACCCACCAGGGGCAGAGCAACGAGCCGGGACTGCTGGTCCGGAGGCGCTGGGTGGGTGGCTGGCGGCGGAGCTGCTGCAGAGGCGCACTCGGCTCGCCGCACGGTTCCAGCCGGCTCCGGGAACAGAGCACGCCTACATTCAACTGCAGGCGAGTCTGGCTCTGACGAAACGCTGAGAGAATGCCAGACAGTGTAGCCTCCACAGCTCGCTCGGGGTCTCTGCTGTCCCTGGACAAGTACTTTTATTCATTCGTCCCTTCCCATCAATCACCGCCAAACTCCTCCCGCGCCTTCCGACCGCGCTCCAACCTTTCCCGCTCGGCAACGCCTGGACAGCATCAGCCAGCCGGAGCTGCCCGCTGGATAGGGCAGTTCCCGGCTAGAGACGCATCCAAGAGGCTGTTTATTTGTCATAGTGCTAAGTTCTTCAAAAGACAAGCCTAAATCAAGGACAAGTTATCATGCACCCTTGACGCACCGGGGCTCCAAACTGGAACAGGGCTCTGTAACGAACGTGTTACCTGGACTTCTAATGTCTACTGGGACTTTTCTTACAGTTAAATATCCTGTCATGCTATTTAAGACTTAGTTGGTTTGGGGGCGCTGCTCTAAGCTCTGGTTTTGTTTTGTTTTCCCCCTAAAGTTTCAAGTACACATTGGCCCTGACAAGAAAGAGCGCTGTCCTTTTCTCGCAGGCGGTCTCTGTCCCATCCCAGGGTGGTGCAAACGGTTAAGCGCTGGACTATTAACTGAAACGTTGGCAAACCCACCCGGAGAAGCCTCAGAAGAAAGGTCTGGCGATCTGTTTCCAAACGGTCATAGCCTTGAAAACCCTGTGGAGAGCAATTAAACTCTGTACACATGAGGTTGCCATGAGCCAGAATGACTCCACGAGCAATCGGTTTTGGCCTCTTTAGGCAGAGACAGGACTGAAGGGCCTCTCTCAGCTTCTTTAGCAGCAGCTGTTCTCTCTTCCTCAAGGTATTGGGTTCATTTTGCATGCACTTGTCCTTGTAAATGTGCTGGTGTGTGATTGTTAGACCACCTCAGGGACTTTTATAATGCGTCTATAAGGGACCTGATATCTCAGGGGACATAAAAATAATCAGAGAGCTGCCACTCAAATTCAGGATGATATTTATTTACCAGGAAGGGCAATTTAATACATTTTCATATCTATTCATAAGCTCCATTTTTACAGCATACAGGGAAATAATAATGACTGATAGTTTTGCCCAAAGATTGTATAAAACACAACTCAGAAGTTTAGGCTGTGAGATGCACACTGGATATTACTCTGCTGTCCTCCCCCCTGCAGGATCTGTGACGTTTCACGCCCAGAAGGAACCATTCCAGTAGCAAGTTCACCTAGACACCAGGTGACTCATTCTTGGTTTCATAGCTGGTGAAGAGCATAGGTGGGACAAGAATCTTGGCATTTTGGCCCCTATGCAATGTTTTGTATTTAAAAAGGTGAACTTGAAATCTAAAGAAAATGACTAAGGAGTTAGGCCAAAGGAATGAGAAATATAGTCTAGGGTTGGGAGTGCTAATTCCAAATCTGGGCCATCTTGAAGATAGTGCTTATCCTCCCTGACTCAGTAAAAACAAGGTCAATATTCAATTGCTTCGTAGCTGAGCTGAGTAAGGCTATATAGTGTTATATGAATGAGGAATTATATGCGTGCATTGGTGGTGCAATGGTTAAAGCTCTTCACTGCTCACCAGGTTGCTAACCAAAAGGTCTGCAGTTGGAATCCACCGGCTGCTCCACAGAAGAAAGATGTGGCAGTCTGTGGCAGTCTGTTTACATAAAGATTTACAGCCTTGGAAACCCTATTGGGCAATCCTACTCTGTTCCATAGGGTCTCTATGACTTGGAATTGACTCGATGGCAATGTGTTGGGTCGGGTATTTGAAGTATGGAATTCCTGGGGGGTGCAAATGGTTAACACGCTCCGCTGCTAACCAAAAAGTTAGCAGTTTGAGTCCACCCAGAGGCACCTGGAAACACAGGCCTGGTGATCTACTTTTGAAAAGTCAGTCACTGAAAACCCTATAGAGCACAGTGGTGCTCGGACACACCCAGGGTCACAATGGGACAGAGTCAACTAGATGGCAACTGTTTTCTTTCTTCTTCTTCTTCTTTTTTTAATTTGGAGTAAGAGTGTTCTCCTCAGTGGCTCCAGTCTGTCTTGAACCAGCCTCTTCCATGAGCTCTCTTTCCATCTTTCTTCCCTTCCTATCTTGGGCTGTTATGCACGGGACACCTTTCTCTCCCCTCCCCACTCATTCTTCCATCTTCGTCACCCTCTCCATTCATATTTTCTCCAAGTCTTAAATGCCTGTGTGAAGGCTTGCTGGGGTCTATCTCTTCTCTTTTCTCACAACACTTTAAGTCAATTAAACATAGTTTAGTAGTTGACCACATCACTATTGATTTCATGTGAAATAATTTCCTTTTCAGGACAGGGATAGGTTTATATATTCTTCCTGTACCATCACAATACCTGCTACCAACTGAGCTCAAGAAATATTTTTTTATTGATTGATAATTGTATTTAAGTTATTTAATTGTATTTTAGTAACTCTAGTCATAGGGTGGAATCCCTGGGTTGTGCAAATTGTAAATGTACTTGGCCAGTAACCAAAAGATTGGAGATCTCAGTTCACTCAGAGATGCCTCAGAAGAAAGGCCTGGTGATCTACTTCCCAAAAATCAGCCACTGAAAATCCTATGGAGCACAGTTCTACTCTGACACACAGGAGTGGCCATAAATTGGAGTTGACTCAATGGGAACTTTTTTTTTTTAGTCATAGGGCTTAGGAACAAAGCCAAATAATTTTAAGGCAAATATATACAGCCTTCATTTGAAATTTAAGAGACAGTATTGGCTATACTTTATAGGCACTATCACACATATTAAGGAGACTTGGTCGTGCAGTGGGTTAAATGCTGGGCTACTAACTGAATGGCTAGGGGTTCAAACTCACCAGTGGCTCAGCAGGAGAAAAGACCTGGCTATCTGTGCCCATAACGATTAACCCATCACCCTTGAGTTGATTTCAACTCACAGCGACCGTACCCTATGGGACAGTTCTACTCTGTCCTATAGGGTCACTGTGAGTCAGATTTGACTCAATGGCACCACAACAACAACACATATATTAGGCACCTTATTCACAGAATCTAATTTACTCTCTCACATCATTCTTGGAGTTAGGTATTATTTTTCATGATTTTGCAGATAGTGAAACTGAGTGTCAGAGAAGTTAAGCAATTCACTAAAGACCGCATAGCCAGTTCAGTGTAGGACCAGGATTTGGAACTAGGATTTGAATTCAAGTCTATTCTGATTACATGGGCTGTGGTTTTGATGAATTTAATAATAGAAAGTCTAAACAGATTTTTTTCTCTTTTATTTATTTTAGAGTGTTTCAGATAGCAGTAATACTTAATTGAAGTTTAACTTTAAATTGAGTTATAATGTAAAGGTAACCCTTTGAAAGATTTATTCTTTGATCTTCATGAGTGACTTATGTCAAGTCCCAAGAACATAACAGATCCTATGCCAGTATCTCTTACTTTCTGTACTCATGCCTTGAATGGTACTGGTATGACCTAATCACTGTTTTTGTTTCTTTTTTCCCATCTTATAACTTCAAATCTCTTATGGATAAACCTTATTTGTAAATTCACCAGCAGTAAAAGCACTGCGTACATTTCAATTATCCATATGAGCTAAAAGTTGTATCAAATTTTAAGATCCCTTAAAACTTTCAGATTTGAACTGATTTTGCATTTATGAAGGTTTGTGTTTTTGTTTCTGCCTTTTTTGTCTAGGTAAATGTGGAATCTTCTACAACATAGAAGTCTCCCAGGAAGTGTTTAAAAACCCCAGATTGGCTAAGATCACGGCTCAAAGTCAGAGAAAGTAGTGAAAGTCAATGTCCCACTTTCCCCTTTAAATGATTTAACTAGCGGGTCCTAAAGCCATGGCTGAATGCAACTCAGGATTCATTCCTCAAAGAGGTTCGCCATGGAAAATTCACACAAAGCAAACTTTTTGCCCTGGTAAAGGAACAAAGACAAGCCTTTTAGTCACCAAAAAGTGAACACTATCATATAATCCCCTTGACATGAATCTACCTTTCAAAATCACCTTGAATTCTCTAAATCAAGAATGCTGAGGGACATGGTACGTGGAAACATAGAAAGAGTTGGTTCAGTTGCTTCTGCACACAGACCCCTAGGAATAGATCCAATGACAAACAGTGGTTGAAGTAACAACATAAAAAAGACTTAAAGTAACTGTACAAATCAATAGTAAAAAGCCTGAGCATATCTATTTCTTGGATTTTTCTCTTATTTTAAGTGAATGAAACTATTTAGGCCTCATGGTTAAGGATGCCTTTTTTATTATTAAGATATAATTTATATACAGCTAAATGCATAGAGCTTAAGGGCACAGTTTGAGAAGATTTGACAAATGTATCCCCAAACCAAAACCAAATCCATTGCCTCAATTCTGACTTATAGCAATCCTAAAGCACAGAGTAGAATTGCCCTTTAGGGTTTCCAAAGCTGTAATCTTTACGGAAGCAGACTGCCACATCTTTCTGCCGTGGAGTAGCTGGTGAGTTTGAACCACCAACCTTTCAGTTATCAGCAGAACACTTAACCCAAGGGAGCTTTTTGAAAATGCATGCATTCTTGTAAAGTATCAAAATTTGAGTATTTTGGATTTGAACACTATTCCTATTAAGACATTCATTAAAACATTTTTTCTTCTTTCATTAAGACACTGTTTCTGCTTTATCAACTTACATGACACATATTATCAGCTGCTATAGTTGAAATGGAAAAAATATTGAAATTGTCAAGTATTTCATCCTACTTGGATCCACAATCAATACCAATGGAAGCAACAGTTAAGAAATCAAACGACGCGTTGCACTGGGCAAATCTGCTGCAAAAGACCTCTTTAAAGTGTTAAAAAGCAAAGATAACACCTTGAAGACTAAAGTGCAACTGACTCAAGCCGTGCTGTTTTTAATCACTTCATAGGCATGTGAAAGCTGGACGATAAATAAGGAAGACCAAAGAAGAATTGAAGCCTTTGAATTGTGTTGGCGAAGAATATTGAATATACCATGGACTGCCAAAAGAAGAAACAAATCTGTCTTGGAAGAAGTACAACCAGAAAGCGCCTTAGAAGCAAGGATGGTGAGACTACGTCTCATGTACTTTGGACATGCTATCAGGAGGGACCAGCCCCTGGAGGAGGACATCATGCTTGGTAAAGAAGAGGGTCAGCAAAAAAGAGGAAGAGCCTCAAGATGGATTGACACAGTGGCTGCAATAATAGGCTCAAGCGTAACAACAATCCTGTGGATGGTGCAGGACCAGGCAGTGTTTCATTCTCTCATACATCAGGTTGCTATGAGTTTGAACTGACTCGACAGCACCTAACAACAACTGAAACATAGTTCATAAATTACAGATGTGCATACAAATTGCAAGAGTCTAAAATTTGAAGCTTTATCTATGATTGCTTGATAATTACAGTCTATGTCCCCTAATGTAAGAAAAAATCTGGTAGTCTTAGAGTAACTAGAAATAAGATATAATTAATTCTTTTCTGTTTATAAAAAAATACAAGAAACAGGAAAGTCACACTTCCTTTTTCCTGTTTGAGACAGCAACATAGTTCAACTACTTCCAGCTATGATCTACTTTAATTAAAGGGTAATGCTTTGGTCTCCGGCTTATGGCTTAAGTAATCTTTATATTCTTTTCTTTGATGTAAGTTCCCTCCCTCCGAGTCTCAGTAAAAGAAAAATGAGTGTAACTCGGCCTACAAACTCCTTAAAATTGTTCACAAGGACTCTTTGCCATAATTAAAAATGTATTAGAAATTCCAATCTAAGCAGGTAGTCCACATTATAATTTCTTGACTGCAAGTGCTCGTTTGATAATTATTTAAATTATTTGCAGGCCATTAGATCATAAAGAAAACACTCTCGTTACCTTATGTTAAAACAATTCTGTCCTCTTTTGGGGGCTGTTATTTCATACTGAAGGAGCCCTGGTGGTGGAATGGTAAGCTCTTGGCTGCTACCCGAAAGTTTGGTGGTTCAAACTCATCCATTGTCTCTGTGGGAGAAAGATCTGGCGATCTGCTTTGGTAAAGTTTACAGCCAAGAAAACCCCATAGGCCATTTCTCCTTTGTCCCATGGGGTTGCCGTGACTGGGAATCGACTTGAAGGCACCTAACAACAACAAACATTTCATGTGGAATGTAACTCATGATGAGTTTATGCATCCTCCCTTCTACCTCCACATAGTTTCGTTAATTTTCTCCTTCCCTCTTTTCCATTTCTTTAATATCCAAATGATGTGCCCAAACAGATGAGGAATCATCAAAGGAAGTTAGAAAGAGAAGAAAGAGAAAATTTGGGGCTTTAACTCTCCAGTGTTGAATAAAGGAGAACTGCTGTTTTTTAAGAGAAAGGAAATGTTCTTTGCAGTATAGAAGAGAGTATGTCAGGAGACTCAGGAAGGCGTCAATTAAAAATTGAATTTAATCAATCATAAATTTTTATTTTATTTCTGGTAATAACTAAGCTGTAGATTTTAATGGAAATCTTTCCAATCAAAATCTGCTGACATCTCTAAAATGTTTCCTCTGTTTGAGATTTAGCTGTAGGAGAATAGGACGGCTTGAATCAAAATATAAAGGAAAACAATGATTTTCCTGGAAGTTTAGTTACTGTATGCTAGATGAATAATTTGATCTCCAGCCCAGTCTAAAGTAAACACCTCTGAGTTATGGCATATACTTGGCAAGGCGAGGGATCATTAGTTGCTTTCAAAGTCATGTACAATTTCATAAGATTTTTCTATTAGTCTCCCTTAGCGATGCGTGAACAGGAAATTGCCTCTTGTCTTCCAGGCCTATTATGAAGAACAGCTATCACTATCTGTGGAGACAGGGATTATGAAATATCTTTCATCAACTATGGCTTAAAGCCAAAGGAAATTGCTCACATAATGTTACAGGAGACATCTTTCCCAAAAGGGCAGCTAAGGGGTATGAGGATGGTACTTAAGGGGCACACTACAGAGGTAGTGGATAGGAAGTTCCAGGGAGATAGGCAGGCAGGATATAGCAACAGGGAATCCAGATAGTGGTTAATTGTTTGAATATATGCATTGCTTATATTTTAAAGCAAATAGTTTTGAGAAATTAATTGGTCTATAGTAGTATTGAGGAGTTCCTGGGTGGTGCAAAAAGTTAATGTGCCAGGCTACTAAACAAAACATTGCAGTTTAGAGTCCACCCAGAGGCAACTTGGAAGAAAATTCTAGCAATCTACTACCGAAAAATCAATCATCAAAAACACTACGGAGCACAGTCCTACTCTGACATATATGGGATGGCCATGAGTCTAAATTAACTGCATGGCAACTGGTAGGTAACTGGTAGTATCACTGAATAGAAAAATATGAATTGTTATATTATAAAATGTAATGGTACATTTATCCAAATGTACCAAGGTTGAAAAAGCTGTTGTCATTTATTTTCCTTCCTTTTTTATTACTCTGATATAATGGAGAGGACTGAAGCTAAATGAATGAATGAATGTTTGATTTCTAATATAAATGGCAACATTATTGGTCCTTGATGATTCTTTCCTCTAGAGTTTACAAGAAAGTGGAAAATCTTTTGGCTGTTGCTATGGGAAGGAATTAACGTTTGCACAGTGGTGAGTGTGTTTGACCTTATAATACAATATGATATCAAGGTTTTCATTGGCTAATTCTTTTCAGAAGTAGACCACCTACTTCTTCCTAGCCATGGTGTTTTCAATCACCTCATATGCAGGCAAAAGCTGGACGATGAATAAGGAAGACAGAAGAAGAATTGACACCTTTGAATTATGGTGTTGGCAAAGAATATTGAATATACCACAGACTGCCAATCTGGTTTGGAAGAAGTACAACCAGAATGCTCCTTAGAAGCAAGGATGGCGAGACTACCTCTCACATATTTTGGACATGTTATCAGGAGGGACCAGTCCCTGGAGAAGGACACCATGTTTGGTAAAGCAGAGGGTTATCGAAAAAGAGGAAGACACTCAACGAGATGGATTGATACAATGGCTGCAACAGTGGGCTGAAGCATAACAACGATTGTAAGGATGGCACAGGACCTTATGTTGTACATAAGGTTGCTATGAGTCAGAACCGACTCAACGGCACCTAATAACAGTAACAACATAACATGAAGACCTCTGAGAAGCCTTACTGCGCTCCTGAACACCACTCAGATGCATATCTTTCCCTCTAAGCTTCTTGATGCCTGAAATTCCACAATTAAGAAATAATGTGCTAATGGTCTTTTCTTGAGAGTAGTTCCCCCCCCCCATTGGGAAGATGAAGACAATTGTTGGAATTCTGGGGGTGGGGGAGGAGTAGTTGAGTGGGAGACACCAGGTAGTCCCCATGGGTTCCAACAGTAGAACACGGAAGCATATGGGTCACTAAATGTGGTCTGTGAAGAGCAGAGATCAAGTCATGGTGGACAGGATCAGAAATAATTGATTCCACTACGGAGATGGACTCCACAAGAAGGCAGTCGAGTCATATGAGAATGGTGTTTAACAAGAGCACTTCAGAAACGGAAGGCTCCAAATACGAGGCAGGCAGGAAGGATATAGCAGGGGAATCTGGTGATGGAAAAATTGGGACAGACAGTTGGAGATCTAGTATTATTCTGAGATATTTTCCTAAATCCTTTGGCTTGCAGCTGCAGCTTCACATGATATCCTTCTTCTGTCTCCCTATCTCTGTTTCTTCTCCTCTTTTATAAGGACACCAGACATATAAGATTAGTACTCACCTTACTCCAGAATGACCCTATGTTAACCTAACTGATAACATCATCCAAGACCCTATTTCCAACAGAGTCATAATCGCAGGTACCAGGGGTTCGGACTTCAATATACCTTCTTGGGGGACACAATTCAACACCCAAAAGTGAGAGCCACTGAGTGTTCTGCACACAGGCTGTTGGCAGATGACATGAAGCTGGCTTGTAGTTCATGTGGGAGCCTATTTACTTCTGTTCCACCCTAGTTTTTCAGAGGCAATGCTTTGGAGTATCAACCCAAAATATGGTAAGTTTACCAGGGCCATACCCATGGTGTATCCTGGACTCCAACTTTTGTCCTCCTACCTCGGCAAGGCTGGAAAAAAAAAAGCTTATCTCATCCAGAACTGAATTGGTAAATATCTGAGGACAAAAGTGGCCTCACCGTGCCAGGTTCCCCTCTCTGGATGTCCTTCTTCTCTGGGAAGTTGAGCCCAATAATTCTTTATTACCTGGTTAACTCTTTGATGGCTTCAAATGGTTAAAATACACATATTTTATGCATATATATGTATACCCGTTGCCATTAAGCCAATTCCAATTTACAGTGACCCTATAGGACAGAGCAGAACTGCCCCATAAGGTATTCAAGGCTGTAAATCTTTACAGAAGCAGATTGCCACATCTTTCTTCTGCGCAGTGGCTGGTGGTTTCGAATTGCCAATATTTGGTTAGCAGTCAAACACACCCATTGTACCAGTAGGGCTTCTTTATGTATATGTATACACACACACATATATACATATATATGTATATATATACATATATAATGTAAATGTATTTGTGCCTGAGTCTATAATTATCTGTCGGTCTGTCTATCTATATTGTCTTCAACAGAAAGGTTGTTTTTAATTACCCAGTCTTCCATTCCCACTAATAGAAGTCTGAGATTCAAAGATCACTGTGGGAGCATTCAGCCCTCAGGTCCTAGATCAGAGGACCCAAGTCTGTTCAGCCACAAGTTGGCATAGGTTGAGGTTGAGGGTTGGACTATTGGACTATTGATCTATATCCTGCCTTGTTCTAGACTGATGTAGGAACTGGGAAGGTCTACAATTGCACAAGGAGGGTACTAGCAGACCTATCCTGGGGTATGAGGATTGGGGAAGTCAGTGTTGGGGAACTAGGGCCAGAACCCACAGGGGTGGGTCTGTTTGATATAAATTTAAAACAAATCCCCCCTTTTGACAATTTGGCAAGAGACTAGCCCTGGAATTTTGGTGAATTTGGTAGTCAGAAACTTGATATAGATGTTTTCATGATATTTTTTCCAATTCAAAATTAGTTGAAAAAGTGGGTGAATGACTGCCATCACTAGGAGAATTTGGCAAGAATTTATCCTGAGTAAGAGCTGTAACAGCTTTAGACTGTCACAGCTTCTTTCCTTCTAGCACCTTTCTCCAACCTTTGATCCTGATCTTCACAATGAATAATCTGTAACTAACTTGTGAGGGAGTCAAGTATGTATGGAGAAAACATTATTGTTACTCAGGTATAACTAATCTTTTATACAGAAGCAAGTAGACAAGCAATTAATCTTTTACTGTATGAAAATTTGGGGTGACAAATAAGACATTTTTTATTAAATATATATCTATACACATACTTACAAATATACATATTTACATATTATTTGGCAAGTGTTTGGACCCAACAACTTTCTTGTGTGCTAAGAAAATTATAGATTAAATCATTCGCTAATATGAATATCATCTGAAAGTACTTACAGCAAGTGAGCATTAACTAATAAAGACATGGATGCTGAAAATAATCAAAACCTATTTGTGATTTAGAACAAAAGCTGTAGCATTGGATCAAGTGAAAAAATTTTGATACGTCGCTGCTTCGAAATTTTGCTTCACAGTATTTTGGTGATTCTCATCATATTTTCAAAGCTGTAATGTTAACCACTGTCAAAAACCAAGTGAGCTGATCTTTGGTGGTCCTGATTTACCACCAAGAAATATTTCATCCCTTTTGCTTACCACAAGGTGGTTTCATTATTGTTACCAAATATGTTATATACGTATTTTTTTCTAGTGGTGTTATTTGGTGTAAAATTAGCTACAGCACATGTTATTTTAAGGAGGTTTGTTTTTGAAAGAAATGTCTTTTCCTGAAAATGTTTACCACTGAAGGCATCAACAACATATTTTGCTTAAAATTAACTCAAAAAAAAAAAAAAGTAAGTTATTTAATCTGAAACATGTAAATGCAAATGGATTTGCCTGAAAAACAACACTGGCATTTTTCCTCTGGAATTCCAGACATAACACATCTTCTTAGAAGTGAAGAGAAGATCAAGTCTGAAAACAAGGCTATTCTTACCTTTACTCTAGGGAAAAGCTGAATTTGCTGTAGGGACAAGAAGCAAAGGCAAAATGTCATTGTCTTAGTAATATTTTCACTAAATTATTAAAGAAGAACTTCCTCAGTATTTCCAAAAAAATTCTAACAATTAATTTAGCAATAACAACAACCATTTTTGAACCCCCAACTTTTAAATTAATTCCTATAGTCAGATTTACTTACGGCCTAAGGTCATTAACAGAACAGAGAATTAGGATCCAAAGCAATAATGGTAAACTCAGCAGTAAGCACTTTCCGGTGAAAAACTGAGTCATATTCAAATGTGTATCAGCTTTAAATTTTAGATGCAAAGATATTGATGACGGTCAAACAGTTAGTGATTCTCATCACTCTGCTACTTGTTATAATAGATTTCTGGAAGTGACTGACAGTGGAAATGGTCATACAAATGTCTTGTTTATTTACTATGAAGAAATTTAATATGAGCCCAATATCATGCACTGTTTTGATAATTAGAAATTCTCATTGCGTAGCAGTGAGAGGACCAAATTATACAGGAATTTATCTCCCCAAACAGTCACAGATAGAATGTAGGGGAAAGAGAGTAAGGTAAATATAAACTGGTCAATTGTAGATGCACATTTTTATCCATATATATGTAAGTGGGAACGTTATTTGATTTTTAGTAATCTTCTATTGGCTTAAACTTGGTCTTCTAAAGTAATTTCTGTCCTCTGTAGGTGGTCTTTATTTTTTCTAAAAATATAATAGGTTGTTATTTATTTTCTGGACTTATATCTATCTATCTTGGAGCAATGAGGTATAAACTCTATTAGTTCTCATGTGGGTTAGGTGTTGGTCAAGGCGCTGAAGACTGGTTTATAGATGGCAGGCAATATTATCAACATCTTCCTGATAATAGTCTTCCTGATAATTTAAGCTTCTGGGTTAGAGACAGGAAAGACAGGAAAGAATCATGCCCCTTTGCAAGGGTGGTGGTCTGGAAAAGAGAAAAGAATACTGACCTCGGTGACTTTGAATTCTGGCCATTTACCTAGCCGTGAACGCTTACACAATCATTTCAACTCTATCTGGTGAATAAAAGGGAGAATAGTGCCTCCGTTGTAAGACTTAAATGCTTAAATGCTATACAACATTTAGAGGTGGGGCCAAGATGGCAGAAAAGTCAGATGCTTCCTGTTGTTCCTCTTACAACAAAGACCCAAAAAACAAGTGAACTGATTATATATGACAATCTAGGAGCCCTGATCATCAAAGACAAAGCTGAATAGTCAGACTGAGCAACAGGGGAAGGAGAGACAATTCAAAAACAGCAAAGAAGTGCCAGTCACGAGGTTGCCAGTGCCCTGCTGGCTAGGTCGGCTGGCACACACGGGTTTAGGTGTCTAGTAGTGTTTAGAACGCATCTCACCGTGCGGTGAGGCCCTGGGGGAGGCGAGTCTGCAATGCCTCCAGAGCCAGGTTGAAGTGGTGCTGGACATGCAAAAGTTAAGCGCAAGTGTCTAACCTACCTTGTGGGGGCAAAATAAACCCACCCCTACAGAGTTTTACAGCTGAGAAGTGCCTCCTTTCCCTCACCCACCTCCCACCCTGCTCTGCTCTGACACCAGTCTGGCAGTATTCAACAACTGCCACCGTGCCTAAGCCGGAACTCAAGGCTATCCAAGCCCACACCATCTCGAAGCTTTAAAAAATGCCATGCCCCTAAGCCGGGAACTCAGGGCAGGTCTGGAGGCCTTGATCTTTTGTCCAGCCATTGGCATAAGGGGTCCACAGACTTGCAGTGCCTTTCACTCCTAACTAGACCTGTGTGGACTGACTCAACACCACAAGCCCTCATTAGCATAAAACATGAGGCCATGCACCTGAAGCCCATTTTCAACTGCAGCAGCCAAGGGGGAGCTGCAGATTCAGGACATTTGACACTGCCCTGCGTCTTAAACAGGGACCTCACCCATCCACATCAGGGACCTGGGGGTTGGCAGTATCACCCACTCCATCTAGCCACCCACAACATAATGATAATAAGTGGTGCCTCCCAGTCTCTCCGGTCAACAGCACCAGGTACCCAAGGACTGGCTGCAATACCACCCCCACTATGCACTCTAGGGTATAGGGACATGCCCTCTACCCAGGCACCTGGGGACAACCGCCAGCTCGCTGCCTTGTTCCGCACATAGCCCCCTACTGCAGCCAGATACCTGTGCCTGCTCCAAACACCCCTATGCAGCCCTACCCATATAGGACTGTAGATGAGAGTCTGCACCACACACTCAGTGACCAATGACCTGGACACCTGTGCTGCACCATCACAAGAAAAGTGATCAGACTCCTGGGCTCACACATCTAGTAGCTGCTCTAACCACCTGTAAACAGGACATGAGAGTTTCAAAGATGCCAGTGGCCAAAGTAGCTCACACATGCCCAGCCTACTTGAGCATATCAAAACAAAAAGCTAGGACACAGTAAACAAACATAGAATAAATAAATGTAATAACTTGATGCCTTGGAGACAACAGTCAATAACAAATCACATAAAGAAGCAGGTCAAGGTGGCTGCAGCAAGGGATCAAAATAAAGCACCAGGAAACTTTCCAGAGGAAGATAAGGTAATGGAGTTACCTGAGATAGAATTCAAAAGACTAAGACACAGAGCTAGCCAAGAAATCAGGAAGGAGATTAGACAAAACTCAGACCAAGCCAAAGTACACACAGACAAAGCAATAGAGGAATTCAGGAAAACAATACAAGAACAGAACGACAAATTTAACAGGCTGCTAGAAACCACAGACAGCAACTAGAAATCCAAAAGTATAACAATAAAATTTCAGAATTAGACAATTCAATAGAAGGTCATAGGAGCAGAATTGAGGCAATGCAAGTCAGAATTAGTGAGATCGAAGAAAAATCCATCAATGCTAATTTATTTGAATAAAAATTAGAAAAAAGAATTTAAAAACATGAAGAAAGTCTAAGAATTATGTGGGGCACTATCAAGAGGAAAAACCTACGTGTGATCAGAGTGCTAGAACAGGAGGGAGGGGAGTAACAGAAAACACAGAGAGAATTGTTGAAGATTTTCTGGCATAAAACTTCCCTGATATCATGAAAGACAAGAAGATCTCTATCCCAGAAGCTCAACAAACCCCGCACAGGGTAGATCCCAAAAGAAAGTCACCAAGGCAAATCATAATCAAACTTGCCAAAACCAAAAAAAAAGAATCTTGAGACTGACTGGGGATAAATGAAAAGTCACCTACAAAGGAGAACGAATAAGACTAAGTTCTGACTACTCAGCAGAAACCATGTAGTCAAGAAGGCAATGGGATGACATATGTAAAGCTTTGAAGGAAAAAAAAATTGCCAGCCAAGAATTGTATATTCAGCAAAACTGTCTCTCAAGTATGATGGTGAAATTAGGTCATTTCCAGATAAACAGAAGTTAAGGGAATTTGTCAAAAATCAAACCAAAATTACAAGAAATACTAAAGGCAGTCCTCTGGTTAGAGAACAAACAATGTCAGACAACAATTCAAGACTAGAACACAGGACAGATCAACCAATTATCAACCCAGATAGGGAAGTCACAGAAACAAGTCAAAGCTAAAAGACTGAAAATAGGGAACCAGAGATGTCAATACGTAAATGATGATAACATAAAAAAAAAAAGAGGGAATAAACAGTGAAATCATAGAACTTCCATACGGAGAGCAAGTTAAGGCAATATAAAGAAATAAAAGATCGATTTAAACTTAGAAAAATTAAGGTAAATTTTAAGGTAACTACAAAGGAAGCTAACAAACCTACCCATCAAAATAAAAAAGAAGGAAAACATAAAGATTCAGCAAACACAAAAATCAACAATAATGAAAAAGATGAAAAGAAAATACATAAAGAAAAACGACTCAGCACAGAAAATTCAGTGAAACAAAGACACTGTCAACACCACACACAAAAGAATCAAAATGACAGCAGGGACCTCATGCGTGTCAATCATTGCACTGCATGTGAATGGACTAAATGCACCAATAAAGAGACAGAGTGGCAGAATGGATAAAAATACAAGATCCTTCTATATGCTGTCTACAAGAGATAACACCTTAGACTCAAAGACACAAACAAACTAAAACTCAAAGGATGGGAAAAAATATACCAAGCAAACAACAACCAAAAAAGAGCAGGAGTGGCAATATTAATCTCTGACAAAATAGACTTTAAATCAAAATTCATCACAAAGGATAAGGGAGGACAGTATATAATGATTAAAAGGTCAATACACCAGGAGGACATAACTGTAATAAATATATAAGCACCCAATGACAGGGCTCCAAAATACATAAAGAAAAACTCTAACAGCATTGAAAAGAGAAATAGATAGCTCTACAATAATAGTAGGAGACTTCAACATACCACTTTTGGTGAAGAACAGAACATTTAGAAAGAAACTCAATAAAGACATGGAAGATCTAAATACCACTACAATCAACTTGACCTCATAGACATATACAGAATACTCAACCCAAAAGCAGCCAAGTATATTTTCTTTTCCAACACACAGGGGATATTCTCCAGAACAGACTACATTTTAGGTCAGAAAGCAAGCTTTATCAGAATCCAAAACATTGAAATATTACTAAGAATCTTTTTAGACCATAATGTCATAAAAGTAGAAATCAATAATAAAAACAGCGAGGAAAAAAAAAAATCAAATACATGGAAACTGAACAACACCTTGCTCAAAATCTACTGGTTTATAGAAGAAATCAAGAATGGAATAAAGAAATTCATAGAATCAAATGAGAATGAAAACACATCTTACCCAAACCTTTGGGACACAGCAAAAGTAGTGCTTAGAGGTCCATTTATAGCAATAAATGCACACATCCAAAAAGAAGGAAGGGCCAAAATCAAAACATTAACCCCCTACAACTGGACTAAATAGAAAGAGAGCGCTCAGGCACCAGAAGAAAGGAATAATAAATATCAGAGCAGAAATAAATGAAATAAAAAATAGGAAAACAATTGAAAGGATCGACATGACCAAAAGTTGGTCCTTTGAAAGGATCAACAAAATCTGCAAACCATTGACCAAACTGACAAAAGAAAAACAGGAGAGGAAGCACATAACCCATACAAGAAATAAGATGGGCAATATCACAATAAACCCAACTGAAATAAAAAGGATCATAACAGAATACTATGAAAAACTGTACTCCAACAAATTTGAAAATATTGAGGAAATGTAAAAATTTCTAGAAACACACTACCTACCTAAACTAACACAAACCGAGGCAGAAAAACCAAATAAACCCATAACAAAAGAAGAGATTGAAGAGGTAATAAAAAAACTTCTAACAACAACAAAAAAAGAAGCCCTGCCCCAGATGGCTTCACTGGAGAATTCTACCAAACTTTCAGAGAAGAGTTAAAACCAGTAGTACTGAAGGTATTTCAGAGCATAGAAAAGGAATAATATTCCCGAACTCATTCCATGAAGCCAGCATAACCCTGATACCAAAGACAAGTAAAGAAAAGACAAAAAAATGAAAATTAAAGACTAATATCCCTCATGAACATAGATGCAAAAGTCCTCAAAAAAAAAATTCTAGCCAATAGAATTCAACTGCATATCAAAAAAATAATTCATCATGACCAAGCAGGATTCATACCTGGCATCCAGGGATGGTTCAGCATCAGAAAATCAATCAATGTAATCCATCACATAAATAAAACAAAAGATAAGAACCACACAATCTTATCAATTGATGCAGGAAAGGCATTTGACAAAGTTCAACACCCATTCATCGTAAAAACTCTTGCAAAATAGGAATAGAAGGGAAATTCGTCGACATAATAAAAGGCATTTATACAAAGCCAATAGCCAACATCATTTTAAATGGAGAGAGACTGAAAGCATTCCCCCTGAGAATGGGAACCAGACAAGGAAGCCCTTTATCACCCCTCCTATTCAACAGTGGGCTGGAGTTCCTAGCCAGAGCAAGAAAAAGAAATAAAGGGCATCCAAATTGGTAAGGAAGAAGTAAAGTACCCCTATATGCAGAAGATATGATCTTATACACAGAAAACCCCAAAGAATCCACAAGAAATCTACTGGAACTAATAGAATATTTCATCAAAGTATCAGGATAGAAGCTAAACATACTAAAATCAGTTGGATTCCTCTATACCAACAAAGAGAATTTTGAAAATGAAATCACCAAATCAATATGATTTACTATCGCCCCCAAGAAGATAAAGTAGTAGGAATAAACCTAACCAGAGACGTAAAAGACTTTTACAAAGAAAACTATAAGACATTACTGCAAAAAACCAAAAGAGACCAGCATAAGTGGAAAAACATACCCTGCTCATGGATAGGTAGACTCAACACTGTGAAAATGTGAAGTCTACCCAAAGTGATCTACAGATACAATGAAATCCTGATCCAAATTCCAATGGCATTTTTTAAGGAGATGGGGAAGCAAATCACCAACTTCATGAACGGAAGAGGCTCCAGATAAGTAAAGCATTACTGAAGAAGAAAAAAGTGGGAGGCCTCACACTACCTGATTTTAGAACCTCATCAAAACAGCTTGATACTGGTACAACAACAGATACATAGACCAATAGAAAGGAATTGAGAACCCAGATGTAAATCCATCCACCTATGAGCAGCTGATATTTGACAAAGGCTCAAAGTCAGTAAAATGGGGAAAAGTCAGTCTCTATAACAAGTGGTGCTGGCATAACTGGATATCCATCTGCAAAAAAATGAAACAGGACCCATATCTCACACCATACGCAAAAACTAACTCAAAATGGATCAAAGACCTAAATATAAAATTTAAAGTGATAAAGATTATGGAAGAAAAAATAGGGACAATGCTAGGAGCCCTAATAATGCCATAAACAGAACACAAAACATTACTAGCAATGCACAGACTCTAGAAGAGAAACTAGATAACTGGGAGATCCTAAAAATCAAACGCTTACGCTCTTTAAAAGACTTCACCAAAAGAATAAAAAGAGAACCTACAGACTGGGAAAAAAATTTTGGCTATGACATATCCGATAAGGGTCTAATCTCTAAAATCTATAAGATACTTCAGCACTTCAACAACAAAAAGACAAATAATCCAATTATAAAATGGGCAAAGGAAATGAATAGACACTTCACCAAAGAAGACATTTAGGCAGCTAACAGACACATGAGGAAATGCTAACGTTCATTAGCCATTAGAGAAATGCAAATCAAAACCACAATGAGATACCATCTCATCCCAACAAGGCTGGCACTAATCCAAAAAACACAAAATAATAAATGTTGGAGAGGTTGTGGAGAGATTGGAAAACTTATGCACTGCTGGTAAAATGTAAAATGGTACAAACCACTTTGGAAAACGATTTGGCTCTTCCTTAAAAAGCTAGAAATAGAAATACCATTAAATCCAGTAATCTCACACCTAAGAATATATTCTAGGGAAATAAGAGCCATCACACAAATAGACATATGCACACCCATGTTCACTGCAGCATTGTTCATGATAGCAAAAAGATGGAAGCAAACTAGGTGTCCATCAACAGACAAATGGATAAATAAATTATGGTACATACATACAATGGAATACTATGCAATGATAAAGAACAATGATGAATCCAGGAAACATCTCTCACCATGGATGAATCTGGAGGGCAGTATGCTGAGTTAAATTAGTCACAAAAGGACAAATATTGCATGAGACCACTATTATAAGAAATCAAGAAAAGGTTTAAACACAGAATAAAAGCATTCTTTGATGGTTACGAGGGTGGGGAGGAAGGGGAAGGGAAATTCACCGACTAGGTAGTAGACAAGGATCAACTTCAGTGAAGGGTAGGACAACACACAATACAGGGAATGTTAGCACGACTGGGCCAAAGCAAAAGCTAAGAAGTTTACTGGACACATCCAAACATTCGGAGGGACAGAGTAGCTTGGGCTTAGGCCTTGAGACTATAGTTTCAGAGGACATCTAGGTCAATTGGCATAACATAGTTTATAAAGAAAATGTTCTGCATCCTACTTTGGTGAGAGGTGTCTGGGGTCTTAAAAGCTTGCGAGTAGCCATCTAAGATGCATCAATTTGTCCGCTCCCACTTGGAGCAAAGGAGAATGAAGGAAACCAAAGACGCAAGGAAAATATTAGTCCAAGAGACTAAAGGACCACATGAACTAGAGGCTCTACCAACCTGAGACCAGAAGAACTAGATGGTGCCTGATTACCACCAATGACCGCCCTGACAGGGAACACAACAGAGAATCCCAGACAGAGCAGAACTCAAATTAGTGTAAAAAGATCAGACTTGATGGTTCGACAGAGACTGAAAGAACCCCCAAAACTGTGGCCCCTGGATGCTCTGTTAACCCGGAACTGAAACCATTCCTGATCCCCACTCTTCAGACAGAGATTAGACAGGACTATAAAACAAAAACCAATACACGTGAGGACTGTGCTTCTTAGTTCAATCAGATCTAGGAGACCAAATGGGTGGCTCCTGTATGGCGGCAGGATGAAAAGGCAGGAAGGGACAGGAATGGATCAAATGGATACAGGAAACCTGGGGGGGAAAAGGGGGAGTGTTAAATTGTGGGAACTGCAACTAATGTCACAAAACCATCTGTGTATAAATTTTTGTATGAGAAATTAACTTGAGTTGTAAACTTTCACCTAAAGCACACACACACACACACAAAAACTCCAGCAAAGTGCCTGAAATAGAGTGATTGTCTAGTAAATATCAGCCATCATTTTTATTAATACTTTTCTAGTTCCTAGAAGATAGGTATTAAGGTGGGCACATTGTTAGGCTGTACAGTGGAGTCTCTTTAGAAAGGACTTGCTTCTGATTAACCAGTTACCATCAAGTTAGTTCCAACTCATGGAGACCCCGTGTGTGTCATAGTAGGACTTTCAATGGCTGTTTTTTTGGAAGTAGATTGCCAGGACTTTCTTTCAAGGTGCCTCTGGGTAGGCTTAAGTCTCCAATGTTTTGGTTAGTAGCTGAGCACATTACCCATTTTCACTATGCAGGGACTATTTGTAGAGTTTATGTATTTATGGGTTGATTGATAGCTAATCATTGGTGGCAATCATTGGCATTGGTGGTTGTGATGGACTGTCTTCTTTTTGATGGTCAGCTATGTGATGACTAGAAAATGGGAGCAACTGACCACCTCAGAGGTTATAGTTCATTGCTGTGCAAAGACATGGTCAAGGACTTTCTGACCAGTTTGATAAAACTACTTGAAAACCAGCCAAAAAGACTGAAAGCAATGAAAATTAGGTAGGTAGGCAGCAGATTTTGCATCAGCTGCAGAGTGATATAGATTCATGTGCCATTTATTTTGGCAAGTTCTTAAAATGCACTTACATGCAGGAAATATGTTCCCAATAAGTTACTTTCAGAGAGGGGTGTATTGATAACTGGTCTGTGGTGGTATTGGTTCCAGTTTTTCTTCAGGACATCTCTCTTTAATTGTGTATTTAATATGACTAAACATCTGTAAAATGGTGCCACAAATTATTGAGTTCTTCATCCTTTAGATGTTTGTTCTCAGGAAAACAGTTATGTATTGGTGGAGAAATGGTTTCAGATAGAAACTTCCACAATAGTGGACAAAAATCATCCTTATCAGCGCAAATCTGAGAACAAAATCCTGTCAGAAATGTTGATAGTTGGTAACTTATTAACTTGCCTAAGTACACACTAAAGGCGATATTAAAAAATTTCAGCATTTACTGATATACCTGTCATGCACCATAGTAGAACTTTTAGCAATTCTGAGATGTTCTCAGAAATAACGAGGCTTCGCTAAATGCATGCTGTGCCTAAGTTTGGTCTTTGAGGACAGTAAACAGCAACCTTTCAATCTGGAGGCACTCGTGTTTAACATGCACAGCTGGGTCTTGTTATTGGTACCAGTGGAATTTGTAGCAATATCTATTTTATGACACTTTCACACCTACTTTCGCCTTATAAGGTAAAGACACAAATTTTAAATGTGTGTTATACATAGGCCTATATTTAGAAGCAAAATGATGATTGTCACAAGCCAAAGAGAAACAATTCAGTCTCCAGATACTGATTTTGAAAAACAGCATCTAAACAGTTGCTGCCCAGTGTCATGACAATGTTGTTGACTAAGATAATTCCAGCCTGTTTTCCTAAAGTCACTGTATAAAGCCATATTTCTAGTTTTTGGACAACATCTAAAATACTTACATGCATATTTGGGACTAAAATAATATGAAACTTCAAATAATGCAAAGACTTTGATGAAGTGGTTCAGTTTTATTAGAGTTTATATTTAAAATCACATCCCAAGTCTGCCTTCCCTTATATTGTGAAAGAATTTTTCAGATTTAATAAAACAAGCAGCAATTTAAAACAAACTTGAACAGGCTTGTAATCGATACTCTTGGAAAGGCTTCCTGAAACAGTTGGTTAACTTTCTCTCGTATCATTAAATATTCTTTTATAATATTATTTGGTATTCTTTCTCTCTCGGAGTTGTTTTGAACCCATAGGATTGCCCTCTCCTCCCCAGCCATGTTTGTACCACATGACCTGGTCTCACTGGCTATAGCTGACTGGCTGAGGCAGGACTTGGCTTAAGCTGTCCTAGTAGAGCCCTTCCCTGAGCACAATTAGGAGAATGTAGCCAACTAGCCAAGAGGGGTGGGGAGGAACCCTGTAGACTGTGAGTCCTTTTTTCTGAGACCTATCTGTAGCCTACCTTTCCTTAGGGTTGAGGTAGTGGAATGTCTTAAAAAAATTCCCCTTCCAGCCAAATTACTTTCAGTAGAATATCTGTCATTAGCAATCAAAATAGTTATGACTAATACAAAAGTCATTAATAAAAACTACGCTATATAGCTACTTATCTAAAATAAACCCCATTTTGTCACCCTGCCCCCCTTACTCTGACAAATTATGAACTGTCGCAATCCAAGGGAGTATAATGCCCACAAGGTCAAGAATTTTTCTGTCATGTTCATCAGCAAATGTATTATGTCTGGAACAGTGGCATGCGTATGGCAGCCTTTCAACAAATATTGGCTGAGATAATAAATTATCAAAATTTAAAGATAGTAACCATCAGAATATGGATGCTTATCACTGTGAAATATTAGCAGATTGAAGAGTGAGTGTATGTGGGGAGGGCATGTGTGCCTGTGTGTGTGTTTGTGTGTGTATGAACCGACAAGTAACAGGACTGGAAATAGAAATCCGCTTTTCAATTAATAATGGTTAAGTCAGATGACCTGAAAAACTACACCCTTCATGTCTCTGCTAATATGGAGATTTTCTTTGGAAAGACTTCCCTAAATTCCCAACTACATGAAGTCTTCTAAGTGCTTTCTTATCACAGCACATTTTATACTGTATTGAATTTGCTTCATTGCTTGTCTGCTTAAATTCACTCCATAATTTCCTTCACTTCAACACCATGACCATAAACATCACCATCACCACCACCACCATCGTTGCCATCACCACCACCATCACCATCACCACCAGTACCACCACAGATTGCATCCACCTGAAAGCAGGGGTCATGTGCACGTGTACAAACCGGGTATGTTTTTAACATTTAGGTGTGTAACAGAAGTTGAAGTGTAAGCATATGGGCTTATGTAGGTCTCTAAAACTTCATTGAAAAATACCCTCATGAAATTCTTGCTTTTTTTTTTTAATCTTAAAAAAGTTACTTGAATTTTCTGATTTATAAAATAAGATACAACACGTACTTGGAAAAAAATAAAGTATAAAGAAGAAAATAAAAATTTGTTACAATCCTATATACAGAGAACATATTGCTATATAAATTTGCTTTTAAACAAAAACTAGATCTTGTTATACATAGAGTATGATAACATACTTTGTTAACTTTTTCTCTTATTATTAAACATTCTTTTATAATATTATTTTGTGGTAGTATATTTTTCTATTGAAAGGATGTATGATAAGTTATTTAACAATTCTTCTGCTCAACATTTACATTTTTTCAATTCTTCATAATTATAAACAATAAGTTAATGAGCATTTTTGTACATACACCTCCATGCATGGATCAGCCTCAGTAATTCTAATTCTGGGGCTGGTAAGTAGTCAAATGATTAAGTGTCAAGCATTTTCTGAGACTTCTAAACTTCCAATGCAATCCAAGAGGAGGTATAGTAGTTAGAAGGTTAATTAAATTATAGCTCTGCAGATTAAATTTAGGTCTATACAAAGTCATTTCATGCTGCTGAGGAGAAATGGAAAGTTAGGCAGTCATTTAAGGAATTGATCAATGTAAACAGCTAAATTCAATAACTTAAGATAAACAATCTTTTACTTCCCAAAAAACTTATGGAGAGACCCTCATATACTTGGCTGATGGCATTGAATGTCACTTTTTATTTATTTGGTGCATGAAGGGGAGTCTGTAAGATAAACCAAGTAACGTTCTTCCTTGGAGGTCTGAGGGCCCTACCTGCTCAGGAGATTCCAGGTGGAACAAAGAGGTGCTGGTGATGCCTGCTGCCGCTACACTATATTCATATGCACAAAAGCAGCACTAGCAAAAGAAGAAGGCAAACAGGTCAGGAGGAAGGACTACAACTGACAGCCGGCTATAGCACATTCGTTTACAACAGAAGTCATGGCCCTGTGTGGCTTCCTTCCTTTTCAAGGACCTTAAGATGAATTATAACCGTTGTGTAACCAATCGTAACGATCTAGGAAGTGGGGCTTAGGGAACCAACACAATCTCCTGACTCTTTCTACACCTAGATTTGACCTAGTGGTTTGAATGCAGAGAAAGGCAAGTAGAGAATGACATTTGCTGGATAAATCTGAGTCACAAGCATCTAGGCAATTAGTTTGTGATTAAAGATCAGTAGATGCCCATTCAGAGATTTAAAACTCCTTATAAGTTGCAGAGTTATTGAAAGAGCCCTTTAAATCTGTATGTCCACCAAAAATTGTCTAAAAAAACTTACCATTGCCATCAACTCAATTCCAACTCATACCGACCCTGTAGGACAAAGTAGAACTGCCCCACGGGATTTTCAAGGAGTGACTGGTAGATTCCAACTGCCAATCTTTTTTTTTCTTATTTTTTTATTTTATTGTACTTCAGGTGAAGGCTTACAGAACAAATAGTTTCTCATGAAACAGTAGTACACATGTTGTTTTATGACATTGGTTAACAACCCCACAACATATTAAGCCTCTAAATTCTCAACCTTTTTATTTTTTTAATGAAAATACAGATAGCCAAAGATACACTGTTTCAAAAATTTCTACATACACAGTTCAGTGACATTGACTACGCTCTTCCAACTGTGCTGTTATTCTCACTTAAGATGAAGGCTTACAGAACAAATAGTTTCTCATTTAACAGTTACTACACACGTTGCCCTATGACAATGGTTAACAATCTCACAACACATCAAGAATATCCTTACTCCACCTTGTGTTCCCTATCACCAGGGGACTTCCTTGTCCCCTTCTGTCTTCTGGCCCTTGTCACTGAACTACTGTACCTCATTAGTCTCATTTGGTTTTTTTTTTATTCTTTTAACACCATTTCAAAACTTTTTACTTACACATTTAAGTGATATTGACTATGCTCTTCCAATTGTGCTGCCATTCTCACACAAGATGAAGGCTTACAGGACAAAACAGCCTCCCATTTAATAGTTACTACAAATGTTGCCCTATAACAGTGGTCAACAATCTCACAACACATCGACAGTGTCCTTACTCAACTTGTGTTCCTTATCATCAGTTTCCTACTCCCCCTCTGCCTTCTGGCCTTTGTCACCGGACTTCTGTACCTCGTTAGTCCCATTTAGTTTTACTGGGCTGTCCACTCCCAGACTTAACATCGAACCTCGAAGGTAACTTCACCTCTGAGCTGAAAGGGTGTCTGGGGGCCACACTCTTGAGGTTTCTCCAGTATTCTTTAGGCCAGCAAATCTGGTCTTTTTTTTTTTTTTTTGGGGGGGGGGAGTTAAAATTATGCTCTACATCCTTCTCCAGCTCTGTCCAGTACCCTCTGTTGTGATCCTGGTCAGAGCAGTCAGTGGTGGTAGCCGGGCACCATCTAGCTGTACTGGACTCAGTCCGGTGGAGGCCTTGGTAGCTGTGGACAATTAGTCCTTTGGACTAATTTTTTGTTGTATCCTGTTCTCTTCGTTCTCCCTTGCTCCCGAAGGGATGAGACCAGTGGAGTATCTTAGATGGCTGCTCATAGGCTTTTAAGACCCCAGACACTACTCACCAAGGTAGAATGTAGAGCATTATCTTTATAAGTAGTGTCATGCCAATTGAGCTAGATGTTCCCCGAGACCATGGTCCCCGGAGCCCTCTGTCCAACAACTCAGTCCCTCGGGGGGTTTGGTTGTGTCTATAGGGCCTCCATGACCTTTCCTTGTACAGGTTGTGTTAGTTTCCCCTGTACTGTGTACTATCTCACCTCTCACCCAAGGTACCACTTATCTATTGCCTATTTAGTATTCCCCGCCACCATCCCTGGTAACAAACAAGGATTGTTACATTTTGCATGTGAATTTTTTCATGGGTTTTAACAATAGAGGTCTCATACAATATTTGTCCTTTTGTGATTGACTTATTTCACTCAGCATAATGTCCTCCAGTTTCATCCATGTTATGAGATGCTTCACAGATTCATTGTTGTTCTTTCTCGTTGCATAGTACTCCATTGTGTGTATGTACCATAGTTTGTGTAACCATTCATCTGTTGATGGACATCGAGGTTGTTTCCATTGTTTTGCTATTGTGAACAATGCTGCCATGAACATAGGTGTGCATATGTCTATTCGAGTGACGACTCTTATTTCTCTAGGATATATTCCTAGGAGTGGGATTGCTGGATTGAATGGTATATCTATTTCTAGCTTTCTGAGGAAACGCCATATCATTTTCCAAAATGGTTGTATCATTTTGCATTCCCACCAGCAGTGTATAAGAGTTCCCATCTCCCCGCAGCCCCTCCAACATTTGTTATTTCCAGTATTTTTGATTCGTGCCAGTAATGCCAGGGTGAGATGGTATCTCATTGTGGTTTTAATTTGCATTTCTCTAATGGCTAGTGATTGCGAGCATTTCCTCATGTGTCTGTTGGCCATTTGAATGTCTTCCTTGGTGAAGTGTCTGTTCACTTCCTTTGCCCATTTTTTGATAGGATTGTTTGTCTTTTTGTTGTAGAGGTGTTGGATTTTCTTGTAGATTATGGAGATTAGATCTTTGTCTGACTTGTACTGTACAAAAATTTTTTCCCAGTCTGTAGGTTCTCTTTTGACTCTTTTGGTGAAGTCTTTTGAAGAGCATAGATGTTTGATTTTTAGAAGATCCCAGTTATCTAGTTTATCTGTTGGGTTTTTTGTGTTGATGTTTATGGTTTGTATCCTGTGAATGCCATGTATTAAGGCCTGAAGTGTTGGTCCTATTTTTTCTTCTATGAATTTTATAGTTTGAGGCTTTATATTCAGGTCTTTGATCCATTTTGAAGTAGTTTTTGTATATGGTGTGAGGTATGGGTCCTGTTTCATTTTTCTACAAATGGATATCCAGTTTTGCCAGCACCATTTGTTAAAAAGACTGTCATTTTCCCATTTCATGGATTTTGGGCCCTTGTCGAAGATCAGGTGACCGTAGGTGGATGGATTTACATCTGGGTTCTTAATTCTGTTCCATTGGTCAATGTCTCTGTTGTTGTACCAGTACCAGGCTGTTCTGAGGACTGTAGCTGTATAGTAGGTTCTCAAGTCAGGTAGTGTGAGTCCTCCAACTTTATTCTTCTTCTTCAGTAGTGCTTTACTTATTCAGGGTTTCTTCCCTTTCCATATAAAGTTAATAATTAGTTTTTCCATGTCTTTGAAGAATGTTGTTGGTATTTGTATTGGGATTGCATTGTATTTGTAGATTGCTTTAGGTAGAATTGCCATTTTCACAATGTTGAGTCTGCCTATCCATGAGCATGGTATGTTTTTCCATTTATGTAGATCCCTTTGGGTTTCATGCAGCAGTGTTTTGTAGTTTTCTTTCTATAGGTCTTTTACATTCCTGGTCAGATATATTCCTAAGTATTTTATCTTTTTAGGGGCTATTGAAAATGGTATTGATTTCCTGATCTTGTTTTCATCGTTCTCTTTACTGGTATATAGGAATACAACTGATTTTTGAATGTTTATCTTGTATCCTGCTACTCTGCTGAATCTTTCTATCAGTTCCAGTAGATTTCTCGTGGAGTCTTTAGGGTTTTCTATGTATAGTATCATATCTGCAAACAGGGAGAGTTTAACTTCTTCATTACCAATTTGGATGCCCTTTGTTTCTTTCTCTTGCCTTATTGCTCTAGCTAGAACTTCCAGCACAATGTTAAATAGGAGTGGTGATAAAGGGCATCCTTGTCTTGTTCCTGTTTTCAAGGGGAATGTTTTCAGCCTCTCTCCATTAAGAATGATGTTGGCTGTTGGTTTTGCATAGATGCCCTTTATTATGTTGAGAAATTTCCCTTCTATACCGATTTTATTGAGAGCTTTTATCAGGAATGGGTGTTGGACTTTGTCAAATGCCTTTTCTGTGTCAGTTGAGATGATCATGTGATTTTTTTCTTTCCTTTTATTTATGTGGTGGATTACATTGATGGATTTTCTAATGTTAAGCCATCCTTGCATACCTGGTATGAATCCTACTTGGTCGTGGTGTATTAGTTTTTTGATATGATACTGAATTCTATTGGCTAGAATTTTGTTCAGAAGTTTTGCACCTATATTCATGAGAAATATTGGTCTGTAATTTTCTTTTTTTGTGATGTCTTTGCCTGGTTTTGGTATCAGCATTATGCTGGCTTCATGAATGAGTTTGGAAGTGTTGCTTCCTCTTCTATGCTCTGAAATAGCTTGAGTAGAACTGGTACAAGCTCTTCTGTAAATGTTTTGTAGAATTCTCCAGTGAAGCCATCTGGGCCAGGGCTTTTTTTGGTTGGGAGTTTTTTTATTACTTTTTCAATCTCTTCTCCTGTTATGGGTCTGTTCAGATTTTCAATATCATTTTGTTGTAGTTTGGGTAGGCCGTATGTTTCTAGAAATTTAATCATTTCTTCTAGGTTTTCAAATTTGTTGGAATATAGTTTTTCATAATATTCTGTTATAATCCTTTTTATTTTGGTTGGGTCTGTTGTAATGTCCCCCATTTCATTTCTTATTTGGGTTATTTGTTCCCTCTGCTGTTTTTCTTTCGTCAGTCTGGCCAGTGGTTTGTCGATTTTGTTGATTCTTTCACAGAACCAACTTTTGGTTTTGTTGATTCTTTCTATTGTTTTTCTGTTCTCTATTTCATTGATTTCTGCTCTGATCTTTACTATTTCCTTTCTTCGAGTGGTTGTAGGCTTTTTTTGTTGTTCTCTTTCTATTTGTTTGAGTTCTGTAGTTAATGTTTTGATTTTGTCCCTTTCTTCTTTTTTGATGTGTGCATCTATTGCTATAAATTGTCCTCTGAGGACTGCCTTTGCTGTGTCCCAAAGGTTTTGGTATTATGTGTTTTCATTCTCATTTGATTCTCGGAATTTGTTAATTCCATCTCTGATTTCTTCTATTACCCATTGATGTGTAAGCAAATTATTATTCAGTTTCCATGTGTTTGATTTGTTTTCCTTGCTCTTTCTAGTATTAATTTCTACCTTGATGGCATTGTGGTCAGAGAAGATACTGTGAATTATCTCAGCATTTTGGATCTTGTTGAGGATTGCTCTGTGGCCTAAGATGTGGTCTATTTTGGAGAACGTTCCATGTGCATTGGAAAAGAATGTGTACTTTGCAGCGGTTGGATGGATTGTTCTATATATGTCTATGAGGTCCAGTTGGCTGATTGTGTCCTTTAGGTCTTCTGTATCTTTGCTGAGTTTCTTTTTAGTTGTTCTGTCCTTTACTGAGAGTGGTGTGTTGAAGTCTCCTACTATTATTGTGGAACTGTCAATTTCTCTTTTCTGTGCTGTTAGAGTATTTTTTACGTATTTTGGAGCCCTGTCATTGGGTGCATAGATATTTATTATGGTTATGTCTTCATGATGGATCATCCCCTTAATCATTATATAGTGTCCTTCTTTGTCTTTTATGGTAGATTTTGTTTTAAAGTCTATTTTATCTGAGATTAGAATTGCCACTCCTGCTCTTTTTTGATAGTTGTTAGCTTGATATATTTTTTTCCAACCTTTGATTTTTAATAAATTCACATCTTTGTTTCTAAGGTGTGTCTCTTGTAGACAGCAAATTGATGGATCCTGTTTTCTTATCCATTCTGCCACTCTCCGTCTCTTTATGGGTGCATTGAGTCCATTTACTTTCAGTGTAATTATTGATAGATGGAAGTTTGTTGCTGTCATTTTGTAGTGCTTTTTTTTGTGGTGCTGAAGTTTTCTTTGTTCTTCTTACTCTCCTGTGCTGAGTTACTTTTGTTTGTGGATTTTGTGTCTATTTCTTTTGTTTTTGTAGGTTTTGTTTTTGTTGAGACTTTATGTTTTTCGTCTTTATTTTTATGGGTTGGTTTGTGAACTTTCTTTGTGGTTACCATGAATTTTACCCTTATCTTTATAATTTTGAAGCAGTCTACCCTTACGTGGTATTGCCTTGCCTTCCTCTCCTTTAGAAGGTTCTATACCTATGCCGTTTGTTCCCTCTTTGATTGTTTTGATGTTGTTGTCATCCTTTGATTGATTTCTCTGATTCCCTGTTGTATTTCTTTTGTTTTTGGAAAGTCCTCTGTAGTTCAGTTCCTAGAATGGTATCTGGTTCATATGAACCTGCGTCCTAGGTCCTAGGTCCTGCCTGAGGGCTGAAGCTGTTTGTCCTCAGATCGAAGAACTCCCTTTAATAATTCTTGTAAGTTTGGTTTGACTTTTGCATATTCCTTTAGTTTCTGTTTATCTGGAAATGACCTAATTTCACCATCAAATTTGAATGAGAGTTTTGCAGGATATATTATTCTTGGCTGACAATTTTTTTCTTTCAAATTTTATATATGTCATCCCATTGCCTTCTTGCCTGCATGGTTTCTGCCGAATAATCTGAGCTTAGTCTTATTGTTTCTCCTCTGTATGTGACTTCTTGTTTTTCATGAGCTGCTCTCAGGATTCTTTGTTTGTCTTTAGTTTTAGCGAGTGTGAATATGATATGTCATGGTGATTTTCTTTTGGGGTCTCTTCTATATGGGGTTCGTTGAGCTTCTTGGATGGCCAGCTTTTCATTTTTCATGATATTGGGAAAGTTTTCTGTCAGCAGTTCGTCAATGATCCTCTCTGTGTTTTCTGTTTTCTCCCCCTGTTCTGGGATGCCAATCACTCGTAAGTTTTTGCTTTTAATTGTGTCCCACATAACTCTCAGGGTCTCTTCATTTTCCTTTGTTTTTTTTTCTGAGTCTTCCTGAAACAGAGTTGTATCCAAGTGTTTGTCTTCAGTTCCACTGATCCTGTCTTCCATGGTTTCAAATCTACTTCTCAGCCCTTCTATGACACTGTCCATTTCTGAATTCTTGTTGTTTATCTTTTGGGTTTCTAATTGTTGTTTTTGTATAATTTCGAGTTGTGAATTTATTTTGGCATTTTGTTCCTGCATCATCTTCCTGAATTCTTCCAATTTTTGTCTGTATTTTCCATAAATTTGTCTATTTTTTCCTCATGTTTGTCAGCTTTTTGCCTCAGTTCTTGGAAAATTCCGAGTATTAGTGATTTGAGTTCCCTATCAGGTTCTTCTAGTGAATTTTCTTCCACAGGAGAGTTACCTGGCGTTTTAATTTGAACGCCTATTGGAGCCATGTTGTTGTTTTAGTAAATGTTTTGATATTGTTTGCTGTTTTCGGGGCATTCAGTAGATATTTCTCTCTTTTATTGATTGTAGATTTTGTTTTTTTGTTTCGTCCTTGTGGTACAGCTGGGCAGATCTAGCTGAAGAGGAGCCACTGGGACGGGTTGTTTGTGGCACTCACCGCAGCCCCCAGGACGGTCGGTAGTCAGTGCTGGGCAGTTTCCAATAGGGCGTGCCTGCACAGCTTGGTGGTGTGATGTCAAGTGCACGGTGCAGGTAGGTAGGGTGCAGCGGGAAGATGGTTATGTGTGAAGCTAAGCTGGATATGGGAGAGAGGAGAGAGGAGCAGGAGCAAAAAGCATACAAACATAAAAGAATGCTAGGGGAGCTTGTCGTTGGAATGTACAGATGAGAGACTATGGGATGGAGGAAACCAGAAGGGGGAAGAGAAAGAAAAGGAAAGAATTAACAAATAAAAATCACAAAAGTTAAAGAACTGCAAAGTTCCCAGGGATCCCACCGATGCAGCTATGAGGTCTGGGGTAGTCGGTCTCAGTTTTCACAGCACAGCCTGGCCAGAAGGTACAGAGGCATACATAGCCTGGTATTCAGGGATCAGAAAGAGAAGGAAGAGATAGAGAGACGAGAAATTAAGCAATGAAGAAAGACAAAAGGGAAAAAGAGGGAAAAGATGACAAAACTAATCAAAAAAGAAGAAAAATCAAATTAAAAAAAAAAAAAGCAACACCAGCAGTCAGTGCCAACAAATGGGCCCAGAGAGCCCATACTCAGGGGCGTGAATTCCAAGCAGCTGGCAGTCTCGGGATTAAGAGACCGTGGCCACGGGAAGCAGAGGGGCCAACGAACAAAGGCCCTGGGATCTCACCAGCGCTGCAGCCCAGACCTGGAATCCGCCACACGCCCGAACACAGCCCCACAGCCCTGCCGGAGAGAGCAAAGACGGCGCTCGGAACCAGGCACCCGAGCAAAAGGAGGGGGAGGCAGCAAGAGGCAAGTGAGAAACCAGAAGAAGCAGAATATGCCACACCAACAGCCAACAAATGGGACCCAGAGAGCCCCCACTCAGGGGCGTGAATTCCAAGCAGCTGGCAGTCTCGGGGTTAAGAGATCGTGGGCACGGGAAGCAGAGGGGCGAACGAACAAGGGCCCCGGGATCTTGCCAGCGTGGCAGCCCAGACCTGGAAGCAGCCACACGCCCCAACGCAGTCCCACAGCCCCACAAGAGAGACCAAAGATGGTGTTCAGAACCAGGCACCCGAGTAAAAGGAGGGGGAGGCAGCGAGAGGCAAGGGAGAAACCAGAAGAAGCAGAAAATACCACACCAACACCCAACAAATGGGACCCAGAGAGCCCCCACTCAGGGGTGCGAATTCCAAGCAGCCGGCAGTCTCAGGGTTAAGAGACCGTGGCCACGGGAAGCAGAGGGGCTAACGAACAAGGGCCCCGGGATCTCACCAGCGCAGCAGCCCAGACCTGGAAGCAGCCACACGCCCGAACGCAGTCCCACAGCCCTGCAAGAGAGACCAAAGACAGCTCTCGGAACCAGGCACCCAGGCAAAAGGAGGGGGAGGTGGCAGAAAAAGCTTTGCCAGCAGCCAGCAAACGGCTCTCAGAAAGTTGCCAGCCCGGGCACGCGGAATCCAAGCACCGGTGCCCCTCAGCCCAGGGACCCTGGCAACGGAAAGCAGGGGAGCCCCAGCCCAGGCGGAGAGGGGTGGGGGGTGGGAAAGTGCGCACCGCAGTTTACCGGTCGTTCTGTCTCCCACTGGACGCTCTACGAGGCTGCTCTCCCGTTAGCTGGTCTCCGATAGGAATCCAAGATGGTGGATCCGCGCTGCGTTAGCTGGTAAGGAATCTCTGCATGAGTCTCTTCTCGCTCTCCGTTCTCTTTTAGTATTCTCACTCCGTTTGGTGTTTGGCTGAGTTCTTTATCTCTTCATTTGGTGTTCTAGGGTTTCAGGATTGTTGATTCTCTGTTAGGCTTAGTTTTTCGGATCTTTGCTGTGGAGGGACGGCGTGGTGCTTCTGCCTAGAGCGCCATCTTGCCCCGCCCTCTCCCAACTGCCAATCTTTTGGTAAGCAGTCATAGCTCTTAGCCACTGTGCCACCAGTGTTCCAAAAGTTGTCTGAGAACTGAATATATAATATTTGCCACATTTATATACTATTTTGTTTCAAATGCTATGGTGATCAATACAAGACAAATTTATTTAAGCAAACTGAGAGGGAGTAATTGCTTGGAGGGACACTGAGCTTCTGTTAAGGGCGGTGGAAACAGATAGTGGTGATGGTTGCACAGCACGATAAACATAATTAATGTCACTGAATTGTACATGTAAAAATGTTTAAAAGGTACATGTTTTGTTATATATATACCCAACACAATAAAGAAAATTGCAGTGGAGAAAAATTTAAAACAATCTAAATAAAACCATTAAGCAATTGATTAAATTTTATTATGTCTATAATATGGAATACTATTTAGCCATTAATGATTGAAGTAGATCTGCAAGGAAAGATGCCCACAATAGATTGCTATGTGCAAAAATAAGCTTTAGAGTAGAATATTTAGCTCCAGAATATTTTTATAAATTATAAATACACACACACATACACATATATATTCTATACACACACATAAAGGAAATTCTAAGAACACATATATCAAACCATTTATAATAGTTATATAGGGATTGGAGAGTGTGTAGAAAGTTTATGAAGGTCTCTTACTTTCTAGATTTACAAGCATACGTTGTTTAGAATATATTTTAATTGGCATGGTTAGTTACTCTGGTAGACCTGCTCCAAGATGGTTCCTGATGATCTCTGCCACCTGGTATTCAAATCTTTGTCTAATCCATGCTCACATTGTACCAGGATTGATCTGTGTGACCAACAGAACAAGGCTGAAGTGATGAGATGTGACTTTGGAGATTAGATTATAAAAGACACTGCTCCCCTTTTTCGCTCTCTTTTTCTCTTTCTCTCACTTGATCTCAGAGAAGCCAGCTGCCATGTCATAAGCATCCCTTCAGAGATGCTTTCCCTGTGGAGGAGCCGAGGCCTCTGACCAAAGCCAGTGAGGACTCGAGGCTTGTCTATGGCCATGAGAGGGAGACTGGAAGTAGATCCTCAAGTTTCAGTTGAGCTTCAGATGACTAAAGCCCCAGTCAACACCTTGACTTCAACCCTAATGAGAACCTCTGAGTTGGAACAACCAGCTACATGGTTCCTGGTTTCCTTACCTCCGAAACTGTGGCAGAAAATAAATGTTTGATGTTTTGAGCTGCTAAGTTTTGGGGTAATATTTTTACACAAAAATAGAAAGCTGATACAGTTACTTTGTAAATATTTATTGAGTTAATAACTTACTTAACTTTTATTTCAGAAAACTATAAATGCATAGAAAGAATGAGAAAGCAGTTTTAAAAGATTATGAAATTCATGGTGGCTTTTTATCATTATGTGTGGTCTCAGTCTATGGATAAGAGAAGCAAAACCACTGTCACGGGGAGAGAATGTTTTATAAATATATTAACATCATAAGTATTAATATTATTCTTGAAAGGGTTAGAAACATTGTCATATACCTTTGTTTATAAAATCAAAGCAATTCTGACTTAGATTCAAAGAAAAGTAACTTCTTTTTCTAAAGCAGTTTACTTTTCACAAAGCCATATATAAATATTTGTAAAATATATTCACGTGCATATTTATGTATATATTGTCTACATGTGTATGTAGACATATCTATACATACAAACGTATTTGACATACTAGAGAAATTACATTGTTTAAAACTAAATGGAAACAAAAGCCTGCAATACAGTAAATATGAAAAAACATTACATATTGATATTTTCTCATTGGAAGCTATATGATTACATTCAGAAAAATCTATCTATTAATATCTATTGCTATGATGCTGGAAGCTATGCCACCAGTATTTAAAATACCAGCAGGGTCATCCATGGTGGACAGTTTTCAGTGGAGCTTCCAAACTAAGACTAGGAAGAAGGACCTGGCAATCTACTTCCAAAAAAAAAAAAAAAATTAGCCAGGGAAAACTTATGGATAGCAGCAGAACATTGTCTGATATAGTGCTGGAAGACAACCTCCTCAGGTTGGAAGGCATTTGTTATGGATTGAATTGTGTCCTTCAAAAATAGGTATTATAAATCCTAACCTCTGTGACTGATTATGTCCCATTTGAGAATGGGTTGTCTGTGTTACGTTAGTCACTGAGTCAATCTCTTTTGAAATATAAAAAAGATTAAACAAGCAAGTCAGTAAGCAGAGATAGGGGAATAGAAGTGCCAAGCCATATGAAGATTGCCCAGGAGCAAAAGGTGAGAAGAGACCAGGAAAGAGCTTCCTCCAGAGCCGACAGAGAGAGAAAGCTTCCCCTAGAGCCGGCGCCCAGAATTTGGACTTCTAGCCCCCTAAACTGTGAGAAAATAAATTTCTGTTTGTTAAAGCCATCCACTCGTGGTACTTCTGTTACAGAAGCACTAGATGACTAAGACAGAACTCCCACTATGACTGGGGAAAACAATGTGCTCACACATATCTGCTATTGTGAGGATGGCACAGGACTAGGCAACTTTTCATTCTACCATACATGGGGTCACTATGAGTTGGAACCAACTAGACAGCATCTAATAACAACAACAAATTTAAAGCTAAGTGCTTATCAGCTACATTGAAAACAAGGCACTTTGGGTAAACATCTTCCACTGGATCACATGACTAAGTTAACTAGCCAATGAGGAAGCCTGCCTGATGTGGCTGGGGAAGAGACCTTTAGTAAACAATGGCAGTACATCTATTCCCAGAAAAGATTTTGCTTTGCAATAATTTAGAAAAACTTCCATTGTGATGAACTGGATTTGCTCTTTATAAATGAGTTCCCAAATCACTTGGTTGTTTGGGAGAAGGTTCTCTTGATATTTTTATGTTTGCTTTGATGTTAGATTGCCCCAGTTGAGTGGAGGGGTGGAAGGCACCACAGCAGGGATGATATATGAGTGATAGCTTGGTTACTAGCTTTTAAAAAAACATTCTATATTGGAGGAAGGAATGATTTACTATGTTTTTTATTTTTAATTTTCCCTCCATATGGTAATTTTTTTCTTGATGCTTAGATTTTTAATAAAATTAAAATAATTGTTGATTTGTATACAATTCATGTATTCATCCCGTTTATTCATTCATTTATCAAGAAAGCTTTGAGCGTCCTGCCTCTAGGCATTTCTTCATCTGCTGGGTCATACTTCTGTACCTGTTTCCTTTCAGGTCCTTGTATCTCCATCTACTCTAAGTTAGAATACAGGCAGTGCAATCTGAGGCAGTCATTTCCTGTCTGGGAAACACCTGCTTGAAAGTAGATTCTACTTGGCTCTAAGTGCTTTACACGATCACAAAGTAAGGGAAACCCTACAATAAAACTAAATGACAGATGATGGCCCATTACGGAGTAAGTGTTCAGCTGTATTAAATGCTGTCAGGAGGTCAAATAATAAAATGAATGTGAAATTATGTGCTTAGTGGGAACACAGTGGTGGTGTGAGACACACATATACAGGCTAAATGTGGAATTGAGTTAAGACAAAAAAGTTTAGGTAATTTTTTTTGGAAAGTAAGAATCGATTAAAGCAAATATACACAAATATTTATGGTGATTTAAATTATGACAGCTACCAGAGACGGCAGTCTTTGTTTGTCTGTTTGTTTTCAAACATCACTCTACTTTCTAGACTTTGTCAGTAGTTCACTAGTCAGTGATTGGATACAGTAGTCTTAGATCTTTCTCTCCTATCTCTTTGCTTTGATGAAAAAACAAAACAAAACAAAACAGTTGCCATTGAGTCAAATCCAACCCATGGTGACTCCATGTGTGTCAGACCAGAACTGCATTCTACAGGGTTTTCAATGGCTGATTTTCAGAAATAGATGCTAGGCCTTTCTTCAGAGGCACCTCTGGGTGGACATGAACCTCCAACCTTTTGGTTTGCAGCTGAGCATATTAACTGGTTGCACCATGCAGGGACTCCTTGTTTTGATTAGGCATTCAATAAACATGTATTAATTAGCCTCAAGCACAGTAGGAACGGTCCAGGCCCTTCAGGAGATCACAGTCTAGCTCTGTTAGCTTATCTTCGGTAGTGTCCTCATATCTCCATTGACATTTTGTGTTAGACAGGTTCCCTCTTGGTTAGGGGCTTGCTGACTCCCGTAGCAGTTAGCTCTTGTTCGTTTTGTAGGTTTGACAAGGATGTTGCTGTCTCTTACTTTTGGCTGCAATAACCAAGGTCCATGTTGTGTGAAATGATGTTTTCTTCCAGACCTGATATTCTGTGTGTACTTTGATTGCTCATTAAAATGTTGATGAAAAAATCAATCCATCATCAAGATAACTGATTTATGTGACGTCAAGTGCCCTCATATTTGGAAACATCTTTGTTATGTCTCATATTTTTAATTTTCTTTGAGATGTTTAGCATTTTGAAGGTTCCATCTGTGCCTTTCTTCTTCACCTGTGATGGACAATCATGTCTAATCACAAGTTTGGCAGCTTTGATCAGGGTCTGCCTACAAGAGGGGGTGGCTGTGTTTAGGGTGTGGTGAGAGAAGACTAGACTCAACCTGCTACATTTTTTTTTTTAGGGTATAAAGGATATTTAGAGAATTCTGGCCTGCAAGGACAATATTGAGAAATGAACTTACACTGTAAGTAAAGTCTGGTGAAAATTACTAGAAAGTCTGATATTAAATAATTTTCAGATGGAAATTTTTCTTACAATCTTAGAATTTCATTTTATAATCTCAACACAAAGGCATACAGTTTATGACCCATAATATAAGGAGTGTATTTTTTCAGATATAAAATACAACAGCAAATTGTTCTCTTTTTATAAAAATTGAAAAGTGAAACTATTTAACAGCTGACCAGAAAAAAAAAAATAGCATTTAGTATTATCTTATAAGACCAATATTTAAATAAGTAAGCATAAGTGCCCCATAGGTTTCCAAGGCTGTAATCTTTATGGAAGCAGACTGCCACATCTTTCTCCCATGAAGCAGCTGGTGGCTTCAAACCAATGACCTTTCAGTTAGCAGCCCAACGCTTAACCACTGTACCACCAGGACTCCTCCCTATGGGGCAGTCCTACTCAGTCTTACAGGGTCGTTATGAGTCGGAATCGACTCGATGGCAACTGGTATTGTTGGAAGGAGTCCTGGGTAGCATAAATAGTTAAGTGCTCAGCTACTAACTGAAAGGTTCATGGTGCAATCCCACCCCACCTACAGGGACCTCAGAAGGAAGGTCACTGCCTTGAAAACTCTATGGAGCGCTGTTCTACGCTGCACACATGGAATAGCTGTGAGTTGGAGTCCACTTGACAGCAACTGGCTTTTGTTATTTAAAACAATAATGGTAGAAACATAGTTTCCATCTATGGAGTGAAACCCCAATGACTTGCCTGTTGCTTGATGTCTTTATGTGCATTGCTTTATTAAAGTCTTACAAAAACCCTGTGAAGTAGGTATTATTTTCCCAGTACTAAAGATGAGCTTACTGAGGTTCAGCGAAGGTAATTATAGCCTCTGGTCACAACATTAGTAAGTGACAGATCTGGGATCTGAGACCAAGTCTGTCTGACGCCAATCTCATGTTCTTAACCAAATATTATCTTCAGGCTCGACCTAACACACACGGCCTCCTTATCTAGCCTTCACTGACATACTTACAGGAAAGGATAGACAATACAATCAAAACCAAAACCACTCAATGACTCTTTCCAGTATTTGGTGTTTGCCAAGGCAGTTTTTCTTTCTATCCCTTTTTAGACAGAGATCAACCTTTAAGTTTTAATTACACAGATTTAGAGTGCAATTCAAATTGCTCCAAGATGAAAACAAATGAATAAATCAGGAAGCATAATGACTTTTGGAGAACATTCAGTTGTTATAAATCTGTCATGACCAACTAAAGGATACATCACATTAAAGAAGCAAATTTTGATGTTCTGCCAAGTATTAAAGCATGCAAATTTCCCTTCTGCTGCATTATGTATATTTAAGAAATGTTGATGACATGGGCTACTTTGAAGGCTCTGCAAATATCCTTTTTTGTAAATATTTGTTTCTGTAGTAATCGTAAGACACTAGGAACTCATATGCCCATTTCAAAACACCTGCAGATATCATGGGTAGGCTGAACTTCAAAATTTTACTGTGGAACGGTTTACCCTGGTCGGCACAGAACTAGGTTGGAATCCTAAATTTGGCACTTTTAACTTGCTTGACCTTAAGCATAGTTATTTTTTAAATCTCTCTGAGCCTTAGCGTTATCATTTGAATATCTGTAAAAATAATACCTACTTTGCAAATTTTCTGGGAGGATTAAATGGGGAAATGAATGAAAAATATCTTTCACATTGTAGGCATTCCATGATACCTGTGTTAAAGAATTGCTATTTAAATTAAAGGAGATAATGATGGTAAAGTGTTTGTATACTGTGAGCACTTGACAAATGTAAGTACTCTCTTCCCTAGATGCGCTCTTCCATTATGGTAGCACATTGGACTTTAACGTTTCATGTATTGACCCATGTTATTATGGACGCACACCATGTTGATATTCATTGTCTTAATCTGGGTTCTCCAGAGGAGGAAAACGAGTATATACTTATATGTATATATGTATGTATGTATGTATAGGAGCCCTGGTGCCACCATGGTTAAGAGCTTGGTTGCTAACCGAAAGGTTGGCCGTTTGAATCCACCAGCAGCTCCTTGGAAACCCTATGGGGCAGTTCTACTTTATCCTGTAGGATTGCTAGGAGTTGGAATTGACTCGATGACAATGGGTTTGTTTCTTACTTTTTTTTGATTATATGTATATATATATACATATATAGACACGCACATATGTATGTGTATATATAGTGAGAGAGAGAGAGAGTTGTTTTCTTTTTTTTTTTTTTTTTTAACTGAAGATAGCTAATGAATTTGACATCCTTCAAGCTGTGTCTCCTAAGGAGCAATTTTAATGACAGGTCCATGACACACGCTCTACAGGGATGTGACAATAGCTTCAATTGAGAGGTTTGCTGCTGAGGAGACCTTCTTTCAGCTTCCAAGTGCATTTACCCTGAAGGGAGCAAGCTGCAGAGACGGCTTCTTACCTGGATGAGAGCTTGGAGAGCTTGGAGTGTGGTGTCACACTCAGCCTTTCAACAACAGTAAAAATTATCAGTGGGTCACTGAGGTAATAAACTGCTCATATCAAATTAGATGATTACACAGAAACATGGTTACCTAAGGAAGAATAGGAAAGTTTTATTTCTCAGTAACGTAAAACAAAAAATTTTTTTTATTGTGGTAAAATATATATAACATAAAATTTGCTGTTTTAAACATCTTTAGGTGTAGGGTTTAGTGTCATTAATTACATTCACAATGTTGTACAACCATTAGCTCTATTTATTTCCATTTTTTGTTGTACTTTAGATGAAGGTTTACAGAACAAACTAGCCTCTCATTAAACAGTTAGTACACATATTGTTTTGTGACATTGGTTACCAACCCCACAAAATGTCAACACTCTCCCTTCTAAACCTTGGGTCCCCTATTACCAGTTTTCCTGTCCCCTCCAGCCTTCCAGCCCCTGCCCCTGGGCTGGTATGCCCCCTTAGTCTCATTCTGCTTTACGGGCCTGTCCAATCCCCAGCTGAAGGGTGAACCTCAGGAGTGACTTCATTACTGAGCTAAAAGGGTGTCTGAGGGCCATACTCTCAGGGTTTCTCAAGTCTCTGTCAGGCCAGTAAGTCTAGTCTTTCTTTGTTCTACATTTTTCTCCAACTCTGTCCAGGACTCTCTATTGTGACCCGTCAGAGCAGTTGGTGGTAGTAGCCGGGCACCATCTAGTTGTACTGGACTCAGTCTGGTGGAGGCTGTGGTAGTTGTGGCCCATTAGTGAGAGAGAGTGATATTGATTTACTTCAAGGAAATGGCTCATGCAATTGCTGGGACTGGCAAGTTCCAAATCCATAGTTCAAGTGGCAGGCTGGAGATCTCTGTTGGCTCACAAGATTGTGGGGGTTGGTGAATGTGAAATCTGCAGGTCAGGCTGCAGGCTGGAAACTTACGTCCCAGGAACCAAAGGTCAGGCAACCAGAAAAGTCCAGGGTCTAGAGAGAGAAAGCTTTGCCAGAATGTTCATTTATATACTGGAGGCAGACCACACCCTCAAGAAAACTTCCATTTTAACTGATTGGTTGATCACTTTAGATCATGTCATGGAAAATGATTACATTGTATTATATTATGGAGGAGCAACAGTCCAGTGTCTGCCAAATCACAGAGAACTATAGCCTACCCAAGTAGACACATAACATTAGCCACCACATTCACCATTGCTACAGTCATTCATTCATTAATTTATCCAGGCATTCATGCAAGCAAAGGCCTATTATTTGCACTAGATTCTAGGCACAATGCTAGGCACAGGGGGTTTCCTTTGTAGAGGGGAGTTAGAAATGATCTTTGCTGTACAAGAGATTCATTGAGGTATGTGATAAAGGCATGGAAAATCAGATAAAATGTACAAAAGAAGGAATGGTTAGTTCTACCCTGGGGAGGGGTTTAAGAAATTTTTCATAGAGAAGGTCATAATGGAGTTGAGCTGTAAAAGATGAATAGATGTTATCTAGATAACAAAAGGAAGAAAGGGAATTTCAGAAAATTGTAATAGCTTGATAAATGAATCAGAGACATAAAACATCTTAACGTACCCAAGAAACTTCAATTCCAGTATGACTGGAATGGAAGGCAGAAGGGAAGCATGAATGCAGTAAGACTAGGAAGGTAGCACAGGCTAGGTCACGGAAGATTCAGCACATTGTTCTAAGGAGATTGTGATTTACCTCTCAGACATGGGGAGCTTGCAAACTGACAGTGTGTGTCATGAGGAGATTAGTTTGTCAGAAAATCTCATTTGCTACCACCTAATAGATGGATTGGGTGTGTGTGCCTGTGAAGGGGTAAGTCTTGATGCACATAGAGAAGTCCAGTGAAAATTGCCATTGTCCATGAGCAAGATGAGGAGACCCTGACTTAGCACATTTGGAGGGCACAGGTGAAGGTTACGGAGATTGTTTTGACTCAGAATTCACAAGATGTGTACTCTATGAGTTAAGGAAATGAGAAGATGAGTCAAGATGCTATTCAGCCAGAGGTTCATGCTTGGTACTATTCATTAAGAGAGGAAGCCCAGAATGTTTGGGGGAAAGACGATCAGTTCAGCTTTGGACTAATTTAGATTATGATTTCTGGGAGATGCAGGTGTGATTCTGGTTGAAAACTGGATGTATGAGTCTGACATATGTATTCAGATATATGTTTGAGGGTTACTGGCTATGAATTTGGATCCTATGGTCCAGGACGGGCATGATGAGTGGCTATAGAAGCAATTCCACAAAAAAAGAGAAAAAAAAAAAGACTGAGAAGAAATGGTCAAAGAGGTCTGAGAAGAGCCAGAGAAGCCAAGAGTAGGGAGAGATTCAAGAAGCAGCCCAGGGTTCCACATGACGAGAATTGAGAACTTCATTGGCTGATTTTTTTTTTTTAAATGAAATTGTTCCTGCCCTACAGTCCATAGTAGGAAGCTTCCAGTCACCAACACCTCTTGTCCCTTTTTCAAAATTTTTAAACTATGGTCCTGTTTCAGCTTTTCTCCTCTGATCCTGGTGACCTGTGGCTCCTCACTTAATCTGATTAAGAGCAACTCCCTCATCTATAAAATAGATGCTAGGTTGTTGTGAAAAGAATGAGCTAACAAATGTGAAAGAATCTTGGAGACATGGGAAATTTCAGGAAAACCCAAGAAAGGGAAACCCCAACACTGGACGTGGTCAGGCTCAGGCTAAATGACCACTTAACAGAATCTAAATAATGAAGTTCATGGGGCCACCTGCCTTATTTCAAACTTAATTAAACAGTCAGGGGGACAGATTGCACTGTCAGGTCTTTAACTTTTCATAATCCATTATCTTTTGGATGTTAAAATGCCAATCTTGTGGGAGTGACCTTTAGAAAGCTTTACCAGGTGCGTGACTTGACAGAAAGATGGCCAATGAGTCTCAGTGTGAGTAATAATACTCCAATGAGAATATTATTCAAAAAGTGTTAGAGGATTCTTGGCCCTGAATATTGAACCAATCTAAAGTAGGGGCCTTGTTATCAGTGGAATCCATTCCCTAAATATATCCATCTATTAGGTTGCCTTGGAACTGGGCAATTCCTATCAACTCTGAGATTATATTATTCAATGAGCCCTAGTAACTCACTGTTCCCAGCATGAACTTGATCTCCTCCCTTCATTCATTAGATGGACAATTTTTAACATGTATAAAGCATCATGCATAAGCTACATCTTAAAAGTAATTAGAGCTCATTTACTAGACATAAAGTAGGTGCAACTAAATTTAGATGAGTACACTAAGTGCATAAGAGTGGCATAAATAAAGCCACGTGTGTTTCAAAGACAGAAACTCTCACTTCATGTTGGATAGATTTATGAGATTGGTATCATTAATTAAAAGATGAATACAATTTCCAAAAATAGAGTGGAGGGAGTAAGATTTCTAGACAGCAGAAACAGCCTGAAGGAAGGTGTCAAGGTATAGTTCGGTGAACAGCAAGTCATCCACCTTAGCTAGATGTTAGAGAATTCATGCTTAAAAGTTGGGTGGGAGCCATCTCAGAGGTTAGGCTGAGTCTTGCCTAACTATTAAGCTATAAGGCTAGATTAAAAATGTTACTAGTAGAGTATTTTTGCTATAGCTGCTCAAGGAAAAAGGAAAAAGTTGGTACGCTAACATTTGTGTTTTGATAGGGAAATTCCCAAGTCTGAAATATTGGCGAGGATGTAGCTATTGAATAACTGAGTGAATACCTTGGAGTATTGTAAATCTAATGCCCATTATCTTATCAGGGTGTTGTATTACACCTGGTGGCTATTGTGGTGCAGTCCTGTGTTGATACCTTCAAACTCAGGGACTTATGGTTTTATTGATTTGTATGTGTGGGCATTTTATGCTTTTGTATAGCTCCTTTTTATTTTTAGCTTTGAAAATAAATAGATCTTTCTTGCTATGGATAAGTTTTTTTTTTTTTTTTTTAATTTTTAGCAAGATCTTGGGAAAATCATTTGGCTTCTTTCTGCTTAAACAAGCAAACAAAATTATTTGCTCTATTTGCTCATTTCTAAGTCAATCATATGGACTTCTGGTTTCTGCTTCAACATATAACAAACTTATAAATCATCACTCCTGTCCATAATAATAAGAAAAAGTTGAACAAACTGAAAATCAAGGATTTTTCTTGAGCTATTCAGAGAACTGAAATCACAGTACAAACTGTTACAGCAAAATCTGGAGAGACAGGTATACCTAAGACAGCTGAGATTTGCTTACCTGGAGCAAAAACCACAGAAACTGGGCTCCAGTGTAATAAGAGTGGATTATAGCTGAGGGAGCTGCAACGAGACTCAGGCCATCTTAGGGAAGCCCCAGGTCAATAGGGGAGATGAAAACAAGGATACTAGAGGAATTTGGAGCCTCTGGCACCTACAACTATAGCAAACATTAAACACAAAGCCCAGCTCCTAAATAGATTAACATACAACCTCACACTAAAGGCGTGTTCTCTCAACTCCTCTTACCCAACACATTATGTCCAGTTTTCAACAAAATAATACAAAGCATGCTAAAAAGCAAGAGAAAATACAGTCTGAAAAGACAAAGCAAGCATCAGAACCAGACTCAAATAAGACACAGATGTTGAAATTATAAGACTAACACAGGAATGCTTGGCTGCTTTTTGGCATCCTTAGTCATTTTTACAGCTTTACTGCACCACAGATCTTGACTCATATCTCAATAATTACAAAATAAGACTCTCTTAAAAGCCAGAAGTATCTGAACTATTATATACTCATAATGGCATCATAGAAATCAGATTAAGAAAAAAATGCAGAGAAATTATACACCTGCTTCTCTGTAGAAGAATTGTTATTATTAAAAAAATAAAGCCAAAAATCTCCAAAGATAAGGCAGACTAAGGTTCTAGAGTATTATCTTGTAGGGTTTGCTGTTCTCAGCCTTTTGCTTAAATGTTGGTGGGGAGGGAGAGGGTGCGGCATAGAGCAGAAAGGGAAGGAAATGATGCATTTGGCATGTTTCAAAGTTAAGATGTGTCATCACTTTCAATGGTTTAGAAACTTGAAATAAATATAGTTATCAGCACATAGGAAAGGGTTTATATTAAATATTGTTTCCTCTGGAAACTACTAGTTTTTCCAGCTTAGATTTGTCCTACTGCTCTGTTGCTTTTGGTTCACTCTAATTTATTGCTGAGCTCATGAATCATATGCCTCTCCTTTTATTATATAGGGAAAAAAGTCTTTTCCATTTATTTCAACTCTATGTCAGTGGCTAAGTGTGACACAATAGATGATAACCCCAGTCATAGGCCATAAGCTTGAAACTAAAGAAACTGATGCATGGAGTACAATGACAGGAATTCAAGTTAGTATGTAACAGAGTTTTTATTTCCCTAGAGACAGTTGCATGGAAGACAAGGGAAATACATTGACGTTATTAGTGATGTATTTATAACAGTTGGTTCTCCCACCCTCAGCTCTATTGTTGAAGTGTCACTGTTATTTCCATAAAAATCACAGTAGGTAGTTTCAAGTTTACATTAATGATTTATTTCCACACTTGCAAGGGTGAGAAGTGATTCTTTTAAACCAGTATTAACTTGAAAAAAATTTTGAACAAGTTCTGTGTGGATGTAGGATGGATAATGCAATACAAGATCTTCTAAAAAAGTTTTAACATAGGCATGTTTAACGTGAGCATGTTTATGCTGAGAGGGAAAGACAGTTGAGAAAGAGAAGGGTTAAAAATACAGTAGCAGAGTGTGTATGCATGATGTGGTGGGGTCCCTAAAGGCAAAAGGGTATGGCATCTAAAGTGCAATGAAGACAGAACCTTGAACAGAAGGATAGACTCCTTTTCCATGAAGATAGAAGTATGGGGAGAGAAGTGGGAAAAGAAGCCAATAATTTTATAGGTGGTGACAAAGGAAATTGAAGGAAGTGTCATCTATTGATCTTTATTTTCTCAGGCAATACTATTTTATGGTGTAAGGGGATGTGGTTTAGTTGTTGTTGTTAGGTGCCGTTGAGTCAGTTCCCACTCATATCGAACCTATGTACAACAGATCAAAACACTGCCCGGCCCTGCGCCATCCTCACAATCATTACTATGTTTAAGACCATTGTTGAAGTCACTATGTCAATCCATCTCATTGAGGGTCCGCCTCTTTTTTTGTGACCCTCAACTTGGCCAAGCATGATGTCCTTCTCCAGGGATTTGTCCCTCCTAATAACACGTCCAAAGTACCTAAGATGAAATCTCATCATCCTCACTTATAAGGAGCATTTTGGCTATACTTCTTCCAAGATAAATTTGTTCATTCTTCTGGCAGTCCATGGTAATTTAATATTTTTCTCCAACACCATAATTCAAAGGCATCAATTCTTCTTCAGTCTTCCTTATTCATTGTCTAGCTTTTGCATGCCTATGAGGCAATTGAAAATACCATCGCTTGGGTCAGGTGCACCTCAGTCCTCAAAGTGACATCTTTGCTTTTGAACACTTAAGGAGGTCTTTTGCAGCAGATTTGTCCAGTGCAATGCATCATTTGATTTCTTGACTGTTGCTTCTATGGATGTTGATTGTGGATCCAAATAAAATGAAATCCTAGACAATTTCAATATTTTCTGTTTATCATGATATTGCTTATTTGTCTAGTTGTGAGGATTTTTGTTTTCTTTATGTTGAGGTGTAATCCATACTGACCGCTCTAGTCTTTAATCTTCATCAGTAACTGCTTAAATCCTCTTCATTTTCAGCAAACAAGATTGTGTCATCTGCATTTCGCAGGCTGTCAATAAATCTTCCTCCAATCCTGAGGCCCCATTCTTCTTCATATAGTCTAGCTTCTTGGATTATTTGCTCAGCATGCAGATTGAATCAGGATAGTGAAAGGATTCAACTCCAACTCACACATTTTCTGATTTGAAACCACTCACTGTCTCCTTGTTCTGTTCAGATGACTGCCTCCTGGTCTATATGCAGGTTTTGCATGAACACGATTAAGTGAGGCTTAGTAGAAAGCTTCAATACAAGTCAAAGTTTGGCATAGTTAGACAGGGAATGTGAAAAGGAGACAAGTAGGAACTTGTAAACTAGCACCTGAAGGCCACTAGATGTGAGATAAGTGTCTATATGCACTGTAGGCATGGTTGTTCTATTTTTCCAGTAGTGTTAAGCAGCCCTCTGTTGCATTGATCCAGAGTTGGGATTTTGAGAAAGAGTTGAATGTGAGAGAGTATCTCAGTGATGCCCAGGCAGAACACTGCAGGGAATTAAACCAGGAGAGAGTTGGTTGAGATAAAATGAGGTGCTTGGAAGCTAGAAGAGGTGGAAGAGTAGCTTTATGTGTAAGGAGTGAGACTGAGTTTGTTGGGCACATGTCCAAGACTAGATTCTGGAAAAAATCAACATTAATTTGTGGACTGAGAAAGGAATTTGAGTCAAAGAGTTAGGAGGAGAACAAGAAGAGTAGTGACAAGAATTCCAAAGGAAGAATTTACAAAGGAAAGGGGGACTGAGAAGTGTTCATTAAATGACCTGTAGAAATAACTCCAGGACTACATCTAGATTATCACAGTAGCCTAGATACACAGATAGCACAAATAGATTCCAAGGTGGTCCACCGATTTCTCTAGATTTTTGACTGAGTATCCAAGTCCTCAAGAAAAGCAACAAGAGTGGTGAAGCCCATATGCCACAAGTGAATTTAACCCAGTAGAAATTAAAGTACTACAGTATTTAGTGATTTCAGAGTAAAAGTACTCTGGGTGAAAAAACTTTCCAACAGTGACAGAGACTCTCTGTTAGATAATGCGATTGTGTTTTTTAAGTAGAAGTCCATTTTTACCCTTAATCTCATGATGCCCTAGACAGGAGATTTTGTTTATCCCATCAAGGGGCCCTTGTATGGATGTGTAGATTCATATGGTACACCCTCTCCACCTCTGATTTTCATGGATGTGCTGTAGAGGCCTTGGCCCCAGGCAAGTTGCATTCCTTTGAGGTTAACACAGGCAGGGCTTTGTGGAAAGCATCTTACAAGGGACAATGGCCCCAGAGTAAATCCCTAGGGTTTCGACAGGCTCATCACATTCTAGGCAGTCTTAGTCCTTAGCAGGGAAAAGTATTTCAAAAGGACACTGGATTCTCAACTGTAAGAGAAAGAAAGAACAGTCATCTTATATTTCGTAACATCTTTATCATTTTGATTTTTATCCTTAGAGGGATACTTTGAAATAACAAAAAAATAGACCACGATTTCTAAGCGACACTTCAAAATGGTAGAATTAATGATGCCTGGTTTGGATTTAATGCCAAAAACTAGACTTGAGGAAGCAGAGAACTCTACCAGGTCCTTTCTTTTTGATTATTAAAATAACCAATTCCTGAGTAAATGCCATGGAACTATTAAGATAAAGCATATGTAATACACACACAACACACACACACACTTTTATAGTCTATTCATTTCAAATATTCAAAACTAAAACAACTATTCAGGGAAATGAATCAATCTTAAAAGAATGGTTTTGCTGTTGTTAGTTGCCATCAAGTTGGCAATGACTCATGGTGACTTTATAACAGAACAAAACATTGCTTGGTCCTGTGCCATCCTCATGATCGTTGGTATGTTTGAGTTCATTGTTGCGGCCACTGTGTATTATGAGTGCTTTTTAACCTAGGGGGCTCATCTACTAGCACTATGTCAGACAATGTCTGTTGTGATCCATAGGGTTTTCAGTGGCTAATTTTTGGAAATAGATCACTAGGCCTTTCTTCTTAGTTTGTCTTAGTCTGGAAGCTCAGATGAAACCTGTCCACCATGGGTGACTCTGCTGGTATTTGAAATACCTGTGGCATAGCTTCCAGCATCACAGCAACACACAAGCCACCACAGTATGACAAACTGAAAGATGAGTGGTGATAGGATGGAGTAAATGGAAAAAATAGTCCACCTGTAGCAGAATGTCCATTTTGGAAGAATGAAGAGACTGAGTTTTCTAGCATCTGTTGGGTTAGAGAGGAGCGAAATGAATAGTGTGATCCAAAAGGTGGAGAACTTTAAATGTAGAACAGAAGAATTCACATATAGAATGCCCTTCTATACTTTATGCAAGTTGGAATACTATAAAGATTAGCCTGTCAGTGGTAGAAGGGATGGTTTTGAGGAGACCGTAAAGTAAAGGATATTAGGTATGGGTTACTTGTAGCAATCTAGGGATCAAGTAATAAATGTCCAAATTGCTGTTTTTGTTGTTAGGTGCCGTTGAGTCAGTTCCATCTCATAGAGATCCTATGTACAACAGAAGGAAACACTGCCTCGTCCCGTGCCATCCTCACAATCATTGTTATGCTTGAGCCCATTATTGCAGCCACCGTGTCAATCCATCTTGCTGAGGGTCTTCCTCTTTTTTTCTGACCATCTACTTTACCAAGCATGATGTCCTTCCCCAGGGACTGATCCCTCCTGATAACATGTCCAAAGTATGTGAGACAAAGTCTCGCCATCCTTGTTTCTAAGGAGCATTCTGGCTGAATTTTTTCCAAGATAGATTTGTTAGTTTTCCTGGTAGTCCATAGTGTATTCAGTATTCTTCACCAACACCATAATTCAAAGGTATCAATTCTTCTTCAGTCTTCCTTATTCACTTTCCGGCTTTTGCAAGTATATGAGGCAATTGAAAACATCATGGCTTGGGTCAGGAGCATCTTACTCCTTAAAGTGACATCTTTGCTATTAACACTTTAAAGAGGTCTTTTGCAGCAGATTTGCCCAATGCAATACGTCATTTGATTTCTTGACTGCTGCTTCCACAGGTGTTGATTGTGGGTCCAAATAAAATGAAACCCTTGGCAACTTCAATATTTTCTCAGTTTATCATGACGTTGCCTATTGGTCCAGTTGTGAGGATTTTTGTTATCTTGATGTTGAAGTGTAATCCATACTGAAGGCTATAGCCTTTGATCTTTATCAGTAGGTATTTCAGGTCCTCTTTACTTTCAGCACGCAAGGTTGTGTTACCTGCAAATGTCCAAAGTAGGATGGTTATAACATGAAAAACACAAAAGAGAGGACCAGATACAAGAATTAATTCATAGGGGGGATAAAAAAACCAGTTGTTGTCAACTTTCCTTTAAATTATCACCAAGTTAAAAGTAAGTAGTCGCCTTATAACCTGCAGTAGTTTTTAAACTTTATATTATGAAGAATTTCACACCTACATAAAAGCAGATGGAATATTATAATAAACCCCAATCACCTATTCCCAGCCTGTGGCTAATCTGGCCTCTATTTACAGTATCACTTACTTCCCTCTTATTTTTATGTATCATTTTCCAGAGTAATATTCAATACAGGTCATGTCATATAAATTTTATTAAATTATGACTTCCAAATTTTGTTGCATTTTTATTATTTTCTGAAATTTACTAATGGCTGTCTCTTCTATAGTTTGTATTATTCTTGGTGTATATGCTCATTTTAAATAAAGTTTCGAGAGGAAGAAACTAGAAAAAATAAACTGAGTTAACAACATTCTAATCTGTATAGATGGAACTTTGAAAAATTCAAGAAAATGGCTTGAGTTTCTCCTATTTTGGATCAAAAACCTTATTTTACAGACTATTTAGTTGCAGGTAAGAAACCTCCATCTATACTTAATGAAAGTTCCTTAGAAGTGCAAGCCCTCAGTTAATGTTTGTTCAGTAGACTATTGTAATAACAATAAAAATGGAATTGAGGGAATTTAAACAAATGACAGTGCGGCTACTGGCATTACTGTTGCTGGCAATTTTAAATGAGTATAAAGAATAACGTGATTTTTAAAACCATCAGCGCTAACAAAGGGGAAATATTCATTCCAACATTCTACATTATTATCTCTACTTAGAGTTGAATACATTATGGTATGAAGAAAGAACTAGGACTTTTTCTGTGTTAGTTTTCTACTGCAGTCATACCCAGTTGCCAGAAACTTGTTATTAGTTGCCGTTGAGTCGGTTCTGACTCATAGCGACCCAGTGTACAATGGTTGCTATGCCTGAGTCCATTGTTGTAGTCACTGTGCCAATCTATGTCATTGAGGTCCTTCCTCTTTTTCACTGACCCTCTACTTTACCAAGCATGATGTCCTTATCCAGGGACTGGTCACTCCTGGTAACATGTCCAAAATACGCGAGACTTTCTTGCTTCTAAAGAGCATTCTGGCTGTACTTCTTCCAAGGCAGATTTATTCGTTCTTCTGGTAGTCCATTGTATATTCAATATTTTTTTAACGACATCATAATTCAAAGGCATCAATTCTTCTTCGGTCTTCCTTATTCATTGTCCAGCTTTCCCATGCATATGAGGCAATTGAAAATACCAAGGCTTGGGTCAGGGACACCGTAGTCCTCAAAAAACTGAGTGACTTAAAACAATACAAACCTATTATCTTTTAAAAGGTGAGAAGTCTAACATAGATCTCATTGGGCTAAAATCAAGCCGTCAGCAGGGCTGTGTTCCTTTCTGGAGGCTCTAGAAGAGAATAGTTTCCTTGCTTTTGCCAGTCTCTAGAGGCTGCCTATATCCTTGGCTCATGGTTTCTTCCCTTCATCTTCAAAGCCAGCAAAGGAGGGTTGAATTCTTTTCAAGCTACATTTCTCTGACTCTCTCTTCTCTCTCTTCAACTTTTAAGAACTCCTGTGATTAGATTAGACCCACCCAGATAATCCAGGATAATTTTCCCATCTGAAAGTCCTTAATCACATTTGCAAAGTCCCTTCTGCCATGAAGGTAACATATTCATCGGTTCTGCATATTAGAAGAAATCCTGGTGGCCTAGTGGTTAGCAGTATGGCTGCTAACCAAAAGGTCAGCAGTTTGAATCCACCTGGTGCTCCTTGGAACCCCTATGGGGCATTTCTACTCTGTCCTATAGCGTCACTATGAGTCGGAATCGACTTGATGGCAAAGGGTTTTATGGGGTATTAGAAGGTGGACATCTTAGAGGGCCATTATTTTGCCTATACAGTCTCTTTGTGATTACTTTTTTGGTCAATTTGAAGTCAGCTTAATATTATAATAATGATAAATCAGAGTGGATAAAGCAGAGTGGATTGTGTATGTGTTTATCTGTGTGTGTTTCCTTTTAATATGAGTCCCAATTGCTAGGTAGAAGTTTTGAGTCACTGTTTCCCTAGCAACTTATCTTAAATATTATTTACCATTCCTACCGAGAGAATGAAGAAAATAACATTTTGAAAGGGAAAGATCTCACCGTGGGCTTTGAGGTTTGGTAGGCAGTGGATTTATGTGATGCAAGATATAGAGTTAACACACTCATATTTTAATATATTCACTAAAGTTTAGCACTAAAACCTTGAAATTTATAGGTAGAAGGATCATGGCTTTGATATTTGTATTATCCTGAAAGTCTATGACCTGTAGTGATTGTTAATTTTACTTCTGTATCAAAGTTCTATGAAGCAGATAAACAGAAGCATCACTTAAACTCCCTAAACTTTATTTTTCCAGTCTGTAATTTGGGGAGAGTAATAGTATTTATCTCAGAAAGCAATTGTGATACTTAAATTACATAATGCATATAAAATTTTCAGGGAGAACTGTACATATCACATATAATAATTATTGAGTAACTATTAGCTGTTATTTTTACTAATAGTGAGTAAGCCTAAACAAACTGCTCAAGGGTACACTTCCATGTGGCTTTGTGGTTCTCCACTCATATGTTATTATATATTTTGTGGACTAAACCATATATTTTAGTAGCATTCATAAATTTGGGCTATTTTGAAGTCTTCAGAATAGGGCATCTTCATTGGAAATATCTGCTTATAGTAAGTGGAGTGTGGGCCCCTAAAAAGAAATCATTTATTAGGGTTATGAATTGATTCATACTAAGGCAACATTTTTGTTTTTGCTATATTGTTAAGGTCTGTGACAAATTCCTTTAAACATTATGAGGGGTAGTTTCAATGTTTGGAAAAATCCAAAAGTCATATAGAGGTCATTTCATTGAATAGGAATGACTACTAATATTTTGGACTAGTGATGAAGTGTGAATATAGACCAGTGAGTCTCAACCCCTGACTGTATATTAGAATTATCTGAAAAGCTTTGGAAATTGCAGTTGTGTAGCTATCACCCCTGAGATTCATGCTCAGTTGCATGGAGGTAGAGACCAGGTGTGTGTATGTTTGGAAGTACCCACAGCTTATTCTTATGGTTGGCCTGGAATAAGAACCATTGCTTCAGTCCAGCTAAATCAGTACCTTTGGATGGAATATTGGCATCAACAATTTTTAAGTCTCCCCAGGTTATTCCAACATGCAGCCTTTGTTGAGAACCTTTACTTTATACTAATGAGACCAAACCAGATTTGAAAATGTTCTACAAAGATTTAGAGCAATGAGCCATCTTAAGGTGACTACTGGGAAGGAAAAGCTTCACTTAAATGTGAAGGTATATGTTCAAATGTGTTTGCTAAACCATCACCATCTCTTTACTTTACTGTCACATCAGATCTGAGCACTTTGGGCACAATGGGGTGTCAGGCTTGAATTTTGGCAGTTTCCTTTCTCTGTACTGCTGTACCAGTTTTTGAATTATCTTCAGCATAATTTTACTTGCATGTGATATTAATGATATTGTTTGATAATTTCCGCATTCGGTTGGATCACCTTTCTTTGGAAATAGGCATACACTGTACTTTTAAGGAAATAACATGTGCCTTCCCCCAACGAGGTACTTTCATAAGACAGCTATGTTAATTTTTTTTTATAGCAACAAATAGAAGAGAATTGGTATAGCTGCTCTCATGAGGGTGCCTAGCAGGGGGAGAGTACAGCTGGCAAACAAATGCAGAAATCAGTCTTTATTAGCTTAAAATTATGCTATGGGTATCTCTTCCAGTCAGTTGGCCAGGTAGCTGTCTCCAAAATTTCTTGGAGTAGAGGAGTGAACTTCCAGTGTTTGTTGAAACATCCCATCGGTATTCCATCAGTTCCTGGAGACTTGTTTTTCAGTAAACATCCTCAGTTCAGGTTGGACTTCTTCCTTCAGTACCATTGGTTCTTGAACATACGCTACCCCCTGAGATGACTGAACGCTGACCAATCCCTTTTCATGCAATGCTGTCAGTGATAGGATAATACCGGTATGCCTACAAGGAAGACCAGTTAATACGACTATTATTCAAATTTACACACCAACCACCAAGGCCAAAGATGAAGAAATTGAAGATTTTTTCACAAATTTCTGCAGTATGAAATTGATCAAACATGTAATCAAGATGCATTGATCATTACTTGTATTGGAATGTGAAAATTGGAAACAAAAAGGAAGAATCAGTAGCTGGAAGATATGTCCCTAGGAATAAAAACAACACGGGAGAACACATGTTAGAACTTTGCAAGACCAAGGACTTATTCATTGGAAATATTGTTTTTCAACAAGATAAACAGTGACTATACACATGGACCTTTGCTGGATGGAATACACAGAAATCAAATTGTGGAAAGAGATGATGAAGAAGCTCAATATCATTAGTCAAAGGAAGGCCAGAGGCCAATTGCTGAACAGACCACCAATTGCTCATATGCAAGTTCAACTTGAAGCTAAAAAAAATTAAAACAAGTCTATGAGAGCCAAAGTACGACCTTGAGTATATTCTACCTGAATTTAGAAACCTTCTCAAAAATAGGTTTGACACATTGAACACTAATGACCAAAGACCAGATGAGTTGTGGGATGACAACAAGAAAATCATACTTGAAAAAAGCAAAAGATCATTAAAAAGACAGAAAAGAAAGAAAGACCAAAATGGATGTCAGAAGAGACTCTGAAACTTGCTCTTGAACGTAGAGTAGCTAAAATGAAAAGAAGAAATGATGAAGTGAAAGAGCTGAACAGAAGATTTCAAAGGGAGGCTCAAGAAGACAAAGTAAAGTATTATAACGAAATGTCAGCAAAGACCTGGTGTTAGAAAACCAAAGGGAAGAACACGCTTGGCATTTCTCAAGCTGAAAGAACTGCAGAAAAAATTCAAGCCTCGAGTTGAAATACTGAAGGATTCTGTGGGGGAGAAGTTGAACAACACAGGAAGCATCAAAAGAAGATGGAAGGAAGGAATACACAGAGGTGAGGATGAGGAGGTGTATTATGCTCTCTTGTTGCTGTTAGTTGCCGTTAAGTGAATTCTGACGCATGGTGACCACTGTCTTCAATTACTGACAAACTGAGGGAGATGAAGAAGAGCATCAATCCAGCTCCATCTGTACTCCAATTTCTTTTTTGTCATCATTCCTTCCATCATTACATGAGAGGAATACAAATTCATAATATATGGTGATTTCCTGAATTTTTGGTTCCTTAACAGGGTCTTGTGACTAGTAGAAGAGAAAGGTGTAATGTTAGAGGGAGAAATAAATAATTATTGAAAGAAAGGGGAACTTGACAAGAAATGGATTTAACCCTGTAACTATACAAATAATAAAGTGCCCTAATTATGTAAGCATCATTACTTCTGATAAAATGATTCTTAATTTTTTTCCTCTCTGAAAATCTGATGAGAGCTATGAACCTCTCAGACAAACACACATGTTTTCATAAACAAAAAGATTTGCGTAGAGTATGTTACAGTCCTTCTGAATCATCACTAGATTACTCAGCGTTACACAAACTCAAATCACTGGGTACTTCTATTCAATTCCCACTATAAACTGTAGCTGCTCAAAGTATAAAGAGTCAAGAATAATTTGATCTTAAGTTTTGTGAAATGTAAGCAATTGAAATAAGTATGAATATTAGATTAAAAAGACTCTTTTTACGTTCCATTTAAGTTAATTCTCTTGATGAGACTCAGAAACTCCTGAAAATTCTCTGATTTTCGTGTAGGTAGAGTAATCAAAAATTAGAACAGGAGGAGAAAACAGTAAAAATAGGAAAAGAAAGATTTGACAATTATTAGAGAACTGGATGGATACTTAGTAAACATAATTTAGTTATTGTCTGGAACTCTGAGATCCTTTGATCTTCCTCTTTCATAGGATACTCTTGGCTCTTCTGATTGTTACTTAGGTTTCTGGAACCTCCAGGACAAACTAAAATTTTCCTTCCCAAATATCCTCTGTTCTTTCCCATCCTTTTATGAAAGACGGGAATGATAATGGAACAGTGAGTGGTTTGTGTTGGAAACTGGAATCATTGCATAGGTAAGGAAAACATGAGAACGGGAAATATGAAGATCTAAATATTGAAAATGAGTTCTTAAAATGTAATCCAGAAACCCTTTGGTAGAGAAAAGAATGGAATAATTTCATTATTTTGATTCTCTAGGGCTCAATAAACAATCCACCCTTCAGAATTCCTCATGATACCCCTGCCCACCCAGGGATTCTTCCTTGACCTCCTCCATTGGGGTGGCATGGAAATGATGCTTCTCCTCTGTTCTCCACAAACATTCTCTCTTTCTAATGTTGCACCGGAAGTCCTTGGGTGGCCCAAATGGTTAAGCATGGCTACTAGCCTTAAGGTTGGCAGTTCGAACCCACCCAGAGGCAACTGGGAAGAAAGGCCTGGCAATTTGCTTCAGTAAAGAAAACCCTATGGAGCAGTTCTACTCCGTCACATGGGGTTGCCATGAGTTGGAGTTAACTCAACAGCAACTGACAACAATAACAACAAATGTTTCACAAACCACATTATACTGGATACTACATGTGTTTTTCTGGAATGACAGTGTGACCTTGTTTGTGCCCTCCCCTCCCCCATCTGCTGCCCCATGTCTAGGGAAGTGCTTAGTACATAGTGGTTCCCCAATAATGTAACTGCTGAAGGGAATTGAATTGAACTGAAATAGATTTTAACAACAAAATATGACTAGTTCTAGCCAGCATTTCCCAAAATGATGTTACTCGGAATGCACAAAATGACAAAACTCTTAAGCAATGAAATACAATTTTTAAATAAAAACATGGGAGAAATGTCCCACGGATGTCCCTGTGGATGTTTTTCTCATAGTCTCCTAAAAATAAAATTTGGAACTTCTTTTACTCAGTTGGTCATTCAACCTAGATAAGTAAGCATAGATCTGGCCAGGGCTGTTATGGTAATGAAATTATTTTTCTGTCTCTCATATTTATGTTTTCCTCTGAGAATGTCTAACTGAAATGGTGACATTTGTGCAGTTTATTAGCAGTTAGCTATACGTGCATTGGAGTGACATGACATAACCCTGAATAGATTGAATTCCCAAAGGGACAACAAAGACCTTTGGGATGTCATGGGTCTTATTATTCAAGACTCTCAGGAAATTTTCTAAATGGTGCATTCACTAACAACTGTGATCTAAAAATTCTAGTTTTGATTTAAATGTCTTTCCTTTTCAAAGAGGTACTGAATTGAAAATGTAGCATTTAAAATACAAACAAATTAAGTAGAAATCATTAATGATAACATTTACTGAAGTCCCTATTAATTTGGAGAAGAGTAAAGTGGCAAAAAAAATTAATAATCTCTTCTTCTGATGATGTTTTAGTATAATTTTAGAGTCAGACACACAAGTAAAAATACATAAAATAATGAGAGAAAAAATGAGGAAGACACTGTAGGTTGGGTTGATCAGCCTCACCTCCAACCCATTTTTCTCTCTTCTGTCTCTTCTGTAAAACCTAAATAATAATTTGCACTTCCTTCTTTGTAATTGGAGGTGCCATATGACCTATCTCTGGCCAGTGAGATGTTAACTGAACTCTGTCAGGGATGCTGTTATGTGAACTTTCGCAAGCACCATCATCCTTCTTCCTTTAAGCCTTGAATTCCCAAAAGAGATGACACTTGTCTCATAATCATGAAGGGAAAGGTTTAGGTCATCACAGAAATCTTTTTTTTTTATAATTTTTTTATTGTGCTTTAGGTGAAAGTTTACAGAGCAAATTGGTTTCTCATTAAACAGTTAATACACAAATTGTTTTGTGACATTGCTTGCTAAACCCACGATATGTCAGCACCCTCCCTTCTCGACCTCAGGTTCCCCATTTCCATTTGTCCTGTTTTCTTATCCTTTCCTGCCTTCTCCTCTTTGCTTTTGGGCTAGTGTGCTCATTTAGTGTCATATACATGGATGAAATACATGTGTTATTGTTTGTTTGATAGGCCTGTCTAATCTTTGGCTGAAGAGTAAACTTCAGGAGTGACTTCATTACTAAGTTAAAAAGGTGTTTGGGGGCCGTATTCTCAGGGTTTCTCCATTTCTGTCAGACCAGTAAGTCTGGTCTTTTTTGTGAGTTTGAATTTTGTTCTACATTTTTCTCCTACTCTGTCCGGGACCCTCTATTGTGATCCCTATCAGAGCAGTCTGTGATGGTAGCTGGGCACCATCTATTTGTGCTGGACTCAGTCTGGTGGAGGCTGTGGTGGTTGAGGTCCATTAGTCCTTTGGACTAATGTTCCCCTTGTATCTTTGATTTTCTTAATCCTCCTTTGCTCCAGATGGGATGGGACCAGTAGATATATCTTAGATGGCTACTTACAAACTTTTAAAACCCCAGTTGCTACTGACCACAGTCGGATTTAGAACATTTTCTTTATAAACTATGTTATGCCAATTGAGTTAGATGTTCCCCAAGACCATGGTCCTGAGGGAGTTTGGATGTGTCTATGAGGCTTCTATGACTTTGCCTTGGTCAAGTTGTGCTAACTTCCCCAGTATTGTGTACTGTCTTATACTTTACCAAAGTTACCACTTATTTATTGTCAAGTTAGTGTTTTTCCCTCTCCACGCCTCCCGACCTGAGTAACCATTAAAGTTGTTTCTTTCTTTCTGTAAACCTTTTCGTGTGTTTTTGTAATAATGATCTCATACAGTATTTGTCATTTTGTAGTTGATTATTTCACTCAGCTTAATGGCCTCCAGATTCATCCATACTGTGAGATGTTTTGTAGATTCATCATTGTTCCTTATCATTGCTTATTTCATTCTGTGTATGTACCATAGTTTGTTTATTCATTCATCTATTGATGGACACTTAGGTTGTTTCCATCTTTTTGCTACTGTGAATAATGCTGCTGTGAACATGGGTGTGTTTATGTCTACTCGTGTGATGGCTCTTATTTCTGTAGGATATTCTTGGAGTGGAATTGCTGGATCATATGGTATTTCTATTTCTAGCTTTTTAAGGAAGCACCATATCATTTTCCAAAGTGGTTGTACCATTTTGCATTCCCACCAGTAGTGCATAAGAGTTCCAATCTCCCCATAGCCTCTCTAACGTTTGTTATTTTCTTTTTTTTGATTAGTGCCAGTAAAGTTAGTAATGTTGGGGTGAGATGATACCTCACTGTAGTTTTGATTTGCATTTCTTTAATGGTTAGTTATCCCGAGCCCTTCTTCATGTATCTGTTAGTCCCCTGAATGTCTTCTTTGGTGAAGTGTCTGTTCATATCCTTTGCCCATTTTTAAATTGGATTATTCGCTGTGGATGTGTTGGATTTTCCTATAGATTTTAGACATTAGCCCTTTGTCAGATTTGTCATAGCCAATTTCTTTTTTCCCAGTCTGTAAGTTGTCTTTTTACTCTTTTGGTGAAATCTTTTGATGAGCATAGGTGTTTAATTCTTAGATAATCCCAGTTATCTAGCTTATCTTCTGGTGTTTGTGTATTTGTTAGTTATGGTTGGTATCCTATTTATGCCATATATTAGGGCCCCTAGGGTTTACCCTATTTTTCTTCCATGATCTATATAGTTTTTGGCTTTATATTTAGGTCTTTGATCCATCTTAAATTAGTTTTTGTATATAGTGTGAGGTGTGGGTTGTTTCATTATTTTACAGATGGACATCCAGTTTTGCCAGTACCATTTGTTAACAAGACTATCTTTTCCCCCATTTAATGGACTTTGGGCCTTTGTCAAAGATCAAGTGACCACAGATGGATGAGTCCTCGATTCTGTTCCATTGGTCAATGTGTCTATCATTTTACCAGTACCAGGCTGCTGTTTTGACTATTGTAGCTGTATAGCAGGTTCTGAGGTCAGGTAGTGCAAGTCCTCCTATTTTGTTCTTCTTCTTCTTCAATAGTGCTTTACTTATCCAAGAACTCCTTCCCTTCTATATAAAGTTAGTGATTAGTTTTTCCACATCGTTAAAGAATGCTCTTGGTATTTGGATCAGTATTGCATTGTATTTATAGATTGCTTTGGGTAGAATTGACATTTTCACAATGTTGAGTCTACCTGTTCATGAACATGGTATCTTTTTCCATTTATGTCGGTAACTTTCAGTTTGTTGCAGTAGTGTTTCGTAGTCTTCTTTGCATAGGTCTTTTACGTCCCTAATGAGATTTATTCCTAAATATTTTTTAGGGGCTATTATAAATGGTGTTGCTTTCCTGATTTCCTTTTTGTCATTCTCTTTATTGGTGTATAGGAATCCAACTAATTTTTGTATGTTTATTTTGTATCCTGCTACTCTGCTGAATCTTTCTATTAGTTCCAGTAGTTTCTTATGGAGTCTTTAGGGTTCTTTGTGTATAGTATCATATCATCTGCGAATAGGAATAGTTTTACTTCTTTCTATAGGTTTGCTATAGGGTCGCTATGAGTTGGAATTGACTCAACAGCAACAGGTTGTTTTTTTTTTTAACCAACTTCAATGCCCTTTATTTATTTTTCTTGCCTTATTGCTCTAACTAGAACTTCCAGTACAATGTTGAATAGGAGTGGCGATAGAAATTTTTTTTTGTTTGTTGTTTATTTTTAATTATATTATTTAATGCTTGTTTTTTTAGGATTATTGGTTGATAAACATTGTCTTGCTGTTTGCACTCACATTTCCATTATGCGTTAATATTTACACCTCTTCTAGACCTGTATAGAAGTATATTTGATATTGTCATCTGAAACATGTCATTCTTTTTGTTTATTAATTTTTATAGTACTTTAGATGAAGGTTTACAGAACAAATAGTTTCTCATTAAACTGTTAGTACACATATTGTTTTATTACGATAGTTAACAACCTCATGACATGTCAACACTGTCACTTTTCAAACTTGGGTTCCCTGTTACCAGCTTTCCTGTCCCCTCCTGCCTTCTAGTCCTTGTCCCTGGACTGTTGTGACCCATTAGTCTAGTTTTGTTTATGGGTCTGTCTAATCTTTGGCTGAATGGTGAACCTCGGGAGTGACTTCATTACTGAGCTAAAAGGGTGTCCGGGGGCCAAACTCTTGGAGTTTCTCTGGTCTCTGTCAGGCCAGTAAGTCTGGTCTTTTTCTGTGAGTTTGAATTTGTTCTACATTTTTTCCAGCTCTGTCTGGGACCCTCTGTTGTGATTCCTGTCAGAGCAGTTGGTGGTGGTAGCCGGGCACCATCTAGTTGTACTGGACTCAGTCTGGGGGAGGCCGTAGTAATTGTGGTCCATTAGTCCTTTGGACTAATGTTTTCCTTGTATCTTGCTTTCTTCATTCTCCCTTGCTTCTGAAGGAGGGAGACCAGTGGAATATCTCAGATGGCTGCTCACAGGCTTTGAAGATCCTAAATGCTCCTCACCAAGGTAGAATGTAAAACATTTTCTTTATAAACTGTGTTATGCCAATTGAGCTATATGTTCCCCAAGACCATGAAACACGTCATTCTTTAAGTGAGCTGTTACTACTGAAAGGCAATCCTCTCTTCTCCTTGCCTACCTCTGATGGATCCCCCCAGACTTACTTGGGTGTTCTCCTTGGGATTTTTCAACAACAAATTCACCCAAATATATTTTCATATAAATAGTTCAAAATTATTGCCTAAATTCAGGAAGAATTGTGTCTGAACTCAGATGAAAGACTGCTTTGCAAGTGGTATCACACCATTTTAAATACAATAAAAAACATAAAATATGAAATAGATAATTTGCTTCCATCTATTTAGATGTTGTAATAAAATTATCTATTTTCTTTTTTTATTTGAAACAGATTTTCAGAAACCTGTGTTTGACAAATCTCTGTTACATCAAACAATACTGAGAATATTTGTTTCTTGGTGATGGAGGAAACAATATTACTCTCTTTAGAATTAGGACAGTTTCATGTTGAATAAATAATATCAACAGTTCATTTTAATTATATGTATATTTCATAGAATTCTTTAAATGTGTGATCTCATTTGATATTAAAAAATCTTGTAGATAGTATTTCCCCCAATTTACAGTTGAGAAAAATTAGTTCAAAGTCTTATTCATTCATTAAACAGATATTTGCTAAATTTTTCTTTTGTACCAGATAAGCACTAAGTAAACCCAAAATCAAACAGTTGCGTGGAGTCTACTCCAGCTCATGGTGACCCCATATGTACAGAGTAGAACTGTGCTCCATAGGATTTTAAAGTCTGTGACTTTTTGGAAGCAGATTGTCAGGTCTTTCTTCTGAGTTACCTCTGGGGGGGAAGTTCTAAGCACGAACCATTCAGTTAGTAGTCAAGTGCTTAATCATTTGTGCCACCCAGAGACTTCAGACAGGCACTAGATCCTAGGAAATACAAAGTTTAACAAGATAGAAACCTTTTTTATATATTTTAGTGGTAGAGACAGTAAATAAATAAGAAAATAAAAATAATTGCTAATTTTTTTAAGTGCTATGAAGGAAATGGAGCCCTGGTGGCACAGTGATTAAGAGCTCAGCTGCTAACTGAAAGGTCAGCAGTTTGAATCCATCAGTTGCTCCTTAGAAACCCTATGGAGAAGTTCTACTCTGTCCTATAGGATCTCTATGAGTAGGAATAGACTCGACAGCAATGAATTTTGTTTGTCTGTTTGTTTGTTTATGAAGGAAATAAACAGAATGGATGCTAGGGGGTGAGAGAGAGTGCAGGAATGTTCTTAAATAGGTTAATTAGCTGAGGACTTAGGCCACTCAGTCAACTGGTCTTGGTGAGTCAGACTGCGCTCTTGTCTTTTGCTTTCTGAGCAAGTGCTGTGTCAACCACCTTATGTCAGTAGATGGACAAGATTGTGAACTACTCCTTAGGAGACGTTAAGCACTTTAGGAAGTGTATTTTAGTTTTTTTCCATATCCCAGATTGCTCTTGAAGATGAAAAACTATACACAAGTAACAGGAGGCAGTCTTTGCTCACTCATCCACAATTTGGGAACTACTTAACAGTTACTTCAGCCTTTGGCATTGTGAAGAGACAGCTCACTCGTCTCTAAAGCAGGAAAGTTTGAAAAGTGTTTCATGAGAAGCACTGAGTTTCATTTCAGCGCTGTGGCACTAGAGTCCCTATTAGTCATTTCACTGTAACATAATGGGAACTTCTGTGTCACTGTCTTTTTTAAATACTAAATATCATGAAGTATTTTTCCTATTACAAGTATATTTCCAGGTAAGTGAGCATAAAAGATAAAGAATTTATTTTCAAAAGTTAATTCTGTAGCCAGATCTATGGTTGAACTGTAAAATCAGAAGCTAAATTTTCAGTCACAATTGCTGTTTGCAAAGCCCGTTTATTCTTTTCCAAAAGAGTAGGGAAAGCAGCTGAGCAAATGGAATTCTAGTTTTTCTAGAGGGTTGTTACAATGACAGGAGTTCAGTACAATCATGTCTATTTACTCTTCTCCACACTTGATTACCTCCCTCATGACCTTGTGGAGCCTGAGGTAATGCCTTCTGCATGGTAGTTTAGGTCTGAGAAGATTCTAAGAACTTGCTGACAATTGTGCGTTGTATCTTATTATTTATCACACTGGGGGTAACATGGATCTCTCTGATGTCCATTGCAGGCTGATCTGAGGCCGCTGTTCACAAGGAAAGTCATGAGGAACCCTATCTTCGTCTCAAAGTCTCCCGTGCCTCCACCGTTTTCATTTAATCCAGTAGGGAGAATGTGCTCATGACTGGAAACTATCCTCTTGTTTTCTAGAATTTGACTCAGTTTTAACCTAGTGCTTTTGCTGGACACAATGTACCTCGTGTTATCAGAAATTTGGAGTATTTGCTCTGGAAATTTTTAACAACTTCAAAGTGTAACTGAGCGTCCAAAAAATTGTTCACCAGCACCAGAAGCCTACACATATCTGGCATTGTAAATAAATAAAAGACATGATATTGGTTGCTGTTTGGAAAGAAGTGTTTTTCCTTGACTTAAGTAAAATCTGCTGGAATGCTTCTACAACATTACGCTTGCCTTTCCAAGCTATTGATTAAGGCAAAATTTCAAAACTTTTCACAAACTGATCTCTCTTTTTTCTAGTGGGTTTGTGTAACTCACTAAGGCTGCTTGATTTGGAAGCTTAGTCACGAACATTTGTTTTATTTAAAACTTTTCTAAAATTATTACTAGAACAAAAGTGTATTATATGCATGCTCATTGAGGTTGGGTGGTTTCCACTGTAGAGATCTTGAAATTCTAGGTCCACTGAAAAACAAAGTATGTTATAGTTAAGACATAAAGATTCTAGAATATTCCAATGCCCTGGTGGAATTTTCTAGGTAAAAGAGGGGCTACAGAGTGAGCTCCAATAAGTGTAAGTTAGTTGCATTGATCGTTCCCAAGTAGCAGAGGCAGGCTCAGGTGTCCTCTGCTATGGGATGTCCTCAAAGGGGCTCCTTGCACTCTCACTGCCCCTACAGTCAATTCTGCACACCTCAGCCACAGAGACCAAACACAAATTTAAGTCAGTGTAAGTCGTCTCCCTGCTCAAAACTCTCCAGTGTCTTCCAGTAACTGGATAAAATTCATATATCTTCCAAGTGTAATTCGTAAGATAAATACCAAATAAATTTCTAACTCCTTGTCATTACCTGTTATTGCTGTTAACTGCCTTTGAGGCAGCCTCATGGCGATCTCATGCACAACGGGCTCAAACCTTTGTGATCCATAGGGTTTTCTTAGCTGACTTTTGGAAGTAGATCCCTAGACTCAAGTTCCTAGTCTGTCTTAGTCTGGAAGCTCCACTGAAACCTGTTCATCATCATAGCAACACACAAGCTTTCACTGACAGACAGGTGGTGGCTGTGCATGAGGTACATTGGCCAGGAATTGAACCCTGATCTCCAGCATGGAAGACAAGACTTCTACCACTGAATTACCAATGCACCCTTGCCATTGCTTAAAAGGTTCTAATTTATCTGTCCCGGTAAGCTCTCCAATCTCCTTCTCTACCACCCTAATACACTCCAGCCACATAGACCTCCTTTGCTGATCCTTAAACCTGCAAAGTTTATCCCTTCCTCCCAGCCTTCCTCTTCATGAAGCCCCTGTACTGAAATGTTCTTACCCAGAACTTTGCCTGTCTCTACTCCTTGCTTCATCCAGTTCTCTTTTCCAATGTCTTCTCTTTAGAGAGGATTTCCATATTATGCTCTCTAAAATAATCTCCCCACCTCTAACTCTCTATTCCCTTATGCCAATTCCTTTGTTTTTGGTTTTATCACTTCCTGATAGTATGCTACCTATTTATTAGTATGACTTTCTTTAACTGTCTTATTCAGATCTAGAGCCCTAGCACCTAAAACAGTGTTGGGCTCACGGAAGTCACTTGCAGACTGATCTGAGGCCCTTATTCACAAGGAAAGTCATGAGGAACCCTATCCTCCTTAAATACTTGATGCTTCACTGAGGGAATGAGTATTTGCTAAAATAAAGGATAAGGAGAGGAAACACAGTAATTTGAGCCATGACATCTGTAGCAAAGAGATAAGGAAGCAGGTGCAGAAAAAGAAAACTTGTTCAAAATCTGAATTTTGGAACTGTGAGTTAGAAAGGGTTTTAGAATGGACCAGAAGCATGACATCTACAGACTTTTTGACCTCTGACAGTCAAGAGTAAGACTATCCCATCCATGATGTGTGCAATGCCTGGTCCAGCTGCTATTAGAATTTTTTTTTTTTTCATAGAACGTTGCAATGCATTTACTTTTCCCCCACAAAAAGCAATTTGTTTGATGCAATCCAAGGCAAGATAAAATGGCATGTCTTTTACAATTTTGGTTAAATTTGGAAAATAACATATTTTTGAGTCTTTCTAATTTAAATGTTTTTCTAGAGGTTAAATGGCAGAGAGGGCAAGAGACAGAGAGATAGCAAGAGATATCTAGAGAGAGAGAAGAGAAGAGAAAGATTAACTTTCCTTCTTTGATGAATAGGAACAAGATGACTTCCAGCAGCAGCTTTTGGAGAGAACAGGAAGCCAAATGTGCAGAAAATGAGGGGAAAAATGTAAAAATGACTGTGTTTTCTAAAAGTGTGGCAGAGAGGTATGATTATTGACAATAAGACACCAATAGGAAAGTGGCAAAGAAGCAGAAAAATTCACTCAGCAAATTTCTGAAGTTTGAACTATTTCTAACAGAGAACTAGTAAAGTGGGATAATAATAGTAAATTAAAGGGAAAAAAAGACAAAACAGTGTTATTTGACTTAACAAGAATTTTTATTATATTTCTTTTAGCTAACTTTCCTTCAAGGTAAAATAAAATTATTATTTCTATTATTAAAAAAAACCAAAAAACAAAAAACAACTGTTGCTGTCAAGTCGATTTCAACTCATAGTGACCGTACAGGAGGGAGTAGAACTGCCCCATAGGGTTTCCAAGGCTGTAACTCTTTACGGAAGCAGACTGCCACATCTTCTGTGGAGTGGCTGGTGGGTTTGAACCTCAGACCTTTCAGTTAGCAGCTGAGAGCTTTAACCACAGCACCTCCAGGGCTCCTTATTGTGTAAATTATCACAATTTATATAATCTACACTTGATGGACGTCTGAGCTATTTCCAGGTTTGGGGTATTACGAAGTGTTGCTAGGCACATTCATGTACATGGCATTTTGTGAACATCAGAACTCATTTCTGAGGGTTACATATCTAGGAATAAATGCTGGGTTATCAGATGTGAACACTTTTAGGTTTAGTAGATACTATTGTTGTTGCTAGATGCCACTGAGTCAATTTAAATTACAGCAACCCTGTGTAACAGAGTAGAACTGCTCCACAGGGTTTTCTTGGCTGTAATGCCGCACTGCTGGTGCAGTGGTTAAGAGCTCAGCTGCTAACCAAAAGGTCAGCAGATCCAATCCACTAGCCACTCCTTGGAAACCCTATGGGGGCAGTTCTACTCTGTCCTGTAGGGTTGCTATGAGTCGGAATAGGCTCAATGGCAACAGGGTTTGGTTTGGTAATATTTAAGGGAGCAGACTGGCAGATCTTTCTCCCATAGAGCTACTCGGCTGGGTGGTTTTGAACTGTCAACCTTTTGGATAGTTGTCGAGCACTTAACCACGGTGCCACCAGGGCTCCTATTGTAGATATGAATAATCTCCCAAATTAGTTGAAATGATTTGCATTTCCAGCTATTGAAGTTGAATATCTTTCATATGCTTATTAGCCACTTGAATAGCCTCCTTTGTGAAATGTTTGCTTAAGATTTTTGACCATTTTTCTATTGCATTGTTTGCCTTTTTCTTATTGATTTGTTCATATGTATTCTGGAATTACTTCCTTGTTGAATATATGTCCAGCAAATATCTTCTCTCTCTCTATGGATTGCCTTTTCAGTCCTTAATAATTTCTTGATAAATATAAATTTTTAATTTTTTATTGTACTTTAGATGAAGGTTTACAGAACAAACTAGCTTCTCATTAAACAGTTAGTACACATATTGTTTTATGACACTGGTTAACAACCCCATTACATGTCAATACCCTCCCTTCTTGACCTTGGGTTCCCTATTACCAGCTTTCCTGTCCTCTCCTGCCTTCTAGTCCTCCCCCCTGGGCTGGTGTGCCCCTTTAGTCTCATTATGTTTTATGGGCCTGTCTAATCTTTGGCTGAATGGTGAACCTCGGGAGTGACTTCATTACTGAGCTAAAAGGGTGTCCGGGGGCCATACTCTTGGAGTTTCTCTGGTCTCTGACAGGCCAGTAAGTTGGGTCTTTTTTTGAGTTAGAATTTTGTTCTACATTTTTCTCCAGCTCTGTCTGAGATCCTTTGTTGTGATCCCTGTCAGAGCAATCAGTGGTGGTAGCCATGTACCATCCAGTTGTACTGGACTTAGTCTGTGAAGGCCGTGGTAATTGGGGTCTGTTAGTCCTTTGGATTAATCTTTCCCTTGTGTCTTTAGTTTTTTTCATTTTCCCTTGCTCCTGAAGGGGTGAGACCAGTGGAATATCCTAGATGGCCGCTCACAGGCTTTTAAGACCCCAGACACTACTCATCAAAGTAGAAAGTAGAACATTTTCTTTATAAACTACGTTATGCCAGTTGAGCTAGATGTTCCCTGAGACCATGGTCCCCAAAGCCCTCAGCCCAGTAATTTGGTTCCTCAGGAAGTTTGGATTTGTCCATGGAGCTTCCATGACCTTACCCTTAACAAGTTGGGCTGGCTTCCCCAGTATTGTGTACTGTCTTACCCTTCACCAGAGTTATCACTTACCTATTGTCTATTTAGTGTCTTTCCACCTCCACCCCTCCCCTCCCTCATAACCATCAAAGATTGTTTCTTTTTGTGTGTAAACCTTTTCATGAGTTTTTATAGTAGTGATCTCATACAGTATTTTTCCTTTTGTGATTGAGTTATTTCACTCAGCATAATGCCCTCTAGATTCATTCATATTATGAGATACTTCACAGATTCATCATTGTTCTTTACCGTTGCGTAGTACTCCATTGTGTGTATGTACCATAGTTTGTTTATCCATTCATCTGCTGATAGGCATCTAGGTTGTTTCCATCTTTTTGCTATTGTGAACAATGCTGCAATGAACATGAGTGTGCATATGTTTATTTGTGTGAAGGCTCTTATTTCTCTAGGATATATTCCTAGGACTGGGATTGCAAGATCGTATGGTATTTCTATTTCTAACCTTCTAAGGAGGCATCATATCATTTTCCAAAATGGTTGTATCATTTTGCATTCCCACCAGCAGTGCATAAGAGTTCCAATCTCCTTGCAGCCTCTCTGTTCTTTTCTGTTTTTTTTTTGATTAGTGCCAGTAATGCTGGGGTGAGACGGTATCTCATTGTGGTTTTGATTTGCATTTTTCTAATGGCTAGTGATCGTGAGAATTTCCTCATATGTCTGTTACCCCTTGAATGTCTTCTTTGGTGAAGTGTCTGTTCATACCCTTTGCCCATTTTTAAATTGAATTGTTTGTTTTCTTGTTGTAGAGGTGTTGGATTTTCCCATAGATTTTAGAGATTAGACCTTTGTCTGATTTGTAATAGGCAATTTTTTTTTCCCAGTCTGTAGGTTCTCTTTTCACCCTTTTCGTGAAGTCTTTTTGATGAGCATAAGTGGTTAATTTTTAGAAGATCCAGTTATTTAGCTTATCTTCTGGAGTATGTATGTTGTTAGTTATGGTTTGTATCCTGTTAATGCCATGTATTAGGATGTCTCGAGTTGATCCTATTTTTTCTTCTATGATCTTTATAGTGTTTGGCTTCATATTTAAGTCTTTGGTCCCTTTTGAATTAGTTTTTGTGTATCGTGTGAGATATGGGTCCTCTTTCATGTTTTGACAGATAGACATTCAGTTTTGCCAGCACCATTTGTTAAAAAGACTGTCTTTTCCCCATGTGATGGATTTGGGGCCCTTATGGAAGATTAGGTGACTGTAGGTGGTTGGATATACAACTGGGTTCTCGATTCTGTTCCATTGGTCAATGTATCAGTACCAGGCTGTTTTGACTAACATAGCTGTATGGTAGGTTCTGAGGTGAGGTAACGTGAGTCCTCCCACTTTATTCTTCTTCTTCAGTAGTGCTTTACTTATCCAAGGCCTCTTTTCTTTCTATGTAAAGTTAATGATTAGTTTTTCCACATGGTTAAAGAATGCCATTGGTATTTGGATCAGGATTGCATTGTATTTGTAAGTCGCTTTGGGTAGAATTGTCATTTTCACTATGTTGTGTCTACCTATCCATGAGCATGGGATGTTTTTCCATTTACGTAGATCCCTTTGGGTTTCTTGCAGTAGTGTTTTGTGGTTTTATTTGTATAGGTCTTTTACATCCCCGGTTAGATTTATTTCTAAGTATTTTATTTTTTAGGGGCTATTATAAATGTTATTGTTTTTCTGATTTCCTTTTTGTCATTCTCTTTATTGGCGTATAGGAATCCAATGGATTTTTGTATGTTTATCTTGTATCCTGCTACTCTGCTGAATCATTCTAGCTCTAGTAGTTTTCTCATGGAGTCTTTTGGGTTCACTATATATAGTATCATATCATCTGCAAATAGGGACAGTTTAACTTCTTCATTACCAATTTGGATGCCCTTTATTTCTTATTGCCTTATTGCTCTAGCTAGGACTTATAGCACAATGTTAAATAGGAGTGGTGATAAAGGACATCCTTGTCTTCTTCCTGTTCTCAAGAGGAATGTTTTCAGCCTCTCTCCATTAAGAATGATGTTGGCTGTTGGTTTTGTATAGATGTCTTTTATTATGTTGAGGAATTTCCTTTCTATACATATTTTATTGAGAGTTTTTATTAGGAATGGGTATTGGACTTTGTCAAATGCCTTTTCTGCATTGAGATGATCATGTGATTCATTTATTGTATTTGTGTGGTGGATTACATTGATTTGTTTTCTAATGTTGAACCGTCCTTGCATACCTGGCATGAATCCTACTTGGTCGTGATGTATTATTTTTTTGATATGATGCTGAATTTTATTGGCTAGGATTTTGTTGAGAATTTTTGCATCTATATTCATAAGAGATATTGGTCTGTAATTTTCTTTTTGTGTGTGGCATCTTTGCCTGATTTTGGTATCAGGATTATGCTGGCTTCATGAATGAATTTAGAAGTATCCCTTCCTTTTCTATGTTCTAAAATTATTTGGGTAGTACTAGTGTAAGCTCATCTCTGAATGTTTGGTAGAATTCTCCAGTGAAGCCATCTGGGCCAGGGCTTTTTTTTTGTTGGGAGTTTTTTTTTTTTTTTTATTACTTTTTCAATCCCTTCTCTTGTTATGGGTCTGTTCTGATTTTCAATATCACTTTGTTGTAGTTTGGGTAGGCCGTATGTTTCTAGAAATTTATCCATTTCTTCTAGGTTTTCAAATTTGTTGGAATATAGTTTTTCATAATATTCTGTTATAATCCTTTTTATTTTGGTTGGGTCTGTTGTAATGTCCCCCATTTCATTTCTTATTTGGGTTATTTGTTCCCTCTGCTGTTTTTCTTTTGTCAGTCTGGCCAGTGGTTTGTCGACTTTGTTGATTCTTTCAAAGAACCAACTTTTGGTTTTGTTGATTCTTTCTATTGTTTTTCTGTTCTCTATTTCATTGATTTCTGCTCTGATCTTTACTATTTCCTTTCTTCGAGTGGTTGTAGGCTTTTTTTGTTGTTCTCTTTCTATTTGTTTGAGTTCTGTAGTTAATGTTTTGATTTTGTCCCTTTCTTCTTTTTTGATATGTGCATCTATTGCTATAAATTGTCCTCTGAGGACTGCCTTTGCTGTGTCCCAAAGGTTTTGGTATGATGTGTTTTCATTCTCATTTGATTCTCGGAATTTGTTAATTCCGTCTCTGATTTCTTCTATTACCCATCGATGTGTAAGCAAATTATTATTCAGTTTCCATGTGTTTGATTTGTTTTCCTTGCTCTTTCTAGTGTTAATTTCTACCTTGATGGCATTGTGGTCAGAGAAGATACTTTGAATTATCTCAGCATTTTGGATCTTGTTGAGGATTGCTCTGTGGCCTAAGATGTGGTCTATTTTGGAGAACGTTCCATGTGCATTGGAAAAGAATGTGTACTTTGCAGCGGTTGGATGGATTGTTCTATATATGTCTATGAGGTCCAGTTGGCTGATTGTGTCCTTTAGGTCTTCTGTATCTTTGCTGAGTTTCTTTTTAGTTGTTCTGTCCTTTACTGAGAGTGGTGTGTTGAAGTCTCCTACTATTATTGTGGAACTGTCAATTTCTCTTTTCTGTGCTGTTAGAGTTTTTTTTACGTATTTTGGAGCCCTGTCATTGGGTGCATAGATATTTATTATGGTTATGTCTTCATGATGGATCATCCCCTTAATCATTATATAGTGTCCTTCTTTGTCTTTTATGGTAGATTTTGTTTTAAAGTCTATTTTATCTGAGATTAGAATTGCCACTCCTGCTCTTTTTTGATAGTTGTTAGCTTGATATATTTTTTTCCAACCTTTGATTTTTAATAAATTCACATCTTTGTTTCTAAGGTGTGTCTCTTGTAGACAGCAAATTGATGGATCCTGTTTTCTTATCCATTCTGCCACTCTCCGTCTCTTTATGGGTGCATTGAGTCCATTTACGTTCAGTGTAATTATTGATAGATGGAAGTTTGTTGCTGTCATTTTGTAGTGCTTTTTTTTGTGGTGCTGAAGTTTTCTTTGTTCTTCTTACTCTCTTGTGCTGAGTTACTTTTGTTTGTGGATTTTGTGTCTATTTCTTTTGTTTTTGTAGGTTTTGTTTTTGTTGAGACTTTATGTTTTTCGTCTTTATTTTTATGAGTTGGTTTGTTAACTTTCTTTGTGGTTACCATGAATTTTACCCTTATCTTTATAATTTTGAAGCAGTCTACCCTTACGTGGTATTGCCTTGCCTTCCTCTCCTTTAGAAGGTTCTATACCTATGCCGTTTGTTCCCTCTTTGATTGTTTTGATGTTGTCATCCTTTGATTGATTTCTCTGATTCCCTGTTGTATTTGTTCTATTTGTTTGAGTTGTGTAGCTAATGTTTTAATTTTGTCCCTTTCTTTTTTGATGTGTGCATCTATTGCTAAAAATTGACTTCTGAGCACTGCCTTTGCTGTGTCCCAAAGGTTTTGGTATGATGTGTTTTCATTCTTTGTATGTATCTCTCCTCACTCTCTGTTCTCTGTCAGTTTCTTATTCCATTCAGTACTTGGCTGAGTTCTTTATCTGTTCCTTTGATGCTTAGGGTTCCAGGGTTGACATTTGTCTCTGTTTTACTTAGTTTTTCTGGTCTTTGCTGTGGAGGGACAGCGTGGTGCTTCTGTCTATAGCACCACGTTGGCTCCACCTCCCTAGAATGGATTTTTACCCATGCATGATTTTGTAGCATCACATATTAGTCAGTCTTAAATGTCTGCCAAATGTTGGTACATTTCATTATGTAATATTTTTAAAATCTCATTTGTTAATACCACTATCTCATCAGAAAATCTTTAAGTATTATGAATTTAGCTAGTTCATGTTTATGGATACAAGTTCTCCAAAATTGTCATTTTCATTTGAAAGCTTCGATTTTGTCACTGGCTACAATGTCAGTTGTTCTTTCAAGGGACAGACTTATTTGGTTCATTTTAAAGAAAAAGCCTTCCAAATACCCAAGTCTGAATAACCACAGTTTTCTTGTCAGTTGTTCTTTCAAATAAAAGCAGCAGTGCTCCTTTTTTCATGGAACACTGCCACTTTTATTTGAAAGACGCTAGTTCAACTCCCAATGCAAACAATCACACCAGTGCTTTTCTTTGAGGCCATTATACTGTGGTAAGCTGTAGAAATGCTATTTGTGTACTTCCCATTTCATCACTTGGAATTTTTAAAAGATATGGGCTTGAAGGTGGAGATTTGATAAAATTAACTTTACTGCTTCATCAAGGACATTCTTAAGTGAAACTGGTTTCTCATTTCTTCCCTGTGAGTGCATGGAGGTCAACAATTCCATGATCACAGTAAAGTTTGGTACCACTGCCTTGATTTGTGCTAAGGTGCCAGCAGTTCTCCTTTTAGTGCCATGCTAATACACAGAAAATATAAATAATGTCTTTTTATTCTTGTGAAAATACTTTTAACACTGAAGATTCCCTAGAAGGGTCTCAAGGAATCCGAGGTGTCTTCAGATCACACTTTGAGAATCACTAACCTCAGACTGTTAACAAGAAGTCTGAGAAAATGTCTTTCTTGCCTTGGTTATAAAGAATGCTGTGCTTACTTGGCCACGATCTTCCCTGGGTGCAGAAGGGGGATAAGCAAGAGTACATAGTCTGGTCCCAATCATTTTCATCAGCATTTCTCCTTAGTGGATCCTCAACTCTAGCCACACTGCTCCCAGGCTTTCTCATATACTCCCCAATTTTCCCAGCTTTGTGCAATTACTGTTTTTATCACTTTTACCCAGATTTCAGGAGCAAGCTCCAGACTCAATATGCTTTATCAAGCTTTCTCAATATGCTACTTTCCACGAAAGTTTATCTTTTATTTCAACATCACATCTTTGGTCTGCCCTACTCACTTGACACTTTATTATCAGTGCTAAATAATATTGTTTGCATTTGATGTATGATCATATTATTGTCTTATTTTGATAATTTATTTAAAATGTAAATGTAAGGTCATTGAAAGAAGTCCTTATATTTTTTTTCCTCCTATAACAACTTACAAAGTTATTGTGCTCCATAAATATGAGATAAATAGACAAATATGTAGGAGGTGGAGGTAATGAATTTGAGGGGTTCTCTCCTGGGCCATCATAGTTTCCTTACTCTATATATTTTCCTTAGAATTTTTTTTTTTCCTCTTCTTTTTAACACATTTTCCTTAGTCAATCTTATATTCTCCTGTGGCTTCAATTTTCTTTATGCTGTTGTTGTTGTCTGCCATTGGGTCAATTCTGTCTCATAGTGACCCTATAGAACAAAATAGAAATTTCCCATACGGTTTCCAAGGCTGTAATCTTTATGGAATCAAACTGCCACATCTTTCTCCCATAGAGCAGCTGGTGGGTTCGAACCAGTAACTTTTCGGTTATCACCTGAGAGCTTAAGCACTGTGCTACCAGGATTCCTTTACTTTATGCTGCTGACTCCCAAACCATAAATCCATCCTAGATCTTTCTTTTGAACTCTAGATATGCATATTCATTTTTTTAAAACTAGATGTCTCCAATTGGATATTTCATACTTAAAACCTGACATGCCTAATCTGAACTCATTTTTTCATTTTCCTCCTTCTGTGCCCCTCATTTGGTTAATGGCATTCAAAGACTCACTCAATTGTCCAACAGAGTTAGTCAATCAACATTTGTTAAAGATACTATTTTCTAAATACTTCTGTAAAGCATCCATTTTTCTTTTCAGACTCCCACAATCCCAGTTCAGGCCACTATCAAAATGACCTCAGCAAATCCAGAAGCCCCCCAAACACTGACTTCAGAATATTCCCTTTGTTTTGATTGCACCATTGTAGATAAAGTGATGTTTCTAAAATATAATTCAAATCCCATAAAACCCTTCAGTGATGCTACCCCAAGGATAAATTTGAAACCCCTTAATATTTAAACCATGCTCTGGCCTTTGCTTTTCTTTCCAGCCTCCTTTCTCCCAATTTCTACCTCCAGGAAGAATGAGACATCTTCATTACCCAGTGTTCCATGCTTTCCTTTCTGACCTTGAACATGATGCTTGCCTCACCTAAAATGCTTCCTCCTTCCACCCGGCACTCATCTTCAGCTTCCACATCTTAGCCCATTCACCTGACAATATCCTAGTCATCCATAAGGTTTCAACTTGGAAATCATTTCCTCAAAGAAGTCTTCTCTGATTGCTCCCCCTCCTAGGTCTTCCCTATGGCTGCTACTACTCCCTGTGCTTACTCTTTTATAGTATATTTCTTACTATGCTATAATGTCTGTGAATTGTCTGATTCCCCCGCTAGGTTATAAAACTTTGTGAGTACAAGAATTTTTACCTGTCTGGGTCACATTCATTGTATGTTGAATTGTTTGACTCAAGGTAGCTAATTAATAAATATTTATAAAATAAACTATATTAATGCAATATGAAAATATTGTAATAGAACTTCAAATAAATTGTCATAGAGACTGTGAAAATAAAGAGTTTAAATTAGAGTGTGGCCCAGTGGAGAAAAGGAGAGGCTAGGGAAACTTCTAGCTTCCTGGGTGGAGCAAACAATTTAGCACTCAACTACTAACCAAAAGGGAGGCAGTTCAAGCCCACCCAGAGATACCTCAGAAGAAAGGCCTGGTGATCTACTTCTGAAATGTCACAGCCTCAAAAACCCTACGGAGCAGAGTTCTACTTTGACTCACATGAGGTTACCATGAGTCTGAATCAACTTGGCAACTGTTTGTTTGTTTGTTTTTTTTTTTTTAGTGGGAAGGCAACTTCAAAGAGGTATATTTTATATGACGTTGGAACAAAAAAGCTGTTTTGCTTTTCCTATGAGAATTTAGGAATGAACCACAGCACAGCCCTCTCACTGCTGCTGCTGTGATGTGTGCCCTAGGGACAATGATGAGAGCTCTGACACGGAAAAGGGGACTTTTGGGAACAGTCTTGAAATACGGGAAGTTACGTAATAGGACATGATGAGTCTCATCGATGAATAAGATTCTATAGAAAACCTATAAAAAGAGGCTACGTTTGCTTTGATCGTTTGAGAACTTCCCAACATTGGCATGCACACTCTACTGTCAGCTGTTTTCTCCAAATACAACATTTTGAAAACACGTTTTCTAATTTACTGTTCTTATCCAGGTACGCAAGTCTCTGAGTTGCTAAATGGGAGGATGTGTAAGGAAGAAGAGCAAGCTCTCAGAACCAAGTACAAACAAGACAAAGACATCCTTGTGAGTTTATTTTGTTTTTAGGTTGGGGGAAAGTGTTGAAAGGTCATCAAGATTAATAAGAAAGCTGCTTGCCTCCCCTGAATCATATTTTAATAAGGTCATTTACATATAAAACGATGGCACTTGTTATAACCATAGCGTGCTTATGCAGTATTCCAGGAAGAAGGAGAGTTCTTTCTTTTTTTTTTTTTAACCTGTTTAAACAATTCTTTTTTTTTTCTTCTTCATCTTTTACCCCTCACAATGGAAATTTTTCTAAAATATATTGATTAGTTCTGGCCTTCTACATGATACAATTGAAAGACACTTGTGTTGAATAGCTAATGGCATTAAAAAAAAAAAAAAGAACATGCATTTCTCTATTATATGTTAGTGCCGTTCTGGCCTTCTCCATATTCTGCCCTGTGCGTAGCAGTATGACTTCTCTGTCTTGCCTCTGACATACTTGCCTCCATCTGTCCCTCAACATTACAGCTCTAGTTCCTCCAGCCAATCTGCAGTAAATGAATAAAGCAGATAATCAAACAGATTAAGGATTATAATGTAAATAAGGGTCACCAAATCATGTAGTGAAGAATGCTGATGCTGACTACAATAGTTACCAGATATGGACAAACTACTTGCGGTCTCTGGGCCTCAGTTTCTTTACCTTTAAACTGGGTGTAATAAGGAAATGTACCTCAACGTGTTGTTGTCAGAGTTAAATGAGCCAAAATATATAAAGCTCTGAGAATGATGCTTACCCACTGCCATCAAGTCGACTCTGACTGATAGTGACCCTATAGGACAGAGTAGAACTGCCCCATAGGGTTTCCAAGAAGCAGCTGGTGGACTTGAACTGCCGACCTTTTGGTTAGCAGCCTAAGGCCTTAACAACTTTGACACCAGGGCTCCAGAATGATGCTTGGTACATAGTAAATACAGGCAATCTCCGAGTTATGAATGTCCAACGTACATATCACCTGTAGTTATGAAACGATCCCCATAAAGCCTGTTATATTAAAAATATGAGGTACATACAATGGTTTGTAATAATAAATAGGTGCTACTCTGAGACACGCATCAAAACATTATTGTTATTATTACTGTATTATTATGTTAAAGATGTTTTAGTGTATCTGGAAGTGTTTCTTTAATATTTTTTTGCATCAAACCGTACGTAACTGTTCAGACTTAATGTACAAATTCGATTTAGAGACAGAGTTACGAACGGAACTCATTCATAATTCGGGGACTGCTTGTACTAGATAAGCATTTGCTGTTGTCATCGTTATTATTGTTATTATTAATTTGACAACCCTTAAAGTGAGGGCCATTATTGTGGTGGATCTGCAGAAGTAGTTTGTGTTCTCAGAGGTCTTTCAAAGTTGAGCTTTAGGGCCATATTTGAGAGTCCTGGGGTTGAGTTCCTGCAGTCAGCCTCACTATACTCTTCTGCAGTCCACAGCACAGTATCTGATTCTTGACAATCAAGGATCCTTTTTGTGGAACTGAGCAATTTAAATTTAAAATGCTAACTATAGACAACTGATACAATATAAGGTCAGAATGGAAGCCCTTGTTTGGGTAGAGGGACTGAGAGCTCCCTTCCTCATGAAGATCAACTGAGGGATGAACTCAGAATGTGGCACACGACCACAGTCTGGGCATCACTGACACCTCTCTGGGCTCTTTGGGAGCTGCAGTGTACAAAACTTTGGCTGGGTTGCTCATTGGAGGAAGGTCTGGAGTTGATTGTGTTTTTCAATTTGGAAAGCAAATGTAGTAAATCTCTTAGAATATTACTAAAAACTATTTTAAAATTAAAACTTTCCCACAAACAAGGTTATATTTTACTGTGTTTTGTGTTACTGTTTGAAAAGAGGTCGCTGTCGCCCCAGGAGATGAAAACAACACTCATGTATAGCTGTGAGGAAGGGGCCAAAGATAATCCATTGACTCCAACTGCATATATGGTCGGTGGAAGGAAAATCTGAGTGTGTCTAATGTCATCATGACAAATCTGTGAGTGACTACAGATCTGCTTTGGGGCTAGGTCTAAGAAATGCTCTTCTCACATGCAAAATATTGCTTAGTTTTATGGTCCTCCAGCTAGAGCACCGTTTCTTATAATTTTGGAGTTGGTAAGGCAGCCAGTTTCCTGCCTTAAGAGAAGATTTCTATCTTATTTTATGAGATAAAACTCAAGCTTCCTTTCAGTTTAATTTGTGACTATAATCTGCTCTGTGCAAGAAAAGAGAAGCCTTCTTACTAGATTGTCTATGGTAAGATTTTTAACTTGTGTCTGCTGCAGAATATTTAAATTGTGAAATTATTTCCTCTTTCCTCCAGGAGAGTATAAATAAATCTTTCCTGAGTGACTCTTTGGTTTTCTTCAAAATACTTCAGACCGTATTTATCACAGTCATATTCTCCATTTTAAGGACAGAAGATGCCACATACCTCTCAATTTAGCAGCACTTTTTGTTCAGATTTCCAGATAAGACACAATACAGGTTTTAAATATAAAGAGGATAAGCTGTTTCCCACAGAGCACACCGGTGTTCATAGAATGAGAAACTGGTCCCCATGGCGTTTGATAAAAAAGGAATTCCTAGCATGGTGATATTTTTAGCACATCGGATGGAACATCAACTCCATCCACATTTCCTTAACATGCTGTGCTATATTCTTCTATCAACATTCCAGGATTGATTCATTACACAAGGTAACAGAGAGAAGTCACTTAAGCTTTGTCGGTCACTATAAGGAGAAAATGAAGAGTTGTTATTACTATTATATTAATATATATTTCTGTTTCTTCATCAAATGCACAGCAGCTTTGGGCCTGTACTGAAAATTATCACATACACTAAGAGATTAACCAAGCCCAGCTGAAATATTTATTTATTTTTACTGTAACATCAGTATGTTTAAATTGCATGTTCTTTTTTATCTACATTTTGGATATAGCTTCTAGTGACTAAAAATTAGAAGTTTGTGTTTGCTTCGCTGCATCCAGTTCTTCACTAAGCAGCTGACTTAATTAGCTGTTGACTTATTTATTCATCAAGATCTGGATAAAAGACAGTATTCTAGCTTCTTTTATATAGCACAGAAAGGCAAAGAAATAGATGTTCTTAAAAATCTGGTAAGCAAAAACTTGGGCAAAATATAATCTGGTTTCCCCTATACAGAAAGTTTTATTATGTTACAGTTGTTCCTGAACATGATTTGTAACATCTCCCCCTTCCCAGATATGCAATTTTGATTTAATACCAGGTTAAAAACAAAAACAAAAACAAAAACCTGTTGCTGTCAAGTCGATTCCAAGTCATAGAGACCGTATAGGACAGAGTAGAACTGCCCTGTAGAGTTTCCAAGGAGCGCCTGGTGGATTTGAACTGCCAAGCTTTGGTTAGCAGCTGTAGCTCTTAGCCATCATGCCACGAGGGTTTCCAAATACCAGATTGATAGTGTTCATATACAGACAGATACCAAATTTACAGGTCAATAATGCAACCGGGAACAAACAATTTTAGATAATTTTCTTTTGACTAAAACTATTTCTATGCTCAGTAAATCTCTTATCAGATTTTATTTCTAGTGCATTGTTAAAGAGATTAGTCTGGAAGAAAATCTGGATTATAGATAAGAGTAGTTGGATATATGTGTATGTGTACACACACGTACACCTCCTCCTAGTCTATCATACTTGTGTGTGTGTTTATAATAGCATATAAAAACCTGTTACCATCAAGTCAATTCCAACTCATAGTGACCCTGTAAGACAGAGTAGAACTGCTCCATAGGGTTTCCAAGGCTGTAATCTTTACAGAAGCAGACTGCCACATCTTTTGCCCGCTCCCGAGGAGCACCTGGTGGGTTCAAACCACCAACCTTTTGGTTAGCAGCCAAGCACTTAACCACTGTGCCACCAGGGCTTCTGTAATATCATATAGGACCAGATAATAACATATTTTTCTGAAGTCAATAGTTTGAAGGATGAATAAGTTGCAATAAAACCATTGAATTTTGTAGATTTGAAATTTTACATTTAACATTTTCAGTTCCATTTTTTTTTTCATTCTAAAATGGTTGACTACGTGGTTTTAAGAAGAAGGGTTTCATAATAGTGCAAAGTAAAATAACTCATAAAATAAAATCTAGACAAAGTGGAAATAAGTGAAAAAATTGAAATTCAAGTTTATTTTAAAACCACGTGTGTTTTGCGTTAAGTATTAAGTATATCCCTACCAACCTTCTCTTCTCTCAAATATCTAGAGTACATTTTTAGGACTTTTGTCAACACTTAAATGCCAGTGGTTGATTGTTTTTAAAATGATAGTCTCTTTTAATGCATGAATAGTAGAGAAATACAGATTGTATTCTTCTCTAAGGCCTCAGTCACAAGTCTCAGGAATGAGAATTATTCAGTGCTAGGATTCTAAAAGTTCTCTTTGGAATTTTGAGTAGCGTAAAGAAGTAAAGAAATTTTTGTTTTTGTTTTTTCTATTTTGGCTGTTTCAAAAGTGTTACCTGAGAGCAAAGCACTTTTTTTTAACTGTTATGATTCCTTAAAATCTTTTTTTTTACCTTCTGTTTATTATACCATCACCTGCTCTTTCAGTCATCTGAGAATCTCTGAATAATTTACTACTTTTTCTTCTTTTGAATCACAGATAATTGCCATTTTTATATTAAAATCAAAAATATACTTGGTTGTCAATATGCCTGGGTGTATCATAGGGCTGTACTGATGCCTTGTCAGATGTCGTCAACCAGAAAGAAACAGGACATGAGGAGAGAGGATCAACAACACGCTTGTGTCAGAGCCCTTGCTGAGGGTTGGGAAAACATCCTGGCGTGTATGTTTGCAGTTTATTGCTTTCCTGAGCTAAGATTAGGGATTGGGACGAGAGGCGTGTCTGGAATCTCTTCCTGAAGATTGTGATCCTGGAACTCAAAGGAGTCAAGATTGAACGTTCCCACAGCAGAGTCAGAAAAATAAATAAATAATAATTAGGCAACCCCCTCTGACATTTAGTCTTTCCCTTGGGTATTGTCATTCCCTTGGGGCTTGATGTATTTCGTTTTCTAGTTTAGGCTGTAACTGTTTAGAGAAAAAAAGAAAAAGATTTTGTTCTTGCTAACCATATATATTATTTTCTTAACTCTACAGATAATAAATAACAATAACCATGTCTAGTTAGTCCACTAAGAAGCCCTGGTGGTGCAGTGGTTAAGCACTCAGCTGCTACCCGAAAGTTCGGCGGTTTCAACGCACCAGTGTGGCTCCGCTGGAGAAAGGTGTGGCAGTCTGCCTCTACAAAGATTTACAGCTTTGGAAACCCTATGAGGCAGTTCTACTCTGTCCTATTGGGTCGCTATGGTTTGGAGTCAACTCGAAGGCAAGGGGTTTGGTTTTCTGGGTAGTTAGTCCACTGACAATGTGTTGCCCTGTCTCCCTTGCTCCATAATCTATAGGGCAAGGAAAGCTTACAAATTGCTTCAACGGCAATTACAGAGTGATCAGTTTGTGGATTTTACCAGAATGAGGGTTAAGGATTTCTTTAACTAAACCCTTTTTGGAGGTCTGTTGTTATCATGGAAGAGTTAAGAAGGTCTTAAAATCAGTGAGAGGCTATACCTATTCGATTAAATACATAACTAGGCACTGATGATGTGCTAGGCCAGGATAACAGTTGCCGGAGTGTTTAGAAATCTATTCTAGCCACTCATGCTCCCATTCACTTTCTGTAACTTTGACCAAAAATGATTTCCAATATAAAAATGCCCACCCTCTTGAGGAAAATATAGCAGAGACTTTGGAATCAGACAGAACTGTCCTAACCTCCACTACCAGAGGTGCAACCTGAGACCACCAGCCAGAGTCACAGTCACCCCTTGCATACAGCATCACTGTGACAAGAGCTGTGGTGATATATAAAAGGCATTGTAATGGGCACATGGGAAAGATCCCATACTACCAGTATGAGCAAGCATCAAACAAGGTCAGACCCAATGTCAACACCCCAACATGGAAAGACCTCCAATTTTCTATAAGTTTTGAACATACATGTTGTTGTGTGTGCTATCAAGTGGATTCCAACTCATAGTAACTGTACAAGACAGAGTAGAACTGCCCTTAGGGTTTCCTAGGCTATAATCTTTTACTGAAACAGATTGGCTGGTGGATTCAAACTGCCCACCTTTTGTTTAGGAGCCAAGTGCTTAAGCATTGTGCCACCAGGGCTCTCTTCTTTATATACGTGCACACACACACGTGCGCCAATAGTATGTTGTTCTTGTAAAACTTCTTTTAACATAATTTTTTTCCATATTTTCCTCCCATGTCCAAACATTAGTCCTTTACTTTATTTATTTATGTATTTATTTTTACTGTACTTTAGATAAAGGTTTACATAACAAATAGTTTCTCATTAAACAGTTAGTACACATGTTGTTTGATGACAATGGTTAACAACCCCACAACATGTCAACACTGTCCCTTCTCAACCTTGGGTTCCCTATTACCAGCTTTCGTGTCTGCTCCTGCCTTCTAGTCCTTGTCCCTGGACTGTTGTGCCCCATTAGTCTCATCTTGTTTTATGGGGCTGTCTAATCTTTGGCAGGATGTTGAACCTAGAGAGTGACTTCATTACTGAGCTAAATAGGTTTCTGGGGGCCAAACTCTCACAGTTCCTCCAGTCTCTGTCAGGCCAGTAAGTCTGGTGTTTTTTGTGAGTTAGAATTTTCTTCTACGTTTTTCTCCAGCTCTGTCCAGGACCCTCTGTTGTGATTCCAGTCAGGGCAGTCAGTGGTGGTAGCCAGGCACCATCTAGTTGTACCGGACACAGTCTGGTGGAGGTCGTGGTAGTTGTGGTCCATTAGTTCTTTGGACTAATCTTTCCCTTGTATCTTGTTTTCTTCATTCTCCCTTGCTGCGGAAGAGGTGAGATCAGTGGAGTGTCTAGATGGCTGCTCACAGGCTTTTAGGACCCCAGGCGCTACTCAACCAAGGTGGAATGTAGAACATTTTCTTTACAAAGTGTGTTATGCCAGTTGAACTAGATGTTCCCTGAGACCATGGTTCCCACAACCCTTTGCCCAGCAATTAATTCAGTCCCTCAGGGAGTGTGGATGTGTCTATGGAGCTTCCATAACCTTTCCAGGTACAAATTGTGCTGGCTTCCCTAGTATTGTGTACTGTCTTACCCTTCACCAAAGTTATATTTCTTATTTTTTTTATATTTTATTGTACTTCAGGTGAAGGCTTACAGAACAAATAGTTTCTCATAAAACAGTAGTACACATGTTGTTTTATGACATTGGTTAACAACCCCACAATATATTAACCCTTTAAATTCTCAACCTTTTTTTTTTTGTGGTGAAAATACCCATAGCCAAAGATACACCGTTTCAAAATTCTCTACGTACACAGTTCAGTGACACTGACTATGGTCTTCCAATTGTGCTGTTATTCTCACTTAAGATGAAGGCTTACAGAACAAAATAGTTTCTCATTTAACAGTGACTACAAATGTTGCCCTGTGACAATGGTTAACAATCTCACAACACATCAACAATATCCTTACTCAACCTTGGGTTCCCTATCACCAGCTTCCTTGTCCCCTTCTGCTTCTGGCCCTTGTCACTGGACTCCTGTACCTCGTTAGTCTCATTTGGTTTTACGGGGCTGTCCACTCCCAGGATGAACAGTGAACCTCGGGGGTAACTTCACCACTGAGTTAAAAGGATGTCTGGGGGCCATACTCTCGAGGTTTCTACCATCTCCTTTAGGCCAGTAAATCTGGTCTTTTTTTTGGTGAGTTAGAATTATGCTCTACATCCTTCTCCAGCTCTGTCAAGAACCGTCTGTTGTGATCCCACTCAGAGCAGTCTGTGGTGGTAACTGGGCACCGTCTAGCTGTACTGGACTCAGTCCGGTGGAGGCCTTGGTAGCTGTGGACCATTAGTCCTTCAGACTAATCTTTTCCTTGTATCCTGTTCTCTTCATTCTCCCTTGCTCCAGAAGGGATGAGACCAGTGGAGTATCTTAGATGGCTGCTAATAGGCTTTTAAGACCCCAGACACTACTCACCAAGGTAGAATGTAGAACATTGTCTTTATAAACTGTGTTATGCCAATTGAGCTAGATGTTCCCCGAGACCATGGTCCCCACAGCCCTCTGCCCAGCAATTCAGTCCCTCAGGGAGCTTGGATGTGTCTATGGGGCTTCCATGACCTTTCCTTGTACAAGTTGTGCTAGTTTCCCCTGTATTGTGTACTGTCTCACCCTTCACCCAAGATACCACTTATCTATTGCCTATTTAGTATTTCCCCCCACCCCTCCCATCCCTGGTAACCAACAAAGATTGTTACATTTTGTGTGTGAACTTTTTCATGTGTTTTTACAATAGAGATCTCATACAATATTTCTCCTTTTGTGATTGACTTATTTCACTCAGCATAATGTCCTCCAGTTTCATCCATGTTATGAGATGCTTCACAGATTCATTGTTGTTCTTTCTCGTTGCATAATACTCCATTGTGTGTATGTACCATAGTTTGTTTATCCATTCATCTGTTGATGGGCATCTACGTTGCTTCCATCATTTTGCTATTGTGAACAATGCTGCCATGAACGTAGGTGTGCATATGTCTATTCAAGTGACGACTCTTATTTCTCTAGGATATATTCCTAGGAGTGGGATTGCTGGATCGAATGGTATGTCTATTTCTAGCTTTCTGAGAAGCGCCATATCGTTTTCCAAAACGGTTGTATCATTTTGCATTCCCACCAGCAGTGTATAAGAGTTCCGATCTCCCCGCAGCCCCTCCAACATTTGTGATTTCCAGTGTTTTTGATTCGTGCCAGTAATGCCAGGGTGAGATGGTATCTCATTGTGGTTTTAATTTGCATTTCTATAATGGCTAGTGATCGCGAGCATTTCCTCATGTGTCTGTTGGCCATTTGGATGTCTAGTTTGGTGAAGTGTCTGTTCATTTCCTTTGCCCATTTTTTCATAGGATTATTTGTCTTTTTGTTGTAGAGGTGTTGGATTTTCTTGTAGATTATGGATATTAGACTTTTGTCTGACTTGTACTGTCCAAAAATTTTTTCCCAGTCTGTAGGTTATCTTTTTACTCTTTTGGTGAAGTCTTTTGAAGAGCATAGGTGTTTGATTTTTAGAAGATCCCAGTTATCTAGCTTATCTGTTGGGTTTTGTGGTTGATGGTTATGGTTTGTATCTGTTAATGCCATGTATTAAGGCCTGAAGTGTTGGTCCTATATTTTCTTCTATGAACTTTATAGTTTGAGGCTTTATATTCAGGTCTTTGATCCATTTTGAAGTAGTTTTTGTATACGGTGTGAGGAATGGGTCCTGTTTCATTTTTTGCAAATGGATATCCAGTTTTACCAGCACCATTTGTTAAAAAGACTGTCTTTTCCCCATTTGATGGACTTTGGGCCCTTGTCAAAGATCAGGTGACCGTAGGTGGATGGATTTACATCTGGGTTCTCAATTCTGTTCCATTGGTCAATGTATCTGTCGTTGTACCAGTACCAGGCTGTTTTGACTACTGTAGCTGTATAGTAGGTACTGAAGTCAGGTAGTGTGAGTCCTCCAACTTTATTCTTCTTCTTCGGTAGTGCTTTACTTATTCGGGGCTTCTTCCCTTTCCATATAAAGTTAATGATTAGTTTTTCCATCTCTTTGAAGAATGTTGTTGGTATTTGGATCGGGATTGCATTGTATTTGTAAATTGCTTTGGGTAGAATTGCCATTTTCACAATGTTGAGTCTGCCTAGCCATGAGCATGGTATGTTTTTCCATATATAGATCCCTTTGGGTTTCAAGCAGTAGTGTTTTATAGTTTTCTTTGTATAGGTCTTTTACATCCCTGGTCAGATTTATTCCTAAGTATTTTATCTTTTTAGGGGCTATTGAAAATGGTATTGTTTTCCTGATTTCCTTTTCATCGTTCTCCTTATTGGTGTATAGGAATCCAACTGATTTTTGAATGTTTATCTTGTATCCTGCTACTCTGCTGAATCTTTCTATTAGTTCCAGTAGATTTCTCATGGAGTCTTTAGGGTTTCCTGTGTATAGTATCATATCATCTTTAAACAGGGACAGCTTAACTTCTTCATTACCAATTGGGATGCCCTTTATTTCTTTTTCTTGCCTTATTGCTCTGGCTAGAACTTCCAGCACAATGTTAAATAGGAGTGGTGATAAAGGGCATCCTTGTCTTGTTCCTGTTGTCAAGGGCAATGTTTTCAGCCTCTCTCCATTAAGAATGATGTTGGCTGTTGGTTTTGCATAGATGCCCTTTATTATGTTGAGAAATTTCCCTTCTATACTGATTTTCTTGAGAGCTTTTATCAGGAATGGGTGTTGGACTTTGTCAAATGCCTTTTCTGCGTCAATGGAGATGATCATGTGATTCTTTTCTTTCCTTTTATTTATGTGGTGGATTACGTTGATTGATTTTCTAATGTTGAACCATCCTTGCATAGCTGGTATGAATCCTACTTGGGCGTGGTGTATTATTTTTTTGAAATGATGCTGAATTCTATTGGCTAGAATTTTGTTCAGAATTTTTGCATCTATTTTCATGAGAGATATTGGTCTGTAATTTTCTTTTTTTGTGACATCTTTGCCTGGTTTTGGTAACAGCGTTATGCTGGCTTCATAGAATGAATTTGGAAGTGTTGCTTCCTCTTCTATGCTCTGAAATAGCTTGAGTAGAACTGGTACAAGCTCTTCTGTAAATGTTTTGTAGAATTCTCCAGTGAAGCCATCTGGGCCAGGGATTTTTTTGGTTGAGAGTTTTTTTATTACCTTTTCAATCTCTTCTCTTATTATGGGTCTGTTCAGATTTTTAACATCACTTTGTTGTAGTTTGGGTAGGCTGTGTGTTTCTAGAAATTTATCCATTTGCTCTAGGTTTTCAAATTTGTTGGAGTATAGTTTTTCATAATATTCTGTTAGAATCCTTTTTATTTCATTTGGGTTTCTTTTCTTATTTGGGTTATTTGTGTCCTCTCCTGCTTTTCTTTTGTCAGTCTGGCCAGTGGTTGGTCGATTTTCTTGATTCTTTCAAAGAACCAACTTTTGGTTTTGTTGATTCTTTCTATTGTTTTTCTGTTCTCTATTTCATTGATTTCTGCTCTGATCTTTACTATTTCCTTTCTTCGAGTGGTTGTGGGCTTTTTTTGCTGTTCTCTTTCTATTTGTTTGAGTTCTGTAGTTAATGTTTTGATTTTGTCCCTTTCTTCTTTTTTGATGTGTGCATCTATTGCTATAAATTGTCCTCTGAGGACTGCCTTTGCTGTGTCCCAAAGGTTTTGGTATGATGTGTTTTAATTCTCATTTGATTCTAGGAATTTTTTGATTCCATCTCTGATTTCTTCTATTACCCACTGATGTGTAAGCAGGGTATTATTCAGTTTCCATGTAGTTGATTTTTTTTCCTTGCTCTTTCTAGTGTTAATTTCTACCTTGATGGCATTGTGGTCAGAGAAGATACTTTGAATTATCTCAGCATTTTGGATCTTGTTGAGGATTGCTCTGTGGCCTAAGATGTGGTCTATTCTGGAGAATGTTCCATGTGCATTGGAAAAGAATGTGTACTTTGCAGCGGTTGGATGGAGTGTTCTATACATGTTTATGAGTTCAAGTTGGCTGATTGAGCCCTTTAGGTCTTCTTTATCTTTGCTGAGTTTCTTCTTAGTTGTTCTGTCCTTTACTGAGAGTGATGTGTTGAAGTCTCCTACTATTATTGTGGAACTGTCAATTTCTCTTTTCAGTGTTGTTAGAGTTTGTTTTATGTATTTTGGAGCCCTGTCATTGGGTGCGTAGATGTTTATTATGGTTATGTCTTCATGATGGATCATCCCCTTAATCATTATATAGTGTCCTTCTTTATCTTTTATGGTAGATTTTGTTTTAAAGTTTATTTTATCTGAGATTAGAATTGCCACTCCTGCTCTATTTTGGTAGTTGTTAGCCTGATATATTTTTTTCCAACCTTTGACTTTTAAGAAATTCACATCTTTGTTTCTAAGGTGTGTCTCTTGTAGACAGCATATTGATGGATCCTGTTTTCTTATCCATTCTGTCACTCTCCATCTCTTTATGGGTGCATTGAGTCCATTTACATTTAGTTTAATTATTGATAGATGTGAGTTTGTTGCTGTCATTTTGTAGTGCTTTTTTTTGTGATGCTGAAGTTTTCTTTGTTCTTCTTACTCTCTTGTGCTGAGTTACTTTTGTTTGTGGATTTTTTTTTCATTTCTTTTGTTTTTGTAGGTTTTGTTTTTGCTGAGACTTTATGTTTTTTGACTTTATTTTTATGAGTTGGTTTGTTAACTGTCTTTGGTTACCATGAATTTTTCCCTCATCTTTCTAAGTTTGAAGAAGTCTACCATTACTTGGTATCACCTTGCCTTCCTCTCCATTAGAAGGTTCTATACCTATGCCGTTTATTCCCTCTTTTATTGTTTTGATGTTGTTGTCATCCATCGATTGACTGCTCTGATTCCCTGTTGTATTTCTTTTGGTTTTGGATAGTCCTCGAGAGTTCATTTCCTAGATTGGTATCCTGCGTCCTAGGTTCTGCCTGTGGGCTGAATCTGTTTGCCCTCAGATTGAAGAACTCCCTTTAATAATTCTTGTAAGTTTAGTTTGACTTTTACATATTCCCTTAGTTTTTGTTTATCTGGAAATGACCTAATTTCACCATCAAATTTGAATGAGAGTTTTGCAGGATGTATTATTCTTGGCTGACAATGTTTTTCTTTCAAGATTTTATATATGTCATACCACTGCCTTCTTGCCTGCATGGTTTCTGCCGAACAATCTGAGCTTAGTCTTAGTGTTTCTCCTCTGTATGTGACTTCTTGTTTTACACGAGCTGCTCTCAGGATTCTTTGTTTGTCTTTGGTTTTGGCGAGTGTGAATATGATATGCTTTGGTGAATTTTTTGGGGGGGTCTCTTCTATATGGGTTTCTTTGAGCTTCTTGGGTGGCCAGCTTTTCATCTTTCATGATATTGGGGAAGTTTTCTGTCTGCAGTTCCTCAGTGAGCCTCTCTGTGTTTTCTGTTTTTTCCCCCTGTTCTGGAATGTCAATCACTTGTAAATTTTTGCTTTTAATTGTGTCCCACATAACTCTCAGGGTCTCTTCATTTTTCTTTGCTCTTTTACTGAGTTTTCCTGAAACAGAGTTGTATCCAAGTGTTTGTATTCAGTTCCACTGATCCTGTCTTCCACGGTTTCAAATCTGCTTCTCAGCCCTTCTATGACATCACCCGTTTCTGAAATCTTGTTGTTTATCTTTTGGTTTTCTAATTGTTGTTTTTGTCTAATTTCTAGTTGTGAATTTATTTTCACATTTTGTCCCTGCATCATCCTCCTGAAGTCTTCCAATTTTTTGTCTGTATTTTACATGAGTTTGTCTATTTTTTCCTCATGTTTGTCAGCTTTTTCCTCAGTTCTTGGAAAATTCCGAGTATTAGAGATTTGAATTCCCTATCTGGTACTTCTAGTGCATTTTCTTCCACAGGAGAGTCATCTGGTGTTTTAATTTGGATGCCTACTGGAACCATCCTGTCCTGTTTTTGTAAATGTTTTGATATTGTTTGCTGTTTTCGGGGCATTCAGTAGATATTTCTCTCGTTTATTGATTGTAGATTTGTTTGTTTCATCTCTTTTTTAAAAATAAAAAATTTGAGTATTTCTGAGCAGACAGACTGCGTGCTCTTTGTTGTTTGCTCGTCTGTGTGCTCAATACGTTTTGCCTTCTTCTCCAACTGGCAGGTTCAGTCTCTCAGATATGGTACAGCAGGGCAGGTCTAGCTGAAGAGGAGCCACTGCGGCGGGTTGTTTGTGGCACTCACTACAGCCACCAGGGTGGGTTGGTAATCAGTGCTGGGCAGGTTCCAGTAGGCCATGCCTGCACTGCTTGGTGGTGTGATGTCAAGAGCACAGTGCAGGTAGGCAGGATGCAATGGGGAGATGGTTATGTGTGGAGCTAAGATGGATATGGGAGAGAGGAGAGAGGAACAGGAGCCAAAAAACATACAAACAAACAAAAAAGAATGCTAGGGGAGCTTGCCTTTGGAATGGAGAGATGAGAGACTATGAAATGAAGAAAAACAGAAGGGGGAAGAGGAAGAAAAGAAAAGAATGAACAAATAAAAATCAGAAAGGTTAAAGAACCTCAAAGTTCCCAGGGATCCCATGGATGCAGCTATGAGGTCTGGGGAAGTCGCTCTCAGGTATTGCAGCACAGCCTGGCCAGAAGGCGCAGAGGCATACAATGCCTGGTGTTCAGGGATCAGAAAGAGAAGGAAGATATAGACAGACAAGAAACTGAGCAATGAAGAAAGACAAAAAGGGAAGAAGAGGGAAAAGAAAACAAAACAAATAAAAAAAAAAAAAGAACAAGAAAGGCCCAGGAAAAAAAAAAAAAAAAACAGCAAAAAAAGAAATGTCCTCAGGGATCCCTCTCTGTATGTTTGTGGAAGCCGAAGGGGAATTCCTTGCCATGCAGCTCTGCCTGGCCAGAAAGGGCTCCCAACTCAAGAAAAGGAAAAGAAAAGAAACAAACAATTCAAAACAAACAAATGAACAAAAGCCCCGGGATCCCACCAGCGCGGTAGCCCAGACAGGGAAGCAGCTCCACACTCAAATGGAGCTCTGCAGCCCTTCAGGAGAAAGCAAAGATGGCGCTTGGAGCCAGGACTTGAGCAAAAGGTGGGGGAGGCGGCGAGAGGAAAGCAAGAAATCAAAGAAGCAGAAAAAAAAAAAAAGCTACACCAGCAGCCAACAAATGGCACTCAGAGAGCCAACCAGTGCGGGCTGGTGTTTCTGGACAAGAGACTGTGTCCACGGGAAGCAGAGTAGACCGAGTTTGGGTGAAGAGGGGTGGAGAGTGGGAAAGCGTATATCACAAATTGCTGGCGCTCTGGAGCCCCTCAAGAAGAAGCAAAGATGGCGCACAGAGCCAGGAACTTGAGTGAAAGGAGGGGGAGGTGGCAAGAGGCAAATGAGAAATCAAAAGAAGCAGAAAAAAAAAAGCAACACTAGCAGCCAACAAATGGCACCCAGAGAGCCGCCCGCCTAGTTCTGTGGAATCCAAGCAGCCGGCGCCTGCCGGTCAAGAGACCGTGGCCGCGGGAAGCAGAGGAACAAATGAGCAAAAGCACCGGGATCCCACCAGCGCAGCAGCCCAGACTGGGAAGCAGCCGCACACTCGAATGGAGCCCCGCAGCCCCTCAGGAAGAAGCAAAGATGGCGCTCGGAGACAGGCGCTCGGAGACAGGCACTCGAGTGAAAGGAGGGGGAGGCGGGGAGAGGCAAGCAAGAAATCAAAAGAAGCAGAAAAAAAAAAAAAAGCAGCACCAGCAGCCAACAAATGGCACCCAGAGAGCTGCCCGCTTGGGTGTGTGGAATCCAAGCAGCTGGCGCTTCCCAGTCAAGAGCTGTGGCCGCGGGAAGCAGAGGTGGCCAAGTCGGAGCGAAGAGGGGTGGGGGGTGGGAAAGTGCACACAGCAAATTACCGGCTGTTTTGTCTCCCACTGGATGCTCTGTGAGGCTGCTTTCTCATACCCCCATTTGCTGGTCTCCGATAGGCGTCCAAGATGGTGGATCTGCACTGCGTTAGCTGTTAGGGGACCTCTGCATGAATCTCTCCTCACTATCCATTCTCTGTCAGTTTTCTCACTCCATTTGGTGCTTGGCTGAGTTCTTTATCTCTTCATTTGATGTTTTAGGGTTTCAGGATTGTTGTATTCTCTGTATGGCTTAGTTTTTCGGATCTTTGCTGTGGAGGGACGATGTGGTACTTCTGCCTAGAGCGACATTTTGCCCCAGGCTGCTTATTTTTTATTTTTTTAATGATACATGTTTCTGGTTTTGATATCAGGGTTATGTCAGCTTCAGGAAATAAAAAGGTTGCTTTTTGATTTTTTTTGGTGCTCTAGAAAATATATAATCTAGGGATTATCTGCTTCTTGAAGATATAAAATCATCCAATCCCAGCCTTTTGTGGAGGCAATTTTTGGGGGGTAAGTTTTTCAACACTTGGTTGCTGGTATTCAAGTTCTGTAGAATTTTCAACCTGAATTTAGTAATTAATATCCCTTCCCTCAAATTATGAATTTTTCTGAGATTTTCAAATTTGGGAAATAGTAAAATAATGTTTAAAATGATCTTATAATTTTTTAATATTTCTCTGTATCTGTATTCATCCTCACTTATAATTTTTATGTGTGATTGTGTTTGTCTTAGGTTTTTCTTGTCGGAGTTTTACAGGTATATAATGCTGTTTTATTTTCAAACAGCTCTTAAAATAGATCATTCTGTAATCCTTAGGAAAATCATTAACTATCATAAAATAAATTCTAACTACTTAGCACCTAGAGCATGTTGCTTACCTGTTGCCATCAAATTGATTCCAACTCATAGCAACCTTACAGGACAGAGTAGAACTGCTCCTGTAGGGTTTCCAAGAAGCAGTTAGTAGATTTGTACTGTTGGCCTTTTGGTTAGCAACTGTAGCTCTTACCCACTGATCCAGCAGGGCTCCTGAGAGCATGCTACTTAGCATCATCTATTTGAGAAGCAGTTCATTGACAAATCGAAAATCATGAGTTAGTACAACTTTTATTTTGGAATTTAAAACCACTATTTGCTCTCTCTTTCCATGACATCTTAATATTCATGGCATGTCTCTCCCTTTCTGTAGTCATGTTAGCCTCTTGTACCTCTCTCTACTTCAAGTGCTCTGGAGAATGAATGCCTAACTCAGTGACATGCTCAATATGGTACTTATACATTTAATTCTGAGAGTGCTGTGTAGACTACATACTTTTTTAATTTCATAAAACTATGTGTCTTAGTTATCTAGTGCTGCCGTAACACAAATATCACAAGTGGATGGCTTTAACAAACAGAAGTTTATTCTCTCACAGTCTAGGAGGCTAGAAGTCCAAATTCAGGGTGCCAGCTCCAGGAGAAGGCGTTCTCTCTCTGTTGGCTCTGGGCAAAGGGCCTTGTCATCAATTTTCTCCTGGTATAGGAGCTTCTCAGCGCAGGAAACCTGGGTCCAAAGGACACATTCCACTCCTGATGCTGCTTTCTTGGTGGCATAAGTTCCCCCTGTCTCTCTGCTCACTTCTCTCTTTTATATCTCAAAAGAGATTGACTCAAGATACAACCTACTCTTGTAGATTGAGTTCTGCCCCATTAACATAACTGCCTCTAATCCTGCCTGTTAACATCAGAGGCTGGATTTGCAACACAGAAGAAAATCATATTAGATGACAAAATGGCAGAAAATCACACAATACTGGGAATCATGGCCTAGCCAAGGTGACACACATTTTTGGGGACACAACTCCATAACACTATGTCAAGCAATTTTTGGACAGTGTGGTAATAGATAATGAGAAAGACAGACACTTCATTTTATTTACATAGATCTTTCCAGTATTTCTGTTTTGTAACTCAATGATAATTTTCTTCCCCTTTGTCTTAGCTTTACTTTTTTTAAATTTTGTAACTTCTTGTATTGAATATTTAAGTCATTTACTTTTTATCTTTAAATAATGAAAGTATTTAAAATTATACATTTTCTCTTGCTATTAATTTCTAGTTTTATTTTTTATTGTAATTTGAGAATATGTTCTTCATATTTTTTTGTGGAGGAGACTATAGAGGTAGTTTCTTAAGGTTTTATTGTGACCTTATATAAAATTTATGTTTGAAAATACTCAAATAATACTTAAAAAGGAGTGAATTTTAAATATTTTTAAGGTACAACTTTCCACATAAGTATATTCCTATTAATTTAAATTATTATTTTGTTATTTACTATGGTTCAATGAATCACTTTTATATGGCTTTCTTAGCCATTGTCTTGTAACTCCCACAAACTGATTGACTGTAACTGTGATTTATGGCTGAGTGATTTATGGTCTGCTGAGGGGATTGGTCAGTTCATGGTCTTACTGGGAGAGCCATGCCTTGAAACTGACAAAAAGTCTCTTTATATAAGCACCAACCCCACAGATGTTGGTAGGGTCTTCACTTCCATCAAGAAGAATCTGGAGCAGAGGGTATCATTTGGACCAAGAACCCAGTGTTCCTCTGATGAGAACCTCCTTGATCCAGAAGAGAGGGCTGTAATACTGAAGATGGTATGGATGGAGTGAGGCAGATGCAGTGGCCTTGCTTTCCCATGAATGAGAGCTGAGCAGGAGGCTTGCCTGCAGAGTTAAAAGAGTTGTAACACTTGCCTGTGCAGGGCAGAGGCCTAAGTGTGCTCCTTGCAGGGGTTGCCTTGGCGGATCCTGTGCAGGGGTCCTACAGCAGGGTGGAGCTGGATGCCTCTGGGCAGGGGCTTGCCACAGGAGCTAAAAAAGTTGTAACACTTGCTTGTGCAGGGCAAGAGAGGTCTGAGTACATCCTGTGCAAGGGTGACACATCAATCCCCCTGGGCAGTGTGGACGTGGGTAAGATGGCAGCAAGAGAGGCCTGCAGGCCCAGGTATTGTGACAAGAGCCAGAAGTAGAGGCTTACAAGGGCCCAGTGGCAGAGACTCGGGAGATCCTGTGTAGGGATCTTCCTGTTGATGCTGGCAAGGCAAGGCCCAAGGAGACCTAGTGGCAGGGCAGAAGCATCGAGTAGTGTAGTGGTACCTGGAGGCAGTGGTGACATGAACACAGCATCTGACCTGAACCACTGTGTGCCTGTTCAGCGACATAAGAATAGACATGGGTAATTTGGGAAGGGTAAGCATTTCCCCTTAGAGAATCTGTTGTTACTGTTTACCATTTGCCTTCTATAAATAATAATAATGGCTTTCATTTTGCCTACGCTGTGTAAGTGTCTCATGTGTCCACCTCGTACACAGATGAACATAGCACCCATAGGATGGTTGATGTCAGTGGGGTGTATGTGTCTTATTCCTTATAGCTGCCTGGAAATTTGAGGTACAGCCTTTCTGTGTGTGTAGTACAGATAGACAGAGCATTCACTCAAATACTCAAGGCACTTTATGTATTTTTAAAATTTTTATTATGGTAAAATAAACATAACGATATTTTCCATTTTCACCATTTTTAAGTGTACAATTTAGTGACATTGATTACATTCACCATATTATGAAATCATCACCACTATCTATTGTTAAAATTATTTCATTACCCCAAACAAAAAAACCAGTACCCTTTAAAGAATAATGCCCCATTCCTTTCTTTCCCCAGCCCTTGATAACCACTAATAAACTTCTGTCTCTATGAATTTGCCTATTCTAAATATTTCATGTAAGTGAGATTATATAATATCTGTTCACTTCAACTTATTTCACTCAGCATAATGTTTTCAAGGTTCATCCATGTTGTAGCATGTATCAGAACTTCATTTCTCTTTATGGCTGAAAAATATTCCATTGTATGTACATACCACATTTTGTTTATCCATTCATCCATGGACACTTGGTTGTTTCCACGTTTTGGCTATTGTGAATAATGCTACAATGAACACTGGTGTATAAGTATCTGTTTGAGTCCCTGCTTTCAAGTCTCTTGCGTAAATACCTAGGAGTGGAATTGCTGACTCATATGATAATTTAATGTTTAACTTTTTGAGGAATTGCCAAACTGTTTTCCACAGCGGCTGCAAATTTTTACATTCCCACCAACAATGGATGAGGGTTCCAACATTTTATGTATTTTTAATAAACTTTAATCAAATCTTAAAATACATAGAGAAAAGTGCATAAATTGTAAGTGTACAACTCAATGAATTATCACAGATAAAGCACATTAATGTAACATCTGCCCAGATCCAGAAATGTTTCCCTACATCTTTTCTGTCCACTTCATCTGTCAAACACTGAAGGATGTATGCAATTATTGTTCCCCAACCATTGTTCAAAATAACAATGTCCAGGCCCTTCCCTGGGTCTCCTAATTAGAATCTCAGCAATGAGTCTCAGCGCTCTTCTTTTTTTAACAAGTCCTGAGAAATTCTAGGGCAGCTTACCCAGTGACAGAGAAAATGGATAGGTTTCTTTTTAAATTTTAACTGTTTTTTATTTATCTCAATATTCAGACCTTCACCAAATCATGCATGTTTTACTGTAGCTATATTTCTTCTAATGACTTATGGTAACTGATTCTACTGTCCTAGTTTGAGAACTTATTATTTCTTGCCCAGATTAGAATGCAAATTATCACACTATCTCCAAAGTTATCTTCCCAAATGCGAGTTAAATCCAATTATTCTCTTCCTTGGATATTTAACACCAACCAATTGCCATAGTTCAAATTCCTCAAAATAGTACCCAAAGTCTGTCATTACTTGGGCCCATTCTACTTGCTCTGATTCCTTGTCTCATCCTTGCTAACTTATCCCTAAATACAACTTCCTCAAATTCCTCAAAATGGCACCTAAGGCCTGTCATTATTTGGACTAATTCCACTCATCTCTCCTCTCTGGTGGCACAGTGGTTAAGAGCTCAGCTGTCAACCAAAAGATCAGTTCGAATCCACCAACTACTCCTTGGAAACCCTATGGGGCAGTTCTACTCTGTCCTATAGGGTCGCTAGGAGTCGGAATCGACTAGATGGCAATGTGTGGGTTTCTTGGTCTCCTCTCACTCACTGTTTGCTAAACCACATAATAAGTCTTGTCAGTTCTCAAAAACACTTCACCATTTCTTTGCTTATGCTAGTGATTCCACCAGGAATGTCCTTTACCTCTCTTCCTTGTTTATCTCAATCCCACTCATCCTTAAAGACTTTCCAGTCCAACACTGTCTTTCCCATTCCCCAGTGAGAATTACAATTACACTTTGCTCTAAGTTTCCACTGTCAGGTCTTGTCTTGTTTACAACATTCCATCTGCTCTTTCCATAGCTAGGGGTGCCTAATCATCTCCTGTAGCCTCAACTCCCTTCAACTTTCCAAGTCCTAGCTTAACCTTGGTGAGGAAGAATTTCAGAGATTCTGGTCTATAATTGTGGAATCCAGCTACACTTGCTGTAATCTAACACTACTCTTGGACTCAGTGCTGAAAATTAGATTTTGGCTTCTGTTGTGGATTGCACTGTGTCCTCCAAAGAAATATACGTTAGAATCCTAACCCCTATACCTGTGGATGTAATCTTGTTTGGAAATAGAGCTTTCTTTGTTATGTTAATTAAATTATAGTAGGGTGGTTTCTAAATCTATTCACTTCTGAGTTATAAAAAAAAGCAGAATGGACAGAATGGAAGAAGACAGATACATCTACAAGGACTTCCAGCAGCTATGAGAAGCTGAAATAGGCAAGAACCAAGCCCTGAATTTGGATTTCTAGCCTTCTGAACTATGAGAATAAATTCCGTTCTTTAAAGCCACCCATTTATGCTATTTGTTTTATGGCAGCACTAGCTTAATAAGGAGAAGCCCTAGTGGCATGATGGTTAAGCACTCAGCTGCTAATAGAAAAGTCGGCAGTTTGAACCCACCAGCGGCTCCCCAGCAGAAAAGACCCGGCAACATGCTCCCATAAAGATTACAGCCTAGGAAACCCTATGGGGCAGTTCTACTCTGTTATATAGTGTGGCTATGGGTTGGAATCGACTTAAAGGCACACAACAACAGTTTACTAAGACACCTTCATTCTGGGAAACTTAGTTTCTATTTATAGAAATAAGATACCAGTCTTGTTACTAATACCCAATGTCTTATTACCTCTCTCCGCCTATAGGATCCTTGCTATTCCAGACTCCCTACCATTAACCCATTGCCATTGAGTCAAATTCCAACTCATAGCGATCCTATAGGACAGAGTAGAACTGCCCCATAGGGTTTCCAAGGGGCGCCTGGTGGATTCGAACTGCCCACCTTTTGGTTAGCAGCTGTAGCACTTAACCACTATGGGGCCATCAGGATTTCCTTGTATCTTAGGGAAATACAATTAATGTAGCACTAAATGGATATTATGTAAAAACTTTATTTTGCTTTGAAGAGTCAATTCTGTGAGCAGTGTGAAGGATTTTATTTAGTGCCGTAGTTCATAATGTCACAGTTTTGCTTTTTTTTTTAATGTCCTTATTTTACACATCTATTTTTAAGAGGAAAAGTTGAGTGCATGAAGAGTTTGCAAGAATAAAATATTTTAAAATGTAATGGCTTTGAAAATGTAGGTTTTCTTCCTTACACACTATTAGTTATTGGCCTGTCTTTAGCTTTACCTTCTTTTCCAAAAATCTGTATTTTAAAGTGAATTAGATAGAGTAGCAGAGAGTTTTAAAAATATACCAGAGTCTTGTAATGTCTCTGGAGCAGAATCCTTGAAAGAATACATGTGTTGATATATAGATTTTTAAAAAATCTGTCTGTATTAAATAAAATAGAGAAGCAAATTAAAGAGAAAACTTTAATATAAGTTGAAGATTATATGACCATTACTCAGTTACAAGCACCAGGAGAGAAAAGGTGTTTCTCCTTTTTTTTTTTAACATCAAAGGCAAGATTTTTCACAATAAAATAAATCTAAAGTTATGTTAGATAAAAATCAGACCCCTCCAACTTCAGCCTACCCACAATTACTGCATGTATGAAGCTCATCCTATTTTCACACCTTCCATCAAAGGAAAAAAAAAAAAAATCGTGGGAGCAATGAGAAAAAATAACTTACCTTCTTCTCATTTTCTTTTCTCTACAATTACTTCATCTTCCCAGTAATCCAGGTATTTTAACCAAGGTCAGTCTTTACCTGGACGGATGATCATTAATGGTGACCAGAGTGGTGCCCCTTCCCTTAACTTGCTCTCTCACTGCCTGATATATATCAGATATTCACCACTAGAGATTAATTCCTTCCTGTAAATAATTGTGTTTCCAAGAGTGATCCAGCATAAGTATATTTTCAAAATTTTGTCTTTGAGGTTCTTGAGGTTCTAAAACATAAGACTGAGAGACTATAAGTGGCTGAAAGATAGAGTTGAAGCATAAATGAAAAGAAGACCTAGTTAATATTCTATCAAGAAGGGCTACAAACAACCAGAGATAACATGGAGGCCATGGGAACTCAGAACAATTTTTTTCCCCTGTTTTCTTTCCTTTCTTTCCACTCAATCGCTCCAGCATTTCCCCACTGTTCTCAGCAGCTTCTGTCCCTATAACTCTTCCCTTATTCTCCGTCTTTAAAGCAAAAGTCTAGAGAGAAGCATGCGCTTTTGGTCATGCCACACGATACAAAAAGACTCAATCTTCTTATTCCTGGCTTGATATTTTAAATTATACTTATAGAAAAGAAGTTGGAATTCATAGTTTTTTGGAAAAAAATGGAAGGAAGGGAGATCTTTACCAAGTTCAAGATGTAACTTGGTTTGAACTTTCTAAAAATAGAATATTATAATGTATTGCATATACCTTAGTATCATTATAGTAGCTTCCCCTTTTCAGCAAAGACTTTCTAAACTTTTATTTCTTTTTAAATACTTTTGACTTAAAGTAGCATCCTTCCTTTCTGTCTCAGGAAAAAAAAAAACAAAATTAATGGACCTCTAAATGGAAACTATGGGGAAGCCTTATTTTGTTCTAAAATGCTAAAGCTGTGAGCTATTTAAGGGTGTGCATTCATTTAATGTCATAGTTAGTGCTGTTTATCATTGTGAGTGTTGTACATTTATGATCACTACTATAATCCAGTGAGGCCGGCACTATAACCACCCCCATTTTGCAAACAGGGAAACAGAAGGGTTGAGTTACTGAACAAGGGTCACAGAACCGGGGTTTGAACACAGACAGTCGAGAATGATAATCACGGTGACTTAACCACAGCTTTATGCCACGTCTTTGCAACAATCTTGTGACATGGTCATGGAGAAAAGTCTCTGAGGATGATTCTTATTTGGTAATGAACGTCCTCTGAAGTCAATGGAAATGTAACTCTATAAGGAAGGAAGAAATTAAGAAAAAGTGACTGGGGTCTATAATTACCTTGTCTGATATATGAACACATCTATCACATTTTCCCTGATGTTTCTTTTGTGGTTAGAAATACATATACGTGTGGTTGTGGCCCAACCTTAGCTACTTTGCCTCACACTGGGATTTGACTGTCTGTGGCCCTAGTGAGGACAAAGCTATTTTCACGACAGGCTGGAGAACATCCTGAGAAAGTACTACCTGAAGGGTAGAAAGAACCAGGTAGTGAAAAACCCTTAGCTGTTGGCAGAGAGGGATAATTCCAAGTACAGCATGAGGTTTGCCCCAACTTGATCTATTTATCTCCTGGCCCAGACCTTCATGAATTTATGCCCATGTTCTGTGAGGGCAGTGGGGGCTGGTTCAGCAGGAACTTCGTATAACTTCAGGGCATGAAGGGCACTGCTTTGATTAGCCTTGCTTTCTAAGGAAGGCATCCTCTCCCTCACCATGCTGGGTGTGGAACGCCATGTGACATGCTGGTGAGCAATGACTCAGGCAGCACATGTCATCTCAGGGCCTGCAGAAGAGCAAATCAGTGACTGCAGGCCTGTGAGGATGGCAGGCTGCCCAATTAGAGTTGAGTCTGAGAAAGAAGCACCTCTTTCTTCAGATTACTTTTCCATCCTATTAGAAGATATGTGCTCTTGACTGTCTAATATTGTGGTTAGGAGTTGGTTGTTTTGGAGTGAAAGAATGTTGGCTGGAATCCTGGATTTTCCATTTTCCACCTGTGTGACCTTAGATAAATCTATTACTCACTCCAAGCCTCAGGCCCCTCATCTGTACAATGAGGGTAATGGCAGTTTCTACGTCACAGAATTGCTGATTAAATCAGGGGTGGGCAAACTATTTCTACAAAGGGTCAGTCAGATGTAAATGTTTTAGGCTTTGTGGGACAAGAGGCACAATGGAGGATATTATGTATATATTTATATAACCATTTATTATGTAGCAATGTAAAAACCATTCTTGGCAGTGAGCCATACATAAACAAGGAAAGAGGCTGGATTTGGTCTGTGGGCTGTAGTTTGCTGACGCCTAGATTAAGTGAGGAGTCCCTGGGTGGTGCAAACAGGTAATGTGCTCAGCTGACAAACAAAAGGTTGACAGTTTGAGTCTACCCAGCAGTACCTGGGAAGAAGGGCCTGGTCATCTACTTCTGAAAAATCAGTCACTGAAAACTCTATGGAGCACAGTTCTACACTGATACACATGGGGTCACCCTGAGTTGGAATCAACTTGAAGGCAACTGTTTTTTGCTTTTGTTTTTCTTAACGGGGTAGGGATTAAGTAAATGAATTAGCTTGATGCCTGGCATGTTATAAATAGTAGCTTACATGACTACTATAACAAGTTAATGATCTTGCACTCAGGTAGAGCAAACCTTAAAAGCTAATTCAGAGGCTGGTTTAATTATATGTGTAACAGTGATAAAGAGAATTTTTAAAATTTTCTTAACAATAGAACATTTTCTTATTTTCTTATTCCCTCAGTCCTACGAAGAACTTTTTTTTTTAATGAAGACTTTAAAAACGTGAAGTTCAGAGACAAAAACTCCTAAGAGGCCATCTTAAGAAACAATACATTACACGCCCTTTCAGGTGGAAAGAAACAGCTAACTTCTGATTTCCTTTTCCTTTTATTCTTCATGGGCCTCGCAGGCTGAGAGTCTAAGTAGAATTGCTTAACACAGCAGAAGAAATTATAGAGATGGTATGGATGTTGGGCAGATGGATGTAGAGTTGAGGAGGAGAGAAACTTGGATTGGAAAGGGGCCTGAGGAAAGAACAAATATGCCTTTAAAATGTCTTAAGCAGATACATGCTCGGTTAAAATTCTCTCTGTTTTTCCACAAATTTATTCTATTTGTTTATGTTTTGTTGAGCTGGACATCTTTTGGTACATTGAAGGGTCTCAGCTGTTTGGGTTACATGTAGTTGAGTTCATTGAAAGCATAATTTAAGAGTCAGACAACTCCACTATTTTTTTTTTTTTTGGTTGAATGACAATTTTATTCTTTTTTTAAATTGTATTTTAGATGAAGGTTTACAGAACAAACTAGCTTCTCATTAAACAGTCAATACATGTATTGTTCTGTGACATTGGTTACCAACCCCACAACATGTCAACACTCTCCCTTCTAGACCTTGGGTTCCCTGTTAACAGCTTTCCTGTCCCCTCCTGCCTTCTAGTCCTTGCCCCCGGGCTGGTGCGCACCTTTAGTCTTGTTTTGTTTTAGGGGCCTAATTTTTGGATGAAGGGTGAACTTTAGGAGTGACTTCATTATTGAGCTAAAAGGATGTCCAGGGGCTGTACACTCAGGGTTTCTCCAGTCTCTGTGAGAACTCCACTTTTTTTATTAGTTGGATGTGTTGGGAAAGTTACTTGATTTCCCTCAGCATTAATAGCTTTCATTTGTAAAAAGTAAAATTCATTGTGGTGCACAGGACTAAATAAAATAATGTGCACTTAGGAAAAAACAGCTGAGGAATACATTATTATTGTACATCTTGAAAAAGGGCATTTGGAGACGTATTGTCTTCTGGGAACTTCAGGTAACCAGGGTAAGTAACTCCTCTTGGGACAAAGACTGTGGACTCTATTAGAGGAAGGCCAGAAGTAACAAGACCACAATGACAACAGCGATCCAATAGTGAATGCTTCATAAACTCTTCATTAAAGTGTGCTTAATAGCAGAAGAGAGGAAACCTGTAGCCTGGGGTCTGAAGACACAGCTCCAAACAACCCTAGAGATGGATATCTGAGGAGAAAATCTCTCTTGTTTAGACTTGCATATTGTGATCACTCCAGAAATACTGTGACAGCTGGCAGTACTCATTTATTAACATTTGGGACCAGACAATTCTTTGTTGTGGGAGCTGTTCTGTGCATTGAAGAGTGTTCAGCAGCACCCCTGGCTTCTACCCAATAAATGCTAGTAACAACCCCCAGTAGTGAAAATGTCTTATTGTCAAAATTGGTGACTGTTCCCTGGGGAACAAAGTGATCCCTGTTTGAGAAGCATTGATCTATGAGGACAGTTTTAATTCCCTTTGAGGACCTCCAGAAATAACTGTACAGGGTGAGGGGATTGGACTCTGTGAAAAACCAGAGACCTTTCAGTAGCAGGCTAAGGCACAAGCAGGCGCAACATAAGTTATGTGCATGAGGATAAAAACACCGCAGGATATACACACACTGGTAGGATATTTAGGGCTCTTGGTCCTAACAATTTCTGTTCTCAGCATTAGAATATAATTGAATAATCTGCAAGATAGACTGGTAGGTGTTAACTTGTAAGTCTAGAGGTCTCTCATTGCCATCTTTGGCTCTTAGGGCCTTTACATTTCCTGCCCCTTTGCTTGGAAACTTCTGATGATCACCACCCCCACCACTCTCTTGCTCCCTGTCTTAGGCTGGGTTCTCTAGAGATGCGAAACCAGCGAAGCATGTATATATAGATCCTGTTGCTGTCAAGTTGACTCCAACTCATAGTGACCCTATAGGACAAAGTAGAACTGCTTCATAGGGTTTCCTATATATATATATATGTACAGAGAGAGAGATTTATATCAAGGAAATGGCTCACTCATTTGTAGAGGCTGGAAAGTCCCAAGTCTGTGGGTCAGGCTGGAAGATTCTTCTGACACATAGCTGCAGGGGTTGGCAAATCCAAGATTGGCAGGTAAGATGGCAGGTCGCTGGCTCACAGGTTGCAGAGGCTGACGAATCCCAAGACTGGCAGGTAAGCTGCTAGATTGAGTTCCAAGAACCAGAGGTCAGATGAACAGGAGCCACCTGCAGGATCCAGAGTAAGCAAAAGCCAGTGAGCTTTGCCAGAAAGTCCACCTATATTGGATGCAGGCCACATTGCCAAGAAAACTCTCTTTCAACTGATTGGCTGCACATAGCAGATCTCATCATGGAGGTGATCACATTATATCAGATCACATTATGGAAGTGATTACATCATTACATAGCTGCCAAACTACATCATAACTGCCAAACCACTGAGAATCATCATGGCCCAGCCATGTTGACACACAACTTTAACCGTCACGCATCCCTACTTCAAGCCCCTTTCTTTGACCAATTCTTCTGTATCTTTCTGATGATAGCTTAAACATTATCTCTGAGCATCTTTCCCTAAAGCCCTATACTGTCTGGATACTGCTTCATTGGGCTCTGGACCATTTAATGGTCTCTTGCTCCCCTCTAGACTAAAAGTTTCCTGAAGGCAGAAACCATATCTTGTTGATTCATGTATTTCCAGGGCCTAGCATGGTATCCTCGAATCCCTGGGTGACAAAAATTGTTAGTAAGCTCAGCTGCTAATCAAAAGGTTGGCAGTTCCAGTCCAACCAGAGTCACCTCAGAAGAAAGATCTAGCAATTTACTTCTGAAAAATCAGCCATTGAAAACCCTATGGAGCATAGTTCTACTCCCATATACATAAGGTCCCTGTGACTAGGAACTGACTTGATAACAACTGCTTTGGTTTGGTTTTTTGGTTTAGCATGGTAGCTGGCACATAGTTGGCACTCATAAGGTATTTGTTGAGTAAATGAAAAATTACTTAGCAGAAAATAGGCATGGCTTGATTAATAATGTTTATATTATTTAAAAATCTCTCTCTGTTTCAGCTACTACTTAGGAACAAATATCATTTAACTAATACAGCACTGGAGTCCCTGAGTGGTACAAACAGTTAACACATTCAACTGCTAACTGAAAAGTTGGAGGTTTGAGTCCTAGCAGAAGCACCTCAGAAGAAAGGCCTTGTGATCTACTTCTGATAATTTAGCCACTGAAAACTCTATAGTATGCAGTTCTACTCTGACACACATGGAGCCGCCATGAGTTGGAATTGACTCAAAGGCAACTGATTAATAAAGCACCATTGAAGCCATTGTAATATCTGGAAGCCAAAGAAAGTGATACCAGATTTAGAAGTAGCCTGGTTAGTGTGAAATAATTAAGTAAGGAAACTAAAATCTATTGTATAGTGTGAATGCTGAAGAGGCCTTCCCTCACTTTGAGTAGATTATCTGTTCTTTGCTGTATTTTTCAAACATTGTGCTTGGGAACTGCTTTCCCCCATTCTATGCCTGTTATTTATTGTCCCGCTCAGTGGAGTTTTTTCATTAGTGGTATATTCGTGCCTGGTTTGCCCTGAGGGAAAGGATGACACAGAACTCTCATTTGTCTCTGTTACTATGTATTATTACTTGGGAAACTTCAAGGCAAATGCCATATGAATAAATAAAAAAACTCCAGAAGCTTCAACTCCCACTGTTAGGCAGCAGGGAGGAGCATCAAATGTTTAAGTTTTAAGAGATAGACTTCATAAAAAGCTGCCATTTTCCATAGTGTGGGAGGAAAAAAATATTCTTCTTCTCAAGCATATGTAATTTGGCATTGAGGATTAATAAAATGTTATTGAGTCTGGCCTTGTTATCTGTTGGTAACAATGGTTATTGGGTTTTATTACAGTCTGACAGTCTCGGTCCTGCTAAGTTTAGTGCACATATTCATCTATCAGATAAAAAATTAAGCTAGTAAAAGCAGTATAATCTTTTTAAGGAGAGGGTAGGCAAATTTAATTTATTCTTCATTGCTCTAGGAATTCATTTTTAGTTAATCTCTTTTTGATTTCACTAATCACATGGAGTATTAGTAAAATCCAGTTATATTTACCTTCCTCTAAACTCCAGATAAACCAAAATGGAGGAACACACTTGACATTTCTCAAGCTAAAAGAACTGAAGAAAATATTCAAGCCTCAAGTTGCAACATTAAAGGATTCTATGGGCAAAATATTGAATGATGCAGAAAGCATCAAAAGAAGATGGAAGGAATACACAGAGTCATTGTACCAAGAAGAACTGGTCAACATTCAACCATTTCAGGAGGCATATGATTAAGAACTGGTATACTGAAGGAACAAATCCAAGCCGCACTGAAGGCATTGGCGAACAATAAGGCTCCAGGAATTGATAGAATTCCAACTGAGATGTTTTGGCAACTGGAAGCGCTAACTCCTCTATGCCCAAAAATTTGGAAGACAGCTACCCGGCCAACCGACTGGAAGAGATCCATATTTGTGCCCATCCCAAAGAAAGGTGATCCAACAGAATGTGGAAATTCTCAAACAGTATCATTAATATCACAAGCAAGTAAAAGTTTTTTTTCTTTTTTTTTAAATTATGATTTAGATGAAACTTTACATAGCAAATTTGTTTCTCATTAAACAGTTAATACACAAATTGTTTTGTGACATTGGTCACCAACTCTGAAATGTGTCACCACTCTCCCCTTCTGCACCCCAGGTTTCTTGTTTCCGTTTGTCCAGTTTCTCTGTCCCTTCCTGCCTTCTCACCCTTGCTTTTGGGCAGGTGTGAACATTAGTCTTGTATTCATAAATGAACTATGAAGCACATTCCTCACGTTTTTTATTGTTGGCCCTATACACCTATCTGATCTTTGGCTGAAAGGTGAACCTCTGGCGTGACTTCAATACTGAGTTAAAAGGGTGTCTGGGGGCCATAATCTCAGGGTTTCTCCAGTCTCCATCAGACCAGCAAGCCTGTTTTTTTTTTTTTTTTTTGTGTGTGTGTGTGAATTTGAATTTTGTTCTACATTTTTCTCCCTCTCTATCTGGGACTCTTTATTGTGATCCCTGCCAGAGCAGTTGGTAGTGGTAACAGGGCACCATCTAGTTGTTCTGGGCTCAGTCTGGTGGAGTTTACGGTAGGTGTGGTCCATTCATCCTTTGGACTAATCTTTCCCTTGTGTCTTTGGTTTTGTTCATTCTCCTTTGCTCTAGCTGGGATGAGACCAATAGATGTATCTTAGATGGCCACTCGCAGGCTTTTAAGACCCCAGTCGCTCACCACAGTTGGATGTAGAACATTTTATTTATAGACTATTGTCATGGATTGAATTATGTCTCCCCAAAAATGTGTGTATTAATTTGGCTGGGCCATGATTCCTGGTATTGTGTGATTTTTCTACATGTTGTAAATCCTGCCTCTATGATGTCAACGAGGGAGGATGGGCGGCAGTTGTGTTAGTAAGGCAGGACTCAATCTACAAGATTGGATTGTGTCCTGAGGCATTCTCTTGAGATACAAAAGAAAGAAGTGAGCAGAGAGACACGAGGACCTCATGCCACCAAGAAAGCAGTACTAGGAGCAGAGTGTGTCCTTTGGACCTGAGATTCCTGCCCAGAGAAGTTCCTAGTCCCAGGGAAGACTGATGATGACAAGGACCTTCCTCCAGAGCTGGCAGAGGGAGAAAGCCTTCCTTGAAGCTGATGCCCTGAATTTGGACTTCTAGCCTACTAGACTGTGAGAAAATAAATTTCTCTTTGTTAAAGCCATCCACTTGTGGTATTTCTATTATAACAGCACTAGATGACTAAGACAACTATGTTATGCCAATCGAGCTAGATGTCCCCAGAGATGACAGCCTCCAGCCCTCAGCCCAGTAGCTCGGTCTCTCAGGACGTTTGAATGTGTCTGTGAAGCTTCTATGACTCTGCCCTGGTCAACTTGTGCTGGCTTCCCCAGTATTATGTATTGTCTTACCCTTCACCCAAGTTACCATGCATCTACTGTCTAGTTAGTGTTTTTTCCTCCCTTCCCCCCGCCCCTTGTAACCATTAAAGATTGTTTCTTTCTATGTGGAAACATTTTCATGTGTTTTTATAATAATAGTGGTTTCATACAGTATTTCTCCTTTTGTGATTGACTTATTTCACTTAGCGTAATGCCCTCCAGATTCATCTATGTTGTGAGATGTTTTGCAGATTTATCATTATTCCTTATCCTTGTGCATTATTCCATTGTGTGTACGTACCATAGTTTGTTTATCCATTCATCTGTTGATGGGCATCTAGGTTGTTTCCATCTTTTTGCTATTGTGAAAAATGCTGCAATAAATATGAGCATGCATATGTCTATTCATGTGACATCTCTTATTTCTCTAGGATATATTCTTAGTAGTGGGATTGCTGGGTCATACAGTATTTCTATTTATACCTTTTTAAGGAAACGTTGTACTGTTTTCCAAAATGGTTGTACCATTTTGCATTCCCACCAGCAGTCCTTAAGAGTTCCAATCTCCCCGCAACCTCTCCAACATTTGTTATTTTCTGTTTTTTTGATTAGTTCAAGTAATGCCATGATGAGATAGTATCTCACTGTAATTTTGATTTGCATTTCTCTAATGGCTAGTGAATTGCGAGCATTCCCTCAAGTGTCTGTTAGCCACCTGAGAGCCTTCTTTGGTCAAGTGTTTGTTCATAGACTTTGCCCATTTTTTTAAATTGGATTATTTCTCTTTTTATTGTAGAGGTGTTGGTTTTCCTATAGAATTTAGACATTAGACCTTTATTGGATAATATGTCATAGCCAAAAAATTTTTCCCAGTCAATAGGTTCTCTTTTTACTCTTTTGGCTAAGTCTTTTGATGAGCATAAGTGTTTAATATTTAGAAGATCCCAGCTATCTAGCTTATCTTCTGGTGTTTGTGTATTGTAAATTATGGTTTGTATGCTGTTTATGCAGTATATTAAAACCAAAAACCAAACCTGTTGCAGTTGAGTCCATCCCGACTCATAGTGACCCTATAGGACAGAGTAGAACTGCCCCATAGGGTTTCCAAGGAGGGGCTGGTAGATTCAAACTGCCAACCTTTTGGTTAGTAGCCAGAGCTCACCATAGCTCTTAACCACTGCACTATCATTTTTTTAAAGATGGACATCCAGTTTTGCCAGCACCATTTGTTAAAAAGACTGTCTTTTCCCCATTTAATGGACTTTGGGACTTTGTTAAAGATCAGGTGGCTGTAGGTAGATGAATTTACATCTGGGTTCCTGAATCTGTTTCATTGGTCAATGTGTCTGTCATTGTACCAGTACCAGGCTGTTTTGACTACTGTAGCTGTGTAGTAGGTTCTGAAGTCAGGTAGTGTTCTTTTCCTTCAATAATGCTTTACTTATCCTGGGTTTCTTTCCTTTCTATATAAAGTTAATGCCCTTTATCACCACTCCTATTTAACATTGTGATGGAAGTCTTAGCTAGATTAATAAGGCAAGAAAGAGAAAGAACAGGCATCCAAATTGGTAAGGAAGAAGTAAAACTACCCCTAGTCACGAATGACATGATACTATACATAGAGAACCCTAAAGAAAACTACTGGAACTAATAGAAAGATTCAGCAGAGGAGCAGGATATAAGACAAACATACAAAAATCTTTTGGATTCCTATACACCAATAAAGAAAACTACGAAAAGGAAATCAGGAAAGCAATACCATTTATAGTAGCACCTAAAAAATAAAATACTTAGGAATAAATCTAACTGGAGATACAGAAGACCTATACAAAGAAAACTACAAAACACCACTGCAAGAAATGAAAAAAAGACATACATAAATGGAAAAAAAACATACCATGCTCATGGATGGGTAGACTCAACATTGTGAAAATGTCAATTATACCCAAGGCAATCTACAAATACAATGCAATCCCAATCCAAATACCAACAGCATTGTTAATGAGGTGGAAAAGCAAGTAAAATTTTGCCAAAGATAGTTCAAAAATGGTTGCAGGCACGTATTGACAGGGAGCTGCCAGAAGTAACTAAAGCCAGATTCAGAAGAGGACATGGAATGAGGGATATCATTGCTGATGTAAGATGGATCTTGGCTGAAAGCAGGCAATACCAGAAAGATGTTTACTTGTGCTTTATTGACTATGTAAAAGTGTTCAACTGCATGGATCATAACAAATTATGGATAACATTGAAAAGAAAGGAAATTCCAGAATACTTAATTGCGTTCATGCAGAACCTGTACATAGATCAAGAGGCAGTCGTTCAAACAAGGGGATACTGAATGGTTTAAAATCAGAAAAGGTGTGCATCAGGGTTGTATTCTTTCACCATACTTATTCAATCTGTATGCAAAGCAAATAATCAGAGAAGCTAGACTATATGAAGAAGAACGTAGCATCAGGATTGGCAGAAGACTCATTAACAACCTGCATATCTTTGATATGCAGATGACACAACCTTGCTTACTGAAACCAAAGAGGATCTGAAGGACTTACTGATGAAGATCAAAGACTACAACCTTTTGCATGGATTACACTGAACATAAAAAAAAAAAAATCAATAAAAAAATTGCTGTCGAGTCAATTCCAACTCATAGCGACCCTATAGGACAGAGTAGAACTACCCCATAGGGCTTACAAGGAGCGGCTGGTGGATTCGAAGCTCTTAACCACTGTACCACTGGGCTTCAAAAAGAAAACAAAAATACTCACAACTGGACCAATAAGCAGCATCATGATAAATAGAGAAAAAATTGAAGTTGTTAAGGATTTCATTTTACTTGGATCCACAATCAATGCCCATGGAAGCAGCAGTCAAGAAATCGGACAACACATTGCATTGGGCAAATCTGCTCCAAAAGACCTCTTTAAAGTGTTCAAAAGCAAAGATGTCACTTTGAGGATTAAGGTGCACCTGACCCAAGTCATGATATATTCAGTTGCCTCATATGCATGCAAAAGCTGGACAATGAATAAGTAAGATCGAAGAATAAGTGATGCCTTTGAATTATGATGTTGGGGAAGAATATTGAATATTCTATGGACTGCCAAAAGAATGAACAAATCTATTTTGGAAAAAGTACAGCCAGAGTGCTCCTTGGAAGGGAGGACGGTGTGACTTCGTCTCACATACTTTGGACATGTTATCAGGAGGGACCATTCCCTGGAGAAGGACATAATGCTTGGTACGTTATAGGGTCAGCAAAAATGAGGAAGACCCTTGAGGAGATAGACTGATACAGTGGCTGTAACAGTGGGCTCAAATATAGCAACAGTTGTGAGAACGGGGCAGGACCAGGCAGTTTTTTGTTCTGTTGTACATAGGGTTGCTATGAGTGGGAACTGATTCAATGGCACCTAATAACAACAACAAACTCCACATGAGTCCCTAGGTGGTAGAAATGGTTAACATGCTCAGCTGCTAACTGAAAGGTTAGAGGTTTGAGTCCACCCAGAAGCACCTTGGAAGAAACGCCTGGCAATCTGTTTCCAAATCAGCCAATCAAGCCCAATTCTGACACACGTGGGCTTGTCATGGGTCAGAATTGACTTGCTGGAAACTGTTTGTTTGTTTTTTTAACTCCACATGAGGAAACTCAATTATTCTCAACACTGGTGAATCTCCTAACAGGTACTATCCTTGGGGTAGGGTGTGGAGAGGTTTAATATATTTCTATCTTCTGCGCAGCTGATGACTGATACGTAAATGTAGAGATTGTCAGCACAGAGAGGATGGCATGATTACTTGAATAAAATTACAAAGTGCACTTTCTTTTTTCCTCAGAAGAGTGGAGAAATTGACTGTTCTGATAAAATGAACATCCTTGAAAATAGACAGTCTTCACACTGTCCCTAATCTGATATATAGACTATCATAGTACACTCATGGGCTGCACAGAGTCCATTAGGCTAATGCCCGACTGCATATATATCTGGACTCCCATAGGTTATAACAGAGTTCAGAAATCCCAAACAGAGAATGAGTCATAGCAGATTTAGGCATGTCACATTCAACAATCATGATGATCCTCAAAAACAAAGCAGAAATTTTCCAAGCTGTTAAGGAATTGGCTCAACTGAAAGCTACAAGATTAACGAAAATGTAAAAGGGACCTATACAAATATGGAGAAATTGCTAGTGGCATGGATTGAGGACCAAACACAAAAGTGAATCCTTCTTAACACGTTGATGATCACTGCTAAGGCACGAAGCTTGTCCGAGATGCTTTTTCTTTAAAGCAGGACCAGATTACAATATCGAGTTTAGTGCTTGCTTTGGGTGGTTCAAGTGCTTCAAACAATGTTTTTCGATGCATAATGTGAAAGTGAATGGTGAGTCTGTGAGTGCTGATGGGAAGGCAGCAGAAGAATTCGTTGAAACCTTAGATAAACTGATTGTACAGGGAGGTTATTTGCCCAAGCAAATGTTTACTATGGATGAAACCTCCTTGTTCTGGAAGCAAATGCCTGGAAGGAACTTCATCCATAATATGGTGTTTGAACAATGTCCAAATCACATAATGTTCCATTTCACAGAATGTATCTTGGATGTGAAGCTACACATGACTGTACTTCCATTAACAAATTACAAATTTTCAAATAATTAAAATTTTTGAGCTAAAGACACTACATTTTAAATTGCTTCATATGCATGGAAAAGCTGGACTATGAAAAATGAAGACAGAAGAAGAATTGATGCATTTGAACTATGGTGTTGGTGAAGAATGTTAATTATACTGTAGACTGCTTCCAGTTCTAGCTCTTGTTCTTTACAAGTCCTGATATGTTCCTATCCCTACACTATCAGAGACTGTACTGACTCTTCATAATACTTTCTATTCTTCTTCTTAACTTATTATGGGTGATTCTCTGATTCTTGCTATCAAAAATCATTGTCCAAGTCAATCACCTTTTTCCAGTTTATAGCAAATTATAAATGTCAATTTCACCAGTAGCATTCTCTCCAAAAAAAACCAAACCCATTGCCGTCGAGTCAATTCCGACTCATAGAGACCCTATAGGACAGAGTAGAACTGCCCCATAGGGTTTCCAAGGAGGGCATGGTGGATTTGAACCACCCATCTTTTGGTTAGCAGCCGTAGCACTTAACCACTACACCATCAGGGTTTCCAGTAGCATTCTATTGGAGACATTAAGCTCTTTTGTTAGATTGTAAACTTTTAAGAACAGGCCCTTGTTTTATTATTTATTTATGGTTTATAGCACAGAGCATGAAATAGAGTAAATGTCCCATAAAAATTGTTTAATTAAATAAACATTAAAGATTACATGATAATTTGATATATCCATTCATTTTGTGGACAATCTCCATTATTTTAGGGTGAATCCCTTTCACTTTTTTATTTTATTTTAGTTTTTTATAATGTGAAATTTCAAACATAGGCAACAGTAGACAGAATAGTATATTGAATATCTATATACTCATATTCATCATCAATAATTACTAACATTCTTTTCATTCTTGTTTTATATCTCCTCCCATCGTATACTTCTCAAGTTTTGACTAGATTATTATTTTAAAGTAAATCCATCACATAATAAAATCTGTGACATAATATCATTTTACCTGTAATTTCGTTATTATGTATTTCCAACAGGCAAGGTATTTTTTGTTTCTTTACAGTTTTTAGATGTGTAATACTTTTCTTAAATATTAGCTTCAAGGAGAAACATCAAGCATTTTGGCAAATTAACTTTGGGAAAGCATACATATCTACAATTATAAGAACTGACTTGAAATTTTGCCAGGGCATAGCCAAACAGCGGCAACATCAACACTGGATGAGGTGAAAGATGTCTGCTAATTGGTACATGATGAGTTCCAAGTTTTGTCCATAAAAGTCACAAAATCAAAGACAAAATTTTAGAGCTGAAAGAGACTTTAGTTATTACATAAAAATGATTTTGTCCTTATTATTAATATTTGTTTCAATTCTATCTTACCCAAAGATTTCATTCAGTTTAGTATAGGATGAAAACAAGGCTTCACGATTAAATATTGTTAAAATCAAATCTTCTGAGTCAGTGCCCTTCTAGCTTCACAACACTAACATCCCCACAGATTTATTTGAGATTTGTTGGCAGATGGTTAGTATACATAATCTATTTTATATTTATCTGAATGTGTAACATTAAAGATACCTGAGTCTTGAAATTGCCACACTAGGGAGGAATTCATTGAGCTGAAATCAACCCATGGGTTAATTCTGCCAGTTGACATATTTGTTCATGTTGAATACTTTGGTTTCTAGAAGAAGAAATCCAGTTGAAAAAGAATTTTGTGGGAGGAATTTGAATAACAGATGATTAGAAAATTCTGTGTGTTCTCTTCTTTTATTGCCCCCTGTCATTAAAGGTAAGTGTCTTAGGCTGGGTTCTCTAGAGAAGCAAAACCAGTAAAGTGTATAAATATATATATATAGAGAGAGATCATATCAAGGAAACAGCTGATGTGATTGTAGAGGCTAGAATGTCCCAAGTCCATGGATCAGGGTAGAGGCCTCTCCCAAGTCACACAGCTGCAGAAGCTGGCAAGCCCAAGATCAGAATGTCGGAGAGCAAGGCTCCCACTCACCCGCTGTGCAGATCGACAAATCCCAGGTTCGGCAGATAAGCTGACAGCTCAAGTCCCAAGAATGGGAGATGAGACGACAGGAAGCAGCCGCAGGATCCAGAGAGAGCAAACAGCCAGAACGTCAGCTTATATACAAATACGGGCCACACCCCCAAGAAGACTCCCTTTTATCTGATTGGCTACTCACAGTATATTCAATCATGGGAGTGATTACATTAAAACACGGAGAATCATGGCCCAGCCAAGCTGACACACAATCTTAACCATCACAGTAAGTTTCAAGAATTTGGTTAAAGAACTATATAAGTGGAAATGGTATTTAGAAAAAAAAATTAAATTAATTTAAACTTCTCCTATGTGTATTCATTTCAAACAAATGACCCTGATATTTACCTTAGGCAAAATCTGGAATGAATATTTAAAGGAATATGAATATTTAAGGAATAATTACTAGGCTATCTCATCGATTCCCTAAGATATTTGAAAGAAGTCGTATTTGCCTAAACTTGCATCCATCTTTCATGGAGTTAACTGATGGAATGATCAGAAGTACATGGCAGATATCTAGTAAATGTGCAGAAGCATTAGAAAGGCATCTGACAAGCTTTCTTAGGAGATTTTCATTGAAGAGATTGAAAAATATAGATTATATTTAAGGACAATTAAATAGATTTGAAAATAAATGATTTTATTCAAAAGGTGTTCACATAATAATAAAACAGCACTATCATGTACTGAGTGCTTACTGTGTGCTGGACACTGTACTAAACACATTTATGATCTCATTTGATATTTAATGTAATCTATGAGAGATATACTATGATTATTCCCATTTTATACACCAGGAGACCATGGATTAAAAGGATAAGTAAACTCAACTAGCAAAAGGAGGTACCTATATATGACCACAGGCTGTTTGACTCCAAGACCACAGTACCTGCCACTAGATTAATATCATCTTGGATGAAGATGTTTATTGTTGATCTTAGCTTTGTTTCATTCAGCTGAATTTTTTAAAATGAAATGTGGAGGACATGCACCAATCATATAATTGTATAATCACATAATTTTAACCTATCGCTAAACAATTATGAATCACTAATTTGTATTACTGATAATTCTGCTGAGTGCATTTCTGTCTTAGTCTGGGTTCTCTAGAGGAGCAAAACCAGCGAAACATATATACATATATAGATGTGGATATGGATACAGATACAGATTTAGAAATTTACTTCAAGGAAATGGCTTACACAGTTGTAGGGGCTGGCAAGTCCCAAATCCATAGGTCAGATGGCAGGCTGGAGACCTACGCTGGCTCACAGGATTGCAGAGACTGAGGAAGCCAAAATCTGCAGGTCAGGCTGTAGGCCGGAGACGTATGCAGGCTTAAATCCCAGGAACTGGAGATCAAGCAATAAGAGTGCAGGGTCGAGAAAGAACAAGCTTTGCCAAAACATCCAATATATATACTGGAAGCAGGTCACACTCCCAAGGAAACTCCCATTTCAACTGCCTTGCTGATCACATCAGATCACATCATGGAAAGTGATTACATTATATTACATTATGGAAGAGCAACCAGTCCAGTATCTGCCAAACCACAGAGAATCATAGCCTAGCCATGGTAACACATAACATTAACCATCATAACTCCATTAATAGCATTTTTATTGGGAACTTATTATAATTTGAATGACATTAAAAACATCTGGAGAAATATTGAAAGTTGGGACCATTAGTTTGAAATAAACAATATGACATTTAATAAAGATAAATGTAAGGACTGTCCCTTGAGTCCAGGAAGCGAAATAATAACACGAGAGAAGCAATATACATGTCCTTGCATGTATGAAAAAGACTTCGAGATTTCAGTTTATAGTAAGCTTCAAGAGAGGCAACATTTTGATGTAGGTTATCAGGGAATGTTTGTGGGCACATCTTATTAATAGAACAATAAAAGGGACAGTGACAGACTGTTTGCTTTGATTAGAAAATCTCTGGAATATGGTTTTAAGTTCTAGGTGCCATAAAGAATACAGATATACCTCCATATGACATTACTAAAATGGTTGAAATACTGTCATAGAGAAAACCAACTAAAAATGTTGGAGATGAGAGCATTATGGTTATCTTTAAATAGTAAAAGTTTTTTTTTTTTTTTCCAAGTGTAATGAGGACAGGGATTGGTATACAAAGGTTAGGATTAGGACCAATGGGTGATAACTAAAGAATTTCATTTTAACATGGGGAAGATATTTCCAATAGAGCTTTTCGAAGATGGCAGGAGCTGCTTCTTTAGGAGGTGAGCGTTTAACCCTAGACGCGGTCAAGTGGATGCACAACAAACTATTGTTATGTTGTTAGGTGCCATTGAGTTTGTTCCAACTCAAAGCGACCTTATGTCCAACCCTCTGCTTTAAGAAGCATGATGTCTTTCTCCAGGGACCGGTCCCTCCTGATAACGTATCCAAGTAAATGAGATGAAGTCGCACCATCCTTGCTTCTAAGGAGTATTCTGGCTGTACGTCTTCCAAGAAAGATTTGTTGATTCTTCTGGCAGTCCTTGGTGTATTCAATTTTCTTCACCAACACCATAATTCAAAAGCATCAATTCTTAGGTCTTCCTTACTGATTTTCCAGCTTTCCCATGCATATGAGGCGATGAAAAATGCTATGGCTTGGGTCAGGCACACCTTAGTCTTCGAAGAGACATCTTTGCTTTTTAATACTTTAAAGAGGTCTTTTGCAGCACATTTGCCCAAAGCAATACATCATTTAATTTCTTGACTGCTACTTCCAAGGATATTGATTGTAGATCCAAGCATAATGAAATCTTTGACAACTTCAATCTTCTCTTCATTTATCGTGATGTTTCTTATTGGTCCAGTTGTGAGGATTTCTGTTTTCTTTATGTTGACGTGTAATTGATACTTACAGCTGTAGTATTTTATTTGATCTTCGTCAGTAAGTGCTTCAAGTCCTCTTTGCTTTCAGCAAGCAAGGTTGTGTCACTGCCTATCACAGGTTGTTTAATGAGTCCTCCTCCAATCCTGATGTCGTGTTCTTCTTTATATAGTCCAGCTTCTCGGATTGTTTGCTCAGCACACAGATTGAATAAGTATGGTGAAAGAATACAACCCTCATGCATACCTTTCCTGATTTTCAACCATGCAGTATCCTCTTATTCTGTTCAAACTACTGCCGCTTGGTCTAGGTACAGACTCTGCATGAGCACAATGAAGTGTTCTGAAATTCTCGTTCTTCAAAATATTATCCATAATTTGTTATGATTCACACAGTCGAATGCCTTTGCATAGTCAATAAAACACAGGTAAACATCTTTCTAGTATTCTCTTATTTCAGCCAAGATCCATCTGACATCAGCAATGATATCCCTCATTCCAGGTCCTTTCCCAAATCTGGTTTGAATTTCTGGCAGTTCCTTGTGGATGTACTGCTGCACTCGCTTTTGAATTATATTCAGCAAAATTTTACTTGTGTGTGATATTAATGATATTGTTTGATAATTTCCACATTCTGTTGGATCACCTTTCTTTGGAATGAGCACAAATATGGATCTCTTCCAGCTGGTTGGCCAGGTAGCTGTCTTCCCAATTTCTTGGCATAGACAAGTGAGCGCCTCCAGTGCTGTATTCATTTGTTGAAACAGCTCTACTGATATTCTGTCAATTCCTGGAGGCTTGTTTTACACCAATGCCTTCAGTGCAGCTTGGACTTCTTCCTTCAGTACCATCGGTTCTTCATCATATGCTACCTCCAGAAATGGTTGAACGTCGACCAATTCTTTTTGGTACAGTGACTGTATTCCTTCTATCTCCTTTTGATGCTTCCTGCATTGTTCAATATTTTGCCCACAGAATGCTTCAATATTGCAACTCGAGTCTTGAATTTTCTCTTTAGTTATTTCAGTTTGAGAAATGCCAAACATGTTTGTCCCTTTTGGTTTTCTAACTTCAGGTCTTTGGACATTTCATTATAATACTTTACTTTGTCTTCTTGTATGGCCCTTTGAAATCTTCTGTTCAGCTCTTTTACTTCATCATTTCTTTCATTCACTTTAGCTACTCTACTTTCAACAGCAAATTTCAGAGTCTCTTCTGACATCCATTTTGTTCTTTTCTTTCTGTCAGAAATTTGGTAAACAAATACAAGTTATCTCATTCCTGAGATAATTCTAAATTATGTGGTAAATCTACAACTTGAGTTTTTTTGGAGACAGTGGAAGGGGTTAATAATTTTGCAGGCAATTTCAAAGACAGAAAAGACAGACCTACCTCTATGGGCATTTTTAAGCTTTTGAGCCTATTTAATTTTACTGGTATAAAATAGGTTGAAGGAGCCCTGGTGGAGCAACAGGTAAGCACTTGGCTGCTAACCGAAAGGTTGGTGATTTGAATCCACTCAGTGGCTCCAAGGGAGAAAGACCTGGCAATCAGCTTCTGTAAAGATTACAGCCTAGAATACCCCATGGGACAGTTCTACTTTGTCTTGTAGAGTCACTACGAGTCGGAATTGACTTGACAGAACACAGCAACCACTGCCACAACAAAATAGGTTGCATATTTAAAAATAGAGCTTTAGAAATATTTGCACATGATAATTATGGCCTAGCCTGATGAACAATTTCCAGACTTTATTTAAATTAAACACAAGTAAAAAGTCAGTTGATTTCATAAAAGATATTTAAAAACAAGAATGCATACTATATCTCTCCAGTCTCAATCATGTCTCCTTTTTTTTCCTCTTTCTTTCTTCCTTTCCTTCCTTCCTTTCTTTCTTTATCTCTCTCTCTCTTTTTATAATTAAAATGAATGAGGAACAGTAAACAGCATCAGCAGAGGAACTCGTGGGAACATAGTTGCCCTTCCTTTTATTTATTAGACAGTCAAATAGGCTTTGGTATATCTAGTCTACTGAAGTCCATGAAAACAATGTCTTTGTGGTGTTTTGAATAAGAGAATGGTTGCTATCCAGTTGGGTTTGAATATTTTCCCTCTTTGGGAGAGTACATTACAGCTGTGCTTTGGAGAAAAGTATCAAAAAGCGGTTTGTCTTTTGACTTTTTGACTTCCCCTCATTCCCTTCCAACCACAGTCATCTCCCTCCTGCCAGATTCCGTGACTTGAATGTGTAATTGCAGTCCGTTGTCTGCAGAGTAATTATAGCCTAATTTGACTTGTTGCACAGCAGGATGACAAGAGTGTGGGCTGTCAGGCGGGGTCAGGGGTCAGCCATTACCCCATGGGCTGCAGACAGCTGTCTCATCAGGATTCTGTGGGAGGCTCTTCTCAGCCATGGGACGAGTTTGTAGCTGTCTATGCATCTCTTTAGATGACTCTTCGGATGAAAATATAGACTGTTTTCAAGACACAACATCCCAGCATGCAGTTTGGCTCCTTGTATTCTTATCAAAGTCATGGTAATCATTCTGAAGAGATTGGAGCTATTTCATGTGCTTTCCATAAACATGTCCAAGGGAAATATATTCCTAAGTCAGTATTAAAATGTTATACTTATTTCCCTTTATACACTTAAGATTTTAACATAGTACTTAAAAAGAACGTTAAATTAGTATTCTGTGTTAGGATGAGAACTGCTATGTGTTAAATAGAAGAATAATTTGGATACAAACAAATGAATTGGATTCCCAGACAAAAAATAATCCTATAGATTCTGCAAATAAAGGATCATAAAATTACAATGTAAAAATAAAAAATATATATCATGTATTATTTTACCCAATTCTATAAGTGGTTAAGAGCTTGGCTGCTAACCAACAGGTTGGCAGTTTGAATCCAGCAGCCTCTCCTTAGAAATCCGATGAGGCAGTTCTACTCTGTCCTATAGGGTTGCTATGAGTCAGAATCGACTTGAGGGCAACAGGTTTGGATTTTTTGTTTGTTTTTGTAGGTAATAAGAGACTATCCTTGAATAATTTTTCTTATGTTTTGTATAGTCTAGATTTCAGTATCTGATAGGAAGCAAATTCAGATGTATTTCCAGAGGGGAAACATTTCATGGTTATTGAAAGATTCTCCAATTTTATTTTCAAATATATGAAATATTTTACATAAACTTCTTCAGGTTTTTTCATTTAATTTCAATGAATAAAACTAATAAAAATGTGATTGAGAAATTGCTTATCAAATTTGCAGATACTACTAAATTAAGTGACCGTGCTAATGTTTTGGAGATCAGGAATAAAATATAAGATGACCTTGAGAAAATGGGTTTATCTATAAACAATCATATCCACTAACGGCCAGTATAAGATGGATAACCCATAACCCACTGCCGTCGAGTTGATTCTGACTCATAGTGATCCTACGGGACACAGTAGAACTGCCCCATGGGTCTCCAAGGCTGTAAATCTTTATAGAAGCATACTGCCACATCTTTCTCCTGCAGTTTGGAGGGTAGGTTCAAACCGCCGACCTTCTGGTTAGCTTCAAGCACTTAATGACTGTGCCACTGGGGCTCCTAGACAGTGGATAGGGGACAGAAAAGTTTAAACACAAATATAGCAGGAAAAAAAAAATCCAAGATTTGTCGTGCATTAAATATGAGGTATGGAAAAAATGCTTTATGTCAGTATATTTTGATCTATCAAATGTATTAGCGACCAGGAGACATTCCTACTGCTCTATTCTACAAAAGAAGAATATTGTTTTGCCTTTCTATTACTCCATTTCATTATTCTATTCATGTTGGGATGCTGTAGTGCACTTACTTAGTCAGAGTTTGGGGCAGGATATTAAACCCCAGAAAGCCAGGAGGTCATCAGAGAAAATGCCATCTTTAGGTTAGCAGGCTGGGGTGAAACATAGAAATCAGGGTGTGATATAATCTGAGCAAGCGAAAAGGAAGTGAAATCAGTAAGAAACATAGGCCAGCTGTGGTTAGATTGTTACAGCAGGGTCAGAGACAGAGGAAACGAGAATCAGGCTGTCAAACCACAGGCGTTAGCACCAGGGGTCAGAGTGGGCATGTCCAGAAGCCTGCAGTCTGGTTTCCTGCCTGCAACAGGGGGATTTTGAGAACAGACCTCCTTCACCTAATCCTTTGGGTTAATATGAAGAGAACTATCACCACTTCCGTCATTGTAATAAAGCATCCCTTAGTGTGGGCTTACTATGTGCCAAGGGGGTTTTGGTGGTTCAGTGGTAGAGTTCTCACCTTCCATGCAGGAAGTCCGAGTTCAATTTCTGACCAATGCACCCTATGCACAGCCATGACTTGTCTATCAGTGGAGGATCGCATGTTTGCTGATACCGAGCTGGTTTCAGAAGAACTTCCAGACTAAGGCATACTAGGAAGAAAGGTCCAGAAATCTACTTCTGAACAGTCAGCCAATGAAAGCCCTCTGAATCCTAATGGTCCATCCAGTTGTGCACGGTCTCAGCATCAGTGGGGAGCCAACCTGACTGCAACTGATAACAACAACTATGTGTGAGGAATTCATTCATTCTGTAAATATGTACGGAGCCTAGAATGTGCCAGGTACTGTGATAGGTACTAGGAGAACTGATAATTTAGTGATGAGAAAGATATTAATCATATAATGTATACAACTTAAATAAAATATACCTAAATATAATTTAAAATGTGATAAGCACTATTAACTAGAGTAAAGGGTGATAGGAAGTCTAGAAGTCCCAACTTAGTGTGAGAAAGCGCTGCAACATGGACGTTGAACAGGAGAGAGAGCTGGGGGAAGGAGAAAGAGTGGATGTTCTGGACAGAGAACAGCTTGTGAAGGAGCTGAAGAGACTGTATGAGTATTGGGAAGAATTTCACAAAGGTGGATGGAGACGTGGGAAGAAACCAGAAAACAAAGGGGCTTGGAAAGTATCTTATGGAGCAACAGGAAGCTGTTAAAGATTTTCAAGTATAGATACAACATGATGTGATTTTTGTTACAGTAAACATGGCTACTCTGCGAAGACTGGGTTGGAAGGAATCTACAGACTAGTTAGGAGACCAGTTGCTTAGACTATCATGTACTAACTAGGGCATAAAATTTCATTTAATTCTCACAACCTACTGGTATCTTCATTTTACAGAGGAACAGACAGAGGCTTGGAAAGATTAATTCCCAAAGTAATGCATCTACAAAATGAAAGATTGACTCCTTAGTGTTCAGTTTCTCTAGTCACAGACTTATTAAAATAAGCAAAAAAATCATACAAATGTAGGTAGAACTAGAAAAGAAACTTAGTTCCTATATAAATGGATTCACTGATTTTATTCCAAATACTTGTTGAGTGTCAGTTCTTGGCATAGGAGTTATAGCATTGAAAAAGACAGAAAAGTTCTTCTTCTAATAACATTTACATTCTAGTGGAGGGAAATGGTAATACGTTTTCGTTGTTGCTGGGTGCCTTCGAGTCGATTCCAACGCATGGCGACCCGACGTGACAGAGTAGAACTACCCCATAGGGTTTTCTTGGCTATAATCTTTATGAGGACAGACTACCAGGTCTTTCTCCTGTGCAGCTTCTGGGTGAGTTCGAGCCACCAACCTTTCAGTTAGCAGCTGAGTGCTTAACCCTTCACCACCAGGGCTCCTTGGTAATACATTAACAGGCTAAAAAAAAAATCCGGTGTCATTGAGTCGATTCCAACTCATGGTGACTCCATGTGTTGGAGTCCCTGGGTGGTGCAAATGGTTAAATGCTCAACTACTAACTGAAAAGTTAGTGGTTCAAACCCAGCCAGAGGTGCCTGGGAAGAAAGGCCTGGCAATCTTCTTTCAAAAGTCACAGCTGTGAAAACTCTATGGAGCAGTTCTACTCAGCATACTTACATGGGGTCACCGTTAACAGGCTAACTACCTAAATATTAGTGATAAAATGATAGAAATAAATCAGGGTCATATGACAGGAAATGATTGGATGGCTCCTTTAATTTGGTGATACCAAGAAAAGCCTCTTTCTTCTGGGGTATTAAAAGCTAGCGAGTAGCCATCTAAGATGCATCAATTGGTCCCAACCACCTGGAATAAAGGAGAATGAAGAACACCACAGACACAAGGAAAGTATTAGCCCAAGAGACAGAAAGGGCCACATAAACCAGAGACTTCATCAGTCTTAAACCAGAAGAACTAGATGGGGGCTGGCTACCACCAATGACCACCCTGACAGAAGAGTCCCTGAAAGAGCAGGAGAAAAATAGGGTGCAGAACTCAAATTCTAGTTAAAAGAACAAACTTAATGGTTTGAATGAGACTGGATAGACTCTGGAAGACATGGTCCCCAGACTCTCTGTTAGCCCAAAACTAAAACCATTCCCGAGGCCAACTCTTCAGACAAAGGTTAGATTGGACTATGGGACATAAACTGATACTCGTGAAGAGTGTGCTTCTTAGCTCAAGTAGATACATGAGACTAATGGGCAGCTCTTGTCCAGAGGCAAGATGAGAAGGCAGAGAGGGTCAGGAGCTGGTTGAATGGACACGGGAAATCCAGGGTGGAAAGGAGGAGTGTGCTGTCACAGTACAGGGAGAATAGCTAGGGTCACATAACAATGTGTGTATAAATTTCTGTATGAGAGACTAACTTGAATTGTAAACTTTCACTGAAAGCACCACAATTAAAAAAAGAAAGGCCTCTCTGAAACCAGAATAATGAGAAGAATCCAGCCCTGCAGAACCTATGGGAAGAGCCTTTTAGGCAGAAAGGATGGCTTGGACAATGGCCCTGAAATGGGAACAAGTGTGGCATGTTTGAGGAACAGAAAGAACCTCAATATCTTAGGCTATTTCCTCTAAAGAAGCAAGACCAGCAAAGAGTGTATACACACACACACACACACACACATGCACAGATATGTATATGTATGTGTATATATATACATATACATGTATATATATATATATATACATACACATATATATGTACATACATATATATATACAGAAAGAGAGAGAGAGAGATTTATCTCAAGGAAATGGCTTACTCAGTTGTAGAGGTTGACAAGTCCCAAGTCCATGGGTCAGACGTCATGCTGGAGGCTTCTCTTGACTCATGTAGCTACAGGGGCTGATGAACCCAAGGTTAACAGGTCAGACGGCAGGCTGCCGACTTATGAGCTGTGGAAGCTGATGAATCCAAGATCGGTAGGTAAAATGGCAGCCTGCTGGCTCACAGGTTGCGGGAGGTGGATGAATCCCAAACTCAGCAAGCAATATGACATACCACTCACGTCCCAAGAACTGGTGGTCATATGATGACAAGCCAGATGAAAGACCCAGAACAAGCAAAAGCCAGTGAGAGTTGCCAGAATGTCCATATATATGGGATGCAGACCACACCACGAGGAAACTTCTCTTACAACTGATTGGCTGATCACATCAGATCACATCATGGAGGTGACTACATTAATGCCAAACCACTGAGTATTATGGCTCAGCCAAGTTGACACACAACCTTAACCATCCCACTTGGGGTGCCTAGAAAATGGTGAGCATCGGGTAGACTGGTACAGGATGCACTGGAGAGATCATTAGGATTCAGATTATGAAGGACCTTGTAGGTCTGAGTCAGGGATTTAGGTTTTATTCCAAGTCAATGAGAAGCTTTGGAAAGGCTATTAAAGGAGATGGGGTGAAGAAGGCAGGATGTGATACCAGTTTTAAATGATCACTCTGACTGCTATGAGGAGGGTGCAGTGAAGGAAGGCAAGAATGGATTCTGGGAGAGCTATTAAGAGGCTGTTTCACATGCCTTCTAAGTAAGAGATAATGACGCATTGACTAGGTGGCAGTGGTGAGATTGGAAAGAAGCGAACTGTTCGATGACCATTTTATTATGGAAAATTTCAAATATGTACAAAATTAGAAAAAAATTAAAAAATATACCCACTGTCCATATTTAACTATTATTTACTCATGGCTGATTTTATTTCTTCTATACTTTTTCAGATTATTTTGCAGTCAATCCATATCATTACATCCATAAATATTACAACTCTCTAGTAGAAAAGCATTCATATTTTGAATACAATACTAATTTATACCTAGAAACGAACAATAATTCCTTAATATTATTCAATATCTCTATCAATGTTCAAAGTTCTGTGATTATCTTATCATTTTTTTCACAATTTGTTTGAATCAAAATCCTTCTATCCATACACTGCATTTGATTGAAGTGTCTCTTAAGTCTCTCTTGTTATTTTCCTTTCCCTGCAATTTATTTTTCGAAGAATTTGGGTTAACTCTCCTTAAGAGTGCCCAAAATCAATTTGGATTTTCCTGACTGAATCTTACTTTGTTTATCAGCAAGGCAATAACCACTAGAAAGCATTACAACCAGAGGAATTAAAAACCGCATCCATACTGTGGTAGGCAGAATTCTAAGGTGGCCCTTGTGACCTTTGCCCCCTGGTATTGCTCGTGTGAGTACACAGCCTTCTTATACTTAGGAATACTACACACACTCCAGCAAAGTGCTCAGGGGTTATTTTAAACAGCAGAATCACCAACAAACAACACAAGAATGTGAAAAATGTAGCGCTAAATAAACCATGAAAATGACAATTGTTTACAGTGTGAGAGCTGAAAGAAGGCAGAGTCACCTCATTCAACCTCAGCTATGAACATGCACGCTGGGGGACTCAAATTTTTGGCCACTCGGCGCATGTCTGTGAATGACTGAGAAAGCACGGCAGGTATTGATTTGGGAGCTACATATAATCTTTAGCAAGTAGGAAATTCACAAATACAGAATCCATGAATAACGTGGATAGACGGTATCATTTTAATTTATTGTCTGACCAGTGTAGAATCATAAAGGTAAGCTGGAATGTTGTATGATGAACAATACCAAACATCTGCTCAAATTCACGTTATAAAAAAGTATCCAAAATGTACAATAAGCACACAGTAAGTACAATATCACCCAGGTACGACATTTTTGTGCTCTCTTCTTAATGTAAAAATATAAACACAGACTGAGAAGGTACACTTGCCTGGGTCTTCCTTGGTGTTCAATTAAGCACGCACACCTGGGCTGTGATAATGCTCTTGTGTGCACTATTTTAGGTGAGTGAAGGTGCGCAGCTTTAAATTATTTTTAAAAGACCCTCTGCAGACCATTCAATGATATGATATGATTTTGATAAGAAAATATGCATATAGTAATCGGAGACACTTCTGAGGTGATTGCACCAATGCAAGAAAACTCAGCAGTGCATATTCACCCACTGGCTGTCCCTAATGTGTTAGAATTTGGTCTATAACACATTTGAGTGGGCACTCTACATTAAGCGCTGTCAAAATTTCTTTCTGGAAGAAGAACTAACATACTGTCAGAAGATGACAAATTGTTTCTGGTAGAATAAAATCACATTCTTTAACTATACATTAAGGGAAAAGTATGTGTCCATGAACTTTATTGCTCTCTCCCTCTTTCTCAGTGGCAGATATACCAACTGCATACCAGATATTTGTGCTTCCTCTTCCAAACGTGTCATGGATAGGCAGCTACCAAGCCAAAGATAACGTTTATCAGCACTCCTGTTTCTAGGTGTGGTCATGTGACTTCCCACTTGTAGTCTGTGCCTTGTCTGGTTTCTTTTCCTTCATCTGCCAGCTGCAGGCGCAGGGGATGGTTGGGGCCACAAGATGGAAAGGGCCGGAGTCCCTGAATATTACCACATGGAAAACTGCAGGCTGACTAGAAATGCCTACACTGAACTATCACATAAGCGAGCAGTGAATTTCTTTTGTTAAGCTATGAAATGACTGTGTGTGTGTGTATCTATGTAAGTATATAATGACAATAATCCTGTAAATTTGTCTACAATGATCTTTGGAATCTGAAAGTTATATACATCTGATCAAAATCCTCACATAGAACATCCAGATGCCACTAGTACTTCAAAAGCACATTATAAAGAGGAAGTGTGGTAAAATTTATATCCAATTTGGCTTTTTAGTTTGGTGAATTAAGATAGATCTTCATTTGCAATGTATTATTTTTAGATCACCGCTTGCACTTCTATATTTTGTTATTTAAAAAAGTAAAAATTATGAACATTAACTAGATAATTTTTTAGTGGTTATTAAAGAACTTCCAAATTCATAAAAGTATTTTTACCTGTTTTGATACCATAATATGTAATTAAGTTTCAATATACTTTATTAAGTGTTTAGTGCTGCAAATGAAACATGATGTAAGCTGTTTTAAGAAGTTTTTTAGTCAACAAATAATTCTTCTTCCTTACAAAATTAATTTTAAATAATGTAATAAACATGTATCACTTAAGGGGAAAAGTCAAGAACTTAACTACTATGAATTGTCATGGATTGAATTGTGTCCCCGAAGACATGAATATTTTGAAAGGCTATAAAATAAACTCTATAATACAATGTTTAATTATGAATTAATCTAAAATAAAATATTTTATATTTTCTTTACTGAAAACCACTTCTTTACCATATCGACAAAATGTGTGCATCAGTTTGGCTAGGTTATGCTTCCCAGTATTTTGTGGTTGTCCTCCATTTTGTGATTGTAATTTTATGTTAAAGAGGATTAAGGTGGGATTGTAACATCACCCTTACTAAGATCACATCCCTGATCCAATGTAAAGAGAGTTTCCTTGGGGTGTGGGCTGCACCACCTTTTATCTTACAAGAAGAGATAAAAGGAAAGGGAAGCAAGCAGAGAGTTGGGGACCTCACACCACCAAGAAGGCAGTGCTGGGAGCAGACTGTGTCCTTTGGACCTGAGGTTCCTGTGCAGAGAAGCTCCCAGACCGAGGGAAGATTGATGACTCAGACCTTCCTCCAGAGCCAATGGAGAAAGGGTTCCCCTGGAGTTGATGCCTTGAATTTGGAATTAGCCTACTGGACTGTGAGAGAACAAACTTTTCTTTGTTAAAGTCATCTAAGACAGAATTTGATACCAAGAGAGTGGGGTGCTGCTCTAACAGATACCTAAAATGTGGATGCGGTTTTGAAACTAAATGGATAGAGGAGTGGCAACGGGAGAGAACCAGCAGCAGCAGAACCAGGAGTCCAGCGCGAGACGGCACTGGAACTGACTCACTGAGCAAGAGAGGGAGTGCCCGTGCACAGGAGGCTTCTTGGCGGAGTGGAGTGCCTCCGGGGACTTACTGGTGGAGCTACAGAGCTTTGGAACACTTGCCCCAGCAGGGTGGATGCGGGTGTGAGGCCTGAGGAGCTGAGAGGCCAAGGAACCAGGAAACAGAAGCTGAAGAGACAAGGGACACAAAAGCCAAGCTGCCTCACTCTTAAAAGGTATAGACATGACCTCAGGGGTTTGGAAGGGTGGACCCATGGCCTCTGGTGTTTCTAAAGGTGGAGTTGCCACTCAGATGGACTGGGAGAATGGTGTGCCTAAAGCCGGGGGTGCAGAATTGCTGTCCTAGTGGGCCTAGAAGGCAGAGCTGAAGCCCAATGCCAAAGGGCCGCTACTCAATCTGGAGAGTGTGGCCAATGCGTAGAGTCTGGAGGGCAGGGCCATTGTGTAAATTGCCTCAGAGAACAGAAGACTATTTTCAAAGCTGTGAGGGCCAGTGTAATATGTTCTGCTGACTTACTTTGTGCCTGTTATCTCTTCTTTTCCTACAGTTTCTCTCATTTGTAATGGAAATGTCTAGCTTGTGCCTGTTCTGTCATTGTACCTTTGGAAGCAGATAACTTATATTCTAGATTTCACAGATGAAGAGGAATTTTTGGATTTTGGACTTGGAGTTAAGACTTTTCCTATGATATGACACAACGAATATGTTTTGCATGTTGCAAGGATGTGATTTTTGGGGGGCAAAAGTGTGGAATCTCATCGATTGAATTATGTCCCTCCCCCAAAATGTGTGTATTAATTTGGTTAGGTCATGATTCCCAGTATTGTGTGGTTGTCCTCCATTTTGTGATTGTAATTTTACGTTAAAGAGAATTAGGATGGGATTGTAACATCACCCTTACTAAGGTCACATCCCTGATCCAATGTAAAGGGAGTTTCCCTGGGGTGTAGCCTGCACCACATTTTGTCTTATAAGAGATAAAAGGAAAGGGAAGCAAGCAGAGAGCTGCAGACCTCACACCACCAAGAAAGCAGGGCTGGGAGCAGAGCTCATCCTTTGGACCTGAGGTTCCTGTGCAGAGAAGCTCCCAGACCAAAGGAAGATTGATGACACGGACATTCCTCCAGAGCTGACGGAGAAGTGTTCCCCTAGAGCTGATGCCCTGAATTTGGACTTGTAGCCTACTGGCCTGTGATAGAATAAACTTCTCTTTGTTAAAGCCATCCACTTGTGGTATTTCTGTTGTAGCAGAACTAGATGACCAAGACATGAATATTTTGAAAGGCTATAAAATAAACTCTATAATACAATCTTTAATTATAAATTAATATAAAATAAAATATTTTGTTTTCTTTACTGAAAACCACTTCTTTATCATATACCACACAAAAATATAAAATAATTTCAAATCTTCCAAGAGAATTCACAAGATTCTATGTTATTGTGAAAGGGTTTTGAGGATCATAAAAATTTGGGGTGATATACTCTGATAAATTCAAATATATTTTATTAGGTAAAAATGTCAATGGGTAGGAATTGATAATAACAATGTTATAATACTATTAAAATTTCATTTGCGTTTCATTTTTGATCCATTTAATCTTTCTCTGAAAGGGTTGACATGCCTTTCACATGATCTGAACTTAGTTTCTCTAGACTGGCCTGCCTTCTTTCCTTTCTTCTTCCCCCTTCTCTCCTTCCCTTCTTCCTCCCTCCCTCCCTCCCTCCTTTCCTTCCTTCCCTCTTTCCTTCTCTCAGCACTTTCCTAGTCCCACTATGGGTGAGGCACTGTTCCAAACTCTGGGAATATCACTGTGAACATGGTCTCCAAGCACAAAGAACTTCAGATCCGGTGGATAATAGGGACAAGTAGCAAACTAAACGGGCAATTATAATGAAGGATGATGTACACTACGTTGTTATTGTTTTCGTTGTTAGGAGCCACTGAGCTCTGACTCACTGTGTCCTTACGTATAAGAGAATGAAATATTGCCCAGACCTGTGCCATCATTATAACCATTGGTATGTTTGAATTCATTGTTGTGGCTGTTCTGTTGATTCATCTCATTTCCCTTGTTTTGGCTGACACTTTACCACACATGATGTCCTTTTCTAGCTATTAGTCTTTCCTGGTGACATGTCCAAAGTAAGTGAGCCAAAGACTCAATATCCTTGCTTCTAAGGATCATTCTAGCTGAACACAACCAGAATACTATGACAGAGGGGGAAAAAACAAACAAACAATAAGGATATACATATGGCAGAAGCAGCTAACCCAGACTGAGGAGGTAGAAAATGTACTCCTCTAAAAAAGATGTCTATGCTGAGGTCTAGGTGCTGATGAAGAGCTGCCCAGGTACAACATTCAGGAAGGTGTTCTCCAGGCAAGGGCTGAGCAGGTGTTGCAGGGGCAGTGAAGAGCATCAGCTGGAGGCATAAGCAGGAATTAGTGCACAGTGCACACAGGGCCTTATAAGCTATGGCAAGAAGTTTGAACTTCATCCTAGTAGCAATGGAGTCTAACAAAGGATATTAAGCAGGAGAGTGACATGTTTAGCTCTGTTTTGTGGGAATACAGGTAGGAAAATTGGAAACCAGCCATCTAGTTAACAGCAGTGGGAGGAATTCAGGGAAGAGATAATGGAGACCAAACTAGGGCAGTGGCTGTGGGTGTGGAAGAAGTGGACAGATTTAAGAGATATATAGGGGCTGCCAGTTGGATTTAGTGATCTATTAAATGTGGAAAGAAAGAGGCAGGGGTTGAGGTCTTTTCATACTTACAATCACATATTTTAAGACTGTGTTTCTACTCACGCCTTGAGAGCAGACCCTTTTTGCATGCAGGCTCCTCATCTGATGCCAAGCTGAGAACCCTAGTCCTATCTCTGACCAACATCTGAAGATAAAAGTCTTCAAATCCTCTTTATGTTGTCCTAGGATTTTAATAATCATTCCCCTCAAGGAATCAAGTGTTTCTAGGCCCTGTGGAAATTAACTGTACAGCAGCAAAACCACAGGAAGGTGTCATGACAGAGCTTGGGCCTCTATCAGTTGTACATCTGCGGTAGAGTTCACATGTATGTCAGCCAGCCAGGCTGAGGGGAGAAACATTTCAGTGAATTGTAAAATTTTGGAGTTAGACAGGACCTTGGAGATCATCTCCCCCTTCAACCCAGGAACCAAGAACAGTCCAAGTTTGCTTTTCAAACAGTTCTATTTGTTGTAGTATATGACTTTTCCTCATTCTTGTTATGGACTAAAAACCAGGAGTTCAGAAGTTACTCATACTTTGAGATGGTGAATCTTGATGTGTTCTGGCAGATAAAGGTTGTGTGCATTTTTTTTTTTTTTTTCCTCTTCTCCTTTCAGACTCACTCTGTGCTCTCCAACCCTCCATGTAACAACAACTGCATTTTCAGGCAATGACAGCTATGAAAAAACATAAAACTATCAGTCATTGTCAAATGCTGTATAAGTGGAGACAGAGGAGGGGCTCAGTTCTCTGTGTAACAAGGACAGAGGAGAAAGGTCAGTGATATATCATGTGGTATAGGACTTACCCTTAAGCAATCTTCTGCTAAGACTTGCTCACAGTATGAAAGCTTTTGTCTGGCTGGAGAGTTGAAGTAACAATAGGCTCTTAATTCTAAGACCTCAACTTAAGGCTACAACTATTCAAGTCTGTGCACCATGTAGTATCGGAGAAAGGGAAGAATGCATTTCAAGTAGATTTTGGGAACAAAAATTATTATTATTATTATTATTATTATTTTGCCATTTATGAAGGCCAGGAACTAATTAGAACAATTGTTTAACTTATGAAAAATTAATTAGATGGCTTATAAATTATGCATGTGGGAAAAAGAAAATCTATCAATGGGTGGTTTGAGGATTCAGAAGAGTACTTAAGCTGATAACAAAAGATATTTTGTGCAGCAGGTCACGTTTCGGGTAGGCTTTCACTCTTTCTTTGTGCCTGAAAATGGTGAATACAGAATTGCTCTTATGTCATTCCTTGGTAGTGAGGGAACTAGTAATTTCCATAAAGAGTTTATCACTATGTGTTTGTCTCTAGTTGGAAGCACAGAAGGCAGTTGACAAAAATTTATTAGGGAAGTCAGAGAACTGAAAAGTCCCTAGAAGTTCGAGCATGTTGAATACTGAATCCATGTGCCTAGCAACACAACCTCATAATGCATCCTGCTCCCAGACCTCTCAAGAAAAGAATAAACACAGTGAACCTGTGTAATGTAGAAAGTAAACAACAGATCAGATCCCTAGATAAGTGCAGATTTATTTGTTGAAAGCTGGTAAAATAATAAAACACATTTTCAGATGTAGCATGAGTCTGAACTTTAAAGGAATATTTCATTCATGATAACATTTTCTGGTTAATTTTATCTTTTCCATATCAAGAACTATAGGCAGTTCTAACACTCATGAATAGTGGCAAGTTGGAACACAAAGTGTTACAAGTGTTCAAATTCACTTTAAAAGACTATCAATTAATATACCATTTTAAGAATTACATAAGTCTATTTTAGAAAAATGTGTGGGTGTAATAAGTAAAAGTAAATATAGTTTAAATTCAAAATAATTTTTTTCTAGTAAATGAAATGAAAAATAAAATATAATACAGGAAACGGTAGCTATTCTGAGTTCATGATATGTTTATTTTGGTAAGTATGATTGTAATCTTCAGCATAAATTAAATCATATTCTTCAATCAGTATACCATAGATGTTTAAGTACTGTATGAAAGAAACCAAATTTCTGGTACTACCAGATTTTCTACAGTTCTTTCCCACTAACTCTTTTCCTTAAAGTCGCTTAAGAAAAGATATACCATTTTCTGTATTTAAAGAAAGTGGCTCAAATAACACTAAACAACAGTGTCTCAAAATTTGAAGAAATTAATGAGTTTGGGCTTAAAGAAATTCTGGATACTTCTAAAAGGCAAATACAAATATACCTAAAGGATAGTCTAAAATCAGGAGAATACTTTCCTCCATATATTCTAGTAATCCAATCCCATAAAGTGGATTTTGACTCATAGGTACCACATGTGAGAAGAGCTGCCCCATAGGGTTTTCTAGACTGTAATCTTTACAGGAACAGATCACCAGGTCTTTCTCCTGTGAAGCTGCTAGGTGGGTTTGAAATGCCAACCTTTCAGTTAGCAACTGAGAGCTTAACTGCTGTACCATCAGGGCTCCATAGTAATCCAGTAGCACTTTATAATCCCAGCATGGGTGTCACATCTTTCACTGGGGAGGACTGACCAAGGACGTCATTGTAGAATGGAATGCACTGCAATATGCAATTAATTTCCATGGTCACACTACTCTTGAGATTTTATCTTGTAGTTATGGTTTTACAGGTAAAAAAAATATGACTACAAATATTAATTGCAGATTAATTGCTAATTTTAAGGGCTTATTTTTATTCACAAATGCCCAGCTAAAAATGTAAAACTGAATGACTGAAATGTGTCCCATTATGTTCTTGGCATTTGTAATGTCAGATTGACAGCAACAACTGCACCTGGAGACAAATGCCAAACTACCATAAAACAGAAACTTAATTATAGCCACTTACATTTTCAGATTATTCCCAACAAATTACCTTGGATAGGTGACACATCCATCAAGTCTTACTCTAATTTCATATTCACAGTAATGTGCTCCTATAAACTGCTCTAATAAGATTTTAACTAAATTTTCCTCTTGACCTCACTGAGCTGAAATGTTGCAGGCTGTGTGTTTTGCACTGTCTCCAATTAATTTCTGACCTTGGTGCTGCCTGGGCACAATGAGGCAAGTGAAGGGTGGAGATCAGATTTAATTTTGAATTTCCTGACTGCTACTGGTTTGTATCTCAACTTGAACATTACTTAAACATGTTATTTTTGGTCATTGACTTTGTATGCAGTGCACTGAGCAAATGTAATTAAGCAAGCTAAGTTTTGTTCTCAGCTGTCCTCTAAGCGTTTGTATGGGAACTTGGAGTCCCAACAGGAAACACCTGTATGGTAGTTGTATACCAAGCTTTCCCAGAGATTCAGTATATAACATTGTTCCTCAGCCTCACAGGCTCTTCCCCAAATAGAAATGCCCAGCTGTACTTGAAGGCTGTTTCTAATCATTAATGAAAATCTAACCTCTTGGCTTATAGTCGAACCTTGTTATAAGGGTCCATTGGACTTGGCTACTTGAAGGGTCAGCCATATCATTCATTCATTTCATCACTCAATGTTAGATTTTTAAAAATTCAACCAAACTTTATTGAATGCCTACTTTTTGTGAGGTTTGTGTATGTATACAAAGAGAAAACCTAGATCCCACCCTCAAGAGATTAACAAGAAAAACATTTCTGCCTTGAATGGAACCCAATTAACTATTCTTACTTAGAGATAACCAGGCAATATTTGGTTAGGCTATTTGCTTTGTGAAAAATAATTTGTAAGTGTGCTGTTAAAAACCCCTTTATGACCTTCTGCTTTTAGCAATACACTCAGTAACGTGAAATAAATAGCCCTAGACTGAGCATGGTTCCATCCTGCCTAATAAATCTTTAAAACAAGAACAAAATGATAAAACTGTTTCCAGTTAACCTAACTACATTTCAGATACAGCTCAAGAGTATTATAGAAATATGTATTTTAAAAAATCCCAATAAAAAAATCTAGAAATTAAGAATAAACATAACAAAACCACACTTCATGTTTCAAAGATGAGCTCCCGATGAAGTTGGAGAAATCTTCAGGCACAAAAATAACTAAGGGGTGCTGGAAACAAGATGGTAACTCAAGATGAACACGAGGTTGCCGTTGCCCTGGGAAAACTTGCTAATTTCCCTCACTCTGTCAAAGGTTTGGGTTTTAATGGCTTAGTGGGCTAAGGAAACATAGCATTGAGCCCAAGCAACATGAGACATTAGAACTGATACCTCAGCATAAAGCTGGGATTTTGGGCAGTTAGATCCGTAGTGAAAGGGTGCAGCAAAAAATTCATCAGCTGGAACAGGGAAATGACAGGGATCTATGTCACTCTCGGGCTCAGCTTGGGATAGACAAAAAAAGTTTCCACCAAGAATTTGTAATCAAAGATTTTCCTCATTCAGGTTTAGTATTTGAATTTACTACAACAGAGAAGTCTAAGTAGTATCAAGTTAAGAAATTAATTTAAAATCATCATAGAATTTTAGTGCCTCGTGGAATATAGCAGAAGCAAACACAATTTTAGTCTATTGAAATACATGATCAACCCATGCCTCACAGCATCCCCATAGATAAAGCATCAACTCAATAAAATATTACAAAATTTAAAGAAAGAAAGAAGCTACTATAAAGGAGAGCCAAACGGATCAACTAACAAGAAATTAGCAATCTGGCAATAGCAAACAATCGATTTGTGTGGCTATAGAAAATAAAACTTGAGTGAGTACAATGTTTAAAGAGAGAATTTTAAAGTGAGCAAGAAATGAGAAAAGATGGGGAAAAAAGAACCAGGAATATTAGAAAATTAGCTAAACAGATATTCCAGAACTAGAAGTTATGATTGAAATTAAAAACTTAGCGGAAACATTAGATGTCTACTTTCAGACAAGACAAAGTAACAGGGTCTGTATTTACCTTCTCATATGGAACAACTAAAAAATGGACAAAATATATGAAACAATGGTTTTCAAGATGCTAGATATCAAGCAACAAAGGGCAGTGATCCCTGTAAGACGAAAAACAAATGAGGTGAGCGCTATGATAACCGTAGATAGCTGCCTTGAAAGAGTTTATAGGCCATAGTACAGGCAGGGGAACGCAGGCTCAGCCCAGATGACTTCCTGAGTAGAGGAGACAGAGCTGATAGGGTACATCAAGGTGACTAGAGATTTCAGGACAGAAACCACACAGGAAGACTAGAGGTAATGGGGCCTGATGCTCACAGAGGGCTGAGAATAGCATCTGTTCCCACCAGCCAGACTGGAAAACCTCAAGATTCACAGGGCATTTGGTAAAGTATAAAGAAGGACCTTGCCTCTGTAGGACAACAAGTCCAGCTCAACCATGCCATAACTGTAAGACAACACTCCAAGTCTATGTGGTCCTGACAAGTTGTACCCGATTTCCAGATAGCCAGGAGGCCATTAGAAAAAGGGCACCAATAACTGATATAGATTGCTCCATAAACATCCTGCCCTTCTGATCAGAGCCTGAACATGTGATAGCACATAGAAAATAGCTTTTATTACTTCTAAGAATAAGACTGTATACAACCAGGAACATTCCATAATGAGCAGTCTCCTCTCAAAAGCTGTCTGGGTGTCTTCCTTGAATACCCCACTTTGTGCCATAGGTCAGTGGTTTAAAATGGGACCCTACCTACTGGTGGTCTCTCCTTAGCAGGTAGGTCCACTTAGGTGGACTGTAAGCTTATGCTATGTGTATCTCACCTGCAGGGGCAGATTAACCAGCAAGCATAGTACACACTAGTTTACAGTAAGCAAAGTATGCACAAACTTAATTGTGTTTATGTATTAATCTGTAGTTCACAATTTCACATGGGTTTCGTAGGTGAAATTAAGCATTACAGATTAGTAAGTAATCACAAGTAAGCCCATGAGTACCTTGCTTATTGGATAATCCCTCCCTACCTACACGCACAATATCTGGGGTGACTCTGAAAACTTCCTCTCCTAGCTATTTTATACTTTTTGCCTAAATGACTAATTGTATTTTTTTTTTTAACCCTGCTAACAAACATCCTACTGCATCATGCTCCCCTGACTTCCTGAGGAGGGGTGGTGGTTAGCACAGAATTGCATCGTTTTAATCTTGCTAACAAACATCAGGCCTCAGTGGGTGTGGGGGTTTATTCTGAGGCCTAAAGATGACAGCAGGGAGAGGAACAGAGAAAACCATGGCAGCCTGGCTTGTCCAAAGGATTTGCTTCTCACACTCAGTAATGTGAAATAAATGGCTCTAGGCTGAGCATGGCTCAGCCTTGCCTAATGAATCTTTAACCAAAAACCCATTGCCATCAAGTCAATTCTGACCCATAGCAATCCTATAGGACAGAGTAGAACTAGCTCATGGGTTTTCAAGGAACAGCCTGTAGGTTCAAACTGCGACTTTTGGTTAGCAGCCAATCTCTAAACCAAAATGATCAAACAGTTACCAAGTAACCTAACTGCGTTTCGGATATAGCTCAATAATATTATAGAAATACATAATATCCAACATTCAACAAGATGAAATTCAAAGCATCTTAAATCCAATGAAAAATTACTAGGCATGCAAAGAAGCAGGAAAATGTGACCAGTAATAAGGAGATAAAGCAATCAATTGAAGCCTGTCTAGATCTAATACAGATGTTAAAATTAGCAAAGACATTAAACCAATAATCATAACTGAGTTTAAGTAGAACCATAAAAAATACCTAAATTGAACTTTTAGAGATGAAAACTATAATGTCTGAAATAAAAAATAAGATGGGGTTAGCAGCAGTTGATGTTGTTAGGTGCTGTCAAGTCTGTTCTGACTTGTAGTGACCCTATGTACAACAGAATGAAACACTGCCCGGTCCTGTGCCATTTTCACAATTGTTGCTATGTTTGAGCCCATTATTGCAGCCACTGTGTCATTTCATCTTGTTGAGGGTCTTGCTCTTTTTGCTGACTCTCTTTTGAGCAGTTTACTAAAAAACAAACGAACAAACTAAACCTCATTGTAGTCAATTCCAACTCAGAGCGAATCTATAGGACAGAGTGGAACTGCCCCATAGTGTTTCCAAGGCTATGAATCTTTAAAGAAGCAGACTGTCCCATCTTTCTCCTGTGTAGCGGTTGGCGGGTTCGAATTGCTGACCTTTTGGTTAGTAGTGGAGCGCTTAACTAACACCAGGGCTCTTTAGCAGCAGATTAGACATTGTAATAGAAAAGATTAGTAAGCTTGAAGACATATCTGAAATGAAACACAGAGAGAGAATAAAGGTAAATCAACCGAGCATCCGTGAGCTATGGGACAACGACAAATGGCCTAATACACAAATAATTGTAGTACCTGAAGGAGAAGAGAGCAGATACAAAACAAATATTTGAAGGAATAATGGTCAGTATTTTCCACATTTCATGAGAACTCTTAATTCACAGATCCAAGGAGCTCAATGAACCCCAGGCACAAGGAACATAAAAAAAAACTACACCAATGCACATCATAATTAAATTTCTCAAAACCTGTTATAAATAAAAATATTAACAGTAGGCAGAGAAAAAAGATATTATATATATGGAGAAGCAAAGATACGGTTGAGATCTGATTTCTAGTAAGAAAAATGAGGTTGAGAAGACAGTGGAGTAACAAACATCTTTGAAGTATTGGGGGGGGGGAAGAAACTACTGTTATGGATTGAATTATGTCCCCCCAAAAATCTGTCAACTTGGCTAGACCATGATTCCCAGTATTTTGTGACTGTCCACCATTTTGTCATCTGATGTGATTTCCTATGTGTTATAAATCCTGTCTCTATGATGTTAATGAGGCGGGATTAGAGGTAGTTATGTTAATGAGGCAGGACTCAATCAACAAGATTAGACTGTGTTTTAAATCAGTCTCTTTTGAGATATAAAAGGGAGACGCAAGCAGAGAGGCATGGGCACCTCATAACATCATGAGACAAGAGCCAAGAGAACAGTTTGTCCTTTGGATCTGGGGTCCCTGCATTGAGAAGCTCCAAGACCAGGGGAAGATAGATGACAAGGACCTTCCCCCAGAAGCCTTCTCCTGGAGCTGGCACCCTGAATTTGGACTTCTAGCCTCCTAGACTGTGAGAGAATAAATTTCTGTTTTTTAAAGCCATCCACTTATGGTATTTCTGTTATAGTAGACTAGATAAGACAATTACCAACCTAGAATTTTATACCAAGTGAAAATATATTTCAAAATGAAGATGGAATGAAAACGTTTTTTCAGTTATGAAAAGCTGAAAGAACTCATCACCAACAGACCCACAATACAAGAAATATTAAGGGAAGTCCTTAAATCAAAAAGAAAATGGTATCAAAGTGATATATAGATCAATACAAAGGAATGAAGAGCACCAGAAATGGTAATTCCACAGGCAAATATGTAAGATAATTTTTGTATTATTTAAATCTCTTTAAAAAGGAATTAATGGTTTGAACAACAATAATAACGACATAGCGTGGGGTTTACAACATACATAAAAAGTACAAAGATCAGGAGGGGAGAAATTGGCTATATCACTGTATATTTCTTATACTGTATGAACAGTGATATGACATCACTTACGTACAGACTGTATTTAAACACTAATCACACTAAAATAACAAAACAGCCAACAAAGAAGATAAAATAAAATCATAAAAAATGAATTAATATAAAAGATGACAGAGAAAGAGAGAAAACAGAACAAAAAACAGATGGAGCAAATAGAAAACGCACAGTAGATTATTGATTTGAACCTAATCATATCAAATATCACAGTACATGTAAATGGTCTGAAGGTTCTAATTAAAAGTCAGAGATTGTTAGATTGGATAGAAAAAGCAAGCCCCAACTAGATGCTGACTATAAGAAACAGATTTTAAATATAAAGACACAAATATGTTAAAAGTAAAGGCATAAGATAAGCCATGTTAACACTAATCAAAATAAACATGAAGTGCTTATATTAATAAACACTATGCAGAGTTCAGCATAGTGGTTAAGAGCTACGACTGCTAACCAAAAGCTCAGCAGTTGGAATCCAGCAGGCAGTCTCGGAAGGAGTCTTGGAAACCCTATGGGGCAGTTCTACTCTGTCCTATAGGGTCGCTATGAGTCGGAATTGACTCGAAGGCAACAGGTTTGGTTTTGGTTTTATGTAGAGTTCAGCATAAAGAATATCACCAAGCAAGAAAAAGAAATGAAAGGCATTCAGATTAGAAACAAAGCAGTATTCTTTATTTATAGATGACATGATATCATTTATGTAAAAAATCCAATAGACTCTATAAAAGTCCTACTATAAATAACATTTGAAGAATACAAGATCAATATATAAAAGTCAATTGTGTTTTTATGTACTAGCAATGAACATTCAGAAATTAAAATTTTAAAAACACTGCTTACAATAGCCTCAAAATTATGAAGTACTGAGGTACAAACTTGACAAAAGATATAAAACACTGTAGACTGAAAACTATAAAATATTGCTTAGAGAAATTAAAAACCTAAATAAATGCAGAGATACACCATGTTCTTGGGTCAGAAAACGAAATATTGTTAAGATGTTAATTCTTCCTAAAGTGATCTCTAGGTTCAATACAAATTCAATAAAAGTCTTAAAAGAATTTTTTGTAGAAATTAACAAACTAATTCTAAAATTCATATGGAAGTGCTAAGGACTTAGAATAGCCTTAACAACTTCGAAAAAGAACAAAGTTGGAGGACTAATACTACCTGATTTCAAGATTTATAGAGCTACATGAATCAAGACAGTGTGGTGTGGCATCAAGATAGAAAAATAGATCAATGGAATACAATAGAGAGTCCAGAAATCAACCTACACACTTATGGACAATTGATTTTGACAAAGATGCAAAGGAAAATTCAGTGGAGAAGGATAGTCTTTTCTACAAGTGGTGCTGGAATAATTAGATACCCAGATGCTCCCTCCCTCTCATTCCCCAAAAAGAGAATGAACCTTGATCCATACTTCACAACTGCAGAGATCAAATCAATCTATCCCACTTCCCACATCAACTGAATGAAGGCATTTAATTAACCTAATTTCAATCTAGTGCTACCAAACCAAAAACTAAACCCATTGCCTTCTAGTCAATTCCGACTCATAGCGACCCTCTAAGACAGAGCAGAACTTCCCCATAGAGTCTCCAAGGAGCAGCTGGTGGATTTGAACTGCTGACCTTTTGGTTAGCAGCCGAGCTCTTAACCACTGTGTCATCAGGGCTCTCATCTAGTACTAGTTACTTCAATTCCTTTTCCAAACTTCAAATGCAGTGCTTCTTCTGATCCTAACCACCAGAGCTAGGTCAGATCTCACAGATTAAAAGGTCACAAACTCCAGACTACCAAGTCTGCCCAAGACTTCAGATGTCAGCTGCAAGCTTGTGAATCCCCATGACAGTCTCACTTCTGACCTGTTAGCTACAGACTTGGGGTTAGAGTGCCAGGAATAAGTGAGTGAGGGTATATAATAAGAAGTTATTATAATCAAGGACAAAAAATTTAAGCAGAAAGCAGGGAAATAAAAATATGAGAGGGATAAGTGTCAGAGACAAGGTAGAAAATCCCAATGTAGTCAAAGACTTATTTGATTTGGGTACTAGAGGTAGTGAACCACCTGTAAAATTAAGAAATGTTGGTCCAGGAGAAGGATGATTGCACCTGAGATAATGGAAGGAGCGTACTTACAGGTAATATCAAGATTTAGGATATTAGGGTGTGGTAGTTGACGTGGGTAAGGACTAGTGGAGAGCAAGATCATGGGAAGAGAGTCGTCGAGTAACTGAGAGTCCAAGATGTTGGAAGGACAGTTCATGCAGATATTAAAATCACTAAGAATTATGACAGTCATAGAGAATGGAACGGCAGTGATCTGCTGATAAAACTTTAAAGAATAACAGGAGGAGCCCAGCGATTTGTAGACGTTGGTAATGAAAGCACAGTGACATATTTTATAATACAATGGAAAGAGCTTCAAAAATGCAACTTGTTAGGGAGTAAGGAAGGACAATCACCTGGGAAAGGCAATTAGGAGTAAGAGATACACGTAACTGTCTCCCAGCCCCAAAGACAAGACGATTGTGGGAGAAAAAAGCTACACTTGATTTCCCCTCCCTTCCCTTCTTTCTCTCTTCCTTTCCCCTCTTTCTTCTCTCTCTAGCTTCCCATAGACCTTTGTACGTATCTCAATTATAACATTTGATTAAATTGACATGAACTGATTTTTCTGCCCCCTCCTCCTTCATCACCAACACCACCACCTGGACCTTGGAGAAATTTTGTCTCCTCATTCTTAGCTCCTACTAAAGTGCTAGACATATACTTTGCAGTTATTAGGTGATGTCAAGTTGATTTCAACTCATATTGGCCCCATGTGACAGAGTAGAACTGCCACATAGGGTTTTCTCACCCGTAATCTTTATGAGAGCAGATTATCAGGGCTTTCTCCTGTGGCATGGCTGCGTGGGTTCAAATCTCCAACCTTTCCGTTAGCAGCCAAGCACTTAATTGTTTGCCCCATCAAATAAAACCCTGATTATTGCCTGTCAAATGAATTTAGGCTTCAAACATGAGTACCTTTATTTTTCCTAAAGAGAAGATTCTCTTACAAGCTGCTGTTCAAGCTCAGAATGATGTTAAAGAATCTCAGGGGAGATCCAATTTAGCCTCAAAGCAGGAAGGTGAAGAGAATGTTCAGAAAAGAGGTTAAACATGTAGAGATTTTGATAATGACAGTGAGTTCCAACAAAAGTTGACAAAACCATTTAGGAAGAAGCCTGTTTATCCAAAAAGGACTATAAATAGATTTTATTTCATAAACTGTGTACTAAGCCAGATGTTTATGTTATAGATAATGTCTGTGGTTGCCTTTCCATTCAATAAAGACATTTTCTTTACTGTCCATATCATCATTTACAAACATGAAAGAGATCTTTTTTCCCCTCCTGGTATAACGTAAATATGTACATATGTGAGCTAATATCTTTAAACTGACTAAAATTAGTTCAGTTTAAGACCAATATATAAATTACTGGATAGAAAATAGAAGTGTCAACAAAGGCACAATATAATCGGCATATCTCAGATGGGGAATAGGCATTATCCAGAACTTGCCATAGGAACATTATTTCCATAGTTTGCTGCTTATCTGATTAAAGAGAGGTATCTCAATACAGGTAGTTCTCTATACATGGAACAGAAATTTTCATTATGATTGACTAGAAGTGAATCCCAGTTCTCCTTGCCTCTTTTTATCCAGCGTGAGGTCCATTCTAGGTGCAGAGGAAGTTTGAGGAGTGGGGTTCGGATTATAGACCCCTGTAAAAATGGAGTGGTGGGGGCGTCTGACCTCCTCTAACGTTAGGAGGGAGAGAGAGAATCCTGTCAGCATCAACATCCCAAGGCTGATTGTTATGAGCTGGAGGTCAGACACACCTCTACCATCCAACATTTTTACCAATTCTGACACCAGCAGTCCCTCCCACGGCACTCTCTACTTTTCTGCTGGGTTCAATAATTTGTTGCAATGGCCACACAGAACTGACAGACCATACTCACCGTTAAGGGGTTTATTAAGGAAGTAACAGGCTACACTTCAGGATCATGGACTACTCAGGATATGGTTCTTGATCAGGACAGCTTCTCAGCCATGACTTCAGGCAGGCCTCTCTCTGGCTCTCAGCCTCTTGGCCCCTAGGCCTCTTGGCCAGGCCTTTTGTCCTGCTTGGGCAAGTGTTACAATGCTCTTTAGCTCCACTGATAAGTGCACAGAGGTACCCTACTCTGCCAGCAGTAAGCCTCTGTCCAAAAGCACTCAGCTCTCTAGCTCCATGGGTCAGCAAGCCTAGCTCCTCCAACAAGTGCCCAGAGGCACTCCACTCCACCAGCAAGCCTGCTGCCCAAAGGTGCTCAGCTTTCTTGTGTCATGGGCCCAGGAAGCCTAATGCATCACCTCCTGCTAGTCCACTAGTTCTGCTGCCTCTGCTGCCATCATGTCTCTGTCCCTGCTTCTCACCATTTCTTGAAATCTCCAGTATTCCAGCTCTTTTCTCTCTGTCTCCTGGATCTAGGAGGTTCTCAGCAAGGAATCCCAGATCCAAAGGACACACTCCGCTTCTAGCTCTTCTTTCATGGTGGTCATGAGGTCCCCCCCTCCACCTCTGGGATGGCTCATTTTAAGCCCAGCAGGATGGCAAAACTGACCAATCCCCTTGGTGGGCCTCAAGCACCTTATTTGTGTAGTCCTACCCAATCATTTGGTGGGAGTTAGAAGACCATGGCAAGAAAGATCATATAAAAGCAATCCATTGCACTGCATCAACACTGCAATCCCTGCACTTCTCCTGAGATTTAAGGAAGGCAAAGAGAGCTGCATTGCAGAAGCTAGCTCCCACGTCCATAACCCATCCGGCACCTGAAGAAGAGAAAGCTAATTCCTCATTGACTGCAGCCCTGGCTGGGCAAATGCACTTTCAGGAAGCCACGGAGGCCAAGAGCTTTGGTATTTTTTCCACATAATTGCATTCATAGTAGGATGGTGTCCTGTGCTTTTGGAAATCTATAAGGACCAAGAATCCCACTATCTGGTCTTCTGTGTGGTCAAGCCACTCTAAAAATGCCTCCTGCATTACATAACTTAAACACTAGAGCTTACTTCACTATTGAAATCTGTATTATTCAGTCTTTGTTCATATATAGGGTATAAAAATTCCAGTCATCATAGGTCCAAAATTTTAATTTTAATTAGGCCAGCATGTTGAGAAATTTAGGAAATTGCCATTACAAATATGCATTTTTTCATGAACTTGAAAATATTACCAATAAACAGTTAAAATCGAATTCATTTTCAAAAACAGATTATTTCAGAGTATATCTTCTTCTGAGGGGGTGGGGAGCTTCTTTAGGGATACCTGGTGGCACAGTGGTTAAAGTGCTCGGCTGCTAAAATGAAAGGTCAGTGGTTTGAACCCATCAGCCACTCAGTTGAAGAAAGATGTAGCAGTCTGCTTCCATAAAGACCTACAGTCTTGGAAGCCCTATGGGGCAGTTCTACTCTGTCCCACAGATTTGCTATGAGTTGGAATCAACTCAATGGCAGTGGTTTTTTGTTTTTGCTTTTATTTTTTGGTTTAGGGGGCTTCTTATTTCCACAGTGGGGAAAAATCAAGCTCTAAAATTAAAGACTTGCTCTGAATTTAACACTATTAGGATATGTCTTTGGAGACTACAGTTTGGTACTTTCTACAGAACAATTCACCAGACTTAGTTTTTAAAGTCTAAATATCCACTAAAACTAATTGTAAAAGAAAAATAGAAGTTCCAGCTATATCATTTAATCGTGCATTTTATTCTGTCATTCATTCAATTTTATGCTTTATTTTTATGATTCTCATCAAAACCATAGCCGTATTAAAGAATATTTTACCAATTTTCTTTTGAGCAACAGTCAATGTTTTAAATGAGCCTGCTATTATGCAAATTATTTTTCAAAGTTCTGGGAATAAATATATCCATTGTTCTTGCTTTATCATTTCTATCACTGTAACTAACACAATTGCTAGTGAAACTCGATACATCTTTAACTTCATTCTGAGCTCCAATACCAGCTTATAAGAGAAACTTCTCTTAGGAAAAATAAAGGCATTCATGTTTGAGCCTAAATTCATCCGACAGGCAATAATCAGGGTTTTATCTGATGGTGCATACGATTAAGTGCTCAGCTGCTAACGAAAAGTTGGAGGTTCGAACCCACCCAGCAACTCCTCAGGAGAAAGACCAGGCAATCTGCTCCTGCAAAGATTACAGCCCAGAAAACCCTATGTGGCAGTTCTACTCTGTCACATGGGGCCACTATGAGTTGAAATCAACTCAACAGCACCTAACAACAACAATAACAAAGTGTATGTCTGACATTTCAGTAGGCACTGAGAATGCGGAGACACAATGTCCCCAAGGGCCAGGTGGTGGTGACAGTGGTGAAAGGGGGAACAGATAAATCAACAATCAACATCAATTTAATTAAATGTCATAAATGAAATATGTGCAAAGCTCTATGGGAAGTTAGAGAAAGAAGAAAGGAGAGAGCGGAGAAAGAGGGAGAGAAAGAAGAGGGGAAGAGAGGGGAGGGCAAGAAGGGAAATAAATGAGAGTTAAGCTCTTCAATAAGGAGGGATATTTGAGCCAACTGTTTAATGATAGGCTTACTGGTAGAAAAGGCAGACTAGGAGAAGGGTATTTCAAATGATGTAAATGGTGTGTACAAAGGTAGTGAACACACAATACTACAATATGGCTAGAAAATGGTTAATATGGGGAGCAGTGGGACATGAGGCTTAAAAGGAAAATGCCAGTCAATCCTGAGAGCCCTGCATGTTCTGGGATTTGTTCTTCATCTCTTAGTGACAGAGGGCCACTGAAGGATTTTTTTAAACAGGAGATGGACAGGACCAGATTCTCATTTTAGAAGATCATTTTGGCAATAATCATCATCCTCATAATAATAATAATAAAGTTATTGATTCAGTGCTTGTTTTATATATAGTATCATAGCTACCTCAAAATCACTCTGTGAACAGAATATTGTTATTATCCACATCTTACAATTAGCGGAGTTAAAGAACTTGTCCAAGATAGTGCACCCATTAGGCAGCAAAGCAGAGATTCAAATCCATACAGTTTCAACCAAGCTCTGTCACTCTTAATCACTAAATTTCACTGCCTTGGAGTACTTTCTACTGTAGTATGGGGGATAGAGGATGAGAAAATAGACTATTAAAACAGAATAGATCAGAAATTGGTTGATGAGGAACTAATAAATTCAAGAAGTGTTTGAGTAGAGTCTCCAAATACTTGGTTTTGAATTGGATCCAATGGCGTTTGAACTATCTGGGTAATATATTAAGAACTATTTTATATTTTTAATTTAAAATTATTATTATTTTATTATGAGATGACTTGTGTACAAGTATCCTTACTCATTGTCTGGAACTACATTGTGGATAACCTACCTTATTTGCTATCTGGTTAGCTGAAGCTTTATTGTACGATTGAGGCAGCTCGCTATGGCCATTAGCATTATTCTGAATTTATATGAGCATGTCTAATATAAGGTGTTATACAGACACATTATATTGTGAAATTTCTTCTTCTCATGAAATAATATTCATATCTTTGTTCAGCTTCCTCATATTTCTATGTTGTTGTTTTTGGTAAAGAGACATTCAGTGAATTTAACATTCTGGCTACCCTAAGTCAAGAATTTTGTTCAACACTTTTCTTGGAGTCCTTAGGAAAGAAAAACTGATTTGTGGTTAAGAAAGTTATATGTCATTGTAGTGGAGTTTTTCTAGTTTTAATAGTCAATATATGTAATTCTGAATTTACCTCTGGAACATTAAATCTGTACCTAAGAGTATTCAAATGTTTGATGATCTGGTTTTCTTTTAATAATTCACTATAGCATAGTCTAGCAGTATCTGGCTCATCAGTAGATTCCCATTTAATTCAATGAAAAAGGCAATGTTACAATGGTCTCCCATGCCTTTTCTAACCCAGCCATTCCATTCCACCTGTTACCATTATCTTCCTAATCCCATCTTCTACCTTGCCCCCACCCTTGCTCATTCTATGGCCAAACTGACTGCCTTTTCCTCAAACACACCACACACTCAGGACCTTTGCACTTGCCTTCTTCACTAGTTGGGATGCGCTTCCTTCAGATATCCACATGACTGGCTGTGTTATTTCTTCAAGCCTTTGCTTAAGATATTCCCTGATCAGAAAGGCCTATTTTACCACATTGTATAATAGCAATTTTATCAAAACTCTCCTTCTATCATGCTGAGTGAAATAAGTCAATCACAAAAGGACAAATATTGTATGAGACCACTATGGTCAAAACTCATGAAAAAGTTTACACACAAAAAGAAAGAATCTTTGTTGGTTACTAGGGGTGGGAGGGGTGGAGGAGGAACTACTAAACAGTTGATGGATGAGTGGTAACTTTGGTGAAGGGTAAGACAGTACACAGTACTGGGGAAGCCAGCACAACTTGTACAAGGAAAGGTCATGGAAGCTCCGTAGACACATCCAGACTCCCTGAGGAACCGAACTGCTGGGCGGAGGGCTGTGGGAACCATGGTCTTGGGGAATATCTAGCTCAGTTGGCATAACACAGTTCATATAGAAAATATCCTACATTCTACCTTGGTGAATAGTGTCTGGGGTCTTAAAAGCCTGTGAGCAGGCATCTAAGATACTCCATTGGTTTCACCCCTTCAGGAGCAAGGGAGAATGAAGAAAACTAATGATACAAGGGAAAGATTAGTCCAAACGACTAATGAACCACAACTACCATGGCCTCCACCAGACTGAATCCAGTACAACTAGATGGTGCCTGGCTACCAGTACTGACTGCTTTGCCAGGGATCACAACAGAGGGTCCTGGACGGAAATGGAGAAAAATGTAGAACAAAATTCTAACTCACAAAAAAAGACCAGACTTACTGGCCTGACAGAGACTGGAGAAACCCCAAGAGTATGGCCCCCAGACACCCTTTTAGCTCAGTAATGAAGTCACTCCCGAGGTTCACTGTTCAGCCAAAGATTAGATAGCCTCACAAAACAAACTGAGACTAATGGGGCACAACAGTCCAGGGACAAGGACCAGAAGGCAGAAGGGGACAGGAAAGCTGGTAATAGGGAGTCCAAGGTTGAGAAGGGACAGTGTCGACATGGTTGACATATCGTGGGGTTGTTAATCATTATCATAAAACAATACGTGTACTAACTGTTTAATGAGAACCTATTTGTTCTATAAGGTTTCATCTAAAGTACAATAAAAAAAATTACAAAACAAAAAACTCTCCTTACTTTGCTTCATTTTCCTTCACTGCACTTATCTCCACCAGATAACATTGTAAGTGTGTCTGCCTCACAACACTAAGACATAATCTCCATTAAAGTCTGTTTTGTTTGCTACTGTACTTTCACATAAAAACATACAGCAATGTGTGGTACCTAGAAGGCACTCAATATGTACATATTGAGTAAATGAACAAAAAATAGAGAACAATCTCTTTTAGATGTTACCTCTTGGAAAAAAAATGAGTTTCTTCCATATGATTTATTTGGAAGTCAATACCTAGAATATAATATTCATTGCCTTTGACTGAAAAAGTCTTTTAGTAAATGGGCAAGAGGAAATCTTTTTCTCCCCATATAAATCACTCTTCCAGATTTGTTTAAAGTGGTTCAACATTCCTTTTCAATTGCTGCATCCTGGCAATACAGAAGGTATATTTAGAATTATGAACAGTCTATGAAGGGATAACTGAAAATATTCAAGGTTAAATCAGTAAAACATGGACTTGATTCTGTTTAGTTCTTAATATCTATTGAAAAAAATGATGCATTTTTGAAAAATGAAAACTAGATCAAATTTTCAACATCTAAAGAAAATATAAGAAGCTCTGGTGGTGCAGTGGTTATGCTCAGCTGCTAACCGAAAGGTCAGAGGTTCGAACCCACCAAGCGCCCCACAGGAGAAAGATGTGACAGTCTGCTTCCATGAAGATTACAGCCTTAGAAAACTTATGAGGCAGTTCTACTCTGTCCTATAGGGTTGCTATCAGTAGGAACCAACTCGACAGCAACGGGTTTGTTTGTTTGTTTTAAAGAAAATATGAAATGTTATAAGTCCTCATCAAGAAATATCTCATATTATCAATACATATTTTGTGCAATGTAATGTATTTACTATCTGGTATTTTTTCTTGAAACCTAATGGAAGACTCCATAGAGGCAAATCACCAAATTAATGGAATGAGAGTAAGATAAAGAGTTAATTAAGGTTTCATCTGTTGGTGTCTGTGTAGGTGGCCATTTCATTTACCCGGACTGAAACCCAGGTTGAAAATTCAAGAAAAGATTGCTGGAAAAGAGTACAGAGGTGCACCCATATGTCGGTTGTAAGATATTCACTGGTCATCCAATTACAGCTGTGTAGTGAGGGCAATCTGATTCTTGGGAGTGTGCTCTGGACTGGAAAAAAAAAATGTTAGAAGTATAGAACGTAGTTATTGTGTGCAGTCAAGTCAAGTCAGAATCAGAATGTATTCAGTAGTTAAAATCACTTTCATAGGTGACATTGCTTAGAGGGAATATACATATTAAGATTAGAAGGCGGAGATCATTATTTCATAAATGTTTGACCCACTGATTGAGTTACTTTTACCCCTTATTTTGGTAGTTTATTTTTTCTTTATTGCACCTGTAGTTTTATTTTTCTTTCCTTTGCTATATGTTTTAGTAAGTTCCTTTTTTATTTTTCCTCTGTCAGTGATGCTAGATGTTTTTATTTTATTAATTTATTTGAATAACCAACTTTCTGTTATCATCTCAATTGCCTTTTTATTTTGTGATTTTTATTTCTTTTATTTCTACTCTATTATTTTCTTTTTCTGCTTCCTTTGGGTTTATTCTGCTTTTCTTTTTCTAGTTTTTTTAGTTGAATACTATGGAAAGAGAAAGTGATATGCCTCATCTTCTTTCATGTAAATATTATAAACTCTGTATTCCTTACTTCAGTTTTTGATTTTGTTATGTTATTTGGCTAATTAAATCATAGTTGAAGCCAATGATTTAGAGCCTCTAATTAGCTGTTGTTAGTGGAAGATTTTGGCAGAATAAAAGATTGGTGAAAACAGCGCAGTATGTGTCAGTTAGCTATTGCCACAAAAATGCTGCATAACATCTATCCCAAACTCAGTGACAAAACAACTGTAAGTTATTCTCAGAGATGTGTGGGTTGGCTGGTTATTTCTATGGACTCAAATGAGTGGCTCTGTTGATTTCACTGGACTTGCTCTTGGGTCTAAGTGTCAGCTGAAGGTGGCCTGACCTAGGCTGTGCTTGACTGTGATGGTTCGAGTCTGATTAGCCAGGTATGTTCTTCTTCTGATAAGGGTAAATTTCAAGTCTTTGGTCACATATATCTAGTTACATTATATTCATTGCAAGTCACATGACTGAATCGAAAGTCAAGGGGTGAGAACATTTACTACTCTTTAGATAGACTGCATTGTATCTCGTCAAAGGGCAAGGACACAGAGATAGATGGAGAACTAGGACCTTTAATGAAATAACTCTAAAACACATTGGAATCATGTATAGTTTGATTTAGTAAAATCAATGTCTGGTGTTAGAAAGAAAATAAATCTAACCCATGCTGAAATAAAGGACATTTTGTTTCAAATTTAAAGATGCTTTGAATGTTGTATTATCTTGTTTTATATTCCTGACATCATAAATATCCTTGATCCTTTATTTTCAGAAGTCTTGAATCCCTGGACATCAAAAGTTTAACCTTACTGCCTATGAAATGTAACAACTAATCTCAAAGCCATACTTGTGAATTGCTGATTAAAAGAAAGACCATTAAACCAATAACAATATTTGTATGTAGAAATTGACATGCCATTGTTAGAAAGAAATCTGTTTCTGATAACATTATTGATAACTCGATTTTATTTTTTGGTATTTGTCAAGTATATTATTTTCCTTCTTTCTTTTTTTTCATCTTCTTGAGTCATTTCTTTTTAGACGCGTATTCATTTTGTAGAGTCTGATCCAATAATCTCTATCTTTATAATCAGAAAGTTTAAGCCGCTAATTTTTGTTGTCTTTGCTCACATATTTGAAATTATATCTCCCACATGATTTTTTTAATTTTATCTTTCTCTTCTTTTTAAAAAAATGTTGTTGTTATCGTTAGTGTTGCTTATTTAACATTTCCCATCTTCTTTCTTGCTTAAATTGGGTTGGTAATGTTTTTCCTTCCTTCCCTTTGCTAGTTTAGAAGCCATAGATTGTATTCCCATTCTGTTTTCACACACGCACTTGGCTATCACTTTTTTTAACTCAGAAGTTATTCTGTATCTCTTGCTTCTTCTTGAACAAAACAAAGCACTCATTGAACCTCCCTCCTGTTTCCCATCCTTATCTCCATCTAATCAGTGTGCCTTTGAATGTAACTGTCTTTCTTCTCTGATACTTTATGAAATTCTTCTCTTCAGCCTTGATAACTCGCATTTTCACCAGGGTCTAATTAAACCTGGATTTATTATTTTTATCCTGTTTTGCACTAACTGTTCATTGTGTAAGTACTCACATTTTTCTTCAAATCTCAAACATTCTTAGCTACTCTCTAATTATTGTTTTTCTGTCATTCCTTCTATGCTCTTTTTGTGGAGTTCCACTAGCACATGTTGGAGCCTCTCAAACTATTTTCCATCTCTATTAACTCCTCTTTTATATTTTTAATCGCTTTATCTCTCTGTGCAATGTTATGGCAGAACACCTTAGTACTTTCTCCTCATTCACTAATTGTCTCTGTTGCTGGGTCTAGTCTAGAGATTTTTCTGGTTTTGATTTTAATTTCAATGACTGTATTATTTATTTGCAGTATTTTTACTTTATTCTTTTTCTTTTTTTCTGTTCATTTTGTTTTTACTTTATACTTTGCTCTTTTTTTCCAGTGAACTTGTGCCCTTTTCTAACTCTTTAGGGATCCTTAACATATGTACTTTAGTAATTTTCATATTGCTCTAGTATCTTCTCCTTCTATTTAGAGTAAATTTATCCCACAGTTATTTTTTAATTGGTTCTAATTCATAAATTATTTTTCCTCATAAAGTTTGGTATTTGGGTATTCAGGTTAATCTTGACTGGAAGTCTGTGATGTTTTATAGTGGTGGCTTGGGACCTCTGTCCCACAGTGATACAGTAAATATTGCAAATCCACATGCCAAGCTAGTGGGTGGTGTAATCTCTGCCTGGTTGCTAGGCCTATCTACTTCCTCTTGTCCCCCTAGGGATGTAGTTTTATGAAAGCTCTAAACCATCAGTTCACATAATGGTGGGCATCTCTTTTCTCCGTTTCTACTTGTGGTAGGGAGAGCCCCACCCCAGCTCTTAGCTTTAGACTTGAATTCTGGCTTGGTCCCATCTCCTATGGGGCACTCCTTGTTACTCGCTGGAGCCCAGACTGCCAGCAGTCCCTAGCTGCTCCCAGTTTTGTGCCAGAAGATGTGCATCTTGTTTTTGAGAGTGGTTTCGATTACTAATTTCTCCTGTTTCATTTTAGTTATAATTTCTTTGGGAGACAGGTGTGAATTTATAACACATGGACTGAAAACTATTTATATTTTGATAAAATGGGAGTGGCAGATATATTTAACTAATTTGTATTCCAGATGTCATAACTGCTAGTTGTGATGCCCATTTTGCTCTTAGTTAGGTAGCGGGGTTGAGTGATCCTTGGGCAGGGAATGAAATAGAGTTCAATGTAATTCCTCTATGTAATAAAAATCAGGACAGCTGAGTTTTCTCTTTGAAATACATAGTTTGTTGTATATGCCCTGTTCAATCCAAATTTCTGTCTGCTGAGTTTAATGACATTCTATTTTATTTTACTTACTGGAAACCTGGGCTTCAATACCTCATTTTCTAGCAAACATGGGATGTTCTTAATATTCTGTTCAGGGAGCAGGACCAAAATAGTGTCCAATACGCTTTGAATCCATGATATAAAAGATAAATGATCTTTCATTCAACAGGTCCTCTTTTTTTCTGTCTTCCTTCAAATGTTCACATAACTGATAGCTTATCAATGTCTATTGTACATTATAAATGAACTTGTCAGAAAAGGAATTATAGATGTCCTGGAGCCAGAGATAACTTAACTCAGGACCCATTTCCCATGCCCCACCCCTGCATAAGATGCAGAGTGTTCTTTTTTTTTTTTTCAGGAAGACAGGAATTTTCATTATTGTCAGAAATTAGTCCCAGAATTATCAGGATTTCACAACATTGGAAGTTTTACTTTCCTTTTTGCTAGGAGGAGTACAACAACAATAAATGCAATGGGAGCTCTTAATATCACAAGAGGAACATGTTTGAGGACATGTTTGTAATGGAAATCTAAGGAGCATGGTTTGGCTTGCTCTTGGAAGAGAGCTGAAAAGTAAATTCTCATTGCATTGGCAGAGGCAAACATCTTCCACCCAGAGCAAATTCATGTGTACTATTTTAAAATGGGGAGCACCGATGGTGCAATGGTGAAGAGCTTGGCTGCTAACCAAAAAGTCAGCAGTTCAAACCCACCAGCTGATCCTTGGAAACCCCATGGGGCAGTTCTACTCTGTCCTATAAGGTCACTGTGAGTCAGAATCGACTTGACAACGGTTTTTTTTTTTTTTTTTTTTTTAACATCTCATGCTTCTCTGAAGTTGACAGTTGACATTGTATATAGCATGTAAACCAACTTTTCTTTAAGCAAGAATTCAAATCAGCAGTCATTATTGTCGAGAATTTTCACAAACAGAAACTATGAGAAAAAGTAATTCTTGGGGATAAAATAGGAAAGACAAAATTGACCACAACTGAGATTAAGCTAAATTAGGAGACATTCCTCTCATTTAAGGAGCCCAATATGGAAACGCTGATTTAAAGAAAAAAAAAAGACAATAGGAAGAGTACAAAAATTTTTACAGCTCTCAACATGTAACATTAATCAGAGGGAGAACTGTAGGACCAGGGGATAAAAGAACCAGAAAAAAAGACCCAGTAAAGAACCAGTGTGAGATTTTGGATCTCCTAAACACAGTGGCTGCTTCACTATTTTTGAAAAGGCTAAAAGGTATTTTTGTCTCACACTTTCCATACAACAGAGAAATGCATCAATTATCCATATCAAAGAATGTGGGTGGGGGCAGCTGGAGATTATGGGAGGACCAGTCCCTCACAGCCTTCCTCATCTAATGCTGCTAGGTGCTCCTAGGCTTAAACACAATCTAGCCTAAAACAAAGAATCTATATACCACGTCCCTTATCCGATATGAAAATGCAAAGCCCTGTGTTGACACATTTGAATTTTTCAGAGTCATTCTTTGAAACAAGACAGAAAAGAAAATTCCCTACTAGGGGCATCAGCACTACATCCTTGTGAAGATTAAAGCAGAATAGGTCAAGTAACAGGTCACCACCAGCGACAATGGAGTAGAGGTGGGAGTGCCTAATCTAAGGGCTACAATGGATGAGGTCAGGCTGGAAGGCGACAGATTTACTGTCTAAATATTACATGCACCAACTACAACCACAAATATGGAAGAAAAAAAATCTAATAGGCTTTTTGGGGAAGTGGAATGGGGGATTGTATTGCGTAAATTGGGACTAAATGAAAATGTAAGTGTTCTGCCTAGACTTGGTGACTCAAAAGTGAGCATTTTGAAATTGGAAATGAGATAACTGTTATTATAAAGGATGAAATAACTTTGCAATTAATGTAAATTTTTAAGAATTATCAGTGTTCAAGTCTACTTGCATGAAATTCTGTTTCTCCTAAATAGGTAACTACTTGGAAGGCAGCTACAACTAAAATATGAAGAGCTTCCGGATGCCTGTCATTCATAAATACTCTTGAAAATAAATATGAAATTACTTTTAAGGTTTCAACTCTGTTAATTAGATCAAGTGGCTTAGTTAATAGCCAAGGATGCTGATTATATCAAAGCACTGTACTAGAATCTTCTTAATAAATGTATTGCAGTATATATTATTTACCGTGTTAAATTGCCACCTTCTACTTTTTTAGGGCCTGCTATATCCAAGGCTTGTATGTCAGGGAGTACAGCAGGTGCAGCATCGTGGCTGAAGCTGTAGGCTCTGTGGCCAGACCACCGCTTGTGTGGCCTTGGTCAGGTTTCTTAGCTTCTCTGCGCTTCCTCATCTGTAAAATGAAGATAATAGTAGTTACTTCAAAGAGTTGTTGTGAATCTTAAAAGTTTTAATATACAGTCATGCGTCACTTACCGTCCATGCTATGTCCTCTGAAATAGGGCATTAGGCTGGGTTGGACGTTCTGCAAACACCATACTCATATACAGGCTGTCCCTGCACAATCTATAGTGACGAACCAATCCTCATAAAGCCTGTTATATTAAAACCTTATGGGAGTCCTCCGGACAAAGCCTGAGAGTTGTATCCACTGGATACAGGAGGCTAGCCTTGCCTGGTGTTCGGCTGCAGTCCAGCTTTCCGGGACTTTGCACACCTCCAGGGCGCAGGGTGGGAGGCACACCGGCTGCCTAGAGAGGCGGCCGGAGGACCCGGTGGGGACCAGGTGTGCGAGTGCCAGGAGCGAAGCTGGCAGGGGCTACCCTGGCCGCCGCCCTCTTGGTGCGGCTGCCTCCTGATCACCAGCAGCTCCTGCTGCCCCTGTTCAGAGCAGAGAGTCCGTGAGCACCCAGGCCTGCTGCCCCCGCATCAGCGCCAGCGGCAGGAGTGGAGGAGCCAAGGCAGGATGCACGGCTGCTGAGCGGGTGAATACAGCCCGGAGGAAGGGAAGGAGCAGGAGGCCCACGTGCTGCGAGGGGATTGGAATGCACCCCGGAACCCCTCTGCTCATTCACTCTGGGCTTTTGGTGTCTTTAAAACCATTGTTGTTATTGTTAGGGGCCGTTGAGTCAGGTCGGACTCATAGCACCCTATGTACAACAGAATGAAACACTGTCTGGTCTTGCACTGTTCTTAAAAAAAAAAAATCAAGAAGAAATAATAAATAAACAAAGGGAGAGCTGCTGTCCATAAAAAAGAAGTACATGTGGTCAGACGTCGCCTAAACAGACGTTATGTGACCTATGACTGTATTTAAATTGCTTAGACCATTCTAAATACTTTCATGTACACTATTCATTGCAACATTCCAGTGAAATATCCACTGTTAACCCTCATTTTACTGGAAGTGAACAATACAGGTTGCTGAAAGCCACTTATCCATGAAGATGCCAGTTTGGAATCAGAGTCCAGGTCTCCTGACTCCTGCCCCAGCATACAGCCCACTGTGCCCCACTGTCCCTGGACAATTAAGTTTTAACAGGTCTGTGAATAAGTCATGTTCACACACACACACACACACACACACAATGTAATATGAGACAGAACTTTGGATATGCAAGAAAAATAACCTCACTAAGAATGCCCTTTAGAGAAGAGAAGCAGTTATTTAAATCTGCCAAAGAGGTGACTAGAGCACAGAGAGGAGGGAATTAATCAGAAATAGTTGACCAGCTTGTTTCTTTTATTTCTCATTATTTTGAGCACAGTGTCCCAGTGGCTAAGAGGGAGAAGCAATTCCCAAGCCTGTGTGAAGAGAATCCTGGAATCTTCCCCTGTGTAGCTAGGCCATTGCTGAGGGGCAGACAGAGCCACAGATCTTGATATCCCCTGGGAGAAAGCCAAGAGAATGACTGTCAATAATTAAATTGTCTGTAACCTTTTATCTTGTTCTGGTTCTCAGAAATAAATCAAAGACACCACAAACAGACTGTAAATTCGCCTCTGTGGTCTTGCCCTCTGGTATAATTAGCTGATGCCCTATTATAATGCAGGCAGTGCAGAGGATTCTTATTTAAAAAAGAGCCAAGATTTATATTTATACAGTAAAACCTGCTAAAGATGGAAATTGCATAAGGCAGAAACCTGTCGGAGAAGGAAAACTCATATACTTTCCACTAAAACTAGCAATAGAAAAGTGGTCAGACTGCAGCTAGTCAAAGGCGGAACACCTGTGAGACCCAGAGAAACAAGGCAGTCTTGTCAAGCTCCAGCTCTCACAGGTTTCGCTGTATGATGAAACATGCTATTTCCATGCTCTCTGAGAATTCTGCTTCTTTAAGTTCCAGTGTGTCCCTTGTTGGAAAGGGAGTGCTTAAACATGCTGGTTCCCAGCATAGAATCCTTGGATTATGGGGCCCTGCTCTTTGCCGCTGAGTGGATTCTGACTCATAGCAACCCTATAGGACAGAGTAGAACTGCCCCATAGGGTTTCATTACGGAAAGCATACTGCCACATCTTTCTCCCTTGGAGAGGCTGGTGGGTTCGAACCACCAACCTTTCGATTAGCAGCTGAGTGCTTAACCACTTCGCCACCAGGGCTCCTTGGATTATGGGAAGAACCCAAAAATTAACAAGAACAAAAGAACATTATTAAAATATCAACAAATTAATCAGCAAAGAATCATTAAGTATCCTTTGCTTTTATCTATAATAATGAAACACTGACAGCATGAATAAAAAGTGGTAATTTTATTATTAATAAATACAGCATCTTTTTGAGAGAACATATGGGAGAGATAAAAAGGAAAAAATACAGAGGAGGAGGAGGAAGGAAAGGAGACAGACTTTGAATTGAAAATATTGGGAAATCTTCCCCTAGCAGATAGACAGAGGTCATTTGCAGATGGAAAGAGTAAAGAGTTGAAGCTTCAGGGAACTATAAGGAGGAAAGGCTAGGAGTGTAAACTGTTAGTACTGTCAAAAAGATTGATTATTGTCTAGAAATAAATATTTTTGAAGTAACTTGGCATTAGAAGAAAGAGTTCTTGATTTGACTTGGTTATCCAAGTACTCTGTTGCTTCATATCCCAAAGTACGCTTTATTGAAAAAGATGAGAGAAATTTCTAGCAGATAGTATGTAGAATTTTTCTGCAGTAAAAATGTACACAAGTAAAATACGTATCCATCTATAAACTGATAATTTACCAGTTAAAGGAAAACTTTTTTTTTTTTAATTGTACTTCAGGGGAAGGCTTACAGAACAAACAGTTTCTCATGAAACAGTAGTACACATATTGTTTTATGACATTGGTTAACAACCCCACAACATGTCAACCTTCTAACTTCTCAACCTTTTCTTTTTTTGGTGAAAATACACATAGCCAAAGATAGACCATTTCAAAAATTTCTACATGCACAGTTCAGTGACATTGACTACGCTCTTCCAATTGTGCTGCTATTCTCACTTTAGAGGAAGGCTTACACAACAAAATAGCTTCTCATTTAACAGTTACTACACATGTTGCCCTATGACAATGGTTAACAATCTCACAACACATCAACAATATCCTTACTCAACCTTGGGTTCCCTATCACCAGCTTCCTTGTCCCCTTCTGCCTTCTGGCCCTTGTCACTGGACTACTGTACCTCATTAGTCCCATTTGGTGTAACGGGGCTGCCCACTCCCAGGCTGAACAGTGAACCTCGGAGATAACTTCACCACTGAGCTAAAAGGGTGCCTGGGGGCCATACTCTCGGGGTTTCTCCAGTCTCCTTTAGGCCACTAAATCTGGTCTTTTTTTTATGAGTTAGAATTATGTTCTACATCCTTCTCCAGCTCTGTCCAGAACCCTCTGTTGTGATCCTGGTCAGAGCAGTCAGTGGTGGTAGCCGGGCACCATCTAGCTGTACTGGACTCAGTCCGGTGGAGGCCTTGGTAGCTGTGGACAATTAGTCCCTTGGACTAATCTTTTCCTTGTATCCTGTTCTCTTCATTCTCCCTTGCTCCCGAAGGGATGAGACCAGTGGAGTATCTTAGATGGCCGCTCACAGGCTTTTAAGACCCCAGACACTACTCACCAAGGTAGAATGTAGAACATTGTCTTTATAAACTGTGTTATGCCAATTGAGCTAGATGTCCCCTGAGACCATGGTCCCCACAGCCCTCCGCCCAGAAATTCAGTCCCTCAGGGAGTTTGGATGTGTCTATGGAGCTTCCATGACCTTTCCTTGTACAAGTTGTGCTAGTTTCCCCTGTATTGTGTACTGTCTCACCCTTCACTCAAGATACCACTTATCTATTGCCTATTTAGTATTTCCCCCCCACCACTCCCATCCCTGGTAACCAACGAAATTGTTACATTTTGTGTGTGAACTTTTTCATGGGTTTTTACAATAGAGGTCTCATACAATATTTGTCCTTTTGTGATTGACTTATTTCACTCAGCATAATGTCCTCCAGTTTCATCCATGTTATGAGATGCTTCACAGATTCATTGTTGTTCTTTCTCGTGCATAGTACTCCATTGTATGTATGTACCATAGTTTGTTATCCTTCCATCTGTTGATGGGCATCTAGATTGTTTCCATCGTTTTGCTATTCTAAACAATGCTGCCATGAACATAGGTGTGCATATGTCTATTCGAGTGACAACTCTTATTTTTCTAGGATATATTCCGAGGAGTGGGATTGCTGGATTGAATGGTATGTCTATTTCTAGCTTTCTGAGGAAGCACTGTATCATTTTCCAAAATGGTTGTATCATTTTGCATCCCCGCAGCCCCTCCAACATTTGTTATTTCCAGGGTTTTTGATTCGTGCCAGTAATGCTGGGGTGAGATGGTATCTCACTGTGGTTTTAATTTGCATTTCGGTAATGGCTAGTGATCACGAGCATTTCCTCATGTGTATGTTGGCCATTTGAATGTCTTCTTTGGTGAAGTGTCTGTTCATTTCCTTTGTCCATTTTGTAATAGGATTATTTGTCTTTTTGTTGTAGAGGTGTTGAATTTTCTTGCAGATTATGGAGATTAGACCTTTGTCTGACTTGTACTGTCCAAATATTTTTTCCCAGTCTGTAGGTTCTCCTTTTACTCTTTTGGTGAAGTCTTTTGAAGAGCATAGGTGTTTGATTTTTAGAAGATCCCAGTTATCTAGCTTATCTATTGGGGTTTGCGTGTTGATGGTTATGGTTTGTATCCTGTTAATGCCATGTATTAAGGCCTGAAGTGTTGGTCCTATTTTTTCTTCTATGAACTTCATAGTTTTAGGCTTTATATTCAGGTCTTTGATCCATTTTGAAGTAGTTCTTATATATGGTGTGAGGTGTGGGTCCTCTTTCATTTTTTTGCAGCTGGATATCCAGTTTTGCCAGCACCATTTGTTAAAAAGACTGTCTTTTCCCCATTTGATGGACTTCGGGCCCTTGTCAAAGATCAGGTGACCGTAGGTGGATGGATTTACATCTGGGTTCTCAATTCTGTTCCATTGGTCAATATATCTGTCATTGTACCACTCCCAGGCTGTTTTGACTACTGTAGCTGTAGAGTAGGTTCTGAAATCAGGTAGTGTGAGTCCTCCAACTTTATTCTTCTTCTTTGGTAGTGCTTTACTTATTCGGGGCTTCTTCCCTTTCCATATAAAGTTAATGATTAGTTTTTCCATATCTTTGAAGAATGTTGTTGGTATTTGGATCGGGATTGCTTTGGGTAGAATTGACATTTTCACACTGTTGACTCTGCCTATCCATGAGCATGGTATGTTTTTCCATTTATGTAGATCCCTTTGGGTTTCATGCAGCGGTGTTTTTTAGTTTTCTTTGTATAGGTCTTTTACATCCCTGGTCAGATTTATTCCTAAATATTTTACCTTTTTAGGGGCTATTATAAATGGTATTGTTTTCCTGATTTCCTTTTCATCATTCTCCTTATTGGTATATAGGAATCCAATTGATTTTTGAATGTTTATCTTATATCCTGCTACTCTGCTGAATCTTTCTCTGTTAGTTCCAGTAGATTTCTCATGGAGTCTTTAGGGTTTTTTATGTATAGTATCATATCATCTGCAAACAGGGACAGTTTCACTTCTTCATTACCAATTTGGATGCCCTTTATTTCTTTTTCTTGCCTTATTGCTCTAGCTAGAACTTCCAGCACAATGTTAAATAGGAGTGGTGATAAAGGGCATCCTTGTCTTGTTCCTGTTTTCAGCCTCTCTCCATTAAGAATGATGTTGGCCATTGATTTTGCATAGATGCCCTTTTTTACGTTGAGAAATTTCCCTTCTATACTGATTTTCTTGAGAGTTTTTATCAGGAATGGGTGTTGGACTTTGTCAAACGCCTTTTCTGCGTCAATTGAGATAATCATGTGATTCTTTTCTTTCCTTTTATTTAGGTGGTGGATTACGTTGATTGATTTTCTAATGTTGAACCATCCTTGCATAGCTGGTATGAACCCTACTTGGTCGTGGTGTATTATTTTTTTGATATGATGCTGAACTCTACTGGCTACAATTTCTTTAAGAATTTTTACATCTATAGTCATGATCGATATTGGTCTGTAATTTTCTTTTTTTGTGAAGTCTTTGCCGGGTTTTGGTATCAGCATTATGCTGGCTTCATAGAATGAATTTGGAAGTGTTGCTTCCTCTTCTATGCTCTGAAATAGCTCGAGTAGAACTGGTACAAGCTCTTCTGTAAATGTTTTGTAGAATTCTCCAGTGAAGCCATCTGGGCCAGGGCTTTTTTTGGTTGGGAGTTTTTTTTATTACCTTTTTCAATCTCTTCTCTTGTTATGGGTCTGTTCAGATTTTCAACATCACTTTGTTGTAGTTTGGGTAGGCTGTGTGTTTCTAGAAATTTATCCATTTCCTCTAGGTTTTCAAATTTGTTGGAGTATAGTTTTTCATAATATTCTGTTATAATCCTTTTTATTTCAGTTGGGTCTGTTGTAATGTCCCCGATTTCATTTCTTATTTGGGTTATTTGTGTCCTCTCCTGTTTTTCTTTTGTCAGTCTGGCCAGTGGTTTGTTGATTTTGTTGATACTTTCAAAGAACCAACTTTTGGTTTTGTTAATTCTTTCTATTGTTTTTCTGTTCTCTATTTCATTGATTTCTGCTCTGATCTTTACTATTTCCTTTCTTCTGGTGGTTGTGGGCTTTTTTTGCTGTTCTCTTTCTATTTGTTTGAGTTCTGTAGTTAATGTTTTGATTTTGTCCCTTTCTTCTTTTTTGATATGTGCATCTATTGCTATATATTGTCCTCTGAGGATTGTCTTTGCTGTTTCCCAAAGGTTTTGGTCTGATTTGTTTTCATTCTCGTTTGATTCTAGGAAATTTTTGATTCCTTTTCCGATTTCTTCTATTACCCAGTGATGTGTAAGCAAGGTCTTATTCAGTTTCCATGTAATTGATTTTTTTTTCCTTGTTCTTTCTATTGCTAATTTCTATCTTGATGGCATTGTGGTCAGAGAAGATACTTTGAATTCTCTCAGCGTTTTGGATCTTGTTGAGGATTGCTCTGTGGCCTAAGATGTGGTCTATTCTGGAGAACGTTCCATGTACATTGGAAAAGAATGTGTACTTTGCAGTGGTTAGATGGAGTGTTCTATATATGTCTATGAGGTCCAGTTGGATGATTGTGCCCTTTAGGTCTTTTGTATCTTTGCTGAGTTTCTTCTTAGTTGTTCTGTCGTTTACTAAGAGTGGTGTGTTGAAGTCTCCTACTATTATTGTGGAACTGTCAATTTCTCTTTTCAGTGTTGTTAGAGTTTGTTTTATGTATTTTGGAGCCCTGTCATTGGGTGTATAGATGTTTATTATGGTTATGTCTTCATGATGGATCATCCCCTTAATCATTATATAGTGTTCTTCTTTGTGTTTTATGGTGGATTTTGTTTTAAAGTCTATTTTATCTGAGATTAGAATTGCCACTCCTGCTCTTTTTTGGTAGTTGTTAGCTTGATATATTTTTTCCAACCTTTGACTTTTAATAAATTCACATCTTTGTTTCTAAGGTGTGTCTCTTGTAGACAGCATATTGATGGATCCTGTTTTCTTATCCATTCTGTCACTCTCTGTCTCTTTATGGGTGCATTGATTCCATTTACATTCAGTGTAATTATTGATAGATGTGAATTTGTTACTGTCATTTTGTAGTGTTTTTTTTTTGTGGTGCTGAAATTTTCTTTGTTCTTCTTACTCTCTTGTGCTGAGTTACTTTTGTTTGTGGATTTTTTTTTTCATTTCTTTTGTTTTTGTAGGTTTTGTTTTTGCTGAGACTTTATGTTTTTTAAAGGAAAACTTTTAAGTAAACTTGTTGTTATTTTTAGTTGCTGTTCAGTCAACTCAGACTCATAGTGACCTTATGTATAACAAAACGAAAAGTTGCTGAGTCCTGCACCATCTTCATGATTATCGGTATGTTCGAGTTCATTGTTGTGGCTAGTTTGTGAAGCCATTTTATTGAGAGTTTCCCTCATTTTCACTGACCCTCTACTTTACCAACCATGTTGTCCTTGTCTAGCAACTGGTCTTTTTGATGCCTTGTCCAAATTAAGTGGGCTGAAGTCTTGCCATTCTCATTTCTAATGAGCATTCTGGTTGTCTTTTAAGACTGATCAGTTCATCCTTCTGCCAGTCCACAGTATATTCAGTATTCTTCAACAACACTGCAGTTTGAATAATCAATTCTTCCCTCTTCCTTTTTCATTGTCCAGCTTCCACATGCAGAAGTACATTTAGCTACACAAAAAAAGCATAATTTAAAATCCCATATGTTGAAGCTAAGAATACAAAACCATTACTAAAATATAGTAGCTATGAAAGCATTATCATAGCCCAGGTGTTTTCTTGTTGTTGCGTGCCATCAAGTCTATTTTGAGGCCCCATGTGACAGAGTAGAACTGCCCCATAGGAGTTTCTAGGCTGTGATCTTTACGAGAGCAGAATTTTTTTTGCAAGGTGATTTTCCCACAGAGCCACTGGGTGGGTTGAACCACCAACCTTTTGGTTAGCAGCTGAGCACTTAACTATTGTGCTACCAGGGTTCCTTAATAGTGCTACTGAAATAGTTACAGTGGAAGGTGGAGGGATGTGAGAGGAAGATCCCCAGAATAAAAAAGCACTTGATATGGTGGATGGGATATTCAGAATTATGAATATTTAGTTAGCATATAGGGCAAGAACAATTAAAAAAAAAAACTGAACCATAAAGGAAATATAATCATAGTACCTTTCTGAGTGTTTAATCAAGAACGTTTACATAAATATATTATGTAAGCCTGAGCCCTGGTGGCACAGTGGTTTAAAGCTACAGCTGCTAACCAAAAGGTCAGCAGTTCAAATCCACCGGCTGCTCCTTAGAAACCCTATGGGACAGTTCTACTCTGCCCTATAGGATAGCCGTGAGTTGGAACTGACTTAATGGCAATGGGTTTGTTCTTTGCTTTTGGTATCTAACGAAAAATAGTGATATAAGTAAAATGGGAGGATAAGGGAGGAAAGGCTAGGTCTAGTGCAAGGAGGGTAAGTTCTTACCTAGAATAGCGGTAAGTCATTGTGTAATGCCTAAAACTAATGAATCAAGAAGTATCCATGGAAGCAAGTACTATAGAAATGTGGAGGCAACTACCGAAAGTGTTTGCCTTTGTTGAACTAGACTGAATTCTGAATGCTTTCCAGTACTAAATAACTTTAAAAAAAAAATTAAGTGAGACTATTACTTGGATTAAAAAAAATGGAAAAACTATTAAAATATGTTCAGAAATAAATTGTTAGGTCCTTTTTAAATTTAAGCACACTAGTGTCAGCATAGTATCTGAGTAGGCAAAGTTTGGGGAGTGAGACGGACCTAAAATGGATCTGAGGTGGCATAAATAGAGCCTGGAGACCTTCACCAGAGCTAGTCCGTAGACTGCCAGAAGAACAAACAAGTCTGTCTGGAGGAAGTACAGCCAGAATACTCCTTAGAAGCAAGGACGACAAGACCTTGTCTCACTTACTTTGGACACATTGTCAGGAGGGTCCAATCCCTGGAGAAGGATATCATGGTTGGTAAAGTAGAGTGTCAGCAAAAAAGAGAGAGACCTTCAATGAGACGGATTTGCACAGTGGTTGCCACAATGGACTCAGACATAGCAACAATTGTGAGGATGGCGCAGGACAGGGTGTTTCATTCTGTTGTACGTGGGGTCACTGTGAGTTGCAGTTGACTCGAAAGCACCTAACAACAACAGCAACAGTTCTAAAAACAGAGTCCAGACTGAATGCACTCTCTGCCACTGTAAGTGCCAACAATAGTGTGGAGACAAACTTGTTAGTCTCTTCGCCACCCCCAGCCACCGCCCAATTTTTGATAGTTTTGATGTCTCTAGAGTGATAAAAATCAATTTTTACTTCTCATTTTTTACAAGAACCAGCTGAAGTAATGTAATGTAATGAAAAGTCCACAAACTATCTTAATACCTGTTAATAAGATCCAAGTTTGCCTCCTCCAAGCCCCCAAAAGGTTTCATTCCTCAACTGTGATTTATTCACATGCTACTCTGCAACTTTGGTTTTCTTAGAATTTTCTTTAAATTTACAATCTCGTGTTAACAATTTTTAAATATTACAATACTAGTTTTCAATGAGATACTGTGATAATATTTAGAGAATTATATAATGGTATGTTATTATCACATTATATTGTTATACAGTGGTATATAAGGAAAATATATTTCAACTTCACAAGTAACCTAGGGTAAAAGTCAGCAAGGATATTGGTAATTTTGCATCAGAGGGTATGCCATTTGCCAAGATTGTGTGAAGACGTATAATCCATTACTTCATTTTTCTAGCCTTTTTTAGGCAGACATAGAGAGAAATGAAGATGAACCTTCCTCTAAATACAAAGGCTTAGAATATTCTTTTCCTTCAGCTGAGAAAAAGAAAAGGAAACTGCACAAGGCCTAGAAATAATAATCCATAATTAAGATATCTCGTCAGGTTGGTAGTTGAAGTAGAGCATGAGGACAATGTCACTGGGTGTTGTGTTCCATTAGTGCAGACACCATGTCTATCTTAGTCATTGCCATGCCCTCAGAGTCTAGCACAGTGTCTGGCACATGGTCATTTGTGATATTGAATGATCAAACGAATGAATGCCATCTCAATGATTGCTACTGATTTGGACACCGTAGTAGGTGAACTTTCCTCCCAAATACTCGTCATATGTCACAGTGTAAGTCACAGAATATCACCTTTTTTACAGAGGAACATCTTTCCTCAGTCAAGGCTAAATAACAGGGACCCACTGCAAAAAAACAACAAAAACTGCCATTGAAGTTAAAATGAGCTCCAGCAAGTTCATTTTGACACTTCCACATAAGCACTAGGAATGAGACAAGAAGTTTCTATCTGGGGGAAGCAAATCATTGAGGAATTGAAGAAACATTCTAACTCAATGCATGCAAAAGTTTTAATCAAAAGCTGGACATCACCTGAAAATTATAAGCTTTTTAAACAAACAGAACATGGAGGTAATGTGATGTTTCCAATTCATTCATCTGAAGTCTTTCACTGTCCTTGTTAGTCTGAGTGTCACAGACATAAGGTCACTGTTGGGTTGATGATCGGATACACAGGGCTGCAGAGTTCACAGCACAGTAGACTTGGGGAGATTTTATATGTCCAGTGCATGGCCCAGAGGCAGTACTGTTTATTTCAGCCAGTAACAAGCCTAACAAACAGCTTGCCTCCCTGACATTACAGGCTGAACAGCAGCCCAGAACCCAGTTCCCACACTTCCCCTGTCAAACTCTTTGAATAAATCCAGGCAAGTTTTTAATTTTTTCTTTGGTCAAAAAATATATCTTGCTTTGACCGTCTAAATATACTCCAGAGCATTAGAGGGTGAACTGTCACTCCCATATCTAAAGAGTCCTTTCAAATCTTTTTTTTCTCTTTTTTTAAACATCTTTATTAAAATATGATTCGTACACCATACAATTCACCCGTGGCTGTTAGTATATTCACAGCGTTGTGCAGCCATCACCACAATCAATTTTAGAACATTTTCATCATCCCAAAATGAAGCCTCCTACCCCTTAGCTATAGCCTCTTAATTCCCCCATCTCCTCCAGTGTTGGGCAAGGACTTATTTACTTTCCATTTCTATAGATTTGCCTAGTCTGGATACTTCATTAAATGGTATCAAACAATGTGTGGTCCTTTGTGACTGGCTTCTTTCACTTAGTATAGTGTTTACGAAGTTCATCCATGCTATAAGACATATCAATATCTTATTTCTTATTGTGCATGAATAACATTCCATTATATGGATATTTAAAAAAAACAAACCCATTGTTATCAAGTTGATTCCGACTCATAGCGACACTATAGGACAGAGTAGAATCGCCGCATATGGTTTCCAAGGAGTAGTTAGCAAATCCAAACTGCTGACCTTTTGGTTAGCATCCAAGCTTTTAACCACTGTGCCACCAGGGCTCCTTATATGGGTATAGTGCATTTTATTTATCCACTCATCACTTGATGAATGGATAAATGGAAATGTGAGTTGTTTCCACTTTTTGGCTATTATGAATAAAGCTACCATCAACATTAGTGTATACAGTTTTAAGTGGGCATATGTTTTCATTTCTCTTTGAAATACCTAGGAATTGAATTACTGGGTCATATAGTAACTCTCCACTACCCATATGTCAGTTTGTTATACTGTGGTGACTTGTGTGTTGCTATGATGCTGGAAGCTATGCCACTGGTATTTCAAATACTAGCAAGGTCACCCATGGTTGGGCAAGTTTCAGTGGAATTTCTAGACTAAGACAGACTAGGAAGAAAGACCTGGCATTCTACTTCTGAAAATTAGTCAATGAAAATCTTATGGATAACACAGAACATTGTCCAACTCACTTGCTTTGGACGTCTCATCAGGAGGGATCAGTCTTTGGAGGAGGACATCATGTTTGGTAAGTAGAGGTCCAGCCAGGATGAGGGAGACCTCCTGAGGTGGATTGGCACAACAGCTGTAATGATGGGCTCAAACTTGCTGGCCGTCATGAGGATGACACAGGACCAGGTAACATTTTGTTCTGTTCTACGCAGGTCACCATGAGTCAGAGTTGACTCTATAACAACTAACAATAACTTTATTTCTTTCATATAAAAATCCTATGAAGGAATTACTGTTACTGTTATCTCCTTTTACAGATGATGAAGCTAAAGCTTAAAAGAGTTAAGTAACTTGTTCAAGGTCACACAGATAGTGAGATAGTAAGTGCTAAAGCTAGCTCTTAAATCCAAGTCTCCCTGATCCCAGGGCTCTTAACCCCCCTGCTGTGCTGTCTCTATTCTCTGTCTTGTAACAGGTTAATTCCACTCATAGAGCATTTAGTGAGCATATTATGCGGAAGGAATAAATAAATTGGAATATGTGGAGTTTCATTGTATTATTCTGTATGCTGTATAGAAAAAGAAATTTAAAAAAAAATGCCATTGAGTCAAATTCCGAATCATAGTGACCCTATAGGCCAGAGTAGAACTGCCCCATAGGATTTCCAAGGCTGTAATCCTTACAGAAGCAGACCGCCACATCCTTCTCCCACAGAGCGGCTGATGGCTTCAAACCGCTGATCTTTAGGTTAGCAGCCAAGCACTTAACCACTGCACCACCAAGGCTCCTTGGAAAAGGAATATAAAGTACAAATACCAAGAGATGCTATTTCTTCTTATTTAGGAACTATGTAATTTTAACAATTAAAATATATAGTGTAAGCAGAATACATGATAGTGGCATCTTCAGAGAGCAGAAAACAAGCCGGTAGCAACCTCAGAGAACAAAAGTTCTTATGGATGGCTGACTAATATAGATAAACAAAAAGAGGCTTCCTGCTTAGTATAAATTTAGTACAGTAGAGCCCTTGGTAGCAGTTTAAAAAAGGAAAAATAGCGGATTCATTAATTGGAGACAAGTCTAGGGTATAGAGTAAAGACATTTAGAATTGCCTATCTGGTGATGCAAAAGAGCTGAGTTACACAAATTAACCCGTTTGCAGTCAAGTCAATTATGACTCCTAGAGACCCTATGAGACAGAGTGGAGCTGCCCCATAGGGTTTCCAAGGAGCACCTGGTGGATTTGAACTGTCGACCTTTTGGTTAGCAGCTATAGCCACCAGGGCTCCTACACAAATTAGTAGGTTTTATATTTATTTATTTTTATTTACATTTATTTTTATATTTATTTATACTTACAACCTACTTATTACCTAATACTTATATCCATAATCCATTGTACTAGGTAAAAACCAAGAGACTATAACAAACCAACCCCTAAATGTAGTCGTTTAAGGAAGATTGTATTTAATTTCCTCTCAAGTAGGACTCTGTTTTGTTCATGCTGATGGAGTAGCTCTGCTACATGATATCATCCAGGGACTCAGTTTCCTTCTATTTTTGGCTCTACCATTCCAAAGGTGTTCTTGTCTACATGAGAAACGTTGGGTCATTTTATAACTGTTCCAGCCTATAGGAGGTAGGTAGAAAGCTAGTTCAAAGTAAGTCATTATTTTTAAGTGATGTGGAAGTTACACCCTTTAGTTTACATTCCATTGTTAAAAACTTGATCATATAGCTACATTTAGTTTCACTAAGGGCTTGAAAGTGTAGACTCCAGCTGGGAGAACATACATGTAGTAAAACTCTATTACTACACTCTGCTGCTATGAAAGAAGAGAAGAATAGATTTGGGTGAACAAGTTGGAGTTCACCACAACATTCATAATCCAGTTCTTCCCGAATATGATGCTAAATATCTTACAAATGCTCGAACAAAATCATGAGCAAGTTTACACTGAATAGAGTGCATTTTCTCTATTCCTAGACAAAAACTACTGCCTCACATCTAACACTATCATGTTAAGTGCATTGTTACTGATATTCTTAACTTTAAAGAAATAATTTATTTCAATTGATATACTTTTGATAGGCCATCTTAAGACAGTACGTTTAAGATAGTACCTTTTTGCTCTAAAAAATTAAAAATTAAATCTCTGAAAAGTTATTGAAAGTTCCTGAATTTAATTCAAGGTTGTTGAACTTCCTGAAGTTAATGAATTTTCTTGAGTTCCTTAGAGTTAGCTTAGTTGCCTGATTTGAGGGAAAAAGCAGGGATTTAGGATTTAAATATAACAGGGAAATACCAATTGGTGAATGTAGACAGGAAAATACAAATACTAACATACATCTTCACTGTCAATGAGCTACTTTAGCAAAATGGTCAACAGTGAGATTATTTTTGAAATTAGATAAATTTAAGTATAAGTCTTAGCTCCATATACACATAAGAACAAATAATTTAATCTCTTTAAAGAACAAATAAATTATTTAATCTCTCTAATCTCTATTTGTAAAATGGATGTATGCTGTATGGTTAATGTGAGTTTTAAATGAGACAATCCAAGCAAAGTTCTTAGCTCTAACATAATAAGTTCTTAATAAGGTATTTATTGTTGTTAATAGCAGTAGTAATAGTAAAAATATTGAGTTCACTAACCTCAGCCTTACTTGTTTATCTGAATTTGGTATATCACTTAAATTTTTCCTTTGATTAAATTTAACATTTGAATGCTAAAATAATTTTATCAAATAATTCATTAAGTCTAAGATGTCTTTGATTCTAAGATGCACCATATATACCACTATGAAAGAGAAATCTTTCCAATTAAACTATGACACAATGATTTTATATCATTTATAATCTTCCTACACAATATAGTCAACTGCATCATGAAAAACATTGGTGAAGCAACATTTCTTAAAAGAATGTTCTATTATTATCTTGACCTACTTGATTAAAGGGCTCTTGAAAGTCTATGTCAATGTCTTCTAGTAAGCTTACCTTTTCTAGGAGGGAGATGAAGCACAAAGGTGCATTCACACGACAGGCCAGCAGTGGTGGTAGTGGGGCTGATACTCTCATCTGTGTTCTCTGAAGACAGACAAGGACACCAACATTTATATTTACATATAGAGTCATCTATATTGAAAAAATATTGCTTAAAAAACTCCTGGGAACAAATCTCCTTTATATAAAGTCAGTCAGACTAAAAAAAAGAAGAACGTGATGGTTAAGGTTGTGTGTCAATTTAGCTGGGCCATGATCCTCAGTGGTTTGGCAGTTGTGATGTAGTTTGGCTTTTTAATGATGTAATCACCCCCATAATGAGATCTGATATAATGTGATCAGCTCCATGCTGAGAACAGTTGTGAGCAGCCAATCAGTTGAAAGGGAGTTTCCTTGGGGTTGTGGCCTGCATCCAATATAGGTGGACTTTCTGGCAAGGCTCACTGACTTTTGTTCGCTCTTGATCCTGCAGCTGGCTCCTGTTCATCTGACTTTCGGTTCTTGAGACTTGAGCTAGCAGCTTACCTACTGTTTTACCTGCCGGTCTTGGGATTTGTTGGCCTCCACAGCCTGTGAGTCAGAGGCCTGCTATCTGATCTTCCAATCTTGGATTTTCCAGCACCTTCGGCTACCTGAGTCGAGAGAAGCCTCCAGCCTGTCTCATGGACTTGGGAGTACAACCGCATAAGCCATTTCCTTTATATAAATTTCTATATGTATGTTTTTATACACTGCACTGATTTTACTTCTCTAGAGAAGCCAGCCTAAGACAAAGAAGAAGAAATAAATCTTTATAAATCACTTCATAGATCATGGGAAGCTGAGCTGCTGGTGAATGCATTGGAAAGACAAAAATATTGCTGGGTCTGGCTTTTCTTAGTTTTATTTATTGAAACCTGAACAATGTCCCAGTATTTGGACACTGTCTTAGGTTGAAATAAATATATTCCAGGGATAGACCCTAAGGCAAGGATTTGAGAGCAAGTGATTTGGGAGATGATCCTTATTGGCTCTGTTTCTCTAGAAAACCTTGACTAATACAGGTTTTGGGATGGAAAGTGTTTACAGAGCAACAGAATCTTAAGGATGACTTTTCTGAATTGGTTCTGGGGTTCCTGCAATTGGTTGTCTAATTTTATTAAATTTAAAGCCACTAATGACTCTTTCCAATGGTAAAGTGGCACTGGTACACTTATAGTCCATGGTATGATGTGAAATAGAAATACACAAAATATCACCTTTAGACACTCCTAATCAAATACTTACAAAATGCAAGGTTATGAGTTACCATGTATTTGATACCTGAGAACACTTTTCTCAAACTAATGAGTATAATGAGATTGAATGGTTGCTACTAATTACACTGGGAAAAGTGGGGAAAGAAAAAGATGAGCTCAGTGCTTCAAATTCCCAGCTCAAACACCACATAAATGACCTAAAAGTGTCTATGTCTACCTGAAAGAAATGCTTATCTCCTGTAACTGCAGAGCTGAGATTTCTGAAAAACCAAACCCAGAGTCTTGTCCTGTGAGTGGCTGAATTACAATGCATATTGAATTCACAACCTCATAGGGTGTCTGCTGTTAAAGTAAAGACATTGATTGAGAATGAACGGAATTCTGAAAATCTGAATGGAGACTTATGGACTTATCTTGATGAAGCTGGAGACACTGAACACCTAAATTATGCTGAGTCTTCTTTGCCAATAGAAGCAAGCAGCCCTTCTACCACTGTCTGAAGAGGTTAACCCTGCTTTGCCTGAGGAAGTTGTAATGGCCTCCTCTGAGGTAGTTGCCTCTTAAGACACTGCTGATACTCCTCAGGACATATTCTCATAACCCCTCTTTCCATTTAAACCTAAAACTAGGCTTAAGTCCCATCAGGCTGAAGGAAAATATTCAGAATGTGACCTGAGGACGTGCGCTATGCTTCAAAAGAACTGAATGATTTTTCCAAATTATCTGGACAGAAAATGTATTGGAACAGATATTAAGGGTGTGGGATAATATTGAAAGGAACAAAGTTCAATCAGGCAAAATTTATTAATATGGTTCTGCTAAGCAGAGTTTTGGTTTCAGTGTTGCAACTTGAGAGGTTAAAAAAGGTTCTAAATTTGTTTGGTTAGTTGGCTGCTTTTTTCTCTATATCTGTTAGTAAAGACCACCAGAAGCAGTTTGCTTTCAGCTGGCAAGGCAAACAATATAATTTCATTGTTTTACCTGAGGGGTATACCAACTCTCTAACCCTACATCATAATTTAGCTTTCAGAGACATTAATTAGCTTTTCCTTCCACAAGATACCACACTGATCTACTAGGTTGATGATATTATGCTGATTAGACCTAGTGAGCTTCTAGGTCTAGACTTATTGGTAGACATTTGCATGTCAGATGGGTAGGAAATAAATTAGACAGAAATTCAGGGCCTTCCATCTCAGTGAAATTTCTAGGGGTCCAGTAGTGCGGGGCATGTGGAGATATTCCTTCTAAAGCGAAGGATAAGTTATTGCATCTAGTCCCTCCGACAGCCAAAAGAGGTACAACATCTAGGGGGCCTGTTTTGGAGGCAACACACTCCTCATTTGAGTGTGCTACCCCAGCCCATTTATCAAGTTACTTCTCTTTCCCAGTCTGCACCTTTGGCCTGATGGGGCATTCTCTACAATCAGTTGACTGAGGAAGACAAAACTTTGGCTTAGTTTATAGATATTACTGCATAAAATAGAAGCACGACCTGAAAGTAGACAGTTGTAGCACTACAGACCCATTCTGGGATATCTCTTGACAGTGGTGAAGGGAAATCTTCCCAAAGGGCAGAACTTCCAGCAGTGCACTTGGTTATTCATTTTGCTTGGAAGGAGAAATGACCAGAGGTATATAGATTTGTGTGTTATGGTCAATGGCTTGGCTGGATAGTCAGGGACTTGGAAGGAACATGACTGCATAATTGGTGACAAGGAGGTCTGAGGAAGAGGTATGTGGATAGAGCTCTCTGAATGGGCAAAAAAGAAAAAAAAGCTGTGAAGATATTTATGTCTCATGTGAATGTTCACTAAAGGTTGACCTCAGCAGAGGAAGACGTTGATAATCAAGTGGATAGAATGACCCATTGTCTGGATACCAGTCTCTTTTTCCAGCCATTCCTGTCATTCTCCAATTAGCTCATGAACAAAGTAGTCATGGTGGCAAGGATGGAACTTATGCATGGACTCAACATGAATTCTACTCACTGAGGCCATTTTGGCTACATGTACTGTTGAGTGTCCACTCTACTAGCAGCCGAGACTATTATGGCACCATTTCCTAGTGTGATCCGCCAGCAACCTGGTGGCAGATTGATTACAATGGACTAGTTGAATCATGTAAGGGGCATCATTTTGTTCTTACTGGAATGGACACTTACTCTTGATATGGATTTGACTTCCCTACGTACAATGCTTCTGCCAAAATTACCATCCATGGACTTACAGAATGCCCTATCCATCATGATGGTATTCCACCCAGCATTGCTTCTTATCGAGGAACTCACTTCACAGCAAATGAACTATGACAGTGGGCCCATGAAATTCATAGCATTATCATGTTCACCATCATCCTGAAACAGCTGACTTCATAGAAAGGTGGACTGGCCTTTTGAAGGCTTAGTTAGAGCAGCTAGGTGGCAATACCTTGCAGGGCTGGGGCAATGTTCTAAATCACTGTTCAACATAGCCAGGATTCACTGGTCCAGGAATCAAAAGGTGAAAAAAAAGAGTGGTACATTCACTATTACCCCTAGTGATCCACTAACAAAATTTTCCTTCCCCACAACCTGATGATTTGCTGGTCTAGAGGTTTCAAAAATGTTCTCTAGGAGACACAACTATGATTCCACTGAACTTGGAGTTAAGATTGCCATTTGGCTACTTTGGGATCCTTATGCCTGTGAATTAACAGGCAAAGTTAGTTATTATACTGACTAAGGTGATTAATCTTTATTGTTGTTAGGTGCCATTGAGTTGGTTCTAACTCATAGGGACCTGATGTACAGTAGAACCAAGGGGAAATTGGATCGCTACTATATAATGGAGGTAAGAAGGAGTATGTCTGGAATATAGGAGTATCTCTTAATACTGCCATGCCCAGTGATTATAGACACTGGAAAACTACTACAACCCAATTCAGGCAGGACTACCAATGTCTCACACCCTTTTGGAATGAAGTTTTGGGTTACCTCACTAGGCAAAGAACCACAGCCAGCTGAGGTGCTTGCTGAAGGCAAAGGGAATATGAAATGGGTAATCAAAGAAAGTATTTATATGTAATATCTATGAGCATGTAATCAATTGAAGAAACAAGGACAGTAGTTTTTAAGAGTATTTCTTATTTTGTTATGAATGTACTTACAACACACACACACAAATTAAGCAAATGTTTTTGTTTTCTTCCCTTATCCTATAACATAAGATGTATCAATAATAGATCACTTTATATCACAGTATTTAAATTACACAATATCAAAGAAAAGAGTGCACATCACTCAAGGGTTTTACGTCCTCTTCCGGTGAAAATGTTAGTTGTTGGTTATATGCAAGATAGTTGTATCATGTTAAGTGGGAGTATGACTTTTTATTGTCTTTGTTTAGAAATTAAGTACGCTTTAAGGAGATGTGTATGGGTACCAAGCTGACAAGGGTGGAACTATGATGGTTAGTCATGTATCAACTTGGCTAGGCTATAGTACCCACTTATATAATCAAACACTAATCTAGTTTTTAGAGGGGCAAGATGGCGCTCTAGGCAGAAACACCACGCCGTCCCTCCACAGCAAAGATCCGAAAAACTAAGCCTAACAGAGAATCAACAATCCTGAAACCCTAGAACACCAAATGAAGAGATAAAGAACTCAGCCAAACACCAAACGGAGTGAGAATACTAAAAGAGAACGGAGAGCGAGGAGAGACTCAGGCAGAGATTCCTTACCAGCTAACGCAGCGCGGATCCACCATCTTGGATTCCTATCGGAGATCAGCAAACGGGAGAGCAGCCTTGCAGAGCATCTGGTCGGAGACAGAACGACCGGTAAACTGCGGCGATGTATGCCTCTGTACCTTCTGGCCAGGCTGAGCTGTGAAAATTGAGACCGACTCCCCCAGACCTCATAGCTGCATCGGTGCGATCCCTGGGAACTTTGCAGTTTTTTAACTTTTCTGATTTTCATTTGGTCATTCTTTCCTTTTCTTTCTCTTCCCCCTTCTGGTTTCCTCCATCCCATAGTCTCTCATCTGTACATTCCAACGACAAACTCCCCTAGCATTCTTTTATGTTTGTACGCTTTTTGCTCCTCCTCCTCTCTCCTCTCTCCCATATCCAGCTTAGCTTCACACATAACCATCTTCCCGCTGCACCCTACCTACCTGCACCGTGCACTAGACATCACATCACCAAGCGGTGCAGGCACGCCCTATTGGAACCTGCCCAGCACTGACTACCGACCGTCCTGGTGGCTGCGGTGAGTGCCACAAGCAACCCATCCCAGTGGCTCCTCCTCAACTAGATCTGCCCAGCTGTACCACAAGAACGAAAAAAAAAAAAAAAAAATCTACAATCAATAAACGAGAGAAATATCTACTGAATGCCCCGAAAACAGCAAACAATATCAAAACATTTACAAAAACAAGACAAGATGGCTCCAATAGGCGTCCAAATTAAAACACCAGATAACTCTCCTGTGGAAGAAAATGCACTAGAAGTACCTGATACGGAACTCAAATCACTAATACTCGGAATTTTCCAAGAACTGAGGCAAAAAGCTGACAAACATGAGGAAAAAATAGACAAATTTATGGAAAATACAGACAAAAAATTGGAAGAATTCAGGAAGATGATGCAAGAACAAAATGCCAAAATAAATTCACAACTCGAAATTATACAAAAACAACAATTAGAAATCCAAAAGATAAACAACAAGATTTCAGAAATGGACGGTGTCATAGAAGGGCTGAGAAGTAGATTTGAAACCATGGAAGACAGGATCAGTGGAACTGAAGACAAACACTTGGATACAACTCTGTTTCAGGAAAACTCAGAAAAAAGAACAAAGAAAAATGAAGAGACCCTGAGAGTTATGTGGGACACAATTAAAAGCAAAAACTTACGAGTGATTGGCATACCAGAACAGGGGAAGAAAACAGAAAACACAGAGAGGATCATTGAGGAACTGCTGACAGAAAACTTTCCCAATATCATGAAAGATGAAAAGCTGGTCATCCAAGAAGCTCAACGAACCCCATATAGAATAGACCCCAAAAGAAAATCACCAAGACATATCATATTCACACTCGCTAAAACTAAAGACAAACAAAGAATCCTGAGAGCAGCTCGGGAAAAACAAGAAGTCACATACAGAGGAGAAACAATAAGACTAAGCTCAGATTATTCAGCAGAAACCATGCAGGCAAGAAGGCAATGGGATGACATATATAAAATCTTGAAAGAAAAAAATTGTCAGCCAAGAATAATATACCCTGCAAAACTCTCATTCAGATTTGATGGTGAAATTAGGTCATTTCCAGATAAACAGAAACTAAAGGAATATGCAAAAGTCAAACCAAACTTACAAGAATTATTAAAGGGAGTTCTTCGATCTGAGGACAAACAGCTTAAGCCCTCAGGCAGGACCTAGGACCTAGGATGCAGGTTAACATGAACCAGATACCATTCTAGGAACTGAACTACAGACGACTTTCCAAAAACAAAAGATATACAACAGGGAATCAGAGAAATCAATCAAAGGATGACAACAACATCAAAACAATGAAAGAGGGAACAAACGGCATAGGTATAGAACCTTCTAAAGGAGAAGAAGGCAAGGCGATACCAAGTAATGGTAGACTGCTTCAAAATTATAAAGATAAGGGTAAAATTCATGGTAACCACAAAAAAAGTTAACAAACCAACTCATAAAAATAAAGACGAAAAACATAAAGTCTCAACAAAAACAAAACCTACAAAAACAAAAGAAATGAACACAAAATCCACAAACAAAAGGAACTCAGCACAAGAGAGTAAGAAGAACAAAGAAAACTTCAGCATCACAAAAAAAAGCACTACAAAATGACAGCAACAAACTCACATCTATCAATAATTACACTGAACGTAAATGGACTCAATGCACCCATAAAGTGACGGAGAGTGGCAGAATGGATAAGAAAACAGGATCCATCTATTTGCTGTCTACAAGAGACACATCTTAGAAACAAAGATGTGAATTTATTAAAAATCAAAGGTTGGAAAAAAATATATCAAGCTAACAACTATCAAAAAAGAGCAGGAGTGGCAATTCTAATCTCAGATAAAATAGACTTTAAAACCAAATCTACCATAAAAGACAAAGAAGGACACTATATAATGATTAAGGGGATGATCCATCATGAAGACATAACCATAATAAATATCTATGCACCCAATGACAGGGCTCCAAAATACATAAAAAAAACTCTAACAGCACTGAAAAGAGAAATTGACAGTTCCACAATAATAGTAGGAGACTTCAACACACCACTCTCAGTTAAGGACAGAACAACTAAAAAGAAACTTAGCAAAGATACAGAAGACCTAAAGGACACAATCAGCCAACTGGACCTCATAGACATATATAGAACACTCCATCCAACCGCTGCAAAGTACACATTCTTTTCCAATGCACATGGAACGTTCTCCAGAATAGACCACATCTTAGGCCACAGAGCAATCCTCAACAAGATCCAAAATGCTGAGATAATTCACAGTATCTTCTCTGACCACAATGCCATCAAGGTAGAAATTAACACTAGAAAGAGCAAGGAAAACAAATCAAACACATGGAAACTGAATAATAATCTGCTTACACATCAATGGGTAATAGAAGAAATCAGAGATGGAATTAAAAAATTCCTAGAATCAAATGAAAATGAAAACACATCATACCAAAACCTTTGGGACACAGCAAAGGCAGTCATCAGAGGACAATTTATAGCAATAGATGCACATATCAAAAAAGAAGAAAGGGACAAAATCAAAACATTAACTACAGAACTCAAACAAATAGAAAGAGAACAACAAAAAAAGCCTACAACCACCGGAAGAAAGGAAATAGTAAAGATCAGAGCAGAAATCAATGAAATAGAGAACAGAAAAACAATAGAAAGAATCAACAAAACCAAAAGTTGGTTCTTTGAAAGAATCAACAAAATCGACAAACCACTGGCCAGACTGACAAAAGAAAAACAGCAGAGGGCACAAATAACCCAAATAAGAAATGAAATGGGGGACATTACAACAGACCCAACTGAAATAAAAAGGATTATAACAGAATATTATGAAAAACTATATTCCAACAAATTTGAAAACCTAGAGGAAATGGATAAATTTCTAGAAACATACGGCCTACCCAAACTACAACAAAGTGATATTGAAAATCTGAACAGACCCATAACAAGAGAAGAGATTGAAAAGGTAATAAAAAAACTCCCAACCAAAAAAAGCCCTGGCCCAGATGGCTTCACTGGAGAATTCTACAAAACATTTACAGAAGAGCTCGTACCAGTTCTACTCAAGTTATTTCAGAGCATAGAAGAGGAAGCAACACTTCCAAATTCATTCTATGAAGCCAGCATAACGCTGATACCAAAACCAGGCAAAGACATCACAAAAAAAGAAAATTACAGACCAATATCTCTCATGAATATAGATGCAAAAATTCTGAACAAAATTTTAGCCAATAGAATTCAGTATCATATCAAAAAAATAATACACCACAACCAAGTAGGATTCATACCAGGTATGCAAGGATGGTTTAACATTAGAAAATCCATCAACGTAATCCACCACATAAATAAAAGGAAAGAAAAAAATCACATGATTATCTCAATTGATGCAGAAAAGGCATTTGACAAAGTCCAACACCCATTCCTGATAAAAGCTCTCAATAAAATAGGTATAGAAGGGAAATTTCTCAACATCATAAAGGGCATCTATGCAAAACCAACAGCCAACATCATTCTTAATGGAGAAAGGCTGAAAACATTCCCCCTGAAAACAGGAACAAGACAAGGATGCCCTTTATCACCACTCCTATTTAACATTGTGCTGGAAGTTCTCGCTAGAGCAGTAAGGCAAGAGAAAGAAATAAAGGGCATCCAAATTGGTAATGAAGAAGTTAAACTCTCCCTGTTTGCAGATGATATGATACTATACATAGAAAACCCTAAAGACTCCACGAGAAATTTACTGGAACTAATAGAAAGATTCAGCAGAGTAGCAGGATACAAGATAAACATTCAAAAATCAGTTGGATTCCTATACACCAGTAAAGAGAACGATGAAAAGGAGATCAGGAAATCAATACCATTTTCAATAGCCCCTAAAAAGATAAAATACTTGGGAATAAATCTGACCAGGAATATAAAAGACCTATACAAAGAAAACTACAAAACACTGCTGCATGAAACCCAAAGGGATCTACATAAATGGAAAAACATACCATGCTCATGGATAGGCAGACTCAACATTGTGAAAATGGCAATTCTACCTAAAGCAATTTACAAATACAATGCAATTCCGATACAAATACCAACAACATTCTTCAAAGAGATGGAAAAACTAATTATTAACTTTATATGGAAAGGGAAGAAACCCCGAATAAGTAAAGCACTACTGAAGAAGAAGAATAAAGTTGGAGGACTCACACTACCTGACTTGAGAACCTACTATACAGCTACAGTACTCAAAACAGCCTGGTACTGGTACAACAACAGAGACATTGACCAATGGAACAGAATTGAGAACTCAGATGTAAATCCATCCACCTACGGTCACCTGATTTTTGACAAGGGCCCAAAATACATCAAATGGGGAAAAGACAGTCTTTTTAACAAATGGTGCTGGCAAAACTGGATATCCATTTGTAGAAGAATGAAACAGGACCCATACCTCACACCATATACAAAAACTACTTCAAAATGGATCAAAGACCTGAATATAAAGCCTCAAACTATAAAATTCATAGAAGAAAAAATAGGACCAACACTTCAGACCTTAATACATGGCATTAACAGGATACAAACCATAAACATCAACACAAAAAACCCAACAGATAAACTAGATAATTGGGATCTTCTAAAAATCAAACATCTATGCTCTTCAAAAGATTTCACCAAAAGAGTTAAAAGAGAACCTACAGACTGGGAAAAAATTTTTGGACAGTACAAGTCAGACAAAGGTCTAATCTCCATAATCTACAAGAAAATCCAACACCTCTACAACAAAAAGACAACCAATCCTATCAAAAAATGGGCAAAGGAAATGAACAGACACTTCACCAAGGAAGACATTCAAATGGCCAACAGACACATGAGGAAATGCTCGCGATCACTAGCCATTAGAGAAATGCAAATTAAAACCACAATGAGATACCATCTCACCCCGGCATTACTGGCACGAATCAAAAACACTGGAAATAACAAATGTTGGAGGGGCTGCGGGGAGACGGGAACTCTTATACACTGCTGGTGGGAATGCAAAATGATACAGCCATTTTGGAAAATGATATGGCGTTTCCTCAGAAAGCTAGAAATAGACGTACCATTCGATCCAGCAATCCCACTCCTAGGAATATATCCTAGAGAAATAAGAGTCATCACTCGAATAGACATATGCACACCTATGTTCATGGCAGCATTATTCACAATAGCAAAACGATGGAAACAACCTCGATGTCCATCAACAGACGAATGGATACACAAACTATGGTACATACACACAATGGAGTACTATGCAACGAGAAAGAACAATGAATCGGTGAACCATCTCATAACATGGATGAAACTGGAGGACATCATGCTGAGTGAAATAAGTCAATCACAAAAGGACAAATATTGTATGAGACCTCTATTGTAAAAACCCATGAAAAAATTCACATGCAAAATGTAACAATCCTTGTTGGTTACCAGGGATGGGAGGGGGGGGGGGAATACTAAATAGGTAATAGGTAAGTGGTAACTTGGGTGAGAGATGAGATAGTACATAGTACAGGGGAAACTAACACAACCTGCACAAGGAAAGGTCATGGAGGCCCTATAGACACATCCAAACCCCCCGAGGGACTGAGTTGTTGGACGGAGGGCTCTGGGGACCATGATCTCGGGGAACATCTAGCTCAATTGGCATGACACTACTTATAAAGATAACGCTCTACATTCTACCTTGGTGAGTAGTGTCTGGGGTCTTAAAAGCCTATGAGCGGCCATCTAAGATACTCCACTGATCTCATCCCTTCGGGAACAAGGGAGAACGAAGAGAACAGGATACAAGGAAAAGATTCGTCCGAAGGACTAATGGTCCACAGCTACCAAGGCCTCCACGGGACTGAGCCCAGTACAGCTGGATGGTGCCCGGCTACCACCAATGACTCCTCTGACCAGGATCACAACAGAGGGTTCTGGGCAGAGCTGGAGTAGGATGTAGAGTATAATTTTAACTCCCAAAAAAAAAAAAAAAAAAGAAGACCAGATATACTGGCCTAAAGAATACTAGAGAAACCTCGAGAGTGTGGCCCCCAGACACCCTTTCAGCTCAGAGGGGAAGTTACCTTCAAGGTTCGATGTTAAGCCTGGGAATGGACACCCCAGTAAAACTAAATGGGACTAACGATGTACAGGAGTCCGGTGACAAGGGCCAGAAGGCAGAGGGAGAGTAGGAAACTGATGATAAGGAACACAGATTGAATAAGGACACTGTCGATGTATTGTGAGATTGTTGACCACTGCTATAGGGCAACATTTGTAGTAACTATTAAATGGGAGGCTGTTTTGTCCTGTAAGCCTTCATCTTGGGCGAGAATGGCAGCACAATTGGAAGAGCATAGTCAATATCACTTAAATGTGTAAGTAAAAAGTTTTGAAATGGTGTTTAAATAAAATAAAAATAAATAAATAAATAAATAAATAAATAAACAAATGAGACTAAAGAGGTACAATAGTCCACTGACAAGGTCCAGAAGACAGAAGGGGACAAGGAAGCCCCCTGGTGATAGGGAACACAAGGTGGAGTAAGGATATTCTTGATGTGCTGTGAGATTGTTAACCATTGTCATAGGGCAACATGTGTAGTAACTGTTAAATGAAAAACTATTTTTTCTGTAAGCCTTCATCTTAAGTGAGAATAACAGCACAGTTGGAAGAGCGTAGTCAATGTCACTGAACTGTGAATGTAGAAATTTTTGAAACGGTGTATCTTTGGCCATCTGTAATTTTCATCAAAAAAAAAGGTTGAGAATTTAGAGGCTTAATACATTGTGGGGTTGTTAACCAATGTCAAAAAACAACATGTGTACTACTATTTCATGAGAAACTATTTGCTCTGTAAGCTTTCACCTGAAGTACAATAAAATATATATTAAAAAAAAAAAACAAAAAACACTAATCTAGATGTTGCTGTGAAGGTATTTTAAGGATGGTTAACATATACAATCAGTTGACTTTAAGTAAAGGAGATTACTCTTGATAATGTGGGCGGGACTTTTTCAATCAGTAGAAGGCCACAACTATATTTTTAATCCCTCACCTCTACCACATCCATCCCACAAGAATTCAACACGTGTTCCAGACTTACTAATTTTAAAATAAAAATAAAAACCTCCTTCAACCCCATTTTCTCATCCAGCAATATTCAATATTCTTCGCCAACACCATACATTTGCTCTTATACTCTTTCAATGCATTCACCTCATTGGAGACAAAATGATCTTCTCAAGGTGCAAATCTGTTTGTGTAATTCCCCTGCTTAAAATCCTTTAATGAATTTCCCTTAAAGGTAAACTCCTAAATTCTGAATATGGCCTGCAAGGCCCTATATTATATGATGTCTGTGTATCTCACCAGACACACCTAGAGACACTCAACCCTCAATTTCCACTTTCAGCTACATTTGAATGTCTTCTTGTCCTTGTTTTAAAGCTTTTGCATACACTATTTCCTCTACCAGAAACAATATCTCCCCTAATGACTGGCTAACTCCCACTAATTCACATAACGCTTCTTGTTTATGTATCACTTCTGCATTTCATGATCTTTCAAAATAGTTGAGTTTGCCCTAAGAGATGCTCTCAGAGGTCCATCATAGCACTTATTACATCTGCAATTAGTTCATTATTTTGACTTTCCCACTCAAAAATTATTTTTGGAACAGTGATTCTATGTATTCTTTCCATCTTCTATTGATGCTTCCTGCATTGTATTTTCCTACAGAATCCCTCAATATTGTAACTCAAGGCTTGAATTTTTTCTCCAGTTCTTTCAGCTTAAGAAATGCCAAATGTGTTCTTCCATTTTGGTTTTATAACTCTAGATTTTTGCACATTTCATTATAATACTTTAGTATGTCTTCTCAAGCCACTGTTTGAAATCTTCTGTTCAGCTCTTTTACTTCATCATTTCTTCCTTTCGCTTTAGCTACTCAAAGAGAAACTTTCAGTGTCTCTTCTGACATCCATTTTGATCTTGTCTGTATTTCTTGTCTTTTTAATTGCCTCTTGCTTTCTTCATGTATGATGTCCTTGATGTCATTCCACAATTCATCTGGTCTTCGGTCATTAGTGTTCAATCTTGAGATAGTCTCTAAATTCGGGTGGAATATACTCAAGGTTGTACGTTGGCTCTCGTGTACTTGTTTTAATTTTCTTCAACTTCAACTTGAACCTACATATGAGCAATTGATGGTCTGTTTCACATTCAGCCCCTGGCCTTGTTATGACTGATGATATTGAGCTTTTCCATCATCTCTTTCCACAGATGTAGTCTATTTGATTACTATGTATTCCATCTGCCAAGGTATAGTCACCAGTTATGTTGTTGAAAAAAGGTTATTTGCAATGAAGAAGTCATTGGTCTTGCAAAATTCTATCATACAATCTCCAGCGTCGTTTCTATCACCAAGGCCATATTTTCCAACTAGCAATCCCTCTTCTTTGTTTCCAACTTTCGCATCCCCATCACCAGTAATTATCAATGCATCTTGATTGCATGTTTGATCAATTTCAGACTGCAAAAGTTGTTAAAAATCTTCGATTTCTTCATCTTTGGCCTTAGTGGTTGGTGCATAAATTTGAATAATAATCATATTAATTGGTCTTCCTTGTAGGTGTATGGATATTATCCTATCATTGACAGCATTGTACTTTAGAATAGATCTTGAAGTGTTCTTTTTGATGATGCATGCAATACCATTCTTCTTCAATTTGTCATTCCCAGCATAGTAGACCGTATGATTATCTGATTCAAAATGGTCAATGCCAGTCCATTTCAGCTCTCTAACACCTAGGATATTCAATGCTTATGCGTTTCATTTCATTTTTGACAATTTCCAATTTTCTTAGATTCATACTTCATACACTCTATGTTCCAATTATTAGTGGATGTTTGCAGCTGTTTCTTCTCATTTTGAATCATGCCACATCAGCAAATGATGGTCCTGAAAGCTTGACTCTATCCACGTCATTAAGGTTGACTCTACTTTGAGGAAGCAGCTCTTCCCCTGTCATATTTTGAGTGCCTTCCAACCTGAGGGGCTCATCTTCAGCACTATATCAGACTGTGTTCTGCTGCTATTCATAAGGTTTTCACTAGCTAGTTTTTTTCAGAAGTAGACTGCAAGGTCCTTCTTCCTAGTCTGTCATAGTCTGGAAGCTCAGCTGAAACCTGTCCACCATGGGTGACCCTGCTGGTATTTGAATACCGGTGGCATAGTTTCCAGCATCACAGCAACATGCAAGCTTCACTGAAAGCATTGGCAAAAAACAAGGCTCCAGGATTTGAGGGAATACCAACTGAGATGTTTCAACAAACAGATACAGCGCTGAAAGTGTTCACTAGTCACTGCCAAGAAATTTGGAAGACAGCTACCTGACCAACTGACTAGAAGAGATTCATATTTGTACCCATTCCAAAGAAAGGTGATCCAACAGAATGCAGAAATTACAGAACAATATCATTAATATCACACAAAAGTAAAATTTGCTGAAAATCATTCAAAAGAGGTTGCAGCGGTACATCCACCAGAAACTGCCAGAAATTCAAGTCGGATTCAGAAGAGGACGTGGAACAAGTTATATCATTGCTGATGTCAGATGGATGTTGGCTGAACTCAGAGAATACCAGAAAATTGTTAACCTATGTTTTGTTGATTATGCAAAGGCATTCAACTGTGAGGATCATAACAAATTATGGATAACATTGTGAAGACTGGGAGTTCCAGAATACTTAATTGTACTCATGAGGAACTTGTACTTAGACCAAGAGGCAGTTGTTTGAACAGAACAAGGGGATACTGCGTGGTTTAATGTCAGGAAAGGTGTGTGTCACAGTTGTACCCTTTCACCATATTTACTCAATCTGTATGCTGACCAAATAATCCAAGAAGCTGGACTATATGAAGAAGAACTCGACATCAGGATTAGAGGAAGACTCATTAACAAACTTAGATATGCAGGTGACACAACCTAGCATGCTGAAAGCGAAGAGGCCTTGAAGCACTTACTGACGAAGATCGAAGCCACAGATTTCAGTATGGATTATACCTCAGCATAAAGGAAGCAAAAATCTGTTAAAAGGAGAAATATGATAAAAGGAGAAAAGATTGAAGTTGTCAAGGATTTCATTTTACTTGTATCCACAATCAACACCCATGGCAGCAGCAGTCAAGAAATCAAACGACCCATTGCATTCGGCAAATCTGCTGCAAAAGATCTCTTGAAAGTGTCAAAAAGCAAAGATATCACTTTATGGACTATGGTGTGCCTGACCCAAGCCATGGTATTTTCAATCACCTCATACGCGTGTAAAAGCTGGACAATAAATAAAGAAGACCAAAGAAGCGTTGATGCCTTTGAATTATGGCGTTGGTGAAAAATATTGAGTATTTGAATATACCATCTGCCAGAAGAACTAATCTGTCTTGGAAGAAATACAATCAGAAAGCTCATTAGAAGCAAAGATGGCAAGAGTTCATCTCACATACTTTGGACATGTTATCAGAAGAGACCAGGCCCTGGAGAAGTACATCATGCTTGGTAGAAAAAGAGGAAGACCCTCAATGAGATGGACTGACACAGGGGCTGTAACAGTGGACTCAAGCATAATGATTGTGAGGATGGCGCAGGATGGGGCAGTGTTTCATTCTGTTGTACATGGGGTTGCTATGAGTTGGAACTGACTTGATGGCACCTAAGAACAATTCAAAAATATTTGTTGAACAAATGACTCCAAAAGTTGTATCTCTAGTTCTGTCTCTCCCACGGGGCTTAAGAGATTTTTTTTTTTTTTTCCCCTTGAATATACCCTGTGTATGTTCCTCATTTCAGCTAACAGTTTCACCATCTATACTGTCATCAAAGTCAGAGACCCGGAAGTCATCCTGGAATTCACCTTCCTTCTCAATTCCATATCTAATGAATCTCCAAGTCCTGTTGATTTAGCTTATAAGGCATTTATTGCACAGATATTGTTCACTATCCTCATAACCACCTTTAAATCTCTGCTTGTCTCATCCTCTCACTCTTCTGTTTGCCAGTTCTAGAAATTTTGTTTGGTTGAAAATTGACCTATCAAGCCACTTATCTTTTTATACTTCTATTTGAAAATTGGATCAACTGAAACAAATAATATTTGGACATGTTTTGTTTTCCAGCTCATAACCAAAGAATTTTCCTCAATGGAAAACTTTCGTGCTACTTTAATGCTACTTATTTCATGCTAATGATCTCTTTTGGACCAGGAAAATAAGGCTTTCCTTTAAAGTCTAAGTGGTTCTAGAGTTTGTGTCCAGAGCTATGTTTGTAGTTAGCTTCTACTCTTAAGTTTTCCATGATTTCCTGGATAGTATCTCATTTTGTATTGATTAAAAAAAAACCACTAACACCACCAACAAAGAATCTTATGAGAGGCTGAATATACAAATGGACAATGGCAAAAATAGATCTCTGACCCACAGCCTCACCAGTAACTGGCCTGGGAAGTCAAACCACAAGCTCTGTAATGATTGGCCCAAATGGTGAGGACTTTGTCAGTAACTGCCAGCTTCCCTAAATTTTGTCCAGATTCCAACTCGGGATCAATCAGAGAAAGCCAAATATGCTCCCCAAACCAATCACATAGGATGCCCTGCTTCTGTTAACCTGTCTCCAGTTTCTCATGCCCAAAACTTCCAATCAGAGCATCTCTGAAGCCTTCCCATTTTTCCAATGTAAATGTTTCTCACTCTCCTGCCTGCACTTGAGTCTCTGACAAACCCAATAATACTGGCTGACTCCCCTGCAAGCTTCAAATAATAGCCTCTGCTCATTTGTTCTTATTTAAGTGGTTTGTTTATTTCTGTATCTGAATGATGTAATAATCTTAAATATACCTGATCTATCTGTGTGTATCTTGGTTTAGTTATAAAAAAAATTTGTAGTTTGAGCACGAAGAGTCAGGGTTTGACCTGATTGGCGCCTGGCCAGACTGTCCAAGGTCGGAGGGGCTGGTGCCCTGAATGTCTGACCACTTCCTAGGAGATTGGAGAGGTCCAGAGCCCCTTGTGTAAATATCCTCTGCCCTGGCTTTTTCTAATGATCTGAGGGGAACACCCATCCTCAGATAAGGTAAGTAAACAGTCTATTGTTTGGCCTAAATTGAAGCATCTCTTAAGAGCTTTTATAGCTACTCTTATCTCTGTAATACTTCTAAGATGGCTCCTAGGCTTCAAGGGTGGGAAATATAAACACTGCTTCCAAAAGGGTTATGGGGCAAGGAGTCAGTAGCAGGGCAAGCTTTATTGGGACAGAAGATGTTTCGAGGCTTAAGTGTAGGCCAGAGTGCTTCTAATGACGTTGGGAATATGCTAGACTTCTGGCCTTAGTACTGCTTATGGGGTAAATGATTGGCAAGGGAGGGGTCAATTTCTGAATGGAAGCTACTATAAAATTACTAAAGGAATCCAAGCTGTAAAGATTCTAACAGATGGCATGTCTCCGTATAATTGCAACACGAATACTGATTATATTAGGAACATTTGATGAAGTCTTTGCAAGGCCTTCCACCTTCTGATCAGGCCAGATAGCATTAGGGCAGTTCAGACTGGCAGTGTTTTCTCAGGAAACCATGGCGGAATGAGTGGTAAAAGCCAGAAGCTGGTGGCACTCATGGGTTTTTGCAAAAAAAAAAAAAAAAAATTCTTTGAATCATAACTGGGTGTAAATTTTGTAATTTTTTTATTTTTTCAACTTACAGGAAGTGGTTCTTTATTAAACCAGTTGCTGTGGAGTTGATCCTGACTCATGGCAACCCCATGTGTCAGAGTAGAACTGTGCTGTATAGGATTTTCAATGGCTGAGTTTTGGGAAGTAGATTGCCAGGCCTTTCTTCGAAGACACCTCTGGGTAAACTTGAATATCTAACCTTTGAGTTAACCATTTATACCACCCAGGGACTCTGGTTCTTTATGAATCTCTGTAATTACTCTGGGTTTCTGTAGTTGTATTGGGCTCCCTTGTCTTACAGTTGGCCTTGATATTAGACTCTCTTTGTCACTACAGATATAGTTAATGCTTATTTAATCATTTGAGTTGGATAAATATTATCTCTCTTAGACAATTAGCTACCAAACATGCTTGTCTACATGCTGAAAACAGACACTGAGAAATTTCTAATAAATTTATGAAGAAATAATACTTTAAGATAGAACCAAAGACTCTTAGAGTGTTAATATAGCCCAAGAGCTTTAGTTCTTAATTATTGTCAGTCAAATTCAAGACAAGATTATTGGGGGCCTAATGAGTACAACACAGTCTGTGAGGTGAGGGGCTATAGAGATGATAACCTAATGTATACACAAATAATTACAAAACTACACAGAGTGATAAACGATGTCAGAGGTATACCAACCAACTGGAGTCTCTGGGAGATGCAAAAGGTTATTGCACTAGGCGCTAACCAAAAGATCGGAAGTTCTAGCCCACCTCGAGGCACCTCAGAAGAAAGACCTGGTGATTTACTTCCAAAAAATCAGCCTTTGAAAATCCTGTGGAGCACAATTCTACTCTGACACACACGGATCGTCATGAGTCAGAATGCGCTAGTTATCAACCAACTGCTACGGCAGCCCACAGAAATGCAGAAAATTTTAGTTCTGGAGGAATAGCCTTAGGGAGGTTTCAAAAAGAGGTTATAATTAAATTGGGTCTTAAGACACTGAAGATTTTGAAAGGCAGTGATGGTGGGAAGGGTAGTGATGGTGGAGAAGATCATTATATATCAGAAGGAAGAGTGTGAGTCAAAGCATAGACTTGGGATGGGCCTGGGAAAGTTTGGAAAATAAATTACTGTCCAGTTCTCCAGGACACATGAACTGTGGGGAGGGGATTATAAAGCCAGGGAGGTAGATTGGGTTCATATTATAGCTTAAAATACCGTGTTAGGATTTAATAGGACTCTGAGAGAGAAAAATCATTGAAGATTTTTGTGCAGAGAAGTAATAATCAGATTTGCATCACAGAAATACTTTTGTGTGTTTTAGGAAGATTGTGGATATTGAGACTAAATTCATAAACAAGTAACGATATTTTTGATAGATAAGCAGTGATTTATGAGTAGTGAAAAGGAGGTAGTCATGAAGAAATGTGGTAAATCAGCATAACTGTAAAGAACATTCAGGCCTTAGAGTTACACTGCTTTTATTTATTTTTTAACATACATTGCAAGATTATTTACTCTACTGCCTCATAACTGTATTTTTTTTTTTTAAAGGGTGTTTGAAATTAATCTTCTCTGGATTACTGCCTAAGTGGTTTTAAGAAAGAAAAACCAAAGTGCTATTTCTTACTTTTAAAAGTATTTTTCTGAAGCATTTATGAATCTAAACCACGTGCAGACAGGCTTGCAGACTAATTTCCTGTTTCTCATGCCTTCTCACACACCCCAGAAACTGAGCGGGGAATGAGAAGTTTTCTCTTACACAGGTAAAATGAAGAGAAAAATTGGACTGCTAATCAGTTTTCACTGAATAATTTCTAAATCAAGTGTAAGGAAATGATTTAAGATTGTGGTCATATTAAACAAAATATGATGAAATCCGTTTATATAAACACAAATAGTGTCAGTCACAAGAATGCTGAGTTTCTCTGACTTGCCAGATCCTGTTGTAATGTCCCCACGCACAGCTCAATGCGCTTTCCTCTCTGTTCAAACATGAAAAGGGAACCTTAGATGCTGTGAGCATTCTGAGTGCATCTGCTCTCAGATTCAAGGTTCTAAAAATCCAAAACCAAACATACCCATTGCCGTAGAGTTGATTCCGACACAGAGACCCTATAGGCAGGGGCGGATTAACCAGTAAACATAGTATGCTTATAGTAAGCAAGGTAGGCATAGTTTACTTACTAATCTGTAGCGTCCAACCCTACCTTGCTTATTGGGCAATCCATCCCTGTCTATATGACGGAGTAAAAGTGTCCCCTAGAGTTTCCAGGGCTGTAATCTTTACAGAAGCAGACTGCTACATCTTTCTCTTGAGGAGCAGCTGGTGGGTTCGAACCGCAGACATTTGGTTAGCAGCCAACGCCAGCAGGGCTCCTTCAAGGTCCTAAGGAGGTCATAGTTATAGGCTTCAGGCCTTTCACATATGTGCTGCAGGCTGTTGGGAAGTCCTCTATTTGCAATGTGGTTGCAGTGTCAGAACACACCAAAACCTCAGAATGACTTATACAACATTTATTAAAATGACCCTGGCTAAAAAGATATTGGAGATGCTATGATTCTTAGGTCAGGTTTTCACAGCCCCTCAGACCTTCCTCTACCCTTCCCCCACCCTCACTCCCAACTTCTAGTATATCAGCCACATGTCCAACGCCAAGGCTTGCTATTTGGTATATTTGTACTTCTAGGCAGGGTTCACCTTCCTTAGCAGTTCATGTGGATGAGAAGGCCTCCAGCTGATGCGGCTGCATCAGGTATATCTACCTTTACTCGTTTATTTGCCCTTCAATAAATTTACTAAATGTGGTGGAGCAGTAGATAAGAGCTCAGATGCTAACCAAAAGGTCAGCAGTTCAAATCCACAAGCGGCTCCTTGGAAACCCTATGGGGCAGTTTTACTCTGTCCTGTAGGGTCACTATGAGTCAGAATTGACTCCATGGCAATGGGTTTGGGTTTTGGTTTTTAGTACAATTAGGAAACCAGCCTTGCTTTTGAACTTTTAAAGTCCCTGTCTCAGCTGGTACAAAAAAAATGTTAACGAAACAGGATAGAAGTTTTAATTTATAATAAACAGTTTACCTTTCATGACTTTGATGGAAATCATCCAGTAAACAACTACTGATCATGGCTGTGGATGTAAATGGCCATATCACCATCTGTCAGAGACTAATCTGGAAGCCAGATTTTATAAATCTCCCCTTACCCCAAAAAGAACTAACTTGGATCATTTAGTTCTGACGTGGCTGTAGGGGCCACTTGACCTCTGTTGGAGATTAGGGTCCCAATTATGGAGAGAATGAAGGAAGAACTTCCTCTAAAGAAAGGCCTTAAGACGTAGGCATGAAAAAACATGTGATCCTGGTCTTTCCGGGAGCTCCAGCTTCCTTCCTCTAAAGAGAGACGTTGAAGGAAAAATACATAGCTATTCTCAACAATTCTTGGAGTCCTACTTTGAAAGTGGAGCCAACTACACCTGGGGAAATGGACTGTAGAGTTGATCTGCCAGAGAGTATCAGTAATCCCGAGGTTAAAGGGGCAAATGAATTTGGACTTCATTCCAAACAATTTGGAATAGGAGGCAGTCTAATTCCATAGTCTTACACACTTTGATCAGGATTGGCTCTGGAATTCGGGCAAAATCTTTGGGTAGCCAAAGTCAATTATAATGTCAACAGCTTAAACCTTAATAATTGGCATACATTCCAATGTTGGCCCAGCAAGTACCAAAAGTATATATTAGCTAGTATTGGAAAGTTTCAAGTTTTGATCATTTAGTTCTGGTGTCGATGTAGTGGCCCCTTGGCCTGATGCTAATTTATCCTGCTTCTCTGGAAGTCTTAATTCTCTCATATGGTTCTTAACAGACAAATGAGCCCTCTTCAGATATTTGCCATAACAATTAGCGATGAATGGGGAAAGATTATTCCAGGCAGAGATGGGAAAGAACTTGGAGTGTTTCTGAGTTGCAATTGACTCGACAGCAATGAGTTTGGTTCGGAGCTATTGTGGCACAGTGGTGAAGTGTTAGGCTGCTAATCAAAAGATCAGCAGTTCAAATCCACCGGCTGCTCCTTGGAAAACCTATGTGGCAGTTCTACTCTGTCCTATAAATAGGTCAGTATGAGGTGAAATTGACTCAACAGCAATTTTTTTTAAATTAATGTATAGAATAGCAATCCAAGAAAGTAAATATGATTGTTTCTAAAACATGAACTAAAGATTTTGTAATATATTGAAAAATAATATTAGACAATGTCAACAAAATTAAACTATTGATAAGACAGTCCCTTTTGAGTCAGTCAAATTCTGTGTTTCTAATTATATCATTGTAATGAACAATTACAAATATCCTTGAAGATATAAAGTGCTGGGTAAAATTGAACTGTAATAATGATAAAACCATACATTATTCATGGGCTATATCTAGCAGAGCAAGTAGAACTGATACATTGAAACAAAAGACACCAAATGATATACTCATTTTAAATTAAGTGAAAGGATTTGATGAAAATTAAATACAAATTTAATTTTTATTCTGGTTCTGTGTTTTTATTGCCCAAACAAGAAAAATTCAGATGATCGCAAAATGTACAAATTTCATCAATTTCTATTTTACCTTTTAATAAAAAAAAAATACAGAAGATACTGAAGGCTGTTCATCTACTTTCTAACTTCAATGTGTAGTTTAATCAGAAGCTACATTGTGGTTCAAAAGTAATATGGAAATAATTACATGATATATTCATTTCTTTATATAAAGGACTTATTATGCTATAAAGAGATTCCATACTGTAAGATATCATAGAAATTAGAAACTGAAAAGACATATTAGGTCATCTGGTTGATCTCTGTACTGAGGGCAGCATTGTTTAGAACAGCATACTCTCCAGTGTTTTGTGAGGTGGAAATATTCTAAACGAGTAATTCCAAGCACAAATATCTTGTAACCTTGGAGTTGTGAAGTAAATCAAAGTGATGGGAGATTAGATTACTTCTCAAAGCACCATTTATGCCCTAGAAGTCCATGAATGCATGAAGTCATTAAGAAAAGCAATTGTGCAAAGAATAAGGAACATGAAACTTTGTCAAGCAGAGTACTGAGTTGGGGAAGGCAATATCTAAAAGACCCAGAGTCGAGAGAAATTCAGACATACACTCAAGATGTAGAAGACATTCCTCAAGTAAAGACATTGTAGTTCATATTGTGATGAAGGAGTGACGGAGAAATGTGAAATAATTCCTATAGCTATTGTGTCTGTGGGAGGAACAGGAGGAGCAAAGACATCAAAAGGTTGGGGAGGAACAAACAGGGCATGTCTTTCCTGTCATGTAAACAGTTCTGACAAGCCACATTCTCCTCAATGAAGACTTACTGCGTGGATTCGAAAACTATTATCCTCCCAGTCAACCCAGTATAGACATGGAGCTACTCTCCCGGTCTACACTACAAGTAATTCACTCTCCCCATCATTTTCTATACCCAGTGAGAAGAAAAGGAATAACACTTATCTATCAGGCATCCATGAGGAGCCCCAGTGGCATAGTGGTTAAGAGCCAAAAGGCCACCAGTTCAAATCCACCAGCTGCTCCTTGGAAACCCTATGGGGCAGTCCTCCTCTGTCCTATGAGTCGGAACTGACTCAACAGCACCTAACAACAACGACATCAGGGATCCACGTATGTTTTCTCATCAACTTGCACAATAACTCTATGAAGTAGGTTAGTCCCCTTTAACTGATGATAAAATTAGAGCTTCAAGGTAGATAGTCACTGGTCTGCCTGACTTCAAAATTATGCTGCTTTGCCAAATGCATTCCCATGCCTTCCAAAATGCTTTCTTTTTAAAAATATTTTTATTGTGGTGGAAATATATACACCAAAATATTCACCAATGCAATTTTTACGTTTACAATGCAATGACATTGATTACATTCTTCATGTTGTATAACAATGATCTCTATCCTTTTCCAAAGTGTTCCACCACCATTAACATAAACGCAATGCCCCCCAAGCAAAAACTCTCCCTTTCCACCTCCCTTGCATCCTTGGAAACCATTAATGCTCTTTGGCTTCTATATATTTGCTTATTTTATATAAGTGAGATTACACGGTATTCGTCCTTTTGCCATTGCTTTATTTCTCTCAGCACAGTGTTTTCAATGTTTATCCAGGTTGTGGCGTGTATCAGAACTTCATTACTCTCCATTTTATAAAATGCTTTTATTGTGAATTTGAAAGGAATGTGTATCAACAAGGAATCCCTGGGTGGCACATAGGATTAAGTGCTCAGCTACTAGCCAAAAGGTTTGTGGTTCAAATCCATCCAGAGATGCCTCAGAAGAAAAGTCTGGTGATCTACTTTCAAAAGAGCACAGCCATTGAAACTTTATGGAGCACATTTCTTCTCTGAAACATGTGAGTTTCACCATGAGTCAGCGTTGATGTGTTGACAACTGTTGGTGCTGGTGGTGATATATCAATACCCATACATGTAATTGGTTCATGATTATTTGTCCCTTTGGCCTGGATTCCCCGTGAATTCACGCCCATGCTTTAAATTGCCTGCTTTACTTAGTGAGCTCTTCCAAAGCCCTGGCATAACATGCTCTAATTTTTCCTTCTGCTTCACTGGAAATATGTTCTCAGGCTCTTTTACAACACATCCTCCTTTCTGCCACTTCTAAAAATTGGAGTTCCTCAAAGTTAAGTCCTGGGTTCTCTTCTGATTTCTCTCTAAATTCTCTTCCTAGAAGATCTTCTCTATTTCCATAGCTTTATATTTTCTTTATAAAATGTAAAACCAGGATGATTCCCATATTTATATCTCTAGTTTGTAGGTTTCTCCAAAGCTTCAGATTCATATACCCAATTGTCGACTTGGTATATCCATTTAGATGCCTCACAAGCATTTCACATTAACCTGCCTAAAATAAACTCCGGATCTTTCACTGCCAATTCCCCATCTCCCTAACACTTTCTTCTTAGATTCTTTGCCATATCTTTAAATGACTCCATCATTCCATGTAGTTGCTTAAGCCAAAACCCTTGGTTTGCAATGGGTACCCACTCTTGTCCCATTTGGGACCTTTATTCAACTTAGTCTATGCTGTTATATTTTCGAGTTTCGTTTTTTTAACTAATAGTAAAGCTATTTCTGTATTACCTATAGAATTAAAGTGAATAATTTTTAAAGACTCTCTCTTGGGATTTTTTACATACTTGGAGAACAGAAACACTGCCTGGAAAATGGAGTCAAGAATCTGCTACCAGAATTGGTAAAAGATTATGTGGTACCCTTTACAAGGTTTTGTCTTAACAAAGCTAATTCTTCCTGGCTATGCCATATACTAGAGGCCTGGTGGTACTGTGGCTAATCACTAAGGCTCTTAACCAAAAGGGCAGCAGTTGGAATCCACCACCTGCTCCTTGGAAACCCCATGGGGCATTCTACTCTGTCCTATAGGGTAGCTATGAGTCAGAATTGACTGGATGGCAATGGGGTTTGTTTTTGTTTGTTTGTTTTTTAATATGCCATATGCTGCACTTGTATGTGGGAGAAACAAGTTTTGACTGGTCAGAAGATAAAGCCTAGTGTGGAGCAAAATGTAGAATTTCCTTGGATAATATCCATTTAGGGAAACCATATGAGTTACCTCTGGTAAGGACAAGGAGCAGAGCACAGCCAGCATTATAAGACCAACATTCAAGAGCTGTTAATGCTTTCCTTGGGTAAGTGCAGAGACCTGAGAGTAGAAAGGTCCTAGGACAGCACATTAAGAGAATGTAGACTCGTTGCATGATGACTGCCAAGTTTATCAACAAAGAAATCATTCCTTCCTTCAAGCTATTCTTCACTTTTGGGTCATACAAATTTAAGGATCTACAGGAACTGGGCAGAGTATTTTTGCTTGTATTTTTTATAAATCTCTACCCTCTCGTTAAGAGTTGTATCTTTTCATCATACTTGTTCAATCTGTATGCTGAGCAAATAATCAGAGAAGACGCACTATATGAAGAAGAATGGCACATCGGGATTGGAGGAAGATGACTTAACAACCTGCAATATGCAGATGACATAACCATGCTTGCTGAAAGTGATGAGGACTTGAAGCACTTACTGACAAAGATCAAAGACCACAGCCTTGAGCATGGATTACACCTCAACATATAGAAAACAAAAATCCTCACAAGTGGACCAATAAGCAACATCATGATAAAGGGAGAAAAGATTGAAGTTGTCAAGGATTTCATTTTACTTGTATCCACAATCAACACCCATGGCAGCAGCAGTCAAGAAATCAAACGACCCATTGCATTGGGCAAATCTGCTGCAAGAGATCTCTTGAAAGTGTTAAAAAGCAAAGATGTCACTTTAAGGACAAAGGTGTGCCTGACCCAAGCCATGGTGTTTTCAGTCACCTTATAAGCATGTGAAAGCTGGACAATGAATAAGGAAGACCGAAGAAGAATTGATGCCTTGAATTACAGTGTTGGCCAAAAATATTGACTATACCATGGACTGCCAAAAGAATGAACAAATCTGTCTCAGAAAAAGCACAGCCAGAATGCTCTTTAGAAGCAAGGATGGCGAGACTACATCTCACATAGTTTGGACATATTGTCAGGATGGATCAGTCCCTGGAGAAGGACATCATGCTTGGTAAAGCAGAGGGTCAGCAAAAAAGAGGAAGACCCTCAAGGAGATAGACTGCCACAGTGGCTGCAACAATGGACTCAAGCATAACAACGACTGTGAGGATGGCGCAGGACCGGGCAGTGTTTTGTCCTGTTTTACATGGGGTTGCTATGAGTCGGAACCAATCTGAAGGCACCTAACAACAACCCTCTCTGTTTCTACTGTGGACTCCAACAATCCATTCTCCACACAGCATTCAAAATCAAAAACGAAACCAGTTGCTATCAAGTCAACTCCAACTCATGGCAACCTCATGTGTGTAAACAAACTATGCTCTGTAGGGTTTTCAATGGCTCATTTTTCAGAAGTAGATCATCAAGGCTTTCCTCCTAAGCACCTCTTGGTGGACTCAAACCACCAACTTTTTGGTTAGTAGTATGTTAATTGTTTGCACCATCCAGGGACTCCACAGTACCCAAAGTGATCCTTTAAAAACACTGTTCAAATTCCTCACTTTGGCCTACAAGCCCTAAATGATTTGACTCCCCACTCACTCACTTCAGCCACATGAGTCTTCTTGCTTTTCCTTAAACATGGCACACATGTTCTATTTCTTGTTCCTAGAATATTTTTCCCCTAGACAGTCCCATCTTCACTTCCTCACTTCGTTCCGGTCTCAGGAAAGCCTTTGTTTTCCACCCTATCAAAAATAAATACCACCACACCACTATACTATAACCCTTACATTGTTTTATTTTTATTCATAGCACTAACCACTACCTGGTACTATATTTCTTAAATGTCTTTCTTGCATTTATTTTCTTTGTGATTGTAAGTGCCAAAGAAACAGGAAATTTTCTCTTTGCTTCATTTCTGTATCCCTAAGTCTGAAACAGTGATTGGAACATACTAGGCATTCAGTAAATAAATAAGTGAACGAATGAAAAAGCCAAGGACTAGAACTAAGAAACTAGCCCAAGGTCACAAATTCTGTGGGGGCTAGAAGAATTTGAACTTTCATTTTCTTAATTCACACTCAATATTCTTTCTACTGTACCAAAGATGTCACAGTATTTGTGTAAACTCATGTTTGGTGACTAGGCTATTTGATAAATGAGTAAAAATGTGAGTAATTTTTCCCTGGAAAAATAATAAATGAATAGACTATGTGTTAAATACCTGCTTCTGACAGTCTCTTATGCTTGGAGGAATGGAAGCCTCCTTTGGAAAAAGGAAGACGGGAGTGGTTGGTTGGGGCATGGGAGAAACTTGTAATAAATGGTGGTGTTGAGATTTGAAACTCAAATTGATATGTTTTCAAGCTACTGTGCTCCATTTGCAGTGCTTATGTCCTGGATGTCTAGTAAATAATGATCTTAAAGATATCTATGGGATATGGATGTGATTTGCATCCAAGTAATTCTAGAACATATCACTTTGGAACAAAGCAATAGGAACAATATCTTCTGATATTGAAGTCACCTAAAATGGTAATGGGAACCCTGGTGGCATAGTGGTTAAGAGCTATAGTTGCTAACCAAAAGTTGGCAGTTCAAATCCACCAGGCACTCCTTGGAAACTCTATGGGGCAGTTCTACTTTGTCCTATAGAGTCGCTATGAGTTGGAATCAACTTAACAGCAACGGGTTTGGTTTTTGGTTGAAATGGTAATAAGAATGCAGTGCTACTAGGAGATGTTATCTGTCACCGGCTACTGGCTTTCAGATTTAGTGTATAGGAAGGGATCTTACCTTGGAACTCCAGTCCTAAATATAACAGACTTTCACTGGTGTTGGAATAAGTTATAAACCACCTGGGTTTGTAATTCTTTCAAAAATAATTCCAACAGTTCCCTAATATCTGTCTTTTTACCACAAAAACATGCCATTGGTTTTGAAATGATTGGTGCTGTTTCCACATGAAAAATGAAAGCAGCAGAATCAACAACCCACATACAGTCAAGTAACTTGGTTTCTGAAAACAGTTGTTTAACACTCCTGCATGCAGAGTCCCAGCCTTACTATACTTTTTTCTGACTCTCTCAATACATAAAAAACACCATTGACTGATGCACTACATATACATCCAACTGTGCTTCTTGCAGGGGTAATCTCTCTCCCTACCCAGCTCATTTTCCTATGGTAAATTTATTCCCTTTTTGGGAAAATGCATTACCCCCTTTCCAAATATTTAGATCGGTGAACTCATTTCTGGAATTCGGAAGTCTGGAGTCTTTAAGATTTGACAGATAAGAGATGATCCCTTTGAGGCTGTAGGTTAAACATAATGAGTTTTGCACATTCTAATGGAATCAAAACATAAGCTTACACGTCCAGACTTGTTTCAACATTCTGTATTACCACTAAAAGAGGGCAGTAGTGTCAGATCTAAGAGGCGGGGACCTTATATTGATACTGGTTTATGACTAAGTCAAATGCATATCTGCCCTCTAAATAATGTACCTTATTATATCACCACTTGAGAGGGTATAAAGACAGAAGGAAATATATCAAGTGAGTCCACTGGCATATTATAATAAAATGCGTTGGCAGTTAAATAATGCGTAAGAGAAAATTTCCAGAATTCAGACGGAGAAAGCATCATTTTCTCTTTGGATAGTCCATGGAAACTAGAGGATTCAGAAGAAAAAATATAAATTGCAAAAGTTTCTAAGTCCCTGTGATGATTCTGCTGCAATTGATGAGTTCTCTACACATGAGACAAAAGACAGGCATTTTATTTTATGTAAAATATATAAAATAATAAAAATATAATGTATATTATATTTCAAAACACAACATACGTGATAATTACCACAAAATTAGTTACATTTTAATGAGTGCTCAAAAAGTTGGGACTTAGAGGGTTAAGTTACTCAGTGAGTAAGTGGGTTTTACTTTAATCTGACTCCAAAGTGCAAAATGACTAATACTGTATTTATTGTGTGTTCACTAAGTGTGAAATACTAACTCTATCAAGATCTTAATCCTCAAAACAACTACATGGGGTAGGTACTATTACAATTACCATCCTTGCTTTACAGGTAAGTAAATCAAGACTTAAAAAGGTAACTAACTTGCCAAATGTTGCACAGCCGCCATGTTGCGGAGTTCAGACATGAGCATAGTTCAGTCAGCCTGAATTGAGAGTTTACTGAATTTCTGTAGAGACTACTACGCATTTCCCTTCAAGATCAGGACAGCTGCAAAGCCCAAGAGATGGGGCTTGGGGAGGGGTAGATGGTAGGCCAAGGGAGAGCCTTCCAAGCAGTCCCCACTAACCCATTTGCTCCCCCTGCTGCACCTGCCTGGAATTACCTCTGATGCTGCCCAGGGAATCAGCCTAGCTGGAAGCTTTGATTCTTTCTGCCAGACTTTCCATTCCCAAATACTTAGATCAAAGAGAAAGACCAACAAAAAGGATTAATTACAGTAAATAGAAGGCATGCATCTACCCCTTGAGCTGGCCTCTGAAAACCTACTGGCTCACTCTCATTCTGTTTTCTTCTTAATTGCTTAAAAATTTTATCCCATGACTTACTGTCACCAAATTTACTTAGTCAATGTTGTGAACATACCAGCTCTCATGTTCTATGAGGAAATTCTTATCTCTGATGCCATCTTTGGGGGTTGTGTAATTCGTTTATACAAAAGTCTGTGTCAGGCTCTGTGACTTCCTTTATCACCATGCTTATAGGATAGAACATTCTGCTCTTTTCATGATGGTGCGTTAGTATGTTGTCACATAAGGAAGAGGCAACCGGACCCATTGTTTTCTTTCTTCAATCCTCTACATTATGTTTAGTTAAATGTGTTCTCATCAGAGTCGTGACAGAGAACGCCAATTGCCAATCCAATGCCCCTTCTCTCATTCTTCCTTACTAACAGAAAGCCAAGTTTCAGCTGACCATAGTGCCACTTGGAATAAGGATGGCAATTCCCAGGCAAACTGAGGCTGTTGAACCCAGCCAGCTGAGATGTGTGAGAGTAAATGTGTTGTGAGGCACTTCCAAGAAGACTCTTTAAAGACATCTTAGAGGTAGACTGATTTCGCCTTCTCCTGTTTTTCTTTGAAAACCCTGGGTCTTGCAAATGGTTAACATACTCACTGTTAACCGAAAGGTTGTAAGTTCAAGTCCAACCAGAGGTGCCTTGGAAGAAAGGCCAGTGATCTAGCTCTGAAAAATCAGCTACTGAAAACCTATGGAGCACAGTTCTACTCTGACACACATGGGGTCACCATGAGTTGGAACAACTCCATGGCAACTTTTTTTCTTGCTGCTATCTGGAATGTGAGTGAGATGGTTGTAACTCTGGATCACGGAGTTACCTTGAATATGAAAGCAACACATCAAGAATGGTGAAGCAGGAAATTAGTAAGAGTCTGGAAATATATTGACTTCATGGAGGTGCCATGCCAACCCTGGACCTTTTAACGCTGATATTCTTTTACATGAGGAAATAAATAATTGAGTATGTGAGCCACTGTTATTTTGGTGTTTTGTTATTCCTGGTGGATGTAAAACCCTTTTCAAAATAAAATAATTATAATTTTGGGGGAAGCCAAGTGTAGTATGCTATATTGTCGTTTTTTGTTTTTTTTTTACAACTATGAAACAATTTAATCCTCACAACGGCCTTATGTAATTGTCTCTACTTCATAATTATAGGCAATAAGCCTTAGAAAGACTGAGTATTTACTCAGTTTACTCAGCTAGTGAAAAACAGTTTAAGTGCAGAATATGTATGACTCAATTCCACATTGTATTCTTTTCTCCTCTTACTATACTTGCTACTTCTAGTCGTTTGTTCATGTCTCCATAACCTCTCTGCCTTGATTCAAGTCCTGTCTCTGACTTTCCTAGACTAAAATCATTTTAACTCTCTAAGCCTCAGTTTCCTCATCTGTAAAAGAGAGCGATTAAGAGTGCTTATCTCATAACGATTGTTGGGAGATCAAATATATTAACTCATGAAAACACATTTATCAAAATATTTCATATATAGTATGTTCTCAATAAATATTGTATAACTTGTTTATTTTTGTGTTGTACTAAAATTAGTAATTTTTATGCTTGTCTTAATAGATTCTAAGGGTCTTATAACAAACAAACAAACAAATTCATTGCTGTTGAGTCAGTTCTGACTCATGGAAACCCTATGTGTGTCAGAGTAGAACTGCTCACGATAAGGCTTTTAACAGCTGCAATCTTATGGAAGCAATCGGCAGTCCTTCCTTCTAGGGTGTCATCGGGTGGATTTGAATCACCAACCTTTCGGCTTGTGCAAACTGTTTGCACCACTCAGGGACCTCTCTAAGGGTCTTCGTGGCAGGAAATATACTTTTGTCATCTCTGTGTCCCCCATAGATTTTGTACAATTCTTTACACTTGGTACTTAAATGAAAAGCACTATTGGACCTACAAGGCCCAGGTGGTGCAGTGGTTAAGTGTTTGGCTGCTACCAAAGGGTCAGCAGTTCGAATCCATCAGCTGCTCCTTGGAAGCCCTATGGGGGCAGTTCTACTCTGTTCTATAGGTCGCCATGAGTCGGAATCAACTCGACGGCAATGGATAATGGGTTATTGGACCTATTTTTCTCGACGGTTCTTTGAATTTTATTTTCATGGTTATTTAAGTGTATTTTATGGCCATTTTCATGATTCAGAAAAGTTAAGTCTGAAGGACGCAGTTTGCCTGAGTGAAACAGAGGTCGGTTATCAATCATTTCTTTAATCTTGTGGTCATTAGTTAATGGGATTTAGCTATAAAAACATCCATTATGAAACATTTTAAGATGAAAAAAACTGTTTTATTGCTAATATTAATCATTTTGAAACACTTAGACCAAATTCTATTTTAATTTGCATCGTTGACATATAAAAAATAAACACTGTGTTATTTATATTTCACTATAAACTACAAGAAAATCTTTGTGAAACTGTTCTAAAGCTGACAAACTCATCCATCATACTCCACGCTCAGTTTTTTATGCCAAAGTGCATCAAACTCTTCTTCTTCAAAAGTCTGTTCCATAAATGTATCTATCATAAAATATAAATAACTCAACAGAATTTGCAAAAATATTTATTTTTTCCTTTAGACATATTTCAGTGGATCTTGGGTCAGACTGTGAACTACTTAAAAAAAAAAAAAACTTAAGAGGAAAATGTAGTTCAATGTCCCTTAGGAGCTCACATTTCAGGAAGAATACTCCAGGGTTATCTTCTGTCATTTGTTAAAGTAACGTGAACTTTGCAAGAAGTGACATCTTTTAGAAAAAGAAATTTCAGTGCCAAGAGCATGAACTTGAATTCAAACCAATTAAAACATAATTAAATTTGTCAAGGAAAAAAGTATTTTGAATAAGTAAATAAACAAAATGTTACTTTATCTCGTTCTTTACAACTTAAATAGACTTTGATTGTAACCACTCATTAATTGCCAAGATTTTCCCAGTGTGTATTTTTTTATACACTCAAAAGCAAAATAGGGGCTCCTCTATAGTGCTCCATAGGAAGTGGAAAACTACAATGTGATTGGTTTCTCTAAAAAATCTTTCTGGTTTAGCTCTAAGTTAAAGAGTTGGTTATAGGGGTTCCTTGTAATCAAATTACTACACAACTAGGACGGTATTTTGAAAATGATGATTTGATGTTTTGCATTCTTCCCTCCCACAAATTATCTTCCTGGAAAGACATTATTCCATTATACCTAGGGAAGCAGGGAGAGTAGACGCGTCCAAAGGAAGAGATATCAGAAGTGAATGTCAGGATGAAAAGCAGTAACCTAGCAAACCAGCAACACCATCACCACAGCCCCAGAGAACATCCCTGAGCAGTGTAGATCCCCACATGCTAATCCAAGGTGACCTGTCTGCCCCCTGCCCACATGAGGAGACAAAAAAGATAGAGATTAAAAAAAAGAAAAAGAAAACTTGCCCTTATTAAATACTTTGGCTCAATTATTTTAAATCAACAGAACCTCTGTACTTAAGGCCAAGAAATTCCTAAGATAATTCCCATGTGTTTTCTCCTTAGACATGGTATTTTATAACTCTAGAAATTCTACTTGGGTCTTTTTATATCATCCATATTTCTCCTTTGCATGCTTATGTTTTCCTCTACCTTCAAGAACATATGGCATATAGTTATAATAATTATTTTAATATCCATGTCTACAAATTCTACCATATATGTCATTTCTGGGTCTGTTTAATTGATTGATTTTTCTCTTTATTCAGGGTCATATTTTCCTGCTTCTTTGCATGCCTGGTAATTTTTTTTACTGGATTCCAGGTATCATAGATTTCACCTTGTTGGGTGCTGAATATTCATGTGCATGCTTTTTTTTTTGTTTAGCTGTTCACTGGTGTCATTTGAAGACAGAGCAGGGAGGGTAGCCAAAGAGCCAGTGCCCATAATTACTCTATGTGCTACTTAAATATAGTTTCCTTATCCCATATTAACAGTCATTAATTAATCTATTATAGATTTAGCTTATAGGTCATTTTTTTACTAACTGTAACACAGTGATGCCATTCTAGTTTTGTAAAACAATGCAATAATATTACTTTTTTTTTAATGTTCTAAAGATCCTTTAGATAACCCCTTGATTATCTGCTTTTGAAAACTAGTAATTATTTGGAAGTTATATTCAAAGATTTTATGCACTGAAACTTGGCCATAGATACTTTTAAAGAAATGATTTATTAACTTCCTCAATTTGCATTACCCTGTGTTTGTGGTCGACAGTGTACAGTGTCTGCTATGTTTTTCTTTTCATAATAGCCTATGGGTGATATTAATATAAAGGTTTATAATTTCCTGTTTCCTTTGCCACTACTGTCTTTTTGTGTATTTTATATGTGACCATTTCCTTAAACATACAGATTTGTAGGGATTTTTATTGCATGCAAAATTTACAATGGCATTGACCTTACTCCTTACTTGGAGTACTGAAATATTCATTGCAAAGAAATAGACTTTAAGAGCTATGGACAATGTCTAGCAATGCAGTCTAGAACCTTTGGATTAAAGCAGAAGCAAAATGAATAAACATCACATACAACAACATATCATATATGTTATTGTTGGGTGCTATGAGTGGATTCCAATTCATAATGACCCCATGTGACAGAGTAGAACTGCCCCATAGGATTTTCTTGAGTGTAATCTTTACAGAAGCAGTTTGCCTGCCAGGCCTTTTCTTCCACGGAGTCTCTGGGTGGGTTCAAACAGCCAGTCTTTGGGTTAGCAGCTGATCACAAAACCTCTTGCACCACCTGGCCTCCTTTTTAGGTTAGTAGTTGAGTGCTAACTGTTTCCATCATCCTGGGACCTTAACAATAGATTCATGTAGTGGTAATAAATTTCATTTCTAGAAATTGAAATTACATTTCAAGATTATGTTATATCTTTTGCATATTGCAGCTTAGATTCTTCAGGGATAAAAGGTATTAGTCGTTTGGCATTATAGCCTCTTAGCACAGTGCCTAGCAGATAAGAAGGGTCAGTAAATAAATGTTAAATGAAGAAATAAAGGTGGATAAATGAATTACCTGTATACAATGCAATTTAACTGTAGTGATTTCTGATGTGCTGTTTGAATATGGACCCCTTTCCGACAGCATTTAAAGTAAGGATTATCTTTGAAATTTCAGAATATACTAGAACCATTAGTGGAAAGAATGGTATTTAGATGGTAGCAAATATCTTGCTAAATTTCTAAATTAATTTTTCTTTAGATAAAAAAGGTTGAAATACAAGCTTTCAGAATAAATAGGGCTACAGTTTTTAATGAAATAAAATTCATTCCAGAATATATGCTTCCTATTTTTTCATGAATAGCACTAAATACAGGTATTTCTTTGGAGGTTGTTTTCTACGGCTATATTCTTATTTACTCTCTCATTTTTTCTATCCTTCATTGTTATTTTTTAAAAGTTGATGCAGTTCTTGAGTGGCTGAAAATTTTCAGTGACTGGACTGTAGACATTTTAATTAACTCCTTAAGATGCTTGTCTAAAAAAAGATAACTCCTAATTTTAAATACACTTTAAATTAAGGCAGAGGAAGTGAGGTTGGAAGTAAGTATCTTTTATTAAGTCAATTTTAGTTTTGACAGCCCTTGGCTATTATCTAATTATAGAAAGTTGCCTAAAAGAGAAACTCATCAGTATGTGACATAGTAAGGTGCATTCCTCATGCTCAGAGTTCTTGTGAGAGAAATATCACAATTTAACATATCCACAGTGGCTTGAATTCACCAGTGTCTTGAATTCACCAAACTTGCAAATTGTACTACAAAAAAGAGTTTCCTTCAGAATAAATTCTATCACCAGTTCCCACCAAAGAACCATTTGAATACAAAATTTAAAGCTGGAAGAAATAGAACAATAACGATTTGGTTATGCAGATGGGTTTTGTGGTGCTTTGGAAACATACAATATAGGTCAATGTTAAAAAAAAAAAAAAAGATACACTTGCATCTTTATTTATCATGTCTCCATAGAGAATAAATTAGTAAAGTAGATGAAAATGATAACATCTTAAGTCTCCACCAATGTTACGTAAAACATTAAAGCCCATTGGTGTTGAATCGATTCCAACTCATGGTGACCCCACATGACAGATTAGAACTGCTTCATAGGGTTTTCTTAGCTGTAACCTTTACGGAAGCAGGTCACCAGGCTTTTTTCCCGAATTGCCTCTGAATGGGTTCAAACTGCCAACCCGTAGATTAATAGTTGAGTATGAATCATTTGTACCCTTGAGGGACCTATGGAAGCCATGAATCCATGTTTAAAACATTAATCCATGTTAAAGTGTCAGGACACTTCCATTTACTACAGTCAAGAACCCTGACCATTATATATGAAACAAACATAAAAAGACTTCGAAAGGTAGAAAGAAAAAAAGTATACCTGCTAGGGATCTCGGAACCCTGGGGATGATACAGTGGTGAGATCCCACGGTTTTCTTTTTGCTTCATATATTCCAGACGTGGAGCTGAAGAAGCCAGTAACACAGAAACACCAACAGGCACAGACCTAACTTGGGTCTCTCATTCAAACCTCTACTTACAACCTCTGTCCACAACATCTCTATATGCATGGAAAGTTTCTCCCACTCGGTGATCTCATAGGATTCCAGTTATATCTTAGTTTTAGCTCTCTTAAATATGATTGCCTATCTTTTTAATTTAGCCCAAGATCTTCCAGTGTTATGGATTGAATTGTGTCTCCCAAAAATGTGTGTCAACTTGTCTAGGCCATGATTCCCAGTATTGCGTGATTGTCCACCATTTTGTCATCTGATGTTATTTTCCTATGTATTGTAAATCTTATCTCTATGATGTTAATGAGGTAGGATTAAAGGCAAGTATGTTAATGAGGCAGGAGTCAAGCTGCAAGATTAGGCTATGTCTTAAATTGATCTCTTTTGAGATATAAAAGAGAGAAGGGAGCAGAGAGTCAAGGGGACCTCATACCACCAAGAAACAAGAGCCAAGAGAATAGCGCATCCTTTGGACCTGGCGTCCCTGCTCTGAGAAGCTCCTCAACCTGGGAAGGTTGATGACAAGGACCGTCCCCCAGAGAAAAAAGAAAGAAAGCCTTTCCCTGGATCTGGCACCTTGAATTCAGACTTCTAGCCTCCTAGACTGTGAGAGAATAAATTTCTCTTTGTTAAAGTCATCCGCTTGTGATATTTGTTATAGGAGCACTAGACAACTAAGACACAAAGCAAAAATTGCATTTGCTGCAGAGTCCCTGATTTAAGTAAGAACTTCCCAAACATCACTCCCAAAATTTAGCATTTTTCAAATGACCTGATGACAACAGACCTGTGTGTGCATGCACACATGTATGTTTGTGTGTTTGTGACTCTCCTAGGTCACCTAGCTCAGGGCTGGCTGAACTAAATAAACACTTTATGAATTCACAGATGAATTCAACAAACTCTACTCTATCTCTCCATGTCTTCCAGAGCTGAACTAATATTTTCTCCTGGGTAGTAGAGGAAGATCATAGGTTGGACAAGGCAGGTATCCCTGAGTAACCACTACTCTCTGTTCTTGGAAACAAACTTGTCTGCTTATTCATATCTCTTGAGTTCATTGCTTTGTTCATTCAACAAACTTGGCTTTATTTGAGGTGATGGGAATACAAAGATTCATCAGTGTACATGACCTTCCCACCTTGACTTCACTTGAAGAAGCTATTCAAAAACCGCCTTAAGGAATATTCCTAAATAGGATTGGAATTTTGGAATAAGAAAACAATGTAGGATAAGCCCTAATAATAATAGGGAGTGAACAAAACTAATTTTCAACACTTAAAAAAAAAAAAAAATGAAAAATGGAGAAATGAAAAACTTTGCTCAGAAATGGATATTTTCTTCTAGAGATGGAAAGTTAGGATCCTGTTCAGCAACACTGTGGTTTGGGAATGAATTTCCTGGCACCGCGGTTGAAATCCATCAGCTGCTCCACAGGAGAAAGATGTGGCAGTCTACTTCTATAAAGATTTATGGCCTTGGAAACCCTATGGGGCAGTTTAACCCTGTCCTATAGAGTTACAACGAGTCACAATCCACTCAAAGGCAATGGGTATGGAGGATGAACCAGAGCTAGCACTCAAAGCAAGTGAAGGTTGAGCAATAGGCTCCCTCCGTTTTCTTTCCCCACTTCCTTCAGAGCTGCCTTGCCCCAGCTGCAGCAGATGTTCAATTTGTAGATGACCTTGCAGATGGCTACATCAAGGCCATGTAAGGTTATGAGTTCCTCTCTCCCCTTCCTTCCCTCTCCCTGGTAGCTGACAGTGCTGGGGAGAAGAAGAAATACTCAGATGCTAGGGACAAAACAAGAAACAAGTCATGAGTTGGCATTTTTCTGAGGGGTTACTGCCACCTACATATTATCCTTCATTGGGCTAGTAGCATTTTTTGTCGCTTAAATACAGCCTTAGCACTTCTAATGTCACTTTCAGTTACTAATCATAAGACTACAGCTTGACGTCTCCTGGTCCAAGAAAACATGCAAATCAGATACCAGCTATGTAGTAGTTTTTCAAATTCAGGATCTTCATCAAAAGGGCTTAAGATACAGAGCAATTGATATTTATCTATCTGAGAATTTATTAAATCTATTACTACACACACTCAACCACATATTCTAATATAATCCTTTTTAGATTCCAAAGTTAGTTTTTATAGAAATCATGGATAGCTAATCTAGATGGCTAAGTTATCTAAAAAAAACTAGAAACCAAACCCATTGCCATCCAGTCGATTCCAAGCCATAGCGATCCTATAGGGCCGAGTAGAACTGTCTCATAGGGTTTCCAAGGAGCAGCTGGTAGATGCTAACTGCCAACAGTAGGTGTAGCTCTTAACCAATGTTCCATAAAGAAATGCAGTCTGTTTTGCAGCCTCAGTTTTAATATGGATTCTTTCTCAAAAACTCCTTTGAACCTAAGTCTTGGATTTTGTCTAATGGAAATAAAAGCAATACCACCAAATATGGATGCAAAGCTTGTGGATATCAACACTGATTCTAACAGGACTTGCTAGAAAAGAGAAATATCCACCAATATAGTACTGGTTAAATAAATTATAGTAGATTAATAGGAAGGAATGTCTTACATCCATTTAAAATTATGTGCATTATTTGTTAACATGAAAACAACGCTTAAAAGCAATTTAAAAGTCAGAAAACGATAACAAAATTATGTATTATCTTGTTAAATAACAAAAATGTGTATAGAAATTTTATTGAAATACAACTTATATATTAAAAGTCTTCTTTATATTATCATAGAAAAATACTATCCAAATGTGATGAATGATTATTATTACTTTGTAGAATTATAAATTCCTTCCTTTTTCTTACATCTAATGTGTGTGTTACACACACGTATATGTATATGATAATAACGATAAAGTTAGGTTAAATATTATAGATTTAGGGTAAAATGAAAGAATAAACTTGGAACTCCATGTCTTTTTTATTCTAAAAAATGAATTAAAAATTATTTTTAATATCTATAAAGTTTACCCTTACCTAACAACCAAACAATAAAAGAGGACCAACCACTTCAAAATCTGGTGGTCAAGGCAAACCACACATTCTGGGATGGGGGTCTAGTGGAATGACTTCTAACTTTACCCCTACCTTCCAATATAGTCTATTGGTATTGGGGAGAAAAGTTGAATCAACAAAATTCTAAGCATTCTCATTAAGATTTGTACCCACCACCACTGCTTAGAGAGTAGCAGGCTGAGGCTCAGAGAATGAGAAGGTTATTACAGGAAATGTCACCGAGGACAAATCCTGTAGAGAAAGGCCCCATGAGTAGACACAGAACCACATGAGATGGACAAAAACTTCCAGGACCTGAGATAATGCAGGACTTCCTGATGAATTTGAGGGAAAAAGAAAATTCAAAGCTCCAGAGGATTCCCTTTCAGGACTAAAATCCTTTCCCAACAATGTGAAATGACACAGACAATTTAACGAAATCTCAGAGGAGAGAGCAGAGCCGGTGACTACAAAGGGAGGCTGCAGAGAGGCGCAGTTGAGGGCCTCCCCACTCCCACTTCCTACCCTGCTCTAGTCAGTGTCCATGGGCTACAGAAATATGGATGGAACCGCAACACGCAGCCTTCAAGGTAGCTGAGAAGGGCAGGCAAACAGGTTCTAAACACAGTGTGGTAGGTGATGAGAAAAATTTAACATACTATATCCCAGAAATAGATTTGGATGGCGTTCCTCATATTAACCAGAAAGAAGATGGAAAGAATGATCATGTGAAGTGTGAAAGTATATTACGTTAAAAAAAGAAAAAGAAAAAGCACATAGTTCTAGAAAAAAAATAACCCATGGAATAGTAACATTTTCTTTTAAATTCATCATGATAGAAGAATTTAGTAACAACAAGAATGGATAACTTAAGGAGTTATTGGTGAATTTATAAAGCAGTATGTTTAAATGAAAGGGTTATCATAGGGTTAAGGAAACAGATTGAAGATGCAAGTGACATCCTTACAGAAATAATACATAAAAATAACAATGGACAGAATAAATGGGTAAATATTAAATTATTGTTCCAGAAAGTCTTGAGCTAATCAAAGGGAATGTTAGAGAAAAAGACAGAAAAAAAAATTTAGGGACAGAATGGAGAATTTAGAAGTCAAAGATAATCCAAAATTCCTTACTCTGAAGTAAGAAATCCAGTAAATGAAATAGAAAAAAAATTAAAAGGAATAATAAACTTGTTGCTGTCGAATTGATTCCGACTCACAGTGACCCTATAGGACAGAGAAGAACCACCCCATAGGGTTTCCAAGGTTGTAATCTTTATGGATGCAGACTGCCACATCTTTCTCTTGCCGAATGGTTGGTAAGGTTCGACTGCCAACCTTTTGGTTAGCAACCAAGCTCTTAACCACTGTTCCACATGTTTTCCAGAAATGGAGTGAGAACTGAATCTGTAGTTTTGAAAGAAGGTAATGTGTTTCAGGAAAAAAAAAAAATATATATATATGTATATATGTATGTATACGTATATACACACATGCATATACACACAGACATGCATAATATATATATTCAACTATATATATATATATATTCAAATAACCACACTGAAAAATATCTTAATTTGTTGAACTTCAAGAATAGAGAAATAAATTTACAGGCATTAGACAAGCAAACCAAGTCATTCTAAGGGTTAAAAAAAAAAAATCAGCCTGGAGTTTGATTTCTTAATGCTGACAATCAATGGGAGAAAACGATGGAAAATTTCCCACCCGATTTTGAGGGGGGAAATGTGACTCAAAATTGTTTAAGTAATTATATTGTCCATTAAGTATAAAAGTAATAGGCAAAAGTAAAATCAAGGAATAGATTATCTACAAATATTTCTTGAAAAAACCCTTGTGGACAAATTGCAGTCAACCAAAATCTAAAGGGAGAAGCTGAAGTAGAAGGCATGGAACAGCGCTCAGTACTAAGGGACAGCCGAGCCATGACTACAAAGTTCTCAGGAAGGAAAATTTGACTCAGGAGCAAACTATCCTTTGATATATCATCAAAGCCAGACATTCCTGGCAAGAAATATCTCAGGGAATGTAATATCCGTGAGCCTTTCTAAAAGAAAAAAAAAAAAAAAATGACTGGGTAAAATCAAATCCACCAAGAAATAAATATGAAACAATCAAGAATGGAGGCATTGAGGTAAAATGAGTGGTGGCCATCACTGAATTCATTTAGATATACAATAAAGATTAATTGTGGGAAATATGATAATGAAATAGAGTATAAATGTTATAAAACTTGAGCCATTGAAAACACTAGCAGAGATGACAAACTCTTGAAGAAGGAGGTCAAAAGAATGGGGAAGCAGCATAGCATAGCATGGTGGTTAGAATATGGACTCGGGCCAGACCACCTCTGATGAGTTTGATTCTCATCTCTGCTACTCACTACCTGTGCTTCTGGGCAAGTTAATTAATCTTTCTGTGTTTCATTTCCTCATGTTTCTGAGACTGGAGAAAATCTTTCCCAGAAAGACCATCTACATACATGCTGATGACCACAGCATGAGACCATCTACATGCTTTTGACCCATTCTCTGACCTGCCTTCTCACTATTTCTACTTAAATATCTAGAACTCACATAACACTCAGCATGTTCAACCCAAACCTCTTGATTTTTCTTCCTCCAAACCTACTCTGCTGCAGATCTGTGAGTGTGACGCCGTTCTAGTTACTTAGGCCAAATTCCTCGTAATTATGCTTGACCTTTGTCTTTCTCTAACATCTTATATCTCTCCATCAGCAAATTCTGCCAGCCCAATTTTCAAAATATATCTAGAATCCAACTACTTCTCATTATCTTTGCTGCTAATACTCTGGTCCAAATCTCTATCACCTCTTGCCTGGACGAGTGCAAGCTCCCTAACTTGGCTCCTCACTCCCACACTTGTATCCTCTACAATCCAGTCTCAGTGCAGTAGCCAGAATCATCCTCTCAAAAATGTCAGTTAATTTCATCCTACTGCACTTAATGGCTTCCCATCTTACTCAAAGTAAAATCCAAAGTCATTACCATAGCCACAATATCCTACATGAATTTTCTGACTTCTTGCCTCTCTCTGCCCTGCCTACTTTTCTCCAGCCACACTAGCCTTCTTGCTGATTCTGGAACATACCAAGTATGCTTTTACTTTGCAGCCTTTTCACTAGCTGAAAGAATCTATATGGCACTTCATGATCACACTAGATATAGATCTCTACTCAAATATCACTTAATCAGGAAGGCCTTTCTGATCATCCAACATATAAAAATATATATCCCTATCTTTACCCTGCCTTATTTTCTTCCTAAAATGTACCACCACCTGCTGTAATTTATATGTATATTTGATAACTTATCATCTAACCCCCTCCCCACTAGAATGCAAGCTATATAAAAGCAGGTCCTTCGTGTTTTCGTTGTCATGTCTCCCATGCTCAGCATAACGCCTGGCACATAGTAGGTGTTCTCACTAAATACTTGCTAAATCAATGCTCAATGAATTAAGGGAAACCAAAGATATCCACTATATCTTTAACTATCTAATAAAGTACAGCAAGGTAATACAAACTTATTTTACATCACAGGAACCACAACAAACATACAATTCATCTTCATAGCTTTGCAGATGTGGAACGTGAGGTCCGAAGAGACTGAATAATCTTCCAAAGGAAGCAGTGAGGTATGGGGGACAGCATAACTTTGGGATCAGGCAGAACTGGAGTCAACCACCTCCTAGCTGTGTGACATGAGGAATATTATTTTACACTTGACCATTAAGTTACTAATGTGAAATATTTACATTTCAATCCCTGCAGAATTGTCAAAATAATAGAAATAATGAGTGTGTAATAGAATGTTGAATGGGACTTCTTTTTCTGTTGCTCTGGAATTGGAGGCAGAAATCCACTAATGAAAACAAACAAGCATTAAGGACCCTCGATCTAAAGAGACACGAAAGCAATTGGATCATCTCTTCCCAGCCCCAACCAGAGCTCATGAAGAGGCAGCAGAACTAACCCAGCTACCACCAGACATAATCATCTCATACCTTCCAGTGTGGTGGGAAGGAGAATCAGAATAGAGAAGGCCATTGCAGTCGTGAGCCTTTAGAAGAGTGTAGTGTTTATAATGAAAGTCTTTCAGTCTGTCATATTGTGGTGTTGTTATGATACTAGAAGCTGTACCACCAGTATTTCAAATACCAGCAGGGTCATCCATGGTGGACAGGTTTCAGCTCAGCTTCCAGATTCAGACAGACTCAGAAGAAAAGTCTGGCAATCTACTTCTGAAAATTAGTCAATGAAAACCTTGTGGGTTACTGAATATTGCCTGAGAATTCGGATCGTTTACTTTGGACGTGTCATCAGGAAGGACTGATTGCTGGAGAAAGACATGTTTGATAAAGTAGAGGACCAGGGAAGGAGAGGGAAACCCTCAATGAGATGAACTGACACAAGGACTGCAACAACGGAATCCAGCATACCAATGACCATGAGGATGGCACAAGACTGGGCAACATTTTGTTTTATTACACATGAGGTCACTATGAGTCAGCGTCGACTCAATGGCAACTAACAACAGTAACGAAAAATTTTATCTTCTCACCCCACAAAGGAGAAGAAGCTCTTATACACAAGCGATAGAAGAGCTCCCATAGAGTCTTAGACATTAGGAATGTCTACAAGATGAGGAAACTGGCATCTCACTCCTTGACTAGATGCTCGCTGTGCTGTGCAACAGGCAGGCTTATCATGTTGCCTTGTTAGAGCAAAATAGAATATGCTGAAGGCTTTCAGTATCCCCTGGAGGTGTGGATGTTTGTCATCATAGGTACTGGTAAATGCTATGTTTCAGAGATTTTACAAGATTCAAGGCTTGCTGGTGCAGACCATGCTAGCATGGGGAGTATATCTGGAAGGAAAGGATGCCCTGTCCTGTTCTCCACAGCCCATGGAAGCCCTCACTAGTTCCTGTGGCTCCATATGAAGGAGAACAGAGTTCAGAAGAGAAGGCAGAAGATTCAGGCTGACCAAGTGGCCATCACACAAGCAATACAGTACCTTACCAGAAGAGAAGGACCAAAGGAAAATGAGTGCTACTCTCTGGGGGACTCCTTAGAATAAAAGCGACAGTGACTGTCTGCCATCTCAGGAAAACCATAGGCACCATCTACAAAGAGACAGAACATCAGCAGAGCAACCAGACCAAATTAGAGAATACCAGAGATGCCACCACATCACCGCTATGAACACTTAAGAGCGAAGGTCCCTGCCTCCTCTTCCTTCCCCTTGCCCCTTCTCCTCATCTTTCTACTCCTGCCCCTCTTTCTCTTCTTCTTTTCTTTAATACAGATATATTAGGGTAGAATACCAAAGAATGATGTGTGAGAAGTTGAATAGAGGTTTATACGTGAATCCATGCTGGGGCATGGGGAACAGGTGCTGACATGGAGAGAGGTGGTAAGAGGGCAGAATAGACACTCCTGATGCTGGAGCAACAGTCTGATCAGGGAAGACTGTCAAGACACGTCTGGATAGCTTAGGCTCCAGATGTATGAACAGGTGTTTTCACATTGGTGGAGTTGTTTACATCAAGCGGAGGACCATTTAAACTTTAAAGAGACTCTGATCCAAGGTTCTCTTCTTCTAAAATTTAATACAGCTATCATGAAACTTCGGTCCTAGAAAAAAATATTTAAAGTAACTCTTTTAAATGAAAGTAGGAAAGATGTAGGAAATCACAATTAAAATTTACAATTTCTGAGTAAACATGTTAGCAACTATTTGCTAAAAAATTTTATTTTCAAAATATTTTATAACCAAAACTATACATGATACAAAGAATACAGAGTATTTAGTGAGTTTAATTCTTTGAAAATAAATTTTTATTCTGAATTTTTATACAAAAAGCATAACTTTTTGTAACTCTACCATAAAGATATTTTCCTACGCATTTTTGCAACAAATTAGATAATATTACAATCCACTGAGAACATTCAAATGAAAAGATGGACAATATTCCTGGTGGCACAGTGGTTAAAAGCTTGGCTGCTAACCAAACGGTCGGCAGTTGGAATCCACCAGCCATTCCTTGGAAACCCTATGGGGCAGTTCTACTCTGTCCTCTAGTGTTGCTATGAGTCGGAACTGACTCGACAGCACCTAACAATAACAACATAGAGACAAAATGAAATAGAAAGTATTTGGATTGGGGGGGACGGGTGGGAGAAAAAGCCAAAGAGTAAGTACCGTATCACGTGAGAATCAAAGAAAAAAGACGGTTTCCTGATCTGAATCAATATTGGGATTGATTGTACAAAATGACAAATAGAAAAAAGAAAAATGAAAAGAAACGAACACAAATAATTCTTTATTTTGAAATAGATTTTACTAGTATCTCTTTCCTCTAGTTCTATATTGTCTTCGTATCACTCATCTTTTCAAATTTAAGTTAACAAGGAAAAGTAAAATTTACATACAATTGAGATAGCTTTTCTTATGAGCCAAAGAGAGACAAAAAATCCTTTCCATTAAATACCTGGATTAAGAGACGGGAAGTTCACCATGTGGGTTAATGCGTTTGCCCTATCAAAAGCCCACTTCTGAACAAGAAGTCTGAAGCTGGACCAGGCTTTGATGAATAATCCGCTGGAAAGCAGTTGCGCAGTCACTGTTTGGACACAAGGAAGTTCGAACAGCAGGGCAGTAAAGGCTCGCGGGCTCCCTAGTGGGCTCAGAGGGTTCATGGGTTCCCAGAAAGCGGACGTGTTTCTATATTTCTACCTCAGAAACATAGGGAAGATTACCCAAAAAAGTGAGTCTGACGACAGTCACAAATTTCATTTAAGAAAAACAAAACAAAACCAGAGAAAAACCTTTAAGCGGTGTGTCTGCGCACTCACGGGCGCGCGCACGCACGCACGCACGCACACCTTCCTCCTCCCCGCCCCCATCCCCAAATTCAAATGCCTTTTTTTATACTAGAAGCCCTGTTGCCCGGTGGTTAAGAGTTCTTGCTAACCAAAAGATCTGTACTTCAAATCCACCAGCGGCTCCTTGGAAACCGAAGGGGCAGTTCTACTCTGTCCTATAGGGTCGCTATGAGTAGCAATCGATTTGATGGCAATGGGTTTTTTTGGTTTTATTATACTAATGGATGTAATTTTTCAAAAGCATCCTAAAATAATCACTGACCTTCTGCTAGAAACCCTGATGATTTTAGGGAAGTGATGAAATCAGTAACTTTCTCCATTCCCTTTTAGAGCATGGTGTCTTATTAGGGAAACTTAAGAATTCTTACATTTCCCCCTGCTGGCAGCAACTAAGAAGTGCAGCTTCACTACGTTTACCCTGAAAATAATGGGGAGAAATTCCTGGATAAATAGAAGTTCAACCTTAAAAAAAAAAAAAAAATCCTTCCAGCTCTGATTACTAAAAAAGCTAGAAACATATATACAAAACATGAAAATAATAAAATTTGTGGGAGATGCTAATTTCCAGAAGTCAGACCGATCATGATTTTATGTTAAAGCATTTCATCCAATGGCATAGTTTCATATTCATACAACGGAATATTATCTGGCAGTAAAAAGAATGAGCTATCAACCCATGAAAAGACAGGATGCATACTGCCAAGTGAAGAAATTAAGTCTGAAAAGGCTACATACTGTATGATTCCAACTATATGCCTTTCTGGAAAAGGCAAAACTATACAGAGACAGTGAAAAAATCTGTGGTTGCGTGGGGTTCGGGGGAGAGGAGGAAGAATGAATAGGTGGAGCGCAGAGTATTTTTAGGACAGTGAAACTATTCTGCATAAGACTATAATTATGGACACACGGCATTATGCACTTGTCAAAACCCATAGGACTGCACAACACAGAGTGAACTCTAGTGTGAACTACAGACTTTAGTTAACAGTAGCGCAGCAATATTTGTTCATCAGTTGTAACAATGCACCACATCAGTGCAAGATATGAATAATCGGAGCAACAGTGTGCAGGGGAAAGGGAGGATTAGGGAACTCTCTGTACTTTCTGCTCCATTTTTCTGTAAACTGAAAACTTCTCTGCAAAAAAGCCTATTGATTTTTTTTAATGTGTCTTTCTGAATCTGATCCCGGAATGACTTTATGATCTTTTGGACATTTAGGTTGTATCTCTGCTTGCTCTAATTCTTTCTCAATAGATGCCATCGTTATCTGTGGCAGAGACAGGAGGTTCACCAATCATTTACTCTGCTCCCTACCCCACACTTTGCAGCCCGCTGGCAGTTCTTGCAGTTGGGTAGCAGTGACCTGTGTCATTTGTGGGTCTACACACAAGAGAGCCAACCCATGACACTCTAGCTTTCCTTTGTTGCTGTGGCCAAGGCGGACGTTCCAGATGGCGGAGCATCCGTCAACCTAGGTACCTAAATACTACATGGAGTGGAGTCCCTCTGCATGCATCCAACCCCACCCCCACTGACTTACAGAGTAGACGTTGTGGGAAATAAGCTGTCAGGAGTTAATGTAATTGAGATTTCAAGGGTTTTTGCTCTGAAAATAACAAACTAGCTGATGTTTTTAGAACTTTTTTGACATATTAGGTGCTATCCTGAGCACTTTACATGTCTCATTTGATGTTTACTACAGCCTTATGAAGTATATATTATCATCAGTCATACTTTATAGACAACAAAACTGTAGCAAAGGGAGATTAAATAATTAGCCCCAGGTCACACACCTGGGAAGTGACGGATTCCAGCATCAATCCAGTCTCCAAATTCTCTATTTTCATTGTTATACTGCACTGTCACAGAAATCAAATTTCATAATCAAGGTTAAGTACATTAAGTTGAATGTCATCATTCTATTTTACAAATTATAAAGACACAATATGTACTTATCTATTTAACTAAATGATATTTGCTAAAAGTCTACTTTGTTTAAGGGGCTGTCCTAAGCATGGTGAGATATATAAAGAAGTATAAAGTGTGTTCCCTGTTCACATAGCTTATATTCAAGCTAGGGAGACCAGTCAAAGGAACATGGAAAGCTGAATAGCAACATAGATGATTTACAAACAATCCATGACCAGTTGCTAAATCAGTGTTTCACACATTAGATTCTCAGTAAATGTTTATCAGGGAGAAAATAGAGGGGAGACCAGAAAGGAAAGGTGGAGAACTCATGAAGAAGGTAAATGATAGGATTACAAGGCAGATTCCCAGCCTGCAGGATGGAATAATCAGGCAAGGCTGCATGGGGGAGGTGAAGCTTGAGCACCATCCTCAGGGATGGGTTGGGTTTGCGTGGGCTGAGAGTGTGGGACAGGGTATTGCAGGTGTGTAGAGCAGCATAGATACATGGATACGCACACAACTTTCTTCAAGTAGTCTAGTTTGGCTGGAACCGGAAACTCATGTATTATTGAACATTGTGAAATGAGGCAGGTAGGTGCAATTGACGCCAAATTATGAAAATCCCAATTAAGAAATTTGTATTTATCTTACAGACATAAAGATATCCTTAATGTTCATAGAATATGAAGCTGTCAGTGAAATAACTTAACACACAAAGAAGATACATGCAGAGAGATCAGCCAGTGAGCTTTTTAATACTCACACACATACACACCTACATATTATTTTATCTACGGAGATCTTTTTATAATGTCTGAAGATATGATTTCTCTAATTTTGTCTGAACCAATTGTTCATCTGTTTGAAAACTGATACCTGCAAAAAATGTACATGCTATTCTATTCTGTCATTTGGTTTTCATATTCTTTAATTTAAAACAAATGAAGTAGCATGCATGAAGTATTTTGTACATTATTTTTATTGGTAAAATATATGCGCGTGGGTTATAGACACTACAGCAGAAGAACTTATGAACAATTATCTCTCAATCCTTCCATCTCCTTCCCCACTCCTACTCTCCAGAAGTAAGTTCTCTTAACTGTATCTTTTTGTTATTATGATGTTTCTCTCTGTAACTCTATGTGATATGTTTATACCTCTATTTCTTGACTAATTAGAAAATACCTGAGTGGTGCAAACAGTGACATACTTCGCTGCTAACCAAAAGGTTGGAGGTTTGTGTCCACCCAGAGGACGGTTCTATTCTGACATACATGAGGTCGCCATTGGTCAAAATCAACTTGACAGCAACTGGTTTTCTCCCTTTTCCCAGTCTGGTATTTATATCATTACATTAGTTTTTTCTTTACTACTTTTGGAATTTTTAATATTCTTAACGTCTCTTTTTTTCCATTAACTTCTGACAATACTTCTTGACTCTCTCTTTGTGAAGTGAGGGCGTAAGTGTTCCAGCTTTTCTCTACATGTCCCGTTTTCAAGTGCAACTTTCAGCTACATTTTTATTTTGATCTCGTCAAGATTATTAACATTTACAATCTCTCTAGTAACGCTAATCAAGTCTTTCACATTTTGATAATACGTTTATGATAAAACTCGAGAATCAGTAGCCAATATTTACAGTGTTTGGATCAGACACATTATTCAGTGTTGGGTCAGGTTGTACGATCCAATCAGTTTCCTCTTTATTGATTCTCATTCTAAATACTTCAGCAATTATTCAATTCATGTTATGTTTAATTTGCTTTTATCTAGACAATGAATTTCATGACCAGGGATTTTTGTTTATTTTCTTTGAAGTTTTTAATTGCTTTCCTTTTTAACTTGTGTTGGTCATTGTGATGGTTAATGTTATGTGTCAATGTATTGTGTAATTGTCCTCCATTTTGTGGCCTTGTGCAATTATCCTCCATTTTATGTGTCATAAATCCTAAACCTCTACATGTTAATGAGGCAGGATTATTGTGGGGTGTCTCTCGAGTCACATACTTAATAAAGAGCGTGACTCAAGTCACTGCCTTATTCAAGTATCTGATGTAAGGGGAATTTCCCTGAGGCTGTGACCTACATCCAATATATATGGATGCTCTGGCAAAGGTCACGCTTGTTCTAAATACATGAGCAATTATTAAGTTCATGTCACGTTTAATTTGCTTTTTATCTAGACAATGAATTTATTAGACAGGTATTTTCTCCAAGGTCTGTGTTCTGATGATTATTCTCTTTCCTGTTACTGGTTTTCTTCATAAGCTTTGTGATCCTTGATTATCCATTCAGGGTTGACATAGAAGACAGGGGTATCTAGGATGTTTTTCCCCATATGTGTTTCCAACTTAAATCTCTCCCTGAGAGGGAATTAATGGTTGGGAGCTCTGTGTGGGGCTGAAAAGGGCCAAGTGGATGGCTATGGTCTCTGCTCAACTCTAGGCACATCAGTATAGTTCCACCCTTCCTTGCTCTGAGAGGAGATGGTGGCCACAGTGTTTTTGTTTTGCTTTTCATTTTTCCTACCTGACCAAACCTGTACTGGTTGCTAGAGGGCTAAGTGGCTTTTTACTTTGGGGGAAGAGAAGAGGATAGGGAACCAGCTGTCTGCCTCCAGCTCTCCAAATTCCAGAATGAGGAGGATTTTCAGTGGTTGGGGAATTAAGATCCATATTGGAAACTATGGCTTTTCCCTCACATTTGGGTTCAGGTTCTTTAGAAAAGGGCCTTGCAAAGCTTTGTGCGAAGAGAATGTTAACTGGGTTCTGTGTTGGGGTGGGGCAGTGAGATGGCACACAGACTCATCCAATGGACCCATAAAACATCTTTTATTGACTCCCTTCTTTCAGCTTCTTTTCCATTTCCTGCACTAGTGCTAATTCTAAACACAGAGCCCTTTCAGGTTTTTATTAATCAGGTATTTCTCACTCCCAGGTAGCATATTCTAGGCTGACTTTACGCACTGTTTCATCACAAAACACACTTCCATCCGCCGATTTCCAGACATTTTTTCTGGACATGTTTGTTCGTTGACAACAGCTTTTCCCAGCCCTCATCTTGTTCTCACAACTGTTATGGGGATATTCTTTTTGTTGTTTATACCTATCCCATTTCGCCCCGACCTATTGGTGTTTCAGAAAAGAATTGGAGGCAGACAGGATACCAATTACATTTTCTGCAATTTCTCAGAGACGCTACATAGTTTAGCTGTTTCAAGACTCTCTAGGTTCCAAGAGGAATATCAATATGAACAGTTTGTTACCTCCTCAGGTTATTGTTATTGGGTGTTGTGGAGTCAACCCTGACTCATAGTGTCCTATAGGACAGAGTAGAATTGCCCTATAGCATTTCCTAGGTTTTAATCTCTATGGAAGGAAGCAGATCATCAGTTCTTTCTCCTGTGGAGCTGTTGGGTAGGTTCAAGCTACCAATCTTTCAGTTAGCAGCCTAGCAGTTAACCATTGCACAAACAGGACTCCTTCCTCATCAAATAGTGTGAAGGAAATGAATGCATAATGGCTAGAGGCTGCTGCTCATACTTCTCAGCCTCACAAAGAGACTCGTTTTAATTTTCTTCTGTTTCGTCTTGAACTTGCATAAGAGCAATTGATGATCTGTTCTGCAGTTGGCACCTAGCCTTATTATGACTGATGATATTGCACTTATCCATCATCTGTGTGTAGACCTGTACGTACACCAAGAACAAGGCGATAGTGCATAATTTAAAATCAGGAAAGGTGTGTGTCAGGGCTGTATCCTTTCACCATATTTATTCAATCTGTATGCTGAGCAAATAATCCAAGAATCCGGACTATATAAGGAAAAGCACAGCATTGGATTGGAGGAAGACTCATTAACAACCTGCGATGTGCGGATAACATAATCTTGCTTGCTGAAAGCGAAGAGGACTTGAAGCACTTACTGATGAAGATCAAAGACTACATCCTTCAGTGTGGATTACACCTCTACATCAAGAAAACAAAAATCCGCACAACTGGACCAATAATCAACATCATAATAAATGGAGAAAGGATTGAAGTTGTCACGGATTTCATTTTACTTGGATCCACAATCAACATCCATTGAAGCAGCAGTCAAGAAATCAAACGATGCATTGCATTGGGCAAATGTACTGCAAAAGACCTCTTTAAAGTGTTAAAAAGTAAAGAAGTCACTTTAAGGACTAAGGTATTTTCAATCATCTCATATGCATGCAGAGTTGGACAATGACTAAGGAAGACCGAAGAATTGATGTATCTGAATTCTGGTGTTAGTGAAGAACATTGACTATACCATGGACTGCAAGAAGAATGACCCAATCTGTCTTGGAAGAAGTTCAGCCAGAATGCTCCTTAGAAGGGAGAATGGCAAGACTTTGTTTCATGTACTTTGGACATGTTTCAGGAGGGACCAGTCTCTGGAGAAGGACATCATGCTTGGTAAAGTAGAGGGTCAGAGAAGAAGAGGAAGACCTTCAACGAGAAGGATTGACACAGTGGCTGCAACAATGGGCCCAAACACAGCAAGGATTGTGAAGATGGTGCAGGACTGGGCAGTGTTTTGTTCTGTTGTACATGGGGTCGCCATGAGTTGAAACCAACTTGACAGCTCCTAACAACAACAACAATATGAAGAAAACTAAGTGAGCTACGCTGATTTTGATCAAAGAAAATGTACTTGTGTTTTTAGAATCCCTTATTCCTGTCCTTTCATCTGCATCTGGTTCAGTGTTTGCTTTCAACCTTGACTCTGCACATTCGGTTTCTTGACTTCATGTATAGAAGTTTTTGTTTTTGTTTTTGTTTTTAACATCTTGCTGCATGATGCTTCCACAAAAGATTTTAACCAGAGTTTTTTGCTTTATCACCATCATCAGTGCTAATATTACTTACAGGATTTGATTTCGCTGATTTCTATCTCTAACCTCTTAACTCCCTTTGTATGTTAAATCTGCAATTCCCAGTGTTTGCCAGTTTAGCACCATCTGCAAATTAGTTAATGTGCAGTTTAGCCTTTCTTTGAAAATCAGTAATTAAGATGTAAAGTAAGACTGAGCCCAAGACTAATTCCCTGGGCTTCCCACTGGGGACCTCTCCTGAGCTCAATAACTCTTTTATCACCACCTCTGGTTTATCATCTTCCAGCCAATTCTCAAGCCATTTTACTAGTATATAATTAAGTTGATTTATGAGGTTCACTAGATTAATTCTATTTTGTTAAATATTGTCTGATATATATATTTATTTTACTTAGCTTTATATTTACATGTGTTGATATTATAGCCAAAGAAGAGAAGAATATTTTTGACATTTTATATCAGAAGATCACATAGTTTAGACACATATACAGTTTCGACACATATTAGTCTATCAGTTAACTACAGTCAAAATTCTGTCTAGAACGTAATTGCAATCCAATGAAATTTTTTCTTCCTTTTTTTTTTTTTTAATATTCCCAGTTTTCTAGTATCTTTCCACTTTTTTAGGATAAAAACAAAAGCATGCTATCAGTTTTAGTAAATTTATTCACTTATTCCCTGATCAGTCATAGAAGAATCTTTTGTTTTCAAGTCTTTGACATTTTCGATTAGCTGCCAATTATCTATGTTTCAGACTGACATTCAAATAATTAAATATTCAGGTGCACTGATCTTGCCACCAAGGGTTTTATGAGCATTTGAGAAATTTGTTTAAGTTTAATTGGGAAATTAAGCCATGGGGCAACATTACTGCAAAGCTATACTGCTGTGTTCTGAGTAACTAGACTAATCTAGGTCAGAAAAGCACAATAGGACATAGAAACACCCAAAGAACCCAAAATAATTCTTTTAATAACTGCCAAATTCTGAGACACTTTAATCTTCCCATTCTGGGACTCTTTCTTCCTTGGCATGCAGAGTGGGCTGTGGTGTATAAGCTAAATCTTCTTAATGGTTTCTAGCTCCTGCCTCTTCCCTGTGGCCTCTTTCTTCCTTCAGAACTTAACTCAAGTTATTTTATTACTAGTGAGTTTGCAAAACATGTTGCATTTTTCTCTGTAGGGCCAGATAGCATTCCTAGCACTCTGAGTTAGACTTTGGTTTCTCCTTTTCTGGGAAATGCATCGGGACAGGCAGTAAACATTTTTATTTCACTATAAATACATAAAAGTTTATGATGTGGACAGGACTGTGGGATGATTACTTGTTTCTTCCCAGCTGATATTTTGTTGCCTCTTTCTTAGCTGCTGCTCAGCAGGGAAGACCAAGTGAATGGGCCTTATTCATTTTCTATTTTTCTTAAGAACTGATGACTGTACTGAAAATTAGCAAAAAGGAAAGAAGGGAAGAAAAGAAAGGAAGGAAGGAAGAGAAGAGAATGAAAAAGATAGAATGAGCTTGAGAGTAGGCAAGCTTGTTCATAGTCTTGAATTCAAACTTTCCCAGCTATGTTCTAGTATCTTTAAAGTCACTAGGCATTTATTTTTAATGAAACCTCCTGGATTCTCCTTGGGTAAAAATTTTCATAGCTACACAGTCACATGTCTTCCTTATTGCCTTTTTAGGAAGTCGAGTGATTAATTGAACACATATAAAGTGCCTTAAGAAGCAATTTTATATATTTAAGACTCCTGAAATTATGATCCTCTTGAGATGGATATAGAAGTATTAGGTTTATTTTTGTAATGGAAGCATTCCAATTAGGAGTTTGGGTAAGTATTGTTCCAGGCTCAGCTATTCTTTGTGAATTCGAAATCTAGCCGTCTCTGTCAGATTTAATGAGCTTCTATAATCCCAGTTTTGGCTTGTTCTTATTGTATTCTTGTTTATGACTGTATGCTATTCTTTTCCTCATCTCCCTGTTACTTTACATAGATGGTAACTTACAGTAAAGTTCTACTAGACCTAAAATATATATAAGAAGAATCAGCTTGCTTCTTGGTTTCTCTATGCCTATGATGTAAACACAGCATACACATACATTAAAACAAAAGAAGTGCCATCACGTCGATGCCAACTCATGGTGACCCCACGTGTGTCAGAGTAAAACTGTGTTCCACAGGCTTTTCTATGGCTGATTTTTTTTTTGGAAGTAGATTGCCATGTCTTTCTTCTGAGACACCTCGGATGGACTCAAATCTTCAGCCTGTCAGTTAGTAGCTCAATGTGTTAACCATTTGCCCCACACAGGGATGTCACACATACATATATGAAGTACATAATCCTGAATATTATTTGAATCATGTTAGGTTCATTTATATTCTTTGTACATTCTCTTACTTCTTCATTTAAAAAATCATTTTTCAGATAATATGATAGACTAGATTTTCAGTATGGGAATAATAGAGTTCTTAATTTAAAAAAAATAAAAAAGCCAAACCCATTGTTGTCAAGTAGTTTATGACTCATAGTGACCCTATAGGACAGAGTAGAACTGCCCCCGTAGTTTCCAAGGAGTGGCTAGTGGATTCGAACTGCCGACCTTTGGGTTAGCAGCTGAACGCTTAACCAGTGTGCCACGAGGGCTCCAGTGTTCTTAATGGCTAGGTAGAATTCATTGACCTGATGAATAACCACTATTTTCCACCTCTAACTGTATCAAATGGTTTGGGGAACAGAGCTTTGATTGTAAAGACCTTTGGCCCATGATATCCAATTAAACTATAACTCTGCATGCATCTTAGTTGGATATGCCATTAAATGAGATACTTTTTCACATGTACAATTCAGTGACTCTGATTACATTAACCATGTTGTGCAACCATCACCAGTATCCACTGAAAATGACATACTTTTGAACACCTGTAAGGAAACTTAAAATTCAGCTACTCTACCCTTTCAATTAAGAGGTAAGATAACTGAAGATCAGAGAAGTAAATACCTCAGTCAAGGCAGCACAGCATGTTAGTAGCAGCTCTTGGACTAGAAACAGAGCTACTTCAGAGTGCTCTTCCACTTTCTGTCTATAACATCACTGCTTCTGAGGGTCTTCCCATATGAGTTTGATAAAAATCCCTGAAGGGAATACAGACCTGATCTTTAAGAGGAAATAGCTACAGGTCATAGCCAACCCCAGTGCAAAACCTCGGGAAAGGCACAGAAATCAATAAATAGATTTGTATGCTACTTGTGAATTATAAAAGTAATAGGTAGGTTGACAACTACCGAGAGCCTTTGGCTAAAGTTCAGAGAGAAACAATCAAAGCATAAGCCACAAAATAAATGGCTTGGGTTAATCGGCTTGATTATTAGCTATGATGAATCCACTATTTTAAATACAAAAACAACTTAAAATATTAAGACTTTTCCAAAAGTGTTCATTATTTGTATCATATAAACTATTTTTTTTAATTCCTAAAATCTGGGAATTGTGTTTTAATTAATAATTTAATTGTCTGTTAAATAGGATGTTTTAATTCTGTATGGAAGAGGTCACGCATCATGGACACCACTAGATGGCAGTATGACACAAAACTATAGTTTCCGTTAAAAAAAGTTTCGAAATTGCAAAAAAGAAGTTAGTTTAAAACATAGTGTACATACACTTTAAAGATTGTATTTACAAAAATATTTTAAATAAAAATAATATACAAATTTTAGATTCTGATATAAGAGCATGAGACAGGACTCAGAGCGAAAGAGAAATGGAAGACTAGAAAATAGCAGCTGTAGAGTGAATGCTGTGGGCCTGGAAGTGATGTATCTCAAGAAGACAAACAGGACTTCTATTTACCATGCTGGCTCCATTACCTTGTGATGGCACAGATGACATTGCAACATTTGGTAAATGTTTTAGTCAAAACTATTATATGGGGAAGATACCCTAAAAAAAATCATTTAATCACCATGACGTTCTTGCTAACTTTGAAATAAAAAGTAACATATATTCCATTTATCATTGCCTATTTGTAGAGAACAATAATTTTGGGTTCCCAAGAGTTGGTTATTTACAAAATGTAATTTTGTATGAGAAGAATTTAACATATAGGAATGCTTTTTCTAAAGAAGAGCTTTAAGTTTAATAAATCTGTTTTGAAAATTATTTAATTCTTTTGGAGGCAGGTGTTGTCCTACACAAAATTTTAATATAGGATATAAAATATAATTTATTCTAAATGTTGTAGTATATGGAATATAATTTACTAGACTCCCCTAGTAGACTGCCTGGATTACAGTTCTTAACAGGTAGAAAAAATTAAGAGAGTAACTCCAAACTTTTTTACTTCCCGAAATTACTGTGTGTAAGATAAAATAGACATCATGCCTGTAGCATTCTTTGCTGATACAGAAATACTATATTTCTAGGTAGAAACATAGAAGGTGGCAAAGCTGGAAGGATCTATTTTTATTTTTTTAATTGGCCAATGGTGGGTGTACGCTTTGAAGGAAACAACACGATTACTCTACTTTTCACTCTTACACCTCTTCCTTTGTATGACCAGCTCCTGACATAATGAGAGGGAAGTAGCGTCCAGGGACCAGCTCACTTCTGTGACATGATTTAACAAGGCAAGAGCCTCATTATTTCCAGGGGCTTTTTGGGACCCCAGTAATATCCCCTCATAAATATAGTTTGTCCAGTACCCAGGCCTGCAGTTAATTGTCTAGGCTTCACCGTCAGGTTCTTCTTTTGCTAATTCAATCCCCACAATAGAGCTAATCTAGTTAGTTCAATAATTTTAGTCCACTCTCTTGGATTTTGTTATACTGACAGCATTTGTTAACACTCGTGTGTACGGAAATCTTTAAAGCTAAAACTCTTCCCAATCCTCCCAGAAAAAACACACCAAGGAGCTGCCCTTGTACTCAGGGTGCCGGCTCCTTCCACGCTCCAGGGCATATAGTTATCACCAGCTGCGGTCGGGGGAAAAAAAATCCTCATCCCTGTGATGTAGTACAGTGCAATTAGACACATAATGTGGATTTTATGCCTTTCTCGGAAACATCTGGCATGTACTACTTTCTAAAATCAAAGCTTGGAGAGCCAGACCTCCTGTAGCATTTTAATATCAATTTGCCTTTTCACATATTAGTTATTGAATGTTTGTGCCAGATTTTGAGAACACCACATCCTAAATATCACTTCTTGAATGAGTGTAAATCCAAAATGCCTGCCAGGGGGTTATGTGTTTTGGAAAGAAATGATATCTGCCCTAATCTAAATACCAAATGAATTTTAGGTTGTCATTCTAGCCCAGTATTAGCATCGGCCCTTGGGAAAATCATGGCTTATGTAATCTTTTCAGATGTTCAGAATGAAGAATCAATCTATTTAAACGTTGTTGCTAACATTGCATCTGAATTTCTGACATATTAGGTAAATGTGGATAGAGTTATTACTTTTGTCCATAGAGAAAAAGTTACCAATGAAAAGTTTCAAACAAATCATCTCCAAGTTCTCAGGCAAAAAGGATTAAGCCACTTGGGAAAAAGATAAACTATTATCCTGAAATCCTTGTAAACAAAAACCTCTCTCACTGAGAGCCATGATCTGTCTAAGGCAGGGCAATAAGAGTCAAAGTAACTGCTCTAACCAAACTTACTGACCTCTCTTGTCAAGCTGTGTTCATAGGTTTCTAGTTTCTTTCTCCATAAAATTTATGTTACAACAACAACAAAAAAGAAGCAGATTAAACAAGAGGGAAGATAAGCATAAAAATGAAAGAAGCTAAATGTATGTGATTCGTATAGTCGGAGCTTTTAATATGTTGATAAAACATTCACAAATGCAGATGCAAAAGGGCTCATATTAGTTTAAAGACTGTTAGTTGACACTAGTCACGGCTCTATTAATTATGCCGCAATTTTAATAATATAAGTTACTAATTGTTTGAACTAACTACAACCTAAGTAAACTCTAAAATATTAGAAGATTAAAACTAAAAAAATCATTCCTAAGTTGCATAGACAATTGTCCATATCCTTGGATGATCACTTGAAGAGTTATTAATAAGTTTCATGAAAGGATATTTGCATATTTACTTTAGCATCAGAATGTTTGGTTGACTTTGAGGAGTAGACTGGTGCCTTGGTGCCATTTTGGTAAAGATGTTGCAAAGATGTTAGGACATTATTCTTCAACTCTCAGGGTCTCAGTTTCCTCATTTATAAGAACTGATTACAATGAAATAGTTTCTAAGGTAGTTTCCAACTCTAAAACATTGAGTCCATGGATTTTTAATGTAATGCCCCACAGTGAATGGTGAGTGCCTTGCTGTATATGAATAGTAAATCTGTGATGTATATGTTTCTGTTACATTCCCACGAGGGTTTTCTAAATAAATATCAGTAAACGTGATTACAACACTATGATACAAAACATGTTAGAAAGAGATGGCAGTGCTGGACAGCTGTAAGTGGAAGAACAGATGGAGCAGGACTTAGATTCTAGCTCTGGAAACCTCTAAGGAGTTGAATGACTGGACTTATTTTTTTCTTCTAATTCGAGAAATAATTTAGTATAAGAATGACGAGTACTGTTTCAACCTAGGTGAAACAATATACAGATAGGAAAAGACCTGAGTTTAGCAATATGACTGATTGACCTAGTTTGAGCCACAGTTGCACTAAAATTTATGAAATGCTGTATAAAGTATAACAACATTGTTTTAATAAAAATACAAAGATAAGTTAGAAAGAAACAGAGGGAGAGTCCTAGTTCCAGAGTCGAGGGAAATCATAGGCAGAGTGGGAAACAGGTGAATTGGGGCTTTGGTCCCTGGGATACTGACAATCAAATATGTAGAGTGCACAGGACCCCCACAAGGGGGGAAAAAAAAAAACAGCAACAAAATAAAATACCAACTGAAAATGAGCTCACAATAAAAATTATAAACTGCATAAGGAAACGATAACCATAAGGTATAGTCAGCAGAAACACAAACAAGAGCATCCTCAAGAACCGAGCAATCCAAAGGTTAGTGTAAAATACATACGTTTAAAATATTTAAGGCCATAAAAGAAAAAAAAAAAAAAAGAAATCAAAATGATAGAACAGAACACTCTAACAAAATAACAAGAAAACTTCTTTGAAAAACTCAATGGAAATTAAAGAAATGTGAAATAGATTCACTGGAATTAAAATAGAACATCAATGGATGTTTAAATAAGTAAAATTAGATACTGATGAATAAAAAAGTGGTGAACTGTAGGGGAGAGCTGAGAAAATTATCTAGAATGTAGCACTGAACACCAAAGAGGTGAAAAATGTGAAAGAGAAATTTGAGGATAGACAATCCAACACAGTCTAGTAGGAGTTTCAGAAGGAGAGAATGTTTAAAAAGGGGGGAGTATGTAATATGGTATGCAGTATTTGAAGAGTTAATGGCAGATTTTTTTCAGAATTAATGACTGGACTCCAGCTAGTCGCTATGAGTCATGATAGACTCAACAGTTTGGTTTATTTTGGTTTACAGTAAAGACCAGGAGACATTTCAAAGTGTTTACTGAGAATACTGTAAGCAACCAAACTGTTTCAAAAAGGAAGATGAAACAACAAGTTTTCAGACAAAACCTGAGTTTCACTCTTAGGTCTTTCCTTAAAAGACTACTAAAAGAAGTATTTTAGTAAGAATCAAGTCAGAAAGATGTGAGATGTAGGAACCCACTGCCGTAGAGCGGATTCCGACTCATAGCGACTCTGTAGGACAGAGTAGAACTGCCCCATAGAGTTTCCAAGGAGCAGCTAGTGGATTTGAACTGCCGACCTTTTGGTTAGCAGCCGAGCGCTTCACCACTGCCACCAGGTAAGTGAGAACACTGGTAAATCTTTCCTCAAATCTAGACAAACACTGATTGTGAAAACAAACAACAACAAAACAATAGTGAATACAGATTATTATTATGAATTTAGAGGATTTACAAATAAGGTTGAACTAAAATACTGCTGGATAACCAATCAAACAACAACAACAAAAAAACCCATTGCCTCTGTGTCTATTCTGATTCATGACAACCCCATGTGTTACAGAGTAGAACTGCTCCATAGGATTTTCTTAGCTGTAATCTTTAAAGGAGCAGATTTCCAGGCCTTTTTTCTGCAGCATTGCTGGCTGAGTTTGGACAGCCAAGTTCTAGGTTAGGAGTCAAGCACAAACAGCTTGCACCACACAGGCACTTAAAAAAAAAAACAAAAAGCAAAACACTGGATAGAAATAGCATAAAAGGTAGGAAAGGGTAACTGATGTTTAACATATCCTAAGGTTCTTGTATTGTTGGGGGAAAATGTAAAGATAATAGTTAATTGTAGCTCTTATTATAAAAAAATATATATCTTAAAATATAAAGGTGGCAACCAAGGTTATTTATATGCTTTTTTCAAGAGACAGACTTAGTATATCATGACATAGAAAAGTTGAAATAAAAGGGTAGAAATAGATGTACTAGACCATACTACCCAAAAGAAAGCTGTAATAGAAATGTATCAGCTGAAGCAGAATATGAGGTCAAAAGCATTTCTGTGATAAAGTGCATTATAAACCACTAAGAAGAAATATTCATCAGGAAAATATACAAGTTCTGAACCTGTGTGCTCCTAATAACATAACCTCAAAATATCTAAAAATTGACAGAATTACATGGAGAAATGTACGTATCCATCACCAGAGTGGGAGGTTTTAAACTCTCAGATCAAGAAGATAAAAAAATGATGTGGAAAATTTGAGCATCACAGAAATAAATCTTAATCTAATAGATTGCGCTAATAGAAGTCTGCACCAAACAACTGAAGAATACATATTCTTTCAAGTATCCATGAAATAGTTTTAAAAATCTATCACGTACTAGATCTCAAAACAAACTATGTTTATAAATTTCATTCTTTGACTATTAAAACAATTAGAATCATCTATTTATATCAACATGTCAGCAGTATTTAAATCATGACGTGTGAATGCAAATGATTACAATTTTCTCACTACTATTTTCTAAATCACATTTTCCCTAGTTTACAAAATGTTCTACCAAAAACTGGTATTTATTTTATAACAGGAAAACTATCATAAAGACTTTTGTTCTGCAGCTTTCAACATAGTGATTCTTGAAGAGTTGCCGTCAGGTCAAAGGTAACACAAATATGTAAAATCTCCAGTGATTTCTTGGTTTATTGGAAATGCTGCAGACAATTCTAGTATTTTGGATTGTAACAATATTTAATTTTTACCTTTGAATAAGCCTTCCATTGCTTGTTTTTGGAACAATGTTATGGAAATGCTTCAGTAATCATGGAGAGAATTATTTTCCTAACTCAGTATTACATCCCAAAGACCTCAATACCTGTTATCTAACAGCAATATAAAGAGTGTGATAATCTCAATTGTAAGATGTTTTTATTAGTGCACTGTCTTAATCTGATGATCAAAGTACATAGTAATTCATTAATATTAGAGTTTGTGGAAATAAGATAGGAAAGTTATAGTAGAAATTAAAGAGTTTTGAGCTAGAAGTAATCATATATCTTCCCTGTATGTCTGTAGGAGTACAAATAACCTTTTTTTTTTTTTTTCTTCAAAAAAAAAAGAAAAAAATCAGCTTGGAGCCCTGAGGGGAGCACACTCAGCTCTCAGAGAAAGGAGGGGGCAGGGCTAACAAAGGGCTGCCTTCAAAGAAAGTTGAAACCCAGGAGGATTTTCATCACAGGTTTTTGGCATTGGAAGGTCTTTGAAGATTTTTGGATTTTCACTTAACAGGTGGTCCCCCTGCCTGCTGCTGTTTCTGGTGATCTGAAGCCACACAGCCCAGCATGACTCCTACCTGCTTGGTTTTCTGGAGGTACGGCCCCAGGAATCTCTCCTTTTTTTGTTTTTATTTTTTTCATTCAGTAATTACTTTTCTTATTACAGATTCCATCCCCTTCTTTCCCACCCACAACCAACTAGCATCCCAGGCTTAGAGCGAGAATACCTGCCCATCAGTTCTATCAGACAGGGAAAGCCTAAAAGAAAAGTAGTAGAATGCAAAGTGCCCACTAGATGGCAGAATTGATTAAGCAGATACTGTGCGAAGGCTGTGAACTCGAGGTACAGAACCACCAGGTGATAAGGGAGTGTTGTAAGAGCTGATACCTCCACATGTCCCCCAGCACTGCTCCTGACCTGCACACAGGCGTTCTGAGCTAATCCTGGCTGCGGTGGGTGTTTTTACCTTCCTCAAGGAGACAGCACTTTAGGGAGTGACATCACAGTGTCTGCCAGTTAGTGATGTTAACCACTGAGTGATGCTGTCACTGGAGTTAAGAGATGACTCTGAAGGTTTTTGATTTGGGAAGTGGTTACCTCCAAGACAGAGCATGTCCATCAACCAGGAAAGCTAAACACTTGTTTGAGTTCCCAATCATAATACAGGCAATATTCCTTATTTGAGGGAAGACCCTCAACGAGATGGATTGACACAGTGACTGCAACAATGGGCTCATACATAGCAACAATTGTGAGGATGGCACAGGACTCGACAGTGTTTTGTTCTGTTATACATAGGCTCGCTATGAGTCGGAACAGTCTCGACAGCACCTGACAACAACAACAACGTCCCTTATTCTGAACAAATGTATTAACTATAAAACCCAAATTCTCTACTGTTATATAGCAAATCGACTTAATGTAAGCAACAGAAGCTGGGTAATCTATTCGGCTATTAGACCGGGTTTACACTGGCAAGTTATCCATTGTGTTGTCAGTGTCCTTCAAGATTTACAGAGCACCTCGAGATTGTAATAAATATGATGAAAAAATGTGTAGGAGCTCAGAACTCAAAATGGGTACTAAATTTTATTCTGCTCTAATTTGAGCTCATCTACCATCCAGTCACATAGGTTGGCTTGCTACTTTCAGCCAATTCTATTCATCAGCAATTTTCTGCTATGTAGAAGGCACACAAAGTACTTTGGGCCTGAAGTTTAGACCAGTGCTTATCTTTGTCCTCTCCACTTTTACCAAACAATTGCCTTTGTGTGAACGGCCCTCGGCTTCCCAATAACATTGAATCCATTGCTATGCCAGGAATATGACTGCATTATCTTATTTAATTTTCTCAGCAAACCTAGGCGCTAGATGCTAATACCAGCTCAGTTTTTCAGATAAAGGAGCTAAGGCATAGAGCAGTTAAGAGACGAGCAAACTAGCTAGTAATCATAAAACAGTTTTGGAAGACAGAATGATTCAGGACAATTTCAATCTCTCCTCAGAAGTTTACATTTTGAACAATGAATTTAATTCCTTGCTTAGTTAAATTCAAACACTACCAACATTTTACCTATATTTAATGGTTACATATACGGTCAGTTTTATATTTTCTCTAATTTGTAAATAGTCACCATGTCTTATGCATGTTCTGAATAATAGCTAGTGTAATTGTGAGCCCTTAATTATTTTAATTAATTTTGATCTAGAACATAAGAGTCACCTTTTGGAGACAATGTGGACTGTGTATACACAATGCTTAAGGAGGAAATGAAATTCTGGATTATGTGAATCCAGACTAAGAAAAGTCCATTGTCTTTTACTTTTGCAGTTATGTAAATTGTTCCTGTTATAGTTTCTGTACGTGCTGATGGGATATGTTATTGAGTGATTTATCTCATTTTAGACTCATTTCTCCCGTAACAGCAACCTAATAGTTGAAGGGGAATCAAGAACTGACTTTCTCTCTCTCTCTCCTTTTTTTTTTTTATTTAACTTTTTTTTTTTTATTATTTTGGAATAATTTTTAGATTTAGAGAAAAGTTGTAAAGATAGTACAAGAGTTCCCATCTACCCTTCACATAGCTTTTCCTCATACTGCCCTTTTACTTAACCATGGCCAATACTAAGCAATTAACTTTGGTATAATACTGTTAACTAAACTGTAGACTTCACTTGGGTTTCACCAGCTTTTCCACTAATGTCATTTCTCTGTTCTAGGAACCATCCAGGACATCATGTTGTATAGTACGCCCTTCTCTTTTTATCTAATTAGTGCTAAAGCATGAAGTAGGGCAGCCCCTCTATCTTCTGCTGCCCATTTGTTTTGATGTGAACCACTTTGCTGTTGTTGTTAGGTGCCATCGAGTTGATTCTGAGTCATAGCAGCCCTATAGGACAGAGTAGAACTGCCCCATAGTGTTTCCTAGGCTGTAAATCGTTATGGGAGTAGATTGCCAGGTCTTTTCTCCTATGGAACTGCTGGCGGGCTCTAACTGCTGACCTTTTGGTTAGCAGCCAAGCACTTAACCATTGCACCACCAAGACTTTTTTGTGAACCACTTTAAAGTCAGAAATCTAATGCAAATCTTACGAGTGTTGGGTCAAACAGGAGCCCTACTTGTGCAGACCTAGGCCAGGGATACTTCAGAATGCATTTGTGCCTTAAGCTCATCCTCAGCTTTTTTGCTCCTCCATCTCACTGAGGTGCTCAGAAAGAGACCTTTTCATCCCTTCTGTTAAAAAAAAAAAAAAAAAAAAAAAACTCCAGGCAGTACTTTGCCCTTGAAGAGATACAAATGGACTTTTAAAGCCTTCTTTGACACTGTTTCTTTTCATTATTGCTTTGTTTATCCAGTAAGTCATTCACTACTTCTTTGGGAAGACTACTAAAGAAACCTCCACATCGTCAACATTGTCTGATACATAAAATCCAGGTATCCCCGCTTTGGTAGAGTCTTTCTCTCTCTCTCTCCTCACTAGTTTTCCAGCATCATGAGTGATTCAGCATCAGTGCGACAAAAGGCGCTTGCAATTCTCTATTGGTCGTACAGAATAATTGTTAGCTTTCTGGGAAAGAAGGTAATACAGAACGGGCATTTTAAAATACATTTCTAAAAAGGATCTCAAGACAAAATCACTTTTAATTCCATATGCAACAAGAGAGACCTTCATACGCTGACAGTCACTTGGGTGATATGAAGAGGTTACATTTATTACTATTATTATAATTTTTGGTATAACTAATGAGGCTGCTTGTATATGATTGAAAAATAACTTCCTGATTTCTCAGCAGCCGCCTCTGCACTTGGGTTATGCTCATGACAGTCACACAGACAGGAAGCTTATATTAAAACCAGAATCAAAGGCAGCAGGAGTGGGAATCAGCCTACATTAATGAACCATTGAAGCCTCTCTCCAGCACAGATGAACACTAAATCCCCGGTTAGAGCTCTGGTGATTTCCCACTTGAGAGATGTGAAGAAGTGGCACATTCAGAGTAACAGCAAAGCCTTCGCAACTTGTCAAGATACTTCCCAACATGCAGGCTTCAAAAATTATTTTAAAAACCATCTTGAGAGAGCCACTGGAAATATTTCTACCAAGTATTAACTTGGCAGTGACCCTTAGAGGAACATGTCAGTGCATATGGAAGCATTGCCGTTCACCAGACAGAACGTCTCTGACTTTATCAGCCACTTTGGTTGTGATTAACAAGGGATCCTTTCAGGGCTCAAGATAGAGATGAGAGCTAAGTGACTTATAAAACTATTGGTCTTTTTTTCAAATTAACAAGATAATTGCATTGACTACCTTCTTTTACTTGTGAATAACTGCACTGCAGTAGAACCATCTACTATATCATTATTAAATAAATAAGAGAGTGCTGAGTGTTGAGCTAATTTCTGACACAGATTAAGAGACTGGTAGCAGATCTTTATGCTGATTATTCCTTATAATTGGGGTTTCCATTATAGAAATAAAATTTGCTTTCTTGTCCTTTATAAAGGAATTGAACCTTCTTTTAAAGTAATTTGAGAATATATATTGTGCATCTGTTATTCATTCACTTAACTAGAAGCATTATGGTTTGTGATTTAATTCACATGCATTTGTTGAGCACTTTCTATGTACTAGGCAGTATGGGGATCTGTGAGTAGTAAAATCCATAGTCTTTACATTCTTTGGTATATAATTTAGGACAGAAGGAGGTGGAAGTGAGGGAGGAAAAAAGGATCAAAGGCAGGATGGAAAGAAACAATCTGATATCAATTTTTATTTTGCTTCTATGTAACTGGGGGTATGTCATTTGCGTTTCCATATCCAACAGCTCCATTTCTGGATCCCACAAGGCTCATGTTTAAAGGAATAACAGATTTTATTGAGACTTGGATTAGATGATAAGCAAATTCCCTAGCAGCCTTATGATTGCAATGCAGGGTCTTAGTAAAGGCTCAGTGTTTTCCTCCTTTTGCATCTGTTAATAATAAAATAAGGAAAACAGAAATATTCCCAGATACATCAAGAAAGCAGAGGAGTTTCATGAACCTAAGTGGCTTCTGTACGCTACAAAGAAAGTTTTTTAATTAGACAAAAAAAAACTAATCCATGAGGCCAGGATGCTAATTTAGGTTTCGTTTTAGTTGATTTAGGTTTAGAGACTGGAGAGGATGAAAAATTCAAAAGACTTTTTTTTTTTCCTCAGCACAAGGCCTAGTGGGTAAGGATAGCTCAGGAAGACTATGCAGCAACCAATTACATAAGGAGGGAAAGACAGGATTCCAGAATGCCTAGACTAACCCACTAGATAAAAACCAAAACTAGTTGCTAGTGAGTCAACTCTGACTCCTGACAACCCCTTGTGTTGGACACAGAGTAGGACTGTGCTCCATAGAGTTTTCAATGGCTGGTTTTGGGGAAACAGATCATCACGACTTTCTTTCTAGGCACCTCTGGGTGGACTCAAATTTCCAACCATCCAACCTAACAGCTGAGGACGTTAACCATTTGAACCACCCAGGGACTCCTAGACATTGGATAGAGAGAATGAAAAACACACCTCCAGAAGTGTGCATACTCAACAGAAAAGGTTATGTAGATCAATTTAACCAGTGAGGAGGGAAGCAGTTAGGGCTAGTTTAGGCTTTGTACAGGACTTTGAAGAACAGGTTGGTTTGAGAAAGTCTGGGAGAAGAAGCAAAGACATTCTAAGAGCTTAATACAGTTAGAACAACATCCTAGAGTTACACAACTGCAAAATGTACCTTGGAAATAATAGTAGACCTATTTTATGTGGACACTTGGGAGACAAAATTACAGAAGTGAGGGCAGACCTTTAATGCCAGGGCAAGGAGTTTAGACTTAATCTTGAAAGCAATGGGAAGATACTCACAGGCCTTGAACAATGGAATGGCATGTTTAAAGAAGAATTTTAGAAGATTCGTTTGTAAATAAACATGATTAGATTAGTGTGGAGATTAACTAGAGGCAGAAAGACAAATTATTGCAACAATGCATCTTGTGGTCGAAGGGCCTGAGCTATAGTGAGGAAGTGGGAATATAAGGGAAGAGAACAGCATGAGAGATAAGTCAAAGCTGAAATTATCAGGGCAAGACTTTGTGCCTAACCGGGTTTGGGGAACCAGATAGAGAGTATGCAACGTACCAAGTGCTTTTACTCACACATTTCATTTCAAACAATCGTTATGCTTGGAGGTAGTATCCCCACTGAAGAGACAAGAAACACGGCAATCAGAGATTTTTAAGTGAATCACCCAAGATCTCTCAATAAGCAATGAAGTCAGTTTTCTGATTCCAAGTCCAGTGCCTTTTAACCAAATCATCTGTTCCTCAGATCTGGTTTTATAATCAGAAAATCTACGTTACATCTAGTCTTGGCTTTGCCATATACTTGAGCAACTCAAGTGACCCCTCTGAACCTTGGTTCCTACATCTTTAAGGTGAGAGTGACAATATTTAGCTTAAATGGTTCTTGTAAAGATAGAAAAGAAAATAATGTGACAGGGTTGTGTAAGGTGTTGCATACTGGACAATACTCATCATTATGTGTTAAGCACACACTTGTACAGCTTCACTTGGAAGAGGGAGCTATGGCATAATCAGCATGTGACTGACATTCTCTGATCATCTTACCTCAAATTTCCAAAACTAATTCTTATTGGACAAATAGCTCGCTAATATTTCTTGCACTCGATTTGTTTATGCGAAATGAAACAACAGAATTTTCTGTGCCGATTAGATAAAAACTTTTAAGGATCATTTAATATTTACTATCGAATTCCTTGATCTCTAATCTTAAGATTCCTTAAATATATTATGCTAGCATAGCTCTTTCATAAGGACCAAGCTCCCAGACTGAACTGACAGCAATGCTCATTTTAAAGCCTCTAAAACATGCCCAGGTTTTCAAAATTATGGTTACCATTTTGCTCCATAGTACTGTGTTTGTCTTCTGTGAAAACCTGCTGCATTCAATAGCCATATGTATGCTAATGAAAGAATAATAATGACAACTAATAGAATACAAGAGCCACGTCAGTGCATGAGAATCCGAACAAAATCAAAACAAAACTGCCTAAAAACAATATGAATCCAGATCTGAAGCTTCCTGGTTGTTAACTAGTTTTATGTTAATGAACAATTATTAGAACACACAAAAGTCTTTCTTTTTAATTTGATAAATTGAGTGGTGATGTGAGTTAATTGAACCGTTGGTGTGATAATAAGATGCAATTGGTATGATTTATCAGAGGATGACATGGTTACAGGCATTGCTTCCACAGAAAATAATGGCTGTTATTACCATTTCCCGAGGTGAGCAGGTAAGCCATAAACCTGGGTTATTGCTACACAGGTCAGAAAGCTGAGGGGGCCATTTTGCCTTTTATCTAAGTGGCTCTTTTAAGATTGTCACTTTAGACGCACACTTACTAATTTTGTCCTTGTTTTTTCATATTTCACAAAATATCGATATTGAGTTTGTTTAGGCTATTTCATAATGTTAATCTCTTTAGCTAAGTATTGAAGTGAAAAACCCCTAGGTCTCCAAGATCTTCCAGTTCTAATGTTGGTAATTAAAGGGTCATCTTGGGACTTCCTTTCCAAGTCGCATTATTTTGTAGAGATATTTTCACAAGCTGTTATTCTAGCAGAATAATTCTCTGAAGTTCTGCAGCTTGAGAAGCAAGGCCTGTGCTTTTTCTTATGTGATTCAGAGAGAATATTACATGCTATGCACCTTCTAGTGGAGGAGAAAGAAATGATCACAAAGCCCCTTGGAATGCAAAAAATAAAAAATAAAAAAGCTTTCACATTCTGTTATATAGCTTTATACCTTAAATGACTTCAAAATGAATCAAAAATAGATCAGTGTCATTGACTACCTAAGACGTATTTATGGGCACGTGGAATTTATTTTTGCCACTTGTAGATATTGGGAAAAACACTTAGCACGTGTGTCCATACTAAGAAAAGTAAATCCAGGATTAGGAAATAAGCTAATGCCTATATGCTGGGAATGTTGAATCTTAAAATTCCAAAGGAAATCATCATTCATTGTTAAGCTTATGTTCAACTGTTGGGTTTCTTGTTTCTTAAATTTCATTTGCATACATTGTTGCAAATTTATTTAGATATATGATCACATTTAATTCCTACAACCACTTCTGAGGTTTACATGATCAATCCCAATTTTGAAGATGAAGGAAGGTGTGACGTGTTCATCTGATCTATTATCCAAAATGGGAAACGTTTGAGAGGGAAAGAGGAAGCTCTTACTGGTTACTCCAGGACAATGAGTATCAATGGGGACTGTCTTGGAACCAGAAAATACTGTCACCCTAGGTAAAAGGCTCCCTGAAATTAGGAAATCTCCCCAAGGTCATATAGGTAGAAAGTGGCAGATTCAGAACTTGGTTCCATGCCGTTAGGACTTAAATTTTCCTCAATAGTCCCCTCAATAGAATTGGAGATTTTTTTGTCTACTCTCTCTCTAAGTTCTCTCTCTAAGCTCTATACATTCTCTCTAAGGGAGAGTAGTCAGGATCCCTGCCTCCACAATATCAATGCTAAAGTAGATACCACGTCTTGTTTATCTTTGGGTAAATAACTTGAAATGCATCACGTCTTCAATAAACATTTGTGGATCTGAGCTAAATCACACCTCTTGACACTTAACAATTTTAGATGATAAGGTGTTTTCTGTCAACACTCGATTATGAGAATAAAGAGCTCCTGGGAGATATATATATACACAGATTAGCCATTCTTTCATTATTTGATTATATCTCAGTTCAACCTAATGGAAATTTTATTTTTAAAAAAATGATGACTGTCAGATAGTGTCTAGTCTTACAGGAAAAAAGACCCACGCTGTCTAGGAAGGTAGGAAAAGAGACACATTGGTCTACGTCACCATTTCTTCAAATGGTCCGTCTTGATGCCGGTTTTCACCTTGTCTATTTTAGCCCCTTTACTGACTACACAGACAATGCTAAAGGACCATTTGGAAATATTTTCCTTCTGTAGAACCTTCTGGTCTAGGTGAAAGTTTTAATTTAGTTAACCACATCTAATTATGAAATGTATCATCTGTAAATTATGGGCTGCTGACAGGAGTGACCTAATGAGAGGACATGGAAGACATGAAGAAAAATAAATGAGACATTGTAATCATGATACATTGACTAAAGCCCAGGTCTACTACCGTTTACTACCTATGTAATCTTAGGCAAGTATCTTCACTCTCTGGGTCTCTGATTCCTCACCTGCAAAATGGGGCAATTCAATTATATAATACAGCATTTTAAAAGTCTTAATATTCTATAGTTTTGTAAATCTGGTGCACTTGGTCATATGTTTCCTGATGTGTGTGCGCGCATATGAATACATATATATATGTAAACTATGTATATATAGCTATATGCACACACATGCATGTAATTTTGACTGATAAGACATGAAGAAATTTCCATAGACTCCTTTCATCCTTTCATTTTTAGCACAAGTCACCTGAATATTTAGTTTTGTTCCCTTTCTAAAAAAAAAAAAGAGAGAGAGAGAGTGCTTCAAACATTCATTTTTCCTATCACTATCGTATTAATAAGAGCTATAAATAAAGATTAAATTTAAGAAAAATTACAGCATGGAAAAATCTTCACTTCCCTACATATTTAAACATCAGAAATTATTTCTGGAGATTTTGCTACATCATCGAGTTGTCAAAATGACAAATTTCCATTTAATATTTAATTCTATTATTTCTCAATTGTTCCCTTACCCCTTTTCCCGTTCCCCAATGATTTACTTTTAATTCTAACTTGCCACATTATGTAGCAATGGGATGCTAGGTGTGTTTCCTGCCATTTCTGAGCCTGTTTCTGCATCTGCCAAATGGAGATGATGAAATCTCCACATATCTCAGAAAAAAAGGCGTAATATTTAACTTTAACATTGGAAGTAAATAACATATTTTGAACATCTTGAAAATAAATAGGTAGCTGCTACTCCATAGCTCATGATTCATGAGTCAGATCTCAGCCACTTAGTTCAGGTTAGCTCTCCCTAAAGGCCTTGTTCTTGGAAACTTTCAGGAATAGTCGGCATCATAAAGAACTTGAGATACTCATTCCCAGAATGTTGAAGGATTTTCTACCCACATTTTACTAAAATCATATTTGAATTACCTATTGTTAACCATGTTATCTTTCATTCATAACAGGACAGAAACTGCAGAAACAGTCTGAAATTTCAATTTTCTTATATTTAGCTTATGCCATATTTGTTATGCTAAAAAAGTTATGTATAATTGTTTTGTTAAATTTTGATTAAAAAAATATAGTAGTTGTTTTTGAGAACTAAGCTAATGTTGTTTCTGACACTATTAGCAGACAACATTTAAGACAAGTACAGCTTTTAGGATTGTGACAATATAATTCCCTGCATTGCTGTGGTAGTCATACCCTTATCGTGTAGCATAAGAAGTAAGAAGCAAGAAAAAATATTACAGTATAATGAAGATATTAAATTGTAAACTGCTTAAGGGGGAAGAATATTCTCTCTTCCTCATTTTTTTAGTCTAAAAACTATCAAGACTAAAAACTAGACTCACTTGTCTCCCACAAATACATAAGTCATCGTCTTATAGACATTCAGTGCTCACACTCCAACAAAATCGATTTCGATGTTTCGAATAAGAAATTTCAGACGTCATAAAACTGATTTTAGTTTTGTTGCAAATGACAGTATTTTCACATTAGATTTTATACTTCACACAGATAAACTCTTCTAATTCTTAAAAGATTTGAACTCAGAAAACTTTTATGACATCCAGTTGTTTAAACTGAAGATGATTCAGGAAGCTCTCAAAAACACAAAAACAAAACAAAACTTGAAGGCAACATGTTTAACACAACAGTGAGAATCTATGATTCTTATTGGCAAGTCAAAAAGGTTTAAGCAAAGATGAAGAAGTACAAACTTGCATAATTTTAAGATTTCAACACACTGCAGAATCATTTTGCCAGCATTTAATCAATACTTATGAGTAAAGGTGGGTCTGGGTTGTGAGAGGAGGAAAATAAATGATGGTTACCATTATAACTGGAGTCCTTGGGTGGCACAAATGATTAACTCACTTGGCTGCTAACCAAAAGGTCAGAGGTTCAAGTCCTCTTGGAAGCACCTTGGAGGAAAGACCTGGCAGTCTACTTCCAAAAAATCAGTCATTGAAAACCCTATAGAGCACAGTTCTATTCTGACACACATAGGGTCCCCATGAGGCAGAGCTGACTTAATGGTAACTAGTTGCTTACCATTATTGTTGCCAGCCATCTTCTCAAAAGCCTGTTTTAAGAAAGCTACCATGTTTGTCAATAATAGGAAAAAGAAAAAATTACTATTTTATATTCTGGCACCTTATACTTCTCCACTGCCAGCAGACACTATCTGCATGTTTTTTTTTTTTCTTTGTTTATTTCTTTCTTTCTTTTTTTTTTTAATGTCAAATACTCTGTACTGAAATCAGGCAAACAATGTGGTACTAAGCACCAGTGTGGTAAAACTGATACGATTTGAATAGTATGTCAGTCAAGTGAATAGTGATAAGAACAACCTCCAAACATGTACATTAAGTCATTATATTGACTCAAGTACTTTTCTGTCATCATGGAGCCCACATTCTGGCAGTTTGCAGATTTGCTTCCACCTAGAGCTTTATGCATTCCAAGTTTGGGCTTTCTGGGAATGCGAGCCACAGCTGGTTATGTTCTATTATGTTGATAGCATTTTGTGTGATTTGTTCCCTCTTTAGTGGTCTGAATAGAGATTATGTTTCTGACTTTCTAGTGCACATAAAATGACAGGAAATATATAGTTGACTCTATTGCACTGTCAACATGTGGCTGCAGACTCACAATCTGACTTTTGAAAGTTGACGTCATGCACCAGCCTGCTCCAGAGAAACCTTAGACATGCCTAAAGATCTCTCAAGTTGATATAGAGCACGTAGCTCCAGAAGAATGTTTCTATATTGCAACGTGGTCTACAATGATCTATATACCAGATTAAAAACTAGACAAAGAGATCCAGGTGGCAGCCTACATTTTAGGAAGACTTGAAGACAGACTCACAAATAATTGTCATATGGATGTGGTAGTGTTCCCCAACGAGCTACAGTGAAATCTTTTTCATTTGAAATGCAAGTCATTCCCCCCCCCCCAATTAGTCTGTGTTTTTGCTTTTAATTAAGAAAAGCATAAAATAAAGATGCAAGTAGGGTGCCTGAATAAACAAATGAACCAATGAGGAAATAGAATGTTGTTGTTGTTAGGTGCCATCGAGTCGGTTCCAACAAAGATCCTATGTACAACAGAATGAAACACTGCCTGGTCCTGGGCCATCTTCACAATCATTGTTATGCTTGAGCCTATTGTTGCAGCCACTGTGTCAATTCATCTCATTGAGGGTCTTCCGCTTCTTTCGTCACCCTCTACTTTACCAAGTATGATGTCCTTCTCCAGGGACTGATCCCTCCTGATGACATGTACAAAGTATATGAGATGTAGTCTCGCCATCCTTGCTTCTAAGGCATTTTGGTTGTACTTCCTCCAGGGCAGATTTGTTCATTCTTTTGGAAGTCCATGGTATATTCAATATTCTTCGCCAACACCACAATCCAAAGGCGTCAATTCTTCATTCTTCCGTATTCTTCATCCAGCTTTCACATGGGTATGAGGCAATTGAAAACACCATGGCTTGTGTCAGGTGCACCTTAGTCCTCAAGGTGGTATCTTTGCTTTCTAACACTTTAAAGAGGTCTTTTGCAGCAGATTTGCCCTTTGCAATGTGTCTTTTGATTTCTTGACTGCTACTTCCATGGGTGTTGATTGTGGATCCAGATAGAATGAAATCCTTGACAACTTCAATCTTTTCTCCATTTATTTATGATGTTGCTTATTGGTCCAGTTGTGAGGATTTTTGTTTTCTTATGTTGAGGTGTAATCCATACTGCAGGCTACGGTCTTTGATCTTCTTCAGTAAGCGTTTCAAGCCCTCTTCACTTTCAGCAAGCAAGGTTGTGTCATCTGCATAACACAGATTGTTAATGAGTCTTTCTCCAATCCTGATGCCAAGTTATTCTTCACATAGTCCAGCTTCTCTGATTATTTGCTCAGTATACAGATTGAATAAGTACGATCAAAGGATACAGTCCTGACGCACACCTTTCCTGGTTTAAACCACACAGTATCCCCTTGTTCTATTTGAAAGACTACCTCTTGATCTATGTACAGGTTCCTTATGAGCACAATTAAGTGTTCTGGAATTCCCATTCTTTGCAATGTTATACATAATTTGTTATGATCCACACAGTCGAATGCCTTTGCATAGTCAATAAAACACAGATAAACATCTTTCTGGTATTCTCTGCTTTCAGCCAGGATCTATCTGACATCAGCAATGATATCCCTGGTGCCACGTCCTCTTCTGGATCTGGCTTGAATTTTTGGAAGTTCCCTGTCGATATACTGCTGTAGCCGCTTTTGAATGATCTTCAGCAAAATTTTACTTGCTTGTGATATTAATGATATTTTTGATAATTTCTGCATTCTCTTGGATCACCTTTCTTGGGAACAGGCATAAATATGTATCTCTTCCAGTCTGTTGTCCAGGTAGCTGTCTTCCAAATTTCTTGGCATAGATAAGTGAGCACTTCCAGAGCTGCATCCATTCGTCGCAACCTCTCAATTGGTATCCTGTCAATTCCTGAAGCCTTGTTTTTCACCAATGCCTTCACTGCAGCTTGGACTTCTTCCTTCAGTACCATTGGTTCCTGATACTATGCTACCTCCTAAAATGGCTGAACATCCACCAGTTCTTCTTGGTATAGTGACTCCATATTCCTTCCATCTTCTCTTGATGCTTCCTGCGTCTTTCAGTGTTTTCTCTGTAGAATCCTTCAGTGTTGCAACTCGAGGCTTGAATTTTTTCTTCAGTTCAGTGCCAAGCATGATCTTCCCTTTTGGTTTTCTATCTCCAGGGCTTTGCACATGTCATTATAATACTTTAGTTTGTCTTCTTGACCTCCCCTTTGAAATCTTCTGTTCATGTCTTTTACATCACCATTTCTTCCTTTCACTTTAGCTACTTCACGGTGGCCCAGTGGTTAAGAGCTCAGGCTGCTGCTAACTAAAAGGTTGGCAGTTCAAAGCCACCAGCCACTCCTTAGAAATCTTATGGGGTATTTCTGTTCTGTCCTAGAGGGTTGCTATGAGTCAGAATCGACTCGATGGCAACTGGTTTGGTTTTGGAGGAAATAGAATAGCAGAATAGAAATAAACTCAACTGCACACAGGAATTTAGATGTTAATAAAAGTGGCAACTCAATTCAGTGAAGTAAACATAGACTGTTTCAATAAATGCCGTGGCAGCAAATGGGCAACTCTTTGGGGATAAAACAAAGTCGGATCTTTAACCAAATAGGCTATTATAGATCAAGAAAAATATCAAATAGATAAAAGATTTAAATGTAAAAAGGAAAACCACAGAAGTACTAGAAAAAAAAATCAGTTAATTTTTTTAGAACCTTGGACTGGATAAAGCTTTCTAATTATGATCCAAACTCCAGAAGCCATTAAAAAAAAAAAAAAAAAAAGATTGTCATCTTTTTGCTTAATAAAAATAAAAAAATATCCTCAAGGGAGTTAAAAAAAAAAAAATGAACCTCCATAAGCAAAGTCAAAAGACAAGTGTCAAATTGGGAAAAAATATTTACAACATACATGAAAAAGGTTAGCCTTCATAATACATAAAGACACACTAGAAATTGAGAAGAAAAAGACCAATAACCCAATAGAAAAAACAGGCATGCAACATATACAAGAGTTCACAGGAAAAGAAATACAACTGGCTTTAAAAATATAAAAAGATGTTAAAAGTATACATCTGAAAAAAGGCTAAACCTTACTCATAATAGGAGGTATGCAAAGTGAACTAGAAACCATTTCTCATCTGTCAGATCCACAAAGAATCCAAAAGTTGATAAGAAGCTCTGTTGGTGAGACTGTGGTGAAGCCTCACAGTTGTACCTTTCTGGAGTGTGTGCAAAATGACATAACCCTAATGGAGAGGATTTAGACAATATTTACTGACATGACAGATGCATTTAGTCTTTAACCTGAAATTCTGCTTCATGGAATCTATCATGCAGATTCGCTGCATACCTTAGATAGCACAATTACAAACTTAAACATTTTAACATTGATTATAACATCAAACAAATGGAAACAAGCCAGGAAACTGTATAGACTATGCCTCATCTACAAATTTACTATGCAATTGTAAAGAAGAGGTAGGGCTGTTTCTGCATACTGAGTGGGAGAGATGCAAGGCTACACTTTTCACTAGGTGAAAAAGCAAGGTAGTATGCTACCACTGGTATATATAAACAAGGAGGGATAAGAATATGTCATATCCCAAACCAAATTCGTTGCCATCAAGTAGATCCCGACTCATAGCGACCCTATAGGACAGAGCAGAACTGCCCCATGGGGTTTCTAAGGAGTGGCTGTTGGATTCGAACTGCAGACCTTTTGGTTATCAGTCGAGCTCTTAACTATTGCACCACCAGGACTCCATGTCATATTAGCATATGCATAAAATCATTTCCTAGGGAGCTGAGAAAGACTGGAAAGAATAGAGGTAGGAGAACGAGATGTAGTATCTGATAAAACTAAAATACTTTAAAAAATTAAAGAAAAGCTGAAAAACTATAGGTCTCAAGAATTTTAGAGATGCACATTAATATGACTTTAAGTAAGCTGAAAATCTCTTCAAGATAATCTAAGAACATGTGCTAATGCTTTGAGTAGTGTGTAATGAAAAAAAAGTAATTAGTAGATTATTTAGTAGCCTGTTGAATTAGAGTTTAGTACTTTACACAGATTCTTATTGCTTTTATTTTATATGGTTCTATCTTGAGCACAAGTGTCAAAAATATTCCATAGAGAACACTTAGAAACGTGACCCTTTCACTTTAACCATGAAGGTAGAGATTTGTCCTTTATCTGAAGCTCAGGAAGAGCATGAGGACCACTGAAGGCTGAAGACCACTTAGGAGTAAAGCCATGCTTTCATTCGTTTATCAGCACATATTAAGGACTTCCTAAAAGACAGACAATGCTAGAGGTGCTAAGAAAATATAAATAAATACTGAACCGTAAGGGATTCCTTGATATTTCTGGCATCCAGATATGGAAATAGCTAAGTAAATACAATGAGATATATACTTGAAGTATTTTTACTAAATGAGATGTGACAATGTAACATGTAATATGTGCAGAAAAAAAGTAAATCTGTTTTTAAAAGCAACTTATTAAAGAGGTCCTTCATGTCTACTTTTGTCCTGTCTGGGCCCCTGAAGTCTTGAAGCTAAGAGGGGGGTAGATGACACCCATTGTAAATATCAATACCTGACGGTCATGTGCATAGTGATCACTGGTGGACACAGGCTGCAAGGTTTTAAATCTGGTTGTTGTTGTTGCTAGGTGCTGTTGAGTCAGTTCTGACTCATAGCGACATTGGGCACAACAGAACAAAACACTGCCTGGTCCTGAGCCTTCCCCACAATCTCACTATGCTTCAGCCCATTGTTGCAGCTACCATGTCAATCCATCTTGTTGAGGTTCTTCTTCTTTTTCACTGGTCCTCTCTACTTTACCAAGCATGGTGTCCTTCTCCAGGGACTGATCCCTCCCGATAAAATGTCCAAAGTATGCGAGAAGTAGTCTCACCATCCTTGCTTCTAAGGGGCTGTCATGGATTGAATTGTGTACCCCCAAAAAATGTGTGTAGCACCTTAGCTAGTTCATGATTTCCAGTATTGTATGATTGTGTTATCTGATGTGATCTCCTCATGTGTTGTAAATTCTATCACTGTGATGAGGTTATACTGATGAGGTTGACAAGATCAGTGTCTTAATGCAATCTCTTTTGAGATACAAAAGAGAGAAGCGAGCAGAGACACATAGGAACCTCACACCACCAAGAAAGCAGTGCTGGGAGTAGAGCGTGTCCCTTGGACCTGAGGTTCCTGCACTGAGATGCTCCCAGACCAAGGAAAGACTGAGGCATCACAAGGGCTTTTCTCCAGAGCTGACACAGAGAGAGAGAGAGCCTCTTCCTGGAGCTGACGCCCTGAATTTGGACTTGTAGCTTACTGGACTGTGAAGAAATAAACTTCTCCTTGTTAAAGCCATCCACTTGTGGTACTTCTGTTAGAGCAGCACTAGTTGACTGAGACAGGGGCATTCTGGTTGTACTTCTTCAGAACAGATTTGTTGGTTCTTTTGGCAGTTCGTGGTATATTCAATATTCTTCACCAACACCACAATTCAAAGGCGTCAATTCTTCTTTCGTCTTCCTTATTCATTGTCTACCTTTTGCATGCATATAATGCGACTGAACATACCACTACTTGGGTCAGGCGCACCATAGTCTTCAAGGTGACATCTTTGCTTTTCAGCATTTTAAAAAGGTCTTTTGCAGCAGATTTGCCCAGTGCAATGCGTCTTTTGATTTCTTGACCACTGCTCCCATGGGTGTTGATTGTGGATCCAAGTAAAACGAAATTCTTCACAACTTCAGTCTTTCGTCCATTTATTATGATGTTGCTTACTGGTCCAGTTGTGAGGATTTTTGTTTTCTTTTTTTGAGCTGTAATCCATACTGAAGGCTGTGGTGTTTGATCTTCTTCAGTAAGTGCTTCAAGTCCTCTTCACTTTCACCAAGTCAGATTGTGTCATCTGCATATTGCAGGCTGTTAATGAGTCCTCATCCAATCCTGATGCTCCATTCTTCATACAGTCCAGCTTCTAGGATTATTCGTTCAGCATGCAGATTGAATACGTATGGTGAAAGAGTACAACCTTGACACACACCTTTCCTGACTTTAAACCACACAGTATCTCCTTGTTCTGTCCAAACGACTGCCTCTTGATCTATGTACAGGTTCCTTATGAGCACAACTAAGTATTCTGGAATTCTCATTCTTCACAATGTTATCCATAATTTGTTATGATCCACACAGTCAAATGCCTTTGCATAGTCAATAAGACACAGATGAACATCTTTCTGGTGGTCTCTGCTTTCAGCCAGGATCCATCTGACATCAGCAATGTTATCCCTGATTCCAAGTCCTCTTCTGAATCCAGCTTGAATTTTTGGAAGTTCCCTGTCAATATACTGCTGCAGCCACTTTTGAATGATCTTCAGCAAAATTTTACTTGCTTGTGATATTAATGATATTGTTTGATAATTTCCACATTCTGTTGGATCACTTTTCCTTGGATCAGGCATAAATACCGATCTCTTTCAGTCGGTTGTCTGGGTAACTGTCTTCCAAGTTTCTTGAAATGAGCACTTCCAGTGCTGCATCTGTTTGTTGAAACATCTCAATTAGTATTCTGGCAAGTCCTGAAGGCTTGTTTTTCACCAATGCTTTCAGTTCAGCTTGAACATCTTTCAGTTCCTGATCATATGCTACCAGGCATATTTAGCCAAAAAAAAAAAAAAAAAAAAAAAAACCCACTGGAAGCAGGCAAAAGGCTGACCTGCCTAGATGCTAAAAGTATTAACTTCTTTTCCCTTTGGCCCTAGTGTGACCGCACTTCAACATCTGTACTGTAAACCCTTGTGAACTTAAAAACACAGACAAATTTAATGGGAAAAAGAAGAATGGGTATAAAACTGATTAGGAAGATTAAAAGGGTTACGCACGATTTGACTCAGACTACTAGAAACAGGCACTAAATTTCATGTATTGGACTGCTGTAAAAATGGCATGGTGTAAGACCTCCTTTAACTTCACAAGGAGGATCAGAAAGAATCAAGATCAGTATCAGCCCAAAGCTGAGTCTTATGAGGTGGAGGTCATGCATACCTCTGCCCTCTAACCTTTTTACCAATTCTGACACTAGCTATTCCCCCCATGGCACTCATTACTTCTCTGTTGGGTTCAATTATTTGATGCAATGGCCACACAGAACTCACAGATCATACTCATGATTATAGGGTTTATTAGGGAAGTAAAAGGTTACAGTTTAGGATCAGAATCAACATGGAAGTAACAAGAATGATTCAGGATACAGTTCTTTGATCAGGACAACTTCTTCTCAGCTGTGCCTGCAGGCAGGCCTCTCTCGGCCTTTGGCCCTTGCTCTCAGCCTGGCCTCTGCCCTGCACAGATAAGTGTTATAAAGCTCTTTAGCTCTGCCAGTAAGTGCCAAGAAGCGCCCCTCTCCTCCAGGGAGCCTCCTGCCCAAAGGCGCTCAGCTCTGTCACTTAATGGGTTGGTGAGCCTAGGCTGTCAGTCCCAAGCAGCTGCCATCTCCTACCATCTTCAGTGTTACAGCTCTCTGTCTGTCTCCTGGGTCTACAAGGTTCTCAGTGCAAGGACCCTGGGTCCAAAGGATATGCTCTGCTCCTGGCTAAAAGGACTGTCATCCTCTTGATGGCAGTCAGGTCCCCCTCCAACCTCTGGGATTGGCTCCCTTTCAGCCTAGTGGGATGGCAAAACTTACCAATCCCCTACGAGGGTTGCATGCATCTTATTTGCATGATTCCACCCTCACAAGGATTTCATGAATCTTATTTGCATTAGCAAAACTGTCTAATCCCCTTGGTGAGCCACAAGCACCTTATTTGCATAGTCCCACCCAATCATTTTGTGGGAGTAACAAAAAACAGGCCTAGAAGAGCCATATAATAGTAATTCACTGCAACTCAACTACTGTGGATATTGAGGATGTAAAAATAAGTAAATAATATAGCTAGAGGTGTAGAATAATATAGTTAATGATTTCAAATACATCACTTCTATTCATATGAATTTATGAAAATTGCCTATCCAAAATTTCAATTGAACTAAATTCAAATCAAGAAGTACTTATCAAATACCTACTGTGTGCAATGTATCATCTTAGATGCCATGGAGAAAGGTCACTAAATGACAGGGTTTGGTATCTGCTGTCAATGCGCATGTCATCAGGACAGGAAGTCAGACATTAGACTTATCTGTCATGAGTTTTAGATGTATAAACAAAGCCATGTGGAAACACTCAGAAAGAAGCAATTACTTCATATAAGGAATAAAATGACACTAGTCCATTTGAAAGGAGCCCTGGTGGCTCAGTGGTTGAGCACTGAGCTGTTAACTAAAATATTGATGGTTTGAAGCCACCAGCTGTTCCATGGGAGAAAGAAGTGGCAGTCTGCTTCCTTAAGGATTACAGTCTTGGAAACCCTATGGGGAAGTTTTATTCTGTCCTGTATGGTTGCTATGAGTTGGAATCAACACAATGGCAATGAGTTAGTCCATTTGAATTCCTACCAGCAATGTATGAGAGTTCTAGTTGCTTCACATAGTTACCAGCACTTAATATTGTCAATTCCTTTTATTTTAGCCTTTCTAATAGATGTGTGGTGGTATCTCATTAGGGTTTAACTTGCATTTCCCTAACGTCATGCGTTGGAGTTGACTGGATGGTAACTTGTTAATGATTAATAGGAGTCTCTGCATGGTGCAAAAGGTTAATGAGCTCTGTTCCTAACTGAAAGTTTGGAGGTTCAAGTCCACAGTTCAGTGCCTTGGAAGAAAGGCCTCATGATCTACAGAATCAGCCCCTGAAAACTCAATGGAGCACAGTACTACTCTAACACACATGGGGTCAACATGAGTCAGAACTGACTTGACAGCAACTAGTTTAGTGACTAATAATACTGAATATATTTTTATGTGTTTGTTTGCTATCCACATATCTTTTTTGGTGAAGTAACTGTTTAGATCTTTTCTTCATTCTTCAAATTGGGTTATTTGTTTTTGTCGTTGAGTTTTCAGAGTTCTTTGCATATTTTGCATACAAGTTCTTTATTAGATACAGGTTTTAAAAGTATTTTCTCCTAGTATGTGACTTGTCTTTTCATTTTCTTAACAGCATCTTAGACTCATATATTTGAAAATACTAATAGTACTAGTACTATGATTAGTTTCCAATGTTCTGTATTTTTCTAAAAGGAAATCAAGAGAGTAACAGAAACTTTTCTTTGATGGACAGTTTTTAAATGATGTCCATGAATATTATAAAATCAAGTAGGAAATTTTATCATGCCATAGCTTTGTCTTTAATCTGAACCTTAGTCATGACAATAAAGTCTAGACTCACAGATATTCTCTAACATATATTTAATTTTAAAGAACTTTAAATCTTTTGAGAAGTGACAAAGGAAAGTGACATGTCTATGAAATAGGACATCAATCTGCCTGCCTTCGCTTTCAAAGCACTGCAAAAGGGAACGTTTTCAAATAGTGAGCTGTCGCCTTTATTTATTGATCTTCACCAAGAAATAAGGCTATAGTAAAATGTTCTCTCCGTATCTTTCTCACCGTATGAAAACAGGGTTACAGATCAATTGATTTACCACCGCAATTGATTAGGTACCTCCCCTACTATCTCTACTGTGACACAAGACACGCAGTCATATAGATCTTTCATTAGGAAAGTCATTGAAAAGCCAAGGTTCATTGCATGCTTAAATGGTTTGTAGCCCACTCGTTAAGCCATTAACTAACCATTAATATTGCTTAACCTCGGACCTTACAGATAAAATAAGTTATCGCAATTTTATCATCCCGGGGCACCTTTGCCAAGTGAACAAGTACATGATTTTGTTACAATCTGACTTGAATATTCAGAGATATGAACACTTGATAAGATTTATGTGTGTATTCCTTTAGATGCATAACCCAAAGCATAAAGAGTGGGATGCATTACTAAAAATTGCTTTTTCCCACCCATTTAATCTGTTTTTAATGTTTTTCTACATTTTATTACTATTATCAGTACCATTCATTTCAATAAGAAATTTTCTGTGATATGCTTAATCGTAACAGTAAAAATTAGGATATAGAAACTCTGCAAAGAGAAGTTAACCATTCTAAGACAGTTTGGTATCTTTACACTCAGGCTTGAAGTTCAAATGAGTAAATGATCACATACAAAATCTAACAATCCTCTATTGGTATGTTTCTCTTTAAATAAAGCCATAGAAATTCAAATAGGTCCTAGTTATTAACAGTATCATAGATTAAATTTGTTGTTGAGTGTGACATAAACAAGTCATTGGATTGCTGAGTTGCTAATATCCCATCAGGTCAACTATAATGAACGTACAAATTCTTGCACATAACTTTTAGAAACTATTTTTTGCAGGCAGATTTCTCCACAGGAAAAACAACCATAATGCAAAATCAACCATTTCTGGCCAGTCTCAAAGAAAAAAAGTGAGCACTTGAACAAGACTCCCATAAATTTAGTGGCAGATGTGCAAGAAGGAATGTGAACAGAGTAGAATGTGCAATTAAGGAAATCGATAAATAGAGCTTACAGTTAATGTAAAAGAATATCATAAAACCATAGGAGGACACTGTACAGTAAGTAAGTAAATGTAATTTACCTTTACCAGTCCATGAGAAGGGAATATATATATATATATTTTAACTGTACTGAAATAATGCCACTAAATGTCAGTTTGGTCAAATCAGAGCTGAATTTCATTTTATTTTTCACTTTCTCACTACTTAAACCTTTAGCATTTCTGCGGCCACAAAAATTAAGCAATAGGTCACACGACATTTCATGGCTGAATGCAGTTTGTGTACATGTAATCTCATGACTTCTATAAAATTTATGCACGCAGTTTACAAAATAACATAGAAACTGATTATCGACTTGAAGGGCCAGCTCTGTAAGACCTAAAAGGTCTGGCTGTAGTCTGCATTTATTAAAATCATTTATAACCGCCCAGCCTTCCACCCTGGCCAGTCAGAGGAGCCTGAGCTGGTCTCTCGCAGGCAGGTGAATGTGATAAGCAGGGAGGTAGTGCCCTGGGCCATACCTTTCTGAGGCATTTTAATTATTTTCAATACTTAGTGAGGACAATGACACATGTCCAAAGAATCATGCAAATATCCCTTTGCTGAAAATATGTCCTACACCCTGCGGCACTGGAAAGGGTAGAAAGGAACTTGGGAGGAGTTAGGAGTCAACGCACCACTGCAGTGAAAGAGAGGGATGCGGGCACACTGCTTTTCAGCGTGGCTAACCTACTTATTCTTTCTCCATAAGCCTACTGCAATCTCCCACCTCTCATCCAGAAGTGTGTATATGTCTGTGTGTTACGGACTGAATTATGCCCTCCCCTCCCCCCAAATATGTGTTGGAATCCTGACCCCTATACCTGTGGATGTAATCCCATTTGGGAGTAGGGTTCTCTTTGTTAGGTTAATGAGGGCATATCAGCATAGGGTCTGTTTTAGACCTGATCAATTCTGAGAAACAAAAAGAGCAGATTAGGCACAGAAAGAAGCAAGCACGAATGGGGGAAAGATAGATGCCGGGAGGAGATCGCCAAGAAATGCCAAGGAGAACGCTAGAGAAGCTGAGACAAGGACTTTTCCTCAGAGCAGACAAAGAAAGCTTTCCCCTAGGGCCAGTGCCCTGAATCCAGATTTCTAGCCTCCTAAACTGTGACAGGAGCCCTGGTGGCACAGTGGTTAGGAGCTCGGCAGCTGACCAAAAGGTCAGCAGTTCGAATCCATCAGTCGCTCCTTGGAAACCCTATGGAGCAGTTCTACTCTGTCCCATAGGGTCACTGTGAGTCAGAATTGACTCGATGGCAACAGGTTTGTTTGGTTTTTTTTGGTTGTACTGTGAGAAAATAAGTCTGTGCTCCTTAGAGCCACCCACTTGTGGTATTTCTGTTATAGCTGCACTAGATAATTAAAACACTGTGATTCTGCTTTTGAAGAGGGAGGGACAGGAGAGGAAAAGCAAGATGACGATCTTATTTCTTTGTTAGGTGAAGGCAACACATAGGACTAGGTTACCCAGAATGCAAGAAGATGCTTCTCTGTAGGCAAGTTGGCCTTTTCTTTGCGTTTTCTCAAGAGTGATCCAAAAAAACTTTGATTCACGGTAGATACAGTGTGTTCTTTTCTAGATCAGTGTTAGAGAGTAAACTACCTATAAGATGGGGCATTAGTCATACTTCTGGCTCCTTGATCTCCTCGTAGCATTCAGAAAATGTCACAAGCTACTGAGTTCTCCCAGGCACTCCTAGCCTAGAAGCAGAACCTCCATGGTAGTTTCCTGAGTGATGCTAAAGACTCATGGGGATATAGGAGAGCAAGAGGGCCTTGGGATGTGGTGAGAGTTCTGTGGAGGAAATCACAGAGGATGGGATTTCCCAGTTTCTTCAAGGAAGCTTTCTTCTAGAATATAGGACAGTTTGGTCAAAGCATGACTCTAGAACAATGTTCCACAAGGAGCCACAGGCAGTGAGGTGCAAGCCCCGACTTTTTCCCACTAGAAATCAGCCTGGTTACATTCTATATCCTGTTGAGGGACTCTGGGCTGCTAGGATTTTAGCGGCTAACATAGGTCATCTGGCAGTTCTCAGGTGTGTCCAGTTTAGGGGCTGGCTTAGAAAATTGATTTAACTTTGCAATTAAGAGGAATGAACATACAATTTTCAAGATTAGTCTGGCATGGCTGTGCAGAGTGTTTTTGCTTAAAGCAACTTTGTAGCTCCCCCTAGGGTGTCTCTGGTGTTAATGGGGCACTGACTCAGAGCTAACTGGGCCTCCTTTTGTTGCTCTGCAGGATGGTATCCTGCAGCCCGATGTTATTAGGCTTAGGTCTAGCATGTTTAGGTGGAATACTGGTACACCGACTTTGTTTGTTAACAAATTTATCCTCTGGCCATTAAATTCCTTCACATACTATTGGTAGTCTAATATCAGTAAGAAAACTGAAAGAAAATTTTCTCTCTCTCTCCCTCTGGGTTCTTGTGTGTGCGTGTTATGAATTGAATTGTGTCCCCTCAAAATATTTGAAGTCCTGAGCTCCATACTTGTGAATGCGACCTTATTTGGAAATAGCATTTTTGAAGATGTTGTTAGTTAAATTAATATGAGGTCATATAGCAGGGTTGATCTTAATTCCATGTGAGTGGTGTCCTTATAAGAGAGAAGAGACAGAAAGACAGACAGAGAGGGAGGGAGGAGGACCAGGTGAAGACACATCTGCAAGCCAAGGAACACTGCAGGCCACCAGAAGCTGAGAGAGACAAGAAAGGATCATCCCCTTGAGCCTTTGCAGACAACATGGCCCTGCAAACATCCTCAACGTGGAGTACTATCCTCCAAAACTGTGAGAAAATAAGTTTCTGCTGTTTAAAGCCATCCACTTGGGGTATTTTGGTACAGCACTCCCAGGAAATAAATTCTCTCTGTCACACCGCACACACACACACACATATTTCTCCACAATGGTATATAATATAATGTTCTCTTAAGTACATCTTGGGGTGTCTGGGTGGTACAGTTAACACACTTGGCCGCTGACAGAAAGGTTGTAGGTTTTAATCCACACGGAGATGCCTTTGAACAAAAATCAGCCATTAAAAACCATATAGAACAAAGTTCTACTCTGAAACACGTGGGGTTGCCATGAGTTGGAATTGACACAACAGCAACTGCTTTACTGGTCTAAGGACTACTTAAGGCAACAATTAAAATAATTTAAGCAGTTATCATGAACTCAAGTGACGCAGAAGATACTGGCAGAATTCCTGCTTGCTTTTTGTTTATGTAAGTAGAGGAAGAATTTTAAATTGAATAGTCAGATAATTGTTATTTTAAATACCTGAACAAACACTGTTGTTTTTGTTAGGTATCATTGAGTAGAGCGACCCTATGTACAGCAGAATGAAACACTGCTGTGTCCTGCGCCATCCTCACAATCCTTGCTGTGTTTGAGCCCATCCTTGCAACCACTGTGTCAATCCGTCTCATTGAGGGTCTTCCTCTCTTTCACTGACTTTCTACTTTACCAAGCATGATGTCCTTCTCCAGTGATGATAACATGTCCAAAGTACGTGAGGTGAAGTCTCACCATCCTCACTTCTAAGGAACATTCTTGCTGTACTTCTTCCAAGACAGATTTGTTCGTTCTTCTGGCACTCCATGGTATATTCAATACTCTTCCCAAAACACCATAATTCAAATGCATAAATTCTTCTTTAGTCTTCCTTATTCATTGTCCAGCTTTTGAATGCATATGAGGCAATCGAAAATGCCGTGGCTTGGGTACTCAAGGGGAGATATTTGCTTTTTAAAACTTTAAACAGGTATTTTGCAGCAGATTTACCCAATGCAATATGTCGATTGATTTCTTGACTGCTGCTTCCATTGGTGTTGATTGTGGATTCAAGTAAAATGAAATCCTTGACAACTTCAATCTTTTCTCCGTTTATCATGATTTTGCTTATTGGTCCAGTTGTGAAGATTTTTGTTTTCTTCATGTTGAAGTGTAATCCAAACTGAAAGCTGTAGTCTTTGATCTTCATCAGTAAGTGCTTCAAGTTCTCTTCACTTTCAGCAAGCAAAGTTGTGTCATCTGCATATCCCAGGTTGTTGATGAGTCTTCCTCCAATCCTGATGCCCCTATCTTCTTCATATAGTCCAGCTTCTCTGATTATTTGCTCAGCATACAGGTTGAATAAGTATGGTGAAAGGATAAAATCCTGACTCATACCTTTCCTGATTTTAAACCACACAGTATCCCCTTATTCTGTTCAAACAGTTGCCTCTTGGCCTATGTACAGATTCCACATGAGCACAATTAAGTGTTCTGGAATTCCCATTCTTTTCAATGTTATCCATAATTTGTTATGACCCACAAAGTTGATTTCCTTTGCATAGCCAATAAAACACAGGTAAACATCTTTCTGGTATTCTCTACTTTCAGCCAAGATCCATCTGACATCAATGACAGCCCTTGTTCCACGTCCTCTTCTGAATCCGGCTTGAATTTCTAGCAGTTCTCTGTTGATGTTCTGCTACAATGGAACAAAGAGTAACTGAACAAAGAGTTGTTGTCATTGTTAGGTGCTGTTAAGTTGGTTCCGACTCATAGCAACCCTATTGGGTAGAGTAGAACTGCCCCATAGGGTTTCCAAGGAGCAGCTGGCGGATTTGAACTGCCAACCTTTAGGTTAGTAACTAAGCTCTTAACCACTACCCCACCAGGGATCCTCGAACAAAGAGTAGGGAAAGTTTTAAAAATACACATATATTTTTGTATTCCAGAAAATTATTGTCACCTAATTATAATTTTCTTTAATATACTATTTTCTAAACAGTTTTTGTAATTAAGAAGGCTGCATAGTTTACTATGCACTAAAATATTTTCAGTTTTCTGAGAAGACTATTTTCATGAGACTACAGTTATAAAATCATGTGATATAAAACAGGATTCCTTCATGCTAAAATTGTATTAATAATTAACTGGAGGGAAAATGTTTCAATATGATAAATGAGGGAATGTATGGAAGGAATGATGCTATTTCTTGACAGAAATAATATAGCTACGTGCTGTTAAATACAAGACATCATATTAAATTTTACAGTTAAAGTACAAAGACATCAAAATATATTAAAATTTGAATTGATTATAAACTCTAAAACTGTTACTGAAGATAGTAATTAGAGTTTTGCCTATATAATTATGAAAATGAGGGGAAACGGGGGAGTGTTAAGTGGAACCATAAAAACAATTTGCTAGAGAAAAGGCTAGTTACTGGTAAAGTAAAAAGATATGAAATGAGAGGGAAATAAGGGATAGGCTGTTGGCTTAATGTAATAAGGATATTATTTTAATCAAAATCAAGTCCATAGTCAACAAGGACACAGTTCTAATAGCAAAGCAACTCTGATGCTAACATATGTAAGAGTAATTGCATTAAATTAAAATATGATGGCTAAATTTAGATTAGTTATTAACCTTCAGAACAGAGATGATTGTGAGAGCATAAAATATTCACTGAAGGCAGAAAGAGCCCAACTCCATCGGTTTACAAATCAAGACCCACTTCATTGTGCAGTGTTTTACTAAAGACAATTTTAAGACCAGATCTTTAAACACTGTTTCTAGAAATTAAGTACTGAGCAGTTGCAAAGAACATTTAAAAATATGCAAAATATAAAGATTAAGGAACAATGGTATAATATTCGCCACGTACTCACCACACTGTTTAAGGAAAACAAAGCACTGTTACCCATATTTGAAGGATGTTTTGTTTTCCTCCTCATCTCATCCCATTTTTTCCCTCCTAAGAATTACTCACTGTTGGGAATTTTGCATTTATTTTTATGATTTTACCACATATATTTGCATCCCTGAACCATATTTTATTTTGAATATTGCTATTACTTCATAAAATGGAATCATATGTTTACTTAGGTTTTACGTGTTATGTGTGTCTTCCTGAGATTTATCCACTTTGTAGAAAATAGCTGGGATTTATTAATTTTCACTGCTGTGTAATATTCCATTATAAGACTATACTGTAATTTTTTTAATCCATTTAATGTTAATGGGCACTTAGATTATTTCCTAATATTTGCTATTATACTGTATGATATCTTAATATTACAAGAATATAACATTCTTGTCCTTGTGTGCTGGTGCACATACATGCAAGAAATGTGTGACATGTTGTTTACTTCTCTTGCTTTAGTAGATAACACGGAATTATTTTTTGAAAAGTAATTGTAGCAATTTGCACATTGTGAGGGAGACCAGCTAGCTGTTTCTGTGTCTTCGTGTGTACACAGATAAATTATATCTGCTAGCCATCCTGTAGTGAGAGCAAGCCATACGAGTGTTATTCAGTGGAATTTAAGCAGCGGTGATTGTGCCACTCATAAACCTGGTCTGTAAAATCCTTCTACGTGGAATTCCATAAACTCTTTCCCACTTCTTGCTTGGCTAACAGGAGACCACCCCAGGGATGTCAGAGAGGCCACATATTAAAAGATGGCAGAAGCACAGGATGGAAGGACACTGGGTCATTGCCATCTGGCAATTGGGAATTTTTTTTTTTTTTTTGGTCTTTATACAAAGAAGAAATACATTTCTATAGTTTCTGAACTATTATATTACCGTTGGGTTTATTTGTTATGCAGTTAGCCTATGCTAATCCTGCTAGCAAGGGATGTTGTTGTTAGGTGCAGTGGAGTTGGTTCTGACTCATAGCAACCCTGTGTACAACAGAATGAAACACTGCCCAGTCTTGCGCCATCCTCACAATCGCTGTTATGCTTGAGTCCATTGTTGCAGCCACTGTGTCAATCCATCTTGTTGAAGGTCTTCCTCTTGTTCGATGACCCTCTACTTTACCAAGAATGATGTCCTTCTCCAGGGACTGATCCCTCCTGATAATATGTCCAAAGTATGTGAGACATAGTCTCGCCATCCTTGCTTCTAAAGAGCATTCTGGTTGTACTTCTTCCAAGACAGATTTGTTCGTTCTTTTGGCAGTCCACAGTATATTCAATATTGTTCGCTGACACCACAATTCAAAGGCATCAATTCTACTTCAGTCTTCCTTACTCACTGTCCAGCTTTTCTGCAAAGCTTGAAACTGTCAAACTGCATCTCTCTTACCAATGTGGTGAGTGTTAAATGTCATGTTGCAGTGGTTACAATTCTCATTTTCCTGATGACGAAGGACAGTATCTTCTCATATTTGATGAGCTGTTTGGATTTCCCTTTCTCTGAAGTGTTTAAGACTTTTGCCTGTTTTTATATTGGTCTATTTGCCATTTTCTTACTGATTTGTGAGAGTTCTTTAGAGATTCTAGTTGCTTATGTTTTCTTACTTATTTGTGCTATACACATCTTTTCCCAGTGTGGGCTTGTCTCTTTACTCTCTTCATGGTGAATTCAGACAGAAATAAATTCTCACTTTTGATGTAATGGCATTTATATTTTTATTTTTTCCCCTTTATTGTTTGCACTCTGTTGTTTCATTTAAGAATGTTTTTTCTACCCCAAGGTCATAAAAATATTAACCTATATTGTTTCCTAACAGTTTTATAGTTTTGATAAAACTACTTAACTCATTAGTCCCAATGGAACTAATATTCATTCTATTGATTTCCAAATGGATATCCAATATCCCAGCCCAGTATTTTGAAAATTTATCCTTTCCTCATTGATCTTTAATGCCTCTTCTGTCATATGTGAACTAGTTAGTCTATGCAAGCTTTTAGTCTATGCAGGATGTTTTAGGCTATTTTGTTTTGTTTGTCAGCTTATCTCTCTCTCCACCAAGACCATTCTGAACTAATTATTATAATTTTATGATAAGTCTTAACGTCTGGTAAAACAAGTTCCTTCATTTAGGAACTTGTGAATGTCTTGGTGATTCATGGCACTTTTTAATCTTCCACACACATTTTAGAATAGTCTTAACAAGTTGCACAAAAAAATACCTGTTGGGATTTTTTATTAGAATTGCATTGACTCTGTAGATCACATGGGGAATAATGGATACTTTTTTATTCTGAGTCTTGTAATTCATATATTTGGTGTATCTCTTTATTTAGGTATTCATAATATCTTTCTAAAAGCTTTTATATTTCCTCAATAATGACCTTTCTCATCTTTTGTTGGATTTATCATGAAGTACTTTATAGTTTTTAATGATATTATAAAGGTAACCCTTATTAAATTATATTTCTAAGTATTTATTACTGGTATATAGAAATGCAACTGATTTTTGTATATTTTTATGAAGAAAAAAAAGCTAAGCCTTCTCTTTGTAATAATTTATCTGTAGATTCTTTTGTGTATTCTAGATTTGTAGCCATTTCATTTTCAAAGAACAACTTTTTTCTTCTTTTTCAAACGTTACACGTTTTTATTTCCTTGCCTTTCTATTCTGGCTAGGATACCCGGTAAAATGTTGAATAGAAATGGTGAAGGTGGGGTACCCTTGACTGTTCTTCATCTTGGAAAGGTTTTCAGTTTTTCACAGTTAAATATGATGTTTACTATAGAGCTTTTTCAGAAGATCTCATTTGTTAAGTTATGCTTACTTTTATAAGAACTTTTTTTTTTTTTTAAATCATAACCAAAGGTTGAATTTCAATGTATGGTTTTCCTGTATCTATCAAGATGATCATTTGATTATTCTTTTTTAATCTGTTAATGTAGTGAATTACATTCATCATTTTCTAATCTTGCATTCCTGGAATGAACCTAATTTTGTCATTGTATATTGTCTTATTTATATATTGCAAGATTGAATTTGCTAATATTCTAGTTTTTTTTTTTTTTTTAATAGATGAGATGGGCAGAAAGCCCTTGTTTCCTATACACCAGAATAGTTTATGTAAAACTGGAATTATTTGTTTCTTGAACGTTTGGTAGAATTCATCAGTACAACCATCTAGGCCTGGTGTTTTCTTTGTGTGAAGATACTAACCTAACAATTGAGTTTATTTAACCATTAAATAATTACTTAGGCTCTCTATTGCTTCTTGAATCAGTCTTGACAAATTATGGGTGTTTGTCAATTTCTCCTAATTTTTTATAAATTTAGTTACCTTAAATTTTTTGAATATCCTTATTCTTATAAGTATGTATACTTATATCACTTTTTTGTTGCTAGTAATATTTTTGTGCCTCCCTTCATTTTCTCTAATTCAGTCTTGCTATAGATTGGCCAATTTTTATCATTACTTTCAATAAACCAACATTTTAAAAGTCCCTTCTCTTAATTTCACTATTTCCTATAAATTATCATCAAGGAAAGTAAAGTTAATTTATGTGATTCTCTAGATTAATTTAATGAGTCTTCCACCTGTTGTCTGAATAGACCAAATCTCCGTTGCTATTACTATTGTATATTGAATATGTAGAGTTTTACTATCCTTATCTACATAGGAATTAAGGGAAGGAAACTTCACTGGGAGCAGATTTTGATCAGCAAAAAAATAAGTGAATTGGAAATATGGAGGGGAATGCAAAAATGAATAAAGGACTATGAGGGGTCAGTGCATGCCAGGTTGTTTGAAAAAATTTAGAGTAAAATAGCAATATCATCTTATTGTCCGAAATTCTTAATGGGAAGGTCACTAAGAGGGATAGGTGGCTCTTCAAAACAAAATCCATTCAGTAAACTCCAGACATATTGTAAAAGACATGCTCAACATGTGAAAAAATGGACATTTAATCAAGATAAGTACAAAAGAGTTTCTTTAAACCATAAGAATAACTTAAGAAAGTCTCAGATTGACTGAGGCTTTCTTTTAAAACGAATCAAAAGAACTTAATTTAATTTGTTAAAAGTAAGAAGGTTAAGAAAGGAGTAGGTCCATTGCCTGGCATAGATATCGTGCAAAGAGAACTGAGCCATTTAATTCATACTTTGTTGATGTATCTTGTCAAAAAAAATTTTTATTCTCGAAAGGTAAGGAAAAAACAACTTCCGAGGACATAACAATTCAAGATAAGCTGGTAAGAAAAGTATTTGGTGTTAAATACCACATTTGAGAGAGAAAGAAGTGAAACAAATGTTAAACCGGACAGGGTTTAGAAAATGGCTATAAATTGGAACAGTCTCAGACAAATCGGGGTGTATGTTTACCTTATAAAAGGCACTCGGTGCTCTAAATGAGTTTCCCAGCCTATATGAAACCCATCTCAGTATCCTGAAGCAGCATGGAGAAAAGGGGAGATGTCCGAAACCTGGTTATTGGCAATTTTCCAAATTATTAGCACAACAGAAGAAAACCGGATTTTATACGCTATAGCAGTGGACATATTGGCAATATTTCCGAATGAGTTATTAAAGAATTATGCTCTGATCGCTTAAACATCATTGTTAGGAGGCAGTATTATTTCACCAAGAACATGTAAATTCATAGTTATATCAGTATCTCTGATTTGATGTTGTTGTTAGGTACCAACGAGTCGGTTCCAACCCGTAGCCACCCTAGGTAAAACAGAGCGAAACACTGCCTGGACCTGTGCCATCCTCACAATCATTGCTATGTTTGAGCCCATTGTTGCAGCCACTGTGTTAATCCATGTCATTGAAGGTCTTCCTCTTTTTCGATGACCCTCTACTTTACCAAGCATGATGTCCTTCTCCAGAGATTGATCGTTCCTGATAAAATGTCCACGGTACGTGAGACGTAGTCTCGCCGTCCTTGCTTCTAAAGAGCATTCTGGTTGTACTTCTTCCAAAACAGACTTGTTTGTTCTTTTGGCAGTTCATGGTATATTCAATATTCTTCGACAACACCACAATTCAAAGGCGTCAATTCTTTGGTCTTCCTTATTCATTGTCCAGCGTTTGCATGCACGTGAGCCGATTGAAAACACCGTGGTCAGGTGCACCCTAGCCCTCAAAGTCACATCTTTGCTTTTAACATTTTAAAGAAGTCTTTTTCACCAGATTTGCTGTTTTCATAAGATCTATTAATTAATAAATCAAAGTAGTTCTAGACACGTATAAATTAAAGCTAGGAGTGTTCAACAGTCTCTTCTGATGTTCATGTGACAAGAGACAACAATTTAGGCTAGATGATAGTATTCATAAAAAAAAAATAAGTCATCAAGTTGATATCCAACTCATGGAGATGGCATGTGTTACAAAGTAAAATTGTTCCACAGAAATGTCTTGGCTGTAATCTTGGCAGAAGCAGATCACAAGATCTTTCTGCTGTGGTACAGCTGGTAGGTGGGTTCACACGGCCAACCTTTACATTAGTAGTTGAGTGAAAACCATTTGCATTACCTAGGGACCAATGATGATAATATCCCCTGTTGCTATTGAGTCAATTCTGACTCATAGCAACGCAATAGAACTGCTCTATAGGGTTTCCAAGGCTGTAATCTTTACAGAAGCAGACTGCCACATCTTTCTCCCTCAGAGTGGCTTTTGGGTTCGAATCTCTGACCTTTCAGTTTGCAGACAAATGCTTTAACCACTGCGTCACCAGAGCTCCTTGATGATAGTATAGATTAGTAAATTACCGACTAGTTGGTAAAGATAGTAAAAAAGGAACATCCTTTTATGAGTTCTTTCAGCAAATATTTATTGGGGGTATGCTCTGTGTCAGACTGACAAATATTGATGTCAACACAGAAAATGGAAAGAGGTCTCTAGGGATATAATCAGGATATATAGAACTCTGTCGAGCTGCTGTTCTTTTAACGATTTTACTTCTTCTTTAGTCCACATAGGCATAAAATTACTAGAATGTTCCTCTGCTATAGCCTAGGGAGAGGTTAATGCTTAATTATTATCAAATCATTGTATGCAGAACTCTTCACCATTAAAGTTATCCAAAGGTGCAATGAGATGCTTCTTGAGGTAGTGACTTGCCCATTGTTGAGGTAGCCAACCACAGGTTAAACAATTATGTTTTGGGGATTTACAGACTGTATGTATATATATATATATATATATACACACTTGGTTGAATTTTGAATTCAGTGTTTTCATCTTTTATAACAGCAGAAGTACTTGTTTAAATGATGGTTTTATGCACCAGAATTCTATTAAATAAAGCAGATAAATGAGAGTAGGATGAAAGGGACAGAATCCCACCCACTGGACCCTCTCCTCATCTTTCTTTAGCCACCAAGATGCCTCTGAAGTTTCCAGGTGTCATGGAACTCTATCTGAGGGTCTCTAAGGAACCCTGGTGGTGCAGTGGGTTAAGCACTCATCTGCTAATCAAAAGGTCAACAGTTGGAACCCACCAGCCGCTCCGTGGAAGAAAGATGTGGCCGTCTGCTTCAGTAAAGATTACAGCATCAGAAAGCCTACGGGGCAGTTCTATTCTTGTCCTATAGGGTCGCTATGAGTCGGAATCGACTCAATGGTCGTGGGTTTGGTGTTTTAGTTTAGAGGTGGTGTCCTCTACAGTGACTTCAGATTTTTCTCTTACTTTAATTGTGTGGCAACTATCACAAAGGGATGACTTAAAAGACACCACTAAAGCAAAGTATAATAGAAGTCCTATGAAATTAGAGTCAATAAAAAATGACATTTAAACGAGTTAATGTAAAGTGATTAAAACTGCATATAGCAGATACTAATCTTTTACAGGTGCAAATAAATGAGGATTCTAGAAGACTTTTGTAGTTGTATTTTTGTCTTGGGTGACAAGAACCTCAGAGTCAATTTTTAAACAATTGAAGTTGTTTTTTCCAAAAGAGGAAAACAGGACATGCCCCCTGGAGAAAAGTGCAAAATATAAAAAATTATAAGAATCAAAAGATTAGGCATCATGCCATCAAGAGATTACAATTTCCCTTCCAAAAAGAACGTGCCCTTTGGTTGCTAGGAGCGCAGTTGACTGACAGCCTCCAGCCGCAGGACTTTCATAATCTACTGTAACGTTTGAGCCAAAGCCATGTTTTCCCTGGGCTCCTCCAAGTCACTGAGTGAGCATGGCCAAGGTTCTAGGTCCTGGCCGTTTCTGTCCAAAACAGGACTCCTCTAAGAGAGTCATCTTTGGGTCGACAGAGACTTCGTTAGACCTGCATGGCACTCTGAGGCTTTTCTTGCAAATTCTGCCTGCCTTCCCTGACATTTTTTTTTTTAAAAACAGGTATCAGATCTGAAAGCATTCCTTTCTCAACTCTGTTCCCTCTTCTTTATTTTCCTCAGGTGTTAACGCCCACGCACTACCCTCCCTGCCCTCCACCCCCACTCTACATGAACCTCCTGAAATTCTAACTCTGTCACACCATCAGCTTTCTAGAAGACTTAAGCGAATGCACAAATATTAAAAATTTTATGCCACATCTATTCATTATTTTATATGTCTATGTTTTATACTGTTTAAATCATATTATACATGTAATTTGGTAAGCTTTTTTTGTTCCTGAGTTATTACAAAAGCTTAGTAAAAATTATTTTTAAAGGCTGCATAATATTCCACTATGAAGATAGACAATAATTTACCTAAACTTCCCCTTCATGTTGGAGATTAGATTATCTCCAAGTTTTTATTCTGGCAAACAATGCTATACTTTAGATAATTTCCTTTGGAGATGACTTCATGCTGACCAATTTATAGATTTAAGAACGTATCTTGTATGAAACCAAATGGTTAGCATTTACCCTAGACCAAAGATGGCTAGAGGGACAGGGAAGCTAGACTAATGGAAACAGAGCAACCAAAATGGAAACAACAAGAATGCTGATATATTTCAAAGAATGTAACCAATATCACTGAACAATGTGTATATAGATTGTTAAATCAGAACCTAATTTCCTGTGTAAACTTTCACCTACAACACAATAGAATATTTTAAATTAAGAATCTATCTTATAAATTCAATTCAGTAAGTACTTACGGGACACTAACTATGTTCCAGGCTCTATGGTATGCACTAGGATTGAAAGTTCAGTGGCAAAATGAGATAATTAAATACAGGAAGTCCTCACTTTGCATGGCAGTGCAGGACCATAAAAATGACTGTGCAAGCTGGAACTGTGCAAAGCTATCTTCATAATGAATGGGAAAAATTACGATTGTTCCGTGACCTTTAAAAACTGTTTTTATTGACACATGGATGGTAATTAAAATCATGGGAGTAGATTAGATCTCTCTAGGAGTGTGAGGAGCATGCTCTTAGAGTAGGAACACCAAGATTTGAGGTGCTGGTGTAAGGAGAAGAAGAAGAATCTATACCGAGGATGTTTTACTGCTTTCCAAATCATAGCAGCTAAATACCCACTATCCTTAACAAACCAGAAAGTTGAAAGTTATGTCTTAGAAATAATACTTTAATTTGCATTATTCCTACTTTTTTAAACAGAAAATTAAAAAATATCAAATTCTTAATTTGCACTTCCCATTGTTCCATCACTTTAAATCTTCATCACTTGGATGATGTGCTGGAAATAGCGTGTGTGTGTGTCTACTTTATGTTACACTTAGTGCTTTGCTTATCGGTAACAGCTATAGGGAGCTAATTTTAGTTATTAGCAAAGCAGATGATAAAGAAATTGTGTACTTTTCAAGATAAAAAAAATTAGTGACTCCGATATTTCCCATCTTGTAAGCTTTTATCTTCTATGAGTCTCTAACCATCATTTGCGACGGTGGGGAGGGGGAGAGATAATGGTTATAGTTCAGAAGTCAAGGGATGGTTCTATAAAGAAAATTATTGATTTCTTTGACTGAAATCAGCTTTTGGCCCTTTACCCAAAATTGCACTTTTTAAGACAATGTGCTTTGACAATGACTTACCCATTTTTTAAAAACATATTTATTCAAATAGCTGTATTAAAAAGTCACCGTTTACATACATTTATCCCCAATAATGAATTAGAATGAATTCTCAAATTTGATTTTAATGTGAACTTAATGAACTATTTATATTTCTAGAATGTTAATATAATACCATGTTTTTTATAATTAATAAACATGTGATACAGACAAGAAGCAATGTATCAAATACAATTTAAAATAATTATGATAGAAGGAGAGCCAGTCACTCATTATATGGAAAATAAATCAATAGTGGGTAACAAGGTCTATCTCTATTTTAAAGTTTTGAATTACATCATCATGGTAGCTAACTTTATAGTTAATGGGGTGATATCTACCAATAGATTCTAGTTTTGCAGGGAAATCTTTTGGCTTTTGCTGTTTACAGACATAGTTCACTGGATAAATCTTGGTTATGCATGTTGCAGGCATAACAGTGTATAAAGTAAAGTGTTTGAAGATACCTCTGTTTGAAAAATAAAAATATGACATTTGTTAAAGGTAATTCAAGGACATATGTGAACTCTTGTCATGCTTTTGTAACTGTGGTATTTTTAGAGAAAAAGCACTTCAGGAAGATCTCAGTACTTCAAGTAAAAACAAACTAATATCTTATTCAGAATTCAAGGCTGTCTCTAACTGCCTGACTTGAAGCTAAATCTTAAAACATGATATGCCAAATTAGAGTACTGTGCTTGGGATTTCTTATAAATGTGAGGACTCAGCAGCAGCCACAGCTGCTTAATGTCAGCCTAAGCAGTCAAATCCTATTCAGCTCTTTGCTTCTCCTCTGTACCGGTTTTAAATGTCATATTACGCTGCATCACTTTGATAGCAGCCTCTCCTGTTTTCTTTATCCTTATTAGCTGACTTTTTGCCGCTCATTTGCAATTCCTGCACACTATTTTTATAACCTCATCCCATAGCTTATTTGTTACTACAAATAACATCCAATTCTTCTAGCGCTGCCATCCTGAAACCTTCCATCTTCTTTCTTTTCAACCGCCTTAACAGGTATCTCAATTTCCTTTACAGAACTTTCTTCATTGAATAAACTTACTATTTTTGTAGCTTCTTCCTTCACTATGGCCACTTTGTTTTAACAAAACAAAGCACAAATAAAACCCGGAATCATCAAAACAAATTTTGGTGGAGATTTCAAGTGATCACCCAATTCTAGTTCTATATCCTTCTGAGCACATGGGAACCTATGCTTTCCCACATCCTGACTGTCAGGTTGTGTCATGTGACTAATTATAGCCAATAGATTGTGAGCAGAAAAGCCAAAAAATTCAATTACCAGTGAGATAACTTCCAAAATCGTTTTACCCTGTCAAAGCAATTGAGAAGGCTATGCCTTCCAGCTTTTGGTACTGAAGAGGCTGCTTCCAAGAGCTAAGGTCTCTGAGTGACTATTTGGAGCAGACTCTTGATGAACATGTAGCATGACTAAGACAAGTCATTAAGATTTCAGGTTTAATTAGTTACGTTGTCTATTCTAATACTCCAGTGAAAACAAATTAAAACATAAAAGCATACCGTTTGACGGATGCAATGTGTCTGTAAAGCTGGCACAGTAGAAGCATTGTTAATAAGATATCAGTATTCAAGATGCTCTGAGGTAACAAGTTGTTAACTGCACCATGGAGAACAACTTTCGTTGTTACCCATTTATGCAGTTGAGAAAGTTATATCAAGGACAATATTATCTTCAATGTATCGTTTAAGAAGGAGGCATAGGTAACCCTGAAAGTTTATATTCAAATGTTTGTTGTTGTTAGTTGTTGCGGAGTGGGCGCTGACTCATGACAAACAATGTATAACAGCATGAAACGTTGCCCTGGCCTGCACCCACCATCGTCATGATCTTGGTATGTTTTAGTCTATAATTGAGGCTATTGTGTAGCATCTTCCAACCTTGGAGCTCATCTTCTAGCATTATATCTGACAATATTTTGTTGTGATCCATAAGATTTTCATTGGCTAATTTTCAAAAGTATACCAACAGGTGTTTTCTCTGGATGCTCCACTGAACCATGGGTGACTCTGCTGGAATTTGAAATACCTGTCGCATAGCTTCCAGCACCATAGCAACACACAAGCCACCACAGTACGACAAACTGATAGACAGGCAGTGTATTCAAAAGTTTAGACCTAGTTAATAATTTCCTATAAGTATCCTGTAGTTACTTATTCAATTCTTTTGTTTGTAAAATAGGGTATGAGGTTAAACGAATGGAAACTTGCATTTGATTCCTTTCAATTCAGTTCAATTCAATTCAATGCAGTTACTTTCAAAGAAAGATGTAACACTTGGAATTTCAAATGTCAGTAGCTAAGCACATACCTTTTTTTCCTTCAAGCCTTCCAATAATAGACATAATTAATCTTTTTAAAATTTCTATGAGCATGTGGGTATAAAGTGATATATCATTGTTGCTTGAATTTTAATTTTCCTTACTAGTAGAGAATTTGTATATCTTTTACTGTTTTGTTCTCTTGGACTGATTTACTTCCAATCTCTACTCGTGTGTTTTACGCATTACTGTTCTGGGTTTTTCTTATTTTCTTTTTGGCTTTTCACTTAATGACCAGCAGAAATCTCTTGCAGTCAATTAACATAGCTCTAATTCATGTTTAATGACTGTGTAAAATTCCTTGCAATATTAACCGTAAATTTTCACATCATTCCCCTATTGATGGGCATTCACTTTATTTCCAATTTGTAAGGAAAATAAATTTCTTTGTGTATTATGAATATTAATCCTTCTGTCATTATCTGAACTGCAGATACTTTGTTTAGATTTGTAAAATTTTAGTCCTTCAATTCACTAGGATTGAGTTTTGAATATAGTATAAGATACAGTTCCAATTTTATGTTCTTTCAAGTTACTAACCAGTTGTTCATCAGAATTTATTAATTAATAATTTTCTCACCAAATTCAACTTCTATCTTTGCCATCGTTAAGTTCTCCTACGTACTTAGATCTATTTCTGCAATTGCAAGCTGCTTTTTTAGATATTTATCTATTTTTATCCCGATGCCGTATTTTTTAATTAAAGTAGATTTAGATATGCTTTGATATGACTGCTTGCAATAATTTGCCCTCTATGTTCTTAGAATGTTATTTCACCGTCTTCTAGACTCCAGCATTGCTGATGAGAAGACCGAGGTCTGTGTCTTTGTCTTTAGTGAGTAATTTGTTCTGCTTGAATGTTTCAGATTGTTTCTTTGTCCATAGGGTTCAGACATTTTATCTTAAATTTCTGCCCTATACGTATGTCTTTTCTCTCTCAACCCTAAAGCTAAGGGAGGTTGTTCTTCAACTTACAGAAATCTTCATCTATTCTCTTTTTAATTATTCCTCTCTTCTCTCCGTCCCCCACCCTGCCGCCCCTCCACTTGCGTGTTAGGTCTCCGGGACTTCTCCTTGAAGTGTTCTTTCCTCTCATGATTTTCTTTTCTTTCTTTCTTTTTCATCCTTTCTTTCTCTCTCTTTCTTTTTCTTGCTTATGTCCTTGAAAATAGTTATAGCTCTTGATCTTCCAGGCTGTTCCTACAGATTTCCTTTAATTCATCTGTTAAATTAGTCAGTCGGGAAATCATTTTAATTAGCTCCAAAGAGTCTCCCAAGTGCTATGCTTGAATTTTCTAAAATGTTTGTATTAATTCTTTACTCAAGTTGTCAAGTCTCTGCTCAAACAGCTCTTTTGGCTGGGTATGGGTTCTATTTGCTCTGAGTCATCTTCCTTGAACATTTTGCTGTTTTTGTTTGTTTGTTTGTTTCTCAGTTCACTGGGGCTCAGGTCTGTGTGTTGGAGTATCTAAAAGATGACAGTTATTAAAGTGGGGGAAGACGTCACAGACCCACAGAGTCCCCTACCCCACTGCCAGACTGACAGGTAGGCTGTCAGTCCCCTATCAAAGCACGCCATGAAGTTCCCCTGTTCTCTCTGGCTCTTGATACGCCCAGTCTTATAGGCCACCAGACAGCTCCTTTTAGCTTCCCAAGAGCAGGAACAGTAGACACATATATTAGCGTAGTGGTTTAATGGCATCCATGGGGACAAGATGCCAGAGCCCACAAAGTCTGTGGATCAGTCTCTTATCCACTCTTATTGCTGGATGTTTTCACAGTACTCCTTGAGTCTGGCCATCCACAGAGACTGCATGTTGTGGAGCAGGGAACATTGATATGATGGGATACTTCAGTGTGATCAAAACTAGCACTTCCTGACCCCATTCTGGATTCTCCCTTGCCTTTAACTTCCTCGTTTTTTTAAACTTTCCTTTCTATTGATTGTGTAAACATTATTACAGCTTTTGTGGATTCTGTATATGTTTTAATGATTCTATATTGATGGAGGCTTCTTAGAAAGAAAGGTCTTTAAGGGCAAGATCTATATATTCTAGTTTTGATTGAACTTGAAGAACATATACTGTGCTCTCCACCAGTGAACACTCAATCAATGTTGTTGGCTGACTGAATTGACTTTAATGTGGTTAGGTTAAAAGAAAGGGAGGGTGTCTTTAATTTTCTTCTAAAACACTAACATTTTAGTTTTAGGGTTATTTTTAGTTTAGTTTATAAATATCTTTTCCCATGATTTGACGTTTGTTTAGTTTCAATGATTTGATGTATATTCATCATATTAATTTTATAAGGTTTATAACTAATGCCAATATAAGAAAGCTTCCAATTTAATTGTATGTTTTCTCTGATTTGTACTTAATACAAAGGGCTTTATATTGTGCTAATACCACAGTAAATATAACATTATTTTCTTGAACAGGTAAGCATCCATAAAGCAAAAACTACTTTTGAAGTTCTAGAGGTCAAGGATTTAAAAAATAAATTCTATGTGCACGAAACTAAACAGGAAGAGACTTTTAAACCATGGAACTATTCTCCACACAGCTGCGTCAGTAATCATTTAAAAATACACCTCCGACCATCCAAAACCCAAACCCACGCCATCAAGTCAATGCTGACTCGTAGGGACCCTGTAACACTGAATAGAGCTGCCCCACAGTGTTTCCAAGGCTGCAAATCTTTACAGAAGCAGATTGCCACATCTTTCCCCCACCCCGGAGCTGATGGTGGTTTCAAACCTCGGACCATTCGGTTGGCAGCGGAGTATTTAACCACGGAGCCACCAGGGATTCTTAGTCAGATCATGGGGCTCCTTTACTTAAATCCTTCCCACAGTTTCTCTATCTCACTTAGAACAAAATTTAAACCTCTTGTGTACAAGAGGTCCCGTGATCTGGACTTGCCCTATCTTTGTAATCTTCATTCACTGTGCTTCACACTGGCCTTTTTTCTCTTCCTCAAATAATCCGAACTTGCTCCTTCCTTAGAAATGTTGCACAAGTGGTTCTCATGGTGCTAAATCCATCTAATACTCATTAGCAAGATCTTCACTTGTCTGGCTTTTTCAAATTCCAGCTTTAACGTCACTTCTTCAGAGAGGCTGTCTGTATATAAAATATAGTCATCTAATCTAGCATTTCATACTGTTCATTTTTGTTTATTCTTTTTGTGTAAGTTTTATCATCTGCCTCTGCCTGAAGCAAACTCCCGGTAAAAGCAGGCCCGTTGTGATTTTATCTACCTATATATATTAGAATAATCTCTAGCACCTAGCAGGATCTTAGTAGATATTTGCTAAATTAAAGAGTAAATGAGTGAATTAAAAACCATAAAATATAGACGTTAAATAGGTGCTATGTATAATTTGATATCATTTCCCGTTAAATATATAAAAAATCCTGAGAATGTATTAAGATTAGTAGTACTGTATTTCTTTCTCTTTAAATTTGCTTCAAAGAAAGTTAGTAATCAAAAGAAAATTCTGGATGTTTTATTTGCCAAAAATTATGCATCTGAATTCCATAGAAAAATATGTTAAACTACTGCTTTGAAGTTTAAATATCTTCGCTTGACTTTAAGTGAACCTCAAGTGTTACTTTTACACATTTTGGATTAAATACATGACTGTAGTTTATGTAATCAAAGTCAATGCTTGCTTCATTCTCTAGAAATCCCTCATTGATATAGTTAACTGTAAAGCTACATAGGTGACTGTTGAGTGCTTTTTCATATCTAAAATAAATTAGCCTCTTATGATAGCCTGTTTGGTAATCTCTCTACAAACAATAGTATCTGGATTTACTTGAAAAATTGCAGTTCTATGACAAATGCATTGGTCATTCTAGAAGGTTTAGTACTATACAATGCTTTCCTAGGTTGGCACTCATTTACTGTTACAGCTCTCCTTTGGCTTTCTAAACACTACTTCTGTGCAACATCTTTCATTGTACCAGCTGCACAACTAAAGCCCTTTGTTTATAAACTATATCGTTCTCTCCCTTTTTTTTTCTTTAAAAGCATTGTTACTAGCATTGTCAAACACCATGTTAATAGATTTCTTGGCTTTTTCTTTTTTTCTACAGTTATTGACACTCATCTCTGGTTAGTATTTCCTGTAAGACAGAGTCATGGATCAAATCTCAAACACTGCTCTTTTAAATTTATATTTAGCATTTATATTTCTGATATAAACTATTTCTATGGGCTTCCCATTTATTTTCCATTGGTAAAATGACATATGTTCACTATCAATCTCCTGGAATAGGGAAATTCATATTTTAATTATTTTTTAAAAATGTTTAAAAAATGTCTGGGAAGTTAAAATATTTTCTACCAGCAATTTCTCATCAGGTGGGGTAAAATATTTAGACAAGTTGGTAACACCCTGAAAGATTGTCTTATTATCTGGAGAGCAGTGTTCTAGAACTCCTCTGAATTATTTTAAATTGGACATAATAGTCTATTGTTGTAATAAGAAGCCTGGATATACACAGGGGTTGAAGGAATGCTCCTCATTTGTGGATATCAGGCCATTTTTCTTTTCCAGCATTATTATCCTCCGTTTGGAGAGCATAAAGGAAAATACCACAAGGTTAAGAGACTTCCTCATGGCAAACAATTAATCTGTTGCAGGGGTCACAAGAAACTTCCCAAGCAACAGTCTGGCCTTGCTAATCAGTAGACATGATACCTTCGTGTAGGGCAGCTTGGTCTGAAAACACTACAGGGGGGAACTAAATAAATAAAACGTGAGCTATATGTGGCCAAGTGGCTTCTTTGTTTGCTGGAAGACAACCCGAGACAAAAGAGGCTTTATGTTCAGCAGGAAGTAAGGAGGTAAATTTGTTCATCTGTCGTTGAAACACACGTGCTTATTGCTATCTGTATTCAGTTGACATATACTCCTTGCATCCAAATGTACTCCAGGCTCAGGCTACAACCACATACAGTTCTCTGACTATATGAACTGTTAAATTTTAGATGTGTGAACCTCCAGAACTGTGAAGTAAACAACCTTATTCTCTATGAAACAGTGTTCAAAGTCTGAAGTCTTAATAATTGTGTATTCACTCCTGGGAAGAAGAGACTAAAATGGGCAAAAATCCAGATGGATAGAAATCACTGTCTCCTACCCACTGCATAAGGCAGCACAGGAAAAGCCATAGGTAGGACTTCATGCAAACAGAATTAGCAATGAGTGAGGACGAAGGTGTTTTCTGGGGAAGAGAAAGTTTAAAAAGAAGCAATTTCAGAATCTCTAATGCTGAAGTGTTATAACTGAAAAAAGAAATGCTGATTTACTTATAAAATACCAGTGGAGGAGGCTACCTTCTTAAGACTACAGAACTGTAGTGAACTGTTTCAAAAGTATTAGAAAAATATTCACCAAATGTATGGAAAACAAAGTAGAACAGGGAATAGAAACAACCTCACCATACCGGATAGTCTGTTAACTAAGTTAGAAAAGAGCAGGGAAGAGAACAACAGATGTTATCAGAGAGAATGCACTGAAAGTGATACAATGATGGACTCGCTTTTCCTCAACATCTGGAAGGTCTTTGCAGCAGAATACTCTGGGCTCACATACACATCCAGTATATGTAGCTTATCCTTGATTCCACTTGCTATAGACAGTCTATCATTCATAATACCCCTGTCTTGTTCTGTGTTAAAGAGCAAGGGTCACAATGGGGCGAGCTCTGTCCACTCACGTTGAACCAAGCTGTGTCCCCACTCTGCCACAGCACCCTGGGAGTGTAGGGCGTACCTCTCTGACAGCATTTATCCCGTTACCCAGTCATTGTCAATGGGGTTGATCTATGTTCGTTCCACGTTAGACTGTAAGCTCCCTGAGGGCAGAGACCCCACGTGATACATCTTTGTACCCTCAGTGCCTAGTACAGCACATAGCAAAGACAAAGCACTCAAAAATATTTGCTGAAGTAAAGGAAGAATCAGTTTACTCCAGCCCAGTGGAAGGTGAATTTTACTCTAAATGTAATGACTCATTGAGCTAAATATAAATAGCTTGAGCTATAATCGATAGCACTCATCTGGTTTCTAAATTGTTACCTCGATTCCTCTGTTGAGTAAAATTTTCCAAGTTCTCAAAGTCTGGGCCTGAAAGCTATGCTTGCAGACTTCTCTTCCTTCTTCCCAAAGTAGAACACACATTCTTTGATCTTCCTCCCTCCCTCAAGTGAGTTCTTTGTCTTCTTGCCCAAAGTCAATGGGAAAGTCAGGGTCTCCCTTACTTCATATCCAACAGTCTAAATTCTAGGGTCCAAACACCTAGACACCTTTAAAATTTCCTTTACTTTTCCTCACAGGTGATCTATTCTCCCTCATATTGTTTTCTCTGAAGGGGTGTAGAGTTTATCCTAGAGGTCCTAGTGTGACACATGCATGTCAGAGCAGGGGAGAGAAATGTCCTGAAGATTCAGCATCCTGCTACGTCGGCGAAGTTTCTAGTGTATCAGTGGTCTGAATCATAGCAGGAAATTCACTCTAAGGTTAATGATAAATCGTTGCCCCTCATACCTCTTACCACTAAGGAAAAGACACAGCAGGAGACAACCCCTGAGTTGATGGTCATAAAATAATTAAATGGGAAACATAAAGGGCATTCCTGGCTGAGTAAAAAGCATAAGCCAAGGTCGAAAGGTATGAAACACATGTTTTCTATGAGGAGGCAAAAGCAACGTGATACCTTTAGAGCATCATTGCAAGGCAAGGAGTGGAGGGAGTCAGAGATGTAACAGTGGGTTTAACCACTGAAGAGTCTTAAGCAGGAAAGTTGTCTTACCTTGGCCTCCCCCAGAAAGCAGAGCCTGAGGCAAAAGCTCATGTGCTACTCATTATTAAGCACTAATAAAGAGCAAGAGGGACGGAAAAGAGGAGTGAGATAAGGAGAAGAAAACCCAAGTGAGGATGTTGCCACGCTATCTAGCACAATACTTGTCTTCTGAGAAACCACGTGAACAACTATACCTGAAGGCAGACTTTTTGGGAAAAGAAAGGAAGAAGAATTTGTCTGCCAGTTTGCAATTCCCATTGGTCAAAAGTTCAACCCATTGTCAGGGTTTGGTACTCAGTGTTTTTTTTTTTTTTTTTCATTGCCATCAAGTTGGTTCTTACTCATCTTACTCATGGTAACCCTATGTGTGTAGGAGTAGAACTGCTTAATAGGGTTTTCAATGGCTTTACTCTTACAGAAGTAGATTGCCAGACTTTTCTTCTGTGGCGCCACTGGGTGGATTTGAACCACCAACCTTTTGGTTAGTAGTCTAGTGTAAACCTTTTGCACCACCCACAGACCTTACTCAGTAGTATACCAGGAAGGTCTCTCTCTCTCTCTCTTTTTTTTTTTTTTTTTTGATTAAACAGTGAGAAGTTCAGTGACTAAAGACATGGCCTTGCCTAAAAACCTACATGTTTGTTTATAATTGTCTTACTGGAAGATGCCATACAACATCCCTGTTGTTTTTGGCTGCCATAGAATTCAGTTCTGACTCATTATGACCCTGTGTATAACAGAACAAGATGTTCCCAGGTCCAGTGCCATCTTCATAATCCCTCTAGCACCATCAAACTCCCAGGGTCATCCAGTGTGAGTGATAAGGAAGCCTGCATAAGAATCTGGACTTAATGCAGAAAACTCTTTTGCTGTGGGATTCACTCAAAACTAGTTCCCTTCTGAGCCATCTCATAAGTAGGTTGCAGCAGTATTCCCAAATATGTTGTGTTCCACAGCCAAAATCCAGACAGTCTGAAAGTATGGTGTTTTCTTCTTAGCAGAAGGGAGTTGAAGGTCCAACAACTCATTCTTTTTCCTGGAGATGATGGTCTGGCATTTCCTAGACCACAGGATCCCTAAAAATTCCGATGCGGTAGGACCTTGAGTTATTGTAAAGTTTATCTCCAACTTCTGTCATATGTGTATCATACTAGGACCTTAAGATACTTATCACTTTCTGCTCAGGTGGTTCAGATAGGCATTAAGCCATTAATACAGTGGACGTCTATGATGTTCTGCAGCAACTGAGATAATCAAAGTCCTTGAGGAGTATATTTTCACAGAAAGCTGGAAAGCTAGCATAGCTCTGGCTCAAGAGAGTAAATGTGTGCTGCTATTCTTGCCGTGTAAAAGCACATTGCTTTTCAATCTCCCTATTAACAGGGTTGAAGAAGAATGCATTTGCCAGGTCAACCACTGTGCACCAAGTGCCACTGGTTCTGTTTATCCAGCATGACAGCCGTTGTGCTGTTAAATTTATGAGAGTCCACCATCATCCACCACAATCCATCTATTTTTTGTAGTGGCTTGATGGGTGAATTGAATGAGGATATCATGAGGACCGCTACTGTTGACTCTTTTAAGACTTTTAAGGAAGCACTATAGTATTTCCTCTAGGATTTAGTATTTGTTCTGATTTTTAATTTTACTAGGAGATGGACAGTTTCAGGGTTTCCCCTTTTCCCTTCCTATAATAAAGGCCTTTACTCCACAGATCAGGGAAATAGTGTGATGATTCTGCCAGATTCTAGATCTTTGTATGAAAATTATACAGTTAGGAATTAGAGAAATAACCAAAGGCTGAGTTTGAGGACCCATCGTTCCCACTGTTAATGTGAATAAAAACATTATTTATAGTCTATCTTCCATAAGCCCTCAATCTAACCGGAAGATTAGACTGTTGCAGCAGCGTTGCAAGGTGCTTGCTTGCACAAGGGAACCAGACTTTTCCTTTAATCAATAGACACTAGATCCAGAAACTTACTTAAATGTGGAAAATGAACAAATGACCATAGTTTTTAATGCCAGTGGCCGATATCAGCTTTCTGTTAACGAGCTCTCAATTTCCTCTTCTTTTTTTTATTATATAGGTTGAGCAAACTTCTAAAATCAAACAAAACCTGTTGTCATTGAGTTGATTCATAGCAACGCTAAAGGACAGAGTAGAATTGCCCCATAGGGTTTCCAAGGTTGTAATCTTTACAGAAGCAGACTACCACATCTTTCTCCTGCAGAGCAGCTGGTGGGTTCCAACTGCTGACCTTTCAGTTAGCTTTCGATCACTTAACTGCTGTGCCACCAGGGCTCCTTAAACTTCTAGTTCCAAAAAAACCAAACCTGTTGCCCTCAGGCCAATTCCAACTCATAGCAACCTTATAAGACAGAGTAGAACAGTTCCAGAGGGTTTCCAAGAAGCAGCTTGTGGATTGGAATTGCCGACCTTTTTGGTTAGCAGCTGAGCTCCTTTGTCCCTAGATTTTTTATAAGCTTTTAGCTGTGCCACAGATTTTTGCAGGTGGAAGTACGCTGATGGCCATTCTGACCTTAGTGCCCAATATACTATCTTGCTCTGACTTGGAGGTACTACCACATAGTTTCTGAATTTCCAGAATGTCACTGTCTCCATTGTTATTAGACTTTACTTCCCACGGTCAATTCATGTCTACCGAGGAAAACAATCCTGGTGTTTCTCAAAAAAGCACTCACCATCCACCCACACAGTACATTTCTTACTGTCTTAGTGAAGAGTGTCCTCTGGTGCCAAGTAAACATATCAGGTGGTAGATTTTCATTTCTTACATAGAAAATCCATTTTAGCATTTCCACCATCTTGAACTTTCTACCCTTTGAGTCCTCTACACCTTATTCTATACTTTTTTCTCATCTCATTTATATTAAGCCACAATAATGCCTCAGCACCAAGGGCTCATCCTAGTAGATTACTAGTTCAAGTTACAGGAGTCCTATTCAGAGCATTGACTCCTGAATCACAGGTCAATGACCATGTCAATAAATTCTCTCCTATCCAGCCTTATTGACTGTATTTCAGTCTAAAATTCTCCAGACATATTCCTAAAAAGTGGTTCCTGGTTTCTTCCAGACATATTAGCCAAGTGAGCTCAATGATTGCCCAGCTTATGAACGAAAGGCAGTTTCCAGACTAGAGCACAGAGCTTGGTAGTCTTACTGAGTGAATGGACAGGATGGACTTTTGAGGAAGTCAGTGCAGAGCAGAATATTGGAGATAAAGGAGCTACTATAAAAAGAGAGAGGTCTCTGGGTTGCTCAATGGTTTGCGCTTGACTACTAATTAAAAGATTGGTGGTTCTAATCCACCCAGAGGTGCTTTGGAAAAAAGGCCTGGTGACATGCTTCCATAAAAATTACGGCCAAGAAAATTCTAGGGAGCTCAGTTCTACTCTGTAACACATGGGTTTGCCATGAGGTAGAATTGCCTCGAATGCAATGAGTTTGATATTTTGGTTTGTTTTACAGAAAGAGAAAATGAGAGTGTGGTCCAGAAATCTTCAGCCTTTGGCTGAGTTTGATGGAAACTATAAACCCAGAGATCCAAGAAACTCAATGAAACCCAAACAGAAGAAACACTGAGAAGTCACACAAGGCACACTATTATCAAATTGCTAAAATCTAGCAATGAGGAAAAAACATTAAAAACAGCCATGGGTGTTGGGGAGGAGACACATTACACATGTACATATGGTGCCTTAGCCAAACAATAGACTCCAGCACTCCTGTGCCACTATTTCATTCTCAACAGCTCGAATGACGATCAAATTTTCTGCTTAGATCTTCTGCACATCACTACACAGAGCAACTTAGGCTGGTGCTAAATGATTCATCTGTTTTCAGCAATTAATGTAACTAAAATATGTCCTGTGGATAAGTAAATATGTTTGACCACAGATCTTTTTTATTTATTTATTTATTTTTAATGAATATCTAAGTAGTCAATGAGCCCAGTTAAGCTGGAACTTAAGTTGATTATGAGTGTGATTTTCACCCCATAACATCTATGTCACAGGCTACTGAAAGATCAATGCCAGGATTCACAGCCTTCCAAATACTGGCCCTAGCATAAGAAGACAGTATAGTAAAGCAGTTTACAAACTTGAACTCTGGAGTTGAACTGCCTGGGTTCCAATCAGGACTGTGACGTACTAACTTCAAGACCTTGAGCAAGTTACTTAGTTTTCCCATTTGTAGACAATAAGTAATAAAACAAAATTACCTCATAAGATTTCTAAGAGGGTTAATTGAAGAGGCAAGTAATTTCTCTTAGCACTCTATATATACTAAACTCTTACTAAAAGTTAGCTACAAGAAGAATGATGGATATTTTGAGCATCCTTCCTTTTATAAAACCAGAACTTTAGATGTCTAACAATAATTTTAACTTTCACAAAATTTTTGTATTCTTTGAGTGTATATCAGTCATTCCCAGGTTAAGAAATCAATATACTACTCCAAGGGTAGACAACTGAATATCAGCCTAGTAAACAGAATTGCCATTGCCTGAATAGAGTTGGGTGAGGTAACCATCACAGGAAGTGTCTTGGTTTGTAATTAGAGCTAGGCTTATGCATGTAAGGCTCACCCTAGCATTTAATCTTTAGAGTTAAATTTTCCTTGACTTTAATAAATCCAGCTTCCTACTGAGGCAACAACTGTATTAAATTAAGCAAGGTGTCCCGGTCAAGTCCTATTTCTGTAATGTGGTGATAGAAAGTAGTCATAATGAGATGCACTTCCAGTTGAAATCAGATTTTGGTGCCTGTGGGCAATGGTGATAGAGTGGATATGACTCTAGCCAGTATACATAAACATATTTATGATTAGGTGAAAGAGAGAAAATAAGGAGAGTACAGCATTGTCTTTCCAACGATGTGATCCTGCCCCTTGTTAATGCAACTTAATAGACATCAAGCTCTTGGAAAACTCACCAGTCAGGAACATCACTCCCGCCTTCTCAAATCTCCTCCAGTGGGTGTGTAAAGAGGTAAAGAGAGGGGATGATGTCTACTTGGACATTGCCAGAGTCATGGGGGAGACCCCTATCTATGAAAGGTACATGGAGTTAGAAGAAGAGTTGCCCCTCAACCCATTCCTGCAGTGATCTTGATAATTGTTAAATAAGTAAATTATTAAATGAAGTAAAGCTGTATGTATATAAATAATAAAAGTTGATCATTTTAATTTTATGTAAAAAAAGTTACATTATTTCTGAATGGAGTAATCTCTAATTCTCTTCTGTATTTTCCATATTTAACTTCCTGTGTAGTATAAAGAGTTAACATGCTTGGCTGCTAACTGAAAAGTTGGAAGTTCAAGTCCACCCAGAGGCACCCTGGAAGAAAGGCCTGGCAATCTACTTCTAAAATATCAGTCATTGAAAACCCTATCTGAAAATGAAGAATTTCATACTGTTGAAATATATTATTAAAAAAAGAAATTTCTAAGATCTTGACTATATTCAGTATCACATAAATGGAAAGATTTGAACTTTTAAACATATTAAGTTTATTAAATTCATGTAATATCCAACATTAAATAATCATATTGTTGGATGGAAAAAGAGAGCCTACAAAATTCTTAGGTATAGTCTATAATACATAAATTGAAATTTGGAAATTTTTAAAAACATGAAGTATATTGAATAGAACATCTAAATCACATTTTTTCTGAAGTATATATGCACACTGTATTATAGTCATGCTGGAAAAATTAATGTATGCTTCCATTTTAAATTAAATGCTATCTGCTTATTAGTTACCTAGGGCTGCTGTAAAAAACACCACAAAATGGGTGGCGTTACACAACGAAATTAATTATCTCACAGTTCTGGAGGCTGGGAGTCTGAATTAAGGGTGTCAACAAGGCCACGTTCTCTCCCAAAGCTCTAGAGAAAGATCCTTTCTTGTCTCTCTCGGCTTCTTGACCTGCAGCTGCAGTACAACTCCACTGTCACATGATTATTGCCACTCTCTGTCTGTCTGTGTCTCTTCTCTTATAGAAAGACAACACTTAGATGGGATTAGGACCCCCGCCTCCCCACTCTGCTATGACTTCATGTTAACTAAACAACATCTTCAAAGACCTTATTTCCAAACAAGGCCACAGTCACTGGTTCCAGGCGTTAGAGCTTCAGCATTTCTTTCTGGGGCACACGATCCAATCGATAACACCTTGCATCTTTATTACCATCAGTAGGCCTTTTGAAATATTACAACTCTACAGTATGTTATTAAATACCTTTCTCTGTTGGTTAACTTGGCAATTCTAACAAACAGTGAAAATAATTAAAAATGATGTTTTAAACTGCTTCTGAGTTCACTATACTGTGTCTTGAGGAGGAGTGAGGTTATTTGAGCTGATTCTACAAACTTGAGAAAACTATAAACATACAGAGTAAAAAATGGATACTAGCTGATTATGTAAAAAGTAGCAAGGTCTACTGTTACCCCTTGTCACCACTGCTACTACCATTTAATTAACACCTGCATGTCTAGCACCTCCTTGTGCTATTTGCTTTAATGTATTTTTTTATGTGGTGCAATGGTTAAGTGCTTAGCTGCTAACCAAAAGTTGGCAGTTTGAACCCACCAGCCCACTCCCCGGGAGAAAAGACCTGGTGGTCTACTCCCTTAAAGGTTTCGGCCTAGGAAACCCTATGGGGCAGTTCTACTATGTCCTTTAGGGTCGCTGTGAGTCAGAATCGACTAAATGGCACAAAACATCCACAACAATTATTATATTTAATCTTCATAACCACTTTGCTTGCTGTCGTTGAGTCAATTCCGACTCATACTGATCTTATAGGACAGAGTGGAACTGCCCCATAGGGTTTCCAAGGAGTGGCTGGTGGATTTGAACTGCTGACCTTTTGATTAGCAGCCGTAGCTCTTAACCACTGCGCCATCAGCATAACCACCTTAGGAAGTATATGTTGATATTCTCACGTTAAAAATGAGCAATAAAACTGAAAAAGTTTAAGTGACATAAGAATTCATATTGGACTTAGAAGACGCCTTTCTGAATTCCTCTCTCTGGTTTTTATGTCTAATTTACGTTGCAATATTGTTAGTTGAGTAATTGTGACTAAGCAGAGCCTTTATGAGCAACACTATCTACCAGGAAAAAGATACCATGTGTTCCAACAACCCACTAAATATGTTCAAGGGTCCAAGAATAGAGTTCACCTTTGTAAAGCCACTCTCAGTCCTCATTCCTGCTTGTATCTTTGAACTTGTCTTTCTCTTCTGGTTCCTACATTTAGACTTAAAAAGATAATTTGAAAAATAACTTTCATTAATTACCACGAGCACTTCAAATTCAGTGTATTATTTAATTTTCACAGCAATACTGGGAAGTGGGTACACTTATCATGTTTTGAAGATGAGAAAAGACTTGACCAAGGTCACAAAGCTAGTTAATGATTGAGGCAGAACTTGAATACAGGCTACCTAATTCAAATTCCAGGCTCTTAACTGCGGAGCATAAACCAAAAAAAAAAAAAAAAAACCTGTTGCCATCAAGTCAATTCCAACTCATCGCAACCCTATAGGACAGAGAAGACCTGCCCCACAGGGTTTCCAAAGAGCAGCAGATGGATTCAAACTGCCAACATTTTGGTTAGCAGCCGAACTCTTAAGCACTGAGCCACCAGGGCTCCACGGAGCATACTACCTACTATGTTTTATTTCCCCCTAGTTTCTACTTCCACGTATGATATTTCTTGATGCCTACTTGTGCAACTGTAATCCTGTCTTGACCCCTAAATTTAAGGTGACTTTATGCCCTGCCTCCGAGGAATGTCTTAGTTTACATTCATTGTCCTGGTGTTCATTCTGGTTTGTCCCACTTTCATTCTCAAAAGGAACTCAGACTAGAGAATGAATTATATGGTCACCTCATTGAAAGCCAATCATGATACATGTTGGAGTTAGTCTCATGTTTAATTGTGAACCAGTCCACATCTGAGGTCAATCTCTGCCCAGGTCTTTTAAAACTCATCTGACGCTCAGGTGTGGCAACCTGAAATATGAACAACTTGATTCCTCACATCAGCATAAAGAATAATAAAAGTGAACAGAAAACAAAATCAATGATTCTTGTACAGATGCTCTATTATTTTAAAAATTGGAGCATCTGAAAACTAGAATTTTAATAAGAATTAAAGTAGAAACTATTATTCATATTGCCTGCCTCCCCCCAAAAAATACACTTCAGAAGTGTTCTCCAGGGTTCCGTTGACAACCAGGTCTTTACTGAAAATTTAAAGATTTTGATTAAGAAAACTAATTGTTAGAATTGTTTAAACTGAAATATATAGATTCATGAGAGGTAAAGGGAAGGCATTTCTGAAACTGTGCCATGATTAAAATATAAGTAAACCAAAAAACCAAACCCTCTGCCATTGATTTGATTCCAACTCATAGTGACCCTACAGGACAGAGTAGAACTGCCCCATAATGTTTCCAAGGATCAGCTGGTGGATTCAAACTGCCAACCCTTTGATTAACAGCCAAGTTCTTAACTGCTGCACCACCAGGGCTCCAAAGTATAAAAAGCTCATTTTTAACAATTGATTAACAGAAAATATTCTGGCATCATAATACCTTTATTATTGTTTTGAAACAGTTTCTCTAAAAATATGGTGTTTTCAATTCAGTCAAAACAAAATTTTGTTTTCTTCAAGGGCACTTTATTGACGGTTTTGAATTGCAATGAACTGTGAAGGCTTTTATTTATCAGTAACACATCCATGATACCCAGGGAACAGGTGGGAAGAGTTTGGTTCACCCCAACTTTACAGCCGATACTGGAAATAAAGTAAACCAGGTAAATAGTTTTATATTAAGCTTCAGATGTTTAAATTCATTGCAAGTTTTACTGGGTAGCTAAAAGTGAAATAATGGTCAAGATAATACAAGTATTCCGAATTGATACATGCGCAAAGAGGCCTTTAAGAATGTCTGATTCTCTGAGGAATCTTTTAATTTAACAAATTGCATGAAACGTAGAGTTGAAAAAGCAAGTTTAGAAAAATGCTGAAATTGAATCATACAACTTTGACTAAGCACCACAAAAACTGAATCAAACTTCTAGAACCTTCTCTTTACCTGCTCTGTTGCATGTTTTTCCTGGGTATAAAAGTAACAGGTCCTGGTTTTTTTTTTAAATTGCTATACTTCCATAGACCTAGGAATTTGGGAATCAATTTGGGACTAAGGATCATGCCAGGAAGATAAACTACATTCATATGTCAGATATTGCCTCACAATGCTATCTAGCTCAGCAGGCTATAATGAGCCCCTACTCACCAGGCCAAGCTCCAGCCAAAAAAAAAAGAAAAAAAAATTATATATATATATAAATAAATAAAAGAACACCTACTGTTTCTCCATCAAGGGCAACTCACTCAGAGGCCAAACAAAAGCAACACAGGGAGGCCAACTATATCCATGCAGTACTACTCGTTGCTATGCAACCCTCCGTGCAAGTGGGGCAGCAACAGATGGACATTTTGAATAGAATTAATGCCCCTCTGACCGATGTTTTAAATAGTGTCCAATCATACTGCCTGATGAATTCTATTAACTATAGGCATACTTACACAGATAAAATATAGCTTCATAAGTGACATTGTTATTACCCTCCTTACTAAAATAAAGTCATAAATCTATTGGTAAAATTTGAGACCGATAATATTCAATGAGATTTTTCTATTCTTTTTTTCCTCTTTTTCTTGATAAATGAATCACTGATGTCTCATAACCTTGGGCTACATATTTCCTTATAGCGTTGCTCTGATTTCATATGCAAACCTGCAATGCCTACTCTGAGTTTCAGCTTCATTTTAACCCGGGCGTCCTGCTTCTTCCTCAGCCATTGCCACCTGTGGGCTCTGGGCATTGTGTAAGAGACCTTATTTCATTGTAACTTTAAGAAAGAACATAACATGAAATAAATATTTTATATGCTTTTGTGAGGACAATGTTGTAATCATGTTCCTGATTGAACAACCAATCTAAAGTCCATACAGGAAGCCGCAAAACTTCTTTGTCCACCTGCCTTTTGCCTAGGCCAAGTTTAAGCTACTTTTCTTCACCAGTGGTGAGCAGATTTAAAGACAAAAAAATCAGTATGGTCTCAAGAATTTATCAAGATAAGGACCTCTCTTAGTCTCTTCAGTTTTATATACTATGTGATTTAGATTGTAAGACCTCAAAGAAGAGGGCCATCAGTTCTAGCTAGAAAGATCTAGCATAACAGCGTAACATAATGACAGCAAGCAGTTTCTATGCCACCAGGGTTTCCCTAAAATGTTTAATGAAGCATATCTGTGAGAAGATGTCTTAATAGGGTGGTATAGAAAACAGAGGGAGTCCTGGCAGCGCAGTGGTTAAAGAGCTGGGCTGCTAACAGAAAGGTCAGCAGTTCGAACTCACCAGCTGCTCCGTGGGAGAAAGATGTGGCAGTCTGCTTCTGTAAAGATTTACAGCCTTGGAAACCCTACAGGGCAGTTCTACTCTGTCCTACAGTGTTGCTAGGAGTCAGAATCGACTCGATGGCAGTGGGGTATAGAAAACAGAGCACTGGCCTAGAGAAGGAGCCTGGAGAAAGTTTCTGTCCCTAAATCGGCTTACAGTCTTAAAAAAACAGAAAAGTTTTTTTTTCTTGATCTTTCTTAATGCCAGTATCCTTATATCCTCACCTGTAAAGTAAAGGGATTTTGGCTTAATAGTTCCTTTTAGCTTTCACATTCTGTGAATAAACAAAGATGCAGTTAAAACTAAGATGAGTGGAGAATATATTTCTAGCTGAGCATTGAGATAATGATAATTTACAAAGCCCAATAACCAAATATAATTATAAAATCTTCTGTTCTGATGATGGAAAATACAGAAGAAACTGAAAAGCCGTTAGTCTCTAGGATCCAGAATATTCTGGGGGCTTCTTTCTCGGTTCTCTGCTTCTATTCCTTGCAGGTGCTCATATCCAGGGGAAAAGAGGGGCTATCCCCTTGATTCTATGACTTTTGCAAAGGTTTATATTTTGCATCATTATGTCTTGCCAGAACCATCCCTCTGCAGAGAGGAGTAATAGCACGTGTGCCTCCAGTTTCGATAGCGGTGCTGCTTCTCTGTCAGGCCTCCTGCTGCCGCCCAGCGTGTCTTTGTTTTGGAAACATGAGCTTGGTTTTCTACCACTGAGTGCACAGGCTTGTGGTCCCCTTGCTGAGAGTCGTCACTTATCTCTGCCCTCGTATACATACGTGCTTACCTAAGTACGCATAGAGAAATATTTGCTTGTTTTAGTTTGCTCATTCTCCCACCTCCCTTGAAGGCCCTGGAGGTGGGAAACTTGTCTTGTTGAATTAGTTTGTCATTCCTGGCAAGATTTACTGCTAACAACTTTACAGTTTCTTACCACTTTGATACCACCTGAAGTAATCGCACTGAAGCACTTTAGGTCTGTAACAAACGGGTCCCTGTCTTTGCAGTTCTGTTGTACTTTCCGATAAAACAAGAGATTTGATTTAGTCTTGCATTTATTCTGGTATTTATCACTCTGTCTTTCAGTGAAATCACAAGTTATTTATCTTTAAAAAATATAACCCTCTGTTATTTCTCTGTATAAATAAGGTTTTTACTTTGTTGTGTTTTTTTTTCCAAAAATGATGATATTTTATTTTAGGGAAACTACTACATGCCCAACAGATGATCAGCATGGAAAACCAAGACTATTAGGAATGAATGAGTGCTTGTCAGATAAAATTTATTTTGATGCTGTAATTTATATGAATTTTTCTTTAAGTTTACAGTGAGACCAAACCAATTGCTGTCGAGTCAATTCCAACTCATAGCAACCCCCTAGGACAGAGTAGGGTTGCTCCCTAGGGTTTCCAAGGCTGTAATCTTTACGGAAGCAGACTACCACATCTTTCTCCCGTGGTGCGGTGGTGGGTTCAAACAGCTGACCTTTCGTTTAGCAGCTGAGCACTTGAAGGAACCCTCAAAACTCAGTCTTCTGGGGTGTGAAAGCTGAAATTCCAGGAATGATGCCCAGGAATGGTAAGGAGGGGCAGATGAAAAACAAATTAAATGGACTGTGCATGTAACAACGTATGTGTATTTAAAGACCATAGGCTGAATCTTTTAATACCTTATCTTTCTTGAAGTGGAAGCTCCTCATCATCTAAATTTTTGTATTCAATGATTACTATTTTTTAACTTTTCAGAGATGTAAGGGATCTTGACATTCTTCCAAGACAATTCTTCTTACAAATGAGGAAAATGAATCTGAAGTAGGTAGATTTAGGTTTAGAGCTAATGTGTACTAGGTTTTAACCCAGTTTTTTTTTTTTTTTTATGATTCTAATATTGACCTGTTATTGTTGTTAGGTGCCATAGGGGTGGTTCCAACTCATAGCCACCTTATGTACAATAGAATGAAACACTACTCATAGTCATTGCTGTGTTTGATACCATTGTTGCAGCCACTGTGTCAATCCATCTCATTGAGGCTCTTTCTTTTTGTTGACCCTCTGCTTTATCAAGCATGATGTCCTTCACCAGGGACTGGTCCCTCCGGATAATATGTCTAAAGTACATGAGACCGAGTCTCACCATCCTCGCTTCTAGGGAGTGTTCTGGCTGTACTTCTTCCAAGACAGATTTGTTCCTTCTTCTAAGTCTATGGTATATGTTCAATGTTCTTCACCAACACCATAATTCAAAGGCATCAATTCTTCTTCAGGCTTCCTTATTCATCATCTAGCTTTTGCATGCATATAAGGCAACTGAAAATAACATGGCTTGGGTCAGGCGCACCTTAGTCCTCAAAGTGACATCTTTGCTTTTTTAACACTTTAAAAAGGTCTTCTGCAGCAGATTTGCCCAATGAAATATGTCGTTTGATTTCTTGGCTGCTGCTTCCATGAGCGTTGACTGTGGATCTAAGTAAAATGAAATCTTTTAACAAATTCAATATTTTCTCCATTTACCATGATGTTTCTTATTGGTCCAGTTGTGAGGATTTTTGTTTTCTTTATGTTGAGATGTAATCCATACTGAAGGCCATGGTCTTTGATCTTCATCAGTAAGTGCTTCAACTCCTCTTCACTTTCAGCAAGCAAGGTTGTGTCATCTGCATGTCACAGGTTGTTAATGAGTCTTCCTGCAATCCTGATGACACGTTCTTCTTCCCATAGTCCAGATTCTTGGATTATTTGCTCAGCATACAGATTGAATAAGTATGGTGAAAGGATATAATCCTGATGCACTCTTTGCATTTTAAATCATGCAGTATCCCCTTGTTCTGTTCAAATGACTGCCTCTTGGTCTGTGTCCATATGGGCTCCACATGAGCATGCTTAAGTGTTCTGGTTCCTGTTCTTTGCGATGGTAGCCATAGTTTGCTATGATCCACACAGTTGGATGCCTTCGTATCGTCAATAAAACACAGGTTAACATCTTTCTGGTGTTCTCTGCTTTCAGCTGATATCCATTTGACATCAGCAAAGATAGTTAATTCTCTTTATTTTTTTCTTCCCATTCTGGGAAAATACTATTAAAAAATGTACATTAAAAATACACTTTGTTCCACAGGCTGAATATAGGACACAGGATTGTACTAGCCAGATATTAACCTAGGAAATGAACTCTTAAGGACTATGCGATACCAAAAGAATTAAAAAGGGAATCAGAGAGGTTAATCTATAAATGACAACAGCATCAGAACAATAGAAGAAGGAATAAATGGTGTAGGTATAGAACCTTCTAATGGAGAGGAAGTCAAGTGATACCAAGTAATAACAGACTGGTACAAATCTAGGAAGATAGGGTAAATTTCAAGGTAACCACAAAGAAAGTTAACAAACCTACTCATCAAAATAAAGAAGAAAAACATACAGTCTCAGTAAAAACAAAAGAAATTAAAAAAAAAAAAAAAAAAACCACAAACAAAAGGAACTCAGCACAGGAGAGTAAGAGGAACCAAGAAAACATCAACATTACAAATAAAGCACTACAAAATGCAATCCCACTCCTAGGAATATATCCTACAGAAATAAGAGCCGTCACACTAATAGACATATGCACATTCATATTCATTGAAGCACTGTTCACAATAGCAAAAAAGATGGAAACAACCTAGATGCCCATCAACAAATGAATGGATAAACAAACTACAGTACATACACACAATGGAGTATTATACAAAGATAAAGAACAATGATGAATCTGTGAAGCATCTCATAACATGGATGAAACTGGAGGACCTTATGCTGAGTGAAATAAGTCAATCATAAAAGGACAAATATTGTATGAGACCTCTACTGTATAACTCATGAGAAAGTTTACACACAAAAAGAAACAATCTTTGTTGGTTATGAGGGATGGGAGGGATGGGGGAGACCAAATAGATAAGTGGTAACTTTGGTGAAGGGTAAGACAGTACACTTTACTGGGGAAGCCAGCACAACTTGTACAAGGAAAGGTCATGGAAGCTCCATAGACACTTCCAAACTCCCTGAGGGACTGAATTGCTGGGCGGAGGGCTATGGGGACCATGGTCTCGGGGAACATCTAGCTCAATTGGCATAGTTTATAAAGACAATGTTCTACATTCTACCTTGGTGAGTAGCGTCTGGGGTCTTAAAAGCCTGTGAGCAGCCATCTAAGATACTCCACTGGTCTCACCCCTTCGGGAGCAAGAGAGAATGAAGAGAACAAGATACAAGGAAAAGATTAGTCCAAAGGACTAATGGACCACAACTACCATGGCCTCCACCGGACTGAGTCCAGTACAGCTAGATGGTGCCCGGCTACCGCCACTGACTGCTCTTACTGGGATCACAATAGAGGATCATGGACAAAGCTGGAAAAGGATGTAGAACATAATTCTAAGTCACAAAAAAAGACCAGATTTACTGGCCTGACAGACTGGAGAAACCCCGAGAGCATGGCCCCCAGACACCCTTTTAACTCATTGATGAAGGCCCTTCCGAAGTTCACTGTTCAGCCAGGGATTGGACAGCTTCATGAAACAAAACAGGACTAATGAGGCACAGCAGTCCAGGGACAAGGACTAGAAGGCAGGAGGGGACAGGAAAGCTGGTGATAGGGAACCCAAGGTTGAGAAGGGACAGTGTTGACATGTCATGGGGTTGTTAACCATTGTCATAGGGCAATATGTGTACTAACTGTTTAATGAGAAAGTATTTGTTCTGCAAACCTTCATCTAAGGTCCAAAAAAAAAAAGAATTACCTATGTGAGATCAAATTGACAACAGCAGCTCAGATGGGAAGCCTAGGGGACAGTGAGTTGAAGATAATGGTGATGGAATAATTTGGAAAAGGATAGTGAGAATAGCAGCACAGCTGGAAGAATGTAATCAATGTCACTGAATTGTACTTTTGAAATGGTGTAACTTTGGCTATGTATATTTTCACCAAAAAAAAAGTTCCTCAAGGTCGAGAAGGGAGAGTGTTGACACATCATGGGGTTCTTAACCAATGTCAGAAAACAATATGTGTATTGACTGTTTAATGAGAAACTATTTGTTCTGTAAATCTTCATCTAAAGTACAATAAACAAATTTTAAAAAATATACTTTGTTCTAAAAGTAACAATTCTGTTTAATTTCTGTAAATGTCCCTTAACTATTGTTAGAAAATGTATATATTTGTGGATAAAATACCATTTCAGGAAAAGAATTCACAAGAAAAACTATCATTGAAGGAATTAAATTTCCCTTTGGGTTAACTTGTTTCAATCTTATTTAATCTTTAATGCTGAAAAACTTGTTTGAAATGTTTATAAAATCCACATAACTGCTGAATTTTCACATCTCCAGTTATTTGCATATTCATTTCATTTACAGGCAGTTCTATTTGCTAGAGCCTCTGGGTAAACAGTAGATTCTAGGGATAGTCCATACATCCTGAGATTTGCCCTTAGAACAGTACACAAGGTTAGAATCAACAAAGAACTTAATATAAATCTTCACAGCTTGTAATGGAACATTGTTAGTAATTTGGTAGACTCACAAATGTCTGTGGGACCAGCCATTTCACCTCCATTGTAAGAACAAAAAGTAGCCGATCAGAAGGCTAGCAGTGGGGCTTTCTAGGTACACTTAGGGATGCTGTGCTCTCTAGAAGTCTCTTGTTAGTTGCCATCCAGTCAATTCCATTCAACTGTATGTATACAAAGTAGAACTGTGCTTCATAGTTTTCAATGGCTGTGAGCTTTCAGAAGCAGACTGCCAGGCTTTATTTTCATGGCACCTCTGGGTGGATTTGACTCACCAGCCTTTCAGTTAGCAGTCCAGCACGTCACCATTTGTGCAACTTCAAGCTCTCCACCACAAATCAGCTTTCGTCACACCAGAGCAGGAAGAAGGTTCTATGATAGGCCCAGCTTGGTCAGTGCTCAATTTAGACCAGTGGTTGTGCTGGGATAGTGATGGCTAGAATGGGAAAATGAAGAGGGACCGGCTCTCCAATATAAGAGAGGAATAGAGACAGGACCACCGAGGGGATAATAGTTTGTATTTTTTTTTAAATTAAGTTTTGCATTGGGATATCATCCCTTCTGAAAAGAATCATTTATTTTGGGCTGTTAGAGAAATCAAGGATTTTGTCTTCAGCTGAAGGAGAAAACCAATGTCAAAGGAGCAAGGGGTTGGATGGGCTTTACATTGCCAATGCTTCTTTCTGAGTCAGTTACCTCTATGTTTTACACCAGAAAGGAAGCTGTAGCTAAGTACTCACATGTGCCAAGGAGTTTAGTATTTGGTAGAAAGCTACAAGGAGAGTGAGTAATTTCTTTATTAAACACTTATTAAGCGCCTACATTGTGCCAAGCATTGTGATCCGAAGCATGCAGTTCTTCTCATGATGATTCCTCATCCTAACATGTGAAATAGGCATGTAAGCAAGTTATTATGATGCAAATACATTGAGAAGATGTAAAACGTCCTCAAGGAATTGCTTATTTAGTTTCAGCGGCATTTCCCGTAGGTGTTTTTGCCTCTGTGACACTGGATTGAGAAATAATAAGTCTCCTTGGTGATGCATGTCTATCCTTGCTCCCAAAAAGAAAGTAGGAAAATAATAATGATGTTTTTACATCATTTATATCATTTTACCTGAAAACATTAGCGAATGCTGTCAGACACAACAATTTTCAACAGAATTAAAAAAAAAATCCTTTCAACATATCCCTTCCCGGTAGAGTCACAATTTATTGAGCACATATGTTCCAGACACTTGACATGCATTATTGCTGATACTCACAATAACCCTTTGACATATCAAAGCTACTGTCTGATATGAGGAAACCGTAACTCAGAAAAATTCTTTAATGTATGCAGTAGAATCTAAATTCCATGTAGACTAATGTTTGTTATGTACATAGTAGACTTTCAACTCCCTGTAGACAATTAATATATATAATAGTATGTAAGCTCCATGAGGGCAGGGAGTTTTTAGTTTCAAGAAAATAGACTTGTTCAAGCTCCCTTGGGGAAAGAGGAGGTGGAGTTTATTGACAAGATATTGTATCAGTTTGGACTCTTCGTGTAGCAAGTAGCAGAAAACCGAAGTAAAACTGACTTAAAAAAGAGAATATATTAGTTCACATAATTTTAATAGATTATAAATTCCATGTTGTCAAAACAAAAATCATATTAAGCCAATAATAGAAATTAATTGAAGTTTCTTTAATTCTCAATTTGCAAATCAGGGTAACATTTCAACTAAACCAAAAAAAAACCCAAACCCATTGCCCTCGGGTGGATCCCAACTCACAGCGACCCTACAGGATAGAGCAGAACTGCCCCACAGGGTTTCCAAGGCTGTAAATCTTTACGGAAATAGACTGCCACATCTTTCTCCTGTGAAGCAGCTGGTAGGTTTGAACCATTGACTTTTAGGTTAGCAGCCATGTGCTTAACCAATGCACCACTAGGGCTCCTACTTTTCAACTAGGGAGTCAAAAATGTTTCAAAGAGAAAGACCTTCCGAAGATTCTTATACCCTATATTATGGACATTTCCATGGAAAAGAGGCCAGAACAGAACAGCTAAAAAAAAAACAGTTTGTGGTCAGGAAGGATTTCATACAGCATTATCTGGAAGAACAATTAGAGTAATTACTGATTTACCCTAAAATACAACTTCTTGTCTAACATTGGAGTTTTGGTTTCTGGAAACGGACTACATAGCGAGATAATGCTTTAAAAGAGCACAATGGCTAAGGCAAAACGGTCTTTATTAATTTATCTAGACCACTCTTTGACTTAAAGGTGACTTTAGAAAATCACTTTCTTCAAGGTTCAAGGTTCAAAAGATCATGTCAAGGCAGTGGCCTGGATGGGTCACCCCAACTCCATGAAACCCAGAAATCTGGGTTCCATCAGAATTGAAACTCTGTTTCTCAATGTAGTTAATTAATATGTATATCTGATTGTAAGCCCCATTAGGGCAGGCATTCTGTTTAGCTTATTCATTATAGTTGATTCTATTCTCATGCTCCATATGGTGGCCCCTGTCAAATCCAGACCCTTACTCTCATGGTAACAATGGCTGCTGTGTTCCAGATCTCATATATTTACATCAAATAGTCTTGGAGAAGAGAATGAGTGCTTCTAGTAGATTCCAAGGAAGAAATAACTTTTTTTTTCTGAGAAACCCATTGCATCTCATAGGCTTTTAGGGGGGATTATAGACCCATTCCTAAACCAACTATGGGGGCTAGGGAAGGAGTTGGAATATACTGGAACAAACTGATTTGATTAAGCCAATTAGAACCCATCTCTGAAACTGAAAAGGAAATCAACCCTTCTAAACAACTGAAAATGGAAAAGGGGAGCTTTCCCAAAAGATTTGGGAATTGTTAGTAAGGGCGAGGGATAATGTGGTATAAAACATGGCCATTAGAGCAATAGGGGCTATGGGCGTGAATTTTCCCAGACTAGAGAATAGGTATGCAGGCATCTGCAAAAATTACTTTAATAGGGCATAACCCTAACATGCACCAAGGCCTACTTTCAAGTCTGTATTTAGCCCTGTAACTGTGCACAAAATGACCACCATCCCACTACATAGGAGTTAGTCTTTAGGTGGAGAGACAGTAAAGTATATATAGATAACTAAGATTTAGATCTCCCTCCCCTATGAACAACGTACTTGTTTGTAAATCTGTTTATTTAGAATTTCCAAGAGAATGCAACCAAATACTATCAATATTTGTTAATGGTAGCAAGAGTTGTTACGTTTCTGCTCTCCTGTGTAATTTTTTTTCTGCCTTTATAAAAGTTTGTACCTTTTTTTTTTTTTTAATGGGTTGTTTCAAATTCAAATTGAGGGGAAACTGCCTTGCTAGAAGTACTGAAGAAGTAATGGCACCAGGGAGTTGAATGGATGCCAAATCTATATCTTGATCCAAGTTCCAGGAAGCTTGGGAAATAAATAGCCCCATGTATGAGGGAGAGGCAGACAAAGTGACATAGAGACATAGCAAGGGTTTTATGAAGACAGGAGGGTGAAGATATCAGGGAGTTTGTTTGTCATACTTGAAGTCTTATATTAGCAATTATTTATATACAGTAACTCTTTCACCACTTAGCATGCAAGTAAACTCATATTAAACATTTTGCACACTTCTTTTCACCTTATCCTGTAGACCTAATTAGCACACTACTGGTTCTTAGTATACTTTGTAATCATTAGTTATTGATTAAATGAACCTAAACCAAAGTCTGAATTTATATAATAACAATAACATTTGTCATCAACCCCCAAACTTTATTTTATCCCTCCATCCTCCTCGAAAAGAAGTTAAATCATAAAAATGTTCAAATTCTTTTGAAGGAACTTAGCAAAAAATCATTAATTAAGTAACAAGTGACAGTAATGGAAATTAATTCTCAAATAAATTATGCTGGAATTACAATGGGATTTTTCCTATTATTAGAGATATCCTTGCAGGAAGTGGACAAAAGCCACAGGGATATAGCCAACTCTTCAATATTAACCGAAAGATCTCATCAAGGGGCTCATGGTGAGAACTAAAATGTAGACTAGGTTATGAAATTTGCCTTACCAAGCAAGGGTGAGTATCAGACCTATTCTTAACCAGGTACCCATGGATGTCCTCACATGTCTATGACACCCAGCAATGAAATGCAAAGTTTCTATATGTGTGTCTATGCTCATCTTTCCTGGGAAAGGGTCTACAATTTCCCCAAAGAGATCTGTGACACAGAAGAAAAGTTTTGAACCACCGTTCTATAGTTGTTATCAAGGAGAGTGTATAACCAATAGAAGCAAAGGCCTTGGTATGTTATGGTTAGTTTAGTCCTTTAGTACTTTACTGTTACCCATTGGCCAGTGTGTATCTAGTGAAGAGCTGTGATTATGGGTATTCGGTAATGTAAATCTGAAGTATTATCTTTCCTATTTCAGCCAATGGCAACTTCATCTTTCTCCTCAATCAAATGTACCTCCATAATTAACTCACACTTGAATCTTTTGTTGTTATTGTTGTTGTTATATCTCAAATCCAGTCCACCAGCAAATCCTATTGGGTTTAACTTCAAAATATACCCAGAACTCAACCAGCAGTCACCATTTTCACTGCTAGCACCACGTCCATACCATCATCATTTCTCACCTGGATTATTGCCATAGTCTCCCAACTGGTCTCTTTGTTTCTGCCTCTGCATTCTTTCAGTCCACCCCCAACATAGCAACTGGAGAGATCCTGTCAAGCAAAAATCAGTTATGCTCCTCTTTTGTTCAGCTAACTCTGGTGACTGCCTGTTTTGCTCAGAGTAAAGCCAAAGTGTGTTCTCCGACCTACAAGGCCCTACACAGCCTGGCTACCCACTATCTACCTGAACTCATCTCTGACTATTCCTTCTCACATGTGTTGGTCTAGCTTCATTAGTTTCCTTACTGTTCCGTGAATGCACCAAACATAGGCTTGTCCCAAGGGCTTTCACCGGCTAGTCCCTCTTCCTGGGACGATCTTTAATCAGCTGTCCATATAGCTTTCTATCTCACCTCAGGTTTTTATTTAAAAGTTTCCTTCTCTGGGGGGCCTTCCCTGGCCTGGCCACCCTATTGAAAACCTCATCCCTAACGCAAACCCTTACCTATGTCATTTTTCTCAACTGAAATATTATGTATTTTACTTATTCGCTTTGTTTATTGTCTCCCCCCCCCACTAGAATATAAGTTCCATGAAAGCAAAGATTGATAACTGCTTTTATTCACTGTTGTATCCCCAGTCCTAGAACAGTATCTAGTACTCAGTAAACACTTCATAAACATCTGTGGGATATATGGGAACTGCAAAACTGGGTTTCCTTATAGTTGTAACCCAGCTTTCATGTGCTGTGACTTGTAAGAAAGCGGAGCATCACACCCCTTATTAGTTCCAGATACTAAACGCACAATGTTCATGTTCCATTTGAAATTAAATACCTGTATTTGAATTGAGAGAGAGCCCGGAGTAGACAGAAAAAAAATAGCTTTATTGTCAGACAGTCCTATATTCAGCCCCTGGCTCTTCTATTTTATACATTTGTAAACTGCGAAGGACAGTATCTACCTTGCATGATTCTTGTGAGAATGCAAGCAGCGTATATTAGGTGTTCAATAAATGGTAGGACATCACTACAGTGATAAAATACAGGTAAGATGCAAGGAGGAGATTGACATCTGGAGCCTGACTGTTTTGTTCTGACCAACTAAAAATATGCCAGAGTCACGCACAGAGTAGTATTTCTATTTTTGGTGTTGTTCCACATAGTAACACCCGTTGCTGTTCGGTGATCTTGGTAATTTCATATTATATGATAATTTAAGTGGTTTTTCTTCTTGCCACACACTAATTTTTTTTTCCCAAATGATTTATGTCTGTCTTCTATATCGGATTTTATTTGTCATTCTGTAATTCGGGCAGCATGACCTCTGGACTCAGGAAATTTTGTTTATGATGCTCAATAATGGACTTTATTAATAGGATTCTATTTAGGGCAGATTATTCTATTCTCATTAAGTGATATAAATATGTATTTCCCTGAGGGATATAATCAAATGTACCATTCCTGTTTGCATCGATTTGATCAGTATATTGACATCTTTTGCCTGAAAAGTCTCCTTTGAGAAAATTTAATGACTGTTTATTGGAATTGTCTTCAAAAAGTGGATGAAAGTACCAGGTTCAGCAAATTTCATTCCTCTATTTTAGGTTAACAAAGACAAAGGACATGCCATTATTTGGGGATTTAGCTGTTTTTCTTCATAACAGAAAAGATGATAGCAGTTAGGATTCTTTAGGTAACTTTGTTAGATAAGTAAATAAGTAATAAGCATCAAACATATATCAATCTTGTTTTCAGTTATCACAGACTCTCAATGGCCTGGGGCAGGGATGTTCCAACTCTATGAGATTTAACTAGACCAAGAGGACTTTATGCCCCTAATGATGAGATTATCTCTGTTTTTTACCATTTCCTAGGGCACAATATCTGGAAATAAAGGAAGTTACTCATGGTAAACCCTCATCTCCTCTGTTAAATTTAATTTTTTCTATTAGTGCATTTCTTTTCTTCCTTCTTTCCTGAAAACTAAAGCTTCCCTGCTGGAGAATATGGATCTAATAAAGAAAAGAACACATCCAAGCATGGGAGACTGGTTGTGTTACATCTTCCCAAAGTATTTTTGTTTAAAAATATCTTCTATTAGAACTTATAAATGTTCAAATAAAGTAATAAATTGTCAGTGTATAAATTTAGAACGTGGAAGGGCCAGCTTCATATCTGAAGTTATTCCAGGTAGACAAGGACTTACCTGAAAAGGTAGTTAGGTATGTTGTCTCATCCTTCTCTATGTACTGTACACCTGGTGGCTTATATAGCAGTGTCTGTTAAATATATACTTTAAGCATATCTTTGTGTTCATTTCCTATCTTCTATACACATGAACCTCTCATATTTTATGTGTCTCCTCATAGGATCAACTATTGAATTCTGTACGGAGTGGACATATGCTCAATACCTGTTCAATGCATGTTTGGGAAATGAAATTGAATAAGCATTGACTGCCCTCAACTGCCCTTGCTCCTCTGCAGCAGATTTGGACCAATTAGCTACAGTTTTTCAATGCAGTTGTGTAATGGATACAACTAATACTTGGGGTGTTCGGTTGATCACACAATCTTTTACTCATTTACACATCCATTCATTTAATTAATATTTACTGTGTGCCTAACACATGTAAGGTGCTGGATTATATAGACAAATTAGAATGAACCCTGTCTCAAAGCATATACAGTAGTAATGTCTCCACATAGAATGGTGACTGACAGGTTTGGCCAAATGTTAACTTCCAAGTCATTAGAGAAGAGTCTGATATTTAAATTGGTAGAAACTTAGTATGTGGAGTCTCACTAATGCCAAAGAAACAATGGCATTATTAAGGCTAAATGGGAACTATGAAATTCTCCGTATGGCTGCTTTCTTTCCTAAAATTGATCTACATTAAAGGGCTTGATTTCATTCATTCATTCATTCAGCAAGAAAGTAATTACCAAGCAACTTATTATGTTCCAGGAATTATTGTAAGTGCTGGGCATATAAAAACAGAAAGAAAAAGAAGAAGAAGAAGAAGCAAAGTGAAAAATGAAAGGCATGTGAAACTATTAAACTTGGGAAATACAGACTTAACCACATGCTATCAAATAACTATGAAACTCACAAATAGGACTTTTATCTTTTTTGTGAGCTGGATATGATGTCCCTCCCCACTTCTTCTTTAAGATAAATAAGGAAATGGAATGTTAGATCTGATTAAAATTTAGAGTTTTTATTTTTTTTTCCTCCTACACATATGAAGGGTATGCTATGTTACTCATGAACAATTGTACAATGTAGGATAATACAAAAACTATTTCAGGATACGTCTGTGATAACATCAAGGGTAGAATATAATTCTCAGTGAAAGTCTATTCATTGTCTGAGTCAATTGAAACAAGAATCTCAACTTTTTTGAGCAAAATTAGTAGGTTTAAATTCACTAGAATTATCACATAAGTGCTTTGGTGGATTTACTAGTTTATTTGAATGGTCAACTCAGCATAAATATTTCAACCATTTATATTTATAGCTACTGAAACTTCTCAGGTTCCCATGTGTCCTTTCTTGACAGTATTAAATTAAACATGCCATTAAGTCGAACATAAAATATGCCAAGTTAATATTTTTAAGTCTTACTTTTATTTTCCATATGATTTTTTTTTTCCATACAAGAAGAAGTAGAAATTGTCAGTTGACAATATTCAATTCTTGATTTTTGGAGTTCTGAGAAATTTTGTTCTGTTAAACTGACATATCATTTATATTATAATTTCCTTTTCATGACATTTACAAAATAAAGTGTATTGCTTCTCTTATTAGTATGTGTAACAATTTCTTTTTAATGACCTGATTTGCATTGCATTTATGTTTTTGTACCACAGCATATAATAACCACTAAGATTAAATTTTTTGTAATCATAGGGATGAACTCTCCTAATTTGTCAAATCTGTTATTTATACAAGTTGAATTGCCAGCTTTTATCTCAATTTCTTGACTGCTGCTTAAGAGGATTAGAGACCTTGGTCAGCTTCTCCAGGGTGGCTAACAGTAACAGGCACCATTGCAACTCAGATCCAAAAATCAATGAACTCAGCTCACTGAATCTGATTGACTGACCCTCAGCTGCTCTGTGGAAAAGCCTAATGCGGGTCTTCTCTAGTTACACAAACCATGTCAGATAGAGAACAGCAGCCACAGTCTTCCTTTTAAATCCAAATATTAGGGAGGAAGTAAGAAGGGAGAGAGAAAACAAAAAGGAAATATGAAGGAAAGAGAATGTCAAGAGATGCCCTTCGTGCCCAAAAAAGTACTGTGATTTCATTATTTTATATTCTGATGATAATCTTTTGATTTTAAAAGAACTCAAAATTCCAAATACTCATCATTTGATCCTTCATTTTTCTAATTTTAATAAGTAAAATTTACAAATACAAAACACCAAAAATAAGTTTTCCATTTGAGGTATTTTCTTTCTTTCTAGGGTAGTCATAAAGGAAAAATAAGTACATGGGCTTTCTCATTTTGCATTCTATGAAAAAATACTGTGAAACAGATGCACTTATTCTGAGGTAACAAAATGTTCTTTGCTCTATTTTCCATTGCAACTGAAGGAAGTATATTAATGATCAGTATTCTCTTACTTATATGAGAGGTAAGGGAAAAGAATTACCTGGTTTTGTTTTGAAGATAAAGGAAAGAGACAGTCATCTATTTCATTTAAGGGGGGTAGTTTCCTGAGAAAGCCTACTATTAAAAAAATGGGACTATGTAACTGGTTCTGGTGGGAAAATAAATCTACTAGAAGTTATTAGGCAGTTTAAGGTGCTATCATCACTCAAGAAGCAGAGGAGCTCTTTAGAAAGAGCCATTCCTTTAACTCAACAATTGGGCAACAACAAGTTTTGGGAAAATGAGAGTCCTAATCCTCAGTCTCAACAGCAATACCATTTTAGATCAGAGAATCAGAGTACCCTAGACATTTTCAAGACCGTCTTTTGCTACCCACTAATTACAAAGATCAGAAAACTGAAACCCAAAATGTTAAGGGACTTGATCCAGTCTAAACCTATTGAGATTCTTAAAATTAAGAGTGAGGAGCCTGACATGGATGACTTTAAGAGGCTTTAAAAAAATAAAAAATTTAAATCAGAACCATTTTCATGAGATTTGAAATATCATTAGGACCATCTTGCTAACAATTTTAATTTAGAAGATGCAATTCATTTTAATCCACACTTTTTTTTAAGTACTTTTTCTTTAATGAAATACCCTAGATAGTGTTTTAAAGAGATGGCAACTGAGACAGGAAAATGGATTTAGTAAACAGGCCATAACTTCTACTAATTGTAGTTTGATTTATATTTCTACCTAGAACCCAACCTTTTATGCCTGGAGTCTTTCAATGTGATGTATAAATAGATGCCCCTCAAGCTATTCTCTCACCAAAAGGCAAGGCTGAACCTGAGGCTGTTTTGAAGGGGTTGGTATTTATGTAAAACAGTAAAAACACAACACTAGCCTGAATAACTCTTCATAAAAATGAAGTTTTCTGAAACAATTATTTGCCTTTGGTCACTATAAAGGCATTTTGCAGTAAAATAACTTAATAGCAAGTGAAATTTAGAATAACTGAACATTCTCATTAAAACAAAGTCATCTGATATTCCTAAGAACCATAAAACAGCTATTGAAACCTGAAGCTCCAGAGAAGGAAATCTTTATTGTAATAAAGAAATCAGCAGCATTGTTTATAAGCATCATTTCCATGGCTAAAGATTAGTTCACTCAATAAGAATCTTGTAACATGGTGCCAGCACGGGTGCAATAAACTTTATGGAATGTCTCACAAGATTAGACTAATTAAAGATAATCTAATTTGGACAATTTTATGTTCTGGAAAAGAAATGTGATGTCATCCTCTGCGAAGAGACAATGTTTAGTCTCTAGGTATATGCTAAGGGAAAACCAAAAAACCTCTCACAAGATAAGTGCAATAATAAGAATTAAGGTTGATCCAAAGGCAGTCTTAGATCTACCCATTGCCTCTCAAAAGATCCACCACATAGACTGTTAAGCCCCATAATTATCTCCCCTATTTGTGACAAGCGTGAGCTAATCAGTCTCTGAGGGAGTTTTCCAGCAGATACTGAGAAGAGCATGTGCGCCTCACAGTGCTCATCAAGCTATTTTGTACTCAGACTCGAAAAGAGCTGACCAAAGTTCATTATCCTCATCTAGACCAGAATTAATTCAAATTAAGAAAAATAGACACTTTTAAAAGGTCGTGTGCTTATGATTTAGAACAAAGAGTTGTCACTATTTTTATAGCAGCAACATAGGTTCTAGTTGCCTATAATCCCATATTAAAAGATTAGAAAAAACATCTGACGAAATCAGAGTGTGCCTAATTGAGGTTCTTGCCTTTAATCCTGCGAGCCATCTCCCTCTTGGATATCAAGATCTGTCAGTGTCGAGTCAGGGGAATTCTGTAAGGAGAAAACAACCAAGAGAAATATAATATATTCTTTCCAACTTAAAAAATAAAAAGGGAGAAACACAGTTGGTGATATCAAAACACAAGCCAATATAAAATTAAGGAAACCTCCAAAATGGATTTGTAAATTTAAGCTAGTAAAAGGTAAAGAAATAAACTTGACATTGCTCTTTTATAACAATGTTTAAAACTATTGTGTAAAATAGAGTACGCAAATAAACTAAAGGCAATATTCTCATGAAAGACTAACAGTAAAAGCGGAATCCACTAGCAAGCAATTAATAATTTACTTGATGAACATATTTTTCTTGGGGATTGATTCTTAGCGTATGATCTGATTGTCTATAGACAATCTATTTATTCATCTTGCCAGAGAATTATATGTTAATGAGTACTTTCATAGCAACACCAAGAAATGTTTACTGCGAAACAAAGTTTTTCTGTACAGGTCTATAACTATGTAGGGTACAATTTAGAAGCTTCACTTGTTGATAATTAATATTTTATGCTTATTTACTAAAGGACGGAAAAATTAGGTTACAGTTCATGAAAAGTAAATTAAATCAGCATAAGAAAAACGAAGGAATTCATTGTTTTAAGAAATGCAAAATACTTGATTGCATAATAAAAAAGAGAAGAAAGCAGTAATCAAGAAGAAAAAAGGGAGAGAAAATAGTGTACTAAAATCAAGATATGCTTTAAAATAATACAATGTTTTAATCACAAAGTAGGATCTGTGCTTTTCTCACTAATTGCTTAGAAATTTATATAAAATGTAAATTACGCAAAGATTCTGTCTAATAAAAATGTATATTTATAAGCATGTGTGCATAGCAAACATATTTCTTTTCAACATATTGTGCATTAATACTTTAAAAGGGTTAATTTGATGCACATTAGGAAAGTTTTATTTCCATCATAAACAAACTCACATACAGAAAAATCATTTTAAAATCTTTTAATAGGCAATTTAATATTTTATTAACAATCTTTTAGTAAAAGATCCGTCTTTTGCAGTAAACTGGATTTTGAGAGATAACAAAAGTTATCAGGAATCATTCCATAATACAGGAAAACTTGGAACTTAGCATAAATATTGGAAAATTAAAACAAGCTAATATGTTTTTCTTTTCAGTTGCTAATGGAAAAGGGTTTATAGAATAATATCTTTTGATCTGTGCGTGCTATCTCACAAGAGATCCCATGCCTCTTCAGAAAACACGAACACCACGGGGTGTGTATATTATTGACATTTCAGCAGTGTCTGCACAGATTTGAATGAATGGGCCAAGTAATCAATTTAAAAACATGAAATTTTTGGTTAGAAGAGATTTTGGTTAAGCGCCTTACTTATCAAATTACCATATTGATATAGATATAAGATCATTTTTAAATCCCAATTTTTACAATGATTTTAAATATGATTTATTCTGTAAGTAGTCATTGTGAAGGGGAGGATTAAGAAACTCACAATGACTAAATTCAATATGAGTAATTTATATTAAAAAGAGAAGACGTCAAAATAAGTGGGGGAGTAAGGAGCCCAAACCTGAATTCCCTAACTTCCCCACAACTTTTGAAGTTATTGTCATCCTATGAGTATATAGAATTGGCCAATGCATGATGGAGCTAAACCCTTTAATCACCAAAAGTCGGGTGGGAAGCGAAACTCAACCAGTTATCTGATATATAATTAAAATGACATGCTTTCAGGAAGGTAGTTTTAGCTTAGATTTGATCTAACAACAGAAAAAATGTAAGTCATTTACATTTTTACAAAAACCAAAAGCCAAACTCGTTGCCCTCGAGTTGATTCCTACTCACAGCTACGCTATAGGACAGAGTAGAACTGCCCCATAGAGTTTCCAAAGAGCGCCTGGTGGATTCGAGCTGCCGACCTTTTGTTGAGCAGCCGTGGCACTTAACCACCAAGGCAAGACATCAAATTATTTCTTATGCTTTTGTGTTTAAATATTTAACTTTAGTATTATAATCTTAACTTTAGCATTGTTGTTGTTGGTGTCGTGGAGTCAATTCTGACTCATAGCAAGCGACCCTACGCGACAAATTAGAACTGCCCAACGGTGTTTTTTAGGCTGTAACTTATGGGAGCGGTTTGTCAGGTCTTCCTTCTGCGGAGCTGCTGAGTGGGTTCGAACCACTAACCTTTCAGTTAGCAGCTGAGCACTTAACTATTCAACCACTAGAGCTCCTTAATCTAATAATTAAATGAGTTTAATTATTATCATATTGTAAGTTCTGTACTATGAATCATAAGGATAAATATTAGACAAGCAAAAACTACTTGAAATTCACAAGAAATGCTTTAAACAAAACCAAAAAACCCTTAACAACTTAGGATAACATACTAGATGCCCAGGGGTGATGAAATAGGGAATGGCTGAGGCTTCTTTGGGTTCTGTACCATCTAGGAATTACCATCCTGTGTGGAAGAAGTCCAAAACCTCCACCTGACATGCGTAGAGGGAGGAAGATCTATTTCATGGGTCCTCAACTATTAGATTAACACAGGGAGATGTGTAAATCTTGATGTCTAATAGGAACCTCAAACAAACAAAAAATCCAGGCATCAGTGTTTAATTTAAAGCTCCCCAGGTGATTCCAATGTGTAGCCAAGGTTGAGATCTACTGATCTATACCAACCTCTCTCCCTTACAACCTAGAAGACAGTCTTCAATGGTTTCATGGTAAGGCAGCTTCATAATGAACTAGAAGCTGTTGGAATAATTCAGTGGTTCTAAAACATTTTGCTCTTAGGTAGCTTTTTTATGTTTAAACATTGTTGAGGTTTTGTTTATGTGGGTTATACCTATTGCTATTTACTCCAGTAGAAATTAAAACTCAGAAATTTAACATTTATTAATTAAATAATTTAAAAACAATAATAATGAACCCATTCCATGTTACCATAATATATAAATTTAACATAGTTTTATTTTAAAAAATTGTATTTTCCGAAACAATACCAGTGAGAGAAGTGATAATGTTTTAAATTTTTACAAATCTTTTTAATGTCTGGCTTAATAGAAGACAGCTGGGTTTTCATATCTGCTTCCACATTCACTGTGTTGCAATAATACACATCATGTAGCCTCTGGAAAACTACACCATGCACTTATGAGAAAAAGAGAGTGAAAAATGCAAATAATATCTTAGTATAATTGTAAGAATAGTTTTAACCACATGCACTCCAGAAAGGGTCTAGATGAGCCCCAGGGATCCAAGGACCACAATTCTGAAACCGCTGGTGAGATTAAAGGAAACCCAACGGTACAAAACCAAAAATAAAACCTGTTGCCGTTAAGTCGATTCTGATTCATAGCAACCCTATAGGACAGAGTAGAACCCATAGGGTTTCCAAGGAGCAGGTGGTGGATTTGAACTGCTGACCTTTTGGTTAGCAACCATAGCTCTTAACCACTGTGCCACCAGGGTTCCCACAACAGTACAGATGAACACAAATAAAGCAAACCCCTACCTCCTTGACCCCAAAAGTCTAAGGCAAAGGAACTACTTAAGCAAAAAAAGATACTATCTGCTACCATTTGCTTGGTGACTTGCCATGTTATGGCATTACAGGTGCTATTTCACAGAATGACCTAATCTAAATAGAAAATTCCATTATTTCAACATTGCAAGACCTTGCTTTGCTACACCAAATCTCAGATGCAACATGGCAAATCTGGGATGTACTCCCAGATTGTCCCTGACTTCTAGACAGCCAGGAGGCCATTAGGAAAAGGGAACTAATGACCAATATGAATTGCTCTATAAATATCATGTCCTTCTAATCAGAGCCTGAACACACAGTGGTACATGAAAAGTAGCTTTTATTACTTGCAATAAGAAGCAGGCGGTACATAACAGACAAGCAGTTCCCTGCCTCGAAAGCTGTCCAGCAGAAATGATGACTTTTCCACGCACTCCTCTCTTTGTGTCATGGGTGGGAGACTTAAGTGGGACAGTCACAGGACATGGTGTCCCCCCTGGCTTCTGGAAACTTCCTCAGTAGATATATCCTTCCATGCCCGCCCTCCGCCTGGCATCATGGCTGAGAGACACGATGGGAGCCTACCTACTGCTGGTCTCCTCCTGGCCAGGTAGGTCTGCTTAGGTGAGCTGTAAGCTTAATGCTACACGTGCCCTACTAGTACCATAGCTGAGGAGACAAGGAAAACTATTTTATACTCCCAGCCTACATGACTAATTGTGTCTTTTTAACCCTGCTAACAAACATCCTACTGCATTCTGCCCTCCTGACTTCCAGAGAAGGGAGTCGGTTAGCCCAGAATTGTATCTTTTTAACCCTGCTAACAAACATCAGGCCTCAGTGAGGTGGGGGTGGGGGGTTGTTCTGAGGCCTAAAGATGCCAGCAGGGAGAAGAATGGAGAAAACCATGGCCACCTGGCTTGTCCAAAGGACTGCCTCCTCACATCAATCTTCAATAAACCAATAATAATAATAAACCCAGTTACCACTGAGCTGATTATGACTAATGGTGACCCCATGTGTGAGAGTAGAACTGTCTTCCACAGGGTTTTCAAGGCGTTTAGGAAGTAGATAGCAAGGCCTTTTTCCTGAGGTGCCTCTGGGTGGTTTCAAACCACCAACCTTGTTTTTGGTTAGTAGTCCAGTGCTTAACCATTTGTACCACCCAGAGACTCCAATCAACCAATAAATAAGTGCCTCAAAACTATGATTCTTGTGTTGAATGAATTTTGGAAAGCTAAAAGATTCAGTCTTGCAACACGAGGTCTAGTTGGTGAGACAAGACATACATGACTAAACATTTACAGAGGAGTGTTTTGTGTGGTCAAAATTTACATAGGATGACCCAGATGTGTAAAAAAATAAATGTATAATTTTCTGTAAGTGCTCTCACGTTGCTATCTTTTTCACTACAGTTGTAACCATTTTACGTGGATGAGTTCCCTCTTAAAATGATAGCACAAATGGAAAGGACACCACCACCTTTGTGACTTGTCAATATGGCTATAGAACAGATTCTCATATACACAGTTCATATTTGTTTCTAAGACTTTTCAGTTGTTACTGCTGTTGTAGTTGTTATTTTGCCTTTTTTTTTTTTTTTAAGGTATATGACCTCAAGTTGAAAAAATATTCTTTTGGATTTAATTCCTCTGGCCTTAAAAAAAGTATACTCTTGTTGGTTTACCCTTCTTTTGTCCTTTTTATTTTGTGGGTACATTCCATATCCTATATTATATATGCAACAGGAATACATCCACATTCAACTCATTCTTTCCATTTTTGACCACTGTTCACACTTATTATCGTCATTTTTAATTCTAATTCTACTCTCCAAGATATCAGCTGTTTCTTCCACCTGATGTCATCAGCAAACTTAACAAGCATACTTGATATTCCATCATCCTGGTCATTGGAAAAATGTTAAATAGCACTGAACTGAGAACTGACCCCTGCAGAACACCTCTTGCTATATTTTCCCTTTAATTCATTCCCCAAATGATACTTATAATCTGCATCTTTAGATGTGTGCCAGGTAATTCTTTGGTACATAAAATATTTTTGATAATTAAGAGATACTCTAATTGGAAATCTATATACGTAGCAGCAGAGCTCAATAGAACTGAATGTTACTCATAAGGAGAGAGCTATGCATATGCATAAATGGGCTAAAATTGGCCCTTATGAGTATAACACAAAATCAGGAAGCAAGGAAAAACACATGTCTGTTACTTGCTTCAACCTTGGCTAAAATACCTATATGACCCATGGGAAATTAGAAAGAAAAATAGCATTTTATAAATCATTAAACTAAAATTTCCACTGTAGCTCTGCTATTGGTAAGTTATATTCAAATAACCGTCTTTACTTCTCTTTCTAATTGGAACATCATATCTAGTGAAGCCTAGCTTGTTCCTCTCCCCCATCCCATCTCTAACATCATCCTGTCCACGTGGACATGATGTACAGATGTATACACACACACACAACCACACATATCTTCTTATTGATAAGTGATACTGGAGTATTGCTGATTGTGTTGGGTTTTATGCTTATTCCACATAAAATGTAGATATTTTCTATTATTTCCTTGATTAACATTACTATGATTCCATAATATTCTCATGTTAATTCTCCTACCCAAACAGAACTGAAAATAGTGAAGTAAAATGGAAGTTTTCTGTCATGAATTGAATAGTGTCCCCTAAAAACATGTGTTAACTTGGCTAGGCTGTGATTCCCAGTATTATGTGGTTGTCCTCCATTTTGTGATCTGATGTAATTTTCCTATGTGTTATAAATTTTAATCTCTGCCTGTGGTTAATGAGGAAAGATTAGGTTATGTTAAAGAGGATTAGGGTGGGATACAACACACTTACTCAGGTCACAGCCCTCATTCAATGTAAGGGGAGTTTCCCTAGGGTGTGGCCTGCATCATCTTTTATCTCACAAGAGATAAAAGGAGAGAGAAGCAAGCAGAGAGTTAGGGACTTCATACCACCAACAAAGAAGTGGTGAGATTGGAGTGTGTCCTTTGGACCCGGGGTCACTGCTCTGAGAAGCTCCTTGACCAGGGAAAGATTGATGACAAAGACCTGAACTGATAGAGCAAGAAAGCTTTCCCTGGGAGCTGGTGCCCTAAATTCAGACTTCTATCCTCCTGACTGTGAGAGAATAAATTTCTGTTTGTTAAAGCCATCCACTTGCGGTATTTCTGCTATAGCAGCAATAGATAACTACGACATTTTCCAAAACCTTTGAAGGGTAAAATAAAAGGACAGTTTGGTACTGTTAGTGAATATGGCTATCGACTAATAAAAATAAATATCCAATACAATGCACTCAGTACAAAGCTAGATGATTCTAAAAATAAGAAATAACTAACACTGAACAGCTCTTCAGGGGCTAATAGCTTTATTATGAAGAAAAGACTAAAATGGATGAAGCTGGAAAAATAGCACAAGGCATTTTAGTTGCTGAACTATACAGAATATATATCATAAGATTTTAGAGATGATTGCATATTTTTGGCCTAATAGTAAAAAGAAGTCATTATGTAAGAAGCAGCCCTTTAATGACGACCTGAAGGTAGATGGGAAGGAAGTGTGAGAACTTCTAGATAGTGGAAAAGAACGCCTAAAAGCAGGAAGACAGTAATGAGGCATGTGAATAAAATAACATATCATGCACATATAGTCTATAGGTGCATGTTTCTTACAAATGTTGGTGAATCTACGCTATATTCCAGAATTCTTAGGGTGATAGTTTTTATAAATAAGTTCTTGAAACATAAACCAGAACTAACAAGGTGTATCAATTCTCTGCCCTACGTAACAAATTACCTCCAACAAAGAAATTTCCAAAAACAAATCCATAAGATGTGTTCTGAGTCCCAGCCATCTCCTAGTATTTTGCTATTTGATTCAGGTCAGGAATCTTTTTGCAATTTATCCCAATGGGAATTCTGATTAAACTTTCAAGATCATTAGATTTAAGTTATATTTTACGTATGTTAGAGCTTTGTCCTTGCAGATTTCATTTCTTCTTGATAGCTGAGTTCAGCCACCCTACAAAAGATGGTCCAGGTTGGAGAACAGGCAAGAATACAGTTCAGATTGAACTAAGGTTACACTTCTTGTTATTTATTATCCAGTTACCAAACAAGCAGTGCCAAGGGCACATTCATGATCAAGGATGCATGAAGGTGTGAAGGGATGAAGTTCCCCAGGGCATCCTTTGTTCCTGGTGGATGTGTGCCTAAAGTTAGTGGTTGCTAAGCCAGACAGGCAGAGGAATCACCAGGTCAGAGATGCCCAAAACTTTGTAAGGACCCACTGGCTTTTTATATCATCTAAAACTGGAGGAGGGCAGGAGGGGAATGTCAGTTCTCAAGAGTTCACTCTTTTACTAAACAAAACATCTTGTTACACCATAGTTATGTGTAACAGTTCCCTGGATCTTTTCTGCCTTACTCATTCATTGACACTGCTCAAAATATCAGTTCAATACGCCTGGCTGTTTCCTACTACAATAAGTTGAATTCATTTCTTCATTTATTTCTTTTTTAAAAAAAATTATATATTTATAATACCAAGTACACATGAGGTAATATAATAACCCCAGCAAAGCAAAGCTGATTGACACTTATCCCTGCCCTTTAGGAACCTTTAAAATGTATTGTCATATTTCAAAATATTTGCCAACAAAATCCTGAAGTTTAAAGTGATCTTTCTTTTTTTATCCGGTCTCACATTGTTTTGAAATTGTTTTCCTTTCAAATTAAAAGAAAAGTAACTTGAAAAATATACATAGCTCTTGTAAACAAGTTAAATTTCTCTCAGCAAAGATCTGAGTAACTTTTGGAAGTGATGTGATTTCTATTGGATACTTTCCTAACTTCCTTCTCGGGTTGGAAAACCAATGCCTCAGTAACTTTAACAGGACCTGATTTTAAGATAATTTCCCTGTTAGTTGCTAAAGAATCTAACCCAAAGCACCAAACCCCCTGGTGTCAAGTCGATTTCGACTCACGGCGATCCTACCGGACTGCGTAGAACTGCGCCACAGGGTTTCCAAGGGCCGTAATCTTTATGAAATCAGATTGCCACATCTTTCTCCCTTGGAGCGACTGGTGGGTTTAAACCACTGTGCCCCCAGGGCTCCTCCTAAGGAATGCACTTCCTGAAAAATCTCTTAGAGTTACACTTTCCATATCGATTAATTCTAAGTCTAGTAAGCAGATTTAATTGTATACATGAAGAAAACAGCATTTGAACCCCAAAATTATGAGTCAGAAGATAGAAAGGATGCTAAGGGATAACCATGGTCCAAGAGACAATTGACCCCAAATGAACAACTGGACTGGAATAAGAAAGTCACACAGCCTTGGCATTTGTATCCACGCGGAAGCTGCATCCATCTCTATAAAATCAATTTTAAATTACAATTTTCATTGTCATTATCACGTTTTTTTCCCCAATAAGTTTAATGATTGTTTTCCATAGATACATGTACATTTTTAAATCTCTATAAGCGTGGTCCCTAGGTAATCAGTTGCAGTCAAGGCTATTAATGAAATGGGCATTTCCCTAGTTATTTCACTGGGGCAGTGGGTTAGCATCTTACCGCCTGAGAATCAGGTTTCTAGATCCTGGGGTATGCAGATTAGAGAAACAGAGCTTTTCAGGTCTGTTTTGGCATCTGGCTAGTCCTGAATTTTATTTAACCAACATTTTATCGAGTACCTGCCATGTACCAGGCACTGTGCTAGATGCTGGCAATAGAAAGGAGAATAGTGTCTAACCTCATAAAGAAACCACTTAGGAAATTAACGTTGCTGTCTGGGTCAGAGAGGAGCCAGGCAGTGAATGTGGAGGGACAGTTCTGAGCGGCAGTGAGGGAGAGGAGAGAGTGTTGAGAGCCATATCAGAAGTCAAAGAGACAGAATTTGATAAAATTGCCTATTTACAAAGCAAATTAAGAGGCTGGAGTTAAAACTGACATCTTATGGGAGATCCTGAGTGACTTTTATAAAGACGTTTCTCTAGTTCTTCTCAAATTTACTTTGTAATTAAGTACGTAGACATTGTTTGGGTTCAAAAAAACATCTCTGTAGTAAGAAAGAAAGAAAATACCACATTATCCTTTTACTATTTAGGGAGTGGGAACATGGCAGACACCTGTGCACCAATGTTTATTGCAGCACTATTCAGAATAGCCAAAAGGTGGAAGCAACCCAGATGTCCATCGACAGATGAATGGTAAACAAAATGTGATATACACATACAGTGAACTGTGACTGCCATAGAGAGAAATGAAGTCCTAATACATCCTACAACATGGATGAATCTTGCAAACGTAAGGCTGAGTGAAGTAAATCAATCACAAGAGGACAAATATGGTATGAAATATCTATAATAGGCAAATGTAGAGAGATCAAGTTTAATAGTTGCTGCCAAAGGAGGGAGGCAGGGAAAATGTAATCTGATGAAGGTGGATGCTGCCTGGCACGACCCCTCAAGTCAATTGAGAGACATCAGGCCTTTGAGAAAGAGAAAGTAGACTTTATTTCAAGCTGGTCAAGCAAGGAGCTCAAAGACTAAGTCTCAAATCAAGCTCCCTGAGGTTGGGGATTCTAGGGCAGTTACAGGGTTCCAGATAAGGAAGTTATGCATAATCCATGAAGCTTCTGAGAATAGGCAGGCAATTTCAGGAACTAATTAACATGTGTGAGGGTGTGTGTTGGGGGGTGCAATATGGCTGCTGGGGGCTTTTTTTTTCGAGGTATGACGCTTGAAGTTCATCTAAGGATGGCTTTGTGGCTTACGTCCAAAACCAGGTTGGGGGACAGTGAAACGGCCCTGGCGGAAAAGCAGGGAAGTGGCCTTGGGCTGCTACACAGGATGCCCTATCAGGAACTCACAGACCCAGCGTGAATGGAAGGAGGAGGAACAATTTAACCCTGGTGGTTAAATTCCAGGAGGGGGAACAGTTTAACCCTGTTGGTACAAAAGGAGGAATCATTGTTTAGGAAGCACTGAGTTTCTGTTTTAAGGTGATGAAAAATTTGGCAGTGGATATTGGTGTTGGATGCACAAATGATTGCTGTAATTGGTGTCATTGAGTTGTACACGTGCAAAAAGATGAATTGGCAAGTGTGTTATCTATATACAACAATAAAAAAAGGAAAAAAGAAATCCTTTAAAGGCTGAGATAGTTTACGTGGTGGATAAAAGGACGGATGTAACTGTAGACAGAAAGCCAGAAAACCTAAGCTCTAGCTAATTGTTTTAAGCAGGTGAACTGTGGGCTGTATTTGAATGTGTTGAGCCAGAGCCTGCATTTCTCTGGTCACCACTGACCCCGATGGTTTTACACCCAGCTCGCTCGTTCGCTTACTTGCCTGGCCCTTTGAATTTCAGACCTTCCACATGCTTCTAAATTCTACCATCAATTACCTGATGTCTTCAGGCAAGCAAAAAGTTACTTCCTTTCAATTTCTTCATCTGAAAATGAAGGGATTGGTGACTTTTCTAGTGCCTTCCATTTCTAGCATAGAAGTTGAGGGTTTGAGCATTATAGCAGTTTCATATCTCTGCACTTCATGAAAACCAGATTTCAGAATCAGCTTAAGGACATGGATATAACATTTTTACTGAGGTCACAATTTGAGATCCATCACAAGCTCTCATGAATAGTGCCTTGGAATTTGAAATCTAAAGGCCTAGTTTTCTCTTGATCGATTGTTTAACTTTGCCACAGTTTGCCATTTAAGCATGGAATACCACAGTGTCTTAACCTACAGAACGGAGAAAAGTTTGTGTCTATAAAAACTTCCAGAGAAATAAGAAGTATATTAAGAAATTATACCCACTAAAAAGACCTAAATGCCAAAGTATGCATGATTACTTTTGGGGGAAAATTACTGGATAAAAATCCAAGGGCAAATATTTGTTCTAATTAGCAAACCTATTTTGGTGGTTTTCGAAAAGTCCATCCAGACCGTTAGAATTCTCCTCACTATGTTCTTGCTGTGTATCTCATGTCAACTATGACAACCGAGCTGGTAAAATAAAAATGTTTGCCATCTATCCTACCACTCTGGAAAGGGTGCCAATTTGTACTGCAAATCAGAACAGTTTACACGATGTAGCCTATACAGTGCACAGTACAAATTTAATAGAGGAATGTATTCTTTGGCTGAGTTGAAACGTGGTAATCTTCCAATATCTCTTATACTAATGAAGAATATGACTTATATTCTTTATATGCGAGGAGTTAACATCATTTTGCAAAGATGACAGTGATGAGTTATTTGCCATGTTACTCTAAAATACCTTAGCAATGCTCGTGTGAATTACTTCTCAGTTAACATTGTTTACCACCTAATTATTGAGAAGCACCTCCATCCATCACTGACAACTCAGTAAATGACTCACGACACTATGGTATTTGCAACTAGAATAACAAGGTCATCGCAAGTTTAATTAGCCACTATCCATTATAAACAGCAAAGCCTATGACTGTGACGAGAAGTAAAATTCCGATTTCTGGGCATGTCTCATGAAAGAGTGGAGAGCTTGCCCACATATCAGTGATTCTAACGACAAACACATGCAACATCATTTAAAAAACTTTCTTCCTTATGATCTGCAATGAATGGTGAGTGGACTTAAACACACATGACTTATGAGTCAATGTAAGTTAGTTCTTAATTTTAAAATGAACAGTCATCTTTCAGTAGTTAGTACAAATAAAGATGTCTTTAGTATGTGATGTAAAAATGAGTTTGAAAATTTTTAGGGGGACATGTATGTGGATAAAAGGGAGCTTTGGTGGCACAGTGGTTAAAGCACTCGGCTGCTATCCTAAAGGTTGGTGGTTAGAACCCACCATCTGCTCTGTAGGAGCAAGATGTGACAGTCTGCTTCCGTAAAGATTTATGGCCTCGTAAACCCTATGGGGCAGTTCTATTCTGTCCTATAGGGTCTCTGTAAGGTCACTATGAGTCAGAATCTACTCTAATGCAACAGGTATTTTTTATATGGGTAAATAAAGCAAGTTAAGGAATCTCTTTGTTACTGGTAGTTTGATACAATCTTGCAATTTTTCTGAAAATTATCCAATATTTAGACAAATGTAGTACAATTTCCTTGAATCTCTAGGGTGTACAGAATGCTATTCCTATACATTTTCTTGTAAGGGTTTTTAGTTGTTTGCATCCCCCCTGGTATATGAGGGATGGAAGCTCTGAAAATCCATGTGAGTAATAATTTGCATGAAGGACAAAGTGTAAGAATTGTCAAGGTCAAGAACCTTACGATTAGCTTAAATTGATCAAAATCATCATTTTGAGAGACCATGTGTTTACCACCTTATTTTACCTTTAGGACCTTTCTATTTTACCTTTCCATTATTTGAGCCTTCAATGATTTTTTTTTTTTTTAATTCTACAACCTTGGAGAATGGAATGAGTGTTGTTTTCAGAAGAATAGTAATTTTGTAATATTTTCTTTTATGTCAAATGTTATTTAAAATATTTTATTTCTTCATATGTTGATCATGTAGCCATAACCTAGTTATGTTTAAAAATCTTAAAATTCTAACACATGAATATCAAAATTACTTTCTAAAAAGGTGTCACATAATGAGACAAAAAGCACAGCAATAGCAAAATTCCTGCTCAAGTGAGAAATATAGCAGTGTTTTTTTATTAAAATATTGTGAAATATGCATTTTAAATAGATTACAGAACACTCAATATGTTACTGGTTTCTTCATTAAGTCATTACCAGTACAGAAAACCCTATAAAAAAAACAAATCAGATACAAATTTTATCTCATTCCTAAGACAGGGACAGAAGTAGGAATACCTGAAAAGAAAGAAGTTATTTACTGTCATAATGCAAATTCACCCAAGTGTTATTAAACTATGAACTTCTCTTTGCTTACATAGAGGCGATTCTCCATTTCTACAAAGTTGGCTCTTTTAACACAAAGAGTGCAAAGCAATAAATGTTTATATACGTGGTTCTGATGACAGTCATTTGAATGGATATACTGTTTTGTTCGGGATTCTCCGAGAAGCTGAGTGGGTCTCCCACAACATTCCTCACTGTTGTCAAAGAGAGTTCCTAAATGTACCCAATTTATCTGCATTTTCTCTGTGCCAAAGAGAAACGAAAACTTACTGATAAAGAGTATTGCTTTATTATGAACATTATTATATTAATAGTTCATATACTTAAACATATTTCACAATAGATTTTTGTATTGATATAATTCTCAATCATTTTCCATCCACAATTTAAAAGTACCATATAGTTAAAACACACACGCACACAAAATCAAACTCCCTGCCGTCAAGTCGATACCAACTCATAATGACCCTATAGGACAGAATAGAATTGCCCTGTAGGGTTTCCAAGGAGCAGCTGGTGGATTCAAACTGCTGACCTTTTAGTTAGCAGTCAAGCTCTTAACCACTGCACCAACAGGGCTCCATAGCTAACACAGACCAGGCTAATTGCTTTCACAACTCTTATGAGTGGTAGGTAAGGGAACAAGGTAGAGAAGGCATATGACAGGAGGCAAACTAGATTACTTATTTTATGTCTGGGCACAGAGGATTTTTTTTCTTTACTGGTTCTCAAACTTTAATGTGCGTTATAATCACTTTGGGAATGTGTTACAATGCAGATTCCTGGGTCCTCTCCCTAGTACCTAATTCCTTTCGTCTGGGTTAAGGCCCAGAAATAGGCTTGATAAAGAACTACCTCAGACCAAGTTTAGAGAAGCATGTATCTAGGTAAGTCCAAACTACTTAAAGAGAAGGTACAAAATTCAGTTTCTTTGAAAATGTGCTAAAAAAAATAAGGCATCAAACTTTGCAAATTTATAATCATTTTTAAGATGGAATGGTAACAATGCCTTTTATCCTCTCTATTGCTCCAATTGGATTGTGTTACAAAAGTTGGTTTTCTGATCTTGACATATCTCAGAATATTATTACTGGTATATACTTTAAAATCTTGCAAAATGTTTCAAACAAAATGGAATACAAAAGACTTCTAATAGGCTCTGATATAAGCATGGATATTTGTATGCAATATAATGTTTTTCCTCATAATATGGCTTTGGTCTCAATAAAAAGCCTGCTGCATCACTGTAATACTGCTTTGTGGCACCAAAATATTTTACAGGTTCTCATTTTCTGCTTTATTTCATGCTATAAATATATAGTCTGAAATTTTCCTGGGGAGAAAGAAGAAGTGATATCATATAGCCATGCAGATACAGTTTTTGCTCTTTCTTCTTAATTTACATCAAGAAGAGAAATGAGGTATCATTTAAAAGGAGAAATATTTCATTTTACCTCATGCTTTTTTTCCACCAATTAAAACACTATTCTCTTATAGATGCACCACTACAAACACCTGTTTCTATTCCCATCAAATAAGAAAAGGAAATGTCATAATGTTCCAGTAAAATTCATCATACATCCCTTGAAATCATTGTCCTTTCGCTAATGTGCCAATATGCTTAAATTCTTCAACAATTGTAGCCTTAGAATAGAATTAGTTGTTTAATTCCCATTTTTGTGCAAATCTGGATTACTTATCTAACCTGGGTAAGTTGCCTCCAACTACATTCACAGTTCGATTAGTTAACTTAATAATTGCAGTAGTACTGTTTTCCTTTTAGGCTATTTTGCTAACACAATTGTTCCATCATTAACCTTGCCTTCAAAACGTGCCCATTCATTAGTTCATTCATTCATTGAGTAGTTATATATTGACTATCTATCATGCACGAGGCACCATTCTAAAATCTGGGCACTGTTCTAGACACTGGACTTCCCTTGATATGTCTCTCAAATCCATTTCTTCCTTTACATCCTCACTGTTGTTGTTGTTAGGTGCCATCAAGTCGATTCCAACTCATAGCAACCCTATGTACAGCAGAATGAAACACTGCCCACTCCTGTGCCATCCTGACAATCGCTATGCTTGAGCCCATTGTTGCAGCTACTGTGTCAGTTCATCTCGTTGAGGGTCTTCTTCTTTTTCGAGGACCCTCTACTCTGCCAAGCATGATGTACTTCTCCAGGGACTGGTCTCTCCTGATAACATATTGCCACTTACCAGTTCAGGTCTTTATCTATTGCCTTTATCACAACAATTTCCAAAGGTCTTCTTGCTTTCTTCTTCCCATCCACCATGCTAACTGCCTCCATCCTTTTAATCATTCCTGTACCTTGCATCAGATAGTATAGAATAGTGTTTATGAGATAGGTTTTGGACCCAGTGCTTGGATTGAGTTCCAAGTCTGCTACTAATTCACTGAGTGATCTTGAACAAATTATTTTGCATCTCTAGTTCTCACTTATCCTGTGTAAAGTGGAGACAATGATGATTTGTGGAGTTGTGAGAGAATTAAATAATGCACAAAAGTGGCACAGAGCCATGCAAAATTAAGAACTTAATGAATATATATTCCATTGTGTAAATTTTTATATTAATATATGTTGTATTATAGCTGTATGCCCAAATTTTCTTCCTAAAGCCCTAAAGCATCTCTTTTAACACATCGTTTACCTCATCAAAAAACTTTAAAAGATCCGTAGTGTTTACCACAAAATTTAAGGCACCTTACAATGGTAATGCTGCCTCAGTTTAAAGCCTCCTCTTCCATTTCTCCCCTACATGAAAACCTTCAATTTAATACAATAGTTTACTTGCTGTTCCCCTGACGCTGTTTGTCTGCATCTGAGCTTTGGGTCTCCCAGTTCTTCAGCTCTTGCAATGTTTTCTTCTCCATCTGTCTAAATCCTGCCTATCCTTCAAATCAAATGAAAATGACAAACATTTTCTCTATTCATCTCCATCTGAAATGACATCTCCTTCCTCTGAACTCCAGCAGTAAAAAATTGTATTGTTCAAATGTCAAATGACCAATATTATCTCGTGGCAATTATTCTACTATTTTCTTGAACTCTTCTTTAAAGGTTTATTTTGTTCATTTTGTATTTTGCTGTTCATTTTGTTGTATCTTGTCCCCCCAGCTAGTTTGTAAATCCATTTAGGGTAGAGTCTATAGCTAATCTTTCTATCCTCACATCCATCTAGAACAGTGTCTTGCTCATAGTAGCAGTTCAATTCAGTATTATTACTGCAACAGAATAATAAAATATGTGCATGTACTGCTATCAATTGTTAGATGAAATACTGAAGAAGCTTCATTTCTTGATTTTTTTTAGATAAAAATGTAAATAAAAAGAAATGATTATGTTTTCTTCTTATGCCTCAGTGGACTATTCTATTCACCTCCCCCTGCCCAAGTGGTGTTGGTGCTCCACTTTCATCACCAGTGACTTAGAGGAGTGCTACTCAAAGTAACAGATCTATGAAAGGTTTGTCACTAGCCCAGGAAGAGATAAATCAACTAGTGGTGCAGTGGTTAATAGATCTGCTGCTAACCAAAAGGTCGGCAATTTGAATCCATCAGCTGCTCCTTGGAAACCCTATGGGGTGACTACTGTGTCCTATAGAGTCTCTATGAGTCGGAATCAATTCAACGGCAATGGATTTGTTTGTTTGTAGCACTAAGTACATGGTTAGCTCAGTTGACATCTGTTTCATAACAAGATATCCTGATTAAGGAAGCAGCATGTTGATTTACCAGGAAGCTCCTTACCTCTTCCTGGATGGGTACTTGGAATACCACTAATGTAGCATATTAGTTTGAGTTGATACTCATTTATTAAGCACTTTCGTGCAAGACAATATACTGGGCACTATTAAAATTATGAAAAGAATCAGGAAACAGCTTTTGCTCTCAGGAAGTTTACAGTCAAATAATTTAAAGTACGACTCAATTGAATTATTTTCTAAACCAGTGTTCTTAAATACAAAAGTGTGTGGACTCATCTCTGAAATATCTTCCATCCTTGCTTATTCACTAGTTATTCACTGTAAGAAAAAAAAATTCTCTCTCTACTTATTGATCAAGAACATTTGAAATGAAACTCGTGCAACATCAGCTAGATACCAACGCAGGTAATGAACTCTCAAGGATAAAACAAAACTAAAAGATTTACAGCAGGGAACCAGAGACATTAATCTGTAAATGACAACAACATCAGAACAATGAAAGGGGGAATAAACAGTGTAGGTATAGAACTTTCAAGTGGAGAGGCAGTCAAGGAGATATCAAGTATAAAAGACTGGTTCAAATTTGGGAAAATAGGGGTAAACTTCAGAATAACCACAAAAATGTTAACAAACCTACTCATCAAAATAAAGAAAAAAAAAAGTCCAAGTAAACACAAAATCTACAAAAATGAAAGAAACAAAAAGAAAATCCACAAAAAAAAGGAATTCAGCACAGGAGATTCAGAGGAACAAAGAAAACGTCAGCACAACAGAAAAAGCACTACAAAAAGACAGCAATAAACTCACATCTATCCATAATCGCACTGAACCTAAATGGCTTAAATGCACTCATAAAGAAACAGAGAATGACAGAGTGGATTAAAAAAATAAAAAATAAAAAAACCAGGGCCCATCGATATGCTGTCTACAAAAAACACACCTTAGAAACAGACATAAATATATTAAAAATCAAAGGATGGAAAAAATATATTAGGCAAACAGTAACCAAAAAAAGAGCAGGAGTGGCAATACTAGTTCCACATAAAATAAACTTTAAGACAAAATGAACCATAAAAGATAAGGAAGGACATTATATAATGATTAAAAGGACAATTCACAATAATGGCATGACCATAATTAATATCTATGCACCCAATGACTGGGCTCCAAAATACATAAAAAAAACTCTAAAAGCACTGAAAAGAGAAATCGGCAGTTCCACAATAATAGTAGGAAACTTCAACATGCCACTGTCAGTAAAGTACAGAGCATCTAGAAAGAAACTCAGCAAAGATACAGAAGATCTGAAGGTAATCTAACCAATAGAAATCAGAATCATATAAAAAAATAATGCACCACGACCAAGTGGGATTCATACCAGGTATGCAAGGATGGTTCAACATTAGAAAATCAATCAACATAATCCACCATATAAATAAAACAAAAGAAAAGAATCTCATGATCATCTTAATCAACACAGAAAAAGCATTCGAGAAAGTTCAACACTGATTCCTGATAAAAACTCTCAATAATATAGAAATCGAATGGAAATTCCTTTATATAATGAAGGGCATCTATACAAAACCAGCAACCAGTATCATTCTTAATGAAGAAAGGCTAAAAACACTCCTCTTGAGACCAGGAACAAGACAAGGATGCCCTTTATCACCACTCCCATTTAACATTGTGCTGGAAGTTCTAGCTAGAGCAATAAGACGAGAAAAAGAAATAAAGGGCATCTAAATTGGTAAGGAAGGGGTAAAACTACCCTTATTTACTGATGATATGATACTATACATAGAGAACCCTAAAGACTCCACAAGAAAACTACTGGAACTAATAGAAAGATTTAGCAGAGTAGCAGGATACAAGATAAACATACAAAAACCTGCTGGATTCCTATAGACCATTAAAGAGAACTATGAAAAGGAAATCAGGAAAGTAATACTATTTATAATAGCCCCTAAAAAAATAAAATACTTAGGAATAAATCTCACTAGGGACATAAAAGCCTATACAAAGAAAACTACAAAATTGTACTGCAAGAAACCAAAAGAGACCTACATAAATGGAAAAAGATACCATGTACATGAATAGGTAGACTCAACATTGTGAAAATGTCAATTCTACCCAAAACAATCTACAAATCCAAGGCAGTCCTGATCCAAATACCAACAGCATTCTTTAACGAGATGAAAAAACTAATCATCAACTTTATACGGAAAGGAAAGAGTCCCTGCATAAGTGAAGTATTTTTGAAGAAGAACAAAGTTGTAATTATTGTGACACTTAGAGTGTTATACTATAAGAAATATATTACAATTACAAGAAATTTGAAGAGTTTATTAAAAATTTTGTTTGATATGATTGAGCTTCTTATTACAACTGAAGGTTTGATGGGTTAATTCATAAGAATTTTTAAGTATTTTTAATGTCAAATAGCATATAAAATGAAGAATTGGATTTCTCACTGTTAAGATAACAAAATTTCCTTAATTACTAAGCTGAAAGGTTAATTTTATTCTTTATGCAGTCTGCCTTAAAGGCAAGGCTTCAACAGGATGAGTTCCTGGGTCAAAACAAAGCCACAAGATTTAAAAAAAAAGACTAGGGTTTTTACCTTTGGAATCTTTGCTTTGAATAATTTAAGTATTATTTCTCAGTAATCTGACAACTTTAGAATTTCATAGAAATCTCTAAAGGATTTGTTTCTGTTTTATAAAAAAGAAAATTAAAAAAAAATTTAAAATATGTTATCAGCTACATAGAATGTGTTGTCAAATCAGGAAAAGTGCCAAATTTTGTTTAAATAAAAATTTATATATCAGTAATGTTTACCTAATGCTACTCAGTAAGTACATAATATTATATCATAATTTTATTATTTCAATGGCTAACTTGGTCACAACTTGGTTTCTTTTAAATCTAACATCATTAAAGCCAATGTTTTTAATAAGGGAATTCACAACATTTACCCATAAATATTTTATTACCGTTCAAATGCTTAGAGACTTAATAATCTTAATACGTTCTTGATATATCCTCACTATATAGTACAATGTCTCAAGATTATTAATGTTATATATGAAGCTTTTTGGAAATAAGGTTAATCATTATGGTTAAAAATATTTTTGTCTAAAATTTTAATTTAACTTTATTTAGCTTTCCATTACTTTTGTTGTTAATTTCCATCAGGTCCTTTGACTTTTAAGAATTATTATTATAAGTTAACCATAGCCATTTTTAAGTCTGTCATTCACAGATAAATTTTACTTTGCTGATTCACTGAAACCACACCAAGAATGGACTATATTAGACTTATAAAGAGGACTCCAATATTTTAAACATGAATACAATTGGATTAAATCTAGATTTTTAGAACTCTTATGTAGAAACTGATGGGGTTTTTCAAGTTGCTGCTGATCCAGAATAGCATGGAACCAAAATTATCTACATGGGACTGAATAAACTGAAAGGATTAACATAAGGTTTTTATGAAAATATTGCTGATGTTCAATATTGCAATTTCTAGATATTGGAAACCATTTTTATTTTCCTTTCCATCTTTTAATATAAAAATCAGTTATTTCAGTAACTAATAACATTATGTTAAACCCAAAACCAAACCCACTGCCGCTGAGTTGACTCTGACATAGCAACACCACAGAGTTTCCAAGGCTGTAAATCTGTACTAGACCAGGCCCTGGAGAAGGACATCATGTTTGGTAACGTAGAGGGTCAACAAAAGAGAGGAAGACCCTCTATGAGATGGATTGACACAGTGGCTACAACAATGTGCTCAAACATAGCGACAATTGTGAGGATGGTGCAGGACTGGGCAGTGGTATTTAATTCTGTTGTGCATAGGGTCCCTACGAGTTGGAATCAATTCGACGGCACCTAACAACAAGAACATGCTACAACTAACTGATAAGCTTGCTGATAGTGTAGAAGCCCAACAGAAGTCCCTAAGTTCTTTAACTAAAATTTTACTGGGTAATAGAATTACACTTAATTTTTATTCAAACACAACAAGAAGGAGACTGTACAGTTGTCAATACCTCCTGCTGTACTTGGATGAATACTTCAGCAGAAGTAGAACAAGGTATAGATGCTTGGCTTCAAGTTTCACCATGTCAAACTCCCTTTTTCTAGATATTTTCAGCTGGCTACCCTCAGGGTCAGATCTATACTGTTGACTGGATTAATAATATTTATTGTTATTGTAATTGTTATCGAAACTATTGAATGTATGAAATATAGGACTAATATTATTACCCAAAATACCAAAATGATAGCCATGCAGAGAATCATGTACATTGACTCTGCTCACTTTTGTGATGAGACGGAGAGTACTCACACCCTAGATTAGCCCTTTGAGTGGCCAAGTTTTTCTTCTAATGTGGTTCTCTCTGTAATTCCCTCAACTCTAATCACTGAAACAGAACTTCCAGCCATAGCATGGTGAAGGGGAGTGGTGGTTCCCAGCACCTAGAGATATAGCCCAATTACTAAATGTAGTCTCCAAGGATGCCTAAATAGCCTTTTAAAGGAAAGTGGTAGCATCTGGGGTCTTAAGGCTCACCACAGTGAACAGTTACCTAGAAGTGTTATCATCCAAATCCATGCAGAAGAAACGTTCTTGCTCATGCGATCATAGGCTTCTTATAGAAATCCTTGATCAAAAGGAGGGAATGATTAAGAGCATTTAAAATTAAGCACTTAGCATAAGTAAAAATGCTAGATTTAGGATCTGAGACTAGACTCCATTTCTGCTTCTGCTATGAGAAAGTAACCTTTAGCCTATATCTATAACTGTATCTAAAGAATCAACTCTGTAACTAAGGAAATGTTTTTTTCTGTGGTCAGGACCATACTCCTCCTGCAGATGTGTTCCCAGAGGGGGTCAGAACACAAATGGTTATCTGAAACCCCCTTATGCAGGATGTTCTCAGAAAATATGTTGCCACAAGCAAGTTATTTTCAACTTATCTTGCCTACCATATTGAAACAATGCAGTTTGACTTGTGTGTAATGTTCTCAAGAAATGATTGCACTGTGCAATCTCTTTTACAATGTAACTGCAGGAAAAGACATGCTTGAGAAAGCAGTTTTAATAACATTTTCCCAGGCCAGCGTGTCCTGTCATTGTCCTGTGATTTCCTGAGTACCCCCATCCACACACACTTCTGCAATCTATGGTGAATTTCTTTCTAACTAATTGTAGCCTCTGTTCTTTGTCTAAAGCCTATTAAAAATGTTTGTGTGATTATTGTGCCTCCAACTTCATGGCTTCACTTTCGTGAGCATGTGGTTCCCGGTTATAACCACTTGTAAACACTTAATAAACCTCTGTTTTACTCTGAAACAGGGTTCAAGTTTTCTCTACTACGCTATTTACTTTTCATTTTACTTCTCTGCTCACTGCTTCTTTTGTTACCACTTTTCCAAAATGGTTCATGCAAACGTTACCAGATAACTCTGTGCAGTCCAATTTAATGGATATTTGTTTTCAGTTTGGATCCCATTGATCCTTTCTGCTTTGCCTGTTATTTCATGATATTCTGTTCCTCTTAAGCTTCCATGACACGATCCTCTCAAGATCCCTCTTCTGTCTTCCTGAGTGATCCTTATCTGTTTCCTTTTTGTAATGTATACTTATTTTCTATTCCTTAAGTATTAATGTACCAGGGATTCAATTCTTTGCCCACTGCTCTTTCACTCTACCGTTCTTTTTCACCCACTCTTACGGAATTTTCCACCATCCATACATCTCCTAGATTTTTAGCTCTAGTTTTTGCCACTCTCATGGGCTCCAGACTAGTTCTATAGCAACTGTTCATGGTATATTTTTATGCTGACCTCAAACTCATGCTTGTGTTGTGAGCTCATGGTCTCTTACATGCATACTTCTTCTCCTTCAGTGTTCTGTTTCATCACGTCGTAACTCATCCACTCAGAGAAAATAGGAACCTGGGAATCATTCTATTCTCTCTTCTTTCCCTAGCCTTCCCTACATACAACCATAAATTACTGCCTATATTACTTAGATTTATTAAATCAGTACCACTTTCTATTTATTTTTCCACTACCTTATTTCCAATATCCTTCATCATTATCTGATCTATTTTATTTACCTTCTGTTTTGTTTTGTTTCCTATTTCCAACCTCCTCTCTTCCTTGTTAGCTGTAAATTCATCATGGAAAATGCAGATTAGGCCATGTTTACTCCCCTGTTAAAGTGTTTCAATTTCTCCCCATAAACTGCCGAATAAGACTTGGACATGACCTTATCTAGCCTCTATCTTTCTTTTCCTCTGCTCTCTTACCTCTTTCTGTCTCATACTAAACACTTTAATAATAACAATAATAGTAATTATTATTATCATAATATGAAGGAGAAAGAGAAGGAGAAGAAAGAGCAGAAACCATAAGCATAGCTTGCACTTAATTCTCAGCACTGTGCTAAGCACTTTACATTTATTATCTCATTCAATCCTCACAATCCTTAAAGTAGATAATATTTTTTTCCATCTTACGGATGTGGGTACTGAGGCTTGAAGAAGAGAACCGTTTTGCCCAAGATCACATAGCGAGTAAATGACTGATCTGGGATTCAAACCTAGATTCCTCTCCATCAAATTTTATCCTATGATACAAAATCACAATACTGTCTCAGGTCTTGTTTTTTCTTGTGTTCTTTGCTATTTTTTTATGTTGTTGGTACTGCACGAGATAAATGCACTTTCCCACCTTACTTCAACTGTATTTTCAAGGCTCAGTTTAAGTTTGGTTAAAGATTCTTTCTCAAAGCACCCTTAGTGTAGAATAAAGACCATGATTTTAGTACTTATATTATTTTGTCAGTCTCTTCTATTAGATTGTGCTCTCTTTGAGTGCTGGAACCATCATTTATTTATCTTTTTGGTCCCATTACTTAGCCCAGTTCTTGGACAAGATAAGCAAGGATTTAGTACATTTGTGTAGCAAATTGTAGGCAATTTAGGAAAATATGATTGTTGAGGTGGAGTAATCATTGTGAATATGTATTTTTTCTAGGAAAATGAGACTGTCACTTATCTTAATAAGAATCCAGAATTCCCAAGGTTTGGCAAAAAAAGGAAATATTATCTTCAGAAAGGGCCAAAGTGGCTCACCTAAGGTGTCCTCTGTCCACCTCAGGTTCACTTTCTCCTTGATGTCTTATCACTTCCTTAATCATTCACTCCAGCTTATTCCTTAGAGGCTATCACACTATCATATCTGTCTGTTATACCTGTAAGAAATATCTTGTAAATAAGAAAATTAAAACATCCTGAGACTATAAACACCATAAAATCAGAGAATTCGTTGTTGTTTTGTTTGCTTTAGTTTTTTATCTCCATGCCTAGGACAGTGCCAGTACTTACAAGTTCTCCGTTAATATTTGTGGAATGATTGTTGAATTGAATCCTCATTTTATTGTTCTCCTTTTTCACGGACAAGTTGAGATGGAACTTTCACAAGATTTCATTAATTTTTACAGAAAAACAAATAAGAGAAAAAAGATAAGGGAACAGTCTTATAACATACAGATTACTGCTTTAATCCCCTTAAATTAATAAAATCCTCTTTATACCTTTACCAATAGCTAGCTCAAACCCTGGGCTCCTTCTATCAACTGTCTTACAAGTAATAAGTGAGTGTAAATTGGCAGAAATCATGCTTGGTTCTGTGCTGATTTCATATGGGGGGGTGCCATCTTTCACACAAGCACTCTGCAACTTCTTTGTAGACTTCTTGACATCTGCCTGGGCTACACCAAGAGGCACAGATACCCACGGTGCAAATTGAATTAGCACTTCCTTATAAATTCTTATTTCTAGATGACAAAATCCAATTTCTTCTCTGGTAATTGACACCAGGAATGTATTTATATTTAAAATGTCTAGAGAGTTCTAGTTCTGGGTAAGATGGAGAAAACACAATCCATCCTGTCACTCCCACTGAATACAGCATAGAAACTAAACAGAATACATGGAGCATCTATTTGAGGTCTCTGAAAACTAAATAGTAGCAGGTTGCTTGGGGAAGAGGACTAGAATTAAAATATCACTGAACCACCATGAGTTTACCATTTCTTTATTCCTCCAATATTCCTCAGCCAAACTGTAAGTTGGTACAGGCATGCAGAGAGAAAGAGCTCCAAGAGAAGCCCTCTGTTCTGTCTTGAAGAGAAGGAAAGGAACCTCAAGACACACACAATGAATGTGAGAATCTTTCATTTATTTTCTTTTTCTCCATTCTCCAACACCGCAGTCTTAAGCAAACCTGTGGTGGCAGTGGCTGTGTTTGGAAATGATGTCTCACAGGAGCCAAAACTCTGAGGAAGGGGAATGTTTCTCTATATACAGTGAAACTATGGTTACAAGAGGGTTGGGCCAACCCTTTTTTTTTTTTTTCTTTTTTGTCTTTCTGTCATTTGGCCTTAGATTTAGATACAGTTGCAGAAGTACACAAAAGAGCAGGGTAAGGACCCAGCTTTCTAGTGAAAAGACCCAAAAAGATGAATTCCAGGTAAATGGAAAGTACTGGGGAGATTATGGACAGGATGAACTTGGGAAATCAATTCCATAAAGTTGGTTAAGAATTTGTGGGCTCAACTCTAAGCTCACATGCTTGGATCTGATTCTACTCAGCATACTGAGATCTGAACTAACAGGTAGACCAACCGCCACATCCCAGACTGGGTGACACATATGCTGGGCAGATCTGAATAGCACTGCAAAGATCTTGAAAAAGAGCTGACAATCCACAGGAGGTAGGTGAGCTGGAACTTACAGTGTGAACCTAACCAGGTCTGCGGCCTACTACAAAAAAAATAACATTCTCCAAAGGACCTCATAGCATAATATTCACAACATCCAGGGTTCAAACCCAAATTACGCAGCGTATGAAAAACCAGGAAAACCTCAACCCTCCTTTGCAAAGACAATCAACAGATGTCAGTACTGTGAGGGTGACACAGATGTTATCAATATCTGACAGACTTTAAATCAGTTATTATAAAAATGCTGCAGCAAGCAATCGTGAATACTCTTGAAACCAACAGAAAGATAGAAAGTCTTAGCAAAGCAATAGAAGATATACAGAAGAACCAAATGAAAATTTTAGAACTGAAAAAATATAATAACCAAAATCAAGTAATTCTGTATTTAATATACAGAGATATGAGTTCATCCAAACAGGTCTACCTTTATAACCACATTTCAAGACAGTGTCATAAGCTACATACACACACACACACACACACACACACTTACACACACTTTATATATAGATATGTTATATACAGAGACACATTATGTATGTGCATTGTATACATATGTGTATCTCACATACATACACACACATATATATGATAAGAAATATACATACAATAAAAGAAGTGGGATTTTAAGTGAATCTTATTTTGGATAATATTTGGAACATTTTAAGTGAATATTATTATGAATAAAGAAGTCTGTATATTGAAGTTGTTTCCGTGATTCATTATCTTATTAACTAGTTAAGGAACACCTTTGCTTTCAAAATCGTTAAACTAAGCCTGAGCATTATATAGTTTGTGGAAACTGAGTGTTTTGCATTTACAGAGGTAGAAGCTCATTGTTAAAAAGTACCATATGTGCCTAACCAACAATTCTATTTACAAAGAACTGCCCTAATGTGTATATTTGCATATCATTTGCATTTTTGTCACTATAGCTGTCAATCAGCTGAAGCAATGAGAAAAATCTGGTAAACCACATGGGAACGTGGGCCAAAGGGAAAAAAAATGCAAGGTGATCTAAGGTGGATGAAACCTTTATGTATTTATTTTTTAAAGGCAATATTTTTGAATAAACATAGTGTTTTATGTCTAAAAATAAATAATTTGGATATTTTAATAAATAGAGCTTTCTCACATATTAAAAACTTTTATTTTTCATACACTTTGGAAATCTCTGTTTAATTTTTGTCTTTTTTCACTAAATTATGACCAAGTACCAAATAATACTCTGTGGTTAAATTTATTCTAAGAAACTTGGCAAATATTATTTTTGGAAATATTCTCACATACAAAAACGATAATAAAATTAAATATGTTTGGAAAAAATTTTAAATTCAGGGTTGTTAAAAGATTCTTGGAAATGCCAACGTTATAGGTATGAATCCCAACACAAGGCCATAGATTTGTCACAAGTAAAAGAAAAACTGATATTTCTAGAACAAAACCTCCAGGATGTTGAGTGACAGGATCCCTTTCAGGTAAAATGTATGCCGTTTTCTCCTGGTGCTTATATTTCAGGAAGATAAACCCTCTGTGAATGATGACACAAAGGAAAATCTTGCTTGCTTAATAATGAAGCTTTCAGAACTGATGTATCTTTGGGGGGTAATATCCAGTTATTGTGTCTGCAGAATCCCGGGACAGGGAAGATGCTTAGTAATCGTTATCATGATGATCTATCGTTGTGGTGGCTGCTGGAAAAGGGCCTGCATTTGGGCTCCTGGACAGCACAGCAGCCTTGACTAGCAAAAAAGTACTTTCCAATAGGTAAAATATTTCATTTAGTTTTGCACATGACATTACGGAACTAGCTTTTGCACATGTGAAATGAGTATCTTGAACCTAATCATGACAACATGGGAAGCTGGCACCAAATTCACTTTTTCTCAGTTAATTCTGAAGTCGAGACCTTAGAATCCTCCTTGGAAACCCCAGTCCCTGCCAGGCACTTTCCTTTGCATTAAATCTGTGACTGCACCAACGTTCATTAAAGGAGGGGTGAATAACTCAATCAACAAGTTTGCTTAAACAGACGACCTTTCTTTGTTAAAACTTGTACACAGAAGAGATATTGTATAGAAGTAAGGACTAAGCCAAAAAAAAAAAAAAAAAAAAACAACATAAAACATTGTAGCAATTTGCTGAACATGGAGACTTATTGAGGATGCAGTCCTGAATAATACACACTAGCTTTGCTCTTCCTCTTTAGTCTGTGTAGAGAAGCTATGAATCATTCATGGTCTCCCAGCTGAGAAGGGCTTCAAAGGGGATGGTTCTGATTGGATGTCCTGTGTGAATTGCCATGCTGCAGAATCCGCTACACCCCTAGCACTGGAGGGCGGAGGAAGCACTTTCATCTGGGCCTCCAAAGTGTTTAGGGTCACAGTTCACCAGGAGATAACGATGTAGATGTACATTCAGAATTAGCTGCAGAGATACCTGTGTAGTGCGGTGTGGAAAAGTGAGCCAGTTAGATCCCCAGTGGATGCTGTGAATCAATTACTGTATTCTGAATACAAGGTTGGCTGCAGGGGATAAACAGATGTCAGAGAATTTTTCCCTAATAAGACCCTGGTAATAGAAGAGCACTGTCAGCTTCATTTTGCATTAAAAATCTCATTTCCTCTTTATATGACCAATTTTATTAGGTCCCTAAACAAAGATATTTTGTGTAACTGTTAGCAGGATAATGTGAATGGTGTCACGAAATTTCATATTTTCAGATTTTTGTCACAAAACTCAAGAGTCAAAATAGGAGTGCATCTGAAGTCACGACTGAGGAGGACTAATCAGAAAAGGCTTTCTGTGAATCTGTTCACATGCTGGTTGGTCATGGCTGATACTCATATTAAATCAGAAATACCAAATTCTTAAATAATATAATCCTTGGAGTGTAAATTAAAGCTAAATTTAAAATTTGTTTCTGTGCTTATTTTTTTTTTTCCCTTGTTTTCTCCTCATGGGTGACATTAGCACAAAACTTCTCTAACTGGAGTTCAAGCATCATTTAACTTTTCTGGATAATTTCATTTTTAAAGCTTTATACATTGAGAGATCCCTCTGACACAGGGTATTTCCTAACGCAAACATCCATCTTTCACGAAAGGAAATTGACACTTGGATCCTTCCCTCTATACCATTTGGAGGCCCAAACTGAAGCAGAAACATTGTTTTGAGATATTTGCTAATATCCAATTAACCTCTCCCTTCATCTGCAACTCTTCTGAAAGAGAGATAATCTCCTTCAGGCTGTCAAGCAGTATATTTTCTGCATACAGCTCCAAGTGGAAAAAGCAGAAGCAGAGGAGGCGAAGTGAGTTCACTTCACGACGTCTTCTATTGATTTGCAGAGAAAACCTCTATCATTTTAAGATTCGCTAGACTCTGAGATTTTCCACATGTAGAAACCGTTGTTCCAAACATCTTACATGGAAGCTAGCTCAAGGAAGAGCTGCTTCTTCATGAAGAGAAGAATAAAAATAAATAAATAATAAAAATCATACGGTCAAGTTATTCAAATGCTACATAGAAATAAATTTATGTAAATTGGAAATTTAAGATGGCAAAGATCTTAAAGCTCCAGGGAGGAAAGAACATTAAATAAAATGCGCATATTCTCAATGTTGTTTTACTGTAAAGCTTAATTATATTGTCAAATCTGGTGTTAGTAACATCACTATTAGCTATTTGTTTGTGACTATCATACATTCTCTGGAGAAATATTGTGTTGGAACAACTCTTCAGATGATGAAGCTAAAATAGAAAGGAAAAGTACTTTTGCAATACCTACACAATTGGTCTGCAGATTCTCCAAGAAATCTCATGTGGTGTACAAAGGATTTTGACAAAGCTGCAGCAGGTGGCGCTGTTCCCCAGGCATGGGTGCTAACTGGACCAATTCCCCCAGGATGGGCTCCCCTCTTGGATGTGCTAAATCGGGGTGAAATGTTCAAACAAACTGAGATTTTGATTGTTAAGGATATCCTGATGTGTTTAAAAGGAATAGTGGTGTCCTATCAATATCTCAATGTGGATAATTGAATCTGCCTTCCAATATTCTTTGTCAACTCTTTTAATTTGGCATTCAGTTATTGCCTAAATTTTGGATAACAAGTTGCTGAGGCTCTTAAATACCTTCTAGGTTTCTATTCAGAAGTGGATAAATTTCTATCATTACTTCAATTACTTTTGCACAGAAATATTCTACAGGGTTTTTTTCAAACAAAATGAGTGGCGTCATTTATTGGCAATAGGCTCATATTATGTAATAATAGAAAAATCAAGAAAGGTAGAAATTAAATCTGCAAGTCCATTGACAGGTTGAATATTGAGCAAAGCATTCATGGAAGATGAGAACTGAAGTGGCATTAGTCCATAGGTAATAATTAAAATCTCTGTAGTGCTTTGAGCCCTGGCGACAAAGTGGTTAAAGCATTTGGCTGCTAACTGAAAGATAGGCTGTTGGAACCCACCAGCTGCTCCATGGCAGAAAGATGTGGCAGTCTGCTTCCATAAAGATTACAGCCTTGGAAACTTTATGAGGCAGCTCTACCTTGTCCTATAGGGTCACTATGAGTTGGAATCCACTTGATGGCAGCCGCAACGAGTTTGACAGTGCTTTAGAGTTTATGATTCACGTTTGCTCATCACAACCAAATAAGCTACTTGAAAGAATGAAACTCAGAATTAAATCTATGTCCTCTCATGACAAAGTCCATTATTTTATTGTTACAACACATTCCATTTATTGTTAGTAGATGAATATATGTATGTGTCATATTTTAGGCATAAAATTTTTATGTATAATCAATGTAGTAGTTCCATAATCATCATTGATTATAAATAATTTTGTAATAAATTGACTACCTAGTTTGATTCTGTTTGGAGCCTTCTTAGCTATTCTTTGTTTCAAGTATAGTTTGCTCTGCAACCTCAAAAACAAACAAAGAAACAAAAAGCCTAGAAATAAATTGTTTTGTTTAGCTCCAAAAGTAGAAAATAGGAAAACCAGTCACTGAGGGAGTAAAATGAACACAGACACAAATATTGGAGTAGGAATTTACAATGACAAAGCAGCAATTTTGCAGCTCTGAGAATAAGCATTTATGCAAAGCTGTGCCCACAACCAGGGTTCTGATTTGATCCTGATGGCTTTCCCAATGTCTGTGAAATGATTCTAATATGAACGGATTTTTTGATAGTCTATAAATGACATTAAACTAAACTTAATGATTTATTTCATACCTTTTATGGGCCATTAAAATCTCAGTTGCACATTGAATTAAGTAAAGTTCTAATTTAATCTATTTGTCCTATATAAGAACCTCTTAGTTTTCCTTATAATTTCTCCTGGAAAGCAGACGTTTCCTATTTAATATTTTCCAAGTAAGATATTCCTAAGTATTTGCATTGAAAGTATATTCAAAGTGTTAAAAGTGCGGTAGATTCTTATAGTTGGAGAAATAAAAGGTGACATAAGGTGGACATACATGAATCAGCCTAAGCAAAGTTAAAACAAAAGTCTTTCCAATCATTTATCTTAATCTACACACAAGGTGGATGGATCATGATTCATACAGTACTTATAAAGAACCATACAGTCTACTCTTCTGAATGCCCTAGGCCAGGGGTCATGCCTCATGCATTCAGTGCCTAGCAACATTCCTAGATCACAGTAGGTGCTTAATCCATATATGCTGGATAAATTAATAAAATTAATGAACAGAGAATTTAGTCAAACCAGTTGTATGAGTAAAGCAGAAGATGCTTTTTCAAATTCCAAGTAGACAGTACCACCTGACGAACAATGTACTAGTTTTCTGGGAAGTAATTTAAAGATTCATTCATTCATTCATTCATCATTCATTCATCCATTTAATAAAAAATGTTAAATATTCATTTAGTATTAGTCAAGAAAAGAGAGTTGGCTTTTGAAAATGCAGTGAGGAAGGAGTGTAAGTTGGGGAAAAAAACATTAAACAAGCCATTATATGTAGTGTGGAAACTGCAATGATCGGAGTAAGAACAGAGTGCTTAGGGCCACTAGTCTGGTCCTCGATGTGGGAGGCAATGACATCTAAACTGAGCCTTGATCTGAGGAACATGTGGATGTCACTGGGCAAGATACGGGTTCATGGGGCAGGACAGTGAAAAGTGATCTGAACAGAGAAAGAATATGTATAAGGGAACATGTACATGCAATAATCTGCAAGTCATTAAATAAGGCCAGTGTATACAATAAATATCACTTAAAATATTTCCATAACTCCAGGGGCCTCATACCACCAAGAAAGCAGTGCCAGGAGCAGAGTGCATCCTTTGGAACCGGGGTCCCTGCGCAGAGGAGCTCCTATTCCAGGGGAACATTGATGAGAAGTCTGACAGAGAGAGAAAGCTTTCCCCTGGGGCTGATGCCCTGAATTTGGACTTTTAGCCTACTTTACTGTGAGGAAATAAACTTCTCTTTGTTAAAGCAAAAAAAAAAAAAAAATTTTTTTCCATAACTCTGAATATAATTATGAAGTTACATATGAGTTGAGAAAGAGCCCATGAATTAAAATTATAATCAAATAAATAGGAATGATAAGAAACAGTTTATCATTGGATTGGGAATTCTAAGTTTTCTTATCTACATTATAAAAACCAAACCTGTCACCTTGGAGTAGATTTCGACTCATAGTCACAGTACAGGACAGAGTAAAACTGCCCTATAAGGTTTCCATGGCTGTAAATCTTTATGGAAGCAGACTGCCACATCTTTCTCCTATGGAGCAGCTGGTGGTTTCCAACCTCTGACCTTCTGGTTCACAGCTGAGCTCTTTAACCACTGTGAAACCAGGCCTCCTCTGTCTACACAATACTAGCCCCAAAAGAAGAAAAATTTACCTAAATCAAAATATGATATTTGAAAGACCACAACAAGTGACAATTTTATACATTACAAAATCAACAGTAAATAATTTTCTTTTAAAATGCGGAAGATAAGAAGTGTCAACAAAACATCAAAATTAAGATGACGTCACAGGCTTATAGAGTAATGGCAGTAGGCAATTTCCTTTATTATCTTCACTTGGTAATGTATAGCCAATGACATTTAAGTTATTCGTTATGAAAAGGAGAAAAGAAAAACAAAAAACAGAACAAGCAAAAACTTTTGCTCTTCTAGTTGTTGCGTGTTCTCAGGGACAAAATGATGCCAAATCCATACAATATATATGATTCCTTTTTTATCCTCACTATTAATTTGTGGATAGAAAACAAACCTACATATAATACATACATTTTAAGGTCGCTTGGCTGACAATGAGGCTGTTCTTAGTTACGGGGAGGGTGCTGTTAGTCAGACATCTATCATATCAACACGGCCCCTCAGGTACTAACGTTGATGTTAGCTGCTGTCAGTGAACTTTTGTTTTGGGACAGCCTCAACTGATGCTTTCCAAACAAGTGGGCTACTGAAGGAACTTTGTAAAATCATTAGTAAAATTTAGTAAAACCATTATATGACACCATGACACCATTTTCATACTGTCTGACTCTATTTTATTTTTGGTTTTAGGAAAATGGATGTCCATTCACTGCTTGTTGTCAGGACTGCCTACGTAATTTGTGGGACCCAGTGCAAAATGAAAATGCAGGGCCCTCTCTTCAAACATTATGAAGAACTTCAGGACAGCAACAGCAGAACATTAAACCAAGAGCAGGGCCCTTTGTGACTGCACAAGCCGCACATCCGTAAAGCTGGCCCTGAGTCCAGGTATGACACTGGGGTGCCAACTCCACTTTATTAATGATAGCATGATGTGACATAAATATTGTGCCTGGGAAGGAAGTCCCTGAGAAGTCTTCCCCTGAAAGAACAGTGTGCTGCTGTTGAGACTTTCCCATTAGACAAAGGGGTAATAGGCTTCTCTGCGCCTAAACCAGTCTCCCTCAAGTCAGCTCCAACGCATGGAGACCCATGTGTGTCATAGCACAACTGTGCTCCATAGGGTTTTCAGTGGTTGATTTTTTGGAAGTAGATCGCCAGGCCTTTCTTCTGAGGTACCTCTGGGTGGGCTTGATCCACCATCCTTTTGGTTAGCAGCAGAGCACTTTAACTTAATGGACGCAAAAGCAAGAAAGGAGAAGAAGATGAGGCAACAGAAGAGCTGGGGCCGGGTGGGAATCCCAATTCCCGGCTCTCTAAAACCAAACTAAGGCAAGACTCACAACCACTTTTAACTTTGGTTTCTTTACCTGCAAAATGAAGCTGATCATTCTAGTATTGTCCATTTTGAAGTGAAATTGTGAAGATAATATGAAATAATGTATGTGAATTTTCTAAAATCACAAAGTATACAAATGTAAGGTATAGTAATTTTTGAGTATATAATGATAGAAAAAAATAATAATAACAACATAGGATATTCAAGAGCTCTTCTGGGAAAAAAACTATTTAAGCTGATAACATCCTTACTAGACGAGCCCCATAGTTTTGTATGGAGCATGTTTTTTTACCCTGGCAGGTAGTCTGAATTTTATGCTAAAAGGTAAAGTTTATTTGTAAGTGGACTTCATGTCATAAATGTAAATAAATTGTTTTAATCTAAAATTTCCATATCCATAAAAATATGATACAATGACCAATTTTAATTATTCAGTGAAGAAAAGGGATACTTAGAAATCCACATTGAACTTGCTACAGATATTAAAATACTATTTGTTTCTTTACATTAAAAGATATCTAAATACTTTGTTGGTTACAAGGGATGGGAGGTGTGAAGGGGGAACTAAATAGACAATAGATAAGTGGTAACTTTGGTGAAGGGTAAGACAGTACACAATACTGGTGAAGCCAGCACAATTTGTACAAGGAAAGGTCATGGAAGCTCCATAGACACATCCAAACTCCCTGAGGGACTGAATTGCTGGGTAGAGGGCTGTGGGGACCACGGTCTCAGGGAACATCTAGCTCAATTTGGCATAACACAGTTTATAAAGACAATGTTCTACATTCTACCTTTGTGAGTAGTGTCTGGAGTCTTAAAAGCCTTTGAGCAGCCATCTAAGATACTCCACTGGTCTCAAACCTCTGGGAGCAGGGGAGAATGAAGAGAACAAGACACAAGGAAAAGATTAGTTCAGAGGACTAATGGACCACAGCTACCACAGCCTCCACCAGACTGAGTCCAGTACAGCTAGATGGTGCCCGGCTACCACCACTCACTGCTCTGACCGAGATCACAACAGAGGGTCCTGGACAGAGCTGGAGAAGATGTAGAACAAAATTCTAACTCACAAAAAAAGATCAAATTTACTGGCCTGACAGACAGAAAAACCTTGAGAGTATGGCCCCCGGGCACCCTTTTAGCTCGGTGGTGAAGTCATTCCCGAGGTTCCGGGGATTGGACGGCCTCATAAAACAAAACAGGACTAATGAGGCACAGCAGTCCAGGGACAAGGACTAGGCAGGAGGGGACAGGAAAGCTGGTGATAGTAAGCCCAGGGTTGGGAAGGGACAGTGTTGACATGTCATAGGGCTATTAACCAATGTCATAAAACAATATGTGTACTGAGTGTTTAAGGAGAAACTACTTGCTTTGTAAACCTTCATCTAAAGTACAATAAAAAAAAGGATACCTAGAGATACCTAAATTTTTCTCTTCTATAAAATATGCTGATTTAAAATGGCTGTAAATATACATAAACTTTGATTTTCCAAACTTCTGCATGCACACACTTCCATGTGGGAGACAGAATTATTAGCCATGAGCATAAAATATATAAATAAAGCAATTCCCATTTGTCCGATTGCAAGAGAAGGATTTATTTGAAAAGAATTATCCCTTCACCTTTATAAGCAATTTTGTTTCTGTATATGCTTATTGATGGGTGCTATTTTCACAATTCAGCACTAATTATTAATTTGTATTTTCAGGAGGTTATGCATATAATTCTCATTATTCCCAAGGGATTTTGTAAATAACACTTTAGAGCAGAGGCTGAAAATTTGTCTAGCCCTCACTTCTGGCTGCTCCCACATTATAACCCTGTTGAGAAGTTGTCATTGTTAGCTGGTATTATACCTCCTCACTCAAGGTAACCATATTTCAGTGAGAATGGAGGAATTTTCAGTTACAGGAACAGAGAATGAGAAGTTGGTCCCTGGATACTTTTTCATTTTAGTGGCATGCCATTAGCATCTTAAATATTTCAATGTGAGCTCAAGAAAGTTCTTAAGGGGATAGAATAACAATAATGTCAGATTTATATAGGGTCTTATCTTGAAACTCTTAAACTGCTTCCAAAGCAGGATCAGATTAGATACTTATCTAAGCTCTTTTGCATTTTCTTTTCTTTCTTTCTTTTTTTTAAATAAAGAAGCATAGGATAGTAGTAATTTATACCACTTATTTATTTTACTGGAAGGATTCATTGTACTGTTTAAATGTAATTATTTTTCTATGTGGGATAAAATGAGACTTAATTTTTCTTTTTTTCCATTTCATCAGCAGTACCTAAAGCAGAATTTTTTTTTGGTTACTCAAGTGAATGTTATTATTTAAAAATGCTCAATATAGGATTTTAGATGACTATAATAGTATTTTTTGAGGATCCCTGGTGGTTCAATGGTTAAGCACTCGGCTGCTAACCAAAAGCAATGTGCCTCTGTAAAGATTTACAGCCTTAGAAACCCTGTGGGGCAGTTCTACTTTGTCTTTTAGGGTCACTATGAGTCGGAATCAACTTGACGGCAATGGGTTTGGTTTATGATAGCATTTTGAAACTAAGAAAATGAAATATTTTCTATTTAATTAAATCTAGAAAATATTTATTGGCATTCACTATGACTAAAATATGTACCAGTTATCTGAGTGATATTAAAATGAGCAAGGCATGAACCCCTGCCCTCAAGATATACACCACCTACAAGGAAGGGAGGTTCTCTGCAGATAATTCATCCACAAGCCGACTCTAGTAAGTGTTCTCTGAGAAGTACAAACACTATGCCTTGAGAGGGACAACACAGGGAGATGATGCTGCCAGGTGGGGGCGATTTGAAAGGATTCCTGGAAAAGGTGACAGATGAGTCTTAAAGGATGAGCAAGGATTCATAAGTTCAGCATTTCAGATAAAGAGATGAATCTAAGAAAGAGTATGGAGAAAAGACAGTACAGTTTAGCTGGGGAATGATGAGTAGGTTTTATTGCCTTTAAGGCTCAAATAGTTAATGTGCTTGGCTGCTAACCGGAAGGTTGGAGGTTCAAGTCTATCCAGAGGCACCTGGAAAGTAAGATCTGGTGATCTACTTCTGAAAAATCAGCCATTGAAAACCCTGTGGAATATAATTCTACTCTGACACATATGGGGTATGTGGCAACTGGCGGTGGCAGAGTGTGTTAAAAAGAGTGGAGGGACAAAAGCAATGTCAACTGCTATCCTAGGCATTTGTAAATTAGACTATGTGGAATGCTGATGAATGGGAGAGAGACACTATTTGAGCTTCACTTGAAGGAGGTGACTGTGTCAGAATTGTGCAAGATGGACCAGAGCTGGGAGAAACCACATTTGGATAGTGAAAGAAACCTCTCCAGGTGTTGTGAATCTCTGGACTTAAACATCCTGCGGCATTTACAGACAGGAGGTTAAGTTGATGGCGGTAATAATGAGAAACTGATAACAAAAATCATTTTAAATAAATGTGAGGAGGTTTTGTCAAAAAGACATACTTTGTAAAAATATAAGAATGATATAGTTGAGTTCTTTGTTAGCAGCAATTTTAAAGTGCTTTTAAAAAATCTACTTTCTTTGGTGAAATAAGAATTTCCCTGTTCACATTTCTACTTCAGGCAGAGATAAACTGTAGGCTAAACATTGTGTAAAAAAAAAAAAAATAATAATTCCTAAATTAGCGGATTCCAAATTAATGGATTTTAAAATTTCTTTTGCAGAGCACTTTGATATTTTTATGAGTGACTGAGGGACTTCAGTGAATGGTGTCTTGGTCTGTGTTATTATTTTTGTTAGGTGCCATCTAGTCGGTTCCGACCCAAAGAGACCCTATGTATAACAGAACAAACCACTGCCAGGTCCTGTGCCATTCTCACAATAGTTACTGTGTTTGTGCCCGTTGTTGCAGCCACAGTGTCTAACCATCTCATCGAGGGTTTTCCTCTTTTTCGATGACCGTCTACTTTACCAAGCATGATGTCCTTCTCCAGGGACTGGTCCCTCGGGATAACATGTCCAAAGTATATGAGACGAAGTCTCGCCATCCTCACTTCTAAGGAGCATTCTGGTTGTACTTCTTTCAAGACAGATTTGTTTGTTCTTCTAGCAGTCCATGGTATATTCAATATTCTTTGCCAACACCATAATTCAAAGGCGTCAATTCTTCTTCGGTCTTCCTTACTCATTGTCCAGCTTTTGCATGCACATGAGTTGATTGAAAATACCACGGCTTGGGTCAGGTGTACCTTAGTCCTCAAAGTGACATCTTTGCTTTTTAACACTTTAAAGAGGTCTTTTGCAGCAGATTTGCCCAATGCTATATGTCATTTGATTTCTTGACTGTTGTTTTCATGGGCATTGATGGTGGATCTAAGGAAAATGAAATCCTTGACAACTTCAATATTTTTTTCCATTTATCACGATGTTGCTTATTGGTCCAGTTGTGAGGATTTTTGTTTTATGTTGAGGTGTGATCCATACTGAAGACTGTAGTCTTTGATCTTCATCAGTAAGTGCTTCAAGTCCTCCTCACTTAGAGCAAGCAAGGTTATGTCATCTGCATATTGCAGGTTGTTAATGAGTCTTCCTCCAATCCTGATGCCACATTCTTCTTCATATAGTCCAGCTTCTCGGATTATTTGCTCAGCATACAGACTGAATAAGTATGATGAAAGGATACATCCTTTCCCGATTTTAAACCACTCTTGGTTTGTAGTGATGGTATTATTCTGGAAATTAAATAGCAACATTCTCAAGTATGAGAACAAATGACATCCTTCATAACCCAGAAATGAATTTATCTTAAAAAATATTCAGTCTATATCACTGAAACAAATAATTACAAAAATAACAATACTAACCTTTTCTATGGACTCTGATGTTCTTCAGTACAGCTGAATTGTACAAGCAGCATGATTACCAATTTCAAGTTTGAATTTCTGCCTCTAACCTGTTGTTTTATTCTGTTCTTCAAACCATACTCCTTGAGGCTTACCCCACCCTCTGTGATTTTATTTTTTTTCTCCTGAGTATATACATAACCTATTTGTTTGGTTACTCAGACTGAAGCTTCAGACCAAGGAATTGGAAGTTGCTGCCTCTTGACAGTCAACGTTTTTTTCTTCTATCATAAAAAGGATCCTAAGTAAAGAACACCAGCAGTGACTTGTGTAGCTTCTGGGCATTTTTTTGTTCTTGTGATCTAAAGTCCACTTATTGTGTTTTCTGTTATTTGGAGGTCGTCAAACTTTGATCACTAGGGAGGAGTATGGGGTTTTGCCTTGATCTTTGAGATCACACTACAGGCTGATTTTTAAAAACACGTATGAAAGGTTTATTTTAAAATACAAAAGGCATGATTCATTTGTATCAAGGTAAAACACTTAAGAATGGTGAAATTCAAAACAGCATGAATTAGGATTAATTTATAAACAGAGAGAGGAACAAGACCAGTGATTCCCTGAAAACCAAACTCCTCAAATTCATTTGAATGAATCTCGACATCTTGAAATATGATGTTGCTCTTCTTTCCTGCATCCATTTGACCAGATGTGCACATGCTTAACGTTGGGTTGTTGTTGTTAGTTGTCGTCAAGTCAATTTTCAACTCGTAGCAACCCCTTATGACAGAGTAGAACCATCCCATCGGTTTTCTAGGCTGTGATCTTTATAGAAGCAAATGGCCAGGTCTTTCTTCTGTGGAGCCAATGGGTAGGTTTGATCCACCAACCTTTCAGTTACCAGCCAAGTGCTTAACTGTTGCACCACCTGGTTTCTTATCATTCTGTTACCACTTATGAATATGGCAAAGAGGTGGTAAGAAGGGTAATCAATGATACCATGCCCCTATTTTATCCACTAGTTACTGCATGCTACAAGCATGTACAAAAAAAAAAAAAAAAAAAAAAAAAAAAACCATTGCTGTCCAGTACATTCCCTATTGGACAGAGTAGAACTGCCCCATAGGGTTTCGAAGGAGCTGCTGGTGAATTCGAACTGCTGACCTTTCAGACAGCAGCCGAGCCATGAGCGTGTATTGGAAAGATTAATTTTACTCTTATCTTTTAATGATACCTGTTGCTGTCAGTTGATTCCTACTCATAGAGACCTGATAGGACAGAGTGGAACAGCCCCATAGGGTTTCCAAGGAGTGGCTGGTGGATTCAAACTACTGACCTTTTGATTAGCAGCCGTAGCTCTCAACCACTGCACCACCAGGGCTCCTTATAATTATTTTTAAAAAGCTAAGTGTACCAATAATAAGTGGAAGCAACAAGTCCTTTTGTTCATTAAATTATAGAATTATAGCACTAGGTAAGATTTTAGAGACCATGAAGTCTAATTTAGAGTTTAGGAATCTGGGTTTCAATTGCCTTCATGTTTGCCTAAAATCTCTGAGCTGTTGTTGTTTTTAGGTGTGGTCAAGTCAGTTTCAATTCATGGAGACCACCGACAGAGTAGAACTGCCCCATAGGGCTTTCTAGGCTATAATCTTTATGGGAGCATATAGCCAGATCTTTCTTCTGCAGAGCCAGTGGGTGGATTACAACCACAACCTTTTGGTTAGCGGCTGAGCACTTAACCTTTGCGCTACCAAGTCTCCTTAAAGTCACTGAGCTAAAGAAGAGGAAAGTGATGTTTCTATAACATACAGCACTTGACATCAGTTCAGTGCTTCCTTCTTCACCAATCTGTATTATCTATCATTAGCAAATTTGCTTTCCAAGTGATCTTTCAATAGAGAAAGTCGTTGCTCTCTTATTGAAATTGTTACTTTTAATTATATAAATAGAATTAACAAATGCCTGCCAAGCCCATCTCCATTCTATTATTTTGATAGTTTCTATTTTTTGAGGGGGTGGGGTGGGGGAGCGCAATTCATGAAAGTACAAAAGGAATTAAGACCATTTAAAACTCACTGTGAATTTGAGGACATATGAAAGGATAGATTCTTTTTCTTTCCTTTCATGTTGAAATTTGTGGTTCTAGGATTAACTCTTCCTCAGCATCCCAAAAATTTCTCTTCTCTTACTCTTTCATTTTCTATTCTCTAACAATAGAAAATAAACAAATAAATTATCTAACCTAAGTACTGAGCAAAAATCAGATGTCTTCTGAGTACCTAGAACCGATTTAAAAAATAAAAAAGAAAGAAACATTGCTGTTGAGTCGATTCTGACTCATATCAGCCCTATAGGACAGAGTAGAACTGCTTCATAGGGTTTCCAAGTGTTTTTGACATGGCGGAACTTCTCTTTTAGAGAGGTAAATATGAAAGTTGCAAAATTCAAATAAGTTCTGTCCAATTAAGCAAAGACTAGGATGTTCAGTCTGTCCAGTTCCTGCTTAATGGTTGTTCTCCATGGTGTTTACCATTTCAACAACTGGATTACAGGACTTTATTGTCTTCAGGCATTATCAAATATGATAAATCATTGTAATATTCAACAAGTTTGACAATATTCTCCCACCAGAATTTGCAAAGTGATGAGTCGCTTCAAATTTTAGCATGGTTAATAAATATTGAATGACCTCCTGTAGCAAAACAAAACTTATTTAGAAAAACAAAGGAAAATAAGCAAAACACACATGCAATAATCATAGCTTCTGATCAACGAAGGTGAAAACTGAGCAAATAAAAGTCTTTGGGCTTTAGGCAATGATGAATTAAAATCAGTTAAACTATCTTTTTGGTATGTTTGCTGTTGTTTGAAATAAGACGCGTACTCATATCTGGTGATTATACCTAATTTGTACTTAAAAAGAGCATCTGCAAGTTCTAAGCCAATGCTGTAGAAGAATGAGACCTTTCTCAGAAGAAAGTGATTTTCGGAGCCTGGCTCAACTTGATACTTAGTTCCCCTTGGGTTTTTGCAGTCAGATTGAGAGGCATTAAGAATTCCTCTCCTGAAAGTTCCTAAAACCACAAACATCACTTAAATAGTCATTTAGCAATGTCAACATAACATTAAGATAATAACCCTGCCATAAAAAGCAGGTTTTCTAAAATCTACCGAAGAATTATCAAGCATGAGTAGACGTTAATAATAAAAGCTTCTTCATAGCAACAGCGCAAAGATGCTGTAAGACTTAAGAGACTGGAGTAACAAGAACTTATTTCTAAACTATTATGGCTTCTGAACATATACAGGTTTTGTGATTCTTTAGTAAAACTGTTTGCAGCTTAAAACTATCAAACTATCTTCTCTTCGGAAAAAGAAAGAAAACATATATTTGCACATGCACAGACACACATACAGATCAGCTAAAGGTTTTTGAGCAAGTCTTCTACGTGTTCTGTAAGTCGAAGATTAATTAAGGGGTTTTCTCTATAGGATGGGGTAGAGGGGAGGGGAAGGCAAGGCTTTAATTTTAGAATAGAAAGAGCCTGAGAGATTAGTATTTGATATCAAGGTAAGTGAACTTCTGATAAAACAACATTTGACTAAATCAGTAGACAATGCACCCTTCTCCCAAGTGCTGATGGCTAAATTAATTAAGCTATTGTCCATTTTTCGTGGTCTATGTATGTATTTGGTCAAACGTTTCTAAAAGTTAGTAACACTGTCCTACAGGACAGATTTAAGGATATGAGAAGTCTCGTTGGATCTGTTTCAATTAGTCATTGTTGAATACTTACAATGTTCCAGCCACCTTCATAGATATTGGAAATTTCTTAGAAAAACAGATATGGTGGCTGACTTCGTGTACCATGCAGTATCATGGAATATCAAGATAATTGACGTAGAGTCTTCAGTTAGTGTTTTCCCAGTTATTAATTATAAATCATTAAGGGGAGGAAAAAAAAAAGCCAAAACTAGTCTGCTTCTTAAAATCAAGTTGAATTGAGTATTAAGTGTTCATTCATTCAAAGAACGCATATTGAATGTCATTGTTGTTAGCTGTTGTTGAGTTGGCTCTGACTCCTGGCAACCCCATGCACAATGGAACCAGATGCTTCCAGATCTTATGCCATTCCCATGATCAGTAGTGGAGTGGACAATTGTGATCCATAGAGTTTTCACTAGCTGATTTTCAGAAGCAGATCACCAGACCTTTCTTCCTAGTCCATCTTAGTCTGGAAGCTCTGCTGAAGCCTGTTCAGCAACATGCAAGTCCCTACTGGCAGATGAGTTGTAACTGTGCATGAGGTGCATTGGCTGGAATCAAACCCAGGTCTCCTGCAAGGAAGGAGAGAATTCTACCACTGAACCAATAACTGCTATTGAATGTTAGCTATTCAGTACTTCTTTCAAGAAACATGTATTGAGGTCTCTACTTTGCACCAAGCACTGTGTAGGTTTTGGGGATACCAAAATTAACAATAAACTATACACGGGGGTTAGCTAGAAGGTTGGAAGGGCCATCTAGAGATGGTCTAGTGAGCTTTTCTGTGTTCACTTTATTTGGGGAAGCCTAGGAAGAATTGACCCAGAATGTAAAGTCTGAGTTAGGTCTTTTTGCCAAACGGAGAATGGGGACCCAGACTTAAAAGAGAAGATGACATACCTCACAATAATATCCCTTGGAAAAGGCACACCATGGAAAAGAAACCACTACTTGTGTTGTTAGCCAGTTCCCATTTCTTGTGTCAGCCTCTCTATCAAGGAGAATGATAATGAATGGGATAACACAGATGTAAGGTAAATAAAGCCCACAATACTTAGATAGATTGCACTCGTACCTTTATCTCCTAGATCTGGAAGACAAATAGGTAGTGTGTTCTTCCATTCTTGGGTTCTCCTGCTAAACCTCTATGCAGGCACAGCTGTATGTCTGGAGTGAAGCTGTTGAGGTCAATCTGAGAGGGAAGCAGGGAAAGGGAGAAGAAAACATTTAAGAGCTCCAAGGGAAGCTAATCTCTGCCTTTATGGCATAGTATAGGATGTCAGGGAGCCCCTGGATAGTGCAAATGGTTAAGTACTGGACTACTAATGGGAAGGTTGGAGGTTCAAACCTACCCAGAGGCACCTCAGAAGTAAGGCCTGGTGATCTGCTTCCAGAATGTCACAGTCTTGAAAACCCTATAGAGTACAGTTCTACTCTGCACATGAGTCTCCATGAGTTGGAATTGACTCAACGGCAACTAACAACAATGATATAGGATGTCAGAGTGCTGTAGTTCTTTCATGTCTGTTATGTTGTATGAAACTCACGTATTACTGATAAAGAGACTGAGGCTCAATGAGGTTGTGTGATTTGGCCTAAGTCACTTGTCAGATTGCAGGTAAGTTGATTCAGAGCTAGAACTTTGATGTTGTTTTCATTATGTCTCTCAGTCAAATCTCCGTGCAAGGGGTGAAATGAAGTTATGTGTTAGCAGGAGTTTTTCTGACAATAGGCAATAGCTGACTGTTTCTCATCACCAAAGCCTGTAAGTGTCCTGCACTGAAGGACTGACCTGGCCTTACTAATTGAAATGAGATGTGTTCCCCATTAAATATTTTGTTAAAGAATAAAAATTCTTATTCTCAGTTCCCTACTTTAATGAGATTTCTAGATTTTTCAAATAGGAAATGTATCAGTCTTTCCTTCACTTTACAAAATATGATATAAATTTATTTAGCTCTATGATACATTTAGTTCAAAATAAAATTAATTTTTACTTTATACATTTCAGTGATTTTACATTTGTATTTGTAGTTAAATTTATAGCTCCTTGTTATCTATTGAATTGTGTCCCCCCAAATATGTTGTGAATCCTAACCTCTATGTCTGCAATTACAATCCCATTTGGAAATGGGTTGTTTTGTTATGTTAATGAAGCAGGATTACTGTAGGGTGTATCTTGAGTCACTGTTTTTTGAGATGTAAAAGAGATTAAACAAAAGAGCAAAGGAGAGACTGGGGTAGAGAGATACCAAGCCACATGAAGATTGCCCAGGAGCAGAAGCTCAAATAGACAAGAACCTTCCTCCAGAGTTGACAAAGCGAGAAAGCCTTCCCCTAGAGCCAGCACCCTGAATTTGGACAATGAGGAAGCAAATTTCTGTTTGTTAAAGCCACCCATTTGTGGTACTTCTGTTACAATAGCACTAGATAAGACACCCCTTCTATCTGTAATTTTGCCCATTTGTGTGGCTCTATGTGATTTTCCAGTATTTTGCTGACAAGTGTTATTAACATGAATATAATACTTTTATTTCTGTAGACATAATTTGCCATCAGATAATTTATAAGAAATGTGTATCTACCATTCTCTTTGTACAGTCATTTTTTATAAGCATTTTATAAGCATTTCTGATACAAATTTAGAAATAAAATGGTGTTCTCTCTTTTAATTAAAAAGATGTCAACATTAAAAGGAAAATGCTGCCATCGGGGGAAAGAGAGACTGGATTCTTGACGATTTTTGTGTGGCTCTGAAGGGGTTTTACATCCCTCCCACTCATCCGCCTGCCTTTTGTTCAGAGAAAAGTATTCTGTGTGAGTACTCTTCTCAGGCTTTTCCAACTCACGGACTGCCGAAATTACAAGATTATGTACAATGGGTTTATGTTGTGGATGTCTGTCCACCAGGGACTTAACAAGCTGAAATTGTCAACCTGCACATAAACCAATGGCCTAAAGCTAAAAGGTAAGTGAAATTTCAGCTGTGCTGCAGAACACTTGCAACTGTGTCTTCATTAAATCCATGATGTTCTCCAAAGGAGAGTTATTTCCAGACAAAAAATACAATTTGGCTCCACAGTTAGATGGTGTCACAACAACGACAAAAAATCGTTGAACAAGAAGAGTGTCAGCCAGAAGCTAAGAGGTGGTTTGAGCTTTGCCCCCTCTTCCATTCAAAGATGATCTTCATCAGAAGTGGGGCACTTCATGTGATGTCACGTCAGTCACCTCCAAAGGATTCTACTTTAATCCCTAAATGATAATTAGTCAGATGGAAGCTTCAAAAATGCAGCATCTAGTGGGTCACTATCACCCCTTTCATTCTTGAGAGCTTTTTTTAAAATCTGTTTGGACCTGGAAAGAAAATATGTCTTTCTCCACTGTTTCTAGTGCTTGAGATACTGCAAGGACCTGTCAGGAGAGCTTGACTGTCCCTTTCTTCAGTGTAATGCGATTTGATATTTTACTTAGAAATTATTCCAGGAAATAAAAACACATAGCATGTTCTGACCTGTGAGATGAACAACTACATTTTCACAATCATTCTATAATTTACTCTTTGACCACCAAAGCACAAACTAAATGCAATTTGGAAACAATTTCAGACAAAATAGTCTTCTTTCAGACCAAATTACTCTTAGTAAGTTTACTAGAACTATAAGTGTATTTGCGTTATTAAAATGGATTTTTAAACAATATGAAACACAAGAGAGATGGTTGTAAATATTTGGACTCGTTTAAAAACTAGGGTATGCATATCCTGATGTGAATGAAACGCTGAAGTCTGGAAATAATATATAGGTCAGTTGACTTGACCTGCTGGTGGTGCCTTCTAAGGCTAGGATTTTCAGACTAAACATAAAACTACTGAATATTTAAAAAAAAAAACAAAAAACTCTTGATTTATTATTTTATTTATTTTGCATTTTTGGGGGGATCCAATTTTTCAGCTGAGATGAACATTGGAACTGCAGTTGGCATTTGCTCATTCAATGGAAATTTATTTAGAAAGAAGGAAAGCAAGCAAGGAAGAAAGGATGGAAGAAAGAGAAAGCAAGCAGGAAGGGAGCGAGGGAGAGAGGGAGGAGAAAGGAGGGGAGGAAAGGGAAGGAGGGACTGAGGGAGGAAGAAAGGAAGGAAGAAAGAAGGGAGGGAGGGGAGGGAAGGAGGAAGGAAAGAGAAAAAAAGCAACTATTATATGACAAGCTATGGGCTAAGTGCTAAAAAAATTTTTTTTTTCTTACCTTCTAGGAACTTAGAGTTTGTAGGGAAGACTTATCTAAACAATATTTTCAGAAGGTGATAAGTGCAATTATGGTAGAGGTACAAGCAAAGGGAGCAGAGAGGTGAGAGTATTTACTCTGGCTAGGCAGATAAAAGAGTCTTCACATAGGAGATGTTCTTAAACTGAATATTCAATGATGAGTAGGATGTTTCCGACATATACAGGTGGTGCATGCACAAAAGAAAAACAAAATATTAATAAAAATGTCAATTTAAATGGTGCAGAAGTTGCTAATTAAAAAAAAAAAAAAACTCTTCATTTTCTCCCATCACTGGTCCTACTCTGCAAAAGTAAATTCCATTTCTTTTATGAGCTCTTCCATACTCTATTTATACACTCATTAATATTTCTTGACCCCCACCCTGCCAAGTACGTAGGAAGAAGGAAATTACCATCCCACCCTCCTTTCTCCTCTTTCCCCACCCACACCCTCACCTGCCTAGCTTTGTCAGCTATACATTTACTTTTATATTGTCAAGATGGATAATATCTAAATTCCATTCTTTAACCATATTTGTGCCTGGTCTATAGCTTATTCTAAAAGTTAGAAGTTAATCAGAGATATTTACATTATCAGGATTATATTAAACAGTGTTCACTTCAGGGCTAAAGGTTGGCTAGGATTTCTCTACAAATTCACCGTCAACATCCCTGGCTCACCCTCAAGTGAAAGGTGCCATCAACAAGGTTGAGTGGATTTCCTTCCATACCACATATTGCTCAATATTATGTCCCATTTTAGTTTACTTCTAATATAGACTATGACATTTCCTATGGAGTTTTTCTCTTCTGGCAGTTTCTGATTGTCTCTCAGATTTTTTTTTTTTTAAGAAAAAGCATATAATTTCTTCACCTTATTACTAAAATCTTTCAGTTGTTGTTTATCCTCTTTTGGAAGAAATATATTGTGTTCATGACAACATCCTCTTGTAAATCATTGTCAGTGTGTTCTGTGGCCTGATGATGACTTTCTAAGCTTGATGAACAGCTGTCATCTTGGGATTTTATTTTTTTAGCAACTGCTGGATTAGTTCTAAAACCAAAAAATCAAACCCATTGCTGTAGAGTCGATTCCGACCGTATAGGACCGAGTAGAACTGCCCCATAGGGTTTCCAAGAAGCAGCTGGTGGATTCAAACTGCTGACCTTGTGGTCAGTAGCCATAGCTCTTAACCACTGCACCGCCAGGGCTCTGGATGAGTTCTGTTTATCAAATCTTGTTGTTGGTCTTTCTTATTTTCCTTTTATTCTGGAGTACCTCTCAAATGAATATTTCAAAAAGTGTAATTGGGACGCTAATATCCTGAGCCTATACACATCTGAAAATGCTTTATCTGTCTTTCACACTAACTGAGAATTTGGGTATAGAATTTGCACTAGTTTTCTACTATGGTCAAAACGAATTACCACAACTTAGTGACTTAAAAAACACATATTTATTATCTTACAGTTGTGTGGGTTGGTCGTGCAAAACAGGACTCATCATAATAAAATCAAGGTGTCAGCAAGGCTGAGCTACTTTCCGGAGGCTCTAGGGGAGAATCTGCTTCCTGCTCATTGAGGTTGTTGGCAGAATTTATCACCTGTGGTTGTAGGACTGAGGTCCCATTTTCTTGCTTCCTGTAAACAGAGGGCAGTTCTCAGCTTCCAGAGGCTGCAGCATCCTTGGCTTGTGGCTACGTTCCTCCATCTTCAAAGTCAGCAACGGTAGATGGCATCCTCACATCACCTCTCACTGACTCTTCTTCCATCATCACATCTCTCCTTGACCCAGCCAGGAAAGGTTCCCCTAAAAAAGTGGAGCCCACTTGGATAATCAGGATAATGTTCCCATTTCAAAGTCTGTAACCTCAATCATATCCGCAAAGCCTTTTTTGCCATGTAAGGTAACATATTCACAGATTTGAGGAATTGGGTCATGAGCATTTGGTGGGGGGAGGGGGGAGGGCATTATTCTGCCTTGGTTCAAAATTATTTTCCCTCAGAAATTTAACTACTTTTTTTTTTCCTTCTGCTCTCCGATATTGTTGATAAGGAGTTTGATGCCATTTTTTTTTTTTCCCCTTTTGTTGGTAACTTCTGTTTATCTCTCTGGAAGATTTAAAAGGTTGTCCTCATTTTGTATTATTTCTATAATTCTGACATTTAAGGTCAGATCTGTCTAGTCTTGGTCTTTTCAACTCCTCCTGCTAGGCAGTCAGAAAGTCCTAGCACTGTGACTTCTCAAGGCTTCCTTTAGGTCAGGAATGTTTTCTTCTCTTATTTCTTTGACTTTGTGATCTTCATTCTACATTTTATCTCCACCATTAGGTCATGCCTAAGGCATTTAATAGGTATTTGTGTCAGTGAGAGATGTTTAGGCTGGGTGTATAGATTTGACTGTCAAGAGCATAAGGAAACTGAGAATGTGTATGCATTAACAAGAGAAACCAGAGGAAGAAACCCAGAACACTGACATTTAAGGTTTAACAGAGGAAATGAAAGTATCGGTCATCTTGTGGTATGATGACATTAAGCAAGGAAACTGCTTCTCATGAAATTCTATCCTCTGAGAATTATAGAACTCTACTTAATTTTAAAAATTGTAGAAGTTTTCCTGGCCTGCTAAAGGGATTTCCTAACACTGCTAGTAAAGGACATTATGTTTGGTAAAGAATCAGCAAAAATGAGGGAAACCCTCAATGAGATCGACTGACCCTATAGTCGCAATAATGGACTCAAACATACCAACGATCATAACCAGGCAATGTTTGTTCTGCTGTAAAGTCGCCATGAGTCAGAGCTGATTCAATGGCAACTAACAACAACAAAGCTGCATAATTTGAAACTACAAACGATAAACTGCCAGACCGATTAGATTGTTGATATGGTTACTATTATCTCAGAATACCATTGTTCTTTCAAAAAATACTTACCAATGTTTCTTATGAAACTGAAATTAAGCTTCAGTGATTCCAGGTCTTTTTCTATTTCCCTACCTCCTCTTGCCTTAGTACTTTTTTGATTATAGCTTAAATATTTACTGTGTACTGTATCGATAAAATTTATACTCAAGTCCCATGAAGGGGATATTTGAAACTGAGAGTCCCATGTCCAAAAAGAGAAGAAAACATTTTATTAGAATAATTGTTACTTATTTGAAAACACTGAAGGAGAAATGATTGTATTCAACAATCTCCTTCTTTAAGCCACGTGAGCAGGGCTATCACAGGAGTTGTGTGTGGCTGAGACATAATGAGCTTCTCGGTACTCTCCCTACAGAACAATGCTACCACTTCAACATACGAATATTTTTGCAGCTCAGGCCCCAAATAAATACTTTTATCCGCAGTCAGTCTTCTAGTTCTGGTGATTACAATAGCAAGGTAGAGAGAATAAATAGGTCCTGCTGTACAAACTAACATTGTAATGAAGATCTAAATTTGCTCGTTATCCCTTGAAACAGCAGTTAGGAGGTACAGAGGGGACGGGATATTGCTGTTCTTTTGCGCACTCTGCAAGGAGAAGGAAGCAATTTGAATAAAATATCTGACAAATAAACTGTTGGGATTTGTCAGAAGTGTGTTCCTGGTCTCGACAGGAAGCCTGTGAGGAGAGTTGAAGGCCTGTAATGGTGAGAAGCCTCAGCCCCAGCCTGTGAGACATTCAGTACATGGGAGGTTCTCATCTGCAACCGTGTCTTTCTGTATCTTTGCATGCCCCATGAAGGCCTGGTCTGCCCTCTGAATGCTACACATCTTCCTCAGAACCAGAGATTCCTCTGATGGGGTTACTTAAGATTTGGTGAATTTTCCTATCTGATTCTTATTTATTTTGCACTGAAATTTGGAGACCTGTGTTATTTATGCCTGAAATATGGTTTGTACCCACCAGAAAGAACTACAGTTTGTTGTTGTTTTTCTTCCAATCGATTCTGACTCCTAGCAACCCTGTTTGACAGAATTGAACTGCCCCATAGGGTTTCCTAGGCTGAAACCTTTACGGAAGCAGATTGCCAGGTCTTTCTCCCACGGAGCTGCTGGGTAGGTTTAAACTGCTTAACTTTTAGTTCTCAGCCCAGCCATTGTGCCACCAGGGCCCCTTATAAATAGGAACCATCTTTTAGAAAGCTGGCATTAAACAGAACCATTATAATGGCTTAATATTTTCAAGGTCACATTTTAAATAAGAAATACCAATTCCTTAAATAAGTCAATTGGTAATTTATAATCCAGTGGGGTATATGTTAAGAATATGTACTTTATTGTGATTGATTTTTTAACTAAAATTTAAAAGATTTGGTTAAAAATGAACTTTTTGAGAAATTCTTTAAAACTGATTTAAAGTTGCTTCATTTTCTTAGTCACAAGTTCAACTATCTACACAGTGAAACTGTCAGAAATTGTGTCTGATTCAAAAAGGAGGGGGTTTGGTTACAACATGACTGCTGTACAATAAAATCAATGTAGTTTCTATCCGTCTGAAGAGGAAAGTGAATTATGAGTTTAAAGCTCCCCCCAGAAAGAGAAAACTGTTTTTCTGAAACCTGAAACTAAGGATTTTTGGCAAAGCACATTTATATTTTCTTATTGTAATAAATCAAGTTATAAACTGATTTCCATATTGAAAAGGATAGCGGGAATTGCCTTAGGAATAGAAAAGTTCATAAATGTGGCCTTCAGTAACAGACTCCAATTAGTATGTATGCCCCTGCCTTTGTGACTTTTTTTGTCGTCCTAACCAGCTGGAAATTCTTTTTGGTTACAGACCAGTCAACAAGGAGAGCTCAAGGCCTCTGTTCTCACCCTTTTGTAGGAAGTTGTTTGGGAGCTCCTTCCTAGGGGTATGGTGTCCTTTCATATTCTCTAAGATTTTATTCTCTTTTGGGAGAAAAAGTCTATATATTTCTAATAAACAATTCTTGAAATAAAGTGTATAGACTTACATTTCCTACTATCCCAAACCAAGATTTTTCTCTCTGGATTTCTCCAATCTTAATAGAGTGTCATGGCTTCCTATGTTTTTGTATCTATGCAGTAGCTTTCTGTTCTTGGCAAGTCAGGGACCTGTTGAAACATTATGGCTTCTTCTATATTCGTTTCTCCTAATCTTTGCCTTTCTGCAGTTTTTCAATTTTCCAGAGCTTGAGACATTAGCCATTACAATAGCAAAATAAATTACTTTTCCACATCATCTATTTTCCTACAGCACTAGAAGTGAACTGTAACTGTTACCCGCTAATGCTCCCCTACTTCCTTCAGATAGGTCCAGCTGAGTTTATACAGCTTGAACTTTGTATTTAGGTTGTTCCCACAACTCTTCCATTTCGTTCAGGATTATTTACTAGATCAGGTCTCTACTTCTTTTTTCCTTTACTTTTTCACTATTTCTGTTTTGATTACAAGATTAAAATCTATTTTTTATAGCTGATACTCTTTCTTCCAAAGATTCCCCTTTGGTTTCTTTCAAAACATAAACAAAGGGATTATGTTTGATTAGGTATTCTCACTAACTTTGATGAAATACCCTAAATTAATAGGTAAAGTATACAACTACATCCTCTTTAACATGCTGATAAATTCAAGAAAATAAGGGCCACTCATGTCCAAATTTAATGAAAGCAGGAACCCAGAGCAGATGCTGAAACTGAATTACTTCTTGAGGGCATTTGGAAAATGACGTGAATTGAGTTACATAGGTTGAGTGGACAGAAACGAAGTCCTTGGCCCATGCAAGTTTATAAACCCAAAAGGATATATTCTTACTGTAAAGGTGAACTAGAAATACATCTAGAATGTATTTAGTCTTCCATCTAGAAGACTAAAAAGAAAATTGCTTGTCTTGAAACTTGATACTAACTAAAGGGTAACAAAAATTTCCCCTCAAAATTTGTAACACAAACTGACCCTCATGTGAGCTTGCAGTCTGAATTCCCATTATCTGTATGGTATGAAAGGTATTAAGCTAACAAGTAGTTGAAAATAGTCTTAGATAAGTATTGCTTCCAATTGCTTCTCAAAAATAAGTACAGATAATCCCTGGAGGAACTCACCTTTCTTCCAAGTGTTAAAGAATTCCTAATGACAAATTTCCAAGAAGTATGATCTTACAGTCAAGATCACAACATACACAAAGAAACAAGACACCAAAAGCAAAAGACAAAAAAATAGGTTGAAAAAATCAGATGTATTGAGACTTTGGATATTGGAATTAACATATGTAGACTATACAATGAGTATGTTTAACGTGACTCAAGAAATAAGAGATGAGATATATGGCTAGGAGAAGGAAGATATTTTTTGAAATGTTAAAGCAGAGTTAATAGTGAGTCAAATAAAATATCTAGAAAAAACTAATGATTTTAAAACTCAAAAGAACTATCTTAAAAGAATTAAAAAGCTGAAAAGAAAAACAGGTGAACTGAAATTGATCTGAAAAAAAAATTCAGAATGTAATACAAAAAGACAAAGAGATTGAAAATCGAGAAGGGAGTTAAAAGACATAGTAGAGTGAAAATAATTGTTAAACCAGAATTTTATTCCCAGGTATATCATATTTCAAAAGCAAGGGTGAAATAAATACATCTAACATTAAAAAACATTTAGACATCTTCATACCAAGAAAAACTCAGCAAAAGAAATACTAAATGATACATTACAAGCAGAAATAAAATCACCCACATCTCAAGAAAGAAAAAACTATAAAGTTCATAGAAGAAAAAATAGGATCAACGTTAGCTGTCCTAATACACGGCTTTAACAGGATACAAACCATAACCAACAACACACAAACTCCAGAAGATAAGCTAGATAACTGGGATCTTCTAAAAATTAAACACTTAAGCTCATCAAAAGACGTTACCAAAAGAGTAAAAAGAGAACCTACAGACTGGGAAAAAGTTTTTGGACAGTATAAGTCAGACAAAGGTGTAATCTCTAAAATCTACAAGAAAATCCAACACTTCTACAACAAAAAGACAAATAATCCAATTAAAAAATGGGCAAGGAAAGGAACAGACATTTTACCAAAGAAGATATTCAAGCAGCCAACAGACACATGAGGAAATGCTCGAAATCACTAGCCATTAGAGAAATGCAAATTAAAACCACAATGAGATACCATCTCACTCCGGCATTACTGGCACAAATCAAAAACACTGGAAATAACAAATGTTGGAGAGGCTACGGGGAGATCAGAACTCTTATGCACCGCTGGTGGGAATGCAAAATGATACAATGATTTTGGAAAACAATATGGCGCTTCCTTAGAAAGCTAGAAATAGAAATACCATATGATCCAGTAATACCACTCCTAGGAATATATCCTAGAGAAATAAGAGCCGTCACACGAATAGACATATGCACACCCATGTTTATTGCAGCACTGTTCACAATAGCAAAAAGATGGAAACAACCTAGATGCCCATCAACAGATGAATGGATAAACAAACTATGGTACATACACACAAAGGAGTATTATGCAATGAGAAAGAACAATGATGAATCTGTGAAGCATCTCATAACATGGACGAAACTGGAGGACATTATGGTGAGTGAAATAAGTCAATCACAAAAGGACAAATATTGTATGAGACTACTACGGTAAAAACTCTTAAAAAGGTTTACACACAAAAAGAAACAATATTTGATGGTTAAAAAGAATGGGAGGGGGTAAATACTAACTAGGCAATAGATAAGTGGTAACTATGGTGAAGGGTGAGACAGTACACAGTCCTGGGGAAGCCAGCACAGCATGTACAAGGAAAGGTCATGGAAGCTCCATAGACACATCTAAACTCCCTGAGAGAACAAATTGTTAGGCTGAGGGCTGTGGGGACCATAGTCTCGGGGAACATCTAGTTCAATTGGCATAACACAGTTTATAAAGAAAGTGTTCTACATTCTACCTTGGTGAGTAGCATCTGAGGTCTTAAGAGCCTGTGAACAGCCATCTAAGATACTGCACTGGTCTCACCCCTTCGAGAGCATGGGAGAATGAAGAAAACAAGATACAAGGGAAAGATTAGTCCAAAGGACTAATGGACCACAACTACCACAACCTCCACCAGACTGAGTCCAGTACAGTTAGGTGGTGCCTGGCTACCACCACTGACTACTGTGACAAGGATCACAACAGAGGGTCCAGGACAGAGCCAGAGAAAAATGTAGAATTTTTCTTACCAAAAAAAAAATGCTCACTCACAAAAAAAGACCAGACTTACTGGTCTGACAGAGACTGGAGAAACGCCAAGTATGGCCCTCGGACACCCTTTTAGCTCAGTAATGAAGTCACTCCCAAGGTTCACCGTTCAGCCAAAGATTAGACAGCCCCATAAAACAAAACAAAACTAATGGGGCACAGCATCCTAGGGACAAGGACTAGAAGGCAGGATGGGACAGGAAAGCTGGTAATAGGGAACACAAGGTTGAGAAGGGAGAGTGTTGACATGTCGTGAGGTTGTTAACCAATGTCATAAAACAGTATGTGTACTAACTGTTTAATGAGAAACTATTTCTTCTGTAAACCTTCATCAAAAGTACAATAAAAAAATTAAAAAAAAAAAACCCAACAGCTAACTATTGATACCTGCAATGATATGAATGAATCTGAAATACATTATGCTGAGTTACAGAAACTAGACTCTAAATGCTATATCCTGTTAGATTCAATTTATATAGTGTTATGGATTGAATTTTGTGCCTCCAAAATATGTGTTGGACTCCTAACCCCTATACCTGTGGATGTAATCCCATTTGGGAATAGGATTTTCTTTGTATGTTGATGAGGCCATATCAGTGTAGAGTGTGTCTTAAACTTACTCACTTTTGAAATATAAAAAGCAGATTAGACACAGAGAAAAGAAAGCACAAATGGTGGGGAAAATACATGTCACATGGAGATTGCCAAGGAATCAAGAAATGCCAGGTCTACAAAGCCTGAAAGAGATCTTCCCCCAGGGTTGACAGAGACAGAGCCTTCACAAAGACCCGGTGCCCTGAATCGGACTTCTAGTCTCCTCAACTGTGAGAAAATAAATTTCTGCCCTTTAAAATCACTTACTTGTGGTATACCTGTTAAAGTAGTCTTAAGAAACCAAGACATTTAGCATTCTGGAAAAGGCCAAATTATAGGAACGTATCAGTTGTCCAGGGGTTGGGGTGGAAGAAGGTTCTGACTACGAAAGACCAGCATGAGGGAATTTTGGAAGGTGATGAAACTGTTCTGTATCATGTATTACAGTAGTGGTTACAGGACTGTGCATTTGTCAAAAACTTATAAAACTGTACTAAGAAAGTGCATTGTACTACATATAAATTGAAAATATTCATAAAAAAACACAAAAACACATGTTCACATAACTCATGGGTCAAAAGGGAAAAATAAGTATTTAAAAATTCTCTAGAAGTTAACGATAATAAGAATGCATCGTATCAAAATTGCTGAATGAAATAAAAGTAGTTTTGAGTAACAAACATAGTCTTAAATGCTTATTGAGTTATGCATTCAATTTTTAAAAATTAGAAAAAATAACTACATAAAAAAATCTAAAAAGGAGAAGGAAATGAAGAAGATAAGAGCAAAAATTATTGAAACTTAAACTAAATATACAAAAGAGAGGATCACCCCAGCCAAATACAGTTCACAGATATAATTAATCATACTGACAAACCATTGGCAAGACTGATCAAGGACAAAAAGAAAAGATGAAAATAAACAAGAGTAGGATATAAAGAGAGGAGTAACTGCAGATGCTACAGAAATTTTTAAAAAGCAGAAAGATGGTTCTGGTTTTGCCTGCTATCCGAAAGTAGAGCATGCCTATGAAACCTTCCGTAAACCGAATGGAATAGAGCAAAGAAGCAATTACCATTAATTTATATGGGATACATTTATGAGCATTCCTAGACCCAAAAATTAACCTACCGAATCGTACCAAATAGCACATAAAACCTATAAAAACACTAACGTAGTAAAATCTAAGGAGCTGAGTATAGTACCCGGGGAAGGAGCTTGGCTACCCCCCCTCACTGCTTAGGGCACACTGCTTCGTTAATGGCTTGCTGCAAAATAAATGCTGAAAGCTATTTCCGATTTTCGCCTTTTTTTGTGAAGGTGAAAATCCTTTTCGAATTTCTTTCAATTAGCGAAAACAGGTACTAGTGTATGTCTTTTGCAAAAGTGAAGTGGCTTAAAGCGAACTTTTGGAAAGCGGGGGATACCTGTATTAATAATTTTTTTCATGACACATTTCATAGCATTGAAGAAATGAATAAATGTTTAGAAAAAATTTTAATTTACTAAATATTCCTTAAGAAGCAGAAGCATGTCTGAATAATTCTATATCCACAAATAACTGAATCAGTAGTTAACAATGTTCCACAGTAACAACATAAAATAAACAAGTAAAAAACTGAATACTGTGGGACTTTTAGGGAAGAAATCATTTCTGCTTTATACCGACTATTTCAAATAACAGAAAACGAGGGAATGCACCATATCTTATGTAAGAGCCTAGTAAGATCTTCTTGCCCAGACGGTATGAGGAAAAACAAAACAAAACTTACATGTTAACCAATTCAACAATATACATGTAAAAATCCTAAATACAATATAAGCAAATTGAATGTATAAGTATAGAAAAAGTTTTGTAAACCATGAATGAGTGAGAGGTAAAGGTTGACTTCTCTGAGACTGATTCCACAGGCTATATATACTCCCAAAGAGTAAGACACTGGCCTTCTGCAAAACTGGCCTTCTGCATTGTTACAACAGATTGCCATGTGGGCCCAGCGCATAAGATAGAACATCCTGGTTAGCCTCAGACTTGACCCCAGCCACCCCAGTCACCCTAGCCACCTACCACCATCATGTTTCCCTAACCATGAACACTGGAGTCGTGACTCCTGCTTTTGACTTGCCGTATCATGAGGTTACAACCGCAAGGCTTGGACTCCAGTTCGTCATCAAAACAGGGGAGGGGCTGGTATCCCCTTCCCCAAATCTCAAATGCTGAGCTGATGGGCTAGGGCTGGAGCAAAGCCTCTGTTACAGCGTATTGCTGTTGCATATTGAACCATAATCACGCCAGGGAGGGCCTAGTAATTCCTGAATAAAGCAGTTTACAAGCTCATTGTTCAGGGACTCTCCCAGAGTCTTGGTGGTCCTGTTGTTCACCACTACAGAGTGCCTATGTCCTGTGCCTGTCTCCAAGAGTTTTTCCTGATGAGCACCGCTCCAGCAGGTCTAGGATATGGGGGCTGCTTGGCTATTTGCTTTTGCTTACACAAAATTCTGTTTATCCCAGGAGTGTCTGGATTATCAGTAGAAAATCAAGTAATGTAATTGATTGCATCAGCAGATTAAAGACGAAAATTCAGATAGTGGTCTCAATAGGTGCAGAAAAAAAAGCGCTTGATAAAATGCAACTTCAATTCGTGATTTTAAAAAATCAGTAAACTAGGCCTAGAAAGGATTTCCAAACTTTAAAAAGTATATCTCAAAAAAATGTACTTGCAGCCAATATCATTTTGCTAGGGAAATATTGAAAAAAAATTTTATTCAAGATCAGGACTAAAACAAAGTGCCCCGCCATCTCAACTTCTATCCAGTGCCGTACAGGAGGTCTTAGGGCAAGAAAAAAAGTGTAAGAATCACATAGGAATAAATAAACCTGTCTGTATATGTAGATGTTATGATTATCTACTTAGAAAACCGAAAGGAATCCTCAGATCAACGATTAGAATTTATAAGAATTTAGTAAAGTAGTTGAACACAACGTCAACATACTAAAATTGCAACAAACATAAAATGCAATTTAGATACATTAAAAAAGAAACTTGTGATAGTAAATACTTATTTTCCAGTATTTATTTCCTCCCCATCATTTTGGTAATAGAATTCCCCAGTGTCATCTAGGAACATGGCTATCTAACTGGAGACTAAATTTTTCACAGTCTGTTGTAACTAGTAGTGATCATTTGATTAAATGTTAACAATGCAGAGGTGATAGGTGCAACTTCTGAGTTGCATCCTTAAAAATATGCCACTCTCCCTCCATTTCTTTTTCCCCTTCCCTTTGGCTGGAATGCAGATGTGGCTGTGGTGAACTGGCTTCTATCCAGAATAACCACCTAGGAAATGGTGGAGAACTAAGATGGAAGGAACCCACATCCTTGAATACCTCATCAAATAGCACCACTTACCCTCCTGCACCAACTCTAACTTTGACTTTTATGTGGGAGAACAATTCAAACATCCATCTTTTTAAAACCACTATAATTACGGATATCTTTGTTATAGCATCTTAGATTATATCCCAAAACAGTACCATTTGCAATGGCATAAATAATTATGAAATACCTAGAAAAATGATCTCACAAATGGTTTCAATACCTTTATGGAGAAAATTATAAAACGCTATTGGAGGGTGTTAAAGATCTGATTTAATAAAATATGGTATGCCATGTTCATGATTATAGAGATGTTGGTTTTCCCCAAATTGACTTAAAGCTTCAAAGCAATTCTAACAAAATTCCAACAGGTATTTGTGTTGTTGTTTTGTTTTGCTGTGGAACTTGACAAGCTGATTCAAAAACTTCTATGGAAGAGCAAAGGTCCAAGAATAGCAGACACAATCCTCAAGAAGAAAAACCAGGTGGAAGTAGCTTTATTAGTTAGCAAGAAATGTTATAAAGTTATGGTATTTACAGTACATGATACCTAAGATAGTGTGGAATTGATACAGGCACAAACAGATTAATTAGTGGCACAGAATAGAAAGTCCAGAAGCAAACCCACAGATATATAGCTATCTGACTTACTGCAGAGCTAGTACCGCATTTACAAGGGAAATAGTGAATTTTTCAATAAATCATCCTGGGATTTGATTATTGTAATGTAACAAAATTAAATAGCACCTCTACCTCATGATTTTTTCTAGTTTCCTTCAATTCGACCCAACTCATGTGATACTCCATGTATATCAGAGTAGAACTATGTTCCACATGGTTTTCAATGGCTGATTTTTTGGAAGGAGATCACCAGGCCTTTTCTCCAAAGGGCCTCTGGGTGAACTCAAACTGCCAACCCTTCAGTTAGCAACTGAGCACTTCATCATTTGCACCATCCAGGGACATCACCTCATGATTACCTCCCCCTCCAAATCAGTTACAATTATTATAAAACTTTTAGAAAAATTATAAAACTTTTGAAAGAATATATTTAAGACCTTGGACTAGGAATACTAAACGAGACTAAAAAAGACTTAAAGGAAAGATGTTGATATTTATTTATATTACAATTAAGAAAGTCTGTTCAAGAAAAGACACCATAGAGAGCAGGAACAAATACAAACTTGGAGAAGATTTGGAATATGGAAACATACATAACTGAGAAAAAAGATCAGTATCCAGACTATAAAGTACTATATATAGATTTTTTAAAAGACTAAAAGAGCAAAATGATCAAAAAAACTTAAGCAGACTTCTCACAAAGGTGTAATTCATGTTCCATTAAACATGTGAAAAGATGCTCAAACTCATTAGGAATCAGGGAAAATGTCTATTCCTAAAAGCAAGTGAGTGGGAGTTGGCCTTAATGATCTAACTTGAAATGAAAAAGAGAGAACTAGAGCATCTCAAGAAACAATGTAAAGAAAGAGTCCCTCATCAAAAACCATCGCCTAAAAAAATGTCCTTTTACTTCACTCATCCTCAGTTAATGTAATAGGAGCGAGGGGACAAAGAGAGGAGGAAGTTTGGTGTGCCCCCTAGTGGTAGGAATGTGCTACTAGCCATTCTAATTTGCTCTTCCAGGGCAGCAAAACAGCAGTTCCTCGAAGAAAAGCTGAGCGAACTCTTGATTAAACCACTGTTGAATTCTACTTCATGCAGATTTGATGATGCACATTGACATTGGAACTGTTGCTGTTGTGTTCTATCCAGTTGATTCCGACTCATAGCGACCCTATAGGACAGAGTACAACTGCTGCATAGGGTTTCCAAGGTTGTAATCGTTATGGAAACGGACCGCCATATCTTTCCCCTGCTGAGTCGCTGGTGAGTTCCAACTGCCCACCTGCCGACCTTTCGGTTAGCAGCCGAGTGTTTAACCTATGCACCACCAGAGCTCCTAATCCATTGGAACCAGACATTTCAGTAAAGGTACTAATTTTCCCTAGATTTAATCAAGAGGAATAGAGAATATTCTCATGTGCTTTTTATTCCACTGAGGATTTAAAAGGGGAGGGGAAGTGGATATTTTTGACAGCTTACTTTCAATTCAAAATAACCCAGATGCATTTTTCCCCACATTTTCAGAGTAGTTTTCTCTTTGCTAAAGAGCTTCTGATTCATTACTATGCTAGTCCTGTCACTGGTTAGAGTTCAGAGGGTTCGTTTAGGTCTAGCCTGGACTGTATCTTTAAATTCAGTCATGTCACCAGGAGATTTGTGGGTCCCTTGTTTTCACAGCAGAGTTAGATCATTCTTTCAATTCTAGAGATTCCACAACCAACAACAAATATGACATCATGATAGCTATCTACCAAGTGGCAAATCACATAAACAAAGTGTTTCTTCTTTTAATCCCCATTATGTATAAGTAACATAATTATAGCACAAATACAATACGTAAGCAACAGCAAATATAGCAAGACAAAAGTTACAAAATGCCTTTATTTTTGAATTTGAATATACCATCTCTTCCAAATAGACCTAGTTCTATTCTCCCTTTACTTAAAAGTCAAGCGCCAGAGTCTAAATACTGCATTACTATAAGAGCCCTAATGTCTTTAATCCACCTGCTTTACTTCTTTCTTAGTCTTAAACTACAATACAGTTCACACGCAGCTTAAGAAGTGGATCTCCTCCGTACTTATATCATCTGAACAAATACTCTCATTACACAGTAAAACTAGAAACAAAACAACTCACAACAGATGGACAGACAGACACTCAGGTGCTTGCGGAAGTGTGCAAAAACGTCAGAATAAAACATGCTTTATTTTACTGACATTCTAAAGCTATCTTGCAGGTACTGTGCTGAAGGAAAAAAAATTCACAGTGAGTTCAAGATAATGGTGATTGAATAATTTGGAAAAGGATAGTGAGAATAGCAGCACAACTGGAAAAATGTAATCAATGTCACTGAATTGTACATGTAGAAACTTTTGAAATGGTGTAATTTTGGCTGTGTATATTTTCACAAAGTGGAGAAGGGAGAGTGTTGACATGTCATGGGGTTGTTAACCAATGTCATAAAACAATATGTGTACTGACTGTTTAATGAGAAACTATTTGTTCTATAAACCTTCATCTAAAGTACAATAAAAAAAATTCATGTGTGTATAAGTGCTGTGGCAAATACACACACACACATACATATATTTGGGAAAAAAATAAAATAATACATATCATTTAGTCCTATCTTCCTGCAACTTTATGGAATAACCTGTCTTTAACCCTACTTTATAAAAATTTGATAAAACACATTTCTGGAAGCCCTGCCCACAGGTTCATGTTAGCTGCACAGCCAAGGTTTTTACACGTGCTGACCATTGTTCTACTCGAGTATTCTGGGGCATTACAGAGCAAATCTTTTTATTCCTCTTTTTTGGCAGGGCCTAGATGCCACTGTGTCACATATGTTTCCAATCAATCTCCTGTTAGGCTATCTGATTGAATTATAGAATCACTTACATGTTTTAAAGGCTTAACTAATTTGGAGCATAGTCATAGGTTAAACAGTGTTGAACCATCAAACACAAAAATATGTTTAACATAAATCATTTCAAAGATACTGACATGGCTAATAGGATGTTATAATGGAAGGAGGCAAATGTCTTTGTCTTATTTCATCCTTATACGTAAAACATTATAGTGCCTATTTTTTAATACTAAAAATAAGATATAAGGAGAATTTTCCATTTGTTACAGTATAGACAAACAATCTGAATAATTCAGGCTGTGTTTACAGAGAACAAAGTGAGGTTCAGATTTCATAAATATTCATGATTAGTGTGGGTAAGCAGTCTAGATAATTCAGAAACCACCTTATCCCTGAACGGTTCAATTTGCTAGTATAGAGAGAACCAATTTAACAGATAATTATGACATCTCCACTTTACCACTAAGTATAGAACCAAAGAGGTGAAAATACCTCATTTTTTTTAACCTTAATTCAGATTGTTGCTTCAATTTGATTGTGTGGGGCTATATGGATTTGGTCATAGAAGGAAATTGTTCACAGTACCCCTAAATTTCCAGCCTATATTTTAAACATAAGAGACATTTCTTTTTGCCTCCATTTTCTTATTCTCATTTTCTGCTCTTGGTGTGGGAAGTGTGCATGGCAGACCAGACTTATGTATTAGCTCCCTAATTAGATTTCATTGAATTACTACTCTAGCCCCTTGTAAAACTATTACTCAAAAGGCAGTGATGTGCCCACTTTGGGAAATGAATGATTTTCTTTACAAGGACACTCCAGAAAAAATAGGTCAGCTTGTAATTATAAGCCTGGCTGAGAAGGAACTAACACAATAACATCTAAGATTTAGGCAAAAATTTAAAAACCCCGTCCTGTCAGTTACTTCCACTGCTTCCTCTTTTAATAAATCACTTTAGTAGCTAGAAAACAATTATACAAGAGAAAAGACTGATGAGAACTTATTGGTGGCAAATAGTCAACAGGAAGGAAATTTTTCAACAAGGTAATAAAAAATAAGAGCTATGAATGTAGATCTCAGATTCAAATCTTGTCTTATTTTGTGAACCTATCAATGAACCTTGACTTTGCAGAAGTCTTCAGTTTTACAGTACCCTGCTCCCATAGCCTGTATGTCACAAGTATCCCTCTGAGTTATCCAAAATTTGTTGAGAGGCTGTGGGTACCATGGCATTAAGCTAGACAGTCTAACATCATTTGTGATCTAAGAGATTTTCCCTAGAAAAGGACACCATGTTTGGCAAAGTAGAGGGTCAATGAGAGGGACTGACACAACAGCTGCAACAATTGAGCCAAACATACCAACAATCAAGAAGATGGCACAGGACCAAGCAACGTTTCATTGTGTTACACATAAGTCACCATGAGTCAGAGTTAGCAACAACAACAACGTACAGATTCTCTACTATCAACAACAACATATAGTTCTCTAATATAATATAGAAGAATCAACCCTGAAAATATATTTCCTTTTAATTCTTGGATTTGTTGCTGGTATAAATATAGATGTCAGAAAAAAAAAGTTTCACTACGATTTTAATTCATTAATTATAATGTTTATCAAGAGTGTGTTTCATCCATTTGCTTACACCCTCATCATTACACCCTATGCAGAATTGAATGATACAAATACTCTACAGAGACATCAAGCTAGAAACTGTACACAGACAGGGCATGCTTCGGGTTTGCAACCTGTGCAGCTGCACAGGGCCCCTAGCTTGATTTAATACTCTCCTGTCACTGTCTGGAAACCCTGGTGGTGAAGTGGTTAAGAGTTTAGCTGCTAACCAGAAAGTCAGCAGTTTGAATCCACCCGGCTTTTCTTGGAAAACCTATGGGGCAGTTCTACTCTGTCCTATAGGGTTGCTGTGAGTCGCAATCAACTCTATGTTAAAGGGTTTTGTTTTTGTTTTGTTTTTTTTTTTTTTTTGTCACTCTCTGGAAATTCTTAGAAGTTTTTAACAAGGAGCTTCAATTTTCACTTTGCACTTAGCCCCACTGCAGCCGTCCTGCTCTCAGGATGAGGAGACATCAGGTAAGATTTCTGAAAATCAAGGAACCATAGTCCAATCAGTAAGAGTCCTGGTGGCACAACAGTTAAGTGCTCAAGTGATTACCAGTAAATTGGTGATTTGAACCTACCCAGTAGCTCTGCAAGAGTAAGACCTGGTGATCTGCTCCTTTAAAGAATATAGCATAGAAAACCCTATGAGGCAGTTCTACTCTGTTACATGGGGTCACTATGAATCGGAATCAACTTGAGGGCACCCAACAACAGCAACAGCAATGGTTAGTAGGAACATGGGCAAGTATCCCAAACTGTTATCTCAAATCTCAGTATCAAGAGCTGGTATGCTTTGGGAATTACCTAGGAGGCAGGCAAGCAGGCTGTGAGATGTAAGAACCAGAAACTCACCAGAAGCAATTGATAGCAAGAAAAATTCAAACTAGCAAAAAATCCACACTTCAAACACCAAAAATCCAAACTCCAAATTCCAGAAATCCAAATTTCAGAATACTTGTCTTGAATTCTTTACAAATTAAAAGAGAAGAACATGGATCCATGTTAAGAAAACTTGATCTCTGAAGCACTGCCCTATCCCCACTTTCATTTATTTAAAATTTTAGTATGCAAATTTTCAGACATTATAAGTGTATAGAAAAAATAGTATAATAAACCTCCCAATATCTATTATCCAGCTTCAACAGTTATCAACTTTTTGTCAATCTTCTTCCATTTATCCCTCTGCTTTTGTTGAAGTATTTTAATGCAGTTCCCAATATTTCACCCACAAATACTTCGGTAAATGTGTCTAAAAGATAAAGACTCTTGTTTACCCTTTTTTAACATAATCTCAATTCTATTGTCTCTCCTAACAAAATCAACAATATTTTGTTAAACGTCTTCTAGTTCTCAGTCCTTGGGGGCAGTGGTGGTTCAGTGGTAGAATTCTTGCCTTTCATGCAGGAGACGTGGGTTCAATTCCCAGACAATGCACCTCATGCACAGCCACCACCCATCTGTCAGTGGAGGGTTGCAAGTTGTTATAATGCTGAACATTTTTAGTGGAGCTGTAAGACAAATGGACTAGGAAGAAAGGCTTGGCAAGCTACTTTGAAAAATCAGCCAATGAAAACCCTGGGAATCACAAGGGTCCGATCTGCAATAGACCATGGGGATGGCACAGGGCTGGGCAGCGTTTTGTTCCTTTGTGCATGGGTTCGCCATAAGCTGGGAGCCAACTTGACAACAGCTAACAACAGCAATGCTCAGTTCATGTTCAAATGTCTGTAAGATGCTTTTTTACAATCGCTTTGCTCAAAGTAGGATCCAAACAAGGTCTGCATTTGTTTGGTATCGTCACTTACATCTCTTTTAACCTATCATATTTCCTCCTCCCCCACCCTTCCTTTTTTTTTTAATCCATGTGATTGATTTGTTGAAGAATCTGGGTTATTTACCTTCTAGAATTTTCCACATTCAGGATTTGGCTGACTGCATCCTCATGGGACCATGTGCCATTTTCTATCTGCAGCATTCTATGTTAACTTATTTTAGATCTAGGGAGTGGATTAGATCTATATTTAATTTTTTAACAAGAAAACTGCATCAGTGGTTGCTGTGCATTTCCTTCGCATCATCATATCAAGTGACGTACGATGTCTGGCCGTCCACCATTAAGACTGGCCTGCATATTATAACCCTGATCTATCTGTTTCTAAGTTCCTCATTGGACTTTCAAAGAACAGTTTTAACAGCCATCGATTCTTATTGATCTAATACATTATTTCAGTAGAAGCTGTAAATTGGTGATTTTCTATCATTCCTTCTCCTTTTATTAGCTAGGATTCTTCAGGGTAGAAGGACTTTCTTTTCTCACCTGTTTTTTACCATAAAATACAGTTTGTACAGGAAAATTGGTATAAATTCTCAGTTCTTTCTCCCCCTCCAATTTTTTATTTTTTAACCACTTTTTAGAATAATAAGTTGGTGCCCTAGCAACCTCTAGTGGTGATCAATGAGGTTTTGTGGGTTTTTTTAGTATAATTATAAACTCATGGATTTTAAAAATGTTTGATATGTTTTCCTTCCTTGCAGACATCCTTTTCGATGCTCAAATTGTCTCATCCGTGGCTAGGTGAGGGGCCTTTATGTAGGCTCCTGCATCCTTTTGACATGTCCCAGTAGTCTAATACCATCCCCACTTTTTGACACAAGATGTCCCAGATTCACCCTTTATCTTTCTTGTCCCAGACCTGGAGTTAGCTATTTCTCCAGGAAGCTCTCATATTTTTGAATGGGAAATGGTATTTAGAGACCATGATCTATGCCGTCACTTTCGAATTTTTCTAATCTCCCCTTTGGATAGGATCCAATGAGTGTATAACTGGTTTGCAGCTCTTAAGGTATAAATATTCTATTGGCAGCACCTGGTGGACATTTTGGGTGCAGGGCCAGAGGACCAGCTTCAGCTGTCATTCAGCAAATTCTGCCAAGGTATATTAATGAGATACACTAAGTTATGCTGCAGTAACCAGTTAACCCCAGTACCCCAGTAGCTTAACAGTTTATTTGTAGCTCACCCTTTAAGTCCCACCCCAACTGAAGGTTGAAGGAAGAATCTGCTTCACATCTTTGAGGACCCAGCCTGATGGCGACACCACTATATTTTAATTACATCCTTTGAAACACCTAGTGTCTTCAGTCCCCTTGGCAGAGGAGAGAATACTGGAGGGTCTCACATTGGCAATTTAATGCTTCAGCCCTTAAGTGGTTGATGTCACTTCCACTGACAACCCACTGTGTTGTTATATGGCTCCACCTAACTGCAAGGGAGTTGGGATGTTCCTCCTGTAAGCTCAAGGGAAAAGTGGATGTGCATGAGCATTAGAAGTCTCCATCATAGAAGAGGTAACTGAAACTGAGCTTTGAAGCATTTTCGATGATACAGGAGAACGATGAGAAGAGGAGTGGGCATCTATTCAAGGTTATCGAGTAATCTCTGTGAAAGTTGTCTTGGCTATTTTGAGGTCAATTTAAGAATATGGTTTTGTCTGCACAACTAATTGTACTTGTTCCATTTTCAGGAGTTATTCCACAGGTACACAATGAGTAAGAGGGACACAACGAAGATTTTTTTTTTTTTAAGATCTGTTTTAGTCTCTCTTTTTGTAGATTCTTTACAACCAAATTTAATAATAAAATGATTTTGTCTCACATTAACAAGGGTTTCAAAATAAATACTCAATGTACGTTATATTTTATTATTTCACAACATGTTTTACCACAGTAATGGAACTAGAGTAGAAATTCAGATTTTTTAGTGTGAGAATTGATAAATAAGTAAATATTTATCAAAAAAAATTGACAAATAGGTTTTTTTTGCTATTACTATTATTGTTGTTATTATTCACACTCATCTTTGTGACTGGAGAAAGCTCTTGTGATGTAATTAAGCAGTCTGGAGAGTCAGCAGTTTAAGGTATGTGACAAATATGCTGGTTGATGCTTATCCATGGCTATTTCACGTGCTCACATGTTGCTCCACCCTCTTTTCTGAACTACTACAGCACTTCTCCTGTGTAAGACACAGTTGGAGTCTGTAAGAAAACTTCTGGCAACAGAAAAAAAGAGGCTGTTCTTTATTCTTCTCTTCCCCTATTTCAAAATACATATGAGAGCACGCTGTATGTGCCCAACAAACTGGTGCATATTCACTGGAACGTCCCTTCTACCATTGAATGATAGATACATGGATGAAATATTTGCCCCACTATGGAGTCTGAAAGGTTTGAATGGGAATACATAACTACATTTGCACAACTTTGTTGTTGGTTGTCACTGAGTTGGCTACGACTTGTGGCCACCCACGTATAACAGAACAAAACATTGCTGGTCCTGTGCCATCTTCATGATTGTTGATAAGTTCAAGTCCATTGTTGTGGCAACCATTGTGTCAATCTATCTTTTTAAAGATTTCCCTCACCTTTGCTTGCCCTCCACTTTGCCAAACATGATGTCCTTCTCTAGCAATTGGTCCCTCATGATGACACGTCCAAAGTACGTGAGTTGAAGTCTCGGACAATATTTTGTGATCCCCTGAAACCTGTCCACCGTGGGTGACCCTACTGGTATTTGAAATACTGGTGGCATAGTTTCCAGTATCATAGCAACATGCAAGCCACCACAGTACGACAAACTAACATATGGGTAGTGCTACAAGATTTTGCCACCTATATAAACAATGGCTTCAAAGAAGACTTTCCTTCCAAATTAAACATTTAAAAAAACAAAAACAAACCAACAAACAAAAACCTTTTTTGAATTGTTTTAAGCTGACCTAAACCTTTATCTCTTGTTTTTAGGATTTATATTTGTATCAGTCCTTTAAATCTCTCTAACAGAAAATTACAAAATTCCTAGGATTATAGAAGTGTTCTTTTTTCTGAGATATTCTTTATTTGTTGTTGATGTTGTTATTAGGTACTATTGAGTCACTTCCAACTCATAGAGATCCTCTGTACAACAGAACAAAACAATGTCTGGTCCTGCACCATCCTCACACTCGTTGCTATGTTTGAGCCTATTGTTACAGCTACTGTGTCAATCCATCTCGTTGAGGGTCTTCCCCTTTTTCACTGCCCCTCTACTCTACCAAGCATGATGTCCTTCTCCAGGGACTGATCCCTCCTGCTAACGTGTCCAAAGTATGTGAGAAGAAATCTCACCATCCTCGCTTCCAAAAAGAACTCTGGCTATACTTCTTCAAGACAGCATTAGGATGTACCTTAAAAATGTATCTTTCAAACATACATCTGATTTAATTCCACATACTTTAGATTTTATTTTTCTTTACTGTATTTAAAATCTCTAGTCTTGTTTGGTAAATAACTCACAGAATCTTATTCACTTTAAAAACAATTCTATAGGACTACATTATCACATTTAAGTAAATAAAATTTATATTTTTACACTCTTTCAAAGGAAAATGCTGTTAAATTATTAAAGCTTTTGTCAAAATACTTTAAATTTCTCAGTTTTTATTTGCTATATGTTTTTAATTGAAGCTGTTTCTTAGAAAATGAATGCCATATAAAGAATATATTTGAATTCTACTTTTATCTTTACATTAAATAGCTTATGCATTTTTATTTCCTTTAACTTTAAATGCCAATATTTTACCTCTTGGGTACTTTCTGTGTAGAAGATCCATACAAGAACTATGCTTGTTCTGCAATTCTTTATATAAAGATGAGTAGCTATTCAAAAGTGATTAGAAGCTAATGAGCAAAATCTAATAGAAGCTGTTGTACTACAAAGTGCCTAAGGACACATTGTGGCTGGTCATGCAGGCCAAGCATCTTTGTAATCTAGATGGTGTGGTAAGAATACAGCAATGTGTAACTACGGCACAGCAAGAATATGCATATATGGTAAAGTTAAAAAACGAAACAAAAAGCAGTTCCTGTTGAGCCCACTCCAAATCATGGTGACCTCAAGTGTGTCAGAGTAAAGCTATGCTCCATAGGGTTTTCAAAGGCTGATTTTTTCAGAAGTAGATGGCCAAGACTTTCTTCTGAGGTGCCCCTGGGTGGACTTGAACCTCCAACCTTTTGGTTAGCAGCTGAGAGTGCTAACCGTTTGTACTACCCAGCAACTTCATGATAAAGCTATACCCTTGAATATTGAGAAGCTCCTTTCCTTATCTAATGGAGAAAATTCAGCTCTTGGATCCTCTCTGCACAGCTTTCTATCTAACTTGAGAAAGGAGGAAAGAACTAGGAGGCATGTATTCTCTCTCATTTCTATCATTATCTCACACAGTTCTTACACTTATGATTTGAAAGAAAATCAAACTGAAAACACGTTAAGATGGAGTACTATTTCCTCTGATCTTTGAACTCAGACCAGAATTTTATGGTGTAGCCTAGCTCATACATCTAGTGAGGTATTCTGGTAAACAACATTTAAAATAATCCCCTGTTCTCAAAGATGTAGAGGACAGGGGTAAGATCACTACCATCTCCTTTGAGGTGTGGAAAGCATGGTTAGAATTGATTTTGCTGATGTGTACTCCCACATGTACAGCTGGGATACCAGAAACTATGACAACTGTCTTATCAGTGTCCCCTTAAAACCTACTGCACATCGACAGTTTTGCCACCAGCGATCCTTTTCATACATCACTTTTAACCAAAAAACCAATCTTGTTAACTTCGAGTGGATTTTGACTCATAGTAATCCTACAGGACAGAGTAGAACTTCCCCATAGGATTTCCAAGGCTGTAAATCTTTACTGAAGCAGATTGCCACATCTTTCTACTGCGGAGTGGCTGGTGGGTTCAAACCGCTGAGCTTTTAGGTTAGTAAGGCAGCTCTTAACCATTGCGCCACCAAGACTCACTTTACCTTAATTCACCTGCCTCACACCCCCCCCCCAAAAGACAGGGATTGACATTTCCTAATTCCTACATGATAAGGATGCCTTCCATTGTGAAATAAATACCATCAATTGCTCACATGCAAATTCAAGTTGAAACTGAAGAAAATTAAAACAAGTCCACGAGAGCCAAGAACGAGCTTGATCATTTCCCACCTGAATTTAGAGACCATCTCAAGAATAAATTTGGTGCATTGAACACTAATGAACAAAGAACAGAAGAGTTGTGCAAGCACATCATACATGAAGAAAGCAAAAGGTCATTAAAAAGACAGGAAAGAAATACAAGACCATAATGGGTGTCAGAAGAGACTCTAAAACTTGCTCCTGAACATAGAGTAGCTAAAGCAAATGGAAGAGATGATGAAGTAAGAGAGCTGAACAAAAGATTTCAAAGGGTAGTTCAGAAAGCAAACTAATCACAATGAAATGTGTAAAGACGTGGAGTTGGAAAACCAAAAGGGAAGAACACACTTGGCATTTCTCAAGCTGAAGGAACAGAAGAAAAAATTCAAGCCTCGACTTGCAATATTGACGGATTCTACCAGGAAAATATTAAATGACACAGGAAGCATCAAAAGAAGATGCAAGGAATACATGGAGTCACTGTACCAAAAAGAATTGGTAGATGTTCAACCATTTCAGGAAATAGCATATGATCAAGAACCGATGGTGCTGAAGGAAGAGGTCTAAGCTGCACTAAAGGCACTGGGGAAAAACAAGGCTCCAGGAACTGACAGACTGCCAGTTGAGATGTTTCAACAAACTGATTCAGCGCCGAAAGTGCTCAAGAAATTTGGAAGACAGTTACCTGGCCAACCAGCTGGAACAGATCCATATTTGCACCCATTCCAAAGAAAGATGATCCAACAGAATGTGGAAATTATCGAACAATATCATTAAATATCACACGCAAGAAAAATGTTGCTGAAGATCATTCAAAACTGGTTGCAGCAGTACATCAACAGGGTACTGCCAGAAATTCAAGCTGGATTCAGAAGAGGATGTGGAAGAAGGGATATCATTACTGATGTCAGATGGATCATAGCTGAAAGCCAAGAATACCAAAAAAAATGTTTACCTGTGTCTTATTGACTATGCAAAGGCGTTCGACGGTGTGGATTATAACAATTTATGGATGACATTTTGAAGAATGAGAATTCCAAAACACTTGTGCTCATGAGGAATCTGTACATAAACCAAGAGGCAGTCATTCAAACAGAACAAGGGGATACTGTGCGGTTTAAAGTTAGGAAAGGTGTGAGTCAGAGTTGTATCCTTTCACCACACCTATTTAATCTGTACCCTGAGCAAATAATTCTAGAAGCTGGATTATATGAAGAACACAGCATTAGGATTGGAAAAAGACTCGTTAACAACCAGCGTTATGCAGATGACACAACCTTGCTTGTGTTGGGAAGGCATCATGGGGATGGGAGGAAGGAATTCTCCAAATTCACTGGGCTAATATCATTCTTTACCTTAACCAATTTCTGACTCTCAGAAGTACCTTCTGGCAATGAGCTTGGTACCACCGTGAGTAGATTATATGTAGAGCTCTTAAAATTTGAATTTCTGAATTTGGGTGAGAATGGTAACACAAATTGAAAAATACATACTTTTCACACCATTTTAGAGAATGATACAACACCATTTCTGCAAGCAATGGCATGAAGATAATGTTGTAATTTAGTAGGCTCTAGCAAGAAATCAAAATCCTAGAAATTAGTTTCCTCATCTGTAAAATGAAGTGGTTGGAGGAGGTGATCGCCAAGGTCCCTTCTTGCTTTATTAAGAAGCTATGATTCTAAGGTTCTGTTCTGTATATAAACAAGATCATTAATTTGAACTCACAGTATCTGTTTTAAAACAAGTATTTTAACAAATGCACATTTAAGATTTTTTTTGGGTTCCCATACTTTGCATTTCACTCAGTACTACTATTGTTATGGCTGAACACTGGAATGATTTTAGTTTACCAAATGCTCTGAACTTTCTCATGATTAAATATGGTATATAAACGTAACACGGATTATTATTACTTTGATTACTTTGAATGAATGAACAAGTCAGCACTCATATTCTTAATCAGAATATAGGCTTCACTAAATGATTTTGACATTTTATTTCACCCTAATGCTGTAGACATTCCAAATTAATAACTGCAATAAACACGGTCAACCTATTACATGGGTCAGTTACTAATGTAATGAGTATATTGTAAAGCACATTTTAATGTTAAGACCTCAGTTCTCATCTTTCTCCTATTTCCTGAAGTGAAGGAGATTTAAATCTACTAACTAATGCACATAATCAGAAAATGTAGATACGAATTTAAATACGTTGCCCAGCATCTAATTTTATGTGCACCCATAGTTGTTTCATTTCTTTCATTCCATTATTCCATAGCATAAATGAAACACATTCAGAAACTAATAAATATTATAACAAAATATCAATTTCTGATACCTATATAAAAGAAAATTAAGAATTGTTGGCAAGATGATTATTGCCTTTCACAATCTGCCCCCCAAGCTATGTTTTACACCTCATTTTATACTACTCTGCCATGTTGTGTCGTTCTTAGGTGTTGTTGAGTCGGTTCTGACTCATAGCAACCCTTTGTACAATAGAATGGAACACTACCCAGTCCTGTGCCATCCTCACAATCATTGTTATGCTTGAGACCATTGTGGCAGCCACTGTGTCAATCCATCTCGTTGAGGGGCTTCCTCTTTTTTGCTGACCCTCTGCTTTACCAAGCATGATGTCCATATTCCTCAGTATATATTAATCTCGATGGGTATTTCTTGTTCAATATCTGGAATTCCACATCTCCATGATGTGGAATAACATGATCTCTGTCTGTCTGAATTAATTTTTTGTTTTTATTCTCATTGTGCTTTATTTATACTTCTATCATTGCACTTATTACTGGTGGACACATTAGAGTTAGTAGTGTAACCTGTGTTTAATCCAAACACATGAACAGTCACAATCAGTATTTCCCATATTTTACCCCAGATTACTAGTGTAATCCATCACCTGTCAAGATTTCTAACTATTTGGAGGAGTTCCTGGTGGATGTCTCCCCTGCGTTTATGGATACAGTCCTTTCAGTTTTTGCATAACTGGATGTACTACTTTCAGACATGTCACTCTTAACATCCTGCAAATTGCTGCCCACGTGGTTCTATTTCAAATTAAAGCTGACTTAATAACTCCCATGTTTTAATTCTCCAAAATTTTTGATCACCCGTAGAACACAGCCACACGCGTTAATATGGCATTCAAATTGCTCCATGATCTGGTCTGTATCTAATTTTCTAGTTGTATCTCTGACTCTTCTCAATCTTGAAATTTATACTCTGCAATTACTTACCTACTTCTAATTTCTCCGACATACTGTGCTGCTTCCTCCTCTGTGCCATTATTTATTGTTTCTAGAGCCTTCTTCAACTGGCTAACTTCCGCCTCATTCACCAAAACTCAGTGCACAAAAAAAAACCTCCTTCAGGAAACTTTACTAGCAAGTCTCACATGAGTGTATGACCTCTCCTATGTGCTCAAAACTATTAACGATAAGTAACAGCAGCCGACATTTATTGAGCACTTACTTCTAGGCATTGCTGTAAATGCTATACCTGGATTATTTCACTTATTCTTGTCAACAGCTCTATGAGGTAGATATTACTAATATTCCCATTTTACAGAGGCATAGAGAGATCAAGTAACTTTACCAAGTCACACAGCTAATAAGTGAACATACCCATGTTATTGTTGTTATCGGGTACTATTCAGTGGATTCAGACACATAACAACCCCAACTGGCAGAGTAGAACTTCCCCATAAGGTTTTCTTGGCTGTAATCTTTATGGAAGTCACTTCACTAGGTCTTTCTCCAATGGAGTCACTGGGTAGGTTAGAATCACCAACCTTTTGATTAGTAGCTGAGCTCTTAACCATAGCACCACCAGGACTCCTTGGACATACCCATTGAAGTCTGTATTCATCCTGAAATGGCACAAATCAGATTTTATTGAAATGATCAGTTAATAGGTCTGTCTTCTGTCTCACCCTCTTCTTCCCTTCTGGGTAGAAATATAATACCGGAATTCCAGAAAAAGTTCTGGACTAGTGACCTAAATTTAATAATGGGTGTACTGTAGTTAATAATGGAAACTGAAGATTTGTTGAGATCTCCCAAAGAGAGCTTTTACAGTAAAAGGGTAAGAGAATTGAAGACGGCAACTTGGAGATCAGCAAATTTAAGGGTAGTCAGAGGAGCAGAAACCAATTACAGAAAAGAAGAGAGAGTGGACATAGAGTTGGGAATGAGGGGAAATGTTATAAATTCCAGAGAGGAGAATTAAAATTAAAAGAGAGTGATTGGCACAGGAAGAAGATGTAGAAATGTCAGTAATATAAGGACTAAAAGAGACCGTTGAATGGAAGGAAGAGACTGTCATGGGTTGAGAGTAAATGGAAACTAAAAAAAAAGATGGGAGAAATGGGCCATGCATATTCATGAGTTTTGGTAGTGAAGAAATTCCAGGAGTGTGGAGGAAGAGGAGGCAGCATGGAAGAAAGGGGTATTTAGTTAAGCATGTTTGTCAGTGGACAAGAAGGAGGCAGTGAAACAAAAAAGATTAGTGCTGTAAGAGAAGGAGAAGATATTGATGGATCAAAGATCCAAAAAAAGAATAGAATCAAGAGCACAGTTAAAGAACCATCCCCTCTGACAAGAAGGATGGAGGAAACCACAAGTTTTTTCATTTCGTTTAACAAATCTAGTATGTGCCAGGCACTGTCTAGGCAGTGGGGATACAGTAGTAAGCAAAAGAGACAAAAACCCCTGTCTTCATAAAACATACACTCTAGTATATATTAAAAAACTTGTTGCTGTTGAGTTGATTCCTACTCACAGCGACCTTATAGGACAGAGTAGAACTGCCCCATAGGGTTTCCAAGGAGCAGCTGGTGCATTCGAACTCCCGACCTTTTGGTTAGCAGTTGAACTCTTAACCACTGAACCACCAGAGCTCCAGTATATATTATAGTGGAGAAAGAAAATACAAAGTCAAATATATATTAAATTAGAAAGTGACTTATGCTATAAAAAAAGTAAAATGATTCAAAAAAGGAAGGAAATATGGGAGTGAGGACTGAAATTTTTAAAAGTGTGGTTAGATAGCTTAAATGAGAAGCTGACGTATAAGGAAAATCTTGAAGGGGAGAAATAGCATGTGCAAAGGCCCTGTGGAAAAACAAAGAAGTCAAAACTGCCACATTGACAGAAGGTGGGAGAGAGCAATAGGAGATCAGGTCAGGGAGGTGAGCTAGGAGATGTGAAAGGGGGCCCGAGTCTGTAGGTCACTGGAAGGATATTGGCTTTCACTGTGAGTGAGATGCGAAGTCATTGAAGGCTCCAACAGAAGAGTGCCTGATCTGATGTGCGTTCTAAAAAGATAATTTGGAAGTAGAAAGGTTGATTTTATTATTCTAAATATTTGCCTAGTACTTCCACAACTGAAAAAAGTACACTAGATTTGAAATAAGTCTACACGAAAGTGAAAGGCAAAAGAGCACCCCTTAGTACAATCCTTTTATTTTTTTTTTTTTTGGTGAAAATATGTACAACAAAATAAATTTCTGCATTTACAGTTCACTGACAATGGTTACTGACTTCACACTGTGTCACCACCACTCTCCCTAACTCTGCCCATGTTGTTTCACCTCCATCAATTTAGCCTCTCTGCCCCTTAAAGTTCTCATTTGTGTTTTAGAGTTACTGTGTTCATTTGGAGCCCTGGTAGCACAGCGGTTAAGAGCTCGGCTACTAACCAAAAGGGCAGCAGTTCTTATCCATCAGCCCCTCCTTGAAACGCTATGGGGCAGTTCTACTCTGTCCAATAGAGTCGCTATGAGTTGGAATCGACGTGAGAGCAACGGGTTTGGGTTTGATTTTGTGTGTTAATTTAATCTCATAGATTATTCTTTACAAGAGTGCAATGCTCAAGCTGAACATTCTTTATTAAGTGAGCTAAATTTTTGTTTAGCTTAAAATGTCTTTATGGGATATTTTCTGTTCAAGACATAAAAGTTGTTTCCATGAAATAAATTTAGGGGTTCCCCCCAGTCTCAATGTATCCAGTAAGTCTGGTTTCCAATAAGAATTTGAAGTTCTGTTCTGCATTTTTTCCTCCTTTTCATCAAGATCCATCTATTGAGTCCTTGGACAAAACCTTCAGTAGTGGTAGCCTGGCACCATCTATTTCTTCTGGTCTCATGGCAAAGCCCTGCAGTCCATTCACTTTTTCTCTGATTCCTGGTTCTCCTTCTTTCTCTGTCGCTCCAGGCAAATGGAGACCAGTTGTTGTATCTTGGGTGGCTGCTTGCAAGCTTTTAAGACCCGAGGCATTACTCATTGAACTAGGAGGTAGAACAGAAACTCTAAAAACCATATTAGGCCAATTGACTGGAGAGGGACCTTAGCACAATTTTTAATGTTTATGGTACAATATAGGTTTATTAAGCTTTTAATACATTTCTCTCTCCCTTCCCATCTCCTTCCTCCTTCCCTCCCTTCACTTCTTTCCCTCCTTTTTTTGGCCTTTCCTCAATAATTCAGTAAAAAAGTAGTTAGGGACTCACCTGCCTCTTTACGTATTTTGTGGAACCTAAGAAACCTTTCCTAAACTCCTCTGTTATACAGAGGACTGTCAGCTGACAAGAAGGTGGTCCTATTGTATGCAAAAGACTCAAGCTTTTCTAGTGTGTACTTTCCCAGGTCTCATGGAAGTCAACCTCTCCTTCCCTATGGGATCAAGCAAGCCTGGGCCTTCCTCAGCTCAGGACCTTGGTGGAGTAGCACGTGCTGGACCGGGACAGGAGCTGAAGGGAGAAGGACAGTGGTGGACCTGTTTTCTGAAGTCCAACAGCCCAGCAAGAGAAGTACCTACCTACACACAAAGGCCAAAAGGACTCCCAAATCAAGGAAATTGTGACGTGGTCCTGAGTGGGGTTTGAGGTTTGGGAATATTTTCTAAAAGCAACAGAGAGCAATCTACATTTCTAATTGTGAGTTTGAAGTACATAAGACTAGAGCCTGGAGTGCACACTGCACTATGCAGAGCCTCCACATGTGCAGTTGGATTTTCCTGGCTCTCTTTCTAACTCTGCTTTTGGAATCTTCAGTACAAGGTCATCCTATGTGGACAGCCAGGTACCAGTGGGTTTGCTATAGTACAGACAGTTACTCTGGAAACCATATTAAAGAAAAGGAACCACTGTTCATCTTGCCTCAAGACAAATACAGCACTGTCCTGCCTCCGAGCATTGACAGTTTTTTAATGAAGAGATTCCAGAATCTGTAGGATGGCTTCTCTTTTTCTAGATAAGGTTCTGGAAGAGCTCTGGAAGCAGCTTCCTAACTTAAAGTGTGCGTGGGTAGGTGGGGGGGACAGTCAACAGATGAAGATGTATTCTCTAATACATTTACTGTTGTTGGGTGCCATTGAGTCAGACTCATAGAGACCCATGTGACAGTGTATAATTTCCCCATAGGCTTTTCTAGGCTGTAATCTTTACAGAAGCAGATCTCCAGGTCTTTCTTCTGTGGATCCACTGGGTGAGTTTCAACCACTAGCCTTTCTCTTAGCAGCCGAGTGCTTAACCGTTGTGCCACCACGGTTCCTTAAAAAGCAAGTTGACATGCAGTATTTCATTCTTTTTTCATCTGTAGGTATCTGACTCTGGTTATGAATTACAGATATGCCTCTTATCTTATGCAAACAATCAAGATGCAATATACAGTGAATCTATAGAGTGGGCATTTGACACATTTACAGTGTGAAGAGGGTTACCATAACATTTACATTCCGTTTGTTTGATAAGCTGGTGGACATTTTTTGTCTAGAGGTATATTATAGTTAAAGTTGGAACTTTAAGATCCAAATTAAGGTATATTTTGTGCTTTCAGTACCTCAACCTGCTTTACATTTTTGCCATGGATAACTGTGTCCTCCAATGCTACTCTATTAAACACAAAAATAAGTTAAAAACAAAAACCAAAAAGCTATCAGATTGTACAGGCCTAAGTGAGAAAAGTAGCCAGATGGAGGCCAGGGCCAATGTAAGAAAAGGGACTGAGTTGGACAGAAGCCTACCAGAGCTCAAGAGGCAGGGCCTGCAAGAGGAAGGCCAGTGGGTTTGGTGGCAGTCCAGTGGGGGTCAAGGCCTCCAAGAGGAAGAAGATTAAGTGAAGCCACAGCTTGCTGCAGTTAGCAGATTGGGTGAATCATGAGGACTGAGAAAACAAGTAAATATATTGAGGATAATGGAGCTAGATTTCTCATTCTCAGAGAAGAGAGTTACAAATATGAAAAAACAGAAACAAAGATAAAAAAAATTGGAATGAACCCTGTGGTTTTGGAATGGAATTGAAGGGACTGATGTGAACCAATGGTTTTCAATATATAGAGAAAGATATAGAATATAGTAATTGCTTGTGTGAGTATTGTTGTTAGTTGGCATCAAGCTGGCTCTGACTCATGGTGACCCCATGTACAACAGACCAAAATGTTGCCTGGTCCTTATCATCTTCACTATCATTGGTATGCTCAAATCCATGGCTGTGGACACTGTGTATTTTGAGTGCCTTACACATTAGAGTGCTCATCTTCCAAGACTGTATCAGATAATATTCTGTTGTGATCTGTAAAATTTTTATTGACTGATTTTCAGAAGTAGATCACCAGGCCTTTCTCTCTAGTCTGTCTTAATCTGGAAACTCCAGTGAAATCTATCCACCATTTGGTTCCCATTAACTCTCAACTCACTGCAGTCTCTTTCTGCTGATATGTGAAATACTGGTGGCATACCTTCCATCCTTATAGCAACATGCAACCCACCACAGTGTGACATACTAATAGACAGTGGTGTGTGTGTGTGTGTACACACATATATTTCCTGGCTCTGTACAGAGTGAACCTGGGAAGAATGAAACCCTGGTAGCAATGAGAACACCTGGTGCTCAGATTTTGGTTTCTAACCACCATTTTCCAATAAAGGGAACTAGGGATCCTTGGAGAAATCCAATTCTAAGGCTGGGGCATGAAAGATATAAGAGGAGATCAACATCTTTTTGTTTCAGAAAGTATGGAAGTAATAAAAGAATAATGACAACATGCCAAAAGCTTGAAAGGGCTTCCACTGAAGAGATAGGGGACAATTTGAGCTTCAAATTAACAATGAGAGTAACACAGTATACCTCATTAACTAAAATAAAAATCCATTATTCCACATGAAATTAAATGGAAAATGAAAGAATAAATAAATTAGGACAGAAGAAAACTCTTCCTTACACTAGAATAACACCAAAAAATATGGAATAAATAGTAGAATTAGGAAGTTACCTTTGGGTTAAAAGTAGTGGGTAAGAGTTGAATGAAGAACAAGACCTTTACATAATCTCAATTTATTGCCTTATGAAATACTTATTACAAAGGGATCACTTATTCAAGTGATCAAAATTCACATCACCAGTAATGAGACAAATTGACATTGTGTATAACCTGATGAAATGCAATGAGAAGAGCACTAAAAGTTCTGTGATGTTCCTCCTAAAAATGCGTATCTTAAACCTAATCTTGAGAAAATATCAGATGAACCAAACTGAGAAATCCTTACTCAGTTTTTTCATTTTGATATGTCTTAATGCAGATTTTTTTTAATGTACTTATTCTGTTTGGGATTCATTAGAATTTTTACTTACAAAGATCAGTGTCTTTCATTAATTTTGGAAAATTCTAAGTTACTACTCTTTTAAGTTATTCCCTCTGTCCCATTATTTTTTCATGTTCCTTCACTTTTATTTTTACACTTTTATTAAGACATAATTTATATACTATAAACTTCACCCTTTTAAAGTTTTCAATTCAAAGATTTTTAGTGTATTTACCAGAGTTCTGCAACCATAACCATCTAATTTTAGAACTTTTTCAGAATCTCAAAAGGAAACTTTGTACCCATTAGCAGCTACTCCCTATTCTCCATCTTTTTATCTCTGGGGTCATTACTTTAAACCCATCACCAGTTCTCTAATATTCTCTTTAATGGTGTCTAATTTGCTGCCAGGTTTAAAATTGCAAAAGGTGTGCAGCAGATTGTATCTTCTCACCTTACTCATTCAATATGTATGCTAAACAAATAATCCAAGGAGCTGGACTATATGAAGAAGACTGTGGCATCAGGATTGGAGGAAGCTCATTAACATACTGCAGTACGCACATGATACAACATTACTTGCCAGAAACGAAGACTACTTGAAGCACTTACAGATGAAGGTCAAAGACTACAGGCGTCAGTATGGATTATGCCTAAAAGTGAAGGAAACAAAAATCCTAACAAACGAACTTCTAGATATCATGATAAATGGAGAAAAAAACTAAAGTTGTCAATGAGTTCATTATACTTGGATCATCAATCAATGTTAATGGAAGCAGCAGTCACGAAGTTAAATGTCATATTACATTGGGCAAATCTGCTGCAAATGGCCTCTTTAAAGTTTTAAAAAGCAAAGATATCACTTTGATAACTAAGTTGTGCCTGACTCAAGTCATCGTCTTTTCAATTGCCTCATATGCGTGCAAAAGTCGGACAACGGAAAAGGAAGACGAGAATTGATAACTGCAGTGTTAGCAAAAAATATTGACTATATCATGAACTGCCAGAAAAACAAACAAATCAGTCTTAGAAATATACAACCAAAATACTCCTTAGAATTGAGAATGGATAAATGTTGACTAGCTTACTTTGGACATATCATCAATAAAGACCAATCCCTAGAAATTGACATCATGTTTGGTAAAGTAGAGGGTCAGCAAAAACGAGGAAAACCCTCAATGAGATGGATTGACACAATAGCCACAAAGAACTCAAACATACCAATGATCATAATGACCAGGCAACGTTTCGTTCTGTTGTATGTAAGGTTGCCGTGAATCAGAGCCACTCAACACAACTAACAACAGTAATAATTTTATGTCATCCATTGAACGTCTAATTATAATTATTACATATTTAAACCTCATAAGTTATTTGAAATTCCACAAATGTTATAATTTTATTTATTTTCTAATATACCTAAATATGTTTGATAACCTCTTTAATACATATTTACTCCATTTTTTAATTTTGAAGCATATTAAATCTGCCTTTTATATTTTGAATCTGTTAATTCTAATATTGTCAGTTTTCTCAGTTCAGATTCAGTAGCCTCTTGTTTCTGTTGACTTACTCATAGAGTCTCTTTCCTAGAGTGTTTTGTCACTTTTACTGTGAGATCATATTCCTTGGAATTGTGTGTGTGTGTGTGTGTGTGTGTGTGTGTGCGTGCGTGTAGGAATTCTTTAAACCCTATACTTAAATATTAGTCCTCCAGAGAGGGTTTGTATTTGCTTCTGCCTGGTGCCTGCCATTTTAAACTTACTTTTTTTGCTGGATAGCTCTCATAGCACCCAGACTGTGAATTTTTGCCACAGACCTCAGGACATGTGCATCTCTTTAGTTCTAGAAATTCTTAGCCAATATTTATTTAAATATTTGCCTTTTCTTCTTTCAGTTCTGTTCTCTGCAATTCTGAGGTTTAAACCTTTCGGCTATATCTTAACTGTATTTTAACTTTTCTTTCGTATCTCCCCTATTCTTTCTTTTCTGATCTGTTGTTTCATTTCGTTTCACCTCATTTTAATCTTATAGTTCAAATATCTTTTTTTCTGTCTCCATTCTGTCATTAAGTCTATCTATTAAATTCTTTATTATTTTAACAATTATACCTATATATCTGACTATTTTTCATGATTTCTTATTCTTATTTTATGGATGTTATTTACTTCTTTATCTCACTGACTGTATGAAACATACTTCTTTAAAGTTCTTTCTAATCATTCTATTAACACCATGCCATTTGTGCTAGTTTTTTCATTTGTTGAGATTTTTATCATCTTCCTGGTATTGCCCCTAATGAAAGGTTACGCAGTCACTCTCTGTGACAAATTCTCCCTTGAGCCTCTAGGGCTTTGGCATACACCTATTTGGGGAAGCCCTATGCCTATGGTTGCCACCAAAGCTCTTCACATCTGCTTCCTTCTTTTAGGGATGCATCATTATCTCTCAGACCTCTTCAGCAAGAGTCCCCCTTATTATTTTCAAGTATAGTTGTATACTTATTAATTCAAATTTAAATATATGTTTTATGGCTTGTTGCAGAATAGACTGAATAGACTATAAACTCAATTTGCCATCTGAAACTAGAAGTTTCAAAAGGCTTTGAAGTTTAATAGAAGAGGACTTTTTCATTAGGAATTGCTAGAATTTAATTTTTAGGCATCTGAAATATTGACTATCCTTAAGAAGAAGCTGTTTCCCCACTCCTGTTTTCCAAGAGATTGGATTTTCCCTAAACCCTGTCAGCCTCCCTTCACTTGTTTACTCACTGCATCTGACAGAACACAGTCACTTGTTGACTGGTCAGCTTTGCATTTGCTCAGCTCCCCTTTTCCCTTTTACTTGGGAATGAAAGTACATCCAGAGAGAATGGCTTCTCCTCTGCTCCTTCAGAACATAAATCATATTTATTTTATGGAGTGAAGCCTGCCCAAATCTGCCCAGGGAGGAGGGATGCTATTTAGAGAAATTTCAGAAATATCTATGGGTGATATCATTGACAGAAATCCCTTTGGTGTCTTAGACCTAAATATACAAGTGACCATTTGAGATGATATGCATCTCTTGGATTTAGTGGCATTCTCAAATATTACAGCTTTGATAGAATCATAATGCATAACTCATAGTTACAATAAATACAATAAAGTAAATGCTTGTTGCTTGGATGGAGGGATAGGTAGATGGGCAAATGTTAATGACATAAACACGTTAAACTTCTGAGTCCTACGCTTAACTCGTTTTCACCTTAAGAAAACCATGCACACTAATATTTGGCCTCTTTATCTAAGAAATTAGGAAATAGTTGTCCGCACTCCTACTGCAGGGTTGGTTGGATCAAACAAGTGAAATATATTCTGGGAATTTTGAAAATACATACAAATGGATGTGATGATGTTGTAAGTTTCATTCAAATTCTGTTTTGATTTTGAGAAAACACAACAGGAGAAATTAGAAGACTGATTATTTAATATCATGGATATTACTGAATAGAGCTTAAGAAGAAACAATAGAATGCAGAAAAAAAAAAACAGTGTGTTTAGACACCATCTGATTGTCTTTATTTATTGTTAATTCTCCTCATGGGACCTGTTCTCCACACTGCGGCAAAACTAAATGTCAGATAAGCCATTTCTCTCTTCCGTACTGTTTTATTTAAATAGAAGAACAATGCGGAGAGAGTTGTCTTTTAAGAATAACAACCCAAAGAGGCTTCTTTACTTGTACTAATATATAGAATTTATAGTAGCTTTATTTATAGTAGGAATACTCCACCCTGAGCACCATCCTTGCTACTTATCATACACATCTAATTTAGTTCTTACAACCAAACCTATGTGTTGTTTCTCAGTTTAAATATGAGGAACTGAGATTCAGAGAAATTAAGGAACTTTCCCAAAGTCACACAGCAATCCCTACTTAGAAGATAGACCTCTATATAACAATCCCATTTTTTATTTAGATGAATGCTCACAAGAGCAGTGAAGTACTGAAAGGGAGAATGAAGAAAATAACCTTTGCTCTCCTCCTTCTGGAGTCCCTGGGTGGTGCAAAGATTAACGCACTTATCTGCTAACCATAAGGTTGGTGGCTCAAGTCCACCCAGAGACACCTCAGAAGAAAAGCCTGGCGATCTACTTCCAAAAATTCAGCCACTGAAAACTCTATGGAGTGCGGTTCTATTCAGACACACATGGGGTCACCATGAGTCAGAATCGACTCCACAGCAACTGTTTTTTGGTTTTTTGTTTTTTGTTTTTTTTCCTTTCTCCTCCTTCCTGGTCATCTCACTCCTGGGGAAAAGCACATTGTGTAAAACCATTCTGGATACCTGATAACCAACTGTTGTTTGCTTCCAATATCAAGCCTTGTTGGCATAGGTAGTCATCAGAAGAGAACTAGGAGCACCTTCTTTAGGTTGGCTTGCCTGGAAGCGGTCAGTGCTATCATGATCTTTTCTACCACAGGACCGTTTTACCTGAACTCCAAAGAGGGGGCTCCCTGGGCTGACTTGGAGAGCTTCCAGGACATTTTCTTTTTCAAAATACATGCAAATACCAACACAGATACCCACAAGACATGCAGAAGAACATACCCTCCTTGAGTTTAGAGGGTAGTTGGATCTCCAGGCTTGTTTTCAGACTGAGCAAATAATGAGTCTCTGCCTAATTTCAATTAGCCCCCATGGCATGCATCCATGTGTATGATTGGACAGAAAAAATAATGTCTGTGATCTGATGCCAGGAGCGGAAAGCTGCTCAAATAGTGTTTCTTTCTTACCATCTCTGTACTAAAAATGTACAGGGAAGCTGTTATTTCAGTTAACTCTTTCAATGATGTTTAAATTATTCAACTATTTCATAAGAAATAAATAATTCTGATACCAAAATGGTCAACTTTTTTGAGAGTCATTGGTGATGTGAAAAATCTGGGGCATTGTGACTCTAGAGATATAAATTGAGACTTAAGGGGAAAAAAATGTTTCTTTCCCTCTCTAACCCCTTCCCTCCCTAACCCCTTCCCTCTCTAACCCCTTCCTGTCCCCCCCTTACCACCTCCTACCCCCCGAGAAGGAAAGCATGGTAGCTGCAGCTTGCAAACCTCCTCATTTCCTCTGCAGGAGCAAGCACCGCAGCGTGCTGGAAACCTCATATTCACAAGGCAAACAAAGCATCATTTTTTAATGACTCTTCTGAATACATTTTTGCAGCAGCTTCCCTAGACCTGCTTGTCATAATGGTTTCTTCAAACGCTTTTTAAAGCTTGTGATGTTCAAGGCCCTAGCCTTCCCCCTCTCTTGCTTGTTTTTTATGTGTCACACTTGTCAACTAAAATAGAGCACCTAGCCTTTGTTTCAAGATGGTACCTGATCAATATCATCAATCCGTCTCACTCCCTCTTGCTCGCTCTCTCTCTCTCCCTCTCTCTCACGCACTCTCTCTCTCTCTCTACAGCTGTATCCATTTCCTCCTGGCAAAAAGGGACTTTATGAATAAATGATACTGAAATGCTGAGGGTTCAGATACTAAATAATGAATTTCACCACCAAAAACACAACAACTTCTCCAATCATAAAATACCGCTCCTTCCATATTGATTGTGCTTTGGCAACTAGATGCAGTGCTAGACTTCACTCTGCAAGGTGTTTAAAAAGAAAAACAGGTTTACCCAGGATTTATCATGTATGGAAAAATGTAATCTCTAAGTAGGCTGTCTGCTAATGTCTGGCATAATGTTTCTTCATAATGGTTAACCCTTTTTCAGGGAGTGGAATAATGCAAACAGTGCCTCTCTCTAGATGGGAACTTTGCTTCATGGGACATTACAGTAAGTGTGTCATCTGTTCTGTGCTGTTGTGCGGGTACTAGCTTAAGATGATAATGCAAATCTCCTTTTATTTTTTTTTAAAGACCTGCTGTGTGCAGGGACTCGAGCCTCCTGCAGCAGGACAGGGACTAGGTCAGAGTACCTGCAGTGCCTGCTCATTTTCACGGTGCTGGGTGCTGGGTGCGCGGCTCACTCGCTGTTGCATGTAGTGGGTCAAGGTTTGGGAGCATTTGTTGTCTGCTCAAATGTGACTTGCTTTCCTATTTCCCTCATGAATGGTCTCTGCTGGCGTTATTTCTGATGTGCAAAGAATGCCAGTATCCGCTATCTGAGAGATGACTGGGGTCAGGGAGGGTAGATTCTTGGCATGTGATTGGCAAAACCTGCCTTCTCTCAAGTTGGAGGCTAACTTTTTTTGACTGAAATGTTTTGTGTCTGCCTATAAATTTGCTTTACTGCCTATTAATGTCAGAGAAGCTTCATTTTTAATTAGATAGCATCGAGTAACTTTGCTTTATGGGGAGTGCTCTGCATTCCAACTACATGATATTTTGATGTATACTTTGTGTAGTACAGGTTATCAGATGATGTCAGTCATATGAAAGAGGCAAAGTAAGTTTTAAGCATTGTCTATGCTGTGGGGGTTTACTTCATGAAATTTTAGTTAAGCTGGATTGCTATCATGATTTAAGCGTGGAAAAGTAAAAATGTTAGTATTTTTTCTTCTTCTTCTTTTTTTTTTCTTTTTAGCTCATTCATCTGCTGGTAAAAATATATTTTATTTCTCTTTTTTTAATTGCCAGGGGGCAATAACAAATGTTTATTTATTTACCTGTATGCTAAATGTATGCTAAAATAAAGCACACATTTCCATTTTACTTTTCTAAAAACTTAATTTGAGGAAAAATATAAGCATTAATGTAGATCTACTGATGCAATGAAATGGAGGAATATATTTGAGCTATTAGCCATTTCAATCTCCTGCCTACAAATAATTGATGAGTTTCTATTAAAGATTGACAAGCTAGCAGAGTGCAATGCATTTTTACTAGAAAATGCAGCATGGGCAGTGAATATGCATTATTCTTTTTATTCTATTGCTCCACATTAGTAGTTCTGGAATTGAGCTTTATGTATCTATAGACCTATTGATTAGCATTTAGCTGGAGATGTACATTTGCCTACTCATGCTTCCCTCTCTCTGTATAATAATAATGTGAAGCCCCTTGGCCATTATTCATAGCCTGTTTTCATGTCAGTATCTCGAGTGCATGAGATTTCCACTCACCTCCCTACAACTGCAAAGGATTTAATGCTATGTTGAAAAATCTTAACTTACCTTCTTGACAATTATGGAGCCAGATAATGTCACCCAGAGACTCATCAGGACATATGACTGGAATAGATCCTCCTGAGGGTCCCAGCTCCGAAAGTCAATCTAAGCTGTCAGCATCCAGGAAGGGTGTGTCTCTGCTTTATGGATGGTGTTTTATGAATCTCAAACATAGAACCATTTTGAAAGAATACACAGAGATCAGATGTTTACTCTTTACATATTTTGCTCTTAATCTGTGAAGCAAAACATTTATTGGAAGGAAAAAATAGTGTAGAATTTGAACTACCTTTCTGGACGTGTTTGACAGGCTCTATAGGTTTGCTACCACCAGTAGTTCACCATATCTTGCTGAACAATTTCACTTCATAAGATTTGACTTTTTCAGTGTGTTCTTCTCCCTTTAACTGCCTTCCACTTCTCTTCTTGATGCCATTCTTCCCTTGTTTCTACAGTAGTATTATCAGCAACATCCCTCTGAGAACTAATGACAAAAATATTTCTTAATGGGAGAGAAAGTGCCTATATGTTAAGTAACAGCTTCTCGTAACTAAGCATGCAGTTAATCTGTTCTTTCAACCTTTCTTTTCACTGGCGCCTACTGAGGCTGCCTATAAAATGTTGCAGGAGTCCCATACTTTCAAAATCACAGAAGGAAATTTGATTCACATTTGATTTGTACCGCATTTAATTTGGGCTGCCCCATTGCTACTGAGTGGTGAAAGTGGGGTCATCAGCATGACTTTTCCACAGAGTGTTAATTTTTAATAAAATTCTGGTAGACACCTCATCTGACCTACAGCAGTTCTCTGCTGTGTTTGGGCTCTCAGGAAATCACGTACAATAGACAGTGAATGTGCTGCCTGACATGCAGTCTGTAAGGACACGTTCAATAACATGCATATTTCTCTGTAAACTAACTGACTCCATAAGTATCACAGGCAGTCAACTCAGATCAGAAGTTTCTGGACCTAAACACTCACACATCAAATTTTAAATCTAGGTACAGTTTTACTAAGGGACTGAAAGCTGTATTTTGTGATCCATGACCTTCTTACTTGAACCCCATCATGCTTTCTGATTATTGTGTCCATTTTGGAGAATCAAAATCAATCTGACTCACCTTTAATGAACATGAACAATGTACCAAATCCTCCCCAAATCCTAGAAATACCAAAATGATTTTTTAAAATTTTTATTATGTGGCTACAAATAATCTGTGGCCAGAGGTATTAAGGTCAGATATAATATTTTGATGCATATCTGATTTTCTTTAGTATTTATGAATATTTTTCTCTGTCGAAGAATAAATAGGTGAAAATAGTTCACCACCATATGATTTGTTTTATCCTTAGGCATTGCCTGAGGTTACTAGAACATCCCTGGTTTTCAGGATTGAAAAGTGAAATGCACAACAATGAAAATTTCATTACAATGTACGTTAACCCATTACTGTATGTTCATTTTCAATTCTTTATAAGAAAGCATGATGTATCATTTTGTGTGTGTCATTCTTTTTAAAAAAAGAGATGAGTCAAGAAAAGGAGCAAATTTAATGGGAGAATTTTATGGGAAACATTATACAAATGGCAGCATGTGTGATTCCCATTATTAAAATAATTTGTCATTGTATGAAAAAAAAGGTATAAATTTCAAGGAAGAGTCCTCTTTAGTTATCTGCCCTTTTTTTAATGACAGTGGCTTTTGTGCAGTAAAGGCAGACACATTCTCAAGCAAAGCCCATTTCAGGCCAGAATTTCTGAAAGCCCTATTAATGTTTCATGCTAATCAAGGAGAGTGGGAAATAGAGCTGACAGGTGCTTTCTACTCTGCTTATTTCTGTCTTCCTGCATTAGACATTCCTAGCTAAAAAAGGGCCAGTGGGGTTCTTTTCCAGTGCATATACTAAAAAGGGCAAAAAGAAAATGATTCTTGGCTAAGTTTCCTGTTGTCTTCCATCTTGGAAGAACTGATAACATCCATGGTCATATGAGTGCATTGATTATTCATAAATCTGTTTTACTCTACACTGTAACGTCAAAAGGGGTCTGCCATTTGGACCTAACATTCCAGTACGGTAAGCCATGCTATTTGTGAACCTGGAAAAGTTCCAGCTGAACTTTCCATGTTAAAATCTTGAACCTACAAGTAATTTGAGCTTTTATTCCTATACCTGGTATTTTAAATGAAAATTCCATAGATGGGTGTCATAAATGTAGTTGCCACCATGTTATCTAGAAGCATAATTTAGCTTGGAACAAATACACTTTCTCCTTTCTTCACTAGGATATTTCAACAGAACCATACTTGTCAAAGCTCAATGCCAGAATGAATACATTCCATCACATCCAGACCAAGATAATATATTGTCTGTGGGTTTTATTTTTTGTTTTGTTTTGCTTTTTGGCTCTACAAAATTTTAAACTGACTGAATCAATTAATATATGTATAAGAGCTCTTATTAAATAAAATCAAAGTACTTTATCCTAACAATTATGTGCTTAAAAATGTTATCTTAGCATGACTGACTTTTCCACATCTTTTATTCATAGAAAAACTTTTTTTTCTTAAAGTGCATTTAGACATGCCAAGGACTATTACCTTCAACTTTACCTACTGAGACCCTGCCACTTTCTGACACCTGGTGTCTATCTCAGGAGGGTGGATGGTGACGTATGGTACCTTAGGGATAGAATAAAGTATTACTGTGCAAAGGTTTCAAGTAAGATATATATACATATTTAAATTATTTTATCCCTATATGGTCTTCCATGGTCAGTTACACAAGAAAAATTACAACTAGGGTATGATTTAGAAAGTGATAGAAATGTCTGTGACAAGTACCTACATAAAAAAGAAATTACTTTAGGTTATGGAGCCTAACAAGCATGTCAAAAAATGATTTTTTTATGTTTTGAAATTTTCCTCACTTATTCCTCAGTGGGAAATACTTTCTGGCCATGTACACATACTTAAGCTAAAGCAGAGTTTGGAACTGAAGTTGAGTTATGCAAAGTAATGAAAGTCAGCTTTCTAGTCTCCCCAACTTCATCAAATAGTAGATCTTGGCTAGACTTTGCATTCTTCACTTGAAGGAAACAGTTTTCTATAAAAAGTCTGAAATTCCAGAATTCAGAGAAATACATGTTTCTGCAATAGTATTGTCATTCAGAAAGTTTTTTGAAGGCAATTTTTCTTAATTTGGGGGAATTGGATTCTTTTAATATCTGCTGAAAGCTATACACCCTTTCTTCAGAAAAGTTCATATGCACACAAAATTTTGCATACTGTTTAAAGGGCGCCACCTATCGGTTAAAGCTCATCCGTATGAGTCCAGGAAGTATAGGTTAAGAAGCCTTTTATTAGCACCCACATGATTTAGTATTGAGAACTTGATTTGGTTCCAAACTCATGCTGTACAGGTATGAATACTCTTTTTGCTTACAGTAAAGGAAAATAAAAGGCCTAAGCAATATGTTACTTCATTCCTTTCTCTTGATTATACCTGGTCACTTGATCATGGATTATCCTTCTAAAGATGATGGTCAAGTTTACTCACACAAAACTCACAGTAGTTTAGTTCTATGAGGGAGAAGAAATTCAAAAAAAGACTGGATAATTGAAAATAGAGATATAGCCACTTGGCTGCTAAATAGCAGGAGCTGCATTCTCTTAAACCCCAATCCATTTGTGTTCTTGAACTGGGTAGAACCTCGCCTTCCTGAGGTTACTGTAAGAGAATTTACCCTTGACTAGCCTCTAAGGATCCCTGGTGGTACAGCGGTTATGTACTCAGCTGCTAACCAAAAGGTCAGTGGTTCGAATCCACTAGCCATTCCACAGGAGAAAAGACCTGGCAATCTGCTCCCATAAAAATTACAGCCTAGGAAACCCTATGGGGCAGTTCTACTCTGTCCTATAGGGTCACTATGAGTCAGGATTGACTCAATGGCACACAATGACAGCATCTAGATGGAGTCCCTGGGCGTTATCAATAGTTAACATGTTCACCTACTAACTGAAAGACTGAAGGTTCCGGTCTACCCAGAGCGCCTGAGAAGACAGGCCTGGCGATCTACTTTCAAAAAATCAGTGATTGAAAATCCTATGGAGCACAGTTCTATTGTGACACACATAAGGTCACCAAGAGTCGGAAATGACTTGATGGCAACTGTTGGTGGTTGTGGTAACCTCGAGATAGCAGAGATGCCACCAGATAAAGTTGCTTTGCATGACGTGCCTGCCAATATCTTAAAATAACTTTTATCGGATTCATCGTAGATTGTTACCATAACAAAAGAAGAAAATATAAAGAGGAATTTTGCTACTGATCTGTTGTTTTGCTACCGAGTCAGATCAACTTTGTCTAGAATGCCACTATAATGCCATTTCTCTTGGTCTCCCTGTGCCTGCTCAGCCCAGTGTCTTTTACATAACCGATACCTAACAAAAGTTAGTGAATGAGTCATGAATGATTGGATAAATGAGTGAATGAAAACTGATTCTACAACTTAAGAGGTGATCTCAGTGGATGTTGGAAACTTCTCCACTGATATAATGAAATAAATGTATTTATCTTTACCTTCAGAGTTCCCGTAGACAACACCCGTTTGCTTTAGGCTGGTAGAAAATTTGCAAAACATTTACTTAAACAGCCTGCTTTACTCAGATTCTCCTTTGCACCCTCACTATATCTCTTTAAATCTCCAAATATTCAATTCCTGCCTTATTGGAGGTAAACAGATTTAACAGAATGTAAACAAATTAAAAATGTTACCTACAGAAAAATCTTTTCAAATGATTTTGAAATCTTGACCCCAAGCAACACTTGAATGGTAAAAATAAACATGATTTTTTCCTAACAGTTCCTAGAAATGTATTAAAATTAACTTTTTTGTTTTATCATGTGTAACTACAAAATTTTATTAATTATGTAATACAACACATAACATGTATATCTCAACTCTACATTGCAACATGTTATTGTTTTAAAATGTATTGTCCCTTGACTAAAATATATAGTTAGAATAATGCTTTATAAGCTGGAATCAAGAGTAATTAAGAACAGTCATTGGCAATATTTAACCTCGTTTTCCTCCTCTATTCTGGACCATCTTCTCTTCTATGTCTACCACTTTATTCTTCAAGGGGAATAAGAACCATACTACAACATACTGACATCTCCATTCAAATGTGGCATAAGAGTTTTGAATTAAAAAAAAAAAAAATTCCTAGAGACCTCGAAGCATCACATTACCTTGAACTTATATTTTAGTTAAAAATAAAAAAAAAGATATAAAATAAATAAGATTTAAAAAATGTTACGGATTGTATTTAGAATTCGATGTTTAGTAGCTAATAGCAAAGTGGTTCATAGTACAGGGATATAGTCAAGTGTCCTTCAGACAAGGTTTACCAGTCTTTCTAAGACTATTGTGATAAGAATTAGATTTCGCTGTCTTTCCTCGGCAGGCATGAAACAAGTACATTTGCTCTGACAGTCTATGTTTTAAAGCTCTATTTTTTAAAGGGAGGGGTTAATTTTAGTAGCTTCACCCCCACCACATACCTGTCATTTTTAGAAAAGAACAGCCATTTCCTGAGCATTACTGTCATTTCTCAACCAACTAAACACAGTTTCCTAGGAACCACAGAATCCCCTGATAAGGGCAAACAGATACATAAAGACAAGCATTAAGATTGCAGTGTCACACCCCAGAAGCTATTTCCATGTAGTTACCCAAAATGGGAGAAAAACACCTCAATCTGGTTGTCAGGTACATATCAGAAGATATAATTGCATTCTGGGAGACTCTAGGCAAATCCAGGAGCAATGACAAGCACATTTGCAATAATAAAAAAAAAAAAAAAAATATCAGTTGCCAGCAAGTACAAGTTCCAACGCTATTATATGTTACTGTAGGAACCATCTCCAAATGAACTGCATGGTGAGAGAGCTCCCTCTCACCACCAGAAGGTCTGTCCATACTCTGGACTAGCTTGACCTGGGCAACAGGCCACATGTCCAAGAGAAGCACTCTACAGTCCAGCACTGTAAAGCAGTCCGTAACTGGCCACCAAGAGACATTCTCCCCCACTTAACCCCACAAGGCATGTTCTTTTCAAGCAGAACTGGAGTCAACATTAAGGCCATTTAGATGCTGGAACACGGAGTAAATTCTAAGATGGGTTGCAGTTGGGTTTAATGTCCCCCAGTCTTTTCTTCCCCTAGGTCTCTGAGAGGTACAAGTGGTTAAGCACTGGGCTACTAATCAAAAGGTTGGAGGTTTGAATCCACCCAGAGGTGCCTTACAAGAAAGGTCTGGCCATCTGCTTCCAAAAGGTTACAACCACATAAGCCCTATGGAGCACAGTTTTACTCTGATACACACGGGGTCACAATGAATCGGAATCAACTCGATGGCAACTTGTAGTGTTAGTCCTTTTTCCCACTCACAGTTTAAGAACACCCATCCACGGGGAAGAGAGCAGAGCTAAATTGACACAAGGTCTGTGCCCTTTTGCGTATTCAACTTCTGTGGGCAAATTTATATAAGCCAATGAATTAATTCTTACTAAACAGGTAATCAAGATATTCATCATTCATAGTTGAAAGGAGATCAGAGTAATACAACAGAAAACACAGTAACCAATAGGAAGTAGGAAGAAGGTAAACCTGGAAAATAATCTTAAGATGTCTATTTAAGGCACTCAAATCTGGGAAATTGTTTAAATAATTGTAATAAATCATTAATGAGTGAGCAGCAAAACACTGTTTAATCATTAATTAACCATGTATTAACAGTAGAAAATATTCATTCTTAATGCACCTGGTGATAACTATAATATTAAATGCTTGTGGATTTGTGTAATTAATTATTTAACTTATTTTGTAATGAAGTTATAATATAATTGTAATTAAGATATTGAAATTTTGCCTCTATTAGCCACCTACATAGTATAGTGGTTTACATGATGATTTTCAACCTAATTTTGCTGTCTCCACGTTTCACCTATTTTTAAAGTGCTATATATACAAATATATTTATATAATTGGTAAAATATTCTTAACATGAATCCAAGATAGCTTTAATATAATCCATTCATTTTTATACCACATAAAAACTTCTTTTTCATTTTTAAGTTGGCCAAAAAGATCTTTAATCTGGCATTGGCTTTGATTTGATTGAAGACAACTCTAGAGTTTCCAGGTGATAAGTTTTTCTTTAAAAAAAATTGTCATATGAATGTTATTCCCACTAGAATATAAAAGATTCTTGAGGGACTTTTGCATGTCTAAAGCTTTCAGCTAATACTGTGCTCTATCTATCTTTGAAAAGTGGCTAGCTCAACCACCTTTTATTGTAATGGAACAATGTATAAAAATGAAGACACATTGTAATTTTTATATGTTTGACATCAAACATGTTGATAAAATAATTAAATCCCATTCTAACATTGTGATAAAATTATTTCAAAGGAGATTGAGTTCACTAGAAAATGATCCAGAGTAAATAATTTATTATTGCATGAACTAAGGAAGGAAGAGTAAATTGTGGGCTTAATATTATTTTCTCCTTCTAGTTAATATTGTAACAATATTCTTAATAATTTTATTTGTGAAAAACAAAATAGATTAAGTCGGTTACATGTCAGAAATGTGAGACAATTAACTATGGAGTCATAGGCCCAAATACATATTTTAGTAAAATAAAATACTAGTATTCTTAATCAAAAACTTACAGAAAATAAATATTTTATTTGACCATTTGAACAATGAAAATGTTTGCAGTCAGTGTGCACGTCTTTTGGGGCCTTGTGTTAGCTGTAAAGGGGGAATAAATAGGAACAGAAGGAAATCTGAGACACTTTAGGTTAATCGTTGGATGCTTAAAGGGATGGAAGGCGAAAGATTGTATTTACAGATCCATCGATTCCCATCACAAAGAGATGGCCCTGTGGCCTTTGTCACACTTGTCAGACAATTTCCATCATTAGCCAATCAAGTTGTAAGTAGGGGAGCAAGATCAGAAGGTAAAACACTGAGCAAATGGATTTGTCTACCCTAACAAGACTACACCCCACTTAATGACTACCAAATCACCCATTCTACCGGCAAAACATTTTGGAACTGTCATAAAGACAGTGCCATTGCTAGCATGTCAAAAATTCCTTTTATCTCTCTTTGAAATTGTTTTATCTCTGACGAGCATAAATTAATTATCTTTAATAAAAGCTATTCTGAGGAAAATGGGAACACAAAGGAACTGCTTATAATAATTGAAAGATTTTGTTGTTCGAACAAGAAGAACATCTGGCCATGGCAGAAACAAAGCCAGATGACTGTTCATGGTTCCAGAAAATAATTAACATGGTCCAGTGGTGTCATGGCATAATCAGGGAACTTCTCTTGCTTTCATGGAGTGAGAGATCTCCACAAGGACTGCACTCCACTGCATTTTCCAAGGAGGGTTTACTTATGTCCTTGCTGTTTTAGACAGATCGATAGCAGTGAACCAAAACCAAACCCGTTGCCTTCAAGCCCATCAGAGTGACTCTATAGGATAAAGTAGAACTACCCCATAGGCAGGGGCAGATTACCAGTAAGTAAGGTACACACAGGCTTACTTGTGCTTTACTAACCTGTAGGGCATAATTTCACCCGTAGGGTTTCCAAGACTATAATCTTTACTGCCACATCTTTCTCCCACAGGCCGCTGGTGTGTTCCAACTGCTGACCTTTCGGTTAGCAGCTGAGCGCTTAACCATTGCGCAACCAAGTCTCCTATAGTAGCAAAAGTATGGTGCTAATGAGGCCGAAGTCACAGATTTAATTCCTGTACAGGCGAATTAGCTTCTCACAGAAAAAAACCGTATTCTCAGTTGTCGTTGACCCTAAGCAGAGACAGGGGAGTTGAATGCCAATAGGTCAGAGCAACCACTGCCAGGATAGGAGCTCAGTCTGCTTGTCTAGGTGGTTTGGCAGCAGATTCAGCCTTTCCATGAGGCTGAGGTCCTCAGTAGTGACTGCAGTTTTCCTGAAGGAAAAGGTTAGTGTGACAAGCCAACTGCACTTAGCACTCCAAGTTATCCAAACCCAGTGCTAGGGTGATCTGACAAAAAGGGGTAATTTGTAGAACGTTGCAAGTATTAAATAATTCTTACATATTTGGAATACTATCTCAACAGAAAGAGGCATAAAAAAGGCATTTTCTTTGTATGTCAAACCAGATGAAAATAATAGAATTGGAATTTTTATTCCAGGCTTTTAATGTTAGCACTAAACTAAGCTCTTTGAAGGCCAGGTCACTGTCTCTTTCTTCTTAGAATCTCCAGAGCTTACCACACTGCTCGCTAACCTATAGAGCAGCACTGTTCAATAGAAAATAATGTCCGCCATATAGTTTAACTTTAAATTTTCTACGAAGTACATGTAAAGAAGAAATAGGTGAAATTCATTTTAATAATGTATTTTATTTAACATAATAGATCCAGAATATCATTATAATCAATTAAAAATTTATGTTAATGAGAAAACTGGTGTGTATTTTATAGCGATAGTACATCTTAATTCAGACTAGTCACATTTTAAGTGCTCAAGAGATGCATGTGACTACTGGACAGCATAGCTAGAGATGCTCAATTCATATGTGTTACAAGAATAGATGAAAGAACAAATGAATGAACAAATATTGAAATAGATATAAAAAGTAATAGATTTGAGTTTACTGCACAAATGAAGATTACAAGCCACTGTTTTTTTTTTTTTAAAGAGTGTGTTTGTTGGGTGGAAGGGGTGCTGAGGACCAGCATATGTCAAATTATGCAATCACCTAAATTTTATAAAATACCTTTTATTTGGATTATCAGTTAATCAAAATATTTTCCACCAACGATTTCTACCTAAATTTCAAAATATTCATTAACTGCATATGTGCAAATATGTTGCCATAAATAAAATGCTTTCTATGCCCTTAGGAAAAGTTGGGCTTGCCTGAGCTCATTATTTATTATGATTTCAAAATAATTCTAGGAATATTTTGCATTGCAAGTTGAAAGTACATTTTGGAGCAATTTATTCTAAAGCAATTATGCAGCCTGTTTCTTTGGTCTGGATGTAACACCAGGTCTAGTTTCCAAGACTGTAATCTTTCCAGAAGCAGACTGCTGCATCTTCCTCCCGTGGAGCAGCTGGTGGGTCCAAACCATGGACCTTTTGGTTAGCAGCCAAACAACCACGGACCAGGGCTTTCTCAAGTCTGGTGGAAAAGTACTATGTTCCCACCCAGATAGTGAAGATCTTATACAGTAAAACCTGCGAAAGCCAGGATCTGTGTAAGGGGGAAACCTGTCAGAGAAGAAAAACTCCAATATTTTCCACTAAAATAAGCAATAGAAAAGTGGCAAATCTGCACCCTGTCAAAGGCGGAAAACTTGCACGACCCAGAAAAACAAGGCAGTCTGGCTGAGTTCCAGCTCTCACAGGTTTCACTGTTTGTTGTTGGATGCTATCAGTCATTTCAACTCATAGCACCCATGTGACAGAAGAACTAACCCATCTAAGCTGTAATCTTTACTGCAGCGGGGCTTTCCTCCCTGTGAGGGCTGGGTGGGTTCGAACCGGCAACCTTTTGGTTAGCAGATGAGTGCTTAACTCTCGCGCCACCAGGCCCCCTTTTACCTTATATATAGAAGTGCTTAATGCCAAATGCCTGTAGCCAAGCAACATTCTCTATAATTTCAGGGGTTTGTTGTGTGTGTGTGTGTGTGTGTGTGTGTGTCTGTGTGTGTGTTTTCTCCACTAATAACAATTAAAAGATTTATAAAGGAGGGACATCCCATGAAGGAGAAATGGAAAGAGGTCTTTAACAATATGTTACCTTCTACAATCTGTTCTGTATACATACAAAATACCAGGTAGAATTCTATGAACCATTTTAAAAGGTATTACATGAAACTTTCAAAAGCATAAGGCAAGAAATTATTTTTTACTGAAAAGATATTTATTATTTAGAAAACACCATCTTTTATTTATTTATTTATTTTTAACTAATCCTGAAAATATTCCTCTCTGAAACAGAGTTGATTTTAATCCTTTTACAGTGGGGCAAGTAGGAAAGAGTCCTTGTATCATATCAGTGTAAAGATACTTAGCCAGCATGGGTCAATCATTACATTTAGAATCCAAATGTATATGAATGACCCAAATAGCCTGTTGTCTTCCCACCTTCTATTTTAGTCACTAAATATCATCATAAATATTGAAGCATGAGACCAAGGATCTAGGAAATCAGTAGCTAACTTAACATTATTTCCACATCATTTTTTTCATCTACTGCACTCCCCAGTAACTGTCAAAACTTTAAAAGGTTGCATTTTAAAATTAAGTTTTCACTCATTAAATAACGATGCACTATGTTCTAATGAACAGATTTAAGACCTTTCTACCTAAATCTAACAGTTCTATGGCCAGTTAGATTTTGTTGAATTAGGTACACAGCCACTACTTTGGCACTTAAATTAGTAAAAACATTCCTTAAAAGCAACTATCTTACTTATATTAATTTATATTTAGTGCCTCTTTTCTTGAGACAGTCAAGGCTAACTGTATTTCCCTCAAACAAATGCAGCAGTTCGCTTATTCTCAGAGTTGGAGGAATTTTTGTGATTTCTTTTCCCCTTCCAAGTACACAAGTCGTCTTGTGCAATAAAGCATGCTTGTCAATGCACATGCCAACCAACTTTAGAAAGAATAGTCCGAGGAAAAATAAAAAGTAAATTATTTAAGTGAAGTTGTAGGGGAAGCTTGAAAGAATTCTGTTTGGAAGGTTTCTTTGCTTCTTTCTGCCAGTGGAAGGGGAACTGTGGATCTCTCACTAGTGAGTTTCTGTCATAACTGGGGCTGACAGTTCACATTGAAAATTCTGTTTTCTTCCTTCCCAGCAAAGCAACTCAAAGTTCAGCCAACAAACCATTGTTGGCAAGTGCCTTACTTTTGTTTCCTCTTCTGTAAATTAGCCATTTGGGTTTTGTGCCGTACTTGTGAATGGGTTTCCAGGATTTTGGACCACAGATTTGAGTGGGTACGAAGCAGTTTAAAACAAAAAGGGGGTGTCCTTTGTGATGAATAGGGTGGTTATGTGAGTGCAGCCTTTGAAATGAGGAGAGAAAACTGAAGGAGCATTGTATGGAGGAAGCTCAAGGGAAACTACCCAGCTAAAACAACTGTTCAAACAACACTGAAGAAAATTTTTGAGCAACAACTGAATTTGGAGGTGAACTGTCTTTGGGTGATATATTCTGTTTTAATTGTCAAATTTATTACAGCTAACTGAATTCCGTTAATCTTGGCACGCTAATTGTGAGGAATACAAGAATGAGCAAAAACTGTATTGTACAACATTTTGCTCTTACATAGAAACTGCTAACAAAAGTGTGCTAACAAAACACACTCTTGTTTTCTTTTCAAAGCTATTGCACTGATGTACAGTTTAGGATCACTATAATGAACTTTCCCAAAGTAGTTACAAAGGGTAAATTTATGCCTCATTCCAAGGAGGACTGCAGGCATGGCTTGATTTATGAAAACCCAATTTCTGAACATCTAAATTTAACAAAAGGATGAATGAATATGGAGGCAAAGTGATATTCTTTACAATAATAGAAAAAAATGATTATCTTACATAAGGATTCTCTAGCCATTTAGGAAAGTCTTCGGTATGTTAAGCATAAAAATTTTATTTTCTAGTCAGTTACCATCTAACTGTTGGGGAAAGTTTTCTTTACGCTTCTACTCTGTGACAATTTATAAAATATTAAATCACTACAAATTACATTTAATCGAGGGAGTGGCTAGCTATATGCCTGTTGTATCCGAGGTACAAACAGTTATGAGAGATGGGTAAACATAGAAGACACCTACACATCAATTTTGCTTCACATTCGTATTTATAAAAGTTCACCACAGTGTTGTTCCACTAACTGACTTATCTGTAGCTAATACAGTATTTGCAAGACCAGTTCATTAAGGTTAATTTGTTCCAAAATATTAGAATCATTAATTTCTGGCTTATAGCTAATGGCTGTTCGCAGCCAGTGTCTTCTTCATCATTAGAGATTATAACTCACACCCAACTGTTTTTACACTCTCTAATAGAATCAATTGATGCAATGGTTGACAAGACGCTGTTTTGCATTTTGTCATCACACTAACGTACATGGCTTACAGGCATTGGCATCCATAATGTGGGGCAGTTTTGTAGGAGACCGGAATAGGCTGAAGCTGCAAGGGCCATTTTCATAAAATATTAATGAAATTGAAAAATACACTGGGGTTGAAGGCTTGTCTGCTAAATGTTAAGGTAAAATCTATTCTGTTCTGCTTTCTGATGACTGTAATTAGCAGCCCTAATTAAAAATTCAAACCATGTGTATATTTGAAAGCATGAATCTTAGCTCACATTGCGTTTATTTCCTTTACAAAGTATTTTATTTTACAACACTAATTGAACAGGATCCTTCCTAGTCCGACAGCCGCAGCTGGCTGGAGCCAGTTTATGTATCCAGTCTCTCCAGACTACTTCCTTTTGTAAGCAATAAAACATCTTTAAAAAACGTGTATATGCTCTCTATGAGCCATTACCTCTGTGCCATCCAGCACCGGGCTGGCCCTCTCCTCACACATTGTTTTTTTCTTCACTTAAATGTGACCTCTTTGAAGAGGCTGCTTTTTTTTGATCGTCAATATTTAATGTGGATTTACTTACATTAAATGACCACCTTACCAAAGGAGCCAGGGCCCACTTCTGACATTATTTATGAACGTCCTAGGCTGTGCAAAAATACGGAAGGAATTGCCCGGGAATACCTATTGGTTCCGGTAGAAAAATCTACTTTTTATCATGGTTTTCTAAAGTTCTTTTGAAATTTGTGGTCAGAATGTTGACGCCTCACTGGGAAATGTGTGACAGCAACTGAAGTCCAAACTGATTAGAATCATGTTACTCGGAGAGAGACGTGAGGCTGCACAGAGGGCAGGGCCCAACTGGAAATGAGCCAAAACCAGGATCTGAATAGGTCAGAGGTGTTAAAGACTCTTTCAACAGTGACACAGGAATAACTTTTGTTTTTAGATGGCGCCTATAAAGTGTTGTCAAATTTAAAAACGAGAGAGAAGAAGAGGAGGAAGTGGAAAAGAAAGAAGGAGGAGGAAGGGGAGAACAAGGAGGAGGAGGAGAAGAACCATCTAAATTAAGCTCAAAATAATCTGGGAAAGGCAACATCTGCCTTTTGTTTGGTGGCCTCCTCCTTCAGTCTCTGCATCTCAATTTCCTTAGCTGTGAAATGGGAATGATTATAACCACCTTGCTCACCTGTCCCATCTACCTGAGAGAGTTTTCTGAGGAACCAAAAGATAAGATCTATGGGAATTCTTTGACAACTAAAAAATGGCATGCAAATATTAGGGATGCATTAGAAGAGTATTCATCCTCTGCAAGTGGCACAGACCATGGACAAAAAATGAAAGTAACCTGGTGATCAGCGCTGTTAGAATTGCTCTTAGGTCTGTGCAACTTGACTTACGCAACTCATTCATTAAATTTGGTGCTGGGGACTCAGCGGAAATGTGCAGAGAACAAAGAAATAAGTCCTTTCTTTTTACACCTTAATGAGGTTTTGATATGATTTTCCTGGAGACTCCATTTCCAATATGTTACTAAAATTTGCATGAGTGGAAAAGTTTAATATTACATTGTACTAGAATATTGTAAGTGCTTATACACTAAAATACATTGCTTTCAATGATTAAATGGATAAATAAGCAACTATGTTTGCTGGTAAAAGGTTAACAGCACTATTAAAAACCAATATTTTTCAATATTGGGAATTAAACAGTTTATTTTGTACAGCTGAAAACTATTTAGATTGCAGAATCATGTAGTCCTTGCTTCAGGCATGGGATCTATATTCCTTACACATGGAGATTTCTCACCGAAGGAAATGAAAGTTTTTCTGGAGTAAGGAGTATTGAACATGAGGTGATTAAGAGGGTATGAGGCTTGCTAATATTTGGATTATTGATTTCTCCAACTGACAAATGTTACATTTTCCCCACCCAACTCCCTCCTCCCCAACAAATACACATTTACTTAATCTAATGAATGATGAGCTACATTCTTTTCTATCTGAAATGGGAGAATAGAATTAATACTTATATATTGAGGGAGAGAATCAGATCTAGTGATTTTAAGGAAGGCTAGAGTATGTGGAGGAGTCCCTGGGTGGCACAAACAATTAAGCGCTTGGCTACTAACCTACGGGTTGGTGGTTCAAATCTACCCAGAGGTGCATCAGAAGAAAGGCCTGTTGGTCTACCTTTGAAAAATCAGTCACTGAAAACACTGTGGAATACCCGTGGCATTCTACTCTGATATACATGAGGTTACCATGAGTTGGAATCGACTCAACAGCAATTGGTTTGTTTGTTTGTTTGTTGTGGGGGGAGGGTGTGAGTTGGAGTATGTGGAGTGGAGAGGATTTTAGGAAAGTGGGAGGTGGTGGCTGGAGGAGCGGTTAGACTTCTAGGCCTAGGGTAAGCTTCTCCAAGAGCACACTCAGGCCCCAAAGCTTGGAGAATGCAGCTGTCATGAAAGACACAGGACAGCATATTGTCACACACCCATGTGTTACCTCTCCTTAGGTGACACAGGAGGGTAAGCAGCCTCCTCACTGATGAAGAGAGTTGGCCAGCACCAGAGGAGCTTCAGTAGATGATAGGGCTGCAAGAGATGTTTCTCTCCTCTCAGAGAACAGGAACTATCACCTTACCTAGCACACAGGAAACAAGATTCAGTTCCTCTCTATTCCCTTCTCTGTGCCAGTTCATCCCAGAGGCCTGGCCATAAAAATATCTCCTTAGCTCTGCCCTTCAGCAGAGATGCACTATGCTACCTCAACAAGATTTTAGTCCAGTTGGTTATCCTCCAAGGGGCATCCCTGCCCAACTCCCAGCAGCATTAAAATACCTCCTGCAGAACTGCCCTTTGCTGCTGCCACTCAGTTCACCTTGGGCTCTCCCCGGACAGCCTGCTAGTTTGGTTCTCTGAGGACAAAAGGCTCATGTTTCATGAGTTCAGAAGATGGCTAACTCCTCCCACCCTACTGGCCACTAGTCTCCACTCTTTCTCTGCAGAGCAGGATGCTAGAGGGACAGTGTTACAATGTGTGACAAGAGTTGAATAAAAACATGAGAAAAGCTCACTGCAGAGGAAGTAAAGCAGCACTTATTTATGGGGAACAGGAAGTAGTTGTTGTTAGGTGCCATCAAGTTGATTTCAACTCATAGCGACCCCACGTGACAGAGTAGAACTGCCTCATAGGGTTTTCTAGGCTGTAATCTTTATGGAAGAAGATTACTAGGTCTTTCTCCACAGAGCTGCTGGGTATGATTCAACTGCCAACCTCTTGGTTAGCTGTCAAGTGCTTAACCATTGTACCACCAGGGTTCCTGGAGGAAGTATAATAGGTTGTTTTCAGTGAAGTTATCTGGCCTCCAAGAAGCCCTGGTGATGTAGCGGTTAAAGCAATCGACTGCTAAATGAAAGATTGGCCTTCAAAGCCACCAGCAGCTCTGAGGGAGAAAGATGTGGCAGTCTGTTTCCATAGGGATTTACAGCCTTGGAAACCCTATTTTACAGCCTTGGAAACTCTATGGGGTCTCCATGAATCAGAATCTGCTTGACAGCAGTAGATTTGGTTTGGGTTTATCTGGCCTCCAGGAAATTGAGAAGGATTCATGTTGATCCTAGACACAATTTCAAACTCTGCCAGTGTTGCCATTGAGTCTTCATACTTCTCTCTCCAGCATTTAGTGTGATTTCTCCCCTGACTGGCTAAGGCCTAATTACCTCACATTGTGTTCCGACTGGATGGCAATAGGTCTTTTTTTCTCTTTTTTTTGGGGGGGTGGGGTGGGGTGATCTTTGGATCAGACTCTAATTATTTTTTAGAAATATATGAGAATCTAATTATATCTAGAAGGAATCAAGAGAGCTACGGCTTCTATTTACTTCCCAAAATGCCTCTGTTCTAAAAATTACCTTTCTCTCCCTCTTTCTTTCATCAAAATGCCTACTTCCTCAGTGGAGGTGAACTCAAATGGTGTTAAGAAGTAATCAAGTTGATTGGCTGAATTAACTCTTCCAAGAATGTAAAAGACCTTCCCTGATGATTTGAAGCTTAATAGGGCCTCTCCAGGCCACCTGGGTGGTACAAATGGTTAAGTACTCAGGGTACTAATCGAAAGGTTGGAGGTTCCAGTCCACCCAGAGGCACCTGGAAAGAAAGTTCTGGTGATCTACTTCCAAAAAATCAGCCATTAAAAACTCTATAAAGTGCAGTTCTACTCTGACACATCTGAGGTCACCAGGAATAGGAATTAACTCCATGACGAATGGGAAAAAAAAAAAAAAAAAGTAGAAGAAGAAGCATCTCCAGAGAGGAGTGATTGTCAGTGACTCTGCGTTTGCCCCCTTTTCACTGCTATATGAATTGACCTCACTACAGTCTTTGCTTCTGAGGAATCTGAAGGGAATCAGAAAACAGGGCTGCTAACTGGACTTGGTTCATATTTGGTCAGTCTCCATGGTGGCTTATATATTTTATGTAGTTATCTGCTCATGTGCATGGTTTCCTCTCACAGATGAAGAAAGGCTGAAGGGAGCAGTGTTCATGATTGTGTGATGGAGAAGAGAACAGTAGTTTCAGTTAGTTTGGTATTGGTCTACATAGACTGAGTGTATTTTTTGTCCATAAATCTATTTGGGGATTGAATATTAATGTTTATTTTAAATCCATTGAGGGAAAAAAATGCTTACATTTTGTCCTTTAAAAGGCATTCAAGAGGATATGAATATCACTAGTGGATATTCAAAAGTAAATCAGAGTTAGGAGTACAGTACCCATAAAGAAGAAATTGAGCCCACAATGCCTCACACAATCCCTCTAACAGTTTTAGAAAGGTCTTTTTAAACAATAAAAAGGTTAAGAATCCACCATCTGGATTATCTTGCTTTTCTGTTTTTCTTCTCCTTTTTAGATCAACTCTTATAAGCCCTTCTTTTATCCATTGGACTTACTTTGTGAGCCAGAAATAATGCCTATGTTTTACTTCAGTAATTCACCCAGCCCATCCATGGATGAGGAACTGGTAGGGTCCAGGCAGGACTTGAGATGAGAGATGCACACTAACTACAATTCACGGGCTTGTTATTGTTGTATTATTTATTCTCTGTACAAGACATTTCTCCTGAGATGCCCAAAGTACTTTTCTACACACTAAATAAATGATTAACCCTCAGAACCCTGCTATGAAGCAAGCATATTTGCAAAGATGATGGGAGAAGACGGAGAAAACAAAATCCCACATGTGAAAAATAATAATTCATCACCAAGGTGGAGATAGCAATTTCTGGCTATAAAGGTGTAGAGAGCAGGGAATGTCAACCAGTGAATTGACTGCCTTGAATTATGACCTCTTTCTTCTTCCCCACCCCCTTCCCAACACACGTATTTTATCCAAAGCACTTTTACCTATAAATTAGATTTCCTGCCATTGCTCGAGTAGAAGAGCATATGCTAATACAAACATAGATGCATTTCCTAAACCTTCACATTGATCTAATGTTAGTCAACTGGCCATAATGTACAGAGTTTTGCTTAAATTAATTGGCAGTTTCACAAGGCTGAAATGGCACTGGCACTAAAATCTAGATTATCCCAGAGTTGGAGCTCTTTTTTGTGGTTCAGACTGAATTCTTCTCATCTGTGAAGGAAAAAGAAGCCCATCTAGTGTCTTTTTGGCCAAAGAAATCCATGCTTTCTCTGAACCAAATGCAGTGAAAACATGTGTTAAAAGACCATCTGTGGAGAAAGGAGTGAAAACAAGAGACTGTCAGAGTCACTACTAGTCCATGACCAATTATCTGTAATTTAGCATTCCAGGGTCATATGTCAAGCCATCATCAGCTCATGCCTGAACTTCTAAAACCACCTCCTCACAAATCAAGTTTAGATCACCCAACTGCTCCGATCAACACTACCAGGAAAACTCACAGGGACTGAGGCTTCAGGTAGCATTTGAATTTAGGTAGATCTTAATGTCTTCTTTGGAGTCCCTGAGTGGTGTAAAAGGTTAACATACTTGGCTGCTACTCGAAAGGTTGGATATTCAAGTGTCCCCAGAGGTGCCTTGAAAGAAAGGGCAGCCATCTACTTCTGAAAAATGAGCTATTGAAAACCCTATGGAGCACAGTTCAACTCTGACACACAAAAGTCACCATGAGGCAGGATGAACTCTATAGCAACTGGTTTACTGCTTCTTCTCAACTTTTCTTGATTAAACCCACCTACCCTCCTGCTAGGAAACCTTGCTGCCATAGTGGTTAAGAGCTATGGCTGCTAACCAAAAGGTTGGCAGTTTGAATCCACCAGGCAATCCTCGGAAACTCTATGGGGCAGTTCTACTGTCCTATAGGGTCGCTATGAGTCAGAATCGACTCGGTGGCAACAGGTTTATTTTTGGTAGTTACCCTCACCCTAACCCTATTCCCTACACTACCCCATCCCTGCAATTAGAACTGACGGCTGATTTAGCCTGGATTATTTTCTCCTAAAAGTTGACATGGGCGCCCGTCTTCCTCAGGGAGGTCCAAAATGAACATTGCTATTGATGGTGTTCTTCTACATTGGCTCCATGTACTCTGTTTAATTTGCTGCATTCTTTTATTGTGACCTCAGTTGACTAGTAACGTACCAAAACAAAAGAGTAAACCTTTCATTATACCACTTCCTTGCTTAGAACCCTTCCATGGGGCCCTGTTGAATCTAAAATAAAATCTGAATCTCTGAACTCTTCTTAACTTTCCAAACTCAACTTAAGCTACACTTCCTCTGGCTCACTGTGCCCCAGCCAATCAGAGGCCTTTGTACTATTTCCTCTGCCTACAATGCTCCTTCATCCATTTCTACCTAGGCGAGTCTTTCACGTGTCAACTTAAATCTCATTTCCTCAAAGGGGCCTTTCCTGACCACCCAGTCTAATTTGTCCTTCCTCTTATTCATTCTCATAACACCTTGTAATTTTCCTTCATAAACTTTTAACAATTTATATTGCTATATGTAATGCGCTTATTTGTTTAATTCATAATTCCCCCAATAGATGGTAAATTCCATATGAGCAGCAATTCCATCATTTTTCTAAGCATTTAGCACAATGGCATATATTATGCCCTCAATAAATATTGATTAAATGGACAAATGAGTGCATAAATGGAAAACATAGATTTAGGATTAAGATAGGTATAAATCTGACTCCAGATTTTACTGCTTCCTAGCTATTTTACCTATAAACTAATAATAACTATCTCACAGATTTTTATGACTTAATTCGGTAATATATGATATGTTACATGCACTCAAGAAATGTTAGCATCCTCTAGGTTAGGATTTGATTTTTAGAATGGTTGGTTTAAAAAAAATGTTATTTCACCCATCAAAACTCCTCAAATAGTTATGTAGGAGTTACAGGTATTTCAAATGCAATTTTAATGTGGACTTGAAGTCATATCTGATTCAATCGTGGGTTCTGCCCAACACTTAGAATGGGCACAACAAATGTTCATTAAATGAATTGACTAATTTTACATATAAGGAGACTGAGTCCAGAGAAAATCAGGGACTTTCTTAACTCCACACAAGTAAAGAAAGAGCAGAAATGGGATTCAACATTCTGATTGCCCATATGATGATCTTATTACTGAACCATGTTGCCTGCTTTTAATCATAGATCGAATATAACACTTAAGCACTTGGTTCAAATGTCACTTATGAGCCCAAGATTTTTTTCTTTGGACGTTTTAGCTAACAGCATGAACTTTAGAGGGGGAAAAAAAAATGACCTGGTTTCCATTCTCTACCGTGCCATTTCCAAGCTGATATTAGAAAAATTACTTAATGTCTCTGAGCTTTGGTTTCCTCTTATGGAAATTATAAGTAATATACTTTGTTTAATACACCTATAACAGAAAAATGAATTTAAGGAAAGAGGGTAAGAAACCATATAAAGAAAGCCAGTTAGGACAGGATTGGACAAGGAATCTAGGGGTGATGATTCTGATACTCCAGCAGGCCTTCATCCTTTGATCTTCCAGTTCAGGTCATTTATGTGCGCCTTCTTCAGTCTAGAGTAGTTAAGTATTTAATGTATAACCAGTTGCCGTTGAGTTGATTCTGACTCATGGTGACCCCATGTGTGTTAGAGTAGAACTGTGCTCCATAGGGTTTTCAATGACTGGCCTTTCAGAAATAGATCACCTGGCCTGTCTTCCAGGGCACCTCTGGGTGTACTCGAACAGCCAACCTATTGGTTAGCAATCGAGCGCATTAACCATTTGCACCACCAGGGACTCTACTTAATGTCTAGGAATACTAATTAACGTTTTGCAGTAAAATCTAATTCCATAATTTATTTAACTATTAAAAGGTACTGAAATTTCTAAGTATTTTTTTATAATGTAAATAATAAATTCAATTTTTACTTTTTAAGTATTTTATTTTTTGTTATGGAAAATATACACAGCAGAACATACACGAATTCAACAATTTCTACATGTACAATTCAGGAACAGTGATTACATTTTACAAGTTGTATAACTATTGTCTCTCCTTTTCTGAATTGTTCCTCTTCCATTAACATAAACTCAGTGCCCCTAAGTTTCCTACCTAATCTTTTGTTTTTCTCTAAATCTATATTACACAATCCTTATAAACGTAATTGTAATTTTAGACTAAAATATTCTTTTCATGTTAAAAAATTTTTAAACATCCTTAACCAGCTGTTGTGGAATTATACCTTTGGATACCTGGATTCAAAATGTTCTCTTTTTCACAAGTGGTCACTGAAATGTATTACCAGTTACTTCATTTATCAGATTTAAGCAGAACTGTATCATTTCATGGTAAGAAATCAATTTTGTATCCAACTAATTCCTTCCTGATTTTATTTCAGAACATTATAAACCCCATTATCTGTTGAGATTTTAAGATACAATTAAAATTACTTTATACAATAACATCTCTAAAAAAATGGTGTGGAACAAATATTTCAGGTACAGAGGTTTTTAGGTCATCAATGTAAAAAGGGGAGAGCAAGTGCTGTTTCAGACAACGCGATAAAAAGAACATTAAGAATTTGGATGGGACCCTATCCATGTGTTAATGGCATATCCCGTTTTTGTTATTCCAGTCAGGGTGAGCTTACATGTTTCATTTTGATTCACTCTGCTTCTCATTTTCTCCACTTACATTTCCCAACAATGGGCTTTTTAGTAGTATTCCTAATAAAATGCACTCATGGTATTCTTTGGTTATTACATTTAAGAGTTAATAAATAAGTCACACATCCTTTCTCCACTGCTTGGCTAGAGTGCATTCCCTAACAGTGAACACAAAGTGTCACTGTGACTACATGCTCATAGTCTAAAACTCTGACAAAACTTTGACCAAATTTGGAATTTATTTACTTGCCAAGTGCATGTTTTATTTGAAATGTCTATGATTAATTATCTTTAAGTTAGGTTGAAGAAGATTTAAATTTTAGTTATTTTTATCTCTCAGTCTTTCCTGTAATCTTAGGTAGTGCTTCTATCTTTTTTTTTCTTTTGGATGACACAGGTAAGACAGAAAGGAAAGAATAGAGACCCTGACCATTTTGGTTTTCATATCTGATGATCGTGAGTTAATGTGCACTAAATAAATAAATTAGTGTGTGGAAGTTGTTAATGACTTGCTGTTGTTGTTAGTTGCCATTGAGTATTTCGACTCACGGCAATCCGATGTGTACAGAGTAGATCTGCTCAATAGGGTTTTTAAGCTTGTGACCTTTCTGAAGTAGATCCCCAGGCCTATCTTCTGGGATGCCTCTGGGTGGGTTTGAATCACCAAGCACTTAACCGTTTGCGCCACCCAGGGACCTAATATGACCTAATACCACATATTTCTGGTCCACAATGTACTGTGTGCTTTATCATGGTACTAAAAAAAAAAAAATGATGTCTGCTCAGAATAGAAAAAGAATGCAAATTCCTACATATACACAAAAGGCAAATGTAGGATCTATATCAAATGACAGCTGAACCCTTGAAAACCTATCTGTTTCTTTAAACCCCTGATGTTGTATCTGCCAGCCACCACCAGCTGCTTCTGAATGTGTTTTCCAGTAATCAACAGAAAGGTTTGTCTTTGTTTTAATTTTTTTCTTTCTTTTTTATGTTAATATTAATAACTTTTCCCGTTTGGGCCATTTATAAATTTCTGAAATGAATACCTGTAAATGGTGGGATCATTTCAGACCTACAGCAAGTATTTTCTTTCAAAATCTACTGCAGGATTCCAGCTTATTGAACACACCGATTATTTTGACCAGGGATCAGTATTTATTCCCTCAAAGACATAAAAGCTAACTTTAAGCTCTGCATTTATGCAGGAAAACTACAAAGATGAACTCGTGGGCTAATATTTTGAGCTCCATTATGTCATATAACATGAGCCATGCTTGAAGCAATATTTCTCCCGTACTGTTTTACTTTATTTCTGCCACTCCTCTCGCTCTAGGTAGTTTTCCTGTCTTCAGCCTGCTGTCCTCTGCAGTCCATTGCAGTGTCCTCTCCAGCCTTGTCACTAGCATTTTCTAAACTTATTATTCCCCATGACTGTGTTAATACAGCACTTTATGCGTTCACACTGAGGCCCAGGGAACAGGCATGATAAAGTGTTGACCATCTCCATCTGCTAATCAGCGTGTTTTTTTTTGTACAAGAGATACTGAGTCATAAGCATCTAATGAAACCTCCTCATCTCTACCTTTGACTGCTGGATAAACCTATTTCACCTCAGTTTAGTTTTGAAAAATGCTCACCTGTAAGGAACAGTATAAAAATTAGTTAAAACTTATCATTAATTAGTTTTTTGGAAAAAAAAAAAAAAACAGTCATTACCACCAAACTTTAAGTATCAATTGTAATGAAATTGAAAGAAAGCAGTTCTTTTTTTTAACATAGCATGTCAGAGCTTCTTATATCGCCTGTCTATAGTACAAGAAAATATACTTAGACCTTTTTTGACTTTTCAGAAAACATGCATGATTTTGTTAAAGAGTTTAAACTATCAGAGGATTTATACAGACACAGTGACTGCTATTTAAGCTATTAATTTCCTTTCTTATGTCAGAGTATATGGTGACTAGAATGTCATAAGAATTTAGATACCTAATTTTGGGAAATGGAATTTTGATTTTTGAGAAGGGCAATATTTGATACTCTACAAATAATCATTAACTTTTTTATGTGCAAAATGCTGTGTAGTGCTAACACCTTAAGTACAAAAGTTTAAGGTATTTCTCTCATAAGCATTTTTTTTTTCCTCATAAGATTTTTGCAAAAAGAAACAAATGTATAATAAGAAAGCACTATAGGTACTGTGGTAGAATCTATAGTTCGGGTAACAGGAAGACACAGGCATGTGGCTGTATCCAACATAGCTTCTATCTTCTCAACTGGTCTGTTTCCTGAACCTTGGCCAGTTGCCCACCTCAGCTTGCTTCAAGGCCACAGACACACTGTGGGCCCACAGATTCTGGTGCCTGGGGCAGTAAAACTACATGCCTGAAGCCTTTGGCTCCTCCAGCCAACTCTGGACTAGATGAAGCAACATACCCATTAGCTTCCAAAGGAGCCAAGGGATGCAGTCCAAAAACACAGGGGAAGTTAACACCTCATGGGACAAACAAACCAAATGGGAGGCAGCATCAGGACAATACAGTAGATAAATTCCTTCTGATGACCTGTTTTGAGTCATGGATTTCCATATATGTTTTCTGGAAGCATCCTAAAGCAATGACTTTCCAGCACAGTGACACTCACCATGCATTTGCTTCCGATCCTTCCCTGACTCATTCTCTTTTCCCTCACTCTTGCAGCATTGGGACTGCACTTCTCTATAAAGCACTGGCAATTTGCCTCTATCTCTGCTATTTAGGGAAGCTAGGCTAAGAGCCCCTGGGTGGGCAAATGGTTAAAATTCCTGGCTGCTAACGGAACGGTTAAAGGTATGAGTCTACCCAGAGGTGCCTCATAAGAAAGGCCTGGTGATGTGCTTCTAAAAAATCAAACTCTGTGGAGCACAGTTCTACTCTGACACACATGGGGTCACCATGAGTCAGAACTGACTCCACGATAACTGGTAGGCTATGATAGTGGTCAATTCAATTTTCATGGACAGGGCTGAGGTAGGAAGGGTGGAAGGTGTTGCACAGAGGAGATGAGATCTACTTAAAATATGCAACAAGCTTTTTTTTTTTTTAATACTTATCTAAACTATCAGAAGTCTTTTATCCACTATGTATTACTACTTTGATCAAAAGAGACAGAAAATCTAAAAGTGAGGAAATACAAATCCATTGATTTGTCACTCCAGAAATACCAATACTCCACACTGAGCTTAAAATAACATCTAAAATTCTCACCCGGAAGCATAGTCAATGATCTCTAACCCCTTTGCCCATATTGCTTGCCACGCCTTGAAGATACTGTCAAAGTCCATCTTTCATCAAATTCTGCAGCTTAATTTTTAATCCAGGTTTTCCTGTAGCAATGCATCCAGAGAATATTAACATAGACCATGTGGAAAATCAACACAAATTTGTGCAGATATCCGTATTACTGACCTTCTTGGCTCTTCAACTTTAACCTTTCTCTTCCCTCCTCTTGTGTGCTGACGAGTCCTACAATTTATAGCAACTTACAGCAACCTTATGCAACCATATAGGACAGAATAGAATTGTACGTTAGGGTTTCCTGAACTGTAATCTTTATGGGAGCAGAACCACCAAGTCTTTTCTCCTGCAGAGGAGTTGGTGCATTGGAACCACTAACCTTTCTGCTATCAGCTGAGCACTAAACCATTGCTCCACCCTAGTACACCCTAAATACCGCTGGTGAGTAAGATTCCTAATCCTCTCCTTTGACTGCTCTGACATCTTCAAACTTTTTCCTGAACTTTTTCTCTTCATATTAAACCTTTCACATGAGGTTTCACATACCCTCTCTCCTGTATTTCAAGCATTATACCTGCTTTTATTGCTTCAATTCCCTTATTCGTCCTAGAGCAAGCTCTGTATTCTTTGCCATCAAGGCACTTGCTTCACCTCAGTCAACAACCCCTCCCCGCTTAAGAAAAAAGACACAACATACAGAAAATACTGCAACCCTTTAGTAAGCCTCCCTACATCAGAATCAGTGCCAACAAAACATCCATCTCCCCAAAGAGAAGATGGCAATCATTTCAACTCCAACATTTCTTTTAAGAAAACACCCATTTCACATGAAAGAAGTGTCTTTGACTCCAAACCAGAATTTAGAATTAGAAATTTGGTAGAGTACAAACACAGGTCACATTTCTAGAAAAAAATAACCTTCATGATCAAAGTAGCAACTCATGTTTTGTTCTTCCAGATGTAATTTTTTGTGTGTGTTTAATTTAGGGTAGCCATATAATTTATTGTATGAACCAGTATACTTTGGAGAATGGAAGGGGTTTGAGACAACAGGCATAAATCAGCATTGTTTCAAACAAACTATGCATCTAATCATCCTTTTTTTTTTTTTTTATAGTAATCTATGAATACTAGACCTCGTCTCCTCATGGAGTTTCTGGGTGGTACAAAATATTAATGCATTTGGAGGCTAACAGAAAGCTTGGAAGTTCAAGTACCCCCAGAGGTGCCTCAGAAGAAAGGCCTAGTGATCTACTTCCAAAAAATCAGTCATTGAAAACCCTGTGGAGCACAGTCCTACTCTGGCACACGTGGGGTCCCCATGAGTTGGAGCTGACCCAGCGGCAATTGGTTTTTATGACTAACATAAGCAGTCTTGATTTTAAATGATAAAAGTACAGGGAATCATTATCTGAGAATTTTTTGGTTTTCAGATGCTCAGCTCAAGAACTATAAGCTTTAAGGATTTCAGACGGAAAAAATAAATAAATAAATAAATAAATGAGGCCATGTACATGAAATCTGAGCATAACGCTAAAGACACTACTTTGGTCGTATCCTGACTTTGCTAGCTGTATGAGTTTGCGCAAATCACTCAGCCTCTCTGTGCCTTGGTTTTCTTATCTGCAAAATGGAAGTAAGTATAGTACCTATCTCATAGTGTTATGATGATTAAATGAGTTAATGTATGGAAAGTGCTTGTAACAGTCCTTGCGCATTGAACTATGTAAATGTTAGGTATTATTATTTTATCTTTATTTTTGTTATTATTATCTGACTTAAACAAACAAAAAAGCCATTGCCATTGGTTGATTCTGACTCATAACAACCCTATAGGACAGAGTAGAACTGCCCCATAGGGTTTTCAAGGAGCCGCCGGTGGATTCAAATGACCGACATTTTGGTTAAGAGCCTAGGTTTTAAGAGCGTCACCAGGGCTCCATCTGATTTAAGGAAGGGCGCAAAGAAGGGATCCTTTCAATAGTTTTGGATACTAAATTTTCCATGGAAACAGGTGATGAGCTAAATGCCAAATCTCCCATGACTTTCTGCTTTAGCATATGGCAAAAAGAATAGCAAAGGTTGACTTCTGAGTTTCATATAATATTTAAGACAATAAAAAAATAATTGGAGTTTGGGGGCTAGAGAAAGGCTTTCTTTCTCCTTCTCAGGGCATATGTTTTCCCTCTCTTTTAACTTCTGTCAAGGAATGAGCTGGACTATGTCCAAAGGTTTTCTTGTATCCCGTTTATGGGAGAGTTCCAGAAAAATAATTTGAACATAGAAAGAGAAACTGTGAACCTGAGAGAAGAAAAATTGAAGCCCAGAGGTGAAAAAGAGACACAAAGGTTCACTAAAACATACAGAAAATTCACCTACTAAAGCTACTCTCCTTGTGTTAAAATCAAGCAGGCATTTCTTTGCTGCTATGAACGCTCAGATTTTGCTCTTGCTGGGCGGTTAAGTGGGCTTGGATGTGGGGAATTTCTTCTGATCTTGGCCCTTTGATGGCCACAATGAACCGTCAACACTGCCAATGAAACCATCCCCTTCAAATTTCACTAGGCTGACCTTGCGAGGTTACCATCGTCTGTCCAGGGGCGAGCAGCTCCCAGAGCTCCGGGGAGGGTCTAGTCTGGTGAGCAGCGGAGAGACAACTACAAAAGACATTTTCAAAAACCCCACATGTCTCTCAAGCCAGCAAGAATCCCAAAGCCTCTTGCCTACGGGAGTCCAGGCTTATTTTTATTATTATATCTGACATCAATCCAGGAGAAACAGAAGACAGCTGTGTGGAAAGCAAAAGCAATTCATAGCCCTGAAAACGGCTGATGAAGAGTAACTACGCTAGATGACTCCAGCAATCTGGGGAAGAACATGAACTTCTAACTTCTCTCCATTGTTTATAAGCTGTTTTTCATCAGGTTGGGTTCATTAATTTTCAAAACCAAAATTATCATTTTTTTCTTCATGTATATCCTTGGGGCCCAGGAGACTAAAATTTGAAGATTCTCATTCTGCTCCTCAGGTAATTACCCATTTTCTGACAGGGGGTATAAAATTTCCTAGTTTAAGGCTAGTTCAGTTCCAAGCAGTGAGGAAACTATGGACTCTAACACAGCTGACAAGTGTAGACTCCCATTTGCCGGGGTAGAGCTATGTCTCATTAATTGATTAACCTGTTGCCTTCGAGTCAATTCCAACCCATAGCACCCCTATAGGTTAGAGTAGAACTGCTCCACAGGGTTTCCAAGGCTGTAACCTTTATAGGGTCGCTGTGACTTGGAATCAATTCAACAACAATGGGTTTGGTTTTTTTGGGTTAATCTTTATGGAGGCAGATTGCCATATCTTCTTCCTGTGGAACAGCTGGTGGGTTCGAACTGTTGACCTTTCAGTTGGCAGCTGAGAGCTTAACTATTGTACCACCAAGGCTCCTTCATTAATTAATTAGGCATCAGTATATATTTATAGGATATTGTTGAAAGAATGAGGGTAAAATTGTAGCAAAATGATTTGGGATGGTTGTTGTTGTTAGTTGTTGTGAAGTCAATTCCAACTCACAGCAACCCCATGTGTGAAGAGTAGAAATGCTCCATAGGCTTTTTAAGACTGTGACTATTTGGAAGCAGATTGCCAGGTCTTTCTTCCAAGGCATGTCTGGGTGAGTTTGAACCACCAACCTTATAGGTAGTAGTCAAGCGTTTAACCATTTGTGCCTCTCAGGGACTCCTTTGGATGGTTAAAACCCATTGCCGTCAAGTCAATTCCAACTCATGGCAACCCAACAGACAGAGTAGAACTGCCCCAAAGGGTTTCCAAAGCTGTAATATTTACAGACACAGACTGCCACATCTTTCTCCCATGGAGCTGCTGGTGGGTTCAAAAAGCTGAACTTTTGGTCACCAAGGCTTCTTCTTAAGATGGTTACACCTTTAAAAACATCTCAGATATAAATTGAAATATAATGTAAAAAAGTATTTTAACATAGCATTAATTGATAAGCATACTGCTTTTATGACTCCTTAAAAGCATGGCTCACAGGTGCCGGCAGCACCTTCAGATCTTTACCTCCTCATTCTCCATGAGAGGAAACAGAGGGCCAAAATCAGAGCCCACCAGTCACACACCCAGGAGAACAGAAACAAAGCAAAAGTCTACTGACTTCCAGACCAGTCACCTTTAAACACCACCAAAATTCTCCAAATGTTGGTGAGGATGTGGGGAAATTGGAACACTCGCCCATTGTTGGTGAGAATACAAAATGGTACAGCCATTGTGGAAAACGGTGTGGTGGTGCCTCAGAAAACTAAAAACATAACTACCTCATAATCCAGCAATTCCACTCCTAGGTATATACCCCAAAGACTTGACAGCAGTGACTCTAACAGAGACTTGTACAACAATGTTCACTGCAGCACTATTCACAAGAGCCAAAATGTAGAAACAACCTAAATGACCATCAACTGATGAATGGTTAAACAAAATGTGATACATACATACAATGGAATAGTACTCAGCCCGTAGGAGAAATGAAGTCTTCATATACACGCTACAGTATGGATGGAGCTGGAAGACATTATGCTGAGTGAAATAAATGTCACAAAAGGACAAATATTGTATGACCTCACTTATACAAAAAGGCAAGAAAAGACAAATGTATAGAGAACTAAGTTTCTTAGTGGTTACCAGGGGGAGGAGGGAGGAAAAAATGGGGGATTAATGATGATGGAAGTATCAGCTTAAGGGTAGGGATGCACAGCCAGTTATTGTATCTGCTTGTCAATAAGATACACACCTGTAAAAAGCTGAATTGACAAAAGTTCCGTGATAGATATATTTACAATAATGACAAAAAAAGAAAGAGTTGTTGCTGAGGCTGATTATGTACAACCAAAAACTTCATGGGATTTGGTTTCTTTGTTTGAAGCTTTAAGGGTCATGGTTTCATGGGACATCCCAGTTAACTGGCCTAATATATTTGGTGCCTCTGTTCTACTTCCTAGTTTGATACTTAGTGCCTGGTACTTGCAAGCGGCCATCCAAAGCACAACAATTTGTCTCTATTCACCTGGAACAACAGAGGAAGGAAAATCAGGAATAAGTGGAGGATATGGAGTGTGTGGCTAATTGCCTCTGTGAACAGCTGCCTCTTTTGCCATGAGATCAGAACTGGGTGGTGTCTGGCTACTATTACTGAACATTTCGATGAAAGAGTCCATAGAACAATCCTGATCAAAAGGAGGAAATGCAGAACAGAAGAGCAGAATTTCAAATTCTCATGACTCCAGACTTTCTGGAGCCATGAAGTTTGGGTCAGCCCCTGAAACTATTGCCCCTGAGATGATCTTTAAACCTTAAACCAAAAATATCCCCTGAAGTCTTCTTAAAACCAAACAACAGTTTAGCTAACTAGTAAAAATGTCTGCCTTGAGCATTATGCTCTTTTAAGAACTATTTATATCGGATCAGACTGACACCAGCAACTTTAAAGATTAGATAGGAACCTTAGGGGGCAGTGAGTTTATGTTAATAAGAGAGGTACAACTCAGAAAAGGAAGGTGAGAATGGTTACACAACTCAAACAATGTAATCAATGTCACTAAATGGTACATATAGAAACTGTTGAACTGGTGTATGTTTGGGTGTGTATATTCTCAACAACAAAAACAAAGTAAATAAAATTATATTAAAAATGATGTATGAAAAAATCAAAACATATTTATTCCCTTGTTATTATTGGTGTTAGTTGCCATCAGGTTGATTCTGATTCATGATGACCCCGTGTGTGTCAGAGTAGAACAGCTCCATAGGGTTTTCAAGACTGTGACCTTCCAGAAGCAGATCGCCAGGCCTGTCCCAAGGCGTCTCTGTGTGGGTTCAAATCGCCAACCTTTCAGCTAGTAGTTAAGCCCTTAACCATTTGCACCACTCAGGGACTCCATTTGCTCCCTTGTTTGTTAGGTGCCATCCGGTAGGTTCTGGCTCATAGTGACCCTGTGTACAACAAAATGAAACACTGCCCAGTCCTGTGCCATCCTCACAATTGTTGTTACGCTTGAGCCCATTGTTGCAACCGCTGTGTCAATCCATTTTGTTGAGGGTCTTCCTATTTTTCACTGGCCCTCTACTTTATCACGCATGATGTCCTTCTCCAGGGACTGGTCCCTCTGATAACATGTTCAAAGTATGTGAGATGTAGTCTCGCCATCCTTGCTTCTAAGGAGCATTCTGGTTGTACTTCTTCCAAGACAACTTTGTTTGTTCTTTGGGCAGTCCATGTTATATTCAATGTTCTTTGCCAACACCACAATTCAAAGGCGTAAATTCTTCTTCGGTCTTCCTTACTTATTACCCAGCTTTTGCATGCATATGAGGCAATTGAAAACACCATGGCTTGGGTCAGGCACCACTTAGTCTTCAAGGTGACATCTTTGCTTTTCAACGCTTGAAAGAGGTCTTTTGCAGCAGATTTGCCCAATGCAATGCATCTTCTGATTTCTTGACTGCTGCTTCCATGCATGTTTATTGTGGATCCAAGTAAAATGAAATCCTTGACAACTTCAGTCTTATCTCCGTTTATCATGAAGTTGCTTATTGGTCCAGTTGTGAGGTATTTTTTTGTTTTCTTTATGTTGAGGTGTAATCCATGCTGAAGGCCGTGGTCTTTGATCTTCATCAGTAAGTTCTTCAAGTCCTCTTCATTTTCAGCAAGCAAGGTTGTGTCTTCTGCATAACGCAAGTTGATAATGAGTCCTCCTCCAATTCTGATGTGCTGTTTTTCTTTATATAGTCCATCTTCTCGGATTACTTGCTCAGCAGACTCACTGAATAGGTGTGGTGAATGGATACAAACCTGATGCACACCTTTCCTGACCTTAAACCACGCAGTATCTCTTTGTTCTGTTTGAACGACTGCCTCTTGATCTATGTACAGGTTCCTCGTGAGCACAATTAAGTATTCTGAAATTCCCATTCTTCCCAATGTTATCCATAATTTGTTATGATCCACACAGTCGAATGCCTTTGCATAGTCAATGAAACACAGGTAAACATCTTTCTAGTAGTCTCTGCTTTCAGCCAGGATCCATCTGACAGCAACAATGTTATCCCTTATTCCAGGTCCTCTTCTGAATCTGGCTTGAATTTCTGGCTGTTCCCTGTTGATGTACTGCTGCTGCTGCTTTTGAATGATCTTTAGCAAAATTTTACTTATGTGCGATATTAATGATATTGTTTGATAATTTCCACATTTGGTTGGATCACCTTTCCTGGGAATAGGCATAAATATGGATTTCTTCCAGTCAGTTGACCAGGGAGCTGTCTTCCAAATTTCTTAGCATAGACGAGTGAGCACTTCAAGCGCTACATCCGTTTGTTGAAACATCTCAGTTGGTGTTCCATTAATTCCTTTAGCCTTGTTTTTCACCAGTGCCTTCAGTGCATCGGTTCCTGACCATATGCTACCTCCTGAAATGCTTGAACGTGAACCAATTCTTTTTGGTATAGTGACTCTGTGTATTCCTTCCATCTTCTTTCGATGCATCCTGCATCGTTTAATATTTTTCCCATAGAATTCTTCAATATTGCAACTCGAGGCTTGATTTTTTTCTTCAGTTCTTTCAGCATGAGAAATGTTCTTCCCTTTTGATTTTCTACCTCCAGGTCTTTGTACATGTCATTATAATACTTTACTTTTGTCTTCTCGAGCTGCCCTATGAAATCTTCTGTTCAGCTCTTTGACTTCATCACTTCTTCCTTTTCCTTTAGCTACACAAAGTTCAAAAGCAAGTTTCAGAGTCTCTTCTGGCATCCATTTTGGTCTTTCTTTCTTTCCTGTCTTTTAATCACCTCTTACTTTCTTCATGTATGATGTCCTTAAAGTCACTCCACAATTCGTCTTGTCTTTGGTCATTAGTGTTCATCACGTCATTGAGATGGTCTCTTAATTCAGGTGGGTTATGTTCAGGGTCGTACTTTGGCTCTCATGGACTTGTTCTAATTTTCTTCTGTTTCATCTTGAACTTGCATATGAGCAATTGAAGGTCTGTTCCACAGTCAACCCCTGACCTTGATCTGACTGATGATATTGAGCTTTTCCATCCTCTCTTTCCACAGATGTAGTCAATTTGATTCCTGTGTATTCCATCTGACGAGGTTCACGTGCATAGTTCCTATTTATATTGGTGACAAAGGTATTTGCAATGAAGAAGTCCTTGGTCTTGCAAAATTCTACCATGTGATCTCCAGCATCATTTCTATCACCAAGGCCATATTTTCCAACTACCAGTCCCTCTTCTTTGTCTCCAACTTTCGCATTCCAATCACCAGTAATTTTCAATGCATCCTGACTGCATGTTTGATCAATTTCAGACTGCAGAAGTTGGTAAAAATCTTCAATTTCTTCATCTTTGGCCTTAGTGATTGGTTCGTAAATTTGAATAATGGTCGTATTAACTGGTCTTCTTTGTAGACGTGTGGATATTATTCTATCACTGACAGTGGTCTTTTTGACGATGAATCCAACGCCATTCTTCTCTATTTTGTCATTCCTGGCATAGTAGACCATATGATTGTCTGATTCAAAATGGTCAGTACCAGGCCACTTCAGCTCACTAATGCCTAGGATATTGATGTTTATGCATTCCATTTCATTTTTGACGATTTGCAATTTTCCTAGATTCATACTTCGTACATTCTACGTTCCAATTATTAATGGATGTTTGCAGCTGTTTCTCATTTTGTGTTGTGCCACATCAGCAAATGAAGGTCCTAGAAGCTTGACTCCATCCATATCATTGAGGTTGACTGTACTTTGAGGAAGCAGCTCTTACCCAGTCATATTCTGAGTGTATTCCAACCTGAAGGGCTCACCTTCCGGCACTATATCAGACAATGTTCTGCTGCTATTCATAAGGTTTTCACTGGCTAATTCTTTTCTGAAGTAGATCACCAGGTCCTTTTTCCTAGTCTGTCTTAATCGGAAAGTTCAGCTGAAACCTGTCAGCTGTGGGCGACGCTGCTGGTATTTGAATACCAGTGGCATAGCTTCCAGCATCACAGCAACACGCAGGTCTCACAGTACGACAAACTGACAGATGCTCCCTTAAAGGCACTAAAATCAATAAACTAACTTGTTAGAGTATGCATATTCAAGGACAGGGGCTGAGTGGAAAAGGGGAGAAAATATGATCGGATGATAAATATGGTCACATTGCACTTCCAACATTTCAGCTGGGCCCATCCTTCTAAGTTCTCTGGTGCAGGCCCCATTTCGCCCTGCGCTGCCCGAGAAGGGACACATGGATCCAGGATCCCCTTTCTTTCTCCCCCTTTCCCATTAGCCAAGCCGCCATTCCCTCAGGGCTGTGCTCCCACCTGGAGAGCTGCATTCCAGGTGCCTTAGAAAATTCCCTCTGAAATGAAGACCCAAATGTTACCCAAAAAAAAATCAATTAACCATATTTAAAAATATTTCTATATTTGGAAATTGATGGTCAATATCATTTTTCTTTTTAACAACTGATCATTTGAGCTTGTAAGATATATATCTGGGCATTTTAACTGTGTCCTAGGTGTTGTTTCACTTGTGTTTCGGGAAGGTTCCTGCCTAAGCATAATGTATGGTAATGACTCTGTAAGTCATTTTGTAATGTGCAGCTGTTGATAGAAATAAGTAATAAACTTGGAAGTAAAAACCCTGAGGCATAAGAAAGGAAATAGGCCTGGCTCCAGAGGTACTTTTCCTTCTACATTGTTAAGTAAATTGAAACTTGAAGTGAACTATGTAAATGTGTAGGGTATTGTACTACTACTAAGGATCTGACTTCCAAAGCTAGCAGGATAGAGCCTTGGAAACTTCCTATAACATAGTAAATGTTCAGTGCCCAAAATGCAAAGGATTCTCTGGATGTGTATGACAGCGGGGATGGGGAAGTGAGAGGATCAAGGGAGGGACTGCGGGAGTGGACAGCAGGAGAAAAAGATACAACTGGGTCTTGCAAGGTGAAGGGCAGAATTCATCATGAAGAATTCTCAAGTACATGAATCCACCTCCTAGCTAAGTCCTGGTGGCACAATTGTTAAGGGCTTGCCTGCTCACTGAAAGGTCAGTGGTTCAAACCCTCCAGTGGCTCCACAGGAAAAAAGACTTGGCAATCTACTTCCATAAAGATTACAGCCTAGGAAACCTTCTGTCTTATAGGGTTGCTGTGAGTCAGAATTGACTCAGTGGCACACAATGACAACCTCCGAGCTGATTTCTATTTGAAAGGATAAGAACAGTGCTAGGTCTGATCTACCTCCACCAATTACCATCGAGTCGACTCCTACTCATGACAAGCCCATGTGTTGCAGAGTAGAACTTTGCCCCATACGGTTTTTAAGGATGTGAAGCAGATTGCCAGGCCTTTCTTCTGAGGTGGGTTCGAACTTAAGATACATGGCAAGTTTGCTTTAGCAATAACTCAACAACAGTCACGAATGAGAATTGCTTTAAAATACCTTTCGAAAATGCAGCTAATTATTTTGAAGTGTTCAGAGGCTGCCAATATCTGTTTGTGCTGCTAATGCTCACTGCATTCATAATGTACAATAAGTAGTCACAATAATCTCTTAATACTGTAATAAAATGTTCAGAACTTAAAAGTAAACACACTCCAAAATGAACTGCTATAGTCTTGATGGAAGCTGTGCCTTTTATAATAGATACCATAATGAAATATTCGTCATTAAATTTATTGAGGCTTTTAATAAGCTGGTCCTCCAAATGTGAAAAGTCAGTGTTGATACACTGGGCTTGTATGGCTGAGAAAAAAGGGAGTGCATATTTAATTCTGAAAGATAATAAGACAGATTAGGCCATTTTTTATTTTAAAATGTGCTTGTTCCAACATTTATAAGAGTAACCAGATAAACCTGCCAAATTCTCTTCCTCTTATACGAAGAACTGGCTCTAATAAAATTTCGGTCACATTATTACACGATTTTAGCACAAGAGAAAAGAAATCTAAAGTGGAATGATGACAAACTTACCATTTTTAAATCTTCTTCCCTAATATCTGCCCGAAATCTTAACAGACATTTAATGTGCTGATAATCCTGAACATTTGACAGCTTTTACATAATATTCTAGGCAAAGGTGACCTGATTCTCCTCCACTGTTGACAGTTCAGCTGAAATGGCCCTCCAATAAATGAGGCAGGATTATCTAGCCAAGATGGCAAACAACAATTTATAATATGCATCAGGAAATTTCCTAGCACGTTGAAGCTTTGTCTTCAATGACATGTGGATCATGCCTGAATATAAAGCACATGTTGCCCAAGATACTTGATAAGTTTTAAAGGACAAGAACACACAAAATGACTTCATACTGAAAAACAGTTGTGTATTCCACCCTTTGAAGTGTAGAAAGTTCCACTGAAAGAAGCTCCAAGAGTATTTTATTGTTGTGTGAGTACGTGTCACCTCCCTTGGTTACATTCCAATGACTTGAATGAGTCTTCGGCATAAAAACCCTAGAACAACACAGGGAATACACTAAATATGAGTTGCAAAAAATTAATGAAAATAAGCATGTGCTGTGACAAAATTGTGTAGGGCTTGTGCAATGTGTTGAAGATGTCTGCCTTGATGTACTACATAAAGAATGCTACTTTTGCTTTTTAGATTTATGGGAGAATAATCGAAGAAAAGCTTGGGTGCTTGTTGTCCGTTCATAGCCCATAAGTCACCTGTTGTAAATTTAGTTTATAATAGTGTGATTAGCTGCCACATGGCCAGATTTTCTAAATGTTCTTCCTCCTGTTGGGAGCTTGACAATTTGAATGCCATAGAATATCAATACCGGTCTTTTACAGCCCTTTGCCAGAGCTGCCTCAGGACATGTTGAGCTGGCGTGGTAACTGCATTAGAGAATTGAGTTTGTTCTTTTTCAGAAGACAAATATACTATCTTTGAAACCACTTACAAGGGAAAAAATAGACCTTAAATACTAGCATATCACACCGAACTAAACTTATCAGTGATAGGAATAATCTGGCATTGTAAAAGATATGGTGCCTTTGCACCCAGAAAGAGAATAGCACCTAAGAGAGGCAAATCCAGCATACATTACACACTTAGAGAAATAAAACCAGGGGGAAAAACAGTCAAATCTAATGCAGAGTGTTGTAATATATAATAACATCAATGAAATAAATGCAGATGTATTCGCAGCTTCTTAGATGACCAAAGATGTGAATGGAGTTTTCTGAAATATTGTAGAATGTAGCAGATGGCAGCTAAACCCAGAAATAAAAGTAGCAAAGCAAGCTGCCAGCAAAAGAGGAAAAAAATTAACTGCTCTGTTTAAAGAACATTCAAAAACTAGTGGCAAGCTTTCACTACAAAAGAAATTCTAGTTAATACCGAAAACCTACTTGTTTTCATAATGAAATACTCTAACTTTTGATGCTTACAAACACCCACCAAAACATATTTCAGTCTGGCCATAACTACGAAAGTGGACAGGTTGAATTAGGAAGTATTTTATAAATTATAAATAATCTTTAAGAAATCAGTGAAAATCACTTATTGAAAAAGTAAAGAATCACGTAATTTTTGAATAAATCCTACTTCAAGTAGATTTGTCTTTATGAAAATTACACATAAATTTCAAACTGTTAGAGTTGTGAGCAGAGTATTAAAAAAAAAAACTCGTTGCCATCAAGTCAATTCCGACTCATAGTGACCCTGTAGGACAGAGTAGAACTGCCCCATAGAGTTTCCAAGGTGCACCTGGTGGATTCGAACTGCCGACACTTTGGGTAGCAGCCAGAGTACTTAACCACTACACCACCAGGGTTTCTGAGTGGAATGTTAAGAACTCTAAGTATTTGGTGCCTATATGAAAATTGTACGTTTCGAATTCCACTTTCTAACTTTTACTTATTTCTTCTAGTTTCCTTGGCTCTCATGAGTTGGAAGTTCTGTGGTTACATATAGGGCATGATTCATCAGAGACATAACTCCAGATGGCATTGAGGCAGTCCAGCAGCAATTTGTATCCACAGTTTGGCTGCCTTATCCATCAGCTGTGTGATGACTACAGTTTGGTTCTTAACTCTGACAATGTGTATGTATAAAAATGACAAAGGAATAGTCTTTTGGAAACATCCCTCTTGATGGCAGCCCAATGTGGAGGACTTTGCTTAAAAATCTGCTCATGATGGTCTAATAATTGCAGAAAAGTGTCAAATAGATAGTTGATAAGTAAACGCTTTTAAGATCAAACCTTTGCCATTAAGTCGATTCCGACTCATAGTGACCCTATAGGACAGAGTAGAACTGCCTCCATGGGGTTTCCAAGGAGAGGCTGGCGAGTTGGAACTGCTGACATTTTGGTTAGCAGCCAAGCTCTTAACCACTGTGCCAAGGGCAATATAGATATTTGAAAAGTGAATCCTAAGATACAGTATCTACTGTGCAATATCATGGAGAAGTTGTTCTCTTCATTGATATTTTGTGTTCCGCCAAGAAATAAAGAAAATAAAAGTAATAATAAAAAATAATAATCACAATTATTTATTAGGTGCCCACTATTTACAAAACACTGAACTAGACATGTGACACACATCTTGTTCATTTTCCTCATGTTAGAAATTATGGTTCAAAGAAATGAATCAATTTGTTCACAGTCTCAGAGATTACAATATAAACAGAAGAGTCAAGATTAATTTTTAAAATATCTATCAAGAATGATGTACAAAATTACTCTTAAATATAAAATATAACAAATCAATAGATCAAGACATTTATGTTATGAGGAAACTTATGTGACCGTGTGATTTAAAATATATTTTTCTCCTATTCATGTATACTCTGGAATGTATGAAAAGATTGGGGGACAATGTGTTATTTTAGTCACAAAAATGAAATAACAATGTGAATGTTTCATCATGAGTAATTGTCATTGTCCTATTTAAAATTCTTTTTACTCATTCACTCAATAATTATGGAAAATAGAACCCACATTGTCAGTCTTCTAATACATAACACCAAGACTTGCTCAAATTTTCCTGATATACAGCCTAACTTCTGAAAATCAGTTGGCTGAAGTCCAGCCTACCCCTTCCACCAAATGTGCTTTTGTAACTACTTAAGTTGCATGTACATTTTACTATAGATTTCATTTATTACATATTTATGTAATTCACATACTATATATATTTCATGTATTGTTATTGCTGTTGTTAGGTACCATCAAGTGAACTCTGACTCATAGTGACCTTATGTATAACAGAAGGAAACATTGCCTGGTCCCGTGCCATCCTCACAATAGTAGGTATGTTTCAGCCCATTTTTGCAGCTATTGTGTTAATCCGTCTCATTGGGGGTCTTTCTCTTTTTTGCTGACACTCTGCTTTACCAAGCATAATGTCCTTCTCCAGGGATTGGTTTCTCCTGATAACATGTCCAAAGTAAGCGAGACAAAGTCTTGACATCCATGCTTTCAAGGAGCATTCTGGCTGTACTTCTTGCAAGACAGGTTTGTTTACTGGCAGTCCATGGTATATTCAATATTCTTCACCAACACCATAATTCAAAAACATCAATTCTTCTTCTGTCTTCCTATTTCTTTTTTATTGTACTTCAGGTGAAGGCTTACAGAACAAATACTTTCTCATGCAACAGTAGTACACATATTGTTTTATGACATTGGTTAACAACCCCACAACATGTCAACCCTCTAACTTCTCAACCTTTTTTTTTGGTGAAAATACACATAGCCAAAGATACACCATTTCAAAAATTTCTACATGCACAGTTCAGTGACATTGACTACGCTCTTCCAATTGTGCTGCTATTCTCACTTAAGATGAAGGCTTACAGAACAAAATAGTTCCTCGTTTAACAGTGACTACAAATGTTGCCCTATGACAATGGTTAACAATCTCTCAACACATCAACAATATCCTTACTCAACCTTGGGTTCCCTATCACCAGCTTCCTTTTCCCTTCTGCCTTCTGGCCCTTGTCACTGGGCTACTGTATCTCATTAGTCCCATTTGGTTTTACGGGGCTGTCCACTCTCAGGCTGAACGGTGAACCTCGGAGATAAGCTACCTCCTGAAGTGGTTGAAAGTCAATCAATTCTTTTAGTGCTGTGTCTCTGTGTATTCCCTCCATCCTGTTTTAATCTTCCTGCATCATTCAATATTTTGCCCGTAGAATCCTTCAGTATATCAACTTGAGGCTTGAATTTTTCTTCAGTTCTTCCAATTTGAGAAATGCCAAGCATGTTCTTTCCTTTTGGTTTTCTGACTCTAGGTCTTTGCGCATTTCATTATAATACATACTATATACATTTCATATATAACATACACACACATAGATATATATACACACGTATTTATTTAGAAATTAACAAGGTTTATAGTAAATAAAACAGCTATCGCCACTCCGTTCTCCCTATATCAGTGCTCTGCTGCATAGAAGCAGCCATTTTCAACTCCTTTAACTTTTTCTTTGATGTTTCACTCCAGATATCTAAATGTTCATGGAGCTGAGGTTTTTTGATTTTTAAATTCTAGGCTTTATCTATCTTGGTCTTGCTATGGAAAATGAGAATTTAACTATTTACCCTGTCTCAATCCTTTCAATCAAACTGTATCACTGGTTTCATTAAATTAGTTTTCACTGTTTATATTATTATAAAAGTATAAATACTGTTCAAAGTTGAGTACAATCTAGTCTTCTATATGTTTCCTGTAGGTAGTAATAGACTAATCTTTTCCTTTGCTTAGGTTTCTTTGTATCTGTCACTAATCATCCTCTAAATTCTGCTGCAGAACTATAAAATTTTTCTTAATGTAGTCAGGTACATCTATCACTGCCACTGTTTACTGGAATTCTTCTCTATCCCTCTGGACTAGTTATTCTGTAAGAATACTGCATAGCTCTTATAGTGGGTTTTCCCTTTAGTATCGTCATAGGAATCCCCTTTAACCCTCTCCTGTATGGAGCTCTCCGTTCCTGGATCCCATATCTCCCTGTTTCATAGTTAACTCTCTCATTTTGGTGACATATATCATCCTGTAGCTTCTAGAGAAAGGGTCTATGGTCTTAAAATTCTTTTATTATATCTACATTATTAATTTTTAGTTTGGCTGTGTATAAAATTGTAGGATAGAAATAATTTCCTTCAAACCTTAAAGATATTAAATAACTTTCTTCTAATTCCCAATGTTGTTACTATTTTTTTTTTTTTTTTACTATATTTGTAAGTATTTTTTAAATAATGTTTTATTGTGTTTTCAGTGAAATTTTACACAGCGGTTTAGGTTCCCACACAAAAATTTCTACACAAGTTGTTCAGAGACATTGGTTACATGCTTTACAATGCATGAACATTTTCATTATTTTCATTCTGGTCGTTCCATTTCCATTAATTTAGTTTCCCTACCTCTTTACAGTCTCACCTTTGTATTAAAGTAATAGTTGACCATTTGGTCTCATATAATTTTTTTTTTTTTTTTTTGGCTTTATAGAACAGACATTTACTCTCTCACAGTTTAGGAGGCTAAAAGTCCAAATTCAAGACATCTGCTCTAGGGAAAGGCTCTTTCTCTCTCTGTTGGCTCTGGGGGAAGAACTTTGTTTCAGTTTCTGTGCCTCAGTCTCTTGGTGATCTTCATGTGGCATCTCTTTTACCCGTTTGTCCTTGCTTCTCTGCGCCTAATTTGCTCTTTTTATATCTCACAAGTGATTGATTTAAGACATACCCTACACCGATATGGCCTCATTAACATAACTAAGAAAATCCTATTCCCAAATGACATTCCATCCCCAGGTATAAAAAAACAAAAATCAGGCCTATTGCTGTTGAGTAGATTTTAACTCATAGCGACCCCAAAGGGTGGGACTTAGGATTTATAACATGTAATCTTGGGGCACAATTCAATCCATAACAATCTGTAATAAAGAAATCTAACTTAGTTTAATCCAGCATTTCCCAACCACGGAATCTCATTTCCCCCCATTATGCTTATTAAATTTCTATTCTCCAACATGAAAGACCAGGGATGTGTAAATTCTTAAGGGAAGGAAAAGAGCGGGGGAAGGGAAGATGGAACCCACTGCTTACCGTGTACTTGTTAACCCAGATAGAGAGAAGAGATGGGGTAGGGAAGAAGGAGTAGAAAAGGTAAGTGTACAGGGAGAGCACATCACTGGCTCTCCTGCACCACCACCACCCCACTCTGAATCCTGGGCCAAGTGCAGAGAAGAGGCCCGGAGCAGCCAGTGACTAATAACGTACCCAGGAAATCTGGAAGACCTCCACGCAGATTCCAGTCTGTTGGTTGAGGAGCTGCATTCGTGCTTGGCCTCTGTAATTTCCCAGCTGTGTAACTTTGGGCATGCTGTTTAAAGTCCCTGGGTCTCTCTTCAGCTCTAAAGATTAAATTAGATAATATACGTAGGCAATCTCATACTTTAATGTGACATGGAAGACTTGTTAAAACACAAATTGCTGGGCTCCACCCCCAGGTTTTTTCATTGAGTAGGTCTGAAGAATTTCTAACTAACCAGGTAATGCAGATGCTGCTGGTGTGGGGACTTTGAGTAATACTGATGTAAGATGAAGTTCTTTGTAAATTGTATACATCTTAATTAATTAAGTTTATTAATCCATTCTCTGTTAAAATAATGATGTTTGAATAGGATAAGGAGGTCCCTGGGTGGTACAAACCGTTTGCACTCAACTTCTAACCTAAAGGTTGGTGGTTTGAACCTATCCAGCAGTGATGAGAAGGAAAGGCCTGGCAAGCTGCTTCCATAAAGATTACAGCCAAGAAAACCTTCTGAAGTAGTTCTACTCTGTAACACATGGATTAGCGTAAGTCAGAATTGACTGGACAGCAAAGGGGAAAAGTGTGATAAGGTTTATCTCTTGTCACCTCTATACCTTTGGGAGGAAATATTTTTGTTTCTAGGCAAGGGGAGTGTTTCTCAAGACGGAAGTTTCAATGTATCTGAGGGTTGGCCAGCCTCCCACAGTCCCTGTATCACACTGCCTGGGCAGGTGTCTGCTCTGAACCTGGAGGGTGTCAGTGTCCTCAGACATTCTCCAATGATGGCAGTGGTCAACTGTCCCCTCCACAGATGCTAACTGACACGCCTCCTTGATCACTGTATTCTGTGGAACCCTTGTCTCTCAAGATTTCCTGTGGAAAAAGCTTTTCTGAGATTACATAGCTTAGGGGTGTGTTCTATTTCCCTCTTTGAGCTCAAAATATCCATTAGTACATAAAGGCTCTGAGAAGTCCTGCAGGAAAGAAACCTATTTAACTTTCCTATTGCGGAGCCCTGGTGGTGCAGTGGTTAAGAGCTCAGCTGTTAACCGAAAGGTCAGCAGTTCAAATCCACCAGCCACTCCTTGGAAACCCTACGAGTCAGTTCTATTCTGTCCTATAGGGTTCTACTCTGTCCTATAGGGTTGCTATGAGTCAGAATTGACTTGACAGCAATGGGCTTGGCTTTTTTTTTTTTTTTAATGGTATAGGGAAGGAGCCCTGGTGGCGCAGTGGTTGAAGTGCTGGGATGCTAACCAAAATGTTGGCAGTTTGAACTCCCCAGCTGCTCCATGGGAGAAAGATGTTGCAGTTGGCTTCTGTAAAGATTACAGCCTTGGAATCCCTATGGGGCAGTTCTACTGTATCCTATAGAGTCACTATGAGTTAGGATCAACCTGACAGCAATGGGTTTGTTTTTTTGCTTTTCTGGATGATACAGTAAGCAGAAGCACAGAGTCCAGATCTGCATGTCCAACACAGTTGTCAGTAGCCACATGTGCATATTTACACTCATGACATTTACAAAAAATTAAAAACTCCGTTCCTTAGTCCCACTAGCCACGTGGCAAGTGCTCAGTGCCATATGTGGTTAGTATCTACCATTTTGGACAAGTGGGAATATTGCCTTCATTGCAATACCACAACTCTCACTGCCCCCCACCTTTCAAGGCAGGCCCATGTTTAGATTTTTCATGAATATCTTAATAACCCTGTAATGTCGGTATGATGGAGATTATTATTTCTCTGTTCTTATTGTGAGGGCATTTTATTTTTTTATTTTTTATTGCAGTAGTTTAAATGAAGTTTGCATTTCAAGTTAGTCTCCCATACAAAAATTTATACATACGTTGTTATGTGATCCTAATTGATCTCCCGTTACTGTGACAGCATGCTCCTCCTTTCCACCCCTGATTCCCCATGTCATTCAGCCAGCTCCTAACCCTCTCTGCCTTCCCATCTCACCTCCAGGCATAAGCTGCCCATTTAATCTCTTGTATCTACTTGAGCTAAGAGGCACACACCTCATGAGTATCACTTTATGTCCCACAGTCCAGTCCAATCCCTCTCTGAAGAGTTGGCCTCGGAGATTGTTTTGGTTCTGGGCTGATAGAGAATCCAGGGGCCATGCTTTCCAGGGTTCTTCCAGTCTCAGTCAGACCATTAAGTCTGGTCTTCTTACTAGAATTTGAGTTCTGCACCCCACCTTTCTCCTGCTCCACCAGGGACTCTCTGTTGTGTTCCCTGTCAGGGTGGTCATTGGTGGTAGCTGGGCACCATCTAGTTCTTCTGGTCTCAGGCTGATGAAGCCTCTGGTTTATGCGGCCCTTTCTATCTCCTGGGCTAATACTTTCCTTGTGTCTTTGGTGTTCTTCATTCTCCTTTACTCCAGGTGGTTGGGACCAATTGATGCATCTTAGATGGCCAGTTGCAAGCTTTTAAGACCCCAGACACCACTTACCAAAGTAGGATGCAGAACATTTTTTTAATAAGCTTTGTTATGCCAATTGACCTATATGTACCCTGAAGGCATGGTCCCCAGATCCCTACCCCTGCTACTCTGTCCTTCAAAGTGTTTGATTGTATTCAGGAAACTTCTTAGTTTTGGTTTGGTCCAGCTGTGCTGACTTCCCCTGTACTGTGTGCTGTCCTTCCCTTCACCTAAGATAATGCTTGTCTACTATCTAGTTAGTGAATAAGCCTCACCCTCCTCCCCACCCTCGTAACTATCAAAGTATGTTGTCTTCTGTATTTAAACCTTTTCTTCAGTTCTTATAATAGTGATCTTATACAATATTTTCCCTTCACTGACTGATTAAATTCACTCAGCATAATGCCCTCTAGATTCCTCCATGGGATAAGATGTTTCATATCTTCATCGTGGTTCTTTATCGTTGTGTAGTATTCCATTGTGTGGATATACCATAATTTGTTTATTCATTCTTCCATTGATGGGCACCTAGATTGTTTCCATCTTTTAGCTATTGTCAGCAGTGCTGTAATGAGCATGGTTGTGCATATGTCTATTTGTGTGACAGCTCTTACTTCTTTAGGATATATTTCAAGGAGCGGTATAGCTGGATCATATGGTACTTCTATTTCTAGCTTTTTAAGGAAGCACCAAATTGATTTCCAAAGTGGTTGTACCATTTTACATTCCCTCCAACAGTGTATAAGTGTACCAGTCTCTCCACAACCTTTCCAGCATTTATTATTTTGTTTTTTGGATTAATGCTAGCCTTGTTGGGGTGAGATGATATCTCATTGTAGTTTTGATCTGCATTTCTCTGATGGCTAATGATCGTGAGCATTTCTTCATATGTCTGTTAGCTACCTGAATATCTTCTTTGGTGAAGTGCCTGTTCATATCCTTTGCCCATTTTTTAATTTGGTTATTTGTCTTTTTGCTGTTGAGGTTTTGGAGTATCTTGTAGATTTTAGAGATTAAATGCTGATTGGATTTGTCATAGGCAAAATTTTTCTCCCAGTCTGTAGGTTGTCTTTTGACTCTTTTGGTGAAGTCTTTGGATGAGCATAAGTGTTTGATTTTTAGGAGCTCCATTTATCTAGTCTCTCTTCTGGTGCTTGTGCATTGTTACTTATGGTTTGTATTGTGCTTATGCCATGTATTAGGACTCCTAGCGTTGTTCCAACTGATTTTTGTATGTTTATCTTGCACCCTGAAATTTTGCTGAAATCTTTGATTAGTTCCAGTAGTTTTCTTCTTGATTCTTTCGGGTTTTCTGTGTGTAAGATCATATCATCTACAAACAGAAATACTTTGACTTCCTCCCTACCAATTTGGATGCCCATTATTTTTCTTCTAGCCTAATTGCTCTGGCTAGGACTTCCAGCACAATATTGAATAAGAGTCGTGATAAAGGGCAGCCTTGTCTGGTTCGCATTCTCAAGGGGAATGCTTTCAAAGTCTCTCCATTTAGGATGATGTTGGCTGTTGGCTTTATATAAATGTCCTTAATTATATTGAGGAATTTCCCTTCTATTCCTATTTTGTTAAGAGTTTTTATCATGAATGGGTGTTGCACTTTGTCAAATACCTCTTCTGCGTCGATTGATAAGATCATGTGGTTCTTGTCTTTTGTTTTATTTATGTGATGGATTATATTGATTGTTTTTCTAATATTGTACCATCCCTGCATACCTGGTATAAATCCCACTTGATCATGGTGAATTATTATTTTTATATGTTGCTGAATTCTATAGGCTAGAATTTTGTTGAGGATTTTTGTGTCAATGTTCTTGAGGGATATTGGTCTGTAATTTTCCTTTGTTGTGGTGTCTTTACCTGGTTTTGGTATCAGGGTTATGCTGGCCTCATAGAATGAGTTTTGGAGTATTGCATCCTTTTCTATGCTCTGAAATACCTTTAGTAGTAGTGGTGATAACTCTTCTCTGAAAGTTTGGTAGAATTCTCCAGTGAAGCCATCCGGGCCAGGGCTTTTTTTTGTTGGGAGTTTTTTAATTACCTTTTCAATCTCTTCCTTTGTTATGGGTTTATTTAGTTGTTCTACCTCTGTTTGTGACAGTTTAGGTAGGTAGCGAGTTTCTAGAAATTTTTCCATTTCCTCTAGGTTTTCAAATTTGTTAGAGTACAAGTTTTCATAGTATTCTGTTATCATTCTTTCGATTTCAGTTGGGTCTGTTGTGATATCCCCCATCTCATTTCTTATAGGGGTTATCTGCTTCCTCTCCTGTTTTTCTTTTGTGAGTTTGGCCAGTGGTTTATCAGTTTTGTTGATCTTTTCAAAGAACCAGCTTTTAGACTTGTTAACTCTTTCAATTGTTTTTCTATTCTCTATTTCATTTCATTCTGCTCTAATTCTTATTATTTCCTTCCTTCTGGCACATGTGGGCTTCTTTTGCTGCTCTCTTTCTACTTGTTCCAGTTGTAGGGTTAATGTTTTGATTATGGCCCTTTCTTCTTTTTTGGATGTGTGCAGTTATTGCTATAAACTGACCTCTGAGCACTGCTTTTGCTGTGTCCCAAAGGTTCTGGTAGGATGTGTTTTCATTCTTGTTTGTTTCTGTGAATTTCTTTTTTCCATTCTTAATTTCTTCTATAACCCAGTAGTTTTTGAGCAAGGTGTTATTCAGTTTCCATGTGTTTGATTTTTTTCCTTGCTTTTTGTGTTGTTGATTTCTACTTTTATGGCTTTATAGTCAGAAAAGATGCTTTGTAATATTTCAATGCTTTGGATTTTGTTAAGGCTTGTTTTATGGCCTAATTTATGGTCTATTCTGGAGAATGTTCCAGGTGCGTTGGAAAAGAAAGTATACTTGGCTGCTGTTGGGTGGAGTGTTCGGTATATGTCTACGAGATCAAGTTAGTTGACTGTAGCATTTAGATCTTCTGTGTCTTTGTTGAGATTCTTTCTGGATGTTCTGTCCTTCACTGAAAGTGGTGTGTTAAAGTCTCCTACTACTATTGTGGAGCTGTCTATGTCTCTTTTCAGTGCTGATAGAGTTTGTTTTATGTATTTTGGAGCCCTGTGGTTGGATGCGTAAATATTTATTATAGTTATGTCCTCCTGGTGTATTGACCCTTTAATCATTATATATAGTGTCCTTCCTTATCCTCTGTGGTGGATTTTAGTTTCAAGTTTATTTTGTCAGAGATTAATATTGTCACTCCTGCTCTTTTTTGAGTGTTGTTTGCTTGATATATTTTTTTCCATCCTTGAGTTTTCATTTGTTTGTGTCTCTAAGTCTTAGGTGTGTATCTTGTAGGCACCATATAGACGGATCGTGTTTTTTTATCCAATCTGCCACTCTCTGTCTCTTTATTGATGCATTTAGTCCTTTTACATTCAGCATAATTATTGATAGGTATGAGTTTAGTGCTGTCATTTTGATGTTTTTTTGTGTGAGTGAGTGTTATTCACAGTTTCTTTGTTCCACTTAATTTTCTGTGCTGAGTTATTTTTCTTTATGTATTTTCTTTTCATCTTTTTCATTGTTGTCAATTTTGTGTTTGCTGAGTCTTTATATTTTTCTAATTTTTTATTTTGGCTTGTAGGATTGTTAGTTTCCTTTGTGGTTACTTTAATATTTACCTCTATTTTTCTAAGTTTATACCAGCCTTTCATTTCTTTATATCATCTTGATTTCTTATCCATATGAAAAATCTATGTCTACATTTTTTAAGTCCTTCTTTTTTGTTTTAATGTTGTCAGCTTTTACGTATTGACAACTGTTTCCCTATTTTCAGTGTTTTAGCTTTGATTTCCTTTTGTGACTTCCCTATCTGGGTGGATATCTGGTTGCTGTTCTGTGTTCTAGTATTGGGTTGTTATCTGATGTTACTGATTTTCTAATCCGAGGACTCCCTTTAGTATTTCTTGTAATTTTGACTTGGTTTTTGCAAATTCCCTAAACTTCTGTTTATATAGAAATGCCCTAATTTCACCATCATATTTGAGAGACAGTTTTTCTGGATATATAATTCTTGGCTGGCAGTTTTTTTTCCTTCAGGTCTTTATATATGTCATCCCATTGCCTTCTTGCTTTCATGGTTTCTGTTGAGTAGTCTGAGCTTATTGATTCCTCTTTGTAGATGACTTTTCATTTACCCCTAGCTGCTCTTGAAATGGTCTCTATCTTTGGTTTTGGCAAGTTTGAGTATAATGTCTTGGTGACTTTCCTTTGGGATCTCGCTTATGTGGGGTTCGATGAGTATCTTGGATAGATATCTTGTCATGTTTCACGATATCAGGGAAGTTTTCTGCCAACAAATCTTCAACAATTCTCTCTGTATTTTCTGTTCTCCCCCCCATTCTCATACTCAATCATTCATAGGTTATTCCTCTTGATAGAGTACCACATAATTCTTAGGGTTTCTTCATTTTTTTAATCCTTTTATCTGATTTTTCTTCAAATAAGTTGGTGTCAAGTGCTTTATCTTCAATCTCACTAATTCTGACTTCCATTGCCTCAATTCTGCTCCTATGATTTTCTATTGAGTTGTCTAATTCTGAAATTTTTTTGTTAATCTTCTGGATTTCTGATTGCTGTCTCTCTATAGATTCTTGCAGCCTGTTACATTTGTCATTGTGCTCTTCTCTAATCTTTTTAATTTCGTCTATTGTATGTTCTGCATTTTGCTTAATTTCCCTCCTAATTTCTTGAAGAGTTCTGTATATTAATCTTTTGTATTCTGTTTCCAGTAATTCCAAGAAATTTTCCTCCTCTGAAAAATTTCTAGATTCTTTATTTTGGAAGCTTGCTGAAGCCATCATGGACTGCCTTTTTATGTGATTTGATATTGACTGTTGTCTCCAAGCCATCAATAAGTTATTATATTTATTCATTTTATGTTTGCTTACTGTGTCCTAGCTTCTTGTTTTGTTTTGATATGCCCAAATAGGCTGCTCATATAAGCTAGTTTAATTATCGGCACCTTTGAAGCTCTAATGTCTTATCACCAGATGGTTAGATCTATTATTAAGTCTGTGAGCTCAGGAGTCTGCCCACTCCTCCTGTATGGATTCAGCTCAGGTGCCCAGGAAGATAGCTACCAAGTGTGTGGTGTAGGTTCTCACCTACAGTGCTAGACAGGAATGGGTGACTGGTGTGGGCACAGGCATCTGGCTGCAGCAGGGGGACACACTCTGAGCAAGGCAGGGGGCTGACAGCCACCCCCGAGTGTACAGGAGGAAGGCATGTCCCTGTTCCCTAGAGCACTTAGGTGGGTGGATTTTTCAGCCAGACTATGAGCTCCCAATGCCGTTGGCTGTAAGGACTGGGGGGCACTTCTTATTCTTGGGCCCCTATCACAGGTGGTTAGTGGTGTGGGTGGAGCCACCAGTCCTCAGGCCCCTTATGTGGGTAGGTGAAGACCCTGCTTAATGGGCAGAGCAGTGTCAAATGTCATGAACTGCCACTTCACAGCTGAAACAGTTCAAGTTAGACTTCAAGTATACACCTTGCTGTACTGTGGTAATGAGGGCCTATGCTGTTGAAATGGGCCCACACAAGTCTATGCAGGGGGAAGTGTACTCAAAATCTGTAGATCTTTTATGCCTGTGCCTAGGCAAAGGAGCTGTGCCTACCCTGGGTTCCTGGCTTAGAGGAGCTGGCAGTTTATTTTTTCCCATTTGTTAATTTGTTCATGCTCCAAGGCTGGGAGAATGGCTGAGAGCTTGTGATGGATCCTACTTCTGGCCCAGAGGACTTGGCAATTGCTGAAGCTGGTCTGGGACCCATTGCAGAGCAGGGAGTGGGGATGTAAATGGAGAGAGGTTTTCCCTAAGGGGGATGTTTTTTATCTGTACGGTAGGCAGTGCACAAGTACTTATCTTTCACCAATCTAGGGCTGCTTCTCACTGGTTCTGGGTGGCTAAGTAGCCTCTCTGCAGCTGGGTCTCTCCCAGTGCGGGATACGCCTCCAGAACACTGCTGCTTGCCTGCCTTACTGCTCACCCATGAGCTGATCAGGCCAGAAGGGCTCAGGCTCTCACCGGGTCAGGTCTGGCAACTCCTCGCTGCTTCTGAACCGTCTCTCCTTCCACCTGCCACTCAGTCTGGTTCCTCAACTTTGCCTTAGATGTTCAGGGCTCCTGGATTGTCAGATACAATTGATTCACTTGTTTTTTCAAGTCTTTGTTGTAAGAGGGTCCACCAGAAGTATCTGACTACTCCATCATCTTGGCCCCCTAAATGATTTTTTGAAAGAGCACAGTAATTAGGGGTATGTTGTTTTGTGAGCCAATTTGTTGTTTAGCTACAAGGTGATAACAAGGGTTACTTTTAGTTCAAGGTTTGAAAAGTATCTCAGGGCACTATTTTCAGGGAGTCCTAGTCTCAACCAATCCAGTAGGACTTTTTTTTTTTTTTTAAGGAGGTTCTGTTCTACATTTTTCTCCCACTCTATCAGGGTCCGTCTATTGTGGCCCTGATTAGATTAGAATGGTCAGTAATGGTAGCCAGGCACCATTTAGTTCTTCTGGTTTCAGGTTAGATGAGATCATCGTTCAGTGTTGTTATCGATTAACTTTATGCTTATTTCAGTTCCTGATCCTTTATGTGTAACATTTTTTTCCCATCTAAAAGCTTTCAGGATTAATTCATTTATTCAAAAACATTTTTTGAGGGCCTTCGATGTAGCAGGCATTGAATAGGCCCCAGGATTTTGATAGTGGGGGGAAAATCAGAAAAAAAAAAATTCCCTACCCTCATGGAGCTCATGTTATAGTGAGGAAGACAAATAGTAAATAAAATAAATAAGTAAAGTACGTATTATGTTGGAGAATGGTGAGTACTATGGCAAGAGGAAAAAGCGAGGAAGGGAATAGAAACTGTAATTTCAAACCTCACAGAAAAGGTGACTTGTGGGATAAAGAATTTAGCTTTACCCAAAGTAAGGTGTCCTTTGTCCTTGGTTTCTGAGAAATAATCCTTGGAACAATTGGATTGCCTTGGTCTCATACTTCTAGCCCACATCTGAGGATTTGTGCTGGGGAGTGTCGGCTAGCCAGACCAGAAAAGACACACCTGAGTGGCTGATATCAACTAGCATTAACAGGCACTATTTAGCCTATCGTGCAGGACTGGCCAATAAAAACCTGGAACAGGAAGTCTCAGAGAACTTCCTAGTTGGTGAAGGGAGGGTAGTTCAACCTCTTTGAGACATGTAAGCTTTGCACTGGGAATCCTCCCAGATATTGCCCGTGTATCTCTTCCTTATAATGATCTAGATTTATATCCTTTTGCTACAATTAATCTAGATTATAAGGATAGCTCTTTCTGTGATTTGTTCCATCATATTATTAAACTCAAAGGAGAAGAGAGAGCCAATAGGTGAAAGTGAGGGTGTCATGTGGACTCCTGAACTTGCAGCTGGCATCTCCCCATCTTGCAGTCTAAAAGACAGTGTTCTTTTAACCCAAGACATATTCCCTAGCTCCAGGTGGCTAGGGTCAGAGAGAGAATGTGCCACTTGTGCACATTTCTCGTGTCAGAAATGATTGCGAAGTGAGAAAGTGGAGACTGGATAAGTCTCCACATTTTGGAAATTGGATTCATGCTGATGCTTGTCCATGAAGTTGTCTACAAATGGCTTTTTAGTTAAGACCCAAAGGAAGTGAGGAGGGGACCCATGTGGATATTTAAGGAAAGTATTCTTTAAGCAGAGAGAACAGAAAGTGCAAATGCCTAAGGTGACAGCATGCCTGGCATGTTTAACGAATGGCAAGGGAGGCCAATGTGACTGTAAAAGAGAGAATGAGGCATAGAGGAGTAGGAAGTGAATTCAACTAAGCACCTGGTCCCTGAGTAAATGGAAAGCAGGTAGAGGATTATGAACAGAGTATGAACATAATATGACTTAAGTTTTAACAGCATCACTTTGGTGATTGTTTTCAGAATGGAGAAAGTATAAATAAGGAGACCAGTTAGACCACTGAAATAATCCAGGTGAGAACTGATGGTGTCTTGAAACCAGGTGGTGGCAATGGAAGGTGGTAAGAAATGTTAGATTTTGGATATAATTTTAAGAGTAGATTCAACAAGATTGGATGATAGGTTGTACGTGAGGTGTAAAAGAAAATGCTAAATGTTTACACCAATACTTTTGGCATTAGCAATAGAAAGATAGGGTTGCCATTAACTAAGATGGAGAAGATTGGGTTATTTTATTCAATGTATAATGGGAAGCCTCTAAAGAATTATGTTCAGGGGAATGACATGATCTGATTATGGTTTTTAAAGCTCGGTCTGCTGTTGGATGGTGGAGGGATTGCAGCAGGGCCAGCATTGAAGTTGGAAACCAGTTAGAAAGCTATTGCTGTATGCTGAGCTAGCAATGACTGTGCCTTGGTCTGACTGATGTAGCAGAAATAGAGTGAGGAGGAGACATTATAGATGGGAACTTTAGGTGGAACCAACAGAACTTACTGATGAGTTGAATATGGAGAGTCTGGAAATCTGAGAAAGGAAGGAAGGAAGGAAAAGAAAAAAGGTCAAGAATGACTTCTTTATTTTTGGTTTAAGCAAATGATACCATTTACTGAGGAGGGGAAAGTCTGGGAGAAGAGAAAGGAGATGGAAAACATTTTTGTTTTTAAAATATGAAGCCTGAGATTATTATTAGACATTCAAGAGGACAAGTAAAGGAGGCAGCAGGACGTATGAGTGTGTAGCTCAGGGGAAAGTTTAGATTCGCTATGGTGGATTTTTTCTTTTTTAACTGTACAACATCTTTTCCCCCTTCCTAACATTACTCTGATTTCGTTTTGGATGCTATTTCTTCCCTCCTTGTGTAGTCTTTGTGGGACAATAATATAAATGACCTGTGATCCAAAAATGCCCAATGCTTTGTCTCACCAACCTGTACAACTGATGGCTATACCCAGTGTTGTGCTGGTAAATGGTTAGCAACCACCAAGGGGGAGAGAAAGGTGGAAGGTAAAAAGCTCCACTTGGCTAATTTCTGTAGTATAAATGCTCTCCCAAGGCAAATTTCAAGCAACAAACATGGTGTCACTGAATGCAGAGAGTTGGGGAGAGATACACAGTAGCTACCATTGAATAGTATTTCTACCATAAAGTTACAATAGACATAAATAACCTAACAACGTATATAAAAGTAAAACAATTAGGAAGTAATATGATTTAAATACTTGTTACTCTTCTTTTTCATATAATTTATTTACATTAAATAAGTTTATGTAATTTGATTTTCAATTATAGTTATGTTTAAAAACCAACACACAAAGTTTCTAAAATTTTAATAATCAGATCCTGCAAGATGATAAGAGCTGTCCCCAGCACAACACTGGGTGCACCTGACCTATGCTTGGTCAGCCAAGCTCATTGGAGTCTTGAGCCATTGACTCAACTCCAACCATTCTCTCATTCCTGAAGCAGAGTCTTGACCATCTTATTACAACTCATACTATTCCTATTTTCACTGCTTTCTTGCCCCTGGTGCTGTTTAGTTCCTGCCTTTTCCCAAGTCTGGTTTTTAAGCCGTTCCATCCATTTTATGGCCTTCCAGAATATTGCAATAAATGCCATTTAACTATAAGTTCCACCACTCCCCTGTCAGTTTGTCATTCTGTGGTGGCTTGCATTTTGCTGCGATGTTGGAATATATGCCACTGGTATTTCAAATACCAGCAAGGTCACACATGGTAAAAAGGTTTCAGTAGAGCTTCCAAACTAAGATGAACTAGGAAGAAAGGCCTGGTGATCTACTTTTGAAAATTAGCCAGTGAAAACCTTATAGATCACAACAGAACATTGTTTGACTTATTTGCTTTGGACATACCATCAGGAAAGATCAATGGCTGGAAGAAGACATAACGTTTGGTGAAGTAGAAGACCAAGGTGGGACAGGGAGACCCTCAGTGAGATGGACCGGAACAATCGCCTCAACTTGAACACACTGGTGATCATGAGAACTATGCAGGACTGGGCAATGTTTCGTTCTGTTGTACATAAGGTGGCCATGCTTTGAAGTCAACTCAACGGCAGCTAAAGACAACGATAAATTAGCCAAAGTTGAGTCCTCTTACTTGGAATCAGAGAACCGTAATTGTGTATCTGAGGATATAAATTGGGGATCACCAGCATATAGATGATATTTAAAGCCAAGTGAGGGAGTGAGATTACCTAGGGAGAGAACGTAAGTACCCAAGAGTAGGATCAAGATACTGCAGGTACAGGAGAAGTCAGAAACCCTGAAAGAGCAGTCAGTGTGAAAGGGGAAAACCAAGAGAAAGTTATATTACAAAAGCAAAGAGAGAAGAAGTGTTCCCAGAAGATGAGTCCAGTAAGATGAAGACAGAGAAGTGAACTTCGGGTTTGGAAACTTGTAGTTCATTGGTGATCTTGGTGAGAGCAGTTCCAGTGGACTTGTGAGGACTAATGACCAGCTGGAAAGTGTCAATAGGGAGTGGGAGATGAAGAAAATGAGACAGAAATTGTAGCTAATCCTTTCAAGAAGTTTTGCTAAGAAGGGGAACAGAGAAATAGGAACATAGCTATGGGCAATGTGGGATCAAAGATGGTGTTTGTGTTTTTTGTTATTATTATTTTTTTACGGTAGAAGAGAACAGGGTACATTGTATGTTTATGGGAATGATCCAGAAGAAAGAGAGATAACTGTGATTTAGGAGATGAATTTTAACTACAATAGTGAAGTCCTAGAGAAGCTGAGAGAGGATGAGATTTAGAGCATAACCTCTAGCTGTGTGACTTTGAGACTCCTACTTCTTCTCCCTGACACACCAACATTTCAGTATGTATTAAATTGGGAATTTAGTAATATCTATTTTTATAAGAGTAAAGAAAAAAATTCAAACTACATTAGACAGTCCTATACACATTATTAGAAACCTACTAAGTAAAAGACCTGTGCTTTGTGTAGTTAGAAATACAAAGATAACCAAGATATAGTCCCAATTCTATAGTCACTCACAATGGGATTCCTTGGTCTGGTTGAGTAGACTGAAATGATCTGGCAGGTTAAGAGGCTGAGGCTTCATAACAATATACTACATTTTTTATAACACTTTGGGGTCTTTAATGAGCTTTATCTTGAACTATTGAATTTTATCCTCACTACAATGAGCAGTCAAGAAATCAAACGACACATTGCATCGGGCAAATCTGCTGCTAAAGACCTTTTAAAGTGTTAAAAAGCAAAGATGTCACCTTGAAGACTAAGGTGCGCCTGACTCAAGCCATGGTGTTTCCAATCGCCTCATATGCACGTGAAAGCTGGACAATGAATAAGAAAGACCAAAGAAGAACCGCCGCCTTTGAACTATGGTGTTGGCCTAGAATATTGAATGTACCATGGACTGCCAAAAGAAGAAACAAATCTGTCTTGGAAGAAGTACAACCAGAATGCTCCTTAGAAGCAAGGATGGCGAGACTTTGTATCACATACTTTGGACATGTTATAAGGAGGGATCGGTCCCTGGAGAAGAACATCATGCTTGGTAAAGTAGAGGGTCAGCAAAAAACAGAAAGACCCTCAACCAGATGGATTGACATAGTGGCTGCAACAATGGGCTCAAGTATAACAATGATTGTGAGGATGGCGCAGGACTCGGTAGTGTTTCATTCTGTTGTACATAGGGTCACTGTGAGTCGGAACCAACGCGAGGGCACCTGACAACAACAAAAACAATGAGAGATATCTATACTATTTTACAGTTGAGAAAATTGAGGTTAAAAGAAAAGGAAGAAAGGGAAGGAGGGAAGAAGAAAGGAAAGAAGGGAAGGAGAGAGGGAGAGAGAGCAATAAAGAAAGAATGAAAAAAAGAAAGAGAAATTCCCTTCGAGTCATAGTATGCCAAAGGTTACTCAGTTACCATCTAGTTAATGGACTTATCAAGCTAGAACTCAGGCCTCCGAATTGTTCCTTACTCACCTTACCACCTTGTCTGGACTTAGTTCTGGGTAAGTGTGGCTGTAGTAGTAGCATTTTTGTTTTGTTCCATTTTGTTTTTGTTTTAATAGGAAGCATTCGTCATTCCTTCTTTCTCACTTTGCTAGTCTAGTAGGGAGTGTCCCTCAGAAGCTTTTCTGGGAAAGGCCATTGGAATACATCAGTGTTCTCTCCACTCAATGGAAGATTGTTTCTTCTGTTTTACTTCCCTAGATGATGGAGAATGTAAAATACTATTCAGCTTTATATGCATTCCCAGAGTAATACACAGAGGAAAACCCAATACAGGTTTGTTCTGTACTCATCTAACAGTGGCGGGGGTGGGGGGGTTGGTGGCATCATTTATCATTAGGTGGCTCTCCTCCATACATAACTGGCAGACTTTTTTTTACTCCATCTTCCAGATAGGGCCTTGGGGCCTTTTGCTTCCAGAAGGAAAAAAGAAGAGAGAGTAAACTGTTTAAGAGCCTTGCCCAGAAGTGACACACATTTCCATTCAATGGTTGAGAACTAGGCATGGGACTCCACCTAGATACAAAGAAGATGAAAAATGTAGTCCCTGGCTGGGTAACCATTTCCTGGCAACAACTGTAAACTGCAGAAGAAGAAGCATGGAGTTTTCAGTAGATGATTGGCCATCTCCACTACAACATCTAAAATACAAAATTCACACAACTATTGTCTAATATTTAATACTAAATTGCAAATAATAAGTAGATTTCCAATTCAGATCTAACATTCACAAGATGATAGAATCTGCACAGAATCTACCTCTGATAGAAACCCAGGCCATGAGGAACTTGCTTTCTAAGCTAGGATGACATATATAACACAGATATGATTTATCAAGGCCGTGCAGAGAAAAGGAAGGAGATCATGCAGGTTCCACTGCTGGCTGTGCTGTTAACTCATTTTGTGATCATGTTCAGACAATTTCACTCCCTCTGGGCTTTGCAGTACCACACCACTTAAAACCTCTAGTGTCGTTCAACTCCAAAACTGTTAGCTTTTTCAGCTATGAACAGTTGTTGTTAGCTGTTGTGGAGTCGAACCCTGAATCATGACAACTCCATGTGTTACAGAGAGTAGTACTGCTCCATTGGGTTTTCTTGGCTGCAATCTTTATGGAAGCAGTTTGCCAGACTTTTCTTCTGTGGAGCTGCTGAGTGCATTCGAACTGCCAACCTTTGGGTTAGCAGCTGACGGCAAACAGCTTACGCCACCCGGTCTCCTTTCAACTATGAGTTAATCTACAAATACGTCACAGTATAAACACACATAAATTACCCAATAACTCTGATACTTTATAAATTCATTGTAATTTTTTAGTTTTTTAAACGGTGTTGGAGCTAAGCAAGTGACTAACTTTGCAGTGACTAAAAAGTTGTAAGATGGGCATCAAATGCTAATAGGTTTCATGGGGTAATTCACATGTGAAGTCTTTGAAAGCAGTGAATATGAACATATTCGACTCTTCACCTTCAGTTTCTTGTATATAGAAGGCCTTCATAGACGTTTGTTGACGTGAATTAAGTAAATTTTCATGAAAATCTTTGTTGAATTGGGGAGATGTAGTAAGTGAGGTTACCGTAGGGATTGTCTGAGGCCTTTTCTATTTCAATTTTTTTATTACTGCGGTAGGGGAAGATGCAGATCTGGAAACATATTCATAAAATTTTAAGATGGATCCTAGCTTGGGAGAAGTACCAAACACCAGGGAGACCTGAAATATAATCCAAGGAAGTCAGAGCTGTCTACATAAAAAGAAACTTGGCCTTCGAAAATGTAAATGATGAGATGTGGAAGAAATAGTATGAATTCTTTCCAGGCAGGGGAATAAAAGAAATCTGGAGTCTAAGAGCGATAATAATTTGCAAATTAGATCTGTGTTTAATGTGATATGGATGTAAACAGAGCCAGAGCTGTTTTGGCCTGAATTCAGGAAGCTTCGTATTATAAATGGGCCAGAAAATTAGTTGCCCTCTCCCTCTCTGAGTGATTTTGAAAAATTTTTAAATTTACAGTGTTCTAATTTCATCGAATATTATTAGACAAAAAGATAAAATATCAATCCAGAAAGGAACCACAAATATAAGCAGGAATAAGACCAACGACAGTTTTTACAGTAGATTGAGCATCAACTATTAGCTTCGGAAGGCACTTTACTGACACAAAAGCCTTAAATACTGGCTATAATCAGATTTAATTTTCAAAACCACTTTCCAAGCTGGATATTTTCCCCCTATTTTACTAATGACGAGAAGAAGCTCAAAGAGTTCTCATAATTTGTCAGTCTAGTCTGTGGATTCCAAAGTCATCCTGCTTCCAAATTCCATACTTAGACGAGAACAAAGAAAATAAGAATGTATCATTTAGCTAGACGTCATAAAGCAAAGATGTCACTTTGACGACTAAAGCACGCCTGACCGAAGCCATGATATTTTCAGCCGTTTCACATGCATACGAAAGCTGGGCAATTAAAGTGGAAGACTGTAGAAGAATTGATGCATTTGAATTATGGTGCTGACAAAGAATATTGAATATACCATGGAGTGCCAAAAGAATGAAGGAATGAAGTACAGTCAGAATGCTCCTTAGAAGCTAGGACGGTGTCTTAGTCATCTAGTGCTGCTGTAACAGAAATACCACAAGTGGATGGATTTAGCAAAGAGAAGTTTATTCTCTCACAGTCCAGTAGGCTACAAGTCCAAATTCAGGGCGTCAGCTCCAGGGGAACACTTTCCCCATCCACTCTGGAGGACTGTCTGTGTCATCAGTCTTCCCTTGGACTGGTCGCATCTCAGCACAGGAACCTCAGGTCCAAAGAATGTGCTTTGCTCCTGGCACAGCTTTCTTGATGGTATGAGGTTTTTGGGGGACACAATTCAATCCATGACAGATGGTGAGACTTTGTCTCGTTGACTTTGGACAGGTTCGTAGGAGAGACCAATCCCTGGAGGACGGCATCTTGCCTGGTAGGGTAGAGGGTCGGTACAAAAGAGGAAAACCTTTAACAAGATGGATTAACACAGTGCCTGCAGCAATGAGCTCACACATAGCAATGATTGTGGGGATGGCACAGGACTAAGCAATGTTTCATTCTGTTACGCATGGGGTCGGGATGAGTCAGAGCCGACTTGACAGTATCTAACGACAACAACAATATCACTTAGCTAAGTCTGTTACCAAATATTTGCTTTAACCAGCATGAACTGTGCTGGTTTATGAGATGAAATCCATCATGAAACTATAGTATGTGTTACGTCTTAATATCCACTTGCCCTGGACACAGGAGCTCCGTTGCCTGGACCACACTTTAGAGATGAGATTTGAAAGCGTTCACCCCATTCAGCCTGTTTTCCTATCTCAAAGATAAAAGGCCTGTCTACCTACTTGCCACTGCTGGGATAAGAGGGAAAATAGCAAAGAACATGGACTCCAGTATCATACTGACATTGGTCTTATCCATGTTCCTCTACTTGATCTATCTTTTTGTACTCATTTTCGTCATCAATAGAAAGGGTAGTAGCACCTTATTTCTTAGAGTAGCTAATGAGAGTGACATGAGATAATGTCTGGGGCATAGTGAGCTATCAGTAAATGGGAGTTATTGTTATAACTGCATGGTGAGTATTATACGTATTAGCACAGGGTAATACCAGTGGTTCCCTTTGGACAACTGATTGGGAGTTTCATCTGTAGTTATGGCGGTGGTGCCAGGCATTCCTCTACTGCACAGACCACGCTATATAGTTCATCTTTGTCCCTTTTCCTTTGTCTCTTTTTTTCTCCATTCTGTCCTCTACCCCTCACACTTTTGAATTATTGACATATAACCTCACCCACCTACTCTTCTTGTTCATGAGGAAAAGGAAAACGTCTTGTTCAATTTTTTATCCCATAACATCAATAGAGTGCTTTACTAGCTGTAAAAATTAAACAATTACCTCATAAATAAATAAAATTAAAAACCTCCTTTAAGCAACAACAGTAATTTTAAAAAGCTCCCCAATCACACAAAAGAAAAATTAACAAATGCAAAACTCAAACTGTACTCATTTGTTTCATATTTATGCTTTAGTTTTAAGAATCAAGGCACTGATTGATATATCAAATACACTGATTACTTTTAATCCAGAATGAAAACTTCAATAATTTAATAAAAAATGCATACAAGACAGAAAGTAAAGTTTAACAGCTATTGAATTTTATTAAGCCTTAGGCAAAATCACATTCAGATTAAAGGAGTTTCCTCTGAAGGATAAAAAGATAAAAAAAGAAAAAAAAGGCTATCTGAGAAACACTGGTAAATGCAGAATCTATCAGCAAGAGTCTACTTTCTTTTAAGAAACTATCAAAATCTGTAATGTAGCATGCATGAAATCTACACATAACTAAAATGGAAAAAGCACTCAGTATCATTACTTGCTTCCCAAATATTTTTGTTACAGCTCATTTGATGTTCTTTGCAACACAGTGAGTGAAATGTCTTTATTGAATGCTGGGGTGTAGGAATGGAAGAGAAGAGAGATACAGTTTATGGTAAGCCATCAGCTGAATGTACAGGTGTTTTGAGTGTGCACACACATACTCAAGCCAGCAAAGGGTTAAACAGTTTATGTCAAATTGTTCTAGTTGATTATGGTTGATTGAAATGGCCTTTCCATTATGATAATGAAAATCACTGCACAACACACTAGCACCCCAATTTAAACAATAGTCATATTATATGAAGATGGTTATCATCAGAATGTTCTGGGAAAAGATAAAAAAACAAGATAGTTCCAAAGGCCAGTCATTAACATTAGCACATACTGTTGATGTAGACGATGAGGAACTTGAAGGATTTGGAATCAACAAGTACTTTGACTATGAGGAGAATACGTTAAGTACATAAATACAAGATAAGGAAACCAAAATATATTTGAGATTCCAGTTTTATTATAATTCAATCTTTCTTAGTTCTTCTTTCTCTGAATTGCTTCAGATATAAATCTTCAATAATTAATTACAAACAGGCTTTGTACTGTAGGTCGAGACAGAATGATACCATCTAGGCAGCAATTAAGACTTGTAAAACGAGAGACCATCAACCTGAAAATAGTAGCAAAAGTAGTCTATGCAGAGCACATTTTTATTTGGATAGGTTTCAGAACTAAATTTTATTATTTTTATTCAGGCTATTATTAGTGAAAATGAAAGAATGAGAGAAAAGAGGAAAAAAAAGATTAAGCCCAAATTCTCACCTCAACTCTTCTTATGTAAGACTGACCCTACTCAACATTATTTTTTAATAATTCTGCTTTCAGGGACCACATTCTAGAAACTAACTTGAAGCCTTCCTCCTGTAACTTTTCTATGCTTTTAGTGATTAACAAGTAAGTTGCAAAATATGATACACATAGATTATCTGATTTAAAAAAAATAAAGATACTTTTTAGTAATAACATGAAGAATTCTTTTTGCGAGATTTTAACAAATAAACCTATACAGAGATGGAGAAATTTTTTTCTAGAGTCAATTTTCAATAGGTAAAAGTAGAGTATAAAATTATCAGTGGGGCAGAGATAAAAGTCACCATTATATAAGTTTTGCTACATCCAATAATTCTATAGTCGTTTTTGCACATTGATTTGAGGCAAATTGGTTAGTGACTCTCAAATTTCCAAGCTGAGATATGCGTTAGTTACCAGGGCATATCTTTAGCTCTCTATAAGAGAGAGAGACCATACAGCAACATGAAAAGAAAAATTGGCACAGCAGCACTTATGAAAATACCTCCTAGGGGGAGGGAGAGGTTGGCAAACAAACGTAGAAGGTGCGCGTTATTTGTGTAAGAATATGGTAGATTTATAGCTTCTCTTCACTCATTCATTTACACATGCATTGATGTATCCATATATTCATGCATTCACCAAAGACAGTTTGGGGTACTTCTTATTTGCACAGAAACCCTAGTGGCGTAGTGGGTAGGAGCTACAGCTGCTAATCGAAAGGTCAGCAGTTTGAATCCACCAAGCGCTCCTTGGAAACCCTATGGTGCAGTTCTACTCTGTCCCATAGTGTCGCTATGAGTGGGAATTGACTCAACAACAATGGATTTGGTTTTCTTTTTTGCATAGCACTTTTCAGAGTTGGGACAATCTTAGGATAATTAAGTCAAAGTTTGCAAGAGCTCAGCTGTCTTATAGACTCCTGTCAGTAAGGCATGCTCAGAAATGGTTGTAAGGTTCTTAGACCCTAGATTCAATTAATGAATTTCTTAGGTGGACATCAGAAAATATTATAATATGGAAAAATGCCACTGTGGACAGCCAGGTTTACCATGGAAAAATGTCCCCAGAATAAATAGCACTCTTTCTCTATAGGCTGTATGAGCACCTGCTTCAGGGCCACAAACTAAAGTCACATTAAGTTTGGCCCACAACACACCTGCATGGTTCACAGAGCTTCTTGTCTCTGCATCACCACTGAGTCCCTTGGCTTCCAGCCTTGAGAGTCCACTTCCATTTACCCATACCCTTGGACCTAACACTTGGTTCCATCTCTCTCTCAAGCCATTATCATTGCTTCTTTGTTTGACTTAAGTTCAAACTCTCATCTAGCTTCTGCCCTGTCCCACCTGATACCTGGAAGCCCCAAATTCATCGCATCTTTGTGGGAGCAGTGCGCTAACTAATTTCATGCCTCTAGAAGTGAGACTCAAACAACTGGGGCCCTAATGAAAATAGAAAGGAAAAAAAATGAATATTAATCACCAAATAACCCTGATTACATTATAATTAAAATAAAATTTATTTTTAAACAAGAAAGAAACCTCCAGAACTTGTGCTTATATCTCCTTCTTAAAGAAGTTTTTTTTTTTTTAAAAAAAGAAGTTTTCTAGGTTTCATTGAAGGATTCATTTACTCTCCAAATTGTCTTATTAAAGTGTTGAGCATTTGGTCTGCAATATAAATAAGAATTTCTACTCATAAATTGCTATTATTTGGGTAGAGACTCCTAGAAATGGTTCATCTCAGGAAACTACATTTTTATCAAAGACCAGAAAAGTGGCTGGAGATTTCCAGGCTGTCTAGAGCAAGCTAAGAATTAATTATTCTTATCATTCATGTGTTCTAGATCTAAATGTCATTTTATTAATACTTTCTATATATTAACATATAAAGTATAGCCTTCTTAAGAGTATGCTACTCAAAGTAGATTTTTCTCCCCCCTTAGGGATATCAAAGCTTCATAGGAAAAGAGTCAATCAGACGAACAAAACAAGGAAATATTCCCAGTGACTTTATTCTCAGCTCTGGTGAAAGCCCAATTTATTGATATTTGTGACTGCCAAAGAGTTTATATGTCAGTTAGAATTAGACTTACATATGACGTAAAACACAAAATAATAGTGACCAATTATACAAAATAGAGGATTACTTCTTTCTCACGTAATAAAAGCCCAGAGTTGCAGCCCTGGATTGGCATGGTGGTCCGTGGCGTCAGGGATCTAGGCTTCTTCCATCTTGCTCTTTCAGCATCCTAGCATGGGCTTACAATTCTCAAAATGATCTGAAGTTACAAAATGTCTGCTCCAGCTCTAACTCTTCCATCTGCATTCTAGGTAGCAGGAGGGAAGAAGGAATTGAAGAAGGCTTGCCTATTCCCCCCTTTAAATTCCTACACTCTCACTTGACTTAAGACTTAGTCACACGGCTGCATCTAGCTTCAAGCAAGTCTGAGAAATGCAGCTCCTGGGCAGAAAAATTTGCTGCCCTGAAGTAGATCTGTACTGTTGTTGTTTACTAAGGGAAGAGAGGAGAAATGGATGTGGAGATAGGTAACCAGAAGTCTCATCCCCAGTTGATGTCTCTGTTAATGCTCTCCTTCATTCATTTTCCCTTCTATTGTTAAAGCCTACACCAAGTGGTACACTGTAACTTCACAGATCTGAGAGCTATCAGCCATGTAATCAAAATCTTTTAGCTTCTTATAGACTGGATAAGGTTAATTATAATCTCCAGACCTAGGAAGAAGCTTTTCCTTATTAAATGAAAAAATAACCAAGTGTCACAGACAAACCACCTTTGAGCAAATTAACAAAGCACTCCCTTCTTCTGGGTAGACAACCCAGCGCCAAGGCACTGGTTTGGTAAGCCCAGTGGGAACTGGATTTTAGACCTCGTAAGCCCCTACTTACAGGGCACTTAACCAGTATAACCGTACAAGGTGGTCCTGGCAGGAGCCTCACTCTTCCACAATTGGATGGAAATAATGCAGGAAGCCACACTGCTTTGTGTCCGTCTACTATGGTCAACCACCACCTACCTGCCAGTTTGTGTTACTGTGGTGGCTTGTGTGTTGCTGTAAGGCTGGAAGTTATGCCACCAGGATTTTGCATATCAGCAGGGTCACCACTGATGGAGAGATTTCAGCAGGGCTTCCAAACTAAGATAGACTAGGAAGAAAGGCCTGGTGATCTACTTCTGAAAATTAGCCAATGAAAACTGTATGTATCACAACAGAATATTGTCTGATATAGCGCTGGAAAATCTAGGTTAGAAGGCACTACATCATAGCTGCAACAAAGGACTCAAACATACCAAAGATCATGAAGGTGGTGCAGGACTGGGCAACGTTTCATTTTTTTGCCATGAGTTAAAGCTGACTTGACAGCAACTAACAGTGACAACAAATATTGTCAGATGCTGTCTTCTTCTGGGCTACTGATGACTTAGAACCATGAGATGATAGTTACAAACGTGGTGCTCATGCGTGAAAACCACCTGGCTTTGTTCTGTTTTTTCCTTTACCTCAGTCTTCCTTCACTCCTCTTTCTCCTTCATCCACACCCATATAGTATCAGTCATGAAGTTTTATACATTCTGTTTCTTTCACATCTCTCTTTTGTTGTTGTTGTTACATTACGTATTTTTTTTTTTAATATTTTATTGAGTTTTCAGTGAAGGTTTACACAGCAGGTTAGGTTCTCGTTCAACAATTTCTGCACAAGTTGTTTAGTGACATTAATTACACTCTTTATAATTTTCACATCTCTTAAATGTGTCCAGTTTTCCCCAACTTCACTCTGTGGTTTAGGCTAGTACTTTTCAGTTGGGGGTGGTTTTGCCACCCAGGGAATATTTGGAAATGTCTGGATGCCAGGAACGCTGATAAACATCCTACAATGTACAGGACTGCACCCCCCAACAAAATATGGTCCTATTCCAGTGTTCCCTATCAAAGAGAATCTGCCTAGTTGTATAAACCAAAAACTCAGTAGTCATTCTTGATATCTTCTTTCCCTCACCATTGAGAATCAATCTTCTACCCAACTAGCAGATTTTACTTCATAGATATCTCTTAATTCCATCCACTTTTTTCCATCTCCACTACTACCACCATCTGTTATGTATTGAATTGTGCCCCCCAAAAATATGTGTTGAAATGCTAATCTTTATACCTGTGGATCCAGAAGCCCTAGTAGTGCCATAGTTAAGAGTTCAGCTGTTAAGCGAAAGATCAGCAATTGGAACCTACCAGCCGCTCTGAAGGAGAAAGATGTGGCAGTCTGCTTCCGTAAAGACTGCAGCCTTGGAAACCCTATGGGGCAGTTCTATTTGGCCCTATAGGGTCGCTACGAGTAAGAATCAACTCAGTGGTAAAGGGTTTGGTTTGTTTGTTTGTTTTGGGGGGTACCTGTGGATATAATCCCATTTGGGAATAGAATTTTTTTTTGTCATGTTAATTAGACCATATCAGTGTAGGGGGTGTCTTAAGTCAATCACTTTTGAAACATCAAAAGAGAAAATTAGGTACAGAAGCAAGAAAGCACAGACAGGGGAAGATAGCTGTCACGCCACATGAATATCACCAGGGAACTGAGGAACAGAAGCTGAAAAGAAACAAGAAACTTCCTTCCCCCAGAGCTGACTGAGAAAGCCTTCCCCTAGAGCTGATGTCCTGAATTCGGACTTCTAGTCTCCTAAACTGTGAGAAACTAAATTTCTGTTCCTTAAAACCACCCATTAGTTGTATTTCTGTCAGAACGGCACTAAGAAACTAAGTCTCCACCTAATCCCAGTTACAATTGTCTCTCCCTTAGTCAAGCCACAATAGTCCTTTAACTGGTGTACCACAATAACTCCACTCTGCCTCCTCCACTGAAATTCCAATATGTTTTTTTCCATTTCAGACAGAGTCATCATTTCAAAATGCAAGTCACCCATTTTTTAAAGCCCTTTACGGACCTCCTATTGTCACCCGATGAGGGTGGGTCCTGCCCTGCAAGAACCCTCAAATCAATTGAGAGACATCAGGCCTTTGAGAAAGAGAAAGTAGACTTTATTGCAAGCCATTCAAACAAGTAGCTCGGAGACTAAGTCTCAAATTAAGCAACCCGAGGTTGGGGATTCTAGGGTAGTTGTAAGGTTCAGGATAGGGAAGTTACGCATAATTCATGAAGTTTCTAGGAATATGTGGACAGTTCTAGGAACTAATTAACATGTATGAGGGTACAGTGAAGGGTACAATATGGTGGCTAGGGAATGTGTTTTTTCAGCATAAGACGTGTGATGTTCGTTTAAGGACAGCTTTGCAGCTATTGCATATGTCCGAAAGGAGGGGGAGCATGAAGCAGCCTTGAGCAGAGGAGCAGTAAGGTGACCTTGAGCTACTACACAAGATGCCTTATCAGGAACTCACAGACCCAGGATGTGATGGAAGGAAGGGGAACAGTTTAACCCTGTCACTTACACTATTGGCTGTGGGATGAAGACTCAATTCCTTCAATAATCTGTAAGGCCCTTCATGGTCTAAGTTCTCCAGCCTTACCCCATCAGACACTTTGTTACTTTCTATAGACTTTGTCTTTTCTTCAGTTCTTTGTACTCACTATACTATCTCCCACCATAGGACCTTTGCACATGCAGTTCTTTATGGCCTGGAATATTCTTCTCTCCCTACTTTGTCTATTGACTGCCATTCATCCTTTATATTTTAGCTCAGGCTAACTTTTCGTGGAACAGATTTCTCTGACTCCCACAGGTAGATGAAATCTCCTTACTATAGGCTCTTATAATCCCATGTAGCACTTCTTCACACTTGTCAACCTGACAATTTTGCATTTGTTTGTACAGTTGTTTAATTAATACCTGTTACCATCAAAGGGCCATAAGATACATGGAAATGGAGATCAAGTTTGCTAGTGCTCATCATTTTATCCTGTGACATTTATCATTATATTCCCTGTGCCAAGAACAGAGCCGGGCCCAATAGCAACTCAATGAAACAAATTGAATGAAAAAAGGAAGGAGGGAAGGAAGGAAGGAGGGAGGGAAGGAAGGAAGGGAAGGGGGGAGGGATGGAAAGAGAGAGAAAGAAAGGAAGGATGGAAGAAAGAAAAGAAGAAAGGTTCAAATCACTTTTTTACCTTTGCTTTCTCTAAGATAAGGAGCCCTGGTTATGCAGTGTTAAACGTTCGGCTGTAACCGAAAAGTAGGTGGTTCAAACCCACCAGTTGCTCCTCAAGAGAAAAATGTGGCAGTAAAGATTACAGCCTTGGAAAATCTATGGCACAGTTTCTACTCTGTCTTACAGGGTCACCATGAGTAGAAATCAACTTGACAGCAAAGTGTTTTTCTCTACAATACCTTGCACAAAGCCTTGGACATAGAAACTTCACAGTGTTTCTGAATGCAAGGACAGTAGTATTATAACAAACTATGTGGGTCAGAGTTGGGAAACCAAATTTATTTCACTGTTTCAGACATACCATTGAAGATGCTGAGCTGTCCATTTTGGAAGAGCTCTGATTTAGTGAACTAGTTTAGTATTAGTGGAGTGACATCTTAGAGCCAGAAGTGAAGTTCTGGCTCCTTACCTTGCTCTGACATATTGCTCATTACATAAATTAACCACTGAAAATTTACATCAACCTTTCAAAAAGTGGATTCGTTGTCCCAAAATTTGTGGTTGGGAAGATGTGGAATAGCTTAGTGTCTCATTACAATTCAGAAACACTGACATTAAATGAAGAAAAAAGATACTGAAAAAAAAAAAAAAAGAAAGGAGACTGCAGTCCACACAGGTGAATGAAAAGAGTTGAGGAAAATGCTCTGTAGGCTTCAAGGAAATGGAAAAAAATTCTAGTAGCTCTGTTTTTGACTCAGTGTACATGGAGGCCTCTGACTGGCCTCTGATCGCTATCCAAATCTGAAGCTTTCAGGCTGCTCAGTAGGCTGTATACAGAAAAAGGAGTTTTCCTCTACAGGAGGTAGCACAATGCCTTTGACATAGTAAGTTCACAATGGTTTTCAAATGTTGGGGCAAGAGAAATCAGGCCCTGCAGTAGCTAATATGTGTAGCGTGCTTTATCATTGGTCTTGAATTGTTTCTTCTGATTCTTATAGTAACTCCCTGAGCAAAACAGGGAGGAGATTGTACAGCATTTTTGTTCTGTAGCTTGCACAAGACCACACACTCTTAAGCTTTCTTGTGTTCTGCCTTCTCTGTGCTGTGGGCTGAGTTGTTCTCCTATTTTTCACACTGCTTCACTTATATCAGAGCTTACTGTCCCCCTTCTTAAAAAAATTTCAGCTGCCTGGACTCTGCTTACTTAGGGCCCAGCACAGAGCTGCCTCATTTTCTAGTTTGGCCTGACCTCATGAAATCTTCCTGGGTCAGCTTGGTTTCGGAATATCTTTCAGCCTTTCATCTGCCTGGTTGGTGCGAGTAACTTCAGGCTCCTCCTTGGGCTCAGACCCAGACGGTATTGAACCTCAGACCTGGTACAGAAGATCTTTAGAGCAATATGCTTTTCTGCAGGCTGAGGTATGCCTCCTATGGAACTGGTACCATGGGAACCAGCTTACTATTGCCTGGGTGATGTCTAAAGACAACAGAGAAGTTACGCCACTGTCTTTGTCAGTATCATCCTGTTCTTGAGATTTAAGAAATTTGCAAAATGTAAGACTCCAGATGGTAAGATCCCCCATAAGGATCACAGACTCCAGGTGACTGGACTCACAGCGGTCTTGGGAAACTCACTTACCTAAATAAAGATGATATCCCTTCTTTTCTTTCAGCAGCACCTTCCAGAACATTGACTCAACAGGAATTTTTTTTTTTTTTTAATTATGCTATTAAGAAACCATAGACTATGTAGGGAAGCCTTATTTCTCAAGAACTAAAAATTGTTGAGAGCCTAGGGAACAAATGAAAACATGAACAGAACAAAGTTGTTCAGCTACAATAACCCCAAACAGCAAGCTTATAAACTCTGATTTTGAGGCAGAGAGAATTTACACCACGTCCTCTTTTTTGTTGTTTACTGGCTGAGGCATTCTGGCTGGGCCCACAGGCCTTGAGCATGAACAGAGAGAAGTCAAAATCCTGCATGGAAATCCCTCCCTGAATGATAGCCAGGCTGAGAATGCAAACTCCCCACAGTTCCTTCCTGCCAACATGGTCCAACTTAACACCCTGCAAACACCAGCTTGTTGAGAATATGACCAGTAGGAATCCCTCCGTACAATCAAAGAGCCAAGAATCTGCTGGCCTAGATACTGCACATGATTAGAATGACAGCGAGACAGTAAAATTAGGACATTTAGTGAAGAAAGCCTGTAAAGGAGTTTCCTATAGCTTTGCAGGAATTGTATGTGACTATATCTGAATTGGAGCCCTGGTGGCACAGTGGTTTAAGAGCTTGGCTGCTAACCAAAAGGTTGGTGGCTTGAATTCACCAGCTGCTCTTTGGAAACCTTATAGGGCAGTTCTCCTCTGTCCTATAGGGTCACTGTGAGTCAGAACCAACACAATGGCAACGGGTTTGTTTATTTTATTTATTTATTTTTGGTTTATCTCTGAATTGCAATAATAGTTGTTGGTTGAATTAATATGTCTGTTTCTCCTAGGCCCAAACTGTTGTTGTTAGTTGCCATCAAGTTGATTCCAACTCATGGCAACCCCACGTGTGAAGAGTAGAGCTTCTCTATAGGGTTCTCAAGTCTGTGACCTTTTGGAAGCAGATTGCCAGGCCAGGCCTGCCTTCCAAGGCACCTCTGGGTGGATTCGAACCACGTATCTTTTGGTTACTAGTCAAGCACTTAACCGTTTGTGCCATCCAGGGCTAGACTCCCAAGAGCAAGGATACCAAGCTAGCAAACAAAACAACCAACTAACAAACAAAAACAGCCAACGGTGTTGTAGGCTTAAGGACAGAAATGCTGGTAAACATGTATAATTTCTTTTTCGAACATAGTTTATTCTTGCTCACTATGTTATATTAATTTAGAGCCAGAGTTGAGCCTATTGAGATCATATATGCTAGTAGCTAATTATTTTGATATAGATATTTATCAGCTGAAATAGTTATAAACATCTTTCCCATGTTTTCATTCAAATTGTTTTATTTGATTGCTTATTATAGTGTGCCCTATTGCAAAAAGAGTTTGAGAATGATTACATACAGTACAAAAGGATCTGTAAAATGGAATCAGGTTGAAGGTAGAATAATACAAATACCAAGGGAAAAGTTGGCACACAAAAGTACATCTTAAAAGCTAGAGTTGAGATGCAAATCTGGCTCTAATTGCCAACCTCACAGCCACATCAAAAGGTCAAGAAATAAAACATATGTCTTAGGATTCGACGTCATTATTACCATAAACTAGAAACACAACTCTTCAGTTTCTGAGACATGATGGTAATTTTATATTTAGATAGATTAGATAGGTAGGTAGGTAGGTAGGTGGTTAGAGAGAGAGAGATTCTCTCTGTCACAGTAGACTGTGAGGTTCACTAGAGCAGGAATTTGTGTCTTTTTGGCTATATCCCTCACGGCAAGAACAATGCCTGGCACACGATTAGTGCACAATTAATATTTGTTGATGAGTGACCTGCTCTCCTTTCGCACTTTTGTCCCAGACAGAATCCTCTCCAAGGCTAACCCTATGCATTCTGACCCACTCCTGGCTGCCTTGCCCAGCTTTGCTCTCCCAAGAATCTCTTTTCATCCACATTCTTTCCTGTCCAGTGATCTTGTGACTCTGCCTCTGCTAAAGTTTCCCCATCCTAACACTAACAGGCAGAAAAATAAAAATCTCCTTCTCCCAGGTATCCTCGCAAGGAATCATTTTCTTTTCTCTCCTTTAAGTCACTGCCAAATCACCCAATAGATATAGATTTTTTTTAAGGAAGAAGGAAATCCATATTCCATACCCCTACTTCCTACTCAATTATTGTTCCGTTTTAGTCTGGCCTCTGTCACTGTCGTGCTGTTAAAATTACCCTCTAAGGGTCACCATGACGTGCCAAATCCAATAGCTCTTAATCTTCTGTTCTTCTCTGGAGAATTGGGTGTTGCTTTCAGTGATCTTCAGTGTGCTGAACATCTAAAAAACAAATTTCAAATAATAACTAAGTATAGTTTACTTTCATTTTGGAACCAAAAATATGCCGCATAAATCCTTTAAGAGATCGTGCTTGTTTGGTTTCTGTGAAGGATCTCTTTTTCTCCTCCTGGTCCTCCAAACTTCCCTTCTTTGTTTTCTTGAGGTCCCTTTCTTTTCTTTCTCCTAAATATGGATGTTTGCCCAAGCAGCTGTTCTTTGCCTTTGCCATGTCTTTATGTACTCTTCCTTGAGGAGCTCACACTCAAGGCCCCTATTTTCGGATCTGACCCCTTTCCCAATTCTCTGGCTCACCTTTCTAACTTTGCCTATATCTCCTTCCAGATATTGCAATGGCATCACAAACCCAAATATTTTTATTATCTTTCCATCAAACCTATTCTTCTTTTGCTTCTTATTCCTGATAAACAATACTACCTTCTTTCCAGACAATAAGACCAGAAATCTCAGGGTCAGCTTTGATTGTCTCATTTCTGCACATCTGGGACCAACGCTGTTTACTGTACCTTCATTGTATTGCTCACAACTACCACATCTTGTCCAACCACTATGCCACTTCTGCAGTTCTGGTCTCCATTTTGTCTCTCTGACAAGATTATAAATTCCTTATAAACTGCCTCCTCATCTCAATCTCTTCTCCTCCCAACTCATTTTTCACACTATTATCAGAACAACCTTCCAGAAACAAAGCTTTAGTAATGATAACCCCTAGCTTAAAACCTGTTATTGACAATTTATTACTGAGAGGTTCAAGTCTAACTGCTGGCATTTAGGATCTTCATAATTTGGGTTTCTTTACCTAGTGGGGAAAAGTTGCCTTGGTGATGTCTAACAACAGACCACAGGTTTGTATCCTCAGGACTGCAGGCTACTCATTGAATTTGCTCCCACTCTATAATTATCTTGACGGTAAAAGAATCTCATTTACTTTAAGTCACTTGGGGCATTATCTTTATCTTCTTAAGAATTTTCAGCAGTCAGATGCCAGGTTCTCTGGTCTGTATGGGGGCTGCATGAGGCAGCATCACAAACCTATCAGACTAATTAAAAGACCCTCAATTTCCCCTTCATCAGAAGTTTACTCTCAGAGTGTCCACTCCAGGGTAAGGGAAGTAGTCCTGCTTTTATATTTACTTTCTGCCATCACCTTGTAAACTTTATTTGAAAGATAAGCTCTCATGGGATCTGGAAAACAAGCATAGGTAGTGATTTCTCAATCACACTATACAACAATTTATTGGATAGGGTCTCCAGTGATCTTTAACGGTTAACGTCTATAACTTCATGATTCACAACCAGCCAGTAGCTAGCTCAACAACTTCACTAAGTTCTCTTTAAGCTGTCACAGACCTACAGGTAATAACCTTAACACAACTTTCCCCTGATGCTTCTGCTATCAGATTATGTAGGTTTGACATAGAAAACTCAAATTAATTCCTAACTGCAGTTGTGCTTTTAAGAAAGGGTTATACAGTGAGCGTGTGTGTGTATGTGTGGAGGGGGGTATGAAAGGAAAAGGAGAGTAGGTAGGTAGAAAAGTGAGAAAACAGAGGATAAGTTTCACTATTTTAGAATTCCTGAAATACTCAGTATGTGGAAAACTTTCTACAGCACATTTTGGGACATGAGGACTATGCTTCCAAGAAATTTCTATTTAAATTTTTGTAAAATACAAATAGAGATTTAAATACCTTCATAACTTTGCCAAGGAGCCCTGGTGGCACAGTGGTTAACTGAAAGGTTGGCAATTCAAACCCACTGGTCGCTCTGTGGGAGAAAGCTGTGGCAGTCTGCTTCTGTAAAGATTACAGCCTTGGAAACCGTATGGGGTAGTTCCACTTTGTCCTATAGGATCACTATGAATAGAAATGGACTCCACAGCAATGGGTATAACTTTGCCAAGTAACCCTGGTGGCACAACAGTTAAGTACTCAGCTGTTACCCAAAAGGTTGGCCATTCAGCCTTACCTCACAGTTCAGTGGGAGAAAGAACTGGCAATCTGCTCCCAAAAAAAGGCAAGAAAATCCTGTGAGGCAGTTCTATTCTGTCACATTGGGTTGCTATGAGTCAAAAGTCAATTCAGTGACACCTAACAACAACAACATAACTTTGCCACGCATGAAATAAACTGCGAAGCAAGCAGTATTGGAAAAGGAGCTCGAGAGATAGCTGTTAGAGAACACAGGAGGTAATACATGTTAGGACAAAAATGATGTTTTCCGACTTCACTTATTTTTATGACCAAAATGCAATGACTGTCATGGAGGCAGTTGACAAAGCCAACAGCTCTCTTTCAAGGGTGTCCAAGATTTTGAAATGGAAAAAGGAAAAGATCATTTGATTCATGGTTTGAGTTACCTGAACCCTTTAAGTTTCCTGCCTCACCTGGTGTGACTATGGATAATCTTGATGAATTTACGTAGGTTCTGTTAGCAAATACATGCTGGGGTTTTTGTTTCTTTTGTACAACATCTTACAATACTTTCAATGATCTCAAGTGTATTAAATTATCAAAAATAAATCTCTAGTTGGAACTGATTATAAAAACCAAAAAGAAAACAAAAAAAAAAAAAAAAACCCACAGAAGTCGAGTTGATTCTGACTCATAGCAACCCTGTAAGAGTAGAACTGACCCATAGGGTTTCCAATGAGCAGCTGGTGGATTTGAACTGCTGACCTTTTAGTTAGCAGCCAAGCTCTTAACCACTGCACCACCACGACTCTAACAACAACAAGCTGAACATATTTATCAAAATTCCCATGTACTTAAGTGCCCTCCCCCAATTAAAAAGAATATCTGAATACTCTGAGCAGAGCTTGCTGTTACTGGATTTGACTTCATGAAGGGAAGGAGCAAGAAGAAAAGGCTAGGAGTTGGGATCAGGAAACAGACTAAATTGTATTCACAGGACTTGCATGATGGACTTAGCAGCAGGAGGAAAATGAATGGTCTCAATATAGAAGGCTCTGGAGAACCTTTCACTTCTGCTGTGGGAAAAGCTGCTGCCTCCACACTTCCTACTCCTTTTCTTCACCATAATGTGAGGTAGAGGGTCAAGGGACACATTTGTGGACTCTAATGGCTAGATAATGGACCACAATAAGAGTTAGGTGTGCCCAGCCGGAGGTGAAGACATATAATGGCTGGCAAGATCCATTATCTGGCTATTAGAACCTAGAGTAAAAAGGACAATTGTGAAATCGAAGAAAAAAAAAATCTGTTTTTCCCTTATTCAAGAAAATTTTTTTTTTTTTTTTGCCTTATGTGTTAAAGAAGTGGCAGTGTCCTCCCACAAACATTACAGCCTAGGAAACTCTACGGGGCAGTTCTACTCTGTCCTGCAGTGTTGCTTTGAGTCAGAATCAATTCAACAGCAACGGGTTTTTTTTGTTTGTTTTTTCGGTTATGTGTTACGCATTTTTCTACAAAACCAAAAGAACCAAACCTGTTGCCATTGAGCCTGACTTATAGTGACCCTATAGGACAGAGTAGAATTGCCCCCATTGGGTTTCCAAGGCTGCAAATCTTTACGGAGACAGGCTGCCACATATTTCTCTTGCTGAGTGGCTGGTGGGTTTGAACCACCCACCTTTCAGTTAGCAGCCGAGTGCTTAACCACTTTGCCATCAGGGCTCCTTCATTCTTCTACAAGTACTGCCTTTATCTTCAAATAATAGTACCAATAATAGCAGCAATTTACTGAGCATTTACATTATGCAAATTGTTTTGGTAGAGAGCACGGTCCATGGTATCAGACTCGCCAGTTTCAAATCCTGCCTTTAGCACGTACTAGTTAGTTACTTGGATGAAGTTAACTAACTTCTTGTCCCAGTTTCCTTATAGGTGGAATATTTCTTATAATATTAGTACACGTGTCATCCAATCACCAAGTAAGGCATGTATTCAGTATCCAATAAATGATAGCTATCGTTAGTATTATTGTTATAATATTGTCATTATTGACATTAATTGGATATACTATATTATTAATTGGATATATTATTTAGATCTCTTATTAGCCCAATTTGAGAAATTAAGAAATATAGAGGATGAAGTGTAGATATGTAATCTCAATATATGTTAATAGATTACAAAGGATTCATTAGACTCCTTAAAACTCAAATTTTGTTTGTTTGTTTGCTTATGTGCATTTTGGTGGGTGAGAAGATCCACTCGTCAGATTCTCAAAGGGGCCCTTGATCCTCAGAACTCTGAGAACCCCTGATAAACTAAATGCCATGTATCAATTCACCTATCAAGTGATTCACTGTGATTATAGATCAAACATACTTCTATATCATTTCTTCTCCAATGCGTTGCCTTTTAAAGATGATGGAAAAGCAAATAATTAAAGCAATGGCAGATGCATATTCTGTCTGCTGAGTAGCATGTGAATACACAATACATCAGTCTACTTTTCATCTTTTCTCAAGATAAATCTTTTCCGGAGACAATGTTTCAAAGACACATGACCAGCTCCGTTACAAAGGCGGGAAGCTATGGTTTTAGCGTCTTGGTAATATCTCCTTAGTAATCAATAAATCCATCTTTAGCTATTTCATTTGGCCTTTAGGGACCCCTGGAATTTGAGTTGTGATTCCTTCGAACGTAATGGTGTCATGATAGCTATATCTCCTTTTTTATAATTCGCTTGAAAAGGACTTACTGCAATCCCCCTTCTTTCCTTTGATGCAATTATTTCCTGTGCAGGGTCGGCCCCTGTTCATCTAATGTGAGACTGTTGGAGCTACTGAAACAAAGTGAATTTGTGGATTCAACATACTTCTAAAATTGTCATAATAGTTTAAAAAGAAGTATAACACATTTTCATGGAGAAGAATTATAACACAATGGTTGAGACCATACACTCTGAAGGTGGATTGTAAGGGATCCAGTCTCAATTGCAGCCATGAGCAAGTTATCAGCTTTATTATCTGCAAAATAACGTCATATATGCTATTTAGCTCCTAAGACTGCTGGGTGAGGATTGAATGTGTTAACATATATGTAAAGCACTTTAACAGTGTCTGCAGCATAAAATCTATGTTGTGTTGTTGTTAAGTGCCATTGAGTCGATTCCAACTCATAGCAACCCCATGTGACAGAGTAAAACTGCCCCATAGTGTTTCCTAGGCTGTAATCTTTATGAGAGATGTTGGGTGGGTTCAAACCATCAACCTTTTGGTTAGCAGCTGAGTGCTTAACCATTGCACCACCAGGGCTCTTTATAAGAGTTCTAAATATTAGCTATTAATATATTGAGTGCCTGGGTGGTACAAACAGTTAATGCACTCAGCTGCTAACCAAAATGTTGGACATACGAGTCTACCCAGAGGCACCTCAGAAGAAAGGCCTGGAAATCTAATTCAAAAAAATTGAAAACACTATGGAGTGCAGCTCTACTCTGACACACATGGGGTCACCATGAATTGCAGTTGACTTGATAGCAACTGGTAGTAGTAGTAGTACTAATGTATCATTTATTATGTAACCCATTTCTTAGGAATTAAGAAAATATCTGTGTGCTAATCCTATTTTTACCTGCTGGCTGACCTTTAAATATACACAAGTCATTTAACTCTCTGAGTTTATTTTTCCCACCTATATGATGGGATATGAACCCTGGAGGCTCAGTGGTTAAGAGCTCGGGCTGCTAACCAAAAGATCGGCAGTTCGAATCCACCAGCAGCTCCTTGGAAACCCTATGGGGCAGTTCTACTCGTCCTATAGGGTCTCTATGAGTCGGAATTGACTCGAAGGCAGCAGGTTTGATTTTTGGTTATGATGGGATAATCCTCCAGCCCATGATGCTGTGTGAAATCAGGGAGAATTACTAGTGTGTTAGCACTTTGTCAGTTATTGGGTCCTGGACATAGGTCAAGTTTGAACACATTAAGATTCAGACCCATCTACAAAATTAGTTGTCTATTTTGAAAGCATTTTATGTTTAATTTTAAGTAACTAGAGAAGCAAAATGCTCAATACATACCCTAGAGGAATTGTTAGACCTTATTTGTGCATGTGTCATACGGCATAAGGAAAAATTGTGGCAAATAGATTTTTCAGAGAGATTTCCTAGTCAATCCTAGTTAAGACTCTCGTAAGCTTCAAGTTTTCTTAGGTTTCTTGGCTTATGAATGAACTAGACTTTTGGGTCAAGGAAACAGCTGATCCCATTACTGACTCCTTCACATTTGGAGAAGCTGAAGGAAGATTATCAAATATTAATGGATTTCTGTTTTACAGCATTCCTTTTCCAAATTCTAGGCTCTTTTGGTACGTTTTTAAACGTGTTGACCAAATTTTCATTGTTTTAATTTTTGAAGCACTATAACATTTAAATGTTTCTCACATTGGTTTGATTAGTCTGATATTTTATTTTTGTTTGCCCAGAATTGAAGATTTACAAAATCAATGTGCGTGAGCATGTGCCTGCTCAAGCCTTTTCTATTTCTGTCATTTGTCATAATAAGCTGGAAATGCTTCATAACTTCATTGACTAACCTTACTTGATTCAGGATCTCTGAGGTCACTAAAAAAGGCTATCCGGTTGTTGATATCATTATTTTTATTGTTAGCAAAAAGAATCCAGAAACTGCCATGTTCGCATGCCTCTATCAGTTATCTATCACTGTATAACAAACCACCCTGAAAACATTTTGTAGCTTAAAACAATTATGCTTGGTTACTTCTCACTATTCTGTGGGTTGACTGGATGATGTTTCTGCTAGTTTCTCCTGAGCTTATTCATGTGGCTACATTCAGCTGATGAGTAGGCTGGAGGCTGAGTTCAGCTGGAAGCTCTGGGTGGCTGGGCCTGTCTCTCTCCACAAGGCCTTTTATCCAGGCTGCTTCTCCACATGACAATGCCTGGGCAGCATTCCAAGGGGCAAAAGTGAAAACTACCACCCTTCTGAAGCCTTTGTTCCTGAACTTGTAAAAGATCATCTCAGCCTTACTGTGTTGGTTAAGGCAAGTTACAAATAAGGTCAGCCCAAAGTACCAGACCCATTGCCATCAAGTAGATTCCAGCTCACAGAGACAGTAGAATTGCCCAGTAGGGTTTCCAAGGGGCGGCTGGTGGATTCCAACTGTCAACCTTTTGCTTAGCAGCTGAGCTCTTAACCATTGTACCACCGGGGCTCCAGCCCAAAGTAAGGGGTGGGAAAATAGAGTCTATCTCTTTGTGGGAGAAATTGCAATGAATTTGTGGCCATATTTAATCTGCCACAATACCTAGGTGGTTTTTGTTTGGTTTGGTTTTACTTTTTAGCCAAGTGCTTTTGTGTTAGAGTGTTGACAGAAATTGTGAGCTTTTACTAATGGCACTGGAGAAAGGTAGTAACAAGAGCCAATAAAATTCAACCCATAGACAGGGCCCATTCGGTCTTGCTTAATTACTCAATATATGCTAATTGGGCAACGATTCTACTATGTACAAGTACTATGCTAAGTTCCTCGTATTATGCTAGGAACTTCACAAGACTGTTGATCCCTATTCTGAATTGAGTTATGCCTTTTGGGAAAGTGAGCAAGTCACATTTTTATAAACTTGTTGAAAATCAAAGTTAACATCAACATCATCAGTAATGAACAATATTGAGCACCTACTATGTGCAAAAATTATGATATATCTGGGGACTTTCAAACGGCAGATGGTGTGATTCCTACCTGCAATCTTAAAGTTTGACTAAGTAAAACAGTCATAACCTAGTAATAAATAACAATAAGCTTTTCAGTTATTTGACACACATTTCTTGAATGTTTCCTGTATACCCAGGTTCTATGTTAGGTATTGTGAATACATAAATGAATCTGACTGGGTATCTGGCCACATGATTTAGAACATAATAGGTGGAAGCAGAACACAAACAAGTAAAAAAATTAATATAAGCAAGTAAAAACATAAACAAGTAAGAAATTAATATTATAAATGCTATGACAGAAGACTAAACAAGATATACAAGAAGTGTGTATCTTCTAGGGAACTGGAGGTCAACATCTGCTTCAAAGAAGAGATGATGCTTGTGTTAATTCTTGCAAAGAGAGTGAATGGTCTTTCCGGGGAAAGGTCACACCAGTAAGGGATGTGAGGTCCTGGAAGATGCAGTGTGGACCATGGAAATCATGGAAACCACCAGGAACTGAAATTAGTTGAGTGTGGCTGAATCGCAGGATTCTAGGTGAGAGGGAGGAGGAAAGCAGAGAAGAAAGCTTAACAGAAGTGATGAACGCTGAACATCAGTGGCCAGGAACTCTGTCACAGAGGGCCTTAAATGTCATTCTACAGAGTTTGAATTTTCTTCTGTCAGTAATAGGAATCTGTTGAAGGATTTTAATCGGGGGAACAGAGGATCAGATTTGCATTTTAAGGTCACTGTGGCAGCAATATGAAGGATGAACAGGCTAAGGCAAGACTAGGGATAGTGAGAGTAGTTAGATAACTGCACTAATGTAAACTAATGTAAACAAGTACTAAGGCACTGGCAGTAAGAACAGAGAGGAAGGAGTGAGTCATATGTTCAGTGATTCGTATGTATTGAATGCATACTAGGCGCTGAGTGGTGTGCCAAGTGCTGGGAATATTGTGATGTAGGACTGACTTTATAACTATACTAAGAGACTTCTCACAGACTAAACAATCTTCAAGAGATTCAAGTAACAGGACCTGATTCCTAATTGGATGCAAGTGTGAGGAAAAGGAGGGTCCCAGAAATCCCAAGATGGGTGAATAGTAGTACCTTGACAAAGAACTATAGAGCAATTTAAACAGTAGGTATTAGCAGAGCAAGAAAGAAGTATATTCTTTTACGTGAAAGCAAAAAGGAAAGAGAGAACACAAACATTGAAAAGAGACTTTCAGAAGTATCAGCTTTAGTTATATTTATAAATTGTCCTCTATTTCAAAGATGGCACCATGGACAAGAACGTATACGTGTGTGTATATGACTGACATTGGCTCTGATGGAATTACCTCATTGCTTTTCATCCTGTCTCTCTTTGGCAAAGTCAGTCATATCTTTCTATGTGTGGTTTAATTGAACTTGACCCTAAGATTTGATGATCCCAATTCCCTGTGGTTCAATAATTGGTCCCCATGTGTGGTATGGGCAGGTTGCACTGGGTATCCCACAGCTGCTGCTTATGTGGATGGATTCAATTACAACTTCCAAGAACACCGCATGCTCCTGATTTGATCATGACCATGAAGATATATTTTCAGCTAAATTTCTACAAATAAAGCCAACAGTAGGAAAGCAATCACTAATAGTAGCTCTCTCGCTCTCTGTTTACGTGTTCGTCACCAGCTAAACACTATTACGCTCTGACTATTATTATATTCTGGAAGTTATTTGATCTATTTTTTAGTTTATAGATCTAATTCCTGGCACAAAGATAAATACATTACATATGATTAATACTCAATGTTTGTCATTAATCTTGCTCCTAGCTTTTCATTAGGTCAATCAGAAAAGCTTTATAGAGTTCATACTCTGTGCTCAGCAGTGTAGGAGTTGGGGAAGCGTTTTTGAAGATGACAGGAAATCACCCCTCACCATTAAAAGAAGAGATGTAGCTAAGTAAAGCAAATGCTTGTCACACAATATTCATTCATTCATTGAGTACTGCCTCTGTTCTTGGCCAAAGGAATACAAAAATAAATAATACTGCTTTCAAAATGTTTACAGTTGGGTAGATACCTAAATGATTATGAGCACCACGTTTGGCACTTTATATAAGTTAACTTATTTAAGCCTTCCAAGAGCAATACCAGGGGCGGGGATGGGGGGGCGGTCATGTCATTACCTCATCATAGAGGGGGAACTAGAGGCTTAAGTGACTTGGGAAGGGTCATACAGGGAGCTAGGACTGAGTTTGTTATTAGGTATGAATAAGCTCTTCTCAAAACATAGGACCTTAGCATAATAGGTTAAGTTATACTAAAAATATACCACCACCAATAATAATGATTAAAACATAATGATTTTCTCTTAAGGTTGCCACTACTTTACTACTTCTCGTGTACCCTTTATAGCCAAACTTCTGGAAAATATAATTCACACTGTCAAATTATTTGCCTCCCATTTTGTATTTCAACCCCATTGTCATGCAAATGAAAACCTGTTGGAGTAGTGCTTAGGTACGGCTGCTAACCAAAAGGTCAGCAGTTCAGATCTACCAGGCACTCCTTGGAAACCCTATGGGGCAGTTCTACTCTGTCTTGTAGGGTCACTGTGAGTTGGGATCAACTTGATGGCAAGGGATTTGGTTTGGGTTTTTATTGCACAAATGTTTACAGCAGCCCCCCCCCCCCAACACATACACACACACCCCACATACACACACACACAAACATACACGTCAACCTTTGGGCCAATGAAAATAATCTTTCCTTCTTAAAAAAAAAACAAAAAACCTTGTAGTTGTCAGTGAAGTATATTGTTTTTAGTTCTTATCTCACTTAACAGTAAGGAGAAAGTATGGCTTGTTAAAAAGATTATGTCTTTCAGCATCAGACGTCTCTGAGTTTAAATCCCAGAAGAGCTGGGTTTTGTGGCTGTCGGTGTGACTTTGTGCCAGTTATTCTCGCTTCCTAGGTATTCGTTTCTTCATATACAAAGTTGTAATGAAAATAGCTACCAGTCAGGGCTGCCGTAAAAACTAATAACTTGCTTTTAATGTGATAGCAAAATGTCTTGTCGGGCACTCAATAAACGTAGCTATTATCACTACTATGTATTATTATCATCATCATTATCAATATCTCTACTACCTTTGATAAAGCTGATAACCTCTTTTGTCTTTAAATTCTTTCCTCCACATGGTTTACCCAGGAGATTATTTTCTGCTCCTTTTATTTTTTTCCTTTGTTTCCCTTGTTTTACTGCTTATACTTTAAATTCTGAAGTCCCTCAACATTCTGCTTTGACCCACTTCTCTTCTTATTCTATGTACTTATCATTGGACACGTCCACCCTTCCTGTGGTTCCCACTGCCTTCCCTATCATTCCTAAAATGATATGTGAAGCCTAGACCTTTCTTCTGAGTCCAGGAGCCATGTATTCAAATATCTGCTAGGCATCTCCAAGACTATGTGCTATGGCAACTCAAACTCAGCAGGTCCAAAATTAAAGTAAAAATTATTCCTCTTCCAATACTCCCTCAAAATTATTGCTCCCCTGTATCATCAATGGCAGGTCCCATCACCTTCCCAGTTACTGAGACCAGAAATCTGGGTATCACAATAGATCACTCTACTTACAAGCCCCTGGTCCAACTGATTATGTATTTATTGATCATACCTCATGTTCTACCTTTCTCTGTCCATACTGGTATTGTCCTGACTTAGATCCACGTCATCATTCCCATCTCTTAATCTTTCAACTGGTTTTCCTGCCTGTAGAAAAACAACCCCTCCTACAATTCTTCCTACCCAATAATGCTGGAATAAACTTTCTGATGTCCATAGTACACTTTGTTTGTTTATACTCAATTTGTTCCAAAACATTATCTATAACTTATGAAATAGATATAATGTGAAACTGCAAACAAGTTAGGAACATACAGTGAGGGCAAAACAGGAACATAAAAAGTAAGCCACATATATTCAAGCTGAATTAGCAAGTATAGTACCCAATTATGGTAAGCTGAATTCAAGATTCAAGATTCCCGTCTTCCTACCCCTGGCTCCTGTGGTCTTGCTCTGCATAATCCCTGGGACTGTGAATTTGATGGATTTTACTCATGTGATTGGGTTATGTTATGCAGCACAGTTGACTTTAAGAAAGGGAGATTATCTGGGTGGGCTTGACCTAAAAAAAAACCTAGTTGCCATTGAGTGGACTCCGACTCATGGCAATCCCATGTATGTCAAGTAGAACTGTGCTCCACAAGGTTTTCAGTGGCTGATTTCTTGGAAGTAGATCATTAAACTTTTCTTCTGAGGCACCTCTGGGTGGACTTGAACCTCCAATCTTTCAGTTAGCAGCTGAGCGCATTAACCATTTGCGCTACTCAGACACTCCTGACCTAACCACACCAGCCTTAAAAAGCAGAAAGTTTTCTCTGGGTGGTTGCAGAAGAGGAAGTCAGAGATTCAAAGCACAAGAAGGAATTGGTGTGTCATTGCTGACTTGAAGATGGAAGGGGCCATGTCAAGGAATGTAGGTGGCCTCCGGGAGATGAAAGTAACCCTTAGATGACAGCCAGCAAAGAAGATACAGGGACCTCAGTCCTATAAGTGCAAGGAACTGAATTCTGAGACCAAAAGAATAAGCTTAGAATTCAAAGTGGATCCCCCCAGCCACCAGAGCTTCTAGAAAAGGACACAGTACTGCTAACCCCTTGATTTTGGCCCTGTGAGACTCTGAGCAGAGAACTCAGGCCATACCAAGAATTCCGACCTACAGAATTGTGAGCTAATTGTGGTGGCACAGTGGTTAAAAGCTCGGCTGCTAACCAAAAGCTGAAGTAAAGGGGCTTCAACTTTACAGTCTCTGAGATTTTGGTCATTCTAAATTTTAACTCTTCAAGTTTATATATCTATTAGGAGAAGAAAAATCACATTGTTGTATTTTAGAAACTGTTAAAAATTAGAAGTGATTCCATGGTTGAGGAAATGGTTCACTTGCACTTATTCAGGCTTTAAAAGCATGTGTTTGGACAATATTGAATGATGAAAGAATGTTTACGAGGCAATGTTGTAAGAAAGACCATGTGCGACGTGTTCATAATTATCTGTTTGCATTATATATTCACTCATTTATTCAACACGTATTCATTGTATTTCTACTATGAGCATAGCATTGGAAATAAAGTGGAGAAAAGGGAAAAACTAGACATGGGCCTGCTTTCATGGAGCCTGCATTGTGGTGAGCAAAACAGACATTAAACCACGGAAATTACACAATTAATTATTTAGCACAAGTTAAAGAGCAATATTTCATAGGGCTTCTTGAGTGGTAGCCACTATTCCAGTAGTTCTCTGTATATTAGCTCATGTCATCCTCCTACTGAACTCGTAAGGTAAGTACAGATTTATCTTCATTTTACAGATGTGGACACTGAGGCACAGGGAAGTTAAAAACTTGTCCAACAGCTAGGACATGAAGACGCCAGCACTTGGACTCAGGCAGTCTGGCATCAAGGTCTGTGAATCATTCTGAAGGGGATGAACTGGCCACTGTCAAAGTGCATAACTCGTGTCTGGGAAGTTAAGTAAGATTTTATTGAAGAAATTACAGTTGGAATAAGATCTAACGGCCAAGCGGGAATGAACTAGGCATTGATGTGGGCAGAGGAAGGGTGTCTGATTCAGGTAGATGGACCAGAATGTGCAAAGGGGTTGAAGTCCAAAGAGTGAGAGGCTGAAGTGCAAGCAGTCAGGGGCCACGGGTCAGCAAAACTGAAAGAAGTCCCAGGAAAATCCCTCTCCATCTGGCTGTCTCTGATTTGGCTCTTCATATATTTAGACTCCGTTTTATATCAGTGGGAGCCTTGGTGGTGCCGTGGTTATGACCAAGCAAAGAAGCACTTGTCAAGTTCTTTAAAACTTTCATGTTTTTCTTGACTTAATCCCAGAGCCTAGAAAAAAAGAAAAAGAGTTACATTTTCTTTTTCCTCATTGCTTTTACGTTTTAAAATTTGACATGTGCAAATACCTGAGCAGGCTGTTAAGATCACATCCCCATATGGGAAGATTGTGTTCAGCAATGCTGAGGCAATGGGTACTGCTCCAAAGCAGAAAGAATGTGCATGCGTACAATTTAATTTTTAAAAACAAAGGAATTCATATGTGATTGTCAAGTTTAAAAGTTAGCTTGTGATAGTTGGAAATCAAGAATTTTTCCTTAGAAAATCAGATGTATTAGAATGAGACTGCTTTTCCTGTTTTTGTTGTTAGGTGCCATCCAGTTCATTCCGACTCATAGCGACCCTATGTACAACAGAAAGAAACACTGCCCGGTCCAGCGCCATCCCCACAATCGTTGTTATACTTGAGCCCATTGTTGCATCCACTGTGTCAATCCTTCTCATTGAGGGTCTTCCTCTTTTTTTCTAACCCTCTCCTTTACCAAGCATGATGCCCTTCTCCAGGGACTGATCCCTCCTGATAACATGTCCAAAGTCTGTGAGATGTAGTCTTGCCATCCTTGCTTCTAAGGAGCACTCTGGTCGGAATTTTCCAAGACAGATGTCTTCTTTTTTTGGCAGTCCCTGATATATTCAATGTTCTTCTCCAACATCACAATTCAAAGGTGTCAATTCTTCTTCAGTCTTCTTTATTCATCATCCAGCTTTCGCATGCATATGAGGTTATTGAAAACACCAGGGCTTGAGTCAGGCGCACCTTAGTCTTCAAGCTGACGTCTTTGCTTTTCAACACTTAAAAGAGGTCTTTTGCAGCAGATTTGCCCAATGCAATGTGTCTTTTGATTTCTTGACGGCTGCTTCCATGGGTGTTGATTGTGGATCCAAGTAAAATGAAATCCTTGACAATTTCAATCTTTTCTCTGTTTATCGTGATGTTGCTTACTGGTCCAGCTGTGAGGATTTCTGTTTTCTTTATGTTGAGGTGTAATCCATACTGAAGGCTGTCGTCTTTGATCTTCCTCAGCAAGTGGTTCAAGTCCTCTTCAGTTCAGCAAGCAAGGGTGTGTCATCTGCATAATGCAGGTTTTTAATGAGTCTTCCTCCAATCCTGATGCCAAGTTCTTCTTCATTAGTCCAGCTTCTCTGATTAATTGCTCAGCCTACAGGTTAAATAAGTATGATGAAAGGATACAATCCTGACGTGCGTCTTTCCTGACTTCAAACCACACAGTATCCCCTTGTTCTGTTCGATCCACTGCCTCTTGATCTATGTACAGGTTCCTCATGATCACAAGTAAATGTTCTGGAATTCCCATTCTTCTCAATGTTATCCATAATTTGTTATGGTCCACCCAGTCGAATGCTTTTGCATAGTCAATAAAACACAGGTAAACATCTTTCTGACATTCTCTGCTTTCAGCAAAGATCCATCTGACATTAGCAGTGATATCCCTGGATCCACATCCTCTTCTGAATTTGGCTTGAATTTCTGGCAGTTCCTTGTCGATGTACAGCTGCAGCTGCTTTTGAGTGATCCTCAGCAAAATTTTACTTACATGTGCTATTAATGATATTGTTTGATAATTTCCGCATTCAGTTGGATCACCTTTCTTGGGAATAGGCATAAATATGGATCTCTTCCAGTTTTCCAAATTTCTTGGCATAGACGACTGAGCACTTCTGGTGATGCATCCATTTGTTGAAACATCTCAATTGGTAGTCCATCAGTTCCTGAAGCCTTGTTTTTCACCAATGCCTTCACTGCAGCTTGGACCTCTTCCTTCATTACCTTTGGTTCCTGATGATATACTACCTCCTGAAATGGGTGAACATCCACCAATTCTTTTTTGTGTACTTACTCTGTGTGTTCCTTCCATCTTCTCTTGATGCTTCCTGTATCATTTAATATTTTCCCTGTAGAATCCTTCAATATTGCAACTTGAGGCTTGAATTTTTTCCTCAGTTCTTCCAGCCTGAGATATGCTGCGCATGTTCTTCCCTTTTGGTTTTTTATCTCCAGGTCTTTGCACATGCCACTATAATACTTTACTTTGTTTTCTTAAGCCACTCTTTGAAATCTTCTGTTCAGCTCTTTTATTTCATCATTTCTTCCTTTCACTTTAGCTACTCTATGTTCAAGAGCAAGTTTCAGGGTCTCTTCTGAAATCCGTTTTGGCCTTTTCTTTCTTTCCTGTCTTTTTAATGACTCCTTGATTTCTTCATGTATGATGTCCTTAATGTCATTCCACAACTCGTCTGGTCTTTGGTCATTAGCATGCAACATGTCAAATCTATTCTCGAGATGGTCTCTAAATTCAGGTGGGATATACGTAAGATCATACTTTGGCTATCATAGACTTGTTCTAATTTTCTTCAGTTTCAACTTGAACTTGCGTATGAGCAATTGATGGCCTGTTCCTCAGTCAGCCCTTGGCCTTGTTCTGATTGATGATTTTGAGCTTTTCCTTTGTCTCTTTGCACAGATGTAGTTGATTTGATTCCTATGTATTCCATCTGGTGAGGTCCATGTGCGTAGTCACCGTTTATGTTGGTGAAAAAAGGTATTTGCAATGAAGAAATCGTTGGCCTTGCAAAATTCTATCATGCGATCTCAGGCATGGTTTCTATCACCAAGGCCATATTTTCCAACTAGCAATCCTTCTTCTTTGTGTCCAACTTTTTTGCATTCCAATCACCAGTAATTATCAATGCATCCTGATTGCATTTCCGATCAATTTCAGACTGCAAAAATTGGTAAAAATCTTCAATTTCTTCATCTTTGGCATCAGTGACTGGTGCATATATTTGAATAATAGTCGTATTAACTGGTCTTCGTTGTAGGCATATGGATATCGTCCTATCACTGACAGCAATGCACTTCAGGATAGATCTTGAAATGTTCTTTTTGATGATGAATGTGACACCGTTCTTCCTCACATTGTCATTCCCAGCATAGTAGACCATATGATTGTCCATTTAAAAATGGTCAATACCTGTCCATTTCACTTCACTAATGCCTAGGATATCGATGTTTTACCTGCTTTACCTAGGGTTAAGCAAATATAGAGGAGAGCTACTTATCACAGAATTTTTGAACAAATTTTTGTTTGGAAATTTAATAAATTTTGAATCATATCAGAAAAACTCTGGAAGAACTTCAAGAAAAAAAACAGGGCTGCAAATGTCTGCTGAAAATTTGCATTTCTAGTAAGTTCCCAGAGATTTATACATAGTATATCACCTGGGAATCTTGTTAAAATGTAGATTCTGATTCAGTATATCTGGAGTGGAAATGCAAATTTCAGCAGGGAACTTGTGAGAAGTGCAAATTCTCAGTTCAAAGCCCTGGAAAAAACCATGGGCATTGCCTTGTTAGAGATGCATGCTATCAACAGAACAAAATGAAAAGTGAAGTTTTCAAGCAAAGATTTCTTTATTCCTAGCCAACATTGATTGAGCTCTCATCGCTGAATAAGCACCTGATTTATTTGATAACTGTTCTTTGTATATAGGTTTTTATTCTGTCTCTAGGGCTACTTTGTTGTTTACTGCAATTAGAGACCAATGTGTCATTCTCTTATTTTTGTTGTGGTAAAAATAAACGTAAAAAAAATTTGACATTTCAACAATCTTCACATATACAGTTCAGTGATATTAATTGTATTCATCATGTTGTTCAACCATCACCCTTATCTGTTTCCAAATTTTACTATCAGCCTTAACAGAAGCTCAGTGTTCTCTTATCATTGAGTCCTCTTTTTTCCCTCCTTCTTGCTTGGCCCTGGTAACCACTGATGAACTTTGGTCTCTATAGCTTACCCATCCCTGATATTTCACATAAGTGGGATCATGCCATATATGTCCTCTTATGCCTGACTTATTTAATTCAGCATAATGTTTTCAAGGTTCGTCCATGTTGTAGCACATATCAGGACTTCATTTTTCTTTATGACTGAGTAACATTCCATTGTATGTATCATAATAGGAGTTGTTCTATCACTTATTTAAGCAAAAACCCAGTGACTAACAAAACAGCTCGCTAAGTGTATGGCAGTTAAGTGGCTATCTGTTCCCTGCTTCTGGTGTTTATAATTATATAACCTTGAAAATTTGGAGCTAGATATTATGTAGTCCACCTTTTCACTTTGCAAATTAGAAAAGTGAGACCAAGGGAAGTTAAGTGACTTGCCGTGGTAGACAGAATTCTAATATGCCCCCAAGATCCCACCCCCTACAGTGCACGTTCTACATGATCCCCAGAAAAGTGAATATGATAGATTTTACTCTCATAATTAGGTTACGTTATATGGCCTTAGGTTATACTATTGACCTTAAGATAGAGAGATTATCAAGGTGGGTGTGACCTAATCACATGAGTCCTTTAAAGGCAGAGACTTTTCTTCAGCTGATCCCAGAAGACAATGTCAGAGATTTGAAGCACAAGAAAGATTAAATGAGCTATTGCTTGCTTGAAGATGGAGGGAACCAAGTGGCAAGTAATGGAAGTGGCCTCTAGGAACTGAGAGCAGCCCCCAGCTGACAGCTAGAAAGGAAAGATGACCCTCACTCTTATAGCTGAAAGAAAATATATTCTGCCAACAGCCTGTAATCTTGGAAGAGGACCTTAAACCCCAGATGATAATCATAGCCCTGGCTGACACCTTGATTTCAGCCCAGTGGACCTTGAGAGGAGAACTCAGTCCTACTATGCCTGGACTTCTGACCTACAAAATTGTGAGCTAACATATGGGTGTTGTTTTAAGCTGCTGAGTTTGTGATGTTTTGTTATGCAGTGGTAGAAAACTAATACATTTGTCTAGAACCCCAAGGCTAACAAATGACACCCTAAGGCCTCCTGAGTCTTTTACTTTCTGATAGACGCAGAGATAATAAACACTAATGTAAAAATATATTTGATCAACCAGCACCAAGATATAATCAAAGGATAACTTCCCTTGGGGCTAGAAATAGCCAAATTACTATTTGCTAATCAATAAGAGAGTGTGAAAACTGAGATTTACAATTGGACAAACATTAATTCTAAATAAAAGAAAATTGCTTTGTATTAAGTGGAATATGTCTTCCAACAAATTACATGGCAGAAGCAAAAAAAGGAAGCTACTCTACTATTCCAGCACTCCCAGATCTGGTGGTATTTGCTTTCTGCCAAGCTTTTAGTGGGGGATGGGTGGGGTCAGGGTTGGGTCAGTGGTAGCATTCTCACCTTCCATGTGGGGTGGCTCAATGGTAAGTAACAACAAGGGAAGAATATAGTGACCAGAATATGAACTCTGAACATAGTCATTTAAAAGTAGCATCGCCCTATTAAGATTTAGTTAAGATTTTTGCCAAGTGCAAAACTACCCATTCCATTGTTTAAAACTACTCTTAAAAAAAAAAAAACAGTGATGATCTCCAAATTCAAAATAAACCCAATCTCATTAGCTGTTCATGGCAGTTAGAGAAGTTGTCTCGCCTTCTCCTCTTTCTAAAACCAAATCAGAAATTACCTGCTCAGAGGGAAAAAGGAAACTCACGAGGTACTTGCATCTTTCTCATTGTATATGAAGCCTGGCTCCATGTACACATTGACTTCCCGTGTAATTAGTACTGATTTCTGTACATCAGACGGTGTGAAAAATCACCTAATTTCTAACACATGCACTCTACATGTAGTGACTTTGCTGATGAGGAAAACAGTGGCTTCATCCATCCTGTGGCGTGCCATCTCTATTAGACTTTGTAAACTGCAGCAGTTGAAATCTTTAACCAACCATTACTAATAAGCATATGTTAATTGTAGCAGAGATCATAAGCAGGTCAATTAGGAGGCAAAGACTGGAACCGAAGGAAACATTCAGCTGGAGGGAAAATCCAGGGCAGGTGTCGGCCAGCGTGGTCTGCCCTGGCAGGAGCTTGGAGTATCTTGGGTAGGAGCTCATTTAATGTTTTGATTTGCTGAATTTGCATTTCAAATTTTCCTTCCTAATAGACAATATAGTCAGTCTTTGTTAATGAGGACTCTGATTACATGTGCCATTATAATTGGGAATTAGCAGACCAGCCTTGTTTTGGAGATTAAACCCAAAGCAAATTGGATTAAATATGGTGTGACTGAAACCTCCCCTCGCTCTCTTTTTGTTTTGTTTTGTTTTTTTATCTCAAGTCAAAGGTGAGAAAAAATCCGTTTGTTCCAGGCATATGGCTCATACCTTTATTATCATTTTTAGAGCTTTGATTATACGTTTAAAGATGATCTTCTTCAGCAGAGATAATTTATACTTTTAAAACATGTGTTTATTAAATTTCCCCCCATAAATTGAGCAGATTTCTGGAGCAGATCATTATATAGAAAGAACTACTTCCAGAATAGACACACATATAAAGGTAGAATTTGTTATATTTTTATACAACACATTACATCTAAAGAAGCAATGCGGGCCCAATACCTCAAAGTGAGCTTTAGGTAACATCACACATTCTGTCTTCACAACAATACTATTTGAAATTATTACATGGTAATCTTACAAGTCTGAAATTTCTTCAGCTAGATTTCAGCATATTATCTTAAGTGAAAAGATAATGTAAGAAATTTTACATTAATGGTGTCAATTTACCACAGTTCATTTCATCATGACAATTACATTGTAGTTTTTATATTTAACACTGTAGGTATCATAACCCTTAAGTGCCATAGCTTCGGGTTATGTGGCCTTTCTTTATTCTCTTGGGTCATTTAATATTGTAATCCAGTTACACTCCAACATTTTCATTATTAAGCTTAAAACCAATTCTTCAAAAATGACCGCTAATCCCAAGTCATTGGGAAATCATGCTTATTAATTCCCATAAGATTCAGTTAGATGTTTGTTTGGATATAGACTGCCTTAATAACAGAACAAAAGAAGATTTTAGTAAGACAAACAGAAATTCAAATATTTTCTGAGTGAATTTTGGTCTTTGAAGCCACACAAATGAGGTTAGACCTGGATACCAAGAATCACGAAATGTTTTCAACCATCAATCACGCAAGCTTAATGTGTGGGAAGGTGAAGAAAGGAGAAACTTTTTACACAGAGATATACCTAGTTTTTCCTCCATTGCACTGTCTTTGCAGAGAAAAGTAATCTTAGTGGAATATAGCTGTACAAACAAAGGTTAAGGTACCAGTATTTTGTCCTTACCCATCCAGAGATATCTTACAATGGAAGCAAGACCAAGTGACAGAGTTTTCCAGACATATGAATTCAATGAGGAGGAGCAGAAAATTGTTTCTTCAGGGATAATTCTTTAATCACCCAATTTCATATGTATCACCTAGGCCAATGTCTGATTTGATGAGATAGAAGTAATGGTAGCTTCTGAGATACAGTTTTCCCTTGAGAATAGATGGGCTCCTTTGCTAGTGCACCAGCTCTATTCTGGTTGGAAAATAACCATTTCAACTAAGTTAATTGAGAGTTGTAACATAAGCACATGTGAGTTTCATTTTTTTTTCCATAAAGAAAGACTATAATGCATTACCACTAAATTAAGCCAAATATGCTAACTAATATGATTGTTTATTCTGTGATTTCCGTAGAGTGGACTACTTTATTTTTTAACACCAATGCCTAATACATGAATGAATTAGGGATCATACAGTCTTTTATAGTTATCACTACAGTGATACATTATCACTGTCAAAGTTTATTGTTACTGGCTAATAAGAAGTTCCTTCTGTCAGATAAGGGGTGCTGGTGGTGCAGTGGTTAAGAGCTTGGCTGCTAACCAAAAAGTCAGTGGTTCAAATCCACCAGCTGCTCCTTGGAAACCCTAAGGGACTGTTCTACTCTGTCTTATAGGGTCACTATGAGTAGGAATTGACTGGACAGCAATGGGTTTTTTTGGTTCTGTCAGATAACAAACGGAGAAGGGTGTTTTAATTACATACTTATTTTAAGTTTACTAGTTTTATGTTTATGTAATGGTATGTCCAAATTATTTAGATTTAATTATACATAATACTACAGTAAGAATAACTTATCAGTATCTAAGAGAGTAGATTTTAATGTATTTTTGATAGTGACAAAAAAAAAAAAAGGCACCATTGCTTCTCATTTATTTTTCAAAAAATTCTCTGAAATAATATTTGGGAAATAATACCGATTTTAACTCTTGAGGAATTCTGTGCGATTAATATAGTAAATATTGGTTTAGGATGCACGAAGGCTACTAGTTACTTTTTTATCTTTGATATCTGGGACTTTTACTTTTAGAAATAAGTCTCTAGTTTTTGTTAAACAAAAAAAGCATGCTCATGACAAAAAAAATTCGACTAACAGAAAAGTTTAATAAAGGCTGTAGCGTTTAAAAATCCCACTTCCGAAAGATTATTAAAGGTTGTCTGATGACATCAATTAACACTTTGATGAGCAATTTTCTAGGCACTTCTCTTTGTATATATACATATAAATATGTAACATTTCACATAAATTGAAATATACATATATATATACATATGTATGTTATTCTCTAACCACATGTTTTTATCCATAATATTTCATGAAATCTTTCTACATCAAAGGTGAATGTTTACAATTTAGAAGTAGACTGAGCAATATCTCTCAAAATGAAGGTTGTGGCCTATTAGTGAGTCATGAAATTAATTCAGTGACATTCAGCTAGTATTTTATAAATGAAATAGAAGAGGATTGGATAGGATGGGAAATAGAGCAAGTTGCATGTAAAGGTAAGTGATGTTTCATGTCATTTGCTTCCACTGTGTGTTTGGGCAGGGGAATGAGGAAATGTGTTCATGTATGTGATAAGTCACTGTGTAAAATGTATTTCATACTGTGGATTGCAGCAAAAGTAATGTTTGAGTGCAATTCTCAATAGTGGGTGGACTGGGGAACTTTTTCAAGCCAACTGCCTTCACACCCCAGATTTTTTTAAGCTGACATTGTAAATTAGAGGTTTTCACAATGTTGGAGTGTTGAGATAATTTCTGTAGGATCATGTGCCCATCTCCACTTCATCTTCCCACTCTTCCACACCACACAGCCCTCTCCATAATAGTTATTGCTTATTCTTGCCATACCTACTACCCGTTGCTGTCGAGTTGATTCTGACTCATAGTGACCCTTTAAGATAGAGTGAAACTGTCCCAGAGGGTTTCCAAGAAGCAATTGGTGGATTTGAACTGCCGACCTTTCGGTTAGCAGGCAAGCTGTTAACCACTGCTCCACCAGGGCTCCAAATTTCTGCCATAGTGAACCACTTTTACTGATGAGAGTGTGTTGTGTCCCTCTGGTGTATTTTGGCAGACTAAAAAGGATTGAAGACAAATGAATTACCTCATCATTTTTAATGGCTATATAGTATGGATATACTATAGTTTACCAATCCCTTATTGATAGACACTTAATTTCAAAGTTATTTTTGTTTCATTTGTTTTACTTTTTTGGTATTATAAATGATACCACATAATACCAAATGTAGCTTTTTCATATTATTGAAGTTATTATTCTTACAACATCTTTACAAATATGAAAAGCAAAAATGTGTCTCATTTTTACTTGCATTTCCTTGATTTTAATGGGGTTGAATTTCTAATTAAGTTTAACAGAATTTTGTATTTCTGCTTTTGAAAATTGCCTGTTCTATGTGTTTTACTCATTTTTCTATTATGGTGGTTTTTTTTTTTATTTTGTTTTATTTGTATTGTTTATCTTGGGTGACTTGAACAGGTTAGGGAATAAGTTTGAATTATAAAAGGTTTTTAAAACAAATGAAGTTATATTGTTCCTAGTGCACAATATTTGACAAAACTGTTGCAAGTGGAACTCTTGCCAAGACTATGTGAGAAGATAGAAGACTCGTACACTTTCTTGTATAAAATTTCTTGCTTTGAAAGTGGCTAAAACTGTGTCCAGTCATTTTGTTTATGCTATTCATTTTGCTTAGCAAAACTTTTCTTCTCATTCTAAAATACTGTCAAATTAAAGTCAGCCCTAATTCGGTCAAAACAGCTTTCAGAAAAATGGAGTTTAACCATAAAATGGCAAAGGAAAATAAGAAGGTTCTGCATATACGAATTTTTAAAAATAAAACGACGGGTTACATATAACAGCGTGTGATATACTTAACAATGAAGCACCACTTGTTCTTTATCCCCAATTAGAAAGCTGTCTCCTTTGAGTCAAATGTTTTCTTATTGGATTCCCTGAGAGAATTTTCTTCATTTTAGGCACACTTACCATGTGTGCCTAGCATATTGGACATTCATTTTAATTTTTATTACGATAGATTTTTCATGACAATTTGATGGTCGTCAGAAACAATAAGAGAGAGAAAGGAGAGAGAGAGAAAGAGAACAAGTCTGCCAGTAGTGAGCTGGTATTTGGGGAGACACAAAAACTTTTAAGAGTCCTTGTTGTTGTAGTTAGCTGCCATCCAATGAGCCCCAACTCATGGTAACTCCGCGCACAATGGGATTGTACTGTTGTGATCTGTAGGTCACCATTAATGCCAGAGAAGAAGTCAGAAGACTAATAAATGGAGTGTTTGCCAATATTTTCTGAGATTTTCTTTTATCCTTGAAACTATGCCTTGCACCACTTCTGAAAACAGAAGTTTATTTTATAGGGTGGAACACACTATTACTAATACTCATATTATTTTTATTTCTATTACGAATCTTAGTAGTAGAATATTTTTGTGTTTGAAGTATTTTTACATATTTTTTTTCACTGTTAAATAACCAATAATTTAAACTCTGTCTCTTTCAGAAGCACTTGGGAGAAGAATTTAATCAATAAACGTTTTGTATATTTCTGTAGTAATTTGCAGTTTACAAAGAGCCTTTACCTATGTAAGGGGCCCTTGTGGCACAGTAGGTAAGCGTTTGGCTGCTAACCGAAAGACATGCAGTTTGAATCCACCAGACCCTCCTTGGAAACGCTGTGAGGCAGTCCTACTCTGTTCTACAGGGTTGCTATGAGTCGGAATCGACTCGACGGCAATGGGTTTTTTGTATATGTAGTGTTGCTTCTTCTCTATAATGCCTTTCTGGTTGGCTCTGTAACCAGCATTTTTAAGAGTAAATGGAGACTTAAACCAAAAACTGGTTGCCGTCGAGTAATTCTGACTCATAGTGACACTTTATCATGTTTGCTATCAATATTTTTTGACTAGATTATAGTATATCATGTTTTATAAGTAAAGACTTTAAATAGAGTCCAACCTACATATCTTTTTCTTTGTGGTTTCTTTCGTTAGTTTTTTTTTTTTTTTTTTTAAACCATAGGAAGTCACAAAACATTTTTAAGCTATAGACCTAAACAGATCCAAATGTCCCCAGTGTCAATGATAAGGGCTATGGTGAAGGCTCCTGTAGAAACACACTGCTTTCAAACATGAGGACACACTAGTCAGCCACTGAGATTACGCGCTCTAGGTTGCAGCATGTCTTCCAAGAGAACAGACATTTTAGGTGATTTTAAAGAAATTAGCATGCCGGACTTTCCCCACTTCTTTTACAAAATCCAGGAAATAGTGTTTCTCTTGATTCCCCAAAATAAGACCAGAATCTTCATAAACTCCTTATAATTGATGCTACTTTTAGTTTGACAAGAGTCACTACATGAATTAAAATCATTGAACAGCATACACAATAATGGGCTTAGCCGTTTCTTCTTTTCTTTGAACTAATAGGCATACGTTCGTTTAAGCCATGGTAAATGTCCATCTTAATTAAAGTTTGTCTTTCCCAGTTAAGATTGACATGAGGTGCCCGTATTATAAAATATCCACCCACTTCATCTCATCACTTTGGTTTGTGGAGAAAAGTTATGACAGAAAATAACTTGTTGTCTTGTCAGTGTCTCTGCTTTCTCTGGATGCCATTTGGAGTGACATGCTGACAGTTTTTCAGTGATCAGTCCCAAGTAACCCAGAGCAGAAACTAAGCAAGACTTCAGTTGACCTCTGTGGTACTAGATATCATGAGAGACTCTTCTCAGCCAGACAAAAAGTGTAGAACACTAATTCAAAGAACTGTAGTTAGAAGGATCCAAACTTCAAAATTAATTTGATTATTTCCCTCTTTTATCCTGATAAACAAAATGGAACACAACTAACTGGATATATGGATACTTGGAGTGAACTGGGTTAGTAACAATTTGTACAATGATACAAACAGACTCTGCTTAAATAATTGATATCAATCTAAAGGGAGCTCAATTTTATTCACCATTTTTGTCTGTGCCTTAGATAAAGGGATAGAAAGCTTACCCAACAAATTTGTAAGCTGGCAAATGGCACGTGTATTTGACGACAACTTCAGAATCTAAAAAGATCTCAATGGGCTGCAGCAAAGGTCTAAAATGTTGTAAATGTAAGATAAAATTCAATAGGAATAATATAAGATTCTGCACTGAGGATCATAACCTCAACCATAGATGTAGGATACAGGAAACAGTATGGCATCTGAAGATGTGACATGACTTGACAGTCACCCCTACTTGGAAGTCTGCCCAATTTAAGGACAACACCTCAATTTAAGATAACGATGTGATACAACCTTTAAAACAACATTTAAACTAAGGATTGCTTTCAATCCTAGAGGCCTCTTTGAAGAGAGATTTGACAAATGAGTTTATTAGGAAGAGAGTGGACATGAAGTATAAACTGAACAATGTTTATACTTAGTCTTCTTCAACCTGGGGCAATTCCTCAGTTTTTTGTTTGTTTTAAGATCTTGGAACTTTCAACAAATATTGTCCAGATATTTTGTAGAATGTATCTCAGTTTGGGCTTGTCTGAGCCTTCCTCATGATTCAACTTAGGTTATGCATTTTTATTAACAAAAATTTTACAGCAGTGATGTTGTGCCTTTCTTAGTGCATTATATCAGGCGGTACATAATGTCAATATGCCTCATTATTGATGAGGTTAATTTCAATCACTTGCTAAAGGAGGTATCTGCCAGGTTTCGCTACTGTAAAGTTACTTCTTTTCCCTTTGTAAATAACAAGTATCTTGTATGGAGATCCTTTGAGACTATAGAAAAATATAGTTTCTCATTATACTTTTAACCATGAATTTTAGCATCCATTGATGCTTCTCGCAACAATTATATGGTGTGTCTATCAAATGATAATTTTCTATTTCCTTCATTCCTCCCGTATTTATTAATTTAAATTCTATTGTAAGGAGGAGCTTTCTCTTTCTACTCCACTTAATTACTGATTCATTTATTTTATATCACTATAGAACTGGTGGAGGTTTATTTTATTCCATGAGTCATAATCCATTTTTCTCTGGATTTGACCACTGGGAATTACTTCATATTAGCCCCTGTGTTCTTTCCACGTCCTTCCTACATGTACTGATCATTATTTGAGCACCTCCTTAATTTTTGACACCACACGATGTTTCAGGTTCATCTTGTACTTTTCTTGTCCCTGTCCTGGAATTAGCCATTTCTCCAAGGAACGCTGATTCCTTTTTCTGGAGAATGGTATATAAAAACCAAGCTCTAAGTGATAAGTGCATTTGTTGCTACTGAGTTGTTATCTCTTCTAGGCCCTCTTAGCAGAAAGAACTAGGAAATGTATGTAGGTACACACATACACATCAATTTCTAGATTTTTCTAACTGTATTTATTTTAAAAACCATAAGTTCATACCAATACTTTTGATTCCAATCAAATCACGGGGCCAATCCTCACCTTTTCATTTCCCTTATTAGTAACTCCTCCTCTAACAATGAGGAACCTCTCATTAGCCATAATATAATGACTCATTTGTTTAAAGTAGGATACACACAAAGTTGTGTATGACTAACTCATAATCCTGTGGAAAAAAAAATTATGAACTACATATGTATTACAATACTTGTGTATAGTTCTTTTTTTCTTTGTTGTTTCACATATTTTACAAACAATTACATAATCAATAGCCTTATTCAAAGAATTTTTGTATCTTGGAGATATAGCTATGGGATAATTCCTATAAGTGGTATTGTTAGGTCCAAATGTAAGTACATATGTAAATTTGTTAAGCCTTGCTAAATTCCTTTCCGACAGATTGTATCAGTTTGCCTCCCCACCAAAATTGCCTAAGAGTGCTTGTTTTCCCACAGCCTTGCCAACAGAATGTGTTTTCATACTTCTTACTTTTGCAGCTCTAATAGGTGAGAAGTGGTATCTCAGTGCTGTTTTGATTTTTACTTTTCTGATGATGAGGTAGAATATCTTTCCATGTTTAAAGACCATGTTATAGCTTTTTCTGAATTATGTGTTCATGTATTCTTTCCATTTTTCTATTGGGTTTTTGGTACTCTGTCCCTTAATTTTTAAGAGTTGTGCGTTAGGGATATCAGCCCTTTGTGATACATGTTGCGAACATTTTCTTGCAGTTTATTAGTTGTCTTCTGACTTTGTTTACGGTGTTTTTGATTGCAAAAAACTTTTTTGTAGCCAAACTTATCAATAATTCCCTTTTTTGCCTTTAAAATTTGAGTCACAGTCTGAAAACTTTTTCCTACCCTGAGGTTAAAGTAGAATTCATGAATTCTTCTAATTTTTATATGACTTCCTTTTGATTACATTTTTATACATTTGGAGTTTATTATTGCATATGATATGAAGTATGGGTCTAATCTGATTTCTTTCTACATAGCTACTCTAAATAGCTACTTTATTTATTGCTAAATAGCTACTCAGAACTATTTACTAAAAATTCATCTTTGCCCCAGTGATTCGAGATGCCCCAGTGATTCGTTATCATGTGTTAAATTTTCTTAGGAAATTTAGTCTGTTTCTGGGCTTTCATTTCTTTTCCACTATCTGATGGTCTTCTCATGTACCAGTATAATAATGTTTTAATTAGAGAAGATTTCTAGTATGTTTTAATGTCTCGTAGGACTAATCTTCCTTCATAGTTTTTCTTTTTCAATGCTTTTTGTTGGTTGGTTGCTTTGCTATTCCATATGAACTTTACTACCAACTTGTCTAGCTGCTCTAGCATAGAATTTTAATCTAAGGATTAATGCTGCTGGGATAAAAATGTTAGCACAAATATTTTTATAGTCAGATCTGCCCAAAGACAGAATATTTGACAATCCTGTTGGTAGAGATGTCCAAGCACTGGTGGACTGGATTAGTGCTTCTCAAACTTTAGTGTGCATATGAATCACATGAGGGTCTTGTTTAATCTAACCACCATGGCAGAGGTGCAAGAACTCACGAATCACTGGAACCTATGGACACAGTCCATCCAAAGATAATTAATACAGGGAGTAAAGTCAATATAGCAAGAAGACTGACAAGTATAAATACGCATACTGTTAAACCTTCATTTGTGCAATTGGTTTTTCATTCATCCAATTGATAATAGATAATAGGTCACGAGGATTTTTTGTGCGTAACTTTCTCTTTTATTTGAAACCTATCAGACCTTAAATCCCATAGAAGAAGCAAAGGAAAGGACTTGAAGAACTCCATCTGACATGAATTATGGAATCCCCATTGGCACAAGTGGTCAAGTGCTCAACTATTACCCAAAAAGTTAGTGGTTTGAATCTACCCAGAGGCACCTCAGAAGACAGGCCTGGTGATCTGCTTCCAAAAGGTCACAGACTTGAAAACTTTATGGAGTGGTTCTACTCTGCACACATAGGGTTGCCATGAGTCAGAAGCGACTCAATGGCGAGTAACAACAAATGCTGATGATGAGCACGGAATCAGACAACTAGTTTTAAATCTAGATGTTACCATTTCCAGGGCAACTCTGGGCACGTAGCTTAATCTGTCCAAACTCCAGTGTTCTAATCTATAAAATGAGCATAATCATAGAATGTACTTTTTGATGGCATTGTGAGGATTAAATCAGATAACATCTGGAAAGCACTTAGCAGAATATTCCATAAATGGTTGCTATTATTACTGCAAGTTCGTTCTCATTTGGAGATAGACCAATTGCACCGAGCTTTTCCTCTTCAGGTTGCTCCTCATGCCTATTTGACAAGGTTCAGTTATCTATGAAGAATTAGGCTTTATTGCCCTCCCAGGACCTCCTGATTGACCAGCCATGAACTCTATCAGAATCACATGGGCTTGTGGTTTACACTAGAGATCCCCAGACACAGATATCTGATACAGCAGAACTTTTAAGAGCAAAAGCTTTGTGCCTAGAGCATTTAGATCTTTATCTAATTTAGTTTGACATATGGCACGTGGAGTACATCATTGTTTCTCTACACTTTTATTAAGCAGATTATAGGAAGAAAATCTTATATTTTTAGAAAGTTGTTTTCAGCCTGCTGGCTAATGCCAAAATATCCACAAGTTAGTCAAGAACATCAACTAGTAGCTTTTTTTTTAAAAAGGGTTTTGCATATTATGGCTTCATATTATTTCCTTCAATTATGCTGATTTCCACTCTCTGTTCCATGAAATATGACACATGATGCATATTAACCTCAAAGAAATCACCCAAAATGTACCTCCCCAACAAAATACCTAGCTTCCTAGAGAAGGCGCACAGGGAGTAACACACACACACACACAGACACGCACACATACACACATAAACACACGAGTGCACAAATAACAACAAACGAGAGACAATTGAGTTCTACATGACAGAATCACTTAGTTTTATATCCACCGCAGCAAGTAATAAGGATATGCTGAACTCAAAGAATGTTTATTAAAAGAATGAATAGAAGAATTAGTTAATTACTTAATTAGGTAACTATAGAAGAGTAAGAGTATTATAACAACTTGCACGTATGCGTGTGAGTGTACAGCCATATGTTACATAGATTCTAGTAAACGCTCTTTAATTATCAGAGCTACATCTTATTTTGAGATCATTCAGTAAAGCTCCCCCTCCTTTTTTTTTTCCTCAAAATAAATACAATTACTGTTTTAAGCAGATAGCGGCTAATAAATGATTTCACCAGATGTACATAGGGAATCAGTTAGTTAATTCCCTTAATCACCAATTTCTTTCCTCCCTTTTCATTCACTGCCTGGAAACGTCAACATTCCCCAGTGTGCTAAGATCTGACCCTGGAAACTGGCAAATACCAAAACCCTCTCTCGAAAGCAGCAGGCTCCATATGGTTGCTTCAAGCATGGAGGGTGACCCTGCCAAGTCCCCTGCAAAGGGATTTTACAGAGCAGAGAGACAAATGTGTCCCTTTAAATGTTAGTCATTGAGCCGGAGAAAAGAAACCACCTCCCTGATAAAAGGCTGTTACTGTACTTTTCAGCGTCTGATCTGCAACCTATAGGAAGTTTTATACAATGGCGGCTCAATGCCAAGCATTAAAAATAAATGTAATCATCAGATGATTAGCTCTAAAAGCCTTCCCTCAAAAAAAAAAAAAAAAAAAGAGCTGTCAGTTACAATAGGACATACATATGCATATTGGAAAACAGGGAGACCAAGAATAACTTTGGATGGATGCAACCAGCATTATTGTACATGTGTGTGAGGGTAAAGGAGGCTATGACATAGCATAGGAAGTCAATGGTGGAGTTGTTATTATTTATACATGAGTAGAGATTACAAATGCAAGCCCCAGCTCAGATCTCTCACCCCCTGGATCTGTGAAACCTGTCACTCAGTCTCCCGTGGTGTGTCTTCCTGTCTCCGAGCCATTGGACCACCTGCTGTCAAGACTCTCATCTACTGCATCGCCCGAAGGCCTCGATGATAACAGCATTGATTCCAATGTACATCTAATTACTTCTCATAATCTATTCATTTCACAATAGTGTAGTGAAACATCTGTCACATCATAAACTCTTTAGTAGCCTTATCAAACCACCAAAACACACTCTGCTGCCAGTTGGCAGCTTCCTTGGTTTCCCATTTATTAATATGATGCAAACATTTCTAGTCCTTTTTGTAGCTTTAGATGAATTTCCCCAATGACCAGTGGAGCAGAACTGGGCAAACTGTAGCTTAAATGTCTGTATGTTACCTATTGAGGGACAAACCCAGAAGTCACAAGGAAATCAGTTAAAATATCATCTCTTCCTTTGAGGGATTGTTGCTAAATAAGGTTCTTTCCTTCATAACAGTGAAAGACAGGGCTTCTTCCTTGGCTTCAACGTGTCTGCTAAATTTACTAAAATAACCATCTTAGAGATTATTACCTTTGAATAGGATATTGCACAGGAAAGCCTTTTACCTTCATATGTTAACTTTACCTTTGGGGAAACTAGGCTCTTTTCTTTTTCTCATTTAATTTTCCTTTTTCTTTTTGATTTTCTCTCGTTGCCCTTTCTTTTCCTCCCAATTCCCTTTTCTCGCTACCTTTTATAGAAAAGCCAGTGAAGAGACCTTTTATTTCAGAGCTGATTAGCAAATAAAGCTACTTTCTAATTATAAAGGCTACACAACGTGCTAGGCGTCAACACTGATGCAGCGTCTTCCGCAACAGGGACCGTCAGGAACTCGCTGTCGGTGAATTCACTCCTATTCATCCTTCAAGACCCGGTTCAGTGTCACCTTCTTCGAAAAGCTCTCCCAGGGAGAATTAATCAGCATGCCCTTTCTGCTCTCATAGCAGCCTGACAGCTCTACTCGTGCACTTAACATAATGGCTGAGAAGCATTGATCCACATATCCGCCTCTGTTCTAGGTGATCAGTTCCTCAAGGGTAAAGACTCTGTTTCATGTTTGTATCCCTGGCAACTAGCTGGGTGCCTGGCCCACCAGACAATGTTAAATAGATGTAGAAGATTTTCTAGTTCACTTAAGAGAACTGAAAAACTGCAGAGATTCAAGTGCTACTTTGTATCTTTCTTGTGAGCAATGTCACTATTATTCCATATATGATAATAGTAATAGCCATTGCTTAGATGTACCAAGCAGTGTCCTAAGTACATCACGTATATTAGTTCACTTACTCTTCCCAACAACCCTATGAGGTAGGCACTATGATGATCCACGTTTTAGAACTAAGGAATTGAGATGCAAAGAGACTGAATGTTTTGTCCAAGGAACCCCAGCTGGTAAGTGGCGGAGTCCAAGCAGAGTAGCTCCAGGGCCCAAACTCCTAGCCATTACGCGTACCACCTCTTCTCAGTAACTACTGTCCTCCTGTGAGCTGCAGGTGATCCTCGCATCTTCCCATCGGTTACTCTTTCTTGAGCAATCCTGGAAGATCCATAAGGAGAGAGGGCCAATTTCCCAAGCTGCCCATGTATGTTTAAAGGATGTATTTGTGACCCTTTTCATTCACATGGTGTTTTCACCAAATGAATTCACTGCTGCCTTTTGATATTAGAATAGGAAGGCCCATTTCCCATGGTTTGTAGAGGGCTTGCAAGCCTTCTTCCAAATTTCCAGTACAGATTTGGGGAAATCAGTACTGATATAATGATCAAGTCTCATTAGCACACTTTTTTTTTCCTGCTAAGAAGGCATAGGCATAGATATTATTAATAGGTTCTCTAGATATATTCCTGGAATCCACCAGAACATAAATTCATTTCCTGTAAAGCATTAGATAGCTATGAAATAACTACTTGTGATGATTATGATCCTGGATTGGATTTATAGTCCTAATGACCCAGAGACAAAAGACTTTATATCATATTACACATCCCCTAAGATAATAGTTCCCTGAGTCGAAGTCCCCAGGGGGCAGGGCTAAGCGAAATCAACTGTTTGTCTGTCTCCATTGTCTCTCAGCATAAGGTATAGCTTATAGATGCATGTATCAAAGTAAAATATCATGCACTTAACAGTTTAGGCCTGTATTTTATCATTTCCCAACACAATATATAGCTCTATGTAACTATGTTGTTGTTGTCTTGGAGCAGATGACAGAGAGTTAAACTTGGAGGGATGGGCAAAATATAGATAAAGAGCCGATCAGTCGGAAGGCATTTACAATCCAAGAGAACAACTTCTGACTCCTCCAGTCTATAATCAGGGTAGTTGGCTTATTCAAAGCACACAGTGCCAGGACACATGCAGCTGTCCGTTCTTGCCTATTACAAAATAAGAAACAAAAAAACCAAACTGGTTGCTGTCAAATGGATTCCGACTCATATCAACCCTATAGGACAGAGTAGAACTGCCCCATGGTGCTTCCAAGGAGCAACTGGTAGATTCGAACTGCCAACCTTTTGGTTAGCAGCAGAGCTCTAAACCACTGTGCAACCAGGTCTCCATTCTTGCCTATTAGTTCTTGCCAATTCTTGGCTATTAGCTCTTGCCAATTCTTCATGTACAAATTCAAGGTGGATTTGCACGGAGGAACTGGAGAAAGTAATATACAGAGGATCTATGCAGTAATACACAGAAGATCTATATAGTAAACTACAGAAGGTCTGCGGAAGCCATTACTCCTCCATCCTCAGTTACAGCCCCAGTTCCCAGACCTTAATACTGTATAGTATGCCATACACACACTTGTTACAAGCAGATGCAGAAATTAGCTAGCTAATTAATTAGTTAAAAAAATGAAAAATTAGGGGACTGTTGGATAGAAGTAGTTATTTTAAGTAGTTAACTGAGCTCTTCCTAAGTCTGCCTGCTGAGGAAAAAAAAAAAACAATGCTTTCATTAGTTCAGCCGATGTGAGGGTTAGCAAGACAAAAGTATGAGATCCCAGCATTGTGGTCCTTCAGTGTGGCATCAGAAAGGATTCCATTTTAGGCTCTTGATTATGTTTTAGGCTTTTAAGAGTGTTTCTTCTCTACCTTGTACCTCACCTTTAAATCTATGGGCACATCACTTCTCTCATCTCCTCCTCTGTGACTGATTTCTCTTTCTTCTATCTCCATAGTTGCCTCCTCACACCTTCCTGGTCCTGTGGCTGATTTCTAACGGGCATCCTCAGTTCACCAGCCTACTTGGTCCTGAACTGGGAACCAAACTATGGCAAATACCACTCCTGATGGCAGCCTTCCTTAAGGCAGTGGTGGAAGGTGGAATAAAACCCTGGGGAGCTCTGCAACCACAGCATCCCCACCTCCCAATGGGAACAGAGGCAGCTAAAGATATAAATCCACCTCAGACAGAGCCATGACTCAGACAAGCCTAGTCCAAAAAGCGAAAATGTTGAGAAATACAAGTTCTGATAGAAACGCACCTGAAAGAGAGCCCAAGCTGTAATGAGAAAGAGGATCATACTACTTGGGATAGAGAAGAAGAAGAATGTTCATAAAAGAGTTTAAGGAAAGGGAGAGAACATTAGAGCAGTGAAGAGAAAAAGAATGGCCAGGAGGGGAAAATACGGATCTAAGTGAATGCTGATCATCTTTAACATTTCTTCTTTATAGACTCTCCACAGAAGAGTAGGAAGCATTTCAGGCCCTTTCTCCTCCACCTGGTCTCCTGCTTGCCTCACAATGCCTTTGCTGCCTGCACTATGCCTTGACTCTGTACTCTGTTCCACTCCCTATAGCTTTTACTTACATCACCCTCTGCTATAGTCACTTCTTGGCCATCAATCGACTAACCTACTAGTTCTCATTTTATGGCCTGGAGATACTCAAAGACTTAGAGGACAGAGCTGGTGTAGCAGGAGGCTTGTGCGGGCCTCCTGAAAGAAAAATCTGCCTTAACAATGGGGCAGTCACTAGGTAGAGAGAAGTCCTCCTTGGAGAGACACAACATTTCCCCATATTTTATTTTTATTTATTCTCTCTCCAAGGGCTGAAGGACCACTGTCTTTTCTCTCCCTCATTCCTGCATCTCCAAAATCATCACTTTACTGCTTTTATAGTGCTCATTAGAGGAAAAAGTGCAGTGTCGTGGCTCAAAGAGAAAAGAGGAGGGCTTCACCCAAGGTTCACATGAGTAAGTCAAAAGATGTGATGAGGAAGCCAGAGAGAAATGCAGGACCTGAGTAGGGGGATTCTACTTAAAACATGACAGTAACGTGTGAATTAAGGGAGATGAAGAGTCGAAGTGAATAGTTGGGAATACAGAAGGTGGATACAGAAAGGGATGCTGTGCTCTTTATGCCCTTCAGTGCTCAAAGTATTACAGAAGATACAAAGTTCAGTAAACTACTGCTCCTGTCTCCCAGGACTCACATTCTATGGAATAGAAATAAACATGCACACAAGAAACTGTGATGAAGGACAGAATGAGGAAATAGCATAAAAGCAGTATCCACAGGGTAGATTCAGAAAACAAAGAAGAGAGATGAATTCTAAGATCCAGGAAGGTCTCACTGGGGGCTGTAACTTGACCATGAACAGATAGGGATATAACAGGTGAAAATAAAAATGAAAATGATAAGAAGGGACTTTCCAGGTGAAGAGCACAGTATGAGCAATGCAAAGGAGATGTCCTGGAAAGAAGTGATCGAGTAACTGCCCATATGTCTCATTCACCCATTCATTCAACAAACCTGAATAGGGCACCTACCTTATGTCAGAGCCTGTGCTAGGTGTGGGGGAAATAAAGTGAATCTAGCTTGGTCTCTACCGTGTCTTTCCAGTGTTGCTAAAAAACAAGGTGCATGGAGAGTGTTACAGCCAGTCTGCAAAGGGCCATGAACACCAAGAAACAAACTTGAGTTTTGTTTGTATGCTTTCTGTACTATGTTCCACTCCCTGATGCAGGGAATGACATTATCAGATGGACATGTGTTTTGAGTAAGTAACTCTGGCAAAAATAAAATAAAAGCAAGAGACATCTTGAAAAACTTTACTGGGTATGGGAAACGGGAAAAAGCCTAGGTCTATGACATTTATAGAATCCAAATAGCCAGTAGCTACTACAGACGACTTATTGTTGTTAGTTGCTGTTGAGTCAGCTCAAACTCATGGCAACCTTTTGTACAGCAGAGCAAAATGCCTTCTGGTCCTACACCTTCATGATCACTGGTATGCTTGGGTTGATTGTCAAAGCTATTGTGTCAATCTTTCTCTTTGAGGGTTTCCTTCATTTTCACTGACCTCCACTTTATCACATGATGTGATAAGACAATTAGTCTTTTCTGATGACATGTCCAGAGTAAGAGAGCAAAGTCTGACCATCCTCATTTCTAAGGAGCATTCTGGTTGTATTTCTTCTAAGACTGATTTGTTCACTCTTCTGGCAGTCCATGGTATATTCAATATTCTTCACCAACACCACAGTTCAAATGCATCAGTTCTTCTTCTGTCTTCTTTTCACATTGTCCAGCTTTCACATGCATATGAGGTGATTGAAAAGACCATGGCTTGGGTCAAATGCAGCTTAGTCAAGTTAATCTTTATTAAATACGAGGACTTTTCAGCTTAGATCTTCATCTTATCAGGCACACAGATAGATTGTCCCTTTCCACCTCACATCATCATACTTTGTAACCTCAGTGCCCAATAGTAAGCACATGTGGGGACAAGAAGCAATTTCTGGGTTAGTGCAACATTAAATCTGTGTTAAGACTGGACTTCAGGATAGTGAGGGCATGACAGGTAAGCAGGAGAAAGTGAGCAGGGGCCACAACTAACCAGGGAGTCTGCTGGGGCTGGGCATGAGAAAGATTAGTCCCCCAGCTGGCCTAAGCACCCTCTAAATAGATTCTCCTCCTCTCTATAGCTTTGGACAGAATTACTGACTTAAGTATTTGTAGCCTTCAACTCAGGAGCTCCTGGGTAGTGCAAATGGTAAGGCACTTGGCTGCTAACCAAAAAGCTGATGGTCTGAACCTACCCAGAGGCACCTCAGAATAAAGGCCTGGTAAACTGCTTCCCAAAGGTCACAGCCAGGAAAAGCTCATGGAATGCATTTCTACTCTGAAACACATGGGGTCACCATGAGTTAGAAAAATGACTTGATGGCAGCTGGTAGCCTTCAACTCTAGCTGCTTCATTCTCATTCTGCACTCATTTTCATTTTTCTGTGTAATGTATCATAAACCAAAAACCGAAACCAAACCTGTTGCTGTCGAGTCAATTCCAACTCATAGCTACCCTGTAGCTCATAGGGTTTCCAAGGAGCAGCTGGTGGATTCAAACGACCAACCGTTTGGTTAGCAGTTGTAGCTCTTAACCACTACTGGCATAATAATCATATAACATCCATTAACACCATCATTAAGTATTCACCTCAGTCTTCACTTCTCCAGAAATAACAATCCAGAATTTACTGTTGTTCTTCATCAGCGTTGTCTTAGTTACCTAGTTCTGTTATAACAGAAATACGACACATGGATGGCTTTAACAAACAGAAATTTATTTTCTTGAGTTTAGAAGGCTAGAAGTCTGAATTCAGGGTGCCAGCTATACGGGAAGGCTTTCTCTCTCTGCCAGCTCTGGGGGAAAGTCCTTGTCTCTTCTGAGCTTCTGCTCCTGGACAATCTTCATGTGGCTTGGCATCTCTCTTCCCCTGTCTCTGCTCTGCTAGCTTGTTTAATCTCTTTTGTATCTTAAAAGAGATTGACTCAAGATAAACCCTATTCCCAAATGGGAGTATAACCACAGGCATAGAGATTAGGATTTACAGCACACAGTTTTGGGGGGGCACAATTCAATCCATAACAAATACTGTTTAAAAATCTTATCACCAACTTTTTTTACTTTCCTCAAAAATTCTGACTTTCGCAGCCTATTCATCATCTTTGAAACAGCATGTTACCCTTAGGTGGCCGAGTTGATTAAAGCCAGGAAATCACAGCTTTAATCTTGAATCTGTCACAAACTAGTGGAGCGAAGGCAAATTTAAACACATTGTGTCGTACGTAATTTTCTCTAGTAACAAAATAGGGAATAACAAAACTCCTCCTGCCTCATGAGGGGTCAATGAAGATTACATATAATGTATGGGAAAGTGTTTCCAAAAGTAGACTATGCTTAGTAAATGCAGTGCACTTAAAGAAATAATAATAATACACTACCCTGGTGGCATAGTGGTTAAGAGCCCAGGCTGCTAACCAGAAGGTTGGCAGTTTGAATCTACCAGGTGCTCCTTGGAAATCCTATGGGAGGTTCTACTCTGTCCTATAGGGTTGCTATGAGTTGGAATCACTGGTTTGGTTTAATGCACTGATGCAAGAAATGGATCTCAGGCATTCTTTAGCTTTTCCTTCTAGGAGCCATCATTTCACATTCTCTCTACCAGCCAGGTTCAGCCAAAAATAATGAGGAAGCTCTTCATCCTTTCATATTTTCAAAAAAAAAATTTGATTATATCTACTACTATGTGTCAAACACCAGTCTAGACACTGAAGATATTGATGCTTCTAAGGCTATTAGAAAAAGTTTGGATAATAATGAGAGGTTATACACTATAAAGATGCCCTGGTGGGGCAATGGTTAAGCACTCAGCTGCTAATCGAAAAGTCAGTGGTTCAAACACACCCAGTGGCTCTGCAGGAGGAAAAATCTGGCAATCTGCTTCTGTAGATTGCAGCCTAGGAAACTCTATGGGGTAGTTCTACTCTGTCATATAGGGTTGCTATGAATCGACTCGAAAGCACACAATACAAGAACATACATTATAATCATGATTATTGTTTTTATCATAAAATCAATTATTTTATATGTTACAAACCAAAAAGATATAAACTTTGAGCATGTCAAATATATTCTCTTTATTTGAAAACTGTCAAAGGGGAATCCCCATTTTGCCCATACCAATTTTAGAAGGAGTAACTTTTTGTTCTATCTATAAAGTATAATACACCACTTGTCTATCAGTCTGTTGTACTGTGATGGTTTGTGTGTTGCTGTGATGTTGGAAACTATGCAACCAGCATTCCAAATACTAACAGGGTCATCCAGGGTGAACAAGTGTTAGAAAAGCTTCTGGACTAAGACAGACTAGGAAGAAAGGAGGCCTGGTGATCTACTTCTGAATATTAGGCAATGAAAAAGTTATGGATCACAACAGAACATTGTCCGACTCACTGGCTTTGGACATGTCATCAGGAGCAATCAATTGCTGGATGAGGACATCATGTTTGGTGAAGTAGAAGACCAGCAAGTGTGAGGGAGACCCTCGGTGAGATGGATTGGCACAATGGCCGCAACGAAGGACTCCAACAAGCCACTAATCATGAGGATGATGTAGGGCCAGGCCATGTTTTGTTCAGTTGTACATCAGGTCGCCATGAGTCAGAGTAGACTCAAAGGCAGCTATCTATTTCTATCTAGAAACTATAATAGGCATATTTTGTTGATTGCTCATCTTTGCTATTCTCCATTCTCTGTATCTGAGTTGAGAGAAAAAAGATGAGGGAAGGAAAGGAAGGAAAAAAAGCAAACATTTATTGAGTGACAAAAATTTTCTAGGTACTTGTATCCTCAGGATCTTATATATGCCCCTCACATCTTCTCTTACAAGGTGCTGGATCCTCCAACTATTTCCTCTGCTGCGAAGGTCTACAGTGGATCAATGGCAGTGTGAGGCTCTTTCTTGTACTGTAACGTGCAAAACACCTTGACATGTTTTTCCCATTGAATCAGTGGAGGAAGGATTCTATCATGTAAAGCTGACACCAGATATTTCCCAGTGGACTCCAGGGCCATAGTTTCCCAGAGCGGCCATGTCACAAGAAAAATACAAGAAATGATATTTTACCTCTTTCACTGCTGCAATGTTTTTTCCTGGGCTCCATCCCTGGTTCCCTCTAACTTCCTTCCCCACCCAGATTCAGTAGATGTTCCACTCCTTTCTACTAGAGTTTCATTCTATCATTGTTAATTCTACAATGGGATTTGTTCCAAATTTTGATGGTCTTGAACAATACCCAAGAGGGTGTCGCTTCTGAAGTACCCAGATGACTTAATTAGAGGGTATTTTCACCTCTAATGCAGTCTCAGGGCCGGGAATCTAATGATGGCACTATGGGACACCCTCAAAAATGTATTTTCCTGAATATAATTTTTATTTATAAAAACAGTGTGTAGGTCACTGTTTTAATATTCAGTGGCTCCTAGTTCAGAAACTTCGGGAAGTTCAGAAAATGGACTTCACACATTCTTTTGCACTTCTTTCTAGGAGCCGTCATCCCAACATTTTCTCCACCAGTCAGATTCTGCCGAGACTTATGAGGAGGGTCTTAGTTCTTTTGTGCATTCAAAAAAATAACTAATACTAATAGAAGAAGACATAAAATAGATAAAGCAAATAAATAGGCAAAATAATTACTTAAGTTGGTGAAAAAATATGTATAGAAGGAAATGGCGTAATTGCTTTTGTTATTAGGTGCCATGGAGTCATTTTGATAGCAACCTCACGTGACAGAGTAGAATTGTCCCATAGGATTTTCTGTGTAATCTTTATACCTGTAATTTTTACAGGGAGCAGATCATCATCTCTTTTTCCTACAGAGCTGCCGAGCGGGTTCAAACTGCCAACCTTTTGGTTAGTAGCTGAGTGCTTAACCATTGTGCAACTATGGCTTCTTAAGGGCATAACTAACTGACCACCACCCATTGCCATTGAGTCAATTCCTACTCATAGTGACCCTGTAGAACAGAGTTGAACTGCCCCATAGGGTTCACTAGGCTGTAATCTTCACAGAAGCAGACTGCCACATCTCTTTCCTGCAGAGTGGCTGGTGAGTTCAAACTACTGACTTTCTAGTTGGCAGCTGAATGCTTAACCATTGCACCACCAGCTCTCCTTAAAGGTATAACTCCAAACCAAAACCCAAACCCATTGCCATCTAGTCGATTCCGACTCATAGCGACCCTATAGGACAGAGTAGAACTGCACCCTAGGATTTCGAAGGAGCAGCTTGTGGATTTGAACTGCCCACCTTTTACTTAGCAGCTGATACCTAGAGAGGGCTAATTTAGGTAAGGCCTATCTGAGAAGCTAACATTTGCGAAGGAGCCAGCAGCACACAGAATGTGGGGAAAGGGTTTTGAGGCGGAAGGAACTACAAATGCAAAGGCCCCGAGGCAAGAACAAACTTGGCTTATTCAAGGCACAAAAATAAAAAGGAGCAATACAAATAAGATCTAAGAGGTAGGTAGGAAACAGATTAAAGAGGCCTGATAGGCCTTGAGGATCCCTGGTGGCCTAGTGGTTAAAAGCTTGGCTGCTAACCAAAAGGTTGGCAGTTCGAACTCACCGGTTGCTCCTTGGATACCCTAGGGGGCAGTTCTACTCTGTCCTATAGGGTCACTAGGAGTCGGAATTGACTCAGTGGCAATGAGTTTTTTGGTCTATAGGCCTTGGTAAGGTATTTGAATTTTATTCTAAGTGTGATAGTAAACAACAGGAGAGTTTTAAAGCAAAGGCTTCTAATAATATGAGTTACAGCTAGAAAAATCACTGTAGTCGCAGTGTGGAAAATAGTCTACAGGTGGATAAGAGTGGGTGAAGAAGGAAAAGTTAGTGGTGGTCCAAGTATGATGGCAGCAAGCCTAGGATGATGGCAGTAGAGATGGAATGTCATACACTAATTTGGGATACATTTGGAGGATAGAACTGGTAAGGCTTATTGATAGGTTGGATGCTGGGGGTGAGAGAAGGGAAGGAACGGAGGATGATAATAGAGCCCCAGTAAGAATATGGCAGGAGGGCACAGGTGGTTCAGTGGTAGAATTCTCATCTTGTATGTAGGATCCCCCATTCGATTCCTAGCCAGTGCACCTTATGTGCAGCTACCACCCATCTGTCAGTGGAGTTGTGTGTTGCTATGATGCTTAACAGGCTTCAGCAGAGCTTCCTGACTAAGACAGACTAGGAAGAAAGGCCTGGAGATCTACTTCTGAAAATTAGCCAATGAAAACCCTATGGATCACAATGGTCCGATCTGTAACCAATCATGGGATAGCACGGGACCAGGCAGTATTTCATCATAAATCTGGGGTTGCCTTGACAGCAGCTGACAGCAAAATAACAAGGATGTGACAGAAAGTTACTAATGGAGCTAAACAATACCTTAGGTGAGGCACATTACTGTAACCTCTGGGTTCTACGGTGCATAATTCATTCCTCCTAAATGGCACTTACCTTGTGGTGTGGTGGTAATGCCTATCTCTCCTACTTGACTGAGCACTCCCAAGGAATAAGGACAATATCTTCTTTGTCTTTGTATAACAATTGAGTAAATTAGTGAATAAGTAAATGAATGAATGAGGAAGATTTACCCTTATCTCCCAGATAAGCATATCTTTCTTCTCTTCAGGCAATTACACAGGCAAATCATACTTAAGTCAAATTCTCTTCCCACCTGTGGGGTGCAGAGCGGTGTATACATCTTCTTCACCTGGGAGGTCTCAAATATATAGGAAGAAGCTGGGCCACAGAAAGCCAAGTTTTGCTTTCTCACTACCTACTTCCTCACAAGTTTCCAGACAAGAACTCTGAGCTTAACTTTTGTTTTAAATACAGTGTGTGCTTTTGTTTGGAAATGAAGGCAACAGAGAGCCAATAGCAGTCATTATTATAATGAAACAATGTCTGGAAAGCATTGAGCACAGGTCTGACTCATAGAGTCCTTGGGTGGTACAAACAATTAAAGCATTAGGCTATCAACTCAAAGGTTGGAGGTTCAAGTCCACCAAGAGGTACCTGGGAGGAAAGGAATGGTGAGTTACTTCTGAAAAATCAGCCATTGAAAACCCTCTGGAGGGCAATTCCACTCTGACACACATGGGACTGTCAAGAGTTGGAATCTACTTGACAGCAAGTGGTATGGTATGGTTTGGATCACAGTAGTTGCTCAATAAATGAGAGCTATTATTATTTAAAATGATCATCACTAGCTCCAATTCACACTGAATACTGCTTCCTGATTTTAATATTTTAGAAGAGTTGGTGCTTTTGCTATATTATTCTATTGAGAAGCAACCTCTATTGTGTGACTTTAATATGATCAAAAAAGGATCCCTGGTGGCACAACAGTTAAGCTCTTGTCTGCTAACCAAAAAGTCAGTGGTTCAACCTTACCAGTCGCTCCATAGGAGAAAAGAAGACCTGGCAATCTGCTCCCATAAAAATTGCATCCTAGGAAACTCTATGAGGCAGTTCTATTCTGTCACATGGGATCATTATGAGTTAGAATCAACTCGACATCACCTAACAACAACAACATGATCAAAAAGATAAGCAAGGGAAAAAAAAGTACTATTAGGATTATCCCAAGATGGTGGCTTAGTCAGATACACCATGCCATCCCCCTACAGCAAAGACCCAAGAAACCATGTGAAATAGATACAGATGACAATTCTGGAACCCTGAGCATCAAAAGGAAGGATGAAGAATTAGATCAAACAATGACTGGAAGGAGAAACTGAATGAAAACAGTGAACAAGGAGAGTTACGGGTCAGAGGTGCCCTGGCTCAGTGTGGCCATCTTGAGACAAAGTGAGCAGTGACCCAAGTGAGGAGCACAGGAAGGCAACTTCATGGAATTCCCAATAAGAGACAAAGAAATTGCGTAGATAAACCCAGAATGAAGCAAGTTGAGCAGAACATGAACCGGATCTAAGAAGGGAAAGTACAGGAAGGCAAGTAAAAGCTCCTGGGATCCTGGCAACCACAGATAAAGGAGGGAGACAGGAACCAGAAACAGGACCACTCACCAGTGGCTGGTGCACATGGAGTAGTAGATCCTTAGAGTGTCAGCAAGAGGTCCCCCACCTGACCAAACTCTGGGCAGCAGCCCCCTCCCTGCATTTGATCAAGACCAGGTCTCAATTGCTGGCTGCAGCCTAAAAGGACCCAGCACCCATGCCCAGTGACCAGAGGAATACACTCCTTATCCCCTCAACAGTGACCAGCAACATTAGCCCCCCTCATGCCCACCACCCCACCCCATGGTATAAGCCTTCCCTTTACCTGCCCACCTAGACTGGCCCTGCCTGTGACTGGCGATGTGCACCCATCACTCCTCTACCTACTGCCCTGCATGCCTTCCCTGACCACCTCTTTCCTTCTCCCTTGCTGCCACCACCCCACCAACCTAGCAATAAGTGGTTAATGCTCCCAGACTGCAAGACTAGTGATCAGCAGATCACATCACCACACCCACTGTGATATATCAAAATAAAACAAAACAAAAAAGTCAGGACAAAACAAACACACAATCAATAAATAAATATCACACAATCAATAAATACATAAATAAATACAATAATACCTTAATGCCTCAGAGACAGACAATAATAAATCATACGAAGAAATAAGATGGCTCAAACATGTGAGCAAAATAAAGGGAAAGAGAACCTTCTTGAGAAGAAATGATAATAGAACTACCTGATAAGGAATTCAGAAGACTTATATTTAGGATCCTCAAAGAGATCCAGGAAAACACAGAAAAAAACCTAGAAGAATTCAGAAAAATAAAAAACAAAATGACAGGCTCAACAGATAGAAAACATACAAAAATGACGACTAGAAATTCAGAAGATTAAAAATAAAATATTAGAAATAGACAACATAATGGAGTGACACAGAAGTAAAATTGAGTCAATGGAAGAAAGAAGCATCAACATACTGGACAAATCCCTTGATACTAATTTATTTGAGGAAAAATCAGAAAAAATAATGAACAAAGCCTAAGAGCTATGTGAGACACCATCAAGAGGAATACTTTATACATAATAGGAATTTCAGAAGAAAAGGAGAAAAAGAAAAAAATACAGTGAGACTTATTGAAACTATACTGACAGAAAACTTCCCAAATATCATGAAAGATGAGATGTCCATCCAAGAAGCCTAACAAATCCTACACAGAGTAAACCACAAAAGAAATTCACCAAGACATATCATAATTAACTTTTCAAAACCAAGACAAAGAAAGAATTCTGAAAGCGAAAAACACTCATGAAAAACAAAATATCACTTACAAGGGGGCACCAATAAGACTAAATGCCGATTTCTCATCAGAAACCATGCAGGCAAGAAGGCAATGGGCAATGACATATATAAAATCCTGAAAGAAAATAATTGCTAATCCAGAATCACATATCCAGCAAAACAATCTTTCAAAACAATGGAGAAACTAAGACATTCCCAGGTAAGCAGAAATTAAAAGAATTTTAAAAACCAGACCAGTCTTACAAGATATATTAAAGGGAGTCCTTCGGATAAAGAACCAACAACATCAAATAACAACCTGAGATAAAGACACATGACAGCATCACCCAGATATCAACCCAGATAAAGATTTCACAAATATAAAATAAAGCTACAGGTAACCAGAGATGTTAAGCTGTAAAGGAGGACAACTTCAGAACAAAAAAGGAGAATAAAAAGTGTAGTTATAGAACTTTCATATGGAGAGGAAATCAATGCAATTTCAAGATATAACAGACTGTTTTAAATTTAAGAGGCTAGAGAAAAACTTCAGGGTAACCACAAAGAAATTAATAAATCTACTCTTCAAAATAAAGTAGAAAATCAAAAAGACTCAGTAAACACAAAAACAACAACAAAGATTGATAGGAAAAGAAAATCCATATACTAAAATAATTCAGCACAGAAAATTAAGAGGAACAAAGAAACTGTTAACATCACAAAAAAAGTATGACAAAATGACAGCAATGAATTCATATCTATCGTTAATCATACCAAATGTAAATGGATTAAGTGCGCCAGTGAAGAGACAGAGAGTGACAGACTAGATTAAAAAAAAACATGACCCATCAATATGTTGCCTACAAGAGACACACTATAGACACAAAGACATAAATAAGTTAAAAATCAAAGGAAAGAAAAATATGTATCAAGCAAATAGTAACCAAAAGGGAGCAGAAGTAATAATAATAATAATTTCAGATAAAATAAGCTTTAGGTCAAAATCCATTATAAGAGACAAAGAAGGGCATTATATAATGATTAAAGCGTCAATTCACCAAGAAGACATAATAATAATAAATATTTATGCACCCAATGACAAAGTTCCAAAATATATAAAACAAACTCTAACAGAGTTAAAAAGAGAAATAGACAGTTCTATAATAATAGTAGGAGACTTTAACAAACCACTTTTGATAAAGGACAGAACAACTAGAAAGAGACTCAATAAAGATACAGAAGACCTAAATAACACAATCAACCAACTCCACCTCCTAGATATATACTGAGCATACCACCCAACAGCAGCACAGTACACATTCTTCTCCAATGCACATGGCTTATTCTCCAGAATAAACCATATTCTAGGTCACAAAGTGAGCCTCAATAAATTAAAAAACATTGACATACTACAAAGCATCTTCTCTGACCACAATGTTTTAAAACTAGAAATCAATAACAGAAAGATCAAGGAAAAAAATTAAATACGTGGAAACCGAATAACACCTTACTTAAAAACTATTGGGACATAGAAGAAATTAAAAATTAAATTAAAAAATTCTAAGAATCATATGAAAATGAAGACACAAGATACCGAAACCTCCGGGACACAACAAAAGCAGTGCTCAGAGAAAAAATTATAGCAATAAACGCACACATCAAAAAAGAAGAAAGGCCCAAAGTCAATAACTTAACTCAACAACTTGAACAAATAGAAAAGGAACAGTGAAAGAAGCCCACAGTCACCAGAAGAAAGAAAATAATCAAGATCAGAGCAGAAATAAATGAAACAGAAAATAGAAAAACAATAGAAAGAATCAACAAATCTAGAAGTTGGTTCTTTGAGAGGATTGATGAAATTGACAGACCACTGGAAAAAAAAGAGAAGACACAAATAACCAAAATAAGAAATGAAATGGACAACATTACAACAGATCCAACCAAGATAAAGAGGATCATAACAGAATATTAGGAAAAATTATACTCCAACAAAGTTGATAACCTAGAGGACATGGACAAATTTCTAGAAACACACTACCTACCTAAACTAACACAAATAGAGGTGAAAAATCTAAATAGACCTATAACAAAAGAAGAAATTGAAGATTTTATGTAAAAATTCCCGATAAAAAAAAGCCCCAGCCCAGATGGCTTCACTGGAGAATTCTACCAAACATTCAGCGAAGAGTTGACACCATTTCTACTCAAACTACTACAGTACATAGAAGAGGAAGGAAGACTCCCTAATTCATTCTTTGAAGCCAGCATAATCCTGATACCAAAGCCAAGTAAAGATTCCACAAAAAAAGGGAAGAAAATTACAGCCCAATATTTCTCATGAATATGGATGTAAAAATTCTCAACAAAATTCTAGCCAACAGCATATCCAAAAAAGAATACATTATGATCAGGTGGGATTCATACCAAGGATGCAAGGATGGTTCAATATTAGAAAGTCAATCAAAATAATTCACCACATAAATAAAACAAAGGAAAAGAATCATATGATCATCTCAATCAATGCAGAAAAGGCATTTGATAAAGTTCAACACCATTTACTAATAAAAACTCTCAGCAAAATAGGAATAGACAGGAAATTCCTCAACACAATTAAGGGCGTATATGCAAAACCAACAACCAACATTATTCTCAACAAAGAGACATTGAAAGCATTCCCCCTGAGAAAAGGAATGAGACAAGACTTCCCATTATCACCACTTTTATTCAATATTGTACTGGAAGTCCTAGCCAGAGCAATAAGGAAAGAAAGGAAATCCAGATCGGTAAATAAGAAGTAAAACTATCCCTACTCACAGACAACTTGACCCTATACATAGAAAATCCCAGAGATTCCGCAAGAAAGTTACTGGAACCAATAGAAGTTTCAGCAAAGTGGCAGGATACAAGATCAACATACAAAAATCAGTTGGGTTCTTCTACACTAACAAGGAGATCTCCAAAAAGGAAATCAAGAAAATAACACCATTTATAATACCCCCACCCCAAAGGATAAAATACCTAAGAATAAATATAACCAGGGACATAAAATACTTTAACAAGGAAAACTACAAAAAACTACTGCAAGGAACCAGAAGAGACCTCCATAAATGGAAAACTATTCCATGCTCATGGATTGAAGACTTAACATTGTGAAAATGTCAATATTACCCAGAGCAATCTATAAATATAGTGCAAGCTTGATTCAAATCCCAACAATATTCTTTAATGAAATGGAAAAACTAATCTCCAACTTTATATGGAAAGGAAAGAGGTCCCCAATAGCTAAAGTAGTATCGAAGGACAAAATAGGAGGCCTCACATTTCCCAATCTCAGAATTTACCATACAGCCACAGTAATCAAAACAGCCTGGTATTGGTACAACAACAGACACATAAGCTAGTGGAAAAGAACTGAGAACCCAAAAGTAAATCCATCCATCTATGGACAGCTGATCTTCAACAAAGAGGTGAAGTCCATTCAATGGGGGAAGAAACAGTCTCTTTAACAAATGGTGCTGGCAAAACCGGATATCCATTTGCAGAAAAATGAAACAGGATCCATGCCTCACATCATACACAAAAACTAACTCAAAAAGAATCAAAGACCTAAATGTTAAAGCTGAAACTATAAAGTTCCTGGAAGATAACACAGGGACAAAGCTAGAGGTTCTAGTTTTGGGCATAAATGTACTATCAAACACAACTAAAAATGCATGACCAACAGAAGGTAAGCTAGATAACTGGGACTTCCTAAAAATTAAATACTTATGCTCATTAAAAGACTTTACAGAAGAGTAAAAAGAGATTCTACAGACTGGAAAAAATCTTTGACAATGACATGTCTGACAAGTGACTAATCTCTAAAATATATAGAAAACTTCAACATGTCAACAACAAAAAGACAAACAATCCAATCAAAAAATGGGCAAAGGACTTGAAAAGATAATTCACCAAAGAGAACATTCAGGTGGCTAACAAACACATGAAGAGATGCTCGCCATCATTAGACATTAGAGAGATGTAAATCAAAACTACAATGAGTTACCATCTCACTCCTGCAAAAATGGCACTGATCCAAAAAACAAAAAACGACAAATGCTGGTGAGGTTGTGGGGAGATTGGAACTTTTATACACTGCTGCTGGGATTGTAAAATGGTATAACCACAGGGGAAAACAGTATGGCGCTTCCTCAAAAAGCTAGCAACAGAAATACCATATGACCCAGCAATCCCACTCCTAGGTATATTTCCTAAAGATATAAGTGCAGTGACATGAATACACTTATGCACACCCATGTTCATTGCAGCATTATTTACTAATAGCAAAAAGACGGAAACCACCTAAGTGCCCATCAACAGATGAATGGATAAACAAATCGTGGTACACACATACAATAAAATACTATGCGATGATAAAGAATAATGATGAGTCCACGAAATATCTTATTACATGGATGAATCTGGAGGACATCATGCTGAGTGAAATAAGTCAAACACAAAAGGACAAATATTGCATGACACCACATTTATAAAAAGTCAAGAATAGGTATACACAGAAAGTAAAATTCTTTGATGGTTACCAGGGATGGGGTGGGGAGGGTGAATCACTTACTAGATATTAGACATGTGATAATTCTGGTGATGGGAAAGGCAATACATAATATGGGAGAAGTCTGCACATTTTGAACAAGATAAATGAAGATACTAAGAGGTACGCAAGAATAAAGGACAAATACAGTAAGTGCTACAACATATACAATATTACAACAACAGCAGGAACAAAAAAAAATATGCAAGTGATTACACGGGTAGATACGTATGCTGTATGGGTGTGGGAAGGCATATGGGAGTACATGTGTGTGCATATATAGGTGTATTTGTGGGCATATGTATATACATGCTTGTATGTGCTGTATATGTGTTCATATATACAGTAAAGCACATATCGGTAGAGTTAGGGATACTTCCTAGACATATCCAAACACCTCATGGGATTGACTTACTGGGTTTGAAGGCTCAGGACCATAGTCTTGTGGGACAACTATCTCAATTGGCATAGCTTAGTTCATAAAGATAATGTTCTACATTGTAGTTTGGTGAATAGAGTCTGCGGTCTTAAAATCTTGTGAGCGGCCATCTAAGATACATCTATTAGTCTCTTCCTGTCTGGAGCAAAGGACGGTAAAGGAAACCAAAGACTCAAGGAAGAAATTAGTCTATAGGACTAATGGTCCATGCAAACCACAGCCTCTTCTAGCCAGGGTCCAGAAGAACTAGATGGTGCCTGGGTACCACCAACAACCAATAGAAGGTTCTGGTTGGAATGGGATAAAAGTGTAGAACAAAACTCAAATTCATAAAAAAGACCAGACTTACTGGACTGACAGAGACTAGATGAACCCCGAGATTATTGCCCTAAGATGATACCCTTTTAACCAGGAACTGAAGCCACTCTCGGAGGCCACCTTTCAGCCAAATAATAGATTGGCCTATAAAATAACATCTGTGAGGAATGTGCTCCTTTAAACAATCAACTACATGAGACCCAAAGGTCAACATTTACACAAAAGCAAAGATAAGCAGGCAAGGAAAGGCAGGGAAACCAGATGGATAGAAACAGGGTAGGCGGGGTACAAATCGATAGAGTGCGGACACATTTCTGGGCCGGTAACCAATGTCGCGGAACAATTTGTGTACGAATGTTTGAATGGGAATCTAATTTGCTATTTAAACTTTCATCTAAAACACAATGAAATTTAAAAAACAAAAAAAAAAGATAGGCAAGATAGCGTGGCCACAGAATACAGCACCAGAGGGTTGGTGACAAAACTGGGAAGTAATTCATTGTGCTGCCCTTCATTGAGCACTGACAACGCGTCAGACACTCCGCTCTGTGTTGAAGACATAAAGATGAGTGTGATGCACTTCTCGCCCTTGGGAGTCTCCCAGATTAGTGAGAGAAATAGAAATGTGATCAAGTAGATACAATACAAAATGACAGTAATTGCATATACCAGAAAGTAATACAGAAAATGGTGTGATTAAGTATGTCATACGTGGGGAAAAAAGGCTAGGAAAGGCTGTACAAAGAAGGTAAAGCTTGAGAAGGATTTTGAAGTATGACCAAAGGGACACGTAAGAGTAGGGCAATTTGGCCAGAGGGAACACCAAATGTCATCAATTTATTCAAGAGTCACTTAGGCCAATGTTCCAGTGGACTAATGATAATGTACTTTTGTTACAAAAATTGAATTTGATTTCCACTCAGCAATGCTAATGGGGTTATCGATGCTAATAAATGAACATTTACTGAAGTATTTTCAACAGAATATTCATTGTATTGAATTGTAAGAGGTGCTATAGGATAAGTTTCTCTGGTCAAAAACAGTTGGTAAATACTAGACTTAATAAAAATTAAACAGTCCTCTTAAATACAGTATTACTAAGAGTTCTTAATATGCTAATAGGCTGTGTGAATCACTGAGGAAGAAATAGCGTGCAGTGTTTCCAAACATATTGATTATATAATTCTTTTTTTCCACATCTCTCCCAGGAATAATGTTCTGAGGAACAAACTTTTGAAATACAGTAGAACCAAACAAATCACTCATTTATGATTGAGATTAATTTTACTTCTAGCATCTATGAGCCTGCATATGGTTATCTGAAAAATAGATGTAGTAGGACATTTCTTCAAGTTTCCTCACATTTGTTCTGTGTCTTAACAGAGATATTAAAGAAAGAGGCCAGATGGCTCTTCCTCCCAGATGGACAGCCTAGCCCCTGTCCTCAGGCTTACAGAACTCCAAACCCAGGATGTCCAATCACTCACAGCTAACTAATGTTAATGAAATGTACAAGAGAAAGATTAATATAGTACAAAATAAAAAGAAAGCTGCATCCCTCTTCATTCAACCAGCATTGATCTCCATTATTTACTACACCCTATGGTAGATGTAGGGATACAAACGTGAATAAGACAGACACAGTTCCTGCCTTCAGAAAGCTTACAGTCTAGTATAAAATCAATTGTCATCAAGTTGACTACAACTCATGGCGACTCCATGTGTATCAGAGTAGATCTGTGCTCCATAGGGTTTTCAATGGCTGATTTTTTTTGGAAGTAGCTTGCCAGACCTTTCTTCCAAGGCATCTCTGGTGGACTTGAACATCCAACGTTTGAATTAACAGCGGAGCATGTTAACCATGCTCATCACCCAGGGACTCCACAGTCTAGTATAACAGCTGTAAATTACACATAGAAAATGTTCCTGGAAAGTCCACTAGCTACAGGATGTTGCTTTATGAAATCAGAGCAAAGTTTAACTTGGTAGTGGGTAAATACTGAAGGACTGTTACATAATCTCTGCTTAGGAACATCATTTAGCTTACTACGCATCCCTTATATTAAGGAACACATAATGGTGTGTTGACATCCATCTTTCTGGGTTTCATGCTGATACTTGACTATTAGTTAACCTATTATTCTGTAGCAAGCCTCCATTTGAGACCTGAATACGTTTTCTAACCACCTCAGTAGGACTTGGGTATCTCCCAAATCTCATGTTAACATGGGATACTTTTGCAGATACTCATTCAACCAATTGTTGATTTTTTACTACTTTAATTCTTAGAAGGTGGCTGTGTTTGTTATCTAGTGATGCTATAACAGAAATACCACAAATGGATGGCTTTAAGGAACAGGAATTTATTTTCTCACAGTTTAGGAGGCTAGAAGTCTGAATTCAGGGTGCCTGCTCTAGAGGAAGGCTTTTTCTCTCTGTCAGCTCTGGGGAGGTCTTTGTTCCACGGTTCCTTGGTGATCTTCACGTGGCATGGCATCTACCTTCTCCCATCTCTGCTTCTCGCTTGCTTGTTTAATCTCTTTTATATCTCAAAAGAGATTGACTTAAGACACACCCTACACTAATACTGTCCTATTAAAATAAGAAAGAAAACCATTCCCAAATTGGAATATAACCACAGGAGTAGGAGTTAGGATTTATAACACATATTTTTCAGGGACACAATTCAATCCATAACAGTGGCCATCTCCTAAACTGGTTCCCAAAATATGGGTGCATTTTATTGGAGTCGCCCACAGACTATCTATAATATTTATTTGCCAAAAAAGATCATTCATATTCTGCATGGTGTTAGGAACTAAGTGATGAAGATCAAATTTGGCCAGTGCTATTGAACTAACCAACCTGGGATCAACTGGAGTTTTGTTTTTCCATTTTATCATGCTGGGACCAGCTGAGTATTCAGATATCACCTGGCATTTAGCTCTTATGACAACAGAAAAAAATAGAATTAAAAAGATTATTTTAGCAACAACAAATATACCTCAGACACATCCTATCCTTCATACTATCAAAGCCCACTTCTGCTTGAAACCTTCCACATGTCTTGTAGCTCTGCTGGGTGTGCCCAGCATTAACCCCTTGAAGTAGGGTCCAACCATGTTAGTTTCCTGAGAAATGAGAGGATTTGGGGGATGTGGAACTTCCACTGAGAAAACCAGAAAAATCCTGGGCAGACGGGGAGGTTTTGATCACCCTACAAAAGGCACGAATAAATACACTGAATACAAATCCCAGAAACATTCAAAGAATTCAGCCTAAAATGTCCTCCAGCCCCCACTATTTCATGTCTTCCTCTTTTCAGCCATCAGGACACAGCTCAAACGTAACTTTCTCTGTAAAGCTTTTCCTCAGCCCTTCCCATTAAATAGTTAGTTACACCTTTAAGGACCCACACCACTTATTCATGCCTCCCATGGCACTCCAAATGATCTGATTTCTTGGTTCCCCTTCACTAGGTAAGGTACTCAATGGAGCTGACTATACGTTGTTCACATTACTCAATACCTGCCCAGTTTTTGACACATAGTACTAAGTGTTTTCTCAATAAATGGGTGAATAAGAAAAGCATTTTCCTAAACCTTCCAGTTCGTTAAAAATTATAAAAAGGAGTGAAAAAAATCCCATAGATAATCTGGTTCAGAACCCCTTTTAATTTGGGGTCAGTAGACCTCAATAGTCAGTAGTCCCAAGTCTGCAGCTTATTATCTGAACCACCCCAAGCAAGTAACTTAATCACTTTGAGTCCGTTTTTTCATCTGTGAAACACAGATCATCATAATTTCTTTTCAAGATACTGGGTAGATTAAATGAGATGGTATTTGTAAGAAGAGTTGTGTAAACTGTAGAGAACTCCGTAAGTGTCAGGTATTACTGTGATGATGATGATGATGATTTAGTGAAGAAAACAATTCTATTGTAAAGCCTCCACGGAATGTCCTCCAAGTAGCCGCCCATCTTCTACTAGAACTTAACCTGTCTGAAAGAGAAACTTCTCCAGTTCCCTCAACTGTTTCTCATGTAACCTAACTTCATATTTTATTATCACCTCTTTCTCTCTTCTTTAAATGGTAATCTAGTTTGTTTGAGTCTCTCAGGCCTGAAATTGAGCACAATAGTCCAGATGTGGTCTGATCAGCAATATCCCCTCCTAGATTCTTGACTTCACATCTGTTCATTGAACCTAGGCGCCCTTAGTCATTTTAGCTGCAGTCACGTCATGCTCCTGGCCCACATGGAACCCTGATCAAAGAAAATAGCATCATTCTTTCTATTTTATCTAGTGTTCCTTTCCGTTATTATTTTGACACTCTCTGGTAGCCCAAAGGAAGTTCCCCTTGAACTGCCTCTTCCTTTCCTGAGCGATTATGGAACTAATGAGTGGAAAAGTGTGCCAAACAGAACAGCAGCTCTTTGCCTTCACTCAGGCCAAGAGGAAAGACCGAATAAATATGCATTCTCTGCATTCTCCACTTATGATTGGCAACAGTAAGATTCACTTCCTGGCCTGCTTGTTTTGAATGTACAACTTTATCTGGCTTTAGGGTCGGAACGCTCGCTAATGCTTTGATGCACTAAGTCATAGCTCTCACTAGAAGGGCTTTTATTAAGTGGACAGCTAGGGTGTCACAGGCAAGATATTTGCACAGTACATTAACTTAAAGAGGAAAGAGTTTCTGTATAACTTAACCAGGCTGAACAGCTATTTCCACTTTAACTGAATAAAGTATTTTCATGTTTTATCACACTGGTTTGCAACGGCAAAAGCTTCACCCAGTTTTCAAGAGTGGCTATGAACTGTCAGGATACATTATTTGGAATGAAGCCTGACAGCTCCAAGCTTGAAAGTAAAATACACTTTATTGTTTAAAAGCATTTCTCCACCACCTTGACTTCCATCCTCCCCCCAAGCCCCACCCAACCTACACCCCCTCACCAGCACCGTTCTGACTTGGAATGAGATTCGCTATGAACATTCTGAAATGGTTTAATCCTTATTAAATAATACTAAATGCCGGAAAATCTTAGAAGTGGGTTTTCCGTTTTTTCTCTGAAAATGAATAATGAGAACAAGAAGAGAGTACTTTTGTGTGTATGCAAGAGGAATGGATTGCACAGGAGATGGTGGGCATGATATAGTGTTGATAAAACATTTTTATTGGAAGCCAAAAAAAATCCTGCCCAGTTAATATCTCGTGAAGGATTATTATCCCCAAAACTGCATGCACCACGCAGTATACATAGTACCACCTCGGTGTCTGAAATCTCCTAAAAGCCTCAAGTCTGATGGCCCATCAGAAGGAAGACAATGCAGTGAAACTGTTCCTGGTACAACGCCTACTCAAGGGCCCAGCTAGTCTCTGAAGCAGCCGCCGTCCGGTCACAGAGTTTGGTGTGCCTGGATTTGGTGTGCCAGAGAAGAGTTGTTTTAGAATGTCTGAAATCACCTTCAAGTGTATACACACCCATCAGCTGTCCTGTATATATTCTGGAGACTGATATGCTAGGGAACTCTAGAAAGGGAGCCTTTTATTTTAGCCAATGGGCACTTTTTTCCCTCCAGAAATACACTGTTTCCTTCTTACCTCCGTGTCACCATGATTGAAGACAGGCAGGACTACATTCAGAGCGTACAAGACAGAAAAGAACTGACTGGGAGAAAAATTAACTCACAAATGAAAATCCTTTGTTGTTAATGATATTCTATAATGGAAGCCTAATCTCATACGTATATTATCATCTGGCAAACTAGTTACACATTTAATAAGGTTTTGCTGTATAAATTATAAATGAAATAAACAATTGTGTCACCATGGCGTGCGATGAATACACCACATGTTATATGTAAATATATTAGTCATTTGCCTTTTGTTTATGTGTCACTGAAATCCATTTTCTTTACGGTGTAGTTTCTATTCCCTATGGGTTCCAACCAGAGTCGTTTCAACCATACACATATCGGCCTTTAAAGTGGAATTATGTTGATATTGTCCTTTTCCTGCCCAGTTTTAATAACACCTGCTTTTGTGCCAGTTTCATTTACTGCCGCAAATTGTAATTCAACAGAGAACAACAACAACAAAAACACCCAACCACCCTAACAGTAAATATGACTCCAGAAAGGCGCTGTGTGATATATTGACACAATACAGAGAACATATTGAAACAATTTTTATTCTCATTATTTTTTCCCCAAAATTAAATATGCCTCATAAAGCAAGTTTATATATTCTGCATGTCTCCCCCACTCCCAACTACATGTAAACCCTTGGCTTTTAATGAGATAATTTCTTTAAAAAAAAAAAAGAATAAACTGCTCAGCCTTTCTTTCAAGTGGTGGCATTTTTATTTTAAGCAGAGCAGCATAAATGCAAGAAGGATGCAAATGTGGGCTCTTTCAATGGCTCACCGCGTGTGACAGCTGTGGACTGGATCAGGACAAAAGCAGACACTGCTCCAAGAAAATGATGGCTTAGGCATCTACAGCCCAATCAATAATCTGGCACGTGGAGGTCAATCACTGGATAGCCATATTCATTTTGAGCCAGCCAAAGATTATTAGTTAGACACCCAGAGGCTATTTCTTTCTGCTGTGGATGGTGGGGACCGAAGCCGTGTTGTGGCTCTTCAGAACCCAACGGGGAGAGCCTGACAATAACAACGCAAACTCCGGCACAGAATTTTCAGAGAGATTCCATGTTTGCTAGGAGTGATACCCAACAATATTCTCCAAGCTGCGAGTGATTCTTCTTCTGAAGTTGTCACTAAGCTGATTATATGTTTCATCCACTAAAAAAAAAAAAAGAAAGAAAGAAAGAAGAAAAGGAAAAAAAGAAAAGAGCAAATGTTTTGAAGCCCCAGGTGGCACACTGGTTAAGCGTTCAGCTACTAACCTAAAGGTCAGCAGTTTGAATCCACCAGCCGCTCCTTGGAAACCCTATAGGCAGTTCTACTCTGTCCTATGATAGGTCACTATGAGTCATAATGGATTCGATAGCAGTGGGTTTGGGGTTTATTATGTTCCAGAAGGAGCCCTGGTGGCACAGTAGTTAAGTGCTGGGCTGCTAACTGAAATGTCAGCAGTTCAAACCCACCAGCTGCTCTGCAGCGAAAAGACCTAGGAATCTGCTCCCATAAGATTACAGCCTAGGAAGCCATACAAGGCAGTTAGTTCTACTCTGTCCTATAGGGTTGTAATATGTTGGAATCAATTCAACTGCACACAGCAACAGCTATGTTCCAGGCCCTGTCCTAGGACCTGGCTATGCCAAGAGAAATAACATACAGTTTTTGTCCTCATAGAGAGGTGAGTCTCAAAATGTGTCAGTGCTGTACATTGCCCCCCAACCCCCACATCCACATCCTTCTAAATGTTCCACCCAAACTTCCCATATGCAACCTTGGCAGAGTTTTTACTGGAACAAAGAGAAGAGAAGCAGCAAGATAATCACTGAGTTCGATTATTCACAGTTAATATTATTCTGATCTGGCCAAAAAGAAAGGTTACAACTGGACTCCAACAAGGCATCTTAGTGCTTTATAAACTACTAACAGGGCAACAGAGTTAACTGGGAGGAACGGATTTCTAATTGATGTGCTAGTTCCATCTCTGCCATCCACAGCCTTTCTAAGGCACCCAGTTGCTGGCCACGGGATTCACATATGCTTGCTAATGGGAAACAGTTTTCAGTGAAGAGAGATCCACAGAAGTGTCTACAACAGGGCTCTTACTCTCCAATATTTCCTGGTCATGTTTTACTGTTCCTCCTGGATGGTATGCCATGGTGCATAGTAACTCTCAGTTTGTTTATATTCTGAGTCTGTATTTGCACTTTGGTGATTATATTTGAATTCATGCAAGATCCTTTCTTTTTTTTTTTTTTAATCTTCTCATTAATCCTGTCCTGTTTGTCTGTTATTAATAGGCCACTGTACAATGTATTCGGCTGCAAAACTCCACCAGGCATGACTAATTCAGATAATTAATTTGCTAGAACATTAACACCATCAAATGAGCCTGCTAAACTGGTAAATTTAAAGTAAATTAAACTTAATTTGCAGGTTATTGCAATTAAGTCTGCCTTGTCTTTCTGAGGGATTTCAACATCCTCAGTATTTAAGAGGCAATCATAATGCATGCAAGTGGGCGGGCTTTTTGGCTAATTAACACGAGAGTCTAATCTGCTTTTCAATTAGGGTGGATGTTTGTAATGTGCTGGTGACAGTGTTGCGATTCAGTGCGGCATAACTGGAGTGCACGGCATAATTATAGCTGAAAAGAAAAGCTCATGCCGGGCCTTTTTAGGGGTTAATGAGACATTGGCAGCTTCCAGCTGAGGAGATCGAGCCAGTTTAGTGTAGCTTCAAGAGGAAACCACCCATAGGGGTTTCCTTTGAAGTGTCAAAAGGTCCCCTTGTTCTGGGTGGCTTATGTTTCATTTGTCTGAGTGGCATATCAAAAATGGATGAGCTGCCAGCAGCAATCCCTATGACATTAATTCACCAATTGTGTTTCTAATAGTTTCAACCTTAAATAAATTTGAATGATGAGGATGGTAAGGGAATCAAGGTTCTGAAAACAATGAGCAGGGCCAGGCAGTTGCAAGGAGTTTATTCAGACAGACAAATGTAGCAGTACAAATGCTAAAGGTGCACCTGACCTGCTACACCCTGGGTCATTTGCTGGGGGAAGACAAAGATGTATTGTGCTTATGCCTTCTGCTGAGCAACGGTCACTGGGATCAGTGACAAAGATGTGACATTCATTGGCACTTAGTTTAAATTTGCCTGAGAAGCAGGTAACTTAGAAAATAACTTAGAAATCTTACGCTGGAGCTTCAGAAGACTAAGCTTCTGTGGAGGTGAGACAGAAAACTCCTTGGAACACTCTTCATTAAGCCATCTGTACACCCAGGCTGGGAGTCCCTAGGTGGTGCAAATGGTTAACACGGGGCTGCTAACCAAAAGGTGGGAGGTTCAAGTCCACCCAGAAGTACCTTGGAAGAAAGGCCTGGAGATCTACTTCTGACAAAACAACCATGGAAAACCCTAGAGAGCACAGTTCTACTCTGACACACATGGGGTCGCCATGAGTTGGAACTGACTTGATGGCAACCAGTAAACACCAACACTGAGGCTGAGGAGAAATATCCAATAGAAATGTAATGAGATTGTGCCTACATATGGGGTAAGGCAACAAAAACTTCCTTTTCATGTCTACTCTAAACACTAAACCAAGGTGTTTTGAGGCTCAACTTGAAGCTGAGTTACGGTAGTTGCTTTTGAAGAAGCCCTCTTTTGGTACCTGTCTTAGACTGGGTTCTCTAGAGAAACAAAACCAGTGAAATGTATACATAGAGAGAGAGAGAGAGAGAGAGATTTATCTCAAGGAAATGGCTCACGCTGTTGTGGAGTCTAGCAAGTCTCAAAGTCCATGGGTCAGGCACCGGCTGGAGGCTTCTCCTGACCCACGTGGCTGAAGGGGCTGAAGAACCCAGAATCGGCAGGTAAGATGGCAGGCTGCTGGCTCACAGTGCTGCGGAAGCTGGCGAATCCCAAAGTCAGCAGATCAGATGACAGGCTGCTGGCTCAAGGCCAGATGATGATGAGCTAGAAACAGGCTCCAGAGCAAGCAAGCAAGCTTTGTTGGAATGTCCATATATATATATGTATACACACACACACACACACACACATATATATATATATGTATATATATATAAGATGCAGGTCACACCCCCAAGGAAACTCCCCTTACAACTGATTTGCCGATCACATCATGGAGGTGATTACATTATATTGCAAAATGGGGGATAATTACATCAGATCACAAAATGGTGCATAATTGCATAATACTGAGAATCATGACCTAGCCAAGTTAACACATAACATTAACTATCGCGGTACCTTCAGTGCTTACTTCACATGAGGCTATGTAAAGTAATCGCACTTAGTAGTGGTGGATTTTCTGTGATTATAAAAGAGAATTTGCAAATAAATAGATGTTTCTGGGATGAAGACCATACATGACATGCCACAAAATTATTGAGGTATGTACACCTGGGCTGTAATAACCAATGTCATACCCTGAAAATGTTTAGGTGAGCAAATGGAGAGTTAGGACATCAACACCTGGGCAAAAGTAAAGGTTCTCACTCCCATGATGCTACATATTTTCTTTTAAGAATACCAAATTATACTGGGTGAATATAAAGAACATTACAAAGATGGTCCTTCTTTTGGCCTTCATGTAACACGTATGAAGCACGTTACAGCTGCATAAAACACCACCAGCTCAACCATTTTCACAGACATGAATGAGGCACTCACATAACTGTTCCACTTACTTTAGGCAAGATCAATCTAGTTATCCAAATGAATTAAAAAACCTCTCTGAATTGGTTGTGTTATGTAGACATAGGCAAAGAAAGTCATGTCATAGCATAAGTTGCTGAAAAAAATCATTCAGCTACTAACTGAACACAAATTATGTGCAAACACTGGGCAGGGCACTGAGGCTAACACAATAAACAAAGCAGACAATGTCCCCAAATTCATGGAGCTTACATATAAGTGAACAAGTAATCATTAGTTACTGGCAAATGCAATGATGATGATAAAACAGGACAATGTGACAGACTGAGGGCTACTTTAAACTAGGTGCTCAAGGACAAACTTTGTGAGTAGGTGGCATTTAAGCTGAGACCCAGCTGGCACTGGAGAGTTTTAAGGAAGGTATGACTTGAGTTAGAGGTAGGCTCAAAAAGTCTTGCTATACAGGACATTGAAACTGTGAACAACTTATTAGATATTCAAGAGATAATGACAAGTTGGAGGTTGGATATGTGAGTTTGGAAATCAAGGGATGCTTCAGGGCTAGAAATACAGAACAGGGAGGCATCAACATACAGTTGGTATTCAAAAACTTTGGCTGACTGTGATTACCCCCAGGTAGGGAGTAAATCTTAGGTACCATTGAGTCAATTTCGACTCATAGCAACCCCAAGAGTAGAACTGCCCCGTAGGGTTTCCTTGGGTGTAATCTCTACAGGAGCAGATTACCAGATCTTTCTCCTGCAGAGCCTCAGGTGGATTTGAACCACCAAACTCTCAGTTAGCAGCTGAACACTTCTTTGAGGTAGATTACACAACTAACCATTGCACCACTCAGGGTCCTTAGAGAGTAAATACCAAGTTAAAAAGGGGTCTCAGAATCAAGTTACACAGAGAGGAAGGAACCAGCCAAGGAGAGAAAAGCTGAATGTCCACTGAGGTAGGAAGAAAACAGGAATTTGAAGGAGGGTAACACTGGAAACAAATGAAAATGGTTCGAGAAAAAGGGAGCAGTCAGCTGTGTTGAATGCTAATGACAAGTGGAATAACATGAAAAGAGATAAGTAACCATTGGATTTAGCATCACGGAGGTCATTTGTGACCTTGAAAAAAGCCATTTCAATGATGTGTGGGGCTGGGAGGAAGCCTGTTGGGTGTGTGTTGACAACAGAGTGGGAGATAAGGAAGTGGAGACCGTCTACAGTTACTAAGAAGCTTGACCGTGAAGGAGAGGAAAAAATGGAATGGTGGCTGAAGGGGAATGTGAGATTCAAGAAGATATGTTTAAATACGAGAGAGAGCATGGATGCGTGTTGGTAGCAGTGATCCAGGAACAGAAACCATTAATCACAGAAGAGAAGTAAAGAGGGCACGGGATCCAGAGCACGTGGGGAGGGCTCCACCCTGGCAGGAGCCGAAGGTCTTCAGGAGTGAAAACGGAAGGGGAATGTGAGTGTGGGATGAGACACAGACAAGGTCCGGGACGGACTTCAGGAAAGTTGAAGAGCAAAAGTAGCGACATAGTTATTTGGGAGCCAAAAGGTAACCAATAATAGATTAGGTCCAATGCACTGTTTAATTGTAAATGTGTTTACTATAACACACTCATTAAAGAAAAGGAAAATACAGAAAAGTAGAAGAAAACGATTGCCCATATCCCATAGGATAATATAGTAGCCTAAGCATGTAAGAAACAGAAAGCAGAGGTGGTGGGTTTATCCCCTGGTGAGACTTTAAAAGCAGGAATCTGTCTGCTATGAAGAGACCTATATCCCTGGCTATGCATTCAGAGCAAGTTCATTGACTCTTTGATCAAAAGTTACCTGTGGGAGTGTGATGCATGCTAATGGCTGTCACCTTGGCATTTCTTAGTGGCTCCTGTCTTAGTGGTATGTGGAGAGAAAAGTTCCAAACCCTCTTAAAATTGCACTAAATATTGTGTGAAACATAGAGAGGCTCACATCTTTTTTTAAGGAGGAAATTGTTATGTGTATTGGGAATGTTTCACGGAATTTTTTTCTTGTAATTGTATGGCGTGGCTGCAATGGGGACAACAGGGCCAGGACGAGGTAGAGGCCAGACTGGTGCCTAGGGTGGCAAATGTAAGGAGGCGCTCACTCTCAGGGGGCACCAAAGTGAGAGTGAGTGCCTCCTTAATTATCCCCTGGGGGATGGTCTTGCTTTTCCACAAGTTATCGCTTGGAGCTGCTCTCTGAGATGTGATGGGATGGCTATTCCAGGAATAAGTCTTATCACGCCCCTTTTTAATATTATTTTAAAGACATAGCAACTGTCTATGTAGATTTATGGAGAAAGTAAACATAAACACACAGAGATACATACATACACACACATATAATCAACTCTACTTTTCTAAATTAAAGTTCTATTTTGTTTTCGTGTACAGATGACAGAGAGTCAATAGCGGTCAGTATACTGAAATTGTGGTTGTTGTTAGTTAGTTGCCATTGAGTTGATTCCAACTCCTGGCCACCCCGTGTGTCCACAGTAGAACTGTTCCATAGGGTTTTCAAGGCTGTGACCTTTTGGAGGCAGATTGCCAGGCCTGTCTTCTTAGGCACCTCTGGCTGGGTTCAAACCGCCAACATTTTGGCTAGAAGTTGAGCATTTAATTGTCTGTGATAACCAGGGACTCTAAGATATGCAAACTATCTAGCAAAGGTTTGGCCCATGGTAGGTGCACCATAAATAGGAACTATTATTTTACAAAAATTATTATCACTAGCTGTGACTTGTGTTCAAAACTGTGTCTCGATTTTAATATCTTAAAACATGCATTTTAATTTTAAAATATATAACTTGCTTTTAAGAAGATATTTACATTGATAGCTAATCTTACTTTTATCCTTCATTCTATTCTTATGGTAATAATAACTAATACCTATATAGCCTACTGGAGCCCTGGTGGTGCCGTGGTTAAGTGCTTGGCTGCTAACCAAAAGGTTGGCAGTTCAAATCCACCAGCCACTCCTTGAAAACCCTGTGGTGCAGTTCTCTCTGTCCTATAGGGTCACTGTGAGTTAGAATCAACTTGACAGCAAATGAGTTTTTTTTTTTTTGGTTTATATAACTTATTAAAATTTGCAAACTGTTTTTACTCATAGTATCTTACTGACTCCTCACAACCATATAAGTAGGTGGTATTACTGACCCAGATGGTAAGTTGATAATTGAGTTCAGACAAGCTAAGCAACTTGCCCTAAAACGCAGATACATAAAGGCGGAGCCAAGATTGTAACTGAAGACTTTTGACTTCAGATTCCAAACTCTTTCTACTCTGTCCCATTGATAATTAGAAGAAATGTCTTTTAAAACTCTATGCCTGGATGGGTGAGAAACCAGCAATGTTTCAGGCTGCTGGTTTTATAAATCTGACTGCGAGGGTGTTCATTCCCAACAATGTGAAGGAGAGAGAAAGAAATCAGAATAGGACATAAAATCAAGAACCTGGATTCCTTTCTACCTCAGCCAATTGCCCAGAAAGAATTCTTGTTAGATATCGTACAAGTCAAGGTAGCTTAGAATTGAGATTATATTGTGGTAACTAAAAACCCCCAAGTCTTAATGACTTAAAACCAAGTTTAATTCTCACTCATGTAAGACGACCTGCGATCAACATAATCACTCAGGGACCAACTTCCATCTCAACATGGGCATCAACGAACACAGAAGCAGGGAAAAGAAGATCCACTGAGCCTGGTGATCTACTTCCTAAAATCATCCAATGAAAACCCTATGGATCACAATGGTCCAATCCCCAACGGATCATGGGGATGACTCAGGATCAGGCAGCATTTCCTTCTGTTGTGCACGGTCTCCATGAGTTGGGAGCTGACTCAAAGTTAACTAACAACAACCACAAACACAGCTTAAGAAAACAGCTCTCAACACGGTCATATGTTGTTGCTTCAGAAAAACACCAGAAAGAACACAGATGTTGGAGACAAAAAGCTTAGGTTTCTGTTCTCTTATCATTCCCAGTAATATTTTTCAAGTCACTTAATTTCTGTAAGCATGAAGTTCTATATCTGTGAAATGGGGATAATAGAATCCATATTCCACAGGCATGTATTGAGGATTAAATGTGGTCATGGGTGTTGAAGTGCTCCGTAAGTTATAAGCCCTATACACATGATAGGAATTATCATTATTAATATTAATGTGAGCCAGACAGTAATAACCTTGAAGCAATTAGCAGCTGTTAATATACTAAACTGGATTTACTTGTCCTAATGAACTACAGAATGGCTTTATTTAAATGGCAAAGGCAATCAGTAATTTATTCAAGCATCCATTAAGTGCATATTGTATGGTGGTTGCTATTCTAGGTGTAATAGCCCATGCAAGTCAGAAAAGACAGTTCATACCTTCATGGACACTAACAGAAATAATACAAAACTGTGTTGTATGGCTAAAACAGAAGAACCAAAATACTATATTTTAAGAGGAAAAGATTACTGGCAATAGGAAGCATCAAGAAACATTTAATTATAGAGATAGAATTTGAGCTGGACATTAAAAGGTATAGAGTTTCAACAAGGGATGTGTAGAATTGTATAGTGGAAACATGACCAACATCTGAGTAAAGAGAATTGTATTTTACCACCTGCACTAGCTTTGTGACCCTACGCAATGACTGAAACTCTGAACTTGCAGGGCTGTTCTGAGGAATTAGAAATGAAGTGTGAAGGCATTGCTTCTCAAACTGTAATGTGCATGCGCATCACACGGAAAGCGTGTTGTTGTTAGGTGTCGAGTCAACTCTGACTCTTAGCAACCCCATGTATAACAAAACGAAACATTACCCGGTCCTGCACCATCCTCACAATCACTGGTATGTTTGAGCCCATTGTTGCAGCTTGTTGAGGGTCTCCCTCTTTACCACTGACCCTCTATTTTACCAAACATGATGTCTTTCTACAGCAATTAGTCCTTCCTGATGACAGGTCCAAAGTAAGTGAGACGAAGTTTTGAGAGCTTTGCTTGTAAGGAGCATTCTGGCTGTACATCGTCCAAGATAGATTTGTTTGTTCTTCTGGCAGTCCATGGTATATTCAATAATCTTCATCAACATCATAATTTAAATGCACCAATTCTTCTTCAGTCTCCTTTTTGATTGTCCAGCTTTCCCATGCATATGAGGTGATTAAAAAGACCATGGCTTGGGTCAAGCACACCTTAGTCATCAAAGTGACATCTTTGGTTTTTAAGATCTTAAAGAGGTCTTTTGCAGCCGATTTGCCCAATGCAATACATCATTTGATTTCTCGACTGCTGCTTCCATGGGCGTTGATTGTGCATCTAAGTAAAATGAAATCCTTGACAACTTCAATCTTTTCTCCATTCATCATAAGTTGCTTATTGGTTCAGTTGTGAGGATTTTTATTTTCTTTCTGTTGAGGTGTAATCCATACTGAAGGCTGTGGTCTTTGATCTTCAACAGTAAGTGCTTCAAGTCCTCTTCACTTTCAGCAAGCAAAGTTGTGTCATCTGCATATCGCAGGTTGTTAATGAGTCTTCCTCCAATGATACTTGTTCTAATGCAGATTCAGATTCTGCAGGTCTTGGGGGGGGGGGGGGCCAGAGAGTCTACCTTCCTAATAAGCTCCCAAGGTGATGCTGATGCTGATGTGGTTGATCCATGGACTACACCTCAGAAGTAGAATTTAAATCATCTAGCACAGTGCCTAGAACATAACACTGCCTTCTCAATACATGGTTCCTAGTCGTGTGATTATTCCCAAATCACTGAACAGCATTCGGCAGAATCTGACATGTAACAATGTAGAACATGGTCATCAAAATCTGTCTGGAATTTCTACAGTTTTTTTAAAATCAGAATATATTTCCTAAACATAAGCAAATCATAATTCTTAATAACTAACACATAAATGTAAAGGAAATCAATCTTTAATGTGGAACATATATATTTTCATATAGAAATCAACACTCTCTGTACTTAAATGATTGGCTTTTTCATTAACAGCCATGATAATCATTTGAAGACCTGGTTAATCAGAGTTTTTAAACAATTTTGAGAACAAAAGAATCAACAGTACAACAATAGCAAAATGTATTACCTTGTCAGGTTCAAATTAATGCCAGTTTTAAATATAGCATAAAATATATATTATTCTCATTTATATATGCATGTGTGCATATCTGTGTGTGTGTGTATATATAATATACATACATATATACACATAACACTTAAACATACTAGTCACACCAATAGACTATGTCTCCCTTCTCTGTGCTATTTCTGAACTTCATATATGCTCCCACTGTTGCAGTTCCCCTATAATATGTGATGTACATTCTCCCACTAAACTCTCAGGACTTTAGGCACCTGGCACAGAGGAAGCGCCACCTAATTGGTAAGAGAGCTTCACTTCCCTAGCCAGGTGGCATCCCACATAGACTTGAACAATTTGGCTGTCTCTATTTGCACACCTCAAGCTGAGATTTAATCACTTTCTTTATGTATACAAATACCTACGCAGATTTATTTTTTAAGGAAGAGAAAGCAATTCAGCAAAAGAGAAGATGCATAAAAGGTGACATTCTATTCTTATGGCTTGAACAACAGAATGACTCCAAGAATCCTTAAGACAATAGTGTTTGGTGAGATCATGTGGTGTGATGAGTGTGTGTACACGGCAGTGCCATCCACAGCAATCCAGAAAGACCAGTCAAGACCCTTTCAGTGCCATGCAAACAGACTTTACTCATCAGTTTGGTCCAGCGTGACAGCTGTAGCAGGTCTTAGAACTATCCTGATTCTCCCCGTGCAGACATAGCAAAAGATCACACACAGTACACCAGGTTAAACAAGTAGTTACTCTCAAGATCCACTTTTCAAATGCACACAGCACCTTTCCTGCTGTGGGTCCTAATTTAATTAGAAACTGATAATTACTTACAGAGGACCTACTATATGCAAAGGATAATAATAATGTGCTATGTACCAGCCATTGAGTATGCTTCCGAGTCATGGAAACCCATGTACAACAGAATGAAATGCTGCCCGGTCCTGTGCCATCCCCATGATGGATTGCAGATGGAACCTTTGTGATGCATAAGGTTTCACTGGCTGATTTTCAGAAGTAGATTGCCAGGCCTTTCTTCCAGTCTATCCTAGTCTGGAAACTCCCCTGAAACCTGTTCAACATCACAGCAACACACAAGCCTCCACTGACAGATGGGTGGTGGCTGTACATGAGGTGCATTGGCTGGGCATTGAACCTGGGTTTTACTGCATGGAAGGTGAGAATTCTACCACTGAATCACCACTGCCCCCATACCTAGAGGCTGAAAAGGTGTATAAGATATGTTCTCCTCTCCAGGAGTTTACGAACTAGAAGACCAAGAAAGCAAATACATAAATATACATAGGACAAGTGATTGTGACATTTATGACAGCAATAATAACAATCTGAGGTTTGAGAAGATTTCTATTAAAGTGCTTATATCTTTGTTTTTATGAAATATGTACACTTCTTAAAATAAACAGAAAAATGAGTGCTATTAAAAAACAGAAATCTGCAATCTTTGGTACATTCTTTAGTGCTTTTCTTCTGGAATACAAATCACCATAAACTCCTGCCCACAAGTGCATGACTAATCTAATTGCAGGCAGAAGAGGATCGTTGGCTAATACTCTCACTAGAGCTCTGTACTAAACGATTTGCTCAGAGAGCAATTGATGCCCCTAGAAAACTTTGAAAAATGTTCTAGTTAGAAACAACTTTGTCCATGTCATATATTTTCTGTTTTTATCTCCATCATTTTTATTGTTTAGGACATTCAGATGAAAATTTCATCTCTTTTGCTGGAGGGTTCGTGTGCTCCTGCTTATTCCTCACCTGAAATCATGAGCTCACTGTGACAGTATAAGATGCCAAATTGGGTGTCATGGAAACTATCGTGCAAAACCCCAACCCCCAGCCAGTACTTACACACACACACACACACACAAGAAAGGCCAGTAATTTGTCTGCAGAGCATGAAATCCATTACTTGTAAATTATTGCTAATTATATAGTGAGATAAATATAGAATCATCAGTTCTGCACGCCTCAGAAATAGACAAGCTCTTAAAAATTTATCGGTGTCCTTAAAATTGGGTTGATATAAAACAATAAATCACTGTGCATGTGTGCAGCCTTTTGAGGTCCTCAAAAAAAAAATCACTGCAGAACTGCAAATATTGAACTTTTAGTCATGAGTATAACAGTAGCTTCATTCACCTCTCCCTTATCTATCCCAATGGAAAAAAAATACTATAAATAATGTAGAAGAGCCGTTGGCCTGTCATGGTGAACTTACACATGGCTATTGACTACCTTGTCTTACCCATCATTCTTTGGGCTACTCAGCCTGCCCAGGAACTCCAAAGTTTAGACTTCAATACTGTTAGATCTCAAAATACCATTTCCAACCCCAGTCTAAACCCGTTGCCATCAAGGTGATGCCAACTCATAGCAACCCTATAGGACAGAGTAGAACTGCCTCCATAGGGTTTCCAAGGAGCAGCTGGTGGATTCGAACTGCCAACCTTTTGGTTAGCAGCTGAATTCTTTAACCACTGCACCACCAGGGCTCCAACCAATATATAAGCTTCGTAAAAGGACCAATCTAACAGAACTTTAATTTTTTATCCCCTTATTATAATTTTATTTCACATTGGTTGGATTTTCTTGAGATCTGGTTCTGCCAGGAGAATTATATCTATTTCATAAAACTCAGTTTCTAGACCTTTTATTTTAAACAGGGAATGGCAAAATAAATGTATCCTGTGTAAATATAATTGGGGCTAAGAGGAGTTTTGAAGGCCAAGAGAATCTTTGTTACAATTCATTTTTAAAGACTACCAAGCGCTCTATAAGAGTATTTCAAACACTCTTTATGTGTAAGAGAGTTTCTAGGTGGTGCAAATGGTTAACACGCTTGGGTGCTAACCAAAAGGTTGGCACTTTGAGTCCACCCAGAGCCACCTCAGAAGAAAGACCTGGCAATCTACTTCTGAAAAATCAGTTACTGAAAATCCTGTGGAGCACAGTTCTACTCTGATACACATGGTGATGTCATTAGTCAGAATCAGGTCAACGGCAACCGGTTTTCTCTATGTGTACAGAACAATACACACACACATACATACCACATACACACAAAATATGAGACACGGTCCTGCCCAGAAAGGTTGACAACCTACTCAGAAAGATAATAGTAATGCACTTTAAATGGTTGGAAAATAATTAAATGCCAACTTAAAATACCATAGGAATTGTACTTAGAGGTGATAAATGGATGAGAAATTCTGTTCCCAATAAGTATCCAATATGTGCAAAAATAATATGGGAAAATGAGGTACTTTGAAGACAGATAGGACTAGGCTGAAATATTAACTCAATTAACTGGTAGCTATCTGATGTTCAGTAACTTACCTAACCGCTATGAGCCTTGGCTTCCTCATCTCTTCCTCATCAGTTAATAATACATAACTTATAGGGTTGTTGTAAGAATTAAACAAGGTAATGTATATGAAGAATCTAGCACAGTGCCTGGCACACAGCGAGAATGCAGTAAGTGTCCATTTCTCTTCCCCCTTACTGTGAGATATTCCAGGAAGTAAAATATGCAGGGTCTAAAGTCCACAAATTTACAGTCTAGCCAGGAAGATAAGATAATGTCTCTACGGATGAAAAATACATAAAGTAATAGTGAAAAGTGGCCAACTACATATACAATAGGAATGAGAGGGGTTAAGAAGGAGAAAGAATTTCTAATAGATGTGGTCCGCGGAGCTTCTCCAGGGAGGAGATGTAATTTGAGTTGGTGGGTATGGATGAGTATGTTTTTAGACAGGTAGAGAGTAGGAAAGAGACCAGGGAATCCCAGAGTGAGTCTGGCAGCTGATGGCCAGATGGGTTAACCGGAGGAGTCATGGGAGATAGGGCTGAAGACAATGGGTTGGGGTGTAAGAAGAACAGATCAAGTGGCTCAGTGTTACAGGCAATGGGGACACACATTCAATTTTTTGAATGGGAGAATAGCATATCAAGAAATGATTTAGAAAAAAACAATCTTACCAGTATGGACTTCGTGCATATTTGTTTTACTTTCCAACTAAACTCTAAGTTCCTAAATCAAAAGAACTTGTGCCCTCAGCCCTCTGACACAAGTGATATCCTATTAAATTGTCAGCAATAGTTTTTCTCTTGTTCCACTTGTTTGGCTTCGATTACTACAAAGTATTTTTTCATTTACCACATAAACATCATATGCAATTGATATAGTTCAGATCCAGGCAGTATTTAGATACCAAAGACCTGGCTTGCCAATGTATGTTGTCTGAAACAGCAATATATGCAATGGGTTTCAATGATCTTCATCTCTTGTCTGATATCCTACTACTTCTTACCTTTGAAATTCTACTCTGAATTGTGGAATCAAGAGAGTTTCTAGTGCACTCAAATATCCTAGAGCAATGCACTTGATTTTTCTGGATGTGGTTAAAGTGCATGATGTTTTGCTCAAAGATTTACTCTGTACCTAGCTGTCTCCGAAGATATCAGAGAAACCTCATAAATGTCTAGAGAAAGCAAAAACATCACATTAAAATAATTTTGAATGAAATTTTCCAGATTCCATATATTATCATATATTATATTTTATTTCAACAGGTATTTATTGAACACCTAGTATTAATCGCATACCAAATCCGTTACTGTTGAATCGATTCAGACTCATAGTGAACCTATAGGACAAAGTAGAACTGCCCCAGAGGGTTTCCAAGGAGCAGCTGGTAGATTTGAACTGCCGACCTTTTGGTTAGCAGCTGAACTCTTAATCACAGCACCACCAGGGCTCCATTAATCACAAATTAACTGTTCATGTGCTCAGCTGCTAACCAGAAAGTTAGAGGCTTGAGTCCACCCAGAGGCACCTCTAAAGAAAGGTCTGGCGATCTGCTTCCAAAAAATCAGCCACTGAAAACTCTATGCAGCACAGTTCCATATTATATATGTATAATATCAGAAGAGAAATCCTGGTGGGAGATACAGATTCAGAAATCATATATTTGATGAGGTGAAACTATAGATGAACAAATAGATGGGCAGAGGAGTCTTATAAGAGAGTCTTTATGTGGGCCAGGAAGATGAATAAATTATGAACTCTTGCCCTCAAGAAAACAGCTGATGAAGGAAAATTGTAAACAATTATACTACAAAATGGAAAGTTAAAAGTGCCTCAAAGAAAGATACACACAAAATGCTTTTGAGTGTCTAGGAGGGAAAGAAGCCTTCTAGGGGGAAGAAAGGTGTCCAAATGGAAAACATTGCTCTTTAAATTATGCCTCCAGGGATAACTGGGTTGGATAAGTGTGTGGCTGATCTTCCAGGTGGAAGAAATGGTAGGTACAGCTGTAGGGGCAGGACAGCATGGCAAGTGTTTACGAAATAGTTTCACTAGAACCTATAGAAGGAGAGTGGGAGATGCAAGCACCAGTTGAAGAAATCATTTGGGAACAGGTCCTGGAGGACTGGGTTGGAGACTGTAGACTCAAAAAGACAACTAGGAGGCTATTATAATCACCTTTGCGAAAGAGGCAATGTGTGAATAGGGTTAGTGACTGTGGTCACGGAGGAAAGTGGCACAGATTTGCGTTAGAGGAATTAGACGCAACATTTTTCAACAAATATTTATTGAGCACCTAGTATTAACCACATACTCTTAATATGCTCAGCTGCTAACCAGAATGTTGAAGGTTTGAGTCTACCCAGAGGCACCTCTGAAGAAAGGCCTAGAGATCTGCCTCCAAAAAATCAGCCATTGAAAATCCTATGGAACACAGTTCTACTCTGACATACGTGGGGTCACCATAAGTCATAATCGACCCATGGCAGTTGGTTTGGTTTTTGAGTTTTTTGGGGTTCTTTTTAGTATTAAGCATACAACCCAAACTCACTGCCATCGAGTCAATTCTGACTCACAACCACTCTATACAACAGAGTAGAACTGCCCATAGGGTTTCCAAGGCTGTAAATCTTTACGGAAGCAGACTGCCACATCTTTCTCCAGCAGAGCCGGTGGTGGTTTTGAAGCGCTGACACTCAGTTAGCAGCTGAACACTGTAACCAATGTGCCACCAAGGCGCCATTAAGCACACACTAATGCTTAATATACTTGGCTGATCACCCAAAGGTTAAAGATTCAAGGCCACCCAGAGGCACCTCAGAAGAAAGGCCTCATGATCTACCTCCAAAAATCAGCCATTGAAAACCTTGCGGAGCACAGTTCTACTTGGCTGTACATGGGATCGCCATGATTTGAAATGGACTCGACCACAAGAAAAAAAAAAAAAATTAGATGCTGGGGCCAAATCACTCTTTCTTTTCTCATTAAGTGCTTCAGGAAAAAAAGGATGTCCAAGTTATGCAGACTTTATATAGTTCTTTCTTCCCTACAGAGCCTCCTAGAGGGTCGCTAATATTGTTCAATTCTTTTTACTCCACATTTCTTCTAGTTCTGTCCTTTTGCCAATTTGTCTGCAAATAGTGCGCTGCTTTAGTGAGAACTGAAATAATGTCAAGTGCTAGATGTACTGGGTCCCCAAGTTACATAGCTAGGTATGGCCGTGTCACACTGTATGCATGTCAGCCTAACAGAGTTTATATTGGCACAAACTGTGAACTGGCATTTGGTATTTAGATACAACCTGTCCCCCAGGGATGACCCATGGGCACTCAAATGTTCCACAGCTGGCAGGCCTCTATGAACGCTGATGGAGTAATGCATTTATATAGAAACATATCCTAATGCGTGTTTCAGACTTGGAGCTATCTGTCTATGTACCCCTTCTTTTAGAATAAAACACAGAGATGTTTAGCTGTGCAAATAGGAGAGGTGCTTCCAAATAGGCTTCAATTTGGGCCACTCTCCATAAACCTCTGATTTCTTTGCTTCCTGTTTTCAAAAGGAAAAAGCTATTGGAGTGCTAGCACGTTATGGTTTTTGTTGGTTATTCACAGTGTAGAATGAGCATCACTAAATAAGCAACTGCCAGATAAGTTTGGGTTACAAAGAGAGACCACTGTATGCCTAACATCTTAAATCTAATTAGGGAAAATCCAAATGCCATACCTTTGAAACCTTCCAACAACAAAAAAATACGTTTCAGCTGGGACCTGTGAATTGCTAGCTTTGTACATAAAAGAAACAGCTTGTTCTAAAGCTGAACTTCAGGAAATTACAGAGGCTGGGTGTCTTTCATAACCCCATTATGAAGGAACGCTCCTCTGCTAAAACCTTTGGGTAGTCACGTCTGCAAGCACTTCTCACTGCTAGCGGGTCCTTCCGTAAGGGTTTAAATAAATATCACACACATTCTGAAGCCATTGTGTTGCTTTCAATAATCAAACTCTGAAAGTGTAATTGTTACTGAAAGTGGTTTGTACATAAATAACTAGAAAATGTAGTTCAAAGGTGTATTTTAGCAATAGGTACTGTCCCATGCCCATGCAAATAGGTGCTTGCTGGGTAGACACGTTTTCTAAATTTACGGTGGAAAATAGGCTGAAACTAGGACAACAAAGAAAGCTTCTGAATGCTATTCTAGAAAAGAGGATTTTAAATATGTATCTGCATAACCAAAGAACAGATGTTTGTTTTCTCGTTCTTCCCTTTATCTTACCTTCATTTAAAAAGCTATAAAGAAAGGAGGAATATAGGGAGTATTTCCTAATACTGCAAAATGGCCATGACTTGAAAAAGAATGAGGAAAATAATTCTATTTCTTGTCACACTCCTTAGGCTATGTATCTGTATAGATTTAGATAACTGTTACTAAATACTGAAATATCAGGATGGAAAAAATATTAAGCTAATTATTCAGTATTTGGTCTGCAAGATGATGTGAATATTTGACATTCATAAAGCAAAATATAAAAATATCACTATTTCTCTCCTCAACTTTATACAGGTAGTCCTCAACTTACAACATATTTGAGTTATGACCAACCACACTTACGATCGTCTGTTTTTTTCTTTTTTGGTATATCTTATTGTTAGTAATATGTACTACATACTATGTCGCAGTGCCTAATTTGCTGATGGTATCCTCTCAGGTTTCACTCGCAGATGTTCAAAGATCAGATTTATAAAGATACTGCTAATAAAAGGCAGTAATAACACAACAAAAAAAAAGATACATTCAACTTATGTGTCAGAACCTACTTAGATGGAGTCATCAGAACGGAACGCCATCATAAGTCAGGGACTACCTGTACTTTACTATGTGGCCATAACTAAAGAATTTGTCACAAACTAGTACTGAGTGTTCTAAACTTCATTTTTTAACAAAACTTTCCATGTATTGGAGGAAGGGAATTGTGTGTAGGCCTCTATGATGCCGATGTTAATTTAGTTCTCCATTTCCTGTGTGTGGGAGTGCGTAAAATGCAGTGTTAGTGCTATTCAAAGCCCCGAGGAGAGAGTGCTTTCATGTACACAACTTTGAAATTATTTAAAGAAAACCCACTAAAATTTATTTTTATCATGCATCATTATAGTTTCCATTTTCAAACTGCTATAGTACGCTATTCTTGATAATTGCAGAATTAGAAAGTCTTTGTTCATTGCATTTACGAGGACATTTGCCATGGACATATGTTTGCATATGTATATTTTATACACATGTGTATGTGTGTATATGTACCTATATACAGATGTGTAAATCTGTATATAATACATGTACACATGTACACACCTGCAAATGCACACAGGTTTACAGATAAACACACACACAGTCAGTGGAGTGCTTTGTTAGGTTCATATGATCAGCAACCAATATGCTAGCTTGGTCTTTTTTCTCTCCTTAAACAAAGAGCCAGATCTGCCTCTGGCCACACTGTGCACTCTGTAGAACACATGCCCAACTTCAAAAGGGCCATGTAAGCAATAAGCTTTTGAAGCCAGGCAGAAGGCATATGTCTACATGCCTTAAGGCACAGGGAGGTCAACCAATGTCCTTATGGTCACACAGAAGGTGTGTCTCTGTGATCAAACTAGCAGCCAAGAGTCTCAAACTACCCAGTCCTATGTTACTTCTATTCACGTACCTCCTCTGTTCATTGCTATAAAAAGCACCATGATGGTCCTGAAAGACATTGCCTCCATCCACAGCAGCTAAAGAATTCAGCCAGCAGGTGGTATATGGAGCTAATTCCTAATAACAGTAGTTACCCTTTACTGAGTATTTACTATATGCCTGCACTGGCACATTTTATGTCTATTTAATCCTTACAATCCTATTATGCAATATGTACTATTACTATTCCCATTTATAGATGATTTTTTATATCTAGTTAATTTCTGCTATATCTCTGTAGATCTGTACTTACATTATTCCCGTGTTGTAGATTAAGAAACCAATACTTAGAGAAGTAACTTGTCAGGGCCACACAACCAGTCAGTGGCAAAGCTGGGATTGGAGCCAAGGTCTGTGTGTCTTCAAAGCTTGTGGTTGTTGTTATTAGGTGCTGTCTAGTCGATTTTCAACTCATAGTGACCCCATGTGACAGAGTAGAACTACCCCACAGGGTTTTCTTCACTGTAACTTTATGGAAGCAGATCACCAGGTCTTTCTCTCACAGCACCGCTGGGTAGGTTCAAACTGGCAATCTTTTGGTTAGCAACCGAACACTTAACTGTTGCACCACCAGGGCTCCTTCTCCTAAGTTCATGCTTACATTTTTTTTAAAAAATGTAAATGGTCAACATTTATTGAATACATAAAGTGTGCCAAGAATTGTGCAAGTATGTGTGACAGGCTTTACCTCGCTGACCTTTATAACACACTGCGAGGTAGGGATTTTCATTGTCCTTGTTTTACAGATGAAGAAACGGACCCTTGGTGTGCTCTGAAATGCTACATATTCTGCCTCTCCTGTAGAATTTTTATACATGCCCCTCATCTGAGCCTTGGAGACAAGAGCAGAAAGCACATTACAAGGTAGAATTAGAACCCAATCCATAAATTTCTGTTGAATCACTATTCCTCCAGGTCACTTTATTGTCTAGGAGAGCTGTTGACAATCCACATGTAAATAATCTTAAACTTACTGAGACAAGCCCCTCAACAAGGATCGATGGTGAAATCACAACTGCAGATCATCTTTCACAATCAGCCCATGAGTGCATTCTGCAACGTAAATCTGTGTGGGTCACAATACCGCTCACATCAAGCCAGTGCTTTTTGCTATACATGGAAACTGTGAGTAGCAATATCCATGGCTGTAACTGAAGCCATACAGATTGATGAACAGTCCCTCTTGAGGCTGCTCTTCAAGCCACCTCTCCTCTGGTACATACACGTGCCTAGCACCACATCTGGCACTCAAAGGCATTGAATATGGCTTTGCAATTTCATGTCTTCAAACACAGAGCTTCCACCTTGAATCTAATTCCATCCTCTTAGGAGAACGTGGAGTGCTGTGTTTCTAATGAAGGAGGCAACTTCCATGGCTGTATGATTAGGCTGTCATCCCTCCAGACTGCGTTCACCAGAGGTCACCCTTGCCAAAGCTGCTCAGACCAGCCTCTGTACAGCCTGTGAAACCCACGGCATTCTCAGCAATGTCTGCTCACTGGTGCTCTAGTCACCTGCTGGCTTTTCACCAGACAGTGGCGCAGGATAGGCAGGATATTTGAGGCTGCTGTCAGGGCTGCAGCAGACTGGGCTCTCACTCTGGCCATGGCCAAGGCCCGGAGCTTCCCAGAGCTGAGCCCTTTGGTCAAGAACCATGAGCACATCTCCCCGGCTCTCTAGCTGCTGCTGGAGTCTAGCAGTGCACGTCGCGCCACTTCCAGAGGGGGGCAGCCTTACTCTTGGCAGGAAAGATGTCCATGCTAGGAAATCTGGCTTTCCATGAAATATGAATGTGTCAGTTGACCACATGATGTATCAAAGCTGGACTCCAGGGAAAATTGTCATATTGAGTGACTGCCTGGAGGAGGCAGCCTGCTGTAATTCTTCAATTCTCCATTGTCTTGTTGACTAACTTCCCAGATTTAGTCAGTTATTTCTAGGGGTCAGATCATAAGAAGGGTACAACCCATACTTTCTTGCCTTCACACACATAGGAACACTCCCCACACCCAAAATAAAATGAATTATGTTTGAGATTTTCATGACACAATAGTAATATGCTGACTATCCCAGAAGCCATGTGCCCACTGTAGGGGAATAGAATCGATTCCTTATTCAAGAAAGTGAGAAAGAACTGATATGGCGTGTGTGTGTGTGTTTGACCTTCCCCTTTATCCACATATATACAGTCTCACTGTCTCTAGTAACATAGCAGAACGTCCTGCACCCTCCAGCCCAGTATCATCCCTCTGAGATTGCTGGAAGATGACCAAAAAAGGCAAGATTATCTTTCATCATATCCATTATTTCCAAAACTCAGATGACAAAGTCTCCAAGCAGCCCATTTTGCCCTTGCTAATTATTTTTGTATTAAAAACTAAACAGCAAACCTTAAGGCCCCATTCTGTGACACACACTATCTCATGTCATTCTAAGAGCTTGCAGTACCTGGGAAAACCAGCGTAACTTCACTCTTCTTCTGTGACTCAACAGAGAGAGTATCAACAGTCCAAAAGCCACACGCTACTGGATTCTAATTGTCCCTTTCTGCAACACTCAAAAACAAACAAAAGAAAAAGCCACCATAGAATAATCATCAAAAGCCTGGCATCTTGTATACTCTTAGGCCACCCAAGGCTATTACTTCCTAGCTGCTGCTCTTTCCAGTGATGAACTCTGTTCATTGAATAAGCATTTATTAGGGTACTTGTTCTGCTCCTGACTTGCTAGACTCAGGACCAAAAGAAGGCTCTGACATGGTCCTTGTGTTTGCGAACCTCAGTTTAAGAAAAAGAGAGACTCATAAAAGATAAATCCAAAGCATCATGGAAAAAATAACAGCTCCCATTTATTGAGCTCTTACATTGTAACAGATACTGAAGTTGAAATAGATTATCTAATGTAATCGGCAAAATAATCCTGCAAAAATAGACACACATGGGGTCATCAAGAGTTGGAATCGACTCAGCAGCAACAGGTTTGAAGCCTCACTTATAGATAAGAAAACTAAGGCTCCAAAGTTCACATGACTCTTTCCCAAAGTCGCTAGACTAAAAAGTAGTAGCACCTAAGTTCAGCCCAGGTCTCTCTGGCTCCAGGCTCATACCTGTCCTGCTGTACCAAAGGACACAGTGACTCAGACGAATGCATGTTTCTATGGGAATACAACTTGATGGTTACAATATTCTCTTCTTATCATTGCTCCATCCACCTCACCTCCCATTCCTCCAAAGAACATGGAGTTGACCAGGTCCTTCCTTCCAGCACTTCCCAGTACAAAATTCAAGTGAATGTCCTAGGATGATTAAATTCAAGTGAAAGGCTAAGGAAGCCTGGGAAGCACAGTAGCCCCTCCAGCCTTTTCTCGCACTAAAAGTGAGATGAGCAGATGAAGCCAGCTAATCACAAAGCACTTAGAGGAACATCTGTGAAGCATTTACCACCTGGCTCATGGGAGGCAAACAATAAACAATTGTTAGTACTGAAAATCAACATGGCGAAGTGGGGCAGAGCATGGTGAAGGTATATTAAAAACAAGAGCTATTCTTTCATCTTCTGTGGTAGGCAGGGGAGAGCCCAGGCTGCTCCGGTGCACCAAATACCTCTGGCTCCCAGTGCAACACTAGTGGGTGAACTTCAAAAATAAGAAGTGGAAAAAGGATAAGCACAGATGATGACAAGGTCACCTGAATGTCTGGGTCCTGCCTCATGCACCCACACAAGGCCAGCCTAATATTTCACTCACTGAGCTCTCTCTCATCTGTGCTCTGAGAGTAGTCAGAAAATTGTGATGCCTTTTTCTGTTTCTTATATTCATGCAAAAAAAAAAAAAAACTGGATTTAAGCCTGTCCACCTACACTTACTTCCTGGGTAAAATCTTTCCTATCCCTAAAAAATACAATTGTCATCTAGTTGATTCCAACTCATGGTGACTCCGTGGGTTTCAGGGTACAACTGTGTTCCGTAGAGTTTTCAAAGGCTGATTTTTCAGAAGTAGATTGCCAGGACTTTCTTCTGAGGTGTCTGGCCTGCAAATTAGGCTAATAAAACACAGATATTAAAGTTAAAAACATAAAAATTTTAAAAAAGAAGCTTGCCATTGTAATCTTCATTAAGATATTCAGTACATTTCCACAGTATAAGGCCAAAACCATGTTTATTCACTTACACACTAGCCCCAGGGATCCAAAATTTTAGCCTACCGTTTTTAGCGCCTAAATGACTATAGGGTATAGGTTTTCATTCAACTTCGTCTCAGTTTTATTAACCATGAAATGCAAAAAAATTATTTTTGGAAAAAATGTATATGGTCATGTTAAAAAAAAATGTACCTAGTTAGCCACTGGAGCCTCTGAGTGGTGCAAACAATTAACGCACCCAGCTGCTAACGGAAAGGTTGAATCCATCTAGAAGTACCTCATAAGAAACATCTGGCAATGTACTTCAAAAAAATTAGCCACTGAAAACCCTACAGAGCACAGCTGTACTATGACACATATGGAGTCGCCATGAGTCGGAATCATCTTGACAGCAATTGGTTAGATAGCTACCTTAAAAGCAAAGGGTAACAGCTAGGTAGAGCATGGTGTCCTAAAACTGCCTTTGATTTAAACAAAACAAAGAGCAATACAAAATGGGCTTTAGGTTCCATTTTTCCTGGGAAAAAAAAGGAGGGCGTTCATGGTCCAGCTATCAATGGGCACCATTCTGTCTCACTTTTCAGATCACTTGAAATGGACATAGGTCATAAAATAAATTACTGTTGTTTTAAAGGAAGGGCTTTTTCTGGTTGAGGTAATTATTAAAGAACTCAGTGCCATTTCTATTTCAAATGTCATCTTTTCAGAAATGATCATTTGGGAGGCAGAGTAACTCCAGTGAAAAAGCTTTTGTATCTTCAGAGTCTAATTAAATAACTAATTACCCACTGATGACAGTAAAGCACATTGCAGACACTAAGAGCTATGTAAAATCTTAATAAAATGAAACTCCAGTGCCCCACAAAATGCATTTCTGAAAACCGGCACTCTCTCCCATCTCATACAAATGAAATAAGCAGAAAAAGCAGACAATGAAAGGATATACCCTAGACAGTCTTACCCAAGTCTGAATTTCTCTGTATTTTCTAAAATGCAAAGTTGTTGTTGTTGTTAGGTGCCATCAAGTCCGTTCCAACTCATAGCGACCCTGTGTACAACAGAACAAAACACTACCCAGTCCTGGGCCATCCTCACAATCGATGTTATACTTGAGCTTATCGCTGCAGCCGCTGTGTCAATCCATCTCACTGAGGGGCTTCCTCTGTTTCACTGACCCTCTACTTTACCAGGAAGGATGTCCTTCTCCCGGGACTGGTCGCTCCTGATAACATGCCCAAAGCATGCGAGACGAAATCTCACCACCCTTGCCTCTAAGGAGCACTCTGGCCGTACTTCTTCCAAGATAGACTTGTTTGTTCTTTCAGCAGTCCGTGGCGTATTCGGTATTCTTCGTCAACATCATAATTTAAAGGTGCCAATTCTTCTTCCATCTTCTTTATTCATTGTCCAGCTTTCACATGCATACGGTGCGATTGAAAACACCATAGCTTGGGTCAGGCTCACCTTAGTCCTTAAAGTGACATCTTTGCTTTTTAACACTTTAAAGAGGTCTTTTGCAGCAGATTTTCCCAAAGCAAGATGTCGTTTTGATTTCTTGACTACTGCTTCCATGGGCATTGATGCAAAGTAGAAACACTAACTCTCACTAATGCCCAGTACTGGGCAAACTAAGCTAAGTCATTTTCAAATCTCTTAGTCACAGATGATATTTAAGGCCCACCAGTGAAAGTCCATGACTTTGAGTGTGGATGATCTGGAAGTATTGAAGGTTTTGAGTGGAGGTTCCCTTGGTAAAGGATGTTGTCTAATGTCTGTGCCTACTGAGGTTACTATAAAACTTGTAGAAACCAGAGGTCATAACTTTTGAAGGGATACAATTCTATCTCTGCCAATAAGTCATACCTAAGTTACTTTGGTACTTAGTGTTTGAAAGAAGAGGCAGCTAAAAGCTGCTGATATTTGTGGGTGGGGGAGGTAAGTGTTCTTATTTTGTTTTTTGTTTTTGGCAAGGTATGGCTAAAATCAAATATGAAAGCAGCTCAGTTCAAGACTGTTCAGCTTTACGCTCGTGACTATTAAATACACTGTCTGTGGTTTTTACCGTGAATACGTGTGATTTATATTGATTTTTGTTTTCAACAGCTCCAAAGAATAATGAACTCTTATGAGTACTGTGGACTTCCCCGTTACTGTTTATTTTACATAGCCTTCAACTGTTCTGCTGCGTCTGGCAATATGTGCTGATGGGTTGATTTATTCATCTTGTTTTTCAGTTTGTAATGAAAGCTTTTAAATTAAGATACAGTTTTAAAAGGTGGTAAATAAATGGGTAAGGAAGCCCCAGTGGACAGAAACGGTGTTACTCAGGATACCAGCATGAAAAGCCTCCCCTGAGCAATTCTGCAAAACCAGTAAGCAAAAGCTTAGAAAATATCCCCACACCCCATATCACCTAGGCTAAAACTGAATCTATCCCATAAATGGGATTACTTGAATATTGCCAATTGTCATCTATGAGAAGTAAAGAACTCATAGAGTTTCAACTAAAACGTCGTCAGATGATTACAGTGAATACTCAGTGGCTAAAAATTTACCCACCATTTGCCAGAGGAAGCTTGTTTTTGGTGAATTTTTTTTTTTCTATTAGACATTAAACGTTTTGTTGTTTTCTTTTGTTTTTCTTAAAATGGCTTTAATAATAGCACAGGTGTCCGGGAATGAGGTTAAAAAGGAAGGTGGCTTGGCAGATGTAATACAGAAATAGGGTGAGGGAAAAGTAATTGAGTGCTTTGGTGGAGAGTATGTATTTTATCTCACAGTGGGGTCCTGAGAAATCATATTTAGGAGAGAGTTCAAACATAATAATAATTGATTGATTAATAGAGCAAAAAGTATATTTCTACAAAGCCTAGAAGGAATCTTCTAGTTTCCTTTTTTCTATCATTTTGGTTATGCTCTAATTTAGAAAGTCAAAGGAGAGAAAAGAAAAGCACTATGGTGCTTCTGTCTTTCCTTTCCTGTTATTTCTTTGCACCTCCTATTCACCTCAATATTTCTAAGGACATTTTCATGACTGACTCGTTTGTTTTTACCGTCTTGTGTCAGTATTTTTGCCCCTTTCATTCATTCATGTAGTTGAAGAGTAGATTTATATATGTATGTATATATATATACATATATATATATATTTTTTTTTTTTTTATTTTTAAGGAGCCCTGGTGCCAGAGTGATTAAGTACTCAGATGCCAGTCAAAACGTCAGAGGTTCAAACTCACCCAGTGGCTCCATGGGAGAAGAGACCTGGTGATCAGCTCCCATAAAGATTACAACCTAGGAAACCCTATGGGGCAGTTCTACTGTGTCATATAGTGTTGCTATAAGTTTGAATCGACTCAATGGTACACTGGTGGCACAGTGGTTAAGAGCTCAGCTGCTAATCAGAAGGTTGGCAGTTTGAATCCACCAGCCACTCACTCCTGTAGGGCGTTCTACTCTGTCCTATAGGGTAGCTATGAGTTGGGATCAACTTGATGGCAACAGGTTTTTTTCCGAGTTCATATTTATATATGTATATAATATGTATATATTAGTATAATCTTGTTCATATTTTGCATTAGAGGTACTCCTATTAAAAAATGTCCATGAGATTCCTCCCTTTTTTGTCATTCATATTTCTTCGAAGAGCTTTTCTCCCACCCCAGAGGATAATCTGGTACTTCTGACATAGGAGGATTTTAAATCTTTCCTTTTTGTTTGTCTTATTTTTCCTTGCAGTTGTTCCCCACAGCCCCAGACAGGTCTCCTGTGTGTTCAGTTATGCAGATGTCTGTAATGAAAGAGAACACGTGGGAGCACCGCAGAGAAAACCCAGTTATTCTACCATAACCAGAGCTACAATGTTAAGTGATTTCTAGCAAAAAATAAATGCTGGAAAGCAAATGAAAAGAAGTCAGAGCCTTGTGTTGTAATTCAAAAGAATTAAACTGATGAGACTTTTACAAGGCCATATGTACACAAGCATAAATACTGTAGTAGTCCCCATAACGCTGAATCTGTAGTAACTTGTACATTGTTCCTCTTTGTATGTCTCAGCACATAATCTCTTAATACAAAGGGGACAAGGGTATGAAGAGTCTTTTTAGCTTCACATATTAATGAGTGTTGCACTAAACAAGAAGAATGATACTTTTAGATGACTCGACAAGCATAATACTATAAGTTAAAAGTTATAGAAAATATCTGCAGCATTCCAGCCCCATTTGAAAGGGATTCATATAATTATCATCACAAATAATTCATTGACTTTTCTTCTCTGTAGTTAGACAAAAATGGTAGTAACCTGCTGACACATTTTCAAAACCAAGATCTAATGCTTTAACTTGACAATGTCTCTATTGTAAACTTGAATCTAAGAATTTCTCATCTAAAATATTATTTCCTTTTTAAAAATATTATTTTCAAATATTAAAAATATATAGTGCCATTATTTCAGAGGCCAAGTATTTGAACGACTTAGGTAAAATTACCCTTCTTCATACCAGTTTAGAGTAGTCTATGATCACAAGAGTTAGTTTTTTTGGAATTTTTGAGTTACAAACATTATATTTGGTATTTCTCTTTGGGTTGCTTTTGTTCATTGTCATCATAGCAATGCATATTATTTGATAACTAAATAATGGTATATAGAATCCTGAGTGTGTGTAGGTGAAACCAGCTAATGTTACTCGTTAGATATACTGGTCTATCTAGCAAGAATCACCATGTCACATCTATTAACAGTCATGATAATACTTTGACCATTAATAAAGTCTGAACTGTTTTCGGATGTTTTAAAACAAACAAATAATCATCTAAAAGGAAATTTGGGGAAACTCAGAATTTAAAAGTCATGCTTCAAAATCCAAAATTAAAATGGAAAACAGCACTGTTAAGTACACAATCTATAACGGCAGCTGAAATTACTGTGACTCACTGATATCAATCACCTTATGCTCAGAAATATTTGAGAGGGACTATTCTAAATAGTGCTTTTTTGCTATTAATACATTAACGTTATTGCTGTGCGTTAAAAATGTTTATCAAAATCACATTTTTAATCCGAAAAAATTAACACCAGTGTTGCCTTTGGGGGCCTACTTCTAGGCATCCTTATATAAGATAGCTTTAGGAAGTACTTTACTGTTCAACTAAAAATCAGTTGGGGCCCTTAATCATGGAGCAAGTGTATAAATCCTGCATACAAAAATGAAAGTATTTGCCAATCTAAATGGTAAAGGAACCAGTGGGCTCTTTGATCTACATGGATGTGAGCCATTAACAAATGATGCAATGTAAAAAACTACTTTCTCAATTAGGAGTTGATTTATTTTGTGAAGAGGCAAAAATGGCTGTTGGTTTAAAGGAGTCCTAATGAGAAATAGATGGAGTGGACCTCATCCCCATGGGTCCAGTGTTGGTTTAAAGGACTTTGTGAGTGAAAGCTTATGTTTCCATTTGTCAGTGGTGATTCTTAAAACATTTTGTGAATGAGTGATTTTTCTATCACCAACCAATTTAAAATAAGTGACACGTCAAGGAAATACATTCGATAACTAAAAAGACAACTTTCTAATTAGTTTATTTTTTAATCTGATCTAAATGACTAGAATTTCACTTTAATCAATAGGTTTGTCCTTAGAAAGAACTCCTTACTCTATATACCTCAGTTTTGTAAGAAATATATAAGGTAATTTCCAGGTGTCTGGCACATAACTGATGTTTAATAAATATCATTGAATATAATAAATCAATTAATAAAATCAATGTGGTTGCATGGAGTAGAGTTTGATTAGTATTGTATAATAATATATGAAATAAAATAAAAAATGGGCAATGAAGCAAAGTTTCTAGATTAAGGAAATTGATTGAATAATTGCCATTTAAGCTTCAACAATGAATAGCAACTCATAAAAGATGGATAAAAGTGTGTGCAGTGGAGGCACTTTTAAGAAATTACAAAATGTGGTACTTGAAGTTATAAAACCAAATATTTATATTAGGAAACAAATTTGTTTTTAAACATGTTATTGTTGTTAGGTGCCATCCAGTGGGTTCCAACTCACAGCAACCCTATGTACAACAGAACATACAAAATATGATATTTGGAATTACAAAACCAATTACTTATATTATGAAACAAATCTGTACTTTAAACATCATATACACAAAATAGCTCATAAAACTGCTGCCAGGCGTTTATTAACATGTTTTCTCACCCATCATTAATTATACAAAAAAGGAGGTAAAGATAGGGGAGTGATAATAAAACAATTCTGATATATTGGAATCCATTAAAAATCAATAATCCATGAGATAAAAGGTCCCTAAAATGATAATATCAAAATAGAAAAATGTGATTTGATTTACTAAACTTCAGATTACACATGTTTTTCTAGAGAGGCAGTGTGATATATTGGAAAGAGTGCTCTTTTACTACCTGAGGGTTGGTGGTGTTTCTTGCACCTGCTAAAGTGAAGTGATTGTGGTAGCTCTGCTGACCTCACAGGCTTATGTCTGGAGTCCAGGCAACTTGTAAAACAGAGATCCTTTGTCGCTGGCTGGCTGGCTGAACCCCAGACAAAGTCATTAGTAAATTTCTCTATTCTTTGTAGGTACCATGCTAGAGTTTTGACCTATCTTAGCTCAATTTCATAACTTTGAAAATAGATTATTATAACTATTTCAAAAATAAATAAACAAACTACTGAGCTTCAGAGAGGTGGAGGAACTTGCCAGGGCCACCACTGGTAGAAACTGTGATTTGAACCCAGGTTTGACTCCAAATACCATGCAATTTTTTTTTCTCTGACTTTCAAATCTCTTAACGTCCCAAAGGCCGTTATGAGCCCCTGGGTGGCACATATGGTTAAACGCTCAACCATTAGCTGAAAGGTCGGCGATTTGAACCCACCCAGAGGCGCCTTGGAAGACAGGCCTAGTGATCTGCATCCAAAAGGTCACAGCCTTGAAAACCCTACAGAGCGTGGTTCTACTCTGCACACGTGGGGTCTTCATGAGTTGGAATCGACTTGACAGCGAGGAACAACAACAGCAAAGGCTATTCCCTCGTCTGTAACTTAGGTAACAAAACATCCAATTCAAATTGTTGAAAGTATTAAATGAGTAGCAATATATGATATATAAAATGCAATGATAGATCCCTGGCATATAGAAAGTGCTTTGAAAAATACTGTTACCCTAAGGTAAAAAGGAGCCCTGGTGGCACAGTGGTTAAGAGCTCAGGTTGCTAACCAAAAGATTGGCGGTTCAAATCCACCAGCTGCTCCGTGGAAGCCCCATGGGGCAGTTCTACTCCATCCTATAGGGTCGCTATGAGTCAGAATCAACTCTTCGAGAACAGGAAAACCAAAAGGCTACCAGAGAGGCTCTATTGGCTGCTCAAGGAGACCAGCTTTCATCTGAGACTCGTAACGCTAGGGTCATGTCCTACTTCTGCCCCTGGTTATTTGTGACCTTGAGCTAGTCACTTAGACTCTCCATGTTTTGGCTTCCTCATCTGTAAGTGGAGGTTATAACTTTATCTCCCTCATTGAGCTGTTTGAGAATTAATTGAAATAACACATAAAAAGCATTTCACATGTCACTTAACACATAAGAAGCATTCACAGTGCTATGCGTGGAAGTGCTTTGTAAAGCATTCAAATATCCTACATTGTCTGTCTTCATCTAAATTTATAATCACAGACACAAAGTGAAAAGATTTTCTGGAAACAATCATTTTGTAATAACATATAATTAAATATAATAATAGCCTTTTATCAAAAAGGGTAATGCCACAGCTTAAAGTGTGGAAACTATGGAAGTGATATGACACTATTTTATAGTGAGTACACACAAGGCTCATATTTCAATTTAAAAACCTTATTTGCAATTTTCTTTTTTTGCAGATTAAAAAAAAAAATGCTCCAAAGAACATGTATGAAAAGTGGATTTTTAAATGTGTGTTCCAGTAAATAGCCAGGGAAGCCAAAATTGTTATGATTGATTGAAATAATCGGTTGCAGCCTGCCAACTTTACCTTTCTTAATTATAAAATACAATTTCAGTTTTGTGCTTCCCAACCCAAGGTTTACAAAAGCCAAGAGAACTATTCCGCTCTGCTTCTGATTATATCAGCACTGCCACTTTTTCGAGTCCTATCAGATTGGGTTTGGATGATAACACATGGGAAGTGTTTGATCTCAATGATGAATACATGATTAGTTTTTCATGAAATCAGTCAACCACACCGCACAGCACTACTCATGTGAGACCTTGTTGATTTAGCTGTTAGAAAGCACACATCTCCCTTGGTTCAGATACGGGACATCAGTCTTTGGGGAAAAGCGGGTGGAAAAAGGGCAAGTTTATGGGTAATGATATTGCAGAGGCAGATATTTAAGGTCTGCTAATTTTCTTCGCAATTATACTCAACCCTTACCTTGTTGTCATGCCTACTACATGACCATAGATTCAATCTCAGTTTGGAATACATTTTTTCTTCTTTCAGGAAAAGGTTTCATTACACTATTGTTATCTCTCAACCCCTTAGAGGGTTTTGCCCTGATGAATAATATTTTATGTGTGAAATGTTTATGTGATTTTTCACGGAGTGATAACCCGACTACCGCTTAACTTTGATACATTGCGATCACTGCTTTTCCTCACTAAAGTGCTTTTACACACCCCCTTCCATAAATTGACTTAAGAGTTAGAAACGGAAGATTCAACACAACTTGGATACTCAATGGAAAAATGTCTAACAGAGTATTTTATGTTTGGACTTCAAACATATATATATAGCTTCTTTTCCTAAAAGGCCTGGGTTGGGGGTGTTTTGGCGTGTTTCTTTTTGATTTGTACCTGTGTGTGTATGTTTCTGTGATATAGGCTATTTCTCTATGAGTCAATGTAACTTGCATTTTTTTAAATTTCAACTAATCTAATACTTAGAGATCAGATAAAAGGATTCAGTTGTCACTGACTTTAGCATGCATTTGTTTTAAGAGGCAGTAGCAATGCATTTGAAAGAAAAGAGAAATAAGTTCTGATTGTTTATTTTCTGTATTTGCCTGTGTCTTAGTTATCTACTGCTTCTATAACAAAAATACCATAAGTGGATGACTTTAACAAATAGAAATTTATTTATTCTCTCACTGTCTAGGAGGCTTGAAGTCCAAAATCAGAGTGCCAGCTCCCAGGGAAGGCTTTCTCTCTCTGTCAGTTGTGGGGGAAAGTCTTTGTCATCTATCTTCCTCTGGTCTAGGAGCTTCTCAGCAGAGGGACCCCAGGTCCAAAGGATGCACTTCACTCGTGGTGCTTCTTTCTTGGTGATGTGAGGTCCCTCTCTGCTTGCTTCTCTCTCCTTTTATCTTTTGTAAAATAAAAGGTAATGCAGGCCACACCCCAGGAAAACTCCCCTTACATCCATCGGATCAGGGCTGTGATCTGGGTAAAGGTGTTGCATCCCGCCCTAATCCTCTTTAACATAACTAATCTTGCTTCATTAACCACAGGCGGAGATTAGGATTTACAACACACAGGAAAATTACTTCAGACCACAAAATGGAGGACAATCACACAATACTGGGAATCATGGCCTACCCAAGTTGACACACATTTTTGGGGGACACAGTTCAATCCATAACAGCCTGATCTTATTGATTCAAAAAAAAAAGGTCTAAATAATTCTCTAAATTATTTTTAATTAAAAGAATAAGGTTTCAAATCTTCAGCTTCATTTTCACAATGAAAAAATAATTTTGGAGGATCAGTATACGTACTGTATTATTTTCTTTTTTTTTTTTTTTTTTTTTTTTTTGGATTATCCTCTCTCTAAAAACAAAAAAGTACCCAACACAGTATCGATAGTATTTTGGTCACTATGCCTTTATAATGATGTTGAGCTCTTTGTGTGTAAAAGGAGGTAGAGACTTAGGGAGCTTATCTGAATATTTTGAAGTCTAAACCTTAGCTTTAATTCAATAACTGGAACATTGAGACAATTTAGGTCAGGGTTTCTCAACCTCATTACTATTGACATTTTGGACCAGATAATTCTTTGTTATGGGGGGAAGAGTGCAGTCCTGGGTAGTGTAGGTTGTTTAACAGCATTCCTCGCCTGTACCCACTAGATGCTAAAAGGTCCCCTCCCAGGCATGACAATCAAGAATGTGTGGGGACACTGCCAAATGTCCCCTGGGGGGCAAAGTCGCCTACTGTTGAGAATCACTGCTTAGACAATAAAATTTGAGAGAGATGGGCCTAAGTTATCCAAATAATTGCCTTTACTTTCTTATTTTTCCTATAGGATGTGGGAAACGCTACAGACTTGTATCATTTCTTTAACAGAAAAGAAATCAGGCATTAATACATGTTAATGAGCCCTATTGGTACAGTGTATTAAGAACAGACTCTCAAAATATGCAAATGCCAATGGCTAGTTAGTATCACAGCCTCTTCTCATTTATAATAAGGCAGTTCCACCGCTGAAACTTAGCATTTTGAATAAAAAGGAGTAGAAAGAATAAATTCAAAAAGTATAAGAAGTAAAAGAGCAGTCCATTTTGATGATAGGTCTTGAATAAATTGGGCAAATTCTAACATGACAATGAGGTCATTTTATTGATATAAATTGTCTCAACATATCCTTATAACGCTAGGAAAAGGTATGATGCCTTTATAGCATTGTCGATATAACCAAATTGAAAAAAATGGGCAAAAGTCCTGGTGTGGTAGAGGGAAGATTATCCCAATGGTGTACAAATCTTCACTGACTACTCACTTAACTATTATCTCATTATTCTTTTCCAAAAGAAGAACACAGTCAGGCTGACAATACAAAAAAAAAATCTATAGTGTAGTACAATTTCTGTCATTTGGAGCTCCTGAATGCATTTCAGTATTGACTAGCAACCACCCTAGTAACGACACCTATTCCACTGATTCGCAGTAATAAATTTTAGGACATGGCAGGCCCATGTTAGTATAATAAGCTCAAACATTCACTTCACGTTAAGAAAACATATAGCTGGCACTAGACCATCAGAGATACCGAGGTTGTCATTTTTTTCATCCAGCAGAGCAACATGGCTTTAAAGAAGAATCCAGAGCACTTAGTGTGTGCAAGTCTAAAATAAAACGGAAATGCATCCATGACAAATGGGTTTTTGTTTTCATTGCCAAAAGTATGGATTGGTTATCAAGTAATTATTTACTGTTGTTAAAAACTACATCAATATAGTTGGTTAAGAAAATTTCTCCTATGGCCTACTCGAATAACTGTTTAAGACCTCCAGATCAGTCAGTTGACTGTTTTAAAGAATGCTTTAATGATAAGCTTGGGAGTCCCTGGGTGGTACAAACAGTTAATACACTTAGCTGCTAACCAAAAAGGTCAAGGTTTCAGTCCACCCAAAGTTATGTGGGGGGTAAAGCCTGGAGATCTAATTCCAAAAACCCAGCCACTGAAAACCCTATGGAGCACAGTCCTACTCTGATACACATGAGGTTGCCATGATTCTGAATTGACGCAATGGCAACTGGTTTAATAACAGCTAAAATTGCTGTCGGTTGCCGTGGACTCTATTCCGACTCATGGCAATGCCGAGTATGCAGAGAACTGCTCCCTAGAGTTTTCAAGGCTGTGACCTTTCAGAAGCAAATTGTCAGCCTCGTTTTTCAAGGTACCTCTGAGTGAGTTTGCATTGCCTAGCTAACATTTATTGAGCTTTTACAATTAGCTGATACTCTTGTGCTATAACTCTTTACCTGCATTACCTCACTTAATTATAAAACAACTCTATGAGATTAGGTACCATCAGCCGTATTTTCAGATGAAGAGTCTGAGGAGAAGAGAGATTAAGCGATGCTTCCCTTGGCCGTCGAGCTAGAAGCATAGCTGGGATTTGAACAAGGCAGGCTGACTCCAGAATTTGCTCTCTTAACCACGAGGATATATATCTATGAATGTGAGTTTTAGAATACTGTCACATTGATTATCTTAATTTTTTTTTTTTTTTTACAAGTCTGTAAAATAGGTCGTGAAATGGTGAACTGAGGCCCAGAAAAATTGAGTAATCTGTTCAAGGACAAATAACTAGAATGAAGCCAGTCAATTGTCAGCACAATTTACAATCCTTAATGCATAAGCGGGATGCGACTGACCTACCATTTGTATGGCACATGCATACGCACCATTCTTTCGAGTGGCTGCAGTGGTTTTGCCCTGATCCACATCCAACCACACTTTCTTGCCAGTCCTGCCTGTGACTGAAGGCACATATTTGTGAGTTGGCTCTGGTTAATGCGACAGTCATGGCCTGGAATCAGCAAAGCTAATCAGCCTACACAGCACAAACTGCCGCCTTGGCTTCATGAGTTCCACCAGCTGAATGAACTGACCGTGGACACCCTTGTGGTTGCCTTTAGTTGCCATTGAGTTGATTCTGACACATGATGACCCCATATATGTAGAGTGGAACTTCCTCACTGGATTTTCAAAGGAGCCCTGGTGTCAAGTTGGTTAAGAGCTCAGCTCCTAACCCAGAGGTTGGTGGTTCAGCCTACCAGCAGCTCCATAGGAGAAAGACCTGGCAATCTGCTCCTGTAAAGATTACAGCCTAGAAAACCTTTTGGGGCAGTTGTACTCGTCTTATGGGGTCACTAAGAGTCAGAATTGACTCAATAGCACCTAATAACAACAACATAGGGCTTTCAAGGCTGTGACCTTTTGGAAGAAAATTGCCAGACCTATTTTCCAAGGCACCTCTGGGTGATTTCAAACCACCAAACTTTCAGCTAGTAGTCAAGCGCATAACCACTTGCATCACGGAGGAACTCCTGCAAAGACACTTATTAGGTACTATGGAGTGGATTTCTACTCATAGCGACCCCATGTAACAAAATAGAGCTGCCTCATAGGGTTTTCTAGGCTGTAATCCTTATGGGGGCAGACTGCCAGGTCTTTCTCCTGTGGAGGCACTGGGTGGTTCCAACAGCCAGCCAGCCTCTCGGTTAGCAGCCAAGCGCTTAACTGTTACTCCACTAGGGCTCAGTAAACCACCAAAACCAAACCCACTGCTGTCAAGTGGATTCTGATTCATAGCGACCCTACAGGACAGAGTAGAACTGCCCCATAGGGTTTCCAAGGAATGGCTAGTGGATTCAAACTGCTGACCTTTTGGTTAGCCGTCAAGCTCTTAACTACTGTGCCATTGGGGTCCACTAAACTACATTGCAATGGGGAAATTGAAGAGAGTAGCAAGTAGCACAAAACCATAGCAAACCATCTTCTTTTCCTGGATAAACTTTCTTTCTTGGTCACTAATCACAAATTATAATGAAACTACAATTTCTATCTAGAGTCTTAGGGACAAATTTGTCCAGGTCTTAATGAATTGGCACCATTCCATCAATATCAAGAAAAAAAAAGGATAACAGCCTGCACACAAAGTCTTAAAACATCAGTAGTAGCCCAGGAATGAGTACTAGCAAAACTTGCAGTATGATAGCTCACCCCTATGTCCCAAGGAGTCACTGCTAAGCTAATGCCCCTTTGCATCATGCAAGTTGAAAAAATTTGTAGACAAAACTGTTTTAATTCGACTCACACTTATAATCAAGTGCTTGGGATGATGGACAGACCCACTGCTGAAGCGTAAGGAGGCAGCAGCTTAGAGTACCATGACTGGAGGGCTGGGGCTACAGCTCCTTTTGCCCTGAGATGCTTTCCCTCAGGCATTGTGGATCGTTTCTGCACAAGGAGTTGCCTTGGGTGTCAGGCTAATAGCACTAACACCAGGGCTTCCATGAAAAGGTGCATGTAAGTGAGTGACTGGAGACAGATACGTTAATAGAAACAATAAAGAGGGCAACTCAGCCACAACAGATTGGGAGGCAGAAGGGAAATTATGCTGGCAGTAATTTGGTGTCTCCAATCAAGCCTAGGTAAAGGGAAAGTTGCCTTTGAATAAGAAGGAAAAGCAGGCATTCTGTACCTAAGAGGCCATCCCAAGTAAAGTCACATTTCTACAGGAATTTTAAACGTTTATTGCCCTAGGGGATGAACACAGGCCTCTGAATCAAGGACAGGCATGGGATATAGAAATTGCCTAAGTATCCAAATAAATACAAGAAATGTACATTATAGCATCCTTCTGAGCAAGGGATGATGGAGCCAAGATGCTGCTTCTAACTGATAAGAAAATAGAGCCTGAAATTACAACCCATAAATATTAAATTTTCACATAATAAAAAAAAGATGGGGGCAGACTGTGCAAGCTGTGTGTGGATGACACAGATAGATCGGTAGATCAAAAAGACATGGGACTCCGATAGAGGATCAGCTTTTCTAGAGCTATGAAAGACAGCAAGGTGATGAAGGACAATTTTAGTCATTTACTGTAAAATCTCCTTACTTGAAAGCCAGGAACGCATTAACTAAGTTTCAGATTACCTTTCTTTTTTTTAATTAAAGAATGGCACAAAAATCACTTTGAATGACATCTTGTTTTAAATAAAGCAATATTGAAGTAATGAGGTTTTAACATATTATTTTTACCATGTAATCAAAGTTCACCGAAACTAATTCATCCAGCTCCGTTATTCATTCATTTATTAGCTGCCTACTATATGGAGCCCCTTGGAAGCTCTATGGGGTGTTTCTACTCTGTCAGATAGGGTTGCTATGAGTTGGAATCCATTTAAATGAGTTTGGTTTTTGGTTATATGGCGCCCTGGAAGCCCTAGTAGCACAGTGGTTAAGCTCTTGGCTGCTAACCAAAAGGTCAGCAGCTCGAACCCACCAGCAGCTCCATGGGAGAAAGAAGGGGCAGCCTGCTTTCATAAAAATTACAGCCTTGGAAACCCTATGGGGCAGTTCTACTCTGTCCTATCGGGTCACTATGAGTCAGAATCAACTTGACAGAATAGGTTTGGTTGGGTTTATATGGAGCCCATGCATCTGTCAGCTGGTTGCACTGCGGTGGCTTGCATGTTGCTGTGACACTGGAAGCTTTGCTATCAGTATTTCAAATACCAGCAGGGTCACCCTTGGTGGACAGGTTTCAGCAGAGCTTCTAGACTAAAACAGACTAGGAAGAAAGACCTGGCAGTCTACTTCTGAAAAAACTGGCCAGTGAAAACCTTATGAATAGTAGCAGAACACTGTCTGACACAATGCCAGAAAATGAGCCCCTCAGGTTGCAGACATTCAGAATATGACTGGGGAAGAGACAGATCCTCAAAGTAGAGTTGAGCTTAATGACATGGATGGAGTCAGGCTTTTGAGACCTTTGTTTGCTGATGTGGCACAACCTAAAATGAGAAGAAACAGCTGCAAACTCTATTAATAATCATAACATGGAATGTACAAAGTATGAATCTAGGATTGACACAGTGGCTGCAACAATGGGCTCTAACACAGCAACGATCACGAGGATGCTGCAGGACTGGTAAGTGTTTGGTTCTGTTGTACACAGGGTCTCTATGAGTCTGAACCAACTCAACAGCACCTAACAACAACAACAACAACAGATGGTGCAAACAGTTAGGTGCTCAGCTGTTAACCAAAAGGTTGGAGGTTTCAGTCCACCTTGGAAGAAAGGCCTGGCAATCTACTTCCAAAAAATCAGCCATTGAAAACCCTATGGAGCACAGTTCTACTCTGACACATATGAGGTCACCATAAGTCAGAGTTGACTCCACGGCAACTGGTTTGGTTTTGGGTTTGGTATAGGCCTAGAACCACATTGGACGCTATTTCACAGGTTAGCGATGTTCAAACGGCCTCACTTTCTGAGAGAAAGGCCTCCTTCATGTGGTGGTTGAAAGAATGGTGACTCAATATGGAATGTAACGAAGCTGAGGAAAATTTCCTTTTCTTCCCTGATCTGACCTATCTTTGATCACATCCATAAAAATAAGAATTAGGAACAAATTGCTTAAAAGAGTTCTGTGCTTCAGAAAGAAATGACATCCATGTCAAGGAATCGTTATTTCCGCTTTCTCTCCAGAAAGTGTGCGGCTCACTGTTTGGCAGAAGAGTCTTATCCAAGATCTGGCTCTTGAGGAGGGACTGGAACAGTAGTTTTGGCAGATAAATTACTTGGAAGTAACTGTAGGGCCCTAAGACAACCACAGCTGACAGTGGTCAAGGCTAGGCCAGACAGATTAAGCTGAGGGAGAAGAGAGCAGAGCATTCTGTTGTCTACAGAATGTTACCTGTCACGTAAGCGTACATTTTTATCATCATTCTAGCCTAACAGTAAAGCAACAGCAGAGTTTTACTTCAGTAGATTTAAGAGGAAAACAGGTAGTAAATAGCTTAGGTATTGCTAAGATCTGTGTTGTCCAATATATTAGCCACTAGCCACATGTGGCTATTGAGCACTGGAAATGTGACTAGTCCAAAATGATAAAATACACATCAAATTTCAAAGACATAGTAAAAAAAAAGTATAATATCTCATTCATAATTTTTAGATGTTTACACATTGAAATAATAACATTTTGAATACTATGGGTTAAGTAAAATATTTTATTAAAAATTAATTTCATCTTCCTTTTTTAATGTGGCTAGAGAAAATTTTAAGCTTTTTATGTGACCTGCATTTGTGGCATGCATTGCATTTCTATTGGCAATGTCCGCCTGGGCAAGTCTGTGAAACATAGTAAATTATTTTTTACCATTTGAAAGGATTCATTATCTTATTATATCCACACCACAACCCAATGGCCTTGCCATTACTATTCCTTATTTTATAGGTGAGAAAACTAAGACTTAGAGAAGTTACAGAGCATGTGCTAAGCCACACAACTGGTAATTGGTGAAACCTGGTCTACCTCATACCCAAACCTATGTTTTGTGTCAACCTGGTTCAGGCACCTCTTTTTAATATTACACTGAGATGATCTTTCAACTTAGAAATATATAAGATGTGTTGACAACAACTGAGTTCTCTGTGTGGAATGAAATATACCCAATGCATTAAACATGCTTAAAACAACTACAAACAATACATAGGTGTAACCAGAGAGAAATTCCAGTGTTTTCAGCAAACTCTTCTTTATAGGCTTTTAGGAGGAACTAGAGTGGGGAGGGGAGCCCTGGTGGTGCAACTGTTAAGCACTTGGCTGCTAACAATAAGGCTGGTGGTTCGAACTCACCCATGGCTCTGCCACAGAAAAGACCTGGCGATCTCCTTCTGTAAAGACTATAGCCTAGGATAAACTATGGGGCAGTTCTACTCTGTCACATGGGGTCGCTAAGAGTCGAAATTGACTCAGTGGCTCCGAACAGCAACAACAGAGTGGGTAGGGGAGTCCCAGGGTAGTGCAAACATTATGTAGAAGCGGAGCCTTGAAGAATTCCACAGGCAGAGGGCAGGAACCTGTGGCAGCTTTAATGAGGTGCCCAGGCTGACCTGAGTAGTCATTTGGGTGCTTCTAAAGGGTCCAAATGAAATGGATGCTGGTCTTCATGCTGATCGGTACCCCTCTACAATGGACTGATCAGTTTCTTTGGCAGAAGTAAAACACCAGTAAAAATTTCCCATTTATATGTGCAACTGTACAGTTCCTTCTTGATCATTCAGTCTTGGTCATTTCTTATGGTTTCTTAACTCTGGCTATTTCAGTTCCCATTATCAATTTCATATATATAGGAAAGTGCTAGAAAGTCAGTCATCCCCTCATCACTGCACATGCCCAAGGTGCCAATGACAACGTTCCACAGTTACTCTTTCCAGCTTTGGAAAGAACAGCTTTGTTTTACACATCCAACTCCACCTCCAACCCTCAGATTTTTGGCAACATACTATTTCCCAATATAAATGCTGCTGCATGAAATGCTCAATCCGTTGATCTACTGGTTCCTTACTATATAGCTGCTTTGTATATTACTCTGTCCATTGTTCCTTTGGTTTACAGTAACTGTGGTTGAAATGGTCCATTGCTCTTATTCCGAGGTTGGTATTGCGTATTTATCGCCCTCTTATATATAGGCTTTGGAGTCCCTGGGAGGTGAAAACGGTTAATGCATTTGGCTGCTAACCCAAAGATTGTAGGTTCAAGTCCACCTAGAGGCACCTTGAAAGAAAGGCCTGGTGATTTACTTTTTAAAAATCAGTCCTTGAAAACTCTATGGAGCACAGTTCTGCTCTGACACACTGGGTCACCTTGAGCCTGAGTTGACTCGACAGCATCTGGACTGGTTATCTAAAGGCTTCAGGATTATATTTAAGACCCTGAGCTAGAGCTGAGAGAAAAACAAACAAATTCAACAAATGGTCTCTGCCCTTAAGGGTCTAATCATCCAACTGAATAGATGGGCAAACTTTAAACCAAAGGAGATGGGGTTCAGGAAACATTGTTCTAATGTTAGCCCTACTTGCAGGACCTTAGAGAATTATTTATTCTCTAAGTCTTGGTCCCTCTTTAAAAAGGTGAAGGTTGTACTGGATAAGTGATTTTCAAGCTTTTATATAGTAGTGGAGTTCTTTTTTTCAGTGAATTCTTACTTTGAACGCCAGTATTTAATTTTGCAGATCAGTTTTAACTAAAAAAAAAAAATTACAAAGAATAGTTAAAAGTTTGCTGCTCTAAGAAATTAGAGATGGGACCCAGAGCCTGTCTCATTAGTCGTTGCTGTCAGCTGCCTTCAGGTTGGCCCTCAACTAATGACAACTCTACGCAAAATGGAACAAAATGCTGCCTTGTCCTTGTCCATTGCAATCTATAGGGTTTTCATTGGCTGATTTTCAGAAGTAGATCACCAGGCTTTTCTTCCTATTCCATCTTAATCTGGAAGCTTCACTGAAACCTGTTCAACATCACAGCAACAAACAATCCTCTACTGACAGGTGGTGGCTGCCCATGCAGTGCATTGGCTGGGAATCGAACTGGGTCTCCTACATGGAAGGGGAGAATTCTGCCTCAGAACCACCACTGCTCCTCCTTCCCCAGTTGCCTTGGAGTCAGTTTCTACTCATGGCAACCCCATGTGTGTCAGAGTAGGGTTTTCAACAGCTGATTTTTCAGAAATAGATCACCAGGACTTTCTTCCAAGGAGACTCTGGATGGACTCGGACCTCCAACTTTTTGGTTAGCAGCTAAGCATGTTAACCATTTCTGCCATTCAGTGACTGACTCATGTTTGACATCCTCCAAAAATCACTGCGCTCTGCCCCATCCCACCCAAATGTCCCACCCAAATGAAGCTCAAGTGGACCACGTGATTCTAGGGACATAGTTTAGGATCCACTAGTCAGATCACCAGTTTGTTTTCTTCCAGCTCCCAATCACAAAGTCTTCAAACAGCCAACCCTGTTCGTAAAATAACTACATGAAAAGACAAACTATGATAGAAGAAGACTATGGGAGAGAGAGGTTCCAAGGCCATGCGTTTTTAAAGGAACAATATAGAAAATGAGGACTGTGAGTTCAGAAAAGATGGTGATCACCTTGAGTTAGAGCAGGCTGTCATAGCTTTAGATAAGAGGAGGGGCTTTGAAGGAACTTATGCAGGAAAATAGTGACTTTTCAGTGACTCTTTAGGCACACAGATACCAAAGCTGGAACTCAAAAGGCATAATTAAAGGATGATAAAAATAACTTATAATTATTGAGAGCTTCTGACGGCCAGGGGCTAAGTGGAGTCCTTTGTAAACCACAACCTTCACAGCAGTCCAGTGAGATTGGTACTATTAGCCCAGATGGGACGACTGAGGCCCAGCGAGGTTGATAATAACCTCCCAAAGTTACACAGCTAGGAATTAATGGCTTCAAGGTCAAGTGTGTCTGACTTCAGAGTCCAGACTAGTCACCATTCTGCTATCACTCTGGGTTTGTATGTGGGAGTAAACGGAAATGCAGCTATGAAGATTGGTTGGGGTCAGAGTGTACAAGGATATGATTTCCAGCTTCCCACTTATCCTGTGGGCAATGAGAGAACATCGAAATTGTGTGGATCGTGAAATGGCATGACCAAAACTGTTTCAATGTGATCTCGTTTCCATTTTGGCGGATTTGTTTCATTAGCATGCTTGCGCTAAGACCAGGAGGGCTCTCCATTATAATGTCTTCCTTTATTAAAATTTAATTCACATTGAGGTTAACTGTCATATGTTACCAATCACATGGTGATTGCATCAGAAGAACAAAAATCAAAGACTGTCCCTTTTATCTATTTTTACTCTCTTTCAAGGAAAGTTATGAATGCAAAGTTAAGGTACTATTGGAAAATACTAAGCTAGAATTGTTCGTTCATGTGTCCTATTATTGCTATCAGTAAATGACTACGTTTTCTCTCTGAGGCAAAACAATAATTGGAATGAGCCAGTTCTATTTTTTAAAACTTAATAAATTCTATTTAGAGAAATAATTTTGTATAAATGTGTGCTTACTATTCTTATGTTCCATAGTTATAAGCTACCACCCGTCTGTTTTACCGTGGTGGCTTGCATGTTGCTATGATGCTAGAAGCTATGCCACCAGTATTTCAAATACCAGCAGGGTCACCCATGGTGGACAGGTTTCAATGGAGCTTCCAGACTAAGACAGATTAGGAAGAAAGGCTGGCAAATCTACCTCCAAAAATTAGTCAATGAAAACCTTATAAACCGCAACCGAATACTGTCCAATATAGTTCTGGAAAATGGCCTCCTAAGTTGCAAGGACTCAAAATGCACAGTGGCTGTAACAACGAATTCAAACATAGCAGTGGTCATGAAGATGGCTCAGGACTGGCAACATCTTGTTCTGTTGTATATAAGGTTGCCATGAGTCAGAGCAGACTCGATGGCAACTAACAACCACAGTTATAATAAGATAGCTAGAAACTCTATACCTTGTTTCAATGATTATAGGGAAATGAGTGAAAGACAGTCCTAAGATGTCATGGTGGAGTTTTCCCTGTAAAATTCAAAGAAAAGTCAGACACATTTTACCAGATAACCACTGATATGTGTACATTACAGGTCCTCCAGACCACAAAGGTACAATGCATTTAGACAGGACTTGCTGTGGTGGTTGTTCTGAATCATTTTGGCATTTATAACAGATACCACGCTCAAAAAATCATAGTTTCATTATAATAGACAACACTGACTGAGCCTACACTATGATCCAGGCATTACTCATTCATTCCTTCTTTAGATTATTTAACAAACATTTGCTGAGAACCTCGTAGATGCTAGACCATCGGTAGTAGTATTCTAAGTGCTGGGACAGTGTATGTAGTACTGAACAAATACCATCATCATGGGACTTTCAAGTAGTAAAGGGAACAGATGTTTGTCCATCTTATTTGAGGCTTTCGTTAAGAGGAAAGCGAGTATTACATATTTATGCTGATAGGAATGATCTGGTAGAGAGAAGAAAAGATGATGGAGTGAGAGAGGATAATTGTAGGTTCAGATGCCTTAACTAGGCAAGAAGGAAGGGAATCAAAGCACACCCTGTATGTATCTAGTTCTAAAACGTATATCCTTTCCACCATATCAAACTTTTTTTTTACGATTTCAGCATTTAAGACTCAGTTGTTGTTGTATGCCATTGAGTTGACCTCAGTGCAACTCATAGGGACCCTACAGGACAGAGTAGAACTGCCCCATAGGGTTTCCCAGGCTGTAATCTTGACTGGAGCAGATCACCAGGTCTTTTCTCCCTGCAGAGCAGCTGGTAGGCTCAAACAGCTTACTTTTTGGTTAATAGCCCAGCGCTTAACCTTGGCACCACCAGGATTCCTTAATAGAGACTTTAGTAGTATATATATTTTAAGAAGAGTAAAATTTCAAGGAAGATGAATACAGGATGGTTTAGCATGTAGCTCAAGAGGGATGTAGACAGCATATTCTAAAACTTGGACTATACCGTGATGAGTGCCCAGGCGGGGACTGTGGGAGTTCAGAGGCAAAGCTAGAGAAGAGCATGGAAGGCATTGAAACGAAAGGGGCGATGACCATATGGCAAAACCTCCCTAAAGTGGAGAGTAGCTTTCCAAAATGAGATGGCCAAGGACCATGGCGGTGTGCCCTCCACTTAAAAATAAAACGTATTTTTTCAAATGGTTTAGTTCTTACCATCTGAAGGTTAATAAGTTAAGCATAGGAGCCCTGGTGGCACAGTGGTTAAGAGCTATGGCTACTAACCAGAAAGTCGGCAGTTTGAATCTACCAGTTGTTCCTTGGAAACCCTATGGGGCAGTTCTACTCTGTCCTATAGGGTCACTGTGAATCGGAATTGACTCAACAACAATGGGTTAAGTTAAGCATAAATATTTTAAATGCCAATAAAGTGATTTTAGGCACAAAGCTGTAGAATGAATGAATATATTACTTGTATATTAAATATTTTTATAACTCACATACCTTGTATATAGCATATACTCATTTGAGTTGATACATAGTCATATAAATATGTTTGCTTTTTAAAATCATCGAAATTCTATGGTTATATTTATATTCACTTGATGTGAAGATTTAAGATAATTCTTCGTTTTCCAGGTAATAAAGGGAAGTACTGATCTGGATCCCTTGATAGAAGGAAAGCCTTTTGCAAGATTAAATGGGATTACCATCAATAGGCCCTCAGGGTGTTTGGATTTGAATTAAAATATAGAAACCTTATTAACCAAATTTACATTCCTCCCTTAACCTTAATCTAATTTTACTGGTGCCATGGCCTCTCATATACAGCAATTCTGCAGAATGGCACATGCCTTTTAACCTATCTTTGTCATCCTAATCAGAAGGCACTGATTACTCCTGAAGAAAAATAGATGCATGAATTTTAAGCTGGTCATCACGTTCACATTTTTAAAAGAATGTATTGCAAACCAATATTTTATTCATGAAAACATTAAATATTATATTACTAGCAAAACATTTTGTGGTACCCTGAAATATATTCCAAAATGCAAGGTTTTCTTTTTCCCTTTGCCCAAATGCTGTGCTTTAGCTGGTTGTCTGTGCTCCACATTTCCCAAGACCAAGGACAGTGGCTTTATTCTCTAACAGGAACAATTTACCTGGTCCCTCTGCAGATGAGGCCTTACATTGCATTACTGATGATAATTTTATGCACTGGCATTGGCAAGGGGCTTTATGGAGAAGGCAGAGAGGGCCTTGGAGTTTCACCTTCTCCTGCAGGGAATTGCTTTCACTGTCATTTGCAAGAGCCAGAATAGACAGTGTGGTGCTCCAAGGTGAAATATGGAAATAAATTGTTTTGAGATAATACTCACTGGAAATCCTTCAGTCATATTTAACAGACCTAACAAATGAAATAAATGAAAAGGAAATCAAGGCTCAGGAAGTTAAGAGAAAGTTAATGCTCTTAACACAACTATGTTTGACCTTACCTAAGAAATGTAATTTTAAATGGTACTGAAAGATGCATCTCCAAGATTGCCATTACTAGACTTTTGTGGTGCTTTGTTGTTGTTGTTGTCCGACTCATGGTGACCCCACTGTGCAGAGTAGAACTGTTCCATAGGATTTTCAAGGTTGTGACCTTTCAGAACCAGATTACCAGGCCCATCTCCTGAGGCCTCCTGGGTGGGTTCAAACTGTCAACATTTCAGCTAGTAGTCAAGTGCTTAACCATTTATGCTACCCAGAGACAAATACATCCTAATAAATGAATAACTTTAATAAACTATAAGAAATAATTCAATAATAAATATAATAACAGTATTAGTAACAAGAGCCAATATTTGTTGAGCACTCACCATATTCCAGGCACTCTGCCAATAAACTTGTAACTTTATCTCATTTAGCTCTCACAAAACTTTCAAGAGACAGGTACTAACATCACTGGCCACGGTTAATGTAAGGAAATAGAGGTTTCCAGCAACTAAGTAATTTGAACAGAGTCACCCAGTAATTATTTGACAGTGTCAGGACTTGAACTTAGGATGTCTGACAATAGCATCCATACTTTTAACCACTGTCAACTCATTATATTGCATAAAATGATATGAAGTAATTAATAAGAACAGAATTTACTGGAAGTTGGAATGGAGTTAGGAATTTTTTTTTCAAAATAATTAAATTAAATCATCTTGACTTTGTAACCTATATTGTGAAGTATGCCTATTTTAATATACAAAGAGCTATTAGAAATCAATAAGAAAGGGACAGATTATTAGCAGTTTCCCCCAAAAATGCAAATCACCTAGAGATATTATTATCATTATTATTTTGTTATAAGATTTATCAGTGATCAAATACCTTGACTGTGTTGACAAGGGTATTGTAAAGCAGACATCCTTGTGCTCCACTGGGGAAAATGTAAATCAGTCTAATCTTTCTAAAGGACAACTTGCTAAGTTTTATCAAAAAACATTCAAAACATTGAGACCCAAACATCATCTATACAAAACCAACAGCTGACATCATTCTTAATGGAGAGAGGCTGAAAGCATTCTTCCTGAGAACAGGAACAAGACAAGGATGCTCTTTATCACTACTCCTATTTTAACATTGTGCTGGAAGTCCTAGCTAGAGCAATAATGCAAGACAAAAAACTAAAGGGCATCCAAATTGGTAAGGAAAAAGTAAAACTATCTCTATTGGCAGATGATATGATACTATACATAGAGAACCCCAAAGATTCCACAAGAAAACTACTGGAACTAATAGAAAGATTCATCAGAATAGCAGGACACAAGAGAAACATACAAAAATCACCTGGATGCCTATACACCAACAAAGAGAACTTCAAAGAAGAAATCAAGAAAATAATATCATTTATAATCACCCCTAAAAAAATAAAATACTTAAGAATAAATCTGACCAGGGATGTAAAAGACCTATACAAAGAAGACCACAAAACACTACTGCAAGAAACCAAAGGAGACTTACACAAATGGAAAACATACTATGCTCATGGATAGGAAGACTCAACATTGTGAAAGTAACGATTCTACCTAAAGCACTCAACAAATATAAAACAATCCTGATCCAAATACCAACAGCATTCTTTAATGAGATGGAAAAACTAATCACTAACTTTACATGGAAAAGAAAGAGGCCCTGGATTAGTAAAGCATTATTGAAAAAGAAGAACAAAGTAGGAAGCCTCACACTACCTGATCTCAGAACTTACTATACAGCCATGGCAGTCGAAACAGCCTGGTATTGGTACAACAACAGACACATAGACCAAAGGACAATTGAGAACCCAGGTGTAAATCCATCCACCTATAATCAGTTAATCTTTGACAAAGGCCCAAAGTCCATTAAATGGGGAAAAGACGGTCTCTTTTACAAAGTGTGCTGGCAAAACTCAGTGTCCATCTGTAAAAAAATTAAACATGACCCATTAACAAAAACTCACACCAAACACAAAAACTAATTCAAATTGATCAAAAAACTAAATATAAAACCTAAAACTATAAAGATCATGGAAGAGAAAATAGGGACAACGCTAGGGGCCTTAATATATGGCATAAATATGATACAAACCATAACTAACAATGCACAAGCACCAGAAGATAAACCAGATAACTGGGATCTCTTATAAATTAAACACTTATGCTCATCAAAAGACTTTACCGAAGAGAACCTACCGACTGAGAAACAATTTTTGGCTCTGACATATCTGACAAGGGTCTAATCTCTAAAATCTAGATACTTCAACACCTCAACAACAAAAAGACAAATAATCCAGTTAAAAAGTGAGCAAAGGATATGAACAGACACTTCACCAAAGAAGACATCCGGGCGGTTAACGGACCCATGAGGAAATGCTCGCGATCATTACCCATTGGACAAAGGCAAACCTAAACTACTATAAGATACCGTTTCACCCCGACATTACTGGGAGGAATCAAAAAAACAGAAAATAACAAGTGTGGGAGAGGTTAAGGGGAGATTGGAACTCTTATGCACAGTTGGTGGGAATGTAAAATGGTACAACCACTGTGGAAAACAATATGGCACCTCCTTAAAAAGCTATAAATAGAAATACCATACGATCCAGCTGTCCCACTCCTAGGGATATATCCTAGAGAAATAAGAGCTGCCACACGAATAGACATATGCACACCCATGTTCATTGCAGCATTATTCACAATAGCAAAAAGATGGAAACAACCTAAGTGCTCATCAACAGATGAATGGATAAACAAACTATGGTACATACACACAATGGAGTACTACACAACGAGAAAGAACAGTGATGAAATCTGCGAAGCATCTCACAATGCGAATGAATCTGGCGGACATTATGCTGAGTGAAATAAGTCAATCACAAAAGGACAAACACTATATAAGACCACTATTACAAAAACTCATGAAAAGGTTTATACACAGAAACAGTAGTTGATGGTTACAAGGGATGGGAGGAGTAGGGAGGAAAAAACACTAACTAGACAATACACAAGGGTAACTTTGGTAAAGGGTAAGACACTACACAATATAGTGGAAGTCAGCACAACTTGACCAAGGTAAAGTCATAGAAGCTTCATAGACATACCCAAACACCCTGAGGAACTGAGTTACTGGAGCTGAGGCCTGGGGACCAGGGTTTCGGGGGTCATCTAGGTCAATTAGCATAACAAATTTCATAAAGAAAATGTTCTACATCCAACTTTGGTGAGTAGCATCTGGGCTCTTAAAAGTTTGTGAGTAGCCATCTAAGATATATCTACTGGTCTCATCCCATGTGGAACAGAGGAAAATGAATAAAACCAAAGACACAAGGGAAACATTAGTCCAAAGGACTAATGGGCCACAAGTACCATAGCCTCCACTCGCCTGAGCCCAGAAGAACGAAATGGTGCCTGGCTATCACTACCAACCACTCTGACAGGGATCACAATAGAGGGTCCCGGACAGAGAGGGAAAAAAATGTAGAACAAAATTCAAATTCACAAAAAAAAGACCTTACCTACTGGTCTGACAGAGACTGGAAGAACCCCCAAGACTATGGCCCCGGACACCCTTTTAACTCAGAACTGAAGCCACTCTCAAAGTTCACCCTTCAGCCAAAGATTAGACAGGTCTATAAAACGAACAATAACGCACAAGAGTAATGTGCTTCTTAGTTGAATCATGTATACGAGACCAAAAGGGCCACACCTGCCCAAAAGCAATGACGAGAAGGCAGGAAGGGACAGGAAAAATGGACAGATGGACATGGGGAACTGGGCTGTGGAAGGGGAGAGTGCTGACACATTGAGGGGATTACAAGTAATGTCACAAAACAATTTGTGTATAAATTGTTAAATGAGAGACTAATCTGCTCTGTTAAGTTTCACCTCAAGCACAATTTAAAAAAAAAAAAATTTGAGACCCAGCAATCTCAGCTCTACACATTTCACCTTGAGAAAACTATTTGACAGATATGCATAGATTTTTAAAATGGAAACACAATAAATGTCCATCTATAGGGGATTAAAAGCCAAACCATCTAAATGATGGAATACCAAAAACCAAACAAACCCATTGTCATCAAGTTGATTCTGACTCATAGTGACCCTATAGGACAGGGTAGAACTGCCCCATAGGGTTTCCAAGGTGGCAAATCTTTATGGAAGCAGACTGCCACATCTTTCGCCCATGGAGCAGCTGGTGGTTTCAAACCACCGACCTTTCAGTTGGCACCGAGCGCTTAACCACTGTGCCACCAGGCCTCCTCTAAATAATGGAATACTATGCGTCGGTTTGAAGTAATGTGTATCTGTTTGCTTGAAAAAAACAGTAATGAAATAAATTGTAGCGGGAAAGCAGTTTTAAAAGCAGTATTATAATGTGGTTTGAACTGTGTTGAAATAAACATGGCATTTCAACATTGGCAATTTCCAAGTAGTAAAATAATGTGTTATCTGTATTTTTTGTTGTTGTTGTCATCCTTTCCTGATTGTTAACTTTTTTGTGATTGTATTAATATTTATATTTATTAAAAATGAGAAAATCTAAGAACTGAGAAGGTGTGGGGCAGGGGAGTGAATCTGCCAACTTCATAAAGCCCAGATAGGCTTTGCCGGTGGTTAACACTCAGAAAGTGTGAGGTCACAGGTCAGTTTGCTCTGAAACGCTGCTAAGGCAACTCCAGCTTATTGTGATGTTACAAACAGTGTTGTCCAAGAGAAATACAATGCCAGCCATAAGTGTGAGTCACATATTTCTTGCCTTCCATGCTAGAGACCCAGTTTGATTTCCATCCAGTGCTCTTCCTTTCGTCCTCTCTCTCCCTTCCTTTTCTACTCCTCTCCCCCCCCCCCCCCCCCCGTCTGTCTCCTCCAGTGTTTGCACATGTTATGTGCTGGGAATACAACAGTGAGCAATACAGGCGTGGACCCTGAGTCATTAAAACTTTGCCTTTTTTCAAAAAAGATTAAAGTCAGCATTTAAAGAGCCATTAAATCATATGCACTAGTTAAAATCAGGCCACAAACATGACTGCAAACTTTCTACCATTTGGGAGAGAGTGAAAAACATGATCAATTATGCAATTCACAGTATAAGTGGTCCAGAGCAGCTAAGAGAAACAAACCAGTTGTTCCAGAGAAGAACAATCTCCTCTGATTTTATAAATGTGAGCACTTCTTGTAAACAAGCTAAAATATAGATACAAATATAGAACAGTGGACTACTCTGTAAAAAGGGTATGTGGTGCTTTTTTTTTTTTTTTTGCTTCTAGAATAACTTGAAGAATTAAGACTGCAATTTTTCTGCTCCACAACTTGCTAGAAATCAAAAGTCTGTGATTCAGTACTCCCTGATGCCCTCATATAATACCCATGATTAAAAATTGGTCTTAATGAACTGACATCAATGCTGAAAAAAAATTAAGAAAATTAAACTGTCAGTATTGTTTTGCTATTATATACATTTTATCCAGTTCAATAATAGTCAGTCACCCTTCTTGTTATATGTGGAAACTACCTACAAAAACAATATGCCTCTTACCCTCTGACCTTGGAACATAACAGCAGTATCAATGGAGCTGAAACTAAGACCTGAAAACCCGAAATCCTGAAAATCCATTAAAAACTTAGAGCCAAAGAAATACATACTGTATAACCACCAATAAACAAACATATTAGAAAAAATTTTATGTAAACATCCACAACCCCACAAAATAAGAACTCAAAAATAAAAAGATCTTAGGTATCTTTGAACCAAGATTTAGATTTTCTTGAAACGAAGTTCATTTTTATGTGAAATATAGAAGATTCATATAAGCTTAACTACAAAAAGTACTGAAAAATATTTTTGCCATATGATTTATTTAAGCCAGAGGAATATAATTTTTAAATAAGATGTTTAAATTTCAAAAAAATAAAAAAAATGAATTAAACGTTTATCTCTCTAACCAACTAATTGAGGCTAAATATTTGATTGCCTCAACACACAGAGCTAAAATGGGATCAAGAATGTACTTTCCTTTAATACAGAAAGGTCAGAAATACATAATTTCAATCACTCAAGAGGGATCATTTCAAGATTTTAATAGCTTCTAAGGTCCACAGAATGGACTCAAACATGCCAATGATAATGAAGACAGCACAGGACTAGGCAACATTTCGTTCTGTTATACATAAGGTTACCGTGAGTTAGAGCCAAATCAATGGCAACTGGTCACAACAACATCCACAAAACATGACTGGTTAAGTCGATCCCCACTGCCGCCCTCCTCTCACCCCAAATATACACAATAGATCATGGGTTACTCTACTTTGACTCTAGTTACTTCTAAAAGTGAGGGGAATAGGAGAAAAGAAATGTGTGCATTATATTAAAAAAAAAAAAAAAGATAATGATATCATGCCACCATTAAACGTTCACTAAAAGATATAACTAAAATATCAAGAGTCCCTGAAGACTAAAGATGTATTTATTGATTGCTAAAGAAATATTACTAAGACACTGGAGTGATAACTCATCCTTGTAATTGAAAGGGGCCTTGGCTTTTTCTAAGGTTTCCTCGTAATAGAGACGTATCTCCAGAACACACAACGATGTTAAAACTGTGGTATGTTGTGTTGTAGCACATGCTTGAATTGGGAAGGGAGGGGAGAATCATTCAGACACTTAAACTGATTCAGATTTATTCTTTATGTTTTCTCTCTTTTTATCCTCTTATTTATTTCTTTTAAAATTGTAATTAATTACTTTGAAACCCAGTGTGGAGCCGTGATCACATTCCATCAACTTGGACTGACATACAGTACATTTATGTATTCAAAGTTTTCTATAAAGTTACATGCAGGATAGTTACACAGAAACATGTAGACATAGGAAAATCACTACCCAGTCTTTGGGAGATTAAATTTTTTTTTCTCAAATAAGAAGAATATACGTACATATATGTACATATAGATATATATATTCTTTTTGGTTGACAATCATCTCCCTTTTCTGTAGATCCTAATGGTCAAATAATGGATCTTACCAATCATTATAAACTTTGCCCCAGCTGGGGACCCATAACTTTTATTGTGGTCCATTATACGGCCATTAGAGATCACAGTGTCCTCAGCATAATTGTATAACATTTTGCTGAGGAAAAGGTGTGGAAACCGTGGAGGCAGCAGGTTTTCTAGTATCTGAAGCCACGGAAACTCCAAAACAACCTATATTGAGACCATTCATTTTCCTTATGCTGAAAATTTTATAACATATGCCTCTTGGATAAAGTTTCCTTACCCAGGCCTGCCAGAAAATCAAACATTCAACACAGTACTGGCATAAAAACATCCTTGTTTCTTTCTCTTGGAGCAGTTCCAATGCTAAGAGGTTTTGTAAAATCTATTTAGCTTAGAAAACAATATGCCGGGATCACAGAGAGTATTTACTCCACTGATGTAATTAAGCGTGAAGAAGCAAGAGAAAGAGGATGACTTAGAGCAGTATTAAATCCACATGCCCTTCACTGAGGTTTTATGGCTGCTGCAAAGATAAGGGAAACTCAAACAACATTAAGAGAAGCCTCTTGTCCGTGTGAGTTTCCTCACTGAACCAAAACAAATACACCATTTTATCTTCTTCTCTCCTTCTTCGTTATTGGCAAGCTGGTTGCTACACCCACCCACCACCAAGGTCATAATTACTTTCTATTTGTATCACTCCTTTGATCATTACCACACACTTAGATTAACTTAAAAAGGCACATTGCTGAAGATGCTGTGGATGTTTGATGCCAACTGTGGCCGTATTTCATCCAGAGGATGGAGAGGGCAGGCGCTCTGTTCTTTGAGCATCACAGAGTGTATGATGCTCAGAATAGCCTAAGTGCCTCATGAGTAATACAGCAAATGCTTCCCACTTTTCCCATCCACTGTCTCCCAGCCCTCTAATAATTTCAAAAAGCCTTATGGGGAGCAAAAATTGGTGGTTATATCCAGCTTAATTCTTACATCACACCCCATATTTTCCATTAGCAGGAGAGTAGGCGGGAAATCTTTAGGTTAAACCCTTTTTCTATAGCACCCTGACCTGGGGGCAAAGAGACCATTACTGAGACTGCTCTAATGGTTTTCCCCTGCTGTCTGTGAGTCTGAAAGTCTGGAACCTTAATTAGGAAAGGGCCAGTGAGTGGATCACTTCATAGTATTCCCCAAAGAGGGTAACGTGTGTGCTTGCTGCAAAGTACCATCTATATAGAAATGGCCATTCAACAATATTTAGTCAACAATGTTTATTAAATACCTATTCTGCGCAAGACCCTGTTCTGAATGTCAGGGATGCCATGTTAAGCAAGACAGATGAAAATTCTACTCTCACAATATTTTCTTCAACTGAAGAAAGGCAGAAAAAATAGAAATAAGCAGACAAGAAAATACCAGACAATTGCTATGCCACGAATGGAAATATTCTATTGGTGGTGGTCACTTTTATAAGGTGGTTAGAGAAGGCCTATCTCTGAAATGTTGACATTTGTTCTTAGAAGCAACCAGTCATGAATGGTCTGGGCATGAACACTCCATGCAGAAAGAAGTTGGATCAAAGGTTCCAAGACTTAATGAGTTTACTAAGGGAGAGGAACAGAAATAAGCACAGTGTGGCTGGAGCTGAGAGATTCAGGGGTGGGGTGGTACCAAATGAAGTTAGCCAGGGGGGAGGGAGCCAAAAATGGTTTGGATTTTATTGCATCTAAGCGTGATTAAGGAGACCTAGTGGCATAGTGTTTAAGTGCTCGGCTGTGAACTGAGAGGTTGGTGGTTCAAATCTACCAGCCGCTCTTTGGAAGAAAGATGTGGCAGTCTGATTCCATAAAGACTTACAGCCTTAGAAACCCTATGGGGCAGTTCCACCCCATCCTATAGGGTCACTGTGAGTCAGAATCAACTTGATGGCAATGGGTAAGTATAATTAGAAGCCTTCAAGATTTTCAAGCAGGGTTGTGTTTTTTGTTTTGTTTTGTTTTGTTTTGTTTTTAAGATTATTCTGGCCCCTTTGTAGAGGATGAATTATAGGTGGGGGAAAAAGGGGGTTAAGAGTAGGTCTAAGGAGCCAGTTAGGAGACCATTGGGATAATCCAGGTACTACTAAACTCACCCCGTCTTGAACTAGGGTAGAAGTGGTAAAGATAGAAGAAGTGTAGGTGTTCAGAATATACTCTAGATGTAGACTTGAGAGACCTTACTGGAGTATTAGAAGCAGATATGGTAAAGGAAACAAGAAATCAGTTATAACTCTTATTTAACAACTTGGTAGATAGCTGACTGAGACAAGGAGAGGAGCAGGTTGGGAATGGGAAACATTCCCTCTTTGGAGCCATGTTGAGTTGAGTTGCCTCTTAGCCATCCTCATAAAGGTTTCAAATAAGAATCTGGATATGTGTGCTCAAGTTCAAAACACAGAATACGGCTGAAAACATAGATTTGGGCTTTAAAAATTTAGAAGAGAAGAGCTCCTAGGGCCAAATCTTTGATCATCCCAGCTTTCAGAATCAAGCAGAGTAGACCAACAAACAAGGAGATGAGAAGGAGGAACCAGTGAAATGGGACAAAATCTAGGGGTATCACAGAAGAAGGTAGACAGTAGTTTTTCATGTGTGCTCCATGCATAGATTCCTGCAAATAAAGAAGGGACTTAACTTGCTACACTGGTCTGCTCTCAGAGGTCTATAGCTTCATATGTTTTCCCAGACGAAGTAGTAAATTGACAAAACCATTAATTTTATGCATCAAACAGCTGGCCTGGCTATTTTTTCTTCTTTCAGTAAACTTAGGATTAAAAAAGCTTTTTAAATGAGAGCTTTCCAAAATGAGACATTTGTCACAACAAATTATTGACGTTTTTAGATGATGGTACATTTGTTGTGGCTCTCAGCCCTTTCCTTATTCTGACCCTAGTATTTTAACATCACACACAGTTTATCAGTCATGTCTACAAACCTGTTATGCAGATGCAAATGCTCACTCATAAAGTACCAATATGACAATTAAATATGGTAACAACGTTACTAAGAAAAGAAATACCTTACCGACGTTTTGGATTCCATGAAACTATCTATCTGTCTAACTATAAAATTCTATACTGTGACAATTAAAATTATTATCTAATGAGAATGAGAAACTATTGAAAGAAAAAGTTCTGACATTGTCTTCAGAGTCTGTGGCATAGGGATGAATATATTCTTCCTAATCTGTTCAGTTGTATTGAGTTTTAAATGCCACACATCTATGTATTCATATATACATTTGTACATATGTGTGTGTGCATATACATATACATATGCATTGTATATCCTTTATTAAAATATATTTATTTTACTATTACGCAAAAAAATTTACTTATACTTCCTCTGAGAATTTTCCATAGTTTTTTACAATTCTTGTCTATGTATTTTAGGCATAATTATTACTGCTAAGCTAAAGATGTTTTCTGGAGACTATTTAGACTAGAACATTGTTGTTGTTGTTATTGTTGTTAGTTACCATCAAGTCAGTTCCAACTCATGGCAACCCCACATACAACAGAATGAAACACTGCCTGGTCCTGCACCTTCTTTATGACCATTGGTATGCTCCAGTCCACTGTCATAGCCACTGCATATTTTGAGCGTTTCCAACCTAGGAGGATCATCTTCCAGCACATTGGCTAATTTTCAGAAGTATATCATCAGGTCTTTCTTCCTAGCCTGTCTTAGTCTGGAAGCTCTGCTAAAACCTGTCCACCAGCGGTGTCCTGCTGGTATCTGAAATACCAATGGCATAGCTTCCAGCAGCGTAACAACATGCAGGTCTCACAGTACAACAAACTGAAAGATAGGCGGTTAACTAGAACATCAGGTTTTCTCATAGTTTTTTTAACTCCATAACTTGTAAACTGAATTACACCATCAACCAGTGTGACGTTTCTAAAACATGTATTCAATCATGTTGTTCTCATGATTAAAACTTTTCAGTATCTTCTCATTGTTCATGGGACCAAGTCAACTCTCCTGTGTGTTATGTAAACCCAGATTTAGTTACCAAAGGCTTCATGAGAAGGTATTAACTGAACCTGGAAATATTAGATCTGGGATGGCAGATGCTTGGCCACAACTGAGCCACAACTCCCTTCCCAGGCCTTAGCAGACAGAGTTAACCAAAAACCATACCAAACCGGTTGCCATCAAGTCGATTTCGACTCACAGCAACCCTACTGGACAGAGTAGAACTGCCCCATAGGGTTTCCAAGGAGCAGCTGGTGGATTTGAACTGCTGACATTTGGTTAGCAGCCAAGCTCTTAACCACTGTGCCACCAGGGCTCCAGACATAATTAGGCATGGCAGTCTTTCCCAATGAGCCCAAACTGAGCCTCAGAATCCTTCTCAACATTCCACTTAATCACTCCAATTGGTTTGATTTGGCCTGCAAGGTAAAATTATTTGCATCCCTGATATAAATTAACAGAAAGGAAAGTTGAATTCATTTCAGGCAGGAGTAAGAAATATAAGCCAGAGTGAAGGCAAGAAAGTTCACAATATGTTTTTAAACTAGAAAGTAGAAATCACACAGGAGAGAAAAGAGGGGGAAAAAAAAGATTTGGAATGGTAGATACAAGTCAGATTGTGAAGGACTGTAACTGCTGCAAACATTTTTCAACCTTATTTTTTATTACTAGAGTGCTATGATCTAATTTCATGTTTGCAAAACATCCTCATATTCATACTTATCTCTATTCTTTATTTCCCATACGATAAGTGAAGTCGCGTAAGAAAAAAAAAAAAAAAAAGAGCTCCATCTTCTTTAGCCTCCTGCCTCTTATTTCTGCATTCTATCTCTTCCTACAATGGTGCTATTCCTCCCATGCAGTGTCTCCTGACCTCTTCTCCCTCCCCCAAAGCCCGGCTCCCACCTCATCAAAATCTTCTCTGGACAAAGGTGAGGATCAACTCATACTAAAATATAAATGGCTGATATGATTAAAGAATTAGTATTCACTATTTCAAGGATACTGGCCATTTAATAGATAGCCAGAGTCCTTAAACTAAGGCGGGTTTCTTAATCACAGCACTATTGACATTTTGAATCTAATTGTTTGTTGTGGGGGACTATCCTATACATTGTAGGATATTTAGCAGCATACCTGGCCTTTACCCATTAGATGCCTGTAGCATCCCCCAGCTGTGGCAATCAAAATGTCTAAAGACGTTGCCAAACGTCCCTGGGGGAAAAAAAACGCCCCTGGTTGAGAACCACTGAGCAAAAGTAATAGATCTCATAATATATAGTTTTTATATTTAGCTACTCCTGACATCTCTTTACTAGGTAACTAACAAAGCTGACCCTGCCTGTATTTATATACCTATAAGCCTGATTGGCTGTCAAACTAGCAACAGCCAAACAGGCTTGAAAAACTCAATGGTTTTCTTTTTAAAAGGTTTCTTGGTATCAATTCAAATAGAAATAAACATAAACTGGCATTCGTCCTGACATTCCATGCATTATCATTGGGTTAACATCTAGAAAGACAAATTTTGCAAAACATTGTGGTAAAAGGTGTTTCGGGTAAATAAAGACAAATAGAGGATTTGGGGCAAAACATGATGACTTTGTCAGTATCTTCTATGCTCCAGAAAAGGTCTGAATTCTGGTCTGACAAGGTTGAGTCTAATATCAAATATTTCAATGTAAGTTTGGGACATATTCTCCCTGATCTTCAACATCAGGCAGTATCCTGGCTGCTTTTCAAGAAGTGTTTATATATATATATATATATATATATATATATATATATATATATATATATATATATATACTGAAAAACTTTTTTAGACTTCCCACCATGTTTTTTAATATCTTTATTAAGGGCTTGACACACATTTCTAATGGGTAATTAATAGGATGAGGCATGTGTCAGAAGGAAATAACAATTTCACTGTAGCCATAGAATTTCACTTTAGTGAATACCAAAGTTCTACTACGTCAGAAATCTCTAGAAAGCAACAACTTCATATGTCTAAAATAGTTTTAGCCTCTTAACTTTGCTCAACGGTATTTTCATTCTGCCTGTATTGTCTGGATATTGTAACATAAATATTCAACAGCCTTAATCAACACATGCAGGTCATTTTACAAGTTAGTTTGTATTCTGAATGTAGCATAATGTCTCTAGACTAATAGGTATAGTTCTCCACAGACATGAGATTTTCTAATTATGGCCAAACTAGTAAGTAGGAATTACAGCTGAGGAGGGCCAACTATACAGATTAAAACAACTTCACTGACTACTCAAAATTCATCAAAAGACAGTAGTACATAAAGATCAAAGCATTGATTCTGGGACCAGAGAATCTGGGTTCAGATCCTAGCTCTACCACTTACCAGCTGTGTGATTTGAAGCACATTGTTCAAACTCTCTGTGCCTCAGTTTTCTTATCAGTACAGTGGGTATAATAATAGAATCTCCCTCAGAAGATTGATATTTTCTGATACGAGAAAATAAGATTAAATTAGCTCAACCGTGCAACATGCTTAGAATAATGCCTGGCACATAGTAATTGCTATATAAATGTTTGATATCATTACTCATTAAAAACAAGACTGTAAAATGTTGCCTGAGAAGCAGACTAATAGAGTAGTTAAAAGTGCTCATCCCGGAATCTGTTCTGATCCGAATACTGACTCCAACACTTACTAGCTGTGAGAGCTTGAGCAAGTCATATGATTTTTCTGAACCTCAGTTTCCTCATCTATAAAATGGGATAATAATTGTACCTACTTCTTGGGGTTACTTGAGAAATAAAAATAATAATGTATATAAATTACACGGCAACATAAATATCATGTAGTAAATATTCAGTGCTATTGTTTAGCTGCCGTGGTTGATTCTGATTCATGGCAACGCCATGTGTGCAGAGTAGAACTGCTCCATAGGGTTTTCAAGGCTGTTATCTTTTGGAAGCAGATGGCCAGGCCCATGTTCTAAGATACCTCAGGGTGGGTTCAAACCACCAACCTTTTGGCTAGTTGTCCAGTGCTTAACTGTTTGTGCCACTCAGGGCAAAGTAGTCAGTAAATCTTACTTAATTTTTATACGTATATTAGAAACAGGAGGAAAACAGCGTAGAAAGAATTTGTCTTCTACAATCATTTCAATATGTACTTGTCTAGCACCTCCTTTATGCCAGACAGCTGGGGTTACAAACAGGAACAAGACATGGTTGCTCCCCTAAAGTTCCAAGAAAATTCTCCAAAATTTGACATAGATGGTAATTATCACAACGTCTATTCTGTTATTTTATAGAGTGCTCTAACAACAGTAATCTAATCAGCTTATAGCTCCTCTTTTGGCTTCTATTCACTCATCTGTTTATTTACTTCAGCAACCAATATTCATTGAACAGCCAGTCTGTGCCAGACATAGTGCTGGATTAGGGGATACAACAGTAATGAAGACAGACATCGCCCTAATCCACAGAGAAATTAAAATTCAGGGGAATAGCTGATCAAATGAATGCATATGGGCATACTAAGAGACTAGTGGAAGAAGGGGGAACACTCACAGTAGGAATATAAACTTGATTAGTCACCAAATTAATGGTAATATATTAAAGGCAGACAGGATGCAAAAAACACTGTCTCTACCATCAGTAACTTTAGAGATAATACAGTAAATATTGAAATGGATTATTAAAGTACAGTAATTCTAGAATGAGCTTACCTATCCAGCATTCAAGGAGCCGTGGTGGCACAATGGTTAAGCATTCAGCTGCTAACCAAAATGTCAGTGGTTTGAACCAACCAGCCGTTCCACAGAAAAGCCCTGGTGATCTGCTCCCATAAAGATTGCAGCCTAGGAAACCCTATGGGACGGTTCTACTCTATCCTGTAGGGTCGTTATGAATCAGAATTGACTCAAGAGCACACAACATCAACCATATACAGTATTCAGTTGTGATTTTGAACAGGTATCATTTGGGAGTGAAAATAGTTTCATTTTGGTTCTGTGATAAGAAAAACAGACTGGGAGTCAGGATGCCTGAGTTCCAATCCTTACTCTAACATTAATTATATGTTTATGTGACCTGGGACAAGTTCGTGGCCCCTGTGTGTATTTTTGTTTCTGTATTCTTCATATGAGGACAATGACATTTGGATTTCTACTTCACAGAGCTGTTCTAAAGGACCAACGTAGATGACGCATATAGAACTGTCTTAAAAACATAGTACAAATGAAAAGTGCCAAGATATTTTTTAATTTAAAAAGTCATACATACTCATAAAATAAAGCATATCAACCATGAGTAAGCTCCTTTAAAAAATCATCTGTTAAGGCAGGAGGGGACAGGAAAGCTGATAATAGGGAACCCAAGGTTGAGAAGGGAGAGTGTTGACATGTCTTGGGGTTGTTAACCAATGTCATAAAACAATATGGGTACTAACTGTTTAATGAGAAACTAGTTTGTTCTGTAAACCTTCATCTAAAGTACAATAATTTTTTTTTTTTTAAATCACCTATAGGATACCAAATGGTGAAAAACTAGGAAATTAGAGTACTGGAAATGGTACAACCAGAATGGAATGATTGAGAATGACAACACATTGTGGAAAATGTAACCAATGTCACTGAATAGATTGTGTAGGAATTGTTAAATGGGAACCAATTTACTGTGTAAACTTTCACCCTACACACAATAAAATATTATTTTTTAAAAAGTCATATAAAGGGATTCATGAAGAGAACGCAAACGTATTGCTTTAAAGATAATTTTTTTTTTTTTAATTTAAAACCCTTTACTTAAGTGCTATTCATTTAAAAGCCATGAATTGGTTGTTCATGATGTAAATAATACTTTAATTTGTGTCCCATGAGCATTCTGTGTGCTACATTACAACAAGGCCAACATTGGGAAAATGGACACCTTCCCCACCAGGTAGAGATCGTGCTTCCTTTAATGTAGAAGGTGATATCAGTGACTTCGAAGTAAAATGCAAGGCCGGCTTTCCGACGCCCAACAATATTAGCAATCCTCTTTTCTCCTCCTCCCTGAATGCTGAGTGATCTGGGATGAAAAACTAACAAGCGCCTGTCAAAATCTGAAGCCTCGGCTTTTCTGACAGAAGGTCCACTGAACTTTCTTATCAAGAGAGCCTTTGTAAGGAAACTGGAACTCTCTCCCTCAGAAAGGAAAAAGAGCTCATCAGAATCTCCAGACCCTTGACTTAGAGGGCATGCTGTCTCTCATGAAGGTCTTTTGATCATGGGGCTTTTTTATTCAGATTTGACTTCACATTATGGCTTATCAATACCTCACAACTGTCCAAGCCTCCAGTCAGGCGCATGTCTCTCCATCAGGCAGGGAGGCCGCCTAATTGAGGAAAAGTCAGAGACCTAGGTACCAAGCCCTCGGGCCATAGTCCAGCGCCCACTGTCTCTTTTTATAGCATTCCAGAGATGGTGGAAATAAAATTTAGAGACATGACAGGCACAGCCATAGAGGATCAATTCCTGTCACTCGCCACCAGTGTTTACTGCTTCCCCAGGTCTTCAGAGGGTGTTATTCTTTCATAGCTTAAGGGAACTTAACCTTTTAAAAATGGGAAGTTGGTTTCTTCATGAATATTAAATTATTTTATCTCACACGTCTAGGATTTGTTGATTAGATTAAAGCAATTGTTAGCTTTCACCACCCCAAAATACCAAATTTTGTCCAGTTGTGGCTGCAGAAAATGTAAATCTTAGCACGGGTATTTTTGGCAACAGATTGAAGGAACTGTGTCCGTAACTATTTGTGTAATCATACGTTTAAAGAAAATAACACATTCTCGTGACCCCAGTGTTGAAGAGGAAGTAGAGACAAAATTCTATGCTCAAATTGGTGACTGATATTAACCAAGCTATCTAGTTCTCTAAAGCTGACTAAACGAGGTCAAATATCTTGTTGAAAATTTTAAAATATCTGGTTATTATTTCTAGTTATTTCCTAATACCCAAATATTGTATATATAAAATAACAATTTCTTCAAATGGTTTTAATATTCCTCAAACATGGCTTAATTTCTCTATAATAAAACCAGAAAAGGGAATACAATTATGAAAGGATTGTGAGACACTTATATAAAAATAATTGGGAAACAACTCAAATATTGGATCCTCAATAAAAGTCTATGATTTTATTGCATTTTTCATGTCCAGTAAACAAAATAAATATAATACTAATATTCTTCTTGGTTTATAATAGCCTTACAAATACTAAAAGTTCTTTATGCTAAACCCCAACTACCACACCAAAAGAGTAAACAATTTCGTCAATCAGCCGATTGACATGAATAGACTTTCAATTAATCTGGCTTAGCTATTTCCCAGTCCCTCTGCTACAATATACAAACGTAAGAATTGACTGCGTTGTTTGGATATTAAGTAAGTATGGGTCCCAACATTTGCCAGCTGGCATAAATGTTTTACAAAGCAACTTTCCAGCAGATAATACCCAAGGAGAAACTTAGATGAGGTCCTCATTCATTCATATTATCATGAAAAATTTTTACTCACTAAATAGTTTGCCTTTTAAGAGACAGAATTTGGAGTTTAATGCAATTAACCAGAATGTTTAAGGAATGGAATATCTAGATTTTCAGGTTAGGTGATTAATCAGAGATATTCTTCTGAGACTTTTAGCTATGAAATCCTTCTAGAACATACTGCACATTCCTACCTTAGAACAGTGTACTGGATGGAATCTATTTTTCTTTGATGAATCATGAAAGACATCAAAGTCCTTTTGGCCTTGGTATCATTATTTTTAACACGAGTTCTCCCTGAATAGAAATGTGGGTATAAAGTTCTGGAGAATTTAGTAGCATAGATATCAATTCTCGGAATATATCCTGGAAGTGTTATCCACTTAATTTCTCTCCATTTGCCTCTTTCTCCTCAGTTGAGTACAAAAAAAAAATCAGCTGAGTAAAGTTTCTGGTTAACTATGCACTCATCTATCTGGATTTCTCTTATGTTATGTATCTATATTTTAACTAGGATTTGTATGAGCTGAGCAATTTTTATAAGTTGGAAAAAACATATAGAAGCAAACTAACTTCAAAGAAACATGACTGTGTTGAACAAAACACCTTCTGGGGAATGGTGTGCTCACTGGTACAAAAGAGCTGACCTTGTGCCCTACGATGATTCATAGAAGATATCCATACTTAATAGATACTCTTCTTCTTGAAGTCCTGGAATAGGTCACCTGCTTTCTTTGGGTTTAGAAAAGAACTGTTTATTCTAACTCAAGTACCTATCCTTATTCTCTCACAGAAACTTCTACATGTTTTTTAACTTTTGGAATTGTATTGCTGTAAAGAGTCCAAGGGCCTTTGGTAATGGAGATTTAGTAAATCCCCAAGTGTGATTTTGATACTTGGCCTCCCACATAGCTCTAGAATCTGGAAGATTACATTGTATTTTGGGGCTCTTATACCTGTCTATCTTTTCAATAAGATGCCGTTAATTACATTCCATTCTTTCCACTTTGATATCTCATTAAAATCTTATAAATGATCATGCAGTGACCTTGAAGGCTATGCATAATACATGAAAGCAAACCCGCAGTAAAATGTATCTTTCACTCCTGACTGCCTGCATCCCACGCTTCTGTTCTTCTCCCATGTGGCACCCATCGGGAAAGGTGCGCTAACCGAGCCAGGTATGCAGGGATGCCCACATCTCGCAGCTCCAGTATCTTTCTTAATCATGACAGCTGCAATATGTTAATGGCTTCTGTTTGGCTGTGATGGCCTGGTTACTACTTAGGGCACTATGCTAATTAACACAGGATGGCAACAACAGGTGCAAATGTCATTTTATATCAGCATCGTGTGTATGCAAAGATAGCTAGCAGCCCAGAAGCAAGCCAAGAAATGTTAACTTGAGTCAGCAGCCCTGGAATCTCTGAACAAATCTTTAATGCCCATGATTAAAGGATTCACAAGATGCAGTTGCTTTTCTTTTTTTTTTTCCTGTAAGAATGATATTTCTGAATATATAGGGATGTTTTCATAAGCTTTTTAAAGTTATGTTTGAACAAAATCCACTTCTACAGCAGATCAAGTAAAATGCACCAGGTCTGTATTTATGAAGCTTTGCTTATTGAATAAAAGTTCCGCGGAGCCACGTTTACTGCACTGAGTACCTTCTGAAATGGATATGATTTTGCACAGAGTGAAATCATATTGTCAGTTTGCACACGGTGGTTTTCCTGGAAGATTTACTGCATTTTATTTTATTTATTTGGATGTTTATTTGGAGGTTCTTTTTGAGTCATATTTTCTTCCATTTTAATGAAATGGAATAAACGTAGAAACATAGAACTTCCCCTTCCTTAAGATGTTAATGCGTATGTTCGATTTAATAAAGAAACGGGCTCTTTCTTTACTTCAGAAAAGGTGAAATTCATATACAGGCATTTTAAATAAGTAACAATTCATTCTCAAAACCATAATTTATCATAATTTCTATCAAATGAGTTAGGTTACCTTTAGTAAGGATCACTAAGTTACTGTATAAATTGTCCCTAAAGAGGAGGTTTGTTTGTTTAGTTTGCTTTAACAGTTAGAGTTCTATGTGATTTGTGTTTATTATATAATCCTAGAACATTAGAGGGAAAAAAAAAAAAAAACCAGTGAGGACATGCTGATGATAACACACCCAATGGACTGGAATTGGCTACCTGGGTCTACCGCTTACTGGCTGTGGAACCTTGGCTACTTTACTTTCTCTCTGAGCCTCAGTTTCCTTACCTATAAAATGGGGATGTTAGAAATACCTCAAGTGCTATAGGATTGCAATTGGGGTTCTGAATTGAATTCACTTCAGAACTATTTGCATTTTGTTTGTAAAAGGTGCCCTGTAATTATGTATGCATGTCAATGACATGTAAACTTTGGAGCTACTCAATGTTTGAACATAATAGGTGCTCAATAAATACACCGTGCATGGATTTGTGAGTAACTATATAAGTTGTTCTCAAACCTTTCAGTTCTGGAACCCAAAGAGCTTTTGTTTATATGGATATTTGTAGTGCTAGACATTAAAACTGAGAAATTTTAAAAATATTAATTTATCAAGTCATTTAAATCATCAAAAACAATAATAATAAATCCATTGTTATGATAACATAAATAACATATTTTCATGAAAAATATACTATCCAAAGCAAAAACAAATTGTGAGAAGAGTAGTATTCTTTTAAATTTTTCAAATCTCTTTAATATCTGTCTTAATAGAAGACAGCTAGATTCTTAGCAGAAGCAGACATTGTTTGGGGACTTCACAGACCTCCTAAAAGTGCTCCAAAGACCCCCAGGTGTACCTGGAACACAATTTGAGAGCCATAGAACTATGAATCTCTAATAAGGCAGAATCCAAAAAACCCAAGTATGCTGGCAAATTGTACAAATGTGTTCTTGAGTATATCAGGTACATTTTGAAGAATCCAAAAGTATTTTTTTAAAAAAGTATGTGATGTAAATCATTAACCATACCATAGAGCAGAAAGTGCCAAATAGCCAATTCCCAGTGCTAACATTATTCCAGAGTTTTATTATTAAAAATCATCAATGAACAGTTTTAGAAATATTATGTGGTGCTCAAGAATATGGATTTTGTTATTGCATGGAACTGAGTTCAAATCTTGCACCTGACACTACAGAACTTGGATAAGTAACTTAACCTCTCTCAGCTTTGTTCTTCTTATTGTGATAACGGAAATAATAATTTCTGCCTGAAAGTGTTACCATGAGAATTAAATGAGGTCATGCAAGTGAAGTAGTTAGCACAGTGCCTGGGATAGAGTAAGCCTCTATGAATGTTAGTAATTAGAAGACAGAGGGAGAAGGTGGCACCTTCCTATAAAGGCTACTCATCATTTATAACACAGGCAGTCCCCGGGTTAAGAATGTCTGACTTATGTACAAATCGTAGTTAAGCATCAACCCCTGTAAGGCCTATTGTATTAAAAATTCGAGGTACATAAGATGGTTTGTAATAACAAACTTGCACTACTTTGTGACACGCATCAAAACATCATTATTATTACCGTATTATTATGTTAAAGATGTTTTAGTGTATCTGGAAGTGTTTCTTTAATGTTTTTATGCATAGAAAGGTACACTATACATGCTAAGACAAACATTTGACTAGCTGACGTTAGATAGGATCCGTACATAACTATTCCAACTTAAGTACAAATTCAGCTTAACAACAGACTTAGGAACGGAACTCATTCATAATCCAGGGTCTGCCTTTAATAATATATTATAACCCTGCTAAGCTATGACTACTTCCCTAAAGAAGTTCAATCCATACACGCAAAGGAAATATTAAAAAAACTCACAAGAAATCCCATGCTTTATTTGTATCTTTCAAAAGGCACTGAAGAGAATGCCATTCATAATCACTCAGCTAAACTTCCCATAGCCCATATTTTTCCTAGTCAGTTTTTTTGCACTTAATACCCTCATTGCGTTGTTAGGTTAGTCAATTCCTACTCACAGCGACTCCATGTGATCGAGTAGAATGGTCCCATAGAGTTTTCTAGGCTGTAATCTTTATAGAAGCAGATCACCAGGTCTTTTCTCCTGCAGAGCTGCTGGGAGGGTTTGGACTGCCAACCTTTTGGTTAGCAGCCAAGCACTTACCATTTCGACACCACCTCTAACATCCCAACTACCACTCACCAACCAACTCTTCTATCCAACCAGCCTCTGGCTCTCTCTCTGCCATTTCGGGGCCTAGACTTTTCCCTTCTTCTGGATCCTTCCTTTCAAACTCCAGCCTCTTACGTCTGCTCCTTCCCTGCTCATGGCATTCCAAACTCCAGTACCACTCTGACTAAGGTGCATTGGAGGGATGGTAAGGAGGAGGAGGGCTAAGAGGAGAAATGAACAGACGAGTGGGGATTGAGCTGAATGAGGAGGAAACAATAGGTCTGTGAAGATTTCCATATTCAATAATTTTATGATGTCCCAACTTTATTCAACAGATGTTTATCATGCACTTCCTACATGTCTGTTGGCATGCTAGATGCTGGAACAAAACAGATACAGTCCCACTACTCAAGGAACTGAATGTAGTTAGAAATAAGATGAAAACCTGAGAACACAATGAGCACTCTGCAATTCGTGTAAATGCTTCTCTGAGTTTCAATTTTGGTATTAAACACGGGGATAGCATAGACTGATAAATGTGTAGTAAACTGGCAAATGCCAACAGAGCACATTTAGTAAAGAGCTTATGTGTACTTAGCCCAAAGCACACAGTAAACTACCCTTAAGTATTGCTACTTAAGCTACTACCCTGATATCTTCCTTTGTTAAATGAGAGGAGACAGAACTTAACGGGAGCCCTGGTGGTGCAACAGTTAGGCACTTAGCCGCTAACCAAGAGGTTGGCAGTTCGAACCTATCCAGCGGCTCCATGGGAAAAAGACCTGGCAAACTGCCTCCATAAACATTTCAGTCAAGAAAACCCTATGGGGCAGTTCTATTCTGTCACATGGGGTCTCTATGAGTCAACAATCAGCTTGATGGTACCCAACAGCAACATTCCCTTTTAAAGTTGCAGCTGAAATGCCACTTCTTACAAGCCTTCAGACACAGCCCTCACTGTTCATCACTCCAATGTATAACCAAGGACTTATACATCCCCTACTATAAGTTTGCAAGCTCCTGCAAAAGTGTGATAGAGTCTATCTTGCTTACAGTGGTAGCCCTGGTGGGTGATCTGCACTGTACTTGGTACTGAAAGATTGCTCAATTAGTATGCAGAAGGAATTGGCACACGAATGAGTGGAGGATCCTGAGATCTTAGGTACATTATTTAGACAATAGTCAAGGAGCAATGGATTGGTTAAAATTATGTGAGCCAATAAAAATTGGAATGGCCATAAGAATTACTACAACTGTGAGAGCACATGGACTGAAGAACCCAAAACAAAAACTGTAAACCAGTTGCCATGGAGTCAATTCCAACTCATGGTGACCCCATTTGTGCCAGAGTATAACTGTGCTCCAGAGGGTTTTCAATGGCTGATTCTCTGCAAGCAGATTGCAAGGCCTTTCTTCCAAGGTACCTCTGGGTGGATTCGAACCACCAACCTTTTGGCTTTTGGTTAGCAGCTGAGCACATTATTCCTTTGCACCACCCAAGGACTCTAAGAACTGTATAAGTGAGGAACCAACAATGGGGTATAAAAAGGTACTGATCCAGTTGTATATTTTAAAAACTTCTACTCAAAACAGTGAAATTTTAGGACCAGTTTGGAATGATTTCTGCCTTAAATGCTCCTTGCTTATAATGGAAAGTCAAAATTAAAAAAAAAAAGTTTAAAATGCGTCTTATTCCTTCTTTCAGTATCTTGCAATACCTAGCCTGGCTCACGATTGTCTCTGAACATACCGCCAGAGCAACACAACTTTCATAGTAAGGACCCTGCTTTCTACTTCTGCCTTACAAAGCATCAGTGCTTGGTGGGGCGGGGTGGGGTAGTAGTGGGAGGGTAGAGTGATGGGTCTCTCGCAGGGTGAGGGCAGGGAAATGACACCTTCCTAACACTTTTTGTTGGCCATCAGTATTGCTCAGCCGAGAAGTAGGTAGTAAATGCTGCCGCAGGATGCAAGAACACTGCATGCTGTCTGCTGTCTGTAGCCCACAGGAGCGTTCTTTTGCCAGGCGAAGATGGACTTTGTCAGGATTTAGCTGGTTCTTTATGGTTTCCTTGCCCACACCCTGGTCAGTGACTTGCACTAACAGACACTCAGGTGAACGGACAAATTAAAGATGCCCTCTAACCTGCTAATTCTCCTTCCTAAGAGCTTATGATTTACCCTCTTACAGTCTCTCGAGTCTCTCATAGTCTTCTCAGTACAGTAGCCAAAGCTGGTTACACACTGCCACTGAACGTGAATAAAAACAACACCAGCAACAGTAATCGTCATACCGTTTGTAATTATAGCTAGCATTTTTAAATGATGGCCCTGTGCTAGTCACTGTTTTAAGCACTTTACATGTATTATCTGATGCAATCCTCATAATAGCTCTATAAATGAAGCTATATTATTTTCTGCTCTTAAGGAAAATGAAGCTCAGAGAGGTGGAGCCTCTGAACATCTCTGAGACATAAAGGGCTACAGGAGGAGGAAGACGGGGAGGGTGCTGTGTGGCACTAGGACTGGCTGGGTCCCTTCTTGAGGATCCAGGCAGCATTTAAGAGTGTTTTACTCCCTCCCGTACTCTCCTTTACTCTTCTGTCTGTTCAAATTTTTATTTCCTTTTGCTGCACTGGGAAGCTGATGTGAAGTCATGCCTTGCTACCTTTTTATACTACTCTATGCTCTAACCTCCCAGCTTTGGTTTTGGTTTGTAATGCAAAGCTACTGGAATTTAGAAAACCCAATCCTTTCTCAACAAAGTCTGACTTTTAAGGCTATTGTTTTAGAAAAACAGCCTAACTGGGAACTCAAAACTGAGCAAGGACTCCTTGATTTTAGATGGCTGCTGATCTCTTCTGAAGTGAGAAATTGGTTCATTAAGTGGGAGTACAGAAGATGACAGGATTTACAGAACAGGAGAAATACATTAAAATACATTAGAAACTATTTCAAAAAATATTATCCTGCCTCATCTTAACCAAGATTTCATGGCCAGCATGTCTAGCTGGATCTTTGCACTCAATGTTTTCTGCATTTGAACTTAACTTCTTTTATGAGCATCAATTCTACTAAGTGACAGAAACATGATCTCAGACAATTCAGATCATGTCCCTTCCACCCCCCACCCCTGCTCTCACCTCCGTCCCACCCCTCCCTCCACCCCAACTCCACCTTGCTTACCACGCTACTTTTTACAGAACTGCAAATTCTAAGAAGCTTTAGTAAACCACTGTGCTGGCAGGGTGTGGGGGATGATAAGGATGAAGGAAGCTGGTTCTTGGGTCATTGTCTGGTACTCGTGCCTGTCTTGACAGACTTGTTTGCCAAGACATGGCAGGGAGACCTTCCTTCTGTTCTCACACTCTGCTGGGCATGAAGAATTCTGGGGCCCTGACAACTACTGAGGTTCTGCTCAAGGCTAAGGGAGACGTCTTGTCTGTTCTTAGATGCCCCCCAGATCTATGCTGCGGGTTCTAACATCTCCTCTTTCCCTTGGTGGACTTGATAGGTGGGAAGTTCTCTTTTGTTCCCCTCTAACTTGTCTACCTGCCCCAGTTCCAGGGGACCAGAAACTTTCCTCTTACTCCACATGTATTCTTTGACTTCTTTATTTACTCTTTCCTACCCTGGAGACCTGGTGGCACAGTGCTTAAAAGCTTGGCTGTAAACCAAAAAGTCGGCAGTTCAAATCCAACATCCGCTCCTTGGAAACCCTATGGGGCAGTTCCACTCTGTCTGATAGGGTCGCTACGAGTCAGAATCAACTCGATAGCAACAGGTTTGGTTTGGTTTTGGTTTCCTAGCCTTGATTATGGAATGCCTAGTTGTCTAAAAGGGATTAAGACTAGGAGTAACACACATTTTCAAAGAAAAATATTTTATTAATATTGCAAATTATAACCAGTCCCTCTGGTTAGTTGCAGAGCCAATATTAGAGCCCTGATGAGTTAGAGTTTATGCACTCCTTCCACTGCAGATGCTGTCTCTTCAACAGAAGAAATTAGGACCGAGGATTCAGTGACATATGCACAACAATGTGTAACTAAATCCACCATGTCAGGGATGCTGTGGCAAATAGCACTGTGGCAATCACGATGATGCAATCAAAAGTGATACCTTAGAACGCCAAAAGGAAGACGTGATTGTAAGAAACAGTCACGAGTATTCGCTCATGATCGCTCTCTCTCTCACCTCCCTACTTCCAAAGAAGGTTTGAACTGACATTATAAAAAGCAACAATACGCTGTGTGCTATAAATACATTACTGGCTCTTTATTTTTAGTAGCTGCAAAATACTGGTTACTATTTAATATGGTCTTAAATGGGCACCCACTGGTCTGCCAGTTTGTTGTACTGTGGTGGCTTGTGTGTTATGAGAATTCTGGAAGCTATGCCACAGGTTTTTCAACCACCAGCAGGGTCACTCACAGTGGACAGGTTTCAGCAGAGCTTCTGGATTAAGACAGACTAGGAAGAAAGGTCTGGATGATACAAATGATAAGGTAAATTTATTTTTTAACTATCATTTAGATTGTGAACTATCTAGAAAGGGACCAATTTTGTAGTTCTTAGTTGTTGTCGAGTTGGCTCTGATTCATGGTGACCCCATGTACAGAAGAAAAAAATGTTGCCTGGTCCTGCACCACTGACATGTTTGAGATCATTGACATGTTTGAGTCCATTGTTGGAACAGCTGTTGTGTAGCGCCATCCAACCTAGGGGGCTTGTCTTCCAGGACTATACTGGACAACGTTCTGTTGTGATTCATAGGGTTTTCATTTGCTAATTTTCAGAAGTAGATCACCAGGCCCTTCCTCCTAGTCCGTCTTAATCCAGAAGCTCTGCTGAATCATGTCCACCATGGTTGACCTTACTGGCATTTAAAAAACCTGTGGCATAGCTTCCAGAATCATAGCACACACAAGTCACCATAGGAAAACAAACTGGCAAACGGGCAGTGGGGTCCCTTTGAGACCATATTAAATAGTAACCAGAAATCAACATATCCCAGCACCATTTTTATGGTGCCTGCTTTCTTCCACAGTTCTCCCTTGAGAAGTAAAATTCAACGTGTGATATAAAAACATGTACAGTTCTGACATGGCACAGAATCTACCTCAGATTAGCGACAATATTTTGCTACAAAAGAATAATCCACAAGGCCTGGAACTACTACAACTGTCCTGTGTTCAGCCTTTGGATGTAACAAGCCTTGTGTCTTCCAATGGACACATGGGATTTACCAGGAGTGAAGGAGCTATTGCTAGGAAATGTTTTTTCACTGGAGTTTGTTTCTTTACCTGACACTTTTGTTTTCCACTCCAAACTACTTATTCCTCTTATAATTTATTTTTTTCCACTAAATATATCTATAATTCTTTTCCTGGAAAGTTATGACTACATTTTTCCATTGAGCCACTCCAGCTGTGGATCTGTCCTTCTGTCCTTTAGCATTAGACACTGTAATTTCCAAAATATTTTGTATGGCTTATGAGATAAAACTTGCAATCGCATGCAAGGAAAATTATGCTGAAGATAATTCAAAAATGGTTGCGGCAGTACATCAACAAGGAACTGCCAGAAATTCAAGCCAGATTCAGAAGAAGATGCAGAATGAGGGATATCATTGCTGATGTCAGATGGATCTTGGCTGAAAGCAGAGAATACCAGAAAGACATTTACCTGTGTTTTATTGACTATGCAAAAGCATTCGACTGTGTGGATCATAACAAATTATGGATAATATTGCAAAGAATTGGAATTCCAGAACACTTGATAGTGCTCATTGGGAACCTGTACATAGACTAAGAGGCAGTCATTTGAATGGTACAAGGGGATACTGTGTGATTTAGAATCAGAAAAGGTACATGTCAGGGTTGTATCCTTTCACTATGCTGAGCAAATAACCTGAGAAGCTGGACTATATGAAGAAGAATGTGTCATTAGGTTTGGAGGAAAACTCATTAACAACCTGTGATATGCAGATGACATAACCTTGCTTGCTGAAAGTGAAGAGGACTTGAGTCACTTAATGAAGAGATCAAAGACTTCAGCCTTCAGTGTGGATTATATTTTAACATAAAGAGAACAAAATTTCTCACAACTAGACCAATAAGCAACATCATGATAAATGGAGAAAATACTGAAGTTGTCAAGGATTTCGTTTTACTTGGGATCCACCATCAACTACTGGAAACAGTAGTCAAGAACTAAAACGATATATTGTATTAGGCAAATCTGATGCAAAAGTCCTTTTTAAAGGGTAAAAATCAAAGATGTCACCTTGAGGACTATGGTGTGCCTGAAGCAAGCCATGGTATTTTCAATCACTTCACAAGCATGTGAAAGCTGGACAATGAAAAAGGAAGTCTGAAGAAGAATTGACACCTTTGAATTACGGTGTTGGCGAAAAATATTGAATATACCATGGACTGCCAGAAGAGGGAACAAATGTGTCTTGGAAGAAGTACACTCAGAATGCTCCTTAGAAGTGAGGATGGCAAGACTTCGTCTCACATACTTTGGACATGTTATCAAGAGGGACCACTCCCTAGAGAAGGACATCATGCTTGCTAAAGAAGAGGGTCAGCCAAAAAGAGGAAGACTCTTGATGAGATGGATTGACACAGTGGCTGAAATAATGGGCTCAAACGTAGCAATGATTCTGAGGATTGTGTAGGACCAGGCAGTGTTTCGTTCTATTGTACACAGGGTCACATTGAGTCGGAACCAACTTAATAACCCTAACAATGAGACAAAATAGAAAACTCATGTTTATTTCAGATGTAAGTAAATGCTCTCATGATCAAATATGGTGAATGATGAGGAGTTGAACTGAAATCACTTTTGCTTCCACACTTTGTCACACGTTGTCTAATACCACGTAAGCACAGCAGGCACCTTATAAGAGGGTACTGGCTAGGAAGAGAGAAGAGAAGGGAGAAGACAAAGGAAAAAAAGAGCGAAACAGAATGAGCAGATCGTTCTTATCCACACGTGCTGACAAAACACCTGTTGACCAAGCTCGTAAAAAAAATTTGGAACAAAATGTGCAAATTCAAAGAGTTAGGACTTTGCAATATCTCCAATGATACTTCCCGACTCTTTTGATTTCGATTTGAATATTTTGTTCCAAATTTTTTTTTATTCCAAGAGCACTCTGTGCAACATATCCCCCAGCATGACTAACTTATTAATATTAACTTTCAAAATAGATTTCTGTATATACTTATTCTAGATAGAACTTATTTTTAAGTTGAGAAGATTGGCCTCAAAATAATTAACCAGTGACTTTCTCTTTGGGAAATTATTAAATATCACTGGATTCTAGAAATAAGTAATACAACATGTTATGCAAATGGATTTTTCAATACCTGCAGTGATACTTCCCGCCTGAGTCTTGATTTAAGCATTTTGTCTGAATTACTGGCAGTTCTAGTTATTATTGTGCAACAAATTAACACAAAATTTAGTAGCTTAAAACAAGCATTTTTCAAGTGCTAACAGATTCTGTGGGTCACAAATTCAGGGCACACTAAGAGTGCCCTTTCTCTTCTCAATGACGTCGGAGTTCTCAGCTGGAAGACTGAAAGACTGGAGATGGATCAATAGCTGAGGGCTGAAATCACCTAGAGTCATCTTCACTCACTTCAGGTGGTTGATGCTGGCTGTCGTGTAGCACCTTAGCTAGGGCTGTTGACAGGGGTACCTACTTGTAGCCCCGCAGTATGGCTTAGGCTTCCTCACAGCATGGAGGCCTCGGGTGTTCAGATTTCTTACATGGTGGGTCAGGGCTCCAAAAACTAGTATCCCATCTAACAAGGCAGAGCTGCACTGTCTTTTTATGATTGAGCCTCAGAAATCACACAGCATGATTTGCACCACATTTTACCAGTTATAAGCAAATCTCAAGCCTGCCAAAATTCAGGCAGAGCAGAACTTAATTCAGCTTCATGAGTGGGGAGTGGCAAGGTTCTAGAAGAGCAGCTAGGACAGTGTTGCAGCCATCTTTGGAAAATACAATTTGCCCCATCAACTCAAAAAACGACTTAAATAACAGGGGAAAATCACTTGAACCATGTATTCATCATGGTGTATAACAATTTCAGTTGATGGATTTAATTTTTCAATTTTCAATCTGTTGTTTGGTATCCTAAAGAGCATAAACATCCCTTTCCCCCTTTGTAAAATGCTCTTTTTCATTAAAATACAAAGCTATTTTGAATGCTGATAGGAAACAATGTAAGACTGAACTACAAATTCCTAAAATGATGCTTCAGCATAGCTTGGTTAAGGGAATTGTTTTGTGGAAATACAAACTAAACAATGCGTTTTAGGACAGTGCGTCTGTCGTGAAGGTAAGATTCATTACATTCATTTCCTAGTGCTGCTGTAACCAATGACCACAAACTATGTGACTTAAAACCACAGAGATTTATTTTCTCACTGTTCTGGAATCTGGAAGTCCAAATTCAGCGTGTCAGCAGGGCCATGGTCTCTCTGAAGGGTCTAACAGAAGAGCCTAGAATGGCAGCTTCTGGTAGGTCCAGGCATTCCTTGGCTTGTGGCAATGTAACTCCAACCTCTGTCTCCATCTTCGCATGCCCGTCTTCCCTATGTATCTGCAGGTGTCTATGTCTCTTCTCCTCTTACGAGGACACCAACCATATTGGATTAAGGCCCACGCTACTCCAATATGACCTCATGTTAACTAGTTACATCTGCAAAGACTATTTGTTTCCAAATAAGGTCACACTCACAGGGCCTGAGGATTAGGACGTGAACATATCTTTGTGGGGGGCACAATTCAATCCGTAACTTTAACAATACACTGAGGTATAATCCATCTGTGAACATGTAGCTTTAAAAGATTCTAGGATAGTGAAGCGCAGCCAAAGTTGCTTCTTAATCTGTGGCTGAAAGATTTAACAAGAATTAACTACTCTATTTCCTCCTCTTCCGATCAGAAGAAACCACAAGATGTCTCAAGGTATGGGTATGTATGTGAGTACAGCTATAAGATGTATGCATTAAAATACCACACTAGCAAAATAGTAAATAGCTTCCCTAAAATATTAAAATAATATGTGTCGTTGGAAAGGAAGCTCAGCTCTGTGTAATTACTAATCTTTGTTAAATTTTGTAATCTTTTGTGTTTTAGTTATTATTTGGCAATATAAACCTGAATGTTTATGCTTCCACTTTTGTTTTTCATAATTATATAACCTTTAAAGAGATCATTTAAAAGGAAATTGAAAGACTTCTTCTACATTTCAAGTCCATCACATATTAGTAAATACCTCAGAGACAAAAGTTAGTTTATACCATATCCTAGTGAAATTTTGCCCTTTAAAGTGCTCTACAACCGCAAATCTTAATTTATATGTATTTCCCCCCTACACACACACAAAGGGATATTTAGGTCCTGAAATTACAACTCCTTGCCTGGGCTCATGAACTGTCCTTGCTAAGTGAAGCTTCCTCAGAAATCCATGCAGGACTTACAGGGCTTTTAATTCCAAAAAACCAGACCCTGGCTGGGCCCACTAATACTGAGCACATGTTATTTTCATGCACTTCCATTTGCGTATGCAAATACCCATATTTGCTCATGGAAATTGCACAGGCAAACAGAGGATCGTTTAGAAGAACGACAGCCCCATTGAGCATAAGGAACACATGCTTGCAGTGCATGAATATGACCCAATCTGTGGGCAGTTCAAAAAGAAAAATTAATGTTATTGTACCACATGGCAGGTAAATTGCCTAATAATGAGGATGCACTTGAAGGAGCTGTTAGCAGTTAGAATGATTTCATTCTAGCTCTGCTTATGTAATTCACCATAATTTTTCAGTTTGGAAAATAAAAACTAGGCTGAGGACAAGAGTTAACTACTCTATTTCCTCCTTTTTAATTTTCAATGTCAGTCTTCATGGTTATTTTTGCTGTCTGTTTCTGCCTTCTGTGAATACATGTATGCAAGTAGCTCTCTTTTTTTCATAGTTGAAATGTATTTGGTAATGTGAAAACTAGCTTCTCGGGCTTTACTACCTTAATTACCTTTGTTAATTCTACTGGCTCTTGTTTTCCTCATATTTATAATCTTTCCTCTTCCTTATCAAAATGGAGGTCTATTTTCTCATTGTAACACACATTATTCTGTCATCATAAAGAGTTGACTGGATGGAGATGGGATTTGGGGCTAAAATATTGATGCACGGCAACATAATTATATGCTATTTTTGTGAACCTGAGTTTCCAGGAGTCACACTTGTAGCATGTAGAGTCAGTATGTAGTAATAACCCAAATATCACTGCCCTTTCCCCAAATGGCTCAGACATCAGAAAGCCCCTGACCTCCACATATTTCAGGGTGTCTCCACTGAGCTGACACATAAGCCTGGTTACCCACCATGCGATATCTGCTAGACTTCACCACCATATCATTTCATTTTTGCAGCATGCCACTATGCCGACAGCGTGTACATCTCCATGCGCCAGGCGCCTTGCCTATTGGACACCAGCACTATTTCTGGGTACTACTGTCCCCTCAGACCCCACAGCCTCCTACCACTGCTAACTAATGCATCTGACCCCCAACAAGTTCCAATGTTGTAGGCTATTGGCTTGTGAAGTGGATAAGAATGTCTCTCTCTCCTCTTGTATCACATTATGTTATACGGCTGCTACCAAAATAGTAAGCAAAATAGTACCCTAATATTTTAACTTTACCAAACAGGTCTGTCCATTTCAACTTACAGATCCTGTTAACAGGCCACAATAAGTCTCAGATATGAATCCATTTCGATAGGGGCAAGAGTGTCACTGGGATGATAGATACAACACCTAAAACATGCCCAGAATCTTTCCTCCCCTCACAGATCTGAGGTGTTGGTATTGGGCCAAGCTTCTTTTGCCAAGCTCCCTGTCTGCCCAGGATGAGTTAGCCCTCAGTAAGGGCTCCAGGCCTCCCACAAAGAGACTTCTAGTGGACACCTCACCAATCCAGCTGACTAGCTCAGACAACTTTGGACCTCAGAAATGGAAGCAACTTGAGTTATAGCTAAGACCCTGCCACGATTTATAATCATTTCTAGCAGTTCTTCTGTCTAAAGTGATTACTTAGTTCATTGGTTCTCAGAAGGGGCAGAGATAGAAAAGGTATTAGTATCAAAATTCCCAGAGGAGTTTTATTATTATACAAGTCATTAAGAAATCACCTGTTTGGCAGAAAGAAAAAGAGAGAGAGAGAGAAAAGAATGAAAGCGAGAGACAGGAAGAGTCAGAGAAAAAGGAATGAGGCAGAATAAGTGACTATACAACAAACAACTGGTAGAGCCAATATTAGGAGCTGCAACCTCACAAGTCACTTCTCCATGACAAGACTCACTGTACCAGATTCATAAGACACCTCAGAGAAAGGGGTAAAAAGATAACTCATCTAAATGTCAGACTCATAGATGGAAAGGACCTTAGACTACCAAGTCGTAAAAAAAAGAGTCATTTTATATGCTGAATTAAAAAAAGAAAAGAAAACTAGTTAGATCAGGTTAAGTGTGATCCACTTATTTAATAGAAAACAAGTGTGAAAGGAAAGAACACGTTTAAAAAGGTAGAGAAAGGGAGTAGAAAGATAGCAAAAGATTAATACTTTAATAATTTGTGATAAGCTATTTACCCAAATGGCACAGTGGTTAAGAGCTATGGTGAGCTATGACGGCTAACCAAAAAAGGTGGGCTGTTCAAATCCACCAGCCGCTCCTTGGAAACCCTATGGGGCAGTTCTACTCTGTCCTATAGGGTTGCTATGAGTAAGAAATGGCTTAACTGCAACAGATTTGGTGTGGAGTTTATTTATCCAAACAAGTTTGTATAGCTATAGCAAAGAATTTTCCCCACACATTTGTGAGTTTGTCCTACTGTGGTGGCTTGCATGTTGCTGTGATGCTGGAAGATATGCTACCAATATTTCATATACCAACAGGCTCATCCATGGTGGACAGGTTTCAGTGGCAGTTCCAGACCATGACAGACTAGGAAGAAGGACTTGGCAGTCTAGTTCTGAAAAAAATGGCCAGTAAAAACTTTAGAATCACAGGGAACATGGTCTGGCAAACTGCCAAAGACGAGCCCCTGAGGTTGGAAGGCACTCAAAATATGACTGGGGAAGAGATGGATCCTCAAAGAGGAGTTGACCTTAATGGCATGGATGGAGTCAAGCTTTTGGGACCTTCGTTTGCTGATGTGGCATGATTCAAAATGAGAAGAAACAGCTGCAAACATCCACTAATAATCAGAATGTGGAATGTACAAAGTATGCATCTAGGAAAATTTAAGTTGTCAAAAATGAAACGGACCACATAAAGATCAATATCCTAGGCATTAGTGAGCTGAAATGGACTAGTATTGGTCATTTTGAATCAGACAATCTCATGATCTACTTATGCTGGGAATGACATATTGAGGAGGAATGGTATCGCATTCATCATCAAAAAGAAAATTTCAAGATCTATCCTGAAGTACAATGCTGTTAGTAATAGAATAATATCCATGTCTACAAGGGGACCAGTTAAATGCAACTATTATTCAAATTTATGCACCAACCACTAATGCCAAAGGTGAGGAAAATGAAGATTTTTATCAACTTCTGCAGCCTGAAATTGATAAAACATGCAATCAAGATGCATTGATAATTATTGGTGATTGGAATGCAAAAGTTGGAAATAAAGAAGAAGGATTGGTAGTTGGAATATATGGCCTTGGTGATAGAAATGATGCCAGAGATTGCATGATAGAATTTTGCAAGACCAACGACTTCTTCATTACAGATACCTTTTCTCAACAACATAAGCAGCAACTACACACGTGGACCTCACCAAATGGAACACACAGGAATCAAATCAACTACATCTGTGGAAAGAATTGATGGAGAAGCTCAGTATCACCAGTCAGAACAAAGCCAGGGGCTGAGCGCGGAACATACTATCAGTTGCTCACATGCAAGTTCAAGTTGAAGCTGAAGAAAATTAAAGCAAGTCCACGAGAGACAAAATATGACCTTGAGTATATCTCACCTGAATTTAGTGACCATCTCAAAAACAGATTTTGACCCATTGAACACTAATGACCTAAGACCAGACGAGCTGTGGAATGACATCAAGGACATCATACATGAAGAAAGCAAAAGGTCATTAAAAAGACAGGAAAGAAAGAAAAGACCAAATTGGATGTCAGAAGAGACTCTGAAACTTGCTCTTGAATGTACGGTAGTTAAAGCAAATGGAATAAATGATGAAGTGAAAGAGCTGAACAGAAGATTTCAAAGGATGGCTCAAGACGACAAAATATTACAATGAAATGTGCAAAGACCTGGAGTTAGAAAACCATAAAGGAGGAATACGTTCTGCATTTCTCAAGCTGAAACAACTAAAGAGAAAATTCAAGCCTCAAGTGGCAATACTGAAGGATTCTATGGTGCAAATATTGAACAACAGAGGAAGCATCAAAACGAGATGGAAGGAATACACAGAGTCACTGCACCAAAAATAACTGGTCATTGTCCAACCATTTCAGGAGGAGCATATGATCAAGAACCTATGGTAGAGAAGGACAAAGTCCAAGTTGCACTGAAGGGAATGATGAAAAACAAGACTCCAGGAATTGATGGAGTATCAACCGAGATGTTTCAACACACACATGCAACACTGGACGTGCTCACTTGTCTATGTCAAGAAATTTGGAAGACAGCTTCTTAGCCAACCAACTGAAAGAGATCCATATTTGTGCCCATTCCAAAGAAACGTGATCCAACAGAATGCAGAAATTAGAAAAAATATCTCTTTAATGTGTCAAATTGCAAAGATGTCACTTTGAGGACTAAGCTGCACCTGACCCAAGCCATGGTATTTTCAGTTGCTGCATATGTATACAAAAGCTGGATAATGAGTAAGGAAGACTGAAGAAGAATCGATGCATTTGAATTATAGTTATGGCAAAGGATACTGAATATACCATGGACTGCCAGAAGAATGAACAAATCTGTCTTGGAAGAAATACAGCCAGAATGCTCCTTAGAAGTAAGGATGGCGAGACTTCGTCTCACATATTTGGACATGTTATCAGGAGGGACCAGTCCCTAGAGAAGGACATCATGCTTGCTAAAGTAGAGGGTCAGTGAAAAAGAGGAAGACCCTCAATGGGATGGATTGACACAGTGGCTTCAATAATGGGTTCAAACATAGCAACGACTGTGAGGATGGTGCTGGACTGGGCAGTGTTTTGTTCTGTTGTACATAGGGTTGCTATGAGTCGGAACCAACTCAACAGTGTCTAACAACAACAGCAACAAGAATATATTGCCAGACCTTTCCTCTGAGATGCCTCTGGGTAGACTCGAACTTAACCACTTTTCAATTAGCAACTTAGCAGCCGAGCTCATTATTGTTAACCATTTGTACCAGCCAGGGACTCCACATAAGTGTATACATATGTAAAATTCTATCAAGCTGTGTGCTTATTAGTGTATATCATGTATTTTCCTATATGCATGCTAGACCTCAAACAAAGCAAGGAAAAAAAGTCTCCTAGCCCAAGCTGATCTCACTTATATGTCAGTTCCATGATAACTGCTTCTTATATTGCACAATTTAGCACTTGGATATATTCTGTTTTTGTTGCTGCTTTGTTTTCTATTCTCCGTTCACTTCCTATATGAGAATATTTTCAGAAGCCAGATTATAAATGTGTTCAAGGCCTTAATTTTGTCTTAGGCTCATAAGTGTTCTCTGATAGGAAATTCCACTGTCTTAGCCCAAAATACATTTACACACAGACTGCAATTAGTTTTATAGTTTTTTAGAGGCTTCCTTTGTATGCAATCTGTGAGGAGACGGTGGTGTTTCTCTTTTTAAGTCATTGCAGAAGGGAATAATTCTATTATTTCTCTTTATAGCATCCAAGAAAGTGAGATATGTGTACAGTCTGAGTACTCAATACATATTGTTGAGAATGCATGGGTGTGGAAAAATCCAGAAAATGTTTGTTTCCATATTAATATGTGGACTTCTTTGAAAGAGCAGGGAAGGATCTAAATAACACATTCAGAGAATCTTATTTCTTCTCTATCTCTTCTATAGATTAAAAAACGAGAGGAAATAAAAAAGAAAAAGAAAATCCTGAAGGTTGATTGAGGGACGAAACACCCACAGAACAAATTTGACTTATTCAAGTCTTATGAACCTCCAAATAGCAGGTTTAAGTATATTTGCTGGAACCTGGGTATACGTGTTTGCCAAGCAAGATAACTTTTCAAGAAAATAGATCTTTGCATTTTCTCAGGTCAAAACCTAGTTTCTAGCTTAGCATTTGCTCTTAGAAAATATCAAGGGAAAAAGAAAAAAAAAATGCCATTCATGTCATGATTGTAGAACAACCTCAGTGAAAGATCTAATCTCAGGTAAAGCAACTCAGAGTCCAGCTGAACTTCCAAGCAAGCATGATGAGACTGTCTTGCATACTTTGGACATGTTATCAGAAGAGACCGGTTCCTGGAGAAGGACATCATGCTTGGTAAAGTGGAAGGTCAACGAAAAAGAGAAAGACCTTCAACAAAATGGATTGGCACAGTAGCTGCAACAACAGGCTCAAACATAGAAACGATTGTGAGGATGGCGCAGGACCAGGCAGTGTTTCATTCTGTTGTACATAGGGTCACTATGAGTCAGAACCGACTCCATGGCACCTGAGAACAACAACATAAAACTGAGCCTGGATTCTTTTCAGGCTCCTCAGACTGGGTGATATTTGGGGTCAGTCAAGGCAAAATTCATCGAGCTCTTTCAATACCTGTGTCTGAGAAGAAAGTCCTGGCCATCTACTTCTGAAAAATCAGCCATTGAAAACCCTATGAAGCACAGTTCTACTCGGACACTCATGGGGTCACCATGAGTCAGAATCAACTCGACAGCACTTGGTTTGGTTCCTTTTGGTGACTCTTGTACCCAAGTCTCTCTTCTTTCCACCAGGGCTGCCAGTGACCCCACACTGCCCCTGAGGTCCAAGGCCCCTCACTATAGGTCTCCTCCCTGGGCTGTGCCTTATGTCCTTCAGGAATGCTCAGTCACACCTTGTCTATCATACGTCCCTTTTTCTTGAGATCCTGATCTCTGATCTCTGCCTTTCCTCAGGTTTCTGGTAATAAATAACCCAAAGTTTTTTTGCTGATCCTAGAACCAAACTGCAGGTGTGTTTACCGATGATGCTGTTTTGCTACTAGTACATATTATTATACTAGCCTGCCTTTTTTCACTTTCATTGATCAAATGTACATTAAAATGACTTCTTGGAGAAAACATCAATAATCATACATAAGAGAATAAAAAGTATTCATAATCTCACCATCCAATAACCACCATTAGCATGTTCACACATGCACACAGACACACACACACACATTTTTGCCTTTTTTATCTGAACAATATTTAATTGAAGTATTTCCATATCAGTAAATGCATTTTCATAACATTATTTTTTGTGGCTGGAAAGTGTGCCATTTTAGGAATTTACTATAATTTATTTAGACAGTCTCTCACTGTTGGATACGTGGGACGATGACCACTTTTTCCCCCATGATTAAATTAATAGGGAATTCTTGTGATACATATGTGCTTCTTTTCAATTATTTCTTAGAAACTTCTTAGACACAGAATCTCTAGGTCAAAAGTATGCATTAAAAAACCTTCAATTACTTTTTAAGGAGTCCCTGGGTGGTGCAAAGGGTTAAGTGCTCAGCTACTAACAAAAAGGTTGGAGGTTCGAATCCACTCAGAGGTGCCTTAGAAGAAAGGCCTGGTGATCTATTTCTGAAAGATGACTGGCAATACTGTGGAGTGCAGCTCTACCCTGATGCACATGGGATTACCATGAGCTGGAATTGACTCAAAGACAACTTTTTTTTTTTTAATTACTTTTTAAATTAGTTTATTTTAATTAAAAAAAAAAGTATGCCCACTGTAAAATTTCAAATAATATGTAATGAAATGTAAGTATCCCTCCCACCCCAGGATCCTAGTTCTCCCAATCACTGTTAAGAATTTCTTATGTTACTTTCTGGAAATATTTTATGCAAACATACATATATATTCTTTTTTCACACAAATGAATATATATACACTATGCTACACCTTTATTTTGTAAAATTTTTTAAAATGTATGTTAGGGCTTATTCCAGTTTAGGACACATGGACCTAATTTATGTTTTGTTTTTGTTTGTTTTTTTTTTAGTTTGGTCTGTCTTTTTATGGCCACATGGTAACCGTGGTGTAAACATATCAAATGTGCTATAATCAGCATTCTATGGCTAGAATTAAGATGTGTTCTCTCCTTTGGTGAGACAAACACAGAGCAGCAAAACAATCTTATACATACAGCTTTTTGTACATATATGCAAAGCAGAAGTAGGATTTTAAGACTTCGATACATATACCAAACTATTCATTTACATTGTCATGGGGAGAAAAAACAAAACAACAACAACAAAAGAAAACTTTTATTTTTTTTTAAACAAGAAGCCTTCAGAGGCAATACTTAAGTCCTAAGGACTGACTGTAAAGTTGGGTTTTTCCAGCCCCAAAGAAGAGACCTGGATAAAGGCAGCATCCCTTTAATATTCTTCTGTTTCTCTGCTGAAGAAGCCAATTCCTAGCCCTCATGCGCATCGTAGTGCTGTATTGTCTGAGACTGTGCTCCACAGAGGTGTTCTAACTTAGCTCCTTCACCATTGAAGGGCTTTTGCCTTTCAAGTCTGATCTTGCCCAGTCAAGTCTCTTAGCCTATTTTCATGCCCACCATGTTACACACGCTTCTTGCCGTGTTTTTCTTATTTTTTCAGCATCTCTTTCAGGTATCTTACTGCCTTTCATCTAAAATATAAACTCCATGAGAGCAGCTGATGATTACATTCACTGCTGTATCCCCAGTGCCTAGACCATCGTACCAAAAACCCACTGCCATTAAGTCGAATTCCAACTCATAGCTACCTTATCCGACAGAGTAAAACTGCCCCATAGGGTTTCCAAGTCTGGTGGGTTCAAACTGCTGACCTTTTAGTTAGCAGGTCAGTGCTTAACCACTGCACCACCAGGGCTCCTTAGACCATCAGAATGACTCAATAAATTTTTGTTTAAAGAATGAATCAATTCAGTCATACAATAGAAGTTTCTAGAAATTCCATATCCCCTGATATAGATAGTTTGTTCACCTGTCACAAGTTTTGGACCATTGTCCTGTGTTTTATTACTTTCTGACTAAAATGGAGAGTCTTGATCTGTAGCCCAAGGATGAGCTTCAGAGGGTATGTGATACCCCAGAGTTTGCAAGCCAAATGTGGGGTGCATGTGGGAATGAGCATTTGAGGGGGAGGTGGAGAAAGAAGAAGGTTCCTAGTGCTCGTGGACACTGAGTTGTTTTTTCCTTTCAACATATTTGACTCCTATAAATTATGCCAAAACAGGTGTATTGGGCATGATGCTTTTTATGTGACTGGCGAACTAGATATGATGTCTCTGAAGCTAAATAAATATTAAAATGATGAAATGGAGTGCTGGGTAACTGTAAGGCAAGCAATACTATGGACCGCTAAGGAAACCTCAGTAGTCAGAACCATGCTCTTTCTTCTGGGTTCGTAATGATTACTGGAGGATTCTTGGGGGGAGAAAAAGTGTGACATTTTCACATTCACTCTGAAAGAGAGACCATCAAGCCTACGTTACGAAACATTAAAAAATAAAGTGTATTACCTATGTAGATCATTGTTCCTTGTAGATGTATAAGGAGGATGAAATGTAATATTTTATAATTTTAATTTTTTTTTAATTTTCTAACGATTTTAGAATTTTTTAGTAATTTTTTCTGTTGTTAGAAAAGAAGGATCAGAGAGTGCTAAGTAGATTAATAAAGCTAATTATGTTTTCTGTATTTCCCTCTTCAAAGAGAATCTATATTAACAGATATTTCAAACCTGAAATTGCTACACACGTGAAGCCATGGAGAGGAATGAAAACATGGAGTGTGGTCTTTTTAACAGTGACCCCCTTAACATGTGAGAGGAAACACGACAGTGATTGGTCTTCTGGTTAAAGGTGGTTCTGAGAGGACTGACAAGTCAACCGAGGGGCCTGGAGAGGAGGCTGGTGGAAAAATTACAATGAGGGCAAGAAAACGTTTGAGCAAACTCTTTAGGAAGCTGTCCAGAAAAATGGTACGAAACACTTATTTTCAGAGTCAATATTCATACATGACTGACGTATCAAAAAACATCATTCAGGAGAATTAAAGAGAAAAGTGGATTTAATTAAGTGAATTTGGACTAGATTTCAGGAAGAAATGACCTAGCCTTAAAATATTCATCCATTCGATAATAATTCAAACCATTTGCCAATGAGTCAGTTCTATCTCGTGGTAACCCCATGTGTATCAGAGTAGAACTACACTCCATAGGGTTCGCAATGGCTGATTTTTCTGAAGTAGATTACCAGGCTTTTCTTCTGAGATGCTACTGAGTGGACTAGAACTTACAAATCAGCTGAGCCAGAGACTCCTAAAAATAATTTGTTGCTGCTGTTGGGTGCTGTTGAGTTGATTCTGACTCATTGACCCCATATGACAGAGTAGAACTGCCCCACAGGGCTTTCTAGAGTGCAGTGGTTAAGAGCTCGGCTGCTAACAAAAAGGTCAGCAGTTGGAATCCACCAGCCACTCTTTGGAAACCCTATGGGGCAGTTGTACTCTGTACTATAGGGTCGCTGTGAGTTGGAATGGTTTTGACCGCAACGGGTTTGGTTTTGGTTTAATCTTTATGGGAACAGATCATCAGGTCTTTCCACAGAAGAGTTGTTAGGTGAGTTCCAACCTCCGACCTTTTGGTTATCGGCCGAGTGCTTAAACATTGTTTTTATATTTTAGTCAGGAACCCTGGTGGTGAAGTGGTTAAGCACTCAGCTGCTAACAGAAAGGTCGGCGGTTGGAACCCACTAGAGGGTCCACAGGAGAAAGATGTGGCAGTCGACTTCCATAAAGATTACAGCCTTGGAAAGCCTATGGGGTAGTTCTACTCTGTCCTATAGGGGCGCTACGAATCTGAATCGACTGGAAAGCAATGGGTTTTGTTTCGGGGGTTTTTTATGTCTTAGTGCTAGGTATTATGGGAAGAAGTTTATTAACAACTTTGTTGAACATGAAGGAAGTTGCTTGGTTAAAGTACAAAAAATTAAGAGTTTTGTGGATTTTTAGAGGGGAAACTAAAATGAGTCAGATCCTTACCATAATCAATTTTACAATAAATTAGAATTATGATCCCCTGCAACTTTACTACAAAGGTGGGAAAATAAGTTTCTGGGCCTCAGATTCCATAGCTTAGCTGAAGTTAGACCTCACTGTTGAAGATTATCTAGATTCTCATTAACCTCATGTGTCAGAGTTTCAGGCCAAAAAAGTAAAGATTATATTGTAATATGAATAACCCTACTAAATATTTAAATGTTTACGAAGAGGACATAGGCTGGGGTAACTTGTACATGGAATAATTGAATATTAAACTGCTATATTGTAGCCTATACTGCAAAATGAGTTTGACAGGGGATTGATTTTCAACATTTTTAGTTAACCAAGAACGAGCAAGATAAATCAGAAAAAAGGGAGAGCCACACTGCGTCTTAAGTAATGAGAAATTTGGAAATAGTAATTCATTGGTTATTTTTTTCGTTGTATGAAAATGATCCAACATGGTTAAACATGTTTTAGTTTTATATTTTCTTACCACAAGAGACAGGCTCACATTTATATGATCACCCAGAGTTATGCTGTATGTTAAGATGGGAAATTTGTAATAAATATTTAAAATGTTGGATCATCATGTAATAGATTTAATGGATCAACAATTTGGGGGATGACAGACTCCTTCTATTAGCAACTTTGAAAAGGATATCTAGTTGGAAAATATTCTCATCTATGAAATAAGCTTTCCAGTTGCCCAAAGATATTTTTTAATCATGTGTTTCTTGTTTTAGTCCAAGTATTACTACTAGAGCTAAGATATAGACTTTATTAAAACCCACACACACCTCAACAAATGTAGAACAAATTACTCTCAGCCAAAATAACCATAGTTTCTATTAGTAGAAATGGCTGATATCTAAATAATGTACCCATATAATAGTTTTTAAATAGACAGTTAATTTTAAGGTAGCTGCAATCAACTCGATGGCAGCGGGTATTTTTCTTTCATTTGTCTGTTTTTTCAAAGAGAACTTTTGGAGCCCTGGTGGTGCAGTGGTTAAAAGCTTGGCTGCTACCCAAAAGGTCGGCAGAGTTTGAATCCACCAGCTGCTCCTTGGAAACCCTATGGAGCAGTTCTACTCTGTCCTATAGGATTGCTATGAATTGGAATCAACTCGATGGCAATGGGTTTGGTTTGGTTTGGTAAAGAGAACCTTACTTTTTACCAATTAAAGATGGTTCATTAAGTTCAGATTTATGGTTATGATTTATAGTTATTAGTAACTTGTACAGCTGCATGTTGTTTTTGTTACCTACTGTTGAGTCCATTCCAACTCATAGCTACCCTTTACGACAGAGTGGAACCGCTCCATAGGGTTTCCTAGTCTGTAATCTTTACAGGAGCAGATCACAAGGTCTTTTCTCCCACAGAGCTGCGTTTAACCATTGCACCACCAGGGCTCATTGTACAGTTGTGTAGATGTTGTAAATTAGGATTTATAGTTGTTTTCATAATAGGAATTATTATTTATTTTTTGCATACAACTGGAATATCTCCATGAAGAGGCTAAAAAATCTACATGATGCCAGCTTAATTTCTGCTTTCAGAAAAGAAGTCATTGTGGCTCCAACTCTTGTGTTCTCTCTCCCTTCTAATCTGGGATAATTTTTCAGTCTAATACTTGACAAATTTATGGAAGGTTTTGTGTACCTCAATGACAAATCAAATGGTGCAAATGGTTTAAGTTCAACAGCTAACCTAAAGGTTGGCAGTTCGAAACCATCCAATGATACCACGGAAGATAGGTCTGGTGATCTGCTTCCATTAAGATTTCAACCAAGAAAACCCTCTGGAGCAGTTCTACTCTGCACACACATGAGGTCACCATGAATCAGAATCAACTCAATGGCAACTAGCAACAACAACAAATTCTTTGGTGTTGTTGTTGTTGTTAGGTGCCTTCTAGTTGGGTCCGACTCAAAGTGACCCTATGTACAACAGAATGAAACATTGCCTAGTCTTTGCTATCCCCACAATCGTTGCTATGTTTAGCCTATTGTTGGAGCCACTGTGTAAATCCATCTCATTAAGGGTCTTCCTCTTTTTCTCTGACCCTCTACTTTACTAAACATGATGTCCTTCTCCAGGACTGGTCCCTCCTGATAACATGTCCAAAGGACTTGAGATGATCTTGCCATCCTCACTTCTAAGGAGAATTCTGGCTGTACTTCTTCCAAGACAGATTTATTTGTTCTTCTGGCAGTCCATGGTATATTCAATATACTTTGCCACAACCATAATCAAATGCATCAATTCTTCTTCAGTCTTCCTTATTCATTGCCCAGCTTTTGAATGCATATGAGGCAATTGAAAATAACATGGCTTGGGTCAGGTGCAATTTAGTCTCAAAGTGACATCTTTGTTTTTTAACACTGTAAAGGGGTCTTTTGCAGCAGATTTGCCCAATGCAGTACATCATTTGATTTCTTGACTGCTGCTTCCATGGGTGTTGATTGTGGATCCAAGTAAAATTAAATCCTTAACAACTTCTATATTTTCTCTGTTTGTCATGATGTGGTTTACTGGTCCACTTGTGAGGATTTTTGTTTTCTATATGTTAAAGTGTAATCCATACTGAAGGCTGTAGTCTTTGATCTTCATCAGTAAGTGTTTCAAGTCCTCTTGACTTTCAGCAAGCAAGGTTGTGTCATCTGCATATCACACATTGTTAATGAGTTTTCCTGCAATCCTGATGCCACATTCTTCTTCATATAATCCAGATTCTCAGACTATTTGCTCACATACAGATTTAATAGGTTTGGTGAAAGCATACAACCTTGACTCACAGCTTTCCTGACTTTAAACCACACAGTATCCCCCTGTACCATTCAAATGACTGCCTCTTGGTCTACGTACAGGTTCCTCATGAGCACAATTAAATGTTCTGGAATTCCCATTCTTTGCAATGTCATCCATAATTTGTTATGATCCACACAGTCGAATACCTTTCCATAGTCAACAAAACACGGGTAAACATCTTTACGGTACTCTCTGCTTTCAGCCAAGATCCACCTGACATCAGCAATGATATTCCTCATTCCACATCCTTTTCTGAATCTGGCTTGAATTTCTGGCAGTTCCCTGTGGATGTACTGCTGCGACAGTTTTTGAATGATCTTCAGCATAATTTTACTTGCATGTGATATTGTTCAATAATTTTTGCATTTGCATTCCTAGTAATCTGCTTCTGAAAAATTAGCCATTGAGAACCTTATGGAGCACAGTTCTACTCTAACACATGTGGGGTCATCATGAGTCGGAGTCAACCAGCAGCAACTGCTATTTTGTTTTTGTTCTTTTTTTTTTTTTAATACACCTATGTAACCACCACCCAGATCAAGACTAGAGTATTCCAGCACCCCCACAAGGCTTTCTCATGCTTCTTCCCAATCAATACACACCTCACGCCCGAAGTTTATCGTTGTTCTACTTTTTATCAGACAAGGGATATTGGTGAATAAAAAAAATCCCTAGTGTGTCTTGAAAGAAGGACGGAAAGTAATTCCAGAAAGATCTGAAGGCAATAATAGGAGATTGTAATAAGATGGCAGCATTACAGCAGTGTTGGAAGAGGTCTTTGCACCTTCTCCTCCTCATGCCTGGATACCCCCCCCCCCCACCACCACCACCACTAAACCAGTTTCCGTCCAGTCATTTCTGACTCGGGATGACCTCATGTGCGTCAGAGTAGAACTGTGCTCCATAGGGTTTTCAATGGCTGATTTTTCAAAAATATATCTCAAGGCCTTTCCTCTGAGGCACCTCTGTATCGACTCAAACCTCCGATCACTCCATTTATACCACACAGGGAGTCCCCTCCACAACTAATCCTAGCTAATTCCCAGACCTCCATCCACAGCCAGCTCAGAGGTCCCTCTTCTACAAAGCCTTTTCTAGATGCAGGAAACTGTATCTACTATGGATTCCCAGAGCTCCCTGCCTTTAGCTCTGCCAAAGCCCTGGTGGTGCCATTTTTTGTGTGACTGTTTATTTTTGTGTCTCACTTCAAAACTGTGTGCTTCTTAAGGGTGAGGAATCTGTTTTAGTTCTGTATCCCCAACTCCTAGCAGTCACATGAAAGTAAGATATATGTTCAATATGTTTTGCTTCACAACTGAATTCATTGAAGGAGAAATCAGAAAACCAGTAATTAAAAGACTTGGTTCTGGCTCTTATTCATCCACCACTCCTAGAAGACTTAGAAAATGCACACACTTTTTCTGCTTCCTCGTTTTGCTATTCACATTTACTATGAGTCAAGTTTGACAATTTTGCTCACTGATGTACTTCTAGGGCTTAGAATTCTTCCTCGCACTTAATATGCCTTTAATAGAGAATTATTGAATGGATGGATGAAAATCTCCCTTTACACAGCTATTACAAGATCAAGTCTCCTTGGTCTCTCAACTCTGGTTTATTTAAATTACATTGTTATTGTTGTTTCTAGCTGTCATGGAGTCTGCCCCTGACTTATGGCAACCCCAAGCGTAAAAGAACGAAACACTGCCCTGTCCAGCACCATCCCTATGATCAGTTGCAGGTAAACCAAAAAATTAAAAAAAAAAAAAACCAAACCCATTGCCGTCAAGTCGATCCCGACTCATAGCGACCCTATAGGACAGAATAGAACTGCCCCATAGAGTTTCCAAGGACAGCCTGGTGGATTTGAACTGCCAGCCTTTTGGTTAGCAGCCATTGCTCTTAACCACTACACCACCAGGGTTTCCCAGTTGCAAGTACGACCATTGTAATTCACAGAGTTTTCATTGGCTGATTTTCAGAAGTAGATAGCCAGGCCTTTCTTCCTAGTCTGTCTTAGTCTGGAAGCTTTGCTGAAACCCGTTGAGCATCTTAGCAACACACAAGCCTCCACTGACAGATGGGTTGTGGCAGGGCATGCAGTGCGTTGGCTGAGAATTGAAGCAGTTCTCTCACATGGAAGGCAAGAATTACGTGTTTTTGTTGTTGGGGCCATTGAGTCGATTCCAACTCATAGTGACCCTGTGTGACAGAGTGGAACTGCCCCATCAGGTTTTCTGGGCCATAATCTTTACAGAAGCAGATCACCAGGTCTTATCTTCCATAGAGCTGCTGGGTGGGTTCGAACAGCCAACCTTTTGGTTAGCAGCTGATCATCTAACTGCAATCTAGCTGCTACATAACATATTAAACATGAAAACAAACTTGATGGAAAATGAGTTTTATGTTTTATTTGTTTTGAGACAGGACCTGGTGTCATCTGACATCACTGTCATTATTGTAACCCTCCCTTTTGTAGAGCTCCATATATTGTAGGTGAGCCATCTCTGGGTGACTTTTATGGGGCCAAGCCATGCATTCGTGATTCCTTTCAGCTTTGGGAGGAATATGGATTAACGGAAATAAACTTTTTTTTTTGGTCCCCAAATCAACTGGTCTCTTTCTCCTCGTCCATTTCCTTTCTTTTAAGGGTTTTTGCCATTTCCTAACTCATTTCTGCTAATCTTTCATATACACAATGTTAGTCCTCTCCTCAAGGAGCCCTGGTGGTGCAATGGGTAAGCAGCTCAGCCACCCAGAGGCTCTGTGGGAGAAAGATCCGGCAATCTGCTACCGTAAAGACCACAGGCTAAAAAAACCTTACAGGGCAGTTCTATTCTGTCATATGGGGTCGCTATGAGTCGGAATCAACTCGATGGCACACACAACAAGTCCTCTCCTCACGACATCAGCCAGCTCACGTGTGTCTTGGTCTAACCTGTATCCCCCGTCTTCCCCCATCTTGCCACACTATACCTATGTTCTGCTCCTGCACTCTTGGGGAGCTCTATTCCATTGGGAAGAAATGTCCTTAAATTCTTAACAGTAAGATCTGTCAGTATCTTTGATCTAATTGATATCTGCCTCTTCTGATTCTACTGCAGCTTTTCTCACGCTACCCTGGTCCTCAGCAGATTCAGAGTTCTCTAGCTTAGTGTGCTGCATTTAGAAGATTGCTCTTCCATTCCCCACCTCCACAGAGCCAGACCAGGCCCTAACATCCTCTTCCCCGTACATTATCTGTCCACTTCTACACAGTCTCTTTGTCTTCACTCTTGCTTGTCTCCAATTTGTCCTCCATCCTAATGCTACCTGTTAAAAAACCTGTTAGTGTTGAGTCAATTCTGACTCATAGTGACCCTATAGGACCCTATAGGATTCCAAGGCTGTAATCTTTATGGAAGCAGACTTCCACATCTTTCTCCCATGAAGTGGATGGTAGATTTGAACCAATGACCTTTTGGTTAGTAGCCATGAGCTTAATCACTGTGCCACCAGGGGTCCTTCCTAATGCTACAGGGACCCCAAATCTGACTTCTGGTCAAAATTACAATACTCACATTTTGATGTATCAGCTACCTTCCAAATACAGAGTAATAGTATTAATAAAATATTGGGCAGAGGAAGAAATATAAAAGAAGACAGGGCCAAGGAGAGGGGGTGGTCCTATGGTAGAGGTTGTAGCAGTGCACAGGGACCCAGCTGCAGTGGCTGTGTGGTTGAAGAGAAACGACAGAAGTCCCCAGGAAAACCAAATGGAATTTCATAAGAACATAATAAACCCATTGCCACTGAGTTGATTCTGACTGCTCCATAATTTCTATAATTTTTACAGAAGCAGATCACCAGGACTTTCTTCCATTGCATCACTGCATGAGTTTGAACCGCCAACCTTTAGGCTAGTAAGAAAAAAAAAAACAAACCCATTGCTGTTGAGTCAATTCTGACTCGTAGCAACTCTGTAGGACAGAGTACAACTTCCCCATAGGGTTTCCAAGGAGCAGCTGGTGGATTCGAACTACTGGCCTTTTGGTTAACAATTTGAATGCTTAACCACTGTGCCACCACGTTAGCGGTCGAGCACAAATCGCTTGTGCTAACCGGAAGCCTTAAAGACGTAACAGATGGGAAAAAAAAAAAAACCTTACAAAAGTGTGATGCCATGTATGCCAAGTTAATATCTTCGGACACTTATAAATTTGTTATAAAAAGAGAGTAGGTCCTAACATCAGAAACAATAGCAGCCATGTTGAGTGAGCCAGTTCAGTTGTGGAAATAAAGCCAATAAAGTCAGTTTGAGAGCAATCCTTGCACATGTGCCCCTAAATGTACGTATTTCATCTACCAGGTTTGCTCTGCTAACAGCTCCACTGAGAATCCCAAATTCCCAACTGCACCTGCAACGCCCCTGGAACTGCCGATGGCTGTGAACTTCCTAGATTGTTAAATAAAATTTAATAAACTGCAAACTTTTTTAGAATTTAATTCCCATAATTAGAAATTCTTTCCTAGTTCCTATTGCCTGTGTGCCATTGAGAACTATAAAGTTCGCTGAAAAACAGGTTATCGTCAGAGTTGAAATTTGTTTCCTGCACAAATGAGTTAAAGACATTTTCAAAAACTGAAAAATAAATATGCCGATGTGTGCAAACATTTAGCCCGCTCTACTGCTAACCAAAACATTAGAGTTCAAGTCCACACAGAGGCACTTTGGAAGAAAGGCTTGGTGATCTACTTCTGAAAAGTCAGCCATTGAAAACCCTATGGAGCACAATTCTACTCTGACACACGTGGTGTCGCCATGAGTCAGAATCAAGTCTATGGCAACTGGTTTTTATGCCTTATTTTTTGGGTGTGACTTTTTGTAATTAAAGCAATAGCCATAAAGTAAATACTGATAAGTTTAAATGTGCAAGCACTACAGGTAAATACAGGGGCTCATTATTGATATGTTTCAGGGCTTTTCTTTAAAGAAAAGTGTTCTAAATTTATTATAGTTATCACTACCATTGCTCAAGTTATGCAAATATTGCAGTATAAAGATGGTTTAACTTATGCTTAAGCACTAGACTGCTAACCAAAAGTTCAGCGGTTTGAACCCACCAGTGGCTCCGTGGGAGAAAAATGTAGCAGTCTACTTCCGTAAAGATTACAGCCTTGGAAACCCAATGGGGCAGTTCTACTCTGTCCTACAGGGTCTCTATGAGTCCGAATCGACTCAACAGTAATGCATTTTTGGTTTTTAACTTCGTTAACACGTTGATTTTCATGACACTATAATACATATGAATCGATTTTCCATGTGTTGTTTTATATAAAAGGCAAGTTCAGGCTCACAAACACGGTAAGAATGCTATCATCACTTCCCTTCAACATTGTTCTGAAGATCCTAAGCGCATAGAAAGCCAATAAAAAATAAGTAAAAAAATAAATAAATCTTAGAAAAGAAGAAATAAAACTGCCATTATTTGCAGATAGTTATGATGATTGTGTATGTGTAAAATGCAAAAAACTCTACAGGGAATAATTAGAATTAAATATGAAGTTAGGAGATTGGCAAACTGTTCACATTTGTTGAGGCTGGGTGATGGGCACACGGGGGTTTATTACACAACTATATTTTCTACATGTTTGAAACTTTCTATCTACAATAAAAAGTTGGAAAAAATGAGTTTACCAAAATTCCTACATGAATATTAGCATACAACTATCAATTGAATTTCTATATACTAGAAACACAAAATCATAAAACTTTTTAAAGACATCATTTACTATAACTCTAAAGTGTATCAAATACCTAGACATAAATAGAAAAAAAGAACAGAAGAACTCTCAGAAAAAATCATAAAATAATATTGAAAGAAATAAAAAGTATGCAAATACATGTTGAATAATCCATGCTCATGGAATGATGTCATTTTTCCCCAAAGTGATCTAGAGATCCAATGTAATTTCCAATCTCCCAACAGCTTTGTGTGTGTGTGTAACTTGACAAGCTAATTCTAAATGTTCTGTTAAACTTATATTCGAAAATGAAAAAGACCCAGAATAACCAAGACAATCTTAAAGAGGAACAAGGTAGGAGAACTTGCACTACTGGACTTCAGTGATTATTACAAAGCTATAGTAATTAAGATATCATTTTGTTGTTGTTACTGTATGCTCTCAAGTGGATTCCAACTCATAGTGACCCTATAGGATAGAGTAGAACTGCCTCGTAGGGTTTCCAAGGCTGTAATCTTCAGGAGCAGATCGCCAGGGTGAGTTTGAACCACTAACCTTTCAGTTAGCAGTCGAGCACTTAAGCGTTGCACCACAGATAGTGACTCCTTAAGATAGTGTGGTGATGGCAAAATGATAGACAAATAGACCAGTGGAAGAAAATGGAGAGCACAGAAACACATGCTTATTTATATAGACACTGATTTATAATAAAGGTGCCACTGCATATACAAGAAAAACAACAGTCTTTTCAATAAACGGTGCTGGGCTAGCTGCATATCTACAAAGAGAAAAATTAAACTTATCTCTACATCATACCATACCATAGACATAATGTATTCTAAGTGGGTTATAGATATTAAGTGCAAGGCAAATAATAATAATTATTATTACCATTATTATTATTACTGAAATAATGTAAGATGATATCTTAATGACTTTGGGGAAGGAAAAAATTTCTTAAACAAGTCAATAAAGCAAAGGATGATGAATTATACTATATTAAAATAAGGACTTCTGTAGATTTAAAAGCAAAAGCACCATCAAAAGTATGAAAAATCAAGCCCCAGTGTGGAAACTGATATTTTCAACAGTTTAACCAACAAAGGGCTAATATCCAAAATATATTTTAAAAACTCATAAATATCAATTATAAAAATACACAGACAATCCAATAAAAAAGGAGTAGGACATTTGAACAGGCATTCATAATATTCAAAGGGGGGAGGGATCTATATATATATGAAAAGGTGCTCATCCTCATTAGTAATCTGGAAAAAGGAAAATAAAAATAAAAGTGAGTACCACAGCTCACTCATAAGGTGGTGAAAACTAAAATGTTAGCAAGGATATAGAGCAATAAGAATTCCTATATGCTGCTAGTGGTAATGTAATTTTGTAGTTTGCCCTTGATGTACAATTTGGCACTATCTAGTGGAGCCCTGGTGGTGCAGTTGTTAAGAGCTCAGCTGCTAACCAAAAGGTCAGCAGTTCAAATCCACCAGCCGCTCCTTGAAAACACCATGGGGCAGTTCTGCTCTGTCTTATAGGGTCTCTATGAGTTGGAATCAACTCGATGGCAATGGGTAATAAGCCTGCAAATATGCATATTATTTAAGCTAGCAATCCCACTTGTGGATATTTACCTAACAAAAATGTATGCCACGTGCACCAAAAGACATGTACAAGAATGATTACCAAAAAACCAAACCTGTTGCCATCAGGTCGACTATTAACATTAAAATGTATAATTAAATTGTAGTATACCATTAAAATCAAATACTAAATAGCAACGAATGAACCATAACTCTCCATAACAATAAGATAGAAGAATCTAACAAGCATAATGCAGAGTGAAAGAACCTGGACACAATAAGTATATACAGTACAGTTTCCACTACATAAACTTAAAAAACAGGTACATACACATGATAGTGTCAGAATTCAGGGGACTGGTTATCTTTGTGGGAAAAAGAGAGGATATTGATTAGAAAGAGGTTTGAAGGGGGATTCTTGGATGCTGGCAATGTTTGACCTGCATGAGAGCCATAGTGGTGTTTGCCTTGGGATAATTAAGCTATCTATTTGTTCATTTTACAATTTTAAAACATTTTAAAGATGGGAAAGGAAATATAAATAAAAATCAGACAAAAATGAAAGAAGAACAACCAGATATAAAAATAAGTTGTAAGACATTTTTGAATTTAAAAAAACTAAATGAAATTTTTTTTTAAAACACAAAAGGTAAGACCTAGACTGGACATAATTCACTGAAAGAATATTGCAGAAATTACCTTTATTGCATCATAGATAGACAAAAATAAAAAAACTTCAAAAAGTCAGAAAATAGAATGAGGGTCTTCAATATATATCCAATAAGCTTTCAGAAGAAGAAAATGATAGTAAAACAATACTTGAAGACCTATAGCCAAGATTTTTTCAGAATTAAAGAAATACTTGAGTCCTAGGATAAATAAAAATAACCCCAGCCCTAAGCATATGATAAGGAGAACTGTTGGCACACTGGTATAGTGCTTGGTTGCTTACCAAAAGGTCGAAAGTCTGGTGGTTCAAATCCACCAGTGGCTCCACAGGAGAAAAGACCTGGCAATCTGCTCTCATAAAGATTACAGCCTAGGAAGCCCTATGAGGCAGTTCTACTCTGTCACATAGGATCTCTATGAGTCAGAATCAACTCGACAGCACACAACCCCAACAAGCACATGATAGGGAAACTGCAGAATATAAAGGACAAGGATAAAATTTTAAAAGCTACCAGAAAGAAAATACAAACTACCAATAAAGCAACATTTAGATAAACAGCAGATTTCCCTTCAGCAATAACATATGTCAGAACACAATGGCATTTCTCAAACTTCTGGGTAAAATAAGTTAACTTGGTATTTTATACCCGGCTAAACTATTATAACCAGCACACTAAAGATATCTTTAAACTTCAAAGACTAAGAATGTTTACCACCCACAGACTCTCACAAAAATCTATTAAAATATATACATTTCCACTACCACACCAGTCTCTTTTAGACTTTACTGCTCACTTCTTTCCCATTCCTTCTGAATAACAGTATTAAGAATCTTCTCCCCGAAACCTTCCATATGTTTACTCTCTTGTCCTACTCCTGAATCTTTCTAGATAATTCCTATTTTTTTTTCATTCCTGTGCCCAGATTGCTGAGTACTGATAAAAAGAAAAGAAGAGAGAAAATAAAAGGAAAAGAAATCAGCTAATAGAGCTATCTAAATTATACACAGCCAAAATCTTCAATCTGCTTTACAATTCTTTTGCTTAAACTTAGAAATCTCCATTTTGCATTCCTCGTGTTACTTATTCTAAACTTATTCTCTCCTCAAGCCCTTCATTGTTACTAACTCTTTGTTGTTAGCAAAATTCTTCTTATTCATCAGGGGAAAAAAAGCATCAACCAACCCAATTTATTTATTTTCATGAGGCAAAAATCAAAATGAATGCAATTGACAGTATGTGTCTCTGTAACTGAATTAATTAAAACTGTTTAATTCCTTAATAGAGAAGTTTTTGTAATTTCATGTTTGCTCTATAGCATCACCATAATCTTGCATACAAGTAACTGGAGTGTAGCAGCAATGATACTGTACTTTTGCCTAGAGACAAAGAGCTCCCACAAATATTCTCATTGTTGGTAGGGTAATTTCATTATCTCCAATTAACAGAAAGGGGGTAATTGGCCCAAAATCACACAGGTATTTTTGGGCAGAATCTATGTCCTCCACTTCAAACTTCAGGCCTCTGCCCAATGCTCTACCAAAACCAGAAAACCAAACCTGTTGCCAAGGAGTCACTTCTGACTCATAGTGACCCTAAAGGACAGAGTAGAACTGCCTCTGTAGGGCCCAAGGTTCTACACTGCCACCGTATTTCAAGATACAAATGTTTCACAACTCTTTCAGGACAGAATAACCTTGCAGGTAGTGTATGCAAAGTTTCCTATAAGAAAATGTATTATTAGAGACACCATTGCACTACTATACTAACCATTTTCCTTAATAAAAATATCAGTCAGATGAAAAGATATAGGTATAGCTATTTATTAGCTCTACTGCATATTGGCTACCCTTTTCAACCACAGTGAAACTCTTCCTCCTATTCAATAGTGCTTGTTATCTTTGATGCCTACAGCTATGCTTGCTCATTTATAAGAAAGCATCTTCAGGTCTACTGGTGAAAAGCAGAAATTCTTTGCTCTGAACTTCAGTCATAATACTGTACTTGACCCAGCTAGCAAGGATATTTAATGTTGATACAATGTAAGCAAACATATCATTTTTATTATCTCCCACTGTAAATAAACAGAAAATAAAAACTCTTCAGGCTAGATTCTATCCCTGGATTCTTGACTCGCACTGAAATCAATGGGAGCTGTATGCGCATTAAAAAAAAAAGCTATTTAAACTCAGAGGGAATAAAGAGAACAAGAAGAGGACATTCTGAGCAAAATTGAAAGTAATAATTTATTCAATCTGTTATAATTTTTCGGTAAAAAGTTTATATGGTTCATAAAAAACGCTGGTCTATTCCTATTATGGTAAACAGCTGGCAAAGTATAGTTAGGAGAAAACAAAACTAAACACTGATTAATGAAAGATAAGATTGCACTGGGAGAAAAATAAAGCATGAGGCTTTTGGGTTATAAAGACCTGGGAACAAATTCCAGATACGAAATTGCTAGCTATGTGTTCTAAGGAGCATTAATGAGTATGTTCTATATGACAGGCATGAGTTAAACACTTCACAAAAACCCAGTAAGTCAGTACTACTATTAATCACGTTGCTTAGTTGATGAAACTGAAGCTTAGAGTGGTTAAGTTGTCCAAAGTAACACAGAATGTGATGGAGTTAGGATTCAAACCAGAACTTCAAACAGGTTCATTCCTGGGGATTTTGTTAAACTGTAGATTCTGATTCAATATACCTGGGTTGGAATCACTAGCATTGGCTGAGAACTTGTTAGAAATGCAAATGAAACAGTTCTAAGCCCTGATTCAAACTCAAACATTGGGAGTCCTTGGATGGCACAAACAGTTAAGCGCTCAACTACTAGCCCAAAGGTTGGTGGTTCGAACCTACTCAGAGTTACCTCAGAAGTCAGTCCTGGTGATCTGCTTCCAAAAGGTCACAGCCTTGGAAATCCCCTGGAGCAGTTCTACTCTGCACATGTAGGATCACCAGGAATTGAAATCAACTCAATGGCAACTAACAAGCTCAAGCATTTATCTCTAGGCATGTGGTCTTAACCCAGAATTTGACTACTGGTGGCACAGGGGCCAATTCTTACCCACAGCATGCCTGAACAGTGTTCTTAGATATAAAGCATTTCACCAAAAGTCTGAATTTCTGATTTCTAAAATATTTAGGGACTCAATCAACAGAGAGCTGACATTTTGGCATGGCAGCTTTCGGCACGGCAGCGGTCACCAGAGCTGAGTAACAGCTGCCCCTTTAGACAAAGCATGCAATTCGCTGGTCCCCACCTGCTTCACACACTGATATCACCTGTCTGACTCATGTAAGCATCTGTGTTGGTAACTCTGGACACATTCTCCAAGCCTCATTGTCACAATCTTATAAAATGGAAATATCAACACCCACCATGCACAGCTGTGAGGATTAAATTCAGCTTTGTACATAAAGCACATGGCACATGTTAGGCCTTTAATAAATAGTAACAATTATATCATTATTTTTACTAGTAAAAGCATGAAAAATAAGTAAATTTATCACCCAAGGAATCAACTTTGGTCACGTTACAGAGGCTCTCATGCATATTAATTAATTTATCCAATTAATTTAAGTTGTAAATTTGCCAGTCTTTGACACAAACACTTTGTACAACTAACTTGCTTCAAACAAAACAAAAGCAAACAAAATAACCCCACACATTTTTTTGGGTAGTAGGTCCTAGGTGCAAACCAGTTGCTGTCGAGTCAATTCCAACTCATGGTGACCCCATGTGTGTCAAGTAGAACTGTGCTCCATAAGGTTTTTCAGTGGCTGATTTTTCAGAAGTAGAACACCAGAACTTTCTTCCAAGGTGCCTCTGGGTGGACTTGAACCTCCAAACTTTTGATTAGCAGCCAAGCATGTTAACCGTTTGCACCACCCTTGGACTCTCCTCAGTGCAAAATTTCTCATGATTAAGACACAGTATCCCTAAAGAGTTTTAAGCTAGAGGATAGAGCCAGACATATAAACACTAATTTTAGACAAAGGACTGTGGGAGTGCAAAGAGTAGATTAATGATTACTTACATATTTATTTATACTCAACCTTTTCCCAACAAGTATATACATGCAAGGCCATCAGACCAAAGAAATAGTTAGGAATCAGAGTGAAGAAGATTTAAGGGGAGGAAAAAATAAACATGGGGTAAAATAGGTACCAATACCTCTTTACAGGTACTAGAGAAGGACTCCAATTTTGGATCAGAGCATCCTGCTAGCCAAAAGATAAGAGGGAAGCACCATAATATTCAAAACTAACCAGTGGCTCAGGAGAGAGCACGGCTTTCTTGATATTAAGATCTCACAACTAGGCTTTTGATAAGAACTGAATATTGGAGAGTTTGCATCTATGGTTTCTGGCAGAACCCTGGGCTGCTGATGGGGGTTGGCAAATTTTTCTGCAACGGGCCAGACAGTAAATATTTGTGGCTTTGTCAGCCATATAGTTTCTGTTGCAATGGCTCAACTCTGACATTATAACATGAAAACAGCTATGGATGATAAGTAAATAAATAGCGGAGCTGTGTTCCAATAAAACTGTACTTACAAAAATAGGCAGCAGGCCAGATTTGGCCCATGAGTTGAAGTATACCCATCCCTGGTGTATGTTGTCAATTAAAAGCAGAGTCATATTTTTTAACGGTCCTACTGGTAAAAAATAAGAGATATTTTTCAGATTGATGATTGCTTTATGAAGTTGGGAGCCCTGGTGGCACAGTGGTTAAGCACTCCGCTGCTAACCGAGAAGTTGGCACTTGCTTCTTTGTTGTTTTGTTATGTTTCTTATAGGCTCTCGTTGTTGTTAGATGCTGTCAAGTCAGTTCCGACTCATAGCAACCCTATGTACAACAGGAGGAAACCCTGCCCGGTCCTACATCATTCTCTCAATCATTGTTATGCTTGAGCCCAATGTTGCAGCCATGGTGTCAATCCATCTCATCAAAGGTCTTCCTCTTTTTCGCTGACCCTCTACTTTACCAAGCATGATGTCCTTCTCCAGGGACTGGTTCCTCCTGATAACATGTCTAAAGTACATGAGACAAAGTCTCACCATCCTTACCTCTGAGGAGCATTCTGGCTGTACTTCTTTCAAGAAAGATTTGTTCATTCTTCTAGAAGTCCATGGTATATTCAGTATTCTTCTCCAATACCATAATTCAAATGTGTTAATTCTTCTTCAGTCTTCCTTATTATTTTCCAGTTCTCCCATGCATATGAAGTGATTGAAAATACCATGACTTGAGTCAGGTGCACCTTAGTCCCAAAAGTGGCATTTTTGCTTTTTAACACTTTAAAGAGGTCTTTTACAGCAGATTTGCCCAGTGCAACATTCCATTTGATTTCTTGACTACTGCTTCCATGGGTGTTGATTGTGGATCCAAGCGAAATGAAATCCCTGACAACTTCAATATTTTCTCCATTTATCATGTTGTTGCTTATTGGTCCAGTTGTGAGGGTTTTTGTTTTCTTTATGTTGAGGTACAGTCCATACCAAAGGCTGTAGTCTTTGATCTTTATTATGGGCAGTGATTGAAAATGTCCCTCATCTCTATGATCATCTCCTCTTTTTAAGAGTCAACAGCTCAGTAATTTCAGAATACAGTACCAGTCCATCTCAGTCCAAAGGAAACTCCTTCTTCTCTAGTGTCTTCGTCAAATATAAATTCAAGACACACTCTTGTCATGGATTGAATTGTGTCCCCAAAAAATATCTGTCAACTTGGCTGGGTCATGATTCTCAGTATTGTATGATTGTGTAATCTGATGTGATTTCCTTATGTGTTGTAAACTCTATTACTATGATGAGGTTATACTGATGAGGTTTACAAGATTGGCTAGTGTCTTAATCCAATCTCTTTTGAGATATAAAAAAAGAGAAGTGAGCAGAGACACATGGCAACCTCATACCACCAAGAAAGCAGTGCCGGGAGCAGAGCATGTCCTTTGGACCTGAGGTTCCTGTGCAGAGAAACTTCCAGACCAAGGGAAGATTGATGACACGGACCTTGCTCCAGAACCAATAGAGAAAGCATTCCCCTGGAGCTGACGTCCTAAATTTGGACTTGTAACCTACCGGACTGTGAGAGAATAAACTTCTCTTTGTTAAAGCCATCCACTTGTGGTTTTTCTGTTAGAGCAGCACTAGATGCCTAAGACAACTCTGTATGAAAATGATCATTCCACTGCCAGACACCTAGTAGTTGCTCAGAGAAAATTTGTTGAATTTGAATCTGGATCTTCATAAATAAACAAGGCCAGCCCTAGGCAAAATTAATTCCAATCAACAAAATTACTGAAAGATGCAGAGAATGGGATAATTCACTGAGTTTCAAGAGCTCGGCGAAGGATTCTCCAAGGAGGTTATATGTGATCTCAGTCTAACAGAATTAGATATGCACCAAATAGACAAAGAGTGTGGGAGTTAGTGAGGGACAAGGGACACTACAGGCAGAAGAAACAACATGGGCAAAGGCATGTGGCATAAGGGAGGATGGAAGTTTCTGGAATGGAAAGCACTTAGTTCTGGTATATGCTTTATGTGAAGAAGCTGTAGGAGAAGAAGCTGGAAGGGTAAGCAGGATACTACCAAATTAGAGGAAATGTTGAGGCAGAAGAGACCAACAGTGGTCACCTCCACCTATGAGCTAAGATTCTGTGGCAGACTCATCCCTGGGAAATAAGTCAGACAGCGATCAAGGTGTCTGCCGTTGTTTGGGACCCTGACCAGAGAAACAGAGAGAATGAACCAACAGCAGGGGTCTGGTAGCTTGTAGCACCCACACCACCAGTGACCCAGGTCTGATAAGGATAAACTTTCCTAAATCACATGAAAAGATGCCCTGCAAAGTACAGAAGGAAAGAAGGCAGTGTTCTCCTGGAGCTAAAGATCTTGACACAGCATCTTTCAAGAAGCCTTGCAGGTGAAGGTCCTCAGGCTCCCTGTCCTCTTGAACCCTAGCCAGGCTTGAGAGCAAATTGTAATAAATTATACTTCTTTGCCTAGAATGAAAACTGGAATGGGGGATTAAAAAAATAAATACATAAAAAAGAGAAGTCTCCCTTTATTTTCTCCACTTCCCCACAGGGTTCTTGATTCATTTGGAATCGGTTACAGTTGCTGGAGCTTCCTCAGAGTCAGCTAGCATGGCTTTCGCTGCTGGCCTCCACAGTCACACAAGCAGCCTGCAGCCCCACTCTGTACTCGGCTTTTATTCATGCTAGGAAGGCCCTCTCGCCTTCGGAAAACTCACACTCCTGCCTGGTCCAAATGAGAAGCGCTGCCTTTTAAATCATGCTCTGAGTTTCAGGCAATACTCACTCTAGCACTTGCAAACATAATGCTTATGTTCCGTTGTGATCTCTTCATTGCTTCCCAGACCTCAAGCTCCCCAGGGAATGTCACAAATTCACAGGCTATCTCTGAAAGACAAATAATAAGCACTTACAGCTCTGATTTACCGTTTTAAAATGGGGTGTTAAAAAAGAAAAACAGCGTATTCATGTAGCCAGACAGCTCCCTGTCAGGGACACATACAAGAAAACTAAAACTGTAAGTTATTCTAGAACATTTTATATTAATTACTTGCCTTCCAGATCATCCTTTGCAGAGAGCTTTAGAATAATTTTTTCCTGTTCCCTTGGTTCCCATAGAACTTGTCAACAGGCTGAGCAGAGGATAAAGCACTGGTATGTAAAATAAGGCATCCTAAGTAGCGTGGAAGGAGCCCTGGTGGTGTAACGGTTCAGCGCTTGGCTGCTAACCAAAAGGTTGGCAGTTCAAACTCACCCAGCGGCTCTGCATCAGAAAGATCTGGAGATCTGGTCCTGTAAATATGATAGCCTATAAAACTCTATGGAGCAGTTCTATTCTGTCACATGTGGTCGCTATGAGTCGGAAATCAACTCAATGGTGTCTAACAACAACAACAGGCAGTATGGTACAGTGGGAAGGCTCAACAGACCATGAGGACAAGCAGAGCTGGGTTTGAATCCTGCCACTAATCAGCTGGGTGACCTGGGTGAGTACTTCAAACTCTCTGAGGCTCAATGAGTTATAATCATAAAGCTCATATGATTGGCCAGAATGGGACAATAAAGTCTCCAAGAAGCAGACACTAAGAGATGATTTGATGTTCAAGAGGCTTATTAGGGGAAACATCTGGGAGGTAAAATAAGAAAGGTGGTGGAGGAGGCTGAGAGAGCCATCTGCAGGTCTGGCCCCTGTGAAGAAGAGAGGGAAGAAAGTAAGAAAGGGTGGGTAGAAGAGTCTTGCATTGTAGTTCTAAGTTCTCTCAGCCTCCTCCAACACCTTTCCTATTTTACTCTGGTCTTGAACTTGAGGATTTGTCAAGTTCAAGTCACCCATCAGAGAATGCCCCATCTCCCTGGAACAGACCTGCCTTAGCATCCCTGCCATGTTTAAACATTGGCTGGGAGCAGCCTGTGGGAAGCGTGGCCTCTGTGCAAAGCCAATGATGGATTTCAGGGCACAGCAGCTGGGGCCAGTCCACTACACTCCCTGGGGAAGGAAATCTGATAGATGCCTTCTCAAAGCCACTCCTAGTAACATACGAAAAGCACTTCACAGAGGATATGGTATATAGAAGTCATTTTGTTCACTGCTGAATGAAGAATATAGCCTTCATGGTTTAAATCAAATTTGAGATATAAGTTGACCTTCAGTTTATGGAATGCAGTGTACTTATTGGTAACACCTCATTCAGATTTGGAAAAAGGGTGTTTTTCATCTTAAACATTGAGGGAAGAAGAGGATGAAAGGTTAGTGTTCTCACAGTCACAGTTCTCAATCCCCACTCGCCCTCAAGATCAGAGTTCCCAGGACGGCAATGCCATGCCTGGATGGAGATGCAGGCCAGAGGGCAAATGTTTCCAACCAGCTTATACAAGTTTACATCATCACCAACATGCTTTCAAGCAATACATTCTTACTCTTCTATGTCCCATGTGCTACTAAAACATTTCATTCCTTGATGTCCAGAGAAATCATCTGCTGCTTCAGGTCTTCTTCCTTTAAGCTGCTTTGCTTCCAATTCAGAAGATCTCAAAACTTCAACCTTTCTTATTGATCAACGTTTTCCTGTGAAAACAGGAGTCTCCATTTTGCATCTATATAGCTTTCTAATATTTATGCAAACATCTTTATTTAGGAACATAGAGGTAATGCATATTTGTACACAGACTTGTTTTCAGGTACCCAGGATTCTTGTGTCAGGCTCTTTCTAGCTTTTTTACTTTGGGGAAATTACTCACCCTCCGTGAGTCTCAGTTTCTTCACACACAAAATAGAAATAATAGTATCTTATCTTGAATAGTTGTCATGGGGTTTAGAGACAATATATGCGAAACACCTAGTATAGTGCCTAATATATAATAGGTGCTCAATAAATTAAAACTAATAATATATTTTCAATAGGGAAATTACAAAAAAAGAAAAATTACTCTTACATGCACTTTTAACATCGTTGTTGTTAATTGCTTTTACAGCTGCTTAGTAGGTATATCCTGATTATGGGTTAATATTTAGCTAGAAATAAACATAAAATTAAAAAATAATAAATGAACCTCATAAAGCTGGAGATAGGGATGTACTCTGTCAGCCCCATGAGGCACACTTATTAAATCTTATGTGTAAAATTAGAAGGTCAATGTTAGCAATGTTTGCTAGTAGTTTCTTCAAAGCATCTTCCAGATCAGACACGAATCATCTTTACAAACCAGGAGCAGGGAGCCAGTATTAGATATTTTTCCTGCATCTTCTTTAGTATTTTCTTAGTTTATTTTATACTTTGATTTCACATGCCGCCTGAGTCCAAGTATACACTCCTTTTCAACCAAATTGACTTATTCTTTCCCCTAGGAAACAGGACCTTCTCTAAACTATATGGATCCTCTCCTGCCAAGAGAAGAAAAGTCTCCCTCTCTTAATCAGGTCAAGGCTGCTCTTTGCTAGGCCCAGAGGTTACTCAGCAGTAGCTGGTACAGAGACTGAGTCTCTGCTCAGCAACTGTCTGTTACCATGGAGACGTGCTAATTAGTGGGTGATGAGAAAGCAGAGGAGTTCAGAGTCTATAAAACTACAAAAAAAAAAAAAAAAAGGAAATAAATGGAAAAATATGGATAAAGAGAAATTAGAGGATCTTTTGGGGCAAATCGTAGGTAAAGAAGGCCTGGTATGATAGGGTTATAATGAAAAAGTGGAAGAGGGTTATGGGGAGAGAATATCAATGACAAAGACTCATAGATCATGAGTCTGAAGAAATGAAGGGTAGAGACTGGAGCTTAAGAGAAGAAATGGAAAACACCTATGGTGCCAAGTACAAAGTCACAGGATCATAGCACATTAAAGACCCGAATTTTACAGGTGTTGAATGACAGCCTTATTTTTTTCTAAGGAGTAGGAAATGTGACATTCAGGGCCAACAAAATAGATTGTAAATCTCTGCAGACATTTCTCTGCTATAACTTGAATTCACATTGGCTAACCTATCATAATTTGCTGGGTGGAATGTCAAGGTGCCAATGCGTGGGATTCCTATCCCTCTGAGCCAAATGTGCCCTTGGATTTCTATATTCAAACCTCCAAGTAAGAAAAGCAGAGAAAAGGAACATAGTTGAGAATTTAACTGTGTCTAAAAAAGATAAAATAGGGATAAAACTGTTAGACTTAAGGGCATATGTGTACTTATGTACCTTGGGCTTTTTGAAAACTTGACAAGGTGATGACATCTATCTTCTAAAGAAATAATTTCATATTATATTAATATAAATATTTTTATATTTCATTTATTTTATTATACACTTCATGTTTAGTACACATTATTGCTGTGTTACACTTGATCTGTCAAGACACTTTGAAAGAGAGATGTTTGTATGCAAATGTAAAGATATTATTGACAGTCTCATAAGCAGAATTTGCAAGCTATTGGTGAAGGCCAAGGTATTATGACCAGAATCAGCCCGGGTATAAAAGAAGAGAACTGGCCAGTTGTCTGCGTTAATTTGAGGAGAATTATGTAGCCACGGGAGTCCCTGAGATGTGCAAATGGTTAACGTGCTCAGTTGCTAACCAAAAGGTTGGCGGTCCCAGTCTGCCTGGAAGAACCTTGGAGGAAAGCCTGGTGATCGACTTCTAAGAAAAATCAGCCACTGAAAACCCTGTGAAGCACAGTTCTATCCTGACACACATGGGATGGCCATGAGTCAGAATCAGCTCCACAGCAACTGGTTTACAGGTGATACAGTTGGGTGGGCCTGCTGTGCAAAGTTATTCTTATCTGCCCTTACAGACGAATGAATTCATAGTGTTCCTGACCTTGGAAATTTCCCCCAACCTTGGATTTTCCTCCCCACAACTTTCCACAGTTAACCATCTACTCGGCCTATCCTCTGCCCAACAGATTCCCTCTTATCCTTCAAATCAAATCAAATACTCTTTCATCAGTGGAGACCTGTCTAGACCTTCACACGTGGCTAGTAGTACCCTTTTTACTGTTTCTGGAGCATTCCATACTTGCCTCTTTTATGGAATTTAATTCCTAACATTGTGGCTATATGTCAAAACAACTGACTACTCCAGACTGTAAACTCAAGGACATAAACTGTTTTTCATGTACCTTTATATTCTCCAGTATCCCCAGCACAAAGTACAGTGCTTAGAATATAGCAGGTGCTTGTCAAATATTTATTGAATACATGTTTATAGTCATTGATAACCAATAACTTATTGCTTTAGTGATTTAAATTTTACAAAGGGTTTTCATGCCACAGAATGTAAGCTCTCTCAACATCCATGCCTCTTTTGCTCACCTCTGTCTTCAGGACAGAGCACATCAGGTACTCGATTAAAATTTATTAAATAAGCATCCAGATCCAGACTTATCCAGAGACACTGCCTTTCTTTCAAAAGTAATGGTTCCTCAACTGTGAGAGTGCCTAAAAATGCCTCTCCTCTGTCAGTAGAAAACAAACTCTGCCAAATACACATGGATATTAAAAGGAAGGAGTCCCTGGGTGGTGCAAACCAAGACATTGACGGCTCTTATCCACCCAGAGGCACCTCAGAAGAAAGCCCTGGAAATCTATTTCTGAAAACTCAGCCATTAAAAACCCTATGGAGCACAGTTCTACTCTGACACACATGGAGTTGCCATGAGTTGAAATCGACTCCACAGCAGCTGGTTTTATTAATATAAGCTTTCTTAATCAGTAAATTTTCTCCTGGAGCTAACAAATGCCAGAAGTGAATATTCTAGAGACCGCAAGGACTCCCCAAAACAACATAGGCTCCAATCAGTTGGATGGGCACATAGTTAGTCCAGAAGGATTCCAGGTTCTAACACCAGGGGAAGCCAGCCTCAGGGTGGGGCCAAGAGGGGTGGAATCCACTACACTGATTGATGAGGAAGAAAGAACATTGTCCCTATTAAAAAAAAACCATTGCCATCGAGTCGATTCCGACCCATAGTGACCCTATATACAGCTTGCTAACTTTATTCTCTTATGTCTCATAGCCTTACTATCACTCTGCTTTCTCTAAAGTCTTTTACCCTGGTATTAAAAATTTCCTTGCCAGTAAATTGCATTGAAAATAGTTTGAAAAGTGCCATTTTGAGGAAGGGAGCACCGTACGTTTAGGGAATGTACTGCTCTCCTTGCCATACTTGTAACAAATGGGTCAAGGAAGTATTTGGATTTACAGGCACAGTATGAGTAAGTCCAAATCCCTCTCTAACCCCAAAATATCTCTCCCATCAACCCTGAGAGTATCTGAAACTCTCACCATACTAATCACTTTAAGTGAAGAATTAATGGCTCACATCTTTTGACTCAGTTTAACTCCCACAATCTAAAAATACTGAAAATGGGACACAGGACAGATCCATTTTGATGGGGCAGAGGGAAAGGGCTGGACGAGGGCCCTGGGAAGAAGGATAGACCCAGTGATGAAGCTTTAGTAGAAAATTCTAAGCCATCGGTAAACAGCTTGAGAATGCTGGATAACTGAGGATTATAAAGACTCGGATGAAAAGAAAGAAGATGGAAAGATCTAAACGCAAATTCACTTCTCACACAGTTTTGTCTCAGGACAGCTATGGTGAAAAGCAAAACGAGGTCATCATGCTCCAGGCCACTACACACAAAAACGTGGCATAGCCCTTTGAATATGTGCTACAGTGCTATACAGGCAGTCCCCCGATTATGTACAAGTTCCGTTCCTAAATCTGTCTTTAAGTCAAATTTGTATGTAATCGGAGCAGTTAGGTATGGTTCGAATCTAAGGTCAGTTAGTCAAATGTTTGTCTTAGTATATAGTATATAGCGTACCTTTCTATGCAAAAAAATACATTAAAGAAACACTTCCAGATACACTAAAACATCTTTAACATAATAATACAATAATAATAATGATAATGTTTTGATGGGTGTCATAAAGTAGCACCCATTTGTTATTACAAACCATTGTATGTACCTCGAATTTTTAATATAATAGGCTTTATAGGGTTGGTTCGTAACTATGGGATGTAACATAAGTCTGATGTTCGTAAGCCTGGGGACTGCCTGTACATCAGACCATTCCCTGTTACCACAATATATGGCAATTATATCATTGTCGGAGCCCTGGTGGTGCAGTGGTTAAGAGCTATGGCTGCTAACCAGAAGGTCAGCAGTTTGAATCCACCAGCTGCTCCTTGGAAACCCTATGGGGCAGTTCTACTCTGCCCTATACGGTCGCTATGAGTCAGAATCCACTTGATGGCAATGGGTTTTTCTTTGTTTGTTTGCTTGTTTTTTTGATTATATCATTGTCAACGTGGGCCTGCTGTTGTGTCCATCAAGCCAATTCCAATTCACATTGACCCTATGTGACAGAGTAGAACTGCCACATAGGGTTTCTTAGCTGTAATCTTTACAGGAGCGGATTCCCAGGTCTTTCCTCCTGAAGAGCCTCTGGTGGTTTGAACCTCCCACCTTTTGGTTAGCAGCCAAGCGTTTAACCATTGCACAACCAGCGCTCCTTAATATGGCCCTAGGGGGTCCTCAAAGAACCCTAGTGGCACAATGGTTAAGCACTTAGCTGCTAGCCAAAAGGTCGGTGATTGGAACCCACCAGCTGCTCCATAGGAGAAAATAACTGGTAATCTTTCACCATAAAGATATACAGCCTAGGAAACCCTATAGGGCAGGTCTACTCTGTGCTATAGGGTCGCTGTGAGTCAGAACTGACTTGATGGCACACAAAAACAACAAGGGGTCCTCATAAAGGATTGTAAATCAGAAAGACTTCCAGTAGAATTTCAAATGGAAAAGATTCTAAAACATCTAAATTTTATTCCAATGCATTTAATTTATTTCACATCTACAACTCTTCCACTCATTTTGGCCACTTTGGAGGTTTATTTGGTCACACATACACTCTCCCAAATAAGAGAGCACAAGTACTCCTTTACCCATTGCCATCAAGTCGATTCTGACTCATAGCGACCCTATAGGACAGAGTAGAACTGCCCCATAGGGTTTCCAAGGCTGTAAATCTTCACAGGAATGGATTGCCGCATCTTCCTCCTGCGGAGCGGCTGGTGGATTCGAACCATCAACCTTTCAGTTGGCAGCTGAGCTCTTAATCACTGTACACCAGGGCTCCCTGAGAGCACAGTACATCAGGGTAAATCCATACCTCAAAACATAAAACCCTAGATTATTATTATCAAAAGCGTATCATCTCCACATATGTCAGGCAGCACATTTAGTATCTGGGTATGAAGAGACCACTATATGAAAATATCTAGGTTTGAAAAAAAATATTTAACTCCACACAAAATATCTTTTGCAAATGCTCAGAAGACTCCCTTCTCAGAGAGTATTTATATTTAAGAGGTATCAAATATATTTTTCTAGATAAATCAAAGAAACATCAATATCATTTAGTCTTAATACTGCAAGTAGATTTACTCAATTTATTCTTCACAAACCTATGTCAGCAATTTAAATTATAATTTACTTTGTATCACAGAAATTGTAATTTACAAAGTATCCATGAGCGTAAAGTAGCAAGTGAACCAGTGGATGAAACACTAGCACCCCATTAGTCCGTCTCCCATAAATCTCTCTACCGTAAGCATTCACAATCGCAAATTCCTCTGTTACAAACAGCACCCAGCTTTCACTTACTCATCCACATTGTCTCTTGACAGTCTGGACTTCTGAGGAAATGCAACTAACTGGACACTGCTTCCATCTCCACCTTCTCGGTGCCTCTCAGCGGTTTCTGGAACTATTCCAGTCTATTTTGCTTTTTAGTGCCCATATTGTATTTTCAAATAACCAAATGTTACAAAGGAAAAAGGGGGAACTCTGCCAAACTCACCAAGTTCTTCTGTCACACTTCTGAGTGACACTATTGAGTAAGGAAGAGGACAGAAACCAATAAGGAGTTTGAAAGTGAAAAAAAATAAGCTGGAAAAGAAATGAGCAAGTAAAGAGCAGGAAGGAAAAGATCAGAGGCTCACAGTGAGTAATAAACTTGCAGGAAGTTAGTAAGATGATCCTGTAATTTTTACAAAACATTCAAAGACTAGGATGCACAATGCAATTACTTTCTCTGTATTAAGAAGTCTGGTCAGACCTTTCACAAGATGCACTGCCTGGTATTCAGGTCTGTAAGAAAGAGATGGGGGATCCGGGGCAGATTCAGAACTCTGCTACCAGGATGATTGGAGCTCTGGGGAAGGCTCCAGGGGGTGGAATTACTACCTTTAAGTGTGTGGGCAGTTCCCATGCAGAGTACAGCAGTCACAGAAGCGTGGAAACGAAGTCATGTTTCAGCATAAGACATTGGATTCAGACCTAAGGACACATAGTCTGGCTCTGAATATTATTGAATAATTGATTGAAACAATGAATTGAACTAAGAACTCACTTTTGAAGGTCTTTAGTTTTTCATCTGCCCGTACCTAAGAAAGGAGTGGGTACGATGGTTTCTCTAGTTTCTTTAATTCAGTCAATTCCTGGTTATCTCTGATTCCATACTGATTTATCAATTATTCACATAATTTGGAGAAAAACAATTTTTCTGTATGATGCTGATATTTAAATATAAGACACCCACTACCATGTCTAGGTCTTGATTTGGAGGCTTTTCAGTTAAAAGGCACCACAATATTGAGATGATGTTATCAACAATTCTAAAGTGATTTTTAACATTGTTAGACTCGGTAAGAATTTAAGATTAGTCCTGAACTAGGAAAATACATAGTTGTTTAAAGAAAACCAGTAAAAGCCAAAGTGTTCTGATTCCAGTTACCTGTTTCACTCTCTAAACCCCTGCTGAGTCACTTTAAGCCAGTGAAGTGGAATGATTTCATAATGGCACAAACAAGGCACAACTGAAAAAAAAAATTGAAAGAACTATATGTCACAATGGGAGCTTTTGCTTTAGACTATTTTTTCATCTTTTGTTTTGTTTTGTTTTTAATCCATTGTCAGCATACAAGGCCTCAAGAAAAATGAGCTGCTTATATTTTCTTGTTCTTCCCTCCCCAACATCTAACAAGCATTCCTACCATGGGGCATTATTTTTTTCCACTCAAAAGGAGTAAAAACAGAACTTAGATAGTTCATCGGGATATCTCTGAAAGAGACTATATTTTCCTACCCAATGTAAAAACAAATTAATTTTTGATGTTCCCAAGTTATTTTAATGCTTTTGTTTACAAAAAAAAAAAAAAAAAAAGTATGATGTGAAAATAGTTTAAAAAGACAAAGCAACTCTAGATTCTACAGAGATAAGTTTTTATTCTTGGAAGTTGGAAACCATATTACCTTTGGAATCACCAAGGAAAAATATTCAAGGAAAGACCAAATACAAGAGGACTTAGAAATAGCAAGAAAGAGAGAAGGAGACACAGAGAGAGAATATTAAATATTGTTGCAAATAATGGGCTGGCTTATTTTTCCCATTTGCTTAACTTATGAGGAATGAGGAAGCACACTTAATATTTTACATGAAAATGAGGGCTTTATAGGTGTAAACCTTAAAATTTTTGTTGTAGTTCCTTAGTTAATTGATAGTTACAGTGAATGTTATTCCTAGAAAATGGTTTTAAAATCTGGCTGTTAAGCACTTCCTGAAGTTAACTGTCTTATAGTCCTCTAATACTTGAGATTTATTCTACCAACGTCAAACAAAAGATTATTTAAAAGACTTATCCCACCAATGTCAATTAAAAGGTTATTTTTCTCAATGCTAATATTAAATATACCAAGTAACTGGTAACATTTTCTGCTTATTAGCCTCAAGGGTATGAAGATTACAAATGGTAGAATTCAAACAAATTTACAATATTTTAATAAAATGATACCACTTTCACAGTTACATTACACCCTAAGATATTTTTCCTCCATAAAAATATTTATCTCTAGCTGTGTCTACATATACAAAATAGTGAAGGATGGCATTTAACCAAATTTTACAAACTACTAAATTACTGTTACTTTTTTTTTTCTAAGTGGGTGTTTATAAGCTTCTATGGGTTTAACCTGGAGTTAGTGCTCAATAAATACCATTGATTCACTGGACAAGAGAGAAGTATCTTAATCTGCACAATCTCTCCATTTTGCTTTGCTTGCTAAAGTCAGATGAACTCACTGAAATTAAGAACTTCTTTTCTTTGAAAGACACTGTTAAAAAGTGAAGCTACACCCCCAAGTTAAGAGAAGATATTTGTAAAACATTTATCTGATAAAGGACTTGCATCCAAAACGAACAAAAACCCTTATCACTTATTACTAAAAAGAATAGAGGCCAATTTTTTTTTAATGAGCAAAAGATTTGAACAAACATTATATCAAAGAAGATTTACCGGGGAAAATTAACACATGACAAAAATGTTCAACATCATTAGTCATTATAGAAATGCAAATTAAAAGCACAATGTGATACCACCCCACACCAATCAGGATTGCAAAAATTTAAAAAGTGACAATACCAAGTGCTAGCAAGGACACAGAGCAACTGGAACACTCATATATTGCTGGTGGAATATAAAATATAATTTCTACTTTGGAAATTAGTTTAGCAGTCTTATGAAGTTAAACATACATTTAGGATTTGACCCATCAATCCCATTTCTAGATATTTGCTCAAGAGAAATGGAAAGTTATGTCTACAAAAGTTCCGTATGTTAATGCTGATAGCAGTCTTATTCACTAGAAACAACACAAATGAATGAACAGTTCATGATACATCCCTACAAGGAGATATTACTCAGCAAATGAAAAAGAACAAGCTTTTGATGCATGCAACAATTACGGATCTATCTTAAAATCAACATGATAAACAAGAGAAACGAATCTCAAAAAGCTATATATGATTCCATTTGCCCTATTTTTACACAAATAACACGTGCCTTCTACAATTGTTTGTCGGCCACGCCCTCCCCCTCAAGATACCCTTACATGCACAGCCATGCCAATCCTTTTCCACATAATGCTGTAAAAAAAAAAAAAAAAATTCACATAGTACACTTACAAAAATACCTCACGGGGGCAGGATGGGGGGCTGAGGGTGCAACTGGCAAACAAATGCAGAAGGTTCGCATTATTTGTGTAAGAACATGGTGTATGATATTCCTAAAAATACAAAATTATAGGACAGAAAACTCATCAGTGGATACCAGCTAATAGGGATAAGGAAGGGGAAGGATTACATTGTTGTTGTTGTGTGCTACTGAGTCGATTCCAACTCATAGAGACCCTATTGGACAGAGTAGAACTGCCCCTTTGGGTTCCAAAGACTGTAATCTTTATGGAAGCAAACTGCCACATCTTTCTTCCTCAGAGCAGCTGGTGGGTTTAAACTGCCAGCCTTTCAGTCAGCAGCCGAGTGCTTAACCACTGTACCACCAGGCTCCTAACAGGAGCATTAAAAACCTTTGGGAGTGGTGGAAATAGTCTATATCTTGACTTTGATGGAAGTTACATAACTATATATTTTTGTCAAAACTCAAGTATCGTAAACCTAAAAACAGTGAGTTTTACTTCAGGTAAATTATACCACAGTAAGCTTGACTTAAAAAAAAAAGATATATGTGTATGTGTCCATCCTTGCACACACATACATACACACGCAGACATAGATACAGATATAGGAAGGAGCCCTGGTTAAGCACTTGGCTGCTAACCGATAGACCGGTGGTTTGAACCCACCCAGCAGCTCTTCGGGAGAAAGACGTGATGATCTGCTTCAGTAATGATTACAACAGCCAAGAAAACCCTATGGAGCCCTTCTACTCTGTCACATGGGATCACTATGAGTTGGAATCACCTCAACAGCACCCAACAACAACAACGTAGGTATAGGTAGAGAAATACAGATAGAGATATACTAGTTGCTGCCCAATAAATCCCAACTTACAGCAACTCAATATGCATCAGAGTAAAACTGGGCTCCATGGCGTTTTCAGTGGCTGATTTTTCCAAAGTAGATCACCAGGCCTTTCTTCTAAGGCAGCTCTGGGTGAACTTCAACCTCCAACAATTTGGTTAGCAGCTGCGTGCGTTAACCAGCTGCACCACCCAGATATAGATAGATGCAGAGACGGGTAGCAATGGAGATACGTCACGATGGGAGTCAAGCAGCTCGCCTGCCCGTGATGATGGAACAACCTGTGGGAAGGGTTAGGTCATAAGCCACAACTGCATTCCATGTCACCAGCTGACTCTATGCCATTCGGGCATTTTAAAAAGAAAAACCTCCACCCACAACTACTATGAATCAGCACTGCCCCTCCCTGCCCCCCAACAACAACCAACCAACCAGGCTTTTCACATTTTATTTGGTTTGACTTTTTGCTTTGTTTTTTTCTTTGTTAAATTGTCAACTTGGTGATTTCAGCACCCCCACTTGTCCTGACATGTTTCACCTGCCCATAAAGTTCACTGGAGTCATTTTCTAAAGGGAAATAATGAAAACGTTACAGGCAGATTGCAGAGCATAAGTGCATGGTTAAGCTTTTACTTAAATGGATCCTATCCACAAGAGTAGGAACCCAAACATCCCCACAGCAGGGCCACAGCGGTCATGGCTATGGAGCAAACGTCATCAGGAGGATTCATTTCCACTTTACTTTAGTCCTTTTACGAAGCCCTGGTGGCACAGTGGTTAAGCGTTCGGCTGCTAACCAAAAGGTCAGTGGTTCAAACCTGCCAACTGCTCTGTGGGAGAAAGAAGTAGCAGTCTGCTTCCGTGAAGATTACAGCCTTGGAAACCCTATGGGGGAGTTCTCTGTCCTATAGAGTCGCTATGGGTCGGAATCCACTAGACGGCAGTGGGTTTTAGTCCTATTGCTGTAATTCCTTATATAAAATCCCTTTTTTTCCTTGACCATTAATACTGATAATTATATCTGTATTTCTTAAGAATATTATGAGTTGCCATTTCTGCATAGTAGCAGATTGAATTTATTCAGCTTACGGATATATTATTATCACAGATAATAACTGCAGCGTGATAATTATCATCAATTATTCATTTGGATTAAGAGGCAAATAGGCTTGTATTCAAGGGTCTTCCAGAGCATCGTTCATTGTTTCCCAGCTCTGTGTGCCAGTGTGACTAATTCATACTCTTTTCTGAGCCACTGTTGACATCTGACGGGTCCCATATATATTTATTTGAAAATATCATAAAAGGAATAAGTGCATCATTTCAGAACAGAGTTACTAAAACAGACATATGGTTTCTTCTTTGCCGTTTAAGTGAGGGTATGTGATTCTGTTAAAGCCAGGCTGTCATGAGCGTTGTTCCTTAGATGTGTATGTATACCCTTTCTTTAGATCCTCGACTCAGACTATTTAAACTCATATAAGTCTGTATATTTACATGATAGCTTTTTGCAAAAATGATGATGTGGTAAGTCATATACTTTATACTTCATTGAGCAAAGTGTTTCAGTAGTGCTGTTTCTGCTCCCCTTTAAAGCCCACTCAAGTTTAATACGCAAAAAGAGTCTCTGCAAAGCTTAGAAAATCTGCAGAGAAACCAAGAAGAGAGGGGAGATGGAAAAAGACAAGAGGATGATACGTCTTAGAAACACAAATGCTATTTGGTGAATTTTTTAGCTAGCGTACACCAGAATTGGAACACGTGTGTATTCACTGAGCCTCTTGTCTTTTGTTTTTTCTCTTGGTCTAAGTCCTTATTTCTTTTTTAATCTGTCATTCATATCTATACTTAAAGTAGATATAAAATGATAGCTTGAAAACTAGGCCAGTAAGCTAGTATTTAACATAGGCTACAGTTCTTTGGTGTCCTTGACATAGTTAGGACTACCTTCTAAAACGACAGAGCCCTAGTGGCACAGTGGTTGAGGACTCAGCTGCTAACCAAAAGATCAGCAGCCGTTAGAATCCACCAGCCACTCCTTGGAAACCCTATGAGGCAGTTCTGTGCTGTCCTATAGGATCGTTATGAGTCCAAGTCGATGGCAATGGGTTTTCTAAAATGACTCTCTTTTGAATAATTTTCTTTCTTTTTCTCTATTGTTGATGCAAGAGAGGATGTTAATATACTGCGCTAAATGTTGCTTTATTAAAAAGTCTTGTGTGCGTATTTGTCGGTGTGTGCTCATCCCATCATTCATTTTCTCCTCGTGACATTCCACTGACGTACAATATGGACAGCTAACATTACTCCCAATTTTAGATGAGGAAATGGAGTTTCTAGAAGACTAAAAAACTAAAACAAAAAACAAACCCATTGCCTTCAAGTCGATTTCCGACTCATAGCGACCCTACAGGACACAGTAGAGCTGCCCCACAGGGTTTTCAGGGAGTGCCTGGTCAATTCGAACTGCTGCTGACCTTTTGGTTAGCAGCCTGAGCTCCTAATCACTGCACCACCAGGGCTCCAGAAGATTAAGTGGTGTCTAATTATGAGAACACAGTGGGGGGACTCAATCAGGAACCCAGGTCTCCTGACTCTCAACTCCTTTCTTTCTGAGCTTCTCTGGGTACGGCTGTGAGTAGTTTGACGTGGATGATGAAGAAACATATGGAAGAACTTTGAAAACTCTGCTAGATGGAATTGTCCACAATTTCAGGAACCTTCAGAATAATGGCTATGGGGCTCTGCTGGTGATACGCAATGTAACTTCCATCACAGCTGACAAAAGGGCCCAGGCTCTTTATTCCCCCTCTGTTTTCCACAGCACTGACAGTTTGAGTCTGTAATTCAAGCCTAACAAAGGGGTGATGGTCAGAGACACCTCTGTGAACAGCAGACTCACACTGTTATAATACCGGCTGTATTCTCTCATATCTATAATAATAGTACTTAAGACTCCAACTCTTGAAACACCATACATGTCAAAGTAGAACTCTGCTCCACAGGGTCTTCGATGGCTGATTTTTCAGAAGTAAATTGCCAAGGCAATTCTGGGTGGATTCGAACTGCCAAGTTAGCAGCCAAGAGTGTTAACCGTTTGCACCACCCAGGGACTCCAAGAAGCATTTACTATTTGCCAATAGCCGCACTAAGCAAATTGCATACGATTTCTGCATAGAAAATGGGTACCCACACAGCCCTCCCTTACCAAGAGATCATTTGGGAAGAAGTCCCAATCTATGAGAAATCAATATACAATTTACAAAGTAGAAGACAGTCTTTCAAACATTCCATCTTAGAGGTTTGGACTTTCAAGGTACTATCCATTTGTTCAACCAACAAGTATTTATTGAGTACCTACTCTGGTATCAGGCTCTATTCTAGAAACCAGGGATATAACTCTGAATAATTCAAATTCCTTGCTTTTGACAGTATATATTTCAGTGGGGGAGGCAGAGGATACACAAATATTTCATATTTCATAGTAGTGACAAGTGCTGTGCAGAAAAATAAAGTCAGGCTGGAAAGAGGGACAAGTGTAACTGAGGGCAGCCCCTTCTCATGGAGAGGCCAGGGAAGGCACCAGCAACAGGATGTGAGACGAGCTAGGATGTTACCGAAGGGAAAGAGCACGGTGGGTACCTCTGAGGTGCGCTCCAGGCAGAAGGCCAGCAAAGGCAAAGGTATTCAGTGTAGACGCGTGTTTGCAAAAGAAGAATCAGAACCCACAAAGCATCTCGCACCTGATAAAAAATGTTCTTGCTGACTATATTTAATTTGTTGTCAACCTCTTTAATTTTCCTCTGAACAGTCTTCTTTCTTGCTCTGGATATGATTTTCTTCTGGCTGAGTCTCTTTGATCTGATTGTTTATGTGTTTCTTTTTTGGTCATGCTTTGTTGACATTTCTGTCAACTCTCTAAAATCAGATTCTAAAAATGGAATACTCTTCTAATAGTCATGATCACTTGAATATAAAATAGCCCAGCACCATATAAAACAGAACAGTGAGTTATAGTTGCTTTACAATTGAATTACAGTAAGTTTTGATGGATTGGGGGAAGAGACCAAATTACATCAATTGTCTTTCCTGATGCTTTCTTTTTTTTCTGAAAGGAACTCTGACTTTAAATCTATCATACCTATAAAAAATATAATAGCTAAGAGATAGCTTTCCTGAAAGCCCACATTGTGCACAGGGCTGTGCCAAGCACTTTACATGTTATTTCTAACTCTCACAGTTGTTAGTTGCGTTGAGTCGTCTCGGACTCATGGCAACCCCGTCCGTGAATAACAGAATAAAACGTTGCCCAGTCCTGTGCCACCTTCGTAATCATTGGTATGTTGGAGTCTGTTGTTGCATCCCTTGCATCAATCCATCTCATTGAGGGTTTTACTCACCTTCACTGGACCTCCACTTCATCGAACACGATGTCTTTTTCAAGTGATCAGTCCCTCCTGATGAGGCATCCAAAATAAGCAAGCCGAAATCTCATAAAATATTCTGTGGTTCATAAGGTTTACATTGATTTTCAGGAGTGAATCACCAGGTCTTTCTTCTCAGTCTGTCTTAGTCTGAAAGCTCTGCTGAAACCTGTCCACCATGGGAGACCCTGCTGGTGTTTGAAATACCGGTGCATAGCTTCCAGCATCACGGCAACATGCAAGCCACCACAGTACGACGAACTGACGGAAAGTCGACAGATCCTCACAGTGATCTTATGCAATAGATATCATAAGCCCCATTTTCAGGGAAGGAAGTGGAGGCTTAGGTATGCTAACTGTCCCACGGTTGTCCAGCCAACTCTCCCTGGCCCCAAAGCATGCTGTTAACCATGATCTCCTCTTTACAATGGGGAGATGGAAAGGCTTCTAAGCATGGCGGTAGCATAGTCCGATTTCTGTTTGAAATAGATAACTCTGGCATCAGGGTAAAGGGTGAATTGGGAAGAGATGAGCTGGAGTTAAGAAATCATTTCAGTTCAGGAGAGAGACCACTTAAACAAGGACCTCAAACTAACAGCGCTGTCAATAGTGATCACAGTAACAATCAGCTACCCTCTGGAGGATACCTACTGGATCTCCTGTCTGAAATCGGGTAAATATGGGTAGAAATGCCTAATCAAATAAGCCATGAATAATAACTCTACCATGCTTTATGTTCTCTTCCTATAGCAGAAGAACACTGCCCCCTATGGCTCTTTGTCTCCTGGCTCTCAATGGTCCATAACTATAGCAGAAAAGGAGGTCCTATTAGCCAGTGAGCACAAACGCTGAGAGTCTGAAGTGAGCCATGGGTGACCAGTCAAGGGGTCCCAGGTGAAACTGTTCGTTCACCCCAAGCACTTGGATGTCTTGACCGGCTCTCCTAAAGCAAATACAGGCTTCAGCTCTCTGCCCTGACAGAAGTGACAAACAGGCTCTGATGTGTTTGTACAACTGCACAATTTTCAAACTTTATTGAAAATGCCAGTAACTATAATTCAGTTTCCTAATCTACATTACTGTACAGAATTCATTGAGCATACTTTTTTTGCCTTGCTTTTGAAAAGATGGAATAATTATGAATATAAATGGATTCTGCTTTCCTCTTGTAAAAAAGGCATTGTACACATATAAGTCAAATAGAATATAAGGGGGAAACAGATACAGTGTAATAACAATAAGAAACGGTGATATTCCTGCAGAGGTGGATACAGAATTGACACTCATTACCCGAATGGGGAGAAAGTCAGTAGGCGATTAGCAACAGCAAATGCCAAGTAGGAGACTAATTTGAAGGCAACACTAAGCATAGTCTCTGCCCAATGAGACAGAAAGAAAGAAGAAGCAGAAGTGGCAACAAAACAAGCCGAGCAGCCCAGGAAGGACTGCGTGAACACAACGAGAAAATAAAATGAATCTTTCCCATTCCTCGTTGTAATTTCAAGCATTTTCAGTTTTCAGCTTGTTCTGAACTAGCAGTAGCAATAGCCCAGTTTAGAAAATTATAGTAATAATAAGCCACATTTTGTGGAAAAGCTTGCTGTCAGCTAACTAAACATCACCAGTATCTATTCAGAGACCAAGGAAAGCCCTCCTGAAGAAAAAAATACCATTGTTGTCGGGCCGATTCCAACTCATAGTGACCCTATAAAACAGAATAGAACTGCCTTACAGGGTTTACAGGGTTTCCAAGGAGCAGCTGGTGGATTTGAACTGCAGCCTGAGCTGTTTGGTTAGCTGCCTGAGCTCTTAACCACTGTGCCACCAGGGCTCCAATTCCAAAAAAAAAAAGTAGCTATAATATAGAAAGCAATAATTCAGCCCTTGAAATCAAAGGACAAATAATTATACAATCAGTGAAGAAGGACCTGAGGGATATAAATCAGTCTGCTCAGCTACATCCACACACACAGGAAATAATTACAGTGAAGAATATTTAAAATAAAGGAGCACAATGCTTGCAAAGGATGATGTCAGAATATCTAACATGCCAACTGATTTTCAGTATTTACCTGACCTAAAGCATTCTAGACCAATTAAAGTAGTTTCAGTGACCTTTACAGAGAATTTATAATTTTCCTCAATAATCTCTTTATTATGCAGGGAAGCTTTTTATAGATCTGTAGATACAGCTGTTTATGTGTGTTATACATGCAATGGATGTAGACTGAAAATGATAATATGTGCAAACATTTCTTAAATTGTTCAAGCAATTCTTCAGTACGTGCTTTGCTACACACTTCATATACATGACCTCACTTAATCCTCACCGCCGTATGAAGTGAGTACATTATTTCACATTTTACAGATGAGGGCACTGAGACTTAAAATGTTAAATGTTTTGCTCAAATTGAAGCTAGGATTAAAATCCAAATCTTTTAAATCGTTAAGCCTGGACTTGTAACAACTAGAGAAAAACAATGTAAATTATAGTTTAGAAAAGGACTCTGGTAAAAAAAAAAAAGAAAAAAGGGACTTTGGGATCAGGCAGACTAGGAATACTGGCTCTGTTCATGCCGTTCCCCTATTTAAAATCATGCAACAGCTTAGCTCACTTAATCCTTACGATAACTCTATGAGGGAAGGATGACGATGACAATTATGTTATGAATCAAATTGTGTACCCTAAAAAGATATGTTGAAGTTCTAATCCCCTGTACCTGGAAAATGGGACCCTATTTGGAAATAGGGTCTTTAAGATATTATCAGTCAAGGTGACACGAGGTCATTCAAGAGTAGGCAGGGTCCAAATCCCATCGCAATATGGTCTTATAAAAGAGAAGAACAGACCCAGATAGACACAGGGGGAAGACCTCATGTGAAGATGCATCTACAAAACAAGGGACACCAGGGATTGCCAAGAACCACCAGAAGCTAAGAGGGAGGCATGGAACAATTCCTCTCAGCACCCTCAGAAGGGATCAACATGGCCAAAACCCTGATTTGGACTTACAGCCTCCAGAACCATGAGACGATAAATTTCTGTTCTTCAAAGTCATCCACTTTGTGGCATTTTGTTATGGCAGCCCTAGGAAACTAAGACATGATGATGATGATGATGATGAAGAGGAAGATGATGATGATTATGATGGTGATGATGGTGATAATAATGATCATGTCCATTTTATTAAGAAAAATGAGAGTTCAAGTCACCAGCTCAGAGTCACCAAGCTAAACAAGAATCCAAGCCCATCTCACTGCAAAGTCTGTGTTTTTAGCCACTCTACTACAATCCTGGAACATTCTTTCCCCATCTAAATACTATCTTTCACATCTCAGCTGTATTAGTCTTCTATTGCTGCATAGTAAATTACCACAAATTTAGCTGCCTAAAACAATATATATTTATTATCTCACAGGAGTCCAAGAGCAGCCTAGCTGGATTCTCTGATCAGAGTCCTCATGGGGCTGCAATCTAGGCATTGGCTGGGCTGCATTCCTTTCTGGAGCTCAGGGTTCCCTTTTAGGCTCATATGGCTCTTGGCAAAATTCAATTCCTTGTGGTTATAAGACTAAGTTTCCCACTTTCTTGCTGGCTGTCTGCCAGGGACCTCTCTCAGCTTCTAAAAGCCACCACAATTCTTTGTCATATGGCCCACTTACAGATCCTCTCACAACATAGCAGCTTACTTCTTCAAAGCTAGGGGCTTTTAAGTAACCCACCTGATTAGGTCAGGCCCACCCAAGATAATCTAACTTTTTGTTACCTTAAAACCAACTGATTAAGAGACTTAATTTCACATGCAAAATTCCTACACATTTTCTCTATAATGTAACATAACCACAGGAGTGATATCCCATCACCTTTACCTTATTCTATGATTAGAAGCAAGTTACAAGTCCCACCCTCATTCAAGGAAAGGTGATTATGCAAAGGCATGACTCATTGGGGTCACCTTAGAATTATGCCTAGCATATCAGCTTGACTATCACTTCCCCTAGGAGTTCTTTGCTGATCCCCATGAGTGAATTACTCCCTCATGTGCCTTCCTGTACCCTCTGTCTGCCTTCCTGTACTTCCTCCATCACAGAATGTATCCCATGGTATTGTGATGACCTATTCCCCACTAGATGTTAGGCACTCTCAACCAGAGAGTTGATCTTGATCACTAGAGCATCCCCTGCATCCTTCTTAATGGCTGGCATTTTGTTAGCATGTGATGAATGGGAGCAATTATTATTCAAACAACATTTCTTCCAAAATATAAGTGCTTCTCCATAAATAAGGTTTAAATGTCATATTTTCTTCTGGATTTTTAACCAGTTCTCATATTTGGTCAATACTTTGACACACATGTAACGACTCAAAAGTCTACTCTAAGCTAACAAACAATTACTCTTCACATTCTAAGACCAGAATTTGGGTTCATGTATTTTCTCACTGTTTTCTGACAGGGATACTCTCACAGTTGGCAATGTGAATTACATTTTCTAGTTTCACAATGCATTATTAAGAAAGCAAAATTTCAAGTAAATCCTTTGGCATTATATAATTTGACAAATAAAAATAGATAGATTTCATTAAAGGCTGAAAAAGAAATAGCCTTACAGCTAAGAGTTAAACTGGAATAAGTACAAACCCATGGCAAGATTAGCACAATGTTATAAAGTACTACAGACAGGAAAGTCCATGAGGGAAACAAAATAGAACATTTTATAACAAAGTAGAGGGCAAAGCTGAGGCAACAGAAAATAGATCTGCAGAGAGAAAAATATTTTAGAGTCCCAAGCCACAATTCCACCTGGCTTACCTTAGATACACAATTCAACACGATCGTAAAAACTGTAAATGGACTTATCATTCACTTAAAAATGCAAAATACTATGTCTTAAATGTAATTTAAATTACAACATATTCCTCTTAAAGAATATATCTGAAATTTATCTTAACTTTCTCACTAGTGGAGGCACAGAATTACCTTTGGATGTTTTTTTTTTCAGACTGTAACGGATTTTTCTCTCTGTAGTTTGAACTATTTTATTTTAGCCTTTAGGCATGTAAAGAACCACAAGTGTGGACAATATTTTAAGAGTCCTTTCCTCTGTTTCTGGGTGAGTCTATCACTGAGATAATCACCATAACATACCAGCTCTGTAATTATTTAAGACTGAAACAGACATGCTCAGAATTTGGAAGACATTCAACCTGTTGCCTACAGCTGTATTTTTAAAAAGTTCTAAGGAGACTCCATAACCAGTTTATTGCTCCATTAAACGATGGTATATCTTCTTCTGCATGACTTTGGGATTCTCTGTTAGTGAAGGCCCTAGTTTCAAAATTCCCAAAGAGAAAGATTGTAAATCCTGCATAAAAATAAACGCAAGTCCAAACGCTCTGGGCTGCTAGGAGCCGGGAGAGGGACAAAGGGAAAGAAGAACTCTGTTAGATCCTTTAAAAAGGGTACGTAGACAATAAATAAAATGAAAATAAGAAAGTAAGCTTAAAATAACAAATATTTTGCACCCTATTTCTGTACGTGTGTTCTGTACCTATCCATTTGCGTTCTGTTGTCCTAGTCAGAAGACTGAGAAAAAGAGAAACGGAAAGGACAAAGCTTTTGTGGGCTGAAGAGAAATTGACAGTATAATGATATCTCGAATCTATATTTAGCGGGCTCTTACAGTAAACCCTGCTTTCTACTGTCTATTAATAGTTGGCACTTCTGCAAATCTGTAGTTCAAAGATAGCTTATGTCCCTAATGATGACCTGAGGGCACAAGAACTAGAGAACTTCCTGCCCTGTCAAGAGGTCATGCCCCATTTGCCCCTGAGCTCAAACCTTTCCAGACAGGCTTGTGCTATTCAGTCACACATCCTAGCAGGAAGCTGTATGCCTTTCTTAGTATCCGTTCTAGCAGCTCAGAGTTCCTCCCTGTGCTAGCACGATGCTATATGCAGAGATGTTGTCATTGTTACTATTTGCCTTGAAGTTGGCTCCAACTCGTGGCAACCGTGTGTATAACAAAATGAAATGTTGCCTAGTCCTGTGCCACCTTCATGATTATTGGGTTGTTTGAGTCCATTGTTGCAGCCACTTTGTATTTTGCGTGCCTTCCGACCTAAGAGGCTTATCTTTCAGCACTGTGTCAGATAATATTCTGTTGTGATATATAAGGTTTTCATTGGCTGAGTTTGGGAAGTAGATTTCCAGACCTTTCTTCCTACTCTGTTTTAGTCTGGAAGCTCTGCTGAAACATGTCTACCATGGGTGACCCTGCTGGTATTTGAAATACTGGTGACATAGCTTCCAGCATCACAGCAAGAATAAACCACCGTGCTACGATCAACTGACAGACAGGTGGTGGACGCTCAGAGCAGGGGCTCCGTAAATACTTTTGAAATTAATGAATGGAACTCGATGCTATAGGAATTTTTTCCCTTTAAGCTTGTCTTAACTCCCCTGTATCCTGAGAGAAAGCACTTTTCTCTTACGTATGTTGGTGATTTTCCTCTGAATGCACATGAATTCCATTCTTTCCCTCACACTCTATACTAATAAGTCACTGTACTCTGTCCTAAGGCCTCTAGTAATTTCTTTCACACTATCCCCTCCTGTATACTCTCATGTCTAGAATAGTGTCTGGCATATAAGCAGTCCTTAATAAGCATTTGTTAAATAAACGAAACAAGCAATCAGTGACTAAATTGCCCTGACCACAATATCTTTCCCGGGTAGTTATGAGAGGGCCCTCACTGGACCCACTCTTGGTATAGATATGTTGTTGTTGTCTTGTACCATTGAGTCAATTCTGACTCACAGTGATGCTATAGGACAGAGTAGAACTGCCCCATAGGGCTTTTGAGGGTTGCTATGAGTCGGAATCAACTCAATGGCAATGGGTTTGTTTTTTTAGGTTTAATCTTATGGGAGAAGATCACCAGGTCCTTTCTCCCGTGGAGCAGCCAGTGGGTTTGAACCTCCAGCCTTTCAGTTAATAGCCAAGCATTTAATCATTGCACCACAGAGGCTTTTTGGTATAGATACCCTTTATTCTAAATTGTTTTACTTGGTTGTTGTTTCCTGGACGTGCCTAGATTTTTCTCTGTTATTCCCAGCCTGTGTGCCATCTATCTTTTTAGTCTTTAAGGCCTAGTTCAAATCTCTCTTCCTCCAAGAAGTCTTCCCTGATACCCTTGGTTAGCTATGGTCTCCACTTCTCCAAACTCTAATACTGTTGAGTCTGATGCCCCCAGTCCATTAATTCCCCTCCACAGAAATCTTAAAATTAAATTTAATAAATGGAAATTTTTGTTTAGAAATTTCAGTCCTTCATCTTCAAGATTAAAACAACAGTAGATATAATCATAGAAATTTGGGATATTTGGGATAAGGTTACTTATTCTCTATAACAGCAGAAGAATGTAAAGGTTAATATATTAATTTTACCCAAAGTTCTGATATTTACTCTCAACATGATGTAAGGACTAAAAACAAATTTAATTTAGTAAATTAAGGAAAACATGGTAACAGGTGTAAAAACTTTGAAGCAACTGATTAATTGCCTGAAATTTCAATTTTTAAAATGGATTTCCCAGTGCTAAATAGATAAAAGTCTAAGCTTTGGGTTTCTGAACTGATAGCACAGTATTCCAGGTTTTTAAAATCACCCAGTTGGTTCCATTAATCAATGTATCTTACAAGGTTTATAAACTGTATGTGCAACAAGGGTTGTTGGGGTTTTTTGTTTTATTTTTGTTGTTTTCCTCAAGATAACCCAGTTAGGTTTGACAACTTGTTTACAATAGTACCTGAAGACACATTCCACGGTGCTCAAATATATAACTATGCATTTTAGATACACACTCAGGCTTATAACATTTGTTAAACATCTGAAATGTGAAGTCAATCCAGTTAGAGTGTATTCTTTGTACCTCTTTAAATATTATGAAGGGAATGAGTCTCTATACCTTACAAATGCATCTATAAAATCTTATTTCAAGTAGTATGTACCATTATAGAAGTCAGAAAATAATTCCGAGACCCCAATAGAGGGAAGGAGATGGGGGATCCAAAGAGATATGAAAATATACAGCTAGCAGAGATGGAACAGTAGTTAGGAGAAATATGAAACACCAGGCATGTCTTTGCAGGGTCTAAATTTCTACTATTATGAACTCATCCTCTTAGATCAAAACATTCCGTAAGAATGTTCTGTAGAAATGCAAATATTACCTGAAATATTAATACAAATCATCTATCAACATCATGGGCTCCCAACAAGAGTCAATAATATTTCTGAAAAATCAAAAAAAAAAAAAAAAAGTGAATCAGACCAAAGACTTGTAACAACAGTGACAAAGTAGAATGTTTATGGCTCCACTCCCACCAATTCCTTAAGAACCCTAATCCTCTTCAAATTCCTTTGAAATGGCTCTGGGAATTCCCAGAGGAGGCTTTCATCTGTGCTTCAAGAACTAGTCCTCTTGGTTCCCCATGTACACCTACCATTTTGGTCCTTTTCCTCCAGCAGCACCTTCGTCTCACATATAAAGAGACAAATAGGAGACCTGCAGGTAAAAACAGTGGATTAAATAGATACCTCTAATTTTACGCCCTCCTAAAAACCCACTAGTGGTGCAGTGTTTAAGAGCTAGGGCTGCTAACAAAAGGTTAGCAGTTCAAATCCACCTACCAAAGGCCACCAAGGATTGTACAATTGAAGAGCTCTGCCATGCACAGGTGCCAGCCCTGCTGCCAGTGCCTTCTATGCTATGACTGCTGATGTTTGATGTTGAAGGAACTCATGTCCTTCCTAGGAAGCCATCTGCCTTTTCTGCCAAAGTTCTAGTTAACCAACTCATATTATGCCTTGTTCCTTAGTATTTCAGCTTTTTAGATGTTTACTCGCCATTTTATTACAACCTCTGTGTCCCAGGACTCTGACCTGAATAATCTGAGGTGGGTCACAAGGACAAGTTTAGTGAGAACCTAAGGGAGTCACTGTGAGTCAGAACCGACTCGATGCCACCTAACAACAACAATGAGGAGTCATGACATCCCCCTCTTCTGACAATGGTCCTTTTCCTCCAGCAGCACCTTGGTCTCTCATATAACGAGACAAATTGGAGACTTTCAGGTAAAAATAGTGGATTAAATATATACCTCTAGTTTTACACCCTCCTAAAAACCCACTGGTGGTGCAGTGTTTAGGAGCCATGACTGCTAACAAAAGGTTGGCAGTTCAAATCTACCAGCTGCTCCTTGGAAACCCTATGGGGCAGTTCTACTCTGTCCTATGGGGTCACTATGAGTCGGAGTCAACTCGATGGCAATGGGTTTGATTTTTGTCTTTTTTTTTTTTTTTCGTTAAAAGCCCACTGAAACTATAGAAATTTGATTTATTTAAAACTACATTGTCTTCTGGCTTTCAGTGTTGTTAAGAGGTCAGTTTTATTCTTGATGATGAACCAGCTTGATTTTTGACCAGCTCCCCTAGCCCCTAGTCTGGAAAGAAAAGTTCTGAAGGAAATTATTTTCCATCCTGAAATACTGGATACAGCCCAGCCATCAAAACAGTGTGAGGTAGAAGAAAGGCATTTTTAAACATCTAAGGTCTCGAAAAAGTTATCTCCCTCAGCACTAGCTCAGGAAATTATTGGAGGACTCAACACACCAAAACTAAGGAGTAATACAAGAAAGATAAAAAAAAAAAAAAAAATGGGAACGAGTAACAGGAGATCTAGTGCAGAGAGGAGTTGGAAATCCCCACAATGATGATGAAGTGATGTTTACAAGAGTAGAGAGTGATCAGTCTAGACTGGTGCAGGGCCAAAGGCTCCAGGACAGACTTCTTCAAGAAAATGGAATTACTGATTAGCTGAGCTGAATGAAAGTATTGAGAAGAGATTTAGAGAACTGAAAGGTGTACAGGAGTGAATCTATAACAGGAAGCACAGAAAACTAAGGAAACAAGATCATTCTTAACTACCAGAAATAATAAAAAGTTGTGTAGGATAGAAAAGGCAATCACCATTTGACCTATGGTTTAGCCCTGAATGATACAGAGAATCAAAATCATATCCATGTTAAACACTGATCTAATCAAATATTTTCAATAATGATATTGGGAGAATGAGGCATGAGAAGTGGGCATTTGTATGTATTGTGAGCAAGGGAAGAAAGAGTGATAGGTGCTCATCTTCCACGTGGGAAGTCAACAGATAATGCCCCAAACTGAAAAAGTCAAGAAGGAACAATGTAAGTATGTGATTTAGAAATATGGAGGTAAATACCAACAGAATCAATAAAAGGTTGAAAGCAGTTACCTCTGGATAAGGGGAAGTTGGAGGTAATGGAGGAGAAGGCTGACAATAGCTGTTTGTTAACAAAACTTGTAGACTTGGATAACTCTAAAAGTATGTGCATGCATAACTTTAAAAATAAAGCTCAATGATCTTAAGAGAACCAACACCAGAACAGCCGGTTCTACAAACTTACCCAAATTCCAGGGTGAACACAGAACACATGCAAGGCCAAAAAGTAGGATGTCATTCTCAGGGTTGCTTCCACAGATATTTCCATTTCTTTCTGAAAACAGTACTCTGGTATAGATATTTTTGTCATCATTTTACACATGAGTAAACGAAGACTTGGTGAGATTAAATGACTTGCTTGAGATCACATTTCATTCACTTACTCAACAAATATTTATGGATTATCTCTTCTGTACCAGCCAGACTAGAACTTGGCCACAGATATTTTTCAGACTCTAGAGTCTGTTCATAATGCTTTCACTGGCTAATTCTTTTCAGAAGTGGACCACCAAGTCCTTCTACCTAGTCTGTCTTAGTCGGGAAGCTCAGCTGAAACCTGTCTGCCATGGGTGACCCTGCTGGTATTTGAATACTGGTGGCATAGCTTTCAGCATCACAGCAACATGCAAGCCCCCACAGTACAAAAAACTGACAGACACATGGGAGTCCGTTCATTTCATTCTACTTGGATCCACAAGCAACACCCATGGAAGCAGCAGTCAAGGAATCAAAAGACGCATTACATTGAGTAAACCTGTTGCAAAAGACCTCTTTCAAGTGTTAAAAAGCAAAGATGTCACCTTGAAGACTAAGGTGCGACTGACCCAAACCATGCCTCATATATGTGGGAAAGCTGGACGATGAATAAGGAAGACCAGAGAAGAACTGGTGCCTTTGAATTGTGGTGTTGGCGAAGAATACTGAATATGCCATGACTGCCAAAAGAACAAAAAAATCTGTCTTGGAAGAAGTAAAACCAGAGTGCTTCTTAGAAGCAAAGATGGCAAGACTACATCTCACATACTTTGGACATGTTATCAGGAGGGATAGCCCCTGGAGAAGAATATCATGCTTGGTAAAGTAGAGGGTCAGCAAAAAAGAAGAAGACCCTCAATGAGATGGATTGACACAGTGGCTACAATGGGCTCAAGCATAACAACGATTGTGAGGATGGCCCACGACTGGGCAGTGTTTCGTTCTGTTGTACATAGGGTTGCTATGAGTTGGAACTGACTCGATGGCACCTAACAACAACAAAGTCTGTTCATTCCTTTATACCATTTTGTCTCCCATGAAAGTAGACTTCCAAAACTGGAGAAATCCCATGAACAGAGTCTTTAAAAGAATATGGTTCAAATGGGAAGGGAAAGCTTTTAAAAATGTAATTCTGACTAGCAAAGAGACTAATTTGTGTTAGAAGGAAATGAGAATGAAGATCAAAGAGACCAAAATAGCTACAAAATTAACCCCCTTCTGAGCTCAGATTTTTTCAATATACCAAATGAGCCAGAAGGAGCGCATAACCAAAAATAAAGTACAAAGTATAGGCAAAAACTTGTAAGATTTGAGTTAGAATGTTTGTGGACTGAAACAAGATAAAGTTTGATAAATGCTTAAGATCACCAGTAAAAGCTAGGAAAAATGGGGGAAGGGAGATTAAGTGTCTGTTGTGCAAAGAAGTTTTATAATGTTACCAAATGTCAAAGAAAGAGCCAAACTACTCTTCAAATTGTTTCTATTTTCTTCATCAAGGAAGATGGTTTCTAAACTGAAAAGAATAGAATAAATATTACTAAGAGATGGTTGAAGACCAAAGCAGAAGAGATAGTGAGCTATTGCTTAGAGAATTTATACAAATTGAAATATATTTAATTCCCCAAACTGTGTAGAATTGCATGCGAGTTTGTTGAAGTTTCTAGTATGTTTGAGCATGGAGTCATGTATGAAATATAGGAGACTTCTGGACAACAAACATTGTCAAAAGGGGAGAAAATGTGGATTTCAGAAAGTAAAGACTGGTAAGGTCTAACAAGTTTTAGATCACATTGTTTAGTTACATAGCAAAGCTTCAGAAAGGAATAGTTAATCAAAGGGAGGAGGAACTATCACCTTTCTGGAATGAATTTATATGAGTACCCTCTAACCACATTGATCCACACTTCACAAATCTTTGGTTAGTCAGTGCTTCCCCTTCCTGTTTGCAGATATGTGATTCCCTGAACCCTACTAAATGCTCTATCTGCCCTTATTAGTTCAAACTTCATCCTTCCAGCTTCAATCCTGACATCAGTCCAGCCACCTGAGATTATTCCAAGTCCTCTTTGTCTTCTAGGACTCCATCTGCTACTCCTGGAAATAGCCACATGCAGATTTGAAAACGTGTTTGCAACTCTTCATGCAAGTTATTGTCAAAGGTATTAAATAGGATAGATCCTTACAGCATGCTCATCAACCCATCAGTCTACCTTCCTCTTCACCCCAATTCCCTGTATATTGGATCATGGAGTCCTATTTCATGCAAGACTGGTTTTATTTCTTTGCTGGGTTTGGGTAGATCATTGATCTGGTAGATCTGAGGTGTTATTTATTTCCAATCACCTACCTGCCATCTCAACTTGGATGTTTTCTCTGGAACTTAACAAATCCAAAAGGAAACTCTTGATGTTTCCCCCTAATCTGATTCTCACCCTAGTCTTCTTATCGCCACAAATGGCCCTTACTCCAATTGTTAAAGACACACTTACTCTTCATTTTCCTTTACTCCTCACATCTATTCTTTAAGGAAGATATATCCAAAATGGATCTTGAATCTGTCCCTCCCATCTGCACTGCTGCCACCTGCTCCCAGCTCTTTCTTGTTTCACTGGGATTTTGTCATAGACTTCTGAAGTAGTCTTCCATCTTCTGATACTTCTAACTGCTCTTTCCTCTTCCACTCTCTGCCTTCTCCAACCCATTCTTCATGCATCAGAGGGCCCTTTAAAAAAATGTAAACTAGATCATGTTGCTCCACTATGTGAAATCCCTGAATGGCTTCCCATCATAATTCACGTAAAAGTCATATTCCTCACCTGGGCTAATATACGGCTCTGTGTGATCAGGTCCTGCCTACTTCTCCAAACCTGCATATGACTGTATTCTGCTTTGGCTCACTCTGTTCCAGTCCCACTGGCCTTTTGTCAGATCCTGGAACACACTAATCCCATTCTGGCTGCAGGGCCTTAGCTCTTCCTCTGCTTGGAATGCTCTTCCCAGATACTCTTCATTGATGCTCCTTCTCATCTTTCAGTCATTCCCAAAAGGGCTGTCTTAGTTATCTAGTGCTGTTATAACAGAAGTATCACAAACAGATGGCTTTAAAGAACAGAAATTTATTTTCTCACAGTTCAGGAGGCTAGAAGTCCAAATTCAGGATGTGCCTCTAGGGTGAGGTCCTTCCTTATCTATTTCAGCTTCTAGTAGCTGTCAGTCCTTGGAGTTTCTGGACTTGTAGATTCATCTGTCTCTATCATCATCAGATAGAGTTTGTCTTCCCTCTGTATATGCTTGCTTGTCTCTGTGTCTATGCTTCTCCTTATAACTCAGAAGCAATTAGGTTTAGGACATACCCTGCACTGATATGGCCTCCTTAACATAACAAAGAAAACCCTATTTCTAAACAGGATTACATCCACAGATCTAGGGGTTAGGATTCCAACACATATTTTGGGAGAACACAATTCAGTCCATAACAAAGGCCTTTCCTGCCTGCTATCCATAAAGTAGGTTCGTCCTGTACTCTCTATATAATTACCCTGTTCATTCCCTTCATAGTACCAGTCACAGTTGTAATAATTGTATTTGTTTATTTTCTTCCTCACAAGGTAAACTCCATGAGAACAGGGGCCTTGTTTGTTTTGATCTTCATTGTATTCCTAGCACCTGATATAATTCATGACGTTTGAAAGAGGCTGAATTGATACTTGTTGAAAGAAAGAACGATGAAATGTTGATTATTTTTATTTAAGAAGAACAAATAACAAATTACATGTGGTTTCCACGCAGATTTTATGACAGTGGTGGTACAATTAGTTAGATTCAGAACTGACATGAAGAGGAAAGTAGATTGGTGGATTGATGAGCATGATGGAAGGCTCCATTCAACACTTTTGACAGTAACTTGTATGAAGAATTGAAAACATGCTTTTTAATTCTGCATGTAGCATACGGACTAGGAGGGGTAATCTCGGGGAACTAGAGAGATCAGTTGAAGTTGGAAAGACACAGTTTGAACTAATAAGGGCAAATCCAGCATCTACTAGGGCTCAGAGAATAATTCACCTGCAAACAGGAAGGGGAAGCACTGACTTGCCAATGATTTGTGAAGTGTGATCATCGTGGTTAGGGAGTACTCATACAACTTTATTCATTTATTACTCAGCCTACCATAACAAGACCAGTTCTGGTCCATTACAAATTCACAATCTTACTTTTAGCTACAATAGTTGGGGTGCAGGATCTAGATACATGTGGACAGTGGCCTCATAGTACCCTGTGATCCCATGGCCCTTATATAGATTGGTGTGCCCACTCTTGGGGGCCATATTTTGGAAAATGTGTTACCTGCCTGGAGGATTTTCAGAGGTGAGACAACTTGGATGTTGAGAATTCTAGTAGTTCGAATATTAGATAGAGAATGGTTAAGGGAACTGAAGCTGCTTATCTCAGAATGAAAAATTATTGGAGAGATCCAATAGGCTGTCTTCAAATATTTTGAAAGTGCTAGATAATAACAATTACAGTTATTTCAGGACTTCTCTGAGCTAAAGGGCTGGAATCCACAAATGGAAGCTGAGAGAGGGAGATTTCACCCCAAGGTGAGATGCATCCTAATAAGAATCTACAGCTTCTCCACAGTCTAATAATGGGATGGACTCCCTAACGAAGTAGTGAGCCAGTGTTACTGGGGTATGCAAGCATATTCAATATCCCTTTTGAAAGTAAATAGAAGGGAAATTCCTCAACATAATTAAGGGCATATAGGCAAAACCAACAGCCAACATTATTTTCAATGAGGAAAGACTGAGGACCTTCCCCTTGAGAATGGGAACAAGACAAGGATGCCCATTATTATCACTCTTATTCAATATTGTACTGGAAGTCCTAGGCAGAGCAGTAAGGAAAGAAAGGGATATAAAGCATATCCAAATTGGAAGGGAAGAAGTAAAACTCTCTCTATTAACAGATGACATGATCCTATTCATAGAAAATCTCAGAGATTTCACAAGAAAGCTACTGGATCTAATAGAAGAATTCAGCAAAGTGGCAAAGTACAAGATCAGCACACAAAAATCAGTTGGGTTCCTTTACACTAACAAGGAGAACTCCGAAAAGGAAATCAAGAAAACAATACCATTTGCAATCGCTCCTAAAATGATAAAATTCCTAGGAAGAAACCTAACCAGGGATGCAAAAGACCTATACAATGAAAACTATAAAACACTACTGCAAGAAACTAAGAGACCTATATATATGGAAGAACATTCCATGCTCATGGATTTGAAGACTCAACATCGTCAAAATGTCAATACTGCCCCAAAGCAATCTACAGATACAATGCAATTCTAATCCAAATTCCAGCAACCTTCTTTACTGAAATGGGAAAACTAATCACCAACTTTATATGGAAAGAAAAGGGGCCCCAAGCAGTCAAAGCAATATTGAAGAAAAATCAAATAGGAGGCCTCACACTTCCTGATCTCAAAACATACTACACAGCCGCAGAAATCAAAATGACCGGGTACTGGTTCAAAGACAGACACATAGGCCAATGGAATAGAATTGAGAATACAGAAACAAATTCATCCATCTACAGACAGCTGATTTTCAACAAGGGGTTAAACTCCATTCAATGTGAAAGAAACAATCTCTTTAATAAATGGTGCTGGCAAAACTGGACATCTATTTGCAAAAAAACTGTAACAGAATCTACAACTCACACCATACACAAAAACTAACTCAAAATGGATCAAAGACCTAAAATTTTAAAGCTAAAGCTATAAAGTTCCTGGAAGATAACATAGTGACAAAACTATGGTACCTAATTTTTTTCAGAAATAGATTATTAAATACAACTACAAATGCAAAAATGACAGAAGACAAATTAGATAACTGGGACCCCCTAAAAATTAAATACGTTTATGCTCATCAAAAGACTTTATCAAAAGAGTAAAGACATAGCCTACAGACTGGGGGAAAAAAAAAAAACCTTGGGAATGGCATATCCAGTTAGAGTCTAATCACTAAAATATATAGAAAACTTCAACAACTCAACAACAAAAGACAACCTAATCTAAAAACTGGCAAAGGACATGAAAAAATGTTCCAAAGAGAACATTCAAGCGGCCAATAAATACATGAAAACATGCTCACGTTCATTAGCCATTTTTGTTGCCAGGCACCGCCAACCCGTAGCGACCCCATGCACAACGGAATGGAACAAGGCCCGGTCCTGCACCATCCTCACAATTGATGTTATGCTTGAGCCCATTGTTGCAGCACTGTGTTAATCCATGTTGTTGAGAGTCTTCCTCTTTTTCAATGACCCTCTACCTTACCAAGCATGATGTCCTTCTCCAGGGACTGGTCCCTCTTAATAACATGTCCAAAGTACATGAGACAAAGTCTCACAATCCTTGCTTCTAAGGGGCATTCTGGCTGTACATCTTCCAAGACAGATTTGCTTGTTCTTCTGGCAGTCCATGGCATATTCAATATTCTTCGCCAACACCATATTTCAAAGGCATCAATTCTTCTTCAGTCTTCCTTATTCATTTTCCAGCATTTGCATGTATATGAAGTGATTGAAAATACCATGGCTTGGGTCTGACACACCCTGGTCCTTAAAGTGACATGTTTGCTTTTTAACACTTTAAAGAGGTCTTTTGCAGCAGATTTGCCCAGTGCAATACTTCATTTGATTTCTTCACTGCTACTTCCATGGTTGTTGATTGTGGATCCAAGAAAACTCAAATCCTTTACAACTTCAAACTTTTTTCTGTTTATTGTGATGTTGCTTATTGGTACAATTGTGAGGTTATTTGTTCTCTTTACATTGAGGTGTAGCCCATACTGAAGGCTGTATTCTATGATCTTCATCAGTAAGTGTTTCAAGTCCTCTTCACTTTCAGCAAGCAAGTTTGTGTCATCTGCGTAACGCAGGTTGTTAATGAGTCTTACTCCAATCTTGATGCCCAGTTCTTCTTCATATAGTCCAGTTTCTCAGATTATTTGTTCAGCATACAGATTGAATAAGTATGGTGAAAGGATACAACTCTGACACATACCTTTCTTCACTTTAAACCATGAAGTATCCCCTTGTTCTGTTTGAACAACTGCCTCTTGTTCTATGTACAGGTTCTTCATGAGCACAATTAAGTGTTCTGGAATTCCCATTATTTGCAATGTTATCCATAATTTGTTATGATCCATACAGTCGAATGCCTTTGCACAGTCAGTAAAAGACAGGTAAACATCTTTCTGGTAGTCTCTGCTTTCAGCCAAGATCTATCTGACCTCAGCAATGATATCCCTCGTTCCACGTCCTCTTCTGAGTGGGGCTTGAATTTCTGGCAGTCCCTGTCAATGTACTGCTGCAATCACTTTTGAATAATCTTCAGCAAAATTTTACTTATGTGTGATATTAATGATATTGTTTGACAATTTCTGTATTGTGTTGGATCACCTTTCTTTGGAATGGGCACAAATATGGATCTCTTCCAGTCAGTTGGTCAAGAAGCTGTCTTCCAAATTCCTTGGCATAGACTAGTGAGCACCCCCAGTGCTGCATCCATTCGTTGAAACATCTCAACTGGTATTTCATCAATTCCTTGAGCCTTGTTTTTCATCAATGTCTTCAGAGAAGCTTAGACTTCTTCCTTCAGTACCATCAATTCTTGATCATATGCTACCTCCTGAAATGGCTGAACGTCGACCAATTCTTTTTGATACTGTGACTGTGTATTCCTTCCATCTTCTTTTGATGCTTCTTGCATAGTTTAATATTTTCCCCCATAGAATTCTTCGATATTGCAACTCAAGGCTTGAATTTTTTCTTCAGTTCTTTCAGCTTGGGAAATGTTGAGTGTGTTCTTCCCTTTTGGTTTTCCAACTCCAGGTCTTTGCACATTTCATTCTAATATTTTACTTTGTCTTCTCAAGCCACCCTTTGAAATCTGTTGTTCAGCTTTTTTACTTCATTTCTCTCTTTCACTTTAACCACTCTACGTCCAAGAGCAAGTTTCAGAGTCTCTTCTGACATCCATTTTGGTCTTCTCTTTCTTTCCTGTCTTTTTAATGACCTCTTGCTTTCTTCATGTACAATGTCCTTGGTCTTCAGTCATTAGTGTTCAATGTGTCAAATCTATTCTTGAGATGGTCTCTAAATTCAGGTGGGATATATTCAAGGTCATACTTTGGCTCTTGTGGACTTGTTCTAATTTTCTTCAACTTGAACTTGCACTTGCATGGGAGTAATTGATGGTCTGTTCCACGGTTGGCCCCTGGCCTTGTTCTGACTGATGATATCAAGCTTTGCCTACGTCTCCTTCTACAGATGTAGTCGATTTGATCCCTATGTATTCCATCCAGTTAGGTCCACATGTATAGTCACCATTTATGTTATTGAAAAAAAGTACTTGCAATGAAGAAGTCATCGGTCTTGCAAAATTCTATCATGAAATCTCTAGTGCCATTTCTATCACCAAGGCCATATGTTCCAGCTACTGATCCTTCTTTGCTTCCAACTTTTGCATTCCAATCACTAGTAATTATCAATGCATCCTGATTGCATGTTTGATCAATTTCAGAATGCAGAAGTTAGTAAAAATCTTCAGTTTCTTCATCTTTGGCCTTAGCGGTTGGTGCATAAATTTGAATAATAGTCGTATTAACTAGTCTTCCTTGTAAATGTATGGATACTATCCTATTGCTGACAATGTTGTAGTTCAGAAAAGATCTTGAAATGTTCTTTTTGATGATGAATGCAACGCCATTCCTCTTCAAGTTGTCATTCTCGGCATTGTAGACCATGATTGTCCAATTCAAAATGGCCAATAGCAGTCTATTTCAGCTCATTAATGCCTGGGATATGGACGTTTATGCATTCCATTTCATTTTTGACAATTTCTAGTTTTTCTAGATTCATACTTTGCACATTGCACATTCCAATTATTAATGAATGTTTGCAGCTGTTTCTTCTCATTTTAATTCATCCCACATCAGCAAATGAAGTTCCTGAAAGCTTTAGCCCATCCACGTCATTAAAGTCAACTCTACTTTGAGAAGGCAGCCCTTCTCCAGTCGTATTTTGAGTGCCTTCCAACCTGAGGGGCTCATCTTCCAGCACTACACCAGACAATATTCTGCGGCTATTCATAAGGCTTTCACCAGACAATTTTTCAAAAGTAGACTGCTAGATCTTTTTCCCTAGTCTGTCTTAGTCTGGAAGATCAGCTGAAACCTGTCCACAATGGGTGACCCTGCTGGTATTTGAAATACTGGTGGCATAGCTTCCAGCATCACAGCAACATGCAAGCCACCACAGTACAAAAAACTGATAGATGTGTGGAGCATTAGCCATTAGAGAGATGCAAATCAAAACTACAATAAGATACCGTCTCACCTCTGCAAAAATGACAATGATTTAAAAAAAAAAAAAAAAAAAACGACAAATGCTGGCGAGGTTGTGAGGATACTGGAACCCTTATCCATTGCTGTTGGGATAGTAAAATGGTACAACCACTATGGAAAATGGTATGGCACGGCCCAAAAAAGCTAGAAATAGAAATATGATGCAGCAATCCCACTCGTAGGTATATATCCTAGAGATCTAATAGCAGTGACTCAAATAACATATGCACACCTATGTTCACTGCAGCATTACTCACAATAGCAAACAGATGGAAACAACCTAAGTGCCCATCAACAGATGGATGGATAAACAAAATGTGGTATATACATACAATGAAATACTACAGAGCCATAAAGAATAATGATGAGTTCTTGAAATATAATGTGGAAGAATCTGGAGGACATTATGCTGAGTTAAATAAGTCAATCACAAAAGGACAAATACTGTATGATCGTATAGTATAAGAAGACAAGAATAGACATATATACAGAGACCAACATTCATTGATGGTTAGCAGGGATGAGATAGTAGACGCTTGTTAGTTTTGGTGATGGGAAAGGTAGCATTGAATGTGGATGAAGTGCACACAGCTTGACTAAGGTAAAGGATATCACTAAGAAGTGCACAAAAAAAAAAGACGGGTTTTTTTCTTATTGTGATTTAGGTGAACGTTTACAGGGCAAATTAGGTTCTCATTAAACAGTTAACACACAAATTGTTTTGTGACATTGTTTGCCAACCCCGCTATGTGTCAACACTCTCCCTTCTCCACCCTAGTTTCTCTGTTTCCATTCATCCACTTTTCCTGTCCCTTCCTGCCTTCTTGTCTTTGCTGTTGAGTTGGCACGCCCGCTAGTCTCGTATACATGATTAAACTATGAAGGACATCCCTCACATGTGTGATTGTTGGTCCTATAGACCTGTCTAATCTTTGGCTGAAGAGTGACCCTCAAAAGTAACTTCATTACTGAGTTAAAAGAGTATCCGGGGGCCATACTCACAGGGTTTCTCCAGTCTCTGTCAGACATGCAAGTCTGGTCTTTTTTTTCAAAGGATGTTTTTGGTAAAGGATATAACATATGTAATTTTGCAACAGCACCAATAACAACCAAAAAATATGTATGTATTTACACAAATGTGCATATATGAGTATCAATATGTGGGTACATATATGTGCACAGATAGAAGTACTATAGGCATATGTACATGCAAGTTACAAGCATGTCTGTGCATGTGTGTATATCCATATATATAATAAACCACATAGGGAAAACAGTTATGGATACTTCTTAGACCTACCCAGAGACCTGGTGAGGTTTTCTGGGTTTGAAGGCTTAGGATCATAGTCTCATGGGACAACTCAGTTAATTGGCATAATATAATTCATAAAGTGTATGTTCTACACCCCAATGTGGTGAGTAGTGTCTGGGGTTTTAAAGTTTGTGAGCAGCCATCTAAGATACAGCTATTGGTCTCTACTCATCTGGAACAAAATAGGAAGAAGGAAACCAAAGACTCAGAGAAGAAAATAGTCTATAGGACTAATAGTCTATACAAACTACGGCTTCATCTATCCTGAGACCAGAAGAACTAGATGGTGCCTGGCTACTACTAATGATTGTTCTGATCAAGGCCACAATAGATGGATCCTCATAGAAAAGGAGAAAAATGTGGAACAGAACTCAAATTCTTAAAAAGTCCAGACTAACTGGATCGGTCAAGAGTAGAGGACTCCCAGAGACTATCTCCCTGAGATACGCTTTAAACCTTAAACCACAATTATCCGCTAAGGTTACCTTTTAGCTAAATAACAGACTGGCTCATAAAATAAAGAATATCACATGTGACTAACAAGCTCCTTTAAAAAATCATCCATATGAGACCAAATGCTCAAAAATTACTCTAAAGCAAAGATGAGAAGGTAAGGGGTCAGGGAAACTAGAGTGCTTGAAATGGTACAACCAGAAAGAATGAATGAGAATGATGACACTTTGGGAAAATTTAACCAATATTACTGAATAATTTGTATAGAAATTGTTAAGTGGGAATCTAATTTACTGTGTAAACTTTCACCTTAAGCACAATAAAATATTATTTTAAAAAGGAGAGAGAAAGAGAAAGCACATAGAAAGAACTCCTGTGCAGTGGGAGATTGCTGCCTCTAAGGTCCCTTCCTACTTTACACGCAGTGATGCTGAGCCAGGAGAAGCCCACAGAGGCCCAGCCAGTATAAGCCTATATTTAAAGACAGAGCATAAATTAAGCCATATTCATGTTTGTATTAAGATTTACTTTCGTGCCCTTATTCTTGGTGGAAACTGGAGTTAGAGAGCGCAGCGTTCTTCATAAAGTTTCGTATTATCATTTATCAGGCTTCCTGGCTGGTGATTATAAATGAATAAACAGACATAAATTTCTAAATCAACAGACACTCAGTTCTCTTTTCATATACACTAAATGCTATTTTTCTCTGCTACATCCTGTAATACAGAGGAGATTTTAGATGATTAAATAATACAAATGATTAAATTGGGCACCTTTTGCTTAATGAAAGGAAATTATGATTATGTAGTTTTCTGGCAGCTTTTAGTACTTCTCACTACCAATTCTCTCATCCCCACCCCCCAACACACACAGAAACACACACACCACAGGCCTTCTGCTGGAGGAGTCAGTTGAATATGACTGAAGCACATAAGCTGAGATCATCATCCCAGCACTCACACTGGACTTGCCCTGGTAAAAAAATGTTTTTATTAATAGCCTAAAAAATTAATGAGAGCCCTATCTTTTAAAAATATATATATCCACTGCTCTTCTTAAACTAAATTTATAATGAGCCTTTGGGAAATTTCTGAAGTTCTTACACACGTATTAATTCCTATTAATTAACTTAAAGGCTAAAATGCAGATAAAAGTTGTTTCTGTCTTTAGAAAGGGCAGGGCTGGGAGTAGCAGAAGAATCTCTGACTCAGGACATTTTCCATGCTTGAGTGAGTTGCTGTCTGATCCTTGATTCTGACCCCCTGCTGAGACCAAAGCTGAGCTATAGCAAGATTTACTTACGGGAGGATTCGTCACTCCCCCAAGAAGCTGGGCTAACTCTCCAGAGTAGCAGGTCAGCAGCTACTTGAGGCAATGGAAAGACCAGACCATACACAGGCTATGTTCAAACCAGCTATACCTTTCACAATATGATCTGATACAAGTTACTTACTTCAACATGACGGTATAGAGACACATCACAAAAGTAACCTAAATCAGAAGTTAATGGGGGTTATAATGGCATTTTCCTGATTCCACATCCTACTAGCTTTAGAAATATTAAGGGATCCCCTAGGAGTCCCTGGGTGATGCAAACAGTTAACATACTCATTGGCAGTTGAGCCCACCCAGAGGTACCTTGGAAGAAATGCCTGGTGATCTACTTCCAAAAATTCAGCTATTGAAAACCCAACGGAGCACAGTTCTACTCAGGTACACATAGGGTCACCATGAGCCAGAATTGACTCTGCAGCAAGTGGGTTTTCTTTTTTTTTTTTTTTTAAGACATCCCTTCAGCTCCCTTTTTCGTTGTTAGTTACCATAGAGTGGGCTCCAACTCAGGGAGATCCCATGTATAATAGAATGAAATGTTACCTGGTCCTGTGCCGTCTTCATAATTTTTGGTACGTCTGAGTTCATTGTTTGGTATGTTTGAGTCCATCATTGCAGCTATTGTGCCAATACATCTCATTGAGGGTTTCCCTTGTTTTCGTTGGCCCTCTATTTTACCAAACATGATGTCCTTTTCTAGCTACTGGTCTATCCTTTAGGAACTGGTAAAAATGATATTATCCCCCATTTTCAACTGAAGAAAATGCAGAAGAAAAGGCAAAGGATTTCCCCCAAAACATAAAGTTCTGAAATGTCAGGAATATTATTTTAGGGAGAAAAAAAAAAAAAACGGCTATTATGTCTATGATGCAAGAACAATATAAATGTTTCCCCGGGCCCTGAGATAATTTGAAACAGAGCTGCAGCAGTGCTCTTGCTTTGCATCAGCCTCCTCCCCAAATGCACAGCCACACAAGCACTGATCAGACGTTACAGGAGGATAAATGGCCGAGTCAGAGTTTGAGCCTGGCATTTTAAAGCTGCTGCTTGTTGCAGGACTGGGCGATATTTTGTTCTGCTGTACGTGGGGTCTCCATGAGTCAGTCAACTTGACGGCAACTAACTACAAAAACAACATTGATCTTGTGTCTCCTCCATTTAAAAATCTCTCAGTGACCAAGGTGGATTCAAGGCATGTGAGGCCCCTAAACACTGATAATCTGTGGTGCCCCCTCTTCTGCTTACTCACACATTACAACGGGGCATGGGAGCTAGATATATACATACATGCGTGTGTGCATGCGCATGCGTGTGTGTGTCTTGGCTATCCATGATGTAACTTCTTTTTAAATGCAACTATAATATTAGCAATTGAATGCAAAAGTGGCATATGCCACTTTAGTGGAATGAGATGAACTAGATTATAGAATTTTTAGTGGATGCAAGGTACTAAGATTTTTTCTCTATACCACATTTTCTCCAAAAAGAATATTTCACATATTCTACAACAAAGAAAACGAGCCCGTGAACTTAGTGGTTCAACAATCGATGTAAAATTCTGTTGATCTCCCGCAATGAAAAACTGACTTTCACCAATTTTGTTTTAAATGGCTCACACTTCAATTTTGATGCTTGTTTTGTAAAAAATGCTATAATTATAAATGAGAAAAAAAGCTGCTGCTTGGGCTGCTAAGCCTTTCCTCCAGCATAATAGCCTCATAGAAGGGGGCAGCTGGCAGGCATTCTTCTTCATCTGGCCTCCGAACACTGCGGTTCTCTGATTGTCCTACAGGAAGCTCTGCCACACGAGGAGAAGTAATGACGTGTCCAAGGAAGGCAGAGGATGTACTTGGTACGCTTACAGAACGTGAAGGGATTACAAGGAGTATAGCTGTGTTAGAACAAGGCTCCGGCAATCTACTCTGTGGTGACGCCGGTGCCCTGGCACAGCCAGACAGGTTGCAGCAGAAGCAAAAGGCCTTCACTGCATTCCTTTGGGGCCCAGGGAAAAAGCAGGCAGGAGAGAGAGAGAGAAGAGGAGGAAGAGGAAACTCAAGATTGGTTTTTTAAATGGAAAATAGCTACAAGTTAAAAGAGGGCTTCAGGAACACAGGGGAAAAGGGAAACACATACAAGCTTAATTAACCGAATTCAGATGAAAGAAGGGTGAAGTGATTAAATATTCATTGCAGACCCCGTCACATCATGAGAGAAAACAAACTTTTAATCGAAAGATGCATTGGAGAAACAAAAGTTTTAAAAATTAAGAATTTGGAGGGAACAAAAAAGAAATAGCACGTTGGTCAAATTGAAATGTCAGTGTGTGTATGTGACAAAGGGTCCCACGGCCCTTACACTTATTTGAACAACTTGCAAGTGGCAAAGCAGAAATGTGTGAGAGCAGACATTGTGGGTCACAGAAGACATTGTAGGTAGAAACTGGACAAGAGGGTTTTCCTGTGTCCGGTTCAATTCAGTTTACTCCTGGAACCACAAACAAAAATTCTGGACTAGAGAAGAAAATTAAACAGAGCTGGAAAATAAAAATAATGGTGGTAATAATAATAACAAAAGCAACTAACATTTGTAAAATGTTTTCATGTGCCTGACAGCATGCCAGATATTTTTACTGAACAACTTTCATCATAACCCCATTTTACAGATGAGGAAAAGGAGACTCAGAGAGATAAGCTTGTTCAAAAACACAAAACTACTAAGATGTGGCCGAGATAATACTTGAATCCAATATCTATGTGTCGACTTTAGAGTTTAAGCTAATAAAATTCATATAAAATATTAACAGGTGTCTCCCTTATGTGTCTTAAGCTTTTCCTCAAAAGATCTCTAGGTACATGTTTATTTAAAATCCTAGTTTTCTTTTTCTGTGTGGGTGTGTGTTCAAAATCCTCCTTCCTGAAATAATAGGTAAACTTAAAACTAAAAATTTATCATCATGCTTATGGAGGAAGTGGGAGTGGGGAGAACCTAAAAGATGGGCCGGAAAACCGAGTTATGAATTTATATTTTAAAAGATCGAGGACATTTTTATTTGATTTGCATTTTCATCGAAGTTAATTGATGCTTTGGAAAACCCAGCGTATTTCAATGAGCTGGCCTTTTTAAGTCCAGGCAAATTCTCTCGCGTTGCTTCTCAGCTTACTCAACCACATCTCTCCAGCTCTCTCGAGACGTTACTATGTAATCGCTCTGCCGAGCGAAGGATCCGGCCGTGGAGTGAGTCACAGCACCATCGCAGCATACGTGCTTATCGGATGAAAGGGTTGATCACCTTCCTCCTACTTTCCCCACAGTTGCACTTTGGGACTTGCTATTTCTACAAGTCAAGGAAAGTATTTGCGAATCATGTGGCATTCTCAGTGTGCATTTGATTCTGAGAAGAAACACTCTCCCCTCTCCCGCTAATCATCAATAATCTCAAACCACAGGGAACAGGATCCACAGCATCACACATCCACAAGGAAAAGAAGAACACTCGAGCCCCAGAGATCCGGACAATCTGGGCAAACAGCTCTGTAGATAGCTAGAGTTACCACTTCTTCAGTACCACGCCCACCATTGCCTGTCATTTTGTCGTACTGCGGTGGCTTGAGCGTTGATAAGATGCTGGAAGCTGCACTACAGGGATTTCAAATACCAGCAGGGTCACCCATGGTGGACAAGTTTCAGCAGAGCTTCCAGGCTAGAAAGAAAGGACTGGTGATTTACTTCTGAAAACTAGCCAGTGAAAGCCCTGTGGATCTCAATAGAATATTGTTCGAAATAGTGCTGGAAGATGAGTCCCCTAAGCTGGGAGGCACTCAAAATGCATAGTTGCCACAACAATGTACTCAAACATACCAACGATCATGAAGATGGTGCAGGACTAGGCAACATTTCGTTCTTTTGTGGTCGCCATGAGTCAGAGCCGACTCGACCACAACTAATAACAAGTACCGTGCCAATGTGTCCCCACCCCGCCAGATACACTCCAACCATACCACTCCATCGCTCTTCCTTTTTTTCTTCTTTGAGGGGAGGGGGTAGCAGAGTCACTATGTAGAAATGTTCCTGTTGAAGAAAGGAAGGCGTCACCAAATCAGCAAAGGGACCCTGGGTAGGTCAGCCCGCATATCTTACTATTGTCATCCAAACGTGCAAGATTAAAAACCAGGCAAGAGCATGAAATCCACTTTGTAGACTCTGAAACACTGTACACAGAAGCAAATATCATTTCATTCATCATATGTTATAACCTCCATGCTGATCGTTTTGTTCAAGCTTCTCTCCCAGCCTCTCCAGCCCAGGCCCTAAACAGCCACTGGCCCTTCATTGATCCCAAAGTTCCATCCTAATTCTGGCCTTGTTTGCAAAGAATCCTGCTTATTGAGCAAAATTCTCCAAGTTCAAGTGTATTAACCACTGCCAGAAAATAGTTCATCAAAAGGCTGAAAGAATTAAGCTTATTACTGGGTGATGACAGTGTGTTCATCGGTTTCAATGGAACAAGGGAATTCAGTCGTTTAGTCTGTACATTTGGCCCCTGAAGCTTTTCCAGGAGTCCTTTCCCTCCTAAAAGGAGCCCTTGTGGTGCAACGGTTAAGCGCTCAGCTAATGGAAAGGTTGGTGGTTCCAACTCACCCATCAAGAAAGGCCTGGCAATCTGCTCCCATAAAGATTACAGCCCAGGAAACCCTATGGGGCAGTTCTACTCTATCACATGGGGTCACTATGAGTCTGAATCAACTCCACAGCAGCTAACATCAGCAACCACTCTTCCCTCCTACTTATTTCTTGAGGCCCTTGCCCGCTGGAAAACCACATCTCCAACCCCCATCTTCACCTGGCCCTTCAGAAGATGTGTTGGTCCATAAATAGTCACAGAGAAAGAAACTACACAATGTAAGAGTCACCCTGAAGATTCTGCTTTCACCTATCTATACTTTGTTTGGGAGCCAAAAACAAATGAGGAGTACATTAGTCTATTTTATTAAATTAAGCAATGAAATATATTCAAGCCTTCCTTCTTCTGGTCCCCCTGACGTTTTTCTTTATGTATTTGCTTATCGTTTACTTCAGTGTCTTCAGAAGTACACGTAAGGCAATAACAACAACAACAAAAAAAAACTTTATAAAAAGAAATAGCTGTAATAGGGGAAATTTTTTTTTCCTGAGATTTCCGAAATTCTGTGTTGAACCTCTTTGATGTTCCACCGATAAGGTTGGGCACTTCATCAAAAGCCTTCTTTCCCCCTGATTACATATAGTTTTCATACCCTGAGAAGTAAAAGTGCTGAACTCTATCTGATATTTTACTGAACTCCTGAACTATTCTGAGTTAAGTATGACAGGCGCCCTGATGTTTGAGCTAGGAAAGTTCTTTTAGTTCAAGCAAGGAACATTTCCATTAAAAACCAGAGACCTCAGTTGTAACCTTGGCAATGGCTTCTCCACAGGATTAATTATTGTTATGTGCACTGTAGTCCATTAGAGAAGTGTCAGTGTGCCTTAGGACGCAGACATCTTCTCATGGGTTATCTTGCCCACTTTATTCTCCCCTTTGTCTTCATCCACCAAAATAAAGAATCACATTGCCTGTACTTCTATTTCAAATATTTAAAAAGGTTAAGAGCTTTATGTTTTAAACTGTGATTCTATTCAGTACTGTTCTCTTGAAGCATTCTATTCATGTCACTTAACTTGTTTAAATACAAAAAGTTAAAATGGAAAAATACAATCAGTAAAATCTGGGGCAATCTTTAGAAATGATTTAGAAAGGAAATAAGTCATATGTAGTCTCTCTCATTTGAGAATTGCTGTGACTTTTATATTTATGTTGGTAGTATGATCTGCTTTCTATATACTCACAGGTCATAAAACTACATCCTTTAGCACTTTTGCCTATTCTGTTTCAATACTTTTACTTACGTTTTAGATATGTGTTGATGAGTTAAATCTCAGGGGAAGAGGACAATTGGTGATCTCTTCACATATTACTGTATGAAAGTAAAATATTTTCTGTATGTTTAATAGGATAGTTACAGATAGGTGAGCAGTGTAAGTAGGGGAATATTAATAGTCTTATAATTGAAACAGTGAACAAATTTACTGAATTTTCTCATCTAGTTCTCATTTTGGAAGGGCAAAAACTACATCTCCTCTCAGCAGACAAATATACAAAAATACCACTTTTTCCTTTCTTACTTTTATCTTGCTCCTTTAAGTTCCATTATGGTGGTGACTCACTCAATGATTTGATTTTCCAGCCACAACTGGGTACAAGGCATAAAATCTAGAGACATTTGGATCTTCCTCACTTTATTTTGGTCAATACCTTTAATTTACTTTAAAAAGTACTTATAATGTTTATGGGTTTTTTTAATTGAAGTTTTTTTAAGTTGTTAGATTAATTTTGGCTCCGACTTGCTCCCAGTTTTCTTGATGAGGAAACAAGATGAAAAGTAGGAAGAAGGAAAAGGTGGAAGAGGAAGAACAACACATTTGTCTTAACTACCTAGGGCTGCTGGAAGAAAAATTCCACAAGTGGGTGGCTTTAAAGAACAGGAATTTGTTGTCTCACAGTTTTGGAGGCTGGGAGTCTGAATTCAGGACATCAGCAAGGATAGGCTGGCTCTCAATCTCTCTCTGTCTCTCTCTCTCTCCCTTGGCTTTAGGGGATGATCTTTGTCTCTTCCAGCTTCTGTGGCACCAGGCGTTTCTTAGTCTTCCTTGGCTGCTTATACATGTAATTTCATCTGGTATCTGTCTTCCTGGTGTGTGTGTGTGTGTGTGTGTGTGTGTGTGTGTGTGTGTGTCTCCATGTCTGTGTTCTCTTTTTATAAGACACCACTTAGGTTTAGGACCCACCCTATTCTGGTATGTCCTTATTAACATAACAAAAGAAAACCCTTGTTTCCAGACAGGGTCATATTTACAGGTACAGGTATTAGGACTTCAACATAACTTTTTGGGGGACAAAATTCAGTCCATAACACATTATTATTATTTATTCAGAAGCAATTATGCATTAAGTGCTAAGCGCTTTACATAAATTATTTCTAATGCTCCCATCAACCCTGTCGGTAATCTCATTTTGCATTTAAGGAAATAGTGACTCAGAAAAGTTAGCTGGCATGTCAAAACTGCACAGCTGCTAAGTAGCAGGAATGAGATGTTTCTCTCCGCTGTCTGGTTCAACTCCTCAAGGCCTCACCTGGGAGGATGTTAGCGGCTCTTGCTATGCCATCTGTCAGATGGTCACTCAGAGCTTCACAGCAGCCTCTTAAACTGGGTGCATAAACACATAGGTTGTATCCTAAATCCCAAGCAATCATGAGACTGCTAGTATGAGGACTCTGCTACCTGATCTGACTGGGTCACATATATAAAGATACTTTATAAAGTGTTGACAATCAAAAGCCATTATTATTATTTATAGAAGGTAAACAGTGAGCAACAGGAACTAATTACTTACAGAAAGCAATCAGTAAACAACAGGAATAGACTTGAGGTTAACCGGCTCCCTCCACCCCCATGAGTCTCCCACTTAGCATGTAGGAAAGGAGCCCACTATTTCTAAAAGAGGACCTGCAACCCTCCTCAAATTACCCACGTCCATTTCTGTGTCACTAGGCAGGCATGCCGTGGATCAGGAGTCTCTCTCTCTCAGCAGGGTGTCATCAGCTCAGGTCTGGTACAGTGTCGCTGTGTTTGTTCTTTCTCTCTCTCTCTTTCTTCCCCCCTCCCCCACCCCCCGGGGCTTTTCTTGGATGGGTCTGGCCTCCTCTGCTTACTGGTCCACCTCTCAACTAGCAGCTTTGTGACAACCCTGGGTAAGGCCAGAATTAGGCCAGCATTACAAAAGCTCTTGAGGCAGAACTGTTTCACAGTAACCCCTGTATGGTGAATGCCCAAGCCTCTGCAGGCAACCTCTCAGCCCTTTGGACAGGCATCCTCTTGGCCCCTTCAGGATAGTCCTTCTTTTCTGCCTTAGGGTTACAGCTCACAGTACAGCTGGGATGTCTCCTACAGTCAATGGCATGCCAGTTCAGTCCCACATTGCCACTTGCTCTGCTCAGGCATCTCTACGGCTACTTCCACTTTACCAGGCACCTAGCTCCGTTGACAAACTTCTGCTTGGAGGTGCCCAGCTCTGCTCTGTGGGCCAACTCTGCCCATCATAGTCATCTTTTCTGTGGGCCGACTTCCCCACCACCACCACCCTGATTGTTCTCTATGCCTCTGGGCTCCTTCTGGGCCTGTTACTGCCGGCTCTGTCACTGGGCCCATTCTGGGCTTCTTTTGTGTTATCAGCTCAGTGTTACAGCCTTGACCCATATTACAGCTCTTTTATTTGGATCTAGGACGTTCTCAGCACAGGGACCCTGAGTCTAAAGGATGCGTGTCTCTCCAGGCTCTTGTTGATCAGGAGCTCTCCAAAAAAACCTCTGTGAGGTTGGCCTCTTATTTAGGAAAACTTGTCAATTTCAAGGCATGGCTTTCCTAGCAAGATTGTAAACTGACCAATCCTATTAGGTAGATTGCAAGCTGCTTATGGGACAGCAAGCCAATCAATCCTTGCAATCTGTGGATAGTAAACCAACCAATCATTGCAAACCACTTAGACAGATAGCATACAGATCAATCCTTTCAGGTGGATTGCAGTTCAACCAATCATTTTGGGAAAACTGCAAACCCAGGGCCAGAAAGGCCACATAAAAGAAACTCATTGTACCACACCTCCTAGTCCTACACTTAAAAAGTCTTCAGTCATCCATTCAATAAAAGGTTAGTATTAGAACTTAAATATTCTCACTGAAGGCTTTGATACCCATTGCCATGGAGTCGATTCCAATTCATAGCAACCCTACGGGACAGAGTAGAACTGCCCTATAGGGTTTCCAAGGCTGTAAATCTTTACAAAAGCAGATTGCCAAACATCTTTCTCCCGTGGAGCGGTTAACAGCTGAATGTTTAACCACTGGGCAACCAGGGCTCCTGAAGACTTTGATAGGGATCAAAATTCAAATGTCCTAAGCGTAGGGCAAAGAGTGAGGCCTAACTTTTATTGAATGCCTATTATACGCCAGATGCAAGAGATATATTCTCACTTAATTCTCCCAACCCTCTAACCTGGGTAAGACCCACAACCAAAAGACTCTTGTAGTGTGAATAAACATTTTGAGACAGTTTTGGTGAAAGAAGAATGGACACGATAAAGAATAATAATGAAAACTAACATTTATACAATTCTTCTAATTGTTCGCATGGATCATTTGGAGAAAAGAGTGAAAGATTTAAAAATAAGCTGCCATAGGTCAAACACTAGCAAATTGTTGAGTCCTTTAAACCTTATTTTCTATATTTCCTCTCAAATTCTGTGTGTATGATAATAGGTAGAAACATAGATTAAATATGAAAAAATAATAAAAATGTAAATGACATAGTCCTATCTAGCACCTTCCCTCACCCCTGAATGAATATATTTATGTTTCTATTCAATTCATACAACGTTTTCATACACCTGGTCAAGTTCTGTGTTAACAGTCTTGTAGAATATACAAAGATGAGTAAAACACATTGGAAATACAGTAAAAATGCAAGTAATATTCAATGTACATTTACCAAAAAATTCGTGAAGAATAAATAAGATAGTAAAACTTAGACCAACATTAAAAACCCCCCCAAAAAAACAAACTCGTTGCCGTTACGTCAATTCCGACTCATCGCCACCCTACAGGACAGAGTAGAACTGCTCCCTAGGGTTTCCAAGGAGCAGCTGGTAAATTCAAACTTCCGACTTTTCGGTTAGCAGCTGAGCTCTTAACTGCTGCGACACCACCAGGACTCTGACCAAGATTAAAACAAGTCCAAAACAAGCCCTAGGTGCAATGATTATTAACTTCTCTTGATTTATAACTCAGCAATTTTCATGATTTGATCCATTCGATTTATACGTTATCTATCAAAAACCAGAGACTGTAGCTGTTGATTTGGTTTATATTTTGCTGTATATATTCTCAATAACAACAACAAAATAAATAAAATAAAAAGAAAACGAACTGCAACTCCTAAAAAATAAGATGAATTATTGTCTTAATTTAGAACAAATGAAAAAAATCAGAGGGACTTCAATGGACTTGAGAAGGCACATCAAGCACCCAATGTGACTGGGGTCCTTTTCAAGGCAATTTATACCTCAAAACCACACCCACATTAGTTACCATTATCTACATTGCACAAATGAAGAAACTAAGGTTTAAGAAAGAGCAATTTGTTCAGGGTCAAACAGGGCAGGGAAGGAAAGGTCTTTAATTCAGACTACCTAACCAAAACCTCATGTACATAGTAGAGCCTGTGAACCCACTGCTGGCGAGTCAATTCTGACACACAGTGACCCGGTAGGACAGAGTAGAACTGCCCCATATGGCTTCCAAGGCTGTAAATCTTTACGGAACTCGATTGCCACATCTTTCTCCCATGAAGCCGCTGGTAGGTTTGAACCACCAAACTTTCGGTTAGCCCACGGGTGCTTAACCACTGTACCACCAGGGTACCTTTTAATGTACATAATACTAGGTCTTAATAAATTGCTGCCCTATATTTTAATGACATCAAGGGTAAAGGAAATTAATTTGGATAGTATTTTATATTTGAAATAGCTGACTAACCCTATTACCTTATTATACTACTTAAACCATATCCTGACTACAAAGAAAGTCCTGGCAATGTACTTCCAAAGGATCAGCTGATGAAAACCCTATAGACCACATCAGTCTGATCCCACTGTGCCTGGGGTCACCATGAGTGGGGCAGGGGTCAGGGGCTGACTCGACAGCACCTAACAACAACAACCACATCCTGAAAGTTATAATCAAGTTTAATTTATGAGAAACTGTAAAATATTTCTATTTCATATTTTAGCCTTTTATTTCACAAGACCCCAAACTTACACTGTTTATCACAGATGAGTATAATCTTTACAAAAATAATATCTAGATCCATTTAATTTTGACAGTTTGGAGAAGCTGTTAGAGGATTTTAACCAAGAATAGTTGATGATTCCTGAGAGGCCATGTTACATTAGGGAAAAGATGGGAAATTCAAAATGACTGATGTTTAGGGTACACATCCAGGATAACTATTGATGAAGCTGGAAAGATAAGTCACAATGATATCATGAAGGCCTTATTCAGAATCCTAAAGGTTTCTAACTTTATCCTGTAAGTCATAGGTAGCAAAGAAGTTTCCTAAATAGGGGAGTGGCATGACTGCGTTTAATTTTTTGAAAACTCTGGTGGTGATAGAGTACAGAGTGGTGTGGACAGCCGTTGGCAGCAAAGAGGCCACTTAAGAAGCTGAGGCAATAGTCCAAGTTAGAGATGATGCCAGTCTGGACCTTCGACTACAGAGTGAGAAGGAGAGAACAGTTTAACGAGACATTTAGGAGAAGAATTGAGAAAAGTAACTGCAGTTGGCAGCTGAGGGGCAGGGGAAGTAGAGAATAATTTCCCTGTTACAGAGATAGGAGACTCAGGAAGAGGACCAGGTTTGAGAGGGAAGGCAATGAATTCAGCATGTGGTATTTAAGTTGCCTGCAAAATATACACATGTACAGGTAGCTGTCCAGAAGGCAACTCAAAGTAAGAATCTGGAGCTCAAAATAAATGTGTGTTGAATAATTGGCCTAATCTACATTGCTCTGAAAAAAATCCCAACTCTTCATAGCCTTTGAAAAAAGGGGTCTGATTCTGTCTTTCCTCTGTTCACATCATATTCTCTTCCAAATACTTGCTCACTACATATGTTAGAGGATAATTAGTGAAATTAGAACTTCCTTATAAACACTATACATGAGCAATGGACCAAACACCATAAATATCTTCGTAATTTAAATGTATTCTCTATGAGAGGAATGAATATATTTCAGTATTCTCCCTAGAGAAGGATATCATGCTTGGTAAAGTAGAGAATAAGAGAAAAAGAGAAAGACTCTCAATGAGATGAACTGACATAGCAGCTGCAACAGTGGGCTCACTTGTAGCAACGAGCGTGAGGATGGCCCAGGAACAGGCAATGTTTCATTCTGTTATATGTGGGGTCGCTATCAGTCGGAAATGACTCGACGGCTTCTAACCAGAACAACATGCGTAAATAAGAAGTCTGTGGGTGGTGCAAAGCAACACTGGGTGGCACAAATAGTTAAGCACTGGGCTGCTAATTGAAAGGTTTGCAGTTCAAATCCACCCACAGCTGCCTCGGAAAAAAGGCCTGGCAATCTACTTCCAAAAAGCAGCCATTAAAACCTGATGAAGCACAGTTCTACTCTGAAACACATGGAGCTCCTGTTGAGTCAGAATCGACTCAATGGCACCTGGTACTAGTACGTGTAAATAATTATTTATTTAAAAGATATGTTTCTGAGTGCCTACTATGTGTCAGGCACTGTGCTAGGTGCTGGGAATACAATAGTAAGCAAAAATAGACTTAGATCCAGCTCAAAGAACTTACTAGTAAGTGGGAGGAGACAGACCTCACTCAACCACACAGATGAGATTGAGTGTTCAAAGAAGAGGAATACAACTCACAGTCAAGGACAGACAGATTACCCAATAAGCAAGGTACGCACGGGTTTAATTGGGCTTACTTACTAATCTATAGTGCATAATTTCACATGAGGGCTTAATTGTGCCTACTTACTAATCTATAGTGCACAATTTCACAACAAACCCATGTGAAACTGTGCACTACAGATTAGTAAATTAAGCTCGTGCATAGCTTGCTTACTGGTTAATCTGCCTCTGCTCACAGTTCTAAGACAAATTTAAAAAAGCAGCTGTTCTAGAGAAGGCTTCCGTAAGAAACTGATACGGGAACTGGATTCTGGAGTATAACAGGAGATTATTGAAAAACAGCATAAGGAAGGCTTTGTGGTGAGAGAGAACGTGATCTGTTTAAGGCCCGTGTGCTGTGCACAGGGAGGTGGATGTGGAAAGAATTGATACAGGACGAGGCTGGAGAGGTAGACAGATGTTGTAGGCCTTCTAATAAGCTTAGTCTTGAAACCAAAGCCATGGGAAGCCACTAGAGTGTTTTGAGTGGTGAGGTGACGTGACCTGGCTTTCATTTTGAGAAAGTCTCTTCCTCTACAATGTAAAGGACAGATTAGCTCGCTTCTTGCCATGGTGAAAATGTTTCCCTTTGCCGCTCTTGGCCCCGACTGATTTTCTCTTCTCTTCATCTCTGCAGCGTGCTTAGAACCAGGGGTGGCCCAACCAGGGCAGACTTGAAAATGACCTTTTTGCATATCCATATAACACATAGGCCGCCATCCCCTGGTACTGGGGACAGCTTTGTGAGAGTTGTTCAAGTAACAATGGCAGAAGGGTTCACCACTTAAAAACCCACCCCTAGTGGGGAGTGCAAGGCGTGCTGGTGGTGCAATGGTTAAGCACTCGGCTACTAACCAAAAGACTGGCAGTTCAAACTCCCCTGTAGATTAAAACTCACCCAGTAGCTCTGCTGGAGAAAGACCTGGTGATCTGTTTCTGGAAAGATTACAGCCAAGAAAACCCTCTGGGACAGCTCTACTCTGTCACACGGGGTCACTACGAGTCGGAATTGACTCTATGGCACCCAACAACGACAGTGAGGAGTGTAAATGAGAAGAGCAAGGCCCCTGGACTCCGGTTCCCAGGCTGCTACTTTCTAGCTATAGAACCATGGGAAAATTGTTTAAAAACCTCCAGCTGCAGATCCCTCATCTTTAGAACGAAGGAGAACAATAGACAGGCAAACTTGTGAGTGCCCTTCTTCCTTTGCAATTCTATTTAACAAATAACAAAGAAGGGGAAATTCTTAAGTCCAATTTCTCTTTCTACAGGCAAAGAGAAATATGTTGATACAATGAAATTGACAGGTCTCTAGGTTCTGCATCAAAGCACACAGACATGTATCCTCACGTGTGTAAAGACCAGAGTTTATCAGTGGTCACCAGGACTGAGTGGCTAGGAGCCCTGGTGGTGCAATTGTTAAGGGCTGCACTGCTAAATGAAAGGTCAGCAGTTCAAATCTATCAGCCGCTCCGCAGGAGAAAGATGTGGCAGTCTGCTTCCGTAAAGATTTACAACATGGGATACCCTATGGGGCAGTTCTACTCTGTCCTGTAGGGTTGCTATGAGTTGGAACTGACTCAGTGGCAACAGGTTTGCTTTTTTAGGGATGAGTGGGAGGGAGGGGGAAAGGAAAACACAATGCTCACAAGGCATTAAGCTTCTGTAAGGGTGATGGAAAAATTGGGGAACGGCTGATGGTGATGGTTCAACAAGATGAATAAAATTAATGTCACTGAACTGTACATGTGAAGATGGTAAAAATAGCCTATGTATTTTGTTACTTATATAGTTGACTACAATTTAAAAAAGAAAAAAATTAATCCATTTGCCTTTTTAAAAAAATCTACCATTTAAACTTGATTCTTTATAGGTGGAAGCAAACGCAAAGCCATGTATTACCATGTAGCCTAAATATCTTGAAATTTGTCTCTGAGCTCTTAAAAATCTTAAAATAGGTACACTGTTTCCTTTCCATGGCAAGGAGGTATGTAACTGATTAACAGATCGAATTGTAGGATTTTCTTCCCCCACAATCTCAAATCCACAAGGAATATGTAGCTACTTTAAGCTTCATTGTATTAAATTGTAGAACACGCCATAAAATACCGATACTACAACTTCCATCAAACAAGTAAACATTTGTTATGGGACTGTAAAATTTACTTTTCACAAAAGGAGCCTACAGTAATAATGCATTCATTCTGTTTCCCAGAATGCTTCTTAAGTATGTTAATAAAGTCTTTATTGTGTCTGCTTATAAAAGTCACCACCATTTCCCATTAGAAAGTCTCTGTTTATTCATCAAACATTTACTGACAGTGACTGCTGGGAGCAGCCTCAGATTTCCACTCCATTACACATTTGTGGCATAAAGCACATTAATTATAGATATATTACAATATTCAACTCATTGAGGAAAAATTAGATGATCAAGGCTCATTTTCCTTGACAATAAGCAAGTTAATGAAAATACTAATTACCTGATGATGAAGTGGAGCCTTCAGGATTGAATGCTTAGCATCTGTAGAAGAGTTCTGTGAATCTAACGTGGAATATGAAAGCCAGAAGCTATGAGGAAGTCTAGGAGGTGGTCCTTGCCTCTGTCCAGTGCCCTTTAGTCAGAGGATAAAGGGTAGTCAGAGGTGAGGCAGAGTTTTATAAAAGAGTTGGGGGCCGCCACAGAAAACTAAAAATTTTAGAATAATATTTTCTGGAACACAAATCTACTTCATTTGAAATAATTACATAAAACCTTGGCTCATTATCAGCAAGGACTTTGCTACCTCCTACCTCTAAGTTTTGTAATAATGTCAGAAATATTTTCAGCCGTTTTAAATTTGCATGGGAGAAAACTTACATTTAAAAATTTCCTCCTCTTAACCGCTAGAAGTTTATAGACTGGATAGTGAGAAGCTTTCAACACAGAAAAGTCAGTTTACATCTCTGGGGAGGCGTTTTGGATCCTTAAAAATAGACCCTTCCCAAATACGCATATAAAAAAGGGGTTCAATATCAAATGTATGAGGGAAACTAAAACAATGGGATACTACTACACACTTATTAGACTGGCTAAAATCCAGAACACTAGCAGTACCAATTGCTGACAAGGATGCCAAGCAAAAAAGAGCTGTATTCATTACTGGTGGGAATGTACAATGGTATGGTACAGCCACTTTGGAAGACAGTTGGGCAGTTTCTTACAAAGCTAAACATAGTCTTAATATACAACCCCACAATTGTGCTCCTAGGTATTCACCCAAATGTTTTGAAAACTTATGCCCACACAAAAACCTGCATGCCAATGTTTATAGCAACTTTTCTCATAATCACTCAAAACTAGAAGCACCCAAGACGTCTTTCGATAGATGACTAGGTAAACAAACTGCAGTATATCCTTTCAAGGAATACTATTCAGCAGTAAACAGGAATGAGCTATCAAGTCCACAAAGCCATTGGATGAATGTTAAATGCGTATTGATATGTGAAAGAAGCCAGTGTATACTGTATAATTCCAATTATATGACATTGTACAAAAGGAAAAAATACAGAGATGGCAAATAGATCAGTGGCTGCCAAGGGTTTGGAGGGGGCACTGAATAGGTGAAGCAGAGGTGATTTTGCTTAGACATGTAAAACTAACCTGTATGATACTGTAATAATTGATTTGTGACACTATGCACTTGTCAAAATCCACTGAGCATTACAGCACCAAGAGTGTACCTTAGTGGACATGAATTTTAAAAAGTGTTTAGGAGTTCAGGGGATCCCAGGATGAAATGCAAAATGTGACATAATAATCTGAATGGATTACCAATGTATGAAACAATCTCACTGAAGGGAGTGGGGAGAAAAAGTGCTGACCTCAGTAACTTTGGAAATGAGTGGAGTCTGCAAGACCAAAGGCAAAGGAAACTGGACATAAGCACTGCACTCTAGTTGACAAAGTTGCTTCCCACAGGGTTGTTGTTATTGTTAGGTGCCATCAGTCACTTCCAACTCATATCGACCCTATGTGCAACAGGACGAAACACTGCCCAGTCCTGCGCCATCCTCGAAGTCATTGCTATGTTTGAGCCCATTGTTGCAGCCTTGGTGTCAATCTATCTCATCCAGGGTCTCCTTCTTTTTCACTGACCCTCTACCTTACCAGGCCTGAGGTCCTTCTCCCAAGACTGGTCCCTTCTATCCCACACGATATGGGTTAACAATTCTGCAACTACTATACATGTATACTGAAATTGAACAATTAAGCAAATGGAGGATAGTGAGAGCCAGATTTAAAGTGGGATGTACAGATAAGCAAGGGGAGGAGGCTGGGTAATGGATTATAGTTGGAGACATTAGTATGAACTCATGTTTAGTTTAACATGGATACAATTACATATAAAAATATTACAGATGTGTACATGTATGTGGATTATTATGTTGTTGCTGTTGTGTGCCATTGAGTCAATTCCAACTCATAGCGTCCCTATATGACAGAGTAGAACTGCCTCATAGAGTTTCCTAGGCTGTAATCTTTACAGGAGCAGATTGCCAGGTCTTTTCTCTTGCGGAGCTGCTTGTGGGTTTGAACTTCGTACAAACCTTTCAGATAGCAGCCGAGTGCTTAACCATTGCACCACCAGGGCTCCTTTGGATTACTATACACACAAGTATTTTCTTGTTCTGCCAGCTAAGAGACCCTAGAAGCGACTACAACCTAGTATCAACGTGCACACCTAGCGCTTCAGTCTTGGTTTCTAACACCATTTTCCAATAAAAGGAATCAGGGCTCCTTGGAGAAATAGCTGATTCTAGGACAGGGGCAAGAAATACACCATATGAACCTGGAGCACCTTTTAGTGCCAGAAGGTAAGGAAGTGCTAAAACACACACAGTGACTTGGGCATGTCAAAGGGTCACAGCAGCCAGGTGAAAGCACTCCGAATGATCAAAGCTGGAGCAATCTGAGCAAAAAATAAAGCAATATTGGATTATAACCCAGAATATAAAATAACTTTATATTCGTAGAAATACTAATGATTTAATATATATTTACATTTATAAAGGTAAACATAGCCTTAACTGTGTTTGTATATTTTGTTTATGTATATGTTAATATATATGCTTATATATTATATTTTATGTTTATATGATATAAATGATAACAATAAATGACTGAATAAATAAATGGATGGGGGAGAAGAGATTATTCTCCCATGTGGAAGAATTCAAAATAATTTATGTTGATACTCCACCTCCAAGGAAGTAGAGCATAACTCCCACACATAGGGACCACACATAGTGGCACCCTTCCAAAAAGTACAGTATGGAAAGGGGGAAAAAAGAGTAACTTTACAGGGGAGAAATATGACAAACATTACCTCAGCCAGGTGATCAAGATTACCATCAACAGTGATAAGTGATAAGAATGTGCCCTTGCTGTGATAGGATGATAATAACACTTCATCTCCGTGGTGCTCCTCCCTGGCACTGTTCCTCTGCAGTCTTCTTCCCCAAAACAGCATGTTGTTGTTGTTAGGTGCTGTCCAGTCGAGAACAAAATACTGCGTGGTCCTGAGCCATCCTCACAATCATTGCTATGTTTGACCCCGTTGTTGTAGCCACTGTGTCAATGCATCTCACTGAGGGTCCGACCATCTACCTTATGAAGCCTGAGAACCTTCTCCAGGGAGCAGTCCCTCCTGATAACATGTCAAAAGTTCATGAGACAAAGTCTTGCCTTCCTCACTTCCAAGGAGCACTCTGACTGTACTTCCTCCAAGACAGATTTGTTTGTTGTTCTGGCAGTCCATGGTATATTCAATATTCTTTGCCGACACTTAATTCAAAGGCATCAATTCTTCTCTGGTCTTCCTTATTGCACAGCTTTTGCATATTTATGAGGTAATTGAAAACATCATGGCTTGGGTCAGGCGCACCTTAGTCGTCAAAGTGAAATCTTTGCTTTTCAACATTTTAAAGAGGTCTTTTATAGCAGATTTGCCCAATGCAATCCATCATTTGGTTTCTTGACTGCTGCTTCCATGGGCGTTGATTGTGGATTCAAGCAAAATGAAAACCATGACAACGTCAATATTTTCTCTGTTTATCATGATGTTCATCAGTTGTGAGGATTTCCATTTTCTTTATGCTGAGGTGTAATCCATACTGAAGGCTGTAGTCTTTGATCTTCATCAGTAATTGCTTCAAGTCCTCTTCACATTCAGCAAGCATGGTTGTGTCTAATCATGACAAATCCCAATTGAGGAGCATTCTACAAAATATCTGACAAAAAAAAAAAGTTACTGTCAAGTTGACCCTGACTCATGGTAACCCCACGTATGTCAAAGTAGAACTGCGTTCCATAGGGTTTTCAATGGCTGATTTTTTGAAAGTAGATTGCCAGTCTTTTCTTCTAAGGTGCCTCTGGGTGAACTTAAGCCACCAACCTCTAGGCTAGCAGCCAAGCACTTAACGGTCATCAAAAACTAGGAAATTCTCAAAAACTGTCACAGCCAAGGACAGCCTAATTAGACATGACAGCTAAAGGTCAAATGGTGTCCTGGATAAGAACCTGGAGCACAAAAAGGACATCAGGTAAAACCTAAAGAAATCTGAATAAAATATGGTCTTCAGTTAGTAATAATGTATCAATATTGGTTTATTAAATGCACCATAGAAATGTAGGATGTAACAGGGAGACTGGCTGTGGAGGATAAGGAAACTCTCATTACTATATTTGCCATTTTTCTGTAAATCTAAAAGTGTTCTAATATAGAAAGTTTATTTTAAAAAAATAGACCCTTTCCACATGTACCTGAATTATGTCTTCCATTTCTCAAACTGGCAGTCTAAATCAGTAAGCAAAGTGCTGAGTATACCTTCTGATTTCATTCCAGCATCAATTTGTATTTTCCATTCTCTTTTGACTTCAACTAATAGCTCTGCACAGCCTCTCCTTTTTCCTGTGCATTATCCATTGAATGAGTTCCAAATCACTCTGCTGTGGGGTGGCCAAAGATCCCATTTGATGGATGGTCATTTCACACACCTGTTTTTTACTCTTTGATTGATGTGCTGGCTTACATCTAATATAACTTCTCCTAACAGGGAAGTGAGGAAAACATGTATTTGTGCAAACTGTAGTCCAGTTTGCTGCTCATCCAAAAGGCTTAATTTAGAAATAGTTACTTAATAATTCAACATGGACAATTCCTTGATTCCCATTGACTTTCAATTCAATCAGCAAAGCTGCCTCCTGGATTTTCCATTATTATGAAGACTGATGTATTTTATAAGAGCAAACAGCTGCTCTGGCAGATTAATGTTCCTTCTTGTCACCCTGCAGTGAAAGCTTACTTGGGATTCTTCTCTTGTGTAAAGAAGTTTGGATCCAAGGAATTTAATCGGCTGACCACCAATAACTTTAGTGCCTCCTCTGCCCCTGGGTCTGTTCTTACAACCCTTACTTACCAGAGTCCAGCAAGATCTTTGGATAGAAGACCTCTCCTGAATTAAATGGAGCATGTTTTGAAATGCCCAAGCACTTGGAGTTGAGAGTTCTGGGCTTCTCATTTCAGATTTCTCACTTACTCTGGACAAGTTATTTAATTTCTAGGAGCTTTAGTCTTCCTCCATTAACTGGGCCTATGTCATAGAGATACGGGAGGATCATTCATTCATTCAACAAACATTTCTTGAGTATATACTATATGACAAGCACTGGCTAAGGCTCTGAGGATGCAGTGATTATGGAAAAAAAATCGCTGCCCTTGTGGAACTCACATTCTAGTAGAGAGAATAATAAAAGTAAAACATACAGTACTTAGATGGTGATAAGTGCAATTAAAAAAAGTGAAACAGGAATCAGGATAGAGATTCTTGGAGAGGAGAAGAAATAATTTTTAAAATGGGGGTCAGGACTGGCCTCACTGAGAAGTGACATTCGAGCAAAGACCTGAAGGAGGTGAGGGAGCCAGGCATGAGGATATCTGAAGAAGGAGCATTTCAGAAAAAAGGAAGCAGCAAGTTTAAAGTCCTTGAGGCAAGAGCAAGGCTGAAATGCTCATAAAGCAGCAGGAAGGCCATTGTGGCTGGAACAGCAGAACCACATGGTGAGTAGTTAAGAGATGAGGTCAGACAGATAACAGAGAGGACGGTCAGATCGTGTAGAGCCTGCGTACCTTTGTCAAGGACCCTGGTCTTTACTCTGGGCAAGTCATTGCAAATGAGGAGCCATTTTGAACAGGGCAGTGACATGATCTGTTTTATGCATTTAACAGGATCACTCTAGGTGCTATATTAAGAACAGACGAGGGACAAAGGCAGAAGCAGAGAGACCAGTGAGGTAGCTGTTGAAACAAAGAAAGAGATGATGGTGGCTTGGACCAGAAGTGACTGGATTCTAGATATATTTTCAAAGTATAGCCTATAGAGTTTTCTGAGAGATTGGATATGAGATATGAGAAAAAGAGGCATCAAAGATGTCTCTAAAATTTCTGTCTTGACAGGAAAGCTCGTGATAGGGAACCCAAGGTTGAGTAAGGATAGTGTTGATGAGTTATGAGGTTGTTAACCATTGTCATAGGGCAACATGTGTACTAACTGTTAAATGAGAAACTATTTTGTTCTGTAAGCCTTCATCTTAAGTGAGAATAACAGCACAATTGGAAGAGTGTAGTCAATGTCACTGAACTGTGCATGTAGAAATTTTTGAAATGGTGTATCCTTGGCTATGTATATTTTCACCAAAAAAAAAAAAAAAGGTTGAGAAAGGAGAGGGTTGACATGTTGTGGGGTTGTTAACCAATGTCATAAAATAATATGTGTACCACTGTTTCATGAGAAACTATTTGTTCTGTAAGCCTTCACCTGAAGTACAATTAAAAAAAAAAATTTCATCTTGAACAATTGGAAAGACAAAGTTGTCATTAACTGACACAGTGTGTCACCAGGGAATACAGTACGAGAAACAATTTAGGGTGATGGGGAACAGCAGAAGCTCAATTTTAGAAATATGTGAGATGCCTATTTAGCAACCTAGTAAAGATTAAAAGTAGAAAATTGGATATATGAGCCTGGAGTTTGGAAGAAAGGTCCAAACTGGAGAAATAAATGTATAAGTCATTGGAGTATGTTGTTGTTGTTAGCTGCCATGGAGTTGGCTTTGACTCATGACAACCCTATGTACAACAAAATATTGTCTGGTCCTGTGCCATCCTCAAGATCATTGGTATGCTCGAGTCCATTGTTCCAACCTGTGTGTATTTTGAGTGACTTCCAACCTAGGGGGCTCATGTTCCAGCACTAAATAGGACAATGTTCTGTTATGATCTGCAGAGTTTTCCTTGGCTAATTTTCAGAATTAGCTCACCAGGCCTTTCTTCCTAGTTGGTCTTACTCTGGAAGTTCTGCTGAAACTTGTCCACCAAGGGTGACCCTGCTGGTATTTGAAATCCTGGTAGCATAGCTTCCAGCATCACAGCAACACATAAATCAGTACAATATGACAAACTGACAGATGGGTGTTAGCATCAGCGTATGGATGGTATCTAAAGCAATGAGGTTTGATTGGTCACCAAGTGAGTCAGAATAAATAGAGAAGAGGAGAAGAACTCCAGGGATTCAGCTCTGGGGCATTTCAAGATTAAGAGGTCAGAAAGATAAAGAGAAACCTGCAAAGGACATCGAGAAGAAGTAAGGTTTAAGGATGAAGCAAAAGAGGCAGAGTGTGGTGGCTTGGAATCCAAGTGAAGGAAGTGTTTTAATGAGGAGGGAATTATCAGCCATAGCAAATGCTGTTGACAGGTCAAGTCAGATAAGGTCTGACAATTGACCTTTGGATTTAGTGAAGTGAAGGTCATTACGACCTTGTTTGGAGGCAAGAAAAAGAGCATAACTGCAGTGAGTTCAAGACTAAATGGGAGTTCCTAGTTTTGATAATTGCATTCTGGCTACGTAAGATCTTTATATTAAGGGAAGCTAAGTGAAGGGCATACAGGAATTTGCTGTACTATTTTTGCAACTTTTCTGTAAATCTAAAATTATTTCAGAATAAAAAGTGGGAAAAAGGTACATGGGAAGAGAGTAATTGGAGAGCATAGTATAGACAACTCTTTCATGGAGTTTTGATGAAAGGGTAAGAAAAGGTAGATAGTAGCTCAGGGAGGAAGTAAGGTCAAAAAAGGTTTTTGGATTTCTTTTGTTTTCATTTTATTTATTTATCTGGTTTGGTTTTTGTTTGTTTTAAGCTTGGAGGAATAACACCATGTTTTTATGCCAATGGGGATCATCTGGTAGAAAAATGAAAACTGACGATGCAGGAAAGAGAGGAGTATCTCTGAAGCAGTAGCCTTGAAGAAGAAAGAGGGGATGCAATGTAGCTTCCCGATGGAGGCACGGGCCCTGGCCAAGAAGGCAGGTGTAAGAATACAGATGCTGTGCGCAAGTAGATGAGCTGAGGCAGCCTCTGCAAATTCTGTCTAATTGCTCAAGTGGGAAGGGAGGCCACAGATGAGAGTGAGGATGGCTTCAGAAGTACAGAAGTGTTGGAGTTTTGAGGAGAGAGGAAAAGAAGTGTAATATTCACCTCTGTGTGCTGTCAAGTCAACTCCAACTTAGAGCAACGCTATAGGACAGAATGGAACTGCCCCATAGAGTTTCCTAGGTTTTAATCTTTATGGGAGCAAATCGCCGGGTCTTTTCTCCCATGGGGCCACTGGTGGGTTTGAATTGCCAACCTTTTGGCTAGCAGCCGAGCACTTAACCATTGTGCCACCAGGGCTCCTTGGAAAAAGAATAAGTGACAGCATTTGAGATGCTAGAAAATGATCAGCACGCATACAAGGAGGAAAACTTGGGACACGGGAGTGCAGGGATAAGCTGGTTGATGGTCTGCTCTTCTCTTTTCTGGTCATTATCAATAATAGGAAATGGGGAGTACCTGGGTGGTGCAAGCAATTAAAGTGCTCAGCTGCTAACTAAAAGCCTGGAAGTTCAAGTCTACCCAGCGGCACCTCAGAAGAAAGGCCTGCTGACTTTTGGAAAATTCAGCCACTGAAAACCCTATGGGGTACCCTTCTACTCTGACACACATGAGGTCACCATGAGTTAGAATCGACTCCATGGCAACTGGTTTGGTAACTTGAACGGAGAGACAAGCCATGCCAAGGAAAGTTTCTGAGGTCATTGGCACAGCCCACCGCTGAAGGCTTAGTCCCGCCGTTAAAAGGTATAAAATCTTCACACGTCTAATATTGGACAACTTTCCTTTCGAACTATCTCAGCTATGATAAGATAGCAGAAGTCAGATGATGTTGCACATTCCCTTGTTGGATCTGACAATGATACACTTCTCTGAAATATGCATTTCATTATATAATTTTTAAAGCAATAACTTTATTCATGAATGGAAAGTTCCAGAGAAGAATCCAAAAAAAAAAAGAATTGAAAAAGTTATATCTTCAGCAGGCCAACTGCTTCCCTGTAATATTCAGTACCCCTGCTAATTTCAGAGGAAGGGAATATTTCCCCAACTACTGGGCTGCCGCCTCACCTCAGAAGTGGGGTTGGAAAAGAGGCGTCCCAGGAGGATAGTCTCTCTCCACTCAGCAGTCCAGGGGAAGACTCCTAATTGAATGACATTTCCACCAAGAGAGTCAGGGGAGATTGTTACCGCCTACCTAATAAAGCCCCTTGTTCTTCAAGCTGGTTCCTGACCCTTAAGGAGAGGGTTTTTTCTATCAAGTTCCCTGGGCTACTGGCTAAATTTGTCTCCTGCAGAGAACAGATGAATAACCAAGACTGAAACCTTACAGGCAGGATGCAATGGAGAAGCTAAGCAATTATTTTGATAACTCGAACTAAACACACCTGTTAATGAAGAAAGGGGGGTTTGGAGTTCTTTGAGCTCACTAAGGGGATCGCATTCCTGGATAATTGCAAGTTGTCTACTTAAAGGCCATTCAAGAAGCTCTAAATAGACTCACCTCCCCTCAGAAATCCAGATTAAATCTGATGAAGTTTCTACCCGGAAATTCCCCGAATGTCCCCCATTCCCACTTGCACAAAACAACCTTCAGGAGCCTAGGATTTTTTCCGTTTACAGTGCAGATTAGGTGTGTTTCTCACAACCGTAATAGTGAGAAGGGCATTTTGTTTTGTGTTTTTTCTTCATTTGCTTCATTTCTAACTCCTATCAAATTCTCTCAGAGCTCTGGGCCTGGCTCTAGATATTTGCTAATGTTCTGGTTTTGACCTGAGCACTTTCCCATACTGTTAATCCCTCCAGCGTGGCATGTTGCAGTTAAGTTAAAATGACTGTGGGAATAGAAGGAAGAAATTACAGGGCTGGGATCCCAAGTATAATTCTAACAGTTATAAGGAACTCGCTGGCCAGAAAGCCCTAATGTCTCCATTAATAAAGCTATTAATTTGGAAAAGCTTTGACAACTATAACATCTTTTTTAAGAAAGCAAAAAACCCTCTTCCTTTATCTCCAAAATGCCGCCTTCTTTGTACGAAGTGACTGCCTCAAGCTCCCTTCCACTGCCGGTTTTAATTTGTCTTTAATATCAGACGTGCCTTATCGATTTCTTCTGTGTATATTTTCATTCTGAATAATTCAGAGGCAAGATTTTTTCTGCCATTATGGTCAATAGCAGAAGCAAATTTTGAGGATAATCAATTGAGCCCTGACTGACGATTCCCGCTGTTGATATCCCCAGAAGTGAGGGAGGAGGAACAGCAGGGGATAATACGACCCACCAGTCAATCACGTCTATCAGCCAGCTAGCCAATACAAGCTTAAGCGAGGAATGGAGATCCGTACCGGGGCCCAGAAGGCCTGCTAATAGTTCACTCTTTTTACTTTTCATCAGACGGCACTCCAGCTGAGCCAGGGAGAGTTACGGATGCATTCTCATATACATTTTCTACTAACGTTGTTAACAAAAATCAGGTCCTAAAAGTGTCATCTCTTATATGAATATACACATCATAGATGCATCCGTTGTGAACAATTTGTTCATATTTTAGCCCAACCTTTTCCAAAGAAGGGTAGAAAAATTGGAAGGGTTCCAGAAAATCGTTTCCAGGAATAAATAGTTGTCACTTTTTAATTCAGATAATACGGTTGAAATTAATTATCATCGAGCTGACAGAAACAATGCGCGTTTGTCTAGTCCCGTCTCATGCGCAGTAAGAACATATTTTTCTGGGCCTGTTTTGACACTGGCCCCCATCCAAGTTTTTGACACACTCAATTTACTGCAAAATTGGCAACCTCGATCTCATAAAGGAACCCAAGTGTAACAGTAAATATTGGTCCCTATGCACAAAATGACTAAAGTACATCAGGGTAGACCCAATAAGTGTCAGAGCATTGGACTTAAATAATTACAGTATTTTATATTTTTCATTCCTTTCTAAAGACATTTTCGTAAAGCCCTGATTTAACAGGATATGCTAGAGGTGGGCATTTGCATGCTCTTGAAGACGGCTGCGATCAAAACAAAGTGAGGAAGAAAGGCTTAGGATGATACGAGCAGTTCAATTTCAATTATGTGGAGTAAATGGTCTTTTTCAGGTCCGATAATTTTTGAAAACTATTTGAAGGTCTGGAGTGATTTACCTGCAATTGGCCTTGATCTGTAAAAATAAGGCTTTCACGCGACTCGATTCACATATTCAGATGTAACCGTGACATGTCTGCTTGTCATAAACAGGTATTCCTATCCCTAAGGTAATTTTTAACAACCAATGATTATAAAATAAAGGCCATAGAGTCAATACATTCTACAATAGAAATCTAGTTTTGCTAATCTCCAGAGGAGATCTATAAAATTGCAGAAACAACTGTAGTTAATTGCTAAATAGCTTATTGTTAAATAATAGTCCAATGTATGCAAAGGAAAAGAGGAAATTAGAAGTCCTAGTTTAGTTTACCATAGATAACTTATTTATAAATCTCTGTAATTTATTATTTATATCCTTATACAATAATCGCTCATGCATATAAACACAGTTAACCTTAAAATTTTCTTCGGATTCCTGCTTCTTTACAAAAGAGGTATTTTGGCTCACCAACTCCTTACTCTTAAAGGTTTTTTGAAGACACTATAGAAGTATGTTACCATTGTATTTTATGGGGAAAACAGTGATTCTTTGTTCATGATACTATTTTATTCATCAATAAATTTCATGGAGAAATAATTACTCTTATTAAAAACTATAATCTCCTTGGAATTGATTTTAGGGTTAAGGCTGACGTCTCAAAAAAAAAAAAAAAGTAAAGAATATTCAGGAAGAAATTATCTGTAAAGTTAGGATTTATTTTGTAAATATCAGCAAGGCTTTCCTGCTGTGAATTATAACATCTGTACCCACGCACCAATTGCTTTCCTTGGAATAGGTCGATTATCAGACTTGCTCTTCTTCTCAAAGGGAAAAATACAATTTTGGGGTGGAAACCTCTTACAGAATTACATGGTGGAACAAGTTAACTTTTCACATAAAAATGGAGACTAGAATGAAAGACACCAGTCCTTTTTGTGTTTGCTTAATGCTTGGTAATATATGTAGCAAGACGTCTGTCGGAGGTGGTTGAATGTTGATGTGAAGCTAAAATGTACAATCAATAGCAAGCTGGCAAATCAGAGCCATTAAGCCAAAATTTGTAATATAATGCTTTTAGCCTGTTTTTTCTGGTCAGCTCTAAATGTTTTTTATAAGTTGATATGAAAAGTTGATATCAATGTTGATACTAAAAGTATAGATGGGAGACTGTCATAGAATGAAATAAAGAGGAAAAAGAATTGATCTGTGTAAGGAGACCTGGGTTTCAGCATCAGTGCAAGGAATGCTAAGAACTAGATGTATGATCTTAGTTAGACAAATAATAAATAACAATAATAATAGTAACAGTAACAGGAGTTACCATTTACTGGAAGTTTTCTTTGAACCTGAGGTAGTCTCATTTAATCCTCACAAGAACCCTATGAGGTAGGGAACATTCTTATTCCCATGTTCCACCACTTTCAGTCACTGTCCAGCCAATTCCAACTCGTAGCGACCCCATGTGTGTCAGAGTACAACTGTGCTCCATAGGATTTTCAGTGGCTGATTTTTCTAAAGTAGTTCCCATTTAGGGCACAGAGAGTTAAATAGGTTGACTGAAGTCTCACATCTAGTAAGTGGCAGAATCAAGGAAACCCACACCAATATGTGCCTAGAGGGTTGCTATGAGTCAGAATCAACTCTACGGCAACAGGTTTGGTTTTTGGTTTGATACAAATGGTGGAGCCCTGGTGGTGTAGTGGTTAAGAGCTCGGATGCTAACCAAAAGGTTGGCAGTTTGAATCCACCAGCAGCTCCTTGGAAACCCTATGGTGCAGTTCTACCCTAACCTATAAGTTTGCTGTGAGTTGGAATTGACTTGATGGCAACTGGTTTAATTTTTTTTTGGGGGGGGGAGGTACAAATAATGAGGGTGGAGCAAATGGTCACCTTCCACTTCCAAAATTACCTCACTTTTCATTTTTATATGCATTCCTAAGCAGAGGACTCCCTGAATTTTGTTTTAAGAAGGAGCTACTTTTTATTCCCCAAATGTTTACGGTCCCTGTGGGGAAGAAGGGAGTGGAGAGCAACTGCCCTCCCCTTGAGAAGTTGGCAAATAGAGGAAGGGGGTGACAGCAGCAGCTGACGACAATGACCCCTGCCATAGCTAGAATATCCCATCATTTTCAAATATCTCTCTAAGGAGATGCAGGACTCTGACAAGGGATAACAGCATATGGTAAATAACTCACTGGGGGACATGCTTCACTATAACTTCTTTCTAGCATTGTCCTTGGGTCAGCCTTTCTAACTCATAGCCCAGGCATTCTCCTGGCATTGTGAAATTAAATTGATGATAGATAATGCCCTACATAAGTGCACCAATGTTCAAAGCAGATCCAAGTTATATATATAAGAGTCCCTGGGTGGTGCAAATGGTTAATGCTCTCGGCTGCCAACCAGAAGGTTGGAGGTTCGAGTCCACCCAGAAGCAACTCAGAAAAAAGGCCAGGTGATCTACTTCTGAAAAATCCGCCATTGAAATCCCCGTAGAGCACATTTCTACTCTGACATGTGTAGAGTCACCATGAGTCAGAGTTGACTTGACAGCAACTGGTTTCATATAGCTCAGCTGCTAACCAAAAGGTTGGCAGTTCAAACCCACCAGCTGCTTCTTAGAAACCCTATGGGGCGGTTCTACTCTGTCCTATAGGGGTGCTATAAGTCAGAGTTGACTTAGCACAGGGGTTTGGGACAAACACTTTCTGCCGTGTTCTGTGTAGTCTTTGGCAAGTTACATAACTTCTTTGAGTCTGGTTTCCTCCTTTAGAAAAAAGTGTAACAAAATTTACCTTACAGGGTGGTTATGAGGAGTATAAAAGATAATGGGTCTACAGTACCTGTCACATAGTAGGAGCTTAATAATTAATACTTCTCGTCCTTTGCATTCCCATCACAGGGAGATGCTTCTCTCACTATGCCATAAAGGGAAGATACTACCTTAAAAACTCACTCCAAAGTTGAACATCCCTAACAGAAGAGGACGCTAGTACCCAAGACTCTAGATTGAGAGATGCCAGAGAAAGAGAGAATCAAAACCAAGGAACCTTGAAGGGTTCTTAATTTCCTACTGATTTGTTCAAGACAGCTCTGGAAGCCTAAACTAATTCCAAACTGCACCATCCAAGGAGTACATGGCACCAAAGCCACGCACCCTGAGTCCAGACTAGGGACATTCCCAAGGGTCCTGTAGATCTCCTCATACCCAATAGAATACTATCATGCCTACATAGTTAGGTTTATAATCATTTAGCAGCATAAAAATATACTGAAGCATTGTGGATAAAATTTCAACAAAGTAAATGACAGGTTTTTATATGTGCATTCAAGAAAGAAAAACGTGTCTTTATGCAGCCCATAATTGTGGAACTTATGATAATGGAAACCATTGTAACACTTTATTCATAAGGGTCATTTATAAATGATGTATGAATGTCCATAAATGTCTCTCTTATTTGCTATTAATAGTCAGGAATGCTATTATTTTCACATAAGCCAAGCACGATGCCTTTCAAGTAGAAGCAACAATAGGTATAATCTGTTGGAATGAGTTTACAGACAAAATAAGCATATTTTATTTTTGCTTGGTTATTAACTACAATAAAGTATTTCCACATGGGTTATTTAAGGTTTTATTTAGATTTCATTTTTAATTTGGAGAAACCTCAGGGTGCTATTTTCAATGAAATGTATCAATCATAACACTTGGAACCCAATTATTACACTTCAGCTAAATTACTTACTGTGATCTTACCATTTAAAGCACACTTCAAAACCGCAAGTGAGTTGTCATAAAAAGATTTCCTTTTTTCTGACTCCTTTTTTTTTTTAAATAATATCCTTTAATCAAATTTGTTTATGGAGAAGGTACCATCAGACACTGACATTAAACAGCACAGTGAGGGGAATATATGCTTTATGCTCCCCTCACTGTCTTTGATCTCTTTGTTTGCCCTTTCCATCAGAAGTAAATACTATCTTGCCCTTTTTTCCAATGCAGAGAAGGGATGGTTTGAGAGTAGAAGTGGAAGTTCTTGAATGATCTCATTGGGATTTGGCAGATCTTCTTAAATGTTCCTTTGACAGAATTTTATGAAATGGTTTATTTCAGATGTAGAATAAAAGATAAGTGCTCTCCAGGGTGATTAATCTAAACATCCTTCCATCAGTAATTTGCACCCAGGTGCCATTCAAAGGCAGTATGAGCAGCCTTCATTCAGCAATTCTAATTCAATGCAGGAGGCAGGCCTAGGAGGGACAGGGGCTGCAGCCACCACTCTTTGGAAATTGGTGGTTGAGTCTCAGAAGGAGGTAACGACAATCTAGATTCCAGCACATGATGAATCGGTGCCAAGTCACATGAGATGGGAAGGGTGGAGGGAGGGGAAAGGAGAAAGAACACACTTTTCTGCTTTTCCTTCTTGTCCTACCTTTTTGGCAATTTCTCCTTCCCCTCTGTACTGAGGGGCTGGGTTTCAGACAGGTGCAGAGTAGAGAACATACAAACCCACCCTGAAGTACCATGAAAGAAAGGCCTGGCAATCTGCTTCAGTAAAGATCACAGCCAGGAAAACCCTATGGAGCAGTTCTACTCTGTAACACATGGAGTCACCATGAGTCAGAATTAACTCAACAGCAACAGATTTAGTTTGATTTTGTTTCCAGAGTAGAGGCTGCCCTGCCCTGTAGACCATCTCCAAGCCGAAATTGCCTTTAAGTTAAGGCTTTGATACCTATTAAAAATGCACAGCACCTAAGAGGGATAGTATTTTAAGTTTCTCCTTCTGGACAACACAAAGAATGACAGGCAGCCCTCTGTGTGAGCTGGGACGAAGGGTGAGCACTGTTGGAGGAAAAAGAATCCTAGGCTCAGAGGCCAGCAGGTAAAAGATAATTTCTGTCAGATTCATATTTTTGCCTGGGGCTAGATTTGTCTAAAAGCTTCATGCTTTTGCACAGCTCCTCTCCCAGGATTATCAACTTACCAAGGGGTCACATGCTTATTCCCCTAGTCTCACCCCTGTGGTAGATCTACAGATCTACCGCGCAATTACATTTCCACCCTTTGGCCTCATGTGGAAGATGATTTTTGGAGAAGAAGGATGTTTAATAACACATGAAACTTTCAATTCCTGTAAATAAAAGTAGGAAGGCTTGTCAACTCTGCCCAGGGCTGTCAGAGACTTAGGGCAAGGCAGAAGGGCAGAGATTCCTGTCAGAACTTTGTTCCTTACTTCCAGAGTCAGAAGCTTCATTTCTCTGACTAGACCTTTGGAGCTCAATCACAAAAATGCAAGGCCAGATGAAAGGAAACTGACCTGTCCTGGATACCGGGCATTCTCTCCTTCAGGAACCTAGCACATAGTAGATTCACGTAAATATTGATTGAATACTTGACAGAATGGATGGATGGATAGATGGATGGATGGATGGATGGGTGGGTGGATGGATGGATGGATGAACAGACGGACAGACTCGATGTGTCTAGGCATTGTTTCATTTAATTCTCACAACCCTATGAGCCAAGCACTCTTGCAATTCCTGTTTTATAGGTAAGATAACTAATACATGGAGGAGGTAATATTTACATCCCAGTCTTTTTGATTCAAAAGTCCATTTTAATGGCTGTTATGCTTACTCTACTAATATTCCTCACACATATCATCATATTTCCTCAGAAAACTGGAATAATTAAAACCCTAATTGGGCCAGAATATGATCCTGGTAGTATTACACCTATGAGGGTAGGAAGTTTTACCTCTCTCATCACCAAGGAGTTACACTGTACATCTAGGCATCTTGGCCAGTTCCTCTGTGTTCGTTCTTTAGTGTATGTGGTGTAACTAAGAACTGGCTAAAGAAATATGGTACTGGTGTGTGGGTTGTATATTCAACTTGTTTGTTTTTTCCTTTACTCGTAATGTGGTCTATTTTAGACTTGATTTAAGCCACTGTGTTTCTGAACAGCACAAGAGCTCCTCCCTTAAAAATGGAAGTTACTCAGATATTTAGGACTCTAGTATCTTTAGCTGGTGGGGAAGGGCAGGCAACACAAATGATAAATTAAAAATAGGATTGCTGAGAAATTGGATAATTTATTCTTGAGGAAAAAACTGAGTATATAAAAAAGTGCCCATGGATTCTGTAGAATTAATTATAAGATGCTTCCAAGCATTTTCTCCATTTTTCTAGCAGTAGGAATAATAGCATGAGATTAAATTATAGTGGGAAGAATGCAGATAACCCCATAGCTTTACCCCTTTGCCACCTGGAAAATTTCTACTTATGTGTCAAGTTCCCCAGCTACTAGGATGATGTCGATCAAGCAGATGTCTCCAATAATCATCCCTTTTCTAGAGGAAGTGTGGGATGCAGTGGGAGGGGCTTACAAGCTCACCTGTGTCTGACCCAGGGAAAAGGAGCACTGGCTAGCATGAAGGCTTTAGCAGGATCCAAGACAACGTTCAACAAAGAAGAAAACAGAATAGGAACAAAGCCCACTAAATTCTATTGTAAATGCCATTGAGTAGAATGGTAACAATGGCTGGTATTTTATTGCCAGCACCTAGCTAAGGACTCTAATTATATTACCTCATTTAATCTTTACAAGAATCCTGTTAGTAGTACCATTTTTATCTTCATTTCAATAATAATTAAAAGCACAGAGAGTTGAGTAACTTACCTAAGTTCATACAGTATGTGGCAAAGCTATAATTCAAACCCATGTCAATATGATTCTAAACTCAAATACTAATGTCTAAATCCAAATAAGTAGACTACACAATCAACTTAATTTTTTCCTGATCTCAGCTTATGGAAGAAAAATCAAAGAAAATCATAAGACAAATCATTAGAGATTTAACTTTAAAAGCCAATCAAAACACATCTAAGCTGTTTTCTCAGAGCAGTACAAATTCAGCTGTATTATTACATTATTTCACTCATTCATTCATTCAGTTGGTCTATAGATATTTACTAAGAATTTATGTTTAGACTGAACAAAGGTCCTGTTCAGTGGAAGAGTCTATTTATATTTGTTGTATTATGTTATATGCTATATGTGTATACTATACATACAAAACCAAACCAGTTACTGTCTAGCCCATTCTGAATCATGGCAACCCTATGTGTTGCAAAGTAGAACTGCCCTCTATAGAATTTTCAAGGCTGTGACCTTTCAGAAGCTGATCACCAAGCCTTTCTTTCAAGGTACCTCTGGGTGGATCCAAACCACCAGTTTTTCGGTTAGTAATAGAGCACTTCACTGTTTGCACCACCCTGGGTCTCCTATCTATCTATCCATCTATCTATCTCTATCATTACTAAAAATTTATTATATTAACCTAATTGGAAAAGTTGTGCAAAATATTTTAAACACAATGTTCAACAACTAGATATTTTAAGGGGGTGAGATGTCTGCTTTACCCTCAGGTTAAATCAGTTAAACACTCCTTGAACATTACAGTCTATCAGAGTTGTACTGTAGCGTTCTATGTGTATTTAGATGATTGGCTAATAAACAGAAAATGTCTAGCCAGTTGCTAGAGAAGCCTCTGGTTATTCAAATTTATCTTTTATCTTTAAGCCTCTGGTTATTCAAATCCAGCAATACTCCAATCAATATCAAGATGGGTAAAGGAGGAAAGATCCAAAATGTTCCTGAAGACAGCTTCTCTTAGGATGATGGACAACTGGTTTCTATTTACTATGTAGCTACATTGGAGAAATGCATTTGAGGAGGGAGGATGCTTGAGGAGATACCACTGGCCACTAGCCAACTACAGTACTGCTTCCCCAGACAGTCCTCGCATCAGACTAGAATAACCGAGCTCCTTCTCAGGAGCCCAGGGAGGAATTCCGGGAAATGGCAAAGCGTATTAGATTTTACATTATCCAACAACATAAAATGATGTATTAACATTCTCCCTGAATTCAAAGTGTTTATTGATTTTTTAAATCTTAGATAATTTAACTAGGTTACATTTGCATTATGTAGTATAAAATAAACATTTTAAGTTTTTTCTGCTAACATCTCAGGCTGAGTATTTTGTCCAATATATTTCTTCATTGCCTGAATTTATGACATGAACTGAGGTGGTACAAGTCAACCAAAGTTAATCATCAAATATTGATGTGTGTTAAATAGTACAGTTATTCATAGTCGGAGTCCAGAATAGTTTTTAAAAAGGAAGCACGTTTGCCAGTGGTATTACATTGAGAAACGTGCAAGTGACTCTGTAGATAACTAGGCTAAAGAAACAAGAAAAATATTCTGCCAGAAATAAAACAGAAAAAGTCAAATTGACCACTGAAGTAAGCATATACTAATATCCATACACTAAGAAATATATATATTACATATTAAGTAAGCATATGTGAATATTATCAGTCTTGGAGGAAATACATCCTTAGAAGGAAGGATGGCGGGACTTCATCCTGCTTTCTTTGGACACATCATCAGGAAAGACCAATTGCTAGATAAGGACATCTTGTTTGATAAAGTAGACAAGCAAAAACAAGAGAAACTCTCCATTATTGAGACAACAGCTGCAACAATGGGCTCAAAAATATCAACAATTGGGAGGATAGTGCAGGAACAGGCAATGTTTCATTTTGTTATACATAAGGTTAACAGGAGTCCGAGTCAACTCAATGGCAACTCACAACAACAACAATATTCTACAGCATAACACTTTCCCAGAGGTCAGATAACTTGTGATCTCAATTATCCAGAAAGGTGAGAACCGGGACAAGAAAAGACTTCTGAGTCATCAAATTAACAAAGATCATCGAATCAGACTGACCTGGGCTCAGATGCAGGCACTGCCACACACAAGCTGTATTTTACACGTTTGCCACCCTGAGCACGTCTTTTCAACTGCACCGTAACGCACAGCGCTGTTGGCAGGATTCACGTTAATGGGAATGACTAAACAGTGTTGACACATAGTAGGTCCACCATGGAGAGTAATTACTATGGTTATTACTGTCTTCTTGGTAGTATCCTGGTGTGAGGGAGAAGAAAGTCCGACATTTGAGTGACCACGTGTTTGATGTGGCCTCTAAGTGGTACAAACTGTTTGTGCTCAACTACTAACCCAGTGGCAGCCACAGAAGAAAGGCCTGGCAATCTGCTTCCATAAAGATTACAGCTAAGAAAACCCTATGGATCACAGTTCTACTCTGTAATTCTTGACATCGCCATGAGTCGTAATTGACTCAATGGCAGTGGATTTGGGTTTTTTTGGTGCTTAATGTAAGTTCCCAGACTGTAAACCTCTTTATGGTTCAGCATGTGTACGTAGACTGACACATTGCACTTTCCCAATAAGTATTTGTTGAATGCAAGAATGAATGAATACATGAGTGAATAAAGACCTACAATAGGCTAAGCCTCTAGTGCCAGGTATGCCAACTGACAGCTGACAGATTCACAGTAAGAATAGCTAAATGCCAGGCAAATAATAAGCATTCAGTGCAGTAAAACCATAAAAAGCAAAGGCAAAAATGTAAAACGCTGGGAATCCGGGGGTGTTTAAAGTAAGGAAAAGCGGTCTATGTTACCACTTCCTTATCTTTTCAGACTGTAATCACTGGCCCAGAAAGGCAGTGCTGGTTATGGGAAGGAGCACTAGGCTTGCAGCCTGAAGACTTTTGTTTGCTTTCTTGTTCTGCCACTTAACAGGGAGCTTTGGGAAAAGCACTAAGCCACCTTGGATTTTGGTCTTCCCTTCTGTAAAATGGGAATATTGCTATCTATTATACCTATTGCATAAAGCTGTGGTGAAGATCAAATGAGAAGGTATGTGTGAAGATGATCTGTTAACTGTAAAGTGGCACATGAATTAAAGGTATCCAGACTCACTGGCACCCAACAACAGCAACAATAGTTCTTAATGATAACCCTAAATCATTAAGTAAATATTAGATTATACTCTTCACATTTAGTTTTTGCCTGAAAGAAAGTACATGAAAAAAATGTATATGTTCTATTTAAATACGTAATTTGCTCACAAAATTCAGACCACTTAAAATTTCTCTAGAAAATTCACTATGTGGAAGCGCTTTTTCGTGATGATTCTAGATAAATACGGTCACTTTTCATTGTTTAATATGATGATAATTATTTTAAAACATTTTGCTTCGGGCCGTCCGACTCTTAGATTTTCTAAAAGTTTTGTAGTAGTACCAATTAGCGTGTTCCAATGAAAAATAATTTATTCTATTCGGTGATAGTGATGCAGAAAAAAATACAAGATATCTGTGTAAATAGCAATGTATTTGACATTTGTTTTAATTTTTTGTTTTAAATACATATGTTTCACTTATTACTTCTAAAAACTAATACAGAAAACATGAAACTTTACTCCATAGACATATCCACAACATGTTTTTCCTGTATTACAGTCAAAAATTAAAAAAAAAAAAACCAGAAACGTGGAAGAGGAGAGAAGTATAGTAAAATAAAGTCAATATTTAGCAAAACACTGAAGTGTGATAATCTAATTAGATTTTTAAAAGTACTGACAACTCTTTAATTTTTTTAGTAAATGGTAGCAAAAAATTAATAAACATTTGGATTTCTACTTAAATATTTGAGGCAGAAATCTTCTCAATTTCCTATTTTCTTTACTTTCAGTAGAGAAAATGACTGTCTTCCTGCTGTAAATATATGGTCCACTGCAGCTGTTTTTATGGAGGTAATAACTTTGATGGTGTGGCATCATATTCACGTGGCCTAGTAGGACACCGTAACTAATGACTTTTAAACCCAAGCTGCATTTTCACAATTATAGGTATAAACAATTTCAAGCCATCTTAGTAATAATACAGAGGCTTGGATTAATTTTTCCAGAGTATTTTTGTCAAGTAAATCTGATAGAAAATTTCTCCCATCCACTCTAACTGGGCTGGGAGTAATAATTGGTTTTAGTTCCATGTTTATAATCCATGTGCCATCATAGACTAAGCTTCTTCACTGATATATGGAGACAGAAATCTTGACTTGTTTGCCTCCCAGAATTAACGTGTGAATATGCCAATACAGTCAGATAACTGGATGTGTTTGGTGGGGATGCCTCTGTAACACTGAGTGCATTAAGGACAAGAAAATGAGGACTGTTGTACAAATACAATTTACCATTAATATAATATTCCTGAGTTGGCTCCAAAGCATTATTATCTAAACTTATTTTCAGTCCAGGAAGATGACAGATCATATTGTAAATCTCATAAAACTTGCACTCAAGAAGAAAAGAAAAATATCATGTATCTCCTAGGTGTTTGACAGTCTTTGAACTGTCTTTTTCTGTGTGAATCTTACTGTCTTATGGGATAAGCTTTGTTCTTGCCCTTTTCTAACTCAATTAGAGAACAATTTCCTGTGCCACTATAGAGTTCAATACCACATATATTAACATAGTTTGTATTTTCATAGATTTTTTGAGTATTTTTACATATATTTTTCTTTTTTAATTTATTCCACCATATTATGAAACACTCTAAACACACCAGGTTGAAAAACTAATGCCATGAACACTCATAACGCTGCATTTAGATTCAAGAATTGTTACTATTTTTCCATATTTGCTTTATCTTGCACTGTATACATATATGCACAAAGACATTCTCAAATATACCATAATATTTTTACACCTAAAGAAATTTAAAATTATTCCATAAAATCACCCAATATCCAGTTCATATTCACATTTTTCCAATTATACTTGCCAAAAAAAAGTGTCTACTTATAACTCATTTACTACTGTTTTATATATCTCGTGTAGTTGTTATAGCGCCTTAATCCGGAACAGTCTCCCCTCCCCACCTTTTTTTTCCCATGATATTGAACTTTTTTTTAAGAACTAAGGCCCAATTTTCTCATATAGAATGTCCCACATTCTTGATTTAACTGATTGTTTCTTCACGGTGTCTGTTAACTTGGACCTCCATCTCCTGTATTTCCTATAAACTGGATGTTTAGGTTAGAGGCTCGATACAAATTTAGATGTAAACATTTCTGGCCAGAATACTCCAAAGGTGATACTGGGTACTTCATATTTTATTACGTCAGCAGTATAGATTGTCAGGTTGTCTATGACTTATTCCAAGCTTGACCATTTGGTAAAGGTAGTGATGACCTGACCTCTCCATTGTAAACTTAGATTGTTCCCTTTTCAATTAAACTTTAAATATCCTATTCCTCAACAACTTTTCACCCAACATCTTTAGCATCCATTGATCATACTACCTGAATTAATCATGACGTTATTGTTGTCGTTAGGTGCCATCAAGTAAACTCCAACTCATAGCACCCCCATGTGACAAAGTAGAACTGTCCCATAGGGTTTTCTAGGCTGTAATCTTTATGGGAGCTGCTGGGTGGGTTCGAACTGCCAACATTTTGGTTAGCAGCCAAACACTTAACATTTGAGCCACCAAGCCTCCTAATTATGACCAAAAAAAACCCAAAACCCACTGCCATGGAGTCGATTCTGACTCATCGCGACCCTGTAGGACAGAGTAGAACTGCCGCATAGGGTTTCCAAGACTGTACATCTTTACAGAAAGAGACTGCCACATCCTTCTCCTGCAAAGCAGCCAGTGGGTTCAAACCGCCAACCTTTCAGTTAGCAGCTGAGCACTTAACCACTGCACCACCAGGGCCCCAGTTATGACATTAGGGCCTATAAAATGGTGAAGTTCTAATTTTATCATTTCTTCTACATTTATTAGTTTATATTTTTCTCTAAAGAAGAGCTTTCCTTTTCTTTGTTATGTTTCTACTGTCTCATATAAGTTGATTCAATGATTACTTTTAATATTTTATCTTTTTAGCTGTTACAATTTCCCTAATGTAAGTAATAGCACTCCTATTTTATAAATAAACTGAGGCACAAAGAAGTTCAGTAATTTTCTCAGCATAGTTAGGAAGCGGCAGATCTAGACGTGGAACTCAGATCTCTGACTCCAATTCCAACGTATCAGTTACCTCGTAATATACAGCCTCAGTTGATATGCAGCATCTGCTCAACCCCTCAGTAACCAAAGATTTCCCCCTGAAATACCTCAACTGTGGGACTGTGACTAAACCTCCATTTAGAAAAACTCAGGAAGAGATACCTAAATATTCCAGGTGTAGGCTCTATGGTTTGGGCTTTTATGAATGACAAAATAAGACACGTGCTGACGAGGAATTGGATGACATACCTCACCCCATACCCCTGCAACTAAAAATCACACTGAAAAATCTAGGAGGCTCTTGGGGGTGGGGGGAAGAAATGGGATACTGACTCATTCCCAGTTTTTGGACCAAATACCTTGAAACCAGCAGTTATACAATTTCTAGGTAATTGCTTTACTGGCCTTCTCAGTGTTTAGCTGGGGGAGAAGTGATCTTTCCAACATGAAGCTAACTATATCTGATTACAATTAGATCTACAAACATTGGACAACCAGTACAGTCTCTGCCTACCTGTTTCCTTTCCTTTTTATTCTCTACCTTCTCTTAGTCTTCATCAACAAATGCAGTTATTAATAAAAGCACATGGAGTTACGTAAAGTACTACACATGCTGGTACTACTCGTCCTTATTTCAATTGCTTTTTTTCTTTCTCCTCTTTCCGTCCTTCTCACTCTACTTCTACCACTCCTTCCTGGAAAGAAACAAGAAGTTTGGCCACTTGTAAAACAAACAAAAAAAAAGGGGTCTGAATTTATTCTGCTATTGATAAACACTTAATTAAGTGCCTATGATTAGACAAAGGAGCCCTGGGGTGCAATGGTTAAGCACTCGGCTGCTAACCAAAAGGTCAGGGGTTTGAACCCACCAGCCACTCCTCAAGAGAAAGACCTGGTGGTCTGCTTCTGTAAAGACTACAGCCAAGAAAATCCTATGAGACAGTTCTACTCTGTCACATGGGGTCACCATGAGTCAGAATCAACTCAACAGCAACCAACAACAACAACGTGATTAGACAGGTGTATCGCGAGATCTTAGGAGACAAAGTGGCATAAAGTTTCCTAGAAAGTGGCAGAGAAAGCATCCGTTATAATGTTGTAAATGCAAAAATAAAGGTACCCAGCATCTCAGGGAGCTTAGAGGAAGCAACATCCTCAGCAACAGCTCAACAAGCCTTTGAAGGTCTCCTTTTCCCACAAGCACTGCTCAGGGATGAGCAATTGCTTCATTTCCTTGTAAAAAGGAAAAAAAAAAAAAAGTTTTGCGTATTCTGTTTAATTAAATGAGAGTGGAAAGCGGGGAGTCATAGAACATGAGCTGATCTCAAAGACTGGGCCTGTAGGGAAAGGTATCCTGGGAGTCTTGGTGGAAAGTGAAAGCAAAGACCCTGGGTGCCAGGAATAATGTTCATGAGCAGAATCCTCACAATCACAGCCCGGAACAGACCTGAGGAGCACATCCCTGGCCTCGGCACCACATTTACTTGACATCCTGCAGGAGCGGGGCTGCTTGAGCCTATCTCATTAGAAGATCTCACACCCACATCAAACCACGTTTGGACAACAGAGTCCCGGATGAGTGAACTCCTCTTGGGGAAGATCCCGAGCCCCCGAGCCCAGATGTAGAAAGCCATGCTTTAAAGTTCAGCCAAACCCTTCTCTTCAGTGAACTTGCTGTGTGACCCTAAGCTAGTCACTTCACAGCTCCTGTCTATTTCCTCATTTGTATAATGGGGACAACAATGATGACCTTCCTCACAGGCCCACTTTGAGGAACAGCTCATTAGCAATTATAAAATACTCTAAAAATGTAAATGTTGAATTATAATTTTAATCAACAAATTAACCTTGGTGCTTCCCACTCAATCATTCCCTCCTGAGTACATGATCAAAACCACTGGCTGACCCAGGAGTTTCTGAGTCCAGAATTCACCCCTCGCATAAAACATGGCTCCTCCAGTGACCCGCTGGGAGCTCTCTCATGCCCCAGTCACCACACTGCAGCTGCTTTCATACCCCTGATCAGGAAGCAGGAACCTCAAATGTGAAGGGTATTCAAGATCGTACTTAACAGACCCCTCAACTCCAAGGAAATGCTGGTAAAGAAAACAATAGGCCCAGCCCCAGTGATCTGTGAACCACATTTTCTCTGGGCTTGGGAAAGTTTTCAATCATAAAGGTATGTATTTATTCATTTAGTTAGTTATTATTATTATAAAAATATAGGTAACACATTTGCCAATTCAATGTTTTTCACTTGTACAGTTCAGTGAAACCAATTACATCAATTGTGTTTTGCATCCATTGCCATATTTTCTAGCCCCATAAACAGAAACTCAGTGCTAGCTAAACAAAGATTCGCTTCTTTCCCCTTCTCTCTCACCTCTGGTGCGATGCGATGGATGCCTTTGAGTCAATTCCGACTCAAAGCAACCCTATAGGACAGAGTAAAACTGTCCCATAGAGTTCCCAAGGAGCGGCCGATGGATTCGAACTGCCAACATTTTGGTTAGCAGCCAAGCTCTTAACCACTGCACCACCAGGACTCCTCATCTCTGGTAACCACTGTTAAACTCTGATCTCTATACCTTTGCCTATTCTAAGTATTTCATATTAGCAAAGTCATTTATTCATTTATTTTTTAACAAGTATTTGCTGAACACCTAAGACATTCATTTTACAATGAAAACTGTTTATGGCTAATCCAGTAAGAGTTCTGTAGCAGTAAGACCAATGTCCTGTGGGCCAGTGATCCTTGCTAGAAGATAAACCACAGACTCCAAACCCTATAGTCATATTACAGACATATCCAACCCATACTGAGACCACGTGGTGGTGAGGATGGAATCACACAAAGACATTGGGTACAGGACTTTGCCTGGCCCTCAGATCTCTCAAAGCAGCAAACATCAAACATAGCTTTGTAAAAATGATTACTTATTACAGATAAAATGATCAGTCAAGCCCTGGGTTGGATTTAAACTGGACATTCTGAAGTTTAGAATAATGCCCATCCTCTAACACAAAAACACTTTGAGCTGAAACAAGAGATGCTTCCCTTATCACTCGTAGAGTAAGTTGGGTCATAAACCTAAGCAGAAAAAAGTGCCAAGCAAATATCCATTAGTGAGACTTGCAACTTTTTACTGGGATTAATTAGTAGTGGCAGGCAGAGTAAAACATGGACTCTCAGATAAAATGGCTGTATTTTCTTTCACGCTTAATCTGAGCTATTCAAGAGTTAACACATTTATCTGAGTTATTGAATGTTTCAACAGTTACTGTTAATCGTAAGTTTGGTGTGACTGTACCTGCTACGAATTTGTAAAATAAAATCATCCTATGGAGCCTTCATGGCACAGTGGTTAAGAGTTCGGCTGCTAACGAAAAGGTTGGCAGTTTGAATCCACCAGCCACTCCTTGGAAACCCCATGGAGCAGTTCTACTCGACTCGATGGCAATGGATATTGGTTATGGAATGAGTACTGAGCTAAAACAAACCAAACCAAAACCCATTGCCCTGAAATTGATTGCGACTCATAACGACCCTATAGGACACAGTAGAACTGCCCCATAGAGTTAATAAGGCTGTAACCTTTTATGGAAGCAGATTGCCAAATCTTTCTCCCACGGAGACACTGTTAGGTTCTAACCACCAACCTTTCAGTTAGCAGCCAAGCACTTAACCACTGCACCACCAGGGCTCCTTGAGTACTGAGCTAGGAGTGAGAAAGTAGATTCAGGACCCAGGCATACCACTTGCTAATTCTGTGATTTGGGCAAGTCACCTAAATTTTCTTAGCTTGAACTTCCTCCTCTGTAAAATGAAAATAATAATAAATGTCCTTCCTACTTCCGGGGTCATTGTGAGGCATTAATGGGATGATGTATGTTAAAACATTCTGTGAACTATAAAGCACTCTACAAGTTTAAGTCATTCTTTTTTTTTGCCCATAGAATCCTTCGATATTACTACTCAAGTCTTGAACATTTTCTTCAGTTCTTTCACCTTGAGAAATGCCGAGTGTGTTCTTCCCTTTTGGTTTCCTAACTCCAGGTCTTTGCACATGTCATTATAATACATTGTCTTCTTGGGCTGCCCTTGAAAGCTTCTCTTCAGCTCTTTTACTTCATCATTTCTTCCATTGTCTTCAGCTAGTCTATGTCTAAGAGCAAGTTTCAGAGTCTCTTCTGATAGTCATTTTGGTCTTTTTTTTTTTTTTTTTTTTTCCTGTCTTTTTAACGGCCTTTTGCTTTCTTCATGTCTGATGTCCTTGATATCATTCCACAACTATCTGGTCTTTGGTCATTAGTGTCCTAACACATCAAATCTATTCTTGAGATGGTCTCTAAATTCAGGTGGGATATATTCAAGGTCATTGTTTGGCTCTCGTGGACTTCTTTTAATTTTTTTCAGCTTCAACTTGAACTTGCATATGAGCAATTGATGGTCTGTTCCTTAGCCGACTGATGATATTGAGCTTCTCCATCATCTCTTTCCACATATGTAGTCGATTTAATTCCTATGTATTCCATCTGGCAAGGTCTATCTGTATAGTCATTGTTTATGTTGTTGCAAAAAGGCATTTCCAATGAATAAGTCGTCGGTCCTGCAAAATTCTGTCATGTGATCTCTGGTGTTGTTTCCATCACCAAGGCCAAATTTTCCAACTACTGATCCTTCTTTGTCTCCAGCTTTCGAATTCCAATCACCAGTAATTATCAATGCATCTTGATTGAATGTTTGATCAATTTCAGACTGCCGAAGTTGGTAAAAATCTTCAATTTCATCTTTGGCATTAGTGGCTGGTGCATAAATTTGCATAACAGTCGTACTAACTGGCTTTCTTTGTAGTCCAATTGGTATTATCCTATCACTGACAGCATTGTCTCTCAGGATAGATCTTGAAATGTTCTTTTTGACAGTGAACGTGATGCCATCCCACTTCAATTTCTCATTCCTGGCATAGTAGACAACATGATTGTCCAATTCAAAATGGACAATACCAGTCCATTTCAGCTCACTAATGCCTAGCATATCTATCTTCAAGCATTCCATTTCATTTCATCCAATGGAATGTGGAAATTATCCAACAATATCATTAATATTACATGCAAGTAAAATTATGCTAAAGGTAATTCAAAAATAGGTACATCGACAGGGGACTGCCAGAAATTCAAGCCAGATTCAGAAGAGGACGTGGAATGAGGGATATCATTGCTGATATCAGATGGGTCTTGGCTGAAAGCAGAGAATACCAAAAAGATGTTTACCTGTGTATTATTGACTATGCACAGGCATTCAACTGTATGAATCATAAAAAATTATGGATAACGTTAGGAAGAATGGAAATCCCAGAGCACTTCATCATGTTCACAAGGAACCTGTATGTACATAGACCAAGCGGCAGTCATTCAAACAGAACAAGGGGATACTGTGTGGTTTAAAATCAGGAAATACGTGCAACAGTGTTGTATCCTTTCACAAATAATCCGAGAAGCTGGACTATATGAAGAAGAAAGCAGCATGAGGATTGAAGGAAGATTCATTAACCATCTGCGATACGCAGATGATACGACCCTTCTTGCTGAAAGTGAAGAGGACTTGAATCACTTACTGATGAAGATCAAAGACTACAGCCTTCAGTACGGATTACACCTCAACATAAAGAAAACAAAAATCCTCACAAATGGACCAATAAGCAACATCATGATAAACGGGGAAAATATTAAAGTTGCCAAGGATTTCAACACCCACGGAAGCAGCAGTCAAGAAATCTAATGATGTATATTGCAGTGGACAAATCTGTTGCAAAAGGCCTCTTTAAAGAGTTAAAAAGCAAAGATATTACCTTGGGGACTAAGGTGAGCCTGACCCAAGCCATGGTATTTTCAATCGCCTCATATACACGCAAAAGCTGGACAATGAATAAGGAAGGCCAAAGAGGAATAGATGTATTTGAATTACGGTGTTGGTGACGAATATTGAATACACCATGGACTGCCAGAAGAACAAATAAGTCTGTCTTGGAAGAAGTACAGCCAGAATGCTCTTAGAAGCAAGGATGGTGACACAGACTTTGGACATATTATCAGGAGGAACCAACCCCTGGAGAAGGGCATTGTGCTTGGTAAAGTAGAGGGTCAGTGAAAAAGAGGAAGACCCTCAACAAGATGGATTGACACAGAGGCTGCAACAATGGGCGCAAACATAGCAAAGATCGTGAGGATTGCTCACGACAAGGCAGTGTTTCATTCTGGTGTACATAGGGTCGCTATGAGTTGGAACCAACTCAACAGCAACTAACAACAACGGCAAGCTTAAGGGGTGATAATTTGATGATGATGATGATGGTGATTACTTCTATTAAATCTTCAATAATAGGTGGATTTGTAAGCCGCTCCTTGAATGAATAAAAAAGGCATACAGATATTAGTACAGTGCCTATGGGTAGTAATAAATACGCATTGATTACTATGAGGAGGAAGATATGAAAAAGTATTTTCTTCAGATTCTGTCTTTGATTAAAAAGATATAATCAGCTTCAGCGTGCTCTTCACGGCTATCACATTTATGATCTTTGCGATAACTTCTAAAATATTCATATTTAAATGGCATGCTATAAAAATAATGGATACAGAAAATTACCATATGTGGCAAGAATAAACAAAAAAACAAAACATCTCTCCATCTCAGTAAGTTTCAGAAGTTTCAGTGTCACAGTTAATGAAAATCAGTATGGTCTCAGACAGTATGCGCTCAGTAATAGAATATCGTTTTGAAGACAATTTAACTCTCCGGTATCACCAAAGCCTGTAGAATACTCCTACTTCGTATGATGAGATACATGACAAGATAGAATAAATGGCTGTGCAGGCAGAAGAAATGCAATATGGATTTCCAAAATAGAATCATGAAAGAAGTTTATATATGTTATCAAATATTTGTAATTAGTAATATAAACAGATTATATAAAATATATTTAAATGATATATAAAATGAAATGTGTACAGCAAATTTTATTATAATGTAGTCCTTATTTCACTTTTTTCTCTTAAAAAGTTACATATTTTTATGTTTTTCTAAATATTTTTAAAATATTCATGGGCCATCTATTATTGATTTAGAATGCTACAATTTTTGTCTCACACATTTACCTTCTCTTATTCTGTACACAGAAAACTGTAGGTTAATTTTATATTATTCTATATAACTACCCTTCATAAATTTCACGACATGTCTGGAAATAAACATGTACTCAAGTCAGCCCTCCAAGACTGTTAGGAGATGTGGAAAATACAATGTTGGAGTCATTGGTGGAGTAAAAGGAAAGATAGAACTCATCCATCTCTCTCCCTCCCTCCCTTCTGCCCCTTCCCCACCTCAATTCTCTCTCTCTGTCTTTAGGGTTCTCAACAACAGAAAAAAAAGATGCTAATAAAAAAATAATTTCTATATTTCACACATTTTACCCATTTTTTTTCTTTTTTATTCAATAGTGTATTAGTTACATATTGCCGAATAACAAATCACCCCAAAGCTTAGCTTCTTTAAACAACAAACATTATTATCTCACAGATTCTGTGAGTTAGGGATCTGGGTGTGGCTTGTCTGGGTGCTTCTAGCTCAAGGTCTGTATGAGGTTGCAATTAAGCTGTTAATGGGGCTGTGGTCATTCATGACTCAACTGGGACTGAAGAATCAGCTTTTAAATTCACTCACATGGTTGTTGCCAGGCTGAAGATCCTGACGGGCTGTGGGAATGGGGGTATGGCTAGGGCCATCCCACATGAATGTCTCTACAGGGCTTCTCACAACATGACCGCATTTGCTTCCCCTAGGGCAAGTGATCCAAGAGAGAGCATGAGCGATCCCGTAGAAAGGAAGCCACAGTCTGTTGTAACCCTATCTCGAAAATGGCATCCTATCACTCTTTTCATGTCCTAGTCATTAGAAGCAAGTCAGTAGGTCCAGCCCAGACTCAAGGGGAGGGCACTACAAAAGGGGGTGAACACCACAAGGCAGGGATCATCTCTGAGAGGCCTACAACAAATAGCATTGCACATTAGATAATGCGAGAAATGTAAAACAATGACTGATGAGTTTGTTTCTGATAAAATAAAACACAACTAACAGGTTCAGTATAACTGACTCCACTCAAAATAAATGTCTTTGATGAATCCAATTTTTTCCAAAAAGCACCCACTTTAGTCACTCTCAAAATTGTTTCTCATACTACTCCTGACGTCCACCTTCTAGCCAGATTAGACAGACCTATAAAACAAACAGCACATGTGAGATGCTTCTTATTTCAGTCAAGTACAGAAGACCAAATGGGTGACACTTGCCCAAAAGCAAAGACAAGATGGCAGGAAGGGACAGAAAAACTGGATGAATGGACACTGAGAACCCAGGGTGGAAAGGCAAAGGGGGAGAGTGCTGACATATTGCAGGGGCTGCAACTAATGTCATAAAACAATTTGTGTACCAAAAAACAAATTGTGTATATAATTTTCAAATGAAAAACTAATTTATGCTGTAAACTTTCACCTAAAACAAAACAAAAATTTTTTCCTCATAAACCTCTAAATGTTACTGAGTGCTCAAGACATGCCAAGCACTGGGCTGGCTCAGTGCTGACAATACAAAAGAGAGAGACAGCCTCTGCCTTCAGAGGGCTTATGGTTTTGATCTTTGTTATTTATTTCCAGATTTTTGCAAACTGTTGTTAAGTTTTAGTTATCAAGGTTTTGTTTTGTTTAAACAAGAAAAGATTACTAAATGAATGCACATTTAAATGTGTCCTTCCAAAGGGCTCCAACATACTCAACTCTCAATATTTCACTGAACCCCTTAGATTCCCTAAAATAATTGGTGGAGACTCAGTTTACAGTTGTACAGACTAAGACTTAAAAGAATTAACTTGCCTATTCTTTGTCCTAAAGAAAAGAATAGACTGTGGAATAAAAGAATCTGTCTTACCTGAATGTCTATCCATTTTCCTGTTCAATAGGTATTACTGCATTTTTATGAGCTCAACAAGCTAGTCAATTTAGAATCATCATTAATTTCATGAGCATACTTATGTAGCCCATTCTATTCCTTTAACCTCTCTGTCCCTTGATTTACCATAACACAAAAGTCTCTGCACTCTGCAACTCTGTTTCTTAGCATTAACCTGTTCAGCTTTCCCCTGCCCTTGCCTTGCGAGCATAGTGGTTAAGATCTTGGCTCCTAGCCAAAACGTCAGCAGTTCAACTCCACCAGCCACTCCTTGGTAAACCCTATGGAGCAGTTCTATTCTGTCCTAGAGGGTTGCTATGAGTCGGAATTGACTCGACGGCAACAGATTTGTTTGTTGGTTTGCCCTTCTATTCTGTCCTATAGGCTTGCTATGCGTCCGAACTGACTCGACAACAACAGGTTTGGTTTTTTGGTTTGCCCTTGCCTTAAAGCCTTTAACTACTGCACCACACCGTTGCTCCACTCCTTGTCTCTTCCATTCCAAACAGACCGTGCTTTACCATAAATCTTTTGGTCCACCTCAGAAAGCCCCATCAGATGTGCTTTTGCTCTCTGCAATTCTTGTTATTTAGGGGTCTTGTAATCAGCTCAGGTTTAAGTCTCCCTTAGTTGACAATGGCCTCTTTCCATGCTAGATTTTGATCTTCATTCTCATGCACCAAACCAAATCATGCCTATTCCAGCGGTTCACATTAGAACTTCCATTATTTCCAGAGTTTGTTTCCCTGTCTGAAATCAGATAATGGGATAGTTTGTAGATGAAGTAACAGAGAGGGAGGCTATTTGAGACCTAATTCAGAGTTGGCTCTTTTTCTAAAGTGATTTAAGGAGAATTATAATAATATGGGTTGCTGATTGCTCAACTGCACACACGAAAAAGAAATTCTGGCATGTTTCAGTGTGGTAAGGTGAAGCTTACAGAGCAAATAAAGAGTACTAATCCATTAATATTACTATTTATCAGCATTTCCATGGTGATATAAAATACCACCTAAAATGCATTTTGGTGTTTTATACCACATCTGCCTAAGCTTGTGACATTGCAGGTCTAAGTCACATGAGTAAGCAGATATACGGAGCTTTATGACTTACAGGGATTTGTAACTGAAAAACTTAAAGGGAAAATCAGGTTTGAGAAAGGTTTATGAAATAAACAGAGTTGCCCACTCAACTGAATTACATAAACATCACTGGATCCATGAGCTGATCCCACAAAATCTAAATGTGCTAGAGCAGTGAGTGGTCATAAGAGCATAAATTGCTGTCACTGACAGGCAGGCAATCTGGGACCTGTAGGGAAACTAAATGTGTTCAGGGCTTCTACTGTGGTTAGTAATATACAATACAGAGCAAAACAAGGCCTCCAGAGGGACTCTGCAAAAGGCTGTAGACAGATGTTCTGAATCTTAGAGTCCAGTAGGAGTGTATTTAGGTCAAGGAATAAGATTGAACAAGGAAAGAAAGAGAAGAAACAGACTTTGTGGTCTGACCTCTAGAAGTAGTTTCAATCGAAAATTGTTTTGACATGTGCTTTCTGAAAAAAGAAATGAGATTAGCTCGGGACTATAGTTACAACAACATCAGAAAGCTGGATCCGATCGGAATTACGTAGAAAATATCGTTGTATTTGAGGGTTCTAGGATGTGGCCCACAGAAAACGGATTCTGTGTTTAAAATGCATGAAAGGGTAGTGCAATTTTTAAAATGAGGCTTGTTTTGTATTAGTTGTTCAGTTAAACTTTCTTAGAAGAGTCATTTTAACTCATCCACATTGCTTTCCTCTTATTAGCATCTATATAAAAATACAGAAATTGATACATTCAATTAAAACACAAGTCACATTTGAGTAACTGGAATGATATATATATATATACACATGCTTGAATCTCCAGTGATGATAAGGAACATAGGAGTAGAATCTTATGTAAATCCAGCCTGTATCCTGTGTGTGATCTTGCTATCCTTATGTAGAAAGAAACTGTGTGGTATAATAGTTATCTTCAGATAACAGAATTATTTATGCAATTATGCAAATAACTACATTACCAAATTTCCATCTCTTTTTTCCTTATTCCTGCTTATCACTCCCTTGCCCAGACTTCCTGCCTTCCCATCCCTTATCCCCGACACGCATACCACTCAGGCCAGATTACACCCCTGAACTGTATTTGGCTTCTAAAAATCCTTTAAGGACCACATGTGGCTTGCATTTCTAGAGTCTACGTCACCCTCTGTCACCAACCCTCACACCCCCACCATGAAGAGAACGAGAAAATGACATCAGCTGTTTCCACATAAGAGACAATTCATGCAACTTTGCAGTAACAGACAAGGAGGATCGACTCATTCTTTCAATCATTCTATCCTCCATTTATGAGTGGTCTCCGTGAAGGGTGGTTTCCTGTTTGTTAGGCACCAGCTCCATAGGATTGGGCCTCCTTCTGAAGGGGATCCACATACTCGTCTCAGCCTGGAGAATTTTTTCCTGTTTCTGAAAAGCACACCAAATAATATCATCTAAAACCAAAATGTCATCACTACAGTCAAAGAAACCCGTTTTGAAAATAATGAAAATACGTTTACAAATGTGGACTACATTTCTCCTCCTGTTCTCGGAGCCATGGAGTTAAGAAAACAAGGACCCATTTAGTATACCTTTAAAATATAGAAAGAATAACCAAGAAGGGATGCTTACACCTGCTTGTTATAATGAGGAGAACAATGTAGTTTTCATTTAAAATTTTTAAAAGAGTGTGGCAACCAAGAATATATCTTATCTAAAGTGCCAAGGAAGTTCCTGGGTGGTGAAAATAGTTAATGTGCTTGGCTGTTAACCAAAAAATTGGAGGTTCAAGTCCACCCAGGAGCCCCAGGAGAAAGACCTAGTGATCTACTTCTGAAAATAAATCAGGCGTTGAAAACACTATAGAGCACAGTTCTACTCTGACACACGTGGGTTCGCCATGGGTTGGCAACTGGTTTTTAAAGTTCCAAGTATGGCATTTTTGTAATTGACACATAAAGCAAAGGACCACAAAACTCGAAAATGAAAGAAGACAAAGGACTCCTTTGAATTACAAAAGCTAAGTTCTTTCCTACTTTTATTTCAATCCCCTTTTGAGGTCCTAATTTACATATTTATGTTGATCTAATTTAAAAAAAAATTTTTTGCTTGTTTTTTTTTGTTTTATAGTAAGAAGAAAGTCCAAAGATAAAATCAGAGACAGCTGGGTGCTGCCTTGCCCACCTGGCAGCGGCAGCAGTTTTCAACCACAGACAAAAGCTCTAAGCCTCCAAAAGAAAGAGACGCCCAGCTGCTCATTTTCCAGTTGACTTTGTTGTAAAGTTTAGGGATATTCATAAGCTTCGCACCTACCTAAAAAGAGGTAACACTCTTCTTGGTCTAAATAACTCTTGGACTGACTTTCAGGGTGAACTTTTCTTTTCTTGCCACTTAGCACATTAAAAGAGATATTTTAATTTAATTTAAACAATCAATCCATAAGCAAGTGGTTAAACTCCGCTTCGCTCTTAATCCTCTCTTGGTGCTGTTAAAAACCCAAAAACCAACCCCCCTGGCGTCGAGTCGATTCCGACTCATACACTTGGCACCGTTGGGGATGGCAAAGAGAAAAAAGCATGAGCCCTGCTTTCCGTTCTTCAACAAACGGCTGAACATGCATGCAAACACGAATTACGCCAGTTACGTAACACTTCCATAGCGCTTAATCTAGGCGAGCACTGTCGCCAGGCACTGCCCTGTTTTGATTATATTAACCCATTAAATTCTCATGCATTAAATTCCAACAAGGTAGAATATATTATTATTTCCACTTTACTGATAGGAAAAGTGAGGCGCAGAGAGCTTATATAACTTGCCCTAGGTTATACAGCTAATCGTGAAGTCAGGATTCACACACAGGAATTCTGATTCCGCAGTCTATGCACTTAACCAACATGCTCAAAGTAGTTGAGTGTTAAATGAATTAATGAAAAAAGCAGATAAACAGGGGCTGGAGAGGTGACAATGGGCTTCACGGGGAAAGTTTAGTGGATTTAGAACTTGGCAAATGAAGAGATCACGGCCAAGCAAGGGGAAAGGAATCCTGGCAAGAATATGAACAAGGAACATGAAGTGTCATTGGGGGGGGGGGGGGGGGGGGGGATAAAGGAGCCAAACTGACCAGAGTAGATGGAAACAAGGAGAAATTAGACAAGATAGTTAGGATGGGATACATTATGGAAATCCATAGTGGAAATAGAATTCCTAAGAGGGTAAAATTAAAGACATCTCCACAGCATATTTTGCTATATTTCAACAGAAACAACACTTCTCTCGGGGTGTTTGTTGTTGTTGTTAGCTGCCATGGAGTCAGCCCCTGACTCATGGCAACCCCATGCACAACGGAACGAAACACTACGTGGTCTTGCGACATCCCTGTGATTGGTTGGGGATCGAACAATTGTGATCCACAGGGTTTTCAGAAGGAGATCACCAGGCCTTCCTTCCTAGTCCATCTTAGACTAGAAGCTTCGTTGAAACATGTTCAGCATCATAGAAACACACAAGCCTCCACTGCCAGTGTGTGGTGCCTGGGCATGAGGTGCATTGACAGGGAATCAAACCCAGGTCTCCTGCATGGAAGGCAATAATTCTACCACTGAGCCACCAGTGCCCCCGTCAAGGTGTAGAGATCCCCAAACGATCGCTCACTATTGATGAAACTGAACAAGGGAAAATACTGATTGGAGGTAAAGATAATGCATCTTTATTTTTAGGTAATGTGGGAAAATGATAGCCAAAGAGCCGAGTTTTCAGTTCTGACTTACGGTCCATTTTGATTTGTACCCAGTCTTTGTGATCTCTGTCCACTAGAAGTATATAAAACTTTGTATTTAAACAAAAATGTGGTTAGAGCCACAAGCAATGTCTGGCAGAAAAGCATACTGGGGGAAATTTTCTCAATGCCACCTTCTCTTTGGAAGATCATTCTTAAAGGAAAATCAGCTGAGAGGCAAAGAGAAATTGTCTCCTAGCTGCAAAAAGCAGAAAGGGAGATGAGGAAGAGAAACAGAAACACATCTAAATCATCTCTGATCAAAAGGTGGTGCTAAGGATCTGGGAAAATTTACCTCTTTTACAGTACCCTTCTCTGAGTTTCAACAAATGCAGTTGTGTTAACCACTGGCAACATCAAGATATAGAAGTTCCTTTAGCCCCAAAAAGTCCCTGTGTGCTCCTTTGTAATCAGCCTCTTCCCCTCCTCTCAGCCTCCAGCAACCACCAGTCTGTTTTTTGTGTCTATAATTTTTCCTTTCCAGAGTGTCTTATAAATGGATTCATAAAGTATATAGTATTTTGGGTTGGCTTCTTCCACTTAGTAGTATGCATTTGAGATTCATCCATGTTGTACTGTGTGTCGGTAGTTCGTTCCTTTTTGTTGCCGAGTGGTATTCCATTGTGTGGTTATGCCATAGTTAGTTTGTCCCTTAGTCCATTGAGGGTTGTTTGGGTTGTTTCCAGTTTTGGTGATTCCCACACTTTGGTGAAGTGTTGTTTTTCTTTGTTTCATTTTGCTTTTGTTTTTTTGTTTCATTTTCAGGAGGGGTTGTTTATGTTATTACTGTAACGTAAGAATTCCTTATGTATTCTTAATAAAATCCTTTATGACATAGAAAAAAAAAGTTGGTACTCAGGATAACCTGGCCCAAAACAGAGTGAAGCTAAAGAAGATAGAGGTGCCTAAATGTGTCATCAGAAAAGTTAAAAACCAGCATGAGGGAGGCTAGCTCAGAAATGTCACCAGAATATTGGAAGGAGAACAGGGAGCAATTTCATAACCTCTTAATTGTTTCCAGCTTCTTACAGTGTTCCAGAAAAGAAAAAGTGTGCTTGATAAGAATGACTTATTGAGCAATTACCTTGTTCTGCCCTCAGCTCTCTGGAACTGGATAGCAGACAAGTTTAGTGAGATATATTTGTGGAGTTCTCTGGAAGAGCTTTCTCTCAAGGATACATACTTTTCCAGTCAGTCACGAGGCAGCATCACAAGCAGAATAGGGCTCTCTCCTTATTTAATATGGTCTACCTTTTACACAAGGCTTCTATAATTTTGACATTCCCTTCTCTGTCCTTGCTCATCCCCTACTAATTTAGGATTGTATAATCTCCTACCATAACTATTCCGCTCATCTCCTGTCCTGAAAGCCCTTGTTCCCTTCTCATACCTCCCAATGGTCCTTCATGCTGGCACTAAACTGGACTCTTGCTCCCTCAGCAAATCAGATCCATGTACTGCTCCATCTCTCCTCCCTCATCCTCCAGACAAGCTCTCTGTGGTTTTCCCCATCTCCCTCTTGGAAAACACCCAGCAGAGACCATATGTTTGGGCTCTCCTCCCCTAATAGTTCTCTTTTGGTTTCGCACACCAGTATCGTGAATCTCCACTTACTCTTGTCCTAGCCTGCCTCTTATGACCATTGTTGGTACAAGCATGGAAGGAAACATTGAGTGGAAACTGTGCTTCTGGTTCAGTGCTCACTCAGACCTGTGCAGCCTGAGAGCGCTGAGAAGTCTGTTCCAACCAAACATTCTACATTCTCAAATGTGGAAGCCAGTCTTGTTTTTCACCTGCTGTCACAGATAAGTGACAGCTTCCAAGCATGAGCTGACCAGCTGGCATTTCCGGTACACACATGAAGACAATTACATGAGGAATCGCAACAGATTACAGACCATCAGGTGATGTCTTAGTAGAATCCTTTCAGCGGTGAATATGTACCAGCATCTTAGGTCAATTTTGGCACATTGTTTATTTTAGAAGTTTTGTTCCTGAAGCACTTGGCCCATGATCATCCCAGAATTTTCTTCAGTAGAAAGTCTAAAGAAAAACAGGTTTGGGGCCGAGTATTTTCAGTCACCAGTGACTCGGTGACAGGTACCAAATACATTTCACTTAAGATTGTAACTCAAATTTGTTGGATTCAAACTGGGGCGCCTGAAGAGAAAAAACAGTCCTTTACCCAGCACGTTAAAGAAAGCATTTCTCGTTTCTATAGAAGAACCAGGAAAGGAAAGATCGTGCAACAGCTGGAAGAGCACTGCAAATACCACGGTTACCAAGAGTCACCTGGAAACCTTTAAAATAATTTAAAGTGGAGATAGAACGAGTAACACTGCACCTGTATTGATGCAGTACTCCTTAACACTTGAACCTAACTTGTACTTGCACTAAGAAGTCAGCAGAACTGTATCTAGTGCCTCTACCAAGGCAATTTCCCATAGTCTGATTGATTGGAAATGGTACTGATAATTTTCTCATTCAAATTAGTCACAAAGCACTAAAAATGTTGACTCTTTGCTGAAATTCTTCCTTTATGAAAAAAAGGAAACCCATTTTTTTTAAAGAAATTATTTACAATTCATAAGTGGGTCCAGATTCCATTGCACTAAATACATCAAAGATAAGGGAAGATGCTGGAGCTATGCTTTCCTCAGTGCTTTGCAAAGTGGCTAATGCAATGCCGATATGTCTTACTTTATTAGGAATCAAACTTCTTAACATTATCTAAGGACATAGAAAGGGGGTTAAGAAAAGATAGAATTTAAAGGTTTGAAAATAAGTGAGAAAGAAGCAAGATGCTTTGCATCATTAACAGCACTGCACACGCACACATAGATACAAAAACAGCTAAAAAGGCAAGGACAAAATTAAACAGTAATGATGATTTATAGTAAGATGTTCTGAGACATAAGTCTCAGCACACCAAAAGGAAAATCTTGTTTGCTCAAATTATTTGTTTCTTCTGTCTAATGAATGTAATTCTAATATACAAGCAATAACACTGGCATTTCTTTGAAATGTTGATTCAGTTTAATTATGAAAATCACCAAGGTATTTTCTAGCTGCTGCATCACTCCCTGTACTAAGATTAATCATATCAACATCATTCATTTAATCTTCAAAGAGGAAGCAGTTGTCCACAAAAACCTTCAAATAGCTTCATTAGTGCAATTTTTCCGTCTCAAACACTTAGCTGGCAGCATATGATTGAGAGTCAAGTCATATTCATCTATTTCCTAATCTAATTTTTTTTAATGTTTCTACATCTAATGTAGAAATGTATGAATGTGGACTTCTTGCCTTCTCTTTGTTTGGCAAACAGCTCAAAACATGAAGAAAATATGGATTTTGATTAGCAAAATATTTGGTCACAATGACTTCAATTCATGAAATTTAATATAAAGGCCCAGAACCAGTTCATTTCCCCCTTTTGGAGTTTGTTTAATGTTGAAAAGATTGGATCTAGAAATGTTTTATTTTCTTGTCTCTCATAGACAAAGGAAGACTTGGAGCATGAGAGACACAGCTCAGTTCAGCAACTAGAATTAAAATAATCTTTGAAAATAATCATTTCTTTGGTGTTTTAAAATGCAAGATAGGATTTATATTCAAAAACCAAAATAATCAACCTCACTTACAGTTCTTTACTAAAGCTGACTTTCTGCATCCTTCCCCTTGTAAGAGAATTAATCGTCCCTTGTTTAATTGGAAACCAATAAGCATCAGAGTTCCATAAAATAACACTGTAATATTTGGTACACTGATCAGATCATAGTATCAGTCATTAAAAATTATTCCATTTCAATCAAAAACATTCTCAGAGAGACTTAGAGCAGTGCCTGGCACCGGGGGGTGGGGGTAGTAGAGTCATTTGTAATTACTGTACCTGCTCTGAAGGGTTATAAAATGTGTCAGAAAGTAAAATTTGCTAAGCCCCATTATCAAGAAGCAAAACCTGCTAACTGGCGCTTTAAACTTGCATCTTATAAAGGAATGATTTATTTGACTTTTGACTGGTCCACTTGCAGAAATCATTACATTGTGCAAAGGGAAAAGAAAGGATAAATCATGCAAAGACAGTTTCCAGTTAATATGTGGCAACCATATAATGCCAAATTTTAAGGTAAGCTCTTCCCATGAAGGGGAAAACAATGGGGGGAGAGGGTCTGGTGGAGGTTTTGGCAAAGGGATCAAAGCTTATGGTCATGGAAATAGACCATAGCCAGTTGCAAAGATATAATTGCACAGATTTTGTTTCCACAAATTATACTTTAAAATTTACAACATTAACCTCTTTTATATTGCTTTAAAAGAAAACTACAAAGGGTTCTTGTGGAACTGAATTCTGGATGATACAACATAATTATAAGATAAACTATAAAGATGATAATAACTCCAGTTTGAAAAGATCAATGTTGTCATTTATCCAGCTACATGTGAAATCACAGGGTAAAACAGAATGCTAGGAAAGAGGAGTTTGAAAATAACTGCATTATTTGCATGTGTTCAATACGATAACTGGGGTGTGGGGAGGGCAGAATCTTTGTGCATTTGGTCATTGGCATATTTATGAAGTTTTATTGTATGCTATATGTAATGTTGGGAGCCCTAGTGGCACAGTGGTTAAGAGCTCAGCTGCCAACCAAAAGGTCGGCAGCTTGAATCCACCAGCCACTCCTCAGAAGCCCTATAGGGCAGTTCTACTCTGTCCTATAGGGCCAGTATGAGTCGGAATTGTCTTGATGGCAATGGTTTTTGTTTTATTGTTTTGTTTTGTTTTTGATGTAATATTGTGGTAGACATTCTGGGGGATATAAAGATAGAAAAGATAAACTCCCTTCCCTTGAGAAGCCCTTACTATGGTATAAAAAACATAAACATACATTATAATACAAGGCAATATGAAGTAAGTGACAAAAAAGACGAAGTACCTGCCTGAGAATTCACAAGTATATGTCTTCCTGGCTGGTAGACCGTGGAAGGCTTCATGGCAATGGCCATATGCAGGCTTTGATGTTTGGGTAGATGTTAGAAGGTCAAGATTGGGAGAAAGAAGATTAAATTTTATAGTTTAAAATATTTTATCTGCCCTTCTGAAAATTTAATGCATTTTGTATGTCCCCTGCAGAAAACAATAAAAGTCCTTTTATTTTCATAAGTGTCAAAATTATTTTTTTATCATGTAGACAAATTCAAGAAGATTCAACACTTATCCCAGCTGGCATTTCCGGAAGTGAGCCTAAAACACCCATTTTAATGGTTACTGCCAGACATTTAATCCATATAATTGCAAATGAGGTTTAAAAAAACAAAACAAAAAACCTGAGCATGTCTATTTAAACATATTGTGGTAAAAAAAATGGGAGGGGTATCTGCTTTTCAAATAACAAAGTAAGTTTATTTCTATCTGTGTAAAGTCTGGCTGGAAACAATTTAAAGAAAATGTTTAAAATCTGAATCATATTATTTTGTAGATTTGTTTCATTGTTTCTTCTCACTATATATATTTTTTTCAATGCCTTCAGGGAATGGAGATAGAAATTTGGTGGTGAATAAAGGTGAATCCCATCAAAATACCTGTGGTAATATAAGAATTCAATTATTAATTAATAAAGGGTAGAAATAAAACAAATAATAGAGCTTACAGAATTCATCTGAGTCACAAGCACTTCTAATATGCTTCTGGTAATTTCAATTGTCATCTTAAAAGCAAAGAACCTGCCTTGTAGTACTAGATAATATTGGGAAATCAACAAACTAAAATAGTCCCAGGATTAATGAATGTATATTCCTGTTTGCAAGCATATAAAGGATAAATACCGGTGTCTCGAAAATTATGAAGAGTTCAGGAAACAAAAATGATCTTATACAAACTAATCTGTAATTTAGGTCCTCTTCTGAGGCTTTGGAATGTGTCTTGCTAATATAAGAATATGCAGTGGCTCTTTTTTAACTCTGAGAGTAACTGAGAAGCCGCCTTTAGAGGAGCTAAGGAGCTTGGAATCACCTTTCTGACCATCTTTCCTGCCTTGTATATATCCTCATAAAATATTTACTGTTCTTCTGAATGACCACTCTGATTATCCTTAGACTCCTTTCAGATTCCCTGATGATGTCATGGAAATGTTAAACCCATTATGCTAAGTTAGGACCTCCATCTGCAGTGACCTCTTGGCACAGGCTTCGAGGACAGCATGATATTTTTACATAAAACTTAGTCTTCATTCAAATCCTCGAGGTCTGATCCTAAAAAAACACTGACAGCTCAATCAACCCTAATAAATACTTAACTAAGTCCATGGAAAAAATAATAATACAATTCCCCAAAAAAAAATCCATTATACATTTACAATTGAGTCATAAAAGTGTCTATTAAATATACAATTATTTTACCACATTTTTATTGGAAAATAAACATTTACACTAATTTACAGGTTTAACCCAAAGGTGGCACATGACATTCCTTTTCATTAAGCTATTAGGGAAGAGATGAGTGACGGCTCCCAGCCCTAATTATCTTTAATGTAGTGTGTTCCAAATTGATCATGCATGATGCAATTACAAATCATAATTAAATTAATTTATATTGATTTTAGATATTGTAAGTTCCTAATAACTAGTCTAGTACATCTATTCCCACAAGCTAACATTAATATTTTCAAGCTGCCAAAGTACTTCTTCCTTTTTTACTCCAGTTTTGTTCTCAGTAAAAGGTTCAGAAACTTATAACTACTTTATCAAGTGAAAGCTAACTTCAAAATCCTATAGGTAGAAGTTTTGGGTATTTAAATAAGGTTTCTCTTATTAGAGAATAAGAAATGATACCTGATACATTGTAAATTTAGGATCATCTGTGTTTTAAAAGATAACTGTCTCAGAAACATCTAGCTGTCCTCCGTCTCCTAGCCATTCCACCTGCCATGACTGCTTTCACAGCTGGCTGGTAGTACAGTCCATGCACTTAAGATTAGCTTCTCAATATGCGTTCTGATGGGTGACTGACTCATGAAATCAAAGAAAACCAGTGTAAAATGGCAGAAGCTCTTTCTTCAACATTACAGGTGACTGGGGAAGAATCTGAAAACCAAGGGGGAAACTCCAGGAAACTTTGCCCAGGAAACAAAACCAGGGGAGTTGAGACTTTTCATATAGTTCCCTTCTTTTCTCAACCCAACCACATTCAAGAAATAAAGTTCCCTCAGAAATCTCCACATCTGAAGGCATAGTAGAGAATCAAAGAGTGGACAGATAGTCCAGGAAACCCAGGAACTCCTCATCCCCCTTGTTTCTCACAAGAACTGAAGGTGATGCTGGGGGAAGCAAGGAGGTGAGACCGGAAAGCAGGACGGATTAAGGACTCAGAGAGCCCCAACCGCTGTCAGTGCCAACTCTATGTTGTTGTTGTGTGCTGTGGAGTCCCTTCAGACTCTTAGTGACCCCATGTGACAGAGTAGAACTGCCCCATAGGTTTCCTAAGCTGTAATCTTTACAGGAGCAGATCTCCAGGTCTTTCCCCCAACAAAGCCACCGGGTAGTTTCGAACCACCAACCCTTCGGTTTGCAGCCTAGCACTTAATAATTGCTCCATCAGGGTTCCGTTAGAGAGCACTGTCTAGCATGTTTTTCTGACAGAAACGAATACTGGACAAATTTGCCAATTCAGTGAAACTGCTTTTGTCCCATTCTAATTATTTCTTCACCTCCTCTTACCTGAACTGTAAATCCAGCCATAAACCGGCTGCTGGCAAGTCGATTCCAACTCATAGCGACCCTATAGGACAGAGTAGAACTGCCCTACGGGGTTTCCAAGGCTGGAATCTTTACAGGAGGAGATTGCCACAGCTTTCTCCACAAGAGTGGCTGGAAGGTTCCAACCGCCAACCGACAGAGCAACCACTGTGCCACCAAACTCAAAAAAACTAAAACCCGTTGCCGTCCAGTCCATTTCAACTCATAACGACCCTATAGGACAGAGTAGAACTGCCTCATAGGGTTTCCAAGGAGCAGCTGGTGGATTCAAACTGCTGACCTTTTAACCAAAAGCAGCCGTAGCTCTTAACCACAGCGCCACCAGGGCTCCACAACACCACTAGAGCTCCTCAAATCCGGCCCTGTATGTGACATAAACTACAAAGAGATATAATCCGGTCCTTCCACTCTCAGTAACCTTGCAGCTGGGAGTAGGGCCATGTAGATTGTTGCTCTCACAAGGAAGGGTGGGCCTACAGTTGAGGATTTGGTTTTCAATGGCTTTCTCTGAATCAATTAAACGTCTCAAGGTCCAATTAAGGGAAAATGAGGTGGGCTTGGAAATGGAAGTGAAATGTTTAAGAAAAAAAGCTCAGAAATTAATATTACAGGCAGAGTTTCCTGGAAGGACTGGGCAGTAAAAAGCCCCCGTTAGACTGCCTGGATGGAAGCTCGTAGCAAGTTGAAGCAAAAAGTCCGCTTAACACTCAAGAGCCCCCTCTGCAGAGCGGGAAGTTTGCTGCTCACTGGCGACCCCTCCAGGTCTGAGGGGGAGACGCGCAGATGTAGGAGCGCACGCCCCCCGCCCCCCACTGAGCACCCGGCGGAGGAGCATACTCCTCTTCCGAAGGTCCTATCAGGGGACACTGCTGGCCGACGGTGCAAAAGCCTCCCCGTTGCCAGCCCTGCCGAGGCAGACGCAGCGCCAGAGCTCAACGCAGGGATCGAACCTCTGCACTGCCCAGGCGGTGGAGAGCGCTGACTCACGGGGAGAGAACCTCCTTATCAGTACCACCAAGAAGCCGAAGTCTTGGGGCAGCAAGAGTGTAAACTCAGCAGGAGAGAAAGGTCCCAGGAGGAAATTAAGAAACACCAAAACCCAAACCCAGTGCCATAGAATAGATTCCGACAGCGACCTTGTAGAACAGAGTAGAACCGCCCCGTAGGATTTCCAAGACTGTAATCCTTGCGGAAGCAGACTGCCACATCTTTTCCCGCGGGGCAGCCGATGGGTTTGAATCGGTGGGTTTGAAACCTCTCACCTTTCGATTAGCAGCCAAGTGCTTAACCACTGCGCCACCAGGGCTTCTTAGGTAGAATTTAGGAACCTCAAACTCAGCAGGTGCCGCTGAGGGCTGCGGGCTCTGAAGGGCGGGGAAACCTGGAGCGGGAGGTTGGGGGGGGTGGGGTGTGGTTAGGGACCCTCCACCTTTACTGGCCACATTTGACCTGAAATCTGAATGGGGGACGAATCACCGCAATGGTTTCGGATGCAAACAAGCTAGAGCAGCACTTCCTCTACACGTACACACACACACACACACCCTGGCCCTGAGCAAGAAAGTAAAGTGGAATCCAAAATTTGAGCAAGTTGCCAAACGCTACTCTTCCCTCAGCCAAAGTGGGACCAGTCTACACACTCCCCATATTCATCAAGCCGGCAGGACTGTGTCCATAGGACACGCCTCGCGTTATACAGGATCAGTTTATTCTAGGTTTCCAAGGCCCCATTTTGCCCAGTCCCATAACCAACTGACAAAATCACTTCTCCACTCTGACTTCCGAAGACATCAACACTCTTTTTAGTCAAGCATTTGGCCACAACTGATGGGACGCCAGTAGTATTTCATTCTCCCCAACACTATACAGAGAAACTCTCAAATGGACCATTGTACCTTAGCCATAGATTTCGGAAAGATCCTTGAACTATAAAGGAGTCTTTTCACTAAAAAGTGCTTGAAGGAGAAGGGGTAGGAAAAGAGAGGAACAAATGTTTTCTGGACTGGGAATAAAATCCATTCAATCAAACATGGCACATTATTTTCCTTAACTAATAATACTCAGAAGTGGTGATACAGATTTCCTTGGACTTGAGTCACAGTTTGGCAATAGGCTCAACATTGCAGACGTGAGGTTGGAAATGCCAGCTATGAATTCTCTTGTGTGTGCTGTCCCTAGGAATAGGGTAATGAAGATCTATCTTCCCGGAAATACAACACTTTTTTGGTTAAAAAAAAAAAAATCCATCAATAAAAGGTTCGCTTTAGGAAAAAAATAAGTTTCTGGCTTTAATAAAGTCTTACAATTGAAACTGAATTTAAGTGTTTGTTTAGAAGAAGTGTTTTTCTTTTTTTTTTTTTTTTTTCCCATCTGTATGTGTGACAGGCAGTCCAGGTTGTTAAGTTTCAAAGCAGGAATCAGCTTAAAATGCATGGATTCTATTATATGTACAATTTAATCACAAGGTATTTAAAATAGACATTTCCATCTAAAATCCAATCAGAAATCAACACAGTTCCTCCAGGCATTAGGCAATCATCTCCATTTTGCATTTGTAAACTGGGAGAAATAAATGTGACTTGTGGATACCAAGAGGTCAAGTACGGCTGCTCAAATATTTTTCTTACAAAATGACGGATTTATTAGACAAATAAGTAGCCCGGCTGATGCAAAACCCCCAGTGATTGAATTTTGACGTTAAGTCAACAACAACTCGAACTACATCAGTGCTTCAAGATTTAGTTATGATGGTAGAGATTACTGAACAAATAAGAGCCAGAAATGAATACAGATTTCTGAGGATCTGCCCCTGGCACCCTCTTCTTGACATTCTCCTCCATATGCTCCCCCTATTCATACTGTATTATAATTAAAGAACTTGCCTATGCCTTTCGAATGAAAAAGAACTTTAAAATAATTAGGCATATTTTTCTGTTTAAAAAAAATAACGGGCTCAGGGAGAAAGCCAATTGAGTTCCGTTATAAATTCCTTCGTGGCCTGAAAGTCACCCACTAGCAGAAGGGAGGGAACATGCAGTGAGTGTTTTGATTTTGGATTTAAAAAAAAAAAAATCTTATTTTCATTAAAACTTTCAATAACCTAGTCTCCTCTCCCTTTCTTTTGAAACACCGTTTTATAAAAGATTTGAGGACTTGAGCCATCTCCGTATCCCATTCGCAGATCCAAATTCACTGCTAAATAATTAAACTGCCCGTAGAATTTCAGAAATACTCAGATCTCGCTTTTCCTGTGTCCTCTCTGGAGTTTGGGTTAAGGGCTGCCCCTCCCGCGGGAGCTGGCCGCGGTGCTGAATATCTTGCGTGAATCTTGTGGGAAGAGGAGGAATAGCTCATGGAGGCTTTGGAGGAATTATCCTTGCTCCTCATGAAAGGGGCTTAAATAATTGAGGCTTCGTTTAAACACAAAGCCGTTCATTTCTCATCTTTTCTTGGAGAAAAAGACTAATCTGCTCCTACTGTGAAAATTTGCATTTTACTTATTCTATATGCGACTTCCACTTTGTAGTGGAATTGGAAACTCAGTTTCCAGTTGAGTCTTGGTGAGCCAAGTCAAAGACTCATGCTTTGCACCCTCTCCTTCCTTTATCCCAGGACTTTCAACTATAATTTGATTCCCTCTAGTTTATCAAACTTCTTCTGTAGGGACATTTGATTTTAAGGGTTTGTCTGATAAGTGCTTAAGACAATTTCTTCTTGTAGACAGAACTTTGCTTTCCTGGTGTCTAGGCACAGATCAGTGGAGGCAATAAACTGGTTCCAGATCTTTATCCTAGATTTTTTGTCAGTTAAAAAGTAATTCCACTCTGTAAAATAAGTTGCCCATCGGGGGCTTCTCTCCCAGTTTGTCATATTCCCCTCCACATATGCATGTACTCATAATTTCTAAAAATGTTTTCATCATGCTTGTTTCGAAATCGTCTATTGCATTAGTTGTTTTCTCTGGTAAATAAACCTAGAAGTCCAAAATTGCTAACTTTAAACGAATAATAGAATTCGGTAAGTAGAAAGGAGTGTTTCATTATTATTTTGCCATTCCCCAGGATTAAATAGTAAATTGCGCAAATGAAGTCCTCCTACTGGGGAAGGGGATATTTCTTCTTCTTCTTCTTCTTCTTCTTCTTTTTTAATACTGAGTAGTACCTTTATTCCAACAATGCACTTGTTTACAGTTCGCCTGAACTTGTTTCTGGATTTATATTTCAATATGCTCTTTAGGATGCAAAATTCCTGTCAAATTAAAGGGGGCTCATGTCTTGTCCGCTTCCAGCAAATCACTTGCAGCACCTAATAAATCCAGCTGGGGTTCCCTTCCATAGCCCGATGTTGTTGAAATCATTATTGTCCTGCCTTGTTTCATGTCAGAGGCCTCTTCGCCTCATCTGTCATGAAACCAATTTCACTTTATTTACATCCATTTGCTAGTTTAATTACTGTGCTGATGAATAGCCTGAAGGAATTAAGTTACGAGTCTTTGGAAACCCAAAGCGACAGATATATGGGTTACCTTTTAACTACAGGGAAAGAAATGAAAGCTAGAGGCATGCACCAAAATTTAAAGATAATAAGTGTTTCTCCCTACCCAGCTACCCTTGAAACTCAGGATGATCCTTTCTTTACATATTCATCTCCTCCTGGATGGAATATAGTTTTAGAATCCCTCAGATTTACAGACTGACTGTAGGTTAAATACAATTCTCTATATTTAAATGCTTTTTTAAAAAATTATTATTAAAGGAGTTACAGATAATTTTCTAACCAAACCAAGTAATCTAACCTAGTGGCGTTCTTTATTAAAGACACCTTTCCCTGTAGCTGTGAACTTACTTCTATATAAAGAGAGATGAGTGTCTTTGTGAAAATAAAGAACATTTAATATATCCAATCTAATACACAGTACAGAGTACTCCATTGGTATACTATAAATAATGTAATGTATCTCATTTATATAATTATTGTTTTTGCCTTTTAATATATGTGTAAATCATAAATAAGAAGATTCTGCTGCCTTTCTTCTTTACATGCCCTATATAGTAGATTGCTGTGAGTTTACATGAAGGACCCCTGGTGGAGCAGTGGTTAAGCACTTGGTTGCTAACCGAAAGGTCGGCAGTTCGAACCCACTACCCATAGAAACCATTAGTCGCTAGCAGGGAGAAAGATGTGGCAGTCTGTTTCCTTAAAGATTACAGCCTTGGAAATCCTGTGTGGCACTTCTCTGTTCTGTAGGATCGCTATGAGTTGGAATCGACTCCACAGCAATGGATGAGTTTATGTTAATGAGTTTGTGGTGTTGGTGAATAATCCATGTTCTCATATATATATAAGTAGTGAATCATTTGCATATATATTTTTAAAAACCTAAGATCAATAAACTTTTCAGTCAGCCCATTATCCTATAAATTAACTACTGTAGTATAAGCATACAATCATGACTATATTAAAGAGAATTTCCAAGAGTATCCTTTTCTAAATTCTGCCATTAATTATAGATTTTAAATCTTAAAATTGATAATTTAGAAATTCAGTCTTTATGTAGTTAATCTTCCTAGCTACCAATTAAAACAATAAGTAAATACTCCTGAATTGACTTTGATTTTTTATTTTCTCTATTAAGTATTATCCAATATGAAGAATGCACCTTTTAAAATATAAGCACCTATAGATTCTACTCTCATTGCTCTGTTTCTGATATAGTTTCTGACATTTCAAAATCTGTGCTTTCATTTTGTGTCCCTAAAATGGTGAATTTAAGGCACATGAGAAATACATTCATTTCAAGAAAGCAGTTGTTTTTTTTTTCTTCTACAGTTAGTGTACTTACACGTTTATACCATGGCTGTGCTGAGTATATAATTACTTCTAAGGCTGTGCAAACTTCCTGAACTATTTATTTAACTGAAAGTTATTTTAAATATACAATGACAAGAGGTACTTTTAAACAAAATAGAAATGAGAAAGGTGCTGTTTTATATTCTTTCTCATTTTTTCTCCCTCTAAAAGAATCACCTAAAGGAAATAAACGCTTTTTGCCAGCCTATATATTCTGCAGCTTTATTTATCGCTGAGTCAGCGTAAAGGAACAGCTAAAATAAACTATCAGAAGAAATAAGAGTGGTGCAAACTCTAGCGTCCATGCAGATATACATTAATAAATTATATACTTATTACAAATCCTCTAGGCGCCTCCATCCATGCCCCCCTTACATCCCCTAAGCACACATTTTCCCCATTCCCCTCCCTACTTTTAATAAAGCTCCTCTACAAACCCACATGCATAACAAAAACAACCCTATTTGCACCAAGAGAGTCTTGCCTGTAAAAAGTTTTTTCAATAAAGGAATCCTAAATAAGACCCCCTAGGTAACATTTCCTTGTATTTCAATAGAACCAGGCAGCATTCTAATTCTTTGGTAGACATTTATGAACCGTCTTTAAATTAACAGAAAGGAAATCTATATTGGTTGAGTCTTCTTTAAATACTTTTATACTTAATTTTTTAATAAAGGAAATAAGAAAGATGAGACTTTTAAATGTTTTCTCTTTCCCTTCTCCCTCCCCCATCTCTCTCATTCTCCCCCTTTAGAAGACCCTCTCCTCCCTCTCTAGCTCTTTTTGATTAATAGATCCTTGTGGCTAACGGCCTGACATATGGCGTGCGAAGCAGCTTGAGATGGTACCTTAGGCATCCCCTACGGCCATTAACATATTAGGGGCTTATGTGCAGTCAGACAGTCAGACCTCATCAGAGCCCAGCGTTTTCAGAAATGCTGTATCCCAGAGCTGTTTGATAGAGCGTTTCAATAATGCACTACTCTTCAATTTTAAGCGAGTTGCTTCTGGTGCTGAAACACTGGGAGAGAACCAGAATAAAGTTTAGAAATGAGACTCCGTTACATTCAACAACAGTAAAAATTGTGCTTACGTATGTTTGTCTCTGGATATGCACATGGAGGCGCCGCTTCAATCTCACAAACACGCACCAGCTCCTGAGTATTATCAGTAAACAGGCAACGTCAGCTGCCTGGATTTATTTTGTTTAAAGATTTATTTTGTTTAAATTCTTCTTTATATCGGGAATACTAACACAACAACACAGTAACAGTATAGTTACTGACCGAAACGATTGAAAAACAAAACACAGCATAATGTTCAAGAAAAGAAACCCGAACGATGCAGCTTATTTTTCCCCTAGTAGAAGAAATTAAGTGCATTTTTACATCTGTAATCTTAAAACAAGGGGAAAAAGAGAAAAAAAATGGGAAAATCTTATTTTAAATGCTTCTGCAAATCTAATCCCTGGAGAGGTAACCAATTTTATTCCACAAAATTTGAAAGTTTACGAACGGGGGAGAAAATGTCTTGACAACTCTTAAAGGTGGGGGAAAGCCTCTAGGTTAAATTACATAACACACACACACACACACACACACACACACACACACACACACACACACAGACACATCGAGGGAGATGATATTCAAAATCAAAGCCGACATCCCACTTGAAGCTTATTTAATTCATTTTAACGTCGTAACTGAAGCTTGAAATTCGCTTTGCTCACGTTCTTCTTCCAGCCTCCTGCTAATAAACCACTGTACCCCTTTTGAACTGTACTCTGGCTGTTTGCTTGGCAAATAAATGCTGTTCCGCCCTGTTAAACCTTTTACGTAGTTTCATCTTCGGATTTCTCAAATATAGAACTAATAAGAAGGTACTTTGATGCTGCTTTACTTTCAAACTATAGCTCCAGGCGTTAAAATACGCAATAAAAAAGGTAACCGGAAAAGTAAGTTGCCACGAGCAAGGAGCACCCTCCCTTTGAAAATCGTTCCTACCCTCTGCAATGTACTGCCTGGAAACCGAAAATCGCCTTGTTCTAGTGCAGAACTACGTCCCGTTGACAGCCCCTGTGGTTCTGAACCGGTGCCACGTAACCGGGGGAGGAGGGATGGAAAGGAGAGAGGAGGCACTTTTAAGTTTAAAAGCACTGGAATCCCTTGGGGTAGGAAAAAAGCTGGGATAGAGACCGAAGAGTTTTCCAAAAGTTGGTTCTAGGCAAAAAAAAAAAAATCCAGGTGGGAGGTGACGATTAAGACGTGGCAACTTGTTTAAGAAGCCAGTAATAAAACTTTTGCATAAAGTGTGGCGGTGGTGCGCGACAGCCAGCTCAGAGGCGCTGAGCCTGGAGCTTATTTCAAACCTTGAGCTCAGGTTACACTTTGAAAGGAACACCCCCACCCCCACCGCGCGCGCGCGCGCGCGCGTCTCGTAAACACTTGATTTCCGCCGCGCCTCGCTCCCTTGATCCCTTGGTTAAATATAAGCAAATGAAACAATTGAAACATATCTGTTTTCTTTTAAACTAAGATGAAAGGGTCTCCCGCTCGAAGGCGTCACGGTCCGCCTCATTTAGGTACATTTTCAGAAGAAGTGCAAGCCCCCGGGAGAAACCTCTACCCAGAGTCAAGGGATCCTACTTGCTTTTTTAAATGCCTACATTTCCATTGCTTACTCATAGCGCAAAGTGCAGGACAGTTGAGCTGTCTCAGCCCCAGAGCTCCTTGTCACATTCCGCTTTTCTTTCTTTCTTCCATCAAAACGCTTTGGTAAAGTCGCATAAGTGATCAAAATTAACATAAATCATTATTAGTTATTAGGATTTGCTCTAGATTACTCTGTGAATATCGCAGCAGCCCCATCTGCCGCCCCTGCTCTCGCAGCAATAGATTGCAGATAAAATAAATGTCCTTACCCCATTAGAAGGTTCCTGTCTTTGTAGCCAAAAGCCAAACAAAAGCAATAAATACCGGGTTTTTTCTCTCCTCTATTCAGCTGTGACTCTTTTCATCAGCTCTTCCTCTAGAAAAGCTCAATAGCTGCCTGAAAATATTGCATTTTATATCACCAAAGGGCGATTAATATTGCATTAACTGTATTTAACATTTTTTAAGCGCGAGTAATCTACAATGAGTTAGTTTCTGTTAGTAAGTATAGGGGATATCCAAACTACTGCAGATCACTTAAGATATCCGTATAAACCTATTATTTGTCTCACTCTTTGTATTTTTTTGTAACGTTAGAATGGGGCGTGCGATGTTTGAAGTGGAAGAAGCCGTGCTAATGGTCTGTTTAAAGTATTCTGACACTGTCTAGAGACAGCGAGGTCTCAGCCTTCATTAAATGTTTATTGTCAACAATTGGGGGAGGGAGGGGGGAAGAGACTGATGTAAGTGAATTTCCAAGGCTGGAAACTGTCAACACTTTATTTTATTCTGATCCATGTCTACAAAATTTGTATACATTATGTTGGACTGAAGCCAGGCGTCAGAGTTACTAAACAAACTTTTGTTTGTAATTAATTTTAACCAATCAATGCAAGGAGTCTCTTCTCTCGCCATCCCTCCTTTTGCCACCTCGCCTTCTAGGCTCTTTTTTAGCCACTTTTCTCTCCTCCTGTTGCTATTCTACCCAGTCCTGGTAGTGCAGTGGTTAAATAGCTTGGCTGCTAACCAAAAGATCCGAGGTTCCAACCCACCACCAGCCACTCTGCGGGAGAAAGATGTGGCAGTCTGCTTCCATAAAGATTTACTGCCTTGGTAACCCTATGGGGGCAGTTCTACTGTCCTATAGGGTCGCTGTGATTCACGCTGCCAGGTGGGTTTGGTTTTGCTTCCTATTCTCTTCCCTTTCTAAATCTGCCAGGAGCGACCTCACGGACATTCTGGCTTGGGGTACCGATGGGATGCGGGAGCGTTTCAGCCCCACCCCACCGATTCGCTGGACCCGAACTCTGGCCTCACTTCCTGTGCTTTGCCGGCTTGTCCCGGACCCAAGCTTTTCAACCTCAGTTTTGCGATCCAGTGCTTCACGTTTCCAAGCCGAAAGCCCAGCTGCCAATCTTCCTCCCGTACTGAGTATAAAGCCTTGCTTAATAAATTCAAATTGGTTGCAGGGCTTTGATGATGTGCCCCTTAAAAACAAAACGAAAGCCAAGATCTTATTCCTTCCAATTCTTTGTTAAAAATGCAAACCACTTGTGAAAGTTTTGTGGTGTTTACGGTTTCTCTTGACTTAAGCAAACTGGAGGGTAGGAGAGGGTAATTTTTACCCTCTGTGAGAAATCGGTCTGTTCCTTTTTTTCTCCAGACGTCCTCAAAGGCACTTGAGGGGGTGGGAGGGGGCCTCGAGGAGCGCCTAATTTTGAGCCGCGAATCTCTGGCGCTCCTCTAGGAGACACGACGCGCGCAGCACGCATGTGCGAACTCGGCGCGCTCCCCGCGCGCTCCGTGCGCGCCGCATCCGCCCCCGCATCCGCCCCGCGCTCCGCACACTCCTTTCCCCCCCCCCCGCCTCCCAGCCCCGGCCACGCTGCGCACGCGCGCCGGACGCGGGGGTTTCGGGTCATTAACCTGCACGCTTACTTCGCGGCCTGGCGGAATCTTGGCCCAGCGCACAGGGTGCTGGCTGTCCCGCCGTCTGAGCGGAACTGCGGCTTCAGGCCGGGAGTCTGCGAGGAGGCGGCAGGCAGAGAAGGGCGCAGACAGGACACGCGGCGGTCACTTCGCCGCAGACCCCGAGACCCCGTTCGCGCGCTTGGGGGCACTGGAGCCATCGGGCTGCGGTCCCGGGTGGGTGGGCGTTTCCGTGGGGAGCAAGAACTCCGCGTGGGTCGGGGTAGGACGGGTCACCTCCTGGCCGCAAAAAAACCTATCAGCGCTGCCTGTGGTTTGAAATGGCACAAACCAACCCGCCCGCCCCAAGTACGGAAGTCCGCGCACGGAGACTTGCGAGCTGCGGATGGCGGCTGCAGGGGAGGGAGCAGCACCATAGGGCCGCTTCCGAAATGACTCCTGGAGCCTGACGAGTATTTGGTCGCCGAAGTTTTGAAGCCCACCCTAATGCGCACCGCAGTTCAGAGCCAACAGATTTGGGGGAGGGGGAACGGGGTGCGGTTCGTCTCCCATCAAACCAGCTTGACAAGGATTACTGAAGTTTTTAGTTAGCCCCTTGTTAGAATTCACTTTATTAATTTCTAGAAATCTCAGGCCATGAATTATTTAAAGAGCCACCAACGCGAGTGGGGCAGCCGCCACCCGGGCCTGGTCCGGCTCGGGCCGCGCCGCTCGGCCCGCTGCCCGGGAGGGCGGGAGCCCGGCCGGGGGCCGCGGCCCGGGCGGCACGAGGGTTTTATCAAATATTAAATAATGTAATTATTGAGACTGGGCTTCTCTTGCAGGTGGGAAGAGGTCCCCGTGAGAACTGGAATCCGGCTGCTATTTTAAAAATCAATTAAGCTTGCCATCGCTTTTGAAACAGTCTGCGAATACCTTGGGGGCTCTCATCGAGGGGCTAAGGCTGCGGTGGCAACAACACGGAGAGCAGGACTGGACCAGATGATAACAGTAATTGTGGGCATCATCTTTATCCTCCTGCTGGCTACTAAGGCCATTTGAATGGGATGGGGGACGCTGGTTTCAGCCAGGGTCAAAAGCCACAATTTCAGCTCCACGCACAAGACTATGAAAACCCCTCGACGTGTAAACTCAAGCGGAGATGTTTCACGCAGGGTCGGCGGCCAGGAGAGGCCGGACCAGCGGGGTGGGGGCCGAGGGCCGCGACTCCTCAGGGAAAGGGCGCCCTGTCTTATTCTCACCGAGGCCACAAGTAGGAACGGGACCAAAATAGTCTTAATATCACGAGAAAGTAAAAATCGATACAATCACGGCAGTAGGTGCCTACAGTTTATTTATGGCAATGTAATCCGAGTTGAGAGCAATTGCAGAACACGCGTTAAACAAAAATCTATCCGGAAGTTAGTTGGTGGGTATTGTGGACATCATCACTTAGATCTACAGAGGAGCAGGACCTCGAGCCGGGCGGGGCGGGGTGGAGGGAACGGAAGAGACATAGGTGTCATAAATGTGGCAGATGCATTTTGTGCTTTTTTATTTTGCCTTTCCTACTCCACCACCGCCTGGAAATCGAAATGCATACGGAGCACAATTCACTCATTCTCTCCAGTTTACCCACCATATTCTTTAAAATAACCCGAGCCACACATTTTACTATTTCTACCCACTGACTGGTGCCGAAATCCGCTAAAAGTCAAGTTTTGCTCTTCAGAACCAGAAAACTTTAAAGGTCAAACTATCGCTGAGTAGCAAGACTTTGCACTCTCTTCAGGAGGATTTTTTTTTTGGTTTCTTCATAGATCCGCAGTCAAAGGCGTTTTAGAATAGTCTTATTCCCTTCCGCCATACAGATTCACTCAACAGAAAGCAGAGCCATTCTGTATTTTGCAGTTTCCTACTGCATAAAATAGGAAACTCTGCAAAGCATGTATTTTATGATCTGTTTTATTAACATAATATTGTTTTCTTTTTACTTGGTAAGGATTTTACTTAATACAAAACAACTGTTTAAGTTATTAATACATACATTGGTCATTGTATAATACAAATGCATTTGTCTGCAACATTTCCGTTTAGGACAGATTTAAAAAAAAAAAAAAACAGCCTTTGTAAATTTTTTCATTTGTTCATTCCTTATTCTCCAACAATGAAATCTGGTCATACTTTTCTATAAAATAACTTTTTTTAACAAGTGCATTTTATTAAAAACTTTGATGACATTTCAAGTCAATAACAACAGAAACAAATCAATTCTGGTGGGAGAGATCTATTTTTTAAAATACCTCTAGTGCTTTTTTTAAAACATTAACAACTGTTTAAAATCACAGCTTTTTAAATGTACTATTCTTTTCTGAACGTCAAGTGTTTTGCTTCACAGATTTGCCGGTGAAACGAAAAGTTTTGACTAAAATAGGATTTCAGAAGATATGACCCCAGCTATTAAGAAACTTTGTACATTTGGCATCTGATGTAGTAGTCCCAGGTCACCAGGATACAGTCTCTGGTCTCTTGGAGCAGTTGGTGGCACACTAAATGTTCCAAATGAACAGAGGCATTTGACAAGGTATCTGGGCAGATCAGTGGATGGTTTTCATATTAACCTCCAAGGAAAGTCATTTAGTTACAAGATTTTTAGAAGTGTTTTCAGGCTAGAGCAACACATACAAACCTCCAAGTACCTTTGTCCCTTACCCTCAATTTAAATTCGTGGGTGCTTGATTACTATCTTCCACCTCTCTGAAGAGAGTACTGCAGTTTAAGACTTTCTGCAGTTTAAAAACTTTGATAAGCACAGGCAACTAATATAGAATTCATTTTGCAGAGCACCACTTTTGACATAAGAGCTATCTGAAAGTAATGAATTCTGATTCAGCAGAAAAATAAATCATTCTCACCCTTTCCCCTTTTTTCATCTCCCTTTCAACATCCTTCCCTCCCCCGTTTTTATTTTTTGTGCTTTTTTTTTTTTTTTTTTGGTTGAATTAAGTCTCATTTGTTGAACGGCTCTACCAGGACTTGGCCCAGTATAGAAACAAATATGAACCCAAATTATAAGACTGCTCTTCTTTCAGGTATGTTTTATTAGTAAGTGTGCTGGGACACATCCTCCTATTGAATTTTGGCGCACAGAAATGGTTCTGATAGAAGTAGGGAAGAAAAAAGGTAATAGAGCAAAGACAGAACCAAGGAGGAAGCTCAGCAGACATACATGGACAGGTAGATCAATCCGTGAGACATTTCAGGATTAACACTGGCAGTATGTAACCACTCTGTGAGTGTGTGCATTAAAGAAAATATTTACAATAATCTTCCTTTTTTTTCCTTCTCCTCTGAATACAAGAATATGACAAGAATGTTGTGTTTTCAGTGAAAACAGGCAGTCGACTGTGAAATCACACCATCCACAAAACGGTCTACCAGAAAGCTAGCCCAGTTTAGTGCTCTCAATTTCAAATGCATAGAATGTTTGCGCTGCAAACAATGATATACAACATAATTAAATACATAAGCCTTAACCAGAGCGACACCTAATTGTCTTCGTCTTTCTGCACCTTTCAGGTCATGCAGGATTTCAGTCTTGTTAAACGGCAGGTTTTTTTTTTTTTTTTTCTTATTTGTTACGTTTTCAATTTTTAACTTATTATTAAAAATGGTAATAAATCATCTCCACATGAGATCCAAAGAGTATCTTGTGCACAAAGCAGGCATTTTACCTAACCACCTTCAATTGTCTTCCTCATTTTTACAAAAATCCATCAGCAGTTCGTCAGGTACCTTGATTATTACTATGAAATACTATACATGGTTTTCTATCTGGGAGACTGATAGTGCAAATTAAAGTTCCTGCTACCCAACGTTTATCCCAACAATAAATGACTCTTGAATAGTACTTAATAAAAAGGAAACACAGTTGTTCTGCTTCCCCCCACCCCCAACATGCAGACCCCTTTGAAACAAACTGAAAGTTTTAAATCTGTCTTCCTCTCATCTGGGATTTAGTTGACTTTCTCATAGCTAAGCCCTGCCCCAACTTAAAGAAGAAACTTCTCAACATTTTAAAAATCTCAAGTTCTCCAAGACAGGGGGAAAGGTGACCTAGAAGAGCAAGATAGGTCTTGTTCAGTGGAGAAAGTGGGACAGAGTATCACTCCTGGCATCTTCCACCGCAGTCAGTGTATTTCAATCCATCGGAGAAGAAAAATTCAGTAGATATTTTAAAATGAACCACTCAGAACAAAAGAAACGAAAGGGCAAGCTAAGGTAAAGTTCCAGAGTGAAGGAGGAGACTTATTTTGAAATTATTTGTTTAGTCAAATACAAGAGGAAAAATGAAAAACAGAAAAAAAAGTTTTAAAGTTATTTCATTTTTTCCAGAATAAAATATTTAATTTGGAGCCTCTAACTTCTGATTTTTAGTAAACTCCAAGACTGCCTCTCTCTGCCCAAAGGCCCCCACCCAGCCCAAGCCAGGCCACAGGAGTGCAGGCCAGCACCACTGGAAAACTTGGTCCCCCCCCCCCCCAAAACAAGCAGCAAATCCCTCCTTTCTGCTCTGCCCCATCTCACTTGCCGGTGATGGAGAGCAGCAACAGAGGAAATCAATCGGATATGGAGAGAGTGGAGGTGAGGCTTTGAGGGCAAAATTAAACACACACAAAACAACTAGCTTCTCTACCCACAATTTCACTTTCTGGTTCGTTTGGTTTTCGTTTTTTGTCGTGTATGCAGGGTTGGGGCGGTGGTAAGAATGATGGTGCTTTTTTTTTTTTTTTTTTTTTTTCCGTCTCTTCCTTGGGGGGAAATAAAGCTGCCGATTACAGCTCCCCGGAGTCACATTTCTAAAGCATTCTTTCTTTGCTTTTGTTACGTTTTGTTTTAGCTTGTCTTTATTCGTCTAGGTTTTGGTGGTTGGTAGGTTTGTTTTTGTACATAGTCCCTTGGTCCCCAGGAGATTTTGGTAAGTATCTCTGGTCAAAAAGAGTCTATTTCCCTGCCCTTCCCACATGTCACCCCACCCCTATCCCAGACCCATCCTGCTCCTCAAAACCCCGTTTCCAGTATCTGCTTTCCTTCCCCCCACTCCCCGCTCACCCAGATACGCCCCTCTTGTCTTCTGCCACCCCCTCCTTTCTCCACACCCTGCATCCCTGGTCTTCTAGGCTGGGTGAAAGCTTGGAAAGCGGGGAAGGGGCGGAGGAGAGCGCTGAGGAGGGACTCCCAAAATGCAAGCAGGATAACGGACAGGCCAAATCCGGAGGAAAGCAGACCCGGGGAGTGGGGACCAATGCCCACTTAGCTCCCCACTCTGCCCCGACCGATACCTCCCAATCCCAGTCCCCCTCAGTAAGTGGCGGAGAATTTCATCCGCTTCTGCTTCTGTCTCTGGTTGCAAAACCACACCCGCACCACGTTCTTTTTCAGGTCCAGTTTCTCGGCGATGGCGGCAATCTTCTCTGACGAGGGCCGGGGCTGCACGGCGAAGTAGGCCTCGAGGGAGCGCTTCTCGGGCGCCGCGATGGAAGTCCGCTTGCGCTTCTTCTCGCCACCGTTGAAGAGCTCGGGTTTGTTCATTTTCTCGCGCTGCGCGCCCTCGGCCTCCTCGAGCCAAGCCTGCAGGATGGGCTTGAGCGCGATCATGTTGTTGTGTGAGAGCGTGAGGGACTCGAACCTGCAGATGGTGCTCTGGCTGAGCGAGCCCACGCCCGGGATCTTGAGGTTGGCCAGCGCCGAGCCCACGTCGGCCTGCGTCACGCCCAGCTTGATGCGCCGCTGCTTGAAACGCTCGGCGAACGCTTCGAGCTCGCGCGGGTCCGTGTCCGAGTCGCAGATGGACGCCAGGCCCGCCGCGCCCACCACGGCCGCCGCCGCCGACGCCGCCGCCACCTGCCCGGCCGCCGCTGCCGCCGCCGCCGCCGCCGCCGCGCCGTGGTGCGCCGCCGCTGCCACCAGCCCGGGGTGCGGCAGCCCCGACGGCATGTTCATGGCGGCCGCCGCAGCTGGGTGCGACAGGTGGCCCAGGCCATGCATGTGCGGGTGCGGGTGCGCGGAGCCGCCCAGCAGCCCGCCGCCAGGGCCGCCGCCACCGCCCCCCGGGCCACCGCCAGGGCCACCGCCGCCCCCCGGGCCGCCACCGCCAGGGCCACCGCCGCCCCCCGGGCCGCCGCCCCCGGGGCCGTCGTGGGCGCCGCCGCCGCCGCCGCCCGCTGCACCCGCGCCGCCCGCGCCGGCCATAAGCGCGAGCGACGGCGACGAGATGTGGTCCAGCAGGTCGCCAGGCTCAAGCGCCTGGTGGTGGTGGTGGTGGTGGTGGTGGTGCGCCAGCGGCACGGTGGACGTGGACGTGCACGGCACGCTGTTCATTGTATGGTACGTGGCGTCCGGCTTGAACGGATGGCTCTTGCCCTGGGACACGGCGATGTCCACGGCCGCCAACGCCTCGGCCCGCGCCAACAGCGTCTCGTCCAGGCTGGCAAAGAGGTTGCTCTGCAGCTGCAGGCGACACAAACCAAACCACAAAACCAAAACAGCAAAAAAAAAAAAAAAAAAAAAAAAAAAAAGAAGAAGAAGAAGAAGAAGAAAGCCAGAGAGCACAATAAGCAAAGAGCATAAAGCAACCAAAATCAGACAGCGGGGGTAGGGGGAAGTGGAGAGCGGAAAAACGAAATGGGGGACACATTGAGGATGAGGCAGGGGGACGAAAAGGGACAAGAACATGAGGAGGGGGGCAAATGCAGGGTGAGGGGGGCACAGGAACACAACCCGGGGACGGGGGTGGGGAGACGAAAAGGGAAAAAGAAGAAATGGAGATGTAACTCGCATCAGGGGAACCGTGTCACGCACCCGGGCACGCACAGAGACCGCCTTTCCGAGGCATGAAATTAACAGAGAAAGTGGAGGAAAGTAGAGAGTCACAGTCCCAGACCTCCCCACTCTAATCACAAGCGCCGGACCAGGAGGCAGAGGCGGACCGAAGCACGACATAAAGCGCTGGCGGACAAAACGTGCCTCGAAGCAGGATTCCTCGAAAAATCCCTGCCCGGAAAACCCCGCACCGGACCTGTGCACACACCAGCACGCTACATGCAGCGGCGCGGAGACAGGGAGGGGTGAACGCGCGGGCCGGGGCCGCGGGCGTGGGGTGCTTACCGGCGGCGTGGGCAAGCAGGCCCTCCGAATGGCCTCGGAGCTGGAGTGCAGCGACGGGTACTTGTGCTCAGGGAGGGTGGGATGCATGGCAAAGTGAGGCTGCTTGCTGTTCATGGACATCATCTTGAAGGCTTGGCATGTAAATCCACAAACACTCCGAAAGTCCACGGGCAAGTGCGCACGCCGGCTCCCCCGGCCTCTCTTCCGAGGATGCTGCCGCGGCGACTGGCGGCACGGACGCGGCGGCCGCACCGGGGGCTGCTGTTGCTACTGCTGCTGCCGCCGCCGCCGCCGCAGCCGCTGGGCGCGCGTCTTAACCGCGCAGAGCGCCGCGCGCCGGCCTCGCACTTGGCTTCTCGGAGAGCTCTACCCCGCGCGCCGGCGGGACGCACTCCTCTTACACCTGAACCTCACTTCTCGCGGCCGGTGCTGGGACCTCTCGCGAGAGCTCGCGGCCCCGCCGCGCTGACAGGCATCAGCTGTCTCAGTCCGTCTGGCGCGCGCTCTCTCGGCGGCGCCGTGCGTCTGCGCGCGCGCGCGCTCCCCTGGAGGTGGCTGGCGCGTGGGAGCAGCTCTTATAGTGACCACCGGCAAGGACAGCGCAGGTGATGCACCTGTAGCTGCCGGGGCATGCGCACTGCACGCCTAACCTTTCCCACTGCGAGTCTGGAAAGATCAGAAGGGCCGGCTATTGTCTGAGGGTAGGCGCCTTTTAGGGAGAGGAAGAGGAGATGCTTGCAAGCCCCTCTGTGTTTCTTTTTTTACCCGGCATCACAGGCCCTGAATATATGCGCATTACTTAGGCACACCTCCTCTCCGGGATATCTAACAAGCTGTTACATAATGTATACAGCTGGGCATTTGTATGTTAAATTATGCCTGCGCGTTCCTCAGTATACAGTAAAAATAACAGCACAGAAATGCAGAAGGTACTGTCTTTGCTGCAAGAACCAGTTTCTTTCAAGGTTTATAAATAGGTTCCTGGAGAATAATCGCGGTGACAGACATTTGTTTGAAGCAGTCAGACGCTATTGATTTCCATATAATTTAATTTCCTCCGCATACTTTGTTGTTGTTGTTGGGAATATAACTGTGTCAGCACCGCCAGTGACAGCCGCTTAGGAGCCACAAGGAGCGCATGCTTTCTACTCGGGAACGGCTGTTGAAATGAGATTGTGCCTTTCTCTTATTGTCTGTCTCCTTTAACTGTGTACAAACCCACGTTTCAAACGAACTCTAGGTGATCTAAGGCCTCTAGTAATCGAAAGGAAAAATAGCTAACAGGGTGTAGTTGGGATCCTTCCCTCTCCTCACCGTAAACACACACACACACATTTTATGCTAGAAACTCCAGGAAAAGGAAAGTGCTTCAGAGAAAAGAGGGTAACACGTTGAAAAGATAACATTCTTTCCCCTTTCATCGTTTTGGCTTCTCTGCCTCTTATCTCAGCTTGCTTATTTATTTTTTTCTTTAATAGGAAACAAGATCAAGCTAACTTGTAGGAAGGCTTGATTCCAAATATTCACTCAAACCAATTTGAGAGAACGGGAGGCAAACTTTTCTCATTATTATTATTGTGAAATCAAAACCTAAGAAGAAGATTAATCAATTTTTAGCCAGCCCGTTATATGGCCTTTACGTGGCAGGTGGATCAAGGCCCTCCTGGGGGAACCACAGCTCAGGTGCCTGAGTCCCCAGGGACGCAGCACTTGCCCCAGGGTGATAATAAGGGCCCAGATGTTATCACATTTGCGGCAAGAGAGCTGAAGAGCAGCAAGGGGCTTCTTACAGGAGGCAGAGATCAGATAAATAAATTTTCTGGTCTATCCCACACCAAGGATATCTGTGTTTCCACCAAAGAGCAGATCCCATTTCTATAAACCTAAATTTGCGTTCCCGTGGATTTTATCTTTTCTTTGCACATACGCGTGTGTATCTAGCATACACACTTACCTACTCAGATTCCAAGAAGAGCCCACAGGCGTCAGCGTGGCTTTTTCTTTCTTTTCTCTCCCCCCTCCCGCCTCCCTTTCTTCCTAGCCCGAGAGGGAAGTGAGAAGGATGTTCTCTCGCTGGTGCGAGAAGGAGCCGCGTCTCCATCCATTACGCGGTCCCCTGAGAGCGCTAAATGCAACTTTATCTCGACAGGGAATGGACGATGAGCAGGGACATCGCTGGAGGGGGAGAGCAAGTCCTATGGTAGTAGTCTCACCGGGTGTCCAGGCTTAGCCTAATCCTTCCTGACACCCACAGTGGTGGTTTTCTGCTCTCCCCACGGGGGGAGGGTCTCGCAGAGGGCCAGCGCCGGGAGCCCGCCTGCCGCCCGGGGAAACGCTGACTTCTAGGGTCTCTGAAAGGTGCGGGCGAACAGCAACGAGGACAGCTCAGGCTTGGGGCCAGGTGGAGCCTCAGCGAGCCAGCGGGCCTCGGCTAGAACCACTGAGCACTCAAGCGCACCTTGGTTTAGCCTCTGACACTGGGAGGGTGGCAGTAAACCCAGCGGGGAGACACCGCAGAGCCTAAGATCAGTTCACTGTCTGCAGCTCACCTCTCTTTGGACAACTGGAGGCCCTGCCCACCTCGGGGTGGGGCCAGACCTTTGCCCAGAATATGCTGTTTTTTTTTTGTTTGTTTGTTTTTTGTTTTTTTTTTTGCTGGGGTTAGAAATCTAAGGGTTGTGGGTACAATCCATCCCTTCCCTACCAAAGGATTGGAAGCCCATCTAGGGCACATCTATCTTCCACCATGGCGCTTAGCACGCTGCCTGTCACCCAGTGAAAGTGCACCCACCATAAATCAATGTGTGTGTGCAGGAAGAAAGAAAAACCAGCTAGGGACAAGAGAAAGAGCCAGAGAGGGCTGATTGGGGTTAAACAGGAAGATCTCTGAAGGGGTCTCTTCGCTCCCTAAAAAGGAGATGGAGACTGGGCCCCAAGCAGACCTATAAATTTGGATCCCAGCCTGTTCTTTTTCAGAGGCCAATGATCTCACTCTCCCTCATTTCCTTTCTGCTTTTCCTTCCTTCCTCAAATGCTTGCTGAACACCAGTCTGGGCCACTGCAAGATGCTGGAGATAAAATGAGGTATAAAATACGGGTACCTGCCCTCTAGGAGGTGACAGTCTATGGGGGGGGGTAGCCACAGGTGAAGAGGTGTTAGTGTGACGGGCATGACGAGAGGGAATTGACTAGAAATACAGGGCAAGGGGTGATACTTGGAGAGTGATCCTACCACATACCTGCTGGACCCCAAGCTACAGAGCAGGGCATATTGAAGCATGCAGGCAGTTCCTTTCCCATCAAGCCTCTCTCCCCTTATTCTGCATTAGAAGTGCAAGGAAGGGTGGTGGGCCTGGGCTCAGCTCACCAATATGTCACTACTTTGTTTTCCTGATTTGGCAACCACTGTAACTGGCTAGCCCCTGCCTAACGATGCCCACATGGGGTCTGAGCCTTGGCATAGATTCCTGGGCATTTTATTCCCACCCCACTTCTTCTTGTTTAATGACCAACACAGAACCCTCTCCCCCCACCCCGCCCCATCTCATAGCTTTGCATTTTATCAAGAAGGGGATAACGAATGCACAGCTATTGATTTCCGAGGAATTTTCGCCCCCAGGGACAGGGAGTCTATCATCTGGATCACAGACACATTTCTTCTCCTCATTAATTTTCTCCTCCTTCTTTGGCAGGTCCCACTTCACATTTCCTTTAGCAGCGCCTCTTGCCCGAGCTCCGGGAGCAGACATTCGTTGGTTGGAGTGAGGACCGGCAGGAGAAGAGCTGTGCCAGGGCCAGCACTGTCGGGGGTGAACTCTCCTCTCTTTTGAACCCCTCCCCCTTCCTCAGCTCGAGAGCACGCCTGACAGCTGCTGCCCGCTTGGGCGCTGCCTTTCTCCTTCCAAAAGGCGCGGGGAAGTTAGCGCTGACTCAGCAGCCACTAATGCACGCACCCCCTCATGCCCCCCCACCCCCTCCCCGGCTGAACATGAGTAGTTAGCCCGGGTTTAGGGACAGGGCATCGGCTCTGGGGAAGTCCACGAACCGTGTAGGTTGCGTGTGTATAGGGGGCGGGTGCCGGGCCCCTCACTCCTGCCGGAACCTGGGGCTGGGGCCTGGGACTCGGAAGCTCTGCTCCTGCAGACTCGGGTGGAACATTTCCCGCAGGCAGCTGTCCGGTTTGAAAAGAGGCACATTTCGCTGCGCCTCCCGCGCTCTGCGTGCGAAGGAGACCCACTAGAGCACAGATTCGGCCCACTGGAGAGGTCGCTCGGGTTGTTTGAAGCACAGAGTGAAGGGGCAGGCCGGGGAAGAGCAGGCCCAGGGCCCAGGTACAGCTGTCGGAAGAAGGGCCGCAAGTCGGCGGTCCTGAGGCCTCAGGCTCCGACACCCTCAGTCGGAAGGGTGGAGTGGAGGAGGAACTGGAGCGGTGCAGTTCCTCTGCTTTCCCTTCCAGCCGTCTTTTCGGGGCCACGCCTTAGCTGCTTTGATCCTCAGTCTCTTAGCCCTCCCCCTGGCGCTGCCTGCTCAGTCCCCCTGCAGTGACAACGACAGGACTCCTCGCAGACCACGGGGCCCTCGGACCTGCCCCCGTAGCTCGCGAGGCCGCGGCGCCTAGCTGCCCGGTCCTGTGCCGTGACCCTGCCTTCGCGGCCCGCGGGGCCAGCCCAGCACCGAGAGGCGAGTCCTGGCCCCTCGCGCCAGCTGCAGCGAGATTTCCCGGAAACCGCTGCCTCCCCTCCTCCTCTCCTGCCCTGCCACGCAGCCCGCGCCTCCCTCGGTCCCTAAGGCATGGGTGAGTTATTTGGGTTCGTCGTGATCTTTTCTAAGGCTCCCTGAGGACGGCACGCTCTAGCTTAGAATGGAGAATCCCAGCTTCGCATTTGGACTGGGGCGGACCCGGGGGTTCTTGAGTAAACCACTGTTTTCTTTCCTCTGACAGTTCAATCCAAATGAACTTCCGTTGGAGACATTTCCCTGGATGTCGACCACCCTACCCCGAGATGTCGCTGATGCGCTTGAGACCTGGATGATGTGTCCCAGTAAAGTTCACCAGGGTCATTCTCGCTCTTGGCGTTATAGATACACATTTATGTATATACCTCTACACGCTGATCTCTCTGTGAGCAAAAAACTCACCTGCCTTGTGAAAGCTTTACAGGTGATGAATGACAACTATGTCCCCGTCCTAACGCGCTCAGCTGCCTCCTTCTGCTAGTTGCCAGAACCTCTTTCGCAGACATGAGCAATGTTGTCCCACTGCACGTGGCCACGCCCCCCCCCCACCCGTGATTTACGTTCCAAGACAAGCAGAGGCGCCGCCGCTCTGCCCCGATTCCTTCTAACGTTGGAAGAGTGCGCTGCTCAGAGAAGGGGCTTCCAGGGCCCCAAGGTTAAAAAAAAAGTAACAACAAACAAAACTCCACAGCATACACGCCGGCTCGTGACCCTAAGCGACCAGATGGAAGTCTCCAGCCTGCCGCTCGGACCAGGACCCACGCCCGCCCTGGTTGGAGGGAGCTCCGCCTGCGGAAACCAACAGCAGAGGACCCCCAAGCTCCCACAAGCAGTGCTGTTCGATGAGCGAGAGGCTGGCGTCCATCGCCTTCCGCAGGCTCTGCTCTGCCTCCAGGAGCACGATTCCCAAGAGGATGTAGAAGCCGCGGAGGAAACCACGAGACAGCCAGTCCACGCCCGAGAGTGCGGAGCGGGGTCCGGTCGGCCGGCTCGAACACACATAGGCGCCGCCGCCAGCCGCCCCTCCTCCCCGCCGCCTGCACAAATCAAAGCCCCTTGCGAGGGACTGGGAAATAGTTGCCTTGTCATGTAACACATTGCCCTGATTTATTATAAAATTTTAACGAAATCATGCATATTTTAACAGCCTTTAATCACTGCATGAAAATTTAATTCATGGACGGTAGCGCGTTTAAATAAATGAAGTGTTAATTCATTAGGATTAATTAATTTGTTAAAGGATTGTGTGCAAGGTTAAGGTGGAAAGAAAACTCTTTGTTGGTTTCGCGTCTTAATCACCAGGTTTCGCGAGTGGTAATAAAATGAAAGGAAACCGCAGAGCGGGTCACTTCTTGGGGTGGGGCCTCGGCGGGACGAGCTGAGAGCGCGGGAAACTCCGGACTGAGGGGCGCGGGCGGGTCTGTCCTCCCGAGAGATGGTGTGCGTGTGTGTGCGTGCGTGGGTGTGTGCGCGTGCGCGCGCGCGTGCCTGCGGGGCGTGGGGTTGGGGGAGCTAGCGGCTGGAAGCCAGGAAGGATCGGAGCGAGGGACGCGAGCTCCGCGCCGAGGCAGGCGGGCCAGACCCTACCTCCCCACCCACAGCACGAAGATGACCCGATGGGCGAGGCGAGGTCGCCCCTTCCGCTCCTCAGAAGGCCAGGCCTCGGCTTAATGGACAGATGATGGGCCAGCCGGGCCACCTCCTGAGCCTCCCAGCGCCCAGAGAGCCACTGTCTCGCCATCAGGCCGCCGGCCCAGGCGGTGAGGACAAGCCCAGAGCCTCGGGGGACACTCTGAGAGAGGAGGCGGAGCGAAGCCAAACTTGCAAGCTCAGGCTGGAGCAATCCCGGAAACCTTTTCAATCAGGAGCCCTGACGTTAGGGGACGGTTCCTTCAGTGCCTCTTCTGAGGCGGACACTGAAAGGCGCCTCCTGGCGCCTCCTGTAGGGATAAGGGATAAGAGAGACAACCTTTTCGGAGCTGCTCGTACTCATCCGTCAAAACCCCATACAAATATCACCTCCGTGAAGCCCACCTGGTTTCCCTCACTGTTCCACGCTACCCGCAACACACTTTTCTACTCACCTCTGTTATAAGAGGAATCAAAATGGACCAGAATTCGGTCTTCTCTCCTCACAGTCTCAGTAAATGCTTAAGTCAAATCCTTGCCCTTGGAAACTGGATTTTTACACCCCCAAGTTATGTCACAAAGGCGCACACTTCTACTCACTTATTTAAACCAACTAACATTTATTAGAAATGGTCTGCTCCCTGATGAAGCACAGCAGGCTTGGGAATCTATCTTGTTTGAAACACTGCAGCTGCAACTCAAGGTATTCTAGGCTGCCTCAGTCATATAAAACTGAAGATGACCATAGCCTGTGCTCCAGATGGGTTCTTGAAATTTGCATCTTGATAAATGCTTCCTCCCTCAGAGTGGGGTTCCGAGAATTAAGCGATAAATGTTCACTATGCACTCTGAGATCACTGCTTAAAAGGTTTTCTCTCTGCCAAGTATTATTACAGGGATCAAGTTACACATGCTAGTCAAAGGCTGTGTTGTAGGACTCCCACAAATAGGAATGAGACTTTTTTAGGAGGCTTTGGGAAACCCTTCTAATCTAATAGGCCACATTCCGTAAAGCTAAACTGTTAATCTCAGTTTGATGCTCTCTGCAAGTATGGTCCACAGGTACAAAAGTCGAGAAAAATAATCTAGTGTATGTATTGTATGTACTCTGAATAACTGAAAACCACTCAAGTACACAGAAAACAGCAACAGCTCCTGAAACATCTTATGGTCCAAGACTAAAGTTCCTTTCCTTGCCTCAGTGGCATCTACAGTTGTTTCAAACCAATGGAGGCACCAAAGATGACAGGAAAACAAAGCAGATTTGAGATTAAAAACCAAAAAACCAAACCCATTGCAGCTGAGTCGATTCCGACTCATAGCAACCCTAAAGAACAGAGTAGAACTGCACCACAGTGTTTCCAAGGTGCACCTGGTGGATCTGAACTTCAGATCTTTTGGTTAGCAGCCTAGCTCTTAACCACTACGCCACCAGGGTTTCCAGATTTGAGATCAAGGGGTTGTAAATCTTGATTTACTGTTTTCAGCTTTAGTCTCAGCTGATTTATTAAAACAGGAAAAAGACTTGTCATTTTTGGATGGGATGTCATTTTGGATTTGGATCATAAAAATGAACACTAAAGATCATAACAAAAAATCTAGTATATTGCAAAACTGGATATCTACCTTCAGAAAATTGAAAGGACCCATATCTCACACCAAACACAAAAACTAACTCAAAATGGATCAAAGACCTAACTGTCAAACCTAAAACCATAAAATACCCGGGGGAAAACTATGGGATGTAAATCTTCTGCAAAAATAGGATAATAAGCATCACAACAAATGCACAAATAGGAGACAAAATAGATACATGGGATCTCACAAAAATTATAAACTTCTGCTCATCAAAAGACCTTATCAAAAGAACTTACAGACTGGGGGAAAAAATCTTTGGAAAAGACTATCAGATAAGGGTCTAATCTCCAAAATTTATAGAAAACCTTGACAACTCAAAAACAAAAAGTCAGTTAGAAAGTGGGCAAAGGATATGAACAGAACTTCCACCAAAGAAGACATTCAAGCAGCCAACAAACACATGAAAAGATGCTCCCAATCATTAGCCATTAGAGAGATGCAAATAAATCAAAGCTACAATGAGATATCATCTCACTCCTACTAAAATGGCACTGATTTTAAAAAAACAAAACAGAAAACAATAAATACTGGCGAAGATGTGGGGAGACTGGAACTCTTATTCATTGCTGGTAGGACTGTAAAATGGCCCAACCACTATAGAAAATGGTTTGGCACTTCCTCAAAAAACTAGAAATAGAGCTACCTTCCAATCCAGCAATCCCACTTCTAAGAATATACCCTAAAGACCTAAAACTACTGACATGACCAGATACATGCACTAGTATGTTCACTGCAGCTTTATTCACAATGGAAACAATGGAAGTACCCATCAACAGACCAATGGATAAGCAAATTGCGGTATACACACATAATGGAATACTATGCAACCATAAAGAACAATGACGAGTCCGGAAACATAACATGGATGGACCCGGAGTGCATAATGCTAAGTGAAATAAGCACATAAGGACAAATATTGTATGATCCCTTTTTATAAGAACAGATATAGAGAGACCAATGTTCATTGGTGGTTTCCAGGGAAGAGGGAGGGGTTAAGTATGCATTAGAATTTACAGACTTGTTATTTTTGGTGATGGGAACTGTGGCTCTGAGTGTGAAAGCAGTGAGCACAGTACAATCATAGTAAAGATGAGTGAGCACAAATAGAAAGGTATAGACACAATTAAAGACAATGCTGACAAATTGTGATAAATGCAACTAATGTCAACGAACAATTTATCTGGATATTTATAAAAAAAATTCATTGGGGGATATACAATTTTGCAACAACAGTAATAACTAAAAATATGTGTTTTGTTACATACACTTATGTTGTTGTTAGGTGCCGTCAAGTCAGTTTCGACTCAGAGTGATCCTATAGGGCAGAGTAGAACTGCCCCACAGGGTTTCCAAGGAGCAGCTCGTGGATTCTAACTGCTGACCTTTTGGCTGGCAGCTGTAGCTCTTAACCACTGCACCACCAGGGCTCTATAAAGACATATAAGTATGCATAAATATGTACAGGAAGGCCTGTATGGATAACTGTAGGCATATGTATATACATGTTTATGTGTGCTGCATATATTTTCATGAGTAAAATAAAGCACATAGGGAGCATAGCTATGGATACTTCCTAGATACAACCAAACACTTCACGGAATTGGTCTACTGGGTTTGAGAGTTTAGGACCATAGTCTCGTGGGGGCAACTCAGTCAACTGGTATAATATAGTCCGTAAAGACAATGTTCTACATCCTAGTCTGGTGAATAGCGTCTGGGGTCTTAAAAGCTTGCCAGCTTTTAAGATACAACTACTGGTCTCTACTCACCCAGGGCTAAAGAGAAAGAAGGAAAACCAAAGACTCAAAGAAGAAACCAGTCTACAGAACCAATAATCTACGCAATGACACCACCTACCTTGAGACCAGAACCAGATGGTGCCCGGCTACTGCTATTGACTGTTCAATCCAGAGATTCAAGAGATGGCCCCGGATAGAATGAGAGAAAAATGTAGAATAAAACTCAAACTCTTGAAAAAAAGGCTAGACTTACTGGACCACTAGCAACTGGATGAATCCTCGAGACTATCGCCCTAAGATACTCTTAAAACTTGAAACTCAAACCACTCTCAGAGGTCACCTTTCAGCCAAATGACAGATTGGCCCATAAAACAAATATCAACCATGAGTACTGTGCTCCTCCAAATATTCATCTAGATGAAACCAAATGATAAACATTTACCCTAGACCAAAGATGAGAAGGCAAGGGGGACAGGGAAACCAGATTAACAGAAACAGAACCAAAATGGAAATAACGAGAATGCTGATATATTGTGAAGAATGTAACCAATGTCACTAAACAGTACGTACAGAAATTGTTAAATGAGAACTTAATTTCCTATGTGAACTTTCACCAAAAACACAATGCTTAAAACACACACACAACTGGCACACCGTCACATTCCTATAGCCATAGCATTTTAGAAAGATGAGCAGTCTATAGGTGTTTTTATAAAGGCATGAACTGGTTTAAGTGTCTGCTTCCTTTATTACCAGTACATCTTTTTTTAACGTAGCTTTGGTGAAATTAACCAATAGAGGGTTAAATTTATCTAAATGTCAGAGTTAATGTGAATCTTTATAAAGTGGTATACACACAACTCCCATCATTGAGCTTCTACTTACTAGTAAAGTTAGACACAGGCATGGGAACACAGGCAGGCATTAAATGCTATTTGAAAAGAAACATGTTAATACTTCCAGAATACTACTTAAAAAAAATCGTTGGGAGATTTAAAACCCATTCATCCATTGGTACATATATGTGGATCCCATGCATGAGAGGAAGAACATAAGCTCTGGAGTCAAAGACCCAGCTCCAAGACATTACCCTCATTCCAGCTGTGCAATTACTAACCCTCAATTTGCTCATCTGTAAATTGGGGATAACAGTATTTAGGTCACAAGGTTTGGAAAGAATTGAATTAGATAGAGGTTATTAGCAAAGTACTTGCTCTCAATGAAAGGTATTTTTTGTTATATTTAGCGTGTGTGTACATTATAGGTATATTTTAAAATGTGAAACACCATATTTGTCATTACATATCAGATTACGGTAGACTACAAACGAGAATGTATGATTAAAATCAAATCCTGCACAGATTACTCTCTTTGATTGAGGAATGTCATGGTTTGATCAGGTTAAAATATGAAGTACTCTTTGGGCGAGGGTGAAGCAGCTGAGATTAGGCATTAGTAAATCAGGTTACACATTCCAGATTTCTATGGTACAGTTTCAAAACGCATCTGGGTCAAAAACAGACACATTCTTGGTAAAGAAGAGTTATAGACAGAATTAGGAGCAAGGCTTAACCCAAAATTTATCCTGTGACTATTCAGACAAATTTGACTTCTACATTTAATTTTCTAATTTATAACCATATCGTCAAAGATATTTGAGTTGCCAATATCTCTGAAAGTACCCATTAGCCTTAAAGTATCAGAAAGATAAAATAATGCACAAATAATTATTGGAAAAGATATTCCACAAACACAAAAATGATGCTATCGATGTTTTCTAGCTCTTACTACTTCTAAAAGCAGAGGAAATGATTCTCTAAATCACAAAAGTGATTTGTTACCTCTATGGTTTCACTGAATTCTCAGAGTCTATTATAACAGGAGTTGGCAAATTTTTCTATAAAAGGCCAGACCGTAAATATTTTAGGCTTTGTGGGGCCATCTGATCTCTGTCGCAGCTATTCAACTCTGCCATTCTAGTGCAAAAGCTGCCATAGATAATGAGTAAACAAATGAGTTAGCTTTGTTCCAATAAGACTTTATTTAGATATGTTAATGCAGAGTAACTCAGAAAAGGAGGGTGAGAATGGTTGTACAACTCAAAGAATGTAATCAGTGTCACTAAATGGTACATGCAGAAACTGCTGGTATATGTTTTGCTGTGTATATTCTCAACAACAACAAGATAAAATTATATAAAAACAAAGACTTTATTTAGAAACACTGAAATTTGAGTATGTCATGAAATATTCTTCTTTGGATTTTAACCATTTAAAAATGTAAAAACCATTTTTAGCTCACAAGCCCTACATAAATAGGTGGTGGGCCAGATTTGGCCCACAGGGCATAGTTTGTCAACCCCTGTATAACCAGACCAAACCCACTGCCATCGAGTTGAGTCCAACTCACAGTGACCCTGTAGGACAGAAGAGAACTGCCCCATAGGGTATCCAAGGCCGTAAATATTTACAGAAGCAGACTGTCACACATTTCTCCCTCGGAGTGGCTGGTGGGTTCGAACTGCCAACCTTTCAGTTAACGCAGCTGAGCACTTAACCACTGCACCACCAGGGCTCCTTAAACCCTGCTTAAGATCAACTGAAAACAGTTAAGTTTTCCTGGTCTTTATGGGCCAATTCAATATTCAAAACAACATCAAGGATTACAGTGCTTATGACATCTTTTATTCACTTCACATGGAAAAGCATGCGGTATTAATGTAAAACATTACAGTATTAATGTAAAATGTTCAGTGCACATTAAACGACCATCAGCATACAAACCCATTTTTAAAGGCCTGTACAGGTATGCCAAACATGTCTGGATTAATAATACACTTTTTCAGAGCCTAAATTAAAAACTGTGCTCTACTTTTACCTATCCTCACCACCCCCCCACATTCTTCATGAAAAAAGAATTTGTTCTACATAAAAGATGTTACGTAAACTAGCTGAAACTTATCTTTCTTAAGTATGGAAAATGGAGTAAGCAAGAATGCTACCATGCATAGAGTTGACATAAAGAACAGTAACATGCTAACAAGAGCTTCCCTCCAAAAGGGTCCCCTGGGATGTACTGGATCAAGAACTTGGCAATGAGTGTTTTTGTAGCTATACATCCAGAAAAATGAAACTATCTGATTTAGGCTCCTTCAAACCCAACGCTGCCATAATCTCTTCCAAAGTAAGCTCAATTTCTGATTTTACACACACATGAAAAGACAAGCAAACTGAACCCACCCGACATAAAATGAATTATTTTCAAATAGAAAATGTCTTCTCACACTAGCAGAACATTTTTTACAAATATGGGACAAAACACAATGTTTAACAAATGCAAACATATATGTAAAATCTACAACAAATGAGTACTGAACTATGGTTTGAGTGCTATTTCTCCATCACTGCCTTGCATAAAAGTTAGGCCATCACTAAACATAAATAAAAAGGGGCAGGTAAAGTAACTTCCACCCTAGGAAAAGCTTCAAGGAAACCCAAGTGTTTTATGGGCAGTCAGTGTGCAGACAGCACCAAAAGTTTTATTTACAAAATCCAAGTGAGACAACTAAGGCTGATCAGCAGGCCACTGTGTCTAACAGTTAAGTCAAAGTTCAAGAAAATAAAATATCCCTAACTCAGATACATATAGTACTCTTTAAAAACAAAACAAAACAAAACCCTCTTTCTACCTTCCAAGATCATAAAGATTCCCAACAAAAACATAATCAAAAGACTGAACTCCATTCAAAATGAACAACAGTATTCTGGGTACAGGCTAATCCACCATTCTGACTTGAAACTTGACAAAAGATTATCAATTTAAAATTGTACAGAACTTTTCCGATGAAAAAAAGAAAAATAACTTTAAAAACTTTCATATTCCTCTCAGGACAAAAACACAAATGACGCCTTTCTAATGAGTCAACTTTTAGTTGCTTTTGAGGGGCTGGCATTAGAAAGGCTGCTCTGGATTTTTCTTTTCGTTGAATGATTCACATTTTTATTCCTCTTTTCAGGCACAAAGGAAGTAGACCAAGGAGACTGAAGGTGGTTATGAAGACCATGCATCTCTGAGGACATCTTAAACAAAGATGACCCAAATCTTTGATCTTCAAATAGCCGGCGTGAACTGCTTAACAAAACACCCTGGGAAAACTCTGTCTGAAATAAACAGCTTGGGGGTTTGATTTCATTAGTTCCTGGATTGGAACTGGGATGGAGTGAAAAATCTTCATTCATTTCTTGGTCAGATGGAGGGAGAAGAAAGAAAGAAGTGGATTTCCATTCATTTCCATTTTCTAACTGATCAGTAGTTAGAGAATCTTTAGAAAGGTTTGGTTTAGTTCTTTCTTCCAACTTATCTGGTTCATCAAGAAATTCAGTGTTTTGAGATGACTTCGATAACCCATCCAAATCCACAGACTTAAAACCATTATTACAGGGGCTCTTGCTGTTGTCCGACTCTGACATCATTGAATCCAACTCAGAGATTTTGTCAAGGTAAGCAGCGTCCATTGATGCCTCACTGGATGTTCTTGTCCGATTCATTTCAAAAGAACGAATAGAACTCAGCCTCTTGGATAAACATAAGCCTGATCTCTCGCTCGACTTTGACGATATTTCCCCAACAGAATTTGCTATGGTGTTCTCCTCTGAGCTTTCAAAACCCAAGCTTTGGGCATAGCTTGTGGAGCAACAATCCCAAAACCCTGTCTTTGGGGAAATAAAACAGTCTGATTTCTTTTCATTTTCACTTCGACTTATAGCATCCTCTGAAGAATCTTTATTACAAACATTGGGAGAATCACAAAAATCATCAAACACCAATTTTCTGAGATGGTTTGACTGCTTTTTGGAACCCCTGGCTTTGACCACAGAGCTCTCTCTATTTTCTGGAGTACTGAGCTGAAGGCAACTAAGGGACAGAGGAGTACAAGGAGCTGGAAGATCATAAAGGTCTTCATCTTTGTAGGGTACACATTCACTTGTTTTATTACCCCACTCACTTTCCAAATAAGTATCCATACTTGTATCCGTCACATCTAACACTATTTCCATCTGTTTTTGATAAAGGTCTTTGTTAGAACAGTTTGGTTCTGTTTTGCTGGTACCTTCCTGCCTGGCAGAACTGGTATCAGAGAGTCTGCTGCTGGAAGGCTTTGCCAGGTGAGAAGAACTTGAGGTGGATGAGCCAGGCTGCTTTCTAGCACCATCACCTTGGCTCCTTGATGCCATATCCTCCTCGCTGCCTCTGTTTCCCTTGCCATCTGTACAGAGTACTCTCTGGCAAATGGAATTCACAGCTTCCTTCTCATCACTTGAACTTGTCAGCTGTGCAACTCGAGATTCTAGTTCCTCTATATATTTATCACTTCGTTCCAGGGCTTTCTTGAGGCGATTGGTTTCACGTTCATATTGTTCTACTTTGGACTGAAGAGCAGCAACTGTAAACCTTCCAAACCTGCGAGAAATGGAAGAATAGTTAATCTTTTAGCTCAAGCTTTTTTCTTTGCTTTTCAAAGTTTAAGAGCACAAACTGTCCCAGCCCATTCTAATTTCACACAGAAAACAAAACATTTCAGACCATTTTAGTGAACAGCAAAAGGAATGCCAGATGAAATATCTTCAAAAAAGGATTTCCTCCCTTATGTAATAATAAGCATATGATAACAATGGCAAAAATCTAACAGGATACTTTTATGTCAAATCAGATCTGTGGTGGCAGAGGCAGAAAAACTTGCTGATGATTTCCCTTTCAAGAGCCAGCTCTATCAAGTCAGCTCATACATTCAGGAAAAGTTATCCCCTAAAACAAAGGCAAAGATTTATGATAACATTTGAACAGTGGTCTACATCTTGAAATATTTACATTCAATCATTTTCCTATTGTATAGCAGTGTTTTACAATACATTTCTTATACAATGTCACCTTGTCAAACATAAAATGCCAATTTGAAACTCAGAAATCGTAATAGTCCCAGGAGGGGTGGTTTTGAATACTTATTTGGCTTCTTTCAATTATAGCCACCCTTGATCTGAAGCTTTTACTTGGCTTTTCTGAGTACTGGGCTTTAATTCCTTTCAGCTCTACTTGTTTTTGGCATTTTACAACCGTGTGGAACAGGGACATCAATCTCATTTCTTCCAACTTTGAAGTACAAAGTCAGTGCTTGTGGTTCCAATACACTGTGCCTAAAAACATTTTCACATTTTCTGAAAGGGAACATTTTGGAGAGTAACTAAAAGAGAACATCAAAAACTCACCCCTTTTATCCAGGATCATCTTGTTTTCATTCTTCCCTCAAGAATAGGTACTGGGTTCAGTTCAGAAAACAATTTTTTGAGCACCTAGTACGGGTTAAGTGGTACATTTGGGACTGGGGATACAAAGATGAATAAGACTGTCCCAGCTCCAAGGGATATAAAATATCTAGCTAAAATTCCATCTAACCACTAAATAAAATCTCATTTTTTTGTTAACTACTTTTTATGAGCCAATAAACATTAGCCTTATGTTCTAACTCCATGAAAAATAACCTCTCTCCCCCAAAGTTCTTTTAAAAATACTTTTCTTAATCATCTTTTTGATGACTTGAATATTGACCCATTTCAAAGAATTTAGGGGCTGTCAGCTTGCAGGAAGGTACTTGAGAAAGTGACTTCTAAAAATTGCTTTAATCTATGGCTTCTATGTTTCTTTCTTTTTTCCCTAATTATAAAAATAATTACAATTAAGAACATGTATAAGCATTAAAACACACACACACACAAACAAGACTGTAACACGATAAAGGAGGAGGCGGCAACGGTAATTGCATCTCTTAGAGTCAACCACAACATGCTCTATGATTCTCAATGCCCATCAACTCCTAAACTCCAGCCCAATCTCACTTCCCAGCTCACCCCAACGTGATCCCCACTCTCCTGTCACTGAGGGAAAAAAGCAGGGCCCAAGGTAAATAACAGACTCATAAAATATCAGGGTTAGAAAGGGCCTTAAAAGACATGATTGCTGAATATTGATCTACTCGCTGCAATTTACTGATGTCTCAGAGAAATCACACTCCCTTTAACGTCTAAAAAACAAAGCAAAAACCACAGTAATAAGAAAACCAAAAGCAACTACAATACTAAGCCTCCCTGTTTTAAAGATAAAGTTTACTACTATGAGTATTTGGTTAAATGGATGATGGGAGTTTTTCTTCATTGTTAAAGAAAAATGTTTTTGCTTACAAAATGTTTTTGCTTATAAATGCCGTATCTGATACAGTTGTAGTTTCTGCAAAAGAACTTTGAAGAGCTGACAAAGATCTTCCGGTGCATTCAGCAAAAATGCTTGAGAGTTCTTGACTGAAACTACTTTGGCATCATCAAATTAATCCACAGTTTTAAACAGAAAAACTGTATAACATGTTTATTTAATGTCAATTGCATTAAATAAACATATTTTTTCAAGTGCAATTTTTATAATAAAAGTATCCTCAGATGAAAAATCAAGTAATTTAAAATCAAGTTATGTTATCAGATAAGTCAGCTGCTACCAAAGGACATCCTTGGGAACTCGAAGGCTTGCATATGGAAAGATCAGTGACAAGGAAATGTTTCCCAAAATATTGTTGTTAGGTGCCAGCAAGTCGATTCCAACTCATAGCAACCCCATGTGACAGAGTAGAACTGTCCCATAGGGTTTCCTAGGCTGTAATTTTTATGGATCTTATGGAAGAGATCTGTATTTGTGCTCATTCCAAAGAGTGGTGATCCAACAGAAGGTAGAAATTGTCAAACGATATCACTAATATCACATGCAAGTAAAATTTTGCTGAAGATCATTTAAAAATGGTTATAGCAGTACATCGACAGGGAACTGCCAGAAATTCAAGCCAGATTCAGAAAAGGACGTGGAATGAGGGATAGCACTGCTGACGTCAGATGAATCTTGGCTGAAAGTAGAGAATACCAGAAAGATGTTTACCTGTGTTTTACTGACTATGCAAAGGCATTCGACTATGTGGATCATGACAAGTTATGCATAACACTGCGAATGGGAATTCCAGAACACTTAATTTGCTCAGAAGAAACCTGTACACAAATCAAGAGACAGTCATTTGACTACGACAAGGGGTTAACTGCATGTTTTAAAATCAGTAAAGGTGTGCATCGGGGTTGTATCCTTTCACCATACTTACTAAATCTGTATCCTGAGCAAATAATTTGAGAAGCTGGACTATATGAAGAAGGTGGGCATCAAGACGGAAGGAAGACTCATTAACAACCTGCGATATGCAGATGACACAACCTTGCTTGCTGAAAGCAAAGAGGTCTTGAAGCACTTACTGATGAAGGTCAAAGACTATAGCCTTCAGTATGGATTATACCTCAACATAAAGAAAACAAAAATCCTCACAACTAGGCCAATAAGCAACATTATGATAAATGGAGAAGAGACTGAAGTTGTCAAGGATTTCATTTTACTTGGATCCACAATCAACACCCATGGAAGCAACAGTCAAGAAATAAAACGATGCATTGCACTGGGCAAATCAGCTGCAAAAGATCTCTTTAAAGTGTTAAAAAGCAAAGATGTCACTCTGAGGACTAAGGTGTGCCAGACCTAAGCCATGGTATTTTCAACTGCTTCATAAGCATGTGAAAGCTGGTAAATGAATAAGGAAGACCGAAGAAGAATTGAAGCCTCTGATTTATGGTGTTGGCAAAGAATATTGACTGTATCATGGACTGCCAGAAGAACAAACAAATCTGTCTTGGAAGAAGTACAGCCAGAACGCTCCTTAGAAGCAAGGATGGCAAGACTTCGTCTCATATACCTTGGAAATGTTATCAAGGGGGACCAGCCCCTGGAGAAGGACATCATGCTTGGTAAAGTAGAGGGTCAGCAAAAAAGAAGACGACCCTCTATGAGATGGATTGACAAAGTGGCTGCAACAATGGGTCCAAACAGAGCAAGCATTCTGAGGACGGCACAGGACTGGACAGTGTTTTGTTCTGTTGTGCATAGGGTCACTATGAATAGGAAATGATTTGATGGCACATAACAACACAACAACAACAATTTTTATGGAAGTAGATCACCAGGTCTTTCTCCCGTGGAGCTGCTGGATAGGCCTGAACTCCCAACCTTCTGGTTAGCTGTCAAGAGTCTGTTTGTGCTACCAGTTTATTATAGGTTTTAGCTCCTGTACATGTCATTTTAAGATGCTGTATCTACCATCCCCCCCTTTTTTTTAAATTATGTTTTTAAAGAAGTTAACAAATGGCTCTGAGCTGAAGCCAGTTACAGCCCTAACCATACTTTTTGTCTTGCTTCAGGGAGCAAGCAGAAGTGCTGTGAGAACTAACAACAAATGCGAGCAATAGAGCACACGAGAGAGGGACAAGCAAACATGAGAAGTCACTGATGGAGTTAGGCTGTTTTCTGAAAGGTCACTGCCTCCAATTCCCCAAAGTTTCATTTTAATACCTTATAAGTCTATAACACTTTGAGTGATCAGACATTTCTTTTTACCATGCTACCAGGGGACCTGTGCTGATGGGCAAACTAACCAAATGTGTAGTGAAAGCCATGGAGCTGATCAATTAATTAATCAACCCTTATAATTTATTTGTTTTCTGACTGTCTCTCCCCTTAGAGTAGAAACTTCAGGAAAGCAGGGATTTTGACTGCCTTACATTCACTGCTAGGCCCCTAGCACAATTCTTGGTACACAGTAGTTCTTCATTAACTATTTGTTGAATAAATGTCAATTTCTTACTATAAGATACATCAATGCTTGACTACATCAAGGCAGAGCTAACACCACAGGATAAGCTAACGGTCCTTGGGCCTCTTATACATCTAAGTATCATGAGAGTCACTGCATTACTAAACAAAACATGATTCATACATATGACTACTTTTTTTTGACACCAAGAAAAGCAACAGAAACTGACATATACACAGTGTAGCTTTTTTACTAAAAGCTACACTGTTCCATACCAAAAAAAAAATCCATTTTTACTTTAGTAAAAGAATGCAAATAGATAAGACTTTTGCCACAGGTGCTAGGGGATTTTTAGCTTATCCTATCTATATTAAATTTGACAAAGGGCAACTTACTTTATCACATACAAATACCAACAACTAGAGATACAGATCTGATACTACCATGGAAAAAGACAATGAGGACAACAAGCTTATTTATCTTTGGGTTTTAATACTCTTATTCACACTAATTCCAGATATTTCCAGAGTACATAACATTAAATGAATCAATGCCAAGGCAAGCCGGAGGGATTTCTAACATCATTTACCATGCTTCCTTTTCCTAAGCAAATTTCAAAATGGAGTATTTTTATAAACATTCCATTAGAGACCAAAAGGCTTTGATTTTCAAAGTAGCAGTGATGGCCAAAGGCTTCATTATGCCAGAGAATACATTGTAGAGCATTTTGGGAGTTGCAACTGATACCGGAAATATATTCTGCCAGAATCTAGGAGAAGCTTAAAGGATTCTTCAGCTCGCAATGCTAACTAATGTATACATTCTGGATGAGAGGAAAAAGATGAGGGTTCCCCCTGTCCAAGAGCTACGAGAGTGTTCCTGTCCCTAGAAGAAGTGCAAGAAATCCAAGTCCTATTGGTTTGACCTTTGAGGTATTAGAGAACAGCAGCATCCTTGACAACAAAAAGACAGTTTCCAAGACCACATTTTCTCATAGCCCACCGCACAGGAGGTACAGGGATATGTTTGAAAGGGGTCAGAAGAAAGCAAATGTGGTAGAAGAATAAATTCTGGAACCAAGTATCAAAAGAGCTAAGCGCTATGCTGTGCTGCCATTAATTAGTTGTAAAACCTTGAGCAATTTCACTATGCCTCTCTGGTTCACAATGGCACCTTTAGTAAAATCAGAAGACTGAACTAGATCAGGGGTCGGCAAAGTAGGGCTCATTGCCTAGTTTTGTAAACAATGTTTTACTGGAACAGAGCCATGCTCATTTGTTTACAGATTAGCTATGGCTGCTTTCATGCTACATCCAGAGACTGTATGGCCCGCTAAGCCCAAAATGTTCACCACCTGGCCTTATACAGAAAAAGTTTGCTGAACCATGCACTAGATGATCTTTATGTTCCTTTCTAGTTCAGCCTTCTATGTTCTGTGAATTATCTTTAGATGCTGCTAAAAGGAATTCTCCCTGTGAACACTCACTGTTTTCCATTTTCCACTAACTTGTATTAACAGTTATTTAAATAGAAATCTCATCTCTCATGTTAGACTAAAAAGTTCATGAAAGCATGCATGTTCTTGTCTGTCTTCCCTCAGAACCTAGTATAGTTCTATGAACTAATTAGCTTAGTGGTAGGTCAGGCCTTCTGTGCTGAAGTCTTTAAAGAGTACTGGTGGTGTGGAAGAGTCTGGTACAGAAGTAATTAGGTTATAGGGCTGTATCACAGAAAGAAGTCATAAGCCCAGTAGTACTCTGGTCTTCCCCTCAACAAAAGGGATACATGCAGCAAGCCCAGGGAGTTAGTGAGACCACCAACCTTCAGAAACACCTTGAGGAACAAGGGGGACACCAGGGAGGTGAGACCACTTGCCTCCTCATGTATCTTTGATTTTATATCTTTTGCCTTACTTACTAGCTGAGGTTAACAGTGAAACAAAGTGAAAGCAATCTTTGGACCTGGACCAGCTTCTGTGGTCTGGCCTGACAGGTTTTCAGTGCTGATGTTCTTTGCTCGCACAGTTCCAACATGTACAAATTTTAGTTACCAAGGTTTAATTAAATAATACCAGTTGAACAAAAGCATGGTTCAATTTCAGTTACCACATTATATTCACTGCGAGTAACTGGCATAAAGTAAACACTTCACTGCTAATTTTTCAGTCTGTAAAACGACATAAATAGCAGATGCACACCATGATCAGTGACCAATTACATTACCAGTTTCAAAGTATGTTAGTGCCTGGTGACTATGCATCTGTTATTCCATTCACAGACAGACAGCAAAGCATGTAGTTGTGCTGCTTCTTTCTCCCAGTGATAAACCCAAGTGGCATTTCATAAACACATATAAGCAAAAAGAGGAAACTGGCTAACCAGATAAAGGTGCTGTAAAGAAACAAAAAGTGGTAACACTGGAAGTGAAATTAGAATCAAGTGTAAAAGTAGTTATAGAAGAAATAGCTGATAGTGGCAATGATAAAAACTGCCACCATTTGAGAGACTTTAGATATGCCAGAAAAACTTAGTTGAGGCAAACTTACAACATATTAAATGAGAAGAGTGGTTGTACCTGAATTGACGACAATGTCCAGAGGCAGTGACACCAGCAAAAATCTTCACATTAAAGGAATTTATGGAGATATTGAAAGTGCAAAAGATAAATGTTGGAACCTGCTCCAAACTTTGAAAGGGGTATGACAATTTCCCAAGTCATAAAAAAGGTACTCATTCCCTAAGTTACATGACAAAAAAAAAAAAAAAAAGTCTTTAAACTATTCTTAATAAACTTTTACAAAGAAATAAAATATTTTATTTTGCAACGCTTCTAGTGTTTTAAATTGTATTACATAAATTTTAGTGTACTAAAGATTAGTTGTATTAGTTTTTCATTTTCATATACATTTATAACTGACAGCAAAAGAGTTAATGTTCTGACAAAAACGCTGAAAGGTCACAGAACAATCATGACTTCTCCTCACCGATTATGAAGACTGGCTTGCCCAGTTTTAGCCTGCATGGTCATTTTTACGCTCCTCCACTACTATGCAAAGTAAAGATTACCTAGACTAAAATAATGGTTGATGTGTGAGAAAACCAAATAAACTTATGAGTCTCAACTAAAAAAAGAACTATCACACTTAATCCTAAGAAAGAATTACCCATCCACAGAGTGGATTTCGTCGTAGAATTGCTCATTTACATGAGATTCAACTTAATGGTAATGAGGTTTTATTTATTTTATTTTTTGGTTTAGTTGTGTATCTTCTCACTCCCTGACTTTCAGAGACATTAGGAAAGCAGCTCCTTTTTTTAAACACGAAGAGGTGGAATTTCAGAGGGAAGAGCTTCTCATTTCCCCCCTCTCCTTTTCCTAAATACCTTGTCCTGAAGCACAATCCACCAGTCAAGAGATTGCTTGGGTTCGCAAACTCCTCTTTTTGATTACACACAACTTAAGTGAGTAGGCTATAATATGAGCTCTTTGGGAATCTTTTTGTTAGAAGTAGAAAGAAAGGGAAGAGGTCCAAGTACTGGATCCCATCTTGTGTGTATGTGTGCAGAGTAGGTAGGGGGGCAGATTTCAGAAAAAGAGGACAGGGAGGACCAGGACTGTAGGGAACTCAAAATTGTATCTGGTAGTAGAAATGGGAGTGTGGCGGGGCTCAAAATCTCTGGCACGCTCTCTCACCTATTTCCCATAAGTTATTTGGGCCTTACCCATATCTATCTCAATTTTGTGTGTGTGTGTCACTGGGGGCTGGGGAAGTATTCTCTCTAATCTACCAGGGAAGTGGCCCATTCATTTTTATCCACTACTGAGCTGTAAAACTTGTCAACGTTCCCTCAAGAGAAAACTCTCTTTTAAAAATTAAACCCTCAGTTAAGAAAATGCTACATTCCTGGAGAATCTGTTAACCATAAAAACAGTGTCTATGGCCAATCCTAATCACACAAGTTGGTTCCTCAAGAATATATAACATGAGGCATACTGAGAGAGACCAGGAAGAAATTCCTCTTTCCTGAAGACTCAAGATAGAAAATTTCTGTTCCCTGGCCCATCTTAAAAAAAAAAAAAAAAAGGGAACTTTACGGATAGTAGGAAGAAAAAGAAAACTTTCCATAGGAAAGCATTTCATTCAAGCTTTGGATTCTGTGTACTGTTACTCAATAGCCAAACTAACTAGTCACCCATTTCACTCTCTCTCTGAGATTTCCTGCGTGTCTGACCTTGTATTTGTATTACTGTCTTCCAAAGGCTTTTTTCCCCAAGTGCCAGACCTTCAATTTCCCACTCAAAAGCCTTATTATTTGTCTTTGCCATTTTTTTCCTTCTTTATCATTCAGAAAAATATCCATCCCACAACATGCAGAATCATTTTTTTAAATAAGGAATAATATAATTATTTTAAAAGAAAGACTAAGAAAATAATGAAGAAGATGTAACGTGTCAGAAAGATTCTGAAGGCACTTCATCTTTGTATGGGACCTGGCCTTTCCAGTAGAGACTGTAAGATGAAAGAAGAAATCCTCTTACGTACACTATTTTGATGAGAATACAGGTAGTTGTTTTATGGACACAGAGGTAGCAGAAGATGAAGTAAAAGTTCTATAATGATCTACTTCCTCAAACAGAGCTAAATGTAAGCTGTACATGTTTCCTTATTTGTAAAAATATAAAGGAAGCGGGGCTTAAAAGGGTTCACTGAGCACAAAGTCTGTATACACAGCCAAGTGACTAGCATCGTTGTAATATTTATCAATCCGTACATTTGCTAATACAAACATGGAAAATAAATAAGAAAACAAGATGTGAGAAGATGTATGCATGTACAAAGCCAATAAATATTTATTAAACACCTACTATGTGCTAGACACAGGTTCAAAAATATTTTGAAATGTCCAAAGATTATTTATTAAGGTGGCCTTGCAGAAAACCACAGCACACACCAACCACCCTGGCATGTGCCAACCCAAAGAGGTGGCTATTTATTGTTTAACCAAGGATATGAAGGCTTCATCTGAACCAGAACCATGAAGTGAAAGCATAGTCTTTACATGTGCTGAGTAAAAAAGTACACATGATCATATCATCTTGTCTACTTCAAACACAATCAACTACAAGGAAAAGATTTACTTAATGAAATGAGTAAAATTTTAAGTGTAAATTTTGGGGACCTAAACATCACACAGCACTTGTCTCAGGGTCTAATTTTAAGGAATAAGAAAAATACAAGCTATGTTAAGTTGCATATTCCTTTTATCACAAAACAGAAACTGCTTCAATATTTGCAAGAATGAAAAATGCCACAATTTCCCCCTTAAAGACAAAGCTTACGGGGACAGCAGAACTAGTCAAAGACTTAAGGCCCTTACAGTAATTCCTCCTCCTTTCACTTCCCAAAAGTACTGTTTAAAAATCAAGAGCCTGCTTTGCAAGCTTTCCAAATAAAATAATAATAGAAATTAAAAACAATATAAAAAATAGCTCATATTATTAACACAATTTGTTAAAGGAATTTTTGTTTGTTTGTTTTATTAAACTAACCACGCATTTGTTAAAAATTGTGATGCTGAAAATTCCTGCTGAGATACCTAGAAATTCTCAGTAGAAATCACCTGAGTGTTGGACAGCACATATATACTGAAGAACAGATTAGTTCTCTTTTGTGGTAAATCTCTAATAAGGGCTGAGCCATATACAGGGTCAGCAGGGGTCACAGGAGAAATACAGAACTAAACCATGCTTCATGCTGGCCACTTTCCTTCCCTGCTCCTGTGGCAATGGTGACTTGGTCTCTGATCCTTTGATTGGAAATCGAAGCTAGTTAGCTTCCATCTCCTGTGTTGCTTTCCTTTTCTCTAGGCAGCACGCTGGGCAATGTGTAAAGTTGCTCCAAGTAGAATGCCCAACTCTAAGCACTACTTCTCTGCACTGCCTCTGAGAATGGACTAATCTTTTTACTCTGAAATAAATTCCATTCTATTTAACAAATATATTCCACTTCAATTCCATCCAGAAATGTCCCAACTTTCCGCCCTAAAAGATCAGCCTTAAACTTTACATGGCATCAATAGGGATCCTAATCTTCAGCGCAAGGAAGGAACATTAGGATATGCTATTTCATGATGTTTTATAGTTCTCAGAGGAATAAAGGACTTATACCTTTCCCCAAAATATAACAACTGCAACAACAACAAAATCTCAACAGTAAAAAGAATGCAATTATCACTGGGAGAGAAACATACTTAAAAAATTTCTGGACTAGTATGAATCTACATTTTTCACTGAAGTGAAATTCTCTCTTTCTCTTAGCATAAGGGACAATCTGAAACAAAATAAAACTGTGATCCAGCCACCCTGTAACTGTTACTCAGGTGACAGTTACTGACGACTAATATGTGCTGAGGGGCTAAGAGGGAGACAAAAGACAAAGACGACATCATCCAGGTCCTTAAGCAGTTTATAATCTCTCTGACAACCTGACTGCTTAGTCATTAGCATGCACGGCAGGCTCCTAAAATATCTTATCAATACAATAAAGACAAGCTGACAGAAAACTGCAGCAACTGTCTATCCCCAATTAGCTGACTCTCCAGAGAAGGGCCCCTCAGGCGGCTGAGGGGTCTGAGCACACTGGGCTGTCACAGTCTGGCCCCAGGGTATCATCAGGTTCCCATGACAGTCTACAAGTTCCCCTTCCAGGAAAACCAAAGGGCATAGCAGAATCAGTCATCCGATCAGGCTGGTGTCAAATAGCAGGAATCACAGCGTTTGTCAGAGCAGAGTCATGAGAAACAAAAAAGGCCCGAATAGGTCAAGAAGGGAAAACAGCCAAGGCCAGCCAGACCCAATGAGTTGATGAGGAAGCAGGAAGCCTGGCGCAGTCCGAGTGGCACTGGCATGTCTGAGGCACGGTTCAGGCAGAGCTGACCTGTGAACTGGAAAGGGGGCCACAGCTCATAGATAAGGGCACAAAAACCTGGTTCAAGCGAGATGACTCAAGACAGTGGCCCAGAGCCACCCAAGTAAGGCCTAATTCTGCCTCCTCCTTTGCCCTCTCTAGCTCCCAATCTCTGGGGGCAACAAAAAGGAAAACTTCAGGAACCACCTCTGCTTTCCTCATTTGGAGAAAAGCTAGGAATCTGTGATATCCTGCCCTCTTCCACCCTTTATACTTCAAGCTTCAAGGAAGCTCAAATTTTAACTCCCTGGTCAGTTCCCTCCAAGTAGGAGTAGAGAATATAAGGATTCCTTCCTTCTGCCAGGCCCCAGAGAAGGAAGATACACACACACACACACACACACACACACACACATAAATACACATGTGTAAATTTTTAAACATATGCTTTAGCTTCAAGGAGCTGACAAATAGCCAGTTAGGATAGGACAGTCATGGAACTTGGTCACTATACAATGTGATCATTAAAACAATAGAGCAATAGGGTATAAAAACAAGAAGAAAGTGTTCCTTCTGTCTGGGGAAATCATGGAGGGCTTCACAGATCAAGCGATAACTGGCCTAGATCTTAAAGAAAGAATGGATAGGAATTTACCAGACAGAACAAAAAAGGATAGGTTAGCAGGAGGATCAGGCAAGGCATGGGAAAAGGTATGAGCCAAGGGACAAAGGAATGCCACGACACAGCAGAAGTGGGCCCAGTAAGAAACTCAGCATCGCAGAGCAGAGAACAGGAAGGGGGAGGCTAGATGATTAAACTGGAGTCACACAGTAAGGAGCCTCACACTCTACACCAAGAAACCTGGACTTTTAACTTACAGGCAATAGGGACTCGCCAAAGGTTATTAAGCAGGGGAGTGAGATGATCAAATTTATATTCTAGAATTCAGGCAATAATAAAGCAGATTGTCAAAGGTTTAGAGTGGAAAAGAAGGGGTAAGCAGTCAGAAGGTTGTTACAGTAGGCTGAGCGAGAAATAATGTGGATCTAAACTAGCGGAAATAGGAAGAAGATGGATTACAGAGGTATTTAAGTGGTAGGAGTGATAGAACATACCAAACAATTAGGTGTGGGGTGAGCAGAAGGGGTGGGGAAACACAGGAAGACTGAGGTTTTCATCTGAGGCAACCAGCAGAGTAGTAAAGCCATTACGGAGGAGAGGAACAAAGCAAAAGAATGAACAGTCTTTTGTGTCTGGGATGGGGGGCAGGGCAGACAATGGATACAATTCTTTAGATATACATACAAACACTTCTCCCCATCCCACCTGTATTTCTTCTCTGCCTACACATTGTGCCAAGGACATACAGATTCTCTCCTTTAATCCTCACAACAGCACTATGAGACAGACCTATTATCCACATTATACATTAAAAAAAAAAGGATGGCTCAAAGAGGTTAAGTAATTTTTCTGTCATTTATTTATCCAACAAATATTTATAAACTGCCTTCTAGGTGCTGGTGTTCTGGAAGTGAAGAAGACAGGCAGCAAGGTCCTTACCCTTGTGGAGCTTAGAGTTGAAAATGGAGGAGACAGACAACAAACAGGTCAAGCAATTAAATGAACAAGATAATTTCAGATAGTGATAAGGGCTACGAAGACAATACTACTATAAAATTCACTGAGCATCAGCTATGGGCTCTGTTGCAAGTGCATTACACATTTTAATTAGTTTAACCCTCACTAACAACCTATGAGGTAGGTTTTACTTTTGGCATCATTTCATAGAAGACAAAAACTGAGATACATAAAAGTTAAATATCTTCCCCCAAACCACAGAGCTAGTAAGCAGACAGAGCCAGTGTTCAGTCCTAGAGATTCTGGCTTCAGAGCCTGTGCTCATAATCACACTATACTGCTTCACCACACCATGATTTTATTATTATGGTATTATAACAAGACAGAGTAAGGGAGCAGAAGATGCTGAGGTGGAGAGCTGCTTTAGAGTGAATGCTAAAGAAAGGCCTCTCGGAGTCTGACAACAGGACATTGCCACGTAAAGATGTGGAAGCAGAAAATTCTACGAAGAGAGAACAAACCCAGGGTGTTTTAGAAAGAGAAGACCAGTAATGTTGCGGCAGGATAAGCTAGGACAGCTCGACTGCGAAGAAGTGGAAAAGGCAGGTGAAGACTAGTTTGTGAAGAGTCTTTTAGACCATGGTAAAGAATGTGGATTTTATTCTAGGAAGGCACTGGAGAGCTTTAGACAGGAGATTTAAATAATTTGATTTATAACTGGAAAAAGGCAGTTTTGACTATGGTGAAAAATGAACTGGGTAGGCAAAGGAGGGGCCTAGTGGAAGCAGAGAAATTTGAATCCAGGCAGTCTATTTCCAGAGCTAAGCTCTTAACCATTATGCTATATAGTGAATTTTAAAGTATAGGGCCTCAGATAAAGGTAAAAAATAGATAGATGGAAACATGAATCTATAGTTTAGGAGAGAAGGTGAAGCCAAAGATTTAGACTTTATTTTGTAATCTCTGACATGCAGGTAAATGATTACCAAAGCCACAGGAGTATGTAAGATGGCTCACAGAACACAAATGTAGCAAAAAGGGAAGCCAAGGTCATAATCTATGAACTCTATTCTTTGCTCTTCAGCTACCAATAACAGGAAATACTGCTCACTGACAAAAGAATTTCTGGAGTCTTTATCCTCCCCCTAAAAGGAGTGGAGGCATGAGTGAAGACTGGTCCATAATGACAAACCTTGGGACTGCTGAGCAGTAAAAAGAGTGGCAAGGGGGCAGTGGTGGTTCAGTGGTAGAATTCTCACCTTCTACGTGGGAGACCTGGGTTTGAGTTTTGGCCAATGCACCTCATGTGCAGCCACTAACATCTGTCAGTAGAGGCTTGTACGTTGCTCTGATGTTGAACAGGTTTCAGTCCATCTTTCAGACTAAGATGGGCTAGGAAAAAGGCCTGGCAATCTACTTCTGAAAACCCTATGGATCACAACAGCCTAATCCCCAAGTATAATCCTGGGGATGGCTCAGGACCGTGCAGCGCTTTGCTCCATTGTGCATGGGATTGCCATGAGTCAAAGGCTAACTCAATGGCAGCTAACAACAAACAACCAAAGGAGTTGCATGCAGGGAAACATTACTAAACTCAAATATCTCACTAAAGACAATGATAAGAACATAATCAAATTATAACCAAGTTTAATATAAATGACCTAAGGAGTTCTGCACATGTAGCTTTACACCACACGCTATTGTAGTGAGTTATTAGCTGAGGGTGAAAACACCTGCTCTGCTAAAGCCTCATTACAGCTGGAGACACGGCACAATCCCTGTCTAGCATGATTAGTGTTAAGAAAATGGCACAACTAAACAGAGAGACCTGGTAGAGAAGGCAGGAGACTTTGAACGCTTTTTTACAAATCAATTCATCACACCTCTTCAAGCTATGGAACTCTTAACTCCCTCAAAGACAAATACATACACATTCTCTGGCACAGTTTAGGAGTGGTAATTGAAGCCAAGGGAATTTAGGAATACAAGAAATGCAATACTAAAGCGTTCCCTTTAGCATCTTCCCACTCTAGACGCTTCTTACCACAAGGAGGTGTGGCAATCTTGGCATTCCCCACTAAACAGGAGACTGAGAATAGGTCTGTCTGCTTAGAACTGAGGGTGGAAGGGTGCTACCCAGCTATATAAGCAGGATGATGATGGAGAGATGCAAAAATTACATAGAAGACTTTTGCTCCGATGAGACTGAGAAGGAAGCTACTGTTGTTTCTTGTGCAGCAACATGATGTGTGGCTACTATTGGAGACTAGCGACTGGACCTGAAGGGAACACTCAGTACTCAACAGCTCAAACTGTTTCCTCTTGCTCAGAATGCTTTTCTCCTCATTGAAACTGCCATCCTTCAAAGCCCAAGCCCTGCCTCTTTCATATACTCTCCTTATCACTGCAACCCATGGTTCCTTGCCCTTCTCTGAACCCAAGCTGCTGTCTCTGCTATTTGTTTGTCTCTGAGTGTTCTAGTGTGTTTTATGTATTTTAGCCTCCTCCCTTCACTACACTATAAGGTTCCTGAAGGCAGGAACCATATTTTGTTGGTTCTAGTTTTTTATTATAAAAATTTTCAAATACTCAGACCAGACTTAATGGTCTAAGACTGTAGGCGCCCTGGAAAGCACGGCCCCTGGTCTCTCCATCACCCCAGAACTAAAACAATTTCTGAGGCCAACTGTTCAGACAGGGATTGGACTGGACTGTGGGACATAAAGTGATACTTGTGAAGAATGTGCCTCTTAGACAAGTAGATATAAGAGGGGAGGCTTCTGTCCAGAGGTTAGAGGGGAAGGCAGAGAGAGTTAGGAGCTGGTTAAATGTTCATGGGGAATCAGGGGTGGAGGGGAGGAGTGTGCTGTCACAGCATGGGGTGAGCAGTTGGGGTCTCATAACAATGTATGTTAAAAAAAAAAATTCTGTATGGGAGACTAACTTGAAATGTAAACTTCATTTAATTACATCAATAAAAAAGAAAAAGAAAAAAATTTTCAAATACAGTAGAGAGAACAATGTAATAACCCAACAATGTAATAACCCCCCATTTAACAATTATCACCTACATTCAACAGCTATCAAGATCTTGCCTCATTTCTTATGTATACATATCTGCATACACACATATCCTTTTTTGGCTAAAGTATTATATATTTCATATGCATTAAAAAAAATGGGCAATTTCTTACATAACCATGATACCTAAATAAAACTAATGGTAATTCTTTGGTTTCATCTAATACCTAGTCTGTATTCAAATTTACCCGATTGCCTCAAAAATGTCTTTTGACAGTTGGTTTGTAATAATTAGTATCAAAACAAGATCCACATACCATATTTGGTTATGTCTCTTAGATCTCTTTTACTGTAAAACAGCCCTTCCTCTTCTGTCTTGTCAATGATTTAATGAAGAAGTCTAGTCATTTTTCTTATTGAATGTCCCACATTCTCGATTTGTCTGTCTGTATCCACAGTCTCAGGGGCTATGTTTTTCATTCATTTACTCAACAAATATGCATAAATATGCTCATAAATATGAGCCAGAATTCTATAAAATGTGGTGGCTACAGTAGAGAATACAACAACCACAGTCCTGGCTCAAACAGAAGAAAGCCGTGAAAGAAATAATTACACAAAATGTTAATTACTAGCAGTTGTGATTCACGCTAAGAAGGAAAAATAAAAAGTTAAGAGAAATTATAGCAAGGGAACCTAATCTACTTGAGGGGTCAGGGAGGGTATTTATCTTGTAAAATTCAAAGTACCTAGTACAGTATTAAATAAACAAACATTTCTGGGTTGGCTGGACAGTGAGTTTTCTTCCGATACCAGGCTTTATTGTAAACTAAAGGACATATCACTATCCTTTAAACATCTGAGTTTCAATTTCAAATCAGAATACTGGGCAGAAAATCTAGCCTAGAGTCCACGGACGGACTTTAGCAATCCGTGAATTCTCTGAAACCGTATGGGATATTACTATACGTTAGTGGCGGTGTGAGTGAGTAGAGACGTGCGTTTTTCTTCAAAATTATTTATCTTTTAACATTTTATTTTTCTTTAGGTCAAAGTTTCCATAACAAATTAATTTTCCAATCAATAATTCTTACACAAATTATTTCAGAGATGTGCATTTCTAGGAAGAAGGGCCACAGCTTTCTTTAGAGTCTGTAAGGTTACTTAAACCATGAATCCTGACATTGACTAATATAGAACCAACTAATCAATGGCCAACCTGCAAAATATTTCCAAGTCCAGTAAAAAGATGTTGGAATCACTCAGTGTCTGGAATTATCTATACCTCAGCTGCTTTCATTTGTCCACATGGATAAAAATTATTACTACCACTAATTTATTAGAGCTTATCTCTTTTCCTTTTGGAGAACTTCTTAATAAATGCTAAGATTAAACAAACTATTTGAGGTCTGAACATTAAATCTGATTCTCCTTGGAGTCTATATTACAGAAAACTGAAGGGGCAAACTAGTGGTTTCCTCCAGGCTAAATAAATTATTTCAGAAGAGAAAGAATAATTCAGGAAATGATTACATAGATAAAAAAACAGACTGCATTTTCTAGACCACTAGTTTAGGTATTAGGACAATGAATTTTTAACAAGGAATGGCATGGCTATTATGAAAACCCAGAAGTACATGGTTAGTAGGGTATCTCCACATTGCTCAAAGGGATTCTAAGTTAAAGTTAAGGAAGGAAATATATGCAGGTATACTTTAAGAAAAGGAGCCCTGGTGGCGCAACAGTTAAGACCTCAGCTGCTAATCAAAAGGTTGGCTGTTCAAACCCGCCAGTCACTCCAGGTGAGAAAGACCTGGTGATTGGCTCCTATAAAGACTGTTATTGTTGACTGCCTCCTGTAAAGACTATTATTGTTGTTGGCTGTTGTTGAGTCGATTCTAACTCATAGCAACCCCATGTGACAGAGTAGCACTGCAGAGCTGCTGGTGGGTTCAAACCACCAACCTTTCGGTTAGCAACCCACAGCTTCACCACTGCACCAGCAGGGCTCCTAGAAAACCATATGAGTCAGTTATACCTTGTCACATAAGGTCACTATGAGTTGAAAATCTACTCCACAGCACCAAACAGTAACAACAACAACACACTTTAAGATTAGATATAATGGAGGATAAAAGAAGAAAAACAGTAGCAGAGAAGATAAATCATTTTAAAAGATTATAGCACTACTAAAAAAAAATTATATAAAGTATATTATTTTTATACAATGCCATCTACTTGAGACCAACGTAAATACTTAAGTCCCCCTCGGTCATATCAGATGCTAGTCTAGTTTCTGGGCAATAGTATAGTATCTGATTGAGCTTCTTGGAAAGAAATATCTTCCTAAATTTTTCCCTCTCTGGTGTCTAAATTTTAAAGCTCTCTCTCTGTATGACTGGAGTATGTATGCTCAACTTGTAGAGTACATCAGACTAAGGCCACATGTATAAAAAGCACACCTTGACATCTAACCAAGTAGACAAGAAAAAAACAATCCATCAAGGCACTTCCAAAACTGAGGGAATGAAATGGAATAAAAAAAATTTTTTTTTTTTTTTTAATTATTTGCTTGCATTTACTTTCAAACTGCTGAATTTTGTGTTCTTTTCCATACAAGATAGGAGCGCTCCTCAGGTGAATCAAATCTGCATGTTTCAGCTGCGGTCAGCTTCTCTTCAGACTCCCACTAGGGCTTGGTGATGCAGAGTAAACAAGGCAATAAATCAAATGCATTGCATTTAATACCTCAATGCATTGCAAATTGATCTGGAACAGGGGTCAGTTCAAATCGCTTTTGAAGGGAAACTTTTCACATTAAGGCACGGGGAGGAGAGGAAGGAAAAGATGGCAAGGCCTAAAGTTATATTGGATTCAGATGTGTGGTTTCTTGTTTTAGGGCAGACTGGAGCCAGGTCTCCTCAGGTGAGATTCTTCAGTTATTTATCAAGTTGGAGCCATGGATATTTAAAAACACATTCTTGTGGCTAGCATTAAATCTGAAATCTGGTGGGGAACTTTTCAAGAAATAAAAGCTACAAACAAAATAGCTTTAGTTCCATTCAGCATGGTGTGGGAAATGGCTAATGGACAAGCATTACTATGACTGGCAAGGCGAGCTGCCAATAAATAATAGGAGCAGAAATTCAAACCGCCACATAACAACACTTCCTAAGCTGATTTCACTAATTTGTCAAAGGAGGACACTATCCAAGTGGAAGAAAAACAAGGTTGGAGAACAGAGGGAAAGGAATTATACAAAAGTAAAAGCTATGCTTCTTTCATTACTGGTTAGTTATATCTGCTTTATGTAATTATGGTTCACTTCTATCATTTGCTGATATCACACTTGCTTTAAGGAAGGTGACATTTTCTCCCTCTTTTTTTTTTTTTATAACTTATTTTTGTTCTTGAGAATACATACAGCAGAATGTACACCAATTCAAGAATTTCTAGGTGTATAATTCAGTGACACTACATTCTTCGAGTTGTGCAACCATTCTCACCCTCCTTTTCCAAGTTGTTTCTTCCCCATTAACATAAACCCACTGCCCCCTAAGTTTCCTATCTAATCTTTCTAGTTGCTGTTGCCAATTTGAGCCCATATAAATAGACCTTAAAAGAGCACAATGCTCAAGGCAGACGTTCTTTACTAGTTGAGCTAAACTACTGTTTGGTTTTAAGAGGACTTCAGGGGATATTTTTTGGTTTAAGGTTTAAAGATTATCTCAGGGCAATAGCTGCGGGGGTTCATTCAACCTCAGTGGCTCCAGAAAGTTTATATTACATGTGAATTTGAAATTCTATTCTGCATTTCCCCTCTTTTGATCAGGATTCTTCTACAGAATCTTTGATGAAAATGTTCAGTTATGGAAGCCAGGCACCATCTTTTTCAAATGAAAAGCAGAGAGCTATTTCGGCTGGGATAAGCTTTCATTGTTTGCTTATGCCTGCCTTGTTTTTTTCCAATAGAAAGAAATGAAGTCTAGTAGTTGGGTGGGAAGAAAGTGTGCAGTCCTGACTTGCCATCCTTCAGAGAGGCTGTCTGATCTCAGGAACCATATTCTTTTCTCACTTGTCTTTTTTTTCCCTAGGAAAATAAGAAGGGTTGTCTCCAATTGTCTTTCCACCTTCAACTCTTAATTTCCTAATGATTTTAAACAGGCAAACTAACTGTTAAACTGATCAACAGTTGTAATCTCTTAACCTTTGAAATGGAATAAAAACCAAACCATTATAAATGAAGAACAAATTAATTTAACTGAACAGTTTCAAATCAGTCCAAAATTTAATGAACGATGCCTTAAATTCTATCTCAGAAAGGCTTTTTAGTGTAATGGTTAAGAGCACAGACTCTGGGTGTGGACTGCCTAGGTTCAAATTCTATGTCCACCACTTACCAAATGTTCAGATTTAGACAGATAAATTAACTTTATCTCTCTACACCTCCATTTCCTCATCAATAAACAGGGAATAATAACTGTTCTACATCACAGGTTGGTTGTACCTGGCACAGAGAAAGCACTACATGAATGTTAACTGTTATTATGACTACCTCAGAAAAGGTTACATTAACCTGCCTACTATACGTTATGTTAGTACTATTAAACAGTTACATGTAAAGTCAAGTGAAGGATGAATTAACAAAAACAATCTTTTTGTTAATCAGATAAGGAAAAAGGTTAAGAATTAAATCCTTTCTATAAAATTAGCCTTAACTAAGGCTAAGGTTTTCCCAATAACACAAGTACACACTTGACTATCAGAAGTAAGATATTCTACCTAAACCTACATGCTTCAATAAAAAAGAGTCAATTTAAACACACAAACTATCATAATAGCCTATTCTAAAACACTGACATAATCTGAAACATTGTTCTGTGAGCAAAATACATACTTTTGGGGTGATCTGTTATCAACCTCAGCCTTTAGTCGTAAATTCTCCCTCACCAGGCCACCGTTTTCCAATTTCAATTTTTTATTTGCCTTAAAAAAAAAAAAAGAGATAATTAAGCACAAGCTAAAACAAAAGTGCCTTGTAAAAATTATCACGTGAGCCATCTGTATTTTTTACAGCAATAGTATCAGAAAATGGATTTTAGAACATGGCCTTCAGAAACTTAAAATCACCCTGGGAATGACTTGTGAAACTGTGAACACGACCAAGCATTGTTAATTTGTATTCCCCAAGCACTTTGCACATCTCCTATCAAGGGAAATAAAGAGAGCGACGTTAGTTAGCACAGAGTCATTAGGGGACTATACAAATGGCAAATACATGTTTTTTTTTTTTTTCCTTCTTTTTCACATAATTGAATTACTTTAAGCATGGTAACATTATACCACCTGCAACTGTTAGCAAAACTAATGCAGAAGAGTTAATTCTTTAGCTATGAGATTGATTTTTTTGGTTGTTATTTTAAAATATTTTTCTAGTGAGAACAAATCTAATATGCTTAAATTGCTTACTTTCTTCAAAAAGGCTTTCCCAATACCCTGGCTTGTAACTTCCGGGACCCTCAAAATTGGGTCAATATTTTCTAATCATTCCAAGGACTCTCCTTTGATATAAAAAAAACAAAAACAATCCCAAGTGTGATTTTTTTCTTGAATTGTATGATAGCTAAAAATCTCCTAACAAAACACTAACTGATAGAAAACCTGGAGGCTCTATATCTAGGCTCTATATAGATATCGACTCTGGCTAGTCTGAAAAGCAGTGTACCTAAATTTTAGAGTCTTCTTAAGAGCTACTTCTTTTAAATTCCCTAGTCACCGCATTTGTGAATACCAAAGAAAAACAAGACTTCCTAGACTAGAAACCAGCCTCATAAACCGGTCAAGAAACATTCTCTTTTTGACTAGGACATTTACATTCAAAGTGAGTGGGTCACAAGAACTGCTGTCAATGAAGCAGCAGCTTAAAAACAGAGTTTTAAAAATTTGATCAAGGTTTTTAATTAATATCCAGAACTCTTCACTGTATTACTCACCCATCCACACACAAATGCCCCATGATGATTACAAGGGAAGTATGGCAGAGAGTATCCTTTTCGGTATGAAGCCTAGCTCTGCTACTTAGACTCATTTCATCCAGGTTCCTTTTGGGATCTGGGCACCTGCTTATCTTCAAGGTTGCTCACGAACCAGGATTGTGGAGGGTTAATTTTTTAAGTAACTGATAAACACCATTACTGCCTCTATGAAGATATAAGGAAAGCCATTTACTTCCTCACACACACAATGAATTAAGCCCTCAAGCATAGCACCATAAGAGGAAGAGGCACTTAGTGAATGTTTTCTGATGATGCTGACAAGCTTAAATTAGAAACTCATTTGATTTCCTTTCCCTATCCCCAATACAGTATCCCTATGTTTCAAAGTCTCTCACCAGTCCTGTGGTTCTCTAATACTTCTCATTATGGGCTGGCTAGTTCCTCAACTATCAGAGATATTTTCAAGTTACGGAATCTTAGGAGAATTCAAGTTATGAAGCAGACTTCTGCCTATTTGTTGTACCTAAAAGAGTAACAAAGACTTCAGCCAACTTCTGCATACTCGACACTGACTGGGTAATGACACTGGCCTCATGATGGTTCAAAACTCATCTAGTCCAGAAAACATTAGAAAAAGTCAACTGCACTCCTTCTAAGTAGTCCTTTATTCTGAATCTTTTGTTCTCCTGTATTTGATTTACAGTGTTATTATTTTGCACTTCACATATGAGCTTCTGTCTTTGTGCTCACATTTTTAAATTCATTTATGCCCAATTTATAGCCTAGTACCTAATACTATCACTAGGATCTCAAACGGAGCTTATTAAATGTCCCAAATAATTCCGAGGTCTAAGGGTAGCTTTGGGTAGTGAATTTAACATGTGAACATTAAGAGAAACTAACTGTGCTTTATGTACTCTTTTTTATATACATCCCCATACCATTCTTAGGAGCCCAGAGTAAAATTTTCATATAGAGCCTCATGCTCTAAGTAAAGATGCATTTACTGCCGAAAATTTAAATGAAGTTTAATTACTATATAGGCGATCATCTAGTTTACTGATGGCTCAACAAGAGGCAGGAAAGTTACAGGACATGGTAGATTGATAAATACGGTAACCTCCCAACTGTCATTGTTTTTTGTGTTCTCTTTATACAAACCAACATGTTAATGTTGGCCATCAATACCCAAAGAAACTATACTCTTCCCCTAAACGTATAACAAACTCATTGCAATTAATGTCTATAGTTTCTTCTATCTGAAAGCAGAAAGCATTAAGTTCCCTCCTTCCTTTCATCTTGTCCTTCTCGGATCTCAAACAGCATTTATTTCATGTGTTCATGTGCGAAGATGGTTTAGTATATACATTAAGCTGCAAACACTTCTCTGCTATTTGACCTCCCTGAGGATTTGCGAGCTAGTAAACAGTGGTCGCTGTGAGTTGAAATCGACTTGACAGCAGCAAGTTTGGTTTCTTTTTTTTTTTTTTTTTTTTTTAAATACAGTGGTACTTCTTCAAAATACCATAGGGAGCTCCATGGTGATTTAAGAGACAGGATTTAGCAATTCACCATAGAATGGTATTTTAAGGGACTGTAGAGGGGGTGGATCTCTGGTGGCACAGTGGTTAAGTGCTCAGACGCTAACCAAAAGGTCAGTGGTTCAAACCCACCAGTCACTCTGCCAGCCACTCCAAGGGAGAAAGATGTGGCACTCTGCTTCCGTAAAGATTTCCAGCCTTGGGTACTCTATGGGGCTGTTCTACTCTGTCCTACAGGGTCTCTATAAGTCGGAATCGACTCAATGGCAATGCGTTCAGTTTTGGTTTGGTAGACAGGCTGAGTGATTGTGGATCTGGGTACCACAAAACCATTACCATTTAGCATAAGAGGACTCCACTGTGTATAAATCTGAAGTAAAAGTTAATGCTGGTCCCTTTGGTCAACAGAGCTCCACAACACTTGACTGTAGATTCCAGTGCTGATGGCACAGATCTCACCTCCCTTCCTACACTGGAAAAATCAGAGGTTTGCCTTTTTTACTTATGCACTGTCTATTTTGTTGGATGGATGGGAAGATAATTTAAAAAACGAACCAGCCTCATGAGCCACAATATTCTTTTGCATGGAATAGTCTAAAGTGGCTGCTCACAGCTTTCTTGGAATTAGTCATTAAACCTTTAATTATATATTTACAATCTTAAGAATCAGAGAATGGTAGTGCTAGCAAAGATATGGTCCAAATCTTTCGTTTTATAGGCAGGGAAATGGTAAGTTTGCTTTTATGCATATAGGGTAGTCACTGATATAAGCTTAAAAAAAATTAAGGCAAACCACAAAGAGGGGAAAATAGAAATAGATCCTTTAAATTGATGTCATCCTCCCAAAAGAAGATGTAAACTCATACAGAAGCACTACAGAGTCTCCAATTATAGTCACAAATGGAACCATCTGATATTTCTTGGCAGCTAATGACATTTAAGGAGAAAAAGCAAGTTTTCCCACTGCATATAAATGCTCATCTAGGGGTTTCACCCTTACCCCACAAATCATCTGATGATGAGTCAACATACTATTGAAGGTGCTTAAAAGTATTACAGAATTTAAAAAAAAACCACACATAATTTTAAACACAACCACACTTACCTCCTTTAGCTTATCTACATCATCTTTCACTTTCTCATAGATTTCATTAGCTGTTCTGAGTTTTTTCTTCCACTCTGCTACAGTTTCTGAGTCAGTTTTACTTGGATTATCTGCAACTGGATGTCTGTCTTCATTTTGGTTGCCCTGCATCAAGGTTAAAGGATCCAGAATAGTCTTGATCTGTGACTCCAAGCCGAGATTTTTACTTTTAAGCTCTTCTACCTCTTTCTGCAGACAATCTATTTCATCCTGAAAAAGGATTGCATAACATTAGACACTGAACACATAAGTATGCTAAACTGAAGCCAATGTGTTTTTAAAATTTTATACTCAGAATTCTGTACATGCACAGATTTACAGATCAAATAGTTACATAGCCAGAGAGTCAGGTACTGCTGAAATTCTCCAAATGTATTCTGACTCTGATAAAACTGGCATTTTTGGTGCTTCAATGTTTAATTCAATGATAGTTTGCAGTTTTAAAAAACTGAAAATGTCGAATTTTTGATTCCACTTAAGATATCATTCAGATAATAAGAGCTGCTTGAATTCCAACAGGGAAGTAGCTTCCATTACAGAAGAAAATTTTGAGGCACATTTAATCGCTTTACTGAGGGGAATTAAAAAACACAGTGTAGACCAAGGTGATCTATTAAGAGTTTTGTTTAATGTTTATATTTTTGCTTCTATACTTGAAGTAGGAGTGAAATCATATAATATTTCCTTTCACTTTTCATTTCAGAATAATACCTGTAGTTACTTTTTAATTTTTAACTTTTCTGGATTATGGTTCTTCAGTTACCACCATGACTATTCTAAGTATTAGTTCTCCTCCTTTGGAACTACTTATTTTAAATCCAATCACTAGACATTTACACCAGAGCCCTTTCCTGTAATACCATTTCTTCATCTGTAATAGATATTTCACTAAACCAAGGTTGTTAGAAATTCTGTAATTAGACAATAAACTCCACTGTATCCAAGTAGCTCAAAATGCCAATGATTTCTCAAAGGATTTGATTAGGACTTAACTATGATAAATATCGATTTAAGTATATAAGCATACATTGTAGAATTAACACAGATAACACTATTTACTATTTTAAATTACATACATTTCAAGTTAAATAGTATTATAAAATGAGATAATGGCTTTACTGGTTTGAATTAATATATTTATTAATAAACAAATATATAGGAAAACACATATATGAAAGAACATTTATTCAAATCATTTATTTACACTTCACTTTATTTCAAAAGTTATTTGAGACAGCTGAAGTAGTTTCCATGTATAGAGTTTAACTTAAACATATTTTGTGTCTAAAAGGAGATCAATAATATCCTCTCTTTAGTCAACATAAAATGACAACAGGGATTAAAACCTACTATTCAAAAGCATATGCATTCCATTAGCATGATGTTATTAAAAACCCCATCACCATGTCAAATGAGCCTGCCCATTCACCTTCAGACAAGAATTAGAAAACAGCATATTTCACACTAAAATTTCTTTGCTGGTAGTTGACTTAAGATATATTTACTTTACCAGAATTGATCAGGCATACAGTCATCAGTGAATTTAGTCAGAAACAAAAACAGAATGGAGGTTTTAATCACTGTTTACCAGAGCACTCATAATGTCTCGTGGGAGTCAAAAGACTGATTTTCCCAAGAGGGTTTTCCTTTATCTCCCAACTTCCTGAGGGAGCAAATACTTCCAGAATGACGAGTCTGTTGAGGTACAAATTTAAATCAAAAAAGGAAATGCTTCCATTTGTTCCCTTTATGTCAAATCCTCTTCTCCCCTTCTTTGACGCTTAAAGGAAAAAAAAAGTTCCTTTCCTCATTTGAAATGGAGGAATGGAAAAGAAAAAGAATTTGTCAAATAAGTTTTTTAACTGGCACTTAAAATAAGATTTCACTGGATGTTTACAAACTCTGAAGACTGAGGTAGTTCACTTTTACCTTGAATTCAATACTGTTAACATCTTAAACATTATTATCTACCTCGTATTCTTTGTGGAGTAACTCAAGTCTAGTTTTCCGAAGGTGCTTTCTGACCGTATGACTTAGCATAGGTTCACTTTCACTTGTTCCTCCTACAAAAAAAAAAAAAAAAAAAAAAAAAAGCCCTGATTTTTCATTCTGATTTGGGTAAAATGAAAATGAACGCTTTACTTACTGTTTTATTAATTCCCCAGCATAACTTCTACCCTGTCTCTTATATACACATTCTAGGCTGCCATCTAGACCTTGTCCCTATCCCAATGTTCAGAAAAAAATAAATATCAAATAACACACAAGAAATACCTTCAGTAAAATATCATATGTGTGTTTACTTACCTACGTATCTTATTATTGTAAAGTCCATGAAGCAAAACCTGTATTTTATTAGTGTATCACATTTGGACTACTACAGTCTGAATACTAGACAACTGTTAAGTAATGATAAGACCAATGAACTACTCAAACATGCCTGGTTACTGGTAACACAACTGCAAAGATTAATGAGTCTTTTCACTGATTCTAACAACCCAGTTACAATGGATTATAACTCATAATATTAACTCTATGCCCATAATGACTTGTTATAAATACCCTCCAGATGAATACCTTAGAGCTCTTCACTTACGCTTGTTTACCCTATTTTTCTTTCTATTTCTTAGCATCATGATAGTAAAGGCATTTTACAGATGTTCTTTTTCAGGACCCTCTTTATCTAAATGCAAGGATGGATGAACTATTTTACTGGAGAGAATTTATAAAATGTCACTTAGATATCAATGAATGAAGGCATGAGCAGGGATCTGAAAAGAACTAGGGGGAAAATCATTCAAACTCTTTTAATCATCAAAGCTCATATTATGCAAGAAAAGACTTGACTCTTTGATGAATTTCAGTACAGGTGAAAAAACTAGAGATAGAAAGGTCAACACTGCACCATGCAGCACAGCAGAGAATTATTCTGCTAGCCCACTTCATCCAGAAACCCAAGAAAGAGACCTTGAGGCCATCTCTTTGGATATCTTAGTTCCAGAGTCCCATCAGTTCTTCCTTTGCCTCTAGCATATATCTTTTTTCCTTTTCATTTCCACTGTAAAAATTTTATTTATGTCCATTTTCCTTAATTTGGGACTATTACAATGACTTCTCTAAGTTTTCTAGACAGTGTTTTCTATACATGGCTAATTATAGATTCACTTTCAGTTTCTCCTAAAGCAAAAATAAAAATCATTTTAATTTTTGCAATCTGAGAGAAATTACTTATATAAGCATGATAAAAAACCATAAACTAAAAACTCTCTTTAAATGTTTTATTTTTCAAGGATCCTCTAGTTCAAGTTTTATTTCCCCTCTTGCCCATATTAGTGTGCCACTGACTGTTCTTTCCCACCCTTAATCCAGACTCAAATTCTCCTTCACCTGAGCAAAAGCCTCCTACCTGACCCACTCACATCCTGTCTCTCACCTGCATATCACTACCCAAGTAATATTCCTAAAGCATATTTTGGATCATGCCACTCTCTTGCTTAAAACTATCAGGTCCACTTCACCCTTCTTCTCACCTAAAAGGCAAATCTCTGATTTAGTTTGTCACTCAGGTTCTCTACATTAAAGTCTCAATTTACCTTTTCAGTCTTATTATAGTAGTCAGATCCAAACCAGACTGATTATATTTCCAAAAACATGTCCTGTGTATTCCAACTTCTAAAGCTTAGTTCATGTCATTTCCTCTGCATGAAATGCCCTCCCTAATCTTCACCAGTTGAAATTTTATCCATCCTTAAATGTATAGCTTAAATGGCATCTACTTAAGGAAGACTTTCTCAGTGTTCCTAAGTGAATTTCCTTGCCTGAACTTTCTGGGCTGTTTTATTGGCCCTGAGAATCTGCTGCTTTAAACCTTTAATATTTTGGGCCACATGCATCACCTCTCCCAGAATGTGAACTCCATGAAGCTCTAAGGTTGAGTTTTCTTACCATCTCTCATAATGCTTAGTGTCCCTCAGTTGCTCCATACATATATTATATAAATTACTAATCCACCCAGCATGCTGGCCAAATTACATCATTGAAAACTAACTGTCTGTTTCAGTCTTCCCCCAAATATACATTATTTGGAGACTGTTTCAAGTCTGTTTCTACACATATATAAAATAGGCCCTTACCGATAATCTCTTTGCAAGGATTTTCAGGAGTGATGGGGACTCTGCAAGCTGGACACTGGCTATTATTCTTCAACCACAAATCAATACAAATCGAACAAAATACATGGTTGTTGATGCATATGACAGGCTGGCGTACCTTGAAAAAAGAAACATTACTTTTAGTACAGGCCAAGAGTCGTAACTAGAAACCCAGAATAGTTTAGTTCAGAGCAAACAAACTGTTTCTCTACAGTACAGCAGAACAGGTGCTTTAAAAGAGAATATAAAATGTCTAGCATTTATAAAAGGGCTGCCTCTTATAAGAAACCTCACTGCTGCATACACAGTCACATGTCACTTAACGTCCACGATACGTTCTGTAAAATAGGACATTATGAGATTTGGATATTATGTGAACACCATATTACATATAGGCAGTCCCTGGCTTACAAATGAGTTCCATTCCTAGGTCTGTCTTTAAGTCGAATTTGTACATAAATTGGAACAGTTAGGTATGGATCGTATCTAAAGTCAGTTAGTCAAATCCTTGTCTTACCTTTTTATGCATAAACAAATTAAACACTTCCGAGTACACTAAAACATCTTTAACATAATAATACAGTAACAATAAAAATAATGTTTTGATGTGTGTCACAAAGCAACGCCCATTTGTTATTACAAGCCACTGTATGTACCTTGAATTTTTAATATAATAGGCTTTATGGGGTTGGTTTGTAACTATGGGTTTTTAAGTAAACTGGACGTTTGTAATCTGGGGACGACAGAAAGTATAGTATAAGTCATCCCTTGGTATCCGTGGGGGATTGGTTCCAGGACCCCTGCGGATACCAAAATCTGCAGATGCTCAAGTCCCTTATATAAAATGGCATACTATTTGCATATAGCCTACACACATCCTTCTGTATACTTTAAATCATCTTTAGATTACTTATATTATCCAACACAATGTAAATGCTATGTAAATAGTTGTTTCATCACAATTGAAGACTTGCTCTGGAAAGTAGCCTTTCTCTTCTGTAAGTTTTTTGAGCTTTTCTGGGAATGCTGATGCCGATTCACTCATGATCTTGAAGTTCTGGAGGCTGTAGTGCTTTCCATAGCTAGCCATCCATCCCTTACTAGCCTTAAACTCCTTCCTCTTGCTCTCCTCAACCCCCTCACACTTAGCCTTTAAAGGCCTGCTTTTTTAAAAAAAAAAAAATGCTTTTTCAGGAGCCATTTTTTCACAAAAACAAAGGGTGCACACAAGTAGTGAATGAACAAGGCGTGAGGTGAACAATGATCTAATAACAAGTGCTGAAGAGAGACTGAGGATCAGTGAAATGGCAGGAGGCTACAGCAGGGTATGCCTATGCATCCCTTCCTTTGCATGGACTCAGTGTCGAGCTAGGCACGTGGAAAATTCAAGGTTTGCTTTTTGGAACTTCCCCCCTCCCAAATATTTCTGATCCATGGTTGGCTGAATCCACTTATGCAGAACCCATGGAAATGGAAGACTTACACAATACATACATAAGCCAGTAACACAAGCACTTATTATGACTATCAAGACATATGTATTACAGATTATATGTGTACTGTACCATTATACACCTGGCAATGCAATCACTTTGTATACAAGAGACATGAGCTCCATGTGTTGCGTGCAGGAAGCTGTTGCACTGGCTATCTATGGTTACATCTGCTACGCCCCATTCTCCGACTGGGATTTCTGAACTCTGTTACCACCTTACGGGACCATGAACGTATATGCAGTTGGATGTTGCTTCAACAGACGTTATGCAGTTTATGACTGTATAAAGATACTTGTGGAGACAGCAGCCACAGACTGAGGCTTTTAACATATTATGAAATTCTTTTTTTTGTACCTAGCCACATTCATGGGCAGAAAGAAAATGTTTTTTGTCCCACTGAGGCTGGGACAATTTTCCACAAGTTATTCTATCTTAGAATTATGAAATATCAGGATTAGAAGGTTCTTTAAAGTTCTTTTTGCCCAATTACTCATCTTATGCTTGAATCTTTCCTTCAATTCATTCTACTGTATTACAGAATAATAGCAACCGACCATTAAACATTGACTTACTAGAAATTCCCCAAAACCTAAGAGATATGAAAGCTAAAACAACCCCAAAAGGCATGAGCCACACTATCAAATGGTTTATAAGCTAAACATCAAACAACACTGACAGAAAGACTGAAAATATCAAACACACAAATCCTCGACTCCATTTAAACAAGTACAAATAATAATACCTTATACGTATATTAAGCCTTGTATTTTACAAAGGGCTTTCACATACATTCTCTCTTTTTCCGTTTCCTTTTTTACTACAACCCTGTGAGGTAAACAGCGTAAGTACATTTTACAGATAAGGAAACCAAGGCATGAAGAAATAGGGTGGTTGCTCAGGGTTAATAGGGTGTTTGGACTGTGTGTAGTTATTTTTTCAAGGAGCAAACAGAAAAAAGAAGTTGCTTTGGCTTTCTTCATAGCATTTACACTATGCTATGATACTACCTGTTTGTTTACATATTTATATTCTCCCTGTTTACATATTTATTGTCTCCCCTATTAGAACAGAGGCTCCAGGAGAGCAAGAACTTCTTTAGTCTCATTCATTCCTAAAACTCTGCCTCCTAGAAGAGAGCCTTGTATATACTAGGTAGTCAATAAAGGTTTGTGGAATGAATGAATTACTATTAAGACGGTATTTAACATTCAATTAGTTGGGGAACTCGTCAAACAGCACAACTTTAGAAAGAAAAAAGAAAAACAGGATAGAAATCCTTAGCCTTTCACTTGATTTACATGGTACTTTCATTGTGGAAAGGAGCCCTGGTGGTGCAATGGTAAAAGTGTTCTGCTGCTAACTGAAAAGTTAAGAGTTTCAAATACACCAGATACTCTGTGGGAGAAAGATGTGGCCGTTTGCTTCTGGAAAGATTTCAGCCTTGGAAACCCTACAGGGCAGTTCTACTCTGTCCTACAGGGTCATTATGAGTCAGAATCAACTCAATGGCAATGGGTGTTTCGGTTTTCACTGTGGGACTCAAAACACTTGAGTCATCTTCATTATTTTTCTTGTCCCAATATTAATAACAACACCAGTGCAAAGCCCTTCTGCAGTGGGGACTAGAAGACTAGACAACTGAGGGAAAGCACAGCAAATAGCCGGAGCATGAAAAGTTAGGACTGCCACAAACCACTTTCCTCAGAAAAACACCTGCACTGCTCTCCATGCCTCAGGATACTATGGCATTCAAACTCAAACTCTACTTCCAAATTGTTCCTACCAGCACCAAGGAGTGAATGCTTATCTCTGAGGTATTCCCGGTCAGAGTTTCAAGTGGCAGACAACAAGCCTGAAATTTCTTTCCAGGTTCTGTTTTTTCCTAAAAAGATATGTGATTCTGAAGCCCAGACCATAATATATTCTTGTGTGTTTTAATTCCATTTTTAAGTCATAAATCCTTTTAAGAGCAAAAAAAATCAAACTAAGTACCAAGAAAATAATGCTGCTATCTATTCTTAGCTTCTCTCTCCCCCAAACACACACCATATTCCTAAAAGTACATATACCCGCAAATGAAGAAGCCCAGATAAAGCAGGAAGAATTATCTCCTTAAATTAATATCTACTTTTAGAGCAGTGACTTTATTCTTTTAAGTCATTAACTCATTTGAAAATTAATGAAAGCCAATACTCACGACATAAAACTGTACATTATTTAAGGGGATACAAGGTGCTCTCCCATCTCCTAGAGGCATCCTCCATTTAAAGACTGCACATTTAAAGGCAATCTATGTATTTGCTCCCACAAAAAGGTTAAGTATCTCTTCAATCTAAAAAGGGTTCTAGCAACTCAGTGGTTGGTGCTACCATTTACTAAGATGGGAAAGACAGGTGAGAAGCAGGTTTCAGACATGGTGGAAATCAAGAATTCTGTTTTGGCCATGTTAATTTGAGATACCAACTTGACTTTCAAGCGGAGAAATTCAGCAAGGCAGTCTCTGAGAGTCACTGGCATAAAACAGAACGGCATTTAAAAGAGAATAGCACTTGGCCATGAGATCCCCTGCATAGACAGAATTGCTGGAGAACAGAAGGTATTCCGGGAGCAAGGCCTGGGGCTTTCCAACATGAAGAGATCAAACAGAGGAAGAGGAGAAGGAACCAGCAAAGAAAACTGAGAAGGAAGGAGCCTGTGGTGCAGAAAAGGAGAACACGGTCTCACCAAAGCCATGAGAAGAATGTTTTTCAAGAGGGCCATAGTAGCCAAATATGTCAAATGTTGATAAGGGACAAAGTTTGATGAGGACAGAGAAGTGACTATGGGATCTGACTGCATGGAGGTCACTATGATCTGTGACTGGTAAGCATGGTTTCAGGGGAGTACTGGCGATGGAAACCTGATTGGAGGTTGAGCAACAATGGGAGGTGAAGAGGTAGAGAGAATACAGACAACTCTTATATGTTTTGCTGTAAAGAGAGAGAATAAAGAATCAGACCATGGTTAGGAATGCTGATGGAAACGATACACTAAAGAGAGGGATGTAATGATGGAAGAAGGGAGTAATAGCCATAGATAGCAAAGTCCCTAAGTCAAGAGGGGAATAGGATCCAAAGCACAAAGGAGAGATTCTGGCTTAGAAAGGAGGGAGGACTTGTCTTCCTTTGTAACTGATGGGAAAGCAGAGGGTGTGAGAACAAATGCAGAGGCTAGACAATCTGTGGAGGAAATTCATGTTCCAACTGTTTCAACTGCTTATATTTTGTCATTAAATATGAAGTAAGGTTACCTACTGGCTGAGAGTTGGGGAGGGGGGTGTTATAGATTTGAGAAAATAGGAGAATAAAGTTATTTTGAAAAGTGGAAAATTTACTAGGGACATATAGCAAGACTGCTGAACATTACTGAGTTCCTATTTGAGGTCTGTGGTTTTGAATTTAAAGAACAATTAACATAGGTATATACTTTTCTGAGCAATATTTAGCAGGTCAGGTTCAGACAGGAAGTAGATGAGTAGGTGGTTTTACAGAGTTGGGGTTCTGCCAAGGAAGGAAGACAGAGACAAGGGAAGGATGATAATAAATGACCAAGGCTAACAGGGGAAATGAGGACACGCGTAGTTAACAATGGCAGCAAAAAATGAGAGTCAACCAATGGATGAGGCTGAAGTAATGCTGCAGAGTAAGTATGATGAAAATACATAGAGGGAGATGCTTACAGTCAAGATACTGGAGGTCGTACAACTGCTCTCTCTAACATTTTGTCCTTGGGCCATCTTGTCTTGATACAGGTCTATTTTCTCCCTTCATCTCATGTGCCACATGGCTTTAACATCTGTTCTATGCTGACACTTCCGTAGTTTCCCTCTGTAACCAGACCTTAGAAAGTGGCAGAGTATAGTCTTCAACAGACAAAACTGGGGTCAATTCCAGCGCTGCCACTTACGGAGCTGTTTGACTTTGGGTAAGCCATTTAGTTATTCTGGGCATCAGTTTCCTCCTCTGAAAGTGGTGACTTAACCTAGTACCCTATTCATAAAGGTGTTTAAGATTAGATAATGGATATAAAGCACTTAGCACAGAGTTCTACATGGCAATTTCTTGCAGGGGGGAGGGGAGGAGTAGCATTATTACCATCTCCTCACAGGGATCCTGCAGCTACATGGACAATACAAAAGAAAAGTCCACTGCCAAGTCGACTCCGACTCATAGTGACCCTAAAGGACTGAGTAGAACTGCCCCATAGTGTTTCCAAGGCTGTAAATCTTTATGTAAGCAGACTGCCACATCTTTCTCCTGCGGAGTGGCTGGTGGGTTTGAACTGTCAACCTTCTGGTAAGTAGTCGAGCGCTTAGCCGAGCACTTAACCACTGCGCCACCAGGGCTCCATCTGGACAATAATATATCCAAAACCAAACTCAGCCTCCTCCACATGTCTGCTCCTCCTCCTTCACTCCCTCCCACCTAAGTTAATGGCACCACCACTTCACCACTTGAACTAGAACACTCAGAGCTGTCTCTGACTCACCCTTTTTACTTATCCTGACCACCCAATCTGTCACCAAATCCTGTTATCTTTTATCAAGTCTAAGAAGCCACAGATTTAAAAATGCACCTATATACTACTGAGAAAAAATAATAAAAAACACTGCCAGTTACAATTGTAGGATCCATCATTTCTAAGATGCTATCACATTTCAGAGATGTTATAATGCAACATCTTAGAGTAGCTAAATACGGCAAATCTACTTCCAAATGTTCCTTTACCTATCATCTATCCCTTCTTTTCCATCCTCACGCCACTAATGAGTTTAGGCTCTCATTCTTTTACCCCTGATCTATTCCAATGACCTCTTCCCAAGTTTCCTTGCTTCCAAACATTCACTTCCCAGTCCACCTTTCACAATGCTGCCAGAGCTAACTTCCTAAAATATGGATCAGCAGTGTTCACTGCTCACCTGCAAAACAGCAATGGTCTTTCACTGCTCTTCTGCATAAGAAGAATGTTTTTTTCCTCTGGTTATGAGCTTTAAAAACATTATTTGGTTCTTAAATAACCATTTCCCTTAAATTAATATGTCATTTCCTTTAATCTGACAGTTTACACTTCAGCCACACTTCATGTTCACCAAAAAGGACATAGACAGTGGGGGCTCCCTGTTTTTCAGGAAGGCCCTTATCTCTTAGCTTGATTTGTCCTGCTGACTTCTCCACCCTCCCCAGACAATAAAAATCAAACTCTTCCCATCTTTTAAGATGCAAATCAAATGCTACCTTCTCTAGAAGGCCTTCACTAACCCTTTTTAGAAATAAACTTGTCTTTGTCTGATTCCCATAAGGTATACTTTGTGTGTTTACTTAATGCTCACTTCTTTCTGAATTGTGCTCTACTTAGAAAATTGTTTACATTCTGCCTTTTCTCTTAGATTTCAAACTCCTTGGTGGCAGGAACTGAGGCAGTGCCCTGCTCATCTTTGTTTCCACCTACATCACCTGGCACAATGCCTTGCACATTGTAAAATTAATAAAAGTGAATCTGCATGTACTAAAATGAAATGCTGAGATAATGCTCCCAAAGGCGTCTGAAGAAGCAAAAGGCCACTGCCAAACTATGAAAAAGTTTAACCTCTCCATTTAACCTGCCAAGTGATACAGAAAAACCAAAGGCAGACTGACTGTCTGATAAGAGCCACTGACAATGTTACCCACATAAGAATTATTTTTATTATTCAATACCTGGTATTATCACTGCCATTGTGTTGACTAATTCATTTTTTCTTTGGACCAAGTATTTACCCGATGATAATTTCTAAGCAATGGTTTAAATTTAGCTTAGTAGAATAGAAACATATACAGAAAAAAGAGCCACACTTCCTAAAACAAGTTTTGACTGTAACCCACAGAAGAAAAATACAAAGAATCTGTTGTTGCTGTTGTGTGCTGTCAAGTCATAGCAACCCTGTATGGCAGAGCAGAACTGCCCCATTAGGGCTTCCTAGACTGTAATCTTTACAGAAGCAGACTGCCAGGTCTTTTCTCCCGCAGAGCAGCTGGTGGGTTCGAACTACTGACCTTTTGGTTAGCAGCTGAGCACCACCAGGGCTCCTTTCGGGGAATCCAGCCCTCCCTCAGTTCCTGTCCACCCATGCTCCTCTACTGAGATCCTCCTATATATAACACCAAAACACAGGTTATTTTCTTTAATAAAATCTTCTCAAAACACAGAAATAGTCGTAATTTGCCTGTTATTAGACTTTATATCCAATTAACTCTCAAATGAGATCTTTGGCACCCAGTTCCCCCTGAGACAAACAGAAATGTCCATACATATTGCCAAATGTCCCTTGGGGGGCAAAGTCACCCACCCACTTAAGAACCACTGGTCTAGGATATTCACATGAATCCTCCTAACAACCCAGTGGGGTTGGTAGTATCAAATTCACTTTCAGCTGTGGAAGCTAAGATTCAAAGAAATAATGATATAGGTTATTAGGTGTCAGAGGCTGCACTTGTATTCAGTGTGATTCAACTACAAATCGAGAGAAAGCAGCAAGAGGCTGGGATGGGCAGGGGCTGCAGAAAAGGGCACAGATGTAGGCAGTGGGAGGCAAGAAGCTATAAATCAACTTCACCAAGTAGCCTGGAAATTACACTCAAAATCAATTCTCCAGCTCTTCTCGAATCCTTGCTAGAGATAAGCGAAATTCTTTCTTGCATGTATGTCAAAATTTTACATGTTTTCTAGCGAAGGAGTTGAAAGACTGTGAAGAAGAATTAGGGTGCTGTGTAGAAATGACTGCAGTATCAGGAGTCCCACCATTCCATCTTGGGAATTTGGGAACTTTTCAAAATAAAATTCCTGGCTGGCCTTTGCTATGTTATAAGAAACTCTGACTCTGCACCAGAACTTAGGTCCTAGAACTTTAAAACTATGTGATCCCAAGAACTAAATTGTTGTTAGCTGCCACAGAGTCAGCCCCCAACTCATGGCGACCCCATGCACAATGGAACAAAATGCTGCTAGGTTCTGTGCTATTCCCATGATCAGTTGTGGATCAGATTGTTGTGATCCATAGGGTTTTCACTGGCTGGCTTTTGGAAGCAGATCACCAGGCCTTCCTTGCTAGTCCATCTTAGTCTGCAAGCAACATGGAAACCTGTTCAGCATCATAAACAAACAAAATATAAACCTGTTGCCATCAAGTCGATTCTGACTCATGGCAACTCCTTGTGTTACAGAGTAGTACTTGCTCCATAAGGTTATTCTGGCTGTAATCTTTATGGAACAGACTGCCAAGCCTTTCTTCCATGGTGCTGCTGGGTGGGTTCAAATCGCCAACCTTTCAGTTAGTAGTCAAGTGTAAACTGATCACAGCAACACACAAACCTCCACTGACGGACAGGTGCATTGGCCGGGAACTGAACCAGGTCTCTCGTATCAAAGGCAAGAGTTCTACCACTGAACCACCATTACTTAATGCCTATAGGTCTGGGTCCCCATCCCTGTTCAGGTAAAAGGAGGGGTAATGAATCTCCCCTCTCCTATCCTCATCCTACCGGGAGTGCTTTAAGAATAAACCAGCATTCTATCTGTGAAATATGTCAGCTATTACACACAACCCTAGTAATTAATCAGGATGTATCAACTTTTTGTGTTAGTTTTTAAATTATATTCTAGGTACATAAAAACACAATATTGTTATACTTTTATGAAAGTAACTGCCTTCAAACTTATTTTAATCTGAAAAAGTGAGAAAAATATAAAACTTGTACTCCATGTGGTTTTTTTTTAAAGAAAATTACTTGTGACAATTAGGTGCAAGGCTGGTTCTTAAATCCACTGCTGGGGACTGAGAAGCAATCAGGACTCAAATGTGGGCTCAGTGTAGTGAGAGGATCACTTGTGGCCAATGAACAGCCACCAGTGAATACTGATTTATAAATTTTGTCAACCTGGAATTGTCTCTAAGTTGCATAAGACTTTGTCCTTAGCCCTATCTTTTCAAGATTTTAAATCAACAATATGTGTGAAAAACAAAGCAGGCAATCCTCTCTGAAAGAAGGAATCCTTTCAATAGTATTCCTAGTGGGCAATAGTCTAGTCTATTACCAGACACTTCAAGAGCTGGGCCCCTCCATATTGTAAGGAAGCTGATTTTATTTCTGGTTATTTCAGTCAGAGAGCTTGTCCTTTATTAAATAGAAATCTTAATACTTCGGAGCTACACAAAACTTCATTCCTTCCGAGTGAAAAACAAGTATTTAAAGATTCACCATCATGTCCATTTATTCCAACACTATTCCAAACCCAATTTCAACCTCTTCTAAACTGTTTCAAAATGCTCTGGTTTATTCATGTTTATTTTAAAGTGTGGTACCCAGTGTAGTGAGGGGATGACTTGCTGGCCAATCAACAGCCCCAAGTGGATATCGATTAATATTTGGTCTCATACGCAAGTGAGGAATAATGGAATATGATACAATAGTGTAAACAGCATTAAAAGTCTAGTTGGTTGGCAATTCTCTTAAGAACCTCCTTCGTCTTTTCAGAAAACTAACTGTGGGCCACCTTTGGCTGCCATCATGACAAAACATACATTCAGCCAATAAATGTGTACACGCCACAACAATTTGGTTTCACAGCTTGATCTCTAACTGAAGCGATGAACTCCTGGTATTATCTAGAGATAAATTTAAATGTCACTTAACAGGTAACCTAGGCTAGATTATTCCTACATTTTGGCTTGCTGGCCTACTAGTCCACGAGATGGAAAAAAAATTAAGGAGGAAATAGGCAAGAAGATATGTTATACATAAATCATTCTACAGGATGGATACGTAACTTCTTAGGCTGTATCATGCTCTTACTTCAACCTACTTGAGGTAGAGACAGAGGAAGTAAACACAAAATGTCTAAACTTTCCAATTTTAAGTACATTTATATTCAAAAGACAATGTACTGACCATGTTCGTACTTAGACTCAATCCCCTACTTCTTTCCTCTCCACTCCACTACAACTATCTTATTCATCTTGTCTCATCAGGTTTAAGGCTTAGGCACTTAAGTTCCTCCTCCCTCCCCATGCCTCCTTCAAGGTAATATGCAGTGTTAAAAAAAAAAAAAAAAAGTACTGATCTTTCAGGGACAATGGTTCCCAATTCTGTTGAGCAATCTAAAGAGAAGATGCTGATTTTGAGTTTTAGGGAAAATGGTTGGGGCAGCACAAGAATAATTATCTGGAAGAGGCTAGAGAGGAAGGACACTCAAACAGACCTTACAGGACACCACAGAGGGGACCAGAGATGCTGTGTATCAGGGGGTAAGCAGTGACAGAAGACAGCGTGTTGTGACTCCAGGCCACGCTGTTTCCAGTACCTCACAAACACGGTGTGTGCATGTGTGGGGAGGGGGTGGCGAGGTATAACACAAGCAAATTAGATTGGCTTTAACTATAAAAAGATGGAAACTCTGGTGGTGTAGTGGTTAAGAGCTACGGCTGCTAACCAAAAGGTTGGCAGTTCGAATCCAAGGTGCTCCTTGGAAACTCTATGGGGCAGTTCTACTCTATCCTGTAGGGTCACTATGAGTCAGAATCGACTCGACGGCAATGGGTTATAGAAAAGGTCAAAATCCTATGGAACCAGTTAAAAACCCCGGATGTACGATGGCAATTTCCAGAAATAACAGGTCTCACTGTTGGGAAGGTGTATCTTAATTTAGAAGTGTTTAGCCTCATAGAGCAACTGAGAAAAGAACATTTACTGGAAAGCAGTGGTTTTCTCAGTTTGAGCACCTGTCTCAGTGCCCATAGTAAAGGTTAGCAATATTATTATGTGCCAGACTTTCTGCTAAGTACTGCATATGAATGATATCATTTAAACCTCCCAATAATCAGAGGATGGGAGAATTGATACTGTTAACATTCCCATTTTATACAGAAGAAAACTGAAGCTCAAGAAAAGTTAAGTAACTTGTACAAGGTCATACAACTAGTAAGTGGTAGAGCCTAGATTAGAACCCAGGCAGTGCAAATGCAGACCGCAGGTCCTCAGCCGCCACACCGTTCTGCCCCCTTAATAGACAGAAAAATGCCTGTTTCCAAATCTTTAGTCTTTACTTTTATCATTTTGTCTTTCACTTTAGAATAAAGCTGATCAGTATAGAAAAGACACCAAGATTATCTGCTGGTAGATGAGCTCAAATGAGTGTTTCAGAAAGTAATCTACTAAAGACACAAAGGAGAACTAAAGAAGTTCAGCCACCACAGACTCTAAGCCTTAATTTCCTTATTTAAGAAATGGGGAAAATCAGTTCTATCTCACAGCACTGGTGCACAGAGAAAACGAAATAATTAAATGCACACAAAAGCATTTAGTAATCTGTGAAAATCACTGTACTCTACTAGGCAGGTATCACTTTTGTTAAATACAAAAAGTATAGATTTGGGAAATCAAACAGGCAGAACATATTTTCAACACAATCGGAAAAGACAGCCTATTAACTAATGGAAATTAGATATAATGGGTACAACTAAGAACAAGGGAAAGTTATTTCCTAAAGATATTTTTATCCTCCTTTAGGCTAGCTGTGCAGGAAATTCACTGGGAATTTAACACATACTTCTGAGACTTCACCTCAGGAGCCAAATGTAGAGAACTGTAGCAAATAGAAACATCACCTTCCCTTCCCCCTAGCCACGTAAGCAGTGGTAGCAAATGACAAGGCAAACACCACCCTCTATGAGGTCTTCCTTGATCTCTCTAGTCAGAATTGATCAAGCCATCCCCTAAATGTTCACAGCACATTTGCTATTCTGATGGCATTTCATTCTGACTGGGATCACAGCTAACAGTTGCTTCCAAGCCAGCCTTCTTATCACCCTAAACACCACGGATGCTCATACTGGTTGGGTCTCAAACGTTTGCTCAATGAAGTTTACATTTCTCAACTCTAAGGCTCCAGCCGTAGTTTCAGTCTGCACTTGGGGTAAACACAGAGACACATCACAAATCTAAAAACAAAATCAGGGTGGAAAAAACCAGCTTGTGCACATTCATCAACGCGGTAAAGAAATGCTCTTTAAGGAATCGAATGGAAAGCACAAATGGAAATGAAAGCGAGGTGAATACATCACAACATTCACAACTCCCATTTCTAATTCAAAAGTACTTTCTCCACCTTGTTTCACAAACACATTAGGCATCTCTGGCTCCACACTGAGAGGGTATTCTACCTCCTGACCGTCTTGGAATTAAAATACCACACCTTTTACTCTAAACACCATTCAGGGCCAGTATTATTTGCTTTTCACATTTTGAACACACAACCCAGAGTAAAGACCAGTTTAAAAGGAAAGAATCTTGGAAATGAAAACACTCCCCAATCTGTAGTGTAGGCCCAAGAACCCGAACAGTCTGGCTGTGCAGGGAGCTAACAACCAGTAAGGCGAGGCTCCCAGGTAACGTGCTTTGGGGGCAGCTTCACTACACAGCATACAGGGTTGCACAAGAGCGAAAAATATTGTTGCGATTCGTTTCGGGCAGGAGTCCAAACGCCGGCGGCAGCCCGCGTGAGGCCGCTGGCCGTGGCGAAGCAGCCCTCGCCGCCCTCCCTCCAAGCCCCGGGCTGCTGTCATCCTCATCCTAAGGCGCGCAGATAAGCCCATTAATCACAGCGCACTCCTGTCGTCCCCTAGAACGCAGCCTCCCATCGCCGGAGAAGAACGCTGGTTACGGTCTTCCCCCATCTCGGCTCCTCACGCCCCTTCCTCGCCCCACATGAAGACGGCCCTCTACGAAGGCGGGCGACTTCATACCCTACTCCTTTTTGCTGCTGTGCCCCGAATCACCCATTACCTTCCCCAAGCAAATGTGGCACGTGATGGGCAACGTGAGCGACAATGTAACGTTCTGCACGGTCTGAGCCATGGCAGCATTCAGAAGCCCGCCAACACGGAAGTCCCGCCGACCGCAGCTCCCCACAGCGTTTGGGGCCGCGCGAGGCCGGCTACGGCGGCCCAGCAGGGCCAAATCCCGCTAGGGAGAGGTAACGAAAACGCGCTTTCAAAATGCGCCGTCACCGAGGATTTTTTCCTTCTTTCCTTTCTTTTTTTTTTTTTTTTTTAGCTTTCTCCGATTCGGAAGCTGCAAGATTCTTGAAAATGTGAAGGAAGGTGATTTACTACAGGCATTGGGCATCTTGAAAGTTTAAAGGAAAGAGTACCGGTAATAGTGGAGGAGGAGAGAAGAACACGAACGGCAATTTTAAATCCCAAATCTTTCCCCGGAGAGGCGTGGGGGAGACTTTATCACCTAAAGATTAAGTCCCACACAGTCTGTAAATACACGGAGTAATCAAAACATGAAGAGAAAAGACGTTAGATTTCTCACTTAATTTTTCAAACAACTTTCCACCTTACTCTGACTCCCTTTCCGTTCTTAAATCATGTACTTAAAGAGGGCACGTCAATTTTACTCTTTTTATCTGTTTCCAAAGACTACTGGACACATTTAATGTCAGCTTTGCCTGAAGACAGATTTTCACGTTGGCCCTTCTGTGCTTTCTACGTAAAGAAAACTTAAGGGTAGGAGCCACAGACGCTCATATACGCCCGTAAATGGGAAAAAGCTGCAAATGGTATGCGCCGTCCAAACTCCCTGAAAGCTCTTGCCCAATGCGTTTTAACAGCTTCCTTTCGGGGTGCATGATTGAATGTGAAATGTACCACAGGGTTGTCCAACTCAAAAGGAACATTTGTGAAGTTATAAATTAGCATTTCCTAGCCAATGAAAGACTAAAAGTTCCTAACTGAATCTGAAATATATCAGACAGGGAATTTAACTGCAACTTGCTTTTAAGTGAAGAAGAGCTGATGTACTAAATTTTTGCAAACAAAACAGCCTGAGAGTTGAAAGATTTAGAAACAAAACCTATGGGACTACTTTTACTAATGTTACAGGAAAGAAAGACAGTATAGTGAGCAGAAGCAGCCTTGTGGTTAAGAGCATGGCGTTCTGGAACCACAATGCTGGGGTAGAAATCCCTGCCCCAACAGTTTACTACCTCTGTGGCCTCAGGTAAGTTATTTAACCTCTCTGTGCCTTAGCTTCCAGGAGCCCTGGTGGCACAGAGCTTAACTGCTAACCAAAAGATTGGCTGTTGGAACCCACTGGTATGTGGCAGTCGGCTTCTGTGAGGATTTATAGCCTTGAAATCTCTAGGGGCAGTTCTACTCTCTCCTAAAGGGTTGCTATAAGTCTACCTGTACATAGATGAAGAGGCAGTTGTCCGAACAGAACAAGGGATACTGCTTGGTTTAAAGTAAGGAAAGGTGTGCGTCAGGGTTGTATCCTTTCACCAAACCTATTCAATCTGTATGCTGAGCAAGTAATCTGAGAAGCTGGACTATATTAGGAAGAATCCGGCATCAGGATTGGAGGAAGACTCATTAACAGCCTGCATTATGCAGATAACAGAACTTTGCTCGCTGAAAGTGAAGAGGACTTGAAGCACTTACTGTTGAAGATTAAAGACCACAGCCTTCAGTATGGCTTACATCTCAACATAAAACAAAAATTCTCACAACTGGACCAGTAAGCAACATCATGATAAATGGAGAAAAGATTGAAGTTGTCAAGGATTTCATTTTACTTGGATCCACAGTCAACACCCACGGAAGCAGCAGTCGAGAAATCAAAAGACGCATTGCATTGGGCAAATTGGCTGCAAAAGACCTCTTTAAAGTGTTGAAAAGCAAAGATGTCACCTTGAAGACTAAGGTGCGCCTGACCCAAGCCATAGTATTTTCAATCGCATCATATGCATGCAAAAGCTGAACAATGAATAAGGAAGACTGAAGAAGAATTGATGCCTTTGAAATGTGGTATTGGCGAACAATATTGAATATACCATTGACTGCCAAAAGAACTAACAAATCTGTGTTAGACGAAGTATAGTCAGGATGCTCCTTACAAGCAAGGATTGCGAGACTACATCTTACATACTTCGGACATATTGTCAGGAGGGATCAGGCCCTGGAGAAGGACATCATGCTAGGTAAAGTAGAGGGTCAGTGAAAAATAGGAAGACCCTCAGTGAGATAGATTGACACAGTGGCTGCAACAATGGGCTCAAGCATAACAATTGTGAGCATGGCGCAGGACCGGGCAGTGTTTCGTTCTGTGGTACGTACAACTCGACAACACCTAACAACAACAGCAACGAGTTGGAATCAACTCGATGGCAATGGCTTGGCCTTAGCTTCCTCACTGGTAAAATGTTTTTTAGTGAGGATTAAATGCGATCAGTGTAGGTTTACTATCATGTCTATAAAAGGACCGTGCAATAATGAGATTGGAGCAGCTATCAGTTTCCAGGAAGCCAAAGTTCAGTTCAAAATTGGCTCACAGGTGACAGCAGGTTTTCTTCCAAACAGTTCAGTGACTTCCTTTCCTAGAAATTGGAGATCATTGTGTGTTTGGAAATGGGGAACTGTGCAAAATAGTTACAATGATTCGCTTTTTAATTGCCACTTTTTCAGAATGCCAGGTATAAAAATCGTTTGGCTGTTTTCTGGGTGTTGAAAGGCAAGGTAATATTTATATGGGGTCTAGAATTTACATGTTTTTGCTAATGCATCTTTCATGTTCCTGTCTGTAGACACCCAGGCTTCAGAACGAGGAAGCTACAGGTCATTATCCACTGTCATTCTAGTTTTGTCTTGTCTCCATTTTTGTTTTCTTCTCTGTTCCCACCTTGCCCTGGTTTATACCTATTGTGGTATTTTATACCCCTGAGTGGGGTATAGGACTGAAAATATTCTGCCTCTCACATCCGTCCCTACAAACAGTGCAGCAGGAAGACCTGTTGAAGACTTTTTTTTATTGCTTACTGGGGCAAGTTCATTTCCTGTAAATCATTCTGGTAATTAGTGTTAATCCTAGTCACAAAGATAAATTTTAAAAATCATAACCTGCATTTAAGTAGAATACAGTGGTTAAGAGCTCAGCTGCTAACCAAAAGGTCAGCAGTTTGAATTTACCAGCTGCTCCTTGGAAACCCTACGGAGCAGTTCTACTCTGTCCTGTAGGGTCACTATGAATCGGAATCGACTCGACGGCAATGGGTTTAGACTATTTTCAAAATCTCTTTACACATTTATTATTATTGTCATTCCTGCAGCTTCTCAGTGATGCTTTAGTGTTTTGTCCACATGGCGATTTCTGCACTGATCGTTGGTATTAGAGTTGGCTGTGTATGTATCTGCCCCCACAATAAACTATGTTTTCTTTTAACAGCTTTATTGAGTTATATTTCACATACCATATAATTCACCCATTTAAAGTGTACATTTCAATGATGTTTGGTATATTCACCACAGGTGATTTTAGAACATTTTTATCACCTCCAAAAGAAACCCTGTACCCTTTAGTTGTTGCCTGCCCCCCCAACACCCTCAGTCCTAAAGAAGCACTAATCTGCTTCCTATCTCTATAGATTTGCCTATTCTGAACATTTCATATAAATGGAATCATACAATGTATGTTCTTTTGCTATTGGATTATTTCATTTAGCATAATGTTTTTAAGGTTCATCCATGTTGTACTGTACTGCACGTCATTCCTTCTTATGGCTGTATAATATTGCATTGTATGGATATGCCACATTTTGTTTATCCATTCACCTGGTGGTGGACATTGGAGTTGTTTCTGCTTTTTGGCTATCATGAATAGTGTTGCTATAAATGCTAGTGTACAAGTTTTGGTGTGGATGTATGTTTGCATTTCTCTTGGGTTTATACTGGGTCACATGGTAACTCGTGTAACCGTTTGAGGAACTGCCAGACTGTTTTCCAAAGTAGCTGCACCATTTTACATCCCCACCAGCAGTGTATAGTGTTCTAATTTCTCCACATTTTGACCAACACTAGTCGTTATCTGACTTTTCGTAAAAGGAACCCTGGTGGCGCAATGGTTAAGAGCTTGGCTGCTAACCAAAAGGTCGGCAGTTCAAATCCACCAGCCTCTCCTTGGAAACCCTATGGGGCAGTTCTATTCTGTCATATAGGGTCATTATGAGTCAGAATCCACTGGATGGCAATGGGTTTTTGGGTTTTACGAGTCCGAATTGACCTGAGAGCACTAACAGCAAGTCGCTGTGAAGCGGTATCTCATTGAAGTTTTGATTTACGTTTTCCTGACGATTAATGATGTCAACAGGAGCCTTAGTGGCACAATGGTTAAGCACTAGGCTGCTAACCAAAAGTTGGAGGTTTGAACCCACCAGCAACTCTAACCCACCAGTGGCTCCGTGGAAGAAAAGACATGGCAGTCTGCTTCTGTAAAGATTTACAGCCTAGGAAACCGTATGGGTCAATTCTACTCTGTCCTATAAGGCCGCTATGAGTTGGAATCTACTGGATGGCTTACAGCAACAACAATAATGTCGAGCATCTTTTCATATGTTTATTGTCCATTTGCATATCTTTTTTGGAGAAATGTCTGTTCAGATCCTTTGCCTGTTTTTAAAATTGCTTTGTCTTTTTATTATTGAGTGGTTAGAGTCCTTTATGTATTCTAGATGCAAGTTAGGCTATGTTTCTTGAGGTTAGGGATTATATCTAATTTATCTAGTGTCTGGTACTGGGTGACTGTTCTTCAAAAAGTAATATTTTGTTTAGTTACAGCCTCACTGTATTACAGACCCAAGCTGTTTTATTTTAAACATTGTCTTTACTTATTTTTCACTTCAAAATGGAAGATTGTATTTTTTTTGAAAATTATAAAAAGAGTAGAGGCTCATCTTAAAAAGTTAAGCCATATAAAGATATATAAATAACAAGTAAAAGTATCTCTATACTTCTGCCTCACCTCCTTTACCCATGAAGTAATCACTATTCTAGAGCATATCCTTACAAACATTTAAATTCACTTATTACCATATGCATAAACTACAAAAGAATCATACCATAGCATAACTGCTTTGTTCACATAATATTTTTTTTTTGTGTGTATGTATATAGAAAGAAGCCCTGGTGGTGCAGTGGTTAAAGCGATCACTGACTTTTAATCAAAAGGTTGGCAGTTGGAAACCACCAGCAGCTCCGACGTAAAAAGATGTGGCAGTCTGCTTCCATAGAGATTTACAGCCCTGGAAACCCTATGAGGTTGCTATGTGTCGGGATTGACTCAATAGCAGTGGGTTTGGTTTTGTATATATATATAAAACCAAATATATATATATATATAAATATATATATACACATATGAATTCATGTGTATATATATCTCCAAATAATATTGTTAGTAGTACAGCTTGATTAGGACTCGAGGCCCAGGTTGATTCCAGGCCAATTCCCAGACTTTGTTTTTAATAATGTAAGTGATGTAAGGTCAGGAATTATCTCTTTTGTCCACTCTATGAAGAACATTTCTTTTTTTTTTTCTTTTTTGTAAATCACATTCTAAATACACTTTATTCGGCCAAAATCATTAAACGATGCTGCTGCTACTCTAATGGGAAAACAAAGATTACACAGCTCATTGACTTTCTGCTTAGTTACTTCCTCAGTGTCCTCATAGCCTTATGGGGAGCCCTGTGATCTGAGAAATTCACAGATATAGGACTGGGAGTGGACTAAAATCTCCTAAATCCTTAGAATCATAAAGTTTTAAGACTAGAAAGTATCTTAGGTGTTGATATGCTGGCCTTTCACAGATGAGGAAATGGAGGTCTGGATCACATAAATCACCAGATAATGGTAGAATTGGAGCTAAATTGTAGATCTCACTTGATGGAGTCTCTGAGATTGTTGGCCCAATGCCTTCGTGTAAGTGCAAGATGTATTATTATTAATAAAGTAGTTCAGTAATAAAAAGTCAGTCATAATTGAATTTCTTTGCTAAGAAAACCATCAAATAGCCATGGAACACCTTTTACCCCTTGTTTAAATCAGATTCATTTTTATGATAAATTATTTAAAGGCAAGTTTAAAAAAATATAAAATCTTAAGTGCTATTAAAAATTGATTAGGAATGCATTATTCTTTCATTGACCCAGTTCAGATTGTTTTTTAATTTTTTTGGTCAAAGCTAATAAATTTGAGTAGATGTTTCAGACAGACGTTCTGTAATCATTTGGTCATCAGTCAATTAATCACAACTTCATAAATATTGATCTCAGATTAAATTTATTTTTCATTCCTGAAAGACAATCTTTTTTTTTTTTTTTTTAATTTATGCTCTCCCCTGGATTGTAGTTAACACTGAGAAAACTCGTAAGTGTTGTATTAAAATTTTATCAGAGGTGCTGGCCCAGTTGTGTGGATGTCAGGCATGGTACCATCATCCTTCAGCCTGGAATTGGGAAGTCTGAGCTTAAATGTCTCAAGATGGTGACATGGAAGATGCTTTGTAGCTATAGCAAAGGAACTTGGGTTTCTCATGCACAATGAATAGTTTTTCTAGAATAACTTAATATTTGTCATCTGCTTTCAGTGTGAAACTGCTGGAAGTTAGCCTTCATTTCTTAAATATATGTATTTTGTAAAATATATTAAGGAACAGCCAACTCAGACAAACTTCCATCTCATGAAGTTTACATTCTAGTAAAGTTGTGCTCTAATCGCTAGAAAAGGACATCATGTTTGCTAGAGGGTCAGCAAAAACGAGGAAAACCCCCAACAAGAAGGACTGACAAACAATAGCCTCAACAACTGGGTCAGACATATCAAAGATCATGGTGATTGCACAGGACTGGACAACGTTTTTGTTCTGTTATATGTAAGGTTGCCATGAGTCTTAGCCAACTGGAAAGTAACTAATAAGAACAACAACAAAGTTGTGCCACACTGACCAGGAATCAAATCTTGGCCTCTCAAGTAGTGGCTGAGGTTTTAATAATGAACCCACACATCAAGTTAGTATGTGATAACAATATAAGTGATTGCAGATGAAACAAATAAATGTAACTAGTCATATTTAAAGATACATATATTTTATTACCAGGTACTGGTTTAACAGCTGGGTAAATAGCTGTGAATCAGACAAACAAGGTTCCTGCCTTCATTTATTCATTCAACAAATATTTTATTGAGTACCAATTATGCACCAGCCACTGTACTATTAACGAGCTACTTTATAAATGGAACAAGCGAGTCCAACTCTTCTATTCCATCATGAAATGCCTATTTCTACAGTTCTCCTCTGGATGCTCTTATTGTTGGTTAGCCTCTGGCTACTGTGACACTGCAAGTTATAATTTTAAATATTTAAAAATGTTGTAAATTGGATGATTGTTTTAAATTAGGTAAGTTTTAAAGGAATATTTTAGTTCTCCCTAAGACTAAGTGGTGCTTCACAAATGTTTGTTCAATGCTACAGAATAAATGAAGGAAATTTCACCTCCAGGAATATTGTAACAGGAACCACAAATAAAGAGAGGTCATAGTATTTTCCAGAGTAGCAGAATAGGGAATCTATCTGTGAGATCCTGACTGCTTTTGTCTTTAAGTTGCCTGTCATAGCACATTCATTTTCTTTAGGTGTGAGCAAACATTCCAAAGTGAGACTCCCATAGGAACCCAAAGACCACCCCCCCAAAAAAACCAACCAGTTCATATGCAGTTGACTGTGACTCACGGGGACCCCATGTGTGTCAGAGTAGGGTTTTCAATGGCTGATTTTTCTGAAGCAGATTGCCAGGTCTTTCTTCTGATGCACCTCTGGGTAAACTTGAACCTCCAACCTTTTGGTTGGCAGATGAATGCATTACTGTTTGCATCATGCAGGGACTCCTAACCCAAAGCCAGGCCCCTTTAAATAAAGAAAATGTTTCCACCCTATTTACTGAAGCCCTGCAGATAATTGCAGTCTATGTGAGGGCACCTTTCCCACAAAGACACCCTGAACTTGGCCATGGAGTCCTCAGCAGCTGACTGGAGTCTCGCTAAGTTGGTTTACCTGGAAATAGAACTCAACACCTCCTTTATACGATCGGTACTTCCAGTCATCATGACAGCAGCTGAATCATTTATTACAAGTGTTATTTAAGGTATAGCTTCATTTCCCCAGATCTCCATCCTCAACTCTTTGATCTATGACGTTACTTTCTTCTCCCCCTCACACCATTCATTATATCCAGTCTCAAGTTTCATCTCCTTCATGATGCTTTTCCTCTCTGCCCCAGCCTCCTTTCACACCCTCTATCATTCATGATCTATATCAACCAATTTTGTACCTCATACATTTACTCTGTTGTTGTTGTTAGGTGCTGTCGAGTCAGTTCCGACCCATAACCACCCTATGTACCATAGAACGAAACACTGCTGGGTCCTGCACCATACTCAAAATCATTGTTATACATGAGCCCATTGTTGCAGCCACTATGTCAATCCTTCTGGTTGAAGGTTTTCCTCCTTTTTTGCTGACTTTCTATTTTATCAAGACTAATGTCCTTCTCCAGGGATTGGTCCCTCCTGACGACATGTCCAAAGTATGTGAGACGAAGTCTCACTATTTATTCTACCAACACTTAACACCACTGTGGCCAAGTACTGTGATAAATGCTAAAGCTAAAAAATTGGAAGACAGGTTCAGCCCTGTCCTGGTGAAGGTTACAGTCTAAACTCAAGAGAATTAATATATTAGTTACAAAACCAAACCAGTTGCCACCCCCATGTGTGTCAGAGAAGAACTATGCTCAATAAGGTTTTCAGTGGATAATTTTTTGGAAGTAGATCGCCAGGCCTTTGTTTTGAGGCACTCTGGGTAGACTCAGACCTACAGCCTTTTGGCTAGCAGCTGAATGTGTTAACCATTTGAACTACCCATAAAGAAAATGCATTGCTGTCGAGTCAGTTCCGACTCATGGTGATCCTATAGGGCAGAGTAGAACTGCCCCATCGGGTTTCCAAGGAGCGAGTGGTAGATTCAAACTGCTGACCTTTTGGTTAGCAGCCAAGCTCTTAACCTCTGTGCACCAGGGCTCCTTGTGCCACTCAGGGAAGGGAATCCAATACATTAGTAAACAACCTAATACACAGTGAGTTAATTTCTGGAGGAGTAGAGAGAAAGCACACCAAACGCAGCCATGCACAGAACCATATACACCCTTTATTGATCTCTACATTTCTTAAAAAACCTCTTCCTAAGTAGAATGAAGGTAGCTGAGCGTGAGGAATCCAGCATTATACATGTCTGTCACTGTGCTGAGCACACAGTGGGTCTCAGTAAATAAATCTCAGTAAATCAAAGATGTGGTGAAACCTATGTGAAACCGTGTGCTACAGATTAGTAAATAAGCCTGGGCATACCTTGGTTATTGGGTAATCTGTCTCTGTTGGCAGACCTTTCTTCCAAGGTGCCTCTGAATAGATTCAAACCACCAACTTTTTAGTTAGCAGCTGAGAGCATTAACTGTTTGCACCATCCAGGGACTCCATGTGTGTGTATGTATATATATATGTGTGTTTGTGTGTGTGTGTGTGTGTATACTTTTTTTTTTTTACTCAAGAATAATGTTTTCAAACCATAATTCAAATTTACGTTTCTTTGTGAGAAATAGGAGGATCTGTCCAGCATAGCAAGGTCTTGGGGAAGAGCCCTGTGGAGTAAGCTAGGGAAATGACTCCTTCCGCTAATTTCAATTTACAGGAAAAGATTCATCCACAACACAGAGCACATAATGAATGATATTTTCTCAGAAAACAGCTAGGGGCTCATACCATGTAAAACACTTTTCTTTCACCCTTACTCCACCAACTGCTTCCACTGTGTTTCTTCCCCTCCCTTAGAGACTACTGTCTTTCCATTCCTAGAAGCTTCCTTCAAGTGGCCTCCACAATGTCAGTGGGCTTCATCCAAGTAGCTGGGTCTGGCTGTCATGAAAAGAAGGCACAATATTGTGTGATCACTTTAGAACTATTTATAAACATAAAACAATTGTTAAGTAGTAGTAATTTAGTGATTACATCAGAGTTATCTGGGAACTCTCATCTAGAGTTCTCCCATTCCTCAACATGGCTTAATAATGAAGGCATGGCTGTTTTATTAGAGTTTAACATTTGTGAGTAAAGAAAATAATATCCGGTGAGGCCAAATATGGGAAAACAGGCACTCTCATACACCATAAGTTAACAGTATAACCTGAATATTTTGTGATATTATGATAGCCATTGATACAGTGGACAATTATGTCCGGCTCTCTGCCTGCTGAGTACAGGGTTGGTCTGCCTGTCTGGCTCTCCTGTCTTTGGTGGGGCTCTGCTTTGAGTTTTGGTGAATGCATCGCAAATGGAGCTACTGTGAACTGGAGCATTTTATTGCCTTTTTGAGGTCAGTGAGAGCTCGCATTCCCTCTGCCGTGGTGACCGATAACATTTAAGATGGTTCCTGTTCAGTCAGGGTTAGTTCTAAAGTGAACCAACATGGATAGATCCCTGGGTGAATCTTGCTAAGCAAATAAGCTGAAAGAACCATAAACCTTTATTATTGTAAGTGACTAAACCAAAAACCAAACCCATTGCCTTGGAGTCGATTCCAACACAGCAATCCTATAGGACAGAGTAGACCTGCCCCATAAGGTTTCCAGGGAGCCGCTGGTGGATTCGAACTGCCGACCCTTTGGTTAGCAGTCAAATGCGTAAGCAATAAGCCTTTATTATTATAAGTGACTAGGGTGTATTAAAGGAGTTCTGGGGGTGTAGTGGTTAAGCGCTTGACTGCCAACTAAAAGGTTGGTGGGTGGAACCCACCCGCTGCTCTGCGGAAGAAAGATATGTCAGTCTGCTTCCGTAAAGATTACAGCCTTGGAAACCCTATGGGACGGTTCTACTCTGTCCTATAGGGTCGCTATGAGTCGGAATCGACTCGATGGCAACGGATTAGGATGTGTTAAAGGAGCCCTGGTGGTGCAGTGGTTAAGCACCCGGCTGGTAACCTAAAGGTTGGCTGTTTGAACCCACCGACTGCTCCAGGGAGGAAAGACGTGGCAGTTTGCTTCTGTAAAGATTATGGCCTTAGAAAGCCTATGGAAGCAGTTCTACTCCGTCTTATAGGGTCACTATGAGTCAGAACTGACTCGATGGCAGAGAGCTTTTTGGTCTTCCAAGGTGCCTCTGGGTGGTTTTGAATACCAACCTTTTGGTTATTAGTTGAGCACATAACCATTTGCACCACCCAGGGACTCTCTTGTATTGCTCAGGGAGGGTGCAAGTGGCTGAGGAATTCCAAGAGGCCAGTGGGACACCCAAGAGATGTGTGAAATGGATAGAAACACCAGGGGAGCTTTGGCGAACAGTCTAGCACAAGGCTTCACAAGTGACATTATTTCGGTGAACTCAACTTGCTTCGGAGTTCTGGTCTTAGCTTTGAAAGTCTAGAAACTAGAATGTATCTGTTCAGCCAGTCAGATTCACTTTAATCCAACTTGCTGACAATGATACATGAAGAAGAATGCAAACCTACAAATTTACCAAGAGGGAAATCTCTTCCTAGTGACTTGCACCTAAAGGGTACCTAGCCAAGGCACCCTCTTTCATTTGGCGGCTGTTGCTTTGGAGCAAAGGTAGGGGGAGGGATGTTATTCCTGGGCTATGGAGAATCCTAGAGAAATATCACCAGAAAAACTTCTCTGTGATCTTTGGAATCAGTGCTCTCACTACTGGAGCGGCTTGGCCACACATGTATTGCTGGATGGGTCTCTCTGCTTCTGTGTCTTACCACTTTCCTCCTTTGGTGACTGTCTTAATGAGTGCTGCTATAACAGAAATACCATCAATTGGTGGCTTTAACAAACAGAAATTTATTTTCTCACAGTTTAGGAGGCTAGGAGTCTGAATTTAGGGTGCTAGCTCTAGGGGAAGTTTTTCTCTCTCTGTCAGCTCTGGAGGAAGGGCCTTGTATCTTTGAACTTCCCCTCCTGGGTGATCTTCATGTGGCTTGGCATCTCTTGCCCTGTCTCTGCTTCCTAGCATGCTTATTTAATCTCTTATATCTCAAAAGAGATTGACTCAAGATAGACCCTACACTGATCCTGTCTCATTTACATAACAAAGACAACCCTTTCCCAAATGGGATTGTAACCACAGGTATCCAGGTTAGGATTTACAACACATATTTTTGGAGGACACAATTCAATCCATAACAGTGACCCGTTAGTTCTTTTATTGTTATTATTTTATCATGGTAAAATATATATAATGAAAATTTTGTCATTTTGATCATTTTTAAGTGTGAAATTTAGTGACGTTAATTACATTCACCATGTTGTGCCACCATCACCAATACCCATTTCCAAAACATTTTCATCATCCCAGATAGAAATTCAATACCCCTTCTGAAGTAACTCTCCCTGCCCCACCCCACCCCCAGCCCCTGGTATAACAGTAGCAGTCAATTCTGACTCATGGCAACCCTATGTGTGTTGGAGTAGAACTTTGCTCCATAGGGTTTTCAGTGGCTGATTTTTCAGAAGCAGATTGCCAGGGCTTTCTTCTGAGGCACCTTTGTGTGGACTTGAACTTCCAACCTTTTGGTTAGCCGCCAAGTGCATTAATCATTTGTACCACCTACAGAATCCCAATCCCTGGTATCACTAATCAGCTTTTGTCTCTATGTGATTGTCTATTCTAGATTTTTCATATAAGTGGGATCATATAATATTTGTCCTTTTATGTCTGACTTGTTTTCACTCAGCATATTCTCCAGGTTCATGCATGTCATAGCATGTATCAGAACTTCATTTCTCTTTATGGCGGAGTAAATATTCTACCGTATGTATATACCACATTTTGTTTTATTCATTTGTTTGTTGATGGACATGTAAGTGGTCCTATCTTTTGACTATTGTGCATAGTGCTGCAGTGAACAGAGGTGTACAAGGATCTGTTTGAGGACCCGTTTAGATCTAATATTAGATACGCCAATGTTACTGATTAGCTGCAGCCAACCTCTGAGATGGTCTACCTTCTTCCAGTAGATATGTTAGATGTGCAAGTTTAACTTTCAGAGAGCAAGCTTGTTTCTTTGGGGGAAAATTCTTATCACCTACAGGTATAAGAAAGACCTTTCAAAGGCCAAGAGGCCTGAGTCACTTCAGTTTTTTTGTTATTTATTTATTTGTTAAGATACCCAGTATATTAAAAAATGAAAAAAAATGCCAAAGTAGTATTACAAATATTGTAGTGTATTTCAAATATTTACATTTAATGGATTAATTCCTTTAGAACAGAAATATAATGCAATATAATTACTTTCACATTGCCCAAGACAATTAGAGGATTCATTGTAAAATATTAATTCCTGGGGCACTCCAAGCAGTGTTGTTTTGTAAAGTTTTGTTTTTTCAATTCATGGGTCACATACCCATAAGTGGGTCATGAAATCAATTAGTGAGAATCTTAGGGGGCAGTGAATTAATAATAAAAGGGAGGAACAATTCAGAGAAGGAGGGTGAGAATGGTTGCACAACTTGAAGAATGTAATTAATGTCACTGAATTTTACATGTGGAAATGGTTGAACTGGTGTATATTCTGCTGTGCATATTTTCAACAACAACAACAAATAAACTAAATTATGTAAAAAAAAACCTCAATCAATATAGTAAGATAATATAGACTTAATAGTCACCACTTTATGAGCACTTAATCTGGCCCAGGCGTGAGGTCTGCACAGAGCTGTGGGGATGCCAAGAAGAAAGGTTCTTTCAGGGTAGGGATCGGGTAAGTTTTTCTGTGCCCAGGGAAGGATGAGTAGAATATCTAGCAGCCACTGAAGACAGCAAAGTCTGCCAGAACATGGGAGGATGACACATGCAAAGCCCCTGGCCTGGTGAGAGAAGGCCTTTGGTCATCAGGTTGGTAAATTTGGCTATGGGTGAGGGAAAGAGAGTCGGGGAAGATTCAGGATTTCTGGGTTGGACAACAGGTGGAGGAGGACAGAACAGAGGCAGTTACTGACTTTTATAAGTTCATATTAAGACTTGGTGTTATGTTTTTAACGTGGATATTCAATGCCTTAAAGAATTAACACTTTTGAAACAGCTAGGCTTGTATTTTTCATGAATAACTAAGTTGTGGGGAAAGCGGAATGAATCACGATAGGTTTTGTTTTGTTTTCTCTTAGGAATTTAATGTAGGCAAAACAGAATACAACAGCATTGTACTTCAATATGCAAATCTTTCAGTGGAGGACTCTTGTCTCTTGATTTAAGACCTATACCTAAAAAATTAAGGAAATAAGAGAGCTCAGTTTTAGAGTGTTTATGCAGACATAAGAAATGGATGCATTAAGTGAATTATCAACAGAACATCACAGGTAATTACCAGAAGATACAGTCTTATTGAATAATAACAGGGTATGATTAAAAATAAAATCTGAATTTTATTGATGCTTGAATAACTGTCATTATCTTGTCATTTTAATAATTATTTGGATTGATCTGCAAAGGATAAAACATCATTATTTTAAAATAAACTTTTAAAAGTACAAAAGCATAAGTTTCTAGGATTCAAAGAATGTGCTACAATGAAAATTTAAAAGTTAATGCCTAGTGCCCTTTTTTAAACTAGTTAAAATGTTTTATTTAGAATATGCTATGCTTTTTAGAGAAAAATGGAGGCAATGTTCTGGAAAAAGAAAGCAAGGCAGGAAAGAAACATATACATTTGGTGTCCATACTGTATGTGTATACAATACACACACACACACATCTGCGTTACCTAACAAACGCTATTATCCAGGAATTCAAATAACTAAAAAACTCAGATAACCAGTATTGATACTACCCAAATATAATTGGAGTTCTAATGATGATTCCATGAGCTTGAAGGATCTGGAGAAACCTCTAGGATCCTCAAGGGTATATTAAATTGTGTCAAGGTAAGTATTATTTTTATATTATTTGAATATTGGTAAATCTTGGGTGTTATACATCATTACTCTCATTTAACCTAAATATTTAATTAACTAGGTTTTCATTTGCTATGTGTGAATAATATTAGTGAAAAAGTGAATTATGCACATTTTATTTCATATGCTATCTTCAGCTGTGGGTATAAATGTTGCATTCAATAAAACATAGCTGTAATATAAAAGACACATGAATCTAGGTGTCCTACTACTTTATTATTTATTTGTTTTCTTCCATATTACATTTCTGAGGCACTATCTTAGTCATCTAGCACTGCTGTAACAGAAATACCACAAGTGGAGGGCTTTAACAAACAGAAGTTTATTCTCCCATAGTCTAGTAGGCTTAGAAGTCCAGATTTAGGGTGTCAGCTCCAGGGGAAGGCTTTCTCTGTTGGCTATGGAGGAAGGTCCTTGTCATCAATCTTTCCCTGGACTAGGAGCTTCTCTGCACAGGAACCCCGAGTCCAAAGGATGCATTCTGCAACTGGCGCTGCTTTCTTGGTAGTATGCAGTCCCCCTGTCTCTCTGCTTGCTTCTCTCTTTTATATCTCAAAAGAGATTGACTCAAGACACAACCCAGTCTTGTAGATTGAGTCCTGCCTCATTAACAAAACTGCCTCCTATCCCACCTCATTAACATCATAGAGGTAGGATTTATAACACATAGGAAAATCACATCAGATGACAAAATGGTGGACAGTCACACAATACTGGGAATCATGGCCTAGCCAAATTGATACACATATTTTGGGGGGAAACAATTCAATCCATGACACGCATCTACTAGGAAAAAATGTTTCTTTCATTTCAGAAAAAAATCAACACATAATATTAGTATACAACATCAATGAGCTTTTTTTGTTCAGTTCGGAGTTCTGGTCTTCAGTAATAATGCTTGATTTGGTATAGGCATCTCCGGATAATGGTTTGCAGGAATGTGCTTTCTAAATCTCTTTAGATTTGTAATCCACAGTTATAAATATTAGGCGTTCAGGTTTCAGAACCCATTCCCTCCTCACTGACCCCAATTCAAAAGAAATTTGAACAGGTTTGTTTTTAGGATAACAATAATGATCAGCCTTACTGGAATCTAGTCACTGTGAAGAGGTTTTAAGTGCTTCTGTTGATTTAATTCACAGTATAACCCTATGAGATTGGTACTATTTTACTTTTGAGAAAACCTGGGCTTATTCATTTGTTCATTTAGCAAGTATTATTTAACATATACTGTGAAAAAATATTGAAGTTGTCAAGGATTTCATTTTACTTGGATCCACAATCAACACCCACGGAAACAGCCGTCAAGATATCAAGTGACGTATTACATTGAGCAAATCTGCTGCAAAAGACCTCCTTAAAGTGTTAAAAAGCAAAGTTATCACTTTGAGGACTAAGGTGGGCCTGACTCAAGCCGTGGTCTTTTCAATCACTTCATATGCATGTGGAAGTTGGACAATGAATAAGGAAGACTGAAGAAGAATTGATGGCTTTGAATTATGGCGTTGGTGAAGAATGTTGAACATACGATGGACTTCCAGAAGAACGAACAAATCTGTCTCAGAAGAAGTACAGCCAGAATGCTCCTTAGAAGTGAAGATGGCGAGACTTTATCTCAAGTACTTTGGACATGTTATCAGGAGGGACCAGTCCCTGAAGAAGGACATCCTGCTTAGTAAAGTAGAGGGTCAGCGAAAAAGAGGAAGACCCTCGATGAGATGGATTGACAGAGTGGCTGCAACAATGGCCTCAAACATAATGATTGTGGGGATGGCGCAGGACCCAGCAGTGATTCATTCTGTTGTACTATGAGTCGGAACCAACTTGACAGCACCTAACAACAACAACAACAACACTTTATGCAAGGCACTGATCTAGGCTTAGGAACACAGCAATGAACAAAACAGGCAAAAGATCCCCACCCTCCTAGAGTCTATATTTTGGCAGAAGCTCAGAGAGATTTTGAGACATTGCCCAGGATTGTGCAGTTAGTGGGTGGTGGGATACAGAGTGTGTGCTCCTAACCACTATGCTTCGATATTATATTTTTAGTAAGGTTAGTTCTAAAGAGAATCTCAATGTATAGTGCCTTTTGAACTTTATAGCAAAATGTCACAGAGTCTATTTAGTTCAGCAAGTATTTCTGAGTGTCTATTATACACAGCATTCTTGGGTGGTGCAAACGGTTAACATGCTTATCTGCCAACTGAAGAATTGGAGGTTTGAGTCCACCCAGAGACACCTTGGAATAAAGGCCTGGCCACCTACTTCAGAAAAATCAGACATTGAAAACCCTATGGAGCACAGTTCTACTCTGACACACGTGGGGTCACCATGAGTCAGAAATGACTCGACAGCAACTGGTTACTGGCTACTTACTATACATGGCTTGAAGGAAATAGCACAAGACTGAGAGTTAGGAGTCCTTATAGTTGTATCTTAACACTATTTTGGGTCAAGTTTCCAAGCTTCTCTAGCTTTAAGAGTACTGGATGAGCTGACACTGATATACTCTAATTTTTTTGACATTTTTATGTACCCTAATACTTTTAGTTGCAATGTATAAAAATGTATGTATTCCAAAAGCATTTGTCAGATGCTTGATTTGTGGGGATATAAGCATTTTATAGGACTTAGCAGTTTTCAAATCACTTTCAACACATTATCTGACTAGTTCATCATAATGACCCAGTGAGTAGATTCGAAAGATGCTATTATTCCGGTTTTACACTTGAGAAAGCTGAGGCTATTTGGCTTGCTCTAGATCACAAGACTAATAGACATTCGAGCAAAGACTCAAATTCCTCTCTTCTTATAAATTCTGGCCCAGCTGTCTTTGTTTAGAGGACAAGATTGGGCTTGTCTTGGAAAGAATTGTTATATTAAGCACTTACCTACTATATTCCATGTATCATAAACTGTCAGAAGAATGAACAAATACATCTTGGAGGAAGTACAGCTAGAATGCTCCTTAGAAGTGAGGATGGAGAGACTTCATCTTGCTTACTTTGGACAGACGCATAATCAAGAAAGACCAATCACTAGAAAATGACATCATGTTTGGTAGAGGGTCAGTGAAAATGAGGGGAACCCTCCATGAGATGGATTGACATGGTGGCTGCAAAAATGGGCTCAACCATACCAAAGGACTGGGTAGCATTTAGTTCTGTTGTACATAAGGTCGCCGTGAGCCAGGGCTTGCACGACAGCACGTAGCAACAACCACAGCAATATTAAAGATACTGGGAGATGGGCAAAGATAAGTAGAATATGGACTCTACCTACTCTTAAGGCACTTTTAGTCCAGTAGGAGGGAAATACTTATATATAAATAATTCCTCAGAAGGAGTAAAATGGTAAGAGTCTAAAGAGCTTCAAAGATGTGGCAATGGGAATTCAGTGGTGGGAAAGATGATTTTAACGGAGATAAAATAAAACTTCATGGAAAAACACCATTTGAGCTGGTCATATGTAGACATATGGAATAAAAAAAAATGAAACTCATGCCGTTGATTCAATTCTGACTCATAACAATCTTACAGGACAGAGTAGAACTTCCCCACAGGGTTTCTAAGAAGTGGCTGGTGGTTTTGAACTGGTGACCTTTTGGTTAGTAGCCAAGCTGTTAACCACTGTGCCATCAGGGCTCTGACTTACGGGCAGGATACTCCAAATGGGGGTAATAGCACAAGCCAAGTCATGGAAATAGTAAAACATGAAGGAACAGCTCATGGTTAAGTTTAGCTGAAGTATAAACTGGATGAAGGCAGCAGTAGAGAAATTAGTCAGATGGACTGAGGTGAGATGGGAAGGTCCCCAGGACTTCGCTTTTGTAAGTTCTTGGGAGCCAGTGAACAATTCTGAGCAAGGGAGTATTTGAGCAGAGTTTGCTTCAGAAAAAATAACTGATCAACAGTGCATAAAACAGATTGGAGGGCGGGATAAAAAGGCAGGATATTATATGCAATGCGTGTAATAAAATTACTTGAAGTTACCAGGCAGTAAGTGTAATGAGCAGCCAGGAATAAGAGAGATGGATCTCAATTGACTGGAGTATTGGAAAGATTTCCTGGAGGAGAGATGACTGGGGCTGGGTTAGGAAGAATGGTAGGATTTGCTGAGGGGAAGTCTTGGTGAATTAGGGTGAGGATGAGGGAGACTGTACCGCTCATTCTTATTAGAGCTCTAGTCATTTTAGGAATAAAGAGAGATATGCCCTTTGAACAGCATATCAACTGGAGTGTCCCCAGGGTCAAGCCGAGGGTTCAGAAAGCTATGGAATCAATGTAGGATGCTTAAACGGGTCAGATATGTCTTCTGGGATGTGTGACCTAATCTGAGGGCAAATGCAGGCAAAGAGGCCTACCTAGCACCACTCTTGTTGTCATTGGCTGCCGTGCAGTCGGCCCTCAACTCATGAAGACCCCATGCTCAATGGAATGAAATAATTCTGAGTCCTGTGTGATCCCTTGGATTGGCTGCACATTAGGCCTTTGTGATCCATAAGGTTTTTATTGGCTGATTTTTGGAAGTAGATCTCTAGTTCTCCCTAGTCTGTCTTAGTCTGGAAGCTCCGCTGAAACCTGTTCAGCTTCACAGCAACATGCAAGCCTCCACAGACGGATGGGTGGTGGCTGGGCATGAGGTGCATTGGACGGGAATCCACCCACATCTCCCGCATGGAAGGCTAGAATTCTGCCACTGAACCACCAATACCTCAGCTCTACTCTAAAACCAAAAAAAAACCAAACCCATTGCTGTCGAGTCGATTCCAACTCATAGCTACCCTCTGGGGCCACAAAAATGTGACTCAACTTGAAGGAGAATAGCAGACTTTGTGGAACTCCCCATAGCATTGCAACTTAAACAATCATCATTATATTTACAGCAGATCGATGGAAGAAATCAGACCAGGTGGTTGGACAAGGTGCAGAAGCTCAGCCTGAAGCAATATAGCTCTGCTGTAAACAGCTGGGAAACAGCTGCAAGTAACAGCCCCCACTGGCACGCAGCTGTTAGTGACAGTGCTCAGTACCAGGAGAAGTGACATGCAATCTGCAAGGCTAAGCACGGGACATTGGGCCTTGCAGGCTAGGCCTGAGACAGACATAAGAAGTCTGTCCTCTTTCTGCTGGTTGATTTATTATATTTCACTTGCTCAGCAGGGGAAAATACCAGCAGACTATCCTTCTTGTTTCAGAAGGAAGATTAGGAGGTTCCATTTTGAGTTTCTTAGGTCTTATATGTCACTGCCATCTGCACAGCAACCCTCCTTCAATTGGCAGACTTTAGTTTGTTAGCATGTTTGCATGTTAACAAACTGCCAAAATGTTGTTCCAAGTGGTTTATCATTTTAAATTCCCACCAGCAGTGCATGAGGATTCCAGTTGCTCCACATCCTCTACAATTTGGTATCGCTAGTCTTTTTCAAGTTTAGTCATTCTAATAGGTGTGTAGTGGTATCTATTGTTGTTTTAATTTGCATTTCCCTAACGACTATGATATTAAGCATCTTTTCATGTGCTTATTTACCATCCATATATCTTCTTTGGTGAGGTGTCTGCTCAAATCTTTTGCCCGTTTTTTTAAATTGAATGTTTGTCTTCTTGAGCTGTGTTCTTTACATACTCTAGATAAAAGTCCTTTTGTGAGATATGTTTTGCAAGGATTTTCTCCCAGTTTGTGGCTTGCCTTTTCCTTTCCTTAACAGTGTCTTTCAAAGAGCGAAAGTTTTTAGTTTTGATGAAATCTTTGCTATCTCCGTCTTCCATCTCTTTGATCCTTTCAAGCCTAGGAGTGAGGACTCTCTTGCCCTGCCTTGATGGGTGTTCAAGCAGGACCACATCACACTGTTCTCTAGTTTAGTTCAGGCATTCCACTTTCTATGTGTGGGTAATTTTGTGGTTCATGTGGCAAAGAATAAGGGATGAGGTAAAAGTGGATGGGGGAAAGTGGAGGTTTTATGGGGACTGTCATCAGGTCTAGGAGTCTCTGGGTGGTGCAGACAGTTAAGTGCTTGACTACTAATTGAAAGGTTGGTGGTTCAAACCCACCCAGAGGCACCTCAGACGATAGGTCTGGTGATCTCCTTCCGAGGGTCACAGCCTTGAAAACCCTGTGGAGCAGTTCTATTCTGCACATACGGGGTCGCCATGAGTTGGAATCAACTCAATGGCAAATAACAACAACACCGATGTCATCAGGTCTTAAGTTCACCCAATATTGGCACTCAGCCCAATCCAAAAGGATTTTGAGGGAGTTTTTTGTCCATTACATGGAAGGGGATTTCTTGACAAGTGTCTTCTTGGAGATACTTGAATCCCTTCCAAAATGTGAATTAAGTAGGAAGGCTGGGGAAGATTTGAGTCTGAACCTTGTGACTTGTGGTAATAGCTTTCCTTGACCGACCCCTCAAATGATTTTAAAGTATTGAAAATATTCCTAATACGTTTGCTTTATCCTTCAAGTGCTCCAGAAAGAATAAGATTGTTTTTTGGCTGATGATTTGATTTATTTAGTCGGAGAAGATAGAAAGTCTAAGTGAGAACTGACCTTTAGTTCCAGTAAGATACCTGGAACATCCTTTAAAAAAAAAAACAACAAAAACTCCATGTTCCCAAAAAAACTGTTTCTCAAATGTGTCCCTACATCAGAACTACCTAAAAAAATAAATAAATAAAAAAGCTGATGTTAATTTCCAGCCCCAGACCTACTGAATCAGAATTTCTAGGCTATAGTCTCCATGTAATTCTTATGTACACTCAAGTTTGAGAGCCACGGACAGAATCATTTTTTTTCTATGTTTGCTCAGTTATATGTATTGATGCCAGACTCTTTGTTGGGGGCCAAAGACTCATAGAAGGCAGAACTTATATCCTATCTCAGGCCCCTTTTTCAATCAAAATGTTATGCCTGCAAGGAAAGTGTAAGGCAAACAAGAAGAGATTCCCCATACCTGCCTCTGGGAAAGAAGGAGTTAACTTGCAGGATGCTAACTAGCTGGGCTGGGTTATTACCTGCTTTAGGCAGGAATGCACATAAGTCTATTGGCTGCAGGCAACAGAGTCCCTAAGGGGCGTGTGGTAGAGACGTCTGTGATTGGGAGGCATTATTTACTGCCTGTTCTGTGGGGCTGAGAAAAATGAATGTCATTTTACTGAAGTCAGGAGTGGAGGAGAATGACAGAAGTCGCTTCCTAGAGGTTTGGCATTTGGTTGCAGAGCTATAATCCATGTCAAAGAACGGCTTTAAATTTTTTTTCCGGCAAAAGACAAGCCTTCTTGTAATTGTTTACAGTAACCAGTATGTTAGCATAATACTGAACAAAATGGTGTTTATCATGAGATATAAAAATCTGCAGGCAAGTAAGACATCAAAAGCCAATAGAACTTTGCAGTCATACTCGATATACTCTGTCCTTTCCCACCTCCTCACCACTGTCCATATATTTTCCCATAACTCTTAGCAACATTCTATCATCTTCCCGGAATAAACTTAAATACTAAGCACCAAGTCTAATCCTCCTTCCCCAGTTGGAAGTCTTTCCCAACCTTGCTACTGTCTACTTTCTGCTCTTCCTCCTTGCTCCCTTCCTGCAGAAACTCGCTGCTTTGTCCAGGTAAGTCAAGTCATCTCACCGTCTTCACAATGCCACTTAGTCCAACATTGGTTAATTGTATTTGCCATTTTTTTTTCATCTTCTAAAATGGATCCCCCCTCTCTACTATTTTAATTCTACTCATATTTTAAGATCCAGAATAAATCACACATCCTTCTCAAGTGCTTGCTTGACCGTGAAAGCCACCAGGATTGCTACCTGGTCTCCCACTCTAAGAGTCTGTAACTCTTCTTTGGCATTTTTTCATAATTTGTAAAATTTATTGCCATTTATTATTAAATTCATTATTGGTATGATTCATTATCTTTTCATGATTTTTATCTTCCCAACCAAATTGTAAATTTTTTGTAGGCCTATAGGGTCGCTATGAGTCGGAATCGACTCCATGGCAGCAGGTTTATATGTCTTTAACTTCTTCATATTTCTCTGTAAGACCATGCTTATAGAAATCCAGCAAGTCTAATGTTTCTTGGTGGAATTCAATATATGAAGAAAAGGCTCGAAAGACAGGAGCAACATACACAGTTATGTTCTAATCTATAGCTTAGACCAATACCTGAGTCGCATATGTGCTTCTGATATCTCACCAAATATTGAGCATCTAGATGGCAAGGAGTTTCAGATACATCTTTGTCTTCCTATTTGACGGTCAATTAATATTTGTTCAACTAATTATTAGGAATAACTTTCCTGTTATATAAAAAAACATGATGTACTCCACTTCTACCTCAAGCATTCTTCCTTTCTTTTATTCAGGGGCCTTTTAAAACTTTAGTATTAATGGATAGAACTGCTTAGAACTTGATGTTGTTATTGCTGTTAGTTGCTGTTGAGTCAGCTGTGATTTACAGTGACCCTGTGTATGACAGAACCAAACATTGCCCGGTCCTGTGCCATCCTCACAATCATTGGTATGTTTGAGCCTATTGTTACAGCTATTGTGTCAATCCATCTCACTGAGGGTTCCCCCTTTTTTGTTGATCCTCCACATTACCAAGGCTGATGTCCTTTTCTAGTGATTGGTCTTTCCTGATGACGCATCAAACTAAGCAAGGCAAAATCTCAGCATCTCGTTTCTAAGGCGCATTCCCCTGTACTTCTTCCAAGACTGGATGTAGTAATCGTTTCACACCTCTGTGTCCGTGTTCATACAGTTCCCTCCACCTGGGATGCTCTTTCCATCTCTCCTTACTTGACTAATTCTTCAAGCACCAGCTAAGTGTTATCTCCTCTAGGACATCTTCTCAGAACCCTCGGGAATTTGATTACCACCTCTCCATATTTCCAGAGCACCCTGTCCACACCTCTCTATCTTAGCCCTTATCATATCTTGTTGAAATGATCTGTTTGTGTTCCTGTCTCCCTTGTTTAACTCCGTGCTCCTCCAGGTCAGAATGGTGTCATGTTCTGACTGGTATTTCTCGACCTTAACCTCTACTCATTCTCTGTCCCTTGCCTTGCACAGGTAAAAATATCATAGACATTCAACAGATGTTTGTTAAACTGTTGGCCAGAACTCCTCAACAGGGGGAAGATGTTGTCCCCAGGGGACATTTGGCAATGCCTGAAGATATTTTTGGTTGTCACAACTCGGGGGAAGATTGCTAGTGGCACCTAGTGGGTACAGGTCAGGGATACTGCTTAACATCCTGCAAAGCACAGGACAGCTGTCTACCCTCTCCCCTCACCAACTCCCCCCCCCCCACGCAACAAAGAATTATTCATCTCAAAATGTCAATAGTGCAAAGGCAGAGAAATCCTAGCCTAAATTATGATATGGAAAAATGTTATTTGCTAGAAGTATGCGTTGGAAATTTGAGAGGCTCTGCCTTCATCTGTATATTATTTATTTATTTTTAGGAAGACTCTTACATATGCATTAACAGTTGGGAATGAACTTGTAATAACAGCCACTTCTGAAACGCTGGTGAAACGGCTTGGTTTAAGTGTGATCAATGTTGGAAATTAGAAGTTAAAAGCTTTTGTTCATGCAGGGTTCTGCAGGTTTACTAAAAACTGCTCTCCACAGCTATTTGAGTTAGTTTCAGGTGAATTTAAAAGAGCAGCCCTTTGTATGTGAAGGATCAATCCCACAGGGATTCAGAATAGCTTCACCTGGTCATTTATGAACTGAACCGGGGAACTTTGTGAATTTTATTTAGTAAATCTAGCCATCCTCCCACATAAAACTGCAGGGGGATCTGTATTTATGAAGGAGAGACTGGTATGATACTGCATAGAAACATGGCTTTCAAACGACTTTGACTCACCTATTTAGACCGAGGAGGCTGTCTGTTAATTTAACAAACTATCCCTGTTCCCTGATCTTTGGGCCATAAAAACTGTTCATCTGCTCAGTCACAGGCCATTTAATTTTGGATGCATCGTTGCCAGTTGGTTACAGTAATTAGCATTCCCTATATTGTGGCAGCTTCCCTGAAGCTATGCTAAGTAGGGTTGCACTTTTGTGTGGAAACATAAGCTGGGTTGTGCAAATGAGCCTGGCCACCCATCTCAGAGACAGAAGCCCTAACTACCGTCTTCTTGGCTGGGGTGCCTTCCAGGCCCACCTGCAGATCTTATTTACAGATTATTAATGACGAGCACTGTAGGCAGCTGTGAAAGGCGCAGCATGGCGACTCAAAGCTGCAACTCAAAACTATCCTCCATGGAACTGTAATTTTCTTGAATGACACCTGACTTCATTTTAATTTCTTCCTTTGCTCCAAATGCACTTGTGCTGGAGAAATGCAATAGAAATTCAATGAGCTCCATGTTTAATAGGCAGACTTGCAACATTTGTTGGTGCATCTGTTACTTTCCTGGCAGAAGTGGGGAATTTGGAGAGGAAATACACGTTTGTGTTTGTTCTCAGGTTGGCACACATCCTATAAGGCAATGATTCAGCAAGGCCCCTGGAGAGATACCACAGAACAAGATTACCTGGTGGTACCCTAGTTGCCAGCCTATGGAGAGCATATATTATATGGGTTTAAAAATCAAATCTGATTGAATAAATGTTAATTTTGAAACAGCATCAGCATTTATGTTTAGATCTGAGTTTAATTTTCAGTTTAGAAGGATGTGGTATTCTGTGTAAAAGTCTGAAAATGAATTAGCTTCATTAGGAATGAAACTGGATTTAGTTCTTTGAAATGCACATATCTGCAGAGTTTTAGTTTCCTTGGAAATTGCTATGCAAGAGTTTGTAAGAAGGGTTCACCACAGATTGCTTTCTATCCAGGGTGATTTTATTTCTTTTTCTAATACCCTAGAAAGTAATAGCTCAACAGTAGAATTCATTTTTGCACGTTTAAATTTCAGATTAATAGGACAGACACCTCGAATGTAATTAAAAATAGGTTCTGTTGTTTTCTTCTATTTGACTGATGCTAATACAGATAGGGGGCTTTAGCTCACATTAGCTGCCTTCTTTTACTGCAAATGCTAAATTGTTCCAGTGAATAAAAGCATCTTAAGCTGAAATTTTGGGGCTGAGGAACTTATAAGTTTTAAGATGGATTAGCCATTTTGCTGTCCTATTTAATCACCGCGTTCTCTAAGCACAATGAACTCTGTTAATTAAAAAATGATCTATGTAGTCCTGTTCAATTAATCTCTATTTGTGTAAGTGTGGAGGTAAAGTAAACATTGTAAGTAGAGAAGAAGGTCACTTTCAGTATTTGGCAATTGTGCATGTTGTGGGAAACGGTGATTATGACCCTGACAAAGATGAAGACAGAGTATGCTGGTTTAGTGTTGCTGTTTCACTTGACATTTTTGAATAGGAATCTACAAAGGATCATTTTCATAAATGTGAATGCAAGCACAAGAACCCAATAAGAACAAGGGATGTTTGTGGAAAAACTGGGCCCAAAGCCAGTAATTTCTCATTTTATTTGACACCAAAAAAAGAAAAAAAGGCATGTGATGCCTAACAGAATAGCCACAGCAGGTGAAGCAAGGAGCAAAAGGACTTCAGGACCCCATTTTAGAAATTCCTATAGTCTTCATCACAAGAGTTACAGTAGGAGGAAAAAGTAAGACAAGTTCTCATTGTCCTTCATGTATTTCTGTAAGAGTGGGTATCTTTTAAAACCATACCAGGATAGAAAAGCTAAAGTCTGCTTCCCATTGCCTTCTACTCCTATTCATTTTTTTTAAGGTAACAGAAATAGTTTTGCTTTTGATAGGGGAGGAGGAAAGAATGTAAATACTTGTCTAAGAGTATTGTGGTGAATGGCCTTTGGAAGGCTTTATTGACAAGCTCAACCTCAATTATAAATGAAGGGAAAGGCAAAGTGTTTGTAAAGGCAGTCTTTTTATTGGGGCCTCCCAGCAGGTTTTTCTGGTCAATGTCCAGAATGAATCAAGAGAGAGGAATTCAGAGTCACTAAAATTCGGTGCTCTATTTTACCACCTCAATGGCTATGGAGGATGAGGGGGATAATATTCACTGGAGTGCAAGCAATTTCTTAGGTGACCACAAAGGAGCTTTTATTTTGGCCAAGAGGACGTTTTCCAGGGGAGTCAGTGGGATAGCTAGAAACAAAGCCCTCAGTTTTTGAACTTTGAAAGTTATTTCTTGTATGGAACAAATACACATATTTTTCCCTGTCTCATCTGTTAGTTAACAATAACAACTCATACCTCCAAGTGATATCTAAGCGAACTATTTCAAAAGTACTGAGGTAATAAAATGATGGTAATAGTTGTAAAATCATATAACTTAACTGAAAGGAAACTTAAGTATCGCCAAAGCTTAGAAAGTAAATTATTAAGAATTGACTCCCCTTCCCACCCTGGAAACTTGTAAAACCCAATTTTTGCTTGTTGTGTATTGAATTGTGTCCCCCCAAAATATGTATTGTAAATCTGGTGGTGAAGTGGTTAATAGCTCAGGCTGCTAACCAAAAAGTCAGCAGTTCAAATTCACCAGCCTTCCTTGGAAACCTTTTGGGGGCAGTTCTACTCTGTCCTATAGGGTCACTATGAATCGGAATCTACTTGATGCCAACAGGTTTTTTTTTTTTTTAAATTCGTGTGGATGTAATCCTATTTGGGAATAAGGCTTTCTTTGTTATGTTAATGACACCATATAAGTGTAGGTTGTGTTTTATACCAATCACCTTTTAGATATAAAAAGAGCAGATTAGGCACAGAGAAGGAAGTACAACAGAGAAGACTAAGACCAGGTGAAGATTGCAAAGGAACTGAGGAACAGAAGCTGAAAAGAGACATGGACCTTCTCCCAAAGCTGACAGAGACAGAAAGCCTTCCCCTAGAGCCAGAGCCCTTAATTCAGACTTCTAGCCTCCTAAATGGTGAGAAAATAAATTTCTGTTTGTTAAAGCCACTCACTTGTGTTATTTCTGTTATAGCAGCATTCGGTAACTAAGATATTGCTCTATAGTGGCTTTTGTTGTAACAGTGGCCAAGTGTCCTCTTAATATTTTGTATACTGCTTATTCTGCTTTGCTGTTGACTCTAGAAAAAGGAAGGGACAGTTATAAGACAATGAAGGCCTGGCTTTCAAACATTCTCTGAAGTGAATACCTTATTGCTACAATTCAGAAGTGGGTCTGAACCTGGCCCAACTTTCCATGCGGATAATATCCAGTCTTGAAAGTTATCCTTAGGAGGCTAAGTCAATTCTCAAGTCATTCTAGATATCCAGGTCTAGCATCAAGTGGATCTGGAGTTGAGGTGGGAGGAGTGTATCATTAAGAAATGCACTTGCACTTTGGTGGTGGCACCTTGGTTGATGCCTTTTTAAGGGGGTATTCAGGCAAAAGGAAACCCTGGTGGCATAGTGGTTAAGAGCTACAACTGCTAACCAAAAGGTCAGCAGTTCAAATCTCCCAGGTGCTCCTTGGAAACTCTATATGGGGCAGTTCTACTCTGTCCTATAGGGTCACTATGAGTCGAAATCGACTTGACAGTAACGGGTTTGTTTTTTTTGGTTTCAGACAAAAAACCCATCTGAGACAGGTCCAATATGCTGGCTCTCCTTCAGTCATGAAGCCCTGTCCTCTGACCCTGGACTATAATCAAAGCTGAGAACTTGAGGTTGACTTGATGTTGGTCTTCCACTGAGAAGGAAGAACAGAACCCTGGTGACAGATAGGAGCTTATTTTAAGTGTTTGGCCAAATAGTACTGATGGCAGTATAGTAATAATCATAATTCTATTTATTGACTTATTACTATGTGCCAGTGAACCTTGGTGGGCAGTGGTCCAAGAGCTTGGCTGCTAACTGAAAGGCCAGTGGTTCAAACCCATCAGCCACTCCATGAGAGACAGATATAGCAGTCTGCTTCCATAAAGATTTATAGCCTTGGAAACTCTATGGGACAGTTCTACTCTGTCCTATAGGGTTGCTATGAATCAGAATTGACTTGACAGCAGTGGGTTTGTTTGTTTTTAATTTTTATGTGCCAGGTACTACGTTACATACTTTGCATATATTATTTATTTTTTTATTTGATAACCTCACAACACAGGTAAAATTATCTCCATTTTAATATGAGTAAACAAAAGCTTAGAGAGGTTTAGCAACTTGTGTATTGTCACTTTGTTAATAAATAATAGAGCAGAGATTTAAATCCAGCTCTGACCACCCTAAAGTGTGTACCCTTAATCTCTACATCAGACTCTTGAGATTTCATAGAGTACTAAAAACAGCAACAGCAAAGATGAAGAGACTGGCTGAGGGTCACTGGCATTTTAGTTTTGTAAAGCAAGACCATTTTTAAAATGGGGCAATTTTAATATACTATCCTAACACAGGAAACCCTTGTGGTGTAGTGGTTAAGAGTTTGGCTGCTAACCCAAAGGTCAGCAGTTTGAATCTACCAGGCGCTTCTTGGAAACCCTACGGGGCAGTTCTACTCTGTCCTATGGGGTCGCTATGAGTTGGAATAGACTTGATGGCAATGATTTTTTTTGGTATCTTAACACAAGAAAGGATATTTTAAAAACATAAAAAGCAAGAAAGATATAATGTCAGAATACTGAGCAACTCTTTCCAGGGAGATAAGTAGAGTTTGATGAAAACTGACTGACTGCAGTGCCCTTATTTTTCTCCTTTCACTGCAGGCTGGTCTTTGAATAGGCACTGGTTTAGGATTGGTGCAGGGCAACACAGCAGTATTGGGCGGTGAGGACCCTGTCACTCATTGGCACTGGTCGGGATCTGACATCAGGCCCCATAGGAGAAAGGCCATTTTCCAGTGTTACAAAGAGAGACACAGAGGTTAGAGTGGCAGATGAGGGCTATCCAACTGTTTGCCCAGAGCAAAGTCTTGACAAGGGACAAAAGAGATTTAAGGTGAATCTGAAGAGAAGGGGATGGACTTAGTACCTTGCTTGAGTGAAAAGCAACAGGAAAAATGGATTGTCCATAAGATAAAATTTAGCAAAACTAATGAGGAGGAAGGTGGGGGATGACTGAATAAGGACATGAGAGCTTTTTGCAAAGATGATGCGTGACCAAATGTCCTACATCCTCATTAAGGATGGGAACAAAGGGGACATTGGCTAAAATAGCAGCAGGAAGGCAATAAATCAGACAAAGAGGAGCACATGATGACTGTAAGTTTCTGAAATATTGGAATTAAGAGTAAAAAGGCCCAGTCTGACGCCTCAGCCTCATTAATTCTTCTCTGTTAACCAGTCTGAACGATAGAATTCATTTTTCTCATCTTCTCACAGCTATTTAGAGCTAATGCTGAATTTCAGCATGGGTCTTTCTACTTGCCACTTTGTGTTTTTCACTCTGATAAAATATATTTACATTTCTTTTTCAGACCTATCTACAATATTGAATAAGGAACTTTCTTTTTTTAAAAGTTTGGAAAGGCAAATAAAGTTGATTGAAGAGGAAAATGCCCCACCGAGATCTCAATTTGGCCTTTAGAAATGACAGCAATACTATGTCTACATATAGACTAATACTATCTATGACTGCATATTATGTCAAGGAGTATATAACTTATACATTAAGGAAATGGCTTGGGGGTGGGTGGGTCTGGGAGGAAGTATGAGATTTATGACAAGGACCCAGCAAAGTCACACAGTGTGCAATAGTCCAGCAACTAGAAGACCTGGGTTCTAGCTTTTGCTTTTCCTCTAACAGTTCCTTCTCTATGCATTTACACCTTTGCAGTTACCTTGTTATCCACCATCAAGCTATGGTTATTATGAATGAGATAGCAGGTATGTCTTAGGCTTCTTGGAGGAATACCCTCAACAACACTAATATAGTTTTGAGCCTTACTTTACCAGATACATTATTTTTGTCCTGTAACAACCTGGCAAGAGAGAGATTTTCTCCATTTTATAGATGAGGAATCTGAGACCCAGAGAGGTTTGATGAAGAGTGGTGCTTAAAACCATCTAGTTTTCCAAGCATGTCTGAGAATTCTTTTTGGCAGTAGCCTCTAACCTGTAGTCTCTTTCTGGCACTGCTGCACTCTTTATCAGCGTGTCCTGACCACAGAAATCACTCTAGACTGTAGCTCCTTTCTTACAGAAAGTCTTCCCACTTACTAGAGGCTCCAGAAAAAATGAAAAGTCCCCAATTATCAGAGGATTCTATTATTTTCATCATGTGGCACAACCCCTAAAACCAAGTACTTCTGTTTCAATTCTTTTCCCTTGGAGCAATCCTTCCAGTTTTGAGCTTTTTGGGGCCACTCCTTTCCCCACCCCTAGTCTTTCTGGGGACTACAGATACAACCCTTTTAAAAAATCCTGTGGCCAACTAAATCCTTTCTGAATCCTAGCCACTTGAAATTGAAGTTTTCTAAAAGAATTAGAAAAACTGGAGTTGGGGAAGCATGTAAGTCATTTGATTATCTCAAAAAGCATCCCTTGTGTCTAGAGGTAGCACTCTTTAGAATTCTGGAAATTACAGTATCTGCTTTACTGAGCAAGGGGCAGAGAGTGGAGAAGTGATCAGGATATTTTCCAACCTTCTTTTAGATGAAGAGGTTTGCTTGGATAAGTTATTTATGTATCTCTGTATCTAAATTTTCTCCGATATTAAAAGGAGATAATACAGGTACCTATCTCACAGGAATCTATGGAGGGTTAAATGAGTTAATATGAATGAAGTGCTTAATACAAGCTCATGGCAGATGGTAGTCCTCTTTGTATTGTTCTTTAGTTAGAAAAAAACTTCTCCAATTACTATCATAGATTTCACTTTAAAATATCAGTAATGGTGTGAGTTTTTATGTTTAAAAATATTTTACATATTTTAATACATATAAAATACTCTGTATTTAGTATAAGGTAAAAAGGCTGTTGGAGTCTGATAGGCAGATGCCATTTAAAAACAGTCTTTCAATCTTGTTAATTTGAGGATAAAATAATAAGGATAAAATTGAAAAGAGTTTGATTATTCTAACTTGTCATTCATAGAAGCACAATATTAATAATTCAAAAAGTGTTTGATAGATATATTAAGAAACCAATTGCCCTCGAATGAATTCTGACTCATGGTAAACCCACGTGCATTAGAGTAGAACTGTGTTCCACAGAGTTTTCAATGGCTGATGTTTTGGAAGGAAATCACCAGGTTTTTCTTTGCAGGTGCCTCTGGGTAGACTCGAACTCCAACCTTTTGGTTGGAGCACATTAACTTTTTGCACCACCCAGGGACAACAGATCTATTACTGCTTAATTAATATTATTGCACTTATGACTGCTCTCAGTAGCATATTTTTTAGGTTCAGCCTAATTTTTTGAGGTAGTAGACCTATAAGAAAAAAAATCTACCTGATATCAAAATAAATACTAGTTTTGTATGTTAAGTTGGATGTAGAACACAATCATATTTAGGGTAAGATGAAACCCTGATGCCAGATTTAGTAGCTGCCAATTATCGTCCCACCATTCCTCTGTCAGTTTGTCTTACTGTGGTGGCTTGCATGTTGCTGTCATGCTAGAAGCTATGCCACCAGGATTTCAAATACCAGCAGGGTCACCCATGGTGGACAAGTTTCAGTGGAGCTTCCAGACAAAGACAGACTAGGAAGAAGGACCTACTGGTCTACATCTGAAAAAATTGCCAGTGAAACCTCATGAATAGCAGCAGAACATTGTCTCATATAGTGCTGGAAGATGAGCCCCTCAGGCTGAAGGCACTCGAAATACAACTGGGGAAGAGCTGCCTCCTCAAGGTAGAGACAACCTTAATGACTTCAATGGAGTAAAGCTTTTGGGACCTTCATTTTCTGGTGCGGCATGACTCAAAATGAGAAGAAATAGCTACAAACATCCATTAATAATTGGAATGTGGGATGTAAAAAGTATGAATTTAGGAAAATTGGAAGTTGTCAAAAATGAAAGGGAACACATAAAGATTGATATCCCTGGCATTAGTGAGCTGAAATGGACTGGTATTGGCCATTTTGAATCAGAAAATCATATGGTCTACTATGCCAGGAATGGCGTTGCATTTATTGTCAAAAAGAACGTTTCAAGATCTATCTTGAAGTACAACACTGTCAGTGATGGGATAATATCCATATGCCTATAAGGAGGACCAGTTAATATGACTATTATTCAAGTTTACGCACCAACAACTATGGCCAAATATGAAGGAGTTGAAGATTTTTACCAACTTTTGCAGTCTGACATTGATCAAATGTGCAATCAAGATGCACTGGTAATTACTGGTGATTGGGATGTGAAAGTTGGAAACACAGAAGAAGGATGAGTAGTTGGAAAATGTGGCCTTGGTTATAGAAATGACACTGGATAGCACAAGATAGAATTTTGCAAGACCAGCAATTTATTCATTGCAGATACCTTTTTTCAACAACATAAACGGCAACTATACACATGGACCTAGTCAGATGAAATACACAGGAATCAAATCTACTACATCTGTGGAAAGAGACGATGGAGAAGCTCAACATCATCAGGCAGAACAAGGCCAGGGGCTGACTGTGGAACAAACCATCAACTGTTCACATGCAAGGTCAAGTTGAGGCTGAAGAAAATTAAAACAAGTCTACGAGAGCCAAAATATGACCTTGAGTATATCCCACGTGGATTTAGAGACCATCTCAAGAAGAGATTTAACACATTGAACACTAATGACCGAAGATCAGACGAGTTGTGGAATGACATCAAGGACATCATACATGAAGAAAGCAAAATGTTATTAAAAGACAGGAAAGAAAGAAAATACCAAAATGGATGTCAAAAGAGTCTCTAGAACTTGCACGTGAATGTAGAGCAGCTTAAGGGAATCGAAGAAATGATGAAGTAAAAGAGTTGAACAGAAGTTTTCAAGGGGCAGCTTGAGCAGATGAAGTATTGTAATGAAATGTGCAAAGACTGGAGTTGGAAAACTAAAAGGGAAAAACACACTTGGCAGTTCTCAAACTGAAAGAACTGAAGAAAAAATTCAAGGCTCAAGTTGCAATATTGAAGCATTCTATGGGCAAAATATTGAATGATGTAGGAAGGATCAAAAGAAGATGGAAGGGAGACACTGTACCAAAAAGAACTGGTTGACATTCAACCTTTTCAGAAGGTAGCATATGATCAAGAACTCTTGGTATTGAAGGAAGAAGTTCAAACTGTACTGAAGGCATTGGTGAAAAACAAGGCTCCAGGAATTGACGGAATACCAGTTGAAATGTTTCAACAAACAGATGCAATGCTGGAAGCACTGACTCATCTATGCCAAGAAATTTGGAAGACAGCTACCTGGCCAACTGACTGGAAGAGATCCATATTTGTGCCCATTCCCAAGAAAGCTGATCTAACAGAACGCAGAAATTTTCCAACAATATCATTAATATCACATGAAAGTAAAATTATGCTGAAAATAATTTAAAAAATTGTTGCAGCAGAACATTGAGAGGGAACTGCCAGAAATTGAAGCTGGATTCGGAAGAGGATGTGGAACGAGGGGTATCATTGCTGATGTCAGTGGATCTTGGCTGAAAGCAGAGAATACCAGAAAGATGTTTACCTGTATTTTACTGACTATGCAAAGGCATTTGACTGTGTGGATCATAACAAATTATGGATAACATTGTGAATAATGGGAATTCCAGAACATGTAAGTGTGCTCATGTGAAACCTGTACATAGACCAAGAGGCAGTCATTCGAACAGAACAACGGGATAATGCAGGGTTTAAAATCAAGAAAGGTGTGTGTCGGTTGTATCCTTTCACCATACTTATTCAATCTGTATGCTGAGCAAATAATCCGATAAACTGGACTACATGAAGAAGGCAGCATAAGGATTTGAGGAATTGTCATTAACAACCTGTGATATGCAGAGGACCTGAAGCACTTACTGATGAAGGTCAAAGACTATAGCCTTCAGTATGGATTACGCCTCAACATAAAGAGAACAAAAATCCTCACAACTGGACCAATAAGTAACTTCATGATAAACGGAGAAAATATTGAATTTGTCAAGGATTTCATTTTACTTGGAACCACAATCAACGCCCATGGAAGCAGCAGTAAAGAAATCAGACATAGTGCATTGGACAATCCAGAGTCAATATGTATATGTAGAGAGAGAAAGAGAAAAGAGAGAGAGATTTATCTCAAGGAAATGGCTTACGAGGTTGTAAAGGCTGACAAGTCCCAAGTCTGTGGGTCAGGCGTCAGGCTGGAGACTTCTCCTGACTCACGTAGCTGCAGGGGCTGATGAACCCAAGATTGGCGGGCCAGACAGCAGGCTACTGGCTCATGGGCTGCGGAGGCTGATGAATCCAAGATTGGCAGGCAGTACGGCAGGCAGCTGGCTCAAGTTACAAGCACTGGAGGTCAGATGATGACAAGCTGGAAGCAAGATCCAGAGCAAGCAAAATGTCCATGTATATATTGGATGCAGGCCCCACTCCCAAAGAAACTTCCCTTACAACTGATTGGCTGGTCACATCAGATCATATCATGGAGGATAACTATATCATTACATAACTGCCAAACCACTGAGAATCATAGCCCAGCGAAGTAGACACACAACCTTAACCATCACACCATGTAAACACTCTGGTAGGAAAGCTTCCACCCTCAGGAATCAGTCAGGAGGTCTTGGTTCAGCACCTGGGTGATGGAGCTACATTCTAAAGAGCGTCTGTAAAAACAACACGGGGGCAGTGTCTGACCTCCTCCAACTTCATGATGGGGAAGGAGAATCAAGATCAACAGCCCAAAGCTGATTCCTATGAGGCTGGGGTCAGACATGCCTCCTCTCTCCACCATCTTTACCAATTCTGACACCAACTGTCCCTCCCACGGCACTCTTTACTGGTTTTGATAATTCATTGCAATGGCCACACAGAACTCACAGACCATACTCACAAGTATGGGGTTTATTATGGAAGTAACAGTTACAATTCAGGCTCAGAAACACTCAAGATACAGTTCTTCCATCAGGATAGCCTCTTCCCAGCCTTACTCGCAATCATGCCTCTCCCTGGCCCTCAGTCTCTGCCCAAAGGCACTCAGCTTTCTCACTCTGTGGGCCGTGGAGTCCACTGTGCCATCACCTGCTGCTGGGTCTCTCCTTCCTTGGTGGTGGTAGGCTTCTCCTTCTGTTCTGGAATTGGCTCTCTTCTAAGGCAAAACTGGCCAATCACCTTGGTGGGCCACAATTACTCTATCGCCCAATTACCTGGGTGGGAGTCACAAGACCACGGCTAGAAAGGCCACACAAAAGTAATCAATCACACTGGAGCACCAGTGGTGCTGCTTTGAGATAGACCTATGCCCACAAAGTTCCCTAAGTTAATTTTTTTCTATCTGCTGTGGAACTGCCCTTATATTTGCATTGACTCTCGATGACCTACCTCCAGGTAAACACCTGCTGGCAGTCAGAGGTATGGTTTAAAATAGAATCATATTTAATGAGTAACAATTTTTCACATGTGGGTTTTGATGCCCCCCCACCCCATGCTAGTAACTTCTACAAGTCTGTGGTCCTGGATCAACCAGGCTGCAGGTAGGAGGCTAGCATAGGTAAGGAGGTAAAGAGGAATGCTAATAATAAAGCAGCTACTACTCGAAGACTGGTAGACTTTCTGCCTAAAATCTCCCTTGTTCATTTCCTTAATGTGATTATAGCCTTTTCATTTTTTCTTTTATATACTCACTTGTGACTTGGCTCATTAGCACATGCCCTTTGCCACAGAGGACCTGACTTGAGGTGAGAGGGAAACAGCAGGAGGACATCAGCTTTCATGGCAGCCTTGCAGCTTGAAAACAGACGTAGAAAAGTAGAGACAATATCACAGATAAGCAAAGGTATTGTGGGTTCCAGTTTTTGCAAATAATTGCCTGAATGCAGGCAATTCTTAATGTAGAAAAATGCCTTTAGGGGTTTGGAGAGTAAAAGGGAGCCACCTGAGATACTTAAGTTTAGGAAAAACAACTATTTAACATGCATAGTGGTGACGTTTTCTGCTGTATTTTAATGTAGGCAAATATAGTTCCTATGGTAACAATAATCTCCTGGCAGGTCCAAATGAAGCCAGTGTAGGTGGCACTTTGATGCAGCTTTGATTTGAAAATACAGTGAGAAAATGATGAGTGCATCATGTGGTAGCAGCCTACAGATAGTGCAGGGAGAGAATATTGATTTTTTTGCACTTATTTTAAAATAGAGAAAAGTGTTGTATTCCAAATGATGTGATTAGGCAAACTATTAACATCATAAAGCGCTCCATAAGATTTGCTTTTTATGTGTTTTGGACAAACAAATCAATATTGAATTCTATTGTTAGTCTCCTGTATACTGTATACTGGGGCATTATTTAAGTTAGAAGTAAGGGAAGGGGGAGGGAGAACACTTGATCTTATGTAACCAATCTCAAGATTTTTTTTTTTCTAGAACCTTGAAAATTTATCTCAATAAAAGCCATACATATCTACTCCTCCTTGACTTAATCACTAATACCTTTTGTTGTAATCATGTTGTAGAAATCCAGTTGAAGTAGAGTCCCCCCGTTGCTGTCGAGTCGATTCTGACTCACAGTGACCCTACAGGACAGAGTAGAATTGTGTCATAGGGTTTCCAAGGAGCGCCTGGTGGATTCAAACTGCTGACCTTTTTGGTGAGCAGACGTAGCTTTTAACCACTGCACCACTGGGGATCCTGAAGTACAGTAGTGCTGATTAAATCTTGCACATTCACAGTTAGTCTTGCTAAAGAATTTTGATGCAATCATTCAGTGATTATTGAGTGTTAATTGTATATAGAATGCTTTAAGTTGTGGAGGAATCACAAAAGTTACAGAAACTTTGATTCCCTAGCCTGAAGGAGAGAGAGAAGGAACTACCATTTATGGAGTATCTACTATGACCCAAGCACTAGGCTATTTCCATAGTATTCAGAATAAACCATACAACGAGCCCCTGAAGCAGGTATTATACTCTCTGTTTAGATAGGAAAACTGAACCTCAGAAAAATAAGTCTTTCAAGATCACACAGCTTCTTAGAGGCCAAACTGGTATTTAAACTCATGTCTCTCATATATAAAAATCTTACCTTTTCCATTAGAAAGAAAGAAAGCATACATTTAGACGTTTTTGCATGACTACAGCTTTATAGCACCGCCATCTGTCAGTTTGTTGTACTGAGTTCTACTCTCCCCGATAGGGTCGCAAGTGGCTTGCATGTTACTATGATGCTGGAAGCTATGCCACTTGTATTTCAAATACCAGCAGGGTCACCCATGGTGGACAAGTTTCAGGGGAGCTTCCAGACTAAGCCAGGCTAGGAAGAAAGGCCTGGCATTCTGCTTCTGAAAATCAGTCAATGAAAGCGTTATGAATCACAATAGAACATTGTCTGACTTGCTTGCTTTGGCACGTCAGGAGGGATCAATCGCTGGATAAGGACATCATGTTTGGAGAAGTAGAGGACCAACCAGGGCGTGGGAGACCCTCAGAGAGATGGACTGGCACAATAGCCATGCTATGGACTTGAACATGCTGGTGATCCTGAGGACAACGCAAGACTGAGCAGCGTTTTGTTTTGTTGTATGTAGATAGGGTGGCCATGAATCAGAGGTGACTCAGTGGTAGCTGACAACAGAACACAGCTTTCCAGACCAATATATAACTGTTGCTGGGAAACTAAAAGAATAACCTGAGATAGAGTTAATCTAAGGAGCTCTGGCAGCACAGTGGTTAAAGCGCTTGGCTGCTAACTTAAAGGTCAGCAGTCTGAACCCACCAGCCGCTCCATGGGAGAAAGATGTAGCAGTCTGCTTCTGTAAAGATTTACAGCCTTGGAAACGCTATGGGGCAGTTCTACTCTCCCCATAGGGTCTCTGTGAGTTGGAATTGACTCAACGGCAGTGGGTTGGTTGGTAGAGTTAATCTAGGAAGACTTTTGGAGAGGGTGTTTTAAGCACCTTATTTGTGTGAGTTATCATCGCCCTTTTCTGTCTGATAACATTATTATCCTACTATTAGCCTCTTATGTCTTGTAGAATCCTGGTGCTAATTTACCAATAAAGCTGAAGTATAGCCATTTCCTTGAAATTTTAGATGTGAAAAAGCAGTTTCTACTTTTGGCAGTCCCTAGATGGACACATTTTTCGATTCAAATTACAATTTTAGAAAATGTAGACTTTTAAAGTAGAAAATTACTAATAAGAAGTAGATTACTGGCTCTCAAGGAAAAATGGGATACATTTAAATGAATCATGTATCTACTGGTGACACCCTAGTATTCGTACCAACCTCTGAAAAATACAAAAACCAGTTGCCATCGAGTTGATTTATACTCAGAGCACTCGTGTGTTTCAGAATGGAACCATGGCCCATAGAGTTTTCAATGGCTGTAATCTTTCAAAATTAGATCACAGGGCCTTTCTTCCAAGGTGCCTCTGGGTAAATTAGTATAGCTCCTTCTTTTTTTCCTAAATTACCCAACGTTGATGGGTTTATATACTTTGTTGATATTATGTGCATCTCTTACATGTCGTTGTTGTTAGTTGCCCTAGAGTTGACTTCTACTCATGATGACCTTATGTATAACAACAAAACGTGGCCTGATCCTGCACTGTCTTCAAGATTGTTGGTGTGTTTGCATCTTCCAGCACTATATTGGACAAGGTTTTTATTGGCTGATTTTTGGAAGTAGATTGCCAGGCCTTTCTTCCCAGTCTGGCTTAGTCTGAAAGCTCTGCTGAAGCCTGTCCACGATAAGTTACCTTGCTGGTATGTGAATGCCTGTGGCAAAGCTTTCAGCATCACAGCAACATGCAAGTCACAACAGTACAACAAACTGACAGATGGGTGGTGGTCTCACAGGTTAGTAAACCAAATTCTGGATGATAATTCTTAATAGTTATTGTGTCTACAGACAAGAGAGAGAAACAACTCTCAGGGACAGATGAAATTAACCTGGGTAAGACTTCCCAGATAGCGTCATCTTCCAGGGTATATCAGTTTCAAAATTACACCACCACTGTCTCAGGCTGGCTGTGTTTGCAATGGGCCAGAATTCTGTTTGCTAATACGAGCCGTAACATGCTCAATATCCCAGGTGGTGCCATTTTCCTATTTTCTTATACTATCTGTTTCCTGTTAAATTAAATAAACCCATTTTTGGCTAATATGAAATATTGGGTTTATTAAGGCAAGCTTTCTGTCCCTATTTAGGGCATGGTCCCCTGCTGGGCAGAAATCAGTGGATTCTAAAGAAACCGGCAGTTTGTCTCCTATAGAATGATTTGGGCGTCTCTGAGCTCTTCGGCTGATTATCTACAACAACTATTCCATAAATCAGTACTGATATTATGATCTGAGAATGGCTTTATTGTATTTTACATGTTAAAACATAAGCTTCTGATTTTTTTTTTCTTTAAAAAATAATAGGCTGATTTATCCTTTTTGAATTCATGACATGGATCCTAACAGCACAAAATTAAAAAAAAAAAATTGAAAACTAAATGATCTCCTTTGAGTTCTTTGAGTTAACCGAGAAATTAACATCACAGACTAAGCATATATTGCTTATATGGGCTGCTAGTTTGATGTGAATAGAATGGGAGGTGCTATTTAAGTGGCTGTTAGCTAGAGGTGATCCATGAAATAATTTAGAGAACTCTTCAGTGCTAAGGTTTCTGTTAAAGACAAGGTATATTTCTTTAGTCTGGAGCCAGGCCATTAGGCCAAAAGCTGAAAAATCTAGGTCCCATTTCTAATTCAGTTAAGACCCTGTGCCACGGACGTGCTGTAGGAATGTTTACCTTCCAAATATATGAATAATAATAGTAATATAATAAGTATGAATAATAATAATAAGTAGTTAAAAAACTACTGCTTGCGTATAATATTCTAGCCTGTTTTCATTTCCTGAAACTTTAATTGTACCTGATGGATGGATTTCGCATCTACCTTTTAAAATTATGGATAATATTAGGCTCATATTTTTAATTGGCAGCTTTTTGTTGTGAAATATTCCTCTGCATTTATTTTTATTGTGAGTGTGTGTGTGTATATATATATATATATATATATATATATATATATACACATATATACATATACATATATAGACACTAACATATAAACTATATGTATATATGTATAATTGCCATTCAACATATTTTTACATATGCAATTCAGTGACGTTAACTATTTTCATCATGCTGTGCAACCACCACCACTATATGTTTCCAAATCACCTCTGCTTTTAAAACTTAGACTTATTTCATGCTATGAGAATGTCAGTCTTCCTCCAGGTCCCATCCACGACTTACTGTTTGCTATGATGTTAATGGTTCTACCCTCTTTAGCTTCTCATTTTAACCCTTGACAGAAGGTCACCATTTTTCCTCATCCACACTTTCCCTAATTTGTCTTATTTTTCAAAATTTGTGTTTTATATTGTCTTTTCATTTCGGAACCCTCCCTGTACTGTTATATATATTAGGAAAATATGGTCATATATTGGTGCTTCCTTTTGGAGGAGTTAAGGCTCTGTAAAGAACACATAACTTTAAATACGTTTTTCTATTTTTAATATTTAAAATACTTTAAATATGAGACAGGAAATGAGAACTGGGAGCAAACTTGTTTTAGGAAGGAACAAAAATCAAAAGAAAGCAATGAAAGGAAAACCAAAAGGGAAACAGGAGAAAAAAAACAAGAGCATCTGAAAACCATGTCCTGTCTTTCTAGGTCAGGACCTGCCATCTCTAACATTTTTCTACAGCCTGGGAGGCTAGCGCAGAATCTTTACTGTGTTTTTAAACAGCTCACAGGGTAAATAGATATGCTCAGCAACTGTGTAAGCTACCCACCCAAATCAATCTCACTGGTGTTGACTTGATTTCGACTGGTAGCAACTCCATAGGGTTGCCAAGGCTGTAAATCTTTACAGAAGCAGACTGCCAGATCATTCTCCCATGGAGCGGCTGGTGGGTTTGAACTACTGACCTTTTGGTCAGCAGCTGAACGCTTTAAACACTGCACCACCAGGGCTCCTTGTATAAGCTACAGAAGGTAGTAATTTATTTAATGACATTTGTGCAATTAGTCACTAGTCACAACAAAAGGAAATGAGGCTACCAGTGCCTGCCTGACTTCCATTCCTGCACCTTTGACTTCTACAGTCTTTTTTTCCTGGCCCGAGGATGATATGGGTCAGGATAGCCAGGACACTTCCTGCACAGGTTCTCTCTCCACCAGATTCCACCAATCTTAAAATACCCAGGGAGCAAAGAGAGTGCCTACAGTAGTGCCTGGCACAGAGTAGGAATTCAATAAATGTTTAATCAGTGAGTGAATAACTCAAGGGCTCTGAGATAAACATGCAGTGAGCTTTCCAGATGCAAATCCAATTGGAGGCATAGGGAGGCAGCGACTCTAACTCTGCATCACTTTTTTTTTTTTAAATTGTACTTTAGATGAAAGTTTACAGAAAAAAACAAGCTTTTCATTAAAAAATTAACACACATATTGTTTTGTGACATTGGTTACCAACCCCACAACATGTCAACACTCTCCCTTTCTTGACCTTGGGTTCCCTGTTACCAGCTTTCCTGTCCCCTCTTGCCTTCTAGTCCTTGCCCCCAGGCTGGTGCGCCCCTTTACTCTCGCTTTGTTTTATGGGCCTGTCTAATCTTTGGCTGAAGGGTGAACCTCAGGAGTGACTTCATTACTCAGCTGAAAGGGTGTCTGGGGGCCATACTCTCAGGGTTTCTCCTTCAGTCTCCGTCAGGCCAGTAAGTCTGGTCTTTTTTTGTGAGTTAGGATTTTGTTCTACATTTTTCTCCTGCTCTGTCCAGGACCTTCTATTGTGATTCCTGTCAGAGCAGTTGGTGGTGGTAGCCGGGCACCATCTAGTTGTGCGGGGCTCAGTCAATGGAGACTTTGTACCACTTCTGATCAGACTCTTGAGTGACTCTGGAAAGCCAAGGGTGAAGCCACGTGGAGATTTTTCTCAACTTAACTTTGCCATCACTTAAACGTAAAAAATTAATTTATAATTAACATAAATTTTAGAATAAGCTTATCTATGTCTAAAAAGCCTTGCTAGAATTTTGATAGGAATTACGTTAAATCTAGAGATCAATTTGGGGGAGAATTGACATCTTTATTACTCTGAGTCTTTCAATCCGTGGACACACTGTGTCTCATCATTTATTTAGGCCTTTGATTTCTGTAATCAACATTTTGTAATTTTCAGCATATAGATTGTGTACATGTGTCATTCAGTTTATACCTAAGCATTTTATTTTCTTTGGGGTGATTGTATGAATGGAAATTTTTAATGAATTTTCCTGTTCCTATCCTACCACTGTATTTTATGTTGGGTGGAGGGGGCAGATAGTTCGTCTTTTAGTTTGTACGACGGCAGATCAAGAGGAAGCACATCTAGACTTGATGGAGAGTACTGGGCATCTCCCAGAATTCCTGGACTTTAAACTAAATGTAATAGCTGGATGAAGCTTTTAGGTTTTCTCTGTTGGTAAGTGAGCAAGCACGTTCTATGTGTGTGAAGAAAGGTGCACGCGGACATTTTGGTGACCAAAGAGATGGACTGTGACAGAAATCATCTCTAATACCCTTTTATTCCTTTTTACACAGTGATGAATGGGATTTTTAGTTAGTCACAAATTTGCCCTGTTAAAGACTTCATTTCACAGCTCACTTACAGCAGAGGGTGGCCATGTGATTAATCTCTGGCCAAGGGAATATGCGTGAATGTGATGTATAGAACTTTACGGTTGTACTCTTAAAGGGAAAGAGTGTTCCCACCCTGTTCCCTTTTTCTTCTTTTCAGCTACCGGAATGCAAATGTGATGCTGAGCCCTGTTTGATGGGAATGAAGGCAACACTAGAGATATTGGAGCAACAAGATGGAAGGAGCTGGGGTCCCTGGCATTGTGGGTTCACCTATCAGCTTAAAACTGCTTATGCTCAGTTTGGGGTCTTGTTTCTGGAGTCGAACCTGCATCCTAATCTTGGGTTAGGATGAGTTAAGTGCTATTTACATTTTGGGATGCATTTATTAGTCATTTTTCTATGTGAATATATATGGTTGAGTTTATTCTCTATTTTTATTTCAGCATAATTTTATTTTTACTTCTATATACTTCTACTAAACAGTGTATTGTGATGGCTAAGCTATGTCAAAAAAGATACATCTATGATTTAATTTAAAATAATTAGTATTCCATTAAGATACGCTGGTGGTGCAACAGTTAAGTGCTCGGCTACTAACTGAAAGTTTGGCTCTTCCAACCCACCCAGCAGCTCCACGGGAGAAAGAGTAACCTGCTCCCATAAAGATTACAGCCTAGAAAAACTTATGGAGCTGTTCTACTCTGTCACACGCAGTCACTGTGAGTTGGAATCGACTTGATGGCATCTAGCAAGAACAAGTATTCCATTAGGCCTCTAATATAATTTAATTAGCCATTTCATCATTATTGGACATTTTTTGCAATGATAGATAATACTGCAGTGAACATCTTTGCATGTAAATCTTCGACCACATTTCTGACCATTTCTTTAGGATGGATTATTTGAATTAGTCGTTATTATTTGAGCAAGAGTAAAAGGTTCTTAAAACTAACAGATTACTTCCAGAAAGTTGCATTAATCTATATGCCCACAAATTGTGTATGTTTTCCAGGCTCCTTACCAATATTATTAACATTTTAAAATGTTTTTGCCATCTGAATATGTGAAAATGCTATCTTATTGTCATTTCAATTTAATGTCATTTCTTTTAATGACTAATGAGTTTGAATTGTTTTCCTCGTGTTTATCAGACACATGAAATTCCTCTTCTATGAATTTGCTGTCGTATTCATTTCTTATATTATAGTGATTCTTAGACAATGCTTTCATTAACCAATTTCTATGAATTCTTTACCTATTAAGGGTACTTATTCTTTATATTATGGCATATATTTTTCTAATTTGTTGTATGTCTTTTAACTTTATGGTATTTTTGATATACAGAAGTTCTAAACATAAAACTATTTAAAATCTATTGACATTTTGCTTAGTTTTTCCATTATTTTTAGGATTAGAAAGCATTTCTTTCTGCAGTATATTTTAATTTTTTTCTTATACTTAAAATTGCTATATTTGTTACATTGATTTCTAGGAGCAATTTAAAATGTATTTTAAGTTACGAGGAATCTGAGTAATTTTTTCCAAATATGCGGTGACATTATTTGGATATTACGGTTCTTTGCTGTTGTTGTATAATACTTACTTTAACACATATTAACTTTTACATATACTAAGATTTACTGTGATAGCTATACTGATCCATTCATTTCTTCTTGAAGTGGTTATTGTATTTTTTTATTAGAACTCTTAAATTATAGCTTAAAAATTTTAAATATAAAAATGCAAAATAATAGTATAGAAATAATCTGTATTTCCACTACCCAGAATTGATAATGGTTAATATCAGGAGCCCTAATGGCACAGTTGTTAAGAGCTCAACTTCAAACCAAAAGGTCAGCAGTTTGAATCCATCAGCTGCTCCTTGGAAACCCTATGGTTTCATCATAATTGGTAGGGCATCTTGCACATTCATTTTTTTCCAAACATTTTTAAATCTATTTTTATATATTCTTTAAATGAACTTTAAAATCATTTATTAAGTTCTCCCCCAAATCCATTTCTAATGAAATTGCATTGGAATTTTTAATGGAATTCCATTTTTATTGCTATTTTGCTGGCTCATAAAACAATTTATGAAGAATTGATATTCCCAGCCAGAAGAAGCATATTTTTACTTTTTCTTAGATCTTGTTTGTATTTCTCAGTAAATGCTTGCAGTTTTTATCTGCATCAGTCCCACATATTTTAAGTTGGAACATCTCTAGGTATTTAATAATTATTTAAAATTTGAATATCTTTTTTCCCCCATTAGATCTTCAAATAGATTATTGCTGGTATATTTTTGCATGCTTAGCTTCACATAGGATTTGAGGAACTTAGTTTGGAAGGATAGATACCCTTTGTCATCGAATAGATTCAGAGTCACAGTGACCCTATAGCACAGAGTAGAACTGCCCCATAGGGTTTCTTTCCAAGGCTGCATATCTTTATGAAGCAGAATGCCACATCTTTCTCCCGTGGAGCGGCTGGCTGGTGGGTTCAAACTATGGACCTTTTGATTATCAGCCCCATGTTTAACCACTGCGCCAGATACCTTACCCAAATTATACAATGAAGTGGAAGAACTATAAGGTGTGCACTCATGTGTTTTTACCGAAGGTGCAGTACTCTTTCCATTATATCACATTCCAACATTTGGCCAAAAACCAAAAAAAAAAAAAAAAAAAAAAAACCAAGCCCATTGCCGTTGAGTCAATTCTGACTCATAGCGACCCTATAGGACAGAGTAGAACTGCTCCTAGAGAAGGAGTGTCTGATGGATTTGAACTGCTGACCTTTTTGTTAGCAGCCTAGCTCTTAACCAGTAGCCACCAGGGTTTCCAACATTTGGCCAAGAGCCTAAAACAAACAAACAGACAAAAAACATTGATAAGAGCCATAATACAAAGCGCTGCGCTAAGTCCTGTAATGACTAAACAACATTGTAAGAACTGATCTTTGCATTCAAGACATACTTACAGAGAAACAAAAATCAAGTCTAAGAAACATGCAGTTAATTAAATAACAATGAAAGAGATAAGCACAATTTGTTTTGCGCGGGGGACATTTGTGAATTGAATGATTGAATGTAAAATGAGCTTTTTCTAGATTTCCTTTTTGTTGCTGTTGCCCGTTCAGCCCCTATTTGGCCGCTGCACTTTTTACTGCTCCTGCTTATTTTTGTTTTGGTTTCTAGATGCCTGTGGCTTCTAGACGCCAATGCTACATAAACAGCCTACACCTCCAGCTGGATGCTCTGCTTTTTGAAAAATGTCTGTGGTTTTATTGCAACAAGTCCTAATGAAACTTGGTCCAATTACATAAACTTATTAAATATTATATGAATAACATTGCCACCACCACTGATGTATGTTGTGATTCACCCCCTGCTCCGCTGACAGTAAATAGCCCATTCCCCCAGACAGATGAGCTTTTGCAGATGGCTACCTCTGCTCCTCGGCTGGCTGCTGCTCCCTCAGAAAGCTGACTTGGCTCCACAGCTCAGAGACTGCAGTGTAACCAGGATGCTGATGAAGAGCCAGCCTGAAGCACGGCAGAAAGGGAGTCGTTTATCACAGGATACAATTTCTTCCAGTCCACAGGTGTAGGAAGGAGAACCGAGGTAACACCAGGAACAGAGTTCTTAGTACAAAATTCAAAACAAAACGAAAAAACCCAAATATATCAGAACTGATATAACCAAGTGTTATGCTCTTAAAGATAGTCTTGCTAGAGTTTATATGACTTTCTAACTTTTCTTTAGAGACTTCTCTCAGAACGTGCCTTCACTATATTATCTCAAATATCTTCAGTGGCATCTCATCTTGTTCCTTTCGGGGTGGCTCTGATTTCTGGAAACAGCCAGAATTAATTTGAAATTAAGTATCGTAAGTAAAATTGATAAACAAAGTAGATAGCTGGGTTTTTGATGATTATGGAGATGTTACTATGAAGTGATGAAACTCATTTTTATTTGGACTGATCCTAATGACCAGGGAGTTAAATATAATGGCAACCTCATTGGTGTATATAGATTTGTAGGTTTATAGCTCCCCAAGTTGCGTTTTTTAAGGTCAAAGCTCACTTGTAGATACACATTCTGGTTTGCCTAATTAAATGCCAATCATAGGATCTGAATACCTCTTTGTGTCATTGTCAGTAAATTGTGGGATTAACCAGAGCCTCAGTATGTCCTTCCGCCAAATTCAGATTGCTTCTTATTTAGTTTGTTCCCTGTCCAAGGGGGCTAGTAAGATCCAAATATAACAGCTCACCAATTCCATGATGGAGGAGACAATCTCTGAGGATTAGAATGATTGTTAAATTGCTGGGCTGCCCGACCATTTTAGTTGTTTTATTTTCTGGAATATTTCAGCTGTTTAATGTTTTACTTTGCTATAGTTTGACAAGATCCAAGTTTAAATGTACTCTCTTAGGTGATATTCTCCGGTTCTTACTTAAAAGAATTTAGAAAGACCGCTTAGAGTGAATTTGATGAAGTGTTAAAAGGTTAGTCAGGTCAACTTTTTAAATAAAAAAAAAACAGTGTGTATGCTTATATGATAAAATACCATTTTTCAGCAATAATAATGATACAAACAAGGGCAATCTTAAAAAGAAGAAGAAGAGGCGGACCAAAGAGGAATAAAGAAAAACAATTCTGGAAGCACCCGTAGGATAATAGTTGCAACTGTTTGTGAGTTTGTGCCTCATACAATGCTCTGCGCTTGCTGCATGCATTTCCTTTATTATCTCATTTAATTCTTGGAACTACTGTATTAGGTACCTGTTTACCACCCCACTTTATGGATTAAGAAACTGAAGCATCATTCTCAAGATCACTTATCATGCTCAAGAACTTGGCTTTAAATTCATATCGTTCTAACTACAAAGCCTATTTTTTTCTTCTATGCCTTATTTACAGGAGCCTTGATGGTGGAGTGGTTAAGTGTTCTGCTGCTAACCAAAAGGGCAGTGGTTTGAGCCTGCCAGCCAGTTTGTCAGAGAAAAGACCTGCGATCTGCTTCTGTAAAGATTACAGCCTTGGAAACCCTCTGGAGCAGTTCTACTCTGTCCTATAGGGTCACTACCAGTCGGAATCGACTTGATGGCAATGAGTTTAGTTTTTTTTTTTTTTTAATGCCTTACTCAATTCAGACATTTTGCTAGGGCTGTAAACTGTATGTCGGCCATAGAGGAGAGAAGGGAGACACTCACTGATTTCATTTCAAAATGAAGAAGTGATATGAAGCATAAAAATGCAATAACATTGGACCCATGGAAACGTCAATTAATGAAAAAAGGTTACATTGGCCAACCACAGACAGTCACTCAGGGAGGGAGTTTCCTTACTGAAAAATAACATGTCTCATAGTCATCACTTTGCTAATCTAAAATGTGTGAGGGGAGGTTATCTTTTACAATATTACAACGCTTTGATGTTCCCATACACTATGCCATTTTGGCTTTCTGATACATTTACTGTACTCTCTATACCTCTGAGGTCTTTCTTCCAGATCAAAAAAAAAAAAAAAGATGGAGTAGCATGGATTATTTTGGTATGTGCATTGCTACTCTGAGGCAGACATGTTTGGTTTTCTACAGTAAGGTCACCCGGAGACCAGCTCTGCGCATAGAATTTCACATACAGCCTTTGTACTCTAGTTCTCTCGGTCAGTTTACATATGTTGCTGTGTCACCTGTTTGCTTTGCAGAGAACATACATTCAAGTACTGCAGGAAGTTCTCTGTTGCCCAATGACAGGGGCTGAGATATTCAGAGTAGATTGAAAACTAGACCCAAGTGAGAAAGATTTCATATAAGTCAGTTTCCCCTCTCTCTTTCACTTAAACAGATTTTGAAATTATCAAGAAAGGTTCTTTGTGGTTTAACGGGAAGGCTAGGGGGCAGTGAGTTGAAGATAATGGTGATGGAATAATTCGGAAAAGGATAGTGAGAATAGCAGTGCAGCTGGAAGAATGTAATCAATGTCACTGAATTGCACATGTAGAAACTTTTGAAATGGTGTAACTTTGGCTATGTATATTTTCACCAAAAAAAAGGCCCTCCAAGGTCAAAAAGGGAGAGTGTTGACGTGTCATGGCGTTGTTAACCAATGTCATAAAACAATACGTGTACTGACTGTTTAATGAGAAACTATTTGTTCTGTAAACCTTCATCTAAAGTACAATAAAAAAATTAAATTAAAAAAAAAGATTTTTTGTTTTGCATCATCTCTCCTGGGGATGTTGTTTGTCCCCTTCTTTTTTTTTTCCACTTTTTTAGGGGTCTTATTGTGTTGCGTCTTGTCAAACTTTATTGTTAAATTGTTTATTTATAATCATTAATCTCCCTCATTACACCATGAGCTTTCTAAACTGTATACTCAGCACATAGCCAAGCAATTGACACTCACGGGCTATTTGTAGAATGAATGAGCGAGTGCTAATTGAGTGGTTGGCTTCAGTGATTTCTTTATAGGATCATTAATATTTTCCCCTCAGTATTCAACCAGATCATTTTGTCATGAACATGTGACAGGTGTCTTATTTTTACAATATAATAGTCTGAACATTAAAAAAGTTTTTTTTTTTTTTTTGCAGAGAATTGACAAAAAGACTAAAATAATCTGAGAAATTGGAGCAGGAAAGGGGCTCCCATTTATGCAAACAGAGCTATCAGGTCTGTTTTTTTTTCTCTGGTTGCTGTGAGACTGAATCTTCTCCAGCTCAAATTTCCCTCTGCAGCTGCTCACCCATGGGAACTCCACAAGCTTCCAAAGCTGCACAGCCAAAACCTGCTGAGGGACTCTTGCCCATAGGGAAACCGAGGGGGAGTTCACTGGGGCTGCCAGTGCCACTAGAATTTATTTAGATGTTAGCATTATAATCTAGACATTGCTCACATCCTCAGAAAGATACCAATTTAAGCAGAAGGGAACATTACAGAGAAAAGTCTACTTTTTTTCCCTCTCCTTTTGAATTAGAAGAAGATGGGTCATACTGAAGACAATGTACGTTCCTAGAAGTTCAATTTTTTATTTGGTTTTTCTTTCACATATTTCTCCCTTCATTAAAAAAAATTTATTTTTTAGGGAGAAAAGGAAGAAATGCAGAAAGCATAGAAAACATATTTGCTACAATTTCTTATTCTTACTTTGAGATAGTATGAAGTATCTACTTATAGTAAAAGACTGATATAGACAAGTTAGCATAATTTAAGTTTGTTTCTCAATACCAGCGTTGTAATATACCAAAAAACAAACAAATAAACCAAAAAAACCCAAACCCTTTGGTGTCCAGTTGATTTCCACTCTTAGTGACCCTACAGGACACAGCAGAACTGCCCAAGAGGGTTTCCAAGGAGCGGCTGGTGAATTTGAAATGCTGACCTTTCAGTTAGTAGCTGAGCTCTTAACCATTGAGCCACCAGGGCTCCGCATTATAATATAGGCCCAAGTAATTAAAGTCAACACGTATTCACTAACCACTGTATGAGTAATGAAATATGAGTATACAATCCATATTAACACAGTAACTATTTAAACGAAACTGAGAATGCTGTTCAAGTCATACACACAAAAGATGAACACAACAAAAATGTAGGCAGTATTTCTAAAAAAAAACTAAGTAGAAAACTGAGAGCACTTTATGAAATCTTTGTTTTTCTTTTATTCACGGTTCATAATTGCTTTTTTTCTTCCAAAGTCTCCAGGCTGAGTCCATAAGCTGCCAGTCCTATAGGCCTGAGATACTTGGAGAGTAACGAGGGTGTTAAAATTTCAAACAGAGTTTGGACCACCATTTCCTTAGACAAACGGTTGTTCTTGTGTTACCAACTCAGTTGATGAGCTTTTACTTCTAGGAAAATTTGAAAAAGAAGTCTTGAGAGTTTTTTTAATCAACTTACAAAACCCAAATAAGCATGCCTTGTATGTTATAATAGTAGTTTCCTAAAGATTTCATAAGAAAGTGAAGTTATCATAATGAAAAGTGATATTTACCTTCCCTTGCCTAAAAGAGGAGAACCAAGGAAAAGAAGAACATTCGCTATTATGAAATAGTAGATGAAAGCTAGAGATAGTAAAAGTTCAGTATGACAACACCAAGCTGGCAGTTTTAATTTCCATTTATTTGGCATATATGGGGGATAAAACAGTCCAAAGATTAAAACATTGGAGAGAAGTAACTTTATATAAACAGCCCCAGTGGTGCAATAGTTAAGCACTCGGCTGCTAACCGAAAGGTTGATGTTTCATACCCACCCATGGGGGAAAAGGACCTGGCGATCTGCTTCCACAAAGATTACAGCCAAGAAAACACTATGGGGCAGCTCTACTCTGTCGCATGGGGTTGCTATGAGTCGGAATTGACTCCACAGTACCCAACAAAACAACTTTTTATAGATGCATATTGCTATCATGAAATTTTAGGAGCACATGTTTAGGTACTCCCAATATGAAATCAGACTCAAATAATTGGCTTATGTTTTAAAGACTGTCTTATTCTACAACTTTTGTCTACCATTACTGGGTTCACTTGTGTTTGACCAAACAAGATCAAAGAGAAATACGAGCTCTTAGCCCTGTGAGTACATGGCTAGCCCAGGTTAGTTAGAGTGACTAGAAACACAGTGGACTAATGGGGTTATAAAATGGTGCCTTCATGGCTGAAATGAGTTTGGTTGGAGGGGAATGATTGGACCAAACTTTAAATATTCCTTCTTGCCCTTTGAAATGAATCAAGTATGCCAGACTGCACATGAGTATGTTATCTTTTCTGTTCATTAGTGTAATATTATTTAATATAGTTTACTAGTTCTCAAGGCATGTATTGTAGTAATAAGATGAAAAAACATCTTGCTTTACCATTAATAAATTAAAAGGGTGGAGAGAATAGCTACTTATATATTGTGAATTGAAGACCAATGAATTCAAATAAAAATATATTTTTGTTATGGAACCATTATTTGGAACTCCTCAGAGACTGAGGTACTGAAACAGCCTGAAACAATGGACATAGGACTGGTAACTTTTGATGGTGTGACTGAGATCTAAATTAGAGGGTGCTGTCAGAGGGCAGCGGTGATTCAGTGGTAGAATTCCATCTTCCATGCTGGAGACCCAGGTTGGATTCCTGGTCAATGCATCTCAAGCACAGCCACCACTTGTCTGTCAGTGGAGGCTTGTGTGTTGCTATGATGCTGAACAGATTTCAGAAGAGCTTCTAGATTAAGACAGACTAAGAAGAAAGGCCTGGTGATCTACTTCTGAAAATCAGCCAGTGAAAACCCTATGGATCACAGTGGTCTAATCCCATTGTGTGTGGGGTTGCCATGAGTTAGGGACTGATGCCATGGCAACTAGCAACAATATTAGAGAAGGCAAACGTGAATGGAGTATCATGATGAAAGGCAGTTGGCAACACGTGAACATAAGAATCTGTTAGGTGGACTTCCACAAAAGCAGAGGTGCTGCAAGGGCCTCTGGGGGATGTGGAGGCGGGATTGCTTAGCCTAAGAATTTTTGACACAGACAAGTCATGTACTTCAGGTTAGACTCTGGAAATTCTTTAGATATAACCAGTCTTGGTTTCAACACGTATGTGACATGCTCCTTTGACTAAACTAGTAACATTTTAGTTTGACTTCTGTTTTCCTATTAAAAAATTGATGTGATTGCATGTTTTATCACAAGATAAAGTGCAACTTTTCTTTTTAAATATCACCTTGAAAATGTATCATGTAGAATGAAAACAAAATCAGATTGCACCTGGTTCAATTTCTTTTTTGATCACATATTTCTGCTCCACTTTAAGATGTGCTGGTTTAGAGTTCCATGTAACCATAGCCCCATGAAGCCCTTGCCTGTCAGATCTGTTCCTCACCTGTCTTGTACAGGGGAGTTCTGGCACATGTAAGCAAATGGAGAATTATAAATCTCTGTCTTCTCTCTCTCTCTCTGTTTCCTTCTCATCTTAGTTCCTAATCAATAGATCCAGACACCTCCATTATCACATTTCATTCTCACAACAGTGCTGGGTATAAGTAGCCACACAGGAAATATTAATTTTCTTTTCTAACAAATTAGTTTTAATGTAGAAGTAGATGATGTATTTTCCTTTCATTAATCCAGTACTATCCCTGAAAACTATTCACTTTTTCATTTGCTAAACAAACATTGATTGCATATGTACAATGCAATAAACATTGTGCTAGGCATGGAGGCTATAGACATGAAAGACCCTCTCTGTGTTCATGGAACTCATAGCCAAGGGATGGATATAGACAGTAAAACAGAAATCACAATTTGGTATGGTAAGTACTATGCCAGATGGATGTTTTATGAACACAGAGAAGAACCATATAGCTTAGCTGAGAGATAAAGGATTAGAACACGAAGAGATGATGAATAAGCAGAATTCTTAAAGGATGATGGCAATTTAGTTAAGGTGGAGAAGCCTAGAAGGGTATTTTAGGTCAATAGTAGAACATCAGCAAAGGCATAGGTGCAAGTGATCTGAGGGAACACCCTTACCTATGAAGCATTGTGGAGCATAGGGAATGAGGGAAGATGAACTAGAAAAAGTCCTCACTACTGGTCTTGCATGCCATGGACTGCCAGAAGAATAAACAAATCTGTCTTGGAAGGAGTATAGCCAGAATGCGTCCTAGAAGAGAGGATGGAGAGACTTTGTCTAACCTACTTTGGACATGTTGTCAGGAGGGACCAGTCCCTGGAGAAGGATATCATGCTTGGTAAAGTAGAGGGTCTGCAAAAGAGAGGAAGACCCTCAGCAAGATAGACTGACACAGTGGCTTCACTAATGGACTCAGGCATATCAACCATTGTAAGGATGGTGCAGGACAGGGCAGTGTTATGTTCTGTTGTATGTAGGTTTGCTATGAGTCGGAACCAACTCAAAGGCACCTAACAACAACAACATCAACCATGTAAAAGAGTGTGGAGTTTTACCCAAAGGCAATGGTGATGTATAGATGGGCACTAATATATCTTAAGCAAGTGAGTGAGGAGATATTTGTATTTTAGAAAGGTCACTCGGGTAACATTGAAGAGCATGAGTTGGTTGGGTTGGGGGAGACTCTTCCTTTGAGAAGAACAGTCAAGAGATCTGTAGTAATCCAGCTAAGATACGAAGAGATTTTGAGCCAAGGTATCATCAGATAAAGGGGTAAGTGTAAGAGACACTTAGGAAGTACATTCTATAGAATTCAATGGCTCATAATACTGTGAGGAGAGAATCTGAGAGATGATGGAGTCAGGGATTATTTCCAGGTTTCTGCCTTAGGTAACTGGTGGTGCCATTTACTAAGATAAGAATAAAGGAGGAGAAGAGGATTTTGGCAGTAAAATTATGAGTTTGTTCAATTTGAAAGTCTATGGAGCATATTTGCAGATGTCCTGGAGGCAGTCTAGGTTGAGCGCAGGAGAGTCATGTGAGCTGGAGAGAGAAGGGAAGACCTTTGTAGAGAGGTGGTATTTACAGCTGTGATTGAGACACCTGAAGGAGCAAAGCTGAGAGAGTAGTGACAACACCCATATGGACATCAAATTACCTATTAGGTGAAAAATTCACCTGGAAATGAGGCTCGGTGGCTTGTATGAATATTTTTAACTCCCTTTGAATAAAAAGCAAACACACTTCTAATTGATATTTAAATTAATTCTCTTATTTTTCATTGTACCTATGTGCTCTTACTCTGTTTTAAGTCATCCTTTTCAGCAAAGTGACCTGTTGATTATACTTTCCTGGTAATAACAAAGCACATATTACTGTCTTCACTGCTAGCCAACATCTACTTTAAAATATTTAAAAATATATTTTATTTTTTAAGGATTTTTAATAGACTTAATTTTTTAGAGCAGTTTTAGGTTTACAGAAAATCTGTGTAGAAAGTACAGAGAGTTCCCATATACTCCCTCTCCCCTTGGCAAAAGTGGTACATTTGTTAAAAATGATGAACCAATACTGATACATTATTATTAACTGAAGTCCATAGTTTACATTAGGGTTCATTCTTTGTATTGTACATTTCTATCGGTTTTGACAAATGTATAATGTCATATGTCCACAGTTACAGTGTCATACAGAATAGTTGCACTGCCCTAAAAATGCTCCACCTATTCATCCTCCACCCTCCTCCGTAACTCCTGACAAGCACTCATTTTTCCACTGCCTCTGTAGTTTTGCCTTTTCCAAAATGTCATATAGTGGGACTCATACAGTATGTAGCTTTTTCAGATTGGGTTTTTTCACTTAGCATTTAAGGTTCCTCCATGTCTTTTTGTGGCTTGAGAGCTCATTTCTTTTTATTGCTGAATGATACCCCATTGTATGGATGTACCATAGTTTATTTATCCATTCACTTATTAACAGACATCTTGGTTGGTTTCAATCTAACATCTACGTTTAAACTTTACTTATCTTTAGTAATTATTGTTTCCCTTTAATTTCCATCTTCTGAATTATGTTTTTTCTACACCTATTAAAATATAAGCAGTGTAATTTAATAAAGACTCAGGTCAATACTCAATGCAGTGGAAGTCATGGTTCTAGCATCTGTGTGTCCCAGTCATGTTAAAGCATTATTTATGCAATCCATATTTGTTGAGGGCCTACTATCTTCCAGACACTTTCAAGGTGCCAGGGATTCAACAGTGAACATCTGCAGTCTTCACAAAGATGGCTTGGCACAGGCAGTGATGAGCAAGCCAAGACCTTTGGTACTGGAGGAGATAATGGGAGTGTATGCAATGGGCTAGAGGTAAGGAAGAGCACGTGCATTGGGCTGCAGTTGAAGGAAGAGCATGATATTACAACTCTTCCCTATTGTGTTGTCTTAGTTGCAATTTTTTCTTGCTTTGCCAGCCACAGAATCCCTGGGTGGTGCAAAGAGTTAAGAACTGGGCTACTAACCAAAGGTTGGCAGTTCGAATCCACCCAGAGGCCCCTCAAAAGAAAGACCTGGAGATCTGCTTTGGAAAGGTCACAGCCATAAAAAACCCTATGTAGTGCAGTTCTACTCTACAACACATGGGGTTTCCATGAGTCGGAATCGACTCAACAGCAACTGGTTTTTTGTTTGATTGTTTGTTTTGCCATCTACACATTCTTCCATAACTTCGGGCAATACTGTGTCATCCCTCTTTTTATGCCCGTGCCTTTTGCATCTGTTCTTATTGTTACTTGACTATTTTTCCCACAGCCCCGTTGTGTCCCCAGTGATCCATTTTCCTGCTTCTTTAGGGAGTGCAATGTCCTTTTAACTCATGCCATATGACACTGCAGCATTTGACCTCTCCATGGAGCATCTGTCTAAGTGCCCCGTGTGATTTGCTGCACATGAGTGTCCAGCTCCACAAATGGAAGATATGGATATAAGGGGGCATGAACCTCCCGTTCAAGATTACTTCCATGATAATAACATATGTGTGCTTTCTTAGATGAAAATGATCCCAACGTGGGCGCCCCATTAGTAAGGCAAAGGTTTTGATTAATTTCCTTAGTTGTAATGGTGTGTGTGCACAGTTCTCTGTATAAACTTACCTTGTTTCTTCTTGGTGGCCAAAAGGTGGTCATCTGTAGGCTGGGTGGCTGAGCAGAGGGATCTGGGTGCTTTAGGCAGTGTCAAGTAAACACTACATGATGGTGCCTGTCCAACATCCCTGCACACTGCTCCCTGGTCATCCAGAGTGTGCTGGGTGATACTTTTACTGGGTGGGCTATTTCACTACTTCCTATCGTTGTCTTTTTATTCTAATATGAATACAGGTTAATTTAGCATAATTGATAGAGCTTCTACTATGTATGAGGCACTGTGCCAAGTGCCAGAGATCATATCCTAAAGGGTTGCTGTCTGTGTTTTAGAAAAACTAGTTGCTGTTGAGTTGATTCCAACTCACGGCAAACCCCATATATTACAGAGTAGAACTGCTCCATAGGGTTTTCCTGGCTATAATCTTGACCAAAACAGATTGTCAGGCCTTTCTTGCATGATGCCACTGGGTGGGTTGAACCAGTAACCTTTAGGTTAGTAGACAAGTCACCCATGGTCCTATAAAATTTTGTGGCAGATACAGATTTTTTTCATAGAAGATGAAAAGGGTGAGCATTTTGAATCTCTGCTCTGCCTCTTTACTGGGTTGTTGTTGTTGTTAGGTGCTATCCAGTCGTTTTCAGCTCACAGTTGACTCCATGTGACAGAGCAGAACTGACCCATAGGGTCTCCTAGGCTGTAATCTTTATGGAAGCAGATTAGCAGGTCTTGCTTCTGCAGAGCTGTTGGGTGAGTTCAAAACCGCCAACCTTTCGATTAGCAGCCTAGCACTTAACCGTTGTCACCAGGGCTCCTTATTGGGTTCTTACCAGGGATCTATTCAATTTTACCCAGTGGAGAGGGCTTGTTCATTTGTTGGTTTTCTGACTCCCTCGAGGGAGACCTCCTCTGAGCTGTCTAAAATAGCATTCCCCCCTCTATACACACTCTGTGTCCCCTTTGCCTGCTAAACTTCTTTTTTGGTATTTATTGCCATCTAACACAGTATGTATTTTACTTATTTGTTATCTATCTTCTCCTGGGCCATGAAGACAGAGAGTTTTGTCATTTTTACTCATTGCCATACCCCCAATTTCTCAGTAAACATTTGTTGAATGAATGAATGGGTAAATAAATGTATGCACTCATTCTTTCAACAAATAGCTACTGTATTCTGTGCACTTGGGGTGGAATGGTGAATAAAATTTCCACGTAGTTTACAAGTGGTAGGAGAAATTAACTGGTTTACAAGTGGTTGGAGACATTAGTTAAATAATCACACAGATATGTAATTCTACATTCTATTCTCTATTTCCTGACCCTAAAAGCCATCAGCAGCTACGAACCACCTGTCTTTACTCCATGAACTCTAAATTCTGTAAATCTGTCTCAATCTGCAAAACAGGGAGACTTGTCATAACTAAACTTGTAAAGACAGTAAGATTGAATATTTCCCTGAAAATAGACATGTTTAGGAAATGAATGTAACACTGTACTCCCTCTTCCAGTCTGCCTAGTATCTGAAAAATTAATCTGAGAAAAAAAGTTATTAACCTATATGTATAAAGGCATTTCCTTATCCATTCGAATGTTTATCCAGCTGTATACTACTCAGATTAAAGTACTTAGAATGTATTTGACTGCAGGTATAGTCTACATTCCTTTGTTTTCAGAGGAATCTTGTTTTTCAGCAATGAAGTTTGGAAACTTCATGTTGTAACACAGATCTCAGAATTTTCAGCGTTGACTGTGATTGCTCTAAACCATTGTCTTTGATTAGCTTTTGAAATAAAATAGATCCCAATCTGAACTTTGTTTCGAAACACATATGTTTTGTTCAAGAAGTGCTTTCAAAGCTTCCCTCATTATTTTAATGGTGAATACAATGTCTTTGACTCGAGGTTGAGTTTTCAGAGGCAGATATAATAGCATTACCTTTGCGGGGTTATTTAAAAAGTATGCTCATCAGCACCTGCTCAAGTTCTTATATTCATTTGCTAAGAAGGAAACTTAATATTTGTTTGAAAGTTTCATGCACGGTTAACCTCAATACCATAATGCCGCTCCTTCTTGTTCAATTCCTATAATAAGCAATCTTCTGAGTAATAGCTGGTAAATAAAGTTGTCATATATATTGACAGTAATCACTAAACTATCAGTGCCCACAGGCCCCCTCCCCTCCCCAAATTTTAGGGCTGCAGAATTACCATAGCACTTTTTTTTTCCTGATCTAAATAATAGCAGCTGCAGTCTTTTGAAGTCTCTCATCATTTTGTTAGTACAATGCCTGCCTACGTGAGCAAAAACATGGGAACTGCATCCTAATGCTGTTGACAAGATTTTTTATTTTCATGATTACTTCTCTGCCTTTTTTTATTTTGCCTGCAGGCAAAGGTTGGCATACATGTCAAGAGAATGTTCTCCAGCTGGGGCCTGCAGTACCGAGAATTGTATATAGCAGAGGGCTCATGGGACTCTAGGCAGATTATTATGGTAATATTGGAGGCTGTTGTCCTCTCCCTCCCACAGCTGGCCGCCTCTCTCATTTTAAGTATTGAAGCAATATGTTTTGCAAATTATACGTTGGGAACAACAGGGACCCAGTAAAGTGAGGAAAAAGAGAAACATTGCAAAATGTTGCCTTTAATATTATATTTTTCTTGTTCATCAAGCAAAATAAATTAAAGCTTTAATTTTTTTTAATTAAATGAGGATCATATATTGAAAAAAGAGCTATAAGAGTAAAAACTTAATATTGATTTTATTGAGAGAGAGTTTTAAGAAAATATCGTTGCAGAGAAATTAGACAGCAGCCTGATTCAAGAGAATCATGGTAAGATTACATAATAGCCTTTATTATGGATTTCAAAAATCCTTTTGAGCCCAATGAAGCTGGGTGAGCAAAAACTGCACAAAAAATATCATTTTAATTAGTGCTAATGTGATCTCGTCACGGTCCAGCTGTTTCACACAGGATGAAAATGTGTGTTACTTTATTAGTAATGCATCTTAGAAAAAATGTCACTTCTGATTTCAAGCATTTGTTATTAAAGTACATTTTAATACAATAGTAGAGCAATATGATTGATTTAGAAAAATCAGGCATTAGTGAAATTCAGACAAAAAGGCTTAAAAGCCTTCTTAATTGAGGAAGAAATGTTTTCCCTCTGCCTGGCTTTCCTCTCTGGAAACATTAATAACAAAACCAGAGCCATATTTCTATTGCAAATTCTGAAGATGTATATCATGCAAGAGAGAGTTAAAATGTGACTAATGCTCAAATTAGCACTTTCTCCTTATGGAGCACAAAGTTTACCCCCAAATTTCAAGTTGTAGGCCCATTTTAACAAATGCTATGCTGTTTCAGTTTTCAATAATAAATTTAAATTTATTCATCAGCCAACATTTCCGCGTCTCTCTCGATAGAGATTCTGCAACTCATTCTTTTGGGTTTCGCTTTGACTATATCAGTCAGACTTAACTTCTTCTTTCCGTTATGAAATCTGGCCTCCTTTGAAAGAGAGCTGTCTTCTGATTTAAAAACTTCGGCTCATATCTTTCCCAGAAATTCTTATTTGGTTTACTGAGATTTAGTCTTCTCACATGAGACAATAATATTAAGCACAGTGCATTTGTTTATAATACTTGTTCTAGTCCTTTGCCACAAACCTATAAAACAGCTCACCACGCATGATCCAGTGCCAGGCTAATATATTTATCTACTCTATTTATTTAATATCATGCCAATATATTTTAGCTTGCTATTGATAGGGGTGTTCACATCCAATTTAGTCCCCTCAGCTAGATATTCATTTAGGAGAAATTTAGTAAACAAAAGGCCGGTAGGAAGTGATGTTCAGCATAAATGCCAGCCTCTACGATCTTTACTGAATTATAGCTATCATTTGGAAGTGGTGGTAGAGGGGAGAAGAATAAAGCCAGCGATTCTCTGTTGTTTTCCAGCATTGTTTCTCATTATTCCAATCACTGTCTCAATGTTCAGTCAAAAAGAGCACAAGTACGCAATGTAATTGATGCTACCAGGGAATTACTTGTCTGTTTCAAGCCTCCATTGCTTGATGCAAGACAGCCCTGTTTTACTGTTCTTTTAACTCTTCTTGTCATATCGACTCCAGTAAGTTTGCTCCTTTGAATGTCTGAGATACTGAACAATAAACAACTTTTGATTTCATAAAGCAGGCGCTTTCCTCAAAGATCCTTTCCAAATTTTCCTAAAATATGTGGAGGGGAAAGGGCCTATGGGCAGTGATAGTTTAGTTATTACTTTCAATATATATGACAACTTTATTTACCAACTGTTACTCGGAAGATTGCTTATTATAGGAATTGAAAAAGAAGGATCGGCAGCATTACAGTATTGAGGTTAATCATGCATGATAACTTTCAAATAAATGTTATCCAATATAACCAAAAAAAAAAAAAAAAGCAGGCATTTTGGGGAGCAATATTTTTCATGTATTGAAAATACAGGTGTCTCTCTGCTTGTCTGTACCTATCTGTACCTGCTGGGAGCTGAGCTGAGAAAAAACAAAAGGCCAGCAGGGGCCACAAGTTATTTTTCTCTGTGAAGCACTCAGCTGCTAACCTAAAGGCTGGTGATTAGAACCCACCCAAAAGCTCCACGGGTGAAAGACCTAGTGATCCACTCCTCTAAAGATTACAGCCTAGGAAACTCTATGGGGTAGAGCTATTGTATCATATGAGGTCACTGTGAGTCACAATTGACTCCCCAGCACCCAACCACAACAACACGGATAAAATGAGTCAGGAACCAGATCTGCATTTCTGTCATACAAAAGATGGGATTCCCACAAAGCCAAGACACCAGACAGACTTAGATAGTGGGAGTGTTAGTGGCTATGAGCCCTAACAAAAGAGGCTGGTGGCTCTGTGGGCCACCTAGCAGATGCCTGCTAGCTTTCAGAAATAAGATGACACTTTTGGGGATACTCATGGTATGTTCAACTCCCATCCGCAAATCTTTACTGAATACCTGCTAAGGAGCCCTGGCAACACAATGGTTAAGCACTCGGTTGCTAACCAAATGGTTGGCGGTTCAAACACACCCAGCGGCTCCACGGGAGAAAGACCTAGAGATCTGCTCCCATAAAGATGCAGCCTAGGGAATCCTATGGGGCAGTTCTACTCTGTCACATTGGGTCCTATGAGTTGAAATTAGACTAGATGGCACACAACAACAACTATGCACAAAGGTCTGGGTTCGGCATTGTGGGCTATTTGGAAGAAATGTTAAGATAGAGTTTCTGCCCTCAGAGGAGCTTATAGTTCTGTTTGGGAGAAAATACTCATAAAAGGGTAACATGTAGGGGAAAATTGCCAGCTTCTGCATGAGTAGCACAGACAACGAGTGCTACAGAACCTCAGAGTGCTAACCATGGACTGGGATATGAGGTCAGTTTTCAGGTGGAAGGGCTGGATAGGAATGTAGACTTCTGTGTGAGAGTGAGTGATCTGAGTCAAGAGCTGAAGTGGGAAGTGATGGAGAGTTTCTCAAGAGCAAATAAAGACTGTCTATCCACTCTGTCATTTAGGGGACAACTTAGTGATAAGTTTTTATAGAAACATTCTCCCAGAATGTAATTTCTGTAGGAATATTGAAACAAGGAGAGACAGGCTGAAGGCTGATTTTTCAGGCCTAGAAAATTATAAAAATCAATTGTTTTGCCCTGATTTAATTTTCAAATTATTTTAAAGTCTTGAAACAGTTTCCAACTATGGCCAAAATCTTTTGCAAGTATGGCTCATACACACAGCTCCATGTAGACAGAGTCAGTAGAACTTGACATTTTCTGCATCATTTATTGAATCTTACTTGCTTTGACCAAAGTAAAATCTTTTATTAATGAACATTGCTGACTTCTGCAGTCCAAGGAAAATTGAAGAATGCTAAACACTCTAGAAGAACAGTAAAGGAAACACCAACAAAATTCTGCCAATAATTCTTGCAAATTAAGAATCAAGACAAAACTTTATTTTAAGAACTGCAAACAGAGTTGAGGGCTGAGAACTTCTTTCAGGGATGTGGATACTCAACTTTCCTTTTATAATTTCATTGATATCACTTATGAATATAAATATTCCTTCCATTTAAGCTTGCTTCAGAGTTAACTGCTGATTCCCTTCTTCCAAAGCGCACGTAAGGAAAAAACATATTGTAATAGTCTGGGCAGGTTCTTCTTAATCCACTTCTACCCTTCGATGAACTCCCAACTGTACTGTCCCTGTGGCCTTCCTTCTTAATTTCATCAAGATATTAATGATGTCGTCTCAGTAAGTTCAAGATATTAATGATGAGTCTTAGGAAGCTTCAGCAGTATCATTGATGTGGGCCTAGCCTGCACTGGGTAGATGATATTGTATATTTTTCAGAACACATTTGCTAAAAGTGCAAATTTCTGGGCTCCAACCTAGACTTTCTGAATCAGAATCTCTGTGAGTAGAGTTTAGGGAATTAATATTTTTAACAATATTCCCTAGTGATACTTATGTTCAAGAATATTTGAGATCCACCAATATTGAAATTTCACAGCCTTTGTGTTTAATTTTAGAGGAGAGTGAACTGGCCAACAGGCAGGCAGATTAGAAATAGCAGGTTAATGTTTATGAAATTCAGGCTAACGTGTGAAGCACCGCTAGATGCCAGGTGTGGGGGACTAGGCTCTTTGACATTGTCCCTTTTAGTTTCCACAATATTGTCATGGAAGCAGGTGTCTTATATTTCCACTGTGTGGATGGGTAAATAAGCCCAGAGTGGTCTGTGAGTATCTGGAGAGTGTACAGGAATTAAGTGGCAAAGTTAAGATTCAAACCACTACATCCCACCTACCTCCATAGTGCCTTACGCTGGTGTCTTCTGCTGCTCAGTATGATCCTCATGCAGTTTTCTCTTTACTCAGCTGCTGTGGACTTAGGGAATGAAATCAACTTCTTTTTACTGATAACATAAAGAATAGCTAGTTAGGAGGAAAATTCTACTGGTGCTAACACCGCACAATACGCTCAAATCCCTTCTTTGAACCACGTCTATCCCCATTAGCATCTACGTGTGAAGGCTGAGTGGGTGTGTGCCAGCAGACACAAGTGGAGGAAAGTTCACACCACATTAAAGACAATGCAACTGAACCTACACTTAGTTTATGAAACTGTGGGAAACCAGAATGGCAGTGTAAGGTGTGTGCCGCAAATTACTGTTTTTACAGGGTATTGTATGAAGTGGTGCTGAATCAACGTTTTTGGTATGAAAAAGATGGATTTTGATAAAAAAGATTTTGGGGACACAAATGTTGCACTGGACTATGGGGGGGGGGGTTAGAATTAGTGGGATGCATATGTCCCTCTGGACTTGGAGAGTAGGATTGGTGGGATGAGACAAGAAAAAAAAATCCATAGTACCTACCAAAAATTCAAACACACTCAACGACTCAGTATGCATTGCATTAATGAAAACACAATGTATCAACAAAAAATTCAAAGCAGAAAATAATTGGGTCTTGAAAGGTATGTGCATGTGGGATGATGTCAGTACTACTCATCCAACCCTTCCAAACTTTATCAGACTCTACCAATAAAGCATTAGTTTACAAAGCAGCATAGTAAATAAAGACAGGGACTTTGGAGTCAGATTAAACCAAAAAAACCAAACCCATTGTGGTCAAATTGATTCTGACTCTTGGAGACCCCATGTGTTACAAAGTAGAACTTCTTTGTAGGGTTTTCTTGGTTGTAATGTTTACAGAAGCAGATTGACAGGCCTTTCTTCTGTGGCTCCCCTGGGTGGGTTCAAACTGCCAACCTTTAGGTTACTAGTCCAGTGCCACCCAGAGACCTGGAGTCAGTCCAAGGTTGTAAACTTTATGGAAAAAGCCCCGGTGGGTTATGCATGCTTGGGCTGCTAACCGAAAGGTTGGTGGTTCAAACTCACTAGCCCCTCTGTGGCATAAAGATGCGGCAGTCGGCTTCAGTAAAGATTAAGTCCTTGGAAATCCTATGGGGCAGTTCTACTCTGTCCTATAGGGTCACTAGGAGTTGGAACCGACTCAACAGCAACGAGTTTGGTTTGGTTTGGTTTGATCTTTATGGAAAAAACCAACTGCCACATCTTTCTCCTGTGAAGCAGCTTGTGGGTTTGAACTGCCGACCTTTTTTTTGGTTAGCAGCCGAGTGCTTAACCACTGTGCCACTAGGACTCCTTCAGAGTCAGATAACCTGCCTGTAAATCTGCCTCTGTCACTAAAAGCTGTGTGACATTGGGCAAGTTGCTTATATTTTCTGAGCCTTAGTTTCCTCGTTTGTAAAGTGGAAATAATGGTAGAACCATTCTTACAAGGTTGTTGTGAAGATTCATTGTGATAATTTATGAAAAACTTTTAAGACAGTGCCTGGCACGTGCTAGCATTTCATAAATGGTAGTCACATTAAACAAACAAAAAAAGCAAACTCAGTGTTTGGACACAGCAAGCCCTCAAAGGTGTTTGCTGAATATAAAGCTATATCATCCTTGTTTCCTTATCTTTAGGCGTACAATGTTTTTTTAATATTTTCCCTTTTGTTCTTTCCGTCTGTTTAAAGACCTGATATTGATCATTTTGCCAAATAGAGATCTTTTTTTTCAGAGGCTGGAGAGATCGTGCCCTATTCTTAGGAGCTGTTGCTCTTTTGGAGATGGGAGAATGGGTTGGGGGAGGGAGGAGGAGGAGAGATGGTGGAGGATTCTTTCAGTCCTAGTTCTCAAATCTGAGCATGGACTATCACATCTGACGGTTCTTTCACTTCCCCTTCATTCTTGCTCTCACCGTGGTGCTGGCTTTCCGCTTCAAGACACCCACACGCTGGGGGATCATTGTCTTTTGTCTTCTTGGGGTTTGTGCTTGCCCAGGATTCCAGCTCACCTTGGATTTAGCCACCCCGTCTCCACTCCCTCCATCCCACGCATTCTGCTTCTATCTTGAAAGTGGGTATCCTTCTTTAGCTTGGAAGTTTTCAAAAGCAAGGTGTAAATAATGAACACAGCCAAAGCAATTAAATCAGCAGTAACTTAGCTAGAACTAGAAATTATGTAGGTGGAAATTAGAGCTTTTTGACTAAGTTGCTTTTTATTTTGAAAAGTAGAAACCTCAGCAAACAATGCTTGGATGCTCGTCTGGATCCACATGGGGACTCTTTTCAAACCATGTAGCCTGTGACCACCCCATTCCCCCAACAGTTCCAACACGCTCTTGGCAGGGAACCAGCACTAAAAGAATAAGAAGCAGAAACGGTGGGTTGTGTGTTTAAGGTAACTCTTTTTAATTCTTTCCATAAATTATTGAAAATGATCAAATGATTTTTTTTCTTTAAAATCTTTGAATAAATTTACCTTTGTATTACTAGATTTCGCTCTGGCAGAGGTTCTTTTTTTTTTTTTTGGAAGAGGAATTAGTACCAGAATATATTAATACCTTAAAATTAGATTTTAAAATAGGTACCTGTAATATTACATATATTTGGATTATTTTGTTCTGTCACTGCTATTGTAAGACAAAAAATTGGAATTTATTCTTTTCTCATTCATGACAGTTCTGAGTATAGTCAGCATGGGATTAAATAAAAGAAGATTTCTAGCTGTTCCAGAATTCCTGTTTATATGTGCTCTATGAAAAGGTTTCTTGAGGGACTTTTATTTGCTGATTCTTTATCAATTTTATTTCTCTATGTATCATGTGGTGCGTTACTGCTATTATTATTGTTTATCTCTATATCACTGCTGAAGACAGGATTGCATTTTTCTTTGCTAGATTTTTTTTTTTTTGGTCTAGCGTGAACAGCATCAAAATTTAAATATTTATGTAGGGATCATTTTAAGAGGTATTTTTCTTTTCCTCCTAACCACTTCTAACTGGAGACATTATAAGAGGACAATATGAGAAATTTAAGATAGTATTTGTCTTTATTGGTGTTTTCATGCTGTTTTCTAGTTGATTTATATCATTATTTAATGCCAAAATTTGAGACCTGATAAAATAATAATGCAAAATGCTGTATGCTTGCTTAGTTTTTATTGTATCAATTTGTATTGAAAGTACATAAAATATTAAAAAAATAATAATGCAAAAATTAATTAGGTCTGATGAACACTGGGGCATTCATCTTGACAATCCTTGAATAACTGTGTTATGATTCTGAAGAGGGTGCCCTGTTGATTGGGAAGAAATGAAGACTTGGTTGAAGAGAGACAAAATATCAACTGTCACCCCTCACCCCCAAGTGTTCTAATTTTCATACAGAATCTCACAGAGGATTTATAGACTGTTGAAGTGGTTGTTAGTCGGCAGGTATTAATCAACAAGTATTTACTGTAGACAGTTTACCAAGTGCTTTTCACCTGTGTTACCCAATATAATAATCCTTACAAGTTCTGCGAGGTAGCAATTGAACCTCGCATTGAAATGACTAACCATCGGCCACATAGCTAGTTACCAGCACAGCCAGACTTTAGATTCTGAAATATCTACTCCTACTAGGGGTTGCTATAAGTCTGAATTGACTCGACAGCAACGGTTTGGTTTTCTGGGGGTTTGCTAGGAGTAGGGCCTGTGCTAAGTGCTTTATGAATATTGTCTATGATTCTCACACCAGTTTTGCAAGGTGTTATTATGTCCTTATTTGAAGGTGAACAAATCAAAGCTGAATGAGGTCCAGAACTTTGCTCAAGACCACATAGCTGGTGGTACCAGAAGTGGAACGGAAGCACACCTAATCCCAAGGCCTGCATCTAACCTCCATGTTGCCTCAGTGTCCTTTCCACTGAACACACTGGCTCCCAGAAACCTCAACATGTATTGTTGTTAGGCGCCATCAAGTCAATTTTGACGGATAGCAACCCCATGTGACAGAGTAGAACTGCCCCATAGCGTTTTCTGGGTGTAATCTTTGTAGAGAAGAAGGTCACTGAAGGAGGAGATTGAGGAGCTCAGAGGTTAGGAGGATGGATGAGCTGTCTACATGTGTATCAGTTACGGGTTGAGTTTGACTGCATGTAACAAAAACACCAACTAGCAGTAGCTTAAATAAAACAGGAATATAGTTTTCTCTGGAGACCTAGGGGCTAGTAGTTAAGAGCTACAGCTGCTAACCAAAAGATCAGCAGTTCGAATCCACCAACTGCTCCTTGAAAATTCTATGGGGCAGGTTTACTCTGTCCTATAGGGTTGCTGTGAGTTGGAGTTGACTCGACGGCAATGGGTTTGGTTTGGTTTTGGTTAATCTTTACAGGAGCAGATTGCCAGTTCTTTCTCTTCTGGAGCAGCTGGGAGGATTTGAACGACCAACCTTTCAGTTAGCAGCTGAGCACTTAACCTTTGCACCACCTGTGTTTAATTCTTTCAATCAGCTGTTACATACCAAAATATTCCAGATCAACTGTAGGAATTATTAAAGTCATTTGAGATAGCCCCTGTCCTTTTTGTTGTTATGCCGTCGATTCCATTCTGACTCATAGCGGCCCTATAGGACAGAGTAGAACCGCCCCATAGTATTTCCAAGGAGTGGTTGGTGGATTTGAACTGCCGAACTTTTGGTTAGCAGCCTGAACTCTTAACCATTTCACCACCAGGGCTCCGCTTTTATCTGGGTTAAAAAGGAATCAGACTTGGGATCCTTCTTTTTTTTTAAAAAAAAGTATCTATTAAAAAATGCTAGAAGAGAAGTTCCCTCAAGATCTATATAGTAAAGTGAATTAATGAGCATTTGTGGTAGTATATTGTCTCTGCTATGGCAAAGAAACAGACTTAAGCTGTTAAGGAAAATGCAAATTAGTAATTACTACCGTTTATTCTGCTTCTGCAGGGTACAGGCTAGGGACAGTGGAAGGATACACGAGAAATGCAAGACAAAATCCTTGTCATTGTGGTACTTATAATCCAGCTGAGTAGCCCACAGAACATGTGTTCACTGCATGTGTCCTATACCACCAGAGGAATCCTGCTCTTATTTGGGCATTTTATTTTTGCCATCTCCTTGGTACAACTTTAGGTCCATGATTGTACTGAGCATCTATAATTAGGGAATTTAAAACAGCCAGAAAAGAATTCTGCTTCCAGCCAATGCGGAGTAAAAGGAATCAGATTTACCTCCCCTCTTGAAACCAGATAAACTACACAAAATATTTGAAATAACAAAGGACAGGAAATGAAAGAGTCGAGCTATGTGATTGCTCCAGATTATTGTGTGGCTCAGGGAAGGGGAACCTAGGCTGTACCCAGCAGAGTCCCCAGATCGAGAGATGGAGCTGAGAATCTACGGAGACCAAGGAAGCTGGAGCTTATGGAACAGAGTGCTTGAGAAAGAGTCCCAGAGATTTGCAGAGGTTCTTCCTTGAGTATTCACCTGAGTATTGTTCAGTGCACGTGCGTATGAGGAAATTACCCATGACTGGGGAAAACACCATCTGAAAGGATTAGAGGGGACAGTTGCTCACACCCTACAGAGCTAGAATGGTGTCTGTTCCCGATAGCCAGATTGGAAAACTCCATAATTCATGGGACATTAGGTAGATTACTCAGGAGAGTTTTTCTTCAGTAGTGGGGAATTAGTTCTACGTTAAATACACGTCTGGTCCAACTTAACAAATATTAAAAGCAAGTCCTAAGAAGATTATATATTTTTTCTAAGTAACTTAACTGTGACCCAGAAGAAAGCTCAAGAATACTTATGGGAGTATAAAAGTATCCAGCATCCAACAAGGTAAAATTTATAATGTTTGGCATCCAATCAAAGATCACCAGGCATGCAAAGAAGCAAAAAAATATGACCAATAATAAGGAAAAAAACCCAATGAATTGAAACCAACCCAGAACTCACATAAATGTTAGAGCAACAGACAAGGGCATTAAACTAATGTTTATAACCATATTTTATATGCTCATAAAGTTAAGACATAAAATATAAATTAAAAAAAATAAAATTGAGCTTTTAAAGTTGAAAATTACAATGTGAGATGAAAAACACACTGGGTTGGATTAATGGTAGGTTAGACGTGGCAAAAGAAAAGAGTAGTTAATTTGAGTCCATAGAAATAGAAACTGTACAAAAGAAAACACAAAGAAAAAAATGAATTAAAAGAACAAAATAAAACACATGTCAGACAGCTGGTGGTGGTGGTTATTCTTAGATGCCGTTAAGTTGGCTCCAAATCCTAGAGATTTTATCTACAGCAGAGTGAAATGTTGCCAGGTCATGTGGAGGATGGGAGCTGGAGACAACTTGAAACAACCTATCATATATGTAACTAGAATTCTCAAAAGACAGAAGGGATGGAGCAGAGGAAATGTTTAATGAAATAATGGCTAAAACTTCTCCACATTTGATAAAAACTATAAACTCACAAATTCAAAAACCTCAACAAACCCAAGCATGAGAAACATGAAGAAAATTGTACCAAGGTACATCATAATCAAATTGCTTAAAACCAGAGTTAAAGAAAAAAATCATAAAGGCACTTAGATAAAAAGTTCTGTTATGTATAGAGAAATAAAGATAAGAGTAACAGCAGCTTTCTCTCGAGAAACAATGCAAATGAGAAGATAGTGGAGCCATATCTTTAGAAGTACTGAAAAAAAAAAAAAAATCTGTCAACCTAGAATTCTATAACAGCCAGATGCCATTTAGCTGACTCTGACTCATGGCAACCCCGTGTGTGTTAGAATAAAACTGTGCTGCATAGGGTTTTCAATGGCTGATTTTTCGGAATTAGATCACCTGACTTTTCTTTGGAGGTACCTCTGGGTGGACTGAGCCTCCAACCTTACAATTAGCAGCTGAGTGTGTTAACCCTTTGCACCACCCAGGGACTCCTAGAATTCTATACCCAGTGAAAATAACTTTAAATAAAGGAAAATCAAGTATTTTCAGGCATACAAAAGCTGAAAGAATTCATCATCAAGAGACTGTACTACAAGAAATGTTAAAGGAAGTTCTTTATGCAGAAGCAAAATATATCAGATGGAGCTACATGACAGAAAGGAGAGCATTGGAAATGCTCTTATATATTTACCCATGGAAATTGCTCATGGAAATAAGTATTTTTTCTTATTATAAATCCCTAAAATATTTAAACAGTTAGTTTAAACAAAAATAGTAACAATGCATTGTGGGATTTAAAGCATATGTATGAGTAAAATGCATGACAACAATAAAATAAGGGACTGGAGGGGAGAAATGGAAGTATGCCACTGTATGGCTTCTATGCTATATGTGAAGTAGTATAAAATTACTTGAAGGTAGACTGCGTGATAATTTAAAGATACGGGCTATACACTCTAGAGCAACAGCAAAAATAAAAACAAAAATTGGAGCCAATAAGCCAACAAAGATGTTAAAATGGAGTCCGAAAAATACACAATTAAACTAAAGAAGAAAAAGGGCACTAAGAACAGATACAGATGGAACAAATAGAAAACAAATAAGAAGATTATAGATTTAAACCTAACCATAACAATAATTATGTTAAATGTAAGTGATCTTAATATTCCTAGAAAAAGGCAGCGATTGCCACACTGAATAAAAAAGCAAGAATCAACAATATGCTGCGTAAAGAAATTATGCTCTTTTAAATTTTGACCTATTTGTGTCTTCATATTTAAATGCACCTTAAATATGAAGACACAAATAGGTTAAAATTAAAAAGATAGAAAAAGGTATATCAAACTAACATGAATCTAAAGAAAACCGAAGTGGTTCTGTTAACACCAGAACAAGTAGAATTTTATAGTAGAAAGTAATACCAAAGATAAAGAAGGTCATTTCATAATGATTAAAGGACTAATTTATGAAGACTTATTACAATCCTAAATATTTATACACCTAATAACAGAGTTTCAGAATATGCGAAGCAAACTGACAGAATTAAAAAGATAAATAAATCCACAATTATAGTTCCAACTTTAAATACTCTTCTCTTAATGATATAGAACAAGCAGATGAAAAATCAGTAAGGCTACAAGAGATTTGAACAACAGTATCAACCAACCAGACTTAACTGAAATTTATATGACACTCCACCCCAAAACAATGGATTATACATTTTTAAAAAAGTATACCCAGAACATTTTCCAAGCTAGACTATATTCTGGGCCATAAATAAATCTCAGTAAATTTAAAGGGATTCAGGTCATACCAGTTAAGTTCCCTGACCACAATGGAATTAAATTAGCAATCAATAACAGAATTGGAATATTCTCGAATACTCTGAAAAATTCCTAAATATTTGGAAATGAAATAACATATTTATAAATAACTCATGGCTCAAAGGAGAAATCTAAAGGTAAGTTAGCAATTATTTTGAGCTGAATGAATGTGAAAACACAACATATCAAAATTTGTGGGGAGTCTTTAAAGCAGTACTTAGGGGGAAATTACAGCATTGATGCATATATTAGAAAACAGAAGTCTCAAATCAACTACCTGACTTATACCTTAAGAGAACAGAAAAATAAGAGCAACTTAAGCTCAAAGTTTACAAAAGAAAGTAAAAAATAAGATCAGAGCAGTACTTAATGAATTAGAAAACAGAAAAAAATAGAGATGAATAAAATTGATACACCTCTAGCCAATCTGATTAAGGGGAAAAAAAGTGAGAGAGAAAAGAAACAAATAACCAACAGCAGAAATGAGACTGGTGACATGATGACAGATGCGACAGCTATTAAAAGGACAATAAGGAATATTCAGAACAATTTTATTTCAGTACAATTCTACAACTTAGTTAAAACAGACTTACTCTTAAAAGGCATAAGCAAAGCTCACTCAAGAAGGAATAGATAACATGAATATCCCTGTATCTATTAGCGAAATTAAAGTTATGGTTACAATCTTTCCCACAAAGTAAATGCCAGGCTCAGATGGCTTTATTGGTGAGTTCTACCAAGTATTTAATGAAGAAACAATACCAATTCTACACAAACTTTTCCATAAACTTTAAGAGGAAGGAATACTTACTTGATCATTCTAAGAGGCCAATATTATCCTGATACCAAACCAGCCAAAGAACTTGTTAAAAAAAAAAAAAAATCACAGATCAATATTCCTCATGAACAAAGACGCTAAAATTTTAAACAAAACAGCAAATTAAATCTGGTAATATATAAAAAAGATAATATATGATGACCAACTGGGGTTTATTCCAGGAATGCAAGGTCAGTTTAACTCTCAAAAATCAATCAATGCAAAAAAAATTAATCAATGCTATTCACCATATTAACATTTTTTTTAAAAAAACCAGCATATATTTAGTTCAATTTCAGGAAAAACATTTGACAAAATCCAACATCCATTTTTTATTTAATAACTCTCAATAAACTAGGAATAGAAGGAAACCTAACCTGATAAAGGACATCTACAAAAAATCTAAAGCCAACATCAGACTGAATGCTTTCACTTTAAGATCAGGCACAAGACAAGGATGTCTGCCCTTGTCACTTCTATTCAACATGGAACTGGAGATTCTAACCAGTAAGATAAGAAAAAGAAATAAATTCCAGACGGGGGCGGAGGAGTAAAACTGTCTTTATTCACAGATAAAATGATCACCTATGTGGAAAATCCAATGCAATCTATAATAAAGCTATTAGGACTAATATATGAGTTTGGCAAGGTTGCAACACACATGATCAATTTACAAATATTCGATTGTATTTCTATATACTAGTGAGGAACAACATCCCACTGTTATTCATAAGGTTTTCATTGGCTGAATCTTTTCAGAAATAGACTGCTGGGTCCTTCTTCCTAGTCTGTCTTAGTCTGGAAACTCAGTTGAAAACTGTCTGCCGTGCGTGACCTTGCTGGTATTTAAATATTGGTGGCATAGCTTCCAGCATCACAGCAACACCAAGCGCCCACAGTATGACAAACTGACAGACGCTTGGGGGAAAAAAAGCCCATTGCCATCGAGTCGATTCCAACTCACAGCTACCCTATGACTATAAGACTATGTCTCACATACTTTGGACGGGTGAGGAGGGATCAGTCCCTGGAGAAGGACATCATGCTTGGTAAAGTAGAGGGTCAGCAAAAAGAGGAAGACCCTTGATGAGATGGATTGACACAGTGGCTGCAACAATGAGTTTAAGCATAACAACGATTTTGAGAATGACACAGGACCACGCAGTGTTTCGTTCTGTTGTACATGGGGTCTCTATGAGTCAGATGTGACTCAATGGCACCTAACAACAACAACAACAACAGTGAGGAACAATCAGAAAATTAAAATAAAAATGCCATTACAACTAGCAACAAAAATATTAAACAATTAGGAATAAATCTAACAGAAGATGTTCAACACCAGTATACCAAAAAACCATGAAGCATTGCTAAGAGAAATTCAAAACCTAAATAAATAGAGATATCTATGTTTTGTTTATGGATTGCAGACTTAATAACAGGGGTTATCAAACTATGGCCCACAGGCCAAATTTGGCCCACCAGCCTGCTTTTGTAAGTAAAATGTTGTTGGAGCATGACCACGCCCATCTATTTACATGTTGTCAGTTACTGCTTTTTACTACAATTGCAAAGTTGAATAGTTCAGACAGAGTCCGATGGCCTGCAAAGCCTAGAATATTTGCTATCAAGCAAAAAGAAGCTGTTTTCCCCTGCTTAATAGTGTCAAGATGTCAATTTGTCCCAAACTGATCTATAGATTGAAAACAATACTAATCACAATCCCAGCAGGGTTTTCTTCTTCTTTTTATTTTTTTTGTAGAAACTGACAAGCTCATTCTAAAATTCCTGTGGCCGTGCAATGGACCTAGAATAGCTAAAACCACATTGAAAAAGGACAAATCGGAAGAAGACTACCACCTGATTTCAAGACTTGACATAAAGCTGCAGTGATGAAAAGAGTGTGTTTGTTACTTACCTCAAGAGAACAAATATATCAATGGAGAGACAAACCACAGACGGGGAGAAAACGTTTGCAAAACTTACATCTCTTAGAGGATTGTATGTAAACTATATAAAGAACACTCAAAACTCAATCATAAGAAAATGATCAATCTAATCAATAAATGGGCAAAAATGTGACCATATCCTTCACCAATAATATATGTAGATAGCAAAGAAGCACATGAAAAGACGGACACATCATTAGTCATATTAATTAGGGAAAAGCAAATGAAAAGCACAATAAGATACCACTCTACATCTGTTAGAATGACTAAATTTAAAGGAAGTAACAATATCAAGTGTTGACAAAGATGTGGAAGAATAGAAACTTTCATATACTGTTGTTAAGAATGTAAAATGGTACAACCTTTTTTGGAGGAGTTTGGCAGTTTTTTAAAAAAAATTTAAACACACACCTCCTATATGATCTAGCCATTCAACTCCTAAGTACTTACCCAAGAGAAAAGAAAGGCTATGTCTACAAAAGACTTACACACAAATGTGAAAGGAGCTTTATTTGTAATAGCAAAAAATGAAATGATCCAGATGCCCGTCAACAAGTGATTGGATAGACCATGAAATACTACTCAGCAACAAATAGGAATAAGCTAATTAAACATACAACCAAATGGATAAATCTCAAAATAATGCTGAGTGAAAGAAGCCAAACAAAAAAGAGTACCTATTATATGATTCTGTACATGCATATTATATGATTCCATTTATTTAGAACTGTAGAAAATGCAAACGATCTATAGTGACAGAAATTAGATCACTGGTCGCCTGTGGAGGGGAGTATTGTAAAACAGTATGAAGAAACTTCCGGGGGTGATGTGTCTGTTCACTAACTTGACTCTGGCAATAGTTCTGTGGGTGTATGGATATACCAAAACATCAAGTTATACATTTTAAGTATGTGCCCTTTATTATATGTCAATTATACCTCAATAAAGCCATTAAAAAAAAAACTCCCAAAAAAAGGATAAATAAGGCTAAGAAAATAACCAGAAAAGAAATATTTGAAAAAGTCATAGAATTTTCAGCCATGTAGCACTTTGTAAGATCTTTTCTGTTTTTCTACTTCAGCGTCATATCTCCTCTTAGGAAACCATTTTGGTATATTTTCCATTTGCTAAAGTGCCTTAAATACCTCGAGTGTGCCTGGTCCTATATGAGGCTCTCTAAATATGCAATGTTTGCCTTTTCTTTAGTTTTCCACTTTTGGGGTTCTCATCGATGGTGAACCTCTCATTGCTAGAAATTATTTAGGCCTGACCTAGACCAATTTTTTTTTTTTTAAAGCTATTTATGTTGTGGAAAAAGCCACCGGTGAAATAGTATAAGCTTCTAGATTTTGAGGCATTTCCTGATGTTTGGGTGTATGTATTATATTGGGTGTATTCAATACATACTCAATATAGTCATTATTAAAGTCATTGATCATATTAATTAGCAGATGGAGGTCAAGAGCTCTAAATGCATTCCCTTAGGGCAAGAAAAAACCAATGAGAAAGTATGTAGAAATACAGATTGGTCTGAAAAAGCCTTCCAGATATGCAGGAAAATAAATATTACCATTTTTTATTAAACCAATAAGAATAACGTAAAGCAATGATTCTCAAACCTGGCTACATATTAAAATAGCTTGGGAAGATTTTAAAATATTCCTATAGTTGGCCTCCAACCTATACCAATAGAATTAGAATCTGTGAGGGTGGAGTTCTGTGCTGCTATTTTTTACAAATCTTCCCCCGGATGATTCTACTTGTGCTGCCAAGGTTTTAAGAACCACTAGTATAATTGTAAGGATCACAAGTATTAGAATAGAGAGACCGTCCTTTGCCACTTTCAACTGAATGACCCTGGCTGAGGTATGAAGAACGTGGTTGTCCACCGTGACTGCACGTTGGAATCACCTGCAGAGCTTTAAAAAAATACTGATGCCTGGGTTCCATCTCCAGGGATTCTGATTTAATTGGTCTGAGGTGCATCCTGGGCATGGAGATATTTTTAAGAAGCTCCTGAGACGATTTTAATATGCAGCCAAAATTGTGAAACACTGTTTTAAGGTGAATTTCCTTATTTATGACATAAGGATAATACTTCATGGAGTTCTTTTGACACTTGAATGAAATAATGCATGTTGAGCATTTACTATAGCTGTCTGACTTAAAGTGAGCGATCAATAAAAGGTAGTCCTTATTTTTGTGTGTTTTAAAATCCTCAAACCTGGAAAAGTGGGATCCATACAGGAGAATTCTAAACCCATGAAGGTTTACAATCCTCAAACTCTGGAAAAGTAAGATATACGTGTGTGTGTGTGTGTTGATGTATATTTGTATGTATATATGAAAAACCTGTTGCCATGGAGTCGATTCTGACCCCTAGTGACTCTGTAGGACAGAGTAGAACTGCCCCATAGAGTTTCCAAGGAGCAGCTGGTGGATTTGAACTACCAATCTTTTGGTTATCAGCCAAGCTCTTAACCACTGATATAAATGTTTTATATATTTATAATGTTTATATAGTCTTCCTATAATACATAATATATGCTTATTAAAATATATAATATAATTGTATATAATAAATATAATTAATTATATGTTAGATACTATATATGTGTATACACACATGCACATATACATATATATATATACACCATGAGTTGGAATTGACGCCACTGCAACTAACAACAACAACAACGGATGTATATGTGATTAAGTGCTTGACTGCTGACTGAAAGTTCAGTTGTTCGAACTCACAGCCTACTCTGTGGAAGAAAGATGTGACAGTAGCTTCTGTAAAGATTACAGCCTCGGAACCCTATGGGGCAATTCTACTCTGTCCAAAAGGGTTGCTGTGAGTTGGAATCGACTCGACGGCTACAGGTTTGATTTATATATGTTTATACATACACATATACATAAGTACATACATATATATATATATATATATATATATATATATATATATATATATACACATACACACACCCATGAAGGATTGTATAAGGAACTTTTATATAGAATAGAGCTCAAACATAATGAGGATCTGCCAGTTATTATTGTTAGGTGCCCTGGAATCACTTCCAACTCATAACGACCCTGTGTACAACCAGAACTAATCACTGCCTCGCCTGTGCCATCCTCACAATCGTTGCTATGTTTGAGCCAATTATTGCAGCCACTGTGTCAATCCATCTCATTGAGGGTCTTCCTCTTTTTCACTGACCCTCTGCCTTAGCAATCATGATGTACTTTTCCAGGGACTTGTCCCTCCTGATAGCATGTCCAAAGTATGTGATACAAAGTCTCACCACCCTGGCTTCCAAGGAACACTCTGGCTGTACTTCTTCCAAGATAGATTTGTTCCTTCTTCTGGCAGTTCATGGAATATTCAATATTCTTTGCCAACACCATAATCCAAAGGCATCAATTCTTCTTTTGTCTTCCTTATTCATTGTCCAGTTTTCCATCCATATGAAGCGATTGAAAATATTACGGCTTGGGTCAGGGACACCTTACTCCTCAAAGTGACATCTTTGCTTTTCAATACTTTAAAGAGGTCTTTTGCAGCAGATTTTCCCAATGTAATAGCTCGTTTGATTTCTTGACTGCTGCTTTCATGGGCGTTAGCTGTAGATCCAAGTAAAATGAAATCCTTGGCAACGTCAGTGTTTTCTCCATTTATCATGTTGTTCCTTATTGGTCCAGTTGTTGCTTACTGGTCCAGAGAATTTTTGTTTTCTTTATGTTGGGTGTAAGCCACACTGAATGCTATAGTCTTTGATCTTCATCAGTAGATGCTTCAGGTCTTCTTCACTTGAAGGAAGCAAGGTTGTGTCATCTGCATATCGCAGGTCGTTAATGAGTCTTCCATCAATCCCTAGCCACATGCTTCTTCATATAGTCCAACTTCTGGGATTATTTGCTCAGCATACAGATTGAATAAGCATGGTGAAAGGATACAATCCTGATGCACATCCTTCCTGATTTTAAACCAGGCAGTATCCCCTTGTTCTGTTTGAGCAACTACCTCTTGGTCTATGTGCAGGTTCCGCATGAGCACAGTTAAGTGTTCTGGAATTCCCATTCTTTGCAATGTTATGATGTCATAATTTGTTATGATTCACACAGTCAAATGCCTTTGCATAGTCAATAAAACACAGGTAAACATCTTTCTGGTATTCTTTCCCTTCAGTCAAGATTCATCTGACATCAGCAATGATACCCCTCATTCCACGTTATCTTCTGAATCTGGCATGAATTTCTGGAAGTTTGTTGTCAATGTACTGCTGCAACCGTTTTTGAATGATCTTTAGCAAAATTTTAGTTGTGTGTGATATTAATGATATTGTTCAATAATTTCTACATTCTGTTGTATCACCTTTCTTTGGAATGGGCACAAATATGGATCTCTTCCAGTCAGTTGGCCAGGTAGCTGTCTTCCGAATTTCTTGACATAGACAAGTGAGCACTTCCAGTGTTTCATCCTTTTGCTGAAGCATTTCAATTGGTATTCCTCGATTCCTGAATCCTTGTTTTTCACCAATGCCTTCAGTGCAGCTTGGACCTCTTCCTTCAATACCATTGATTCTTGATCATATACTACCTGCTGAAATGATTGAATGTCAACCAATCCTTTTTGGTACAGTGACTCTGTGTATTCCTTCCTTCTTCTTTGGATGCTTCCTGTGTTGTTCAATATTTTGGCCATAGAATCCTTCAATATTGCAACTCAAGGCTTGAATTTTTTTTTTTTTTTTCGGTTCTTTCAGCTTGAGAAACGCTGAGAGTGTTCTTCCCTTTTGGTTTTCCATCTTCAGGTCTTCGTACATGTCATTATAATACTCCTTTACTTTGTCTTCTCTAGCTGCCCTTTGAAGTCTTCTGTTCAGCTCTTTTACTTCATCATTTCTTCCTTTTACTTTAGCTGCTCTACGTTCAAGAGCAAGTTTCAGATTCTCTTCTGACATCCATTTTCTTCTTTTCTTTCTTTCCTGTCTTTTTAATGACCTTTTGCTTTCTTTATGTATGATGTCCTTGATGTCATTCCACAACTCATCTGGTCTTCGGGCACTAGTGTTCAATGCGTCAAATGAATGCATTCTTGAGATGGTCTCCAAATTTAGGTGAAATAAACCCAAGGTCGTATTTTAGTTCTCGTCGACTTGTTTTAATTTTCTTCAGCTTCAACTTAAACTTGCATATGAGCAATTGATGGGCTGTTCCACAGTCAACCCCTGGCCTTTTTCTGGCTGATGATATTGAGCTTTTCCATTGTCTTTTTCCACAGATGTAGTAAATTTGATTTCTGGTGAGGTCCACATGTATAGTCGCTGTTTATGTTGTTGAAAAACGGTATTTGCAATGAAGTCGTTGGTCTTGCAAAATTCCATCATGTAATCTTCAGCGTCATTTCTATTGCTAAGGGCATGTTTTCCAACTACTTATCCTTCCTCTTTGTTTCCAGATTTTGCATTTCAATCATCAGCAATTATTCAATGCATCTTGATTGCATGTTTGATCAATTTCAGACTGCAGAAGTTGGTAAAAATCTTTGATTTCCTCATCTTTGGCATCAGTGGTTGGAGGGTCAATTTGAATAACAGTCATATTAACTGGTCTTCCTTGTAGCTGAAGGGATAGTATCCTGTCACTGACAGCATTGTACTTCAGAATAGATCTTGGAATGTCTTTTTGATGATGAATTTGATGCCATTCCTCTTCTATTTGTCATTCCCAGCAGAGTAGACCATATGACTGTCCGATTCAAAATGGCCACTACCAGTCCATTTCAGCTCACTAATGCCTAGGATATCAATCTTTACGTGTTCCATTCAATTTTTGACAGCTTCCAATTTTCCTAGATTTGTACTTCATACATTCTACTTTCCAATTATTATTGAATGTTTGCAGCTGTTTCTTCGCATTTTGAGTCGTGTCACATCAGCAAATGAAGGTCCCGAAAGCTTACTCCATCCACGTCATTAAGGTCAACTCTACTTTGCAGAGGCAGCTCTTCCCCAGTTGTATTTTGAATGCCTTCCAACTTGAGGGGCTCATCTTCCAGCACCATACCGGACAATGTTCCACTGCTATTTATAAGGTTTTCACTGGCCAATTTTTTTCCGAAGTAAACCACCAGGTCCTTCTTCCTAGTCTGTCTTAGTCTGGAAGCTCCACTGAAACCTGTCCCTGATGGGTGACCCTGCTGGTATTTGAAATACTGGTGGCATAGCTTCCAGCATCACAGCAACACACCAGCCACCACAGTATGACAAACTGACAGAAGTGTGGTGGCTTTTTACTATTAGGCACCTTAAAACTCTTCCAGCCTCTATCCATTCACATTTTCAAAACCTCCTCCACACGTTAGGTATCTGTTAGAGCAGCACGCCACTGTTGGTACCAAATTCTGTTTCAGAGGTAAATGTTATTCCTGTCATTTATCTTATGGCTTGAAATGGTGGGAATACAAGGACCAAGGGAGACTCCAGTGGGCCTGTTCCCATTCTCAGCAACACTCAGAAGTTGATTCAAATGGGTTAGTTGATTAAAAAAAAAACAAAAAACCCAAGTTTTTTTTTTTTAAATAAGACTCCTGTTGATCAGTCTTTTTTTTTTTTTTTTTTTTTTTTTTTTTTTTTTACTGTTAAATACGATGTTCTCCTATTTTGAAAGAAAAGTCACTAAAAGCTAGAAAGACAAACATTGCTTATAAGCACCCAAACTTGAGCATACAAGTTCTAAATAAAAAGCCTGTGCCAAAATTCCCTGGGACTTACTAGAGCCTGCTGCCCTGAAAGTCCAGTAATATAAATAGCTATTTGCCATTAGTCATGCATTATTATCACTGTCGGAGCCCTGGTGGTGCAGTGGTAAAGAGCTTGACCAAGAAAGAGGTCGGAAGTTCGAATCCACCAGCCACTCCTTGGAAACCCTATTGGGTAGTTCTACTCTGGCTTATAGGGTTGCTATGAGTCAGAATCGACTTGATGGCAACGGGTTTGGTTTTTGGTTTATTATCACCTCATCGTTTAGTCCCCAGCTTTCCACCGCAACAGTCTCTTCCCCTACAGCCCCCGCCTACCTATTCTCAAAGTATTGTTTTGATGTTATGACTCTCATAATATTCCTACATTAGCTTCCAATCTGGTAGCCATCTTGGGCTGTAAAACCCGCCTCCAACTGCTGAACCTAATTGCCTGCTTCCCACTCTGCTCCAGCCTGACACACCTACTTGTTATCTCTTGTGTGGGCTTTGTCTTGTGCCACCTATGAACGCATTTAGTGTCTGTGGTCATGGTGTAAGGCATCCTATCTTTATTCTCATGTGATTTATGAGAAACTTGAGGATCAGCGAGATTAAATAATTTGGCCAAGAGCTCACAGAAAGTAAGTAACACATAGCAAATGGTAGAGTTATGATTCAGACCTGGATTTGATTCCAAAACACGTTTGTTTTTACTGTTATTATATCACAGATTGTAAATTTTACCTCACCAAGTGGCATGAGTTAAATTCTTCCTAACATTATTAACAGTTTACTTTGTCTTTGCATTTAAAATCCCTTTATTCTGGCCACCATAATCAACACAGTTGAGACAGCTTTCTTTATTCTAGCTCTCCAACTTCCCAAATGTATTAGTTAGAACTCAAAGAAACATCTTTTTATTTTTTACCTGAGGATAATTTTGGTGTTACTATCATTCCAATTTAAGTTTTATTCATTACACTCTGAGTATCTGAAGGGAAGAGATTGCTCCACTGCTTTTCATAGAGCTTGGTAAAGATTTTGCAGCAAAAATAATTTATTTACCTTAAAAGCAGCAGAGTGTTGTTGGTAAATAGCAGGCCACTTCCAGAATCCAGTCAAATACATCAATATAATTTGAGACTCTACTCTGTGTTCCAGGAACACATAGTGTCTGAGTGATGAGTGGTCTCTGCCTTCAAGGGGTTTATAATTTAGTGTAAATATGAAAATAAAGACTGATGATTTGCCTAAATTACTTATTTAGTAATTGAATTGTTTTAAATTATTTAGGGTGTGTAATTTAACCAAACATACACAAAACCAAGGCAGAAGTTTTAATCTGAATTTCTCAAGCGGGAAACCTGAACCATAAAGGAGACAGGTGATCGACTTCCGGTCTCTTAGTAGGAGAAGATGAGCTGTGCTGTGGGTATTAACACCTGTGTGTCTGCCCATATCCCCTGTGAGTGAGACCCACGGGAAGTTGTGAAAATTTTATTCCTGAGTGTTCAGTGATGATTGATGGACTTCTTGGGAGTTTTACAAAGTTTGGTAAGTAGGAGAAAAGGACACAGTAAATTAGGTAATGTTCTAAATGAAATATAACCACCTGCATTTACAATTAGGTCCTTTCAAACATTCATGGGTGATTTATTTCTGTTGGATATTTAAAATGACTTTTTGCTCTTCAAGATAGAATTGACATTTGAAGATTAGATTCTTCCTCTGTTAGGGGTAATTTCTAATCACTGTATTCTTGACAATTCTTTGTTCTTTTAAAATGTTATAATACACCCATTTTCTAAAGACAATACTCACAATAAAAGATAATCCCTGAGAGATTTAAGGCCCTGTTAAAGTTGTTTGGTTGATGTACATATTCAAGTTGGTATACATATTCAAGTGGCTATTCAATTATGTCCAAAGGTAGTTTGATCAAAATGCACTGGAGACAAGAAAGTGACTGTCATTTAAAATAGTTTTTATGAGATTAGCATTCAGCTTTGTACTTGCCATAGTCACGAGAACTAACATCTCCAAATTGATACCCTGTATTTTGTCTTTGTCTCTAAGAAAATAAGTTTCTTTTTGAATAACAATACGTGTTTCTAATTAGTTCCTACAAAAAAGGGCTAAACTGCTTTATGGAAAATGCATCCCAAGTCTTCTGAACGTGTACCCCAAGTAATCTGAAAATATAGCTACCCTAAACCTTTTTATTTTTTTTGGCATGGTAAGATACTTCTTAAATATGGTAGAATAAAATGTCTGTATTGTCCACTCCACCCTAAATCACATGCAAGGAAAGTTAGTCTCCAAATGGTACTTAAGGCCACTAATTAAAACTCAATTTCCTCCAGGTGTACTTATTGTATGTATGGGGAAAGAGATAACAGATCTACACATTTTCTGACCCTCCTCGCACACTTGCCTTCATTAACCGATCAGTGCTTCCCCCGAGCTGATTTTGGTGAGCCACAAAGTCACTGCACCAGGCCTGAGCCTTGGAGGAAGGAGAAGGATAAAGAAATGCTGAAAGGTGGACATATTTTCTCCTTAGGCATTATATTTGTCTCCTTCTATTAGATTTATTTTTGGCAAGCAGAAGAGCTCATCCATATGGGGAACATTTTAAAATTGCTTGTGAAGAGCAGGCATATTTCCAAGAGGAAATGTAACCTTGCCTTCATCTGGCACATCAGATCAATGCGCTGTAAAAGATCATGTTCAGTTACCTCATTTTTTTGAATTAGAATTAATGGCTCATTAGTCTTGATCATATCAATATTATAATACGGCTTGCACTTGATAGAAAAGGGGAGAGACTGACGGAGTGCACTTACTCCCTTTTACTCTTCGTGAATAGACTGTGCCAGCCTCAGGGAACACCAGCAGGATCACAGAGGTGGCCCTTCCCAAACAGGCCCCATTTAGGGCAAATGTGGCCTCTTTTGTAGGAAGCTCTTGAAAGAAGAGTTAGAATGTTCTAAAGGTTTGGGTCACATGGGACACATCAATGTTTTCCCCCACTCCTAGGCAGCCAGCCAGCGTGAGGGAACCAGACACCCTTAGCATTTCTTTGGCCACATGTTGGACCATATGTTGGAAACTGGAAAAATACACATTAAGAATCTCTTGCACTTCTCTCCTGTGAGGAGTTCTATCTACAAAAGAGCATATATTTATGCAGGGCTGAGAGAGATACAGTTGACTTTTTAGACATGAAAGAAATATTGCAGGATTTATGTGAGATAAAATTGACAATGGCAACTTGAAAGGTTGGATAGAAAGCTAAAGGGGGAAGTGAGTCTAAGATAACGGTGGTGGAACAATGTAGAAAAGGATAGGGAGAAAGGTAGTAGGACTTGAAGAACTTGACCAGCGTCACTGAATTGTGCATGTAGAAGTTGTTGAAATGGTGTATCTTTGTGTATTTCTTTACAAAAAAAAGAAAAGAAAGAAATATTGCAGGTATAAGATGACGTTAAAATTTCTCCCTCTTTCCAGTCCTTAAATTATGTCAAAATAAGCAGGAGCCAAATGGGATCTAAAATTAATACGAAACAAAACAAAATGTAACTTCTTGTAAGAAGACACCAGACTAGGACTCAGGCCTTGACTACCTTCGTTATTGACTTTGCCGCTAGCTAACCATGTGACCTGGGGTAGTGGACGTTCCTTACTTTTTGCCCACACAGCACTTTTTTCCTCTGGGGGCTGCTTCTCTCACACATAAGGAGGCTGTAAATTTATGGTGCATAAATTAGTATCTTACTTCCCTGGCCACAGTGATTGGCTCAGGGATGAATACATGACCAGGGCAAACCAATTAGGGTCTTCCCTGAAATCTACTGGTACTATCAGAACAGAGGCACTCGTTTTTCATTGTGACTATGAACTGAAAGGATATAAGCCAGTAGCTGCTCATATTCATCTTTGCCTCATAAAGCCAACCCAGAAGAAGGCAGGCCTAGCAACATCCAGAGAGAAGCTAGGCAATACATTCCCCTAGTTTCAATTGGGACTTTGTCATTTGGAACCTAACGAATACACATGTATATTTAGATTCACCTCTCTGGATTTCCCTTTTCTCTTTTATAAGGGAGTATAGTCAGGCCCTGGTGGTGCAACAGTTAAGCGCTCTGCTGCTAACCAAAAGGTTGGCAGTTCAAACCCACTCAGCAGCTCTGGGGGGAGAAAGACCTGGTGATCTGCCTTCCATAAAGATTACAGCTTAGAAAACTCTATGGGGCTGTTCTACTCTGTCACGTGGAGTCATTATGAGTCAGAATTGGTTCGATGGCACCCAACAACAGCATGAACAGTTGATTTCTAGGGTTCTTCCCATCTCTGAGCTTTTTAAGATGCTAAATCTAAATATTTTGACATATTTTACCTAATAATTTCTTGTGATAATCTTTATATTCATGAATAGATGTTAAGTATCCTAGGAACCTCCAAAACTTCTCAGAACTTTCTTCCAGTTATTTGGAACTTATGATAATTCTACATAGGGTTAAATTTATCTTTATATTTACAATTAAGTATTTGATGAGAAGATTGATAATATAAACAGTATTTCAGAGAGTCATTTAAGCACAAACAGCTTTCAGAAGACATGAAGATGATAAAAATATAACATCTGTTCATTAAAGTATGCCTAAGTGTTTAAATATAATTATGGCATCTACTTGAAAGCAAGAAAACTAAATATTTTTCTAAAAACTTAATAAGTAATTACAGCCAGTAAATCCCACCAATTCAGCACCAATCAACAATATAGAATCAAAGCCTGATTATACAAATATCCTTAACACCCTTCCCCCACCCCACCCAATGCCAATGTCGTGACTACATGCTGGCAAAGAAATAGAATTTGAACAATTTTGCCTTAAGGAGCATTCAAGGTCTTGGATGTGCTGTTAAAGATTAATGAGCATGATTTTAGGGAAAAAAAAGAAAAAGGGAAAGTATCTTGTATTCAGTCTTCTTTCATTGCATCCTACCCAGCTTTATTAAACGGAAGCAGGGGGACAACTAAATTAAGAAGAAACTAGTGTAAGCATTCTTTCCTCTCTTGCCCCTTGGAAAGGTTCACAAAATTTCCCTCAGCTAATTTTTAAAGGGAATTCTATGTGAATCAAAATGCCATTTTGACAGCTCTGAAGTTATGACATCTCTCTGCAAAAGAGACTCCAAAGTACAGCAGCATGAGCATTCACAGCACTTGAAAGCTATTAATTAGCGTGCTCAGCACCCCTTCGTGGGATGTGAGTGTTGGTTATAAAACGAGGATAAGGATGATCAAAGCAGACAAAATGAGGGCCTGAGTAAGCAGAAGCAGAATTAGAACTCATAGCTTTTGGTTATTTTCCATGTAAAAGTGCCTCATGTTTCTCTTCCTGGCCTACCGGGGTCTCATCCTTCTCTCTCGTCATTGTTCCCTGGAGGGCTTGCTTCGTGTGCCTTACCATTCTGTGGTGCCTTGTGAATGCTTTGGCTGAGGTTTTGGAAGAATGAACTTGCTTGTCTCTGACGTATTGTCAGGAACCAGAGAAAACGATAATTTGTTTTCTAAAGCAGAGTGACTTAGGAAATCCCTGATGCGTAAGTTCATCTCTGACTATTTTTGAAAGTGTTTTGCAGCACCAATTTAGAAGAGTAGATTCTGCGGTTTGGGTGTTTCTGTAGAAGACAGCACAAGTGAAGCGTCTGAGAAGTTAATGGATAGTTATGCATTATCAGCGTGGTGTGGCTCTGAGCAAGCCTACAAAAAATAAAGGTGACCGTGTTCAATTCCTAACAACATATCTGGCAGACTTCCTCTTTGTACACAGAGAATTGATTCATCCAACAAGCTTTTGTGAATTCCCTCCGAGGTGTGTAGATCTGTCGCCACCCGTCTGTCACTTTGTCATACTGTGGTGGCTTGCATGTTGCTGTGATTCTGGAAGCTATGTTACCAGTGAGGAGCTTCCAGACTAAGACAGACTAGGAAAAAAGGCCTGATGATCTACTTCCAAAAATTAGCCAATGGAAACCCTATGGGTAACAACAGAATATTGTCCTATATAAGTGCTGAAAGATGAGCTCCCTCCGTTGGAAGGCACTCAAAACACATAATGGCCACAGTGATGGACTCGAGAATACCACTGATCATGAAGACGGTGCAGGACTGGGCAAAGTTTCCTTCTGTTGTACATGGGGTTGCCATGAGTCAGAGCTGACTCGATGGCAACTAACAAAAGCATATGAGTCAGAGCTGACTTGATGGTCGCTAACAATGACATATACGTCTGTGTGGGTTAGTGGTTTCCAAGCTTTGGTGTGCATCAGAACACTTGAGGGAACTTATAATTACCAATTCCTAGGCCTCATTGCATAAATACTGATTCAGCAAATCTGGGTGGGGTTTTAGAAATCTGATTACCCTGAGAGTGGTTCTCAAATGCCCTTGCTTCCCTAAATCTGACTGTTCTAAGTGCTGTGAGGACAGAAGAAATTCTTCACTGAGAATTACTCAGTCACAATGACCAGATGAAGCCCAATGGCTCACACAGGAGAAATGGATGATGGGGCAACCTCACAGATGGCCAGACAGAACAGTACTGGTTCAGCTTGCACAGCCATGGGAATTCTGGAATATTGTGGGCTAGACTTAGACCTTAAGGAGTTTTAGGAGGATTTTAAAACTAACCTGGACTTCAGAGAAAATAAAATCTGGTGCAACCATTCCATTTTTTATAATGAGACAAATGAGATCCAGAGCAGTTAAATGACTTACTTAAGTTGAAGAGTTGAAGGGCTGGAACAGGAAGCAGAGCCTTCTAACTTTGTGACCCATGCACTTAACCCTAAAAGCAACCTTTGGAGAGTTTGCTCTGTATGCAACAGGAGAGGATACACAGACCAGCATCCCATTAACATGGCATGGGAAAATGTGGCTAAATATTAACACTGTTTTTAGATTTGACAAAGCAGAGGAAATGTGTCCATAATTTTCCATCATATGCAGAGAATATTTTATATGGAAGAAAGACTCTTCAAAGATTCTATCCTATACATTTTCATCAATGACTAAGAAGATGTATGTAGACAGTATTACATTAACTAGTAATTATCATCAGAAGAAAGGCCCGGTGATCTACTTCCAAAAAATCAGCCATTGGAAACCCTATGAAGCACAGTTCTACTCTGACACACATGGGGTCGCCATGAGTTGGAATCCACTTGACGGCAACTGGCAAGGTATAATAATTATTGAATACTAATTCTTTTTACATGAAATAACTCTTTTACATGAAATAACTCATCTAATTTTCTCAAAAAAAAAAAATCTACAAGATGGATTTACAGATGTTAAAAGTGAGAGGTAGAATGATTAAGAAACTTGCTCAAGTTTGCACAGCTAGTAAGTGGTGAAAAAGAAGTATGGATGCAAATCAAGCCTTTCTGCCTCCCGAGCCCTCTCTAAGCCACTGTTCTATACGGAAGCTTATAAATCCACACACAACGGATCCAGGCTTGGAGATGTCGCTAAATTATTGCAGGACAGGATCAGGATTTTTAAAAGGTCCTAGTGAACTGAAACTAATAATGTTGGTTTACAGGGATAACTGTAAAACTTTACATTTAAGTTAAAAATTCAGCTGCACAGTATATGGATGCTATCAAGACCTGGCTTAACTATAATTCATGTGAAAAAGACTCAGGGTTTCAGCTGACTTTGCACTTATATGAACAAATAATGAGAAGTGGCTGCCAAAAAGCTTATGCAATTTTAGGCATAAGCCAGAATAAGGCAGATAAAAGTCCCGCTGCCTTTTAGATATGTTAGATCACAAGCGGAGGTAAAGACAAACTAAGCTGAGTTCAAAGATAGACGTCTTTTGTGTTGTAAAGTGGTTTTTGGCAGCCCAGCATCCGTTCCCTTATGTATTTTGTCTCTCTTTCTTTTCCTCCCTTACTGATGTCTCTCTCTCTTTCTCTCTAGGTAACAGCACTTTATTTTCTTTTATGGAACTACCCCCCTCTCACCCCATTCTTTGCTGTCCTGGTGGAACTGTAAATCATGGTGCCCTTGTGTCCCACATCCTGTTTCCACCCCTTGGCAAAAGGATGAGTCTGCAGCCCAAACCCGGCCATATTCCATCTTGTGGAAATGTTTATCTTGAACAGAGTGAAACATGAGAAAAGATAGTTGGAGCTGAATAATTTTGTCACCATTGTCTGCAAGAAACTTTCTCCTCGCCAAGATTTCTGGATGCTGCCCTGGTTCCTTGTCCTTTGGGTTTGGCAATTCAATCTGAACCCAGGTACATTGGTGTGGATCATTCTTCATGATCCATCAACACATCCCTTCAAGTGACATTACATCCAGGGTACAGTCATACAAACACTGGCTTTTCCTTCTTGTCCTTCTCTTCCTCCACCCCTCTTCCTCCTACTTTAATGGAAATGCCAGGTTCCAAACTCGTGTGTAGAAGTGAATATGAATATGGCAAGTAATTTCTTCTTAAACCAGTTGCCGTTGAGTCGATTCCGACTCACAGAGATCCTATAGGACAGAGTAGAACTGCCCCATAGGGTTTCCAAGGAGCGGCTGGTGGATTCGAACTGCCGATCTTTTGGTTAGTAGTGTAACACTTAACTGCTTCACCATCACCAAGGCCCCTAAAATTTCTTCTTAGCAAGTCAATAAAATGGGATTGCGATTCTGATGTAGGAGATCGTGAGTCTGGCGCCAAATGGGTGATGGAATCAGTGTGAAAGTGTAACTCAGGTGCCAATTGAGGAAAGAAAGGAGAATTTATCAGTGAAGACATAGTACTTTGAATAGAAAAAAACCCTAACAGAATAAAGAGCCAGAAAAAGAGGTAAAATTACAATAAGAGGAAGAGAAGAAAATTACAACGATGATGGTGACAAATAAATGTGTTTTTTCAGCTATCCAAACACCTTCACAGACTGGCTCCCTTGCTCCTAGCGAACTCTTTAAGGTAGGCATCGTTACCACTAAGGATCCCTGGTGGCGCAGCAGTTAAGTGCTCAGCTGTTAAACAAAAGTTTGGTCATTTGAATTTACCTACCAGCTCTGACGGGAGAAAGACCTGGCGATCTTCTCCTGTAAAGATTACAGCCTAGAAAACCCAATGGGACAGTTCTGCTCTGTCACATGGGATCGATACAAGTCGAAAATCAACTGGATGGCATTATACAACAACAACAATATCGTTACCACTGGCTCCTAGGCAAACACCCAGAGAGCTGGAAAATTTGACTCGCTCAATGCCCCAGAGCTACTTGTCAATGACTGAGTCACCCAATCACATCCTCTAACCCTCCCATCATCTCCTCCTTTCGAGGCCCTTCTATTCCCCATCTTTCTCTCAGTCTCTCTGGCTGAGAAGTGAAATGTGTTAAAAGGAAATCATTATGGAAAGCTCTCAGTCTCCCTTTTCTTTCCTCTCTTTGAGCACGCACTGTGTCTTCCATTTTGTTGGAACCAACCGCAGAGTTCACCTTTGACTCATGAGACAAATGACCTAAACCAGATTATTTTGTGCACGCTCTTTCTCTCGTCGAGGCTGGCTCTCAAATCTGTGTCTCCTGGGCGCGGTTTACTATACTTGTAGATTTACTGGGTGAGCAACCTGGGGAACTCATTAACTGCACCTCTGGTAAGTGGCTAACAGCACTCTCAGCCAGTCAAAATGCAGGCGGTGTGTTCCAGCCAGGTCTGTAGGATCCTGACAGGAAGTCACAACGCTGTGATATCGAGCTCCTGTGACTGAGCTTTCAGAGGCTAGGAGAAAGGAAATGTCCCTTAGTATTAGCTAGAAAGTTCTCTGCAAGCAAAATGCTGGAGAAAAGAAACAAACTAGGTTCTGAGTGGAGTTTCTATTAAGTACCTGAGTCTTGCTGTGAACAACGACACGTAGTTGTTTTATAAATTAGCCACATTTGAATTCTAAATCACTATAGGTGCAGCAGAACCTTTGATATAAGGCTAAGCTTATTTTTGAACAAATAAAATAATTGCTCAACATTGGTGAGTTGGTGGGGGAAGGGAAGAGTCTGCTTTTTGAAGAACTATACCTGCTACCCAGATAATATTCTGAATACCTGACAGTACAGAATAATGGTATTGATAAGGTGAATAAATCTGATCCTGGCTATTTTATGTCAAATTGGTAGAAGACAAATTTTTATGCAAGTATGCAAAAAAGTAATAAACCTGCTTAAGGAACAAATTTAATGGTTTCCAAGACTATATATTTCTAGTAATTGTTTATACTTTTAATTTAATACTATTATTCCTAGCAGGAAGCTTGTTTCAAGTTGTGAAGAGATTGGAATAAAACTGAAGTATCAGAATTTCCCAAAAGGCAGTTTCCAAGGTAATTTAACATGGCTAGGTACAATTCCTAGCATGTCTAATTCCTAGCAAGTCCAATTCCTCTTTGTTGCAAAGAATTTTTGGTAAATAAATCTCGAATAGGCTCAGTAGCTCTCTCCCAGGGCTGCCTCCCACCCTTGAGGGATGTGAGAGGTGAGAAGGGGGGGATAGATGGGTCTTCTAGATTATTCTATAAATTATGTTTGTGTTTATTATTAAAGGCATCTCCACAATCCATATTCAGGCATTTTAGCTCTGATTTAAGAAGTTAAAAATGTCCAACCTTAACCTGATGGTATTTTCAAAAATAAAAGGAGGGTTTGGGAGCAGTCAGTAGAGAGTTACCGTTGTTGTTTACGTTGGTCCCAACTCATGGTGACTCCATGCACAACAAAATGAAATGCTCCCCAGTGAAATCCCCGACGGATCATGGGGATGCCCAGTGCTGTGCCATCCCCATGACTGGTTGGGGATTGGATCAATGTGATCCATAGGGTTCTTACTGGCTGATTTTCAAAGTAGTTTGCCAGGCTTTTCTTCCTAGTCAGTTTTAGTTTGGGAGCTCTGCTGAAATCTGTTTAGCATCCTATTAACACAAGCCTTCACTGACAGATGGATGGTGGCTGTTCATGAGGTGCATTGGCTAGGAATTGAACCCAGGTTTCCTGCATTGAAGACGAGAATTCTAACACTGAACCACCAATGCTCCCATAAAGAGTTGCTAAGAGTAGTTAAATGTGGCACTAATCAGTCAAGATAATAATTTCTGACTAGTATTTGGTTTGAATGAACAAGTCTGTCTTGGAAGAAGTACAGCCAGAGTGCTCCTCGGAAGTAAGGACGGCGAGGCTTTGTCTCATGTACTTGGACATGCCATCAGCAAGGATCAGTCCCTGGAGAAGGACATCATGCTTGGTGTAGTACAGGGTCATCGAATAAGAGGGAGACCCTCAAGGAGATGGATTGACACAGTGGCTGCAACAATGGGCTCAAACAGCAATGATTGTGAGGATGGCGCAGGACTGGGTAGTGTTTCATTCTGTTATATATAGGGTCGCTATGAGTTGGAACCGACTCAGCAGCACCTAACAACAGTATTTGGTTCACAAGAAGTTAGTTTGGACTTACCTAGATGTACCACCACACTTTCCAGTTCATTACCACCTTTCCAGGACTTCAGACTAAAAGTCAAGAGCTAAGTTTTACGAAACAAGTTTGAAATTTGTTTGCAGGCCAACGTGGAAAACTCCTGCTGTCATTGCTTAGGTTCTGCCTCTTATGCGGATAGAAAAAACCTTCTGTCTCCATGGTTGCGAAGTCAGCACTTTCCAGGAGCACTTAGAAACAAAGGCAACCCCACCTCTCCTTCAGCAACAGCCTAAATCCCTAACTACTAGTAATGGCATAATGGGGAGCTGGGGAAGCGTCGGAAAGGGTCTCAGGAAATATTTTCCCAGAGCAAGTCAATACGAATGTGAGTTTGCCTTCCAAAGTGGGCGGTAGACTCCTGTCACTGGGATTCTGCCCTCTCGTGCTGTTAATACTGTTGCTGCTATCGGGGCTCTGCACGTTGATTAAGCACGACTAGTTCATTAGGGTCTTTGTGGAACAGAGTTAGACAGAGTGTCTGCAAGACGAAGCACTCCGGAATGTTCTGCAGGAAACAACCCCGCTCTGACAGGGAGAGAGGAATGGATGGTCTCCTTCTCAATTCTCTGTTTCTGTTATAAATTAGATGACTACTTAAAAAATGAGCAAAGTATAAATAATTAAAAACAAAGCAAAGGACTTTATTGCCACCATTGTACCCAAGCTCCTGAAGATAGCTCGTCTACCCCGCCTCATTTATGGATGCCTGCTCTGCTTTGCTCTCCTCTATTTCTCCCAGAAGGACCTGAATACTGAGAAAAACAAAACAAAGAAACAAAAAACCCAGTATGGTCTCCAGTCTCATGTCACTTGCAAGTCCCGAGTCCTAAGGCAGCCAGAGTCCATACTGTAGACAGCCCGCATCTGTGAGGAGTCCATCTCGCCTTCCCTCCCCAAAGGAATGGATCACTTTAAAGCCAGAGTGGAAGAATCCAGGGCAGAGATACTCAGGGATGCCCTGAGCAGCATTGAAAAGCAAATATTTATTGACCCAGCTCTTCTCATTTGTCCTTGTTATTACATCCAATTCTGAATGACCTGCAACTTCGTCTACCTGTTTTGTAGTGACCGACCGGGGCTGGATGGCCATACACCTGACTATCCTATTGTTGGTGATATTTTGTTATTTAATTTTGTTTAACTTGTATTTGTTTTTGTGGCAAAATGTTCTGACTCCTTTATAAATAAAATGCTCAAGACTTCTTTCACTGGGAGAAATGGAACCCAATAGAGATTTAGTAAAAACTGGGGCAAAACGAGTAACTTAACGTGCCTCTAGTACACACAAATATTGCAGAAGCTTAAATGAGAAAGGGAGACGGGAAAACTGAAAGCAAGGGTGTATCTGAATCATCCAAACTATGCAAGGGCTGCTACTCAGCAACAACAACAACAACAAAAAGAAATGAATCAGGGTAGGCGATTGTGAGAACTTTGTTGGGAAAAATATGTTCATTCCCAAACCCAGTGGCTGTGTAGCGTATCACTGGAGACCTTTATTAAAAAATACCGTTTCCTGGCTTCACACTGGGAGATTCTGCATCAGAAGATCTGATGTGAGGCTCAAGAATAGACATCCTGGGAATCATTGCTCTAAGTAAGAAGCAAGAAAATGTTAGATTCCTAGTTAGCTCTTGTACTCCAGCCACTACCACCACCCGCACCGGTTGCCGTGGAGCAGACTCTGACTCACGGCCACACCACGGATGTCAGAGTAGAACTATGCTCTCGAGCTACTTAACAGCCTGAAATAAACTGGATTAGATAAGACTAGAGTTGTAGCTAGCCAGGTGTCTGACAGCAGTTTTGGTAGTGGTTACAAGTTGGGATTTACAGCCATTTCCATGAACTGTGATTATATATATATTTTTCTTTATGAAAACTTCTGGAGTATGGAAAATTGCATTGGATTTATTTGCCAAAAGACAGTCGATTTAGTAGCCACATTACCAGTATGAGGCTGTCCCCACAATCCCCTGGTATGATTTTCTGTAACAGATGTGTCTGAAAAATTTTAGCCCCTAAGCCAAGATGAAGTCTCACCCAAAGTGGAAAACAAAACAGATAACCTCCTTCTAGAATAGCAGATCTCAGACCTTCTGTGGATCCCTTTACACTCTCCAAAATTATTGAGGACCTCAAAGAGCTTATTTTTTTCTTTTTTGGGTGGGTTATAGCTACTGATATTTATCACATTAGCAATCGAAACTGAAACGAGGCATAAAGGAACTTTCTAAGATGATGAAAATGTTCTACATCTTGATTTGGATGATGTTATATTTGTAAAATTTATCATATTTTATACTTAAGAAATGTGCATTGCACTGAATATACATTTTATCTCAATAAAAATGAAAAAAAAGATTTTGAATCAATAAAAAAACTAAGAACTTTAAAAATATTTTAATTCATTCAAAAATAACATAATAAAACCCTGTTAAAGTAAATTACATTTTAAAAATTTGAAGGGTAGTCTTTTACATTTTTTTGCAAACCTTTTTAATGTTTGGCTCTATAAAAGGCCGTTGAATTTTTATATCTACTTCATTCAATGTGCTACAATATATTCTTTTGACTGAAGTGTATAAAGGAAATCTGTCTTCACACAGATCTATAGGTGGAAAAGAGAGGAACTTGTGGATCCAGGAAAGGTCTGTGGGATTGCCGGGGATCCTTGGAGCACACTCTGAGAACAGCTCTTGTGGAATAATCTCACACTCCGCCCTGATGGCAAGGGGAGCCAGCAGCTGAAGGCAGAATGCCTTGAGGCGCCTGGTTCCAATCATGAGGGTTTCCTTCAGATCTAAGTGCAAAGCATGTCTAGTAGTCCAGGCTGGCCAGGAGAAAACCGACAAGAATAAAGAGGTGTGGCCCCTAGAATGAGGTGTAATAAGAGACAGTGGCTGGGACTGGAGAGGAAGGGTACAGACATGGCACTGTTGAGATCCTGCCTTCATAATATCTGGCAGGAGTCTGAGGTAGCTGTCACACAACTTTTCTGTTGCTTTGTAATCTGAGGGTAGCTCTGGCCCACTGTGTTAGGCATTTATAACAATAATCTCTTTAGTCTCTCCAGGGCATTTGGATGCCTCAATAAGCCTTGCTCAAAGTTCCTAAGGTGTGTTTCTGACATGTTGTGAGGTTGGAGCCTCGTGTTCAGTAAGTAAAGCATTGTCCATAAGCTTTATCCAGCTTTTTCTGTAAGGGAATTTCTTCCTTCTTTCTCCTCTTTCAGAAAGTTCACAATTCCCCTATTTTTGAGCAACTATTTCTCTGGTTCTCTCATCTCTGTAGATTAGCTAATGCAGCAGTCTGAGGAATAGTTTGGAGGATCGGATCTTTTACAATTTATCTCACTTCCCTGGGAATCTGACTGTAGCATTGATCTAGTCTTGTCAACTGTGACTCTTCTCCCTGGTGCCTGGGTTAGCTTTCTGAATCCAGTAATTGAAAGGGTCAACTGGCTTGGCTGCAAAGTCCGTTAAAGAAGGACCCTTTATGGCATGAGGCTCCAGAGCTTCTCTCACGAGGAGTTCAGAATTGGTCCGAACTTTTCTAAATTTTAGTTTATATTCCAGATTAGTGACAAAGTCACACTGTGGTGTGTGGCCAAAGATGTCTCTCAGCGTTGGTTGTTTGTTTGTAAAGGAACTTTGTCCAAAGATCAATAGAAATCAGTTGCTGTCAAGTCAATTTTGACTCATAGTGACTACATGTGTGTCAGAGTAGAAGTGTGCTCCATAGGGTTTTCAATGCCTGCTTTTTCTGGAAGTAGACCACCAGGCCTTTCTTCCAAGGTGCCTCTGGATGGACTCAAACCTCCAACATTTTGGTTAGTAGCTGAGTGCATTAACTGTTTGCATCACAAAGGGGCTCCTCTTATTTAACATGCCTTCATGTTGAGCCCTACTATCAGAATGTCAGTCCCAACATAGGAAGCTCATCATATTGTTCAATAATTTCCAAATTCTGTTGGATCACCTTTCTTAGGAGTTGACATATATATGGATCTCTTTCAGTAGGTTGGCCAGGTAGCTGTCTTCCAAATATCTTGGCATAGACGAGTCAGTGCTTCCAGTGTTGCATTTTTTAAAAAATTAGCATAGCAAGCTTATGAAAATACCTCATGGGGGGAGGGAGCGGTTGGCAAACAAACGGAGAAGGTTCGTGTTATTTGAGTAAAATATGGCAGTGTCCAATGCATCACATCTATTCTTGAGATGGTCTCTAAATTCAGGTGGAATACACTCAAGGTTGTACTTTGGCGCTCGTGGCCTTGTTACTTCCTAGTACCTAATTGACCATCGGGCCTGTTGCCATCTCAACAGTTGCATCCTGAGCACCTGTGGCTCTATCTTAGCTGAAATGCATTTCCTCCTTTAGAGGGAGGGTGGATTCTAAGAGCAGCCATGGAGAGATCTCTCCAGCCAGCTCTGCTCCCAGGCACAGGAACTGGGCTCCACTCAGTGGCCTGACTACAGGGAACTCTCCAAAAGATGTGTCAGCAATCACATGCGGCTGATTAAAATAGAGCAAACAAAAATCATTCACTGCCTAATGTGCAATGCATTGAAGCTTACTTGATAGCATATTTATGCATACATCTTCAGAAACAATATTCTTGTAAACCTTGTATCAAACCCTTGGGGAGATATTGGTAGTAAGCAGGAAATCAGCAAACACATTGATCCTACATGCTCTGTGATGTTAGCAGTAGACATGAAATTGACTTTCATCTTAACGTATTAAAATCAATATACAGTATTCAGTTTAATTTAGAGTGTAAATACCATCAAGTGTTTTCAAGACAGAGAAAATAATAGTTTCAACTCTAGTACCTATGTATTATTACACAGGCCACTTTTCATTATTTAAAACAAGTATGACCCCGGAATAGAAATATCTTTCTCAGCCTGTAGGAGTACATGGGAACTCAAGTTGTCGACTGATCAGAGTCGATAGCTAAGAAGTTCTCTTTTTCAACTAACGTATAAAGTTTAGCTAATTTTTCCTCCATAATTTCATTTTAAAATAAAATTTTGTGGCAAATTGTCCTCATCGATCTTAATTCTCTAAATTATATGTCAGAGAGCACTTGTTGTTAGTTGTCACCTAGTCGGCTCCAGTTCATGGTGACTCCACGTATAACAAAATGAAGTGTCTGCCCCCGCACCCGCTACACCATCATTGGTGTGCTCCAGTCCGTTGTTACGGCCACTGTGTATTTTTTTTTTTTTTAAGCAAAAAGAAAGTTTTATTCCACACGTATGCAAAAGGCAAAAGTGGGAAACAGACAAGCATGCTGCCAGAGCTAATGTCTGCCCGAATCCAAGGAAATATCGCATGCTGCCACAGCCATGTCTGCCCGAGTCCAAATACCATTACGAGTCACCAGAATGTATTACTGTTATAAAACTGTGTATTTTAAGTGCCTTCCAAGTGAGGTGTCTCAACTTCCAGTGCTATACAGGACAATGTTCTGTTGTGATCCATGGGGTTTTCACTGGCTGATTTTTGGAAGTAGACTGCCAGGCTTATCTTCCTAATCTGTCTTAGTCTGCAGGTTCCACTGAGACCTGTCCGTGTAAAACTCCAGTGGGAGAGTACTGAGAAGATTTTTGCAGCATGTTATAAAACAAAATAAGACAAAACAAAACAAAATTCTCTTTCCTTTCCTGAGGGATGTCTGGCCCACGAGACCCCTTAGTTTGGGATATGAGACTATGAGCTCAGAGTAGGAGGGCTCCCAAATCCTCTAACGGTTCTCTTCTACTTTGTCCCTCCGGTCTCTTCTAGTATCAGGGATAAAGTGAGGAGTGGTAATAGCTGTTGATTACTGAAGAATTAAGATATTCCAGGCATGAGGCTGCATTTCTCACCTATGTGGTTTCAGTTAATACTCTCACTAGCCCTATCAGAAGTGTTATTATTATTTCTGTTTTAATAGATGAGAAACGGAGACTTACAGAGTAAAAGTAGTTGTCCAAAGTCACACAGCTTACAAGTAACTTAATGAAATCTGTACCTAGGTCTGCGGGACTCCAGAACTCATGCCCTTTTCCATGCGTTCTCTCAAAGAGGGAGTACTGCTTTCTTGGTGAGAAGTATTTCTGTCTTCAAGTGACCTGAAAGCCTCATCTCTAGAGAGACTTGAACAGAAAGGAGGAGGTGAAAGGGCCATCTTATGACCTCAGTGTGAAAGTGTGTATTTCCCAAAGCACGAGGGTGAGGAAAAGAGTAGACACAGGAGCCTTTCAGCAGCAGTGAGTTCATAGCTAATGTAAGACATTCTTCCACCTTCACTGTTGCTGCTGGCTCTTGTGAATGCGGTATTCCAGGGGATCTCTTTCAAATACCTGAAAGGTTACATAGGAAGTATCTTGTCTACTGGATGATACAAATGGTTAACACATTTGGCTGCTCACCAAAAACTTGGAGGTTTGAGTCTACCCAGAGGCACCTCAGAAGAAAAGCCTGGAGATCTACTTCTGAAAAACCAGCTGTTGAAAACCCTATGGAGCACAGTTCTGCTCTGGCACGCATGGGTCATCATGAGTTGGAATCGATTCTATGGCAACTGGTTTAAGTCTTCTGGGTAAGAGTCAGGCCTGCAGGAGCACATTCATCTTTTTTCTTCTTCCTCACACTGTGGGTGACTGAAGAGCATGTAACCAACCAGTCAAATATGCTTATGCCAGGACTACCTCAGCACTTTGGGAAAAAAAAGCCCCTCAGTGGTATTTAAGTAGTCCCACTTTTATCTTTAAAACAGTATATATTGCCCACTGGTTTCTAGATTTCTGGTGGTGATTGAGTAGGGAAGTACTTCTAGGAGCCACTTCTCAGGTTAGGATCCCAGGGATATTGTGAGGTAATGTCTGGAAAGCACTTTGAGCTCCTTTGAGAAAGGTGCTACGTCAATACTGTGTATTATTATTTATTAACAGCCTGAGAGAACAGTACAGGCAGGCGATGTCTTTCGTTTTGCTCCCCGGATACAACAGTGCTGTGGCTCAGACAGATTCCAGCTGGGGGAAAGTTCCAGCACCTGAAGTCTCTGACTCAAACGATGTGGGTGGCATCAGGTGCACTCTAGGGAGAGGACTGGTTCAGTGTCCCCAGATGAGGACGGGAGAGACTCTGCGGTCAGGCTCGCAGACCAGTGACACTCCATCTTAATGGGCAGAAGCACGGCTCTCCTCACATTGGGAACTGAATTCTGCATGTGGGGTGGAGAGATGAACTTTGCACATCTGGCAATAATGAGGCACTCTTTTTTTTATTGTACTTCACGTGAAGGCTTACAGAACAAATAGTTTCTCATGAAACAGAAGTACACATGTTGTTTTGTGACATTGGTTAACAACCCCACAACACGTCAATCCTCTAACTTCTCAACCTTTTTTTTTTTTTTTTTTTGGTGAAAATACACATAGCCAAAGATACACCATTTCAAAAATCTCTACATGCACAGTTCAGTGACATTGACTACGCTTTTCCAATTGTGCTGCTATTCTCACTTAAGATGAAGGCTTATAGAACAAAACAGTTTCTCATTTAACAGTTACTACACATGTTGCCCTATGACAATGGTTAACAATCTCACAACACATCAACAATATCCTTATGCAACCTTGGATTCCCTATCACCAGCTTCCTTGCCCCCTTCTGCCTTCTGGCCTTTGTCACTGGACTACTGTATTTCATTAGTTCCATTGGGTTTTATGGGGCTGTCCACTCCCAGGCTGAACTGTGAACCTCAGAGATAACTTCACCACTGAGCTAAAAGAGTGTCTGGGGGCCATACTCTCGGGGTTTCTCCCTTCTCCTTTAGGCCAGTAAATCTGGTCTTTTTTTGTGAGTTAGGATTATGTTCTACATCCTTCTCCAGCTCTGTCCAGAACCCTCTGTTGTGATCCTGGTCAGAGCAGTCCGTGGTGGTAGCTGGGCACCATCTAGCTGTACTGGACTCAGTCCGGTGGAGGCCTTGGTAGCTGTGGTCCATTAGTCCTTCGGATTAATCTTTTCCTTGTATCCTGTTCTCTTCATTCTCCCTTGCTCCCGAAGGGATGAGACCAGTGGAGTATCTTAGATGGCCGCTCACAGGCTTTTAAGACCCCAGACACTACTCACCAAGGTAGAATGTAGAACATTGTCTTTATAAACTGTGTCATGCCAATTGAGCTAGATGTTCCCCAAGACCATGGTCCCCACAGCCTAATGTGGCACTCTTGAAAGAACCAAAGTGCTCCATGCAGTAGCATGTTAACTGGGGTTCCACCATTTCCTGCGCATTCTGTTTGTAAAATATATACACATCCTGAATTGTCCTCTCCTGGCGCTAAAATAAGCCTCACTCTTCTTGCCTGCTAGAAAATTCAAGTCATTTTTTAAGTCCTGTGCTAGATGCCATGATTTTCTCTTTGAATCTTTCCCAAATAACCAAAAATGTAATTAATGAAAAAAGATTTAGCTCTTATAGGATCTTTCTACTCAAAGTGTGGTCTGCGGACCTGTAGCTAGGAATCTCCTCGGAGCTGGTTAGATTTGCAGGCCCCACCCAGGCTTTCTGAATCAAAATCTGCACTTTAACAATGTCCCTAGGTGATTTGTTTGCATGTTAAGATTGAGAAGAGCCATCATTGAATGTTTGAGTTTGCTTTGCTGGGTAAAAAACCATCTCAAAATCCAGTGTTTAAATCAGCAAGGATTTATCACTACGCATCACTCTATGGGTGGGCTGGGCAATTTCTCTGCTGATCCACCTGGGCTTTCTCATGTGGTTGAATTCACACAGCCTTCACTAAGCAACCAAATGTCGCGGCAATTTCGTAACATGTTTTGCTTGTTTTGTTTTGATTTTGTGTGTTGTTACGGCTACCTTGAAGTATTCCTGGTCTTATAGTGGTTAAGAGTTTGACTGCTAACAGGAAGGTCAGTGGTTCCAACCCACCAGCTGCTCAAGGAGAGAAAAGACCTGGCAATCTGCTCACATAAAGATTATAGCCAAGGAAACCTTATGGGGCAGTTCTACCCGGTCCTATGGGGTCACTTTGAGTGGGAATTGTTTTGACAGCCCACAACGACAACAACATGGCTACTTTATATTTCTGTCCAAAGAAACTTTTTTTTTTCCATTTATGGTGGAAATATAAATCTTCATTTTTAAATAAACATATTTTTAAAAGAAGATGGTCAATTCAAAGAAAATTGTTAAATAAATAATGGTATAAGCTATTTGAGAATATAGGAAAAAGTCACAAGGATGGTATGCGAACTCTTAAAATTTGAGAAACACTGTTGTTGCTGTTGGGTGCCATTGAGTAGATTTCTACTCATAGAGACCCCGTGTGACAGAATACAGCTGTCCCGTAGGGTTTTCTTAACTTTTATGGGAGCAGATCACCAGGTCTTTCTCCTGTGGAGCTGCTGGGTCAGATAGAACCTCTAACATTTTGGTCAGCAGCCCAGCACTTAATCTGCATTTAGAACTTGCCACAAAGTTTCTAGGGGATCAAAGACCTGCTTACCACTTTCAATACATGTATGGGTCTTTGAGAGAATGGAGGGCACTAGATCACTAAGATATCCTTTCTCTTTTAGCCCCAGGGATCAAATGCAAGCTGTGGTGGAGGTGAGAAACACTTCCCTACTTCCCTTCTTACTGTGTTTCTTTTCAGCCAGGATTATTGTAGAAATACTAGTACCTGACATTTACGTGGGATTTTATGGTTTGAAAAGCTCTCACATGTGCTCGGTGTCATTTAACCTGTAAAGCACTTGATCTGTAGGGCATTTTATCCTATACAGAAAGTGAGAGGAGTGACCGCTGGTCTTTGAAGGGGAGGAAGGTCTGGCTATTGTTGGAATCATTCTCCCAGTAGGAGCAGAGCTTCCTCTATATGCATTCCTATTTGTCTGAGGCCAGCTGGGGCTTTGGTTTTCTGATAATTGCTGGGTAAAGGAGAGTCACACTAACTACACCTTTTCCAGAGAAAGCCGGGCCACTAGTATTGAACAGTGTGGTGGAGACTGGTTGGCCCTGAATCCAGGGCCACTGCTTGGCCACATCAGTGTCCTTTGCAGCCCTGCTCTACGGTCCTGGTAGAGGCGTTTAGTACTTGACAATATTGGCACAAAGTTGTGAGCCATTCTCCCAGTCCCTTAAGCCCTAATTTAAATCATAATTTCCTTCTCAGGTCCTTCGAGGTGAAATTTATCTCTCCCTGTCTTAGAGTTTCATGGAAAATTTAAGGTTTTCCATTATAACATTTGTCTTAAGTGATTTTGTTTTGAAGTTTAGGTTTGTATCCATTTCTAGTGCTAAAAAGTGGGAGCCTAAGAGCGGAAAGGAAACCCTGGTTGCATAGTGGTTAAGAGCTATAGCTGCTATGGCAGTTAGAATCCACCAGGCACTCCTTGGAAACTCTACGGGGCAGTGCTACTCTGTCCTTTAAGGTTGCTATGAGTCAGAATCGACTTGACGGCAGTGGGTTTTGGTAAGAGCAGAAATGAAATCTTACCAATGTTTGGTTTGACCACAGCATTAACATCATGCTTTGCATGTGTTGTTGTTATTAGTTGCTATAGAGTTGGCTCCGATTCATGGAGCCGTGTACAACAGAACGAAATCATGCCCAATCCTGTGCCATTTTGGTATGTTTGAGGCCATTGTTGGAACTATTGTGTCAATCCATCTTATTGAGTGTTTCCCTTGTTTTCACTGACCCTCTACTTTACCAAACATGATGTCCTTTTCTAGTGATTGATCTTTCCTGATGAAGTGTCCAAAGTAAGTGAGCGGAAGTCTCACCATTTTCTCTGGAGCCTCATTGGAAGGCTTTTGTAAGTAGCAGGTGCTTTAGGAGGTTTTGTGGTTTTGAAAATAAAACATAAGACACAAAATATTACCAAAAGGGAAAAATTCTAAGCATGTTTTTTAATAAACTTTATTTTTTTTTATTTTATTGTGCTTTAGGTTAAAGTTTACAGTTCAAGTTAATTTCTCATTCAAAAATTTATACATGTATTGTCTTGTGATATTGGTTGCGATCCCCACAATGTGACAAACATGTTCCCCCTTTCTATCATGGATTCTCTGTGTCTATTTGTCCAGCTCCTGTCCCTTCCTGCCTTCTGGTCTTGCTTTTGGATAGGAGTTGCCCATTTGGTCTTGTATATTTGATTGAACTAAGAAGCATGTGTCTCACATTTTTTTTGTTTTGTTTTATTTTGTTTTATAGGCCTGTCTAATCTTTATCTGAAAAGTGAGCTTTGAAAGTGGTTTCAGTTCTGAGTTAGCAGAGTGTCTGGGATAAACTTTATTTTTTAGAGTAGTTTTAGGTTTACGAATTGGGCAGAAAAGTTCAGCTCTGCCTCCTCTCCCCTCTGCACAGCTCCTCCCATTGTACAAGTCTTGCATTCCTATGGTGTGTTTGTTATAATTGATGAACCAGTATAGATACAAAGTCCATAGTTTACATTAGGATGTCTTTAAAATCAATATCCTTTTGATACTTTTATATTATATGAAATGTAGTTCAGGTATAATATTTTGTGGTCTACTTTTCCTTGTTTTTGTTTTCTATTGTCCTTTCTAGGTGTGAGAGTTTGGGACCATCTAGAAGCTACAGCTGAGTCAAGTACTACTAACCCTGGGTCTATAAGCAGAAATTGACCTTCCATTTAAAAATGTGTGCTCCTTATTCTTCTCTTAAGTTTTGAAATTTCCAGGCACACTTTTTCTAAAATATTCCTACTTTTCCTTAGGAGGTATTGGTATATTAATGAATGATTATTCAGATACTCTTATATGCTAAAAATATCTCAGATACTATCACTAGAGTAAGATCTTAACGGGTGAAACTAATATCGTAGGCAGCAATTCAATAATTTACATGGGGCTTATGACTGGTTTAATATTCAAAGTAAAGACTATTTAAGAAGGGGGGAAACTAGCAGTTGCTTTTTAAGTTTTTATGTAATATATAATTAAAATTATTAATGGTAGGTAATCTTTGGTAAACTTCACAGAGACAGAGCTTGAATTCCCTTGAACACTTGGTTAAAAAAAAAAAACCACTGCCGTCAAGTTGATTCTGATTCATAGCGACCCTATAGGACAGAGTAGAAGTGCCCCATAGGGTTTCCAAGGAACGCCTGGTGGAATTGAACTGCTGATGTTTTGGTTAGCAGCTGTAGCTCTTAACCACTCTGCCACCAGGGTTTCTGAACACTGGTTACTGTCTCTAAAATTGAGGATTACACAGGCTATTTTCATCTCAGGTCCTGAATTTTACCAAGGGAAAGTGTCAAGCGTTATTTAAAGGCTCAACAATCTTTCTGTTTGTGTGCTGAGTCCTGGACATATTTTGTTTATTTGTGTAATTACTCCTCTTAGCTGTGAGAATTTGGAAGTGCAAGTACAGGAACAGAGTCTGAATACCTTAATGTATTTGTTCTGTATTTTGATTTTTTAAAACCCACACATATTTTGCAGTAACATGGTGGTAGGCTACAAACAGTCGCTAATATAGCCTCTCCCAGCTTCCGATAAAAATACTTACAAAGGCTCAACATCTTGTAGATAACACAGGCTCTTGGAAACTTTCAAAATGTCTCCCGGAGGAATGCAATGTATCAGAACACAGAAAAGTTAACAGAAGAAAATTAACCTTGACTGACACTTTAAAAAGCAAGGGAAAGTGGGTTGAAAATGCACACATTTTAATCCAAATTAAAAGCATATTAAAGGGGGAAAAAGGAAAGATACCAATGAACACATAAAAATATGAAAGGCTTGAATAAATGCTCCTGAAAATTACAGCTAACAGCCAACCATATGGCAGAATCTGAAGGGGAGGGAGTGTTCGCCATCTGTGGTTTGAGGCACTGGTGTGAGAAGCCCAGATACACCCTACATATGCACCTTTAATCTGAACTGTAGGCTGGCTGGTGAGTAGAATGGAGGGCATGTTCACTCTTTTCCTCAGCCTGCCCCTTGGCTGAAAACATAGGGGCAGATAACCGGACAGTTAACACCTACTGCTTAGGACATGTCTTGTGTGTTGACCAGAATAGAAGCAGCTTTTCTTCTTGTCTTTCTTAGTACTTCCAGTATCCAATACATCCTTAATTGAATGGTGGACTGATGCATCCTGGTGTCCTGGTACATATTTTGTTACCAAGTAAAGATAACGTCCAGACACACACACACACACACGTGTGCATGCACACAGGTAGTCAGTAAAATTATACAGAATTTGCAAACTGTAATTTATAAAGTTACACAGACCAAGTTCTCTCACCATAATATAATGAGAAATTTTATTTTAAAAAATTCAAATAGAAATGTCTAGACCCTGAAAAACTAAGAAATGCTCTCTTAATAATGTGCTCAAGGTAGAAATCAACAATGCAGTTGTAGATTCCTGATATTCCATATCAAAATGTATGGTATATCCAAAGATATATTCAGAAATAACTTGATTAAAAATTTTAGTTATTAAAAGAGAGAGAATGAATGTAAGTCATTTAATCATTGAACTCAACAGTTAGAAGAAAAAAGAAAGAAAACCACATAACAAAAATAAAAAGATGAAAATAATAAAATTAACTTCAGAAATTAATGAATTAGAGAACAAAACATGTGCATTGGAAAATAAATCTAAAAACTAGTTTTTTTTAAAAATTCAGCAAAATAAATAAGCACATAATAAATCTAATGAATAATTAAGGAGATCAAGTACAAATAAAAAAATTAGAAATAAGAAAAGTTATGTAACTGTTTGCCTGAGCCTACTATGTACAATTTCATATTAATAATTTGAAGCTCTAAATGAAACATATAATTATTGAGGGAAAAAACTGTAAGCAATAAGTGGTCAAAGCTGACATAAACAATAGGAAACCTGCATAGATAATAAGAAAAAAAAGTCAAGAATAGCTTTACCAAGATATTTGTACAGCTCATAATAAAAAATACTGCAAAATGTGTTGAGGAAAATACAGATATAGAGCATAAACTACATGCATTTGGACTACAGCATGGTTTCAGTGATCCTGGGAGCAGGTGTGGAGATGGACCTTGGACCAGCCCCGGGCCCTGAGTGACTCTGACAAACCGCGCCCCCTACTGACCTGCACTGGACATGTAACTTGAGTGAAAAACAGACTTTTGTTAAGCCACTGACATCTTGAGGTTGTTTGTTACTACCTAGTCTGTCGTGACTGATTCTAACACTGATGTCGAAATATAGTCAACGGGATAGAATAAATAACTAGAAAACTGACTTGTTATCTAAAAGAATATTACATGTGATAAAGAGGAATCACCAAAAAAAAAAAAAAGGCACAAGATAACTAGTTAAATAGAAAAAAAAGAGAAATTTTGATTCTCACTTTATACCACAGAACAAAATAAATTCCTGGTGGATTAAGCAGTAAAACGTAAACATTCAAGCCATAAAAAAAAAGAGGGGTAATATTCAGTCTTTGAATAGGACAATACACTTTTAGGGGCTTAAAAAAGTTTGAAACCAGAAAGAAGTTATCCCCAAACAAAGTCCCATAAAATTTAAATTAATTAATGTTGAATTAAATTTTAAGAAAGCATGACCTAGTCAACTGCCACTTGACTCATCTTTTATGTAATTTTATATGAGTTTAAATCATAAAAATAAAACCAAATAAATAATTTATTCTTAGCAAAATTCATCTTTTAGCTATAAGATCTTATAATCAACATTAAATTCATCTTCTAGAATTCCAAAGCCTCATCGGCTGGAGTTATGAGCTTAGGTTCTCAACTTAGCTTCTCTGCTTTTTAGCCACATGAGCCGTTACAGTCATGCAACCCCTCAGATATGGTTAAAGGTGTTGGATCAGATGATCTTTCAGATCTTTCTCAATTTTCAAATACTGTGATAGCATAGATGTCCATAGCAATCAAAAATATTGATTTTAAAAAGAAAGTAGGTATTTATAAAAACATAAATTAAACAAATTAGTCCTGTTTTTCTCTTGGGATTTGAAAATATGATGCATTTACATACTGAGATATGGTACAAAGAAGACATGTCAGTCTATTACTGAAGCAAATCTCCCAACATTCCACAGTCATAAATTCACCCAAATAACCTGGCCACATATTTTTGATAAGTGATTTTTTGCAAATTATCCAGTAAGCAAGCCAACCCACAAAGTAAAAGCATAATATATCATGAAAAATATTTAGGTCATTTATGTTGATATGTGAGGTTTTATTTTAATTATTTATATAATTTCATAGTGCAGTAGTAGGTGTCCTGTGGTATTTTTCTAAAAAATAATGAAAGTGTCTAAATATGAACTCTCATTGGAGCTTTTTTGCTATTAAATTTATACAGATGCATTTATTTAGTGTAGCTTATTGAATTTAAGGATAAGTTACATTCAAATCAGTGACTTTCTAATAAATGAAATGTGTTTTTAAATTAAAAAATGCAATAAAGTAGAGACATGTGCTTAAGAATAGGAAAGAAAGTAACCAGATAGTAATTTGGACCTTTGTTCATCTAATCACTGCCTCATCTCAAGGCCAAGAGCAAGATTTTCAACTTGGAGATGAAATCCTAGGCTTTCTGGTCACCCTCAAAGATGAAACTAGGCTTATCAAAGGCAATGAAATAGCAGGTGTGATAAAAGTTTGTCACTGATGGGAACGTGATTGTCAACATTTATGGAGCAGCTCCTCTGTGTCAGGCACTGTACTAGGCTGTAGGAAGAGAAAGGTGAACAAAACATGGTACTTACCCTCAAGGAGCATGTGTGGAGGTAAGCATGTGTATTAATTAGGGTAAATAATGTTATTTTCTATAATATGCAAACACCCAAAGTTCAATGGCTTAGCACAGTGTAAGTTTACTTCTTAATGGCGAGTGGCCTTCCATGTTGAGTCATTTCCTTCCATTGCTGAGTCATTCAGAAGCTCAGGCTTCTCCCATAGTTGGCTTTGCTTTCTCCTAGGGCTGTGGAGTCCTCAGCTGGATCTTAGTATTTGATCAGAAGAGAAGATATAGAGGATGGCATCTGAGGATTTTATGGATCAGAACAGGGAACTATGCATATCACTTCTGCCCACATTCCACTGCCCAGAAGGTGGCCACAAAGTTGTACTTAACTGCAAGGGAAGCTGGGAAATGTGAACCAGCTTTGTGCCTAAGAGGTGGCAGAAATGTGTTTTAGTGAACACTTAGCTGTGTCTGCGATAGCATGTGATGAAAAAGAACCACAATTAGTGCATTGTTACTGTAACAGAGCTAAAATACAAGGCACGATGAAGAACAAAGGAGGGAGTGGTTGACCCCAGTATAGGAATTGGGCTAATGGCACATAACAAGCCGCAATTGCAATTATTGACTCAATAAATCCACAGAATAATTAAAAAAAAAACTAAAAGTATTCCCAAATTAGGTTAAAGGAAATGTAAGTTACTTCGTAATACAGAACCATAGTATTTTCTAATTGAAATTTTTATTGATACAATTTTAGATTCACATGCGGTTGTAAAAAATAATATAGAATGATTTTATACACACTTTACCCATTTCAGTCAATGGAGACATTTTTATTTTGGTAGAATATCACAACCAGGATATTGATGTTGATATAATCCACACAATTCACTGATCTTATTTAGATGTCCTCAGTTTTACTTGTACTCATTTGTGTGTAGGTGTGCATTTCTTCACAATTATATCACAACTGCAGGTTCATGTATCCACCACTGCAAGGCCCCGCCTACCTCTCTCTCATTTTCTACTCCCACATCTGTAACCCCTGGCAACTACTAATGTGTGCCCTATTTCTAAAAATTTGTCATTAAAAATGTTATATAAATGGAATCATGCAGTGTGTAACTTTCAGGGATTGGCGTTTTCACTCAGCATAATTTGCTGGAGTCATCTAAGTTGCAGTGTGTATCAATAGTTCATTCCTTTGTCATTGCTGAGCAGTATTCCATGGTATAGATGTACCACTGTTTGTTCAATCATTCACCAGATGAAAGATATTGGGCTGAGTCCAGTTTTTGGCTATTACAAGTAAAGCTACTAAGAACATTATTGTACAGATTTTTCTTTGAACATAAAACCTTCATTTCTCTAGGGCAAATGCCCAGAAGTGCAATTGCTAAGTCCTATGGTAGTTGCACGCTTAGTTCTGTAAGAAACTGCCAAATTGTTGCCAGGGTGACTGTTCCATTTTACATTTCCACCAACAATGTATGAGGGATCCAGTTTCTTGACATCCTTGATAGCATTTGGTATTGTCACTATTTTTTATTTTAGTTTTCTGATAGGTGTGAGTTTAATTTGCATTTTTCTAATGGCTAATAATATTGAACATCTTTTTATGTGCTTATTTGCCATCAGTATACCAGAACTATAATATTTTTTTAAACAGAAAGCCATAGGTTTTACATAAAGCTAGGAATTATAAAAGCAATCACTAGACCAAAAACGTAAACCTTTCTAAATATCAAGATAATTATACACAAAAAAGCAAACAAAACAAAAAGCCACATAAAGAGATAGTGCCAAAAGCTATGGAACAGAAAGCATAACAAAAAGAAAAAAAAGCAAAAATAAGTCCAAACATATGGTATGCCAAAGTATAATTGGGCTAAACTCTCCTAGTAAAAGAAAAAGACTTTCTGATTGAATTGCAAAGAAAAACCAAAAAAAGAAAAAAGTTGAAAAATATAAAATGCAAAGGTACAATCTAGGCAAATGTAAATGTAGGAAGCAGAGGTTGTAATTTTTTTATAACTGATTTTATTTTTTGTTGTTGCCGTTGAGAATATACACAGAAGAGCTTACAATAATTCGACAGCTTCTACATGTACAATTCAGTGACATTTGTTACATTCTTCAAGTGGTGCAGCCATTCTCACCCTCCTTTTCCGACATTTTCTCCTTCATTAACATAAACTCACTGTCCCTAAGTTTCCTATTTAACTTTTCCGGTTGCTGTTGTCCATTTGCTCCCATACAGATAGTTCTTTAAAAGAGCACAACGCTCAGGACAGATATTCTTTACTAATTAAGCAAAACAACTCTTTTCAGAACCATAACATTTTTTATTTGAAACAAATTTTAGAAAATTTCTAGTTCTTGCAAGTGACTCCCCCTTCTTTTTATTTTAATTTTTTAATTGTGGAAAATTCCTATTGCTCCTTCTACAGCCCCTCTAAATGCCCCATTTTCTTTAAACCCTTCTGCAACTCCCAAGTCTGAGTTACCTAAACCGTTTCTGACTACTAAAGGCAGAAAAAAAATCTCTGTTTTCTCTGAGTTCCTGTTTGTTTCTCCTTCTAGTGTAGCAGTTAAAAACCAGACAAACAAACTCATGACCATAAAGTCGATTCCGACTCATGGTGACCCTGTAGGACAGAGTAGATCTGTTCCATAGGGTTTCTAAGGAGTGGTTGGTGGATTCCAACTGCGGACCTTTTGGTCAGCAACCAAACGCTAACCACTGCACCACCCGTGTAGCAGTTACCAGAGTGTATTTTCATGAAGGTGCTTACTTGTCTGTGCTTTTCCACTAAACTTCGTCCTGAGGGAAGGGACTGTCTTACATATGTTTGCTTCCCCAGCACCTAGTAAGGACCCCTGGTGGTGCAGTGGTTAAGAGCTACAGCTGCTAACCAAGAAGTGGGCCGTTCAAATCCACCAACTGCTGCTTGCAAACCCTATGGGGCAGTTCTACTCTGTTCTGTAGGATTACTATGAGTCAGAATCGACTCTGACAGCAACGGGTTTGGTTTTCGTTTTTTACTATGATGTCTGGTGCCTTTAAATGCTTAATAAACATTTTCAAAGATTTTGTGTACTTCTTTATATTCTGCCTCTTCCCCAAAAGGATTTGAACATCTACTTTTTTTGGCAGGCACTGTGCTGGGCACTTTTGCACATAGGGATCTTTACCTGTACTTTGCAGATAATGAGGCAGAGAATTAAGTAATTTGAAAATGACCATCCCAGTAGGTGGTAGAGCTGAGGCTTGGTGGTAAATCTCTTTGCTGTGTCCCAGTTACCTAGGATGGCTCAGAAAGACAACAGAGCTGAGTTCTTTCCCTTGTGCCATGTTGATGCCTCTGGTCCCATCTCACTCATTGGCTACTATGGAACCAGTTTATGTAGCCTACTGATCCTCTGTGCCTCCCTGGCCCATGCTCACCCCAGAATAGACAATGACCATTGTACACTTCCCTTCCCTGCCCCACTCTACCCTAAATGCCTCCTTCCCCACCAGCCCCAAGGATTATAGTTTCTAGTAGTCTCATCTAACAACTCCGCCGATTTCCCATGCCTCTCCACTCTCTCTAGCAACCTCTGAGCCCTTGGCCTTTTGGGTTCTCCCTTCTCTCATCTCTATTTTTACCTCATATTTCCAGTTTTATGCTACCCATTTCTCAAAGGGATTAGATTTCACTTAATTCAATAAATTTATTTTATGAGGAATACAAAGACGGAGGCAGCATCTTTGCCTCCTAGAATATTACCATTCAATAAGGGAGATAAGCAAAATACAAACCATACATGACACTTAAGGGGCAGGCACTCATTTTCAGTTAACTTGTGGTTTTCCAGTCTACTCCCTTTGCCAATGCCCCAACCTTTATGAAAATGAAAGGCCAAAATAGACGAAACCTGTCCATCGCCAAGGCAAGATTACTTCCCCAAGGGCTCCCTTTGATGATCTTGATCTCACTTGTTTCTATAATATTGAGGTTGAATGCTGAGAGCTTAATATTTTTATGCGCATGTGAAAGAAGCACTGATGAAAAAAGACTCCAGTAGAATGAGTATTATTTATTTGTCAATTTACTGCAAGAATCTACTTCATAGTCAAAGTTTACAATATAATATGAATGGAAGAGATCATACTCCCAAGCAGTATACCTTGAAACAACATAAATAAAGGTAGCAAAGTGTTCTAGCTTGCTACTGGCCAAATTTCATTCCTTTACTCTTTCTGGTAACCAACAGGTATCAATTCCAAGATGCACATTTTACCTCTGATACTGGAACGCACCTTCCAGTCAATGGCATTGCATTGTTTAATTGGCAGCACTTGTTCTGTCTTCCCAGTAGAACAATTAATGGTGCATCTTACAATTAATGGTGTCTTAGATTCAATGACATACAGTATTTGTTTGTATTTGTTTTGAGAACTATCCCCGCCCTAGATGATTGTATGGTTCTAATTGGGGAGACAGATGTATAAGTTGTTGAGTGATTACGTAAAGGGACAAATCCAAGCAAAGTACTGTGAAAACTCAAGGGTAGTATCACAGGCATTAGTGGTTTACATTCCCTTCTCCTTGTTGGCAGCAGGGACTCAGAGGGGTGGGGTTGTTGTTGGCTGCTGTTGAGTCGGTGCCCTGAATTATGGTGATGCCATGTACAACAGGATTAATCTATCTAGAAGGCTGACTTCTTATTACATGAGATCATAAGTTTTCCTTAGTATTAAAGCTGTTTTATGTGGATATTCTGCTTCTTGCAGCTTAAAATGCCTTCACTAACACGACTAACTTCCTGGGGTGTTGGGGAAACACTGTTCAAAATAGGTAAAATTCACATACGATGTTAAGGAACAAGGGAGAGGGAAGAGTACCTGTAAGGGCAGAGACAACAGTACTTGCAACGGTGAGGCAGGAAGTGCTGGGCTATGTATGTTATTGCTGTTACTGTGCGCCACACAGTCGATTCTGACTCATAGCCACCTATGTGACAGAGTAGAACTGCCCCATAGTGTTTCCCTGGCTGTAATCTTTATGGAAGCAGATCACCAGGTCTCTTCTCCCACTGAGTGGCTGATGGGTTCGACCCACTGACCTTTTGGTTATCAGCTGAGCTCTCAACCATTGCACTGCCTGGGCTCCTTAGGCTATGTATGGGTAACAATAAGAGATTCCATTTGGTCGTGGCATAGACAGAAGGCTAGGAGTGCCATAAAGAGTCTTTTCTTTTTTTTAAAACCATGTCATGCAATTTGGATTTTTGTCCTGCGGGCAACATGGAGCCAGTAGAACTACTCTAAAACAGGCGAGTGCCACGATCAGATTTCTATATTAGCCATAAACTTTGGAGGCAGAGAACAGCTGGAGTGAGTAGAGGCTGATGGCAGAAAGACTAGGAAAGATCAAGACCTATTTTATCGTTTTTGTTGCCAGTGACAGAAATCTTCTCAAATTTGCTTAAGCAATAAATAAATAAATAAAAGTCAATTAAAATTTGGCTTATGTGAGTGAGAATTCAGATGTAGAAGTTACTACAGAGCTGGCTAGAGGCAGTGCTGGTTCAGTGGTAGCATTCTCGCCTTTCATGCAGAAGACCTGGGTTTGATTCCCGGACAATGTGCATCATGCACGGCTACCACCTGTCCCTCAGTGGAGGCTTGCGTGTTGCTATGATGCTGAATAGTTTTCAGCGGAGCTTCCAGACTAAGATGGACTAGGAAGAAATAGCTGGTGATCTGCTTCCGAAAATCAGCCAGTGAAAACCCTATGAATCACAATGAGGACATTACAGGACTGTGCGGCACTTAGTTCTGTGCATAGAACCACCATGAGTCGGAGCCGACTTGATAGCAGCTAACAGCAACAAGGCTGGCTTGATCCAGATGTTCAGACAATGTTGCTAGGAATCTCTCTGTCCCTCTTGTTCTTTACATCTCTGGGTTCTGCTTCTCTCTAGATTGCCTTTTATGTTTAGCCAGCTCCCTGGATGCATTAATTTTCCATTATTGTTAGAAAATCATCCCAGAGAAAAGGGAACACCTATTTCCCAACAGCTCCAGCAAAAGTCCTGGGGATAGCTCTGTTTGGCCTGACCTGGAGTCTGTCCAGATTTTGAACCAATTACTGTGGCAATGGAATATTCTAATTAGTCAGGTCTGGTCGTCTACTCACAGTTGAACCCCGGGGGAAGAATCACTGAATGACTTGGATTGAAAAAGGGGATGGCTCCCCCAGGGTGAGGAGAGGCAGAGCAGACCTAACTAGGAGTTATTGCCCAGTGAAGAGGTTATGAGAGCAGCTCAGGCAAAAAAAAAAAAAAAAAAAAAAGGAAAAACAAAAAGAAATCTAGACAAAGGCCATGGCATTAGGAATTAAGAAAATAGGCTGACCTCCAGCTTGGGAGGTGAGTACTACTATGTTGTCAGTTTTACAAGTGAGGAAACTGAGGCTTAAATAGGATAAATAATTTACCTATGGTCTCAAAGCTTGTGGAGTCTCTGGGTGGTGCAAACAGTTAATGTGCTCGGCTGCTAACTGTAAGGTTGGTTGTTTGAGTCTACCCAGAGGCACTTGGAAGAAAGACCTGGCAATGTACTTTCAAAAAAAAAAGTCTGCCATTGAAAATCCTATGGAGCACAGTTCTACTCTGACACAGATGGGGTTTCCATGAGTCATATCAACCTGATGGCAACAGTTTTTTTTTTTCTCATAGCTTGTAAATGGATAATTTAGCATCCAAACCAGATCTATCTGACTCCAAAGCCCATGTTCCTAACCAGTAGGCTACAAAGCCTCTCAACGAACAGCTTAGGGAGAATGGGAGGGGAAATCAGCTTCCTGGTATGTTCACCCCAGCTGCCTAAACAAGAAGGGAATGGAGAGGAAATTAGGTACTACCTCTGTCACCCACCCCCATCCTTCACAAGACTGAGGGAAAATGGAGAAGAAAGGTGTCCAGAGAGGCCATACTCTAAACCAGAGCTCCTCGGCCTCAACTCTATTGACATATTAGGCCAGATAATTAATTCTTTACGGTGGAGAGCTGTCCTGTGCATTGTAGAATGGTTAGCAGCATCCGTATATTCTAATTACTAATTTCTTGTAGACCTTTCTCCTCCCACCTTTTTTCCTACCTTGACAATCAAAAATATTTTCATAATTGCCAAATGTCACCTGCGGAGCAAAATTCCACAGCTACCTTCAGCTTCCACCTCGGTAGGAGGGTGAGGCCTGGGGCCTGCCTGACTACCCTAGAGCTGTGCTCTTTCCTGCCCTCATGGGTCCCCAGTTCTACTGTGAGGCTCCAGTATTTTAAATAGCCCATTATCTCTCCAGAGGTGACCCAGGCAATACCTCCCTTTTCTACACTCTGAACAAGGTGGATTGCATCTTTTCCCCCTTGCCCCTTGGAATTCTGAGATTTCTAGCAAAGTTTTGGGGAAAGAAATTCACTGTTCCATGGGATCCTGAGATCTCTTGTTTGCAAATGAAGACGGTCACATGGAAAGGGAAAACCGCACGCAGACAGTAAGTCAAAGGTAAAGTTAGGTCATTCATGATTGGTTATTTCAATTGAATTTTGGCACTTAGATTGCCTGCATTATATTAGAAGCCATACAGCGGGGAGAAGAAATCCTAGTTTCACCATTTTCAGGGAATGTGACCCTGGGCAACTCACTTAACTTTCCTCTACCATCACCACTACCACCACCAATTGTCAGAGCTGACTCTGACTCATGGCAACCCCCTTGTGTGTCAGAGCAGAACTGTGCTCCATAGGGCTTTCAATGGCCAGTTTTCCCCAAAGTAGATTGCCAGGCCTTTCTTCCAAGGCATCTCTGGGTGGACTCAAACCTCCAACCTTTGGTTAGCAGCCTAGCAAGTTAACTCTTTGCATCACCAAGGGACTCTGTTCAGCCTCAGTTTACCTACAAGATGGAGATGATAAAATGTACTTAAACAAACCTCTGACGACATGTATTTAATATTTACATGTTGTTAGGAAAAAGCTAAATATTTAATATATAGAGTTTCAGATTAAGAGTTTAGAAGTATCTAATAGCTTCTAGAAATGTCCATCAAAAAACATTTCAATATACTTCTGAAAAATTCACTCCTATAAAATCTTTGTTAATTGACATGGGTTAAATGAGATATTTTTAAATATAGTTATTGACCATTTTAATTTCTAAAGGATTCTAAACCTTTAAGTTATAATATTATCTCTATATAAGGAAAATGATTGTGGGAAAATAATCTCTTCCTTTTTGTTGTTTGCATTTGGAGAACCTAGTTCTGGCTCTTACTTGGGCCTTTGACTCTCCCGCTAGAGAAAAGAGAGAAAGCTCAACCCCAGAAGTAAAACAGTAAAAAATGACTTTCTGAAATAGAAAACAAAAAAAAAAACCCATTGCCATCAAGTCGATTCCAACTCATAGTGACCCTATAGGACAGGGTAGAACTGCCCTATAGAGTTTCGAAGGAGCACCTGGTAGATTCAAACTGCTAACCTTCTGGTCAGCAGCTGTATGTCTTAACCACTACGCCACCAAGGTATGGGGAGAGAAAAAGGGTAAAAAGATATATACTTTTCATCTTATCTCTAAATGGTAACATAAATATTATCATGTTTTTCTAAAATGTTCTCTAAATGTTAATGCCTTCATAAAATGAAATTTGAATTTTAAAATTACTTCCAATATCAAGTAATAAATTAATAGACTAGAGTTCAATTCACTAACACAGTTTTGTCCCATAGCCAGCCAGCCCTTCCCATATAGACACAAGGCCTCAGCCCCCGAGTGCTCCCTGGCTTTTTCTCACTCTGACTTCACCTCTCTACTGATCTCATGCAGCTTTCTTAGCTCCTTGTTCATCTCCATGCCTTTGCCCTCTCTCCCTCTTTTTTTTTTTTTCTTAGCTCTAGTGAGACCCTGTGTGTTTTGCCATTAGACTATATTTATTTAGGAACACCAAGAAGTGAGTTCTTACTGACAAGAGAATTTTAAGAACACCCTAAGCATTGAAACTTTTTTTTTTAACACAATATGGATGAAGAGTGTTGCAAAAGGTATCACATATTTCTGTGCCTTAGTTAATACTGAATTGACCAAATTTGGATTTCTCCTAAAAAACAGTCACAGGAAACTATAGAGTGATATCTTATAAATTTGCGTGGTTTTAAAGGACTCGGTTTGTTTTTATTTCAACAAAGATTTATTGAGCACGCATTGTATTCCACACACTCTCCTGTGTCTTTATATTTAATTCCTCCTGATAGTCATGAGAATCCATAAAATGTCTAGCACACAAGAAGCAAGGAATAGACATTTTTTCCATGTTAAGCATTAAAAAAAAAAAAATTTTTTTTTTTCAGGAAGCAAGAGCCAGAAAATAAGAAAGCAAATGCAGTCCAAATGTACTAAAATTCGGCATATGTACATGACATGAATGTAAGCTATTTTATCTGGTTTTCTCAGTTCCAGAAACCTTCACCTTGCCATATAGACTCAAACTCAGACATAAACCAGAAAAACTGAAAATATATCTGAGCCTAATAAAATAATTACAGCCAAGACCAAGAATCTCGCTCTAATGAGATGAATGGAACAATTCCCCGCCTTTTCCTGAATAGTCTATATTTGATTGAATTTAAATACAAATGAGGAATCCTGCTTATATGACACTCTTCAGTTCTGTGGGGAAGCAAATGGCACAGGCTTCAGATCATGGTAATAAGACAAGCGGCCCGTATGCTTGGGAGGCCGTGTGCACAAAAACCCACTGATGGACTGCAGCCAGCAAGAATCATTCAAAATAGAACCACTAAAGTTCACTAGTGTGAACTCTGAAAAATTGCAGAGAGTAACTGAAAACCCTTGGAAAGTATTTATAAAACCCAAGTAGAAAATGATTGGCTGTTGATCACCTACTACGGCACGTACCAAGTGCTGAGTCAAAAGAACAGTTTAGGGGAGCAAAAAGTCACTCTGCATGGCTGGGGAATAGAGTGATTCAAGGATGAGGCTAAGAGAGGTAAATAGAAGCCAGATCTAAAGACCCTTCCAAGTAGTCTTACAGTAGGATAATGGGGAGCCGTGGAAGGCTTAAGCAGAAGAATGACATGATCAGATTTTCATTTTGAAAAGATGACAGGCTGTAGTGTGACAGTAAAAAGGAGGGGGTGAGTCTCAAGGCAGCCAGAAGGAAATTTCCCAAATAACTCCAGCAATAGGGACTGATGGGTTGGACTAGGGTGCTGAGTTTGGGAATGGAGAGACGTGAAGAGGTTGCAGAGACGTATGGGAGATCAGAGCATCACAATTTGATTGGATGTAGGTGAAGAATTTTAGAGAAGTGTCAAGAACAATGACTTGATGTTTTCCTGAGAAGGGGCAGTAAGTGAAAAAGGCTGAGGGGTGAGAAAGAGGTGACGAAAAAGTTGGGACATGTTTAATTAGGGAGCATCCATATGGAAATACTCAGGAACCGGTGGTGGCACAAGGGTTTGGAACTCATGAGGGGAGAGACTTAAGCTGGTGGTAAACATGCAAGAGCTATAGAATTTGAGTCCCTGCGTAGTGCAAACAGTTAACACATTTGGCGCTTGGCTGCTAATGGAAAGGTTGGAGGTTCGAGTCCACCCAGAGATGCCTTGGAAGAAAGTCTCTGGTGACATATTTCAAAAAAATTAGTCATTGAAAACCCTATGGAGCACAATTTTAGTCTGACACTCGTGGGGTTGCCATGAGTCAGAATCAACTGAGCGACAACCGGTTTTGATTTACAGAATTTGAAGCACCTCAGTGCAAGGGGTTTTCCTTTCTAATTTTACTGCTTTTACGAAACTGCATAGAAAGCACTCAGAATTCCTGTTTCTGTGTGTCCCTGAAATTCAGTTGGATTGGCGTTATCTTGGAATATTGATTGGCATGGCTGATTCTCAGTATCTATCTCTTATCTGAAACTTGTAAAGCATATCTGAAATGTGTAAAAATGTGTGGGGCATGTGGAAATTGACATAAAAGGCTTAAATTTAATCTGTCACTTAATAGTCTTTTAACTAGCAACTGGTCTATATGGCGCTGATATTTTGTATATTATCGAAAATTTATTTTTAGGAACTTAGAGTTTCTCGTATTTTTTCCTAGTTGAGAAATCTGCTGCTGGTGGCTAGAATCTATATAACTGAGTTCAAAGAGAAATAATTTGGTGATGAAATTAATAAAGGATCTTAATGTTCTCTAGGCAATTGTATGCTGCCAATGTGCTAACTCTTTGTTAACTTATTAAATTATTGTTTTATGAATCTTCTGCAGGACTATATCCAAATTGAATGTTTTGCCAATATTAATCCCCTACTGGTGGTTCTAACAAAGAGTTCTCTATCAGGGACAGGTCTTTTTTCCTTTGGGAAGTAAATAGAGTCAGTGATTTACTGATAAAGCCACCCAGTATATACATCATCTCTGTCCCATATATCAATGCCACGGGCAACAGCTTGCTTTCCTGAGTGATTCTGCAGTGTCTCCTCAAAGACTATTTTGTTTAGTAATCAGATCAAAGTGCCAACATGAATACTTTTTAGTAACGTATAAATTGCTTTTATCTTTAATAGCGCAATTAGTTCTGAGACATTTTTATGGAGCGGTTTCCACTGCTGAAATTGTCTCCCACCATACTGGTCTGCTTAAAAAAAAAAAGAAAAAATGTTAGCTTGAGTATCACTCGTGTGCAATTGAGCATGAATTATTTGCTACAAACTTTGTACTTAAAGCTGACATTTTATTTTTGTTACCAATTAGGAGAACGCACATATTTGCAGCCCTTCCTAACTGACTAGCTCTTCATTTGGTGATAATTATCTCAACGGTTTCGGGTGGACTGCCTTTCTGTTTCATGCTATTAAATGGCATTATGTAATTCCTCCAAACCCTTGAAAATGGATTATGAAACTAATGTGAAAATTTACATGGGGGTGAGTAGAAAACCGTAAAGAAAAGCAGCCCCTTTGATGATGACTGACAGATAATGTAAGAACTTTCCGCCTTGGTTTTATAAAGGAGGTGTTACTGAGTGGGTAGTTCAATGTAACATCTTTGTAATTTGATCCTGGAAATGCCTTTAGGAAGACAATTGGAAGGACACAGAATTTTATTTTATTTTTTTAAAATAAAGCATTAAGATGAAGAAAAAATCCTATATGATATTTTAAAAATAAGTTATTGATTTTCTTCTTGGATTTGCATGGCAGGCATTTTAGCGAGTTCCATTTTAAACTGTTTCTCTGCAGAAGCGTGCTGTGCTATGTACATAATCTTCGGTAAGGAATTCTACTTGCAGCATATTTTTCTTCAAAGGCTTTGCATTTCTGCATAAAAAGCTTATTAATTATTTGTAGCTGCTTGTCATCGTGTTCTGATAATAGAAGGCTGGTCAAGGATAATAATTACCACTTCACCTTTCTGGATCATATATATCCACTATTCCTAGTGCAATATTACCCAAAGCATCTCTTCTCCCCCTGTACACAGGACCAAAAGTGCAGGCACATCATTTATTGATAAGACAAAAAGAATGTAATGAAATTATCAATGTTCTTGAATTAATTATGAACATGATTAAGAAAGCTAAAATCTCAGGAGCCAGGATCTCATTACCCATTCAGTCTTAGGGATTGCTTTCATTCAGCTAGGCAAAAAGGCTTTGAGCAGCCCCACAATTGCCTTTCTCTCATTTATTTGTGCTAGAATTAAGGTTTATTTGTTTTCTGTTTTCTTCTTCTTCAGATTGTTTCTCTGTCTTGATCCATTTAACAAACTGTTTCCTCCTCTATCTCAGAAGGATGCACCTATAGGGCCTACATCTCTGTCTGCAGTCTGCCTACCTTCTCCTTGTGAGTGCATTTCTCTCAACTCGTTTTGCTGGAGCTCCTAAATATCTCTCAAGGTAAGTCTGAGAATGTAGCCAAGAAGTTCTTTCAGATTTATGTCTGCAGCTATACAACAGTTCGGTCTGAATCCCATTCAGCTAGGAGTCTTAATGACATCATTATTACGCTGTCTGTACGGGGCTAGATTTTACTTGGAGCCTTCACTGTATTATTACTTATCTTCCTTTCTGTGTGAACTTACGAATAATACCTGTTTAGGGTGGGAGAAATGATTCAAACCTAAGAGAGGAATACATTTTTTAAAAATTTCTAATCAGGTTTCCAAGAGTAGTATAAACAATATGCAAAAAGTAAATCCACTGAAAGTGTGTAGAGTTGGTGTACAGATTTCCTGGTAGCTCTGGAATCCCTACCCTCTCATCCTTGCTATTACAATTAAACTGAGAAGGACAACTGAAATGTATCACTCTACTCGGATTTATTTTTTAAAATTCCACGTGTTCCCTTTCTAAAGGCCTTTGAATTTCTGGTACTGTACTGTCCAAAGCAGAGAAATAGAGGATTAGTGTCTGTTATACAGTGTCTTGGAATTGTCTTAATGGCACCTGAATGAACCGATCTTTTTTTGTTAAATGAACCAAGTGTAGTTTGGCAGCAAACTTTTCTGAAATTTGGTAATAGGCCGTTTATAAACAAGGTCATTGGTAAAACAGGTAAAGTGTTGTCAGCATGCTTTTTACAGTCACATACAGAATGATTACAAAGACCACACAGTTGGATGTTATTTTGGTTTAAATATGTTAACATGAGTCCCATAGTCTCATATGAGAGAATTAAGTATTTTGAAGATATGACAGGAGAGAAGAACTATAGCTTTAGGCCATTGAATAAATATGGTATATCTGATAGTAAATCCATTGATCCTGGTTTTCTTTAAAGTGGTGATTTGATAAGGTTGCTAAAACATCCACGAATCTGAATGCGTAAAACCACTGAAAAAACCAAAGCATGTTTCTGGAGCCATAAGGGACAAAATGATTTGATTATAGCACGGAAAATATAAAAATGCCCATCTCTCAAATCTTAGAAACAACCTTGAAATTTGAAGATGTTTTAGAAAATGAGATTAAATAACACAGAGAGTAAAGGCTGTTTGACTGTTTCGACAAACCTGGAGCCTCTGGATACAAGATTTAGGTAATTGTACATGTGACATAAAAATGTTTCATATTAAGTGAATATTCAAGATATTAACAATATATTGCTGGAGTATTATGCGGTTCATCAACACAGTATCTTTTAATTTGGAGGCACATTAAAGATTTTAGTCCTTATGTGTTTCCTGCTGTATTTTTGAGTTTTATTAATTTACATACAAATGGTTGTTGGTGCATACTAAAATGGCAATTGCTAGGTGTTCTGCTTAGTTCTTCGGATAACTAGATTCACTGAGACAGGTGATTTAATTTGAAAGTGTTAAAAATGCAAAAAAGATGCCAACTGCTGTTTTCAGACGTCAGACAAGAACAGTAAAAATCATCTTCTCCCTTTCTGAACCCAGAATGCTAGGGAAAAGCAAGTTTCTTAAGTAGAAGCTCCTCATCCTTCATCTCATTCTGACAAAATGGAAATATCCCTGAATGTCTTTTGATATTTCTTTCATATCTTATCAAAAAAATGAATCATAAACTGTCCTGCACGCCATTTCTACATGAAAGGAATGAGCAGAAGTCCCGCGCGGCTCTCTCAAGGGGAAGCCCGTTATTACGGGTCTCTAGGTGGTCGCCTGAGCTTCAGCAATTGGATGCGAGCCGGTGAAACGGTTTGGAGATGAACAGAAACATAAATTGCAGGGACTGAGGTGGAGGAAAAGGGAAGTGCAGCTCTAGCAGGAGGGTTAGTAAAGAGCTAAAGAGCACTTTCTGTTTATTTATTTTTTTAAAATTTGTTGGTACCTAAGTAGCAAAAAGAAAAATCTTATAAAACAAGATACAAAAACAAAAAGAAAACCCAGATTGATTATTTAGTGCCTTAGTGGGCCAGATGCAGTTAATTATAGGAGCCTTTAATAAACTTTAGGAGCCATGGCGGCACACCGGTTAAAGCGCTTGGCTGCTAACCAAGGTTAGTAGTTGGAACACACTAGCGGCTCCACGGGAGAAAGTAGTGGCAATCTGCTTCCGTAAAGATCCGCAGGCCTTGGAAACCCTATGCGGCAGTTACTACTCTCTCCTATTGGGTCACTATGAATCGGAATCGACTCGAAGGCACGGAGTTTGGTTTTTTGCGGGGGTTAATAAACTTTAGAAAAGTCGTATTAGCAAAAAGTGTTTAAACGCTGATCTCAGGAAATGAAAAGCATGCTCCTGGGTTTAAAAAGTTAACTGTCAGAAGCACTGTGGTTTATATGTTTTCATTCATTTCTATTGCAATAAAGTGAAATGACAATCCCACGTGTCATCAGTAATGCCGCCGACTTCACAGAGTTTAAAAGCTACCGTTTGAAGAATGGTGAAGAAGTTTGAATATCTATCCCGTTTCTGAAGGCAAATTATGTGGGGGGAGAAAAAATAAGGAATGGTGTCCTTGCACAGCTGGTACCAGATTTTTTTTTTTTCTGTGTGTATCTGACTTTGACACTTTACACTCCTGATATAGAAATCAAATCTAATTGATATGGAAATAAAACAGCATCCGAAAGTCAATATAAGTAATCTTAAATATTTAATGCATGACTACTGTTTTTTGTTCGTAATGTAAATTAGTTACGAAATCCAGAAAGTGCTAAAATCTTATATGTATGTGGAGTTACATTCACAAAGACTTCTGTTTAAAAGCAGCAAGGTGTCCTCGAAAAAGCGCTAGCTGGTGTTAGGGGGTTTATGTCTGTATTTAGTTGTGACCTTGAATTAATTGCCTATGTTTTCTGCCTGTAAAATTAGTAGGGTACAAAGATAATGTTGAAGTTCCCTTCACATTCTAAAATCTATTATTTTACATCTATATCTGGGTTGTGTGTGTGTGAATGCATATATACATTTGACTATGTAAGTACAAACAAAATCAAACAAAAACCAAACCCTTTGCCGTGGAGTCGATTCTGACCCATAGCGACCCTAAAGGACAGAGTAGAACTGCCCCATAGGGTTTCCAAGCGGTGCCTGGTGAATTTGGACTGCCTACCTTTTGGTTAGCAGCCGTGGCTCCTAAACACTATGCCACCAGGGTTTTCATATAAGTAAATAAGTACACCTGAAATTTACCTTAAGCATTTATTTATCCAAGTTTTAAGATATTAGAGAGCTCCTTTTCATTTAAAACATACCAACTCTAATACCGTGTGCCTGTGTATTGCTAGTACTTGAGGTCCTGCTAACTTCCTCCCTGAAATGCACGGCTTAATTTGCCCTTAAACATTCCTCCATTGTCATTTTTGCTGATCTGTGCCTATGAACAGTGTGGCTTGCTTCCCAGCAAATGTGTCTTTAACAAAATCCCCCAAGTGTAGAAAGAGAGAGTTCTTTCATTTTCCCCATTTCTCAACAGCAAGTTGTTGGGTCTTAGCAAACTGCTAACAGGCTCATTAAGCTCCTGCCACGTACATCTGCAGTGAACACGGAATTGATAATTATAAGTAAAATTCGATTTCGATTTTTGGTCAGCAGCCTAAATTCCACAATCTTTCAGAGCAGCGAGATCTTGACAAGATGCTTGGCGTAGAGGAGGAGAGGTGCTGTTTCGCAGCGTGTTTTCTCCGGGAGAGGTCAGGGTACGCCTTGTGGGCAGAGTTTGAAGTCCTCCGCGGCGGGGGTCAGGTCTGCGCTGAATGGGTTAAGGAGAGCTAGCTGCTCGAGATTGATTTAAATCAGTAATGGATCATCTCATAAAGCTGCTATTACTAGATATTACCCTGCTATCTCCGTCCTCCGATAGCACAGATAAGAAGTGCTTACCGCAGAGGCGGTTCCTAGAGGACAGATATTGTTTCCTGTACCTCAGGGAGTAAAAAGCTATACTGCTGGATCAGTGACTTTTCCTAACAGCAAGTAAATTCAGGCCTTATCAAGTTACAGCACAAACTGCACTCATGTTTTATGATTCTCATTAGAGATTTAAGGACTAATTCCAGTTGTTAGCGCTTAGCAGTTTAATGTTTTCCATAGATAAGAATTAAGATTCTTCTGGGGGATTTTTTTATTTGCTAAAGCTTGCAAAATACAATGCGTAGATGCACTAACTGTGATGTAACGCCGTAGGTTTTCTCAAAGTCCTGAATGTTTTTAAGGCATACGTTTAAAAAATTTAAATCTAATGACTGAATTTGTCCAAGTTGGACAGGCACTCATTTCACTGAAACATGACTTGCTTTGTCTGGAAACTCAAATCGGCTTTCCCTCCGGAAAGATGAGGAAAGAGGCCGCGCTTGACGCCGCCACAACCTTTCTTTACTGCCCTGAGTTTTCTGAAAGTAAATTCGCTTAATGGAGACTAAGTGTAGTGCTTGGTTCAAAAGGAAACTTGAACAAGACCAATTTTGTAAGTAAACCTGGCTTTCAATTATTTCCTTGAAGTGAAGCCGATTTTCCTTCCCAAACAGGTGGAGGGAAGCGCTGAATGTCAAGTTCATTTTATTTCTGTTTTCAAGGAGAGTATAAAGTCTGCATTTAAAAATCAAAATCCAGGCTTATTGACAGCTTGGATACTAACAGTGAATCCATGTTTTAGTGACTTTTAGGTAACGAGTCTACTGTTTCCTAAGTTAAACTTCCTAGTTTTTTTGAAGGAAAAAAAAAATTGTGTTTGAGTAAGTTTAAGTTGCAAATGTGATAGCATTCTTCCTAGAATTAATGCTCAATGATTAATCACATTTTTACTTGTTACTTATTGAATTTCTTCTTTTTGCATGATCTGTCTAGTGTGAAAATCCTTGTCCCCCTCTCCCCCGCTTCAGATCTTTCTTTACATGAGCTATGTGACTGTATGGTGCCTTCAGAGGTGGCTGGATTTCAAGAATGCAAGTCACTGATACTATATTTGTTAAGTTTTGGAGTCATTTAGAAGAAAATGTGCTACCTATAAATGAAAGTTGTTCATTAGGAGGCATTCATTGGCTGACACATTGGTAGCCATTTTGGAAAAACATTTTCCTGAGGTAAAATAGTACTAGTAGGAATGCTAGAAAAATGGACAACTTAGTAGCAGTTCAGGAATCCTGACTGTATCTGCTAGGCAGGATTAATAATAGTCATTATAAGATTGCAGCTATTATTTATTGTGTGCTAGACACTATGCTAAGTGTTTTAAATACATGATCTTACATAGCAGTTGTTTTCAAAAAGATTCTTAATGTGTCAAATTTACCTTCTTAATTTTTTAAGACAAGGGGACCTATTTGAGTTAATGTCTTGATTTTTCCTGGTTTTGCAGACTCTGTGCCTGTTTACACCTCAGACTGTTTTTCCCTGTTAGCCAGTGATACTCTTTCTGCCGGAAAAATTTAACATGCTTGTTCCAGTTACGTTACTGGGTGCAATCCCCCTTATATAGGAAATAAATTTATTATGAAGAACTCCCAGTAGAAGCCTTGGAAAACTTACACAGAGCTGTGCTGTGTCCAAAATGCTGCTCAGTAGGTTTTCCAAAGTGCCCAGGTAACAGCTGGTGCAGGCCATGTGCCAGCTCTGACAGCCCATATGCTCTCTTTAGTGCAGTAATTATCTCAACACAAAACTCTGATAGCCTAGTCTACTGGGTCCAGTTTCCCTAGGTTAAATTGACTCAGTGGCTTTGTTAGTAAGTTCCTTTGGCACGGTAAGAACTTCATCAAGAGTTTAAGTATTGGGATAGGCTTCAAAGACCAGTATGACTGCTACTTTCAAGACAGGTGGCTTATTAACCCTAAGAGATTCTAGGTGGCAGTTTGTTAGCTGTCACTGAGCAACAGTACTCTAGTTAAAGGTCTGCCATTGTTTCTACCAGATACCAGGCTTAGGGGTGGTGGTTAGCTCATCTGTTTTGCTAATAGGGTAAGAGTATAATTTTTGTATTTCAGTTCTAAGACAAGAACAAGGTTTTCTTCTGTATTTCAGTGGTAGCGTTGAGGGTGGACTGGTTGGAGTGAGGAATGGTAGGGTAGGAGAAGAGATGAAGAAAAGTGAGCTCAGTCAAAATGATAAGCTTTCTTACTTAGAGTACCACAGAGAAAATAGTTTTCCCTTCTTGTATTACTGTGCCCTCTAAGATGTTTACAGTCTATCTGTGTGTCTAAAACTTATGTGTTGGAGGTTGGGGATCCATATTCAAATGTGGTTTCTTTCCTTCCCTTCTTTACTCCTTCTTTCCTTCGTTCCTTCCTGTTCCTTTTCACTGCCCCCTAAAATTCCTATCTAATCTTTCAAGTTGCTGTTGATACTTTGATTCCATATGGATAGTTCTTAAAGGAGCATAATGCTCAAGGTAGACATTTTTTCCTAGTTAAGGTAGACTAATGTTTGGTTTTAAGAAGACTTCAAGGGATATTTTAGGATATTTTTAGAGAATATTTTAGAAGAAGGTGAAAATATTTATGTTATCATTTAGATATAAGAGGAAAAGTATATATCCTTTACCCTCTATTACCTTCTTTCCTTTCTTCTGAGAAACATAAACATCTAAAGGACCAGCTGCAATAAAACTAAAGATGCAAATCTGCAGTTATACTACAGACAACAACACAACCGATCAGTTACTGTTGAGCAGATTGCCACTCAGGGTGACTTATGTGTGTCAGGGTTTTCAATGGCTAATTTCTCAGAAGTAGACTACTAGACCTTTCCTCCAAGGTACCTTTGGGTGGACTCAAACCTCCAAATGATCTTGAAAATATTGCTTGGTATGGAATCCTAGAATTCAGCCACAGATGTATTAAACAAAAGGATGGTGTTATCATTTCAGTTTCTCTTCTGAACAGGCAACCCTTCAGTTGGCAGCTGAACATTTGACAATTACCACCACCAGGGCTCCTCCATAAAGTCATGTTGAGTATCACAATCATTCCCGAAAATAGAGAAGAAGGATTGAAGCAAGGGGTGTCTGGTTTGTCAGTATAGCTTTAATTTCTTGTGTAGAAATGGAAGTCTGAGGTGGAGAGGAATATGCTAAAATAAATGGAATATAAATTCCAAGATGTATGTATCCTCCATAGCACCATACATTTCTATCGTTTGATTTCTTTCACTCTTTACCCCATACAGGCGAATCTGGTTCTGGCCAGCTCTTTTTTCACTACTGTAGTTTCAGAGGGTGGAGTAGTACCAGGCACATAGTTTAAAAAAAAAAAAAAAACAAGAAAAAAAACCCCATTGCCATTGAGTCGATTCCAACTCATAGCGATCCCATAGGGTCCATAGCTCTTAACAACTGCATTGTTAGTGCCCAATAAATATTTGCTAAATGAATGAATAAATGGATTGAAGTGCACTCAATTCTATTTTCCTTATGGAAATAACTCAAGCTGTAAGTGGCAGAGTATAACTGGGGTGGGTAATGGAGGTGGGGTGCAATATGGTCCTGAGGATTAGGCCATCCAGGTGGATGGGAAGACCTGACTCTCTTGGCAACAATTCTTGGTTTAAAGGATCCTTGAGAAGTTCTGGCTTCTCAATGCCCATTTCAGTGACCAAGGTTAGGTGTAGGAACATGACCAGGGTTGAAGTGTTTCAAGCTGGATTCTAGGTTGAAATTGGCTCACTAGTAATGTAATACTGTTGCATTATTGTGTTTTTAATTCATTAAATCAAATTACAACACCAAAGAGCTTGTGTAAAAAGCTAGATCAGCTAGTTCATAAAAACTAAAACACGGACCTTTGTTATTTAGTTTTCAACTACAGGTAGTTATACTTCTAAAGTCATTATTTATACGTTGTCAGGAGTACTCACCAAATTTATTGACTTGTACATTATTCTTTGCAAATAAGTTCTGGCTGTTCTCTGCATATTATAATTAAAACGACAAGGGCTTTAATCATTTATGAAATTTTAAACTACATACTGAATATAAATGTATCATTCAATATGATAGAATGAATTAAATTCATCACTGTCAAATAACTGTATAAAAGATGAAATATCTCTCATCCCACATCATTAACTTATAAAAAAAAAAAAAAGAGAGAGAGAGCCAGATTTGCACGCTTTGTAATACAGAATACTTTTACAGTCTTTTAAGGACACTTTGAAAACTAAGACATATGGCCTATCCAAGAAATGTGCTTTTGAAAAAAGTCGATTTTTGATTTTATCTACAAGAGTTCTAATTTGAATTTGGTGATAAAGAATAACTTTTGCCTAGGTAGAATTAAATAGACTGAAACACTTTTATATGAACATAAAACATTTTTTATCATCATGATGTAAATATTTGCACGTAGGCAAAATAGAGTTTCAGTAATCTAGATCATTTAGGTAAAAATCCTTTCTGTGGATTGAGAAGGTAATGGAAATATTACTCTGGAGCAGGTAAGTGGCTGACATTTGATCAGTTCTCAGCCTTTTGTGTCTGTCTAGACCCAGTGTCAACACTCAGATCTCTAAGGAAAACAAAATAGATCTGGCAAGCAATGATAATAATTATTTGTATTTTTTTAGTTTTCTATAATCAAATTGCTATCTTCAGCTGATATCAAAACTTGTTAAATACTATAGGATTCAACGCAAAAGAAATGGTGCTAAATAATTTTATATTATAAATGTTTTAAACGTGAAAATCTCTATCGTTTGATATGTTTCCAAAAAACGTGGGCTTTTTACCTACACAGCCCAATTTCACAGCATCTTCAAGTTTCAGTTATTTTATCTATGCTTTTGCTTTCATCCTTTCTTGCGTAAGGCGCTTATTAATTCATTGATTCATTGATTCATTCATTTAATAAACTTTCATTGAGAAAGGCAAAGGGTGGGGGATGGGGAAGGATGGGATTGGTTTGGGGATGGGAAGAGAATCTGAGTCCCTTTTCTGAAGGAGTAGCTGTCTAATAGAAACTACACAAGCCTTGCTAAAACCTGAACTAAGCAGTACTTTTATAAACTTATGAACTAATTCTAATTTGTGAGAAAAAAGAATGAATGAATGAAGCCACTTGAAATAATCTTTTTGTATCTCAATTTGTTTAATTCAGCTCTCAACCAGACAACTTCATGCAATTTTTCCGGCCAAATGTAAGGAAACAGATGAATAGAAATAAGCTTGTTGTGGTGTTCCGGGATGTACTTGGTACTTCCACATAAATTAAAATAGGAGGAAAATCCCAAGCCCAGACAAGATATGTTTCTGTGGGAACCAACTTCATTAGTTTTCACAGTGACCAATGTTATCTTCAGTGACATCAGTCAAGAATTTTAGATTGCATGTTTTGGAAGCATAGTTGATGGTATTAAATTCTTTCCATTCTCTGTCCTATGGAGTCCTTCTTGCCACACAACACCGAAAAAAAAAAAAAAAAAAAGGAAAAGAAAAGAAATCAATCAAATTTGGAATTTTATATATTATTATATTAGCTACATGATATCGGATGACCTGTAGTTATGTGAAAAGTATTTTTGAAAAATAAGAATTATTTTCCTGGGGAGGGACGGGTTGAGGAAGGGTGATGAGCTGGGAATGTATAGCATAAGTACATATTGCTATTGGTTAATATACCCTAGCCCAGACATAGCTTATTAAAAGCCAGCTAACAACCAATGTAGCTTGGTTTTTATGAGATTAACTTCAGCTCTATTTTAATCAGCAAGTTTGAATAACAACAAAACTACCAAAATGAGTAGTAGTTAAAACACACACATACACAACACAGAGAACAGAATCAATAATTTAACGAAATATTTCAGATTAAGGACTTTTTTATAAAAGGTACTTTTATTATAATATACACTTTTTTCCCCCAACACACTCTCATTGTTAAGAACCTGATACAAAATTATCGGTCTATTTAAAAGCAAAAAGTCTTGCTGAAACAATCTCGCTGCAATGTTTCCCTAAGATTTCTAGCGGCATTTAGCTGTGTTATAGACTAACTGTGGAGGGTGGTAGTTTGTATGAAGTGACAAAGCATGGCTCAAGATAGAAAGAAAGACGCTGGCAATTTAAGCATCCCTTTCTAATTGCTTTATGATAGGACCTTTTCTAAAGAGCGATTTTATTAGGTTTGAAATAGAATTTTTCACAAAGTTGCTACAGAGTATGAGGAAAGTGCATTTGCTAAGCCTTTTATATTCCTTCCCCCCTGCTTCTCAGTATTGTTTCAGGATAGAAGGTGAAACTGTATTCCTTGGTGTGCAGTTTAAAGTCAAGAGCAGCAATAGTTAGCACATGCTTGGGCAACCTTGTTTGAAATCCATGCCTCCCCTCTCTGGTGTTCTGATGTGCCTTTAGGGGATGCTTGCCTGTTTGTACTTTGCTTTCTTTTGTTTAAGGTTTCAGCTACTGCATTGACTAATGATTATATAGCAGTAAACTCTCGTCCCTGCTAAATTCAGTAGTGATGCCTCAAAAGCATTTTTCCCTTGTGTGACATAAAACAATAAAAGAACTAGACAAACCCCTTTTGAGGAAAAATAATCCTTTGTTTAAAGAAAAGAAAAGGCATCTCCTTGACGCTGGAGGGTGGAGAATTCAAATCAAAGGCTTAGCTAATTGATAAAAAATAAAACAAGTGTTAATTCTGAAAAAATTTTTTTCCAGTCAGAGCAATTATTCGTTAAAAACCATCAGTAATATAACATTCCTTATATGCTTAACCTCTTTATGAGATGAACTCCACAATATTTATTTAACACACTATTACTTGATTGACACCTTCTGCTCTTGGTTATGAAGTCTAAATAATGAATCTGTTTCTTCAGAATGTGGTTACCAGCATAATTTACCAATAAAATTTTGGTTAGACAGCTGTATTTTATTTATTTGAAGATAACTAAAGGTATCATACCCCCCATGCATTTATTCTTTAATAAAAATGAAATAGTCCACTTTGAAGTATAATTTATATTTTACTAACCTGAGTAAAGAATTAAAACAACAATGTATTTACATAATGTGTATTCTTAGCCTTTAGATTTAACAATGCCAGGCCCAAAGAATTTGACCATGCCATTTAATTGTTCTCTCTGCAATTTCTTTTAATGAGATTGTGGCCATGATTCCAAGTGATAAATTCTTCTTGATTTGCCTCCAGTTGTCACTGGCCAAACCTCAGGGAATGAAAAATTAGTTATGGTTGCAAAAGACTTATTATTTTAAACTGGAGAATTTTTAATGTTCTTAACCCAATTAAGCAGAGAGTGAAGAATCTATCAATATTGTTGTCGGTTTATTAGAGAAAAAAAATCATCCAAATTTTAATTTAGGTGTAGATGATGTTCAATTTCTGATTTTCACTTAGAATAAAAGATAAGATTGTATCAAATTAGTAGTTGACTCTGGTGCCTAAATGTCACAGCACTATGTTAGGAAAATTGCTTTGTGATTTAAGCAAGATTTCGATCAATGAGCATAGTTCTTATACTCATCCAGTTTTTAATAGCATTTGTGTTTTATCCCCCAAGTCCTTGGATAGTGTAATCAAACTGTACAACACTTTGCTTGTTTGGTTCTGTAGTGAGATTAATAATGGGTATGCATGATTCAGTTATTTTTTTTAAACCCCCGAATTTCAAAACTCCAAGGAAAAAAAAGTTTTCTTGTTACATTTAAGTCATGAATCTAAGAGACCACATTCAGGCCACAAAATTGTCCAAGTTGGCCCCAAACACAGGTGCTCCCAGTTTGAATATTGTGTCTGGCTTTTCCACAGAGAAGCTAAATGAAAGAGTGACTTCAAACACAGGTGCAAAACCCCGCATCTGTGAGGGACAGGGGCTGCGATGCAGCCTGAAACCATGGCTTTCTCCTGACCGTGTTCGGCTTGTAAACCGCATCCTCCGTGGAGCACCTGTGTCAGAACCCGTCAGGGACGTGTACAAATGTTATCAACACCTATGCATCATTACTTATTCATCAACAGCAGCACCAAATATTGATGCAAACATGGGTGGATTTTTTTTTTTTTCTTTCTTATGGAGTTGCTCTCTTCTGAAGCTTACGTCCATTTGTCTACTTGGAAGAAATAAAAACATACAAATAAGAACACTTGGAATACCAGACTCCAAACCTTACGACCAGTTGTATCTGTAGCACTTTTTAATCTTCAAATCCGATTCCTTTGGTGGGAGAAATGCACACAGCAATAAGGGTTGGAACACATCGATTGCCTAAAGGCCTAATTGGAATGATTCCGTACTTTGTGGTGTACTTTTGTGTGCCACCTCCTCCAAGGTAATTCGTGGCCTTCTCGCTGTTTGATGAGCATTCAAAGAACCCACATTTGAAGCCATGTAAGATTTTGTGTTTCACTAGCTAGCAAGCAGCAGAAGCAGCAGGATTGGGCTTCCTGGCAAACTCCACGGGCATTTGTGTGAGTGGCTTTGTATTTGCCTCTGGGTCTTTCCCGCACAGGGCTGAGGAGGGGCTATTGGGTTGTTAGAGGCTTTTGGAAACCATTTCTTCTTTGACAATTTAAATTTATGTGGTTTTTAATTGTCTGTAAACAAAGCCTTTAAATCTCGCACTAAATCTCCATCTGAGGTCATCTGGCACCCAAAGGGATGGTTGCAGATTTAGTTGATGTGTGCTTTTCTTTCCTTAAAAAAAACCTCTATATCGTCCTGCAATAGAGAGACACAAAACACACAAATCACTTGGTCCCTCCCCCCCGCTTTGAATGAATAGATAAAAATCCATCTGGTTTTTATCTGCATGTTTCGAGGGCCAAATTTGTGTTCTTTGTAAAAAAATGGCCTTAGCAGTACAATTTCCTAGCAAACAGCTAGAAATAGACTGACACTTAACATGTTAAGTCAGTTACAGTTAAAGCTGGGAAACTTTCAGTATAATTTTGGCCCTAAATGGCCATCAGAGCTAGATCATTTATGCTGTGGCTAATTAAGAGCTGAAGAAGCGATACAGTAAATATGTCTTGATTACCACTGTTCACAGTTAGACTATTGATTATATGACCATCTAAGCTAAAAAATATATAAGCATTGGGAAAATGGGTGGAGTATTGCAAATTTTTGCTTTTTCTATAGATATTCGAATGCACCAGCCGCTCCTTGGAAATCCTTACGGGACAGTTCTACTCTGTCCTATAGGGTCACTATGAGTCGAAATCAACTCGATGGCAACGGGTCTGGAGTTTGGTTTTATAGATAGTTATACAACTGACTGAAGTCCTTCAAGAACATTCTTTTGGGCATGTACAGACAAATGTCTGCCTGTTGGTCATTGGCTCCTGAGAGCTCCAGAAAGCCCTGGACGCGTGTCCTGTTTGCTGAATGTTGAGCGCTAGACGAGGTTGCCCTCCTGCCTGCCTCTCCCCTGCTGGTTCAGCGCAGTACTTCTCCCATTTCTCTGAGTGCCAGCTTTGCTGTCTCTGCCACGAACCATTCATTGCAAATGAGGAGAGACAGAATTCTTAGGAAAAAAGGAAAGTAGAACCCACCGAGCAAACTGCGTTGGATAAGAGCTGTCTGTCTTAATAATGAATGCTGACTGGACTAAAGCCTCAAACTCGGGCACAGGGTCCCTTTTTAAGCAGTCTTGGCTCAGGGAGGGAGAAACAGAGAAGGGCTTTTGGCTGTTCCTGCCTTTGTCTCCTCTGAGTCCTCTGCTCCTGCTTTGAAAGAGAGCGATAAAACCAAAAAGAATACTGTTCGGTTTCTTTTTTCTAAATGTACCTGTATATGTGAGTTGTTATCTCATATGAAGGATTGATTTTTTTCTTCCAAGTCTATTTCTAGTTTTCAGCAGTGCCAGCGGATAGAGAGGAATCTGCTTGTGTTCTTAAAAGAGAGTGGATCTGATTCCTGACTTTGCTATCTGCATGACCTTGGGCAAATTACTTAATCTTTCTGGTCACTGTTTCTCATTTGCAAAATGAGAATAATAATATCTACTATGTGGGATTGAAGTAAGGACTAAAATAAGATAATTTAGGACATAATTTATTATGGTACCTGGGAACGATCTGAGAACATGACAACTTAAAAAAAAAAAAAAAAAAAAAGCCCTGGTTAAATAGGAAGAATATTCAGAGAGAGTGAACCCGAAGTATAAAATGGTGGGAATTAAGCTAGAACTTAAAAATGTAGGGATTAAAATAATATCACATGGCTGGTTTAGATACATGGAACTGGGTGTTTTATGAATAGCCCATTATGGAGAGTAGATGTTTGAGATGGAATAGAGAGATTGTCCGACTGATGGAGGGATGAAGAAGTTTGAAGCATGAAAATTGTGGTGAATAGAAGCTGAAAAGTTGAGCAGCCCCTGGTCACCTCAGGGGCAGTGAGCAATGACCCCTATCCGCATGATTGCTGCAGGGTCTTGGAAGAAAGAAGGGGAGCCCACACCTCCTTCATGCATTCCTCACACCTGTATCAACCATGCCTTGCTGGGCTTCATCAGCTCCATTTTGTGGGTACAGATCCAAACCAGGTGAGCCAACAGGCTCAGTCTGACTTTGAAGATCCATGAACTTTGGTTGAAATGTTCTGCAGCAAAGTCACTCTTGCTAGAATTTCAAGTCTATTCAGGATGAAAATGTCAGGACAGCCAGATTCCTACTCCCTTACCATAGGGTCTCTGCGCAAGTTTATTCATTCATTCTTTCATGTATTCAACTAATTTTGTTTGTTCATTCATTTATCCAGAGCTGACTTTCATAACTCTGTATTCTGCCTCCTTCAACCATCCTGCCTCTCCTTAGTTGGCACACTGATTTCCATCTATTGAATTCTTGATCTAGGATTCTCACTCTCTTTCACTTAACCTTTTATTGCGGAAAAATATCAAACTATCAAAAGTAGAGATAATAATATAACAAATATCACATATGCAAATCTTGATTTCTCTTTACTGCTCTTATTTCACCCCAAGTCCTGATCTGTCATATTCAAGTTTTACAGACAACCCCTAAGTTTCTACCTCCCCACTGATTTGATGACTTGATTGTGCCATTGCTGATACTTCACTGTCCACCATCTGTCCTGGTGGCTCAGAAGGAATGCTCCAAATGTTTTTCTATGATACTTTCACTACCTCCAAGCCTACATTATCAATCATGTGATGCCAGGACTAAATTGGACAGGTTATCAGCTTCTAGGGCTTCTATCTGCTTGACTCTGTAGTGCCACATACAGATAGATCAGTGTTTTAATTGCAAAAGGTAGACACTCAATGCGTGCTTTATTAAAAAATTAAATTAAACAAGGTGTAATATTTTAATAATTGTGACAAGGAAAGAAAATAAAGACATATGGCATGCTTTTAACTTTTGTGGTGGGGCTAGAAGAGCTTGCATTTTCTTGCCAGGGTATTTTCTAAAGAATTTTTTTTTTTTTTTTTACCTTAGGGAGAGCTAAAGTTGTCCTTAATTTGTTCCTATAGAATTAAGACCTAAGAAGAGAAGTTTTCATGAGTAGTATCTGTTAAAATATTGATAATGAAGGGTGGTTAGAGTTTTATCAGACTTGGATTAAAAACCAAATCAAACCCGTTGCCATCAATTCCAACTCATACTGATCCTACAGGACAGAGTAGAACTGTCCCATAAGGTTTCCATGGAGCGTATGGTGGATTCAAACTGCAGACCTTTTGGTTAACAGCCGTAGCTCTTAACCACTACACCACCAGGGTTGGATTACGGGGAATAAAAACACTGGCAGAGGCCCACGTAGCTGAACTATCACAGCAGGCATGCATGGACTTGTAAAAGCATCTGCTTGGAAGTAGCTGTCTCTTCCACTTTTTGGTTGGATATTATCTGAAGCTTGGTGTTTCCTGGGGCTCTTTCCCAGTTTCAGTTCTTTTCAGACTCTATCCACTGGTCTGGGAAATCCCACCCTCTCCCATGGATTAAATTACCAAATATATGGAACTGACTCTTAAATGTTTAATTCCAGCCTTGCTCTCTCTCATTTCCAGACACATTAATCCAGCTGCCTACTGGAAATTGCTATGTAGATGTCTCCCATTTTCTTCTAACCTAAGGTGTCTGAAATAGAATCCATCATCTTCCCGCCAACCTCTCCTCCTTCCATTTTTCCTACAACACAAAAGGACACGATCTGATTGCCCAAGACAAAAACCTGGACTCCTCATTGTCTCTACCTCTCCACTGGCCATTAATCACCATGTCCTGTTGAATCAAACTCCTAAATACATCTCCACTCTCTCACTTCTCTTCATCCTCCTACAGCACTCTGTGGTTTCATCATACCATCTACAGTACTGGAGTGCCTTAAGATCTCCTGATTACACCCTTCCCTCTACTTTTACTTCCCTCTAATTCATCTTCTTCCCTTCCACCAAAGTGAGTCCTCTGAAATAGAAATCTGCCAGTATACCACCAGCTTAAAACTCTTTAATTCTTCCAGATTACCTAAAGATAAAGTTCAAACTTCTAGCTTAGCAAAGCTCTCCAGCTACCTTCTTTCTGCATCTCCCCCTATACCCTGGGTTTCAGACATACGGATCTGTTTGCAGTTCGCAGGCCACACTGATGGTCCTGCAATTTTATGCTTTTGCTCCCAATATCCCTTCAAAAGGAAACCTTCATCCTTTTGTTCTTCCCTACGTGCCCACCAGTAATGACTGACCTGGAATTCAGGACTTTAAAGACTCAGCTCAAGCGTTCCCTCCTCTACAAAGTGATTTCTGAGCTACTCTCTGCAAGGATAGAATTGACCAGACCTTCATTTGGGCTTCTACTGTGTTCATTAAAATCTAACACGTATCTAACTTTTTATTTTATATTTCACATTTATATCTGTACATCTTTGTTTCCTGAACACCTAGTGCTAGGTTCTGGCATACAGTATGCTAAACGTATTTTGGTTGTTTGGTTGATTGCTTGACTGAGTGACTAAACAAATCAATGTGTACCCCTGAAGAATCATTTCTTATTACCACCAATAGTTTCTTATTTTTTGTTTCCTTTTCATTATCGTAAGACTTCCCTCTGTCTGTACTGCTGAATGCTATTTATATCCACTTTGCATATAACAATAATTTTGTTTAAGATTACTTAATTTTTCTATGCCTCCCCATTTATTTCTTTTTGTTACATAGTTAATACCTCCTTAATGTTAGAATTTAAATCGATTTCTACAGTATTTTTAAGGGATACTTATGTTTTTTGCTATTATTATCTTAAAATACCTTCTTTCGCTTCATTTAGGCACTATTGCCTCTTGCTAATGACAATATTTAGACAGAGTCAACTTCTTATCATTTTCAATTTATTAATTTGATATGGCTCCTTTGGGGCTCTAAGAAACTAACTGATATGGGGTGTAGATTTGATTGTTTGCTTCGAGGTGGAATCGTCTTTATTTCTTACTTTGGAAATTTTATTCAAAGTTTATTGAGAACTTAGTCTTTCCTAAGCACATGCTAGGTGGGAATACAAATAAACACAACCTCATACCTGAAAGAGTGTTTAATGTTGAGGGAAGATAAGACAGTTGCACAGAACCCAATAGCATCAAGATGGGATAAATGTCAAGAGAATTATACAAGGTGCCGTGGGAACGAAGAAGAGAGACTTATTTCTAGTAAGAACACCTAAGGAAAGCTTCGTGGACGAAGGAGGCTTTTAACCTTGACTTTGAAAATTGACTAAGATTTCAACAGGTGAAAAGAGGGGAAGCGTACTGCATACTGAGGGAAGTGGGTGGTGCATTGAGGTGGGGAAAATTCATGGTATATTGGCAGCAAGTCGTGAAGCAGGCTCCAGAGAGCAGAGAGGGTGGGGTGACTTCTAGAGGAAGTTGAAAACTTGAAAGATAAGTTATAGCTGTATTAAGGAAGTCCTAGAATGCCTCACCAACAATCCAGGCTCAGGCAGCTTTTGAACTGGGCAAGGAACCTTCTTTTCTTCTGCTGTTATCTACCCACAGTAACCTACCATTTTCCCCTTATCTCTTATGCTCTGCATTTGCAAAGAAATTGCCATGATATCACTTCCTTTGGAGACCTACTTTTCCAACTACTTTGAAATCACATTTCTTTTTTTCCTTACTCAATCTTTTTGGCACAATGTTTTGTTATTTGAACTTCAAATACACTTTCTTTTTTGGTTCCTTTGGGAGCACTGCTAGTTGAAACTAACTGACATAAGGTATAGATTGTTCTGTAATTACCAAGTGTAATAAAGAACTCTTATCAAAACCTTCCAACTCTCTATGTATCATTTTAAATATTATTGTCTCCAACAAATATCTATTATGTCATATTACTGATGCACATGAAGGAATGTTCTCTTGAGAATGTCCTATTACTTATTTTACCCATTTCTCTTTTTTGCTTTAAAGATTCAGTCTACTTTACCCACTTTTTTGGGGAGTGGGACATAAGCCCTGTCAGACATATGTATTGCAACTATTTTCTCCCAGTTTGTGGCTTGCTGTTTAATTTATCTTAAAGGAGGTTTTTTCCTTTTTTCTTAACAGCTTTATTGAGATACAATTTACATAACATATATTCACCCATTTTAAGTATACGATTCAATGAATTTTAGTTTATTTACCAAGTTCTATGGCCATCACCACAGTCTAACTTCAGAACATTTCTATTACCCTAAAAAGAAACCTTGTACTCAGTAACAGTCATTCTTCATTCCCATTCCTAACTCTAGACAACCGTGAGTCCGCTTTCTCTCTCTCTATATTTGCCTTTTGGGGACATTTTCTGTAAATGAAATTATACAGCACTTGGCATAATGTTTCTGAGGTTCATCCACTTTGTAGCATGTATTAGTATTTGGTTCCTTTTTATTGCTGATAGTGTTTCACTGTATGGATATACCACTTTTTGTTTATCGATTCACCAGTTGACGAACACTTGAGTCATTCCCACTTTTTGGTTATTGTGGATAATGCAGCTATTAACATTTTTGTACAAGTTTTATGTGCATTGTTGTCATTTCTTTTGGGTAGATGCTTAGGATTGGAACTGCTGATTTGTGTGATAAATTTATGTTTACCTTTTTAAACAATTGCCAACATGTTTCCCAAAGTGGCTGCACCGTTTTACGTTCCCACCAGCAGTGTTTACTGTTCTAGGTTCTCTGCATCATTATCAACACTTGCAATTGTCTGTCTTTTTGATTATAGTCATCCTACTCGATGTGAAGTGGTATCTCATTGTGGTTTTGACTTGCATTTCCCTAATGACTAATGATGTTGAGCATCTTTTCATGTGCTGATTGCCATTCTACTTTGGAGAAATGTCTGTTCAGATCCTTCGCCCATTTTTTAATTGGTCTATTTGGTTTTTATTATTGAATTGTAATGATTCTATAGGTATTCTGGGTATAAGTCTCTTATCAGATATATGATTTGCAAACATTTTTCCCATTCTGTGGATTGTCCATTCACTTTTGAAGCACAAAAGTTTATAATTTGACAAAATCCAATTTATCATTTTTAACTTCTATTGCTGTGCTTTTTGTGTTCACCCACTTTTCTGAGGTTTAGGTCAGGTTAATTTATGGAAATTCTACATAACAAACGAGGCTTTTATCACCTTATTGCAAGGTGGTTGGGTCTGCTTTCCCTCTGAAGCATCGATTGCTCTATGGTGAATTTTCTGGAATTATAGCAATGAATTAGAAATTATTTGCAGTTTGGGGTGGGCATTCACTGCTTTCTCAAACTTCTCTATTTTTCTCTCACTATTCTGTCTTTAGATCCCTCATGGCACAGTGGTTAAGCACTCGGCTGCTAACCAAAGGGTCAGCAGTTCAAATCCACCAGTTGCTCCTTGGAAACCCTATGGGGCAGTTCTACCCTGTCCTGTAGGGTCGCTATGAGTCAGTGGCAACGGGTTTGTTTCTTTTGATTTATCCTGTCCTTACCAGTGAAGTAGTAAGGGTACTCTCTGTCCTGAGAACTTCATAGTAAGCCATCTTCCCAGCTTCTGAGGAGCTCTAGAGGCATAAGTATCATGCTCAGTATCTTAAAAAATAATCCATGCCCCTGGTGTTGTTGCCCTGGTGGCACAGTGGTTAGGCATCAAGGCTGCTAACCAATAGGTTGGCAGTTTGAATCACCAGCTGAAATCCTATGAAACAGTTCTACTCTGTCCTATAGGGTCACTATGAGTCAGTATCAACACGGCGGCAGCGGGTTTTTTTTTTTTTTTTTTTTTTTGAGTGTTGTTGGAAATGAGCTATCCATGCTTCCTCTTCCTGACTTTGTGCAGGTCTCAAGAACTCAGAGCAGCAGAATTAAACTATGGAAAGAGTCCTGGAGTAGAAGTCAGAAGACCTGGGTTCTACTTCTCAGTTTGCCTCTTACTTACTTTGTGACTTTGACCAAATTACTTCCTCTACTTAAACTTTCTCATTTAGGAAATTAGGTTTTAGAAGTCTAACGGTCTCCTTTAGAGTAGTGGTTCTCAATGGTGGGGGGGGGGGGGTATGAATTTGTCCCCTCCCCACCAGGGGGCATTTGGTAATGTCTGGAGACATTTTTGGTTGTCACAACTGAGGGAGCATTACTGCATGTAGTAGGTAGAGGCCAGGGATGCTGCTAAACATCCTAGAGTGCACAGTACAGCCCCCCACAGCAAAGAATTATCCAACCCAAAATGTCAGTAGTGCCAAGTTTGAGGAACCCTGCTTTAGAGTATGCTTTTTATTAGTATTTTGTTAGAAAATTCTCCTCTCTTGTTTTATCCAAATTCTGCCTTTCTTCCAATGCTCAGCTCCAAAGTGGAATCTTTTTTGTTTATCCTGATGTATCTAATTATGTTTTTTCATTTTTAGAATGCCTATGCTACTTATTATTATGTCCCTAGTAAGTGTAAGTACAATAAAAAAAACCAAAAATATACTGTAAGAAATTTATCTTTTTTTTAAAGCAATAAATACATATTTACAGGCCAATCAATTAAAATACTAAACTTTATAAGATTTTCACTTTTTGTCATCAAAGTAATTATGGGCATCATGAACATTCTCTATCCCAAATGGTCTCCTTGAGGCACCTGTGGCCCTGATCACTCACAGCTAAGGGCAATGTGGACACTAAAGATTTTGCAAAATTTACATGTCTGGTCATTTGAGGATCTTCCCCAGGCCCAATCCATTGCAAACTCTTCACTGGGGTCTAATCCATCAAGGAACACCTCGGATGGTTTCACTCGGGCAGGAGAGAACCTGCTCAGGCTTACTTAGGAATGATGGGCCAACGAAAGAAATGTAGTGGAGATGTTATAGCAAGGCCTCTCCATGGGTCATTCCAGCAATTTGCTTTCTAAAATAAATTTCCTTTTCCTTTTTACATCACCTTGTTTTAACATCTTCCTATTTTCCCACCACATCATGTAGATTATGACTTACAATTATCTTTGCCCAAATACAAACCAGCTTAAGAAGCACAACCTAGAATCCATCACTGAAAACATTAAACAGCACCAGGTGCAGGATTGACTCCTTGAGGACCACTACTCAGTATGCCCCCAAGGCTGACATTTAACCATTGATGACTTCTGAGTAGGGCCCTCTGACCAATATCACATCAATCAATACTGCTTTTCCAACCCTCTATCCCCAGGATCACTATCTCTCTTTAGAGCTGACCCCATTTATTCTCATTAGTTGTTTGGCACAGATAGTATAGCTAAAATTTAAAGGCAGCTACAAATGACTTATAAAAAGTATAGACTCCATGACAAGATAAGCATCTCTTGACTAGCAAACATGAAAATACAATGACTTTTCATCTTTCATTTTACTTTAATGGATTACTAAGAGAATTCTGTCCTTCTCTCTTTGTGGAGTCGTCTTTCCTAACTGTCTTCACTGAGTCTTAATTTGACCAAATGGACTGTATGTGTGCGAGAGCATGTGTTTGTGTGTAGTATATATGGGGTTTCCATGAGTCAGAATTGATTCAATGGCAACTAACAACAGCAACTGTATGTATGTGTATATGTATACATTATACACACACACACACACACACACACACACACACACTCACATACCCGTTACTCATTGCCGTCGAGTTGATTCCAACTCATAGTGATATATGTGATAGTTAAGATTGTGTGTCAGCTTGGCTAGGCCATGATTCTCAGTGTTTTGGCAGTCATATAATGTTGTGATCACCTCCCTGTTGAGATTTGATATGTGATCACCCCCATGATGGGATCCGCTGTGATTAGCCAATCTGTTGAAAGGGAATTTCTTTGGGTGTATGGCCTGCATCAAGTGTGGGCAGATGTTCTGGTAGAGCTTGGGGGGCTTTTGCTTATTCTGGAACCTGCAGCTGGCTCCTGTGGGTCAGACCTCTGGTTCTTGGGACTTGAGCCAGAAGCTTACCTGCGGTCTTGTCTGCTGATCTTGGGATTCATTGATCTTCACAGCCTGTGAGCAACAGCTCTGCTCTCCAGCCTGCTGATTTTGCGTTCGCCAGCCCCTGTGGCTACGTGAATCAAGAGAAGCTTCTATCCTGACCCACAGACTTGGGACATTATAGCCTGTACAACCGAGTGAGCCACTTCCTTGATATAAATCTCTCACTATGTATATATTTATATGCTTTACTGGTTTTGCTTCTCTAGACAACCCAGACTAAGACATGCCCTTTTCATGCTCTTCACCAACAACAAACTTCAGCGAAGTAAGCAGCAGGAGATTCTCTTATGTTAATCCAATTGGCTTTTGTTCGTTGAGTGCCTATTAGATCCTGAGTTTTGGGCTCAGATCCATGTGTTTCTGGGCTGTTATCTGTAAATCAGAAAAACAACATCTGTCCACACATTAGTTAACAGTCAGGGCAAGGGCAAAACTCATGTTGTCAGTGTTGGTGAAGACCAGACCTGGATACATCTCTTCATTCCAGGATGAACAACACAACAAAATCAACACAAAGACTGTGGAGAAAGCGTAGGCTAAGAAGAAAGCAATAGCATTCTGAAGACTGAATGAAGAGCATCACAATGAAAACTAATAATACAGAAACAAGAAGCTTTCTCGGAAATTGTTTTCATCCTCTCCTCAGTAGGATTCAAGAGGATATAAACTCAGTGAAACATAAAAACCCTAAGGAGAGACTACAGGTATGAAAGGGAAGAAAGATAAATAAGGAAGGATTGCATGGAAAATAAAAATGCCATGGAAGAATTAAACATTTAGGGAAAACAGACATATATAATGGATACAACAGAAAGTTGAATCAGTGATGTGGAGAAAAACCTTGGAAAAAAATTTTCAGAACACAGAGAAAAAGAACAAACGAATACAAAGTATAGGGGACATAAAGATAAACAGAGGAGGTGGAGGCAACATGGCGCTATAGACAGAAGCAGAAGCACCATTCCATCCCTCTGCAGCAAAGACCCCAAAATTGAGTAAAACAGATACAAACATCAATCCTGGAACCCTAAGCATCAAATGAAGGAATAAAGAACTTCATCAAGCACCTAATGAAATAAGAAACTGACAGAGAACAGAGAATGAGGAGAGCTACAGAGTAGAGGTTCCCTACCAGCTAACATGGCACAGATTCACCCTCTTGGACTATAGCCACCAAGGAACGCGGACAGGGAGTATGGGAAGGCAACTTCACGGAGTTCCCAACGGGACAGAGCACCTGGTAACCAGGGATACAAGATTTCCCACCCCCCACCCTTCTTCCCTGTAGGAGGCCTCTGCCACTTTCCACAGTTGCTTGGCTGGAGAAACACCAGCTCACTGTCTCCCAGATCCACACCGCCCCCACAGCTAGCCCCTTCAGAGCCATTTGGCTTGTTTTTTGTTTTGTTTTGTTTTGTTTTCCTTTTTTGGTTTTTTTTGTTGCTTCTCCCTGTCTCCCTTCCTCTTTTCTTTTCTCTCAGTCAACTAGCCCTGTGTGCTGTGTTCTCCCCTTCTTGACAGGCTATGATTTTTTGGTTTATTTACTTTTTTTTTTCTTTCTTTCTTTTTTCTGTTTCTTCTCTCTCTTTTCTTTCCTTTCCTTTCTCCTGCCCACCAGCCCTGTGCACCACCCCCACCCCTTCTCAAGAGGCTGTGCTGCACTGCTCAGCTGGAGAGTCACTGCACGTGGCATCCCTGGGTCTACACCTCCATCACTGACTTGCTCCTTTATTGCCATTTTATTTACTTATTTCTTTTGTTTTTCTTTTTTATTGTTGTTTCTTTTCTCTCTCTCCATTCCTTGCTTTCCTTGTCCCACCCACTAAGCCCTGTGCACTGCCTCTGTGCCCCCACTTCTTGGCAGGCAGTGCTGTACCACTTAGCTGGAGAGTCTCGGGCACATGGCCTCCCCAGGTCTGCACTGCCCCAACAGGCTGGCTCCCTCAGCACCATATTTTTTATTTTTCTTTATCTTTCCCCTTCTCCCTTTTCTTTCTCCCTCCCACCTAGGCCCTTTGTTGCCTCTGTCTCTTCCTGACAGGCTGTGCCATGCCACCAGGAGAGAGAGACATCAGCTCTCCTCCACCCCAACTCTGCCTTACCCTAACTGCCAGCTTCCCAACCAACATACTTTTTTCTATTTATTTTATTTTTTTGTTTGTTGATTGGTTTCTTCTCTCTCTCGCCCCTCTTTCCTTTCCTTTCTCCCACCCACCGAGCCCTGTGTGATGCCCATGCCCCTTCTCAACAAGCTGAGCAACATCGCTCAGCTAGAGAGCCACTGGCATAAGGGCATCTAAATTGGTAAAGGAGAAGTAAAATTATCCCTATTTGCAGATGATATAATACTATACATAGAGAACCCAAAGGACTCCACAAGAAGACTACTGGAACTAATAGAAAGATCCAGTAGAGTAGCAGTATACAAGATAAACATATACAGAGAGTCAGGAGCTGGTTGAATGGACACAGAAAATAAGGGGTGGAAAGGAGGAGTGTGCTGTCACAGTATAGGGAGAGCAATTAGGGTTAATAACAATGTATATATAAGTTTTTGTATGAGAGACTCACTTGAATTGTAAACTTTCACTTAAACTACAACATTAAAAATAATTTTAAAAAATTAAAAATTAGAAACAAAACAAGATAACCATACAAAAATCAGTTGGATTCCTATACACCAATAAAGAGAACTATGAAAAGGAAATCAGGAAAGTAATACCATTAATAATAACCCCTAAAAAAATAAAATAGGAATAAATCTAACCAGGGACAAATAAAAATACAAAACACTACTGCAAGAAACCAAACAAGACCTACATAAATGGAAAAACATTCCACGCTCATGGATGGGTAGACTCAACAATGTGAAAACGTCAATTCAATGCAAGGTAATGTACAAATACAGTGCAATCCCAATCCAAATACCAACAGCATTCTTTAACAAGATGAAAAAACGAATCATTAACACTAAATGGAAAGGACAGCAGCCTTGGATAAGTAGAGCACTATTGAAGAAAAAGAATAAAGTAGGAAGACTCACAGTACTTGACCTCAGAGCTGACTATACAGCTACGGTAGTCAAAACAGCCCAGTAGTAGTACAACAGACACATTGACCAACGGAACAAAATTGAGAACCTAGATATAAATCCATCCACCTACAGTGACCTGATCTTTGACAAAGGCCCAAATTCCACTATATGGGGAAAATACAGTCTGTTTAACAAATAGTCCTGGCAAAACTGGAAGTACATCTGCAAATAAATGAAATAGGACCCATACCTCACACCACACACAAAAACTAATTCAAAATGGATCAAAGACCTAAATATAAAACCAAAAACGGTAAAGATCATAGAAGACAAAATACGGTCAATGTTAGAGTCCCTACTACATGGCATAAATAGCATAGAAACCATAACTAACAATATACAAACACCAGAAGATAAGCTAAATAACTGGGATCTTCTAAAAATTAAACACTTAAGCTCATTAAAAGACTTCACCAAAAGTGTAAAAAGAGAACCTATAGACTGGAAAAACAATTTTGGCTATGACAAGTCCTACAAAGATCTAATCTCTAAGATCTATAGGAAAATCCAACACCCCTACAACAAAAAGACAAATAATCCAATTAAAAAATGGGCAAAGGATATGAACAGACGCTTCACCAAAGAAGACATTCAGTCAGCTAACAGACACATGGGAAATCCTTGCAATCACTAGCCATTAGAGAAGTGCAAATCAAAACTGCAATGAGATACCATCTCACCCCAACATTACTGGCATGAATCAAAACACCAGAAAATAACAAATGTTGGAGAGGCTTCGGGGAGCTTGGAACTCTTGTGCACTGCTGGTGGGAATGTAAAATGGCACAACCATTTTGGAAAAGGATATAGTGCTTCCTTAAAAAGCTAGAAATAGAAATACTATACGATCCAGCAATCCGACTCCTAGGAATATATCCCAGAGAAATAAAAGCTGCCACACAAATAGACTTATGCACACCCATGTTCACTGCAGCATTATTCACAATAGAAAAAGGTGGAAACAAGCTAAGAGCCCATCAACAGATGAATGGATAAACAAACTATGGTACATACGCACAATGGAATACTGTGCAATAATAAAGAACAATGATGAACCTGCCAAACATCTCACAACATGGATGAATCTGGAGGGCATTATGCTGAGTGAAATAAGTCAATCACAAAAGGACAAGCACTGTATGAGACCACTACTATGAAAGTCATGAAAAGGTTTACACACAAAAAGAAACAATCTTTGATGGTGACTAGGGAGGGGAAGGGTGGAGAGGGAAAAACAGTAACTAGACAATAGATAAGAATCTGCTCCATGGCAATGAGTTAGGCAATAGATAAGTGGTAACTTTGGTGAAGGATAAAACAATACACAATGCTGGGGAAGTCAGCACAACTTGACCATGGCAAGCTCATGGAAGCTTGTTAGACACATCCAAACTCCCTAAGGGACCAAATTACTGGGCTGAGGTATGGGAACCATGGTCTTGGGGGACATCTCACTCAATTGGCTTGACATAGTTTATAAAGAAAACGTTCTACATTCTACTTTGGTGAGCAGCGTCTGGGGTCTTAAAAGCTTGTGAGCAGCCATCTAAGATACTCCACTGGTTCCACCCTGTCTGGAGCAAGGGAAAATGAAGAGAACCAAAGACACATGGGAAAGATTAGTCCAAAGGACTAATGGACCACAACTATCAAAGCCTCTACCAGACTGAGTACAGCACAACTAGATGGTACCCAGCTACCTCCACTGACTGCTCTGACAGGGATCACAATAGAGGGTCCTGGACAGAGCTGGAGAAAAATGTAGAACAATATTCTAACTCACAAATAAAGACTAGACTTGAGACTTGAGAAACCCCGAGATTATGGCCCCCGGACACCCTTATACCTCAGTAATGAAGTAACTCCTGAGGTTCACCCTTCAGCCAAAGATTAGACAGACCCATAAAACAAAATGAGACTAAAAGGACACACCAGCACAGGGGCAAGGACGAGAAGGCAGAAGGGGACAGGAAAGCTGGTAATGGGAAACCCAAGATCGAGAAGGGGAGAGCGTTGACATGTCATGGGGTTGGCAACCAATATCACAAAACAATATGTGTATTAATTGTTTAATGAGATACTAATTTGCTCTGTAAACCTTCATCTAAAGTACAATAAAACAAACAAGTAAACAAAAATAAACAGTGTATAAGTTCTTCCTGAACAAGAGGCCAGAGTAGAAGGACTGTAATAATAAAAAATATAACAGAATAGTTTTTCTTAGAGGAAAAGACTCAAATCCTGAGGTAAAATTAGTTCGATAAATACCAAAGCATGTCTAAATATAGATATAATCTGGCTAAAATTTTTAATAACTAGCAGGAAGGAAAAAATCAGTTATACTACCATCTGGGCAGAAAGAAAAAAAACCATGTAAACTGGAAGGAAACCAAAGCAGGCTGACTACAGTTTTCTCCCCTCTGACTCTAGAGCTCTATAGAAAGTGGAGCAATAACTACAGAATTTGAGGGAAAATATTGTGACCCAAGAAAATATAATATTCATGTGCATTTGGGGAGAGAAGTATTGCAAAATATACTCTGAGAAACCAGGACATGACTCAAAGTTATACTCAAGGATGGAAGAAATGCCATACATATGAATGGCAATGAATATTGAACCAGATTTAAACTTCCATTTAAATCAAAGTTATTATTTTAAATATGATTACAAAAGATACAAAATATAAAACAATTCAATAAATATAACAGGTTATGATAACAAATAGAAATGTTGTTAGGTGCTGTCGAGTTGATTCTGACTCATAGCAACTGTCTTAGTCATCTAGTGCTGCTGTAACAGAAACATCACAAGTGGATGGTTTTAACGAAGAGAAGTTTATTTTCTCACAGTTAAAGTGGGCTAGAAGTCCAAATTCAGGGCGTCAGCTCCAGGGGAAGCCTTTTTCTCTCTGTCGGCCTTCTCTTCGGTGTTTCCCTGGACTAGGAGCTTCTCTGCACAGGGACCCCGGTCCAAAGGATGTGCTCTGGTCCTGGCACTGCTTTCTTGATGGTATGAGGTCCCCCTGTCTCACTGCTCACTTCTCTCTTTTATATCTCAAGACATTGCCTCGGGATACAATCCAATCTTGTAGACTGAGTCCTGCCTTGCTAACACAACTGCCGCCCATCCTCCCTCATTAACATCATAGAGGTAGGATTTACAACATACAGGAAAACCACACAACACCAGGAATCGTGGCCCGGGCAAATTGATACACACATTTTTGGGGGACATAATTCAATCCATGACAGCAACCCTATGTACAACAGAATGGAACACTGTCTGGTCCTCTGCCATCCCCACAATCTTTGCAATGTTTGAGCCCATTGTTGCAGTCACTGTGTCAGTTCATTTCATCAAGGGTCTTCCTCTTTTTTGCTGACCCTTAACTTTACCAAGCATGATGTCCTTCCCCAGGGAATGGTCCCTCCTGATAACATGTTCAAAGTACTCTAAATGAAGTCTTACCATCCTCACTTCTAAGGAGCACTCTGGCTGTACTTCTTCCAAGACAGATTTGTTCCTTCTCCTGGCAATCTGTGGTATATTCAGTATTCTTTGCCAACACCATAATTTAAAGGCATCAATTATTCTTTGATCTTCCTTATTCATTGTCCAGCTTTCACATGCAGATGAGGCTATTGAAAATACCATGGCTTGGGTCAGGGGCACCTTAGTCCTAAAAGTAACATCTTTGCTTTCGAACACTTTAAGGAGATCTTTTGCAGCAGATTTGCCCAATGCAATAATACATTGCTTGAGTTCTTGACTGCTACTTCCATGGATATTGATTGCAGAGCCAAGTAAAATGAAATCTTTGACAATTTCAGTATTTTCTCCATTTATCATGATGTTGCTTATTGGTCCAGTTGTGCGGATTTTTGTTTTCTTTATGTTAAGGTGTAATACATACTGAAGGCTGTAGTCTTTGCTCTTCATCAGTAAGAGCTTCAAGTCCTCTTCATTTTCAGCAAGAAGTTTGTGTCATCTGTATCTTGTAGGTTGTTAATGAGTCTTTCTCCAATCTTGGTGCCGAGTTCTTCTTCATATAGTCCAGCTTCTCAGATTATTTGCTTAGCATACAAATTGAATAAGTATGGTGAAAGAATACAACCCTGATGCACATCTTTCCTGACTTTAAACCATGCAGTATCCCCTCGTTCCATTCGAACAACTGCCTTTTGGTTTAGGTACAGGTTTTGCATGAGCACAGTTAAGTGTTCTAGAATTCCCATTCTTTGCAATGTTATTCTTGATTTGTTATGATCCACGCAGTTGAATGCCTTTGCATAGTGAATAAAGCACAGGCAAACATCTTTCTGATAGTCTCTGCTTTCAGCAAAGATCCATCTGACATAAGCAATGATATCCCTTGTTTCACATCCTCTTCAGAATCCAGCTTGGATTTCTGGCAGTTCCCTGTGGATATACTGCTACAGTCGTTTTTTAATTACCTTCAGCAGAATTTTACTTGTGTGTGATACTATTGATATTGTTCGATAATTTCCGTATTCTATTGGATCATCTTTCTTTGGAATGGGCACAAATATGGATCTGTTTCAGTAGATTGGTCAGGTAGCTATCTTTCAAATTTCTTGGCATAGATGAGTGAGCATTTCCAGCCCTGCATCTGTTTTTTGAAACATCTCAGTTGGCATTCTGTCAATTCCTGGAGTCTTGTTTTTCGCCAGTGCCTTCACTGCAGTTTGAGCTTCTTCCTTCAGTACCATTAGTTCCTGGTCATATGATACCTCCTGAAATGGTTGATCGTCAACCAATTCTTTTTGGTACAGTGACTCTGTGTATTCTTTCCATCTTCTTTGATGCTTCCTGCATCATTCAATTTTTTTGTCCATAGAAATCTTCAATATTGCTACTTGAGGCTTAAATTTTTTCTTCAGTTCTTTCAGCTTGAGAAATACCAAGCATATTCTTCCCTTTCGGTTTTCTAACTCTAGGTCTTTGCATATTTCATTATAATACTTTACTTGTCTTCTCAAGCTGCCCTTTGAAATCTTCCGTTCAGCTCTGTCATGTCATCATTTCTTCCATTCGTTTTAGCTACTCTATGTTCAAGAGCAAGTTTCAAAGTCTCTTCTGACGTCTATTTTGTTTTTTTTCTTTCTTTCCTTTCTTTTAATGATCTTTTACTTTCTTCATGTATGATGTCCTTGATGTTATCACACAACTCGTCTAGTCTTTGGTCATTAGTGCTCAATGTGTCAAATCTATTCTTAAGATGATCTCTAAATTCCGGGTCGGGAAGAGTGGGAACTTATTAGACATACCTAACAACAACAGCAACAACTGCATACTCATGGTTGGTGCCCTGGTGGCACAGTGGTCAAGAGCTTGGCTGCTAACCAAAAGGCTGGTGGTTCGAATCCTCCAGCAACTTCTTGAAAACCCTATGGGGCAGTTGTACTCTGTCCTATACAGTCTCAATGGGTCAGGACCGACTGGATGGCACATAACAACAACAATAACATATTCAAGGTCGTACTTTGGCTCTTGTGGACTTATTTTAATTTTCCTTCTTCAACTTGACTTGCATATAAGCAACTGATGGTTTATTGCACAATCAGCACATGGCCTTTTTCTGACTGATGATATTGAGCTTCTCTATCATCACTTTCCAGAGATATAGTAGATTTGATTCCTGTGTTTTCCATCTGGTGAGGTCCACGTGTATAGTCACCTCTTATTTTGTTGAAAAAAGGTATTTCCAATGAATAAATCATTGGTCTTGCAAAATTCTGTCATGTGATCTCTGGTGTTGCTTCTACCACCAAGGCCATGTTTTCCAAATACCCATCCTTCTTTGTTTCCAGCTTTCTCATTCCAATCACCAGTATTTATCAATGCATCTGATTGCATGGTTGATCAATTTCAGACTGCAGAAGTTGGTAAAAAATCTTCAATTTCTTCATCACTGGCATTAGTGGTTGGTGGGTAGATTTGAATAGAAAAGCAGTATTGTTATTGCTCAAAATCTGTGGATTGGGTAGTAGTTCTTGTCTGATCCTGGTTTGATTGATCTTAACTGGGCTCTGCTGGGCTTGCTTACATTTCTGAGGCCATCTAGTGCATTGACTGAAAGCTGAATGATCTACTATGGTCTTGATTGGGATGTGGCACTTTTGTTCTCTGTGATTTCGCATCCTCCAGCAGACTAATAAAAAACTCAGTTGCCACTGAGTAGATTCCAACTTATGGCAACCCCATATGTGTCAGAATAGAACTCCATAATGTTTTCAATGGTTGATGTTTTGGATGTAGTTCACCAGGCCTTTCTTTTAAGATGCCCTTGGGTGGACTTGAACCTCTAACCCTTTGGTTAGCACCCGAGGGCATTAATCATTTGCACCACTCAGGAACTTCAAATACAGATTACATTTAGACTGCATTTTTTAAAATTTAAAGGATATTATATTTAAAAATGTGCTAATGTATCTGTAAATTGCAAAGACATTGAAATTGCTTTAAAGAGTAGATAACATAAAAAGACTAAAGAAATTAATCAAAATTATCTTTAAAAATACAACCTCTGAGGTCAAAAAGTTTAACCCCAGAACTTTTTAAACACCCTAAGAGCATACTTAAATGTAGAACAAGAGACATTCTGATTAAAACTAGGATGTTATTGTTGGGTATTGTACAGTTGATTTCAACTCATAGTGGCCCCATGTGACATAGTAGAACTACCCCATACGATTTTCTAGGCTGTAATCTTTATGAGAGCAGATTGCTAGGTCTTTCTTTCACAGAACTGCTTGGTGGTTTGAACCGACAACCTTTCGGTTAGCAGCCAGCAGCCAAGTGCTTAACCGTTGAACTACCAGGGCTCCTAAAATTAGGATAAGATGATAATATTTATCTTTGTTCCAGAAATTCTGTCTAATGAAATGAGATAGGTATAACCAAAAACCAAACCCATTGCCGTCAAGTCGATTCCATCTCATAGAGACCCTATAGACAGAGTAGAACTGCCCCAAGGGTTTCCAAGGAGCAGCTGGTGGATTTGAACTGCCAACCTTTTGATTAGTAGCCAAGCTCGTAACTACTTCACCACCAGGGCTCCAAGATAGGGTATAGCAGTAATTATTAAAATGATTTAAAAGGTAGTGATACATTTTGTGATTCTAAATCTAGAAAAGCCAAAAATACTAAAAGAACTATTAAGATCCTATTGAAATAGTAAAAACTATTGTAATCAATGCAAGTCCAGTAATAAGGGTTAGATCAATGTACAGCGATTAATAACTTTCTTATATGTCATCAATTATCTGTATGAATACACATGAAAATAATGATGATAACATTCCAAAAAACCAAATCCATTGCTGGCCAGTTGACCCTGTCTCATAGCAACCCTATAGGACAGAGGAGAACTGCCCTATAGGGTTTCCAAGGAGCAGCTGGTGGATTTGAACTGCTGACCTTTTGGTTGGCAGCCAAGCTCTTAACCACTTTGCCACCAGGGTTCCTGATACTAGCTAATATTTATTGAATTCTGTGAGGAAATGCACTTACAGCTGTCCACGCATTGTTTAGCGTACATCACAGCAATACTATGATTCAGGCTGTATCTTATTCCTTATTGTACAGATGAGGAAACAGCCTAAGAAAGGTGAAATTAATTGTGGAAGTTCAGTCAGGTAGGAAATGGTGGCTCAAGATATAAACTCTGTCTGACTCCAAAGTTAATGCTGTTACTGACCTGCCATCATGATGGCAGCATCAAGCAAACATTACCTAGAAATAAATTTTTAAGCCAGAGCCCCGGTGACACAGTGGTTAAAGTGCTCAGCTGCTAACCAAAAGGTTAGAATTTGGCAAGACTATTCCAAGTTTGATTTGGAAAAATATGCATGCAAGAATATTTAAAAATTTCCTGAAAAAGGTGATGAGAAGGGACTTGCTTTACTAAATATTAAAATACATTGTAGTATTACAACATTAAAATAGTGTTGTAACCATGCAGGAATTGTTAGAGCAATGAAAAAGACTATCTAGTCAATAAAACAGCTTCTAAGATATATAATTGCTTAGAATATGAGAACAAAAACAATGCATATCAATGGAGAAATGATGCATTATTCAACCAAAGCTGCTGAAAAAAAAGTTTAATTTTGTTTTTAAAATTTGAGTTTTATATACCTTAACAAATTTTCCTAAAGATGAAAAAGTAAATGTAAAAATATAAAAAAAAATTAGTGATTATTTAATTGATAATCTAGTTGGGGCATTTTTTTTTCTTTTGTTCTTTCCTGTTTTTGTTATTTTTTTAAAAGCTTCTGCACAATAGGAAAAAAAACATATGGAAGGAAAGATTGATAAGAATAACCATAATACAAATCAAAGCTTCTCTACGTTAAGGAAAAATAGTAACCAAAATTCAAAAACAAAAAGTAAAAATATTTGCAACTGCCACAGGTCATAAATTGATCTCCCAAAGATGTGAGCTGCTTTTATAAATTAAGAAAAAAACCACCAACAAGAAAATAGAAAAATAGACACTGATCATGAAAACAAAATTTACAAATGGTTAATATTTGAATAACAATCCTAATAATAAAAATGTAAATGAAGAGTTTTTAAAAACTAATCAAACTGACAGAAATTTCTAAACTATTAATCCTGTCAAAGGACTGGCAAGATGGCCAGTCTGTCCAGTGTAACTGCCCACTAGAACTCTCTGCAGTGGTGGAAATTTTCTGTATATACTCAGCTCAATATAGTGGCTATTGAGTGCTTAAAATGTGAATAGCGTGACTAAGAAGTTGAATTTGTAATTATTTAAGGCTAATAAACTTAAGTTTAAATTTAAATAACCACGTGTGGTTGGTGACTATGCTATTGGGAAAGACATGTATAGGTTTTCTGGAAAACAACTTAAAAAAACAAAACCCATTGCAGTCAAGTCAATTCTGGCTCATAGTGACCCTAAAGGACAAAGTAGAAGTGCCCCATAGGGTTTCCGAATCTTTATGGAGGCCAACTTCGAGCTGCCAAACTTTGGATGAGCAGCCAAGTGCTTAACCACTGTGCCACCAGGGCGCCTTAAGCAACTGAATAGTATATATAAAGAACACATGTTAATGTATTTTTTTTATTTCAAGAACTGCGTCCTACACTAAAGTAATCACTGATTCACGTGCAAGAACGTTTATCAGAGCACTTTAACCAGCCACCAGTTGCTGTTGAGTCTATTCTGACTCATTGCCACCTCATGTGTGTCAGAGGAGAAGTGTGCTCCGTAAGGGTTTCAATGGCTGATTTTTCAGAAGTAGATTGTCCAGCCTTTCTTCCAAGGCACCTCTGGGTGTACTTCAACCTCCAACCTTTTGGTTAGCAGCTGAGCATGTTAACCATTTGCACCGCTGAGAGACTCCATCAAAGTACCTGCATTCTAAATAAAATAGGAAGTGTCAAATAAACTATGGCATACGTCTTGACTATCAAAATTTTGGTTTGAAATAGTATTTAAATACATGGGTTAATGCTTACATTATGGGGCTAAGTAAACAAGCCTAAATTCAGACTTTCTATATGGTGTTATTCCACATTTAAACATATATATTATGTACATAATTAAAGGAAACAGGCCAGACTAATAGAGCCCTGATGGCGCAGTGCTTAAGAGCTCGGTTGCTAACCAAAAGGTCAGCAGTTTGAATCCACCAGCTGCTCCTTGGAAACCCTATGGGGCAGTTCCCCTCTGTCTTATAGGGTCGCTGTGAGTTGGAAACGACTAAACAACAATGGGATTAGTTTTTATCAATGGGTTTTATTTCTGAATAATAAACATACAGATGATTTTAATTTCTTTATGTTTTGTGCTTTTTGAATTTTATACGTTGAATAGCTATTACTTTTTAAGTGGGAAAATTCTTAGTAAACATTATTTTAAAAACAGTTGTCACTATCACGTAAGACATGGAAAATAAAAATTGACAAAAGATCGTTGGATCTGACAACTGGAAGGTCAGTTATGGAATGTGATAGAGCAAATTTACAGAAGCCGTTCAAAGGGATGGGAAGGTGAGTGCTCAGTAGGGGTAGGAAGGCATTGGGCTCAGACTGCCCCTGTATAAAGTAAGGCTCTCAAAAGAAAGAGGAAAATACATCAGAATAGTATCAGCTTTTCAGCATCTCCTAGGTATTGTACTTGGGTATTTTGTATTTAACTGTTAAAACAATTAAGTACTGTAATGTACATTATAATAAGAAAACTGGGACCTAGAGAAACTGAGTCATTGTTTCTTACAAAAATAAAGTGCCTGACACTAAAACCCGGAAATCTGCCCCATGCTCCACGGGTTGGTAAGTAAGGGCAGGTGGACCCATTCAAAGAGGGAGGAAAGAATCACAGAACACTGTGCCCTCCCACATACTTAGTTTCTTTGTCTGTAGAGCAGCTAAAGATTGAAATCTCGGCTCCACCTCATAGCACTCCGTGACTCGGAGACTAGTTTTCTCATTTGTCTAGTGGAGATCACAACACTTACCCTGAGGGCTGTTTTGAACATTATGAGAATAATGTAAGTAATATATGACCAAAACCAAACCCACTCATGTCAAATTGATTCTGACTTACAGCGACCCTACAGGACAGAGTAGAACTGCCCCATGGCTTTCCAAGGCTGTAAATCTTTATGGAAGCTGCCTGCCACATCTTTCTCCTGTGTAACATATTGTTGTTGCGTTGTTAGGTGCCGTGGAGTCAGTTCTGAGTCATAGTGACCTTACAGGACTGAGTAACACTGCCCATAGGGTTTCCAAGGAGCAGCTGGTGGATTTGAACTGTTGACCTTTTGGTTAGCAGCCGAGCTCTTAACCACTACGTCATATGTGTAATATATGCCTGGCAAAAAAATAGGTCCATAAGACATAGTTGTTATAGTTGTTGATATTGTTTTTGTCATAATATAATTTAGTTGTCCTTGATTTCTTTGAGGTGGTAGAAGACAGATTTTGTTCCCATTACATCTTTAGAAACAAGCCACATTTTAGTGTTCAAAGATGAATAACATTTTAATCACTGGCTGAGTTCATTTCTCGTCGAACACTCAACAACAAAATGCCAATCATGTGCCCAACATGGTACTAGAAAGTGCAGATGAGGAGTTGAGTTCAGCGTTGCCCCTCTTCTAAGAAGCAAGTGGAGAGACACTTCAGTGAAGGGATTACTATAACACAATGAGGTAAATGCTGATGGAGGTATGAGCAGAGAGCCAGGGCAGCTCGCTCTCTGGGGTAGTCGCAAAAGACATCAGAGAGGAAGTAACTTTTAATAATAATAATAGTTAATATTGTCTTTCTTCTGTGGACCAGGAACTGTACTAAAAGCTTTGCATATTTTATTGCATTTGATGTTCATAAATTTATTTTACCTGTTACCTCATGGTTCTCTATGAGAAGTTGCAATCTTAGCAAATCCTCTCATATGCCATCCAGAAAGAGTGAAGGTATAGGCTTCGGTGTGTTCCGTGGGAAGCTATTCCCCATAGATGACTACCCAAATGTGTCCCACAGTCAAATATATTTTGGAAATAAATACTATTTTTACTTCTTGGAGTATTATAATGTATAATAACATTTTACAGGTTGTAAGACTTGTTTTTTGTTTTTTTTTTTTTTTAACTCAGACTTTCCCAAATGTCAACTACATTTTTTAAATAGCTGTAAGTATCTCAAGGAACTAAGCGTGTTGAACTTTATGGAAGGGCTGATTTAGGTTGTCTCTTACAGAAGTCTGTATGTTTTCTGTGTACTTTTTGTAAGAGAAGGATGCATGGAGGGGTGGAGACTTCTGTTATGCGTATATTTTAGGATCTTTCTAATGAAAACGGTGCAGACTTGACCCAGGTGGAAATGACAGTAGGAGAAGTTGGGAAGTAGCATAAAGTGCAAAATCAGAAAAAGGCAAAGCTGTGGAAGACAATTTGAGAAGGCAATTTGCTATAAGCCATTGTAAAATTTCAGGAAGATGATGTCATGACAAAGGATTTAGAAAAGCTATACATAATTATTATTATTATGACATGAAATAAACTCAGTTTATTATTGTTTTGCTTAGGTTTTATTCTATCTCAAACCATTCCTAAATAAAACCCGCCTTAGTCATTATTTTCCCCATATCCTCCCAATGTTCTGTAGTTTGATTGTGCAATATCATCTGCCAATGAATAAGGTTTCTGAAGTCACTGAAAAATATTTTCAGCAGTTTACAGTTTTTAATGGCATGATTGGTTTTCAATGATATTGTGGTCCTGACCCGAATTTTCTTATCAAGTGTAATGAATCTTTTTTTGCTGTCTGGTTAATTATTGCAGTTGGATGAATATCTGTTTAATATGATGAAACTGAAGTGGTTCTAACTCTTATGCTTTATTTCCATACTCTGATGTAAATGATTCTTCGAGTATGTTAAATGATACAAGGACATGTTCCAGGAATGTCCCTCCCCATTCTGATTCCACTTCTTTTGCACTTGGCCTCTGTATTTAAGTTTTATAATTGTCATCAAATCAGAATTTCCAAGAAGTGACTAGTGCTCCATCTGGTGATGCGCACATCAGAACTTTAGTCAACAGCTCAAACACGCTGCCCCTCAAGGGAGATACAAAAAGCCAGAACACCGATAGATGGAGGTTTGACCGCACAGTTGCAAAATGTATTCCATGGCCAAGGACCAGGTGCCGTCTGGTGTCTCAGAATGCCCTTTGGTGTCGGACCGGCAGCGTGCGCTGGGAGAGGGCCCCCAGGCACTAATGAGTCATTTGTCTCTTTTGGGAGGGGAGAGGGTTGGAAGCAGCCTGAGTCCGAAGTCTTGAGAGGTTGTGCTTTCTTTTCCTCTCCACCATCAACCCGGATTTTAAAGTCCATTTCCTATTTTCCTATACTACAGTTTAAAAAAAAAAAAAATTAACCAAGGTTTACTTTTTAATTAAATGTAGTACCACTTAGGAAGATGTATGCTAATCTGGGGCCAAATCTGCCACCCTCAGCTCTACAAGATGCTGCCCCAGCAGAGGCTGTAAAGCTCTCGATAAGAGAGGCCAGGAGCAAGGTGCAGGTCCCTCGGCGATAACCTCCTGACTCCGACATTACAGGTCTTTCTGCCGGAATTGAGTTCTACATCTTACTCGATGGGTTATTGTCACAGATGAGTAATGAACGCACCCTGCCTGAGTCCCAGGGTGCAGGAGGCAGTCTGTCAGGCCACGAGGAGGCCCAGCTGCGGGCCGCGGGGCGGGCAGATAAAGGGAAGACTGTTAAAGGCGCAGGGACCGGGGAACCGTGCGGACCTGCAGCGGGGAGAGCCACCGCCGGGGCTGCTGGCTGGGGCGGCCAGCGCGTGCATTAATCACCATGTTCCCTGGGCTAACGGGCAGCGCAGATAAAGCAGCTCGAACCCGCAGAACAAAAGGAGAGCGTGGGGAAGAGGGCACCTCTGCCAGTTGGTAGTTTACAGGGCTGTTTTTTAGAAGGTGAGATAATTGACGTTTTACCGCGACCACAAACTGAGGGCATAAGGCCTGATTAGGTAACACGTTTAGGGTAGTCTGTTTTCATTCCGTCCAGCGTTCCTTTGCCAAAACGGACGTGGGTTTGATTATTTAGATTTCTGATTTCCTTGCACCCTTTTAAGCAGCTAAGTGGCGAAGGTAATCGTTTCTGAGGAACAACTTTGTGCTGGGTAAATTTCTGATTATAATTTAAAAAATAATGTTTGGGTTAACTCCAGGGATACAACAGCTGATGATTAACTACAGTTTTTAGAATCCTCGTGCTCGATGCATTTATATATTGCTCTTAAAATTACTTTCACATTGATTTCTCAAAACATCTTCATTTAAGGAAGAACACGAAGCCACCTGACCAGTCTGCAGTGAATTCCGGTTCTCCACTTGTCTAATCCTGGCGAGAGAGAGAGAGAGAGAGAGACGGAGATAGAGAGACAGAGACAGACACACATCCACGCGCACACACACACACACACAGAGGTGCGGGGCTGGGGTGGGGTGGAGAATGCTTTAAGAGCAGAAGCAGGCCACGTGACTTAATAATGTCTCTGAGTGTAAGATATTGCAGTTTTTAGGAATAATGATTTAGAGGAAGGTAAAACAATTGACATTTAAGAAAACGTTTTCCTAGCAATTTTACTGCACCAAGTAACAAGATAAGATGATTTATTTATAATCTTTTTCATCCAGAAAGAGTTTTACAGTCCTCTTCACACTTAGCAAAATAATAGCTTATATTACTTGTTTGTTTGTTTGGTTTTTTTTAAAGAATTAAGTCAGAAATTCTTGGAGAAAAACGAGGAAGAAGGCTGGAATTAAGTAAATAAGCAGAGCAGCTAGATGAGGCTTGGAAAAATTGGAGGGAGAGCGTTTCTTCCTTGTAAAACCAAGAGCAGCTTCTGAGGGTGCCCTGCCTGGTGACAGTGTAGCAAACTTTTCCTCTATCTAATCATTCAGCTCAAAGTAGGGGTAATCCCCTGCGTTATTTTTCTTTGCCTTGATGAAATTATGTTAGAAGTATCTAGTGACCTATTTTCATTTTTAAAATAGTTTCCTTCTTTTTCATTTTTAGTAACTCTGGCATTATAATACCCTCTTTTCCCCCAAATTCTATGCTGATTAGAGGCAGTGTGTTAGAAATATTGAACTAGTGGTCAGAAGACCTAGAATCTAGTTCTACTTTGCCAATTAGTTATTGGTCTTTGGCAAGAGGTTTTACTTTGGGGGAGCATCTTTCCCTCATCTGCAAAATGTGGATTTAGCGATGGAGTTTCCTTGTTTCTTTGCCTCCTTTCCCTTAATGCAATTAAGCTACAAAACCTTCCTGTGTCTCTACTTGCCTTTGAACAAAGGATTCAGAAATTTACATGGAAAGACTATTGTGAATTAGGATACGCTATTTATTCCAGCCCTGATGGTGCCATGGTTAAAGCACTCAGCTGCCAACCAAAAGGTTGATAGTTTGAACCTACCAGCCGCTCCGCAGGCGAAATACATGGCTGTCTGCTTCTCTAAGATTTACACCTTGGAAACCCTACAGGGGGCAGTTCTACTCTGTTCTTTAGGGTCGCTAGAGTTGGAATTGACCCAACAGCAACGGGTTTTTTTTTTTTTTTTTTTTAATTTATTCCAGTGATGACTGTTATACTAAATTCATGTGGATAGTATATGTATTGAAGTACCCTAGTGCCTTAAATATGGTAAAATTTTAGGTTTGCAGATACTGATATGGAGTATTCCAGCAATTGCAAAATTAGCCCACTAATTACCATAAGTTATGGTCCCTAATTTGCAAGGCTGTCTTCCTGTGATTTCTTTTCCTAGCCTATCTAGTTGATTCTTGCATACTTCCTGAATGCAGTCAGACCCTCACCCATCATTATAATATAGTGACCTCAATCCAAAGCCTACTCACTTCCATCAGGCCTGTGGTGCATGAGGTAGAAGGTATTCCATGCAGTGAACTCCCCAGGGCTTTGTGGGGCTGCAGGACCCTCCTAACTCCTGGATAGTCATTGGATAAATATTTTTAGTTTCTGTGGTCCTGGAAATAAAGGAGGTGAATCAGAGACCTCATAGCGGCTCTCATTTCAGAAGATCAGTTGACAGTCCCAACATTGAGAGTAAATCAGGGAGTCCTATTCTGAGCCAGTAAAGGAGGTGATTGAATGAGTACATCATGATTTGGGAGAATCAGTTCTGTTAGTTAACTTTCACCCCACAGCAGTACTCCAATAGGCTGGGGTCAAATAAGTTATAACGATTTTCTGAACGTGTGATTCTAATGGGCAGGGTTAGAGTATTATTTTACTACACTACTGAAATTTTACAAATGGCTGAATTTAACTGAAGAAATATACAAAATGCATGATTTCCAAAAGAGAAGGGGAAAAACCCTCACAATTAGAAGACTGTGAGCATAAGACTCTGCAAGTAATCTTCAAAGTCTAATTTAGTTTAAAGATACTGATCACAGATGCGAATCTGAAAATGTTATTTAGCTAGAACAGATGAAATATATATGTTTTCCACATGTTAAAATGTGCTCCTTTTGAATCCCACAGAAGCATCAAGAAGCAAACTTCATAATGTATTAAAGACCGATAGAGCAGATATAACAATGGAAAGCCTGAAGGATGTTTATTCCTCTTTATGTGAAGGTTATATTGGTGAGAAAAATCTTCTGGAATGACAATAATTTCAATGCTCACGCATCTAAAATGAGATTCTCTTTTTCAGAGTTTGCTGTGGACGGTGCCGCTGCACATTCTAATGCATTTGAAATGCTGCTAAAAAGAAAGTTCTTGATAGAATTTGAAGCACAAGGATCTGTTTCTGCCTAACAGTCTTGTAGTTGTGCATTCCCTGAAGTGTATCCCATCTGCTTTTGGGAGCTCTCATTGCAATATGCAGTGATTGCAGGATAAGCACACCATTTTCCTGTCAATACTTTCCTATTAGCCTCCTGGATCCATACATCATCATCTTGCTGGCCTGCAGTTTGCTTATCTTTGTCTCCGAGGCTGCTTTTGATTTATCTAACACCCAAGCTAATGAGGCATGGAGCCCAGGGCGGCTCCAAGGATAATGCACTCCTGTATAAAAATGCTTAAGGAAGGATCAAGTGATAATCCATTCTTGACTAAAAGGCCTAGCCCTTCAGCAAACGTTGTATTTCTTAATCGCTAAACTAAGACTATAATAGCTCCCCTTTAAGTAACTACCATCAGTAAAACTATACACATTAACTACATGCAATTTACCAAAAGAGCTGAAAATGGGATTTTAATTTGTGCTTCCTAAAAAAAAAAAGTCAAAAAATACTTCCTACCTTAGCAACGGTTATCTGACAGCATGATTTGACAGCATTCTTATGCAAAAGTAAGTTAGCTTTAATATTTAATTTACAGTAATAGTTTTATATTCCCTCACTGGGACCTGTGTTTTTCTAAAGACAAAAATAACAGAAGCTACAATGTTACTGTGGCAAGGATAAATCAACCCAGCTATTTCAATAATGGAGGTAATTACAAAGTGTACATATCTGAAATGTACTGAGTGGTGAGGGGTTTTTTAATTAACATAAAAATTTCAATATCATCACCAAGTGTGTTGGTATCACAAAAGCATTGCTAAAAATGTATTCTAAAATAGTAATGATTTTCACTGTTCTAATTCTACAAATTTTAGCTTTAGAAACACTTTTACTGATGAACAGTGGATTATACATCATTACAACTATACAGCACAGCATAAAGAAGCAAGTGACTAATTTGATCAATATAAGTAACCAAACTAGAAAACACAGGCCCAAAATATTTCTCTCAGAAATAATGTCCAAATAGGATATCTATAATAACCTACCTGCAGAGCTAATCCCTAAGTACCTACCCCCCGCCCCCCGTTTATGTTTTCAGTTTCAAGAAGCTTAAGAGAAGTGTGCAGAGACTTTCCTAAAATACTTTGCTTTTTTTTTTTTGATTAATTATGTGTAATGAGAAGCAGCATATAGAAGATTCTTCCCTTTATGAATCTTTTGCCAACCTTAGAAAAAAAGGATTCTATTTAAAAGACAATACAGAAGGAAGGAGGAAAAGGAGAGAGAGGAGAGGGAGAACAAGAAGAACAGGGAGAAGAAGAGAAGACAAGGAGAGGGAAGGGACAGAAGGATCAAGGGAGGAAGAAAGAGAAAAAGCTAGTCTGCAATGAAATTGTGGCAAAAGTCCCAGGAGAAGACAGACTTGTTCAATGGCATGGTGCAACAAGAAATCTTTCACCCATTGGTTCACCCTATGCCCCTTAGGACCTGATCAAGGTAATAAGTCCCTTTATTGGTCACTAGCCGACATGATTGAGAACCAGGGTGGAATTTAATGATGTGACATTATTAAGAATTGTTATTGAGATGTATATGATCTTCAGTTGGTTTATTTAAGTCACATAAAGAACCTAGTTTAGAATGAAAATTACTTATTGATTAGCGCAATTAACAGAATAAATTTTAGTGCTGGTATTAACATTTTCTTAAAGTCCGAAACTGTTGCCGCTTAAACTCAGCAGAACACTTAATTGGTCTGGGATTCAAAGATGATCTTCTCTGGGGAGATTTACCCTTAAAGGATTTTTCTTTAAAACAAGAAACCACTTGCCAAAAATCACCCTAAAACATTTGAAGTTCTTCCATTTTAGCTTTTAGTAGTGGGGGAAACCGTGCCAGAATAAGATGGAGCTGCAGAAACTTAATCGCTTAAGTAAAGAAATGCAATATTCCATTTTTGCTTTATTAAAAAACAAAAACACCTTGGAGTTCAATTAAGGTGGAATCTGTGTTGTAGCTCCCCGCCCCTTTGCTAACATCTTTCAGTCAATCAGCATCATTCACTGTTTCTGGGGTTCATTTTCCTTAGTTGTAATTCTTTCTTTCCTTAGTCTTTAATTGGAGGGTAGGGTCAATTCTCCGAATAATGCCTTTGTCAGAACTGATCTTCCCTTCTATAGCTTTCAAGAAGTGAGAACGGTGTGTACATTTATATACACAAAGATGTAGAATAAAGTTAATTAGGTGCATAATTTAACCCCCAAACCTTTGAAATTTGCTTGAATTATCTTGAAGCCATGGGCAAAAAATTTTAAATCTATATTATTGCTGTATGACCTCATCCCAATGCACATGCCTGTGCATGGCACTGTGTAGATACTATGCAAAGAGAATTTCTAATTAACTGACATCACCATTATGTAGAGTCTTAAAAGATATCCTGAAGATTCAGTGAGAATTTTGGTTACATCATATAAATATTTATCTCCATCTTCCACCTGCTTTATTAATAACAGCTACTGTTTACTAAGCACTTACAATGTACCTTTTTTAAACCCATGCAAGAAAGGTACTATGCTTCCAATTTTACAAATAAAGAAATTTACTTACCCAAGGTCACAAAACTTGTGAACGGTGGCGCCAGTGTTTAATCCTTTGGTGACCCAAGTACTTTCCTCTTTTAATTTATTGTTGATAGCACGTGTTTTCATTAATGGAAGCACACTGAATCATACAGCATGTCTGAATTTTTGGTAGGTAGCATGGTTTTTTTTTTTTTTGTTTGCCCCCTCCCACAAGCCTTCCCTAACTGTTTAGTGGTACATATGAAGTACCACTAATTATACCCCAAAGTCCCCACCAGGGTCTATTGGTACGTATGTGTAACAAATAAAAATTTTCAAAGTTTCTATTTTTCCTACCAAAAATTCAGCCACCTCATACAATACCTATAATAACAGTAATTTGCAGCAGAGGATAGTGGTTTCAAACACTCATAAAGGCCTCTGTTTTGCAGCAGCACGCACTATCAGTGGTACAGCAGATTCCCAAGAAACCCCAGAGGCTGAAAAATTTCATAGTGACTATATGTACCACTGGGAAAGAAAAATTTGAGGCCTTGCCTATTCCAAAGCCCAAACATTTTTCCCTACGCAGTTTGCATGAAATAAAAGGAACATAAAGTGTTTATCCTTAGTATTGTAGTAGACTCAATCTTTAAATAAAGCTCAGCTAAATATATATGTAAATTTTCAGTTTTAAGACAAAAACGCACCTTTCATCAAAACCATAAATAAATACCACAACTCTGAGTACAGACCTCAAACCTGGGGGTACCCTGAAATATAATGGGCATCACCAACAGTGTTACTTAAAACATGAAAGATTTCACCCAATATCTACCTTTGTTGTTCCAAAGGCACCACATATTTCAGGAGATAAATCTGTTACTGGATATTTATGAAGAAGATCAATGAATTTTTTTAAGAGTTTGAAACAGCTGAGCAGATATCACTTTGGGGAGGACTTATGGGGATAATTAGATGTGGTCACTCTGTTTATATTCATATATTTGTTTTCATTTCAAATTGCTTAAGTGTGAAGTTCCTAATTCAACATTGTGCTTGCTGAAAGCTTATTTTATAAAAAACAGAGCTTCATCCTATAGAGTAGATTAGCTCAAAATGAAATGGGTAGAATGAGCTTTAAAAAGTCTTTTATTCCTTATTACACGATTGATAGCGGCATTAAAATTTTACTCTTATTAGAATTTGCATTTATTAGGTTATTGTGAAGATGAGCATTTAAAAGTTAAATTTCTTGGCCATTTACAATGTTTTTTGCCTGTTCGTGTGCTAGCTCATTATGTGATGTGTGTGTGTGTGTGTGTGTGTGTGTGTGTGTGTGTGTGTGTGGTGATAATAGTGGGGGATGAGTATTTCCCTCCTAATGGTTTGCAAGAATGTCTATATTAAGGATATTAACCACTCCCGCTTACTTACTTCTCTATAATTTTGTTTAAGTCTTTTTCTCTTAACCTTCCCATTTTAATCTTACATAACCAAATCTATAGCTCTGTTTCTTTATAGTTCTCTTTTTGAGGTCATGTTTAAAAAGTCCTTCTCTACCTCAACATTATGTATGTACCCAAGATCACAAAGCTTGTGAGAGCTGGAGCTGTGGTTTAAATCAAAGTCTTTCCTATTCCAAAGCCCATGCCCTAGTATTATGATTTTTACCATCATCCTCATCATCACCATCACTATTTTATATTTTAATCTTTAATCCATCTGATGATACTTGGCCCAAGTTTCAAGTCTTCATTCTCACTAACTACTAGGAAGAAACACCATTCTCCTTAGTGAAGTACCAACTCTGAGAGTCCCTGGCAGGGGCCTTGCTGAAGTCTCCTTAAACTTCAGGTTCTGTAGCTGTGTTAAGCAATATGAGCTAAAACCTATAAGCTGTCAAAATTGCTTTCCTCATCCCTGTCTAAGTTTCTCCATTAGCGAACTGTAGAATATCGCTCTTGCTTCTAATTCTTCAGAAGTTCTTGCCATTGTATAACTGTGCTTGGGTTATGTGGTGGTTCATTCATTAAGAGTACCAGGCCATGTTTAAGACAAAAGATGAGGGGAAATTACAAGTGATCAGCATGACCTCTGTGAGCCAGTTTGCTAATTATCTATAAAGTGGAGATAAAAATAATATTTATATGGAAGGTTAATAAATAAGGAATAAATAAAAAAATTCATGTAAAGCAAGTTAAGTGCTAAAATAATTACTGTTGTTGTTGTGTGCCGTCAAGTTGATTCTGACTCATTGACGTGAATATTTCTTCAAGTCTGATAAAAGCTTTGGTTTGGGGAAGTTTTCAGTATTCACTAAGTTAGGGCTTAATTTTGGATTTCAATTATTTGCACTAACTCTGTGGTGGTTAAGACCTCGGCTGCTAACTAAAAGGTCAGCAGTTCAAATCCACCAGCCTCTCCTTGGAAACCCTATGGGGCAGTTCTACTCTGTCCTATAGGGTTGCTATGAGTTGGAATTGACTTGGTGGCAATGGATTTGGTTTTTTGGTTTCTGCTCCTTTTAGAGGGTGAATATAGACCATATGGGCTCTTATTTAACCTAAGGGAAGGTGAATGGCATTAAGGTAACTAAATAAAGTATGGCATTATGAAATTACTAAACTTTTAAAATACATTTTTAAGGGACCAACTACTAAATATCATCATCTAAAAAAATACTGAAGCAGGGAATTGGAACAATGATTAGGAAATGACTTAGAAGTTTGAAAACAACATACGGGTACTTAAGAAAGTATTGAATATGCTTTATTTTATAGTATTTAGTGCTCTATAGCAATATTCTGCATTAACACATATTTTATAATGCAGGTGGCATTACAATTTCTACCTTATCATTTTCATTTTTAAAAAATCAAATTGCCAGATCGAATCTCAGACCACTTCATCAGCTTTTTAAAGATTTCTAACAAAATAGACAAACCAAGTGGAGAATATAAACTACCTCATGCACTGTAACATATACAAATTCTCAATTTTAGTGGAAATTTTGTGTAAGTCAGCAAAAATATACATGGTGCTTTGTTCTCTGAACCAATCTAAGCACATTATGTCAATAGCAGACAACTGAGCAACTGTCACAATCCTGTAATTACATCCATCAGAAAGAAAAAAAAAAAAAAGCTATAATTCCAAACGTCCATAGCACTTATTTAGAGTTTTAAACTACAGTTATTGTAAAAGGACGCTGTTCTAGATAGACAGGGTTCAGCCTTATTTAACAACAGGCTACAATGCCCTCATTTTGGAATAAAATTGCCTGGACTCTTAAGATTTACCACACAAGGGGAACCTTAATCTAATGACAGTGTGTGTGTGTGTGTGTGTTTTAACCATTGAAGATATGCTCACTTCTTCTATACCCTGAAAACACATGTCACATTTAGTGTTTTGAGGTGTTTGTTTTTTTAGTCTACATAATGCCCTGTATTAGATAAAAATTGCTCCATGTTCATCATAGGCATTATTAATTAAAAATGACATGCTTAGTCACTAGCCTGTAGGGTTTGTCTTCCTGCCAGGGCAGGGAAGACTCCCTGGATAGAAGATGGCACGCCTACTAAACCGATGTTGTGCTTGCTCTTAGCCAAAAGGCCAAGAAGTAAGGCAGCCAGTTGGCTGGAATGCAGCAGTTAGTCACATGGTCTAAGTCCTTGCTGAATGTAAAGTAATGGACTGGGTGTGTCATGGAGGCTCTCTGATAGAGAAGACACAAGGAGGAGTTCAAAATCCAATGAGGGGGCAAAAAAACACAAAAGACAGTTGCCGTCAAGTTGATTCAGACTCATGGCAAACCCATGTGTGTCAGAGTAGAGCTGTGCTCCATAGGATTTTCAATGGCTGCTTTTTTCAGAAGTAGATCAACAGGCCTTTCTTCAGAGGTCCCTCTGGGTGGACTTGAACCGTTAACCTGTTAGTTAGCAGCCAAGCACATAAACCATTTGCACAAAGGACCATTGAAAGTGCAAGTAAACAAAAATAAAACTAATATATGATGAATAAAGGATTGCTTTTAATGATTAAATATCCTAAACTATGTAATTGGTGAGTATTGCTAACGAAACAAAATGTACATTATTAAAAACTCTTCTCTGGACAGTTTTTTGCTTTAGGACTGAAAGCTTGATTATTTTTAGCCATCTCTCATGGCCACTGCTGATTGTCTGCCCAGCGGCTGGCTGCTCCTCTCTTCTTCCCTCCAAACAGGAATTCCAGTTTTATTCAGGCATTCATTCCTCCCCTGGCAACCTTTGTCACCCACGGGAAACTGAATCTGTTTTTAGCTTGAGGGGTGCCCTGAGGAACCAATCGGCACTTGGTATTCCTCTAGCCACTGGGTTGGTCCAGCTGTGGTGGGCATGTGACCAAGTTGGACCAATCAGATGAAGAGAAAGCTTTTTATTCCATGTAGAGAGAAAGATTGTCTCTCTCTTTCAGATGGACATGAACAAAGAAACATGTGTCCCAGAAGCTGTTGTCAGTACTCCTGGGACCAAAAGAGAAGGCAGCCTGAGGCCAAAGATGATTTTACAGAGGGCATAGGGCCAAGAGAAACACAAAAAGGTGAAGCTACAGCCCCGACTGCATAATGCCTTGAGATTGCCCTACCTAAGGCTTCCTGATATGTGAGATAACACATCTGTAGATTTGTAAAGCTAGTGGGGCTTGGAACTTCTGAAAGGATCCTGACTTTTATACCCGCTTATAAGGAACAGCTTATCATTGAAGGCAACTCTGTATTACTTTTCAGAGAGCGTTTTAATTTATTGTATGATTCTTATATCACCATTTCTGGAACCTGCCTGACTTAACCAAGCCTGCTGCCTATGAAGAAAGCTAAGCATCTAGACCTGTGTGGTGTTCGAGTTTACTCCACCACGCAGATGCATTTTCGACTTACTTTAATTTGCTTAGTGTTTTTATTTTTCCTTGGCTAAAAGATGGTGTTAATCATATTATTTCCACAAAAATGTACAGATAAATAATTGCTAATCTCTATAAAGTATTTAAGTTTTATTTTATTTTATTTTTTAATCTGAGTTACAATGCAATATAATGTCATGTAATTATATATTATTTTTACATGTTGGGAAGCCACATTTTTCCAAAATCCAACATTTAATAAGAAAAAGTATATCTCTCTATATATATATGTATGTAAATGCATATATATACGTATACATATATATAAACATATATAGCACTTGATTTAAATAGAGTATCTGGATTTCAGCCTATGTCTCAGTTTCCTAGTGCTGCTGTAACAGAAATGCCACAAGTAGGTGGCTTTAAAGAGAAGAAATTTATTTTCTCACAGGCTACGAGTCTGAATTCAGGGTTCTAGGGGAAGACTCTCTCTCTGTCGGCTCTGGGGGAAGATCCTGTCTCTTCCAGCATTCCTCAATTCCTTGACAATCTTCACGTGGCATTTGTGCATGCTTCCCATTTGTGCATGCTTCTGTGTCTAATCTGCTCTTTTTATAATTCAGAAGTGATTGGGTTTTAGGACACATCTACAGTGATACAGCCTATTAACGTAACAAAGAAAACTCAATTCCCAAATGGGATTACATCTACAGGTATAAAACTTAGGATTCTAACACATATTCTTTTTGTGGGGAGGGGGCACACTTCAATCCATAACAGCTGATATGATTTCAAAAATCTAAAAGGAAAATCCTCCAGCCACTCTGATTGGCTTTCTTTTTAATCAAAGTCTAATGTAGATCATGTTGGTTGAGAAAAATAGCCAGAACCATAACTATGCACCAGGCTAGAAAAATTGCTTTAGCCCAAAGATTGAAAAGGCATCTGTAGCTGATATGCACAGAAGAGCAGAAGCATGCCTAGCTGAATGCTAGGCAGTAGTTCCAGTCACCAGCACAGTAGGCTCCTTTTCTCCATGGGTTCTGTGACGTTCTCTACAGGGTGACCTTTTTCCTACTGTAAGTCCAGCATCCATAGTCCATACTTTGTGCAGCATAGTAAACCGGAGGCCATTTACTTGTGTGAGGTCATGACATAAACTGAACCCTCTGGCACTTCCTAGCTCTTTTCCCTTGAGTTAAGACTCATTAGACACACAGTCCATGTCTGAAGCTCTGGTTCCCTAACCTGCTTATGAAAGGGACATTTCTCTGAAATTAAGCAAAATGTAAGAGAAATTATATTTAGAATATTCCATTCTTATGGGAAAGGGACTATTACTTTCTGTATCAATTGTGAGTATACTTCTGGCAATATGTGTACATATCCTTGAGCAACTCAGGGAAAAATGAATATGTTATTGGCCCACATATTTAGAAATAAACCCTCAGATTATCTTCATTCATTAACTCTAGCTATAAAAATATATATTCAGCATCACCTCGATGTCAAGTATTGTGTCAGCAACTGGGGTAAGTAAAGCAATGGTCAAGACTCCTGCCCTCAAGGTGCTTACAGTCTAGTGGGGGAGCAGACTAGAATCAGATGATCCTCCAGACTATGGTTATAGTCACTCCGTGAAGTACAATGACAGAGAGTTATATGGTGCTAGGAGAGTAGGTAATAGAATTTGCCTGAGTCAGCGAAGGCTTCTGAGGGAGTTAACAAGAAAAAGGGAAGGGAGAGGGTGCATCAGGAAAGTGAAACTTCTTGTGCAAAGGCCCAGTGGCAGGAAGGAGGAATCCTCTTTGAACTGAAAGAAAGCTAGAATGTCTGGCTAACTGCGGATGAGAGGTGTAAGAGGAGCTACAGAGGGGCCAGTTAAGAATTTCCTATTTTATCCATTAACTAAGAGCATTAGTTAATGAGACATTTTCAGGTGAGGGGTGTGTGTGTGTGTAAAATTAGATTTTATTTAGAAAAGACGGCTTCACATGAGATATGCGGAATGAAGTGGAGGGGACAAGAGTGGAATTCTAGCTATTTTTAAAGCTTTACTTATCTCTGTAGTGACCCTATTATTTTCTGCTTTGATTTTTTTTTTTTTGGATACAGTGTGTTTTCATTAATGGAAGTATGCTGAGTCATGGGGTGTGTTTAAAGCTTTGGTTGGTAATATGCATTTTGAGAAATATTACCTGGGACTATATGGTTACCCCTGAACTTCCTGCATCCTCAAGACTGCTGATTGATGAGCGACTGTCTGTTCCCATGAACTTTGGTTGCTGAAAATATGGTAGGGTGCCTTCCATTAGGTTACATGGCGAACCTCTAATTTTCCAAATATCACACATACACACGCACACACACAAAACAAAACAAAACTGAGCCCACCAGGGCTCCCCAACTGTCAAGCCAAAAAAACCAAACCAAACCGAACCCGTTGCTGTCAAGTGGATTCTGACTCATAGCCACCCTACAGGACAGAATAGAACTGCCCCATAGAGTTTCCAAGAAGCTCCTGGTGGATTTGAACTGCTGACCTTTTGGTTAGCAGCCATAGCTCTTAACCACTATGCCACCGGGGGTTCCAACTGTCACACAGGAAACCATAAATATGCTTACAAGGCTTATCTAAGGGTGCAAAAGCTCTAGGGGTACAAAAGCCAAAAGAGACAATTTTTTTACCCTATCACACTTTCTGGTTGCACTGTCTTACTTGCAAGCCTCATACTCCAGGTACTTTGTTTGAACTAACATTTCTTCCACCTTTCGTCATCCCCACGGAAGGGCAGCAGATCCATTCAGTGGGAAAAAGTATACTCCCAGAGAACTCCAGAGGCATTAAAAGTGGTTGGGATACTGTATGTCCGTGGGCCACCAGAGGCTTATTACAACAATCCACTTTAGAGACGATTGTCTCACTTGCCCAACCTTCAAGCATGAAAATGCCCGGAAGTGTGTCTATAGTTACTTTCTCGGTGATCACCCCCAGTTTCATCATTTTAAATGCTATTCATATGCTCATCTGACATTTATTACTCCAGCTCTGACCTTTTCCCTGAACTGCAAAATACCTAATGGCCTCCTGGACATCTTCTCTTGATTTCTAATAGACATCTCAAATATAACAGGTCTAAAAGCAGATCTTCTGATTGCCTTCTCCCAACTTTTTCTCCTGTACTTTCCAATATTGGCACAAACAGTTTGTGTCCTTTTGCTAACCTAAAGGTTGGTGATTCAAACCCATCCAGCAGTACCATGAAAGCTAGGCCTGGTGATCTGCTTCCATAAAGATTACAGCTAGGAAAACCCAATAGAGCAGTTCTACTCTGTAACACATAAGGTTGCCATGAGTCAGAATCTACTCGATGACAACTAACAACAACAACAATATTGGCAACTTTGGGCTTCCAGGCTAAAACAACTCAGACTCATCCTTAACTCCTTTCTTTTTCTCACATCTTATGACCAATCCATCAGCAATGTTGCTGGCTCTAGCCTCAAATTCATATCGGAATCTGAATACTTCTTACTACTTCTACTGCTACCGTCCTGGTCCAAGCCACCAGCATCTCTCACTTGAATTGTTCTAACTTGTCTCATTGCTTTTAACTTTTCCTCATCTAATGCCTTCATCCTGGTCTCTTCACAGCACAGGATCCAGAAATTCCCATGAAGATGTAAGTCTGATCACACACTCCCATGCTTGAAACCCTCCAATGGCTCCTAATCTTACTCAGTGAAACCCTAAATCTTTACAAGGTCCTACAAAGTCCCTATCATTTTTGAGTTATTCCATCTCCTGCCACTTTCCCTCTTGAGTTCTGTGTTCTGGTCACAGTTGCCTCCTTGCTATTCCTTGAACACTGTAGGCAGGCTTCTACTGCGGACCTTTGCACATGCTGTTCCCCAGCCTGAATTGTTCTGACCCCATAGAACCCACATGACTCACTCACTCACCCCCCTCAGGTCTTTACTTAAGGGTCGTCTTCTCAGTGATGCCTTTCCTGGCTACCGCATTATAATTGCAGCCCCTCCCTCACCTCTGATGCCTACATCCTTTTCCCTGTTTTAGTTTTCTCCATAGTTTTTATCACCAGTGAAATACTGCTTATTTACTTACTTGTTTTGTTTAGAGAGTCCCTGGGTGGTGCAAATGGTTAAGCATTCGACTACTAGCCCAAAAGTTGGCAGTTCAAACCCACCTGGGGTGCCTCTTCTGAGAGGCCTGGCAATCTGCTCCCATAAACAGCACAGCCATTGAAAACCCTAAGGAGCACAGTTCTACTCTGCACACACGGGGTCGTCATGAGTCAGAATCAACTTGATGGCAAGCAACAACAACAACATTGTGTTTAGAGTCTTTCTCCTTGCCGTACACCTCCGACTTACACTCTAGAATGTGATCCCTTTGAGGGCAGGGATTTTGTTGAACTTGTTTACTGCGTATCTTCAATGCCTATAATAAGTACTTGGCACATAGTAGACGGTCTATAAATATTTGTGGTTGAATGAATTCACCTTTGCCGCTTAGCATTTAGTTGACTGGTGTGTAGTAACTGCTCAGTAAATGTTTCATAAATGAATGAGTAGAAGCCCTTAGCTATACATCAGATTGCCTGACTATTGCCTTCTGAAACAGTACTCAATAACAATTTTTCATTAATTCATTCACATGGTAGGCATTCAATAAATATTTGTTGAATGACTGAATGATTTTCTGAAGCTTTTTAAGATTTCCCAGCCCACAATAATTTACAACTTAATTGAATTCTATATAGCATTATTTACTGTCCGTACCATTCGTTATAGGACTAAACTGTTAGAATTGGAAAGAAGTTTATTTTCCACAAGAGTAAACTGAGACCCAGAGAAATTTTCATCGATCAGAACTTTATTGTATGAATGCCAGTTTGCTACTCCACATTTGGAAAGAAATAGAGAACTTGGAATTGAGCCGGAGGAAATCAGCAGTAAGTAAGCCCCTCTTGAGTAATTGGAAGTCATCAAGACCCCTTACACAGCATGAACCAGAACCCATCTCCACACCATGACTCTGACCTGTTGATCCCGAAGCCCAAGAAACTATTGAAGTTGAATAAATGAATGAATGAACGCATAATTAAATGCAGAGAAAGTCAAGAGGCTCAGCTGAGAAGTTTCCGCCATGCTTTTCCTTGCCTCTGGTGTATCCATGGAGCTTTCCTGGTCTGTACTCTCCGAAATCAGGTCAAATCCTGCTTCTGGTCAGTCCAGTATGGACTCATGTCCATTTTCCCATGGAAGAAGTCCAGAAGAAGAGGAGAATGGCCATTCTCAAGTGTAATTCCCAGTGGACGTGACTCAGATCCACCAGGTGGGAGATAGGGTGTGGGGTGTGGTGCTTCTGAGAAGGGCTTGTTAAGAATGCAGATTCTGGACTCTGTCCCAGATCTTCTGTGTCAGAATCTAGGATGGGGGAGTGTGCCAAAGCGAAGAAGGGGGACTCTTCACTCTTAACAAGCTTCCTAGCAGTCTCACACTAAAATCTGAAATCAATGTACACTCCCTGACTGAAAGGTGAGACGGGACCTTCCCATTAATGAGGACCACCTCATCCATGGTGACAGAGATGGCTTTATAGCTCACATGCAGAAAATGCAGAAGTGTACCATGGGAGATCCATCTTCATTGGGAGGTTTCTCACAGTCTAGTCCTTAATATCTAGGAAATTAAAAGCAGGATTTCTGCGTAAAACAAGCTTGAAGGAGTAGAAACACTACCACTCCAAATCTAGAGTGGTTTTGGCAGGTAAAGATTCCAGAACTGTGAGGTTAATAGAAGTGGGACCACTTGCACTGGAAAAAAAGAGAGGGGCTTGGCAGCAGTCCGATAGTGGGATTTATATAGAGACAAACAATGATGGGAGCCACCATATTCTCTATCCATGGGAAGGACAGAGGAAACTGATTGAAAACTACCAAGCATGGATTTGCGTTCAATATAATGTTCATTTTCCAAATCGTGAAATGGTTAAACCCTGCTTTGAGCTTCCCAGAGAAGGATGTTTATATTCTCCTTTGGTGAATATCTTTAAAATGTGATAGATACAAACCTGTCCAGAGTGTTTGAGCAAAGAGATTGCTACAGGGCAGGGGCACCAGTTCAACTATATTTCAGGTTCCCTCTAATTTTTAACTCTGTAATTTGAAATATTTCCAAAGTAACATTTTACAGATAATATGACAAACAAAGCCTATACAAATGAGTAGAGATGCAATGGATAAAATACGATTTTAGGAAGACTCATTTGGGGACTTGCATTCCCTAAGTTGTAGGGAAATAAAATGAATTTCAGGTTTTGTATGATTCTGCTTCATTAACTTGATCATGGGCAAAATGAGATTCTTGATTTCCTCCTACAAAGTGGCATACGAAGTAGCAGTTAATTATTGATAGCTCCTATTATTATCAGATTAACACAGTAGGTATATGCAATAAGCAAATGGATTTGACTCCCCCACCCCCACCAAGTTTCCGTCTGACAATATGAAGTAGTTTCATTTTCTCTGGGATTTTTATATGAGACAGTGTTTAAAAGAAAGTATCATACTACAGAATCTAAAGTGTTAGTGAAGAGAGAGCTTAAGAAGCAACAACAGCAGACACGTTGATGTTCAAAATATTTATCTTCTCAGGAAAAAATTTAGAAATTTTGCATTTCAGTAATACATTTCTGCCAGTCATAATGAAATAGGAATTTTTACTTTAATACTAATAATATACACTCAGTTCTAAATTTGAGAAACTAAGCATACAATTATTTAATTTTCAAACCTATATATCTGTAGTAATTTGATAATGGTGCATATCTCTGAACCAAATGTTATCTTTTCTGGAAACAACCCACATGCCTCATTTGGAGAACCCTGCAGATACATGTCCACGTGAGTTGTGTAGTCATAATGGCTTTGTGATTCAGACTTCTAATCCCAAGCCGTGGCAGAAGCACGCTCTCATCTTCACGGCCCGTGGCTGATCCGTGCGGAATGAGAGCGTTTACTCGCAGAGCCTGCCTCTCTAACGGCAGAATTCGTGGGGCCTCCAACCAAACTCTGAAGGCATGTGGTTTTATGCCGCCACCAACATCTTTAGAACTTGGCTTCCAGCTGGGTTCCTGTGTAAGATAAAAATCTTGGTGCAGCATCTCTCCCCTTGAGTTTCTGGCAGGTGTGTGCTAGATCCTGACTACTAAATACTTGGTAATTAGAATGCCTTGGGCAATCACTGTCATCCTACATCTGTGAGGGAGCGAGGGCAGTGTTAGCATGACTGTGCTCATTTCTTTAACATCCCCTGCCTATAGACCCAAACAGAGCTGCCTGAAGGGCCTGCGTTTGATGCATGAACTATAGGAAGACCTCAGAAATGAATCTAATTATATCAGTATCTCATTGCTTTGTGTGGAAGCAAGATAACATTATTCGTAACCTAAACTGAACCAGCATATAAGGAAAAACAGTCCCACATACGCACCGTCATTTTTTAAAACAGCGCTTGTCAATTTTCTTGTTTATTATGTTAATTATCTGTCCTCTCAACACTGGAATGTAAGTTGCCAGAAGGCAGAAAATTTTGTCCACTTTAGTTACTGATGTAGCCATAGCTCGTTGAATAGTTCCGGGCACAAAGTGAGGGATCAGTGAATAAACGAACTAATATTAGCCTTTAATATTAGCCATGAAAATGGGATAGTTATAGGTAAACCATGGTTATGCTTTGTGTGTTTAAACTAGGAAACCCTATGGGGCAATTCTACTCTGTCATATAGGGTCCCTATGAGTCTGAATTGACTCAGTGACACACAACGACAACAACAAGCTTTGTACTGAGTGTATTATTATCAGGTAATCAGATGCGATCATGAAAGTGGAGAAAAGACATATACCATCTATGGAAAGTGTTGCTCTGAAAGACTGCAAATTCCTGAGAGAACAGATTTTAGATTTGAAGATACCCAGCTAATCCTGGAATACGTGCAGATTCGTAGTGATTATTGTATTGGAGGAATGATTAGTGATGAAATAAAATTATATTTGTATGCTTTATGTCACTTCACTAGGACTTTATTGCTAACCTCAGCCTGTGATTATTTTCATAGTTAACATTGTCATATCATATCTCCAACGTTTAATGACTCTCAACAAAAGTTGGAAACAAGCCCTTAAAGTAGCTCCAATTTTAAAACTCTTTGGGAACTGTGCAATTAATCTGTCATTCTTTACAAACACACAACAAACAAGAATTTTGGTTTATAACTTTGTTTTATCACTATTTAGAGGGAAAAATGTTTATTACTGCAATTAGGAATAAGACACTTAAATGTCCTAAAGTTTCTAAAGAGTGGCTCTTGCATTATCACTATTTGAATGTAATTTTGGATTAAACCTGTTATTATCGGTGCTTCAGTAAATTGGTGTGTTCTCAGTCAGGTTTTTTAATAAAATGGATACAAAATGTAAAAATCTCACCTCTCATACAATACGTGAATGTTGTATAACCACTAATGGTGCATATTTGTTCATTATTCGACTTCAGGGTTCTCCATTGCGGTCAAACAGTGAGCAAATACGTATTCTTTATAGTTTTATCCCTTACCTTCGTTTCTCCCACTCCCTACCACAAGCACCTATATACTTGAGGGTAAGATTTCAAAAACACAAGCACACCATCTGAAAATCTCAGAAAACACAGGAATTATTTGAACGACTAGGTAAGACTAGTCTCATCTAGGTTAGTTATTTTAATTTAAAGAAACTGAAGGCTAGAGAGATGACCCTCTTGTGACCCTCCATCCCTGCAGCATTTACCTGAGTCCGGGGGTGGGGAGTTCAATTAATGCTAGTTGATTTACATTGAACTGAAATCGAAACTTGAGTCAGGATGAATTCCTTTACAATTTATATGGAATTAAAAATAGTCAGCCTTTTTTTTTTAACACTCTTAAAAATATACTTAGAGAACATGCACGAATGTAGTATTAAGCATAGATAGAGCATGGCTAAGTAACGTGAATATTTATTGCTAGATAAATTGCTGATGGATAGATATCAATACATTTTTCCAGTTAAGTATGATGGCCAGGAAGAGTTACTTGAAGTAGAGAATGGGGATCCGAGGGACTGTGGAATAAATGGATTACAAGAATCACAGTCACCCTGAAATTTCCAAGCAAGCTATACAGATTTATAAGAGGAAAGATTAGTACTGTGAAACCTGTGAGAGCTGGAACTAGTCAGGACTGTCTTCCTTTTCCAGATCTCGCAGGTTTTCCCCACTGACAGGGTGTAGTCACCATTTTTCTATCACTCTCTGTTTAGTGAAAATATTTGAGTTTTCCTTCTCTGAAAGGTTTCGCCCTATGTATGTTCTGGCTTTCGCAGGTTTTACTGTAATTTGAATGAAGCTGGCAGGAATAATTTTAGCATTTACTCCCAACTTTACATATAAAAAAAGTTGACATGTTTGCTTGTTAAAAATGCATTCCTTCAGGTCCTTTGGGACTGCTCCAGTGGTGTTCTGGTCTTGCAATTTTATTTTTTGGGACTTTTAAGCTACAAGTTTACATTTTAAACTGTTCTGAAATTGAATAACCATTGACATTTTGTAGGTGCATGAGATTTCAAGCTTTTATAAAGCAATGAGGGATTTTCAGCTTTGTCTAGTGACATTTACTACTCCTTTTCTTAATATAAGTGACAAAACTGTTATTTCTTTGAGTTTCCAGGCAAATGTAAATCAGGAATGCTTTGTATGAAGAGATTTTTCCTAACTTGAGTTGCATCTGTCTCCTGAGGATCTGATTGATTGAAAGAAAGAGACTAGCTCTTCCAGCTCATCCAGATCCCAAGGGACGTCTTGGCTTGCATCTAGGAGGTCAGAAACTGAACTCAGTTGTCTGATTGTGACTTGGTACAGGAGGCCGATGAAGAAAGAGCAAGGTGATCCCGCCAGGGTCTGGGATGCAACACAGGACATTTTTCCTAACTTATGAAAAACAGGAAATGGTCACTTTGTTTGCTTTAAATCTGATTATATTCAACACTATAGCAAAAATTTTTTAAATGATATTAGACAGGCTTTTCAATGTGTAAACAACTGCTCAGAATTATCTCCTAATAATTTTATTTTCTAATTTGAATGATAGCTCCAACAGGATATTTGACAACACTTACTTTGAAATATAATTTTGCATTTGGGGAAGTTGAGAATTGATAGAATTTATTCATTTAACAAATTTTTGAAAATCTCTTTACTATGAAGTGTAAGATGTAGAAACAAATTAGGTTCTTACAAAGAGATCTCCCTGTACAGCTGTATACAGGGTTTTAGAATGGAAAGTTGGTTTTCAAAGAGCAGAACGTATAATATTGATGTTAAAATGTCTTTAGTGACCGTGAGAGAAATTTTCATGTAACATTTTACACTAAAACATGAAAGAGAACACAGTACTTGGAATATTGTTTGCATTCATTTCTTCCTTCCCTTCCCTTTCTTCTCTGCTTGCTTGTAGCTCTAGCTTTTAAACCATCTTTAATTCCTTCCACTTTGTGCTCTTGGGAGGCCCTGCACTTTGAAAATACCTGACATTCAGGAAAATACACTTTGTATGTTAAAAATCAATGGTGACACAATATTTACAGCCCGAAGGCCAAACATTTGGAGTTTCTTTATAGAGAGTAAGTGCTTGGAGACCAGCTTTGTGCTACTAAACTGTAGACATCAAAGAATAATAATACAGCAGTTTTTAACTCGATGGCTCGACTGGGCTTCAGCTCAGTGAAGTGAGGTATCGAGCTGTTTCACAGATCTGTAATAGAGAGCCGGTTTGGGATTCCTTATTTCATCTTAATTACCAAGGAGCCATTCATGTCTCAGAAGTCCCCACGTTTTGTTTCAAAACTTCTATCTGGAGAATGAGTTTATAGACCTGTGTCTACAAAAGAATGACAATACTTTGAATTAGGTTTTAAGAGGATCCAAAGTGCAGCCAGAAGGGGAATTCTTTTACTTGCCCCTGCTACACTGCAAGGTTTCAAAGAAAGCTTGTGGTAGGTCTATGATTTAGTAGAACGGAAAGAAAATGTTGTAGTCGGCAACTCCCTTGCCACCCGGAAAGTTTAATTTTCTTGGGTTAAGCACACACCCACAAACACATGCACACCGAGCAGAGCATTTATTAGCTCGTTAGAAACTACATTATGTGTCTGGGCAAGGAGCATCCTTTGGTTTGTACATTTGACCCCTCATTGTTATTACTTGCTCTTTACTAAATCAGCAGAAAGAGGGTGGCAATAACTATTACCAAGCTAATAATAATTATCGGGACCAAACATGGTTATTGATGGCCCCTGTGTCTTTCCATATGTGTGTTCCTGGTAATACTGGTGTGCTGCTTCTGTTACTGGGCATGAACTTTCTGTGACCTGTCATTTATCTTCAAATGAAGTTCTGCCTAGCCTAATAGTTACATTACGTAACAGAGCTTTCTGTGGTGAAAGAAATCCGCTTAAACCACTGATGTGCTAGGGTTTCATATGGCGTATAGAGTGTTCATTCTCTTTACTTGTAAAAGAGACTCACAGGGAGCTATCTGAGCACTTACTATAAAGCCTTCACCTTGGATAAAACTGTTGATGAAGCCAGACAGGGCTGATAAAGGATCACATTGGGAATGGATCCAAGTCTGTGAAGCACGCAGGATTTAAGAAGGAAGAACCCCTCAAAGTACCAGAAATATAATTATCACAGAGGGACCTAGAGATTATCTAGTTCTCCCCCACTTATTTTCTAGATGATGAGCTCTAGAGATAGTTTCAAGGTCACACAACTTTTATGCTTTTTTTTTTCCGCCAAACTACTATCCTTTCTGGGACAAAAGATAGCAAGGACAAGATCTCTGACCAATGTTACTGGGACATCTTGGAGGCAGTCCCGTCACTGGCAATTGCCACTAGGATCACTGCCAAGCAAAGAAGCACCATCTTTAGGTCCTTCCTGGCACTCACTAAGCTCTTAAGCACTATGCCAGCAGGGCTCCAAGAAATCACAGTGAGGAGAATATTAGCAAGAAGGCGGCTGGCCCCGTGGGAGTGGGATTGGTTCCCAGGGATTCAGAGCATATAACAATAGCCATATGGGGATCCTGGATTGACTCCACCAAGAATCCATCACTTAGGAATGTCCCCTTCCTGTGGAACAATGGAATCTCTTGTGTTGGGTTTGGAAAGAATACAGTGTCACCAGAAGACTTACGAAATTATTGAAACTGCACAGGTATGAAGATAGCCCTTTGGTTGGTGGCTGTAGTCACTGTGGGCAAGGCCGAGCCTTGTTTCGCTGGATGCTGGTGTTAGGTTATGCTTCTGAGCCTCTGGGAAGCTCTTTTATCCCAGCAGGTTTGAACATCTTAGGTCCCTGAAAACAGTAAGTCAGAAGCATTTGTCGGTGGGTAATGATGCCTGCTTGATGTGTCCAAGCAAGAAAGTAGCAGAGAATTCACAGGCTGCTGTGCAGAAGGCAAAGTGTCTGCAATCCTGGGGTCATCTTAAGGGGGTCTCCTGAAAGCACTACAGAGGGGTTCTGAAGGCTGGGAGGAGTGGTTGCGGCAGGATCTACGGACTCCTTAACTTTGGGACCTTGTGCTGGTCTCTTTGTGATTCATTTCGATAGCTGATGGCTAACAGCTGTGTTTTGGATGCCAGAGAAATTCTTGAGTTTGTGTGTGTGTTCATGTGTGTGCGTGCACACAAGTGTGCACGCACACACATGCACACTGGTTGACTTCTTCTGTAACATGAAACTCTGCTTACTTTCACTCCACATTCTTCCATGGTTTTGACTCGTATTAAGTCAATTTCCTAAGTATCTTTTCTTTCTCTCTGCACCCCCTCCCCTTTCTTTTTCACTCTTATTACCTCTTTTCATTTACTTCCTTCTCTTACTTTTTAATATATTCACATATTACATTTTGCTTATTGATTCTTTCACTGTCCCTCATATTCCTTCTCCATTCATACTAATTCAATATCTGTTTTGTTCCTTTATTTTCCAACATTATACCCCTTTTGGCTTACATAACTTTCTCCTCATTTCATTCTTCTTCAAGTATTGATTTTTTCCTCCGTGGGTCTCAGGAAGGCTGAAGCAAAGACCTAAAAAATGTTTATTCACTTATAGCATCAGATTTTATTATTCTTTCTACTGGAGGGTTGTTTGTCCTGGATTCTGACTTTCCAGAGAGTAACCTGCACCATATACAGATCATCCTTTAACAAATGCACTTTGCTGTCAGGTGTTTGGAGACTCTTAGTCGGTGATTTTGAAAAGAATACAGGGAGTTTAGAAAGAAAGTTTTTTATCCTAAAATTCAGGTGAATTCATACATCACTAGGGTTGAAAGTATGGGCACAGTAAGTGTCCTTGGCTTCCAAACAAAGGCTACCATCATGTCTTGATACTATTAGAAGAAAGTAAACTAATTGTTGGACTTTTACATTATTTTCCCTCCTTGCTGCATTTTCTAGCTTCTAAAGAGTATATGCTGGTAAATATTTAATTGCTGTTCTCAGGAATGTGTTTTGCATTTTCACATTAGCCTCCTCTTCGTGGTGATGAAAGACAAGATGGGTTATATGTGCGCCTGTCAGTGAGTATATACTCTGGGTATTGTCTTTATAATAATATATACATTAGATTTCTTGCAGTGGAGAATTTCATCGTCTGCTTCTTAATGAGAGGTGCTGGTGTGAAATGACCTCTGCTTTCCTAAACACACAGCGATCTAATTTGATCCTGTAGGCCAATTACAGGCCTCTGCAGAGCACTTGATAGTGTAACATTCACGTCACGATAGGATTAGGACACTGCACCCAGGACCACAAGGGGAGCAGCCAGGGCATAACTGCGGGTTTATTCCTCTAAATTGTCTGTAAACAGCATTGATGCCACCTTGGTATGGTTTCTGTAAATCCTCCACAGAAACAATCTGAAGTGAATAGACAACGAGTCAGTAATGGCTTGTTAGTTTCCAACACAGGGTTGTGCCACCGATCTGCCTCATGAATACCACTCACAGGGCTTGATCCTCTATAAACACTCACAAATGGCAGAGCAGACCAATGGATTTTATGGCAACCATCAGGTTTGATAGTCTCAGAAATCTCTCTGAAGTGTGTCTTCTCCCTGATTTTTCCTTGCAAAAATGGGCTTCAAAAGCCGGTCATTTTAGACTTCTTATAAAGCGTCTGCAGTCACAGACACTGCGCACTCTCTTTAATGTCAGTAAGAATTGTTAGGAGTTTCATGACAATGCTGACTGGTCTTGACTCATGTGAAGAGCGCTAAGATTGACATGTCTTGATCATTAGGGCAGGGCTGAATAAGAAGGTGAGATGAGCAGAAGCCCAGCCACTAGAGTGAAAATTAACCACCACGTCCTGTGAGTGCGGTTGAAGGAATTGCGTGATGTGCAGTGGACGATCATTGTAACACAACATTATTATAGGGTCAGTCATCCAAACCAAACCAAACCCATTGCCATCGAGTTGATTTTGACTCATGGTGACCCTGTGTGTTACAGAAAAGGACTGCTTCATGGCGTTTTCTTGGCTATAATTTTATGGAAGCAGATCACCAGGCTGCTGGGTGGATGCGAACCACAAACCTTTCAATTAGTAGTCGAGTGCAAACCGTTTGTGCCGCCAAGGGACCTTAGGGTCAGTCACATGTGCTTATAAATTAAAACTAAATAGAGCAAAATGATGCCATTAAACTGTAAAGAAATGTTAGTTTTTTTTCCCCAATATGGTATGAAATCATTTATGTCAAACCTCACTTTTCTGATGCATAGAAGTAAAAGTAAAATATTTTCATTTGCTCTGCTGTATTTAGCATTTTTCTTTATCTGAGTGATTTGTACGTACTCAGTGTTTTTGTCTAAATGGGCTTAAGTAGTGCTATAAAATGAAGCTACTATTCTACACTTGCCAGTGAGCTACATAAAGCCATTTCTGTTTTGCTTATTCAATGTTGTTGATTGACTATTGAAAAAAGGACCTAAGAATGAGTACAGTATATCTGAAAAAATGGCACATTCACATATTCCCTAGGTTGGTGTCATCTGGGTCTCTGAGGAAGATGAGAGGTGTCTAAGAACATGTCTACTCAGGATAAGGTTGAGAAATTTCCGACCACCAAGGCAGTGAAATGAACAATACCCATAGACTCAGGAAAAAAAAAAAAAAATTGGGCACCTTCTTTGTGGCAGCCACCACGGTGGCCAAAATGCAGACTTTACTCCAAGGATTATACGGGTTATTGGCCAGTGAACAAGCATTTAGTTCATTCAGATTAAAAAAAAAAAAAAATGAAACGCACACTGGCTATTTGAGAGAATAACTAGGGCTTGGATTGGATTCTGCTAGACACTTGTTAAGCTCCTCCTTGGCCCTATTTGGTAACATGGAATACTTATTTCAAAGTGCAGGTGAAAATAAAATAAATAAATATTGTTTTTAAATTACAGCCAATCATTCATGCATTTTAGAAAAAGGAGGGTATAATGTCCAGGAAATAGCTCTCAGCTGAAGTTTAAAACCAACAAACAAGCAAATAAACCCATTGCCATCAAGTCGATTCTGACTCCTAGCGACCCGATAGGACAGAGTAGAACTTCCCCATAGTTTCCAAAGCTGTAATCTTTACAGAAGCAGATCGCCACATCTTTCTCCCATGGAGTGGCTGGTAGGTTCGAATTACCGATTTTTTGATTAGCAACTGAGGGCTTAACCATTGCACCAACAGGGCTAAATTTGAGCACTAGTTAGAACATTTGCTAGCTACATAAAGTTGGGCATTTTACACCCAGTGGTGCAGTGTTTAAGCTGCTTAACTGCTAACTGAAAGGTTGGCAATTCAAACCCACCAGTCTCTCTGTGAGAAAGATGTGGCAGTGTACTTCCATAAATGTTACAGTGTTGGGAACCAAATGGGCAATTCTGCTGTGTCCTATAGGATCTCTATGAGTTGGAATCTGTTCTACATGTCACACATCTACTCTGTCTACCACCCTTGCTTTCCATCCTGAGTGTCTCTAATCTTGTTGTAACCAGTTTCCGTCGAGTTGACTCTAACTCTTGGCCACCCCACGTTTGTCAGAGTAGAATTGTGCTCCATAGTGTTTTCAATGGCTGATTTTTGGAAGTAGATCACCAGGCATTTCATTTGAAGTGCCTCTGGGTGGACTCAACTTTTAATCTTTCTGTTAGCACCACCCAGGGACTCCCTACTTTATTGGAGACCAGTATTATCTCTGACCAAGTGATATTACCATCCTCACATACTTCTGCCCCTCACCTTTTCCACAGCTCCTACAATGTCCTTATTCAAAAATATTCACTAGTTCCTCATTTATGTATAGAGAAAAGTCAAACCTGACATTCCAGGCCTTCTAAAAGCTGTTCCCAACCACATTCCTCACTTGGTCTCTCACAACTCCTCTTTGTACAACTATTGACCTCATCCCTGTTTATGCACCACCCTCGCCCCTCCCCAAAGCTGCCATGATTTACCATCATTGTATTTTTTCCACATTCTAGTCATTGAACATCCAAAAAAAAAAAAGAATCACTGAGTGCTATGTTCCAGTCACTATTTTAGGGGCTGAAGACATGCAAAGGCGATGAGGCACGGTTCTGGCTTTCAGAGTTCATTGTCTAGTGAAGCAAGAACAGTCATGTCAACCAGTAGTTACAACTTAATAAGCTAGATAAGAGCTCCAGGCTTTAATGCGTGTTGCACCCATCCCCATCTATCTGCGTCTTACTCATCCAGTCCCACTCATATGCCACTTAGGATTCGTTTCCTTCTTGTGTTTCCATGGCGCTTTATCTGTGCTTTTCTTCCAGCCTTTATCACTTTCTCTCATGTTTTAAATGCATGTGTTTTCACATCTTGTTTTTCTCCATTAGACTTAAAGCTTCTTGAAAGCAATATTGTTTCCATCTTAAGCTTGGTGAGTTCTCCACAATGCCCTATACAGACTTTTATCTAGTACTCATGAATGTGCTGGCAAAAATAATGCCTAAATTTGTGGAACCACAAACTAAGACTGTGGATCATTTAAACAAAAGTATTTCTCTTGAATAACATTGAAAACCTTTGTGATTTCATCAGATTTTAGCTTACTTATTCAGTTAAACAAAAGCCTGATTAGAGTTTTAGGAACATGCATTTCAAAATTAATTTCCGTGGTTGAACATTACCTATAAAAAATGCTCACGAAGCCTGGGGGCAGTGATAATTTGGAAAAGGATAGTGAGAATAGCAGCACAACTGGAAGATCGTAGTCAACGTCACTGAATTGTACATGTAGAAACTTTTGAAGTGGTGTAACTTTGGTTACGTATATTTTCACCAAAAGAAAATAAAAGGTCCTCCAAGGTCCAGAAGGGAGAGTGTTGACATGTCATGGGGTTGTTAGCCAATGTCATAAAACATTATGTGTACTGACTGTTTAATGAGAAACTATTTGTTCTGTAAACCTTCATCTAAAGCACAATTAAAAAAAAATGTTCATACCACACTAATTACTACTAATATAATTTAAGGATTTAAAAATAGATTTGATTATGATACTGTGTGTGTGTGTGTGTGAAGTGCTTCTGGAGAGTATATAAGAAAAATCAGAGACTATGGAGGCAAAGTCATAGTCATTAAACATAAAAAAAAAAAAAAACAGGAGATAAAACTTTTAACAAATATTTCCAACATTAAAGAAGTATAGGCCCCAGGAGTTTTTGTGGTTTTATTTGCAAGCATTATTCATTTCGTATTTTAAATTCTTTTTTTTATAAAAACCTTTGCAAAAGAAGGAAAGCTAATTTATACCCTGGCAAGGAAATACAAGATTATTGTTTGTTGCTAGTTTCTCTGATATTATAGCAATTGTAAATACAAGCATGGTAATTGGCACTAGTCTTGCATGAGGACTTGCCATATATTCAACACATTTCCATTTTATTCAGATTACTGATGCGACCGCTCATAACCACTTAGCCAAAAAAAAGGAAGAAAAAGCTTATAAAATTGCAATAGTGTCCATAAATTTGTCTTTAATCTTGCTAGCAGCCAAGAGGAAAGGGAACACGTATAGTCAATTTTGTAATTCACGAAGTAATTGTAAAGCTAAGACCTGCTAATTGTAGAAAATTTGTAAATTGCATAAAAATGTAGAAAAGATCACCCATAATCTTACTGTACAGAAGTTCTGGCACAATTCTTTCCAGGCTTTTTTTTCCCCCAGACATTTTTTAAAATTATATAATAACTTCTATCTTCCTTCCTCTTGCCTTTTCTTCCCTCAATACGTATTGGTAGTTTAACTACTGTAGAGAATTGTAAGAGACGTAGATGTCTGCAATACAATATCAAGAAACCATTACGATGAGCATCACTGGTCTTTCTCTTCCCCTGCCCCATACTTGTTGGTATTCTCTAGGCTTCTCTGCTTGATAACATGCTGGGAGTACTGTATGTGTGAGACTCTGTGCTGGTCTAGAATGATAAAACAATGTCTTGCCTTCAGGAATCTTGAAGAACTATCAAAAAATGAAGCATTATACAGGACTCTTGCTAAAAATCAGAATACGGTAAAGCAGAGACATAGAGGAAGAAATGGTCAGTTATTCCGATTCCAGAACATTTTTGTGTCTCACATGATCTGAGCAATTTCATCTCTTTTCCTAAATTCAAAGCTGTTTTGTTAATCTTACTTCCCCCTTGAGCCAACATTAATGCCCCCAAATGGGTAACAAATCAAAGACAACAATCTCAGTTAAAATGTGCTAGGTCTGCGTATGGAGATGACAAGTTAATAAGACATAACTGCTGTTATACTTTTAGCTGCTCCCCCATACTCAAGCACATGGGAGTTCTATGAACTCAGGACCCAAAGTCAGGCACTGGAAAGACATAGACGCTTTTTACTAATGAAATATATTTCTTAGGAATTATAAATGATTCTTCCTTTAACAGAATGTTTTTCACATACTGTATCATTCTTTTTCCTTCTGCCATTCTTAGGAAAAGCTGGATCACAATCTGAGGACAGGTACTATGTCTTATTTATCATGTGCTCCTTATACCACCCCTTACTCCATACTAAGTGCTCAGTATGTGTTTGTTGACTTGAATTGAACCTAGCTAAGTTCAGTGGTAGAATTCTCACTTTCCATGTGGGAGACCCAGGTTTGATTCCCAGCCAATGCACCTCAAGCACAGCCACCACCTGTTTCTCTGTGGAGTCTTGTGTGTTGCTATGATTTCTGAAAAGGTTTCAGCAGAGCTTTCAGATTAAGGTAGACTAGGAAGAAAGGCCTGGAGATCTAATGTTGAAAATCAGCCAATGAAAACTCTATGGATCACAACAGTCCTATCAGCAACCAATCACAGAGGTGGCACAGGACTGCGGAGCGTTTTGTTCTGTTGCGCAGAGGGTTCCCATGAATCAGGGACTGACTCAATGGCAACAAACAACACTGTTCTGTACACCTAAACTGCTCAGAAAAATAAAGTCTAACAACAACACGTTACACAGGAATTTGCTCAATGGGATCTGTGCTGAATTTTGGCCATTTAAGTCTACACATAAAACTGAAATGAGCCATTGCAACATGGCTCTTACCAATCACTTGTAGACAAAAGATATGTCGTCCTCATTGTTACAATCCCAGTGACTAGTATACTGCCAAGTACACAGTAGGCACTTACTTAATGCTTGTGGAACTGAATTCAACAAAATTTCATTCCCTTTGCTGGCCTCTAAAAAATCATTAATATTCCCACAGATTTTTATCTCACATAAACTGTCTGCAATTCTAAACTGTTTAAGCTCCCAGTTTTAGAAGAAGGTAACGCAATTCACCCTGAAACCATTTCCCAGTTTCCTCATCTATTAGATGACTTCTTGATAGGCCCTGTCCTCACCATCAGCGCAAGTCATTTCTCTTCTTGCTGTTATTCTTGGAGTCGGAGCTTTAAATTATTTATTTTAAGGGGACTGAAATATTTACTTTGACAGGATTATTTTTAGGAAATGAAAGAGACCCTCACTTACAGAAGGTATTCACCCCCCAAATGCAAACATAAACACCTCTCAGGCTGAGCTTTGCTAAAAGCCTCATCGATGAGCTTTAAGGGAATTTGAAACTTGGCATAATGAAATCGCACCCCTGAGTTTTGCAGGAATGATTGCTGCACTGTAATATGTGTTGTACTTAGATACTTAGATTAAAGATCTATTTTTATTTTGTTATCAATTATGCATCCAGAGGAGAAATTCTATTACTAATGGAACCATTGAAATAGATACCTAGAAGAGTGGATGGATCACTTTATTTCTTGTCAGAGTTCTATATTAGGCTTTCCAAACCCCCATTTGAGTATTTATCTGCTATTGTTATTGTTGTGGAGTAGTGTACCTGGGGGAAATCTGGAAGGGGAATGAATAGGCCTGCATTCTATATCTGATTCTCTCTTTACTTGCCGTATATTTTTAGACAAATAGCTTTCTCCTAGTAACTAGTCCCACAAAAGGAAAAAAATCTCATCTAGATTTTTATCACTACCTTTATCAGATTCTTTAAAATATGGGATACAATTTTATCTTCATGTAAGTTACTGCGTTGGACATTTCACCTCCTTTCAAAGGTGAGAAACTAAAGGCACCTAATCGCTCAATTAGATTAAAAAGTTATATAATAGCAGGGCTGGCATTAATGATTGGTCTTGTACCAAACAGGTACAACAAGGTGCTATTCTCTACTTCTGTAATTGAGCAACTTGAGATTTATGAGTAGAGGAAATACCTAACTTCTAGAAGGACACAAGATCTAATTTCAAAAAAGCATTTCAACTCCTGAAAAAGCAAATGACTGGATAGAAGGGAGTTTGCTGGCAGGAAGAGGGAGAGCCTAGGGAGCGGTTCTCAAAGTGTGATTCCCAGACCAACAGCATCAGCATCACCTCTGAACTGGTAAGAAGTACAAATTCTTTCTTCTACCCCAGACCTAGTGAATCAGAAACTCTGGTGGATCCCAGAAAATTGTGATCTGACAAACCATCCAGGTGATTCTGGTGCAGGCTCAGGCTTGAGAAGCAGTGCTAGACTTGGGAAATGCCTTAGACTCTGTAAAAAGTCCTTCAGAATTTCTTGTTCCCAGGCCTGTGACAGCCAGGGTAGAGATCAGGTATCGTGGAAAGTACTACCCCCAGGCCCTGATCCAGGCCAAAGTCAGGCTGATGCCCTTGGACCAGCACAGAGCAGCAATCCCTTTTGAGAACTCTGGAGACACTGGTGCTGTTTAGGTGACACACCTGGTCCTCCCAGCCCAAATATGGAGGAGATACTACAACCATGGAAAGTCAAGTTTGGATGGGAAGCTGTTTAGGAGCCTATCTTTCTCTTCTCTGTAATCTGTGAACGAGCAAGGGACCTGCTTCTCTTTAGCTCTCAGTATATGTGGTAGTAAATGTAACCAACTCATTCTAGTTCAAGCTCAGCAGAGTGACCTTGGGAAATTTTGCTGTACTTCTTTGAACTGTGATTTCCCTAATTATAAAATGGACATAATGATGATCTATCCTTTGCAGAGTAACTTCCAGTCTAAAATCAGAAAATCTCTGTGAATCCATTTTCTGAGTTGTAAAGACCTTTACAAATGTAAGACATGAATGAGTACAGATGTATCATGAGATGATACATCTCAAATAGGGCCAGATGGTAACATTCTTTGTGGCTTTAAAAGCAATGCCATTTGTTTTATTAACAATCTTCTGTTTAATAAAGCAGTACTCTTAATTATGGCAATATTTAGAAATGTTTCCATGGGATTCAATAAAGCTATGTTCACTTTGACTTAAAAGAAAAATGTGGCTTGAAAGTATTGTTACATTTCCTTAATTGACCCTCATGCAAAAAAGGCTTATTCAGCATTGTTTTAGACCATATCAATTGGGAACGAAGGATTCTGTTAGGTACTGTGTGAAAGTATTTACAACAGAGTGGTTGACATTTTGCTCATTGCTCACATGGGAAGCTGACAGGTAAGAAGGACAACTCTTCATGAGCACTTGAGCCCAGACGAAAAAGAGTGTACAAAAGGAGGGACCAGGAAAAGATGTCCAAGAAAGATGTCCATCAAGGAAAGACCTGAAAGGAGATAGCTATATTTGTACTCCTAACTGATATGGGAAACATTTGAGTCTGCTGAGAGTATAAGCTAGGTAACCAAAAACCAAACCCGTCACGCTGAGTTAATTTTGACTTATAGTGACCCTTTAGGACAGAGTAGAACTGCCCTGTAGGGTTTCCAAGGCTGTAAATCTTCACGGAAGCAGACTGTCACATCTTTCTCCCACGGAGTGGCTGGTGGGTTCAAACCACCAACTTTTCAGTTAACAGATGAGAGCTTGACCATTGTTCAACCCGGGCTCTTCATAAGCTAGGTACACTGTTAAAAAATAGGGTAAAAGGAGTGACAGCCCTTTTGTCTGTTCTAGCTTATTAGAAATCAAGATATCTCAGGTAGAAAATAAAATAAACCAGTAAAGAAGTCAGAAAGGGCAAGATTCTGAAGGCAGGCTAAAATCGATAATGCTAGGTGGCAAGTATAAAAAAAAGTGATGATTAGTAATTGGAGTTCTTTAAAAAATGGTTATATCATTAAATAAGTTTGAGAAATACTGGTTTCAACAAATTCTAACAGGACTGCTTCCTGTAGTGTTTTTCATAGTCTTTACTATTCTGAAGTACTTTGTGACCCCTCAATATAGTGCAATGTGTGGGGATATATGCCATTTAAACATGGCTGCACTATTGACAACTGCAGCTTCCACAGGCCTCTGTGCTGCACAGCATGTTGAGACTTGTCCCCAGCATGTTGACACTTGTCACGACTTGTTTTCCCAAACCTATTGTCCTGTTACTGATTGGCTTGTTTACCTGAATTCCTTCTCCCTTGCCCGAAACTTATTGTTACTCACCCAAAGCCCATTGTTCTGTTATTTGCTTCACTGCTTGCTGTATTGACTATAAATAAACTCCTGGGACTGAAGCCAGGGGTCGACTCCTCAGAGTGACCCTCCCGGCCCCACTTCTCTGTAAGAGTTGTGTTTGGTTACTGTCTCTGCGGTCCCGACATTCGCTGCCGCTGTGACAGATCGTGCCCCGTGTGAGGGGCTGCAACACAATGCACTAGTGGGTAGTACTTCCTAAATTTACTTGACAATGAAACTTTCCTTTTTGAGGGAGCATTTTGACAGGGTAGTGTCCTACCAAACACTATGGAAATGCAACACAACATCACTGTACAAGCATAAAACAAGAAGCTTTGTCCAGTGGAGGGTGATTCTAAAGCTTCTGAAGTTGACCTCTATGGTGTTCTTCAATTTTAAAATTCTACCCTTCTCAACAGGCTCCCCTCATCTCTCACAGCTTAGGAAATTGGTAAATGACGAGTGAAATACTCTGAGGCCCTTGCTGAAAAAAAAAAAACATAGAAGTCCATGATGTATTTTTTTTTTAATATTATTTCTTGAAGTTTTAAAATGTATTGTTAAAGAGGAAGGCATTAAAACTATAGCCTTTGCTGACAAAGGACTACCATATCAAAAGGAGAACGTATGCATAAATACAACCCATGAATACAAACTGTCTGTATGAAAAAGACCGAAATCCTTAGACGGTCCATAGAACCTCATGTTTTTCCCCCAACCTGCTTTTCCAGTTGTATCTGCTCCTGTTCCCACTCATGCATCGCATCCATCTCCATCTTGCCTCTGCATTTCCACACAGTGCGTCTGCTTGGAACACACTTCTGACCTCTTCAGTCGGCTGAGCTGGAGGTTCCCTTCGAGACTCAGTTCTCAAGTCATTTTTTCTGCAAAGCCTGCGCCTTGTCCCACTCTTCAAGTCAGTCTGCCTCTTCCCAGTGTTGCCATAGTACCATGGACATATTTCTGTTAGACGACTTCCACTGTTTTTGTGAATATTGTGTCTCTTTTTCCCACCCTAGACTAAGAGCATTTGATCATCTCTGTATCTTCAGTGTTTGAAAAATAGTAGGTGTACAGTAAAAGTTTGTTGAAATGGATCAGTAAGTAAAATATGATTGTCTTTGGGAAATTTTGGGAGAGAATTAACTCTCCCTCTGGTCAAACCTCTAGATGCTTAGAATCATCAGAATAAAACCTGTAATTCTGGATTGAATTTTAAGTATTATATAAAAAAACAAAAACAAAGCAAAACTCATTGCCCTCGTAGTTGATTCCAATTTATGGCAACCTCATGTATGTGTGTGTGTGTGTGTGTGTGTGTGTGTGTGTACGTGCAATTGTTAAGCACTCAGTTGCTAACCAAAAAGTTGGCAATTTGAGCCCATCCAGCAGCTCTTTGAGAGAAAGATCTGATGATCTGCTTCAGTAAAAATTATATCCAAGAAAACCCTGTGGAGCAGTTATACTGTCACATGCGGTCTCTGTGAGTTGAAAATCGACTTGACAGCACCCAACAGCAACAAATACACTCACACTTTCAGGGACTTAGTTTCTTCACCAGTGGAATGGAGTGATTATGGGGCATATGCCCTTTACACAGAGATATAATGATTAATGAGCTAAGGTCTGTAAAATGCACTGAGATCCTCAAATAAAAGAACTTGGATCATTACAATACATAATATTATTAGCAATAATTATTGTTGTAAATTATGACATATATGTGTGATAATAAGCAACAGTGAATTATGGGGCTATAATAATTCTTGCAAGGCATCCTGAGGGGTCGTAAAAACCACAAGAGTAAAGCTTGAGTGGTTATAGTCACACACACCTAAGAGTAAATTATTGCCTCATAATTCAAAATTCCTGTGCCTTTTATTCTCTCTAGTTATAAACCACCCAAGGGATCAAGATGGCCCTTCGAGTCCTAACCAATCCAATTTAACTGGTAGAATCTGAGTCTGTGTGACTGCATCCTTGTTTCAAATAATCAAGAGAGTCTTGGAATAAATATTAGAGTTGGGAAGGACCATAAACCAAAAAAAAACCAAACCCATTGCTGTCAAGTCGATTCTGACTCATAGTGATCCCACAGGACAGAGTAGAACTGCCCCATAGGGTTTCCAAGGAGCACTTGGTGGATTTGAACTGCTGATCTTTTGGTTAGCAGCCGAACTCCTAACCAGTACACCACCAGGGTTTCTGGGAAGGACTGTTGAGGTTCTTCTAATCCAATGATTCTCTAGTCTAACAATGCATTAGAATCACTGGGGTGACTTTAAAAATTACAATGCCCAGGTTACTACCGGAGTCCCTGGGTGATGCAAACGGTTAACATGTCCAACTGCTAACCGAAGGTTTAGAAGTTTGAGTACACCCAGAGGCATCTTGGAAGAAAGTCTTGGTGATCTACTTCTGAAAAATTAGTCATTGAAAACCCTACGGGGCACAGTTCTACGCTGGCACACATGAGATTGCCATGAGTTGGTGTTGACTCAATGGCAGCTGGTTACGGTACCACTAAGCCAAAAATCAAATTCATTGTCGTCAAGTCAATTCTGAATCATGGTGATGCCATGTGTTAGAGAGTAGACTGCTCCGTAGAATTTTCTTGGCTGTAATTTTTATGGAAGCAGACCACCAGGCCTTTTTTTCCATGGAGCCTCTAAGTGGGTTCAAACCAACAACGTTGAGGTTAATAGCCAATTGCAAACTGTTTGTGCCACCAGCGACCTTCAGGGTACCACTAGACAACTTAAAAAAAGGATATCAAAAGTCTGGGTCCAAGCATCATCATTTTTTAAAGGCTACCTTGAATTCTAATGTAAGATTCCATGTTCTAGTCCCACTCTCTTGTGTTACAGATGACATGCAGAGGTCTAGAGAAGTGACAAGAGGGGACCAAATTCAAATGACTGCTGTCAAAACCAGGCTAGGATCTAATTCTTGTGACACCCAGTGCTCTTCTCATTAAACTAGATATGGCATATATTGATGTCATGGATTAAACTGTGTCCCCCCAAAATATGTGTCAGCTTGGCTAAGCCGTGATTCCCAGCATTGTGTGGTTAGCCTCCATTTTGTGATCTGATGTAATTATGTGTCATAAATCCTAGCCTGTATGACTGTGCTTATGATCCCATTTGGGAGTGAGTTGTCCGTTATGTTAATGAGGCAAGATTTAGGTTGTGTTAGTGAGGATTAGGGTGGGATGTACCACCCTTGCTTGGGTCATACCTTCTACTTACAAGAGATAAAAGGAGAGAGGAGTAAACAGAAGAGAGAGACCTCCTACCATCAAGAAGGAACAGCCAGGGTCCGTGTGCTGCGAAATGCTTAGCCCCAGGGGAAGATTCATGACAAGGACTTTCCCCCAGAGCCAACAGAGAGAGAAAGCCTGAATTCAGACGTCTAGCCTCCTAAACTGTGGGAGAATAAATTTGTTTGTTAAAGCCATCCACCTGCCTTATTTCTGTTATAACAGCACTAGATAAGACAAATGATTAGTAGTGGCTTCCTGGAATGCTCTGAAGAGAAGGTTGCTATAGCTGCACTTGGCTGGGCAGACAATAATATATTAATTGATAATAATGTCAGCCATGGTGGTACGACCCAAGAGTGGTGGCAGGGGTTTGTCATCCCTGAACACTGTTGCAAATTTTCAACAGAGCCATTCACTCACCTACTGTAAAAGCTTTTACTCTTAGAACTTTTCTGTTTAATGGGAGTACAGGGTGGAAGTGCCTGTCTGTAGCATATCAGGCTCAAGTATAAAAGTAAATATTGGGAGGGGAGGGCATCTGGAAAGGAAAGGAAGACAACATCCTGATTTTTTTTTTTTTGGACTGATACTTGATTATCCTAAGTACAATGACAGATCCTTGGTCCACTTGTCTGTGTTCTTTTAGTTTGCAGGCTTTGGCTTAGTACTATGGTTGACTGAAATAATTGTAATATTGAAAGAAATAAAACTTGCCATAAAAAATTGATTTAACCCCAAGATATTGGAGGCTTTTGTTGGCCCCCTAAAGCATTCTCAAACTATCTGTCATGGGGGATTATTTTTTTTAAATTTCCAATCCCTGTGGACTGATACTATTGTAAAATACCATAAAAATTATTATTAGAAAAATGAAATAAAAAATCAGAAGATATACAAAAGACAAACTTTGATTTTTTTTTAAATAATTATATTCAACAGATGTAATTAGTTTATCAAATGCCATAATAGTTTCTAAATGCTTTCTCTCAGTTTTAGTACTTATCCATCACAGACTGACTAGGAACTGCTTACAGACCAGCACTGGTCCATGGACGACGCTTTTCATAGTCCTAGGCTAGAGCTAAAAGGAGCCTTGGTGGTGCAATGGATAAGTGCTCAGCTGCTAACCAAAAGTTGATGGTTTGAACCACCCAGGGACTCTGCAGCAGAAAGACCTGGCGATCTGCTCCTGTAAAGATTGCAGCCTAGAAAACCCTATGGGGCAATTACTCTGTCACATGGGGTCACTGTGAGTTGAAATCGACTTGATGCCACCTAACAACAACAGACTAAAACCTATTTCTAGAGCAGTCACGGTCAGGGTAACTGTCAGACTGTCCTCAAGCCCTAAGTCATGGAGGATTCCTGGAACCGAGGACACCAAACTGATATACATTAGTTACTGTGGTCTTGTGACACATATGATGTATCCAAACCATAGACTTTAAAGAACATTAATTGAAATATACACTTACAAATACAATTCGATATGTGCATAGTCATTCAAGGCACTTTTTTTCCTCTTTCTTTTCAAGTGTTCTCTGTCTGGATAACTTTATATAATTAGAGGTGGCTGATAATTATGATTTTACTCCCGTGCAGAGGAATACACACAGCATTTGGCACAGGCTGCAGAAGATGGCTCATTTAAGAGTCAGCCATCTGGTGCCGTGAACAACTGTGTTCTACAGTCTGCAGTTCTTCCCGGTGATTTGGGAGGATTGACACTCTGCTGGGAAGTGCAGAGGTTTGTCCCAGGGGTTAGTATACTGTAAAGGGCCAAATAGTTTACATTTTAAGCTTTTCTAGGCAAGTATGGTTTCTGGTACATATTCTCTTCTTCTTCTTTCTCTCATTCTACTTCTTTAATTTAACAACACTTTAAAAAGTTTTAGAGCCTGAAAGCTATTCTAAAGAAGGATATGGGGTGGATTTGGTCTACAAGCCATAAGTTTTCCAATCTCTGGTTTATTTCCTGCTAAAACTGGGAAGCTGGCTTTTTTGATTGAGCAATATTGGTGTCAGTCATCTATTGCTGTGTAACAAGTAACCCTGAAACTTAGCAGCTTAAAACAGCAAATGTTTACCACATCACAGTTTCTATCGGCCAAGAATCCAGGCACAGCTTAGCTGGATACCTCTGGCTCTAGTCTCTCATGAGGCTCAGTCAAGCTGACAGATGGGGTTACTGTCCCACCGGAAGGATTGACTAGTGGAGAACCACTTCCAAGCCCACTCTTCTAGCTGTTGGCAGGCGTCGGTCTCTTGCCATGGAGAACTCCATGGGGTTGCCTTATGACATGGCAGCTGGCTTCCCCCAGGGTGAGTGTTCTGAGAGAGTGACAGAAATTGAGCAAGACAGAAGTCACAGTCTTTCTTTAACCTAATCACAGAAGCAACATTCCATCACTTATATCATAGAAGTTAGTTAATCAGTCCAGCCCATACTCGAGGGAGGGGGATTACACAGGGGTTGAGTTTCAGAAGGCGGCGATCACTGGGGGCCATCTTAAAAGTCTGCCTATCCCAGGAACCAAGTCCCTTTTACATCAGGTCCAGCAGAATACACATCTCTCAGTGATGATTGAGAATACCCCCTGGTTTCTACCAGAAGCTTATCGTGAGATGATTACAATTAGCCTCATGACATCAAATGCAGAGATAGTCGAGTAAAGATAAACTTGAAATGCATATTAGATGTTTTTATTTTTTGGATAGCCAAAAAATGCTTCCAAAGTATAAAAATATGTGAGATTTTTTTCTCTATTCAGTAGACATAAGAAACATCCATGAAAACAGCAAAAACTCACTGAGAAATGGAACTTTGGAATAGTTTTACAACCAGCATTTCTCACTAGGTTCCTCAAATGGTTTTATGTGTTTTCTTTACATAATCTCATTTAATCCTCACAACAACCATCTGAGGTAGCTTGATTTTATTGATGGGGAGATTGAGGTGGACTGAGGTTAAGCAACTTACCTAAACTATACAGCTAATAGGTGATGGAGTCAGAATTCAGACCTGGCCATTCTGAACTCAGAGCCCTCACCCTCGCTGAAACACAAACGTGGTCCCATAATCTTAATATAGATTGAAGATTGGCAGTAGTCCTTATAAATCAGTCAATATACTTAGCAGTTTGAATATCACATTAGTGCCTCTTTTTGAGAAATATTTTACGGGGTACTCTGACCTCAGTAACAGAGGAAAACAAATAAATACAAAGTAGTCACAACTTTGGTACTATTGGTTTTCTACTGAATATCATGGCGGAAAAAAGTCAATGCAAATTTATTTCTCCTTCTTCAAAGGTACTTTCCTCGGTGCCCATGTTTTCTACGGTTATGAATCTATAACCTTTATATAGATCAGACTTTTATTAATTGTTACAGTCATAAGAGAATTCTGTCTATATAAAGCCTGAAGGATTCCAGTAGCTAACATGCTCTGAAAATGCACAACTTCGTTTTCGGTGTTGATAAACAGCTTACGGAACTATGTCAATTATATAAGTTCTCAGTCAATATTACTGGGTGGTATTGCTGATGAGGAAACTGACAGCTGTAAAGCGCTACCCCAGGATGAGCACAGGATTTTTAAGCTTTTAAAAAAGACTCTGAAAATATAGTCTGAATTTTTACTACAGTGTCTAAAGATCTTTTTAGCTATAATATTCTTATTCTTTGATCAGGCTGATTTGCATTTTTGAAAATAATCCATACAATCCTCTGTTTGCCTGAGTTACAAGGCTCTTTTCATTATATAATTGCTGTGAGAAGGTTAGCCATAGTTGTTGTTTATTTTTTTTTAATTGAAATCTAGGGAAAATAGTCACAGATCATGGTTAAAAAATTATCTGTGACAAATAGCATGTCCCATGGTGAGATCAAGACCACGTAGGAGGCCCTGTGCGTCATCAGTGCACCCTAACACCATAGTTCGCCCTTCACGGGGGACAAGCTGCTGCTCACCCACTAGCATTATGGGCCACATTGTGAACGTTGGACGCAACCCCCCAAGCAGCAGCATTTTTGCATGCAAAAGATACTGGCATCGCAAGTGGAGTAATGGGATATGAATTGGCACCTGGCATGCAGCTGACATTTAATGAACATTTTTTGAGTAAATGACTAAATGAACTAATAATAAAGTAAAAAATGCAAGTAAGGAAGAGTTTGTTTTAAACCATGACTTTAAGGATACTTCTGAAGCTATGTGTCAATCTCTTCTTTTAGGCTTTTTGGGTCCATGATGAAAGAAAAGACAACTATACATAGATTCAGAAGAGCTGGATTTGAACCCTGCACTTGGGGAATTTCTTTATGCTCTTTCAATCCCAACTTTCTCATCTGTAACTTGAAGATGATAACTATATTCCAAAGTTCATGAGAGGATTACATGAGAGAGTATATGGCACACAGTAATCACTCCATTAAGATAGTTTTCTTCCTCTGAATTCTATTCTACCAAAGAGCTTTGGATTTGTCTTCATAAATCATGGAGATCTTCCATTATCTCGCCTTAGCTTAGAATCTTTCATGGTATAACTAGAACCAGTAGGGTACTTTCTTCTGCTTTTGACATTGCTCAGGGCTTCAGCCATAGAATAGCCTAAACATCCCTGAACTCCCAGGAACAAGTGAAGTGAGGTCACATTGAGGGCTTTAAGAGTCACATCAGTAGAGAGAAGAGACCACCACCTAGCAGAGAAGTGGTTAAAGCCATGGGTTAGTGCTCAAGTATGGAGGAACTACAGACACCATAGGGGAAAAAGGAAAACAGGAGGCTCGGGCTGCCAAACACCGTGCTGAATTTTGCCTGGGATCATCCTTCCATGATGGAAATAGGTTCAAGTTCAGCAATTCCAATTCTATCTTCTTTTCCCCTGCCTACCCAGAATCGAAGGTCACTGGGAGGTGTGAATGGTTTGCTCTCGGCTGCTAACCAAAAGGTTGGCCACTGGAACCCACCCAGTGGTGATCTGCTTCCATTAAAGAGTACAGCCAAGAAAACCTTACAGAGAACATAGGGGGTGGCAACGAGTCGGAATTGACTGGACAGCAATGGGTTTGGTTTTTTAATTTTTTTTAATCAAAAGCTGCAAAAAGGAAATTAACCCATAATCCAACTCTCTGAGTCATAACTATAGCAGCCGAGGCCCAGGAAAATGCTCAGAATCACATACCGTCAAGACAAGAGCCCAGGCTTCCAACCTGTCTAAAATTGCCTCTTCCTCAAATTGTACCATGTGATTTCCTACCCTGATTAAGTTACTTGTACAATAAACTGAGTGATTTGCTTTCAATGTCATATAATCACAGTTTCACAAGTATATGGTTTCCAGGTACCAAAAGAGGTGCTGGAGGTATCTCTAAGAAAATGCAAATGAAACAATCCTATCCAGGCAGGGCCGTTGTTGACAATCCCTACTTGCTAACTGAAAACACCATCTACCCGGGCCCTGTCTGTGCATCCACTTCTTACCACAGACCTTTCATTTCTTCTCTAATGGCTTTTGCACAGTAAGAAGTATACTCATCAATAATGCAAGTTTTTCAGGCATAGTAAAAGTGTTTGTGAAAGACTATTAATGTGAAATCAAAATGCCCACATTGCAAACACTAATCCCCCGTTTATTTTAACATTTCTTTCTTTTCTTTTTTTTTCCTTGAAGTACTTAAAACTAAGTCTACACTAAAAGAAAATCTGATAGAACAGGTCAGTTAAGGGAGGAGCAAAAGCGCACCTATTTGAAAACCTTAGGAGTCAGGAGTTTGGCCAATACATAATGTTGGTTTCTTTGACTGTAAAACTCACACAGTTAATTTCTTTTGGAATTGATATGAAAGGTTATAAAAATACTTATGAGCTAAAGTCTGGCATAAAAAGTGTTTAAAAAAGCAGTACATTTTTACTACAGAGTTGTAAAACCCCAGAAAAGTAGGGTATGCAGTGGGAAAAGTGACAGATCCTTAACTATATAGTGGGGATGGTACCATTATAATGAGAGAAACTATTGCTTGGAACCAGAACAGCTATATTCTTCTCTCAGCTTCCACAGTCCCCACACCCCTGGAGTACCATTTGAGACAGTGATGAACTGTGGTCTCAATTCCCTTATTAGCTGTAAGACCTAAAAATTATATGTGCAATTAAAAGGCAAAATGCTGATATTACTCATAGGAAGCCCTTTGTACATTAGCAAGGTACAAAAGTCTGCTGACACTTTGCAACAGAGATAGTCAGCAGGGCAGAAGATTAATAGAGCCTCATAAATTTGCAGGGTGAATACAGTAGATGGGGCAGAATAAGCATGTTGTGTTAGAGATAAATAAAGGGCATGGTCAGCTTGACAAAACATTTAACAAGGAACACAACCAGTCCTTTTACACAATTTGCTTGGCTGGCATTAGTCCGTTTTATATAACTACACATAATTACCCCACAGCAGTCACTGCTCATGTCCAAAGGCCACCACAATGACCAAGAGAAGGAGCATTGGGAAAGCCACCAACTCTGACAGGTTACACATCATGTCATTGCTGCCTGCTCCAGTTACATTTCTCAATCAAATGGCTGCATGGCAACAGTGGCCTCACCCCAAGCCAGTGTTCTCCTGGGGTTAAGGGGTGGCAATCTTGTTTCTTTGTGTTTTGATCACTTGAATGAAAACAAGGGAGCATAGTAAAATTACAAAGCAAAACAGTACAGAAACATGGCTTAAGCTAGTCATTGGCGATCATCTCTGCGATTTCTGTAATAGGAAATGGTTTCATTTTTTTAAATAGACACATCTAATGAGTTAATTAAATAGCTCTATCCACTCTTTCCTTGTGATTGCCAACTTGTGAAGTGCAATTTGTTTTCCTCTGATTTGTTGATTAGATATAAGGGAAGCTCAAAGGATTTTAAATTTACTTTCTCTTTGAAATGATTCCCAAGGGAAGAGGCGTATATCTAATTCCTGGGCTGTAAGTGAAAAGTAATATGCAAATTCCTCTTGGGACTAAACTTTCTTGTAAGGAATTTGCTGTTTCCTAGATTTGGTGGAGCTTATCGCCTAAACTGCAGATCACACATTCATTGAACAAAAGGCTTAAACACTGACTATACGCATGTTTCCTTCAATACAACCAGTGGACCTAGACATATGGTGGTCATCCTGGGGCTAATTTGTTTGACATTTGGACTTCATGGGCCCCAGCTTATTGTAAGCCCCAAAGCAGTTGCCGTCGGATCAACTCAGACTCATGGTGACCCCATGTGTGTCAGGGTAGAACTGTGCTCCACGTGGTTTTCAATAACTGATTTTCCAGAAGTACATCTCCAGGCCTTTCTTGCAAGGCATCACTGGGTGGGCTCGAACTTCCAACCTTTCAGTTAGCAACTGAGTGCATTAACCATTTGCACCACCCAAAGACTTCACTGTAAGCCCAGTGTTTATTACATGACAGGTTCTTTTTTTTTCTTTCTCTGGGCTTTCACCGTGGGGAAGAGAGCACTGCCCATTCAAAGAAAAACTCTTTGTACATGCTCTAGGGAAGTGATTTTTAGGTATTAGTCCCCTGTCCCAATTTAACATCTTATGGAAGCCCTAGCATCAGAGTTTGGTCACTTAAGAATAAAAGCAAGGGCCTAAAAGGCTAAAGAAAGAATGGAACATGACTTGAAAAATCTGCTTTTTAAAGTTTAATGCTAAAATGATAGTGTTTATTGTATGGTCCTTCAGCAAGAAGCTTTAAAGATATGGAAATCCAATAGAACATTCATTTAGCCCTGAGGGCATCTTTTATAGTGTAGCAGCCCAACCTTCCAGAACCTTCGTCCGTAGGACGGAGAATTATAGCCACACAAGGCTTTCTGCTTATAGATTCCTCCTCATACATACTCATAAGCATCCCTGCCACCTACCTGGGGGGTTGTTTTTTATGACATGATATTTTCTACCACAACGGTCTAATAAAGTAGCAGTCACTTGTTTTGCTCTTTCTTAATACTCTGAGTCTCCTCTTTTCTCTTGGGTGTGTCAGGGGTAACCTGCTAAAATGGCAGGCCTCTGGGCTCTGACTTCCAGATGAGCAGATCCAGATATAGGATATTTCACAACGTAAACGTTAGTGAGAGCCTTTTCAGACACCTTGTGTTGGCAATACACCCAATGCTGTACTTAACAAGAACTAACTCTAATAGAACTCTTACCTCAATCTTCAGTGTTCCCTTATTAGTAAACAAGCCTGCATTCTTTAAGAGGCTTTTTTTTTTCTCTGTCTTTTAAATTTATGAACCAAATAATGCACGCTCATTAAGGGAATAGGCTTGCCACAGACTTACTGCAAGTAACATTAAGGAACGGCAGCCATTCACATGCTTAAATAAGGTCGCTAATCAGACGGCACATCGTTCACCATGTTCTGGATCCTCTCAGCAAAAGCCTCATCTAAAAATAACAGAAGTTCCATTTATAGAAGACTGGGTACTTGCTACTTCAAGATGAATGGGGCTTCAAGATGCAAGTCCCTTGCTAGCCCTAGTAATCTTCTGCAAATATAATCCTTTTGACCAAGTATTTGGAAAGAATAAAAATAAATCTGTCTTGACATTCAACTCCATAGTAATGAAGAGTGCTTTCTCTTTCTCTGTCTTTTTTTCTATACAGACAACACATATGCATATACACATACAGACTGTAAACATAACTAAAATTAAGTTTGATCAATAAATGGGGTTAAAGGTAGAAGAAAAAGTCAATAAAATTTGAGAAGTTTAATGAAGGAAAAAGAGAAAGATCTGTATTATGTACTGTATGATAGGGGCCCTGGTGGTGCAGTGGTTAAGCATTTGCCTGCTAACCAAAAGGTCAGCAGTGAGAATCCACCAGGCACTCCTTGGTAAACCTGTGGGGCAGCTCTACTCTGTCCTGTAGGGTCGCTATGAGTCAGAGTCAACTCAATGGCAACTGGTTTGCTTTACTGGCTTACTGTATGATATGAAAATATAGACTTTAAAGTTAAAGGATAAAATGATTCTATCAAAGCTGCTTTCTGCCATTGAGATCAGAAACAGGTGGGGTTTGGTGTTAATTATTAGAAATAAATAATAGAAAATAGAACCTCATGTTTGGAATTGACCGTATATAAAATAAGGTATTTTTTTCATTCAGTACGGGGACAGCTTCTAAAAAATTCCAAAAAACTCTAGTGATGAGGAACTTACTGTCTTTTAGAGGACCCCTTCACACTGTTAACAAGCTTTGCCATGAATTCTTCCCTTATGCTACAAAGCTGTCTCACCAAATTATTTGACTGGACAGATTATTGTGTGCAATTGTAAAAACAGCTTCTTTGATGGTCTTTAGCTTGAGTGCAAGTGCTCATATGCTTCGGCACATGAAGGAATAATTCTTCCAAAGCAATGAACTTGTGAACCATCGTTTTTGCAGGATCTGGATAGTGAATGGTGTCTTGACTTTATCTTGTCCAGGTCTCCTGAACAAGAAGAGACTCAATCTTCTTCAATTCTTCAGCTCCTGCAAGCTGTCTCTGTCCCGTCTCAGCTACTTGGTTTGTGAGTACCATTGTAGTAGCAGATATCTAATTTTGTATTATAATTGTTTATGAAAAAAAATGTTTCCCTCATTAGATAATATGATTCCTTGAAGGCAAGAATTGCAGCTTGCTCATATTTTTATCCCTGACAGCATCTAACACATTTATACATTAATTTAACAACAAATTATTTAGCACAGCACTAGGCTCTGGAGACACAAAGCTAAATAGGAAATAGATCCTGCCCTCAAGGAATCTATTTTCTAATAGAGAAAACAGTCAAGTAAATTGATTATTTTAGTACAATGTGGTACAGACTATGTAATGTGATATACAGGATTCTGTGGGGATGCAGATAAATTCTGATATAAATGTAAAAATAATCTAAATCTAAATCAACTCCCAAGGAGGGTTTTCTGAAGATGGGTAAAACTAGATCACCTTTGATGACAGAATCCTTTTAATTTGGTCTATTTATTAATGTCTTACGGTGAGCATTCCTCAGCATGCAGTCAAGCAGGGGAGGGATAGAGAAGTAGGCAAAGTCCTGACTGTTACGTATTTTGCGTGCTTCAAATTTATCCCTGAAAGTTAGGCATTATTTAATGATTTTATGCAGGGTAATAATGAGATAACATTTGTACTTTAAAAAATGACATTCTGAGACCTGTACTGAGAGTTGGTGTCATCTAGGAAAGAAGTGAAGATGACCTGGATTAAGGCCTCAACAATTGCAATGGCTATGAGAGGAAAGATACTAGAAAAATTTAGGGGGAATATATACCATAGGGTTTGGTAACTGACTGAATGTCACCAGGTGATTGGTAAGAGGGAGGCACTGCCAGCGTTCTCATTTGAGGGGCTGGGAGGTACCAAGATAGGGTGAGCTGTAGGAGGGACAGGTTTGCGAGTGTGGAGAGGGGCTGGCAAGCTCAGGTTTGGGCCTGGTGAGGCTAAGGAACCTGTGTGACACCTGGTGAACCTAAGGTACATGAGGCTAAGGTAGAGCCACCAAGTAAGCAATTGAATAGTTGTGCTCAGTAGAAAGGTTTAGGCTGTGGGTATAGATCTGGAAGTTCAAAAGTGTATAATGGGTGGTTGAAGCCATGGGTTTGGACGAAGCCATCTAGGGAAAAAGGTTCATGGAAAGAAAAGCATTGAGATGAGAACAAAGCCCTAGAGAACTAAGATTAAATAATAAGCGGAGAAAGAATTGCTTAATGGAGAACACAAGGAAGGTGGGAATAAAATTGGGAAAAAATAATGCCATAGAAGTTTGTTTTTTCTTTTTATTGTGGTGAAAATATACACAACAAAGCGTACAGCAATTCAACAATTTCTACATGTACAATTCAGTGACATTGATTACATTCTTCAAGTTGTGCAACCATTCTATCTTTTTTCAAATTATCCTACCACCATTAACATACATTTAATGCACCCTAGACAAAAACCCCGTCTTTCCTCCTTCTTCCTACCCCTGGTAACCGCTAATAATTTTTGGTTTCTATATATCTATTTATTTCATATAAGTCAGATCATACAATATGTGTCTTTTTGTGACTGAGTTAGTTCACTCAGCATAATGTTTTCTAGGTTCATCCATGTTGTGGCATGAGTCAGGACTTCATTCCTCTTTATGGATGAGTGATACTCCATTTTGTGTATAAATGCCATAGAAGTATTAATGGCTTAGGAATTCCTGCTTCTCATTCCCAGAGTGCCTTTCAAAGTGGTTGTCTCTCACAGCTCCCTGCTGAGGGAAGCAGCCCTAGGTGGCTCATCACATACATAGATGACCATGTCCTGGGTCACATGGTCTTTCACCCAAGGGCAGCCAATTTGTAGACTGGCCTAGATTCTGAGGAAATGTCCCGGTGTGAGGACCTTGCTCAAAAGAATCAGCAGTGACCAAGTGGATTACTAGAGCTCTCTTTGCCAGGATTCTGCTTTGGGATTATGGAAAGAGAGTTGGCATTGGGTGTAAAAACTAAAAAACACTTAGAGAGAAGGCAGGCCCCAGGGACCATGAGGTTACCAAACCATGTGCAAGCAGAAGCCATGAAAAAGAAGAGGCTTAAAGGACTCAGAGTGGTGCAAACAGTTAATGCGCCCAGTTGCTAACAAAAAGGTTGGAGGTTCAAGTCCACCCAGAGGCACCTTAGCAATCTACTTCTGAAAAGTCAGCTATCAAGAACCCTGTGGAGCACAGTTATACTCTGACACACATCATGTCAACATGAGTTGGAGTTGACTTGAAGGCAACTTTCTTTTAAGGGGTCCAGAACAGAGGTTAGGTGGTTCTTGGCAACAGAAGGAACTATAAACACAGAACTGAGTCACTGCCAAGGTGGAACATGTGGGTAAACATCAACAGATTTAAACTGTGGAGGAGTCAATGAGATGACCTAGTAAATTAGGCGTGAGTTAAATCTGGTCCCTAACCTGTGTTCTGATCTCTGAGAGTCTAGGATATACTGCTTTTCCTTTTCTTGCTAAGGGACCTTGAGGTGTAGTTTTGAACTGTGAGGTCGGAATTACACAATCAAGATTCCTGTCTTCCTTATGTCTAGGCATATCCTCATAATGACCTGCCTGCATTAGGTATCTATTACTGTGTAACAAATTACCCCCAAATTTAGCAGCTTAAAACGACACAAACTGATCATCTCACAGTTTCTTTGGGTTAGGAATCTGGGTGAGGCTTAGCTGGGTGCATTTGCCTCAAGATCTCTCACAAGGTTGCAACCCAGGTATAGGTCAGAACTGTGGCCTCATCACAAAGCTTGACAGGGAGGATCTGATTCAAGCTCACTCATATCGCTGTTGGCAGGATTTAGTTCCTTGCAGGCTGTTTCACTGACGGCCTTGGTTCCTCACTGGCTATTGGCTGGGGGCCTCCCTCAGTTCCTTGCCAAGTGGGCTTCTCCATAGAGCAGGTCACCTGGTAGCTAGCTTCATCAGAGAAAGCAAGTGAAAGGGTAGGAGTGTGCAGCCAGATGGAAGTCATAGTCTTTTTGTACTTAATTTGAGAAGCAACATTCCATCACTTTCGTCACATTCTATTCATTAGAAACAAGTCACCACGTCTAGCCTATAATAAAAGGGAGGGCATTACATAAGGATGTGAATGCCAGGAGATGGGGACCATTGAGAGTTATGTTAAAAGTTGCCCAGCACACATGCCACATTACTAGAGGAAACTGAGTGAGGTAATCTTATTGAAAACCAAAGAGCCCGACTAATAGAGAACCCAAGTAAGGAGAAGTTTCCTACCAAAAGGAAGAAAACAGACAAAGAGTAATCACTAGATTTGGCAACAATGACATTATTGTTGACCAGTAAAGGCAGTTCAGAAAGAGAAGAGAAGGAAAACCAGATGGTGGTGGGATGAGAGTGACCAGGAGTAGTGAGGTGGATACAGTAAATGTCATTTATGTTCAAGACGGTTGTTGCCTTAGTTTCCTATTGCTGCTGTAACAAATCACTACACACTTAGTGACTTAAAACGATGCAAATTGATCATCTTACAATTCTGGAGGTCACAAGTCTTAAATTCAAAGTGTCAGCAGGACTTCATTCCTTCTGGAAGCTCTAGGGGAGAATTGTTCTCTTGCCATTTCCAGCTTCTAGAGGCTGCCTGCATTCCTTGCTAGTGGCTCCTTCCTCCATCTTCAAGACCAGCAGCATGACATCTTCAAATCTTTTTCTCTCTCTAATCCCTGCTTTCTTCATTACATCCCCTTCTCTGACTGTGACCTTCCTGTCTCTAAGGATTCTTGCAATTACATTGGGCCCATCTAATTAAGCTGGGATAATCTCTCCATCTCAAGATCCTTAACTTAATCATATCTGTAAAAGCCCTTTTGCCATGTAAGGTAACATATTCATAGGTTCTGAGGATTAGGATGTGGACATTTTGGGAGGCCATTCTTCGATCTATATAGTTGGCTAGAGTAGGAAGAAAGAGAATAATATCTGGGAGCTCAGAGTCCACGAAATGTATCTTGTAAACTGAATAAGCATGTCTGTTTTCTCATGTAATGGGTTCTGTGCATACATAGATCAACAATCCAGTCTCTTTTGTTAATCTAATCACAGCACTGGTAAAGGCCCTATAAATGTTGAATTGAACTAAACAACTTCTTTCTTTTCATTTTTCAAATAATCTGAATTATGAGTATGAAAATGTGCATTCATATTTGATGGCTGATTATGAGATTGGACTTCTCTAATGAATATTTGTTCTCCTTTCTGTCCAGCTGCATAACTGACTTTGAACATTTTGCTTATGTAATTGGAGTCTATGTACTTTAAATCAATGCAAGGATAGTCAGTTGCCAAATTCAGTTCCATGACTTCAGATGGTAGGTCATTGATAGAAAATGTATATCTTATTTATATATCTTAAATTTGGAGGTAGTTAGGCAATAAAACTGTCTTCAGATATTATTACATGTTGTATAAATTATGCCATTTTCATCTTCGGCTTACTGACCCTATTCTTCTACTGTAGTAAAATAAATAAATTCTACCCTAAAAAATGAAACTCATGCTTATAGGATAAATTGCAATATTTAATGGAAACACAGTGGACTACCATTATGATAGAGTAATAATACACAGGAATAAAAAATCGATAGTGAAATAAATATACTCCACAGGCGCTTAGACGTCATGTCAACTGCAATCAGCTGTGTTGATTAGTAAGGACATTTTTAAAGAAATATATGTATCTGATGATCAGTGACAGACCCTTTGTCTGTAGAAGTAATTGAAGAATTTGAAAAAGACTCATAAGACACTAAAGAAAAAGTAAAGCGTATGTATTGACCATTCACAGTGTAAATACAAGTAGACATAGTCCCAGTTCTTATTAAGGAAATAATAATTTAATTATGGAGGCAAGAGGGACCCGTGTACATATGTACAGATATAGTTGATGATTATAAGAAAATTTACCATAAGACAGAAGAATAGCTAAAGAAAAGAGAGAACACATTTAAAATGCATCAAGAAGTAGATCATAGGAAGAATTTTCTGATTCATATTTTTCCAAGGTAGGAAACGAAATACTTTCTTCCTGTACTTTTTTTTCCACCAAAATTTCATCATGACTATTTCCAAACATAAATTTGAAAGAACTATTATTATGTTGTGATATATGCTGTATTTATCCATCTATCCATCCATCACTTCTAAGAAGAGTGTGGCAATTGTATTTTGGAGATGATTAAATTATTGGTGCAGGAAGATGACTTAGATCCCTGATTCCTGGCTGGGGTAGGGGGAGCAGTGAGGGAGTAGAAGGGTTTGAATCACTCACACTTGTCTCTTGACCCAGAATCATGGCCCCAGCAAGCTACTGTAACTGATACTTGTGTGTGAGGGCAGCAAAGCCATGAAAAGCACTGCTGGCCTAAATGATGTCTTAATCTTTCTCTAGACCTCTAAGAAACAGACAACGAAACAAACCAGTTGTCTTGGAGTTTGATTCCAACTCATGGCGACTCCATGTGTGTCAGAATAGAACTGTGTTCCACAGGGTTTTCAATGGCTGACTTTTCAGAAGTAAATCAACCAGGTCTTTCTTCCAAGGTGTCTCTGGGTGAACTCAAACCTCCAACCTTTTGGTTAGCAGCTGAGCGTGTTAGCCTTTTGCACCACCCAGAGACTCAACTAGTCCTTTAATACTGTGTAAATATTCAATGACCTATTCTCCCAGTCTCTCTGGCTCCTATCCTCCTTTACCATCAGAACAGCTACCTCCCTGACTCCAGGAAAGGCCAGCTTCATTTCTGCTTTCACTGTTTTCCTTTTATCTGGAAAGTCTAAATGTTTCTTCTCCTCCTGTGTTAATCTAAACAACTTCTTTAATACTATGCTCAGAGGCCACCTCCTCTGTGAAGTCTCTCCTGACTGTGTATTTCTGTTGCTTTCCCTTTTTCTGGGAATTCCCCTCTCCTACATTTTTTTGTCTGTTTGTTTGTTTTTGTTTGTTTTTAAGCCCATAGCTTGTATGGTAAGATGGAGCACTTTATTTTGTAAAAATCTTACATACTCAGGCATTTCATTTGTAAGTTTATATTTAGGCATTCCTCACCACCACCATCACCCCAGCACACTCTAAACCTTTAGTCAAAATTTACCTGATTGGCTGATTGACACTAACAGAAGTCCAGTAACTCATGGTGGGCAAAAGATTGTCACCGGGAAGTAGATAGGAAAATCAGCCTTGTATTTCTTAACTCCGTGTCAAGAAGTCACTATGAGATTAGGTTTTCTATACTGTCAGGCAGTTTCAGGGAAAGGAAATGACAAAAAGTTATTGCTGTCCTACTTATCTATAAAAATTTATTCTGATTAGGTATGCAAATTTATCAGTGATTTGCCTGTTTGTTCTCAGATCCATTTTTCTATCTTTCCTGTTCGGCTTTGCCTTTTAAGGGACAGGCCCTGAAAACTACATTTCCCAAGCTCTGTTGCCACAGGCTTCCTGCCAGGGTTGACCAGAGGCACTGGTGGGAGACCGGCCAGCAGGGACTAAGGGAAAAAACAAGATATCCCTCCCACCCTCTGGCACCACCTAACTCTTGTTTCAATAGTGTCTCTGACAGAGGCTTCTATCTTCATGGTTCTTGCTTCAATGAGGCAGCTTCCATCTTGTTCTGAACTTCCTCCCCGGTGGTAGGATTTTATAATCTGGTCATATCTCCTCATCCCCATATCTTGTCAGCCCTAGGGATTGTAGTAGCTTTTTGCTGTTGCTAATCTCTAGGTTGCCTCACAGATGACTCTTCCAACACCTCTGTATCTAATTCCACATATTAAATTCCCTCTATTGAGTTACTTGCTACAGGCTCTGTTTTCCTGACTGGACTCTGACTGAAACAATATCAGGGTCTCGTACCCCCTTCTCCCTCAAGAAGACATGTGATCTGTAGCATTTTAGTGTTTTTGTGAGGATTTACAAGGCCACTTAAAAGGAAATGAGTTTAAGATTTTGTACTGGATGGAAAAGAAAACTTACACATGTTTCATGAATGTCCATATGCTTAGTTTAGAGTGTATCCAATATTTTCACCTGAATTTTTGTTGGTCACATTAATCGAAGGCTCTCCCAACTCTGAAACAGATGTGGTTTCCCCACTTTTGCTTTGAATGTGATTCTGCATCTTGTACAATAATATGATGCTTATCTCGACACAAAAAGTAAATCTCTTCCCTGCCACCACCACCACCAAAGAAACAAACAAAAATATGGTATCTTTCTTTCTACTCTTCCTTGGCTCCAAAGAGCTGCTAACAATAAGTTAACAATAAGTTCACTCAGGGAAACAGGAAGTATGAGTTGAAAGGATCTATGGACAGGAAGGGAAGCAGAGCGAGACAAGGACTGAACCAGAAAGACTGGGCCAGTACAAGACGTGACAACGAGGCAACCTCGCCTCAGTTTTCCCCACCTTGGCTGCATTTGGAAACTCTATATTTTCTCAGTCACAGCTCCTGCAAATGGGCTTTCAGCAATTGGCAGTTCTCCAATTTAGCACTTCATTTCACACAACAGCTCTAATTTTCAAATATTGACTTGAGAACTTAGTCTCCCTGGTGCCAGCTCAGTTCCTAAACATTACTGCATTTAAAGCTTTGATTATTATGATGTACTATTGGGGGCTCCAGTTATCAGACTGAATTCATCTTTATGGAATTTCTGTTATTGTTGTTCAACAAAGGTACCATGCTTGTGTATGACCTTACATAAAGAATGCCACTTCCATTTTTAAATGTGCATTTATGCAGAGATTTATATTGAAAATGTACTAGGAACTATACAAATTACATATCAAGAATGATTAATGCTACGTAACTGGACACACTGTAAATAAAACTATGTGCTGCCCATTTTTGGATATGCAAAATAATCTGTGCTTAGTATTCTGGAGGCAGAGGCATTTTTACAAACCTGACATCAGAAGGCATAGTCTGCATTTGATCAGGGCCCTTGGATGAGGTGTAGTACGGGGTAAAAGAAAAATAAGATTAATATTTATGAATCAGTAATTGTTTTTCATAAGAGGGAATACTATAGTACCACATTCCTTAAATGTAAAAAAAAAAAACAACTGATAATTACCATAGAGAACAGTATATTTTAATAAAATGCTCAAAATAGAGTGATAGAAATAAGTACTGGACTTTATAGCCAAGAGTTAAGGAAATCAAGTGGAACTTATTGAGAAGTAGGTTGTACGATAACTGTGGCTCCCCCCACTCCGGCCATATTGGTTTATAGTCCTGAGAGTAAATTGTTGAAGCGATAAAACAGACAATTTATTTAATGAACATATTAATAAAGGCCATATATTTGATGATTTAAAAAAATTAAGTTGGGCAAAGCAGACCAAGATGGAGGAAGGACAGTCAAAACAGTTGAAACATTATTCACAAAATCTTAGACATGTGGGAGAGCATTTCCCCTTCAGAGTTGACAGTAGACCATTGCTATTGGCAGGTACATTTCCGGGGGGAAGGACAACAAGGAATAAGGCAAGTGTGAGAGGCTGGGCCCAGAGAGCCAAGGACCTCAAGTGCTGTGCTCAGAGACTTAGCCTTTATCCACGGGAAGGAAGGAGCTATCAGTGTGTTTTAAATGAGGGATTTTAAATGAAGAACTCACAGGGCCAAGTCTGTCAGTCTAGTAGCACTGAGAAGAATGTGTTGAAAGGCAGAGAATGTGGAGAAAACAACATCAGTTCAGAAGCTATTGCAGTAATCTAGCAGAGAATTGATGGGGGCGGAATTAAGAGACAGTGGAGATAGAAGCTATGAATGGAGGAAGAGGAAGAGATTTAATAAATATTTAAGAGTGAGAATTGATTGATTATTTATGTTCCTCTTAATAACCTTCCATATCCAGCTAGTTTTAATTAACGCATATCAGTAGAAGTGAAACACGTATAAAGGTGCATAGGCAACAAATGAAAATCTTTCAACCATTTATTTGGGTTCAATTAGAAAACAGACGTGCTCAACAAAATCAGAGGGTCTTATTATCAGAAAGGATATTAGCAATATTTCAGTCCCACTTCTTCTATCTATTGATGAATCTCATCTATGATTCTAACAGATGACCATTCTGCCTTGGTTTGAATCTTCAAGTATCTGTCACCTCCATTTAGAAAGGGCAGCCCTTCCATTACTGTACAGTTCTAATTATCAGGCATTTTTCTCTTACACTGACCAAAATGTATCTTGTTGAAGCTTCCACCCATTGGTACTTGTTCTATACTCTGTGATATGAAGAAAGAGTCTAAATCCCATTCTGTGTGGCTGTTCTTGAGACACTTAAGATGGTTATCATGTCCCCATTAATTTTTTTTGACTATTCATTCACAGTTTCTTCATTTGCATTTTCATACTCTTTTCACTCAGGTTATCCTTCTAGGATTGCAATGCCTCTCGTGGTTTATAGTGCTCAGAATTCCACAGTAGTTCAGATGTAGTCAGATCAGCACAAGGATGGGGATCCCCTGCCAATGGGTCACACTTTGTATCTCAAAGCATTACCTATTTGTTCTCCAGGTTAATTACAGACACCACATCACCTCTTAATCACCTTCTCCATGTTTCTATCACATGATCCCCATCCCCTCCAAGGTTCATAGAATCCTTATTAGGAATGAAAGAACTGGAATTCTTACTAGGAATATTTTATTTTCATTAAGCTTTAGAACGATCTCCAGTCTTTAGGGAATAGAAAAGAAACTTATTCTCGCAAAATCTTGGGTAATGCCTTGACTCCTACGAACTTCAGTAAATGACTCCTTATGGAGCAATTCAATTAAAATTGGGTCAAGGGAATTCAGTTGTAGAAGAGAGGGAAAGAAAGCTCAGTTAATCCCAAAATACATGGCTCCAGAGGTGGTAGCTGTCTGATTCAACAGCCTACCAACAACTTGGCAATTTGTTTGTTGATATGTACACCTTTCATTTATCCTAGGTCATTCCTTCTTTCGTTCTTGTGTAGCCAGCACGTAACTGATTCCCTCTTCCCTCTAAGCTTTCACTCATTTTTATTGTTTCATTCTGAACTCCCTCTAAGTTGTCATCATATTTCTTTTCTCTAAATGCCTCCAACTGTTACAAAAATAATCAGAAAGGAATATCTGATGATTTTTTGATGGGAATATTGTTAATAATAGACACTCACTGAGCTCTGTCATGTTTAATTCTGTGCATGACTTTCAAAACTTCAGTTCCTACTCTCAGGGAGTTTCCATTCCAGTGGACAAATTTCACAAAGCTATGTGCTGATTTTGATCATATCCCCCATGCCTTTCCTAAGCCATTCTGAGAAAATTTTCCAAGCTGACTATGTCAATCTGGTTTGTCTTTAAAGAACTCCATTAGGAGGAGTATAATGGGGGAAGTAGCAGATTAACCATGGCATAGAAGGCTGGCCTACCTGAAACTGACACACAAAGATATAACATCTTGTCCAGGGCTGTTACTATCTAGAGGGTGTTTGGTGATCTTCTATGTTAAGTAAGACGGCATTGCCCAAATGCAAGATGGGTTTTAAATTCAGATACTATGCTGTGGAAAATATTCCCTTCGAGGGGCATTAGAGCTACCTTCCATTCATCACAAGGAGCCTTGGTGGAGCAATGGTTAAGTGCTTGGCTGCTAACTGAAAAGCTGGTCATTTGAACCCATCCAATGGCTCCATGGGACAAAGACCATGTGATCTACTCCCATAAAGATTACAGCCTAGAAAACCCTATGGGGCCTTTCCACTCTGTCACACAGTGTCATAACGATGGGTTGAAAACTGACTTGATGGCACACAACAACAACTAGCCGTCACACTACCAAATGGCAGAGATTGTGCAAGTAGAAACTGGCTTCCAGAAAGACACTAGGCATAGCACTGCAGCATTTTGCAGAACATACTAGAAGAAAGCCAAACCTATCATAGTAATCAGTGATAAGAAGTTTTATGGTCAAAGCTTGTACTTTGAGCAACTGCTTGAGAGAAACCAAGATTCGGTAATAAGCATCCAGAAGCAAGAAATAGACTTCACAGTACATACCACAGCAGCCCTAACCAAACATGGGGTATGCTGACTAAATCTGAAATTCTCCTTCTCTTTTTGGTTAATGATAAAAATTTTGTTAGTAAAAGTGCTGTTATCACAATTTCCCATCCTTTCTAGAACACTAAATTTGATGTCTAGAGCAAGGTTTCTCAACTTTGACACTACTGACATTTGGAACAAATAATTCTTTGTTGTGGGAGCTATCTTGTGCACTATAGCACTATCCTGGCTTCTATCCACTAGATGCCAGTAGCATCTCTCATACAACCTTAAGTAAGTTACTTAAATTCCCTAAGGTTCTGCTTTACCGTCTTTACAATAGTACTTAAGGAGCCCTGGTGGCACAAAGGTTAAGAGCTCAGCTGCTAACCCAAAGATTGGTGATTGGAACCCATCCAGTGACTCTGAGGTAAAAAAGACCCGGCAATTTGCTTCCATAAAGATTACAGCCTAGGAAACCCTATGGGGAAGTTCTACTTTGTCCTATAGGGTCGCTATGACTTGGAATCGACTTGGTGGCACTTAACAACAACAACACAGGGCTCTTGTGAGGACCAAAGATGTTATACGAAAATTAATTAGCGGAGTGCCTGCCCTGTAGCATGTACTGAATATATCTTAGCTATTTTTCATTTGATTTCTATGTAGTTTACCTTCCAGAGTAGAGGTTCAGTACTTTGCAACATCTTCCTTGGTCAATTTCCCAAATCAGAGACCCCTTTCAGGTAGTGTTAAAGTTCAAACCTATTCTACCCAGTATTTTGTACCAAAGAGAAGGCAAATCAGGAAAGACGATCCAGGTAAGATAGATTGCTGCTGTCATAATGAGGCTTATTCTATTCGTGTGCAATATTTTACCCAAGATTGAAAGAAAAAGAAGGGATGGGGGTCTGGTTTAGGAAATAGGAAGAGTTATGGTTGTTCCAGAAGGATTCTTTATGGAGTACTTGTCCCAGATTATAAATCCTAGAGGATTAAGAGAGGGGTTTATATGCGATTCTGTATACGCTTTGCACCAGCTTTTTGATGATAATGCTAACACCAGAATGTTGTGGGTTAATGAAAACATCCTACAATTTTATTTTCTTTGTTACATTTAAAATTCATTTTGGAACGTTTGGTGAAAAAACGACTTGGTCAACCTGTTACATTTGTTTCAAGGACAAATAATTTTAGTTAAAGAGTGAGCCCAAATGGGTTTGTATGTGTTTTTCTTTTTGGCGGGGGGGTGGAGGTGGGGGGAAGTTAGGGGTGTGTTTTTGAGCTGTTAATCTATAGTCAGATTATATTTCTTCTTTCTCCTTCACCACTTCTCATTCCTACACACAAACATTTGTAGTCTCCAAGGCTGCCAATAACTCCTTCTCTCTTGAGGTTCATCAATATACAAAGGGAAACACCTCATTAGAGTGAATAATTTGATAGAGTGTATTAGCTGGAAAATTAATTCGGAATAGCTGGGAAATGAATGATGACAGTGGTTTGAAATGTGATTGGAGTCCTGCTCAAGGGAAAAAAAAAAAAAAGGTGGAGGGGAATCTGTGATCATGATGAATTGCAGTTTATCCATTTAGAAGGAGTCATCCAGGAACGTGCCAGAAAGATTAGTATTAAGTCACATCTTACTGTTTTAACTAGAGATATTAGAAGCATGATAAACAGAACATCAACTAAATTATAAAAGGTATTAATTAGATAGATATGAACATAAGAGAAGATAAAGAAATGGGCCAAAATTACTTGTGAAAAAGAGCAGTGTCGAGAAATAAAGAGTATCAAAAATGGGAAAGTGAAGTCTAATATATTTGGAAGCAAGCTCATTTTAAAACCCCTATATTTAATTTAATTCCATTAATAATGCAGCACATCTGGGAAGAAGCATTTGGAAGAGAATAGCACTTAAAGAGATTTAAATATTATCATGATTAAACCCCAAAAGAAGGTATGATTCTGCAGTATGAATCTGGAAATATTTCCAGTGTGATCTGGGCTGCAGATCCTGCCAATCTTTGTGGTACAGATAAGGTATGAACTATTTCTTGATTATTCTAGAGTGATAGGCCCCTTAAAGGGAACCTTGGTTAAAACTTGATAGAAACTAGAATAGCATCCAAGCAAACTACATGACAGATACATTGAAGAACAAAGAGAACAAACTTAAGACAAAAATAAGATTAGTAATGAATAAGATGATATTTTGGAGCTCTGGTGTCACAGTGGTTAAGAGCTCAGCTGCCAGCCAAAAGGTCAGCAACTCGAATCTGCCAGCCGCTCCTTTGAAACCCTATGGTGCAGTTCTACTCTGTCTTATAGGGTCGCTATGAATATGTGTGTGTGTAGGAAGGCTAATGTTAATGTTCTTTGGAGGTACTGAGTAGCAAGGCATTCAGCAATTCTAAGGATATATATAGACAAGCAACAATGACATTTGAATAGGACATTAACAGACAAGGAATATTTCAGAAAGGTGGAGAAGAGAGTTGTAGGCAGACATAGAGAACAGATGAGGAAAGGCAGAGGGCAGGCTGTACAAAGGGAACAGAATGGCCGAAGGCACAGGGCAGTCCATTCATGTGTAGAATGAATAAAGCTGGAGGACTAGCCAGGGGATGAGAACAGGAGGGGAATGGGCAGACACTCTCACGGAGGGAAAGTGACTGAAAGAATGGCAGTCACAAGAAATATCTGGATAATTCTTTAAACAAAAGCATCCTTATTCTCATAGACAAAAGTCTGTGTGTTCAGAGTGTGTTTAGAATGACCAACTAGGCAGGAATAATTGTGTTTTGTAAATCGTATAATTTCAAATTTTATAAGTCAGATGACAGGAGATGATAAAATAGCATAAAGGCACAGTAGGCATAGTAGAGAAGCACAGGTTTGGAGGAAAAATCCTGAGTGAATCCTGGCTCTGTAGTTTCTACCTATTGACCATGGAGAAGTTGATTAGACTTGCAGAGCACAAGTTACTTTCTTATAAAAATAGAGAAAATAATTCCTACTTATTGGGCCTTCTCATAGTTAAGACTGAGTGAAATAATGTTTGTAAAGCTTTGTCACAGTGCTATTCACATAGTAAATGCTCAGTCAATAGTATCTATGGTATTATTATTATTGCTGCTGTTATTATTGTTGTTGTTATTTTCTAATTACCTGATACTGGGGTAAATGAATGGTAGCTATGATTGGTTCAGAATATTAATTACATTCTATGTTAAAGTTTGGATTTTCTTGCATTTTCTGTCTCAGTTACTCCTTTGTCGTAAATCAAAAATCTAAGAAAGGAAGAATTTGTCCTTTGAAGCCACTATGACTTCAATCATATCAGGAACTTAATTGCAGCAGCCCCTTAAAATCAGAAAACATGTTTCTCTTTCACCCTGTTCCTAAATTGGGCCATTAGATGACTTAGACCCTAGGAAGAGTGCCTATGCTGTATTACAAGTTTAATATCAAATAGTTATTGGAGTTAGTTTCATTTTCCAAATATTAGGATTTTACCCCTTTATAAAGAAAATAGCTAGTTATTGACATTTATTGACCATGTTGGTGTGAATGGCATTGAAATAAACGCCAAAACAAGCAAAACAAAAAACAAAAAAACCCATTGCTGCCGAGTCAATTCCTACTCATAGCGACCCTATAGGATGGAGTAGAACTGCCCCACAGGGTTTCCAAGCAGCGGCTGATGGATTCGAACTGCTGACCTTTTGGTTAGTAGCTGAGCTCTTAACCACTGTGCCACCAGGGCTCCAATCAGATGCCAAGGCACATTAAAAATACTTGAACCTATCCAAAAATCTCTTGAAGAATTAATATTTGTTTCACAGATCAAAATAGTTTATTTAATTTATTTTACATGTTTAATTCTCTTTACTATAATTCGCAATCGGGATGGGAGTGGGGGAATGCCTTTTTTGCTCTTTCTGTCTCTTTCCTCCTTCTCAATAAGCCCCTTCAGTTCATTCTCATCAACTTCCGCCTCATGGTCTGACCGCTCATCGCTGCACATCTGAGTTCTTCCACATCTTAACTTTCCTGCCTCATCTCATCACTCCCTCCCTCAAGCCATGTTGTAACATTACTGAGGAGTAAAGCCCCAGTCACCTCTCTAGTCAAATACATCCATTGAATTCCCATTGACTCTAGGAAATAGTGGACCTTCCCAGCCCTACATTCAAGGGTACATATAATCCAACCTATCCAAATCTATCTCCCTCCCTCCACTCTCATCAGGGTGGTCTCTTCAGTGACTGCCAAATATTCATGTTTGTCTTCACTCCAATTCGTATATAGAACCATAATTCCCTTCCCAACAAATAGTTCATCCCAAATCAACTAGATCCCACCTACCCCTTAGGCCCAGCTAAGTCACGAAACCAACATGACTTTGGTGGTTTATAGCAGAGGCCCTGCAGTGCCCAAAAATGAGTTCAAGGTCTGACTCCACTATGTACTTCAATATTGTTGTTGTTAGTTGCAGTTGAGTTGATTCTGACTCATGGTGACCCCATGTGTGCAGAGTAGAACTGCTCTATAGGTTTGGTTTGGTTTTAATTGTCCTTGAGATTTAAGTTTACAGAGCAAATTAGTTTCTCATTCAAAAATTTATATACAGATTGTTTAGTGACATTGCTTGCCATCCCCACAATGTGACAGCATTCTCCCCCTTTCCACCTCAGACGTCTGGTGTCCATTAGTCCTGTTTGCCTATCCCTTCTTGCCTTTTCATCTTTCCTTTTGGGCAGGTGTTGCCCATTTGGTTTTGTTTACTTGATTGAACTAAGAAGCATGATCCTCGCGTGTGTTATTGTTTGTTTTATAGGCCTGTCTAATCTTTGGCTGAAAGGAGACTTTGAGTTAGCAGAGTGTCTAGAGACCATAGTCTCGTGGGTTCCTCCAATCTCTGTCAGACCAGCAAGTCTGGGTTTTTTTGTTTGTTTGTTTTTCTTGTGAATTTGAATTTTGTTCTACCTTTTTTTCCATAGGTTTTTCATGGCTGTGACCTTTCAGAAGTAGATCACTAGGCCTGTCTTCTGAGGTGCCTCTGGGTGGGTTCAAAAAAAACCAGTGACTGACTCACGGTGACTGCATGAGTGTCAGAGTATAACTGTGCTCTGTAGGGTTTTCCATGACTGATTTTTCACAAGTAGATTACCAGGCCTTTCTTCCGAGGCACCTCTATGTAGATTCTAACCACCAACCTTTCAGTTAGCAGCCAACAACATTAACCATTTGCCTCAGCCAGAAATGAACAAATGAGTAGTGTTGGTTAATTTCTTATGGCTGGGAATAGATGTGGTCAATGAGCATATAACTAATTCTACTTATTCATTCAACAAATTTATATTGAGCATATACTGTAACCAAACCTTTAGCCAAGTACTAGAAATAGAAAGATGAATATGATCTGGTTCCTTTTCTCAGAACTCACAATATAGTTCTCTAAGTCAAGCATGCATTCAAGTAACATATAGTACTTAAGTGCCATAATATTCACAATAGCAATAACAATTAGGTGCTGAGTGAGTGCAGTAAAGAGAACCAATACACATATACTTTATTTTTCTAAAGAAAACTTACAGAAAGCTTAATTTTTATATGTTCGTGGACTGTCTCACACATTTTGGCCCTTCTCAGAAGTGTGTATGTGCTTGAAGTTCTTACCAGGAACCAAAGACTTTCCAAAGGCACTAATGTTTCTCAGGTTGCTACTAATCCTACTCAAATCTAAACTGTTAGGAAACAAACAAACAATTCCTTTGCTTCCATAAATATCTGAAGTATCATCAAAATAAACCGAGGCAGACGATCTCTAATACTCAAGTATAATCATTCATTTCTCTCACGTCACTCTGATTTTCCTCACTTGAAATAAATGTGGTCTGACATATTGAGTATCCATTCTTTGGTCGTGGGGGGACTTTTATTCTCCTATCGATCTAACTGGTTTAGGGGAGTTTGTTTATATAGATGGCAGATGATGCTTTAGAAAGTTCATGGTCCAAAAAAAAAGGAACTCTATTAAACTAAGTGCTACTGTGCTGTGACAGCTACCCATTAAACAGAAACAGACCTGCTCAGGATCCACCCTGGAGGGCATGCTACCCTCCGGGTCTGTCTGCTGTGGCCACTAAAGTGTCAGGTGTCTCCAATTGAGGCATCTCTCCTTAACAATACAGGTACCCGACTTATGAGGGGGTTCCATTCTGATGACTCCGTCATAAATCAGTTCTGGCATAAGTTGAATACCTATTTTTTTTTTTAAATTTTCATTATTATTGCCTTATATTATCGGTAGCTTTATAAAGTCGATCTTTATTTGTCTTTGGGGGTTGGCATGAGAATGATAAAGTCAGCAAATTACATGCTGCAACGTTGTATATAGTACATATTACAAACAATAAGGTGTACAAAAAAAAACAAAAATGGATTTTTTAAGTGCAGTTCGTTGTAACTGGAGTACATGGTACTTCGTGGATTACTTGGACTTGTGGAAATATTTAACCTAATTGAGGTAAAATTTACATATCATAAAATTCACCTGTTTTGAGTGTAAAATTCAATGCTTTTTAGTGAGTTTACCAAGGTGTGTAACCATCACCAAAATCCAGTTTTAGAACATTTTTATTGCCCCAATAAAACTCCTCATGCTCATTTACAGTTAATCCCTTTTTCCATGCCCTGCCCCAAACAACCACTAATCCATTTTATGTATCCATAGAGTTGTCTTTTTGGCACATTACCTATAAATGGAATCATACAATATGCAGTCCTTTGTGTCTGGCTCTTTTTACTTAGAATAATGTTTTGAGATTCGCCCATATTATAGTATGTATCAGTATTTCATTACACATAGTATTTATTTTATGGATATACCACATTTTGTTTATCCATTCACCACTTAATGAATGTTTAGGTCATTTGCACTTTTTTGCTGTTATGAATAATGCTGTGTCCAAGTCTTTATGCAGAAATATGTTTTCACTTACCTTGGGCAGATACCTAGGAGTGAAATTGCTGGCTCATATTGTAACTCTGTGTTTAATATTTTGAGAAGTTGCCAAACTATTTTCCAAAGTGGCTGCACCATTTTACATTTCCATCAGCAATGTAATTGCATTCCCATTTCTTCACATCCTCATCAACATTGGTTGTTGTCCGACATTTTACTTATGGCCTTTCTCATGCACGTGAGAAGGTATGTCGTTGTGGGTTGGGTTTGCATTTCCCCAGCGACCAATGATGTTGTGCATCTTTTCATAGGCTTATTACCCATTTGTGTATCTTCTTTCGTGAAATAGCTATTCAAATATTTTGCCCATTTTTAAATTGAGTTGTCTTTTCATAATTAAACTGTAAGAATTATCTATATATTCTGTATAAAAGTCCTTTATCAGATGTATAATTTTCAAATATTTTCTGTAATTCTGTGTGTTATCTTTTAACTTTCTTAATGATGTCTTTGGAAGTGCAATAGTTTTTAATTTTGAGGAAGTCTAATTTATCAATTTTTTATTTTATCACTTGTACTTTTGGTGTCACATCTACGAAAGAAATCTTTACCTTACACATTTTTTCCTGATGTTTTATTCTAAAAGCTTTGTAGTTTTATTTCTTACATTTAGGTCTCTGATCCATTTTGAATTAATTTTTCTGTATGGTGTGAGGTAGGGTCTGAGTTCATATTTTTGCATTTGGATATTCAATTGTCCCAGCAATTGACTGTACTTTCCTCGTTGAATTGCCTTGACACTTCTGTGGAATATCAATTTACCATAAATAGAAGAGTTTATTTCTGGACTCTCAATTCTGTTCCATTGATTTGTAAGTCTGTCTATCTTTATGCCAGTACCACACTATCTTGATAATTGTAGATTTATAGTAAGTTTTGAAAGTTGATGGAAATTTTTCAACCTAAGAAGCCAGTTGGGAATGGGTGAATCTACTCTAACAGTTAAAAAAATGTAGCATCCCATGAATACATATTACAAGGAAACAATTAAAACATAAGTGGATGAGTAAAACAGAGGGAAAATGAGAGTAGAAAAGTCAAAGCAAATTGAATTATTACACAAAATTCAAACCATATATTTCCTCTACATTTGCTAGTCATGACCACCATTTTGACTCTGAGCTTGATAAGAATCAAGAAGAAAATAGGAACACGTTCATGAATATGTTTCATAAAATAACACTATACGAGTTCTTAGTAAAATCACATTTCTTGGTTTGAGGATTAGAGGAGACCTTATCCTCCATGTGTTCATAAAAAAACAGCATTGTGTAATATAATAAATAGCATCCTTACCGAAACCCTCACCTTGAGTTAAGCAGAGTTTCAGATTTTTCTTATTATTTTCTGCAACATAGAACAAGTGTCCTGAGTAAATGTAAGTATATGCGGAAGTCAAAAGGAGTTTGCTCCTCATTTGGTTAATCCTGGGATAGATGTTTTACTATTAAAGCTATTCTCCCATAAATGGTGTTTTGTTCAATCTTTTTTTTTTTTAATGTGTTGGGTAGCAAAGAATTCAGAGTTTTGAGGAAGAATTTCAAGTGCAGCTACAAGAGACCAGACTTACTGCTCTGACAGAGACTGGTGAAACCCCGAGAATATGGTCCCCAGACACACCTACAGCTCAGTAATGAAGTCCCTCATGAGGTTCACCCTTCAGCCAAAGATTAGACAGACCCCTAAAACAAAATGAGACTAAACGGACACACCAGCCCAGGGGCAAGAGCGAAAAGGCAGGAGGGGACAGGAAAGCTGGTAATGGGGAATCCAAGGTCGAGAAGGGGAGAGTGTTGACATGTCGTGGGGTTGGCTATCAATGTCACAAAACAATATATATATTAATTGTTTGATGAGAGACTAATTTGCTCTGTAAACTTTCATCTAAAGTACAAGAAAAAGACTAAAAATAGAACTACCGTAAACCAAAAAACCAAACCCATTGCCATCAAGTCAATTCTGACTCACAGCGACCCTATAGGACAGAAAAGAACTGCCCCATGGGGTTTGCGAGGAGCAGTTGGTAGATTTGAACTGCTGACCTTTTGGTTAGCATCCAAGCTCTTAACCACTGTGAACTAGCATATGACCCAGCAATTCCAGTCCTAGGTATATACCCAAAAGACTTGAGAGCAGAGACTCAAACACAGGCTTGTACATCAATGTTCATTGCAGCACTGTTCACAATAGCCAAAAGGCAGAAACAACCTAAAATCAATAAATAAAAAAAATAAAATGCAGCTACACTATGTTGTAAGTTAAGATCAAAACTCTGTATTTTAATAATAGATTGAGCAAGGAGTTGGACTGACATCCATTTATGGAAGGAGAGGATGTTTATCTGAGGATAATTAATCCTACTCACCTGCAGAGAAGGGACAAGAGAAAAACCTATTCCTCCAAACCAAAACCAAAAACCAAACCTGTTGCTGTTGAGTCAATTCCGACTCATACTGACCCTACAGGGCAGAGTAGAACTTCCCCATAGGGTTTCCAAGGAGCAGCTGGTGGGTTCCAACTGCCGACCTTTTGGTTAGCGTCAAACTCTCAACTGCTGCACCACCAGGGCCTCATTCCTCCAAAGCAAGGGCCAAATTATCCTCAAGAATTAATTAGGTTGACAGAGATAGAGATTGCAAACCTAGCTGTCTCTCTGCCCTTTTTCCACCTAACAGCAAGAGGAAAACCCTGGGTGGTGCAAATAGTTAAGTACTGGACTACTAAATGAAAAGTTGGCCTTTCCAACTCACCCAGAGGCACCTCACGGAAGTAAAACCTACCTTCTGAAAAATAACGGCCTTAAACATCCTATGGAGCAGTTCTACTCTGCACACATGGGGTCGCCATGAGTTGGAATTGACATGATGGCAACCAACAACAAAAACAACAGCAAGAAAAATAATATAAGGAGATGAATATTCTAAAATCCATGTCTCTTTTAGGTAACTCATTAAAATTCTGTCAGAAAAATCCAAACCCATCAAGGATCTTAACTTTACATCATTGCACTACATTGCCAAGGAGGAACTTCAGTTGCTAAGGGGCCTGAGTCTTAATGCCAGCTGAAGTCACTGTTCCTGCTGGCACTGCTCATTCTGTGTCTGGAAAGGCAAAGTCATCAGGAGAAAAATAGTTCTAGAATTGGGATGACTGAGCTCTCTTGGTTGACTGATGAGTGAGCAAATGTAGAACATGTAGGATCTCCAAGCACTGTGTCAGGGAGAGTGTGGTCAGACCATGGACTAGGACAGCTGGAGATCCATCCCACCTGTCAGGAAAAGCCATGAAAGAGTCTTTTCCCAAGTCTGGGAAGGACGTACTATCACAACATTGTGTAAAACTGAAGCAGGAATCATCATGGCTGGACAACCAGCCTCGACAAGATTGTGCAAAATGACCCAACAGGATTTCTGGTGAGAGAAAAGTACAGTAACCTTTCCTTACTTGGGTTTCACTTTCTGCAGTCCCAGTTACCTGAATTCCACTGCGCTTCAAAAATGTGAAACGAGTAGAGTGATGAAATCTCGCACCCTGCCACTCCATCCTGCCAGGGGATCACATTCACATAACTTTTATTATGCTATATTGTTATAATTGTTCTATTTTATTATTAGTTATTGTTGTTAATCTCTTACTGTGCCTAATTTATAAATTAAACTTTGTCAGAGGTATGTATGTAAAGGTCAAAACAGCATATATAGGGTTTGGTACTATCTACGATTTCAGGCATCCATGGGGGGACTTGGAACATATCGCCTACAGAAAAGGGGGGATTACTGTACACAAAAACATGGTTTTATAATTGTGTCCTAAGCCTTGGTAATTAAACCATTCTTGAGAAATAATAATATTCCAGTAACATCACTCTGCTCATATCTTTAAAATGGAACTCCGTCACTTCTAGGGGTACCAAGAACTTTCCTGGGAGAACCTAGGCTAAAGTCTACCTCCCTGAGTCTCCCTTTCGCTTCAGGTTCCAATTTATTGGGCAGGACTGTATTGTCCAGACTGGACTCTCTCAAAAATGAGGGTGTTTCTCTGCTGAGAAGGGATGAAAAACAATCTAGAAATAAATACATTCAAGGCAAGCTGATGGCCAGCATTGCCAGAATCCTGGTCCCACACAATTTACTGTGTCTCCTCCAAAGAGTGACTATAATAACCACCTTCACCAAGGCTGGGCCAAAACATAGAAAATCCTTCTCAGGAGTGATCTTCTCTTTGCCATTCCATCCTGACCCAGCATGCTTTGGGCACTATTTGTCCCATATCAGTGGCTTATATATGCTGGAGACCCTGGGTTTACATTTGCATGGTGTTAAGTCTGCAGTTCTCAAAGTGTGGTTCTTGGACCAGCAACATCAGCATCACCTGGGTACTTGCTAGAGGTGCAAATTTTCAGGCTCCACGCAAGATCTAAACCTAGAACTCTAGGAGCAGGCCCCAGCATTCCTTGTTTTAGCAAAACTCCAGTTGATTCTGATGCACATTAATGTTTGAGAAACACTTGTATGAGCTATCAGTAATATCTGTTTCAGAAAACAAATTGATTTTTGTGTACAGAAAAACTTAAAGCCCTAGGACAGAATTATCCTATGGACTTTTGAAGTCTTCCAGGTTTAGATTTTGCATCATTGCAAAGTCTAAGGTATTCAGCGAAGACAGGCTAGGCAGTAAGTCATTAAGATACTTTAGATGTGATAAGGAAACCTGCCTCTTTATATCCTGGAGTAAATTTACTTTATGTCTTTGAACTTCTGTTCCTCATCTGCAAAGTGGATGAGAAAAAAATCTACTTTGAGTGACTGTACAGTTATTCCTTTTTCCAGAAGGTAGAGTACTAAGGATCAGATTTATTCTCCTGCCTGAAACAACAACAAAAAAAAATTGAAAAAACATATGAAAAAACAATGTTCAAGATACTGAACATCAAGAGGAGCCCTGGTGGCACAGTGGTTAAGAGCTTGGCTGACAACCAAAAGGTCAGGAGTTCAAATCCACCAGCTGCTCCTTGAAAAGCCTGTGAGGCAGCTTTACTCTGTCCTATAGGGTCACTATGAGTTGGAATCCACTCAATGGCAATGGGTTTTTGGTTTTTTGGTACGTCAAGAAATGGAAGACAGTGATCTCTAAGAAACAGGAAATAAATGAGATGATCTCTACAAAAGCCTTAGTTTACTGCCTTGAAAGAGTTTCTACACTGTAGGGAACCCAGGAGGATTTCAGAAAACTCTTACTTGAGGAGATGGGGCGGAAATTGAAGGAGATGGTCCAGGAAAACCAAGATGGCTAGAGTTCTCAGGATAGAATACTGGAGAGGAGAGAGCTGCACAGAGAAAGAGAACATCATTTGGCTTAGGAGATATTTGAGAGTCTCTTCTTTATCATGTCCAGCATCCTGCATATCCTTGGTTCACTTAAGGGCATTAGTTCTTCCTTATTAGAAAGTAAAGTGTTTGGTTTATCACCTACAGATGGATAGATAGTGGCTGTCAAGTCAACTCTGACTCATGACAACCTTATGTACAATAGGATGAAATGTTGCCTGGTCCTGCATCAACCTCACGATCACCAGCATGTTCAAATTCATTGTTGTAGCGATTGTGTCAGTCCATCTCACTGAGGGTCTCTCTTGCCCTCGTTAGTCTTCTACTTCACTAAACATGAGCTCTTCCCCCAGCGATTAATCTAACCTGATGACATGTCCAAAACAAGCAGGTCAGATAATGTTTTCTTGTGATCAATAAGATTTTCATTAGCTAATTTTCCAAAGTAGATCGCCAGGCCTTTCTTCCTAGTCTGTCCTAGTCTGGAAGCACCACTGAAATAAGTTGCACATGGGTGACCCTGCTGGTATTTGAAATACTGGTGGCATAGCTTTCAGCATCACAGCAACACACAAGCCACCACAGTATGACAAAGTGACAGAAGAGTGGTGGTTATCACCTATACAGAGCAGTTATTTGGTTGTGAGCTCCTGCAACACTATAGGTAGCTGAATGGTGGATGGGAATACTTTTCACTAACATTCTGACAGGTATATCTGAGGATCAGTCTCAAGAGATGACATTTGTGATCAGAATTCTGGCTCTAATTTATTTTTAAAGCTGATGTGCTAGCCCAGCATGGTCAGGGAGGTTCTCTAGCATTTAGCAAGTCAAAGGCACGCATTTCTTATACATTCTTCCATTTCCAGCAAAGATCTGCAGCTCCATAAGTCTCAGTTCTCACAGGAGTATGAAGAAAGTAAGAAGATTGGCAATGCATTCTCCATGGCCATGATAGGATATCTGGTCTTTTAAAAGTGATTATAATATTAATGAATGGCAAATGCATTTTCAAAGAGATTTGAATGGTGTTAATAACTGTGAATTTTGACATTTCTAATATACATCTAAAAATTAATGTAGGATTTTGGATAGAAATTCTCATATTTCCTCTGGTGGACTCTAAAATCATTACACATCTAACGGATGAGCCACTTTGTATCTTCAGATTTTCAATATGTCCACCCAACACAAAAAAGGTCCAAGTCAAAAGGGCAAATAACCACAACAAATCTATACTTAAATCCATATTTGATGTCAGAAGGCTCTCTCCTTCTCTCTTTTTCTTTGCTGTTTTTTACTGGATATTTGATGGCGGTCTAGAGAGGAAATCTAATTGCTTCTTTATAGTTCTTTGTATTTTTTGTGTGTCTATATATTTTTGTTTATTGACTTCTGTATTACCACACATTACTTTCATTCTATTTTCCCTCTAACTCGACTCTCTGTTTGTTTTATCTGAGTTTTTGTGGGATTTCTTTTTTTTCTTGCAAACCGGTATGGTATTATATCTAGATATGAGTGAGTATACAGTCCTTTGTATCCATTTCTCAATAAGGAGAAGCTTTAAGTTTGTCTTTTTAATTGTAAGAGATTGCATGAATCCACCTACATACTTTCTCACCCAGGCCTGACTGAGGTGGTTGACCGGGGCGAGAGCTCAGATGATGGCTCTTGCATGGAATAAAACTGACCTATGATGATTAAACCAGTAACTTTCATCTTATTGGTGCCTATGTCTACAGTATGGAGTCCCTGGGTGGCGCAAAAGTTAAGCGTGAAAAGTTAAGCTAAAAGATTTGTGGTTTGAACCCACCCAAAGGTGCCTCAGAAGACAGGCCTGGTGATATTCTTCTGAAAGGTCACAGCCTTGAAAATCCTATGGAGCACGGTTCTTCTCTGACACGTATGGGTCGCCATGAGTTGGGATGGACTCAACGGCAACTAACAACAAAAAAAGTGTATAGTAATTACTGTTATCAAAGTCAGAGTTAGAGATTACCTTCTCATTGTTCTTGGTATGCCTTAGCATGAAAAGGTAAGAGGCTCATATTATAGAAAGCATTCTCAAACCAGAATTTGTAATGTCAGATATTGGAGGTTTACCCTGACGTGGGTTCTGCTCGCTTATCATACAACAACCTTGCCTCTCACCTCTTACTAATAGCTGCTACAACTAGTGACTTCAGATGAACTCAGAATACATCCACACTTACGTTTAAAGAGGAGATTAATAGGTGTCAAAGAGAGTCACTTCATTGACAATTATTCTTAGAATTAAAAGAGTATCTAAAAAGAGAATGCTTCATAGAAGAAAAGGGAATACGTTTAAAGACAGCATATCATTACCTTGAGGAATTTATACAGTTTCCCACCTGAGTACCATTGTCAAAATATTTCCTTTACTATGAGAACCTTAAATAGGGATTCCTATTTTTAGGTACATGGATGGGCTTCAGGAGTAGATGAATTGCCTTAAATGTGTACTATTTGTGTGTTTGTATGTGTGTGTGCACGTTTGTCTTTTTCTGGACAGTGGGTCCATGGTCTTCATTATATTTTCTCAAAAAAGTCAATGTATCAAATACCTATTGTGTACTCCTCCAAATTGCCTCAGTCCCACCTCCTATTCCAGCTTCTGCTCCAATCACCAATCCTGAATGTGTTTTCACCAGCTTTTTGCATGTGCAACCTGAAAGCACCTCACCTCAGGCCACACCCCACACCTCCTGCATTTTACCCTGGACTGTCTCTGACACTCTAGGTACCCATTTAACATTCAGACCCTTGGAGCAATGGTGCCCAGGAATCAAGAGATAAAGGTTTCCCTGTTTCATCCCCAAAAGGAACGTTCTGATTTGCATTTCCTAAGGTTCTTCAGAAGGTCTCTTAGGCATCAAGCAACGGCCAGTTCAAAACATTTTTGTATTGACTTTCCCTCCTTCCCTGCCTCACTCCTTGTTGTCCCACTCTCCTGCTTCTAGGAGTCATGTTCCCAAATAAGCTGTCTGCTCACAAGCCTTCTTATCTCAAGGGGAACTCAAGTTAACACTGCCAGTGACTTAAACAATGTTAAGACCAACTGTCCAAAAACCTATGCAGTTTCTCACTTGAGTACTATATTGACCTTGTCCAAACTTTTCCTTCACTAGGGAGCGATGACTGCAACATCTGAACTTAAACTCACATTGTGTCCTTGGTATAATCTCTGAGTTCTACCTCCTTTCTAATATGCCTTTGGGACTCTGTTTATGAAAAGCTTGAAATGAATTTTTGTGCCAAGTGGCAGAAAAATACCGTAATGATTGTAGCACCAAGGAGCCAAGCTTATCCACACTTAACCAGTGCCCACAACTCTTTCTTTTCCCTATTTCCCCTTTATCAGACTTTAGTCATTTGCTCACCTGTGATCCCACTCCCTTCTTAAATATGTCTGTTCCAGCACATGGTAGGCAGAATCCTAAAATGACTCCAGGGACCCACACCCTTGTTAATCTCCCCTTAAGCGTAATCAGGACCTTTTTATATGATGGGATATGTTGCTTATATGGCAAAGGTGAGGGAATTTTGCAGATGTAATTAAAGTCCCAAATCAGTTGACTCTGAGTTAATCAAATAAAGATTATCCTGGGTGGACATGACCTAATCAAGAAGGCCTGTTAAAAGGGGGTTTAAGCCTTTCCTGAGCTCTGAGACGCTCTCCTGCTGATCTGGAAGAAGAAAGCCACCATGAGTTCTATAGCTGCAAGGAAATGAATTCTGCCAACAGCCAAGTGGTTTGGAAGAGGACTCTGAGCCTTAGATGAGACTGCAGCCCTGGCCAATACTTTAACTGTAGCCTTGTGAGACCCTGAGCAGAGGCCTCAGCTAGGCTGTCAGTAGACTACTGACCCATAGAAACTAAGTGATGCTAAATATGTGTTTTTTAAGAGTCTAAGTTTTAGGTAATTTGTTACACAGCAACAGAAAACAAATACATAGCACCTGACACATAATTTTTGTTTACATTGATACTTTCTTACCTGTCAAAGCCTTCCTAAAGGGCTGTTGTTGTTGTTAGGTGCTGCCGAGTTGGTTCTGACTCATAGCGACCCTATGTACAGCAGAACGAAATACTGCCTGGTCCTGCACCATCCTCACAACCCTTGCTATGTTTGAGTGCATTGTCGCAGCCACTGTGCCAATCCATCTCATTGAGGGTCTTCCTCTTTCTCACTGACCCTTCACCTTACCAAGCCTGATGCCCCTCTCCAGGGACTGGTCCCTCCTGATAACATGTCCAAAGTATGTGAGACGAAGTCTTACCATCCTTGCTTCTGAGGAGCACTCTGGCTGTACTTCTTCCAAGACAGAGTTGTTCATTTTTCTGGTAGTCCATGATATATTCAATATTCTTCGCCAACACCATAATTCAAAGGAATCAATTCTTCGGTTTTCCTTATTCATTGTCTAGCTTTCACACACATAGGAGACAACTAAAATACCATGGCTTGGGTCAGGTGCACCTTAGTCCTTAAAGTGACATCTTTGCTTTTTAACACTTTAAAGAGGTCTTTTGCAGCAGATTAGCTCAGTGCAATGCATCTTTTGATTTCTTGACTGCTGCTTCCATTGGAGTTGATTGTGGATTCAAGTAAAATGAAATTCTTGACAACTTCAATCTTTTCTCCATTTATCATGATATTGCTTATTGGTCTAATTGTGAGAAGAATTCTTGTTTTCTTTATGTTGAGGTGCAATAAACAGCAAAAAATATGACTGCAAACTTGTCTTCCTTCTGCTAGTTTTGGATTTAATTTATTCTTCTTTTTCTAAGTTCCCAAGGTGTGAAGTTACATTATTGATTTGAGATATTTCTTTTTTTAACCTATTTTTCAAAGTCTTTGTTGAAGAGTAATTCACATAAAATACAATTCACCAGTGTTAAGTGGACACTGTGATGATTTCCCCCTCCACTTCCCTCCCCCTCCAGCCCTGGTAACCACCAATTTTCTTTTGTCTTGATCTACTACAGATATTTTATATAAGTGAGTTCATAAAATATTTATCCTTTGTGTCTGGCTTATTTTACTTAGCATAATGTTTTCGGGATTCATGCATGTCATAGCATGATCAGTACTTCATTTTTCTTTATAGCTGAATAATATTGCATATTGTGTATTGGTTATCCATTCATCTGTTGATGGTCACTTGAGTTATTTCCACCTTTTTTGCTATTGTAAATACTGCTGCAGTGAACATTGGTGTAAAAGTAGCAGTTTGAGTTCCTGCTTTCAATTCTTTTGAGTATATACCAGGAGTGGATCATATGGTACTTCTATGTTTAATTTTTTTAGAAATTGCCAAACTGTTTTCCACACAGTGGCTGCACCATTTCACATTTCCACCAGCAATGTACAGATGTTCCAATTTCTCCACATCTTTGCCGGCACTTGTTTTCCTTTTTTGATAATAGCCATCTTAGCGAGTGTGAAGTGGTATCTCATTGTGGTTTTGATGTTGAGCATCTTTTCATGCACTTGTTGGACATTTGTATATAATCTTTGGAGAAATGTCTATTTATGTCTTTTGCCCATTTTTAATTGGGTTGTTAGTCTGTTTTTGAGTTTTAAGAGTTCTTTATAAATTCTGAATATTAAACTCATACCTGATATATGATTTCCAAATATTTCCTCTCTAGGTTGTCTCGTCGCTTAATAATGTCCTTTGATGCACAGTGATCCTTACTTAATTTTAATTAACATATTTTAAATTACAATAGCATTTTGATAAGTTGTTGTGGCCATAATCACAGAATTAACTACTTATAAAATAACTCTCATGTCTTTTGAAGGCTTGTCATTATAGTTCTGCTGAAGCCTCAGGGGTTGTCAAACCCCCAGGCATGAATGCAATATTGAGATCAGAGGGAAAATTCTCAGAATAAAAAAAAAAGCTATTTTGTAAGTGAGAGATAAAAAGTTATTACAGGCTAACCCTTTCTCATGTCAATTTCTTAAATGTGAAAAATATCCAATGAACCCATTAAATACATCTTGACAGACTAACAGCAGGAGGCTTGTTGACCTTTCACCTCATATTGATTTCCCCTTCAGTCGTTTTCCTTGGTGATTTCCACTTTTCCTGCATATATTTTGCCTCTTCACATGCTATTTCTGTAATCACTTGCAATGGAAACTCACAGAAAGACCTAAGCTGCAGATGCTTCCAGAGAACCCTGGAAAAAAGCAGCTATATTACTCACGTCTATCAATAAGTTACTCAGTTAGCTAATATTTTTATAAAATGCACATACTCTCGCCATGTAAATAATGCAACTGAGCAGATAAACATTTGGGTGAGTCAAAATGGTCACGAATTATTCTTTATTTCTATAATCATCAATTCCACCAGTGTTGATTAATGAGCCACTCTAGGCCCTGGGTGGCACAAATGGTTAAGCTCTCGCCTTTAACTGAAAGGTTGGCAGTTCGAACTCACCTAGAGGCACCTCAGTAGACAGGCTTGGTGATCTGCTTCTGAAAGTTCACAGCCATGAAAACCCTATGGAGCAGTTCTACTCTGCACATATGGGGTGGCCATGGATTGGAATTGACTTGACAGCAACTAACAACAACAGCTAGGTATTGGCACCACAACGAAGACCCAAAGAATGGAAAAGGAGCTGAGGGCACCCCATGCTCGAGGAACTTTAAATCTGGTGTAGGCATATATTACATATATGGAACAGCCAGAAAAAAGAAAAAAAAAAAACACAAATTGAGAAGTAAGCAATCAGAAGGACATTTGTAGGTGCTCAGGAATTAAAATTAAGTGAGCAATCTATGTGAACTCACTTCACCCTGAAGAAGTCAAGAAACAAGAAGAGTCTGGGGTGGTTCTCATTTAATTTTGGAAAAGCATTATTCTGTGTCATGTCTGCCGTCAGTAAGGAGTGATCAGGGGATATCAACATGAAAGGCATCTAAGCAGGTCAGACTCACTCTGAAATAAGTGGATAGTGAATAGAGGGGGGATGCATGTCGAGCCAACTCTGACTCATAGCGACTCCATGTGACAGAGTAGAACTGCCCCATAGGGTTTCCAAGAAGTAGCTGGTGGATTTGAACTGCTGACCTTTTGGTTAGCAGTCAAGCTCTTAACCACCGCTCCACAAGGGCTCCCATGTGAATTGTAAAATGCTTTAAAATAATTTGTATCTGCTATCTGCAAGTTAGTGAAACTTCTAAAGGAGCATTAGTCAAAATTAAATATTTTGAGCCATGTGAAAAAATTGTTAAAATTATGTATCCTTGTTGGGTTTTGTGTATAATCTTAAATTTGTGGCTACTGACATTTGAAAGTGTCAATATTGTTAGTACGTGACTGTTTTCCTCCATGCACTGATCTTAAAATTAAGCTTATCATCACCCCCCCTCTGACCCAACACACCAAAAACCAAAGTGATTGCACATAGTGTTAATGAGAAGTATAGGTTTGCTGAAGAGTTCATGTGGAGAAGGAAGCACATGTTTATATCAGAAAGAAGCTTAGTAAAAAACTCTCGAGGCATTCATGTTCTTCCCCAGATTCCTCTTTGGCAGCCCTCTCCCCTCCCTTCACTTGTGAAGGGTCCATGGCTCCCTTAGGTCCACATCCTGGCTAATGGGTCTACTCCCTGCTTCTATCTCTGCGCTCTTTTTGCAGACTACCTTAGCTACGTACGATTCAGCTCCAAGCTTTCATGCCAATCTGACTTACCCGCTGGCAAGGAAAGAATTCTCCAGTTACCAGGCTCCACCCACTCTCTGAGTCAGTGGGAGATAGTACACTACAGATAGGGATTTTGCCACCCCAAATTTTTTCCTGTTATGTAAAGTTTGGAATTAGAGAGAGATAGCAGCAATTTCACCTTAATACAGAAATGAAACGATGTAGGTATTCTTAATGAAATCCCTTGACCGTTTCTTCAAGAAATACTCCAAAGTTTTCCTTTACACCGCAGACCCCCTACTCCACAACATTTCCATTCACTCTTAGCAGATGGTCTTGTCTCTAGCATCACTAAGAAAATTGAGGTCCTTAAGTGGTAACTCTTTCAACTTCCTTCTATACTACCTACAAATATCTCCAACTCCACCTCCACCTCCACCTAGTCTTTTCTGCTTCCTTCATCTCAGTGGAAGAGTAGACACCTCACCTGTTCAAGGTTTTTTCCTCTGCTTTGTGCTTGGACCTCTCCCCTCTCACTTTCTTAGATCCAATAGTCACCCCTCTGCTTAAAGCTGCCCCCCAACTGCGCATCACACTTCAAATCAAATCCAAACTCCTTATTGCAGACTACAAGGCACCACTTGACCTGACCTTTGCCTGCCTCTCTGACCTCATTTCTCACAACCCAGTCCTTAAATCTCTGTGGCTTCTTTCTATTTCCCAATCATACCAAGCTCATTTCCACCATAAACTTGAACACCGGCTCTTTGTTCTATCTAGAATGTTCTTCCCAAGAGCGTCTGTGGCTGGCTTCTTTTCATTCAAGTCTCAACTCAAATGTGAATATGAGTCCTCAAAAAGGACTTAACTGAATACCCAATATAAAGAGTTCCCCCACAACAAGAGGGGGAAAAAAAAGGAAACCTTCAATTCTCTGTTACATCACTGGCTAAAATTACCTTGTTTACCTTGTCTATTCTCCCTGTTTCTTGGCTGTCTCCCCCATCAGAATGTAATCTCCATGAGAACAAGGACCTTGTCTTTTATTTCAAGGCAAATCCCCAGTGTCTTAAGGCAGAGCCTGGTGCTCACTATCAGTCCTAAGCATCATATTGAACTCATCATCTCCTCTCTCCCATATTTCCAGCCCATTGTCTCTGGGACTATTTCTCCTTGGCATAGAAACCTGCTCAAGTATTTCTCTTTCTAAAAGCAAAAGCTTTCATTTCGTCACACATCTCTCATTAGCTACCAGCCTGTCTCTTTCTTTCCTTTCAGGTCCACAATTCCTTAAAGAGGAGCTTAAACCATCTATTCACAACTCCTCAATATGCTTTCACTGTTCAACCCACTACAGTGTGACTTTGCTACCCCCACCACCCCGTCAGTGTCTTTCATGAGGTGATAAATGGTCACCAGATTGCCACAGCCTACAGACACTTTCCTCTCCTCATCTTACTTGACCATCTGTGATGTTTGATGTGATTGACTGTCTCCTTTTTCCTGAAATTCTCTCCTTCAACGTTCATGAAGCCACATTCTACTAGTATTTCCTTTTTATCTTCTCCTTATTGATTTTTCCTTTTCTACATGGATCTCTCTTTCTCTACACTCTTGAGGGGTTACAACTCCAGTGCCTCTAGGGACCAGGCAGGAAATGTACAGGTGTGAAGGGGCTGCAGTAATTGACAGTGGTGGTAGGGACTGGGAGGAAACACAGAATGTTCCCTACCCTGCCAGAAGTCATTCAAACACAAGTTTTTATAAAATGCTGTGTTAGCCAAACAAATTGTATCTCTGGGCTAATGTTGTTAGTTGTCCTTGAAAAGGCTCTAACTCATGGTGACCCTGCATATAACAGAATGAAACGTTCCTGGTCTTGTGTCATCCTCACAACTGCCAGCATGTTTGAGTCCATCTAGCTGAGTGTTTTTCTTGCCTTCACTGGCCCTCTACTTTACCAAACATGATGTCCTTCTTCAGCAATTGGTCCCTCCTGACGACACTTCCAAAGTAAGCAAGTCAATGTCTCGGACAATATTCTGCAATCTGTAGGGTTTTCATTGGCTGATTTTTGGAAGTAGATGGCCAGGCCTTTCTTCCTAGTCTGCCTTAGTCTGGAAGTTCTGAAATCTATCCGTCATGGGTGACCCTGAAAATATTTGAAATACCAGTGGCATAACTTCCAGTAACATAGCAACGTACAAGCCACCACTTTACAAGAAACTGACAGATGGTTGGTGGGTCTTGGCTAATTATAAAAAAAAAACCAAACCAGTTGCTGTTGAATCAGTTCTGACTCATGGTGATCCCATGTTTGTAAGAGTACAACTGTGCTCCATAGAGTTTTAAATGGCTGTGATCTTTCAGAAGTAGATCACCAGGCCTGTCTTCTCAGGCACCTCTGGGTGGATTCAAACTACCAACCTTTTCGTTAGGAGCCAAGTGCTTAACTGTCTGCACCATCCAAGGACTCCTTGTAAGCTGATAGAGGCCACAAATTTGTAATCTTTGCATTAAATATTGTTTTTCCTTTGGCTTCTGCTTTCTACTACATACACTCTAATTTGGTACCTTAGGCACAACCACAGATTCAACTGTCACTTAACCTTTGCTGATTCCTGAGTCATTATATCTCTAGGCCTGTATATCATAGGGATTAGGACACAGGCACAAGGTCAGAAAGAAAAATAATTTTGAGTCCTTCCTCAGCTATGTACCAGCTCTGTGACCTTGAGCAAATGACTTTCATTCTCTGAATCTTGGTTTCCTTATATTCAAAGTGTTGGTAACTATACTGTATTCTTACGCAAATGACAAGTGCCTTCTGCGTTTGTTTGCTGACCTTGCCCTCCCACCACCCCCCATTCCCTAGAGGCACCCTCACAGGTGCCCATGCCAATCCTCTTCCATCTGTTGCCGCAAAAAAATTAGCATATCGCATTTACAAAAATACCTCCGGAGTGGAGGGGGGCGTGGCCGGCAAACAAATGCAGAAAGTCCGCATCATTTCCGTAAAAGTACAGTAGTCATTCTTATAAGGGTCTTTTGAAGTTGTGATTGATTCATGTCAAGTACTTAGCACGCTATCTAATACGGAATAAGTGCTCAGTAAAAGTTAGCTCTTACATATCTAACTGCTTAAAGAACATCTCTGCAGAAGTGGACAAAGACACCCCAAATTCAACATGTCAAAGCTGAACTCATTCTTGCATAGCTTGTTCCTTGCGTTACCAGAACCACCATTTATGCAGGTGGTCAGGCCAGAAACTGGGAATCATTCTAGACTCCTTCCCCTCCACCTCTGGCCCTGCTTCCACACATCATCACCTAATCCCCCTCAACAGTTTTTAAGTGGCCCAGACATTTGGCTTCCATGATGATTTATCGAGTCTACTCCCTTTCCCTCTGTTCTATCATTGTCTTGATTCTAGTGCTCAGCATATCTCCTCTGGATCACTGCCATTGTCTCTTAACTGAACCCTCAAGCTCATGTCTCAAGCTCCTTCAATCCATTCTTTAAACTTTTCTTCAAGTAATCTTTCTAAAATGAAAGTTTAATCATGCCACTCTACTTGAAAACATTCCAAATACCCCTTTCAGCCTATGTGATAACAACAATTTTCCTAATCTAGCTCCGTTAAGGCCCTTCAGATCTAGCCCTCGCCTTCTCTTCAAGCATCTTCTTCTGCTGTTCTTAGGCCTGCATTTTTTGCTTTAGCTATTGCCAATGACTTTGACTTTCTTATTGCATCTTTCAGGGATGCCCTTCCTGGCCTCTCTATCAGGCTAAGCTCTATTTATTTTAGTTCAAGCATTGCCTGTCCAATTTCCTCTGGAGTATGCCTAGTAAGGAGCCCTGGAGGTGAAGTGCTTAAGAGGTATGGCTGCTAACCAAAACTCAGCAGTTCAAATCCACCAGTTGCTCCTTGGAAATCCTATGGGGCAGTTCTACTTTGTCCTATAGAGTTGCTATGTGTCAGAATCGACTCGACGGCAACAGGTTTATGCCTAGTAAACAGACCTATTTCAATTACAATAATTTTGAAAATGGAGGGAAAAGCTAACATTATGTGGAGGAAAAAAGGGCTAATAACCTAGGATATATGACATTCTTTTATGGTAATAAAGTGAGAAAAACAAAATAAGCATCAAGTATGCAAGTGAAAAAGGAGGTCTAGCTGGGTGATTTTATTTCTCAATACTTGTCATTTTGGAAAAACAACAATGATAAAATATTTTAAGCTAATAATCATGTGGTTTTTCAATTATAACTGGATACAAAGATGTGATAGGCCGATTTGCAGACGCTTATAAATGACCCACTCGTCTGGCAGCACAGACGTTGGGAACTGAGGAAAGCTTATCAGAGTAAGTTATAGGAGATACTTAGTTTATAAGAATTTATGAGTCAGGTTAATTATTTAGGTTATTTTTCTGTTAAGAGAAAAGCTAAAATCTGTGGAATAGATAAAAATGCATACCATTGCTTTAACATATGAGTTTATGTCAACAATATGATTAAAAGATATATTTAAACCTACCTCAAGATTTCTGAGACTAAACGGGCAGCTTCTGTCCAGAGGTGAGATGGGAAGGCAGAGAGGGTTAGGAGCTGGTTGAATGGACATGGTGAATCTGGGGTGGAAAGGAGGAGTGTGCTGTCACAGTATAGGGAGAGCAATTAGGGTCACATAACAAAGTATGTATAAATTTTTGTATGGGAGACTAACTTGAAATGTAACTTTCACTTAAACTATAACAATAAACCAAAAAAAGATTTCTCAGTAACTTAAGCAAATTACTGCATCTGTAAAATTTACGGTATATTTGGGGATGATATGTGTTTTGTGGCATATACAGACTTAGATATCACATGTATTTATATAAACGCAAATCACGTTACGTCTCACGCTTTTTCTGTATTTTAAGAAAATGCTGTGTCCACTAGTGCAATGTTTCTCAAACTACGGGTCCCTATCCACTAGTGGCTCAAAATTTCAATTTAGTGGCTTTTACCAGAATTTTAAAAATTAAACAAAAACAGAATAAATTAGAAAACATCAGAGTAACACATAATTAGGGAAGCACTGTTTTCTTAAATGTTTACTATAGAAGTATACGTAGTAAAACTTGAGAAAGTCAGAACTTGTGTAAGGCGGAAACCTGTCAGAGGAGGAAAACTGAAATATTTTCCACTAAAACAAGTGATAGAAAAGTGGTCAGACTGCAAACTTTCAAAGCTGGAAAACTTGTGAAACCCAGAAAAACAAGACAGTCCCACTGAGTTCCGGCTCTCACAGGTTTCACCATCTACACAGAGCATATGTGTATGGTGTGTGTGTGTGTGTGCGTGTGTGTGTGTGTGTGTACTGGCCCATGTCATAAAATGTATCTCCTTCTGTGGGTCATGGTCAAAATGTTTGAATTGCACTGCATTAGAGAAGCTTAGGTCAGGGAGAGAATAGCTTTAGAGCAAGTGGCTTCTGAGTTCTTTCAGTTTTGATCCAGTGTTGAAAGCTGCTTGGAAATACAAAGCATCTGACAAGTCCAGGCATGAGACACCTTTAATGACATCACAGCATTTTTTCTCTTCCATCCTGAGATACCGAATTTTCCTGCCTAACTGGAATACCGTTTATCACTTGGCAATGAGAGCTCTGCAGTCTATTTGCTTTCTCGTTTTCTCCAGTTACTGGCAAGTGAGAGAGAAGTTCGGCACACTGGTTAGTTTGCCACAGCCACATGGCCTCCCTATCATTCCCCTGATTGCCCCCATCCCCTTCCTTTCTCCCAAACACACAACTTGATTTAATTTCCTAGATTTTGTGTGAAGGCATAATTATTTTTTTATGCCTGTAATTTTATTATAAGCTCCTCAAACTTTCTGGAAGTTAGTGCTTCTAAATAACTTATGTCATGCAGGCATCCTTTCTACTTTCAATTTATCAGCTAACTTGCAAAACCATGAAAATAACCATACACAAAAAAAGTTAAGATATCCTCTCTTATTTTTAAGGATCATTTCCAGTAAAATAAATAGGTGCAATTTTACAGTCATGAGGAGAATCTTTATTCCTTTATCCTACACAAATTTCAGTTGGTGTTATTATATTGCACGGTGTCAAAAAGTTGGACAATTTTAGCTTTCAGTTTTTCTTGAAAGAGCAATCAAAACGGACAGTCAGAGTTTTATTCCTGTGTCATAGTAGAGTGTCTCTTTCATTTCACTCACTGGAGATGGCAGTTGAGTAAAAGCTGAATCAATTACTTTTATTTGCTTTTTACTACACACACACACAAAAACTTATAATGCATCTCCCATGAAAATGCTCAGATGTGATGTCTGGGAGAACTGCAAATTATTTTGGAATCCTTGAGGATGTTAGCTCTTGCATATATGTTAAGGAGCCTGGAGATCCCTTTAAAGTTCTAACAGCAATTTTGAATAGTCACTTACTCCCCAGAACCATAAATCACGGGCCGTGTTTACCAGGCTTTAGTATTCTCCTCCTCACCACTAGACCTTCATAAAAATGGTTACCAGACCTGAGCTGATTGCCAGGACTGAAAAGATTAGCAGGCTTGAAAGCTTAATGGAAATAATGGAGGTGGATATTTCCAGATTCATACAATTCTAATCAGAAGGCTGTAGAATCTGAGCGAGCCCTCAGGGGTTTGTCAAACCACAACGACAGCTGATATCCTGGTCCAGTTTTTAATTAAGGCTGCTAATTATGCAGAAGAGTACCTTACCCTATTTTTTTTTTTTTTAAATAATGTAAACAACAAGAGGCTGATCTGAGACCACCATCTCTTGACCTGTCTGAGGCAGAGCCTTGAGAACACTAATCCAGGTGGAAATAATTAGATTCCAATTAGCTTCGGAGCGGTGGCACTGTTTTTAAAAATAATCAAAGAAGTGTCAGAACGAGACAATGTAAACAGTAATCGATACTACAATTACTCATCCAGGGTAGAATTAGAATCTGGGGCTTCCAGGAGTTTAGATTTAATGTCTTGCAGAAAGGCAAGCTGTGGACGCTTATTTCCAGGCCTTTTCAACAGAAGATAGGAAGGTGGTTTAAGAATTCTAAGCGATTTGTTTTAGTATCTATTATTGCAGGCACAATTGGTCTGACGTCTGGATATGTGAGCTCCCCATTCACAGTGTCACGAAGGACGAGGAGAAATATCAATTTCCACAGAGGCCGAAAGGGACAGATCTGTTTACCTCATGAAGTTAATTGAGTACGGTGAGATGGTCGTGATAGGGGGTCACGGAGGAGCAGCTCCTAGGGTTACCAGATTTAGCAAATAAAACTACAGGACGTCAGTCAAATTTGAATTTCTGATCACCAGCGAATAATTCTTTAGTATAAGTATGTCCCGAATATTGCATATTATTGCAATTATTCTTTGTTTATCTGAAATTCGATTTTTAACTAGGTGTTCTATTATTTTAACTGGCAACCCTATTTCAGGAGGTGAATATAGTTCCTCCCAAGTTATTTCAGGCTTCTTTAGTCTATTGTAAGTATTTATGGAAAATATTTCAGATTGCCAGAGTCTCTGTTTGCCAGTAAACTATGCGCATACACATGGAGTACCAGATAGGTCGAATCTTCCCCTTCACAAGCAGCGTAGTTGGATAGATGAATGAGGTATTTACTTTCACGTCCATCTGTAATTCTTCGCGTATTAAACTTATTGATAGTCCCTAATGAAGTAATCCAAAGGGATAATATTTTAGGAGTCTGAAATTCTACGAAACGCTAATGCTTTTTGCTTCAAGATAATTTTTGTCTGGAGGCTATTTTGTCCTGTAAGCCTTCATATTAAGTGAGAATAACAGCACAATTAGAGGAGCGTAGTCAATGTCACTTAAATGTGTACGTAAAAAGTTTTGAAATGGTGTATCTTTGGCTATGTGTATTTTCACCAAAAAAAAAAAAAAAAAAAAAAGCTGAGAATTTAGAGGGTTAAAATGTTGTGGGGTTGTTAACCAAAGTCATAAAACAGCATGTGTACTACTGTTACATGAGAAACTGTTTGTTCTGTAAGCCCTCACCTGAAGTACAATAAAATATTAAAAAAAAAAAAAGATAATTTTTGTGACAGAAATTTTAGTGTCAACTCATGCTATATGTTCTACTTATATTAAAAATACATGTATTATCTCAAAATATTTATATTTATGGTACTTAAACATGCATATATAAATTTAGCTTGTTACTCTTTCATGGATATTGGAAGTCATGTGGTCTGGCCCCCCCTTGTTCAGACTATTAATATTTTTAAAGTTTTCAAACTGCTTTCTTAGGATAGCTAGCACAGGACTATATTCTTACACAGTTATGGAAACTATAAGGATTTAGTTCTGAAAATTAATTTCTTTCATATCATTTTTCTCATCGTATTACTACAGTAAGATCTGTGAAAGCCAGAGACTGTGTAAGGCGGAAACCTGTCAGAGAAGGAATATGCAAGTATTTTTCACTAATAGAGAACAACAGAAAAGTGGTAGACAGCACCCTGTCAAAAAAGGAAATCTTGTGGGACCTAGAAAAACAAGTCAGTCCCGTCCATTCTGGCTCTCACAGGTTTCACTCTGCGTCACAATGTATGGTTTTCAAGCACTTTGCTCACATCACCTTGGCTTATACTCCCAGGACCCTGTGAGTTAGATAGTGTTACCGTCCTTTTAGAGAAGAGGAAACTCAAGCTAAGGCTAAGTGTCTTGCCTACGGTCATTGGACAAGGAAGTGACAGAGGCAAGAAAAGCCCTCAGGTCTTCTGACCCCAGTGCGCTGCTCATTCTGTTAGGTCAAACTATGGTCTCAGTAATGACTCTAAAATTCAAACAGTGGATATTCTCTAAGAATGTAATACTGAGAAAGTTATAGGTATCCTTCCCAAGAATCACTTCCCAGTAATCCTTGTATTGATTCACACCTTCATCTCTAAACTTTATCTCATTGGATTTTTTTTTTTTTTTTTGGAGATGTAGGTTGTCCCGATTCCTGTTGATACCAGAGACTGCAGCTGCATGGCTATCCTTGCCGCTGCCGCTGCTTTGCCTACTGTGTACGCCATCTTCCCCTTCACTGTGTTCCCCAGCCTGCTGTGCTTTGGTACTAATTCTATTCTCATGTTGTTGTTAGCTGCTGTTGGGTTGATCCCCAGCTCATGGTGACCCCATACACAGCAGAAAAAAATGCTACCCAGTCCTGCACCATCTCCGTGATCATTTGGGAATTGGACCCTTATGCTCCATAGGGTCTTCCTTAGCTGATTTTCAGAAGTAGATCGCTCGAGCTTTTCTTCCTTGTCTGTCTTAGTCTGGAAGTGCCGCTGAAACGTCTTCAGCATCACAAAAACCCTCAAGCCTCCAATGAGGAAGGAGTGATGGTTGTGCATGAGGTGCATTGGCTGGGAATTGGAAGGCAAGAATTCTACCATTGATCCACCAGTGCCTCAAACAAGTTGCCATTAAATTGAGTCTGAATCATGGCGAACACATATGTGTCAGAGTAGAAGTATGCGCCATGGGGTTTTTAATGGCTGATTTTTTTGGAAGTAGATCGCAGGCCTTTCTTCTGAACCATATCTGGGTGGACTTGAACATCCAACCTTTCAGTTAGTAGCTGAGAGCGTTAACCATTTTCACCACCCAGGGACTTCTCTATCCTCACAGGACTTATGAAAATGCAGTGGCAGGGAATGTAGAGAAAGGGGAACAATCTGGAGAGGTAAATGAGAAAGGCTGTTCCTTCCTTCTTCTTATTGCCTGAGGAATGTGGAGGTGCAAGTTATGTCTGTGTCTTCAGCCTTTACTTTATTTTCCCAGGAACCCACCTTCTTCCTGTTAGCTCTTCACTTCAGAAACCCCACCTTGTCCCAGTGCCCCTGGGGTAACTTGTTCAAAGTATCTTGAACTTTGGCGGGTTTTTTTTAAATGCAGATTAATATTATTTCATTTCTCTTCATCCCCAAAGATCCTGCATTGACCTGTAAGTGCAACATTGTCTTTCTAGGTAAAATTTAAAAAAACAAAACAAAAAAGATACTATATCATAGGTAAGTTTTTATTATCCTATTCCTTTGTTAGAAGTGGGGAAAAATATTTAATTGTCAGCTCTCCCAAAATGGTTATGCTTTCTTTTATGAGACATGTGAGTTGGGAAAAGCTGTTAGATTGAGTGCAGTTCCTATCCATAGTGGACAAGATTAGAAGGAAGTTCAAGTGGAGCAATTAATGGTGGACAAGGAGGCAGGCAAATGGGGAAAAATAGAAGAGACGATCCAGCAAGCCACACCTGAAATAAACCCCTTTATGTACATGTCAATCCCAACTCTAGACCCTATCTTGTCTTCACAAGTCTCTCCAGCTCCCATTGACAGAAGCCCTCCCCTAAAACTAATATTTATTTAATGCTTAATATGTGCTAGGTGTTGGGTGTAAGATTTGATTTTATCCTACTTAAAAGCTAATAACTTAGCCTGCTACTCTTTCATAGATGTTGGCAGAAGACATGAGACTCCTGGGTCAGAGACAAAGGACTTCATTACTTGTGGCACAACATGCAACATGAACCCCTTGTCTGTATCAGTTTTCCTGGCCCCCAAGTCCCAAGGGGATGATGCAATATGAACCCAGATGGATGCTGGCAGATGCCAAAGGTTACATTACAGGAAAGGAACACTGGGCTTTGGAAACCTGCCGTTTTATAGCAGGTAGTAATCAAGCCTGCTCTTTATCCCAGAAGGAGACATTACCTCATCCCTCAAAGATGCTTGCTGTAAACACAACCCCAAGAAATGTTCTGGATAAAGCAGTCAGAGCTTTGTATTCTTGGCATCTCTAACAACCATGTGCAGATATTTAGTGGATGTGAAGGATTGCCTTTCCCAACACCAAGCAAAGTTGAAGGACTTTATTCACTCATATATTCTTCAGCACAAGCCTATGAGGTATTTTTATGATCCTCATTTTACACATGAGGAAACTGAGGCACAATAAGGTTTAAGTAACTTAGCTAGTGCCCTATTGCAAGGAAGATTCAAACTCAGGCCATCTGGCTCCAGAATCTGCTGTCTTTTCTATTACCAGATCATTTTTTTATTGCCACGTCAGTAGAGATAAAGCACATGCTGCCTTACTAGGCAACATATTCCTACTGATTCAGGTAAGAGCTCTGAGAGCACTGTCTTGTAGTCTCATGCCACATCCTTTTACATTTCTGTGCTCTGCTCATGGTGTTTCATTACCTATAATTCCTTCTCACTGTCTTACCTTTCGCAAAATTCCTAGCCTACGTTGTCAAAGTTCCACAGGTCTATTGTATATTTCAACCAAGCATTTTGTACCTTAAATGTATGAGTATGATCTTGGTTTCTATTTTTGAAAGAGAAGAAAATCACAATCATATTTTTCTAATCTCAATATATGGTCCTTCACCTACTTTCCCTTTCTTCATGTTAAATTGATTAGTATAAAATCGTAACTGAACGTTAAGAAATATCATCTACAAATAGATCCGCCATTGAGCAGAAATAATGACAACATATTCCCTAGGAGACACTAGTAAACGTAATAGCATAATGTTGCATAATTTTGCAAACATATAGGGGTGTTCCGGTTTCATCATTTTAGGTCTCTATTGTGGAAGATACACTTTATTTATCACTATTAATATGTCTATCTCTCCAAATGCACTCTAAACACTTTAAGAACAGGAACCTGTCTTATTAATGTTTTTTTCTCTCTCTCACAATTAGCCTAATTTTAGATTCATGGAAAGCACTCAGTAAATGTTTATGGAATGACTACATGCCAAGTGACTGCATTGCTGTTAGTTTAGTACTATAGTGCTATATTCTAGAACTTCCTGGTATATATGGATCTTTTGGAGAGCTGACTCCCGAACACTCATGGGCCCAGAATAGCATTGTAACTATGGGAAAATGTTTTATAAATTTTCAATGGGGCCAACAGTTTTCTTTAGGATACTACTTACTTTTAAGGGTTGGTTTACTTATGGAGTAAATACTACTTGTGTCAAAAATAAGCATGGTTGTTTGGTTGAAAATAAAACATCTTAATTAACAAGCCACAGCTTGATTTTTTTCCATGTGTTCACTTAGAGCAGAGTCACCATGTTGTATGTTTGGACTTGGAACACTGAGTACAGAGAACTGATAAGCAAAGCTCTTCTCAGGACGAGAACATGCATGTAATTGAGCTGCTCGCATTTACCTACCATCTGTTTTTAAAACATTTAAAGCCCTTTGTGGTCTATTTTTGACTCCTCAATGATATTTTTTTCCTCAAGCATTTCACAGGGAAATTACTCCTTACAACTTGCCTATGAAATATAAAAAGAATTATCACAAATTTGATTTGATACATATTTAGTGTCACTTCCTAAGCTGGTGACAGAGATAAGGTAGGCTCAAGGCCCCTTGTAGTCTCCTGGGCTGTCCCCTTTCTCTCACTTTCCTGACTCTTGCCATTACCTCCCATTCTACCCCATCTCACACTACTGACCCTTTCTAATCACAACCACTGCCTGGTTTCTACTGGCCTTGCTTAACCTCTTCCATAGTTTCCATCTGCTTTCACGACCCAGACTCTGGACCGCACCTCCAGTCTTTGGTTAGTGAATATAATTAGAACATGGGTAATGGTTTCTTTCACACTGAGAGTAACTGGAAGTCTCCACTCCCCATTGGCATGATCCTTACAAGTGGTGGCATCAGTAATAAGGCATCGAAGTGCACCGTCTCACGAGAATGCCCATGGCAGCATATAGACTGGCTTCGTCTAAGCATGCCCTCAAATTAAATTCTGTTACTAACTTTCTGAAAAATCAATACAAGGGATAAGCCCAGCTGAATCACTAGGGCATCGGGGAAACATTTAGACTGAAGCACCAGTCCAGTTAACAAGCCCACATCACCTCCTGAAGCAGTGTGCAGAAAGTAGTCATGTAATAGACTTGGAATTGCATGTTTATAGCTTTTAGAAAGATGGTATTATACAGCACCCCAGAGTAATTTTGTAGAAATATGGAAGAAAATTTAATAAAATATAAATAATCATTGCAGTGATCATTCATTCATTCAAGAAAAATTTGAATGACTTCTATTTAGAAGACACAGTATGGCAAAAATATTAAATAAGCCCTGGAATGCATTCTCAATGGGCTCATTAGAGGTAAGACTTATACACAAATAGCTTTAACACCAGGCATAAAGCAATGAGACAATGTGTGTTATACAGAGACCTATATAAATATACATATATGGTTAAATATATAAATGTGTGTTTATATATGCATATATAGAAAACAGGATTTGAAATCAGAGTTTCTAGATTTCAATTCTAGCAATTTAATTCACTCTTTGTTCCTCTATTTTCTCTTCTGTAAAAAGAATGACAGTATTAGTCCTTATTTCACTTGACTTTTAAAAGATTAGATAAAATAATGCATGTTAAAAACATTGTTAATTGATTAATTTAACAAAATCCTGACTGATTTTCTATTAGAAGTCAGACATTGTGTTAGATACTGGGAAAACCAAGCAGAATAAGAGGGTCCCTTGTCTCAAGAAGTTCAGAGTCATGTGGAGGAAACATTTCGGTAAATAAATGATTCCATTGACATGTGACATGTGCTATAATAAAAAAAAAAAACATTGCTGTTAACTCAATTCCGACTCGTAGTGACCCTATAGGACAGAGTAGAACTGCCTCATAGGGTTTCCAAAAAGCTGCTGGTAGATTGCAACTGCCGACCTCTTGGTTAACAGCCGCAGCTTTTAACCACTGCACCACCAGGGCTACAAACAAATAAACCAAAAGCAGTCTGAGAACAGACTGGGGAAGTCTAGACGAGGAGGAGAAGTGCAGTGGTTAAGAGCTTGGCTGCTAATGGAAAGGTGGGTAGTTAGAACACATCAACCACTCCGCAAAAGAAAGATGTGGCAGTCCACTTCTGTAAAGATTACAGTTTTGCAAATCTTATGGGCAGTTCTGCTCTGTCCTATAGGGTTGCTATAAGTTGGAATTGACTGGATAGTAATGAGTTTGAGAGGGGGAGGGTCAGAAAGGTTGGATTGGGGAGAGTTAAGAAGACTTCAAAATCCATGGACTGAGTGCTGACCAAGGAGTCCCCAGACAAATGGGAGTGAAAAAGGAGTCCATTCAGGGGGAGCTGCCTGTGCAAAGGCACGGTGGTGCCACCCTACAGATGTCAGCATGGGTGCCGGAGAGCAATAAGAGATAAGCAAGCTCAAGAGTGAGACACAAGGACGGGCAGGAGGTAAGAGTGGAAAGACAGCCGCGGGCTGGATCATGAGGTGCTTCTTAGCAATAGAAAGTCTGAATTTTATCCTTAAAAGAGTGAGGAAGCATTGAAGAATTATATTTTAGGAAAACAGAATTGTGTCGGAGAGAGATCACTCTGGGGACTGAGTGGAAGATAGCTGTGTGCTTTGTAAACTCTAAAAGACTATATAAGCATCAGAGCAGACACCACGGGGTCATCACCAGTTGGTTACCATTGACAACTCTTTAAAGAAACTAAACTATTGAGAAGAAAATTAACCCCTAATTACTGTATAATCCCTAGACATGGTTCAGAATTACCCTTTAGGATTGAAATGGCGTACCAAGGTGTGGTTCACAGGGACCTGCCTCCTGGACACCCCAAGAGCATCCACATCTTCAGCCCTAGCAGTGGCGATTCCCAACCCTGGCTATTAACTGGAACCTCCCGGGGCACCTTAAACTGACTGATGTCTGGGTCTCATTCCCACAGGTTCTGATGTAATTTGTCCGGGTGAAGCTGGTCACTGGGGGGTTTGAAAATCTCCCCAGGTGATTCTAATGTGCAGCTAAGGATTAGAACCCCAGTATCACAGAGAAAGGTTTTCTGTTTGACTCTGAGCCCTGTATTTTCTCTTAACAGGGCTTTGATACTATCCACTCCAAAAGAGTAATTCAGCTAAAAACCGCCTTAATGACCGACAACTTCTCAGTTCTAAGAAGGAAAATACTGCCCCTCGTAGTCTACTTTTTATTGTAATGCTGAGAGGGTTCTTCTTCAGTATCAAAGACAAACCTTTCACTATGTAGGGATTTTGATATTTTGTTCCTCTTGATTTTTTTGCATTGATTTTTACTTTTTAAAAATATTGCCTTAAAATAGTATCTATCTTGATTCCTGATTTTTTGGGGAGCCTCCTTCAATTTTGTGCCCAAGGTGAGTGCCTCACCATCTCAGTCCTAGCCCTGAACATAACCTTCCTTCTCTCATATTGTTTCATTTTGTCCTTACAAAAACCCTAAGAGATGCCCATGGCAGATTTTATTTCCCCCAGTTCATAGACGAGGAAACTGGTGCTCAGAGTGGTTAAATGAATGAGTCCAAGTCATACAGGCTTTTAAGGGCAGAATCAGAGCTCCTGACTCCTGGTACAGTGATCTTTTAACCACTGTTGTTGTTGTTGGGTGCTGGCAAGTGGGTTCCGACTCATAGCCACCCTGTGTACAACAGAACAAAACACTGCCCGGTCCTGCACCATCCCCATGATCGTTGTTGTGCTTGAGCCCATTGTTGCAGCCACTGTGTCTATCCATCTTGTTGAGGGGCTTCCTCTTTTTCGCTGACCCTCCACTCCACCAAGCATGATGTCCTTCTCCAGGGACTGGTCCCTCCTGATAAAATGCCCACGGAGGTGTTATTATCTATTGCTTTTTCATACTCTGCAAAACCGTTCAAGAGACAAAGAAACCACTGACGTTTAATACCAAAGAAAGCTCCTCTCGAACCCACAGATTTCGTCTGCTGCTCTTCCCGCTTTGCGCTGCCGATTATGTTTCCAAGTTTGGCTCCAGCAGTTGTGCTAGTGTCTATTTTATTCTGCCTATAAATGGGTGAACAAATAGCTTAACCCACTTCCTGTTCTAAGCCAACAAACAAAAGCCATGATCTCTCATGACAAAATAGTTTTTCCATATTAAGCAGTGGAAAGCTGTAATATCTTTTTATCTTAAAGGACGAAGATACGGGGAAATGTATAGTTATCTGACCTGGGACATCTGAGGTCCATATCTCATTAATTGCCTGTTTGATGGGGAGGCCGAAATGCCTTCCTGAAATATTAACAGAGAGTTTGCTTTCCCTTGTGGCTTTAATTCTTCAAACGTAAAAGATGCTGTAACCTTTCTAGGCATCCATGTGGCACTACAGAGAAGTCTACCTGCCAACACTGATCACGGAGAAGAAATGGAAATGGCCATGGCAGAAATAGTCCGGGTAGAAGAGGCATCCATGGCCTGCATTGCAATAGGGTTCCTTGCTTATTTAAATTTAAACTGAAGATGTCAGTGGATAGCCAGTTCTTTCCAAGCCTCAGAAGCATGGCGTATTACTGAAATGTCAGCTTGCGTTAAGATCACCCGTGCCCTTTGCCGTGCACAATCTTCCATGTTTCTGCACAAAGATAGTGGCACACGGCCATGCTTCTGCTCGGAAGATCGATCCACCTTCATGTCTGATGTTACTTTACATCACCCGGGCCACGCGAGTGTGAGCGAGGGGGGCACAGGGACCGTGTTTACTCAGTGAACCTTGAGGTAGAACTTTAGCAAACAGCCAGGCAGCTTTGAGTCACTGAGCTGACAACAGTTTGGGCCCCCTTTTTAGGGTTTGCAGTGATAAGAGCAGATCTCCAAGGAGTTGAATGCGTGATCTAAAACCAGGGCAGTCAAGCTGAAGAGGCTGTGTGCGCTAACCTGTTTGCACTGAATACTCTCCATAAATTATTTACAGCCATGACTGCTAGCTATTATTACAAAAATACCAGATTGCATTTTGACACATGCATCCAGCTTGTAAGTCAATAGATACGTTTCACCTGGTGTGTGCAGACCAGGCTTAAATCACCCATCCAAGTGTGTTTTACAGCAATGTAATTTAGCACTCCCAAACTAGAGCAAGGAGAGGGAAGCCTGCTCCCTCAACACAACAATAGACTGTCCTTCTACATCCTTAATAGGGTTATGATTGCCCCCTTCTTCTCCGCATAACATTCTGGTGAATTTCAAGTCATTTGCACTTAATGTTAAAGTGAAACTGTTTGGATGGCAAAGATATTCTGCTTTACTTATTCAAAGGCTATCTTCAGTAGCCTACATGGTCTTTCCTCTCAGATGCACTTGAACCACCAGGAAGTATTTCATTACTGATTAATTTTAAAGCCCCCCCCCCCGTCCCACCCACCCTACTCCCCACAAAAAAGAAAAAAAGCCATATGGCTTTCTTCAGACTGGCATTTTTCCCAATGATGAGAGTATTGCCCCATGAAGACAAGACCTATGACTTTGTAAATTCTCTTCAGGAACTGCAAAAGCAGCTTCTGATTTCTGTGGTCTAGAAAATATATAATAAAGCAATTTAATAAATATATGATAAGGGAACCACATTAGAGCTCCTTATGCCGGTTAGTAAAGTTACACGACACTTTCAGTTTTGTTGTTGTTTTAAAAGAAAGTCAGAGAAGCCCACTCAGATATTACACTGTCTTTATGACTAATCGATAGCAGAGTTTCAGGGTCTTCCTTATTCTTTGATGAGGTACATTTATATGCAACAAGGAATTGCATGTATATTTAATAAGAAACTCCGTTATGTGCACACATGGCGGGAGAAAGGAAAAAGAAGATGGTCGTGCTGGCTGGGGTAATGCTATAATAAGAAACGCGTCTGAAAAGTATTTGCCACAGATTTAAAAAGATAAGCTTGGGTGGCAGCTTGGAGGAAGAAGCAAGTAGGAAATGGTGGTTCCAGGTGGAGATGACTTTTAAGTATGCACACGCTGAAAAGTAGAAAGCGTCTGACAGTGTAAATACACAATAGTCTCTCAATAGAAACCAGCTATTCTACTGGGGTAAAATGCTTAGATTTTTGAAAAAGAGAAACTTGTATAGCATGGGCAGAACTTTCTGTGAAAATAGTCTGTTTGAAACCCATGGGCAGAACTTCCTGTGAAAATAGTCTGTTCGAAGCCCACTCACATGTAAAAATACACAGAAATATTAACAGTCGCTTTCGTTAAAGGTTTGTTATTCAGTAGTAGTAGCCCTGGGTTGGATGGGGAATATGTACCTGCAGCTCATTTGAAAAATTAATTTTGGAATGCATTAACACTTTAAATTGTTTTAAATTGGGTAGAATATCTGGGTAGTTCACTTATAAACTCTTTCAAAGCTTAAGCTTAAAAAGAATGCATTGTCAACAAATACCATACAATATCATTAATTTAATTGTAAGAAACCCCAAAAGGAAAATTATGTATTTACTACAGTCTGATTAGCCAAATATGTTTAACAAAGAAAATCATCGCATCCGGGTAATAGACGAGAATATCTTTCAATTATCTTTTAAATAAGGTGATGTTAACTCCGTGAGTTTTTATGTATTTGTAGCTGCTTCAAGTACCGCTGTTTGAATATATTTACCCCCCATTTCCATTTCCATCTACGTTTTCATATAACAAACAAAACTCTCTCCATTCTTCAAACAGAACAGTTTTTCTGGATGCCTGCTTTGACTCAGGTCGCCTCATCCTCTGTCAGCCTTTTCCTAGGCTTCCAGGTCCTCATAGTGGAATCACCTAGCTGATTAAATTGCTCTTACACATGGCTTCAGGGTAAGTCAATCTTCAACAGGGTTCCCAAACCTCCTGCGGTGTGCCTCTGCAGCACCCTGCAGCAGCTCTCTGCCTCTGTGCCCTACCAGCATGGAATGTCCCTCCTCGCCACTAGTCCAGGTCTTAAGAATTTTCAATGCCCTCTTATTTTATTTTTTTCGTGAGGACATTCCTACTAACTTGAGCTCACTCCCGTTACTATCTTATATGCACAGCTTTTGTATATTTCGCTTTTAAGCCTTTTGACTGTTATTTTAACTGCCTGTGTGGTGTAAACAGGTAAGTGCTCAACTGCTAGCCAAAAGATGGCGGTTCGAACCCACCCAGAGACTCCTTGGAAGACAGGCCTGGAGATCTGCCTCTGAAAGGTCACATCCTTGAAAACTCTATAATGCAGCTCTGCTCTGCACACATAAAGTTGCCATGAGTCAGAATCTACTTGACGGTAACCAACAAGTTTAGTTCTCTTCCTTCCTAACCAGTTGAGGTAACGTTGACTCTGACTCACGGCGACCCTATGTGTGTCAGAATAGAGCTGTGCCCTAGTTTTCAATGGCTGATTTTTCAGAAGTGTATCTCCAGGCCCTTCTTCCAAGGCGCCTCCGTGAAGACTCAAACCTCCAACATTTTGGTTAGCAGCCAAGCATGTTGCACCAGCCGTTTACCCCTTGGGATTCAATACAGACAGTTCTTCTAGAAAGCTTTCAATGACTCCCTAAGATAGGTGGATTCATACGCAAAGTGTCTGGTGCCAATCTGTGAGAAGTTTTCAGAGGTCCACAATGATATGAGAAAAAAAGTTATGATCACAAAATTTAATGTGATCAATTAAAAGAATTGTTCTTCATTCTAAATTTATATACTTCTTCTTCTTGGGGTAATAACATTTTATGAAAGGAAGGCTATAGTAGAATACTTTTAATTTGGGATATTAAAAACTTGACAGCCCCATGTAAGTTGCCCGATATTCTTTTGCAATTTTTTGGTCCACAGAATCATGAAACTGTGAAACCGTTATCCTGAGGCTGGCTTACATGTTCACTTCAGACAGCCCTACCTACACCACTATAATAGCACGTCCACGCTGTAGTTAATTATTGACTTCTTTGTTGGTCTCTCTCACCCAGCTGTTAGTACATGGAGGAAAGGGGCTGAACGATAATCTATCACAGTATCTTTGGCATCCAGCACAATATATATTTGAGTGAAGGAAATAGCAGGGAAATGCTTAGCACTTTACTGTGCCCCAGGCGAGGTGTTAGGCTATTTCCTTTAGCCATGGTTCTTACTCTGAGTTCTATGGAGCCATAGACAGGTCCATGGAAGGGCTTCAGAGGGCCCAAGAACACCTTAACATTTTATGCAAAATTTGCAATGAACAGCATACATGCACTTTTATTCTAGGGAGAGAGTCTATAGCATTTTCAAAGAAGTCATAAGCCTCCAAGATTAATAATCACACTGCAGGAATTATGCCATTCACTTACTTCACATTTCCTAGATAACAGAGATATAGAAGACCCTGCATTGACTCCCGAGCTACAAAAATCAATAGGGTGCCATTCTCCTCTTCAAAGAACTCATTCATAGTCAGGCTGGTGCAACAGAACAAGCAAACAAAAACTACCCCTAGAGGTAAAGGCTGCAATAAATGTATGTAGCTATACGGGAATGAGTAGGAGGCTACCCCAAAGAGAAGATGACTGAGTTGAGCTGTGAAGAATAAACAATTTATTGTACAGCAAAGGAAAGAGATGGGAGAGATATTCTAGCCTGGGAGCCCAAATTAAGTGAAAGCAAGAATAAAAACTGCTAAGTGTGCACACTTCCATCTGCACAACGTAAATACACACACACACATTTTTTTCCCCATTCCTAATAGCATCTAACATAGTGCTGGCCATACTACGCTTACTGCCCCAAACTTAGGATGCTACAGAATATAGATAAGTCATGCCATGCCATAATAACAAATTCAGATCATCCAAAATACTTTTAAATGTAAGGACTAAATAAAATGTTTTTTCTTGTACTTCTCCAAACGAGTTGAAATTAAGAGATGTCATGGACTTAATTTGAGGGCTGCCCACAAATGGTGAGGGAGTGCTATGTCCTTAGGAAGGCAGGAGAGTATCAGGAAGGTTGAATTGGGGCTCTAGGACCAGTTTATGTGGATCCTTCTATGCACGTGGCTGCCATCAGCCTGTCTGGTGCCTTCGTGCAAATTAGACTTGGATGCCCCTTCCTCTGAGTGGGTTCAGTGCCATGCCAGGGTGCACAGCTTGGAGAACAAAATGTGGTTTGGGTTTCAGTCCCCACTCACCCTTCTGCTGTATGCCTTGGACTCTGTAGTCCTACAGATAAAACAAAGATAATAAAGATGTCTTCTTTTGCCTAATTTTAGGATGCATTGAGCTGATGTATGTTGAGCTGATCCTGGGATGGTAAAAAGCTAGAGGGGACCCCCAAAGTCTTCTGCCCCCTCTCAGATAAAGTGTGTGTGCAAAGCATCTAGCGGCAGCAGTAACATAAGCTCTAGGATCTGAAAGACATTTGTCTACTGTGGGCTTTTAAATCTTGCAACATTCTTGCAGGCACAATATGTTGTGATGGGAATAAAGAGCTAACATCTGTACATTTTAGGAGATGGGGCTCCAGAGAATAGTAATTCTAAAGGAAAAAAAAAAAACATTTGATTTGTCCACTGTTTGGAAGGAAAATTTCAGGATTAACAGCAGACTATGGATTTCCAATCAGAACAGTATTATCCTGAATGAGAAATGGAGCTAACTGTGCTCATCATGTAATACTGTCGGTTTTCTTCATAGCACTTCAACCATGTCCACCCCTGATGAGTCTCAGTAAATTCAGAGAATCCTAAAACAGATATGGCTTGGGATAGTTCAATATATAAAATTGATATCAGATTTAAAAAAAGTTACCTGTGATCCAGCACCAGCCATGTGAATGGAAGAGTATGAGTCTATCAACAGTATCTTTCTGTCTGGACAGAGCTGGAGAAGGATGTAGAGCATAATTCTAACTCACCAAAAAAAAAAAAAAAAGACCAGATTTACTGGCCTAAAGGAGACTGGAGCAACCTCAAGAGTATGGCCCCCAGACACCCTTTCAGCTCAGAGGTGAAGTTACCTTCGAGGTTCACTGTTCAGCCTGGGAGTGGACAGCCCAGTAAAACCAAATGAGACTAACGAGGTACAGGAGTCCAGTGACAAGGGCCAGAAGGCAGAAGGGGAGTAGGAAGCTGATGATAGGGAACACAAGGTTGAGTAAGGATACTGTTGATGTGTTGTGAGATTGTTAACCATTGTTATAGAGCAACATTTGTAGTAACTGTTAAATGGGAGGCTATTTTGTCCTGTAAGCCTTCATCTTGGGTGAGAATGGCAGCACAATTGGAAGAGCATAGTCAATGTCACTTAAATGTGCATGTTAAAAGTTTTGAAATGGTGTATCTTTGGCTATGTGTATTTTCACAAAAAAAAAAAAAAAAAAAAAAGCTGAGAATTCAGAGGGTTAAAATGTTGTGGGGTTGTTAACCAAAGTCATAAAACAGCATGTGTACTACTGTTACATGAGAAACTGTTTGTTCTGTAAGCCTTCACCTGAAGTACAATAAAATATTAAAAAAAAAAAAAAAAAAAGGTATCTTTCTGGCTTGCTCTGTGTTCAGTTTATCAGCTGCCCTCAAGTTGATTCCAACTCATGGCAATCCCATGTGTGTCAGAGTAGAATTGTTCTCCATAGAGTTTTAATGGCTGGTTTTTTGGAATTAGATCACCAGGCCTTTCTTCTAAGGCACCTCTGGGTAGACTTGAACCTTCAACCTTCTGCTTAGCTGCTGAGCATGTTAACCACTTGCATTACCCAGGGACTCCTTTGCCTTGTGTAGGTTCTTCCAAATTTTTGTGGTGGAAATTCGTAATATCAGGGAAGGTGGTACTCTAACACAGCCCATCGGTGTTGTCTTCAGAAGTTCATCAGTTAACTGCTCCCACTACATTGAAGAATGTAGAAGGTCTGTGGAGAATTCTTTATAATCCCAATATTCATACAGATCTGTTTATTATGTCTGCTATTTGACAACCTGAAAAACCAAAAATTCTCAGCTTAGAGAATGGGAAGAAGGCGTAAATCAGTATATTTCGAAAGAAAGCAAAAATGAGTTTGGGGTCCTCAGATAGCCTGTGAAGTTCTGAATGCAGTGTCTTTTACCAGTCTTCAAACAGAAAGTGTTCAATTAATATTTGTAGAATGAGTATGTAGAGGAAGAGAGGGAAAACTCTGGAGCACACACTGACTTGTGTGGTTTTGTAGAATTTTCCTGGTCCTTCTAGAAGATATTCACATTTTTCATGTTAATTTTAATCTATTTTCTCACCACTGTTCCTTTTTTGTATTTTTAAAGAGATCTTAGTGACTTGGGATTAGAAATCTGAACTTTTGTTCTGAGGGTTGCGTATTTTATTGCTTGCATCTCTTTGCTGTTCACCAGGGAATCAGTGCTTGTTGTTAGCTGCCCCTGACTCATGGTGACCCCGCGCACGACAGAACAAAATGCTGGTTGTGAATTGGACCATGTGATTTGTAGGGTTTTCACTGGCTGATATTTGGAAGTAGATTTCTAGGCCTTTCTTCCTAGTTCGTCTTAGTCTGGAAGATCCGCTGAAACCTGTTCAGCATCATAACAACACACAAGCCTCCAGTGACAGACAAGTGGTGGCCACAACTGAGGCACATTGGCCAGGAATCAAACCCAGGCCTCCTGCATGGAAGGTGAGAATTCTCTTACTGAACCACCAATGCCACTTGAATCTGTGATTGTTGTTGTTGTTGGTTGTTGTCAAGTTGATTCTGACTCATGGTGACCCATGTGTGCAGAGTAGAACTATTCCATAAGGTTTTCAAGGCTGTGATCTTCCGGAAACAGATTGCCCGGCCTGTCTTCCAAGGTGCCTCTGGGTGAGTTTGAATTTCCAAACTTTAAGCTAGTAGTGGAGTGCTTAACTGTTGGTGACACCCAGGGACTGTTCTGAATCTGGGATAGCACCTGCCTAATAAATGCTGAAAATGAATGACTGTACCACATTCACATTCTAGAGAACTAACAGACCCTGCTGGAATATAATACATCTTGGTTTTCAACACTGGAGGGTCATCAAGAACATATATTTTTCCATATCTCTGTGCCCAACAATCCACTTCTTTAGCATCAGGTGGGTGCATGCCTAATTCAACACATCTGGTTCCTTTGACAGACGGAGGCATTACTGTTTGTACACTAAGCAAAATGCTTTCTACAGAATCGATGCACTCAAAGACCCACTAGATCCCACTAGAACCCAATGCCTTAGTTCCTCATTTTTTTTCTCATTTAAGCCTTTTCATCTCATTTTCTCTTCACTTTTCAATCTCAGTAGGTGAGCAGTTGGCAGCATTCTGAAAGAAGTAGAGAATCTTTTAGAGTCTCTGATTCTCTGTGGGTGGCACAAGAGGGCTCTGTTGTTGGATGCAGTCCGTACTTAATTGCTGCCCAAAATGGACCACAGACATGGCCTTGATCATCCATAGGCATATGTGATGGATAGCTACTCGAGCAGTCCACTTAGCCGTCCATGTCTGTAGGAAAATGGCTGTGATAGCTGGAGAGAGTGGAGCTGACATCGGCAGAAATGACCACAAGAGTCAGAGAAAAAGGCGGCAGGGGAGGGAACTGGTCTTTAATCTACTCTCTGAGGCTTTTTGTGAATGAGAGCAATTGTAGTCACTTTGGTTCAGACATTTTGCAGATTTTTCAATGCAAAAAAAAAAAAGGCGTATCTCTAGGGGTCAGCAGTTATAAAGTTTAGCAGAGCAAATGGGTCAAGAATATTGACCATCTAACTCTCCTCACCTTCTAAAAGATGGAAACGTAAATGGAAGTAAACTATATCCACACCAATCCATGGGATGCTTGGGTCTATTTTATGGATTGGGACATTATTATTGAATAAAGCATCCACTGGGCCTATGCAAATCCAATGAAAGCGACATGGTTCTAGCCCTCTAGACCATACAACCTTGAGATCATTTTGCTTGGAACATAAAAGTAAAGTACAAATGTGGGTAATAGTCCCAGCTAACTCATGTGATTTATAAAAGGGCACTTTTGCAGACAGTAGTTTATCTCAAAAGTGTAATTCTGTTAAGAGAATTTCAAGCATGATGACGGTATTAAGCAAACAGGATCTTGTACAAGAATTATATATTTTTATACCATATAATACTACTATAATTATGTAATAGTCATTTCAGTCCAGATTTGTACCTCCAGGCCCAACTTTTGCCTAAGCTCCAAACTCATAAATCCAGTTGTCTACTTGATACTTCCACTCGATTGTCTCAACCTTAACAGAATCCCTGATTAGTTTTTCCCTAAGTATTTCCTATCTTCTTTTGTTAGGGGTGAAAAAAAAATCCAAGTAATCTTACATTTCTTTCTTCCCCAATGTAACAGATTCTCAGTCTATCAGCAAGTCTTGCTACTATGCACGATGTATCACAAATCTGACATTACCTCATTCTTTTACTGTTATTGTTGTTGGGTGCCACTGAGTTGATTTTCAACTCATAGTGACCCCATGTGACAGAGTTAGAACTGTTCCATAGGTTTTCTAGGCTTCAATCTTTACCAAAGCAGATCACCAGGTTTCTTCTTCCCGCAGAGCTGATGGGTTCAAACCACCCATCTTTCAGTTAGCAGGAGCCCTGGTGGGATAATGGTTAAGTTCTTTACTACTATCTTAGTCAAATCTTCTCCCACCTAAATTTCTACAATGTCATCCTAACTAATCTTCCACGTCCACTCCTTTACCCCTTATGATCCATCATTGTCACAAAGGCATCTTTTAAGCGTATATATCACCTTATATCTCTTCCAGAACAAGATCCTACAATGCTGTCCATTGCCCTCAAAGTAAAATCCACCTTCCTTACCCGATGTGGCCCTACCTGATCTGCCTCCCACCTACCTTTCCAGCTCAGTTTATGCAATTCTTCCTTCCAATTAGGTGACCCACGCTTTCGGTCTTCCATTCTTTCATTGCATTTCTTGAGCTGGTTCTTGTTCCAAATTCTTCACACTTACTCTTACCTTTTATTTAAATGTTTGTCTCCCAAATATTCTAATGTCTATTTCTGAGACTTTTGCTTCCTGTTTTGACAGAGTAGCTAACAGATCAAACTTCCCATTGAAAATTATAAAAGCTAAGTAAGATATAAAAACCAAATGAAACAACTATTTGAAGGCATCTGAGAACAACAAAGGCAGCTAGGATTGTAGGAGCCAACATCTCAGAGAGGCGGGAAACACGTGGAGGTGAGCAGCAATTTCTGCTACTTTTCCCCTTGAGACATTTGCTGACTGGGGGCATGAGTTCAAAAGGCTAAGTAGAAAGCCCTGCTTGGAGCTTTCTCAGCCTCATAGAGCTTGGGAGACAAACACTGTAGTTCAGGGCCACTAAGGCAGCCAGAATTAAAGCATCTAGATCTTGGATAAAAAGGAACTTCAGAGAAGTGAGCTCAACACCCTGTGCTACTTCTCTCCCGGAGGTACCTGCCAGTTCTTACACTGCAGTGGTCTAGAGGCTTAGAAGCCAAGAATAAAGTGCCAGTTAAGAGGGTAAGAAGCTAAGCAAACTTTTTAAATTTTTACAGAGCTGGGGGGATCAACATTGGGTTCCAACTCCTGCAAAGGTGAAGTTATATTGTTGAATACCCCCGGTGTTTAGCTGAAATTCCTCACAGGCTGTGCCCCAGGAGTTAGGGAAAACCAGGAATAGATCAACCCTGTAAAGATTAAGCCTCAGCCTTGAATCACCTCAACCCCTCATTGGATCAAGGTGATCTGCTCCTACTCTAAGCACCTACCAGAAGAGAATTAAATTCCCTCTGGAGGAAGATAGTATAATACAGCATTGCTATATTTCTTCATACACACTTTCTGGCATTCAAACAAAAATAGCAAGACAGTATACAGTTATTGTCAGTATGCAGGGCCAAATGCTGAAAGTAAAGAGAAAGACATTAGAAACGCACCACAAGGGGCTCAGATATCAGCATGATCTGACACAGATTTTAAAATAACTGTCATAAATATATTCAAAAATACAGATGACATGATGGAGAATTCATCAAAAGAATTAAATGGGAATTTTAGGACTGAAAAATATAATAACCAAAATTAACAATTAATATGGATTTAACAGCAGATTTGACATAGTAGAAGAGATTAGTGAACGGGAAGATAGGTCATCCTAGAATTTCTAGGCTGAAACACAGAGTGTAAAAAGTTGGAAGAGACAAAAAAGAACATAAGACATATGCGACATGGTGAGAAAGTCTGACATATTGAAGCCACAAAAGAGAAGAAAGAGAATGGGATATAAACAATGCTTGAAGAGATACTAATGAAGAATTTTCCAAAATCAGTGAAAAATTGCTCAGTGTTATGGATTAAACGGAGTCCCTGAGTGCTGCAAATGATTAACATCTTCAGCTGCTGATGGAAAGTTTGGAAGTTTGAGTTCACACAGAGGCACTCCGAAGAAAGGCCTGGTGATCTACTTCTGAAAATCCAGCCATTGAAAACCCTATGGAGCACTTCTCTTCTCTGACACATGTGGGGTTGCCATGAGTTGGAACTGACTTGACAGCAACTGGTGTTATGGGTTGAATTGTATCTCTCAAAAAGAGACATTGAAATCCTAACCCCCCATGCCCATAAAAATGATCTTGTTTGGAAAAACAATCTTTAAAGATGTTATCAGTCGAGTTAACATGAGGTTACACGGGAGTGGAGTGGGTCCTAATCCAATATGAGTGGTGTCCTTATAAAAAGAGAGAAGAGGGAGACACAGGAAGATGGAGGCAGAGATTGCAGCGATGCATCTATAAGCCAAGGAATGCCAAAGATTGCCAAGAATCACCAGAAGAAGTTAGGACAAGGCAAGAAAGGATCTTTTCCTGGAGACTTCAGAAAGAATATGGCCCTGCTGACATCCTAATTTCAGACTTCTAGCCTCCAGAACTGTAAGACAATAAATTTCTGTTATTTTAAGCCACTCAATTTGTGGTACTCTGTTAAGGCAGCTCTAACCCATTGCTGTTAAGTCCATTCCAACTCATAGTGACTCTATAGGATGGAGTAGAACTGCCCCACATGGTTTTCAAGGAGCCACTGGTGGATTCAAACTGCCATCCTTTTGGTTAGCAGCCAAGCTCTTAAGCACTGTGCCACCAGGGCTCCAATAAGGCAGCTCTAGGAAACTAATATACCAAAGTTCAGATTCAAGGTCTATGAACCTAAAGTAGTATAAATACAAAGGTAACTACAACTAGGCATATCATAATAAAACCACTCAAAACAAAGACAAAGGGAAAATCTTAAAATTAGCCAACAACAGGAGGCGGGGCCAGATGGCAGAGCAGTCAGACGCTTCCAGTGGACCCTCTTACAACAAAGACTCAAAAAAACAAGTGAATTGATTATATATGACCATCTAGGAGCCCTGAACATCAAAAGCAAAATTGAGGAACTGGACTGAGTGGAAGGGGCGGGAAAGACGGTTTGGAAGCAGTGAGGAATTGCCAGACCTGACCTAGTGAGAGCCTGAGCCCTTCAGGCCTGTTCAGCTCCTGGGTGAGCAGTGAGGCAGGCAAGCAACAGTGCTCGGGAAGCATATTCCGCAGTAGGAGAGACCCAGCAGCAGAGAGTCTACTTGGCCACCCAGAACCAGTGAGAAGCAGCCCTAGATGGGCAAAAGATAAGTAATTGTATACAACCTGTGGTTCAAAAACACTCCCCTTAAGGAAAAACCTCTCTCTCATTTACCTGCCCTTTCCCTGCTCTGCACTGGGTCCCAGACTAGCTAAACTGCTGGCTCCCCGAAGCCAGGAAACCAAGGTAGGCACAGCTCCTTTGCCTAGGCACAGGCATAAGGGATCCATGACTTTGAGTGCCTTTCCCCCTGCATAGACTTGTGTGGGCCCATCTCAACAGCATAGGCCCTCATTACCACAGTACAACAGGGTATACACTGGAAGTCTAACTTCAACTGTTTCAGCTGTGAAGTGGCAGGCTCTTGACATCTGACACTTTTCTGCCCATTAAGCAGGGTATTCACCTACACACATCAGGGGCCTGAGGACTGGTGGCTCCACCCACATCACCTAGCCACCTCCAACAGGGGCCCAAGAATAAGAGGTACCCCCCAGTCCTTACAACCACAGCATTGGATGCTCATAGTCCAGCTGCAAAACCCACCCACCTACCTGCTTTAGGAAACAGGGACAAGCTTTCCTCCTGGATGGTCAGGGGTGGCCGTCAGCCCCCTGTCTTGCTCAGAGTATGTCCCCCTGCTGCAGGCAGATGCCTGTGCCCACACCAATCACCCATGCCTGTCCAAGACTGTAGGTGAGAGCCTACACCACACACTTGGTGGCTATCTACCTGGGCACCTAAGCTGAATCCATACAGGAGGAGTGGGCAGACTCCTGAGCTCACATACCTAGTAACAGATCTAACCACCTGGTGACAGGACATTAGAGCTTCAAAGGTGCCAATAATCAAACTAGTTCATACAAGCAGCCTATTTGGACATATCAAAACAAAACAAGAAGCTAGGACACAGTAAGCAAACATAAAATAAATAAATATAATAACTTATTGATGGCTCAGAGATAACAGTCAATATCAAATCACATAAAGAGGCAAACCATGATGGCTTCAGCAAGCTCTCAAAATAAAGAATCTAGAAATTTTCCAGAGGAGGAAAATTTCTTGGAATTACCGTAGGCAGAATACAAAAGATTAATACACAGAACTCTTCAATAAATTAGGAAGGAAATTAAGCAAAATGCAGAACACACAATAGAGGAAATTAAAAAGATTAGAGAAGAGCATAATGACAAATTAAACAGGCGGCAAGAATCCACAGAGAGACAGCAATCAGAAATCCAGAAGATTAACAATAAAATTTCAGACTTAGACAATAGAAAGTCTTTCTTCAATAGAAAGTCATAAGAGCAGAATTGAGGCAATGGAAGTCAGAATTAGTGAGGCTGAAAATATAGAACCTGACACCAACTTATTTGAGGAAAAATCAGATAAAAGGATTTAAAAAAATTAAGAAACCCTAAGAATTGTGTGGAACTCTATCAAGAGGAATAATCTACAAGTGAGTGGAGTACCAGAACAGAGGGGATAAGAGAAAATACAGAGAGAATTGTTGAAGATTTGTTGGCAGAAAACTTCCCTGGTATCTTGAAAGATGAGAAGATATCTATCCAAGATGCTCATCAAACCCCATATAAGGTAGATCCTAAAAGAAAGTCACCAAGACATATTATAATCAAACTTGCCAAAACCAAAGGTAAAGGGAGAATTTTAAGAGCATCTAGGGATAACTGAAAAGTCATCTACAAAGGAGAGTCAATAAGAATAAGCTCGGACTACTCAGCAGAAACCATGCAGGCAAGAAGGCAATGGGATGAAATACATAAAGCCTTGAAGAAAAAAAACTGCCAGCTAAGAATTATATATCCAGCAAAACTGTCTCTCAAATATAATGGTGAAATTAAGGCATTTACAGATAAACAGAAGTTTAGGGAATTGGCAAAAACCAAACCAAAATTACAAGAAATACTAAAGGCAGTCCTCCAGTTAGAAAATCAGTAACATCAGATAATAACCCAAGACTAGAACACAGGACAGAGCAACCAGATATCAGCCCAGATAGGGAAGTCACAAAAATAAATCAAAGCTAAAACAGTGAAAATAGGGAAACAGATGTCAATAGGTAAAATATGACAACATTAAAACAAAAAAGAGGAACTTAAAAAATATAGACATAGATTTTTCATATGGAGAGGAAGTCAAGGCGATATAAAGAAATAAAACACTGGTATACACTTAGAAAAGTAGGGGTAAATATTAAGGTAACCACAAAGGAAACTAACAATCCTATAAGTCAAAATAAAAAACTAGAAAAATATAAGACTCAGCAAACACAAAATCAACAACAATGAAAAAGTTGAAAAGAAAATACATAAAGAAAAACAACTCAGCACAGAAAATTAAGTGAAACAAAGAAACTGTGAACAACACACAAAAAGAGACATCAAAATGACAGCACTAAACTCATACCTACCAATAATTACACTGAATGTCAATGGACTAAATGCACCAATAAAGAGACAGAGAGTGGCAGATTGGATAAAAAAATATGATCCGTCTATATGCTGCCTACAAGAGACACACCTTAGACTTAAAGACAAAAACAACCTAAAACTCAAAGAATGGAAAAAAATATATCAAGCAAACAACACTCAAAAAAGCAGAAGTGGCAATATTAATCTCTGACAGAATAGACTTTAAAGTAAAATCCACCACAAAGCATAAGGAAGAACACTATATAACGAATGATTAAAGGGTCAATACACCAGGAGGACATAACTATAATAAATATTTACACACCAAATGACAGGGCTCCAAAATACATAAAATAAACTCTATCAGCACTGAAAAGAGACATAGACAGCTCCACAGTAGTAGTAGGAGACTTCAACACACCACTTTCAGTGAAGGACAGAACATCCAGAAAGAAGCTCAACAAAGACACGGAAGATCTAAATGTTACAGTCAAATAACTTGATCTCATAGACATATACAGAAGACTCCACCCAACAGCAGCCAAGTATGCTTTCTTTTCCAATCCACATGGATCATTCTCCAGAATAGACCACATAATAGGCCATAAAGTATGCCATAACAGAGTCCAAAGCATCAAAATATTACAAAGCATCTTTTCTGACCATAAAGCCATTAAAATAGAAATCAACAACAGAAAAAGCAAGAGAAAAAAATCAAACACATGGAAACTGAACAACACCTTGATCAAAAACTACTGGGTTATAGAAGAAATTAAGGATGGAATAAAGAAATTTATGGAATCAAACATGAATGAAAACACATCCTACCAAAACCTTTGGGACACAGCAAAAGCAGTGCTCAGAGGTCAGTTTATAGCAACAAATGCACACATCCAAAAAGAAGAAAGGGCCATAATCAAAACATTAACCCTACAACTGGAACAAGTAGAAAGAGAGCAGCAAAAGAAGCCCTCAGGCACCAGAAGAAAGGAAATAATAAGAATTAGAGCAGAATGAAATGAAATAGAGAATAGAAAAACAATTGAAAGAGTTAACAAGACCAAAAGCTGGTTCTTTGAGAAGATCAACAAAACTGATAAACCACTGGCCAAACTGACAAAAGAAAAACAGGAGAGGAAGCAGATAACCCCTATAAGAAATGAGATGGGTGATATCACAACAGACCCAACTGAATTAAAAGAATGATAACAGAATACTATGAAAAATTGTACTCTAACAAATTTGAAAACCTAGAGGAAATGGACAAATTTCTAGAAACTCACCACCTACCTAAACTAACACAAACAGAGGTAGAACAACTAAATAAACCCATAACAAATGAAGAGATTGAAAAGGTAATTTAAAAACTCCCAACAAAAAAAAGCCCTGGACCGGTTGGCTTCCCTGGAGAATTCTACCAAACTTTCAGAGAAGAGCTATCACCACTACTACTAAAGGTATTTGAGCATAGAAAAGGATGGAATACTTCCAAACTCATTCTATGAGGCCAGTATAACCCTGATACCAAAACCAGGTAAAGACACCATAGTAAAAGAAAATTACAGACCAATATCCCTCATGAACATTGGCGCAAAAAATCCTCAACAAAATTACAACCAATAGAATTCAGCAACATATCAAAAAAATAATTCACCAGGATCAGTGGAATTTATACCTGGTATGCATGGATGGCTCAACATTAGAAAAACAATCAATGTAATCCATCACATAAATAAAACAAAAGACAAGAACCACATGATATTATCCATTGATGCAGAAAAGGTATTTGATAAAGTCCAACACCCATTCATGATAAAAACTCTCAACAAAATAGGAATAGAAAGTAAATTCCTCTACATAATTAAGAACATTTATATAAAGCCAACAGCCAACATCATCCTAAATGGAGAGACTTTGAAAGCATTCCCCTTGAGAATGGGAACCAAACAAGGATGCCCTTTATCACCACTCTTATTAAACATTGTGCTGAAGGTCCTAGCCAGAGCAATTAGGCTAGAAAAAGAAATAAAGGGCATCCAAATAAGTAGGGAAGAAGTCAAAGTATCTCTATTTGTAGAAGATAAGATCTTACACACAGAAAACCCCCAAAGAATCCACAAGAAACCAATCGAAACTCGTAGAAGATTTCAGCAAAGTTTCAGGATACAAGATACACATATAAAAATCAGTTGGATTCCTTTAAACCAACAAAGAGAATGTCGAAGAGGAAATCAGCAAATCAGTATCATTTACAATAGCCCCCAAGAAGATAAAATACTTAGGAATAAATCTAACCAAAGACATAAAAGACCTATACAATGAAAACTACAAGACACTACTGCAAGAAACCAAAAGAGACCTGCATAAGTGGAAAAACATATCTTGCTCATGGATAGGTAGACTCAACATTGTGCAAATGTCAATTCTACACAAAGTGATCTACAGATACAATGCAATCGCAATCCAAAGTCCACTGGTATTTTTTAATGAGATGGAGAAACAAATCACCAACTTCATATGGAAAGGGAAGAGGCTCCGAATAAGTAAAGCATTACTCAAGAAGAAGAATAAAGTGGAAGGCCTCACACTGCCTGATTTTAGAACCTATTATACCACCACGGTAGTCAAAACAGCTTGGTACTGGTACAACAACAGATACATAGACCAGTGGAACAGAATTGAGAATCCAGACATAAATTCATCCATCTATGAGCAGCTGATATTTGACAAAGGCCCAAAACCCATTAATTGGGGAAAAGACAGTCTCTTTAGTAAATGGTGCTGGCATAACTGGATATCCATCTGCAAAAAAGTGAAACAAGACCCATACCTCACACCATGCACAAAAACTAACTCAAAATGGATCAAAGACTTAAACATAAAATTGAAAACAATAAAGATCATGGAAGAAAAAATAGAGACAATGCTAAAAGCCCTAATATATGGCATAAACACAATACAAACTATAAGTAACAATGCACAAGCACCAGAAGAGAGACTAGATAACTGGGAGCTCCTAAAAATCAAACAGTTAGGCTCATCAAAAGATTTCATCAAAAGAATCAAAAGACAACCTACAGACTGGGAAAAAAAGTTTTGGCAAATCCAATCAACCTCCAATCTCTAAAATCTACAAGATACTACAAAACCTCAACAACAAAAAGACAAACAATCCAATTTAAAAATGGGCAAAGGATATGAACAGGCACTTCTCAAAGAAGATATTCAGGCAGCTAACAGACACATGAAGAAATGTTCATGATCATTAGCCATTAAAGAAATGTAGATCAAAACTACAATGAGATATCATCTCACCCCAACAAGGGTAGCATTAATCCAAAAAACACAAAATAATAAACACTGGAGTGGTTGTGGAGACACTGGAGCACTTATACACTGTTGGTGGGAATGTAGAATGGTGCAAGCACTTTGGAAACTGATTTGGCGCTTCCTTAAAAAGCTAGAAATAGAAGTACAATACGATCCAGCTATCCTGCTCCTTGGAATACATCCTAGAGAAATAAGAGCCGTCATATGAATAGATATATGCACACCCATGTTCACTGCAGCACTTTTCACAATAGCAAAAAGATGGAAACAACCTAGGTGCCCATCAACGGATGAATGGATAAACAAATTATGGTATATCCACACAATGAAATACTACAGAACGATAAGGAACAACAATGAAGCCGTGAAACATGACATGGAGGAATCTAGAGGGCATTATGCTGAGTGAATTTAGTCATTTACAGAAGGACAAATATTGTATAAGACCTCTATTATAAGAACTCAAGAAAAGGTTTTAACACAGAAGAAAACATTCTTTGTTTGTTACGAGGGTGGAGAGGGAGGGGGAGGGTTATTTATTAACTAGATAGTAGATAAGAATTATCTTAGGTGAAGGGAAGGACAGCACACACTACAGAGGAAGTCAGCACAATGGGACTAAACCAAATCTAAGAAGTTTCCTGAATACAATCAAACATTTTGAGGGACAGAGTATCAGGGGGTAGGGGTCTGGGGACCATGCTTTCAGGGGACATCTAGGTCAATTGGCATAACAAAGCTTATTAAGAAAATGTTCTGCATCCTACTTTGGTGAGTGGAATCTGAGGTCTTAAAAACTATCAAGCGGCCATCTAAGATGCATCAATTGGTCCCAATCACCTGGAGTAAAGGAGAATGAAGAACACAAAAGACACAAGGCAAGTATTAGCCCAAGAGACAGAAAGGGTCACATACACCAGAGACTTCATCAGCCTGAGACCAGAAGAACTAGATGGTGCCCGGCTACCACCAATGACTACCCTGACAGGGAACACAACAGACAGTCCCTGATGGAGCAGGAGAAAGGTGGGGTGCAGAACTCAAATTCTAGTAAGAAGACCAGACTTAATGGTCTGACTGAGACTGGAGGAACCCCAGATAGCACAGCTCCCAGATTCTCTATCAGCCCAGAAATAGAACAATTTCTGAGGCCAATTCTTCAGACACGGATTGGACTGGACCATGGGACATAAAGTGATATTTGTGAGGAGTGTGTCTCTTAGCTGAAGGAGATGCAAGAGACTAAATGGGCAGCTTCTGTCCGAAAGTGATATGGGAAGGCAGAGAGGGTTAGGAGCTGGTTGAATGGACATTGGGAATCAGGGGTGGAAAGGAGGAGTGTGCTGTCACAGTATGAGGAGAGCAATTAGGGTCACATAACAATGTACGTATAAATTTTTGTATGGGAGACTAACTTGAAATGTAAACTTCATTTAAACTACAACAATTAAAAAAAAATTAGCCAACAACAAACTAACCACTGACTTTTTAACAAAAGAGGCAGAAGGCATTGTAATAGCATCTTTAAAAGAAATAACTCAGAGAACAGCTATCAACCCAAACGTCTATACTCAGTGAAAATGAGTGTGAAATAAAGATGCTTCCAAAAAGGAATGTGAAATAAAGATGTTTTCAGATAAACAGAAACTGAGGGAATTTGTCACCAGCAAACCCCAAGGAAAAGAGAGTCTGGAGGGAGTTCTTCAGCCAGAGGGAAAATAATACCAGAAGGAAGTATAAAAATGTAGGAGGAAATGAAGAGTACTGGGAAGGAAAAATACGTACGTCTAAACGAATATTGATCTTATAATACAATAATAATAATTGCATATTGAGTTTCAAATGTATGATATGTAGAGTTACATTACATGACAAAAATAGCACAAAAGGTAGGTGAAGGTTAAGTAAGTCCTTTTAGGTGTTTTAAGATTCTTGCCTCAGCTGAAAAGGAGTAAAAAATGCTAATTTATAGTAGACCCTAATATTCAAGGATCCATTATATAATATCTTTCTAAAAAAGTTCTAGCTTAAAATGTCTTAGGTACTTTCAGACTTGATTGGTTAGAAACTTCTGATTTGGAAATCATTTTGCAACAGAATTTTGAAAGCATTGTTCCACTGTCTGTTAGCTCCTTGTGCTGCTGTTGAGAATCAGCTCCAGTGTTGATTTTTGATGCTTTTTGTATGATCTTTTGTTTTTTCTCTGCCTCTCTAAAAGCTTTTAATGTCACCTTTTTTATCCATAGTGTTCTAAATTTCCATGGTAATGAGCCTAAGCTAGGATTTTTCTTCTTTTTTTTCAATTATTGTGTTGGATTTTTAGAAGCTCATGTTAAACAGTTTTGAGAAATTTTTCTATTATTATTTATTTGACAATATCATCTCTTCTATTTTTTTTTAAAAAGAGCCCTGGTGGTGAAGTGGTTAAGCACTTGGCTACTAACCATAAGGTCGGTCATTCAGACCCACCAGCCAAAGAAAGAAGCGTTAGTCTGCTTCCGTAAATATTACAGCCTTGGAAACCCTATGGGGCAGTTCTACTTTGTCTTCTAGAGTCACTCTGAGTTGGAATCAACTTGATGGCAACAGGTTTGGGTTTTGTTTTGTTTTAATTGCTTACTCTAATACTTCCACACATAAGATGTTATTAATCTTCTAATTTTCTTAACTTTACTCTCATATTTTCCATATATTTCCTCTTTTTTATACACTCTGGGCAATTTCCTTGAGTTTATCTTCTAACCCTTTTAGTTCATTTCTCATGAGGCCTATTTGATTTTTAACTTCCAAAATCTCTTGTTATCTAGGAGTTTTATTTCATGGATGCAATATATTTTCTTATCTCTCTGAGAACATTAAGTTTCTTCTTCTCCTTGCCCTGACTTCAGTTGTCTAGATTTGTTTTGTGTTTGTTTATTGTCTATTTATTTTGAAAAAATTTCTCAATAGCTATTCACTCATAATTAATAGGAAGAACTACAGGGTTGATTAGCAACTCTTTCTGCATGAGTGGGTCTTGTCAACTCATGGGCTTCACTGTATGGTGACTAGGCAGTAACCTGGGAATCCCCACATGTCAGTGTCTGGAAGTATTGTCTTAGTGGCAGCTCGAGCTCTCCAGGAAAACCTAGGATTCGGGGGTAGAGGGGAGAGAGAGCAGTAAGTGTCAGACAACAGGGGTTCTGGACTAGGATAAGGGAACAGAGTGAAGAATTCCACCATTGATTAGGTAGAGTTCCTCATACTCCACCTTATCAGCTCCCAGCTTCATTCCCACCATTTCTGTTCCCCAAGTCTGAAGTTTCTCTAAAGTTTCACTGGATGGATTTGTTCAGAGAATAAACCTCTAATCTTCTTTGGCATGGCGAGGAATGTAGCGACTCAGTTGTGTAGAGATGGAAAGAACCCAGGGCAGTAGCTCCTCTGTCTGTAGGCTTTCAACCAGTTTGCTTTGTTTTTTCCATCCAAGTCTCACCTCCTCTTCCTTCAGAACATAGTGTAGCCAAGGGCCTGTTTTGCTGAGCAAGTTGATTTGTTTCCTTTCTGTTCCTATAGTATATTTTGTTTACTTCCCTTAGGGTATTAATAATGGGTTTTTTAAAGGGTTTCTTCTGATCCCTGCATGCATTTCAGGTTTTTGCCTTTTTCTGTCTTTCAAAAATCTGTTCGATTTTTCTTCTTCCCTTCTTCTCTTCCACTGCCTCCTCTCCCGTTCTCTTTGTCTTTGTGGCTGTAAATCTTTAAAATATATTATTACTGTTATGTTAGGCCTGTTCTTCAAATGAGGGAAAATAAAAGTGTGTAGTCAATCTGCCATTTCCCTGTCCACACATTTTTTTTTTTTTTTACAACATCTGTGAAATGTTGAGAGGCAACTTGGCTCAATGGGAGGATCTTGAACTTTGGGGTTGGACCCCTTGTTTTCAAATTCCAGCTTTGTTACTTGGTGAGTGTGTGATTTCCTGCATGTCACTCAGTTGTCCTGTCAAATCCAGCAGAGATGCCTAGTAAAACATTGACTGAAAAGCATCCATCAAATTGAGTAATTAGAAGGTCATTGCTGACCTTCATCAGGGTAGTTTCCATGAAGTGATGAGAGCAGAAGCCAAGATGCTCTGGGAGTTATTCATTAACTATGCTTCTGTCACTGCTGTGCAAAGCTCTTCCAGCACAGTTTCTATCCAAGCTGTGAGTTACCCACATCTTTTGGGTTCTGCTCACTTTGCCAGCTGCTTTAGTGCTTCAAATGTGCTGCCACGTGTATACATGCTTCTCCTTCAAGGCTCGTATAAGCCAGCTGTTGTAACAAGCTTCAAAATGCCCCCCACCCCCAAACTGGCAGGAATCTGAATGCCCTTGGAGCTCCAAAGGGAACAGGTACAAGCAGTGCAGTGGGAAACTTGCTTTGGGAAGGCAGTATGGGAGGGAAGGTGTGAGGAAGGAGCAGCTCAGCACATGGGGGGAAAAATGTCCTCTTGCCAGTAATATACTTGGGGAAAAGATATGGCAGCCAGAGAAAAGAGAAAGAGCATCTCCTAGTCCTTGATTTGTTAGGCTGCCAAACCTTTGTAATTAGCCCGGATCTTCCAACATAACTCTAGCCCAAAGCAGAGAAGCTGACTGATGGTTAACTATGTGACTAATGGAAGACAGAAATGAATAAAGTGGATCACTTTGGATTACTTGTAACTTTGCTGCAGTAGGCTGATCTCTTCCTAGACAGAGCTCGCTCTGACCTTTAAAGGAAGCAGTTCTATATGGGGCCATTTCAGGAAGGTTTAGATTGCTAAGTTTTATAGACAGTCCCAGAGCTCCCTTCTGGGGCCCTAAGTTCTAGTCAGTGTTTTGTTACCTCAATTGCAGTGCTGTTTGTTTGTTCGGTGGTTTTACAACACAACCCATTTTCATAAACTGTTGCCCAGCTGCACACACCGGTGGAACACGAGCTGAAACAAAAAGGCCATTCGTCAGTCTGCTCAGAAATAGACTTAAAATTTTGGAGACTAGGAGATAGTAAAATGAGAAGCAAAAAAAAAAAAAAATCACTTTTAGTGCAGAAGTTCAGTACCAATTTTGGGATCTTTGCACGTGAGGAATAATTTTTATGATTTTTTTTCCTTATAGAGCAAGGCTCATATATAATGTGATCTAATTGAAGTTTACTCTACTGACTTTTAAAAATAATTCTTAATATTGCTTGTGCAATTCTCCTAGAAAGTGCTTATTTTAATCATCAGTCAGCATTTTTATTACATTATAATCCTTAATTGATTGACGTTTAATCACAGTCTTTGTATTTTACTATCCCTTGTCTCATAAGAGGCAATTTTCTCTTTACTGTAGTTTAACAGCTGATGAAAAAGATTTAAGGAAACCTATAAACTTAAGATTGGTTAATGGTCCCTTATAAAAGAATATTACACTTCTAGGATCCATTGCACAGATGTGATACTCAATTGTAGAAATGTGCATGGGGTTTATTAAATTACAGCACAAATCTTCAGTCTTCTGAGTTATTGTCCATGTTGGTATTGTTAGGCAAATGGGGAGACATGTTATTGCTTCCAGTTGTTCACATTACTATGGTGTAATGCAGTCAGAGACAGCTGGCACATCGCTGTAGGCAAATGCAGCGCTACAGCAGCTGCCGAGCCCTGGGCCCCCACTGAAGGGCCAGCGCCGCTGAGTCAGTGCTGGGTGGCTCCTCAGAGGGGTCCGGAAAACGGAAAATAGATAAATAAGCCAAGCTGGTTGTCAGGGAAGCGAATAGAGATTGAGGGAGGGAGGAAGGGAGAGAAAGATCGAGCAGGAGAACCTTATGTAAACTACTTTTCTAGATTGTTTCCAAATTTTATTCCAACCCTGGTGGCGCAGTGGTTAAGAGCTACAGCTTCTAACCAAAAATGTTGGCAGTTCAAATCCACCAGGGGCTCCTTGGAAACCCTATGGGGCAGTTCTACTCTGTCCTTTAGGGTCGCCATGAGTTGGAATCAACTCGACAGCAACGGTTTTTTTGGGGGATACCTTGAGTATCTTTGCAGAGATAATTGCTTAAAGACAGTCTCTGGGCTTTTTTATTAGGTTGTCCCTTAGTTTTGTTTGGTGCCATGTTTTACCCAAGTTAAGAAGGTGTTGTTGGTATTGTTTTGTTACCTGTGGTACTGCTACGTTTGAATATAAGGAAAGATATTACGGCAAGTGCAAAGACCTTGAGCTTTGACATCTGAAAGACCTGTATGCACTCCTCATCTAACCACTAATTATCTCTGATAGTGAGTAACATGTTTAACTCTTGAGAGCCCCACTTTTCTCATCTGCAGATAGTAATGATGATACCCATCCTACAAGGATTAGTGATAAGAGACCCAAGTGCCTAGCACAGTCTAAGATATTTAATAAATGTGAAGTAATTGATTGTTATTTTTATTATTGTTGGAATTGCAATTTTTAGATAAACCAAAGCTTGTAACTAGTTTGAATAGGGACCTGAGTGAAGCAGTCTCCTCACGCACATCATTAATAATAATATGTCAGAGTTCCACCTACCAGCAGAAAAGCATGGTGGGAAAAGGTCAGGTTCTCGAATTCCACATAGGTTCAAATCTGTGTGACCTCTGGCAAATTTAAATTTTACTCCAAGCCTTAGTTTTCTAATCTGTAGAATGGGGATAGTAATGTTCCTTACCTAATAAAATTGTTCTAAAAAATTAAACAAATTAATGTGGGTAAGTAAATCATTTAACACAATATCTACCAAACAGTAAACATTCAATAAATGTTAGCTACTATTATTATCGTGATAAATCTCAGCTTATGAGTTAGATTCCTAACGTCTCATTTCTAAATTTCTTATTGTATAGTCCAAGGCCTAGATATATTTAAAATTTCCTCCCTGTAGGTCCTGCCTAGGCTATCCGTCAGTTTGGCCTGAAAATTTTAGCTAATTTTAGGGAGAAAAATAAAGCAAATTTTATTGTTAGTTGATGCATACTAGTTCATCCAATACTTATTAACTGAATGACTCTCATATTCCAGAAAAAATGTTGAGTTTAAGATACAAAAATGAATACAACAAAGCCCCCTCCCTCAAGGAATATGTGATCTGATGGGGGAGATATCTATGTAAACAAATTAATGTTGCAAAATGCCGTTGCTCTGAAAGATGTTCATATAGGAGTCAACAGAGTTCGAAAGTGAAGTTCAATTCTATGTGGGCTGTGGTAGAGGACCAGGAAATTCATATATTCAGCCAACATTTATTAAGCATCTACTATATATTAGATGGGAGCTCTTGTGGCGCAGTGATTAAGAGCTCCTCTGCTAACCAAAAGGTCGGCAGTTCAAATCCACTAGGCACTCCTTGAAAACCCTATGAGGCAGATCTACTCTGTCCTATAGGGTCGCTATGAGTTGGAATCAATTCGATGGCAATGGGATGCATTAGATAGATGGAGTCCCTGGGTGTCACAAACAGTTAAGCACTCAACTACTAGTAAAAATGTTGGTGGTTCCAACTTACCCAGCAGCACTGAGGAAGACACCTGGCAATCTGCTTGCAAACGGTCACAGCCTGGAAAGCCTGACACAGCCATTGTATTCTGCACGCATGGGATCTCCATGAGTTGAAATAGACTCAATGACAACTAACACAACATGTGTTAGATGGGAGGGTTGAGTATGGTGGCTCAGTGGTAGAATACTCACCTTCCAGGTGGGAGACCCAGGTTTGATTCCTAGCCAGTGCACCTCAAGCTCAGTCATCACTCATTCATCAGCGGAGGCTTGCTTGTTACAAGATGCTGAATAGTTTTCAGCAGAGCTTCCAGACTAAGACAAGGAAGAAAGACCTGGTGGTCTACTTCCAAAAACTGAGCCAATGAAAACCCTATGGATCACAACTGTCGAATCCTGTGGTGTATGGGGTCTCCATGAATCGGGGGCCAATTCTACAGCAGCTAACAACAACAACATATATTAGACACCAAAGTAGGAAATTGGTACAAAGTTGAATAAAACAGGATGTCTACCTTTCTATTTTCTCCAGCCCTCACTCTACGAGGGTCTTTGTTTCCACCATTCCACCAAAATACTCTTGTTGAGGTCACCAGTAACATCCCCTCACCCAAGCCAATAGGCAGGGAGCAGTTGATGAAATTCAGCACTCTTTCCTTCTTGGAACGCTTTCTTTTCTAGGCAATGACACTCCCTGGTGTCTCTCTTACCTGATAAATAGTACTCCTCAGTTTTCTCTGAAGCCTCTTCTTCCTCTGTTTCACCTCTAAATGATTGAGTACTATAGCACAGCATTTATTAATATTTGAAATTATCTGGTGCCTTTGTTTACTTGTTTACTATTTCTTCCCTTCAACCCTGAATTCTTTTGTATCTAGAATATTGCCTGGCACATAACTGCTCAGTAAATATTGGTTAAATATATGGAAAAAAAGGAACTCCCTGTTGAGAGTCAATTACAAGTGTAGGTAATTATAATACGATAATTGCAATAAATTTGCAAACCAAAAAAATCCATTGCCATCAAGTTGATTCCAACTCATAGTGACCCTATAGAACAGAGTGGAAGTGCCCCATAGGGTTGCCAAGGCGATAATCTTTACGGAAGCAGATTGCCACATCTTTCTCCCATGGCGTGGCTAGTAGGTTCGAACCACCACCTTTTGGTTAGCAGTCAAGTGCTTAACCACTTCACCGCCATGGCTCCTTAATAAATGCAAGGGCTCAGGAGAAGGTTTCTGAACTGAGACTTGAATGATGACTAGATAGAGGCTTAGGTGTGGAGCTGTAAAAGACATATGAGACCAAGGCCTTATGAGAGGAAGCAGGAACCAGCACCACTCAGGAGGGAAAGTGCAAGAATTAGTACAGGCAGTCTCCAACTTAGGACATATTCCAGTTACGACAAATCGCACTTAACGACTGTCTTTTTTTTTTTTTCTTACATCTTATCGTTAGTAATATGTACTATATAAAATGTTGCAGTGGGTAATTTGCTAATGTTATCATTCTCAGATGTTCACTTACAGATGTTCAATGTTATGATTTACTGTTCAAAACAGTGCTGTATGGCAGGCTATGACCTGGTCTACAATGAGGCTGGTGTCACTGTCAGGAGTCCTAACGGATGGAAAACTGGGCAATGTTCACAACTGAACGGCACACGAGCCCAACAGCCATTCTGACTCTGACTTCGTTGTTACAACACTGAGGCCAACTTCACTGCAAACCAGGCCTCTAGCATGATCTGACTCAGTGTTTCATACCATCAGAAACACCAGTTGTTAATTTCATGATTGTAGTAAATTTATATGATTTCTGTATTTTTTTACGTATATACATATGTATTAAAATACATCTATATGCTTATATGTAATGTTTCTAACCCCTAAAGACAAAGATTGGATTTATAAAGATACTGACAATAAAAGGCAATAATAACGAAAACTAAAAAAAAAAAGTGAGGTAATCGACTTACGTCAGAACCGACTTGTGACAGAGTCATCAGAATGTAACGCTGTCGTAAGCTGGGGACTACTTATAATGGAGCTGAGTGAGCCTCACTCTCTTTCGCTCTCTCTTTTAATGTGGTAACTTTATAGGTAACAAAACATTTGCCACTTCAACATTGTTCACATGTACAATTCTGTGACATTAATTATATTTATCACATTGTTTAACCATCACTGTTACCCATTTCCAAATTTTCCCTTAACGGAAGCTCAGTATCCCCTAGCTGTAAGTCCCCCTTTTGCCCTGCCTCCACCTACTCCTGATAGCCACTAATGAACTTTGGACTCCATACGCTTGCCTATTGCAGATATTTCTTAAAAGTGAAAACGTAACAGTATTTGTCTATTAGTGACTGACTGATTTCACTCAGCATCATGTTTTCAAGATTCATCCGTGTTGTAGCATGTACCAGGACTTCATTTAATATTTCTATATTATTCTTGAATATATTTCTATTGCTGTAATAAAATGTGGATGCCATCACTGTAATTAATGAGCACATCTCATGAACCACTTTGAGCTAAGTATATGCAAATCTCTAACACCAATATGTATTCAGACACATGAAAATTGCATGAGATGGTTTCCTTTCTTTCTTCTCCCCCCCCCCCCCCCCAACCCGCTCACTGCACTGTCTGCAGAAGAGAAGGCAATGCAAAGACACTGGGGCATTGGCTTTCACTTTCCCCAGCAAGCACTTCACCTCTCAACTGCCATTTTTCTTTGTGGTGTCAGGGATAAGGATCTGACATGAAACAGGTAGAAACAACTTAGCCAATTTAGTTATTTTGTTTGAAAGATCAATCGGCTCCCTAGGAGAGATTTTCTGGGATGGTAACCAAAGTACCTGGGATCCAAAAGCAGCATCTCCACCACCGCTCTAACGGCGACGCTCCATTAGCTGTCAGCGGGAATCGCACTTACAGCCTCCTTCCAGGCCTCCAGCTGGGAGGGGCACCGTTACATGCTCCCTACCTAGTCACAAAGCACTTGACAGAAAATGCGCAAACCAACCAGGGCTGTGTGGCATTGCTAGCATGCCCCTGGCACGGGGCTCTCCAGCAGGTGTACACTCAGTCACCCATGCCGCACTTGTGGCACTGGGGCATCAGGACCCAGGATTGGGCACCCCTCGTGAAGAATTTGTCTCCACTTATTCGAAACTGCAACCCTCACTTCAGAACAGCAAGCCTCTGCTTGAACCAATGGAGCCTTTCAATCAGTGAATGGCAGGCGTATCTGTTACCTCTGCTTCTGTTTCGGCAGCCAGCCTGGATTCTGAAGGAAGGCTCTCTTGCCTTAGCCTTTGTAAGGAATACATTGGTTTGAAAAACACACGTACTTGTGCACACAGGCTGGATGCTAGTTCTTTTTGCTTCTCTCCTTTAAATATTTCAGTGACCTAGCAAAGTATTAATTCATAATGACTCCCCTCAAGGAAACATGGAGAAGCTCAGAACATGTTGGGTTAACTATTTTTCCTCAGGCTTTTGATTTATGGAATGTATCTCCACTCCTCATTTTCAAATGAGAGTGGCTATGGCTTTGCAGTGAGCCTTGAGCTTTAACTCCTTATTAAAAAGGACTTCTAGGTATCCCTAGGCTCAAGGAGGATCTCAGGCCAGGGTAATTAAAATGTAGCCTTGAACAACACGGCCATATAATATGTGACCAGGTGATTGAGACATGATCAATTCATTTGAATTACAGAAAAAAAAACTCACTTCCAAAAATGATAATTGCTTCAAACTCCGTATTTTATTTAGTTGATGATTGTCAAAGGGGTTAGTTTTCATCTGAAAAACTTCTATTCAGTCTTCAATACCCTTCTCTGTTATTACCCCATATGTAAAGTCTCTCCCAGTCAGAGTTTATCATTTTTTAATTCTTACTTCTAACAAATTCTGTCTCTTTGTAATTATTACTAAACATATAGAAATAGTCTTATCCCCTCAAATACACTGTTTTCTATTTGTTTTTGAAAGAGATCCTTCTTTTATTTTCTTATCGTGCTTGTGACACAAAAACAGAGAACAATTTTTTTACTGTATGAAAAGAACAGTTCAAGTGTAATGATTACTGGGGAGATAAAAGGGAATGGTGGGGAACTGTGGAGAACTGGAGAGAATATGACCCAAATAAAAGGAGCAGCTGCTACTAGCATCAGAAAATTGTTGCTGTGTAGAAATGTGAGTGAAATGTGGCCAAATCATCCATTTCTTTAGTAGTCATCAAAGATAAATATATTGTTAAACCTCGAAACTACTAATTGTTAAAAGTTGGCTTAAGATTATTTTGTAATACTGTACCAACCAATATGACAATTTGCAAGCATAATTTGGCTTTTAGTCCCTGAAATTCACTGTTTCACCTCCACTCATTCAGTCCCCTTCACCACCATGGAGGAGAAAGGAGGAAGAATGCCAAGAAAGAGAGTATGACTGCTACCCTGAGCCCCACTCTGCCATTGTAAATCTTGGGATCATCTGGTCTCCCCCACTTCTGCCTGGGAAGACCTTCCCAACTTCATGCCAACTACTTGCTCATGAGACAAAGTACAAATGCCACGTTTCTATTAGTTGTTTCTTTTCCCAGTTAAACTTTTCTCCTCTGTCTTCATTCAGCACTTTGTTAAGATCTACTTTTCAGCACATGAACTGCTGAAATGATTTCTTTCCAGTTGCCATCGAGTTGACTCCAACTCATGGTGATCCCATGTGGGTCAGAGCAGAATTGTGCTTTGTGGAGTTTTCAGTGGCTGATTTTTCTGAAGTAGATTGCTAGGCCTTTCTTCCAAGGCACCTCTGGGTGGACTCAAACCTCCAATCTCTCAGTTAGCAGTCAAGCAAGTAAATCATTTGCACCACCCAGGAACTTTGCTGAAATTATTTGCTTACCTCAATATTCTCAAATGTCAGTGCGTTTCAAAATCACCTGGAGTGCTTGTTAAAGCATATTGCTGGACCTTACCCCCAGAGTTTCTGATCCACAGGTGTGGGATGTGGCCTGAGAATTTGCACTTTCAACAAGTTGCCAGATGATGCTGATGCTGCTGACCTGGAAATCACACTTAGAGAACCTCCAGCTTACAGTCGGGACTGTGTATAGCTTACCTGGGAATCTCCAGAGCTGGCACAGTCAATAATCCTTTTATGAATGACAGTCACTTTGGCTTCCTTATCAAAGCAATGGAATGAACATCTGCCTAATGTGAATGGGAAAGTAGTCGCTGATTCATACAGCCTTGTGCATAAAACTTCCATATATTTACAGAGTCAAAGAGTGTGAAGAGTCCTTCGAGATCATCTAGTTAAATCTGAACACTTCATAAATAAAGAAACTGAGGCTGTTTGTCTTTCACTCCGTTTTCTAAAGTCTGACATTTAAGACTAGCTAAATTCCTGGGTATTTTTCCTCTGCAAGGCAGGAAAGATATGATAACATTTTGGAAACTTCCTGTTGGAATGTATGGAGTAGTTGAAATGCTGAACACGTCATAGAGCAAAACATTTTTGTGAAGTACACTGCATTAGCTATATATTTATGTATATTTCCAGTCACTAATTTCACACACTTAAGCACCATGCCAGATCCAGACCACGGAAAGTGAAAAATATACCTAATTACTGTATTTTAAGCAAATAGCAGGCACCTTCTACCTTTGTTTAGCAATCACATCCCCATCTTCGTACCAATTTTGTATGGCAATTTTTTTTTTTTTATGTGTCGCTGTAAAAAAAAATTAGCATAGCGCCTTACAAAAATACCTTGGGGGAGGGAGGGCGTGGCTGGCAAACAAACGTAGAAGGTGCACGTTATTTGGGTATAAATATGACACTTCTGCTTAAGTTACTTACATTTATCTTTTAACAGTGCAATGTTTTCTCCACAAAATTGAGGAGGATGCAAATGATTCTTGTGCACCCTGTTAATGAGTCACATTGACCTCTAACTCTAAAAGCAAGTATGAAGCATGTTTTAATATAGATTCCTTACCAAATAAAAAACGTGCAGTAACAACTCTTGGAGTGTTATTGTTTAGTCTTTCTCCCCAAACAATAAAGTTATCCACAGTTCACCTCCTTGGGAGACATTGGCACTTCATCTCTAATCTGAGGGTTATCCTGGAGGATTTTAGCTTTCAGGCTGACAATTGAACAGATTCAGTAAGTATTTGTTGTTGCTGTTAGGTGCTGTGGAGTTGATTCCAACTCATAGTGATCCTATGTGACAGAACAGAACTGCCCCATTGGGTTTTCTAGGCAGTAATCTTTATGAGAGCCGATCACCAGGTCTTTCTCCTGTGGAGCTGCTGGGTGGGCTTGAACCAACAACCTTTCAGTTAGCAGCCAAGCACTTAACCCGCTGAACCACCAAGACTCCTTAATAAGCATTTAGTAAGCACCTATTGTGTACCAGGAACTGTTTTATGTGTTCTGGATCTAGTGGCCAAACAAGATAGTTTAAGTCCTTGCCTTTGAGGAGTTTCTGGTCTCGTGTAGGCTACAGCAAAGAAACAAGTGGGCAAACAAATGATGTAATTTCAGAGAGTGATAAGCACTATGAAAAAAGCAGAGCAGGGTAAGGGTCAAGATAGTGATGAAGGGGAGACAACCATTTTATATCAAGGGTTAGAGAGGTGACACTGGAGCCTGGCCTGTAGGAAATGGAACAGCAAGTACAACAGGCCTGAGGTAGGAAGGAGCTGACCATGTTCAAGAAATGGCAAGAAGTCCAGTGTGAATGAAGAGGAGGGAAAGAGGAGTAGGTCGGTAGGGCATAAGATGGAGGGGCTGGGCAGGGTCAGATCATGGGGTTGTGTAAGTTAAAGTAGGCCAGAGTCCTAATGGAAATGGCCAGCCTTTGAAAGGTCATAGCAGCAAAATGCTATAAACTGATTTAGTTTCAAAAAGTTCACTCTGTCTGCTATGGGGAGAATTAACTCTAAGAGTTATTAGTGGTGGTCAGGAGTGTCAGGGGAGAGGCCACCTAGGAGGTGGACAGAGAAGGTGGTGGTGTGAATTAGGTGTCAGGGTAATAAGCAAGCCATGGCCCAGTTAGGGATGTATTTTGAAGACATTTTAGATCAGTCACTAGGGTAGGAGGGAGAGATCAAAGGGATGAATTAATCTGAGAGTGGAAGGAGTTTGGCTTCAGATCATATGTAAGGAAAGAAATAGAGTAAGAGATTTATTTGTGGATGTCAAGGAAGAGGGGGCTGAATTGAAACACCAGTGTTGCAGAATGTAAATGAAACAAGAGCTACCAGAACGGGCTGATGAATTGGGAACAATTAGTTGGGACAAGAATTTATGGGACTGAAAGAACTAATGAAGATCAATAGCAAATATAATCACATTAAGGGATAGTATATTAGAAAAGTAGATTTAGAGTCAGTAGAACACTAGAATTTGATTTTAGAGGTACAGCAATTCTGATTTGTCCCAGTTTGTTATTTGTAAGTATACATTCTCACCTGATGTGGAAAAACATCAAGGACAACATATATGAAGAAAGCAAAAGGTCATTAAAAAGACAGGAAACAAAGAAAAGACCAAAATGGATGTCAGAAGAGTCTCCGAAACTTGCTCTTGAACATAGAGTAGCTAAAGCAAAAGAAAGAAATGATCAATCACCTAAAAGAAGATTTCAAAGAGCAACTCGAGAAGACAAAGTAAAGTATTATAATGAAATATGCAAAGACCTGGAGTCAGAAAACCAAAAGGGAAGGACACGCTCAGCATTTCTCAAGCTGAAAAAAACTGAAGAAAAAATTCAAGCTTCAAGTTGCAATATTGAGGGATTCTATGGGGAAAATAGTAAACAAATTATTAAATATTAAAGAAGAATAGGTCAACGTTCAACCATTTTGGAAGGTAGCATATGATCAAGAACTGATGTGCTGAAGGACAAAGTCCAAGCTGCACTCAAGGCATAGGTGAGAAACAAGGCTCCAGGAATTGGCGGAATACCAGCTGAGATGTTTCAACAAAGGGATGTAGCACTGGAAAGAAATTTGGAAGACAGCTACCTGGCCAACCAACTGGAAAAGACCCATATCTGTGCCCATTCTAAAGAAAGGTGATGCAACAGAATGTGGAAATTATCGAACAATATCATTAATATCACACTCGAGTAAAATTTTGCCGAAAATCATTCAAAAGCGGTTGCAGCAGTACATTAACAGGGAACTGTCAGATATTTAAGCCGGATTCAGAAGAGGACAGGAAACTAGGGATATCATTGCTGATGTCAGATGGGTCCTGGCTGAAAGCAGAGAATACCAGAAAGATGTTTTATTGACTGGGCAAAGGTGTCCGACTGTGTGGATCATAACAGATAACACGGAGAAGAATTAGAATTTCAGACCCCTGAATTGTGCTCATGCAGAATCTGTACATGGACCAGTTGTTCAAACAGAGCAAGAGAATATTGTACAGTTTAAAATCAAGAAAGGTGTGTGTCAGGGTTGTATCCTTTCACCATACTTACTCAATCTGCATGCTGAGCATATAGTCAGAGAAGCTGGACTATATGAGGAAAAATGTGGCATCATGATTGGAGGAAGACTCATTGACAATGTGCGATATACAAATGACACAGCCTTGCTTGCTGAAAGAGACAAGGACTCGAAGCACTTACTACAGCCTTCCATATGGATTACACCTTAACATAAAGAAAACAAAAATCCTCACCACTGAACTAATAAACAACATCATGATAAAGGGAGAAAAGATTGATGTTGTCAAGAATTTCATTTTACTTGGATTCACAATCAACACCCACAGAAGCAGCAGTCAGGAAATCAAAAGGTGTATTGTATTGGGCAAATCTGCTGCAAAAGACCTCTTTTAAGGTGTTAAAAGGCAAAGATGTCACTTTGAGGACTAAGGTGCACCTGACCCAAGCAATGGTGTTTTCAATTACCTCATATGCATGTGAAAACTGGACGATGAGTAAGGAAGACTGAAGAAGAATTGACGCCTTTCAATTGTACTGTTGGTGAAGAATATTGAATATACCATGGACTTCCAGAAAAACTAACGAGTTTGTCTTGGAAGAAATACAGCCAGAGTACTCCTTGGAAGCAAGGATGGCAAAACTTCATCTCACATACTTTGGACATGTTATCAGGAGGGATCAGTCCTTGAATAAGAACATCATGCTTGGTAGAGCGTCAGCGAAAAAGAGGAAGACCCTCAATGAGATGGATTGACACAGTGGCTGCAACAATGGGCTCAAACATAACAACCATTGTGAGGATGATGCAGGACCGGGCAGTGTTGCGTTCTGTTGTACGTAGGGTCTCTATGAGTTGCAACTGACTCGACAGCACCACCACCACCACCACCACCAACACCAACAACAACATTCTCACTCTGTGAGTTGAACAGTAGTTTATGTAGAAAGAATGGTCAACTAGATCCCCATGGGTTTAAATGTTGTACCTACTGACTTGTTCTGCTTCATGCCTCACTATTCAGTCTTGTAGTCCTGACTTGATTTTTACAGTCTTTTAGTCCTTGCCATTTATGCCTCCATCTAAGTGCCTTCTGTTTGATGGCTCATTTCCTTTGCTTCTAGTCCTGGGATCTGAGTTCCTTATTAACTAATTCTTTCCTCTCCCTTCTTTGATGCTATTATTCTCTGTATAATCTTGAGGATAATATCTCACTGGCTTGATCTAGTCCCTACTACCTCCCATCCTCAGGTTGTCCCCAACAAGCCTACCTCATCATCTTTGATAGAACTCACACTTGGGTAACTACAGCAGTGGATTGTAGATGTGGACTGGAGGTGAAAGCCATGAGAGAAATGGAAGCCAAGAAATTATTGAGCAAATATATTAGATGGACTTGATTTTCAGTTCAACAATACAGACTATAGATGGGTCATCCACATTACCTCCCAAACCTATAATCTTTCACTGCAAACTTAAATTTTCCTTCTTACCAAGATTGTACATCTCTCTTCTTAAACATTCACCAACTCCTCCCTTTTCTGATTCTCAGGTAATAACCTCACATATAGAAGATCAAAGGGAACTACCTCATCTTACCGCCACCAAACCTACCAACATACTTTTATCTTTGGGCATATACTGTGTCATCCCTGCTTTCAAACGTTCCTTCCATCCATGCCTCGTTATTGCTCTGTTTCTAAACTTTTCTTCACAGTCAAACTTAGTAATCCACATCCATCCCCAAACTTTCTGAGAGAAGGGACAATTTTTTCATCTTAATACCCTCAAATCATGCTTACTCTTGAATGATGACTTGGGACATGGATCAAGTGATCATCTTATCTGCTGTAGCTATTAGCTTATACTTTGCAGTAACCTTCAGTGGAAAATTTCTCTCACCAGGGAGTATTCCCATGCTAGCCAGTAAAGTTCTTCATAAATATTCCAGTTCTTCTCTCCTTCTAGGCATATTGCAGGATTGCAATATGTCTCTGGCCATGTTGAAATTAGGAGAGCATGACAAGCTTTAGCCAATGAAATAGGAAAAGAAGTTATTGGGTGATTTCTGGACAGAAACTTTAAGAGACATTGCACAATTTTCCCCATCCCCTTCTCCTCAGATGAGGAAACCATGTGTGAATGGTCCCTTTGTCACATGCAATGTCAGTCTGAAATAAACTGTTGTTATATTAAGCCACTGGGGTTTAGGAATTATCTGTTATTGCAACATAACTTAGCCTATCCTGACCAGTGTAATGTCCCTGGGTACTAATATTTTTTCTCTTCTGAAGAAGTAGTCTCAGGGCAAATCATGCTGCATGTCTCTTTCTTGTCCCACAGATGTTTTTATACAGATGAATTCAGGTTAAAATTAACATCAAGGGAAGCCTGAAAATGGAACACCAGACCCAACCTGGCAATATTCAAATTAAGAATTATGTGTGAAATGAAAAGGGTAATCGTATTTGCTTTGAAGGATAACTATGAACTAATTGTATGTAAAAATAGAATAACTACTTCTATTCATATATGTATTTTTTTCTCTACTGAGTGTGTAGCATTACAGGCAGATCCCGGCAGCGGTAATATGTCTGCTGGATCACTGGTAGAGTGACCAAAGAATTCCTGCCACAAATACTTGACTGGGGCTACTTAATTAGGGTAGTAAGTGAAAAGTTTGTCTCTGTAAAAATGGTGTGCGGGAGGCGCCTGATCTCTAACTTCACAAGGGAGAAGGAGAATCAAGATTAACAGCCCAAGGCTGATTCCTATAAGGCAGAGGTCAGACATGCCTCCTCTCTCTGCCATCTTTACCAATTCTGACACCAGCCATCACTCCCATGGCACTCTCTACTTCTCTGCTGACTTTGATAATTCATTGCAATGGCCACAAAGAACTCACAGACAGTGCTCACAGTTATGGGGTTTATTAGGGAAGTAACAGGTTACAATTCAGATTCAGGAATGCTCAGGATATAGTTCTAACATCAGGACAGCCTCTTCTCAGCTCTGCCTACAGGCATGCCTCTCTCTGGCCCCTAGGCCTCTGCCCTGCTTAGGCAATGTTACAAAGCTCTTTTAGCTCTGCTGATAAGTGCCCTGAGGTACTCTGCTCCACCAGTAAGTGTTGGCAAACCTAGCTCCACCAAGTGTCCAGAGGCATTTTACTCCACCAGCAAGCCTTCTGCCCAAAGGCACTCAACTTTCTCATTCTGTGGGCCAGGAAGGCCACTGCACTGTCTCCTGTTGGTCTACTGGTTCTGCTGCCATTTCTCTGCCATTGCTTCTGTCTTCAGTGTTACAGCTCTCTTTCTTGGTCTCCTGGTTCCAGGAGCTTCTCAGCACAGGAATCCTGTCTTTTTTACCTTAGTGGTGGGGAGATCTTCTTTTCCTGCCTCTGGGATGATTCATTTTAAGCCTAGCAGGATGGCAAAACTGACCAATCCCCTTGGTGGACCACAATTACCTTATTGGCATAGTCCCACTCAGTCACTTGGGTGGGAGTTACAAGACCATGGCAAGAAAGGCCATATAAAAGTGATCTATCACACCATAGTCACAAAGGTAGCTAAATATGAGAAATAGGATAACATCATAACCAAACATATTAAGCATTTAGAGTCAGTGGTGTGCAACTATTAGTAGTTCATATCCTAGGAGAAAGCTATATAGGTATTAATATTTTGGGCTACCTATGCTTTCTTTCTAGCAGAGGTAGATAGTTGAGTCTGAGTCTCCCTTCATTTACCACACTGCCCACCCTTTCTCTGCAGGGAATTAAATGTCCAGAAAATCCCAGAGTTTTATGGCATTGCTGCAAGTCCTTATGAGCTCACTTTTTTATTTTACTGAATCTCTTCTCATGCAGACATTCTGTTTCCATTAGTTTCTTATCCTACTATACTTTCTCTTTCATTTTCCTTCATTATCATTTTCTGTCCTCTAAACACTGTCCAAGGAGCCCTAGTGGTGCCATGGTCAAGCACATGGCTGTTAACCAAAAGGTTGACATTTAAAACCCACCTGACAACAAAACTCTGTCCACTTCTGTCCTTTGGCCTGCCATTTCCTTGCTTTCATTTGTAAAAGATGGAATGTTTCTCCTCTAAGAAAACTCTGATTGATCAGAAAAAGCTTGACTTTGTGGTGCAGTGCAAATGACCTCTTTCCCTCAGGAAGCAAACCAAATTCTGTATGGTGTTTTCAGTTTGGGAATCACAGAATATACCCTATTCTAATACCTTCTCCATGAGCCTTCCTTGATTTCTTCAAGGAAAAAGACTTCCCAAGTTCAAATAACACTTTGTTCTGTTCTCTATGATAATACCACACTGTACTGTGACTCACCTTTTTATAGGCCTCCTCCTATACTGACAAGGAACTTGCCAGAGACAGAGAACTTGTTTTATTCATTTTTGCGTCCCTGGTCCCTCACTGAACCTGGCACATCATTTTTAGGGAAGAGTCCATTTAGTCACATCTGAAATTATACCACAGAAATCTCAAATTGCAGCCCCTGTGTCAGATGGGATGAGCAAGCATGATTTGTTTGGCCCACAAAGTGTTGCCCAGCACAGGCTTTTAATTTTTTTAATCAATTGCCAATTCGAGAATTGAGAAAATTATTTTAAAAAAAATAAAAACAGATTTCTAGCTCTATCCTTTAAAAAAAAAAAAAGGCAAAATCACACAGTTAGGAGATTAGGCAACACTGAGCTCACATTCCAACATTGAAACAACTGCGGCGTTCTTTGGGATAGACGGGACTCCTCCAGTTCTCGCCACAGTTTACCATAGTTTGCCAGGAAAATCTAAAGTAGCCCATAACCCGAACCCACTGCCATCAAGTTGATTCGGACTCCTAGTGACCCAACAGGACAGAGTTGAACTGCCCCCATAGGGTTTCCTAGGCTGTAAATCTTTATGGAAGCAGACTGCCACATCTTTCTCCGCTGGAGCATCTGGTGGGTTCGAACCACTGACCTTTTTGATTAGCAGCGAAGCACTTTAATCACTGCTCCACCACGGCTCCTTTTTAAGCAGACCATAGCCCTTCAGAATAGCACCTGAATACTACGGGCTCTACAGTGGACAGTTTTCAGGTTAGGGGGTCCAGGACGGAGCAGTTTCTTGATTGTCAGACCAAAGATTAAAAAAAAAGAAAATCATGCAGGCACTTGTGGAGCCCTCTGGTCATGGAAGTCCTAGACTAGCTTCCTTCCACCCTCAGGTGACATTGCTTTGGTAACGGCTGCTTCAACCCAGAGCATGCTTTCCACCCAATTGGCTGCTTAGATTTTTCTTCTCTGGTAGGAAAACCTACTCAGAGTTCGGCTTCCAGTTTTAAGGTGTGAGAATTTAGATGGTGAGAAGGCAAAGTGGTAACCCGTCACTTTTCAATCCAGATGCTTTCAGACGCTCAACCGCAATAATGCGTATTGGAGCTGCCTGCCACGGTAGCCAATCCTGAGACGGATGAGGTGAGCAGCAAGAGGTTTATTATATATCGATATATAGGAAAAAGAGGGGAATAGATTCCTCCAAAAACCTGTCTCCCCCACTGGAGATTGGCTGAAGGCTTTCTAGGGACAGGATTATGGGTCTTTAGAAGTTTGTGTTAATTCCCCCTTGAGGGGGTCACGTCCCAGATGAGTTAATCTTTTCTTGGGGGTTATCTGGTGACATCCTGGTTTTCTTGTCCCAAGATAGGTGCTTTGTTTGGTTTTTCATTCCTAGATCATTATCACTTGTTTTCCACCCTCCAGGGAGGAACATCAGTTAATCTTAAACTTTTTATAGAGACTGGAACAGGAGGGAAAAACAAGATCATGAGACAATGCGGGGGTTAGCAATGGGGAATAATAATAGTGAGCCAGACCTATGTAGCCTCTTCCTAAGGTATCAGTGAATTTTAGGGGGTGGCCCCCAGAATATTCCTCACATCAAAGCTTTTCATGTTTCAGTCTGTTGCTGCCTTTTTCTTCTCCCTTCCTAGCTTCTCTCTTCCCTCCTGAACCGCACATTTAAATATATTTCTGTAATCATCATGCCAATGAGCTCTAGAAACTTCCTCATCATCCTAATATTTCAATCTTATTCATCTTTAATTTTTGTCTCTTACCCATTTTTATATCTTAAAGTGTGTGGAATGAGAAGTAGAAAGTCCACAAAAAAATACTTCTCTAAATTATAAAGACACATTTTTTGGTACACTTTTCAGAAAATACAGAAAAGTGTAACAAAAGCAAAATGATCTAACATTTGGTCTATGATTTTATATTTACATAATTTAGAATTATGCTGCATACATAACTTAAAGTCCTGCTGTACTCACTTAATTTATTTCAAGATAATTTTCCAAAATTATTTTAAACATTATTTTTAGCAGAAATATATTATTCCACCAATGGGTGTATAAAAATTATCTAACTTTTCCCCTATGCACAAGCATTGAAATTATTTCTGGTTTATTTTATATTTTCTAAGAAAATCTTTGACCTGAAATTTAACTAGTTCCGTGGAGTACATGTTTCAAAGTGAAAGTACTGGTTCAAAAATTCAGAACATTAAAAACAAACAAACTTAAGACCTTTACTCCCAAATTGCTTTCAGAGAGCGCTTACCAGTTACACTCTTGCCTGTTGAACATCAGAGCACATAGCTGCCTCACCTGAGTTATGAAATTTTAAAATCTCTAATAACTGGATAGTTGAAAAAATTTGCTTTAATATATATTTACTTTATTACTAGTGAAGCTGAATACTTTTCGTGAATTTATTACTTATTGGATTCATTCATTTGTTTCTTAATTGTTAATATTTGTTGCACGCTTTTCTCTTGGCAGGTCAGGAATTTTTCTAACTTACCTCTATAAATACTTCTTATACATTAAGAATATTGGCCCTGTGTCTGTTATGTTCACTGCAAATATTTCTTCTAATTTGTCAATGGCATTTCACATTTTTTATGACATTTTACATGCCTTGATTTAATTTTTTTTTTTTTTTACGTTAGTATGACCTATCAGTTTTCCTGTATGCTTTTCAATTCCTTTTATGCTTAAAAGCCCTTTGCAAACATGACATCAATTAAATAGTTGCCTGTATTTTCCCCTAGTTTTTTACGGTTTTTAGGTTTTACATTTAAATCACTCATCCATCTCATATCTCTTATAGTTTATAGTGCCATTGAAGCAGCCCTGGTGGCACAGTGGCTAAGCAGTCAACTGCTAACTGAAAGGTCAGCGGTTCAAACCCACCAACCTCTCTGCAGTAGAAAGATATAGCAATCTGCTTCCATAAAGATTACAGCCTTGGAAAACTCATGGGGCAGTTCTACTCTGTCCTATAGGGTCACTATGGGTCAGAATCAACTCCACAGCAGCGGGTATAGTACCAGGTGAATGTTAACTAAAACGATTTCACTTCCAAAAGGAAAGGTCACTTGAGAGAAAACTCTGACAGAATCTCAGACTACAGAGAAGAGAGTACATTAAGCATAATAGCTTGTCCCTGAAACTCTTACAAACTGAGTTCGAAACCTGCCTCCACCTGTAACTAAGCGTGTGGCTTTGGGAAAGTCACTGATGCTCTGAATCTTCACCTGCAAATTCAGAGGATTCATATCTACCTGACAGTATTACTGTGAAAAATGAAATTTCATATAACCCTGGAAATACAGTAAACCAGTTGCGTGGAGTTAATTCTGACTTATAGTGAACCCATGTGTTACAGAGTAGAACTGCACCATAGGATTTTCTTGGCTGTAATCTGTATGGAAGCAGATTACCAGCCCTTCCTTCTGTGGCACCGCTGGCTGGGTTCAAAATGCCAACCTTTCGGTCAGTAGTCGCAGAAACCATGTGTGCCACTGAAAGACAGTAAGTGACCAAAATAGTGGCGCCAAGGTATTTTCAAATCGTTATATTTTAAACACTATTTGTTATATGATGCAGACCATTTGGACTAAATCTGCTGAAAAGCCACATATTCAATTTACTGATTTTTTTCTGTTATTCTTCCTCTACTGCTGTTCTATTAGTCTTGCTTTATAATACATTTTAATATTTAGTGAAGGACATCCTCTGAATCATTTTTCTGTTTCAAAATGTCCTTAATTATTGTTGCTGTTTTGTTTGTTTTTTAGATTAGTTTCACAATTTTATTCATTTGTCTCCACCCCAAACCTCACTGGGAAATTTGTTTGAATTTTGTTGAACCTAAAAATTAACTTGTGAAGAAATGACATCCTTATAATATTGATTTGTCCATAAAGGAAAAACGAAAACAAAGCAAAAGAAAAAAGGCTGATGATTATGAGGGCTTCCCATTGTGCCATTCCAAGGTCTTTTCACTTATCGACTCATATAATCTCCACAGCAGTTTTCAGAAGAAGGTACTATCCATATTCCCACTTCGCAACTGAAGGAACTCAAGCACAGAGGAAAGCAATTCTTAAAAACAACTGGCCTAGTAACAACCTGTTTTGCTTGGGTACACCAGAATTACCACAGCCCATTCCTCTCTCTCACTCTACTTTTTGCCTGCTTCCTTACCCCACATTGTTTCTATTTTCCATTCTATTCTTAAATCTTCCCTCTGTATCTGCTTCTTCAGGCTCATTGTACTCTGACATAATTCATCATGTTATGACATTCTGAAGTTTAAATTTAGTTATTTCGAATTGTTATACTTTATTAAGGAAGTAATATGAGGCAGTTGACTTTTGTTGTGAGCCAGGGGTCCCTTATCTCATCCCTAGCTCCAGCCTCCCCCAAAAGGGGAGATATGTGACTTAGGACGTAGACACTGGAGATAATTAGAAAACCAGGATCTCTAAGTGTGGGTAGGAGAGAAGAGAGAGCAAAAGAGAAGCTTCAGGATAAAATTCTATCCCCCAGTTTAACTTCAAGGAACTGAGAGTTTATATGTTCACTCTACACCTACTGAGCACCTACTGTATGCTAGGAAGAGAACCCTGAACACTTCCTCCTTCATCTATAACCACTTCTAGGTTATACAGTTGAGAAGGAGGAAAGCTTCCTGAGTCCTAAAGAGCCCCAGTCTATGCCAGGAAGGTATGGGAAATTGCCTTCACATTGGCCCTACAGAAGTAAACAATCTTCACTGCTTATCCTACAGCAAAAGAGAACTATAATTCATGATTCACAGAACAAGATGGCAATTCCGCTCAGCTAATGTGGATTCTTAAACCATCTCCAGGTTGAAGTAACTACTCCTAGTCCTCCATGGACTGGACTCTCATCCCCAGAGGGCTTCTTAGGGTCCAGTTCTGGCCCTTAAAACCAAAAGCAGATCTAGGTCTGACTGGAGGTACCTGAGGCCCCAGCATACCCCAGTGTAACCTGCAGGCCCTCGGCCATATGGTGTCCCCTGAGCCTGTCATTCTCTGATCAGCGCCAGAATGGGCATATGCTGGGATAGCCAGAACCCTGAGGGGAGAGTGGAAATGTCATAGAGCCAGTATGAGGTTAGACTTCTATTTCTCTTGTTTATGACACGAGTAGAGATGGAACCAGGGGGAAAGAAGAAAAAGCCATTATTGATTCTAAAGCATTTGGGGCCGGGAGGGGAGACGTGTTGAGGTTAGGACATGTAAGATAAAACTTTAGGGTCCAACAACGAAAAAGTTGCTGTATTTCTAGATTTCACTCACTTGGCTTCACTTCAGCCTATTTTCTTCATACTCTGAGGAGAGAAATATCTAGAATCTGGTTCGTTGGTGATGTCTTTCTTTCTTTTTTTTTTTTTTTAGGAGGACTTTGTTTGAGGAGATGCACACAAGAATGAATCATTGCTTAGGATATATATATATACCCCCCTTCTCTCTTTGTGACTATTTGGATTCCACATGACAGAATGATAGTTCAGCTCAATTAATTTTAGATCCTGCCTATTATGTAAGGGCTAAGTAAATTTCCCAGTCAGAGAGTCATACCTCCCAATAAGCAGGCTGACAGGGATATTGGGAAGGTCCGTGTCGGGGCAGAGAGGCTGCCAGATGGTGGGGGCAGAAGGAGGGAATGCCTGGAAGGCTTCAGCCAGTTAAAAGAACAGCTCAGAGACATTCCCATCTGTGGGGAGGGCGCGAGGGAGGAAAGGGAGGGGTAATAGTAAAGGGAGCTTTACAGAGAACATAGGAAAACCGGAGGCCCATTTTCACTGTGGACCTCTTACATAAATGACTAGACAAGAAATAATAAATACAAGAATTCAATCAAGGAGATTGGTTTTATTTACAACTGAAGGGCGAGTATCCATACAGAATTCACTTCGCGGCCTTGGGAAGGGTACTTTTTTAAGTATGGAAATGGTGCGGATTTGCCAGCATTCACAAGTTGCTATGAAATATTGGTGACTTGTTTAATTAAACACTGTTCATTTCTACTAGTAATGCCTCTGATCCATCTTAATGAAACCAGTTTCATAAAATGCAATATCCTAATGAAAGAAAAATACTAGTGAGTTTCACGGCCATCTCCTTTCTTGATAATGGAATCTGAGACATAAATGTAACGTTTAACACATCTGAAATTTAGAATGCCCTTTTTAATTATACACATGCGTATCACTCCATATGAGTAATTCATTTTGCTAATTTTGACCAAAGAATTAATTACCATTTGAAGTAAACTCTTCTAATGAATGAACATAACATTAAGATCTTCATATGATGGAAATTGGTTACAAAGAAGACATGAGCAAGATTCAGAGCAAAGGCTCCATTTAGATTTCATTAACCAAATGCTTCCAACAGAAAGATAAGTACAGAGCAATATTCAAGTTACCTACAACGTAAAGCAGAACAATACTATGTTAAAAAAAAAAAAAAAGGAATAAAAAGAAAATGAAAACAAAGCGTTCTCTCTTTCCAGGCATAGGAGGGGTTTATGTGTAGTAGCTGTGTACAGACGAAAATGCATAAACAAATGTACAGTTATCTGCACAAATAAATCTGCTTGTATTCAACAATGGAGCTGACAGCCCTCAGTCAATGTTAAGACTGCGCCACCTTCTGGTTACCATGTGTATAGCAGGCACTCACCTTGTTCGCAGGCCGCAACATTTCTGTCTTATGCAAAACTTATTTTGAAGGGAAACAACAGATACTTACTTGTTCTGTGCACTCTCTCCCCTGGGAAGTGTTTTGGAATGAGAACACAATCCATAAACGTACTCCAGTGACTGCTTGCTTGAAAATCCGACTTTGCTTTTTAAGCTTGATCAACCGTAATGGTATATGATAGGCCAAACACAGACGCAGACAGTACTGTAATTGTCAGAGCACGAGAATCTGGTTGCCACTTTCTGAACTTCTCAGAGTCGGAGAAATGGAGCCCTGGCGAACAAAGCAAGCCCCCTTTCAGTCAGAAAATGAAGATGGGGGAATATGCCATCCTGCCTGCAAAGCTGCAAAATAACAACTAAAGCAAAGCAAGCAAACAAACAGACCCCTTGCCCTGGAGTAGATTCTGACTCATAGCAACCCTATAGGACAGAGTAGAACTGTGCCACCGAGTTTCCAAGGGGCGCCTGGTGAATTCAAACTGCCGACCTTTTGTTAGCAGCCGTAGCTCTTAACCACTACACCACCAGGGTTTCTAACAACTAAACAAGTAGGGTTCTTTCTGGACAACTGTTAACACACAGTTGTGGCCATATGATGCTTTGGGGAATTATGTTCTGCCTCAACTCCATAGTTCCAGTTGGATCAACCATGCTTTCTGAGCTTTTGGAGTCCTGGTTGGACAGGTGAGCTCTGCAATGGCAGAGCTTTGCCACTACACCAGGGCATCCAAGCTGGAGGGGTTTGGTGATCTATCACCACCCATTTTATGCATGTAACTGCAACAGTTTGCATGTAAAGCACTAGGATTTGAAAAGGTAGTCACAAAGGGAAGGTATTATTTTGTCCATGCCCTGTGCATTGCTTAGGGTTTTGTTTGTCTTTATCAAAATTAGCCCTAGAAATCTCGAAACCCTATGTTATTTGTGACTGTATCTATAGAGGCAAATATATTCATGCAGAGAGAGTAAGCCGACTTGAGTAAATGTCCTTTACATTTTATCAGTGTAGACTTGCTAATATTTCTTGAGCAGACAGTCCTATGCCATCCTCACCCTTCATTGCCCACAGCTCAAACAAAACAAAGCGCAATACTTTTATCCAAATAAAGAAGTGGGGCTTTACTATAATGATCCAAATTATTTCTTCAACTTTCTATTTCACTTCACCTGTGTTGACAGAAACTCTATTTTTTTGGCAGATTGGACCATTTCTAAATCTAAAAATAAAATTACCAAGAAAAAAAGTAATGGGGAAAAAAAAAGAAAATTCAGGTTTACTTAAAAAACTAAATTCAGTCTATGTCATGGTCCTAAATCATAGACCTAATCTGATATTGAGCTTTGCTCTACATAGCATTCGATTATGAAGACTAAAAGGTCCAAAGTTAGTTTTTGAAGATTACCGCAGTTTTTAATTACTTCCCGTTACAGCACTGGAAACCCTGGTGGCATAGTGGTTAAGAGTTTGGCTGCTAACCAAAAGGTCGGCAGTTCGAATCCACTGGGCACACTCCTTGGAAACCCTATGGTCGCTATGAGTTGGAATCAACTCGACAGCGGTGGGTTTTGTTTTGTTTTTTGGTTATAGAATTGATCACTGAAGAGCACAAGTGATTGCTTTATATTCCTTACGGAACAAAAAGTAAAACAGTAAAATCAAAGCACAAGGTTGATAGGGATGTGAATCATCATGCAAACAGAACCACCTGAAAACAGATTAAAAAGCAGTGAAACTCAGGGGCCAGCTCAGAGGCTCCCACCACGCAAATCTGGAACAGTTTGAGAATCCAAATAAATAATGACAGTAAAAGTTTGTAACCTATTGAATAAAGTTCACACTAATATAATTAAATAAACGAATGGGTGAAAAGGGAAAGCTCTTCCTTACAAAGCCAGCTAATAAATGGAGAAGAAATAATGAAATTAGAAAATTACCGTTTAGCAATCGTCATAATAATAATCGATTTAGGGAAGTACAGACACTAAAGCTAGTGGGTGGAAATTTGAGGAGCAATGGGGCTATCTGTACTATCTCATAGTATTTCATAAAATAGTTATTAGTTTAAAAAGGTAAAACAGGAACTTGACAGCGGAAAAACTTGGCCAGTCTGCTTAGCCAAGCAGAGTTAACATCACCGGTAAATGCACAAATCTAGAGCTTGTGCCTACTGGGTCGCTGTAAGTCAGAATTGACTCGACGGCAAAAGGTTTGGTTTTTTCAGTTAATAGGAAGCACGGAGCCCTGGTGGCACAGTGGTTAAAAGCTATGTCTGCTAACTAAAAGATCGGCAGTTCAAATCCACCAGCCACTCCTTGGAAACCCTATGGGGCAGTTCTATTCTGTCCTATAGTCTCAGGGAAGCACTAAGAAGAATTTACCATAGCACCTGTGATATTCCTGCCAAAAGTGCAAAACCTGACTATAACCGGGAACGAACATAGACAAACCCAAACTGAGGAAAGTTCTATGAAATAATTGGCCTGCATTCTTGAAAAAAAGGTCAATGTCATAAATATAAAGACTCAAAAACTGTTCCAAATTAAAGCAGACTAAAGAGATCTGACAAGTGAGTACAGCACATGAAGGTGGCTTTTCTTTATAAAGGACCGTTTTTAGGTCAGTTGGCAAAATCTGAATAAAGATGTAGGTTAGATAATAGTATTATTTCAGTGCTAGTCTCCGGATTGTGTTAATCGTATTGTGATTATGTAATAGAATTTCTTCTGATTGGGAAATACAAACTGATATATTTCAAGTTTAAAGGGGTTTCATCTCTGCAATTCACTCTTAAACTGTTCAGAAAACAAAAAGCTAAATGTTATGTCAATATTTGGAGAATCTGGGTGAAGAGTGAGAATTCTTTGTACTACTCTTGCAACCTTTCTGTGAGTATGAAACTTTCAAATAAAAAAAATTAAAATTCTTTTTTTTTTTTTTTGGCTCACACGGTACCACAGAATGGTTAACTCTAGGGTTTTGTGTGGTTTTTTTTTTATTTTTATTTTATTCAAAGAGCAAGTTGTTTTGGTTTCATGACATTAAAGATACAACTCAGAAACCGTCTCTTGAGTATCCTCTTTGTGCATGCAGCTGCACATCAGCTTCCTTTCTTAATTAGCCTTCACACTTTCTCTTCTCTTAACTCTTTCCACAACTTTGCTCCTTCTCTCATTCAAAACCTTTTATGGTGCCCCAACTGGAGCCAGACCATATGAACTGCTGGGTATTCAAAGACAGTCAGATTCAGCTCCCCATCTAAGACTCACATAGATAATTCCAGACAGAGATAGGTCGATAGTCAGACAGAGAGACAGACAGATGCCGTCATGTCAACCCCGACTTAAGGCTACCGTGTGTACCGCAGAACAAAATGTTGCCTGGTCCTGTGTCATCATCAGGATCCCTGGCATGTTGGAGTCCATAGTTATAGCTATCGTTCCAATCCATCTCATGGAGGGTCCCCTATGCCCCTGCTGGCCCTCTATTCCACAAAACATGCTGTCCTCTTCCAGGAATTAATCCCTTCTAATGACGCATCCAAAGCAAGCAAGTTGGACATTGTTCTGTTGTGATCTATAAAGTTTTCATTGACTAATTTTTGGAAGTAGATCACCAGGCCTTTCTTCCTAGTCTGTTTTATTAGGGAAACTCTGCTGAAACATGTCTACCACGAGTCAGCCTGCTGGTATTTGAAACACCGGTGGCATAGCTTCCAGCATCACAGCAACATGCAAGCCACCACAATACAACAAATCGACAGATGGGTTGTTGTTGTTGTTAGGTGCCATGGAGTCGCCTACTACTCATAGGGCCCCATGTACAACAGAATGAAACATCACACAGTCCTGCACCATCTTCACAATCGTTGCTATGTTTGAGCCTATTGTTGCAGCCACTGTGTCAGTCCATCTCATCGAGGGTCTTCCTCTTTTTTGCTCTCCCCCTACTTTACCAAACATGATGCCCTTCTCCAGGAATTGGTCCCTCCTGATAAAACGTCCAAAGTAAGTGAGACTAAGTCTCGCCCCCCTCACTTCTAAGGAGCATTCTGGCTGTATACTTCTTCCAAGACAGATTTGTTTGTTCTTCTGGCAGTCCATGGAATATTCAATATTCTCTGCCAACACCATAATTCAAATGCATCCTTTTTTCACTTGGATCCACAGTCAATGCCTATGCAAGCAGCAGTCAAGAAATCAAACGACATATTGCATTGGACAAATCTACTGCAAAAGACCCCTTTAAAGTGTTAAAAAGCAAAGATATCACTTTGAGGACTAAGGTGCACCTGGCCCAAGCCATGATATTTTCAATGGTTTCATATGCATGTGAAAGCTGGACAATGGATAAGGAAGACCAAAGAAAACATTGACAGATGGGTGGTGGTAGATAATTCTAGTAGACTATATTTTATAAGTACAATAGTGGAACCATCAAGGGTAGAAGATAGTAACATGGACAACTTAAACGAGAGTCTTTTATTTAAATAATATTCTTTTGAGTTTTTGGTGAAAGTTTACACAGCAAGTTAGGTTCCCATTTGACAATTTCTATACAAAGTGTTCAGTGACATTAGTTACATTAATTGCAATATCTCCACATTCTCTTTAATTGTGTTCCTTTGTTCCCTTTCCAGTACTCTAGTTTCCCTGCCCTTTTATCTTTCATTTTTGCTTTTGAGTAATTGTTGAACTTTTGGTCTCATACTGAGGGTTTTTAATTAGGGCATCGATCTTTTGGTTAATATCCTTTATTTTGTGTGCCATTCTGCTATTTTGCTAAAAGGTGATCTGAGGCAATAGGTTCAGTTCTAGGTTTAAAGAATATCTTAGGGTGATAGTCTCAGGGAGTCTTATGTTCTCTATTGTTCCAGTTTATCTGGCTTTTTTAATAAGAATTTGAGTTTTGCTTCACATTTTTCTCCCATTCTATCTGGGGCCAAATATTGTGACCCCAGTCAGAACAGTCAGTGGTGGTAGCTGGGCACCATCTAGTTCTTCTGTTCTCAAGGTAGATGAGGTTGTGGCTCTTGTAGAGTTGTTTCTTGTCTGTGCTTTTGGTTACCTTCTTGCTGTTTTGCTCCTGGTGAATAGCGACCCCAATCGTGTCTTAGATGGCAGTTCACAACCTTTTAAGACTCCAGGTGCTACTCACTTCACTTGGATGCAGATCATGATATTTGTGAACTATGATATGCCAATTGACTGAGTCGTCCCATGAGACTATGATCCTAAGCCTTCAAACTCGAAAAACCAGTGTCGGAAGGTGTTTGGTTATGTCTAAGGAGTATCCATATGTGTGTCTTCAAAGAATATATGTGCCTCCACCCACATATTTGTATTTACATGTTCATATGGATACTTCTTGATGTCAAGGATTTCATTTTACTTGGTTCCACAATCAATGCCCATGGAAACAGCAGTTAGGAAATCAAATGATGCATTGTATTGGGCAAATCTGCTGCAAAAGACCCCTTTAAAGTGTTGAAAAGCAAAGATGTCACTTTAAGGACTAAGGTGCACCTGACCCAAGCCATGATATTCTCAGTGGCCTCATATGCATGCAGAAGCTGGACAGTGACTAAGGAATACTGAGGAAGAATTGATGCCTTTGAATTATGGTGTTGGCAAGGAATACTGAATATGCAGTGGACTGCCAGAAGAAGGAACAAGTCTATCTTAGAAGAAATGCAGCCAGAGTACTCCTTGGAAGCAAGGATGGTGAGACTTCGTCTCATGTTCTTTGGACACGTTATCAGAAGGGACCAATCCCTGGAGAAGGACATCAGGCTTGGTAAAGTAGAGGGTCAGTGAAAAAGAGGAAAACCCTAGACAAGATGGATTGTCACAGTGGCTGCAACAATGGGCTCAAACATAACAACCACTGTGAGGATGGCACAGGACCGGGCAGTGTTTTGTTCTGTTGTACATAGGGTCTCTATGAGTCGGAACCAACTCAACAGCACCAACTCAACAGCACCCAACAACGGCATAGATACTTCTGGAGCCCTGGTGGCGCAGTGGTTAAGAGCTATGGCTGCTAACCAAAAGGCAGGCAGTTCAAATCCACCAACCGCTCCTTAGAAACCCTATGGGGCAGTTCTACTCTGTCCTGTAGGGTTGCTATGAGTTGGAATTGACTTGATGGCAACAGGTTAGGTTTTGATTTTGGTTTATAGGTACTTCTATTTGTTCTCACCTATGTATGCATCTCTACCTACCTGTACACTAATTTGCCTATACCCATCCATATGTAGAAACCCTGGTGGTATAGTGGTTAAGACCTATGGCTGCTAACTAAAAGGTCAGCAGTTCGAATTCACCAGATGCTCCTTGGAAACCATATAGGGGAGTTCTACTCTGTCCTATAGGGTCTCTATGAGTTGGAATCGACTCTACGGCAACGGGTTTGATTTTTGCTTTCATCCGTATGTGCTCAAATGCTCATTATTACTTTGGTTGTGCTTTTAAGGAGAGTCTTGAAGAAGAAACAGAAGTGGAATTGGAAGGGATTTAAGACCCTGAGGGTTAGCAGGTGCACAGTTTTTGCAGAGGCATCCACCAGTGACCTGTTGCTCCTGGGCCGAGTCACACCAGGCATGGGCTGGGCCTGACTCTGCTGGCCCCACTAAAGAATTTGAATTATATTTACTTGGTGATTGAGATCCACTGCAGGGTTTAAGCAACACAAGTATATACTTAGATTTGTGTATTAGACCGATCCTTGCTGCTCAGCCTTCCCTTCTAATTCTTCATTTTTTGACTGTTTCTTCACTGAATGACTGTTTTAGGTTAGACACTGTGCTGGCTTAAGGCATATAGGACAAGAAAATATGTGGTTTCTGCCCTTACAGAGCATCTCCATTCTGGGGTCTCTATGGCTTTTTTCATTTTGTTTATAGTACTTCAATTCAGGCCACGTATATAGAACACTGTAAATTGCAGTCGAGTCCCTGGGTGGTGCTAACAGTTAATGTGCTTGGTTGCTGTCTTTGTTTGTCTCTTGTTTCTTGGTGGTATGAGGTCCCCTGTGTCTCTCTGCTTGCTTCTTTCCCTTTTGTATCTCAGAAAAGATGGGCTCAAGACACAATCCAATCTTGTAGATTAAATCTTGCCTCATTAACACAACTGCCGCTAATCCCATCTCATCAACATCATAGAGATAGGATTTACAACACATAGAAAAGTCACATCAGATGACAAAATGGTGGACAATCACACAATACTAAGAATCATGGCTTAGCCAAATTGATACCTGTATTTTGGGGGGGACACAATTCAATCCATGACAGCTGTTAACCAACGGGTTGGAGATTTGAATACACCCAGAGATGCTTAGAAGAAAGGCTTGGCAATCCACTTCTGAAAAATCACAACCGTTGAAAACCCTGGGGAGCTTAATTCTACTCTGATACACATGGGGTCACTATGAGTCGGAACCGACTCAGTGGCAACTGGTTTGGTAAATTGCAGTAGGTCTGCTCTTTATTTCTTATTCGTGCTTCTTAACTTCACCCGGGAGCTCCTAAGCCTGCTGTCCTTATTAAGCTAGAAGAAGGAGGAAGTACTTGAAATAAACTACAGTGAATGTAAAGGGAACTTTTCTTTCCCTGGCCAATCCTAAAGTAGCCAATTTACACTACACTGAAAGCTTTATGCTCAGTTCTAGCAGGTAATATTGAAATGATAAGGTTCCCTAAAACCCATCTTTTTAATCCATTTGCTTAACAATGTTCCTGTCATCTTCACATTTATAAGATAAAATAACTGTGTCATTTGTATAATTCTGAAATGTACTCAGCCATTATTTTCAATTAGTTTTCCACAATATAGTATCATCATTTATATTTCATGCTTAGTACACTAATTAGGTTAATAGCCTCTAGGTCTAAATACTGTTTTATTTTATTTCATGGTGTTTGATACCTCTCTTGTATTGAATATAATTTTCACTGTATAAATTCACATATCATTTTTTTTAAGTATATTTTTATTATAAGGGTCAACATAGGGAAAATACTCCAGGTAGTTTAGATATTCTCGAAGAACCTAATATGTCATGCAATCAAAGCACCTACTGTGTATACAATATTTGGTTAGGAGCTCTCAGAGTACACTGAAGAAAGAGTAGTGAACAGTGAGGAGTGAGAATGAAGACGGTACCCTCAAAAAACTTACGGTAATTAGAGAACTAACAGCTTTCTGTAATAGGTACACCCATAAGCTATGGAGTCTTGAAACTTGGATTTGAATCTTCAGGCTGCTGCTTTCAAGCAAGTGCAGGCAAGTTATGTAACCCTCCAAGCTGTATCTTTGTGTGTAAAATGCAGAACCTACTGACCTGTCGGTGCCTCTTGTTCTCTCCTTCTGTTCATTCCTAGTCTTTAACACACACCCCTCATTAAGGGGTAAGAGGTCCTCCTCCAGACTTCAACCAACATGGAGATGCTCAATAGCTCCTCACATTCTTGCTCATGTTGCAGTTCTTGGGCCCTGTTGCTCAGGATCTCATCTGTCGTAGAAGAAAAACATCACAAAGTTTAGTAAAGTAAAAAGAAAGTTTTATTTGGCATATATTCAAAAGGACAAAAGTGGGAAGCAGACAAGCATGCTGCCAGAGCTAGGATGTCTGCCCGAGTCCAAAGAATATCACAGAATAGGCAAGAATGGGAAAACGGACAAGCATGCGGCCACAGCCATGTCTGTGCGAGTCCCAAGAACAGTTACAGAGCCATCAGTATATATCAACATCACAGAATGGGTAGAATCATTGAAAGCGTCACTTTTTCACTGATTGGCTAGAAATTGTAATCTTAGATTTTGAATCATCTTTGTCAACAATCATTGGTAAGGGTTTCAGTTACCAAAGTCAGGAGGGTCTTCATTGGTCCAACAAATTCCTACTCACTAAATGTTAACAGAAAAAGACAAAAGGTGAGAAGTCCTTTGGGTTAGGTTTTATCGCCCTTTTGTGGAAACTTCATTAAGATAATTTCTAAGATTGTCCCATCTGTTGTCTTATCTCAGGGCCCAGTTGATGTGTCTTTGTGAGTCTGTGAGGGCTCAGCCCCAGCTGGGACACAATTCTCCATGCTCAAGGAGAGGGAATAATAACTCCAATATTATTTCCTAAATCACATCAAATATATCCCACAAAACTTTCATTGTTGTTGTTAGCTGCTGTTGAGTCATGACAACCTTATACATAACAGAACAAAATGTTGCCCAGTCCTGCGTCATCTTCACAATTGTTGGTATGTTCAAGCGCATTGTTGTGGCCACTGTGTATTTTGACTGCCTTCTAACCTAGAGGGCTCATCTTCCAACACTATATTAGCCAATGTTCTGTTGTGATCCATAAGGTTTTCTTTGGCTAATTTTTGGAAGTAGATCACCAGGCCTTTCTTCCTAGTCTGTTCTAGTCTGGAAGCTCCGCTGAATCCCATCCACCATAGGTGGCCCTGCTGGTATCTGAAATACCAGTGGCATAGCTTCCAGCATCACAGAAACATCAAGCCTTCACAGTATGATGGACTGACTGATGGATCCTGCTGACTCAGAACTGAAGCCACTCCCAGTGTCCACCTTTCAGCCAAAGATTAGACAGGCCTACAAAACAAACAATAACACACGTGTGAAAGTCGCTTCTTAGTTCAATCAAGTATAGGAGACCAAATGGGCAACACTTGCCCAAAAGCGAAGATGAGAAGGAAGGCAGGGACAGGAAACCTGAACGAATGGACACAGGACAACCGGGGTGTAAAGGAAAAGGGGGGGAGGGCTGACACATTGTGGAGAATGCAATCAGTGCAAAACAGTTTGTGTATAAATATTTGAATGAGAGACTAATTTGTGCTATGAACTTTCACCTAAAATAAATAGTAAATATTTAATTACCAAAAAATACTTAACAGATGAGTGGCGGTTCGATTCTTTGGGCCCCCATTATTACTCTTACGTTGGGAAAGGGGGACTAAAGAATAGAAAAGTGAACAAATGGCTTGAATGGAAGTTTAGGGGTATTTGTATACCTTGGAGTAAACTACATAATCCATGCTTTTTAGCCTTTTAAGAATTAGAATATTTGAACTACTATCTTCTCCCCTTTTCTCATTTGGCCCTCATATATTCCTTTCAATTAATTGTCTTATCTTTTTTTAATTGACTCCCATAATTTTTGTTTATTTATGTTATTTACATTTCCACTGCTACTACCTTTCAACAGGCTCCACTGCCTTCCTTACTGAATTGTTGCAAAAAATTCCTCAAAAGTGTCTGGACTCCCCATCTCTGATCCATCCTATACATGGCTGCTAAAGACGATGTCACTTTAAGCTCCAAACTGCTCTATCATTTAAAGCTGTTGTGATTTGGGACCAGCTTACCGTTCATATTCCTTATATGCCAACCAAAACAAACAGCTTGCTCACTGGTCCTTATATTCATCTAGGCTTTATTCCATGCCGCACCCCTCCACCTGCAGAAATCTCTCTCTCTCCCACGTCCATTCCATCTCGGCATTGGCAAATCCAACCTTCCCCAAGGTTCATCTCAAATACCACCTCCTCACTGAGGTTTTTACTAGTTTCCCTTAATTGGACATAATCATTTAATTCCCATACTTTAAATTTTGAAGAATCTGCCATTGTATAAAACCCAGTAAAACTTCCAATGTTCTGCCCCTCTCTTGGGGAACTGTGGCCTTTCCCCCGCATGACGGTGCGTGTGTGCCTGTTCAGATCGCTACCGTATGAGTGATCCACAAAGGTCTTAATCAGCCTTTTCTCCAAAGCGTTTAGCATAATGCCTTCATGCTAACATTCATTCAATGCATAAAAGACTTTTTTAATTGTTGTTGAAAATACACACAGCAAAACATACACCAATTCAACAACTTGTACATGTACAATATAGTGACATTGATTACTTTCTTCGAGTAGTCATTCTCACCCTCTTTTTCTGATTTGTTCCTCCGCTATTGACATAGACTCACTTCCCCCTAAGCTTCCTTTCTAACCTAATGAATAAAAGACTCTTGATCAAGGCGTTTATTGACGTATTTATTTATTGAGCACCTGCTAGGTGCAAAGCACTGTTTTAAGCGCTTGGGAGACCAGTAAACCAAGAAAACCAAAATTCTTGCCCACAAGGAGCTTACATTTTAGTGTATTGGGGGAGGGAGAGGACTAAGAATAAATAATAAACAAAATAAGAAAATAATATAGCATTTTAGAAGGTGATAAGTGTTATGGAGAAGAAGTTAGAACCATGCAAGACGTCCTGGAAGGGCAGATGGGTAGTGCGGAGGGTTGTCATTTTAAACAGGCTTCCACTCCAAGCCTCAGTGAGAAAGTTGAACAAAAGGAGGCAGTGAGTCATTCAGATATGGGGGGAAGAGCATTCCTGGCAGAAAGAACAGCCAAAACCTCTAAGGCAGTAGTATATTTGCATGTTTAAGACACAACGGTGATGGTGATACAGCTAGAAGAGTGTGTGAGGCAGAGCGGAGAAGGAGATGAGGCTGGAGCTGTGAGCTGGGGGAGGGAGAGGGACGGGAGTGGATCACGTAAGGACTTTGGCTTTTAATCTGAGGCAAATCTGGAGCCACCGAAGTGTTTCCAGAGGAGGGGTGATTTGATCTAGTCCAACCTTTACCACATTTTACTCTCATTTCTCGTTCATCTCTTGTGCATAAAGATGTTGGCATAAGCAATATAGGTATAACTCATTGCTGTTATACCTAAAATTGCTAAAATACTTGACTACAAAGAGCTCTGTTTGATATAACACTGAAACTAATTAACTATTAACCCATGGCTAATTTCAGTGATTAATGATTTTTTCTCAATTTTAAATATAAGTGGCACTATTGAGTCCACATACATTTTATAACAATTGATTTTCAAGGTAGTCCTTCCAACAGGCTGGTAATAATGAAGTAGAAATTCTGGTTTGTGTAGCTATAAAGAATACACCCCGAGGCAGGGCCAGATTAAGCATGTGAGGGCCCTAAACACTGATAATCTGTGGTGCCCCCTCCTCTGCTTACTCAAGCATTCAGATGGGATGTGTGAGTTAGAGATATACATGTATATGTGTGTGTGTGTCTTAGCTATCCATGATGTAGCTTCTTTTTAAATGTGACTATAATATTAGCAACTGAACGCAAAAGAGGTGTAAGACATTTTAGCGAAATGAGATGAACTGGATTATAAAATTTTTTGTGAACGTAGGCTACTAAGATTTTTACTATATAGCACATTTTCTACAAAAAAGAATAGTCCACATAGTCTACAACAACAAAAATGAGTCAGTGAAATTAGTTGTTTCACAGTAAAATTCTGTTGGGCTCCCACCACAAAAAATTCACTTTCACCAATTTTTGTTTAAACGGCTCACACTTCAATTTTGATGCTTGTTTCCTATAAATGCTGTAATCATAAATGAACAAATGAAAAGATGTCATAAAAGAAAATTTAATGATCAAAAAATACAAATTACCGTATTTTATTTTTAGGTAGAGCTTCCGTCTCTAACATGTTGTAATTAAAAACATCTCTTTCTATTTTTTGTTCTTACAGTCTTCAGTGATTTTACTATTAAGCTGCTGCACAATATCTACTTCTATACATAATAAGGATAATGCATCCAGTCTTTCTTGACTCATTGTTGTGCCTTCGATTTCCCTTGTGTCCTGTCTGCTTGGCGTCTATGGGTCTTAGCTTTGGACAACTGGTTCCCCTGTTTTGTTGATGCCCTAGGCACATGCTTACCTTGCTTATTGGGTAATCCGTCCTTGCCCAGAGGGAGTATTGTGAAATATCAAAATGGACAGAAAGGATTGGTGAGTGAATTTTAAAACCTTTTTTTCCCCAAAGATTTTAAAAGAGAAGATACATTTTTCACGTTGAGGGTTTCAATCCTCTCCTGTACAGATATTTTTGGGACCTGTTAAAGTGCTCTGCTGCTGACTGAAAGGTCAGCAGTTCAAACGCACCAGTCTCTTCATAGGAGAAAGACATGGCAGTCTACTTCCATAAAGATTCAACAAATTGCTGTTGAGTCAATTCCAACTCATAGCAACCCTATAGGACAGAGTAGAATTGCCCTATAGGGTTTCTAAGGAGCAGCTGGTGGATCAGAACTGCCAACCCTTAGGTTAGCAGCTGGGCTATATAGGCTAGTTCTACTCTGTTCTATAGGGTCGCTATGAGTCAGAATGGACTCGATGGCAATGAGTTTGGTGGTGCAATGGTTAAGCACTTGGCTGCTAACCTAAAGGCTGGCTGTTCGAACTCATCCAGTGGCTCCATGGGAGAAAGACCTGGAAATCTGCTCCCTAAAGATCACAACTAAGAAAACCCTATAGGGCAGTTCTTCTCCGTCACATGGGGTTGCTGTGAGTCGGAATCCACTCGATGGCACCTAACTACAACATTATATATTACAATATGATGAGTTTCAGCAGGGTGTAGCCATAGCTGGGGTTAAAAGGATGAATTTGATGATATCTTGATGTCCAGTCCAGCTGAATAGTTCTGAGGTTAAGAATAACCTTTCAGTATACGGTGGCTCAGTGCTTAAGAGTTTTTGGCTGCTAATGAAAAGGTCAGCAGTGCAAATCCACCAACTGCTCCTTGGAAACCCTATATGGCAGTTCTACTCTGTCCTATAGGGTCACTACGACTTGGAATCAACAAGAGCAATGGGTTTGGTTTGTTTTTTTCCTTGTATATGGTGATTTTTGGAGGCCATTCCATGCTAGGACAGGACTGAGTGCAGTTGTGGGAAGGATAACTGGGATAAAACAGTTAAGCACTTAACATTTTTTGCAATAGCCATTGGTGCTAGTATTTTCTTTTTTTGTGTTTTCCAATAAATTGTTATGTCCCTGGGTGGTGCACACAGTTAATGGTAACCAAAAGATTGGGAACACCTCGGAAAAAAGGCCTGGCGATCTACATTTGAAAAATCAATCATGAAAACCTTGTAGGGCACCGTTCTACACTGACAAATGAGGTCACTGTGAGTTGAAATCGAGTCAACAACTGGTTTTTAACTGGTTAATAATAATGAAAAAATTCCCATTCTTGATAAGCATTTTTTTTTCTTCTATTGAAATTATGATCATCAGTTTCCACCTATTTAGAAAAAAGAAACATAGGCAGGTAATGAAGCAAAGCTACACTCTAAGGTATGCATGTACTCCCTGTTAGAGACGGGCGTTTAGGCTGTTGTATACTGAATCTAAGAGACTTAAAACAAAAGGGAACTCAGGAAGCCACCACCAGAGGACAAGTCTGATACAGGGAGTCAGGCCTTTAACATTCTGCCAAAACTGGAGCCCTTCTCAAGCCGTTTAACTTGTGATTATTTTCTCTTGTTGCCGATTCTTTGAAAACTAATTGTAGATATGAGATAGCCATGTTTAAATAATTTATTAAAAATAATAATACTAAATCCAGAGGAAAGTGGCCAAGGTATAGAGAAACGTGGTGAAGCCCAAAGCCGGGGTCACGTCCGTCGTAGTTTTCCGGGCGCTTTTCTTACTCTGGAGTGCTTAATTAGGTCTGTCTGCGTGTTTGGCCCTGGGCTGATTTTGTTCTTTCAAGACAGCTGTTGATCTAATGCTACATTAAAACACACTGAGCAAGTAGCTTCTCGCACTTCATGAAAACAAATATAAATGCTGTTATTTTGGTATTGGAGGGGGGAAGAAAGGATCTTCTAACTGAGGGAAACTCATACATTTATAATTGTATTTTTTAATGTTATGGAAGAGCCTTTTAGCTCTACCAATTATGCAAACCAGTTAGATAACATTGTTTAATGTAGGCAACTAAATGCCCAGAAGATCCTCAACTATAAAAACAAGAGCCTCTGCAAGTTTTGGAGACTCTCCCAATCAGGCTATTAACAGAACTAACTCACTAGTGCCTTTGCAAGGGTTCTAGCTCCTGGAACTACTGCTATGCTTGTGGAAGCATTTTAAATGTTACATCCTCAAAACTTCTAAATCAATTACTCTGCTATAGAAGGAGATATCTTGGTCTAAAGTTACTTTTTTTGTGTGCTGACATATGATTTTCAGTAATAAGCTGAAGTTTTTTGTTTTGTTTTGTTTTTGTAGAACTAATTAGTAACTTATGCCCTGGAGAAAGGGCTGCATAGTGGTTAGACTTCTCACCCTTGTACTGTGAGAGAACTCTCACCAGCCTCTCCATAGCCCCTCCTCAAATGTGGGTGGGTAGTTAGAAGAATAAAGAAGCCCTAGTGGCACAATACTTAAGTGCTTGGCTGCTAATCAAAAAAGTGAGGGTTCAAACCCACCCAGCAGCTCCATGGGAGAAAGACCTGGTGATTTGCTTCCATAAAGATTACGGCCAAGAAAACCCTATGGGGCTGTTCTACTCTGTCACATGGGGTCGCTATGATTTTGAATTGACTCAATGGCACCCAACAACAACATCAGCTAGAAGAGTGGGCAGTGGTGGTTCAGCTGTAGAATTATCGCCTTCCAAGAAGGAGACTTGGGTTTGATTCCTGGCCAATGCACCTTACGCACAACCACCGCTCATCCATCAGTGGAAACTTTCGTATTGCTGTGATGCGGAACACGTTTCAGTGGCCTTTCTGACTAAGATAGACTAGGAAGAAAGGCCTGGTGATCTACCTTCAAAAATCAACCAGTGAAAATGCTGCAAATCACAATAGTCTGATCCTATTGTGCATGGGTCACCATGAGTCGGGGGGCTGACTCGATGGTAGCTAACAGCAACAAAGCTAGAAGAGTAGGAAAAAAGTGACTCAACAGTGCTATCAGGAGAAGGGTTAGGTCTTCATACTGTTCTGTGAGGTTTGCTAAGTACTCCAAGATCTTAGAACCAAAGTCTATCCAAATATGCACTGCTTCAATTATTCAATGTGCCCGTTTTAATTTGCCTTTAAAAAATACCAACGTGCTTCACCTTTCACGTAGTACCAAATATGTTTCTGTTCAATGCTCTGATATTGAAAAAAAAGGGCTTCAAAGTTGATGGACAAAAATATCCATCTGGCTCCTTAAATGCACCATGTCTCTTTTGTTTTCCCAAGTCTCTGATGAGGAGATGTTTGTCACTTAATTGCTGCTGAGGATCACAGATGATGGTTTATAGGTTTAGACAAATTGCGGGCAGCACTTTGTTAACAAACAGAAGAGCACGCTGGCACTTCGTAATTATCCTAGAGAGCTCGATTGGCCCTTAACGGCACCTGCCCGAACAGCATCAGGGAGCCTTGTTTCAACACAAAAGCTCCTTCTTGTTAATTAACCTGTGTGCACTTGTTACAAATGAAACCTATTTGTTTTCACTTAATATATTTGCAGCTAGTTTAAATATTCATTTATTATTATGCTTGTTAAGTGAAGGATGGAGAAGAACAGTTTGGATGACTTCCATCAGTTTGCACCGAGCTTGAAGAGATCAGCAAATAGACTAATTTGTCAGTTGTGCTGCCACGCGCTCGGTGGGTCCCCAAATCTGCTTAAGGGAGGTGAGTAGCTGTCAACCAACAAAATGGCACAGGGGGCAATTGAGAAGCAAGGTGTCCACAGCAGTAACCAGAGACTTTTCATCAGAGGGAAATTTTCCTGAAAGTCAGAAGCAGTTCATGTGAAGCTTAATTTCATTTCTCAAACTCTCCAGACTATGCTATGTCTGGGCACATAAAAGACAGGACATATACAGGCAGAGGATGTGCCTTCATTTTTCCTTCTGTTAGCTTCAATCTCAAGAAAGGGTGAATCATTTACTAGCTCTTCGTAACACTTAAAGCCAAAGTAATTTGAGCATCCTAAGGAAATTACATATTTTAAAAAATAAAACACACTCCTTGCTATCAAGTCGATTCCGACTCATAGCAACCCAATAGGACAGAGTAGGACTGCCCCATAGGATTTCCAAGGCTGTAATCTTTACGGAAGCAGACTGTCACATCGTTCTCCCGTGGAGTGGCTGGTGGGTTTGAACCGCCAACTTTTTGGTTAGCGGTTAACCGCAGTTAACCACTACACTGCCAGAGCTCCTTAAGGAAATTATAGATATCACAATATTTCAGGGATATGGTAGTTGAAAAAGCAATAGAAATGAGAAACAAAAGATTTCTTTAGCATATTTTATCCAAAATCTAGATTTAAAGTAGTTATTCTTGTAGAGGCTGGCAAAATTATTCCTCAAAATTTTACATTCTTAGATTTTTGGCCATCTATAATCGAGCCTAGATATTTGTTATTGTTCTTCAAAACGCATGTTGGAAAACTGTTCTAAAATACATATTTCTCAAGATGAGAAATAGCCAATTTTACAAATTATTTTAAAAGATGAAAATGTAATATTTTATTTAAATATAATTGAGGACTTTTAATTTTTATTTGAATGAAATATCAGTGTTATGTAGCTTTAAAATTTGCCCTTAGGAAGATTTTCTTTGTTTTTGTTGTGTCTAAAGCATGCTTATGTGACTTCAATTAGGTTCTCTTAACTGCATACAGAGAGTTCAAAATACTTTTAGCTATTGATGGGAGCATTCCCTCAGCCACCAATCAATTACTTTGATTCTTCTGTTTTGAAATTGGTCCAATAATGCATTTTAGAATAGGTCAATACTGCCTGCTACATAGAGTAATATGTCTAATTTGTTTCTGTTCATCACGACCATCTAGTTAAGAACCATATGCTTAAAATCTCAACTTGTCACCAGGAAGAATGATGTGGAAAATTGACAAAAGAATTTGTGAAACTGCTATGTGGACACAATGTAATAGTGACACATTCCTGCATCTGGTTTTTCCCGTGGAGATGCAATACCTTGGATATATTATTCATTTGTATTAATGTGACTACTCTGCACATCCGAGTTCTATACATGCCAACACAAAAGACAGCCTCTCTGTGTGACCAGGCTGCAGAGGTTCTCCCTGCCCTCTGAAGCCTCACTCAGAAAAGGAAGTTATTAGAAGTGAAGATAAAGCTTTTCACACACACCTTATAAAATCATTTATTTTCTTAATATTCATTCTTCATAGCAGCTACAGTAAATATTTAGTGAGTACCTAGTTAAAAGTATTGTGGAACTGATATGAGAAGGACTGAAATAACATTGGCTTGCATTGGTGGTTCAGTGGTAAAATTCTTGCCCTCCATGCAGAAAACCTGGCTTCACTTCCAGCCAATGTACCTCATGAACAGCCACCGCACCACCTGTTGGTCAGTGGGGGCTTACGTGTTGCTATGATGCATAACAGGTTTCAGTGGAGCTTCCAGACTGAGACAGACTAGGAGGAAAGGCCTGGTGATCTACTTCTAAAAATCAGCCAATGAAAACCCTATGGATCACAACAGCCCGATCCCCAGTTGATCATGGGGATGACGCAGGATCAGGCAGCCTTTCATTCTGTTGTGCCCGTGGCTGCCATGAGTTGGGGGCTGACTCCATGGCACCTGGCAATAACAACATCATCAGGGTATTTTCACCTGGAAGTGACGCTCCGATATTGCCGATCAAGAACAGTTACAATACAGGTGACCTAGGAGGGCAAACCTGGGGGCTCATCACCCTGCTAATGTCCCCTGTGCACCTCGCCTATTAAAACATTTAAATCCATATGTAACATGCTAAAGAAGAAAACACCGAGCTAAGAATCAGTGTCATGGATTGAATTATGTCCCCCCAAAAATGTGTGTATCCATTTGGCTGGGCCATGATTCCCAGTATTTTGTGGTTGTCCTCCATTTTGTGATTGTAATTTTATGTTAAAGAAGATTTGGGTGGGATTGTATAACACCTTACTAAGGTCACATCCCTGATCCAATGTAAAGGGAGTTTCCCTAGGGTGTGACCTGGACCACCTTTTATCTCACAAGACATAAAAGCAAAGGGAAGCAAGCAGAGAGTTGGGGACCTCATACCATCAAGAAAGAAGCACTGGGAGCAGAGCTAGTCCTTTGGACCTGGGGTCCCTGCGCGGAGAAGCTCCTAGTTCGGGGGAACATCGATGAGAAGGCCAACAGAAAGAATGAGCTTTCCCCTGGAGCTGACGCCCTGAATTTGCACTTGTAGCCTACGAGGCTGTGAGGAAAGAAATTTCTCTTTGTTAAAGCCATCCACTTGTGGTGTTTCTGTTACAGCAGCACTAGAAGACCAAGACAATCAGGAAACCTCCCGGTGTGACCTTTGTGAAAATAACATGCATCCTTGTGCCTCAGTTTATCAGTCTATTCCTTCTCACTTAGCAGAGCTGGAAAACCAAGAAAAAAAATCATTATTTTCACTTGATTCCTGGTATCTGCTGGACTCACACAGGGTCACTTTAAATCCTCTAGAACACTAGACTGTGTTTATTGCATTATGTTGCTGTTATTGTTAGATGTCATTGTGTTGATTTTCCACTCGTAGTAACCCATGTGACAGAGTAGAACTGCCTCATAGGGTTTCCTAGGCTGCAGTCTTTATGGAAGGGGAGCCCTGGTGGCACAGTGGTTAAGCACTGGCTGCTAACTGAAAGGTCGGTGGTTCGAACCTACGAGCAGCTCTACCGAAGAAAGATGTGAGTCTGTTTCCATAAAGATTTTCAGCCTTGGAAACCCGGTGGGGCAGTTCTACTCTAACCTGTTGGGTAGCTATGAGTTGGAATTGACTTGACGGCAACAGGTTGGGTAATCTTTACAGAAGCAGATTGCCAGATCTTTCTCCTACCGAGCCTCTGGATGGTTTGAACCACCAACCTTTCAGTTAGCAGTTAAATGCTTAACTGTTGCACCACCAAACCAAACCCATTGCCGTCGAGTCAATTCCAACCCACAGCCACCCTATAGGACAGAATAGAACTGCCCCATTGAGTTCCCAAGGAGTACCTGGTAGATTCGAACTGCTGACCTTTTGGTTAGCAGCCATAGCTCTTACCTACTACACCACCAGGGTTTCCATTACACCACCAGGGCTCCTTTATTGCACTATACTCGATATAAAGCGATTCATTTTCATATCATTAAGTGGATATTTGGAAAAAGCTGTTAGACCATTACGGGTTTGCTTTAGTTCTAGGAAAGAACTGTAAAATTTATAGTGATCTATCACTTACCCAGGAGCCCTGGTGGCACAGTAGTTAAGTGTTCAGCTGCTAACCAAAAGGTTGGTGGTTCGAACCCACCAGCCATTCCTTGGGAGAAAGATGTGGCAGTCTGCCTCTGTAAAGATTTATAGCCTTGGAAACTCTACAGGTCAGCCCTGCCCTGTCCTATAGTGTCAGTGTGAGCCTGAATCAACTCAATAGCAATGAGTTATCACTTACCTGAAATCTTATATCACTTATTATCCATATCATTCTGATTAGCAGCACATACGCTGCTTTGGATTGCTATGCACAATTGCATCTATGTATTTATTAATATAATAAATATATTAGTTATGCATATGTCCTTTCACCCATTAATGGAAATAAACTATATAAATCCACACACATGTAAATCATTCAATCACATAGTACTATTAATAAGAAAATTGCAACATTTAAGTCATCATGCCTTTTCTTAATATTCTTATTACCAATCTAAGCCTATTTGGATATTCACAATCATTAGGTTCTCCTGGGCAGATACACATAGCGTCTGAGAGTTGAAACTTTTCTCTTTGCTATATAATAGCATATTATATATTTGCTGCATAATAGTATAGTACAATGAAAACAAGTCTTAGAATTAATTCCTCAACACATATAAATACTTCTCAGCAAACAGGAGCAAAAAAAGATATACAAACTGATCTGTAAAAACCTTCTTATATAATTTATTATGTAAAAAAAATGTGCTTGCCAACTCAAGGAGTACATGCTGTGTCATTTAGAATGGAACAGACAGTATGTGCTTAGGATTCAGGTGCATGAGGGTTTATCATGGATTGCGGTGGAAGAAAGGATCACAAAAGAAGTTAGACTCGAGCCAGACACAACCCCCAAGAGAAGGCAGGTCTTAGATGAATGGAATGGGGACAAAGGGCATTCTAATCATGGAAGAACCAACGAAAGTTCAGAGGATGAAACACCCTACCTAGGCAGTCTCACATGTTTGAGGAATTGCACGTTTCCTTACTCAAACCGTCAAAGTTGCAACAACATTTTGAACCTGAGGAACATTATCATCAAATTACAGGCGTCTTAACAGTCATACCACCGTAATTAATCTATTCTAATAGGCCACCCAGGCATAAAGATTGTGGATTTTGTATTTTTATAGGCAACATGACTTTGTTAGAGTATTTTATACCCTATTCCCTAAAACGTGAAGGGTTGTGAAAACACTACCTATAATCACGTTAACAGTTTAGTGTGTTACTGCTACTAGAATTGGCAAAGAGGCAATAGTCTCCTGTTTACTCATTCGTTCATTAATTCAGCAATCTGGATTAAGTAGCTACTATGTATTATGTCTGGAAACCCTGATGGCATAGTGGTTAAGAGCTACGGCTGCTAACCAAAAGGTCAGCAGTTCGAATCCACCAGGAGCTCTTTGGAAACCCTATGGGGCAGTTCTACCCTGTCCTATAGGGTTGTTATGGGGTCACTATGAGTCTGAATCGACTCGACAGCAACGGGTTTATTTATTTTTTTATATATGTATTATGTCTGGAGCCCTGCAGATGCAGTGGTTAAGATCTCGGCTGCTAACCGAAAGGGCAGCAGTTTGAATCCACCACCCCTCCTTGAAAACCCTTTGGGGCAGTTCTGCTTTGTCCCATAGGGTCGCTATGAGTCGGAATTGACTTGACGGTCGCTATGAGTAGGAATTGACTTGACGGCAATGTTTTTATTTTCTGGTTTATGTATCATGTCCAAGGTCCTTGGGTGGCACAAGTGGTTCATGATTGGCAGCTAACCTAAAGGTTAGTGGTTCAAACCCACACAGCGGCTCTGTGGAAGAAAAGCCTAGTGATCTGCTTCCAAAAGGTCATAGCCAAGAGAACTCTATGGAGCGCAGTTCTACTCTGTAACACATGGGGTTGCCATGAGTGGGAACTGACTCGACAGCCACAGGTGTAGGTATCGTGTCTACCACCTGTCTGTCAGTTTGTTGTACTGTGGTGGCTTGAGTGTGGCTATAATGATGGAAGCCATGCCACTGGTATTTCAAATACCAGCAGGGGCACCTGTGGTGAACAGGTTTCAGTGAAGCTTCCAGACTAAGACAGACTAGAAGAAAGGTCTGTGATCTACTTTCAAAAATCAGCCAATGAAAACCTTACGGATCACAACAGAACATTGTCCAATATAATGCTGGAAGATGAGCCCCCTCGGTTGGAAGGAACTCAGATATGACTGGGAAAGAGCTTGAAGTCCTTGAAGATGGTGCAGGACTGGAAACGTTTTGTTCTGTGATACGTAAGGTCGCCATGAGTTGGAGCTGACTGGATGACAACTAACAACAACATGTACTATGTGTTGTGCTAAGCCATAAGAGGTTCCAATGAGTTGGGAGGAATGCTGCTTAGTATCTCTTGTTACCTAATGATTATGAAGATACTAAGAGACTAAGGCAACTGTGCAAGCATGACAACTGAATAATGGATGGTGGAGGTAGTAATGAGAAGATAGCATCAGCTACCCAAAGAGCTAACTCCTATTGAGTCCCTTACCTTGTGAAGGTTGTTGGCTATTTTCCCATTGGTAATCTGGGAAGATAAAGACTACTTCTAAGAATGGCCAGAGTCACCAGAGTGACTAGTCAGAGTCTAAAAGACAGACCTAGCTAGGACTTGCAAACTGATTTTAAAATCCAGTTCTGATATATAAAGTAGGTCAGTGAGGTGACTCCATCTGCATATGTTATTTGCTCCCATTTTGCAAGGGCAATGGGAGAAGCAACAAGATTTGAAGCTGCTCTCTTGTCTGCATCATAAGGAAGCTGAGCTTCCAGACTCTGAGATAGTTTACCAGTAGCCTCTAGTTTAGGGTGACTTTATGCCTAGATTTGCCTGGGATAGTCCTGGTTTTAGTCTGTTGTCCAAGTGTGTAATTATCAATAGTGCCCACTTTCTGTCTTAAAAGTGTCCCACTGACATAATAAATTATATGTCACTTTAATACTAGCTGACTTCAGCCACGAGTAATACGCATCTCAACCTATCAGCGATTCAGGAAAGAAGGTTTCTGGCAAATCAAAATACTTCTAACCATGAAGACTACTGAAGGAGTTTCTTGAGTTAGTTATGTGATAATAAAAAACTAGTCATTTTGGTCAACAGAATGAGACAATTGATAAGTCAGGGAAATGAGTCCCCATAACCTGGTGGACAAGATTACAGGCTCTGAAGCCAGGCTGCCATGCTCACATCCAAGTTCTGCCACTTGCTGCCCATGTTGCCTTATCCTCACTGGTCTCAGTTTTCTCATCAGCGAAGTGGAGATGATAGGAATATCTATTTCATAGGGTCGCAGTGAGGATTAAATGAGTTAATGTATGTAAAGTGCCTATAGCAGTGCCTGGCATATAGTTAGTGATATAATAAGGATTTGCTGTCACTACTACATCAGGCAAAGAGATAGGCACAGATGAGTTAACAGATCTTGTAAGGACGCAGGCTTGATTGAGCAATGTCAAATGCAACTTCAGTAGACTGTAGTAACTTCAGTAGTCAATAAAACCAACCGTATGTTGCCATATCCATTGCTGTTGAGTGAATTCTGACTCATGGTGACCCCATGTGTTACGGGGTAGAACGGCTCCATAGGTTTTTCTTGCTCGTAATCTTAATGGAAGCAGATCACCAGGCCTTCCTTTTGTGATACCACTGAGTGGGTTCGAATTGTCAACTTTTTGGTTAGTAGTTGAGCGCAAATTGTTTGTGCTACCTAGGGACCTCAACGTTGCTATATAACCCTCTAATTAAGGATATTTGAGCTATATATTATAATAAAAATAAAATTTTTATTAACAATAACACTTTGGGCTTAGGTGAAGTGACCACCGTGGAAGTATTATTGTGCTCCATTTTATTCCTCTCTAGCTATAAAGGACTGTGGCTTCTTAATACGTTATGGCATCTTAACATTTCTTACCTTCTAATAGTATAATACTTCAAACTCTCTTTGAACAAAGACTCCATTTGTATCTCCCAATCTCTGTGTAAAAATATCATAATGTATTTTTGATTTGGATATGTCATTAAACCAGATAAATTTAATTATACACATGAGAGGCAATATATGTATAACTTGAAAAAAAATCATCGATGAATAATAGGATACATTAAATTGATAATACTTGACGGTTAGCTATTGAACTGGGGATTAAGATATCAGACAGTTCCCCAAAGTAAATACCTTGATAGAATGATCAGAATGGAATTTAGAAATTAAATACAAAAGACTATGTTAATGTGGTGTAAATGAGAACATGAGAAGATATCAAAGTTGAAGTTTTTGCTAGAAGATGAATTTGAAATGATCTCTTATGCATATGCAACTTTTTAATCCATGTTCTCTGAGGTACATTTACATGCACATTTAGAAGTCTAATTAATAATAAAAAGAGAAGAGTTCGTGATGATAGCATCCTGCTCTTGAGCTTCCTATTACAGATTCTGAAAACATATTCATTAACATCTAAATAGACATGATGTCATTTTCTGTACTTAAATACTTCAGCCCAGAAGATGTGAGCTGTATTTCTTTACAGTTTATTTCATCTGCAAGCTGGGGACCTAGGGATCTGGTTTCTTTTAAAATCAGACTTTTGACATTTTTCTCCTGCAAAACGAAAGAGTTGCAAAAATAGTAGCCATAATGCTTTGCGATGTGTGGTTTTTCTAGGGTGTGTGCTGTTTTCTTAGAAAGGCTAACAGGCATTTGGATAGTGAACCATCAACAACATCACTTCTAAAAATTCTCTTTCAGGCTATTTTTGGCAGAATGCCTCTTAACCCTTGAAGCAACTTAACAATTGAGTTAAGGAGATTCTCATGTATCGGTTTTGCCTGTCATATGGTTGACTTAACTTTAGGATATACTTTGCAGCTGAAGGTTCATTTCCCTCAATTTGTTAAGTGGCTAATTATAAAGGTTCACAAAAGAATTGACACAAGGGAAAGAAAGGGGCCTGGCTTCTATCTGCAGTCCCAAGAGGCCTGTACAAGTGTCATTTGTAAAAACAGAGCACATATTAAACAACGGCCATAATAAGCTGCCAGGGACTGGGGTATAATGAAAGGGGAATTCCTAGGTAGATGCAAAGCTGGCGCTAAAAGTTAGGGAATTTTTTTTTTTTTTTTTTTTTACATGTGACAACTAATTCCTAATCATTACATTTCAGCTTCTGCTGTAAAAATAAAATCTTTAGATGTGAGTTGACCATAAAAAGGTAAATAAGACGAGAACAATTTATTTGGCACTTGCTGCTGAGACTCACAGATTTCTTTTCTTTCAATGAAATGCTAAAGATACTTCGAAGGTCAATGTAAAAAAAGGGGCTTATTTCTTGAATACACAGATAGTTTAAATAAAATTTACTAATAAAATTGACTAGAAATATGAGTGTGAAATGAAATATGTTGTAGTAAGAGACAAACATTTTCCTTGGCTAACTGTCAGCTTCCTTTTCTACAACGGGTTACTGAATTCTAAATACTACCCTTTTTAAGCTTTGAAATAGCGTAAATAACAAAGAAAACTGCCTTTATTTGCCAGTTCAATAGCTAATGAAACGGAATGGGGATTGTTGCATTGTTTCTACTTTTCATCAAAACATTCCCATGCATAGTATTCATATCATTATGTAAGCTATTTGCAAATTTGTATAATGCTTTTGCCTATGGGAAAACTCTCCTGTTCTAATGTATTCCTGAAAGATGAATGAATAATTCCTTAAATATGATAAAAAGATTCTGAGGGTTGGAGACAGCCGTGATATTAAAACCGCAAGCTCATCATTTAATTTTTTTGAAGTGTCAACTGCTAACACTGCAGGTCTATGTTTTACTTAAAAAATTTTTTTTTCCTCTATAATCTCATCACTTTTTTCTCAATTCTTTTTCTGGTTCAAGATCACCAGCCTCCCACTTGCTGGAGGCTGCCTGCTTTGATCCTTCGGCAGGTATCTTGTGAAGCTAGAAGCATTCCTTGGCTCCAGATCTCTGATTTGGATTTTTGCCTAGTCTCTGGATTTTCACTAGCCTCTGAAACAATTGCTGGCATTTGGGCATTAGCAGATATCCATCCCATTGCATTGTTTAATAATCAGACAAAGAGATTTTTTTTTAGAGCATACATAGGTTCCGCTGGGATTGAAAATTGTAAAATCTCAAAGGGAGTTTTCAATAGATTTTTGAAAGATGGAAAGCAGATGGAGGGGTAGTAGCTGATTCAATAGAGTGGAGAAAATTACAACATAAATGCTAGCAGAGCTGAGGCAGCAACACAGGTGAGCCAATTTGTCCCATAACCCCCTGAGAGGTTCTGCACTTGGAGATCTCAGGTACCTGATGAGGCTCAAGTACAAAGCCAAAAAGACATGATCGGGCTTAAAGTCTATGCACAGTGATTGAATCCCTCTCTTCTCTACCTGGAGTCTGTGTGTGGTGCAAATGGTTAAGTACTTGACTACTAACTGAAAGGTTGGTGGTTAGAACCCACCCACATGCACCTTAGAAAAAGGCCCGGCAATCTGCTCCCAAAAAGTCACAGCCTTGAAAACCCTATAGAGCAGTTTGACTCTGCACACATGGAGTCACCATGAGTCGGAATCAACTTGATGGCAACAGGTTCTCCTATCACTCAAGGAGAATAGACTTCTGTTTTCTGGAAGAAACTGAGCAGAAAGTCTCCAGATTTAGGTACAGCAGGCACAGAAGTGGCCAGAGTCGACGTATGGGGTTGAAAGCAGGGGAATTCGATTAAGATAAAGCAGACCTGTACATGAACCACAGCCTCATTTACCCTGAAACCAGAAGAACTAGATGGTGCCTGGCTACCACTATAGACTGTTCTGATCAGGGCCACAAAAGATGGATCCTGATAGAATGGGTGAATAAGGTAGAACAGAACTCAATTCTTAAAAAAGTCGGGACTCACTGGACCAATTGAGACTAGAGGACCACTAAAACTATCACCCAAGACATCTTTTAAACTTTGAACTGAAACTACTCCTGGATGTCACCTTTCAGCTGAATAACAGATTGGCTCATGAAATAAAGAATATCACCCAAGAGTACTGCGCGCCTTTAAAAAAATCATTATGTAAGGCCAAATGGTCAACATTTACTAAGAAAAGACGAAAAGGTAAGGGAGGCAAGGAAACTAGATTACTGGAAATGGAACAACTAGAATGGAAACAATGAAAATATTGACACATTGTGAAAAATGTCATCAATGTTACTTAACAATTTGTATAGAAACTGTTAAATGGGAACCTAATTTGCTGTGTAAACTTTCACCGAAAACACAATAAAATATTATAGAAAAAAAAAAAAGATAAAGTAGGCTTGTAGAATGCTGCTGCCGATCTACAAGCAGAAAAATTTAAAGAATCTTCTCTGGGGAAACTGAATCGACCCAGAGAAAATACTTCTGTGTACTGACATTTAGAGATCTTCCAATGAAAAAGTCAACTTACTTCATGATGAGCCTACAGTGAAATCTTTCAGTGGACAAATCCCATCCACAGTTATGGAGCCACCAAACTACATTTTAATACCTCATTTATAAATGCTAACAAGCAGCAAAGGATCAACAGATGAACCTGATGAGTAAACCTCCAACATGAAAAAGTATATAAAACAATCATATTAAAAAAATCAGAGACAGTGCAGAAATTAGAAAAAAAAATTTTAAAAGAATAACATTCTTAGACAAGAAAAGGTGTTGGGTTCATAAAACAAGAATGGGATGTTGTGAGAAGGAATAATCAGAGAACAAGAATGAGCTAGCCTAAATTAAGAATAGGATAGCCAAAATAATAATTTAATAGAAAAACCAATAGATAAATACAAGAAAATTTCCCAGAAAACATATCAAAAAACAAAGAAATGGCAAATAGAAGAATGACAAAGAAAGTAGTCAATTCAGAAGTTACAATAGTTTATTAATAGAAAGCCTAGAGAGAATACGAGAAATGAGACAAAGGAAATTGTCTAAGAAATAACACAAGACAAGCATTCAGAAATGAAGGGTATTTGTCTTCAGATTATGTTGAGTATTGTGAGTATCCAACCAAATAAATGGAAAAAGAAAGAAAAAAAAAAAAGACACAACGAAAGCACATCCAAGACACGTAATCATGAATTTTTAGAGCATCGAGGATCAACACAAAATCTTAAGCACTTCAAGAAAGAAAGGAAAGCGAAAGATTAAAAAAAAACAACCCTTTACATGCAGAGGACAGAGAATCAGAATGGCATCGGATTTCCCAAAAGTAACATTCGAAATTAGAAAAGATGGGAAAATTGCTTTTACAATTCTAAGGCAAAATAACTTTAAACCCATAATCTTATATTCTCTAATTTCTTAACTGGGTCTGAGGGTAAAGTATATATATATATATACATATATATGTATGTATATATATGTATATATATATATATAGTGAGAGAGAGAGACATACAAAGACTCCAAAAATTTCACCTCTCCTCTCCCTTTCTTAGGAATCGACTGCAGGTTATAATTCAGAATAAGTGGGTAATGAATCAAGAAAGAGAGATCCAGAACAAGAGTGTGCTAATACTATAGGGTCTATAGCTTCACTATGAGTTGGAATCTACTTGAAAGTACACAAGGGTGACAAGATGTGCTGGTTAGTTTGCAACAGGTTTTTGTTTTTGTTTTTTTGGCTTATAAGGGTGATCATAAGATGCTAATATATCAATCCCAATAGTGGTTAAGAGCTCAGATGCTAACCAAAAGGTCAGCAGTTTGAATCCACCAGCTGCTCCTTGGAAGCCCTATGGGGCAGTTCTACTCTGTCCTATAGGGTCGCTATGAGTCAGAATTGACTTGATGGCAATGGGTTTGTTTGTTTGTTTTTAAGTTCTCCAGGTTTAATGTCACTTGTCTTCGGGACAGCTAAAACATTGGTCTCTTTCTTTGAGATCTAAAATGAAAATATCACGAACAACTCCTTTAAAATGCATACATTTTGAAAAGATAGTCTAAACATAAAAATTAAATGGTTCAGAGATTGATACACACACTCATGTTGGTCACTGTACCAAGTAACCATGCATACAGGGAGATGGTTGCATCACGTGCTCTAGAGGGTATGACTGACAGTGAGTCAAATTCTGGTTCGGCCTTTTATTAGCTGTATGACCTTAGGGCAACTTAAAAACCCCTCTATGTTTTAGTTTCCTAATCTGTGAAATGAAATGTAAGACCACTCACAATTTGATGTGCTTAGGGTCAAAACAGTTTTGTTAGTCTCTGCTTTGCTATACGGATGTTTCCCAAATGTGGTTGTATGACTAAGCCTTTGTTGGAGTTGTTGTTTTTTTTTTTTTAAACAATGTTAGTAGATTAGTCTCCTGCCCCCCAAGCACTGGGGAAATCTATACTGTGTAGTTTAAAATTTGAGTGCATGTTTACTGTTATCATAACCAATAAAAATGAAATATAGAAGGAAAGATATTGAACTGATTTCATTGAAAGTCACACTTACCCATCCTTGTCTACCTTAAAGTATGGACAAGCCATAAACAACTGGTTAATAATGTCATTTCTCTAAGAGTCATCACTCGAATAGACATATGCACACCTATGTTCATGGCAGCATTATTCACAATAGCAAAACGATGGAAACAACCTCGATGTCCATCAACAGACGAATGGATACACAAACTATGGTACATACACACAATGGAGTACTATGCAATGAGAAAGAACAATGAATCGGTGAACCATCTCATAACATGGAGGAAACTGGAGGACATCATGCTGAGTGAAATAAGTCAATCACAAAAGGACAAATATTGTATGAGACCTCTATTGTAAAAACCCATGAAAAAATTCACATGCAAAATGTAACAATCCTTGTTGGTTACCAGGGATGGGGGGGGGGGGGGGATACTAAATAGGTAATAGGTAAGTGGTAACTTGGGTGAGAGATGAGATAGTACATAGTACAGGGGAAACTAACACAACCTGCACAAGGAAAGGTCATGGAGGCCCTATAGACACATCCAAACCCCCCGAGGGACTGAGTTGTTGGACGGAGCGCTCTGGGGACCATGATCTCGGGGAACATCTAGCTCAATTGGCATGACACTACTTATAAAGATAATGCTCTACATTCTACCTTGGTGAGTAGTGTCTGGGGTCTTAAAAGCCTATGAGCGGCCATCTAAGATACTCCACTGATCTCATCCCTTCGGGAACAAGGGAGAATGAAGAGAACAGGATACAAGGAAAAGATTAGTCCGAAGGACTAATGGTCCACAGCTACCAAGGCCTCCACGGGACTGAGCCCAGTACAGCTGGATGGTGCCCGGCTACCACCAATGACTCCTCTGACCAGGATCACAACAGAGGGTTCTGGGCAGAGCTGGAGTAGGATGTAGAGCATAATTTTAACCCCCAAAAAAAAAAAAAAAAAAAAGAAGACCAGATATACTGGCCTAAAGAATACTAGAGAAACCTCAAGAGTGTGGCCCCCAGACACCCTTTCAGCTCAGAGGGGAAGTTACCTTCAAGGTTCGATGTTAAGCCTGGGAATGGACACCCCAGTAAAACTAAATGGGACTAACGATGTACAGGAGTCCGGTGACAAGGGCCAGAAGGCAGAGGGAGAGTAGGAAACTGATGATAAGGAACACAAATTGAATAAGGACACTGTCGATGTATTGTGAGATTGTTGACCACTGCTATAGGGCAACATTTGTAGTAACTATTAAATGGGAGGCTGTTTTGTCCTGTAAGCCTTCATCTTGGGCGAGAATGGCAGCACAATTGGAAGAGCATAGTCAATATCACTTAAATGTGTAAGTAAAAAGTTTTGAAATGGTGTTTAAATAAAATAAAAATAAATAAATAAATAAATAAACAAATGAGACTAAAGAGGTACAATAGTCCACTGACAAGGTCCAGAAGACAGAAGGGGACAAGGAAGCCCCCTGGTGATAGGGAATACAAGGTGGAGTAAGGATATTCTTGATGTGCTGTGAGATTGTTAACCATTGTCATAGTGCAACATGTGTAGTAATTGTTAAATGAAAAACTATTTTTTCTGTAAGCCTTCATCTTAAGTGAGAATAACAGCACAGTTGGAAGAGCGTAGTCAATGTCACTGAACTGTGAATGTAGAAATTTTTGAAACGGTGTATCTTTGGCCATCTGTAATTTTCATCAAAAAAAAGGTTGAGAATTTAGAGGCTTAATATGTTGTGGGGTTGTTAACCAATGTCAAAAAACAACATGTGTACTACTATTTCATGAGAAACTATTTGCTCTGTAAGCTTTCACCTGAAGTACAATAAAATATATATTAAAAAAAAAAAAAAAAAAAAAAAAAAAAAATAATGTCATTTCTCAAAGAAGCCATGGACTTCAGATCCTATTCTTGGCGAAGAGTTACATATAGCAAGTGAGGAACCAGACAAAGTGAGAAACAGAAATAACTCTCCTGACACATTAAGCTTAAAGGCGGAAAAATTACAAATTCTCATGGAATTCAGACTTTCTGGAGCCAATGAGCCTGGATGAACCCTTGAAACTATTGTCCTGAGATAATCTTTAATGGGGGTGGGGGGTGGGGGAAGCTATACTGTGTAGTTTAAAATAAACAATAGTTTAGTTTAATTAGTAACAAATGTCTGCCTTGAGCAGTGTGCTCTTTTAAAAACTACCTGTATGGGATCAAACTGACAACAGCAACTCAAAAGGTTAGATAGGAAGCTTAGGGGGCAATGAGTTTATATTAATTGGACAGAAACAATTAGGAAAAGGAAGGTGAGAATGGCTGCACAACTTGAAAAATGTAATCAATGTCCCTGAATTTTTGTTGTTCGTTGTGTGCCATCAAGTGGGTTCCGACTCACAGAGACTCTGTAGAAGTTGTTGGATTGGTGTATGTTCTGCTGTGTATATTTTCAACAAAAGCAGCAAAAAATACAATAAATTATTTTTAAAAGAGATTACAGTTGGCACCTGTTGGTTCTGAAACCACCGCAAGGTGTTATGTAGACAATAGTAAAACTGAATTATCTAATGAGACAGTAGGTTAATGTTGGCAAGTTCCTCTGTAAGGATGAAATGATAACTCAAAATGGCATTTTCTGAAAACTTACTAACATTTTAAACATCTATAGCTATGTGATAATTTAAGCATAATTGTGTTGACATCATTTATTTTGAGGTTTGCAGATAAAAATATATAGATTATTTTTTGTCTAGGCATGAAGCAAGTGATGATTAAAGAATTGAAGTTTTTCTGGTGAATGAAACAGCCAGACCACTTTTCATGACAAACTTGGTAATTAGAAGGCCAATTTAATGGTGAATCAGGCAGAAATATCCAAACCATGACAAATGACTTTAATAATGCAGCTTGCAATGCTTGAACAGAAATAAATTTCACTTCCTCAAACTCTTGCCTTTTTCTGCCTGCCTGGAAGATAGAACTGTCCAGGAGGTATTTGTACCCTTTATTCAGTAAAGCTTTTACTAGATTTTAAGCGACCAAATAGCTTGCCAATGCAAAAACATCATTCAACTTCCTATGATTTTGTTTTTTCCTGGAGGTAGACCGTGTTCAGAATTCTGAGTAAGTCAAGATTTATCTTTCCTCTTTCTGCTTAGCCCTGCAATAGTGTTTTATTGTTGCCACTCTGAATGAGGTATTAAAGGGAGCTTCACTGGCCTCAAAATTGAAAGCTAATTTTGGTGTTTGTCATAAGTTTGTTAAGACCACATGCATTCCACAGTTTGAAAAATTTCATTATTCTGTCCATGCTGGGGCTCCGTAATTGGATAGTAAGGATGTTCAAAGACTAATTTAGTGAATTGCACAATATTTTAAATGGAATTATGCAGGTTTATGGGTCCTTAGGGGATTCAGCTAGGAGCCTCTCGAGAAAATCTGTTTATCAGTAAATGATATTAGCAGCTTTCACCTAGCTTTTGTCTTCATTAAATTGCTGCTCTCCCAATTGAGGGTCACATCTGAGGCCTGCTTTGATAATTTGTCATTATTGTCTTGTTTATTGGAGCATGAAGTTGATACAGGCTGGGCTGAGCTCTTTATATACAATGTGCAAAGAAGTTTTTATTAACAATTCCACCAGTGCTTAATCAAAGTGGAATTTTTCAGGGTTCAAGAAAGGGAATCGTTTGTAGCATTCTAATTTCCTCTAAAACTCTCTGAGTACGTGCCATGCCCCTTCTCTAATACGTATAACACATAATAGCACTGCTAGACCCAATTCTCTTCAGACTTTTAAAAAAATACATGTTTATCTTTAAAAATGAGGTTGAAAATTAAATTTTTTTGCAGGATGTTGACCTGTCAGATAAAATCAAATCCATGCAACAGACCTCCCCTAAAATATGACATTCACCCATAATTTCCATTAACTATTTATCATAAGAGACTTGGGGCTATGGTTGAGGTATTAAAATTATTGAGAAACATGCTATTTATTGTAGCACAATCAAACATACTTTTCATTGCACTTAAATGTCCTAAATTCAGCAATAGGTAGAGGATTGAAGAAACCTTGTTCATGGCATATTTTAGAGTGTCACTGAATATGTTTAAAACCAGTTTGTTTTTGACTGTACTTTACATGTGAATTGCCATGAGGGGTTCTTTCACAATGGTGATATGGGATATAGAACTGGGAAACAAGGCAGGTAGACTATTTTCAATCAGATCCCTAATCCAAAGCATTTTCCTAGGCAATTTATACAACTCATGGCTGCCTCTGCCGCTTCTTACCAAAATCCCTTAAGGTGCAAGTTAGTCTTCCCTCTGCGTATGAGCTGGAATTCGTTCTAATCACTGTTGGGTTTGGCATATCTCCCTCTCCACCTCCATCTTCCATGCCTCCACCCATCATTTTTAGTACCTCAAGCCCCAGGAAGCAAGAATATTTATCTCTCTAAGAAGAACTGTGCCTTACAGGAAAAGAGAACAGAATTTTAGCAGTTGAAGCCACTTCACGCTTTTGTGACATGAATTAGGAGGGAAGAAAACTACAGATCCCAAGCAATACCAAAGGTCAATTTCTCCACCTAGGAGAGTTGCAGGGTCCCTGATGGTGTAGTGGTTAAGAGTTCAGCTGCTAACCAAAGGGTCTGCAGTTTGAATCCACCAGCTGCTCCTTGGAAACCTTATGGGGCAGTTCTACTCTGTCCTATAGGGTCACTATGAGTCAGAATTGACGTGATGGCAATGATTTTTTTTTTTTGGTTTTAGGAGCATTGCAACTCCACAAGGGTTTTATCATACGTATCTGTTGTTGTTAGTTGCCATCAGGTTGGCTCCAACTCAGAACCAAACATAGCCTGGACCTATGCCATCTTCATGATCGTTGGTATGTTTGAGTCCATAGTGGTGCCTATTTGTGTCAATCCATCTCACTGAGGGTTTCCCTTGTTTTCATTGGCCCTTTACTAAACATGATGTCCTTTTCTAGGGATAGGTCTTCCCAGATTACCTGTCCAAAGTAAGTGAGCCAGTCTCACCATCCTCACTTCTAAGGAACATTCTGGTTATATTTCTTCTAAGACTGATGTGGTCATTCTGATGGCAGTCTAGCATATATTCAGTATTCTTTGCCAACACCACAATTCAAATGTATCAATTCTTCTTTTGTCTTCCATTTTCATTGTCCCACTTTTGCATGCATATAAGGTGCTTGAAAAGACAATGGCTTGGATCAGGTGACGTCTTTGCATATTTTGCATATCTAGCATATATTTGCATATCTAGCATTCCCATTTCTGAAATGCCCTTTGCCCTACTCCCCCTGGGAAGTTAAGAAGGGGACCTCATTTTGGAAACTAGCTGTATATACCATACAACGTGCACAGGAGTGGTTGGGAGTTCAGGAAGAAAGAGGCCAAACTTTCAAGTGTCAGGACCAGGAGAAAGAGTAAGTTCCACCTTCTCAAGGGCTCAGAATGATGGCTTAGGCCCTGCTTATGAAAGTTCTCAGGCCAGGAACCTCGCCAATCTCATTTTCATATACCATTACCTAGCACACCCACAGCTTTCAAAGATTTATGGTAATTATTGCCATCTCCTCACCCACATAATCACCAGCCTTTCACTTTAAAATGGTTAAAAATTGTTTCATAGATTGCAGATCATTAATGTAAATTAGACTATTTCTATATTTGATTTCTTAATTTTTAAAAGGAAAAGAACAGCTCACACACGCACTCCTCTCTGTCTCTCTTTTTTTTTTTTACTTGAAGATTTTAAATGGCTCTCCAGACACCTCTTTCAATAACTCTTACCCTCCAAAGCTGGGCTGCCTTTTAATTTCACTTTAAAATAGCTACATAGGGACCATAATATGATTAGAACTAATGAATACTGTGGAGAGAAGCAAAAAAAAATTTTTATTTAAAATCTTTAAAAAGTATAAATACTTCATTTGAGTAAGGATCTGTGGTTTATCCCAGCTCCATCAGGGACTCAATTTTGATTCTAAGGATAAATTATCTGAGCTCATCAGGCTTCACCTTCCTCTTCTGCTTAAAAGGATCATGACTCCAGTGGCTTCTTCACTGGATGGTAGGAAGCAACTGTATTAAAATAAATAACCATCTCTACATATTAATAATAAAAATGAAAATTTTCTAGGTTCTATGGCAACAGAAACTGTTTACATATTAGATTTCATAAAATCTTGCTTGTTTTCTTTTTCAGGAGCATTAGCAGGATGACATCAAATAAAAAGTCTTAAATTGCCAACTTACTAATGAATATTCTAAATATACCTAGAATGTTTTTTCTTTCAGAAAGAGTTCTTTTATTCATGACTAGTTCGTTCTTTTTAAACGGATTTCCTAAATTTAGTCTTAACCCAGGCATCTGGAACATGCTTGGTAGTTTCTGTAGGCTGTGATGGTTTTAACAGAAAGACTTCTTGAATGTCAAGATTTGCTACTTCCTAGGGAAGTACTTTTTGGAATCAACGGTTGTTCCAGAAATAATTCCACAGTTCCATCTTTCTAAGATCTTTACAAGTCAGCTCCTCCTCAATCCATTATGATTTCTTCTCTGTGGGGGTCTTTCTCTTAAGGCTTGGTCACTGTTCCTACTCTATAGCTTCTTTGTTGTAAAACAAGAGGCAATTTCTCTGTGCTTTCCTCTCACTACCTATACCCTAAGCATTATGAGTCTGAGTTCTGCCTAAAACACTTTAAGATCATTTGGTGAGGTACTCTGAATAGAGATAGGAAGAATCGTCTTCAGAAAATCAGCCTAGCTAGTGCTGCCTGCAAAGTTTTAAAAGGCATCACCTCAGAAGAGCCCTGAACCCAATCTTTAGTCTAGATGTCGGAGACCTGGAGGTTAATTTTGATACTGCCAACTTGGGCAAATGTCCTCACAACTTGGTTTCATCCCCTCTGCCATGGATATAGAGCTTTGGTTTACCGAGTATTTGTCATGATGGCCTGGGAACCACCTCCGATGATCGGAGAGCAAGATAGCTGGTGTTTCTCCATCATTCAGACTGGTGGATGTACTCAACTCTCCAATAGTCCTGCCACCAAGGCTGAAGATTCCAGGGCAACCACTGGCAACAGACAGCTCTGGAGGAACACTCTGGTTCAAAGAGAGGACTACAAATTGGCTTCTCAGCAGAAACAAGCAAAGCTATGTTCATTTTTCTTCTTCTGTCTTCAGTATTACTATTTTCTGCTTTGTCTTCAGCTTATTTAATTCCACTATGGAATTTTAAAAGCTAGGCATTTCTGTGGCAGTTCTCATATTTGATGAGAAATGATGAATACACAGAATGCTCCTGGCTTTAAAAACATTAGCTGTTTTGAAGTGGCACTATATATTGATAGCTAAAACCCTGGATTTGGAGCAAAGAAGACCTAAAAGTTCCATTCCTTGACTGTGAAAAAGGAAAATAATATCTCATTCTCATATGGCTCATCACAACTTAAGGATTTATTGTATTACATAGCAAACAAAAAAAAGTTTTAAGAAGACATGTCAAATAGACAAGCAAAAAAACCCTGTAATTTGATTTAGTTATGAAATTCATGAATACAGACATTTTTGCTTGGAAGCAAGTAAACATAACTTTGAAGCATTACTTGCACATTGATACAATCATATTTTACAATGGAATTTTACTTAATTTGGGAAAGAAATGTGTGCTTTCAGATATTGTTTTGTCTATGGTTTGTTTTTAGTTGCTAATGTATATATCAGGTGATTTTTTAGAAAACTGACCATTGAAAATTTTCTCTCCAAATAAAAGCATCTGAGTCCTAGAATCGTTGTCGCGAGCTCTCGAGTCAATTCTGACTCATAGCTATCCTATATGACACAGTAGAATTGCCTCATAGTGTTCCCAAGGCTGTAATCTTTACAGGAGCAGATTGCCACATCTGTCTCCTGCGGAGATGCTGGGTAAGTTCGAAATGCCAGCCTTTCAGTTAGCAGCTGAGTGCTTTACCATTGTACCACCAGGGCTCCTTAGTCCTAGAATATAGGGTCTTTATTCCTTGGAAACCCTATGGGGCAGTTCTGCTCTGTCCGATAGGGTCGCCATGAGTCAGAATCAACTTGATGCCAATGGGTTTATTTTCTAAAGAAGAAGAAAACACCTCAACGAATTTTCCTCTTCCTCTTTTGAGTCAGCTTGAACTTTAAAAGAATATACTTTTTTAGTTGGGGATTTATCTGTGTTCTTGTTAATGTGAAGGCATTAGAGACTTTTTTTTTTCTTTACAAATTCATCAACACTGTGTGACGAGACCTGGAAGCCGGGGCAAGGAGATCAGGGGATGGCAAGGAACAGAAAATACAATTTAAAAAAAATTAAAACCCACTGCTGCTGAGTCAATTCTGACTCACTGCCACCCTATATGACAGGGTAAAACTGCCCCATAGGGTTTCCAAGGCTATAATTTTTATGGAAGCAGACTACTACATCCTTCTCCCACGTAGCGGCTGATGGGTTTGAACTGCCAATCTTTTGGTAAGAAGCTGAACATTTTAACCACTGCGCCACCATAGATCCTCATTATTCACATACTTCCTATTTGTAAATTCACCTACTCACAAAAATTTACTGGCAACCTCAAAATCAGCACTGGTAGTATTTTTGTGATCATTTGTGCACATGTGCAGAGTGGCAAAAAATGTGAGTCTCTGGACATACTTTCCTGGCTGAAGTTAAAGAAGGTGATACTCTGCCTTCTTGTTTCAATTCTCATACTGTGAAAAAAATGTCCTTTTCACAGTTTATTAGTGCCAAATTTTTCCCATTTTGTGCTTTTTGTTAATTCCACTTTTTAAAATGGCCTCAAGTGCTGAAACGCTATCTGGTGCTCCTAAGCGTAAGAAGGCTATGACGTGCCCTATGGAGAAAGTGTGTTAGATAAGCTTCGTTCAGGCATGAATTATAGTCTGTTTATTGTGAGTTCAATGTTATTGAACCAAAAATATATATTGAATAAGACATCTTTAAACACACATAAAACAAGGTTATGTATTGATTTGTTGATGAAAATGTTGTGACCAGAGGCTCACAGAAACCTAACCTTGTATTTCCCCTAGGAGGAGTGGTTCAATATTGGCTAATTCAGTGTTCACAGCAACTTTACATGTTATTATTCACTGCTGTCCAGTTGGCTCCGACTCATGGTGACCTTATGTACAACAGAACAAAATGTTGCCCACTCCTGTGCCATCTTCATGATTGTTGGTACGTTGGAGTCCATTGTGGCTATTGTGTCAATTCATCTCATTGAGAGTTTCCCTCACTTTCATTGATGCTCTACTTTACCAAACTTGATGTCCTTTTCTAGTGATTTGTCTTTCCTGATGACATGTCCAAAGTAAGCTAGCTGAAGTCTCACCATTCTTGCTTCTGAGGAGCATTCTGGTTGTATTTTTCTAAGACTGATTTGTTTGTTCTTCTGGTAGTCCGTGGTATACTCAATATTCATTGCCAACACCGTGATTAAAATGTATCAATTCTTTTTCTGTCTTCCTTTTTAATTGTCCAGCTTTTGCATGCATATAGGGCAGGCACACCTTGTCATCAAAGTGATATCTTTGCTCAACTTTGAAGAGGTCTTTTGCAGCAGATTGCCCAATGCAACGTGTCCTTTGATTTCTTGACTACTGCTTCTAGAACAACAAAAAACAAACCAAACCTGTTACTGTCGAGTTGATTCTGACTCACAGCAACCCTGTAAGACAGAGTAGAATTACACCACAGGGTTTCCAAGGCTGTAAATCTTTACGGAAGCAGAATGCCACATCTTTCTCCCATGGAGCAGCTCATGGGTTGAACCACCAAGCTTTCAGTTAGCAGCCGCGAACTTAACCACTGTGCTACTAGGGCTCCAGAACATAGTTACCACATAAGAATTGGCTGTATGTAAAAAAAGAGCTGATAACTGTTTAAAAGTCTTCCAAAAATTAATAAAATAATAAATAGAGAAGTAAATAATAAACTTGGTTCTTTTTGAGTATTTTAATTATGTGACCTTCCAAATTATTCATGTAAACGTAAAAATTGTAATGAATTGCAGTTTATATGCATTTTTCCTATAGTCAGGTAAACCACGTTAATGAGAATTCTGATTACTCATGAATATATCGGGTCCCAGAGGAAAAGAGGTCCCTTTAAGCTAGTCCAATGAGAAGGAGACTCTCTGTGGCTAAGAATGCACTCCCCCTAACCGTTTGTTCAGAAATGGCCAAGAGAAAAAGTAGTATCCTTGACATCACTTCTTAGAAACACTGGGTCAAAATCAGCAACCAAAGTCAAGTTTAAATTTGGTTTGGGGGCTGCCTGCTTATACCAGCCAAAATACCACAAGAATTTACCCAGACTACCTGTGGCTGTTCAAATTAGTCAATAGAATTTATTCTGTCATCATATCCAATACCTAACCTGCAGTAACCCAGAATATTATTCATACCTTTAAAGCCAATGAAAGCTGTTTCATAAGTTGTCAAGTTGACTAGTTATATAGTAGACTCCAAATTGATCTCAGTCTTGGGAATCATATTTCATTCTTTGGTTTCTTCAAAGATTAAAATTATAAAAATGTAACCACCAAATCAATGAGATGACATTAGGTCCATTGTAAAAATTCAAGCCTTTCTAGCCAGGGATACTCATCTGGCAGCTGTTTTCTAAATAGTATGAAGACATCATCATAACACTCAAATACTCCATACACCAGACATGCAGCAAGGCTGCAGAGATTGCCAGAAAATGTAGACTTTGTTAGCCCTGTACTACAGCTGAAGATCTGACCACAAAATGACTTCATATTCCGAGACTGAATTTTCTTTCTTTTTTCCAAGCCACCTTGCTTAGTGAAATTGGACAATTTATCACACAATGGCCTGCAGCAAATTTAGTATATGCAAGTGATTAGTTTGTCTCTTCCCCAAGCAGCTTTGATGCAGTTGGGTAAGAGTGGCAGCAGAAAGGGAAGGTCACTTATAACACAAATTCTCTGGGGAACTGCTAATGGGCTATTGACCCTTCCCCACTTTAGGTCGATGTGTTGTATTTGATTCCGGTTTCTTGAGATGTAATTTCCAAGTGGTGACTATTCAAAGTCTATGGGAGATGGGTTATTCTATGAAGTTTTAAGCACCGTATTTATTATTCACACTATGAATGGCCGGTGCCAGTTGATTGGATTGGAGATAATTTCACCATTTCCAGCTAGTCCGAAGGCAAAGGGAAAATACACTATTGACAACATTGGTTAAGTTAATAACCAAGTGTAAATTATATCTTCAACTTTGTACTTAACAACCTTCCCTTCCTCCCCTTTAACCTATTTCCACGAGGTCTGGGAAAACCAAGTCAACATTTTTGGTATGGTGTGCCATTTGGGTCTATTATTTAAAGCAAGTTTAATGGCTTTCATTCCTGCCAACTAATGACTTCTATTGCATTGCCATCAAAAAGTCTGTGAAGGATGTAAATCTATTTCAGATAAAATGCTAGGATCAGCCAGCAATCCCCCATGGAAGAGAATCCATGCAAACAATCCAAAATGCCAAATGGGTCAATGGGCCTGATTGTGTAAACTTAAAATGTGAACGTTTTACTTCGAATAGATTTATCTTTCTAATTATGCATTCCAGGAGTAAATATTAAAATTCATATGCCTTGATGAAGCACACTCAAATGAACAAATCAGTCATGTGTGTCATATCCTCCGACAGTGGAGGAGACACCAAAGAACACTCAGAGAGACAGACAGAAGGAAGTTATCATGACAACGAAACGCCTTTTTTGACTCTCTTGCCCACTGACAATTAAGGAATAGGGGAATTTTTTTGAGACAGAATGGTAGTTGTTGTTAGGTACCGTTGAGTTGGTTCCGACTCATACAGACCCTATTTATAAGAGAAGGAAACACTGCCCGATCCTATGCCATCCTCACAATCATTGTTATGTTTGAGCCCATTGTTGCAGCCACTGTGTTAATCCATCTTGTCAAAGGTCTTCCTCTTTTTCGCTGACCCTGTACCTTACCAAGCATGATGTCATTCTCCAGGAACTGGTCCCTCCTGATAACATGTCCACAAGTATGTGAGACGAAGTCTCACCATCCTCACTTCTAAGGAGCACTCTGGCTATACCTCTTCTAAGACAGACTTGTTTGTTCTTCTAGCAGACCACGGTATATTCAATATTCTTCGCCAACACTATGATTCAAAGGCATCATTTCTTCTTTGGTATTCCTTATTCATAGTTCAGCTTTTGCATGCATATGAGGCGATTGAAAATATCATAGCTTGGGTCAGGCACACCTTAGTCCTCAAAGTGACATCTTTGCCTTCCCACACTTTAAAGAGGTCTTTTGCAGAAGATCTGCCCAATGCAATATGTCATTTGATTTCTTGACTGCTGCTTCCATGGGTGTTGAGGCAGAGTAAAAGAGAGGAAGAGGACAAAGTATGTGAGAGGCAGGACTTCAGTCATCCCAGGAATGTTGAGCTATGCTGTGTTCCTCACACGGTGCTGCTTGCACAGGCACAAAAGCAGCAGACTTTTCTCTTGCTGGAGAGACAGATGATATAGCTGTGGAGGCGTGACAGACTGATACAGGGCCATGGAAGCGGGAAAACAGCAACTTTGCTGCTGTTGTTAGTTGTGGAGTTGATTCCAACTCACAGCGACCCCATGTGTGCAGAGTAGAACTGCATTCCACAGGGTTTGTTGGAAATCCAAAGGTTCCTTGAATTTTCAAAACCTCGGGCTATGGTAGTGGATTTATAAAGAAGATATACTGCAAGCTCTCAATTTCTTGTAGCAGTAAACTTATTTTGGAATTGTCAGTTTAGGGAGAGGTTTGAGCTCTCCAAGACCCACTAAATTACTGAACCAAGCCAATTTATGATCTCCCAGTATTGCTGCAAAGAAAATTCTCCCTGAAGGTAAGCTGTCTATCTACAGTCAGAGATATTAGAAGCAATTTTATGAGCAGGATCATTAATTATGACCTATGAAATTTTAATAGGTGCCTTCTTTCTCCTGATCCCTTGCAGGAGCTGAGATCAAAGTGGCTTCAAACCACTGACACAAACTGGGCCATCAGGAAAGTCTGGCAAGCTTTCGAGGATTTGGGATCTCTGTGAACTCCTTTATTTCATTTGCTGATGTGTTGTTAAAGGCAACATGTATAAAATACATCTATCTAATTTTCAGCTCCCATATTATGAAAATTTTATTTACTTACCCCTGCTGGTTGTGCCACACTTCATTCTATACATTTGTATTTGTAAGAGGTGCTACTTTTCTTTCTTAATTATAATTAAGAGAAGGCACAATGTAGTTGGAAGATAAATGAATGTGAAATGACCTAGATGTATCCCAGGTCTGTCATATAAAGAAGCATGCCCTTGGCAACTGACTTAAGCAGTCTGGACCTCAGTACCTATTCACATGAGACACTGATGTGGCATGAGGGCTGAGCAGAAAACAGGGATATGTGTTTGTTAATAGGTTTGTCTTTCAAATCTCAAATTCTGTGAGTGCATGTTTCTCTAGATTCTGGTAAAATGGGGATAATAATAATACCTACCTCAAAGGTTTGCTGTGAAAACTCAATAGATAATCCTGTAAAGCACCTCAAAGAGTACCTAGCATATAGCACACATTTAATAGGTGTTCTTTTTTCCCTATTATTATCGTTATGTTGATAATGAAAGGAAACCGTTCCCTCCTCCCATTTTAGTGAGGCGTGTATGTTAATAAAATAGTTATAAAGAAAAGCTGGTTCAAATGCTCTAGAAAAATGGAATAAATAACTTAAAGATGAATCATCTAGTGTTTTGGGGGGCCCTAATGCCATTCGGTGACTCTACTAGATGCTATAGGTATTATAGATGTGTAAGAGTTGGCTCTTATTCTTCCATGATTTATACTTTTTTTCCCTGTGCATATGGAGACTGAACTCTTTCCAAGAAAACAGAAAGCAAGGGGGAAAAAAAAAAGTTGCTCCTTGTCTTAGTCATCTAGTGCTGCTGTAACAGAAATACCACAGGTGGATGGCTTTAACAAGCAAAAATGTATTTTCTCACAGTCTAATAGGCTAAGACCAAATTCAGGGCATCAGCTCCAGGGGAAGGCTTTCTCTGTCAGCTCTGGAGGAAGGTCCTTGTCATCAATCTTCCCTTGGACTAGGAGCTTCTCCATACAGGAATCCCAGGTCCAAGGGACACGCACTGCTCCTGGCGCTGCTTTCTTGGTGGTCTGAGGTCCCCATGTCTCTCTGCTCGCTTCCCTCTTTTGTATCTCAAAAGATATTGACTTAAGACACTATCTAATCTTGTAGATCTCATCGATATAACTGCTGCTAATCCATTTCATCAACATCATAGAGATAGGATTTACAACACACAAGGAAATTGCATCAGATGACAAAATGGTAGACAATCGTACAATACTGGGAATCATGATGAAGCCAAGTTGACAGATATTTTTGGGGGACACAGTTCAATCCATGACACTGCTGAATGCCCCTCTCAGGGCCCTGTCAAAATTGGCTGACAGGATTTAAGGAGTTATTGGCAAAATTGAAATCATGGGACTGAAATCAAAGGCCTGGTGATCTGCTTCCAAATGGTCACAGCTCTGAAAACCCTATGGAGCCTAGTTCTACTTTAAAGTACATAGGGTCGCCATGAGTCAGAATGGATTCTACGGCAACTGGTATTTTTTATTTTTTTAATTCCTGAGTCTGGTTTTGGAAAATGGCACTTTTACTACCGTTTATGTAGAAAAATGTTTTCTATGCCTTGTTAGCCTTAGTTTATTGTTAGCTACCACCAACTCAGCTGCCGGCTCATGGTGACCCAGTGCACAATAGGATTGAACCATTGTGATCCATAGGGGTTCATTGGCTGACTTTTAGATGGAGATCACCAGGCCTTTCTTCCCTGTCCGTCTTAGCCTGAAACCTGTTCTGCATCATATCAACATGCAAGCCTCCACTGACAGATGGGTGGTGGTTATGCTTGAGGTACACTGGCTGAGAATCAAACCCATTCTCCCGCTTGGGAGTTGAGAATTCTACCACTAAACCACCAGTGCCCCCTTTTATGCCTTAAACTCTGTTAAAATTACAAATTACTATGAAAACTCTTTAGCTGTCTGGTTAAAATTTAGATTTTTTAATTTTTTTTTTAAATGAAAACACTGGTCAAGGCAGTGTTTTCCAATTAGCTTTCATGCTTCAGCAGTATGTCTAATGGATAATTAGTACATTTTGTCAGGCTAGGCTTTCTCTGACATTCTGACTTAAACTCCACGCTGTGTGGGTGCCATGACGTTCAAACCGTTTTCTCTAGCATCACTGAGAGCATCCATCTGTACTCTACCATAAAAACAAAACCCGTTGCTGTTGAGTTGATTCCAACTCATAGTGACCCTATAGAACAGTACAGAATTGTTCCATAGGGTTTCCAAGGCTGTAATCTATACGGAAGCAGACTGCCACATCTTTCTCCCACATAGCAGCTGGTGGGTTCAAACCACCAGCCTTTCGGTTAGCAGCCAAGTGCTTATCCACAGTGCCACCAGAGCTCCTATCTGTGCTCTAGGCCCCTCAAGTTCCACAGTCATCCTGACCGTGACCGAAGGTCATCAGCAGCCTCAGCCCACAGTGGCATGGAAGGGGGCCCTACTACCATAGACCTCATCTCTGTTAATCCTTCCCTGCTTTCCTCTGCTTTGGCCTAGCCCACAGACTGGATTTCTGCCTTGTTTCCTTCAAGGCCTCCAGCAGAAGCTGAAACTGAAACTTTGTTCTAATCCCTAAGCTGCTTGAATGAAATCTCCACATTTTGGCCAGTGGCTGGGACCCTGCTGTGGATGAATTCATGTCGCCTGTCAGACTTTGATATCACCTGCTCCCTGGATTATAAATGCTTTGTGCAGTCTGTATGCTTAGACTTATTCAGCTGTAGACCAAGCTTGTTGTTAGGTGCCATCAAGTCCATATCGACTCATAGCAACCCCATGTGACAGAGTAGAACTTCCCCATAAGGTTTTCTTGGCTATAAAGTTTACGGAAACAGATTGCCAAGTCTTTCTCCCACAGAGCCTCTGAATGGGTTCTAGCCACCAACCTCCCGGTTAGCAGTCAAGTGCTTAACCATTTGCTCTACCAGGGCTCCTGAGACCAAGCTTAAGGGTTTGATAACCAGGGCTCTTCCAGCTATGGACCTTTTGTTCCTACTTCACATCCTCTAAATCATCACTTGCAGGGGTTAAGGTATGACTAACTTAGGATACTAACTTGAGGTCTCCTTCCTTTCTGCAACACTAACGTAAATGTTCAAGGCCTCACTCTTTGCTGTTTTTGCCTCCGCACCCCACATATTACCCACCACTCCCACTTCTGTTTATAGGTATAGCCACACTATGGTCATACCATGTTTCTACCCTTGATGATGCATTTTTATGACCCTGCTCCATATCCCTCACAGCCTCCTAGGGAATGTACTCCAGGAAAAATGGGATGTCAAGTTGGTGAAAAGTAGTGGCATTCCACTGATTTCTTGGTTGAATTGAATCAACGAATATTCAGGGTGGGTATTTCGTGGCTGTCTATAACTACATGTAAATGAAGGGTCTTTATCTTGCTTACTTGGCAGGTTGTTGAGAGGCCCAAATGAGATTATGTACATAAAAGGTCAAGTCTTGTCAAGTCTCAGGTGCCATACAAATGCAGTTTCTCAATATGGTTGAGCAAGCTTCATTCATTACTGATCTTAGTTTCTAATATGATATTGGGTTTATTTATTTTGCTTATGTAGTAGGTACAAATTTCTCAGAATGTGATTTTATTTTTCCCCAAATCAACCTAATCTATCTTTTCTCCACCTGGTTCTAGAGAACTTAATTTTAGTGAAACTCAGGCAAATGGGAGTTTTCTGACATTCAGAATTTCCCCGTCTCCATTCTCCCCAGAGTTCATCTAAGTTCTGGGGAGCTTATATTAAAGGTAGTCTATTGGGAAAGAAAGGAGGAGAGGGACTCCTGATTTGGGGCTGACAACACCTCTTCACGTTGGCATCCACTACTGATGTCTGAATCTCCCTCAATCTCCAGCTAATGGGATGTGCACTCCATTCTCCACTTCAGGCCCACAGCTTTCTCTCTGGAAACCCTTTCCCTGTTTGGAGTGATGGAGAGCTTTTGGATGCCTTCCCACACCACTCCAGGGGCTGCTGAAGATTTAAGGAACTGTCCCTGTGTGCTGGAAAGCTATATTTTTACTACTCTAGTGCTCCACAATACTGTAGAAAAGTGACTAAATCTTTGATTTTCTGATCCACCTCCATCTCCACAGACCACGGAATTTGTAGCAAGCCTAAAACAGGAAAAGATTCATGCAGAAAGCTCATCCAGCATTCTTCCCAAGTCTACGGTTTGACTAACTGAAACTTTGACTTTCGTACTCAAATGCCCAAGCTTTTGAGACAAAAATCTCTTCCTCAGCCAATAGCCTCTGCTGAAACTTGTAGTTGTTGTTAGGTGCCATTGAGTCACTTTCAACTCATAGTGACCCCGTGTGACAGAGTAGAACTGCCCCATAGGGTTTTCTTGGTTGTAATCTTTATGGAATCGACTTGAAAGCACACACCAACAACAAATCTTTATGGAAGAAGATCACCATGTCTTTCTCCTGCAGAGCCACTAGTTGAGTTCAACAAAACTCCACTTAAAGAGATTATAGTTTATTGCTTTTTATTTCAAAGCAGGTATTAAGTCTGCTCTAGATGCTGCCTGCAATGAAGGAAAGGGTCTGAAGGTAAAAGGAAATGTTCTATATTTGGATCGTGGAGGGGTTACTTAGTGGCCTGTATTTTCAAAACTCACTGAACTCTACACTTAACGTGTTTATTTTCTTATACGTAAGTTATACGTCAATAAAGTTGATTGAAAAAATTTAGCCACATATGCACACAGGTTGGTACTGAAATAATACCTCCATTATACTTATCTGATCAGCTTTTGCCTTCCTTCCTAATAAGCAAATCCTAACTAGATTATAGACGTGAGAATATGCCTCTTCCAATTTGAAGATGTTTTTATGACATTCCTTTAGTTCTTGCCCAAATGGTTAAGTCCTCAACTACTAGCCTAAAAGTTGTCAGTTCCAGTCCACCTAGTTTCACCTTGTAAGACAGGCCTAGTGCTCTGCTTCCAAAAGGTCACAGCCTTGAAAACTCTATGGCGTACAGTCCTACACTGCACACAGGGGTGTCGCCATGAGTCAGAATCATCTCAACAGCAATCAACAACAACAACAGCACTACGTTAAATCCACTTTCTTCATTCCGCGATTTCCTTTCCACAATTTTAATTTTGTTAGATTAGACTAGCTACTTTATCTTACTATGTATGAAATATATGTTACTGTAGGTTACTTTGCAGACAGTTGTGCTGAGTTAGGTGTATGACAGCTTACTCTGGGACTACTCAGATATTTCAAATGTAATAATTAGGATCTTTGGACCAAAAGGAGTCCCTGGGTTGTGCAAACAGTTAACACACTCAGCTGCTTACAGAAAGGTTGGAGGTTCAAGTCCATCCTGAGACTGCTTGGAAGAAAGGTCTGGTGATCTACTACCGAAAAGTTGGCCATTGAAAATGAGAGCATAGTTCTACTCTGACCACATGGGGTCGTCATGAGCGGTAATTGACTCAAAAGCAACTGGTTTGGACCAAAGAAGAAAGTGATTAGACAACTTGTGTCTTTCTCTGCCTAACCCCACATAGGCATTGGACATTCAGGTTTCTATGGCAATGGCTGTTTTCCATGTTGATACATTTTGTTCCCAAGGTATATTAATAAGTCACATTTCTGTAAGAGTTGTTAACAAGATACATTAAGTAATAATTTTTTGACACACATGAAACACAAATAGGTAAATATCTCTGGTGTATCTGAGGTAAAGTGTTACCTATTTGCCTTTACTTTTGAACTGATGAATTCTTAGGTCCTATCTCATTTTAATTCTGTAATTTTGAATTGGGGAGAATTGGACAAAAGTGTCATCAGAGAAAAATGTATATTTTCTTTTTGCATATATTTTTGTGGATTCTTAATGCATGGGTATTGTCTATACCATAGAGATGTATCTAAATAATTAAATCATGGAGAAGTCATTTTATATGTTTTTTGTTGCTAGCTCCTCTTCACTGACCCTGGTTACCAGTGAGTGTCACTCATTCCGCAGGGAGTTTGAGGAGACCTAGGGATCTACACATAATCAATGACACCAGAAAGATATAAGTAGGTAAATTGCATGCCAAAGTTGACTGTAAAAATGGTGATGCTCACAACGGGGAAAACTGGTATCATCATCACTAAAATCATTTATTAAATAGCCAATTGAGCGTGACTGTTACCTCAATAATGCGGATTGGAGCCGCCTGCCGCAATAGCCAATTCTGAGACAGGGGTGAGATGAGCAGCAAGAGGTTTATTATATATTGATATATAGGAGACACAGGCGAATAGATTCCTCCAAAAAACCCGTCTCCCCCACTGGAGATCGGCTGAAGGCTTTTACAGGGACAGGATTATAGGTCTTAGAAGTTTGCGTTAGTTCCCCCTTGAGGTGGTCATATCTCAGATGAGTTAATCTTTTACTGGTATTCTTGGGGTTATCTGGCGACATCCTGGTTTTCTTTTCACAAGATGGGTGCTTTGTTCGATTTTTCATCCTCAGATCATTATCACTTGTTTTCCACCCTCCAAGGAAGGACATAGGTTAATCTTAAACCTTTTGTAGAGACTAGAACTGGAGGGAAAAGCAAGATCATGAGATAATGTGGTGATTAGCAATGGAGTAAATAATAGTGAGCCGGGCCTATGCATCCTCTTCCATGCTGATCTGCTTCTATCAGCCAAGAGAAATCTTTGCCAATCTCATCTGATCAACCTTGGTCATCACAATCCACTAGGGATTCCAGAGAGGAATCTCTGAATTTGGTGAAGTACATTTGGACTCCTGGCATTACTGGTCATGGGGACCTATCACCTGGAAAAAGTTACTCTCGAAATACAAATATATGTATTATTTTATATACAAATATATGTATTGTTTCATATCATTATGGGTAGTGATGCCTATTGTTGCCACTACTACTATTAATATTATATTGAGATCCTAAGTCAATCAGAATTAACCAAATCAAAGGCATCACTGCTCAGAATTTACTTTCTTCATTGTATATTATTTTATGAAAACGAGGCAAAGCACAATGACTTAAGCTGGTGTTAGGGATATACAGGTGAGTGTGGAGGACAGGGAGGAAATAGAGACATAGACCAATTCTGTTTCTCCACATAGAATAAGAATTTACCTCCATGATATTTTGAAAAACCTTGAATTACCACACATTCATTTATTTTCTATGTGTCTCTGAAATATTCTCAAGTCAAGGTTAAAACAAAAGTAAGTTTGATTAGTAGGTTAACCTTTTAACTAAATATTCCACATTCTAGAGAATCAAACATTATGACAGATTTTCATTTCATATTTTTAAAGATACAGATAAAGAAAAACATAGGTGTCATTACCTAAATAAACTCCCACAGAACATAATTCTCTCTCTTTTAGAAACTATTAGATGCCCATTTACCCAGAAAGGCTTAAATTAAGCCTATCTATTGACAGGATGGGAAACCCTGACAGCATAGTGGTTAAGAGCTACAGCTGCTAACCAAAGGGTTGGCAGTTTGAATCCACCAGGCGCTCCTTGGAAACCCTATGGGGCAGTTCTACTCTGCCCTATATGGTCGCTATGAGTCGGAATCAACTCGATGGCAGTGGGTTTTATTTGTTTGTTTGTTTGTATAGGCAGGATGGAGCCCTGGTGGTGCAATAGTTAAGAACTCGGCTGCTAACGAAAAGGTCAGTGGTTCAAATCCACCGGCTACTCCTTGGAAAACCTATGGGGCATTTCTACTCTGTCCTATAGGGTTGCTGTGAGTTAGAATTGACTCGATGGCAAAGGGTTTGTTCTTTTGTTTTTTGTTTTATATTGGCAGGATGGACCCTAGAGATTCCTTCCAGTCTTAAATTCCCAAGATTATTGAGGGAGGATTAAAAGAAAACTCCCACTCATTTCAATAAATTTTAAAGCATAGAATATAAACAAAATCAGTGCTTTGCTAGATGTGATATTCAAATATATGCAGAATTATTTGATGTGGTTTTCTTATGGAATCCAGTATTCTGGTTGAATGTTTGAAACGTATTTCCTGTACGTGGGATTTCATTATGAGGCATATGCATTCTGATTTCTTTCATTCTTTGGAGATTTGTAGTGCCTGAGGCTTTTTCCAGGTAGATATTTTTGAAATAAAAAAAAGCAAAAAGACTTCAAATATAACTTTGGCTTGAAATAAAAACCTTAGGGTTTTGAAATCCAGACAAGCTCTGAAATTGAAAGTCCTAAAAGAAAGGAGACCTGAAATTTGGCTAACCAGTTCAACCATGCGATCACAACATTATTTTTAAGGCTAGCTGAAAGACTGGATGATCCTGTAGTATTCCTGAAGAAATTAAAAAAGAAATTGATCAGGTTATGCATGGCCAATGCACTCCCAACTAGTTAGTTCATTGCAAAGTAATGCATATTGAAAAAGACCATTTAAAGTTCCCACACACTAATGGGTCTGATGGGCTCGGAATTAGCTGGCACCTCTCTCGAAAAAGATCTAGGCTTCATTATGAACAGCTCAATTAAGATGTCTGCTCAATGGGCTGCATTGGGCCAAAAAGCAAATAGACTGCTGGATGAATTAATAAAGGGCGAGATAATGTGGAAATATTATAATGGTCTTGCATAAACGTTGATGAGTAGGGGTAGTTTCAGTGCCTCCTGCCTAAATTTAGATGAATAAATCAGTTTCTCCCATCATGGATCATTTGACTCATTTCCAAAGCAGCTCTCTGGGTACAGTTTCCCTAACTCAGGACGGCAATAGCCAGGTGTCTTCTAACATCGGAACCATCACTCTCAGCACATCTGTTTGGCTGCTGATGCCTTTGGATTGGTTCTGCACACCTCTTTTCTTCTGATTCAGCTTGGGCAAACTTCCTGTCTGTTTGTAAAACGCCATGGAAGTTGGGAAGGGAAAATGTGATGGCACGCAGAAGCCTAACACCCTGGGAACAACATAACTACACACATTTTACGAGTTTATAATCATGTCTTTGATATGGATTCAAAAAGTTTTCAGATGCTTTAGAGTTTTTGCAATTAAAACAAACATGTTTCCCATTGTAAACTGTAATAAAGCCATACCACTCCCTTTCCACTGGCCCTTGCCTCACAATTAGGAGAAAAATTAGATACCTGCCTAAGGTAAGCATAATCAGGATCCCTCAAGGGCCTTCCTGAGTGGGAAATTCAATTTTCCGTTGAGTAAGCCTACAAGAATTTGAAAGGAGACAAGGTCAATCTCATGTCCTATAGACCTAGTCAGGTACGGTTCTTGCACAAATCCTTACTAAGAGTCACACATACCTGTTGTTTTTGGTGTGGTGATAGCTGCAATTGAGTTGGCCCCCAACTCATGGAAACCCTATGCACAACAGAACAAAAGTTGCCTGGCCCTGCCCAGCCCAACCATGACTGGTTGTTGATCAGGTCATTGTGATCCCTAGAGTTTTCACTGGTTGATTTTTGGAAGTAGATTATCAGGCCTTTCTTCCTAGTCCATCTTAGTCTGGAAGCTCTGCTCAAACCTGCTCAGCATCATAGCAACATGCAAGTCTCCACTGACAGATAGGTGGTGATTGTGCATGAGGTGCATTGGCTTGAATCGGACCCAGATCTCCTGTGTGGAAGTTTAAGGATTCTACCACTAAACCACCAGTGCCCCCTCACGTATCTATTATGTCTTTATTACGTGAGTGTATTCTTAGTTTTATGTTACATGTAATTAATGGTTCCTCCCAGCAACTCAGTTAAGAAATGAATTTCCATAATTCATTGAAAACAGATGCACTGAAGTTGTTTCCAGGCACCAAATGAGCAGGTTGCAAATTTTCCCATCACGTTATGTACAATGCTCAAAGCATTTTTAATCAAAGCTGTTTAGCACCTAACACCTTATTTAATTCTAAAACAACCCTAAACAATTTAGTCCACTAAGACAGTTCTACTCAAACTGTTTGTTATTGGTACAGAAATTGAGTGTTTAACAACTTTTAGAGCAATTTGGCATTGCCATGACAACCAAGAGCATGATTTTATATTTTACGGAAATATCAGTCCATAGAAATTAAAAACAAACAGATAAATAACAAAACTGGGCACCGGAGATAGCTTTGAGTGTGAGGGCACTAAACCCATTGCTGTCGAGTTGATTCCAACTCCTAGCAACCCTACAGGACAGAGTAGAACTGCCCCATACAGTTTCCAAGGAACACCTGGTGGATTCGAACTGCCAACCTGTTTTGGTTAACTGCCGTAGCTCTTAACCACCACACCACCAGGGATTCCGTGAGTGTCCTAGACTGCGCTAAATGGTTACCTCTGAAGGAGTAGTTTCGAATTACAGTCAAGATCTTCCGCACTTTCAGTTTTAGCCTCTGAAGGTCCAGGTAAGACAAAAAATAAGCAAATCCACGTGCAATTAAAACACGTCTGCATGGGAAAAGCTGAGGCTCACCTTCCCACACTTCGATGCATTGATATGTTTCAACTTCTTGTTTCCCTCTAGTGACTCTCGGTTCATATAATCGAGGAGGGCCTGAGAGACTGAACACTAGCAAAAGACAAGATCTACCAAGTGCCTTTACTTTCCTCTTAAGTTAGGGGATAAAAACTTTGAATTCTCATTGGTATTTTCAGTTTAATTTGGAGTTTGTTTCTGCCTTTTTTTTTTTTTTTTTTTAACTTGTGACGTTACCTGTCTCATCTGAGCATTCCCCACCCCACCCCCAAAAAAATGTGATTTCAAAACACTTAGAATGTGGACACACTTAATCTGAAAATTGACTACCTAAGATAAACGCTCATAACCATCAGGTGCACAAAGAGAAGAAAGTGGCATAGTAGAATAGCATTGATATCTGAGAAATAAATTAATGAAACCTTTCATTGACAATGTTTATAATTCTCTCATTTTGAAGGAGGAATGCTCTACTGGAAACTTCTATCAGATAGAAAATAGTTAACATCTATTTGTTGGTGATGTTCTTACCAAAACGTGAACACAGAGTTGAGGCTAAGCGTGGGCTCTAGAGCTTATTGGTAACAAAACAGAGCAGCTTTGATTTTACTGCTGCCAAAGTGCCTGGACTTCTGTCTATGCCCTTACTGACCCCATTCCTAGAACAAAATGTAACAACATTTACACAACAACAGCATCAAATGCCGTCAGTTATGCCATCTGTGATCAGCAAAGGAAGCTGACTTTCAAGTCGTGTCAAAACTTTTGTTAAAAACACTACAGTTCCTATCCAAACAGTGCTTGGGGATAATAGCACAGATACATTTGACAATCAAGTTTTATTTTCTCTTGCATACCAATGTCATACATATCCCACAACAGGGTTTTGTAAGATTTAAGAGTCCTGGGAGTAGTTAAGCGGGAGCTCAGGGGTGGTGAGAGTCAGGTTGAAACCAAGTATAATTCTTAAATTAAGACTATATATTACACATGTTTGTATTTAATGACCTGGAAATATGTTCATAATATGTTGTTAATAAGAGACAGGTTGTAAAATAGTACCCATACTGTGATTCTATTTTGTTACTATATATGCATTATCTAAAAGTCTAAAAGATACATATTCTAAAAATTTAACAGTAATGTCTTCTGAGTGAAGGAGCCCTGCCGATGCAATGGTTAAGCACTCAGCTGTTAACTGCAAGTTGTGATTGGAACCCACTAGTCTCTCCACAGGAAAAAAGACCTGGTGATCTGCTTCTATAAAGATTTCAGCCTAGGAAGCCCTATGGGATAGTTCCACTCTGTCCTGTAGGGTTCCTATGAGTCAGAATTGACTCGATGGCACACAACAACAAACGTCTTCTGAGTGATGGTATTATTAGTGATTCTTTTTCTTTTGCTTGTCCATGTTTTCTAATATTTCTATCATATGCATGGATTTCTCGTTTGAAAAAAGGAAATACTTTATTCCTGGGTTACAGAGTCTTTGAAAGTATCAGCAGAAGCAGTAATCAAAACACTGAGAGAATATAAAATACAGAAAAAGGTGTGGACAAAATTGTACAGAATGGTCTCAAAAGTAAAGAGAAGTCTGTATTCTTAAAAAGAAAAAGAAAGTCTGGAAAGCTTGGAAGAGTGTTACTGGTACGCTGTGTAGCATAGTTACAGGTTTTAGGATCTGAAAGACTTGAATTTGATTGCTACCACTCAAGACAGGTTACTTAACATTTCTGAGTCCCAGTTTTCTCTTCTGTTAAATGAAGGCAGTAATAACTATGTTGCTATGAGTCAGAATCAACTCAACGGCAACAGGTTGGGTCTCAAAGGTTTTTAAAGAACTAAATCAGAATCTGCACTGAAAGAGGTTATCACATTACTAAAAAAAAAAAAAAAAAAACAACTAAACGCTTTGCCATTGAGTCAATTCAGACTCATGGCCACCCAAGGTGTTACAAAGTAGAACTGTTCTGTAGGGTTTTCTTGGCTGTAATCTTTATGGAAGAAGATCACCAGGCCTTTCTTCCATGATGCCACTAGGTGGGTTTGAGCCACCAACCCTTAGGTTAATAGTCGAGTACAAATTTGCTGCAGTATCCAGGGACTTATACACATGTTAAACCTTCAGTAAATGGTTGCCATAAAAATAATCATTATGATTAGAAAAGAGCTGTCCTTTTATCCCCACCAGATTCTCATTATGACCAACACTATGCCCGTTTTTCTTCCCTTCTCTTGGCCACAATCCCAGTTTTAGTAAATGTGCCAGGTTCTGTCTCTGCACCACAGCATTTGTGATTATGGGAAAAGCCATTTCTCCCTCTTTACCAACGTGTCCTTTGAGGAAAATTGAAGGCAATGTATTACACATACATCATATCTAAATGTCAGGGAGTCTAATACAGTCAAAGAAAAGAAAGAGAACACAATATCTGAGTCTTTTAAAATTAAATATCATATTGTTGTGTGCCATCAAGTCAGTTCTGACTCATAGCAACCCTATAGGACAGAGTAGAACTGCCCCATACGGTCTCCAAGGCTGAAATCTTTATGGAAGCAGATTGCCATATCTTTCTCCTGCAGAGCAGCTAGTAGGTTTGAACTGCAAACCTTTTGGTTAGCAGCTGAGCACTTAACCACTGCACCACTAGGGCTCCTTTAATTAAATATCATATCCACAAAAACCAAACCCATGGCTGTCGAGTTGATTCCAACTCATCGTGACCCTATAGGACAGAATAGAACTGCCTCATAGGGTTTCAAAGACGAGACTGATGGCTTCAAACTGCTGGCTTTTTGGTTAGCAGCCAAGCTCTTAACCACTGCGCCACCAGGGCTCCTTAAATATCGTGGCAATGTTAGTCAGGAATTGTAGCGTAATCTACATAATCTGCTCCAAATCAACACTTCTGAACAAGTAGGGGCTTCCCCAAAATACTGAAAACTGTCCTAACGTGTTAAAATAGTGGTCACAGGAAAGCCAGGAGACTTGCTTCCTTTCTTCTGGAAGCTAACAACAGCAAATTACACAATAAAACCAGCTTAATCAATTTCTATCTGAATTAAGTGCAAAATCCTGCGATAAAGACTATAAATGCTCCTAACAGTGGCAGACACCTGCAGGTGTTCAAAACTACGCACTGAACGAACGTCACGGCTGTTGGAGGCAGAGGTGTGGAAGATCAGGGAACCCGGGGAAGGTTGACACAGGAGTGAGCTCAAATTATGTCTTGTCTGGGGGGAAGGAGGGCAGCCCACATTCCGGTGTAGAGGAGCAGATCAGCAGGGGCACAGACCCACATGTGGGAATCCCCATGGGGCAGGGCCACCTCTGGAACAAGGGAGAAAGAATAGAGCTCTCAGAAATATTTGGAAAGAAAATCCAACTCACACATCTTATTAACTGATCACCAAGATATAAAGGGCAGACAGAGGGGATGAGTTAAGACACGAAATATCCATGCCTTTACCTGAAATAGATTTTAAAACAACCAAATATTCCCCGCTAAGCCAGGTTTCTATTTATTTCTTTAATGCAATTTTCTCTTAAAGAAATCAATCAATTTCAGTCCTTCTTTAGTGACAAAGAATGTGTTGGTTACTGTTACTATATACAGTTCATGTTGGTGGGTGCCGTGGAGTTGATTTTGGCTCATAGCAAGCCTCTGTGACAGAGTAGAACTGCCCCTCAGAGTTTTCTGGCTATAATCTTTACCGGAGCAGATCACCAGGTCTTTTTCCAGGGAGCCGCTGGGTGGATTCAAACTATCAAACTTCATGTTAACAGCTGAGGGCTTAACCTTGGGCCACCAGGGTGCTTACATGACAATATAATCAACTTTGTTTTATTGTGCGCTACCTAAGACCAAGCAAAATAGCTCTAGTAGTGCAGTGGTTAAAGTGTTCAACTACTAACCGAAAAGTTGGCGGTTTGAACCTACCAGATGCTCCACAGAAGAACGATGTGGCAGTCTGCTTCCGTAAAGATTACAGCCTTGGAAATGTCATGAAGCAGTTCTACCCTGTCCTACAGGGTAGCTGTAAGTCGGAATTGACTTGATGGCAGTGGGTTTGGTTTAGTTTTCTCGCCAACTCACGTATTTTGAATATTTTTAACTTCACAGTAACAGTCCATTAAACACGCTAAATAGCAAATCACTAATTTCACTAATAAAAACCCATTCCTGACATTCACTAAGTTAACGAGCATTCCCTCAAGTGTTGGTTGGAATATGAATGGTTTACCACACACTTGAAGTAGCCATCTCTGGAATTGGCCTGATACAAGTTTAGCCTACCATCTTTGGAGAAGAGATTCTTGATTGGGACAACGGACAGTTCCTGAAATTAAACATTAAAACAGTTGGTACACACATTAAACCCAACTCTCTCTATGCTGAAATATTGCATTTGCATTAAAAACTTGGTAATAAAATGATATCCAATGCATTTGAATTTCTTAGAAATGAGTAGCTCTTGAGTGTCTATGGGTATGAATCCTTCTAGCCTCTGGGGGAAGATAAAAGGATAAAGCAAGACAGCTTGTCTCTAGCCATTCATTACACCAGCTTCACTAACCTTGATTCATTAATCTAGACATAGATATCATCGGATTGTTTATCAATTGTTTGCAGCCTCTTGTTAGATAGTATTTGCATCTGATGCATTTTCTAGGATCTGATTTGTCATTGGGCCAGATTTCTCACTTTCTCAAGATACCAATAGATAGAGCCTAATTTAAATTTATTTGTTTAGCTGATATCTTCTTACCTGTTCCCTGGGAAAACAAATGTGCTGTTTTTGACCTCAGTCCAAGAACACTGTAAGAGTTAAGTCCTGTCCTAAACATAAATCAGTAAATAATACTACCTTTAACTTCATAGCTATGTTATATCCCCGGAATAAATCCTGCCCCAACCAAGATTAATTTTCTGTTTGAAATGGGCTAAAAAGAATCTCAGCAAAGTAGCAGGATGATGACCTACATTATATCTTTACTCTGTGTGAGATCTTAACTGTTTTGAGTGTGTCTACTCCTCCCCTTTATTGTTTCTGGGCTTTTGAAAACTATAAAGGAAGTGTTGATAGAGTATAGCCCCTTTATTTCATACAACCTTAACTCATGAGAAACTTAGGCTAGCCTGCTCTCAGATGGCTGCAACTATAGCTACTATGTATCGACCACTTACTATGAGCCCTGATGGTGCACTGGTTAAGAGCTACGGCTGCTAACCAAAAGGTTGGCAGTTCAAATATGCCAGCTGCTCCTTGGAAATCCTATGGGAGAGTTCTACTCTGTCCTATAGGGTCACTATGAGTCGAAATCAACTTGATGGTGATGTTTTTTTGTTTGTTTTTTTTTTACTATGAGCCAGACATTTTACCAACTACTTTATAGAATTGTCATTTAATCCTCATACCCTTTGGGGAGTGCGGAGGGCTTTTGGCATCCCTAGTTTACAGATGAGAAACTAAGATATGACAAGATTAAGTCACTTGCTAAATTTACCTAGCTGGTAAATGACAGAACTGGATATTAATTCAGGTCTCTCTGTCTCAGGAACCAGTTGTTCATAACCATACTGCAAATCCTGTTTATACCTTAAGGCAACCTCGAGACAGTAGCCCTTTCTTAATACTAGGCTGCAGGTTTGTGATTTAGTGAATTATGAGAGTAAGGTGGCATTCCCTGAAAACATTATTTAAAAAAAAAAAAAAAAGCCCTTTTGTTGGCTTTATTTCCACGGTAACCTCACTAATCTATCTTGTAAATATTCTCCATTTCTTTCTGTCATCAAATGAGTAAAAACTAGCATCTCCAAAATCCAACAGGTAATTGTGCCCATGTGACAAGCATCTGGTGACCCCATTTCACAGGGTTGTCTGGAGAAGATGTGGACACTCCTTGCAGAGATGCCCAAGTGTGAACCCCGTTACTCACCCTAATTGCTGCAGTACAGGAGGAAACTCCAATGAGAAGGAAGGGCATTTGTAGAGAAATAAAAAGATGGGGAAAGTTTCCAAAGTTTTTTTTGTTTTTTTTGTTTTTTTTTTTTTTACTGTGATAAAACCAAATGCAGGTCATGACCTCTTGGATAAAATACAGAATACATATTTTGCAACTCAGGGCTAGCCCCAGACAAAAACATAAGCTATCCTTGGACTCTCAAGCCCTTCTTTCTCTCTCTATTTCTTTTCTTCTTAGTTCTCCCCCTTTTAAAGCTCAAGTGGTCCCTCTTGTTAAAACATATTCTTTAAAGAAGTGCTCAGTAGGCAATTAAAACAATTGCTAGTACTCAGTGTTGGAAAAGAGAGAAGGACCTAGACATTCTCATAAAATTTTGGTAAAATTTTGTGTCGGTATACCCTTTGTGATCAGCAACTTATAACACTTATCAAATGCCTTTAAAATGAATATATCTTAAACTGAAATATTCCACTTCTAGAAATGTAGCCTAACATATTAATATATGCAAAATTGACAAACTATGAGAGACTATTACAGAATTTCCAAAAAAAAAAAAGCCTCAAAAACAAGCTAAATGAACAACAATATGAAATTGGTAAAAGCAAATCATGGCACAACCCTACACAAAAATACTAAATAGCCATTATGGTACTTGGAGAAAATAGTATTTCCAATAAAAGGTGTTCATGATATTTTAAATGGTAAAAACAGATTAAAAATTATATACATACAAAAGTAAAATACCATGTGTATAAAATAAAAATAAACAAGTGTACACTCCCCTAGAATTTAAACATTAGATATCATCAGGTCATAGGATTATGGGTGACTTTTATTTTGTTCTCCTTTGTCTATCTGTATTTAGTAGTTTCTAAAGTGGACACGCAATAGCAATGTAAAAATAAAATAGAGGAGGGTTCTATTTTGTTTTGTTTTGTTTTGAAGAAAGAAAAATACGAACATATGTGGCTCTCTCATTTTAATCTCTATTTGTGGGATGCAAGTTTTTGTTTTTTTTTAATATAGAAAAGGAATTTTCATCATTAGAGACTATGTGCAAAAGAATTTTCCTTAACAAACACCCATTCCTTTCAAAACGTAAAGTAACAGCTGCTCAGAGGCTCTGTGGGGCCACACAGCAGCCTGGGCCTGCTGCAAATGCCTCCTCGTATTTGGAAGCCCCTGTGAAGCTATTTATATCTGCAACTCCAAACCCCAGCGTGCTGCAGTCTTCCTGATTTGTACTTGATGACATATGGTGTATGTTTTCCTCACCTGTAGATGATACGGTAGTAAGATGAGAAGATGAGATATTAGAGGAGCTTTAGGAGGAAAAAAGCAAATCTCCTTGAGTGTGTTCAAATTCCTTTGATAGGAGCTTACAGTCACATTACACAAGTTCCCCCAAGTGAACTGTGCCTGATCATGCATTCACGTCTTTGCTCATCTGGAAGGTCTTTCCCATCTTCTCAGCCTGGGGTAATTCTACTCCATCCTCAAAACCCAATTCAAATATCTCCTCCTTCCTAGACACTGCTCCACAGCCCTCTGCCATGTCTCTCACGACTCCCACAGGGCAGAGTCAAAATTAATTTCTCCCTTCTATGAGTATCCACAGCACTTTGTTTACATTGTTAATACAGCATGAACCAGGATGCAGTAAGACAGGTAGCGTGATGGTTTATTTCTCCTGGCCCCACTCTCTAATCTGCTCCTACCGTTGTGAGGTTTTAGCAGGGAAAGGATAGGGAAAGGGAGACATGACACTAATATTTATTCAGCCCCTGATGTTTATCAGGGACCTTCTATGCTAGGTGATGTTATTTATGCTACCTTATTTTATTATCTAATAATCTAAAATTCAGGCAGCATTATCTTCAGTTTACAATGGAGGAAATGGGCTCTCAGAGAGGTTATGAAATTTGATCAAATTAGCACCGCTGTTGAACTACCAGAGCCAGCATTTTTTTTTTTTTTCTGTAATACTATGCTGCGTCTCTCAAGGTGAACTGTTCATCATGTGCGTTTATAACTCAAGTATTTAGCAGAGTGACTGGAATATAGTAGACAGAAATCCAACAGATAGATGTTGGATGTTGAATGAATGAACGAATAATTGAATGACTGTATCTATAGCTATATTTATCTGTTTACAGCTGAACATTCACAATCCAGACATACCCCAGATACGCCAGGTTACATATTTTTTTAATTTCTTGCAAACCATTTCTGATTGCTTTGCAGCAAATCTGTATACTTTTCTTCATTGCAGAGCATGCTACTTGTGTGTTCTGGACAGGGTATAGAATACCATAGGCATTTGTTGAACTATTTTACTTGACATAATAAATTTCTCCTTGGGAATCAGTTAGCAATGCTGGGAGGCTGCATGAACCTTTTGAGGTTACTGCTTTTATTAACGAAATGATGCCTTGAGAATATAAATGCAGGAGGGATGGATTACACACAGAGAATTAGGTTCAGTGAACATTAAGCAATTGTTTCTAGAGCAATGACTATTACAAGATTCACTTAAAGAGCCATATTGAAAGCAGAACTTAAATCTTATTGAGGCAACTTTTAGAAAGTATAATGCTCATGTATACTAAATTCAAATATTTTACGTTGGAGTAATGATAAATATGCATTTCTCCTTTGCTTTATTATTTTACAGTTTTTTATTTGTACATAAAATTGCAAATTGGAAATATTGAACAAGTTTATCATTTGTTGCTTTAGCAACGTAGTTGCACACCTAGTGGCTTATCATCTCTCCTGCAAACAGGTCAGGGATACAGGGAAATGAGGTGCTTCCTGCCATTTGTAAATTGGAGGAGTGAGCAGTGGAGAAGAGATCACTGAAGTTCTTACATAAAATGATCTATTTCTGTAATTGTAATAGTCAAAGTGAGAAGAATGGGCTCTCTCCTTTTATTCTCTCAGTCTAATGAAATTCTACCCCATCTTTAAAACTCAATTCTTCCTCTTTCCTTGACACTGCCCTACATCCCATCTACCATATTCCTCAATTTTATTCCCATGAGCAAAAATCAGAATTAATTTCTCCCTTCTGTGGGCACCCACTGCACTTTGTCCTTGTTGCTAATATAGAATGAATCTCCGTATATTATGAGAAGTGGCAGACAGGTTTATTTCTCCTTGTCCCACCCTTTCCTCAGCTCCTGCCATGCTTAGAAGTGCTTGGAAGTTCTAGGAGTCTACTCATCCAGTCAAGTTTAATCACCCTGAGGTAGCAAATGAGTGGTTCTCAATCTGTTTTCTCAAAACTGGAAAAGCGTAGAAGAATTTGTTTCAGGTTTTAAAAATAGAAATGGCCACAGCTCGTTTTCAAAGAATATAATCTGAATGTTAGTCTATTCTCTTATAAAATGCATAGTTTTTTCTTCCTTTTTTAGAGTGGTGATTCATACTGTGAATTTTGTAATCATACCACGTCTTGTTTAATTTTAATAGTGATTTTGATTCTGCCACATCCCTAATAATTCCAGTTACATAAGCTTCAAGGAAATAAAATTTCATGAGTTTCTTGATGCCATTTTTTTTCCATTGGCTATAATATTTACAATACCAACCTCAAAAGAAGAATCCAGAATAAGAATTGTAGAGGGTCATACAAGGTTTCCTACCAGCCTCACAAGCTGTCAACTGAGAGTCCGCAAACCTCAGTTCACCTTCAGGGTTTGGTGCTGTCAAAGAACCATTGAATGTCTGTGACAGTGGCAAAAAGAAAATCCAGATCTCTTTCACCATTGTCCTCACCACTAAAACATCACTTCCTTTCATGAATATTCATATAATTCTATCTTGCAAAATAGTAATATTTATGACCCCCTCCTAAAATACTTACATATGGCTCACATATCTCAATCTTGTTCTTAGCTCCATAAATGGATCCACGTGCATGTGAGTATTTAAATCCTACTCTATTAGCCAATATTTTTTAAAAGATATAAATGTGAAAAAAAAAAGATGTACAAAGTAGATATAAATCTCATAACAGAGCCATTAAAGGCTATATAGCTAAAAAGATTTAAGGTAAATATATATTATGAGACATGGTAATAAGGTGATCAGGCACTCCTGAAATTAAGTTGAAATGTAATATATGGAGATGAAAGGAAATTAAATATGAGACCCTGAGATACTTATTCAGCCGTCAGTGGGAATCTAGATGATGATGTCACAACTTGAAGAGGAAAGACGACGCGTGGAAAGTTAGACGAGATCCAGTTTGCGCTGTAGATTTATGTAGTTAATTTTGTCCCCTGACTGCATTCAGATGAGCCTTTCTCCTCGACATACACCAAGAAAATTGCTGCATTATAGCTGTGTTAATGGTAATCAGCATGCTAATGAGCACCAGAAGGTCGTTACAGCAAAGAGAGGTTCAAAGATGTATAACCTAGAGGAAACAAGAACGTAATTCTTCAGGGAACACAAGTGTCTTGTTTGTAGGTCATAGATTATTTGTTTTGGTCACTGCCTTGCACAGGGCGTTTAATTTAAGCAGGAAAAAAAGAAAAAAAAGCTTTTTGAATTGTAAGAGCAGCCCAGTTTAATTAAGAAAAGTAACGCAGGATAGCTTTGAATCTGTGGTAAAAATAGAATTCTTCAGTAGACCTAGAATAGAATTAAAAATTATTCAATAGAGTTAAACCCAACATGGATTATATATGCAGGTATGTAAAACGTGACGGTTTTATTTATATTTAGGTTTCAGTCTGAAGGTGTTTCATGGCTTTCTGGCAAGGATAGGGTCAAAATATCAGGGGTGAAGACAATAATGCTTAGAAATTAAGTTCCAGTATTGTGCAAACAATTTCAGAGTTAAGCCTTCTGAGGGAATTAAGGGATGTTTCATTGTTTACTTCAGACGTCCATTGTGGCTTCAAAAGGTTAAGTATTTATTGATACTGACAAAGGAGTGTATTCAATTGGAAAGACTGCTGCTATAGCTTATTAAAAAGCTCAAGGACACAAATACTGGGCAGATTTTAGGTTCAGCTAGGTAACCATAGTACTCCCCCCCAAGAACTTCCTCCCCACCAAAGATTTAAGGAGCCCCACGAGCTCATCACATCCTATATTGTTCCACTGGAAATAAAATCATAGTATCACGTGTCTAAATCATTATAGAGATTCTGCGTTTTTGTTTAATGAGTACTTTTAAATACATTCTTTTGCTAATATGCTCTTTGGGTGGGTTTTATAACCAAGAATGGTGCCTTGGAAATGAACAATGGTGATAATTTTCATTTCCCTTGTCTGCTAGCACATGGAATTTGTCACAGGATTTGTTTTTCCCACCTCAAAAAGGACAATTAAGATTGCTCCTAACATAGACAGATAGATAGATAATAGAGATATAATAGATTATAGATAGATAGACATATATTAGCCTCTTATACATACATATATACACAAACACACATATATATTTGACTAATATAATACAATATAATAATGACATCTCTAACATGTCTCTAATACCTTTGCAAATTAGAAGCTTCTATTTTTAATCTTGCCAGGTTCCTAAACAAAACATCTTTGTAATGTCAGGGAACTTCTTTTGTTTCGACTTCTCAAGACTAAACACCGGAGAGCCCATCCTAAAACTTCCTCACAGCAAAAAGCAGGACCCTTTGGAATAAATCAGTGTTTTAATCGTTCAGGTCCATGCTGCTGCATGCTGTTGACACCTTTTTTCAGAATGCCTGTGACACAAATCCTCTCATAAAATGTACTATCCCATTTCAACAGAATCGTTTGGCTGGAGAAGAATGGATTTACATGCTAATTTGTGAAAAAAGAGGAGTAAAACAAAAAAGATGAAAGCTGGAGAAAAAGAAGGGAGGAGGAAAACTGAACTGTAGGAATATAGGAAGAGTAAATACCATACTTAATTTATCAGTATAACATTATGGACACCACTGATTTTAGCCCAAAATAAACGCTCTGAGTTTAGTCTGAGGTTTTGGTTTCTTGTCCTGGTAGAAAGTCAGGCAGGAGTCTGAACAGAAGTGGGTCTGGTTCAGGCAACTCTAAAGCCTCCTTGTCTGAGCTCTCTCCATCCCCTTGGAAGTTTAACTGGTTTGACAGTGTCCTAAGTATCTAGCTGAGTCCCTGAGTGCTGCAAATAGTTAATGTACTTGGCTGCTAACCAAAAGGTTGGTGATTGAAGTCCACCCAGAGGTGCCTTGGAAGAAAGGCCTGGCAATCTACTTCTGAAAAATCAGCCACTGAAACCCTGTGGAGCACAGTTCTATGCTGATGCACATGGTGTTGCCATGAGTTGGGGTAGACTTGAAGGCAACTGGTGGTGGTAGGTATCTAGCTTATTACTTCTCAGACTTTAATGTAACATCTAGGGATCTTGTGAATGCAAACTTGACCCTAGTACCTCTGGAGTAGGGCCAGGAGTCTGCATTTCCAGCAAGCTTCCAGGTGATGCTGCTGTTGCTGGTCCAAAGATCCACACTCTGAGTAACAAGCAATAGCACCTCGGCCTAGTTCAGTTAACCTTACAGGCATAGAACTCACCACTTACAGACACGTGCCCTTGAGTAAGTTGTTTAGCTTCTTTAATTCCAGGGGGAAACCCACGAATGAATAAATATTAAAACTGTTAATAAATTGTTTCTTAGAACATAGATGCTTAGATCCCTTCTAGTTCAGCCTTGACCAAGAGACTTATCCTACCTGGGATAATTTCAGCTCACATTTTAAGGTACCATATTCCGTGGTTAAATAGCTCACATTTTTATATGTAGAGATGCAGTCTGTTTCCTTATACTTTTTACCCATTAAGTCTATTGATGTCGTCTAGACTGTAATTTAAAAAAAAAAAAAAAAAACCTGTTGCCATCAAGTCAATTCTAACTCATAGCGACCATATAGGACAGGGTAGAACTGCCCTGTAGGGTTTCCAAGGAGGGCCTGGTGGATCTGAACTGCCAACCTTCTGGTTAGCAGCCGTAGCTCTTAACCACTACGCCACCGGGGTTTAATAGATCATAGTGATAACAATAGCATTGCTATGAGGAGTAAACTAATTGATTCGTGCACAAATCTTTTGCACAGCATGTCTGACTCATAATAAGCACTCAATAAGTATTATACTACATTTTATAATTAATCAGTGAAACCTGTGAGAGCCGGAACTCAACGGGACTGCCTTGTTTTTCCTGGTGTTTCAAGTTTTCTGGTTTTGACAGGGTGCAGTCTTACCACTTCTATCAGTCTCTATCAGTGGAAACTGTTTGGGTTTTCCTTCTCTGACAGATTTCCACCTTACGCAACTTCCGGCTTTCGAAGGCTTTACCATAGTTAGCATCAGCTAGTAATTAGTATTGGACTCAAGCATACCAATGATCATGAAGATGGCGCAGGACTGGGAAACGTTTCGTTCTATTATACGTAAGGTCACCACGAGTTGGAGGTGCTGACTGGATGGTGACTAACAACAATCATTAACGTTGGCGTTAGATATTTGCGGACTACACTGGAGGACTCCATCCACCCTTTAGTCCATTGTCTTTTCTAGGAAATTAAAAGGTTTTGGAAGTCACAAATTTAAAGGACAGTGATAATTTCTGTTCTCAGACATATTTATTCTACAGCCCATGATGCTCCATGTTTCACATGGTGGGTGTGATGGGTGCCTGGAGCTCTGGTTGAGCAATGGTTAAGCCCTCCGCTGCTAACTGAAAGGTCGGCGGTTTGAACCGATCAACCGCTCCGCTGGAGAAAAGACCTGGTGATCTTCTGTAAAGACGACAGCCTGGGAAACCCAAAGGGGCAGTTCTACTCTATTACATGGGGTAACTCTGGGTCAGAATCGACTTGACGGCACACAACAACAACATTTGCAAAGACTTGTGGAGGTTGCACACACTACTGCTTCCACATGTACTCCAAAATGAGCAATAAATATATACATTTAAACTGACTCATCTTGGCTTCCCTGGTTCATCTCCTGTTTGTCACCACAGAGATGCTTGATGCTGAGCATATGTGGATTCTTGGGAGCCCAGGAGGATACAAAGATGAGTTAACAGGTGTCCTAGACTGCATCAGAAAACAAAGTTTGTGAGCTGTGTAATCTTGGAAAGGCAGGAAGTCACATAGCCTGTCTAAATCTCAGTTTCCGTTTATAAAATGAGGGTGATAAATCCTGCTTCGCCCTACCCATAGGGCAGATGGAAGATGCAGATGAATTAAAGCGTGTGAATATTCATTTGTCAAGCACTTCCTACTTGACAAAGCCAGAGTTTTGCTAATTATAGCATCAAAAACCTTCTCTGAGCTCAGAAGACTCAGTTTGTCTAACCCACAGAACCCGCCCAGAAGACCCTCAAGGGACCTCCCCCCGTATGAGAGACCTTGCACGGAGCTGGCAATCAGGGTGCGCGTGTGTGTGTGTGTGTGTGTGTGTGTGTGTGTGTGTGTGTGTGTGTGTGTGTGTGTGTGTGTGTGTGTGTGTGTGTGTGTGTGTGTGTGTGTGTGTGTGTGTGTGTGTGTGTGTGTGTGTGTGTGTGTGTGTGTGTGTGTGTGCATGTTTGTATGAATACCTGATACATTGATCTACTCTTCATATTGTACCCCATATCCTAAGAAATCAAATTACTCATTATATTCGTATCAGAAATAAAATAATTTCTTTTAATGGCTACCAGACAGTAAAGTAAAATTAGTCTCAAACGATGATGAAAGAGCAAATGTTCTAGTTTACCAGAAACCAAGGAAACCCAGCATATCCGGCAGCAATTTTTCTTCTTCCTTATTCTTTCTTTGTGGTGAAGCTGAGAATAATGCCCTTAGGTTTTTCTCACTATGTCTGTAGACGGGGAGAAGAAACAAGCTCAACTGTGCAGACTCAGAGGCGGAGCAATTAAAAAGGCTAAAGATAATTTGTGGTCTTTGTTACACAGTGTTTCTTTACTATCAAAATCACCTCAGATCAACAATTTTAGAGTAACGTAATTCAACAAAAATATTATTTTAAGCGTAAGAAAATCCTGTAAGAGGAAACATAGTGGATGAAGTATCGCTCATGGTGCAATTTTAATTCTGAAAGATCTTGCTAAGAGGGCTTATTTAAATAGGTTCTCCCTGAGATGAATATTTAGGGGGAAAAATTTCTACAGGATGATTTATAGCAAAATTATATGAACAGAATGAAGGACAGAAGAATTTTATTAGAAAAGGGTCTCATTTCTACAAAATATAAATTATACCTTTTAGAAAATATATTGAATTTTATTAATATTCTGTAGACAGCCTGAAGTGTTACTCTCCACCCCTACCTATAAGACTTTCATTATGATGTACAAGGTGTATTTACCCTTTAACCAAATAATTTTTGAGCAATTTGGTGGAGCCTCCAGTTTACATATCCTACAAAATATTTTCATTGCTGTTACAAAATCTTATACTTTGTATTGTTGGCAACTTTTAATGATGTGTTTGCATAGATGTATGTATTTTATATATACATATTCATGCTATTGATATTACCATGCAAGAATGCATACCCAGTTATCAATGATGAACTTGTTTTAGTTGATATCTGAGAAGTATTTTTCTCTAACATCCACTGTTACTGTTATTATTGCTTTAACTATCTTTATTCTTTTAGTTAGGGAAACAGTTTGGGGTTTTTCAGCGCTATGATTAAAATTCTGTCTTATGTCATCTTGAAATTTATAGTCAGAGGAATTACTTAAGGTAGACCATTACGTACTGTATTTCTCCCTGGCATTCACAAGTGACCTCATTTAGACTTTGGTAACTAATATTTTTGATGAGGAAATTGACACATTATGAAACAAAGAACTTGGTTATAAATCCTTTTCCAGTCTGTATCAGTCTTTAAAATTGAGTCGTTCTTGGCACAGGACATGTTGTAGTGAACACAAATAAATTCACCATTGGTATTGTATGGGTTTCAGCAAGGACAGGCTAAAACCCATTGTTGTCAAGTTGATTCCAACTCACAGTGACCCTATAGGACAGAGCAGAACTGCTCCATAGGGTTTCTGGGGAGCGGCTGGTGGATTCAGACCACCAATCTTTTGGTTAGCAGACAAGCGTTTAAACACTGCACCACCAGGGCCCCTCAGGACAGGCTAGAACTTAGATTTTATGTTATTGAAAAGTGAAGACTGAGAAAGAATGAGGAAAAATCCAGAGGAGAAAAAGGAAAAGAGCAACTGATATATTTCATCCCTCTAGGGCAGTCAAGAAGCCCTAGTGGCTCAGTCGTTAAATTTGGCTGCTACCCAAAAGGTCAGCAGTTAGAATTCACCAGCCGCTCCTTGGAAATTCTATAGGGCAGTTCGACTCAATGGCAATGGGTTTAGGGCATTCAAAGGAACCCTGGTGTCACAACGGTTAAACACTTTGGCTGTTAACCAAAAGGTTGATAGTTTGAACCCACCCAGCAGCTCTGCAAAAGAAAGACCTGGCAATCTGCTTCCATAAAGATTAAACTAAAACCAAACCCGTTGCTGTTGAGGAGCGGCTGGTTAATTCAAATTGCCTACCTTCAGGTTAACAGCCAAGCTCTTAACCACTGTGCCACCAGGGCTCCCCATAAAGATTACAGCCTAGAAAACCCTATGGTGCAGTTTTACTCTGTCACATGGGGTTGCTATAAGTCAGAATCAACTCAAGGGCCCGTAACAACAGGACTTTAAAATTGAACACTGGCTCCTTGTTCAATTCAAAATACCTGTGAAATATACTACTGGAAGAAAAAAGAAATTAGTCTCTATAAAACAGCAACAACATGGCTTAAAAAACTAGATCTGAGTTAGAAATAAATCTGAAGCCTTCGTGTAAATCTGAAGCCCCAAGGAACTTCACAGGAGGGAAATTTCTGATATTTATTATGGGCCAAAATGGCAAAAATCTCCCTGTAATAAAAGGGAAATCTAAAGATACATTTTAGGATAAATATTTATGGCCAATCTTCAGAATAAATGCTCAAATTCAACAATCCATGGCCTCTTCATATGGATAAAAAGAATTAAAACAAAATATTAGACCTGAAGAACCCATCGGTATACATCCCTAAAAGAATAAATGGAACAACAAAAAGAAAAAAAGACTTTAGAATTGCCCTGTCGACAACAGAAACACCAACATTGCTCTTGAACCATGGAATTTCAGCTATACGAACTCTGAAAAGATTTTCTAATGTGTGATGTAGATTTTCACAGTCAAAGATACAAACTCAGAATTATTGTGATATGGTTAAGGTCACACAGATAGTCAATGGCAAAGCAGGACTTTAACCAGGGTCTACTGGCTCTATTTCTCTTTCAGTTATACTACCCTAGTACCCCCCATTCAGGCTACTTGCTCTTTAGACAAGTCAACCAACAAAGAATCTTAAGGTTGAAACTGAGGCATAGGGAAGTTAATAGTGGTTAAGGAAGAAACCTCAATGATGATGATGATGGTGGTGGTGGTGGTGGTGGTGGTGGTGGTCATGGGTAACATTTATGGCCTGAGTGCTTTATATGCACTATATCATTTAAGAGATGCCATGAGAATGCAGCTAAAACTCACTTCCTTATCACAAGCAACAGATTCAATCCATGAATGACATGAAGTAACTAAGAAAAAAATGCATGGACTAGAGAAAAGAAAATATAATTTGCAATTAGAAGCCTAAGTTCACACACCCACCTGCAGATACAGGTTTGGTAGTGGATATTTCTACATACATAACTGTAGGTGCTGCTTATATATTAGCATAAACAAGAGAGCACACAAGGACCACAGTCAGGGCAATGTCTTAGACATAACCAAACACCTCGAGGGATGGAGTGTCTAGGCTCGAAGGCAAAGGACCATAGACTTAGGGGTCATTTACATCAACTGGCACAACATTGTTCATAAAGATAAAGTTCTGTATCCTTTTTTGATGAATAGCGTCTAGGTCTTAAAAGCATGTAAGCAGCCATCTGAGGTATATCTGTTGGTCTCTTACCGTCCAGAGCAAAGGAGAGTGAAGAAAACCAAAAGCGCAAGGAAGCAATTAGTCCAAAGGACTAATGGACTGCATGAACCACAGCCTACATGACCTTGAGACCAGAAGAACTAGATGGTGCCCAACACCCAGTACTGACAGCTCTGACTGGAATCACAGCAGATGGTCCCAAGACAGCATGGGAGAAGAAATTGTAGCACAGAAAAGCAAGTCACAAAAAAGACCAGACTTACTGGTCTGACAGAGACTGGAGGAACCCCTGAGACTATGGCCCTAAGGCACCCTTCTGAACTGGAACTGAAGCCATTCCCAGAGACCACTTTTCAGCCAAATCATAGGCAGGCCCATAAAATGAACAATAACACCCGAGAGGAATGTGCTTCTTAGAACAATCAATTATATGAGATCAAAAGAGCGACATTTGCCCAACAGCAAAGATGAAAAGGCAGGAAGAGATAGACAATCTGGATGAAAGGAAACGGGGAATCTAGGACGGAAATAGGGAGAATGCTTATACATTGTGGGGAATGAAACCAATGTTATGGAACACTTTATGGGAAACAAATTTGCTCTGTAAACTTTCACGTAATGCACAATAAAAAATTTAAAAAAAAAGAAAGAAACCTCAGTTCATCTCCTATCTTACTTTTAAATGTATCCCTTGGATAAGTACACCATTCTGTACCTAAGTTTCTTTATCTCAAAAATGGAATTATTAAGATTTTCACTATCTAATCAAAGCAATTTTGATAATATATATCAAATATTTAAATTGAAATATACTGTAAAGTATAAAGAATTATTATTAGGAACAATTATAAATATTGAGCAGGATCACATGACTGTCTAAATAAAGATCTAGCACTAGATAAGACTCTGAGGTTGTCAAATAAAAAACAAATCTGGTAAGGAAACACTTTATTTGAAAAGACTATTACGATATAGGAGACTACTGAAATAGGGAGAACACCCAGAGCAATGGGCATCTCAAAGGTTAGGTAGAAAGGGATTTTCTTTTATAGAGAGGAGTAAACAAGGCTGTCCCTGGGTGGTGCAAACTGTCAATGTGCTCAACTGTTACCTGAAAGGTTGGCGGTTCAAGTACACCCTGAGGCACCTCGGAAGAAAGGCCTGTGATCTACTTCTGAAAAATCAACCATCAAAAACCCTATGGAGCACAGTTCTCTTATGACATACATGGAATCAAAATCATACTCAATCAAAATCATACATGGGTCAAAATCAACTCAATGGCAACTGGTTAAACAAGGCTAGAAAGAATCAGGTGTGGGGAAGCTAAATGATGTGTGGGGAAGCTGAATGAGGCGGTGTGATAAGGCAGTTGAGCAGGAATGTCTTTCTCTGAGTTCAGCCAATTCTCTTTTCAGCTAGGGCCATTAAGGAGCCCTGTTGGCACAATGGTTCAGCACTTGGCTGCTAACCAAATTGCTGTTAGTTGCAACCCACCCAGCAGTCCTTGGGAAAAAGAACTGGCAACCTTCTCTCGGAAAGATTAGAGCCTAGGAAACCCTATGAGGCAGTTCTACTCTGTCACATGGGGCTGCTATGAGTCAGAATTGACTCCACAGCACCCAACAACAATTCTGCATTTACATGCTGGCTCAGGCTGAGAGTGGATCAAAGTTTAAAGGCCTAAAGGGGAGAGAATCCTGACTAAAATTTGGTCAGGTCAAGTTAGCGGACATTTTGTCCAGCTTGGTCACTGGGGACAAACGGTGCAGCTAATAGCTTATGAAAAAAAGGACTAGAAATTTGGAGAGTCTGTGTCTGGCCTTGTGGTAGGTAAACACTGTGAATCCAAGAGTCTTATCTACGTCATAGGGCAAGTTCTTTGCAATAAACTTTCCTGGAACACAAAAGGGTGGGAGGATTTTTACCTTCCCTGTTTTTCAAGAGCACAGGGTCTTATCAAGATCATCAGATATAACCTTTGCTTTTAACAGGAAACAAATCAACCAAATGTATCTCTGTTTGCATCCTCCTTGGTGGCCCACCCTGGTTCTCATAGCTTATCATTACAGATGTAACAACTGAATGGTGACTACAGAAAAATCTTCAATAATTTTGGGACTTGAAAAAATTTCAGACATACGTATGTGGTATGGTTTTATATGTAAACTTATTTTACTGTTATATATTTCTGTATTTATTTAACCCATACCATATTTTAAAAAGAACTTAAGATGGCGCACAGGTCACCTATGCATGGGCTCCATAACCTTTTTGTCGATCCTCAACATGTGTCAGTCAAAATAATGATAATAATAAGGTAACTGGACAATTTCCCTTCTTAGTCCCATCCAATGACTTCTCCTGGTGGTCCACCAGTGCATTGAAAAGTCCAACATCAGTCCAAGGCAATATGAATGTGGAGTCACAATTATCCACATCATAACGTTATCCAATAAATCAAACAGAGACTGTTTCATTCACATTACTTAAATCTCTACAGAACTGATCCAAATAAGAGAATATGGATTATTAATTTCTAAGGTTTATTTCTAGCTGTTAGATAACAATTTTAGGCCTTCATTTAAGTAACATGAATTTCCCAAAAGTCTCTGTAACCAATTCTAAGCCCTAAAACAAACAGTCTTATGGAAATTTCTCTTTTTGTTTATCATTCAATTGCATGCTTTGGTCACTCAAGCCATTATCAATGAAAATTTGAAATACAAAAAAAAAAAAAAAAAAAAAGGAAAAAGTCCTGACATACTCTCTTTGGAAGCATCTGGTGACTTGGATAAAAAGTCAGCATCCTCTCTGCTGTATAAAGAGTCACATTCAGAGGCATCTTCTCAAATGGCCTGAGTTGTATTCCTCAATTGCCTTGATTTATCCGTCTATTGGACTCTCTTCTAATATTTCATTCCAGGTGTCTTTCAAGGCTACGAAAGATAAAGCTCTCTGCTTTTCCTTGTATTAAAGTTCTATATGGAATCAGTTCACCTGTCTGTCACTCCTCATTAAATTCTTACCCTCTTCATTCACATCCTGATCTTTGCAAATGAACATTTGCTTAATAAATGTTCCCAAGACTAACAGTGCAGAGCGAAAATCCCACACAGCAGTAAATTATTAACTCAGTCACAGAGGGAGTGCCATATATGACTTTTCAGAATGAGTTATTATGTGGATCATCATGTAATTATGAATTTTTCAAGCCATGATAGAGGAAAATTGAATATTTAATATTTTATGGACATATTCTACACTGAGGACATCTTTCAAAATTTTATGATAATTTTTAGAGTGAGCAAAGAGCAGAACAAAAGTTACAAAATAATTGCAAACTTGAATATTTAATCACTAGGCACATTGTTGGTTATTTCTCAAATTACATAATGTAACCAAGGCTGTGACGTTTTTAATCATAGTGTATTCAAATGGAAAAAATAAGCATGATAAAAATCCGTCTATAAATATGTTCTGATTGTTTAAGAGATAAGAATACCAAGCTTAATATTGTCAAGTTGAGACTTTGGGTTTGTAAAATATTTATATGAGAGGCAGTCTTGAGTGGTTTGTTCTAAATGAGGTCTTTAATTTTCTTTTTTAATGAGCATTTTAAATGCTCAAAATTAACACTGAGGGGTAAACACTGAAATGTCTTTAAATTCTTGACTGAAAATAAAATAGAAAAACGAAATGGGTTATTTGTCCCAAAAAATTTCCAAGAAATATTTTATAGCTTTAATTGATTAAAAAATTAAAAGAAAGACAACTCTATGTCAAATAGTAAGCCACACAATTTTGTTATGAATTGTCCTATGCTTTTACACGGAGACATGGTATTCATATTATAACGCAACACTTAGTGTGTTGCGTTATAATATTTAGTGAAAATATTTAGTGATTTCAAATGATTCATTAACAAATCCTGCTTGTTGCTGGTGAGGATCAATTCTCACACACTAATACTAGTAAACTTTTTGAGATATTCGAACCCAGAGGTTCTCAACCCTAGCTGCACATTAGTATTGCCTGGTCCTGCCCTTCAGAGATTTTGAATTAATTGGCCCAAAGTGTGACTGGATCTGTTTTAAAAACTCTTTAGATAATTTTAATTTTCAGTCAGCGTGTAGAATCTCTTCATATAGTTTCCAAAGGACAAAACTTCAGGTATGCTTTTAAAATTCCCCCAAATCAACTTTTTGGTGCACTGAGTATATGAGCACTAAGGATAAAGAGATGACTAGTAATCAGTTCTGGCTTTCTAGTTGCTCAGAGTGTAATGAAACACACGCATAAATAACTGCAGTTGTTGCTATTAGAGAGAGATGCACCAGGGGATACAGAGGCAGATGAGAAAAAACAACGTTGAAAGTACTAAAACGTGCGTTTTTAAACCTGGAATTTGAATAAGAAAAAATATACAGACTATACTGTTTCATTCATTTATTTATTTATTAGTACATTCATTCAATTATTTAGTCAACAAACATTGATTAAATGACTACTATTCTCCAAGTGGAGCCCTGGTGGTGCAGTGGTTAGGAGCTACAGTGCAAACTAAAAGATCAGCAGTTTGAATCCACCGGCCGCTCCCTGGAAACCCTATTTATAGGGCAGTTCTACTCTGTCCTATAGGGTTGCTATGAGTCAGAACTGACTCGACAGCAGCCAAAAACAGCAATATTCTCCAACTACTGACTTATTCTTCTTCTCATAGACTGTGGCAGGTAGTTGAAAATAAAGAGAGTGCTTCATTTAGCTATTGCTGCATAACAAACCACCCCAAAATTCAAGCTACTTAAAATTACAAACATGCATTTGTTCATGGTTCTGTAAGCTGGCAGTTTAGGCTAGGCTCAGCAGCTTCCTCCGAAAAACATGTCTGAGCCATAGCCTCTTAAGATCTTTTAAGGAAGAGTTGACAACCACATCACTGCACTTGCCTGAGAAACTGCATTTGTTTAGTGGAGTGGATCCTTTATTTAAAATAAAAATAAAATCAGATTTATACACTGCAGAAATCTATACACCACAGAAAGCTTTAGAAGAAAAGACAATAGAGTAGACAATCAAAGCTGGGACACCAAGTTTCGCTCAATCTTTATCCAGAGTTATTTCCCAGCCCTGTAAACAAGAGAAAGAAACCAGTCATTCCTCATCTAATGAGATCATCCCATTATAGACTCCTTCCTTGCCTTCGACAAGGCCAGAAGCACAGAAGAAGAATCTCACGAACTGATATTGGTCTCCAGTTTACATACAACAGAGTGGTGATGAGCAGGGGAGGACTATCCAATCAGCAAGGAAGGCATGGTGCGCATCTGTAGTGAACAACTTCACTTTTTTTTCACTACATCAAAGAGTCTGCTTCTAGGTATGGCTGGCATCTGTCTCTCTCTCAATCCCATAAAACCTCGCTACAGAATCAAAGCCTCTTTCCAAATTTACAATCCCTGAAGGGCGGGTGACCCAGTAAGCAAGGTAAGCACTGACTTACTTGTGCTTATTTACTAATCTGTAGTGAACAATTTCACATGGGTTTCACCACATCTTAGATGTGGTAAAATGGGTTTGATGTGGTGAAATCCACATGAAATTGTTCACCACAGATGATCTGGTAAGCAAGGTAAACACCAGGCTTACCTTGCCTATTGGATAATCCGCCCCTGGTGATCCAATAAGGCATGGATTCCCACAGCTTCCCCACTTTCCTCAGGAGTCCTAGAACCGCCACAAGGAGACTGGAGATTAGAGAGAAGGAGCAGAAGTACAAGACTTTGTCCTTCAATAGCTAGGTTACTGGGGACACGTACTGAACACAAGAAGCCGTGGATATTTTTAAGCAGAGCTCAAAGCTATTATATATTTAGTAGTTTAAAAAAAAGTGAAAAGCAAAATACTTTGGGATAATGTTACTGAAGAAAACCTCCAAACATTCTAGAAGTCTAAAAAAGGCTTGCCTAACTGGCAGGAACAGTTGTGTCTCTAAAGGGAAGACGAAATACTATAAACATGACAGTTCTTCCTAAATGTTATAAGTTTAATGCATTTCCAGTCTCAGTGGGAGTGTTCAGAGAGCAAATCTGACAAAACTCTTCTGAAATTCATCTGGGAAAGTATTCAAAAATACTGCTAAAAGGAGAATTAAAAATAGGAATGCGGGTGACTTTTTCCTCCCCTCTATTTTATAAAAGCTTTTGTAATTTTAAAAAATTTTATAGTAAAAATTGTACTTTAATTTATAAATATGTGATGATTAGATATTCAAATATTATTAAAGCCTTAATATATGGCAATCTATTGTTGAACTAAAAGTAGTATTATATTCCTGTTCATTAATCTTTTACAAATGCATTTGGTCAGTGCTAATTTTGAGGCAGAGAATGCTCTAATTTCTGAGGATTCAAAAATAAATAAGGTACAGCCCCTGCTCTCAAGACAGTATACAATCCACTGCAAAAGGCAGGAATGTAAATACACATATCCTGTGTTGAAGATCCTCACAGGGTCCTATGAGAGTGCATAGAAGGGACACCAGGGAGGGGATGCTGCACTTAGGCTTTACAGGTAAGTTAGTGAGTTAAAGGAGGAAACATTCACCCATAAGACTGGAGAAGCAGCTGAATGCCAGATCATAACCACCAGTTGCCATTGAGTTGATTCCAATTTATGGCAACCTCATGTGAGTCAGAGTAGAACTGTGCTCCACAGGGTTTTCAGTGGCTAATTTTTCTGAAGTAGATTACCAGGCCTTTCTTCCCAGGTGCCCCTGGATGGACTCCAACCTCCAACATTTTGTTTAGCAACTGACAGCATTAACTGTTTGCACTACCCAGGCTCTCTGCCAGATTATAAGGGGCTTTTTACATCATGCCACAGAGTCTGTACCTTTTCTCCACTTACGCACCAGGTGTTGACAGAGGACGCTGCCAGCTCTGCAAACACCCTAGCCCTCAATAACTCTGTTCCTGGAAATCCTGACTGTCTCTAACAGAAAAAAATACCTGATAATGAATAGGTATTCATTCCTGAAGTGTGTTTTCTTCAGTGCAGTTAGAATTTGATTCAAATTAATACTTAGAACTTAGCATGTCTATCAGATTACAAATATATATCAGTATTCACTGGTGAAATCTTGTTTTATAAAATAAAAGTGGTGTCATTGCCATGGCTGCCCGTGGTGGTGTCCCCACTGCTGGTTAGGGGCTGCGCTATGCCAAGTATTCCTGCCCTTGGCCAAACAGCCAGATGCTGACGTGCAGCAGGGACTAGCAAGAAGTTTGATAGCTGTGGGACTGGGTGTGGCAGGCTTTGCATTTGCGGGTCGCTGTGCATTTCAGATCTGGAAACCTCTAGAACAAGTAATCACAGAAACTGCAAAGAAGATTTCAAATCCTAGCCTTTCATCCTACTATAAAGGAGGATTTGAACAGCAAACTGGTAGGCAAGAAGCTAGACTTATTTTAGGTGTAATCCCATCTGCTGGCAAGGCCAAGATTAGAACAGCCCACAAGAGAATCATGATTTTGAACCACCCAGATAAAGGTGGCTCTCCTTACTTAGCAACCAAAATAAATCAAGCAAAATACTTGCTAGAATCAAGCACTAAACACTAACTCATGGTCAAGAATGACTATAAAGGAAAAATCAGAGGGGAACTTTAAAAAAAAAAAAAAAGCTCTTGCAAATTAACCTATACGCAGCCTTTATAATCTTCATACATGGACCACAATCATTTCTTCCGGTGTTAAGCTACTTAACAATAAAAGATCAATAGTCTTGCTTTTCATTATATCTTTTAAAGAAACAAATTAAATTCTATAAGTGAAAAATATATTTATATATAAATAAATAAACGTGGTGACTTGTAAATATTTGTTTTAACCTCCCAGCCATCAAGACATCTAACAACCACCAAGCAAACTGGGAAAATGCCAGTAAGATGTTGGAACCCTGCAGGCACCATTCCAAGCATCACCTTCAGGCTGACACAAAGAATCCCCTTTCTCCTCTTGCTCAGGGCATGAAGCGTTTAAGCCGACATCTGGAAGAGCAGCCAAGTCTGCCGGTAGGTAAGAGAGAACCAGCCGTGGTACTTGAAGTTTGCGTGTTCTCCCTCAGCAGGGTGGGCAACACATGGTGTGCAGAGCAGCTAGTTTTCCATCTAATGGCTGAAGATCACCAAGAGCAAAGGAAGGAAAAGAAGTGAAGATAGAGGTGAGTGTTACAGATGATGATTGGCTCAGAGACCAGTCAAGGTAAGCATCGAGATCTAAAGGCAGATCTTCCTATTGTGGTGAAATGGGTCTCTATAGGTAGGAGTACCTGGGTGGTGCAAATGGCTAAGTATTTGACTACTAGCCAACAGGTTGGTGGTTCAAACCTACCCAGAGGTGCCTCTGAAGACAGGCTTGTTGAGCTGTTTCTGAAAGATCATAGCCTTGAAAACTCTATGAAGCAGATCTACTCGGCACACGTGGGGTCGCCATAAATTGCAAGTGACTCGATGGCAACAACATCAGGTAAGCACCACACCCATTGACCTGTCAGTTCCCAAAGTCTGTCATCAGTACATTTCCTGGAGATCTCAGGGCTCCTACGGTCAATCGAGCGTCCATTCCCCCTCTGCATCTAGAAAAATTCATAGTACTTTTCTAATTTATTGGAGTAAGGAAGGCTTACTAAATCTTAAGTCAAGGAACCCCGTGGAGTTTGTTGCTATTGTTGCTGCTGCTAGCATTTGATATCCATTTTATACGTATGTAATATTCTAGCACTAGAAATAGACCCATTGTCTATTTATTTTGTAGACTCAGCCTGACAGTTCACAGATGTAAGTTATTTCGCCAAAGATTATTGAGCACTTCTCCTGGGTCAGACAACTCTGCTGGGGATACACAGTATGTATAAGACAGAGTCCTTACCCTAGCAGAGGATACGGACAAATAAAAAGGCAACAGCGATACATTTTATGAGTTTCATGTAATGGGGATATGAAGAGGAGGGTTTGAGGGTATCAAGGAGGGGAGCCTCGTCCTGTCCTGTCCAATGAGATTGCGAGGGGCTTTCCAGAGGATCAGCTAGGCTAGCTGGGCGAAAAACAGTGGAAGAGCTAAGAGCTATCTGGAGTCCCTGAGCGGTGCAAATGGTTAATGTGCTCGGCTGCTAAGCAAAAGGTTGGAGGTTCGAGTCCACCCAGAGTACCTGGGATAAAAGGCCTGGTGATCTACTTCCAAAACATCAGCCATTGAAAACCGTATGGAGCACAGTTCTACTCAGACATACGTGGGGTTGTCATGAGTTGGAATCAATTCAACAGAAGTTGGTTCAATAGCAAATGCAAACTCAGCGAGAAGAGTGTTTGGCCTATCCAGAGAATTTGAGGCAAGTCAGAGGGTTGGATCTTAGGCATGAGAGGGGGAGCAGTAAGAAATAGGATGGAGCAAGAGAGACAAGGTCACATTCAAGAAGGCTGAACAATAACCTGAAGTCAAAGGGGAACCATTAAAGGGTTTTAGGTAAAGGCGCAATGTGACCCTCAAAACCTATGTTATTTCAGCAAGAACGTACATTCCTATAATATGATAGAACAAACAGGAAAATCAATCATCTGACTAATTTCCAGAACTCACTGAGTCCAACTTAGCAAAGATACCCCAAATTCTCCACCTTCTTTGTAGGCTCAGGTCTCTGAATTTTCATTAGTTAACTCTTTCAGATCAGCGTGCTTTAAAAAAATCAAGATATTAGTCAGGCCCTCACTGGGGAAAATGAGCAGCATTAATCCATTCTTGGCTGGCTTCACACTGCTAGGTCTTCAGCCTCAGGGCTGTCACCCCCATCTTCAGTGTAGATTAAAACCAAGCAATCCACCATCCTATCCAGTCTCATTGATTAATTAGGAAAATTCGTCATAGGAAAGCTGAACCTTCGGATGGTGATGGATCTCATACCCACTTTAATGGCAGCTGGCGAATTCACAGGGTGGATCTTCACCTCCCCTTTTTAATTCATAAATTGTGCTTCATATCTTATGAACAATGTTATTCTTGAAGCAGCATATTTAGAGGAAATTATTGCATTTCTTGGGTGAATAAAATAATTCAGCCTCTCGGATTCCAAAGTTATAACACCATGTGAGCTATATTATAATTGCCAGACCCTATATGGCCGTTAGTGCTTTTTTCTTATGAGGTTCCTCATCCCTGTCCTGGTTTCACCTAAAATCCCTTGAGAATGCAAAAATCAAAGGTGATGTTGGCTGAGGTGCATGTTGACAGCTTATCACCCTTTAAAAAGAGGGTGGCCGTTTACTTCTGTCTTAACAAACACAAGCCAGCTTGCCTATAAAGCATATTAAAACACATATGCCAGAAAGTCTTCAAATCACCTAAAATTAGCTATAGCAGATAATCCTGGGATGGGATGCTCACTCCATTTCCTTTTCCAAGGTTTATTCCTTCGTTCATTTATTTAGCGAAGGCTAAAGTGCCAAGCCCTGTGCTAGGCAACAGCTGAACCATGCACTATCTCCCCAAAAAGTCTTAGACTGTGCACTGTGTCTCTGAAAAACAACATGCCTCTGATGATCAATAACAAGTGTGATATTAAGTGTGTTAATAATAAGTACAGTTGCCATTGAGTCAATTCTAACAGATGGCAATTTCTTGTGTATTAGAGTAGAACTGTGCTCCATAGTGTTTTCAATGGCTGTGATCTATTGGAAGTAGATCACTTTCTTCCAAAGCATCTCTGAATAGATTCGAGCACTTAACCATTTGTGCCACCAACAGACTCCTAATATAACTAATATTTATTACATCCTTTCTTTCTAACAAGTAACTTGGTGGTGCAGTGGTTAAGTGCTTAGCTGCTAACTGAAAGATTGGCAGTTCGAACCCACCAGCCACTCTGCAGGAGAAAGATGTTGCAGTCTGCTCCGGTAAAGATTGTTGTTATTGTTGTTACGTGTAGTTGAGCCAGTTCTAACTCATAGTGACTCCATGTGTAACAGAATGAAACATTGCCCAGTCCTGTGCCATCATCAGTAGTAGGTATATCTGAGCTCATTGTTGCAGCCACTGTGTCAATCCATCTCATTGAGGATCTTCCTCTTTTTCGATAACCCTCTACTTTACCAAGCATGACGTCCTTCTCCAGGGATCAGTCCTTCCTGACAGAATGTGCAAAGTAAGCGAGATGAAGTTTCACCATTCTTGCTTCCAAGGAGCATTCGGGTTGTACTTCTTCCAGGACTGATTTGTTGGTTCTTCTGGCAGTCCATAGTATATTCAATCGACTTCACCAACACCATAATTCAAACGTATCAATTCTTCTTCAGTCTTCCTTTTTCAGTGTCCAGTTTTCACATGCATATGAGGCAATTGAAAAGACAATGGTTTGGGTCAGGCACACCTTAGTCCTCAAAGTCACATCTTTGCTTTTTAACACTTTAAAGAGTTCTTTTGCAGCAGATATGCCCAATTCAATACGTCATTTGATTTCTTGACTGTTGCTTCCATGGGCATTGATTGTGGATCCAAGTAAAATGAAATCCGTGACAACTTCAGTATTGTCTCTGTTTATCAAGATGTTACTTATTGGTCCAGTTTTGGTGATTTTTGTTTTCTTTGTGTTGAGGTGTAATCCATACTGAAGGCTATATAGTCTTTGATCTTCATCAGTAAGTGCTTCCGGTCCTCTTCATTTTTAGCAAGGAAGGTTGTGTCATCTGCATATCACATGTTGTGCCTCATTTATCCTCATATAGTCCAGCTTCTCAGTTGATTATTTGCTCGGCATACAGACTGGATAAGTAGGGTGAAAGGATACAACCCTGACGCACACCTTTCCAATTTTAAACCATGCAGTATTGCCTTGTTCTGTGTGAATGACTGCCTCTTGGTCTATGTACAAGTTCCACATGAGCCAAATTAAGTGTTCTGGAATTCTCATTCTTTGCAATGTTATTCATAATTTGTCATGATCCATGCAGTTGCAGCCAAGCACTTAACTCTGTGCCACCAGGGCTCCTGTATGATAAAGATTATAGCCTTGGAAACCCTGCAGGGCACTTCTACTCTGTCCTATAGGGTCACCGTGAGTTGGAATCAACTCGATGACAATGTTTTTTTTTTTTTCCTAACAAGCCCTATGCCAAGTGCTTTCCATCATTTATAATACTTAGTGTTTATAATGGAGCCCTGGTAGTACAGTGGTTAAGAGTTCGGCTGCTAACGAAAAGGTTAGCAGTTCAAGTCCACCAGCCACTTCTGGGAAATTCTATGTGGCAATTCAGCTCTGTCCTGTAGGGTCACTATGAGTCGGAATCGACTCGGCAATGGGTTAGTGTTCATAACAGGTATGTTAGTTCAGTACTGTTATTATCAGATCCCTACTTTACAGGATGAGCAACCTGAGTGTTAGAGTGATTAAATGAATCACCGAAGGTTAAATGGCTATAAACACAAAGAACAGGAATTTGAACCAAATCTCACTGACTATAAGCCCATGCTCCTAATCATTTTATTACGGTCCCTGTCGAATACTATACAGAGCATCACGTGCCTCCTTCATACATTCAATGTAAATTTGGCAAGTACATATCAAGCACCATCTAGGAGTTTAAAATTCAGATTGTTAGTGGAAATGCCCCTAAAGAGAGGTAGGGAGGGCAAGAGATAACTCTAAGATAACAGGGGCACACCAGGCTTGATGCTAAAACTCAGTGTTCACTGAGCACCACGTGGTTTGGTGAAACAAACATCTTTTGAGCATCCACTATGCCAAGCACTACGTACCAGCACTGTGTACCAGAGATAGAAACATGCTTCAGATGAGGTCCTCGCCCTTGAGAAAGCCGTATTCTTTAGGGTCACATGTCCCCAAATACAGATACTTAAGTACTATGTTCACAACTTCTTTTGCTACATCCATTACCACATATCGCCTGCACTATTATTTATTTGGAGCCCTGGTGGCACAATGGTTGAGATCTCGGCTGCTAACCAACAGGCCAGCAGTTTGAGTCCACCACTCACCCCTGGGAAACCCTATGGGGCAGTTCTACTATGTTCTATAGGGTCGCCATGAGTCAGAATCAACTCGATGGCAGCGGGATTATTTATTTAATATTTGTCTTTAAATATACCCACTTTATATGATCACAGTAAATGGAAAGAGAGGCAGAATTAATTACTGGCATTAACTAAAATAAACACAAAACTATTACAAAGTAAATATTCATCTCAGGTGCGGCTTTGGGAAGGATTGCTTACTCTCAATCTTAATTCCTCTTCCTCTTCTCCAGTCCTCTCTGGGCATCGCTCTACGGCTTCCAGGCCTAGCTCTCACTCTGGGAAAATGCACCAGCTCCAGCCTTCTTACTCTCCTCTGCCTTCCATTCCACCTGCCATCCCATTGTGTACATCAACATGTGCTCAATGCCTCATTTCCTCAGGCCTTCATGGGTAACTCACATATAGTCTGATAAGTAGATCTTTCTCTGAAGGATGTTCAGACAACAATAGCTATCAATAATTAGGAATTTGCTATGAGTCTGGACAAATGCTTTACACAGATTATTATGGTACTTAATCTTCACAACAGTGCTACGAGAAAGACACTATTATTATTTTCCTCTTTTTATAGGCAAGGACACTGAAGCTTGTATTGTGACTAGGAGAAAAACCAGTTGCCATTGAGTGGATTCTAACTCACCAGGACCCCATGTGTGTCAGAGTAGAATTGTGCCCCATAGGGTTTTAAGTAGCTGCTTTTTCAAAAGTAGATTGCCAGGCCTTTTTTTAGAGGTGCCTGTGTATCTAACAAGTGCAATACTCAGCACGTCATAAGCCTACAAGTGTTTGTTGAATGGCTTATGTGTTCTCCTTTTCTACACATCATTTGGATTTGAATAATGTTGTAAAATGAGACTAAACAGTAGGCACTGAGGCAGGAGCTTGCTGTTGTTAGGTGCCTTTGAGTCAATTTTTGACTCACAGCAGCCCCATGTGACAGAGTAGAACTGTCCCATAGAGTTTTCTAGGCTATAATCTTTATGAGAGCAGATTTCCAGGTCTTTCTCCCATGGAGCCACTGGATGAGTTCCAAGCACCAACCCTTCTTTCAGTCAGCAGCTGAGCATCTTAATCATTTCCACCACCCAGGGACTGACTATGAGAAACCAAAAAAACCAAACCCATTGCCGTCAAGTCAATTCCAACTTATTGTGATCCTATAGGACAGAGTAGAACTGCCCCATAGGGTTTCCAAGGAGCAGCTAACAGATTCCAACTGCCAATCTTTTGGTTAGCGGCCAAACACTTAACCACTGCATCACCAGTTCTCCTGACTATAAGAAAAACCAAAAGCCCACTGCCATTGTGTCGGTTCTGTCTCAGTGACCCTACAAGACAGAGTAGAACTGCCTGCCCCATAGGGTTTCCAAGGAGCGGCTGGTGGATTCAAACTGCCGACTTCTTGGTTAGCAGCCTGAGGCCTTAACCACTGCTGCACCACCAGGGCTCCTGACTACGAGAAGGGAGGTTACATAATTGCCTAAAGCCCCATGGCTAGTAAGTACAGGCCTGCCTACATCTAAAGTCTATATACTCTTAAATACTAAATTGTCCAATATTTTTATACCACTATTAATGAAAGGCCTAAGTTTAGGTCTACATTGAATCTGACCAGGACAATTTCTCTCCTCATCCCACCCACCCCTACCACCCTCATCTGCAGTTCATCTGCTACTCTGTCACCAGAGTTGTCCTTCTAAAACACAAAGCTATCTCTCTGTCTCTCTCCTTCTGTCTCTCCCATACACACATACTTAAAAACCTCCCTTGGCTGGCTTCCCATTGCCTATAGATATAGGGCAAAGTTCAAACTTCTTACAGCATTCAAAGGTCTTCACAATCTGGCCACAACCAGATATTCCCACCCCCCTCCCTCTCACCTCACAGCCATATTAGACCTCACCTTCCCCCAAAAGACCATGCTCCCTCAAGTCTGTGCAAAAAGGCAGCCGTGAATTCTGTGGGGTCAAACCAGGACATAGGTTTAGGAGTAGGCAGACCTATGTTTAAGGAGCACTGGTGGTGCAGTGGTTAACTGCTCTGTTGCTAACCAAAGCATCTGAGGTTGGAACCCACCAGCTGCTCACTCCATGGGAGAAAAGACCTGGCAGTCTGCTCCCATAAAACCTGTTGCTGTCAAGTAGATTCTGACTCATAGTGACCCTATATAACAGAGTAGAAGTGTCACATAGGGTTTCCAAGCCTATAATGTTTACAGAAGCAGACTTCCACATCTTTTTCCCAAGGAGTGGCTGGTAGCCGCAGGGCTTCTCCTCTTGTAAAGATTATGAAGAGGCTGCATAGACCCGGCTCACTATTATTTACTCCCCATTGCTAACTGCCACATTGTCTCATGATCTTGTTTTTCCCTCCGGTTCCAGTCTCTACAAAAGGTTTAAGATTAACTGACACTCCTCCTTGGAGGGTAGAAAACAAGTGATAATGATCTAAGGATGAAAACTGAAAAAAGCACCCATCTTGTGACAAGAAAAACCAGGATGTCGCCAGACAATCCCCAAAAATGTCACCAGATAACCCCCAAGAATACCAGTGAAAGATTAACTCATCTGAGACATGACTACCTCAAGGGGGAACTAACACAAACTTCTAAGACCCGTAATCCTGTCCCTATAAAAGCCTTCAGCCGAGCTCCAGTTGGGGAGACAGGTTTTTTGGAGGAATCTATTCCCCTCTGTCTCCTATATATCGATATATAATAAACCTTTTGCTGCTCACCTCACCCTGTCTCAGAATTGGCTATAGCAGAAGGCAGCTCCAATCCGCGGTATTGTGGTAACAGTTACAGCCTAGGAACCCCTATGGGGCAGTTCTACTCTGATCTATATGTATCAGAACCCACTTGATGGCACACAACGACAACAGACCTATGTTTGAATCCCAACATCTGGAAAGTTATCTAACCTCTCAGGGCCTCTGTTTTTTCTACATATAAAACAGTGATAATATGAGCTTTGTAAGAACTGAACTAGATGAACTGTATAAAATACTCTACACAGTGCCCAGTGTTCTGCACAGCGTTGGCATCTGGCAGGCATTCACATACAAGTCTCTATGTTACTTGTACCCACGTTGCTCCCTCAAAAATTACCTGGAATTGTTTTGTCTTCTCATCTTGGACAAATGTCTATCCATTCTTCAAGCTCAAACAGCATTTCCTCTATGAAGCCTTTCCCAATTTCTTCAGGCAGTTTTAATTCTTCCTTTCTCTGCATTTCCATAGCACACAGCACTTACCTCAACTACAATAATTTAAGTTGGATTTTAGTTGTCTGTCATTGTCTCTCTCTTCTATTAAACAATGAGCGACTCAAGAGCCTGTGTATCTAACAAGTGCAATACTCAGCACGTCATAAGCCTACAAGTGTTTGCTGAATGGCTTATGTGTTCTCCTTTTCTACACATCATTTGTATTTGAATAATGTTGTAAAATGAGACTAAACGGTAGGCACTGAGGCAGGAGCTTGCTGTTGTTAGGTGCCTTTGAGTCAATTTTTGACTCACAGTGGCCCCATGTGACAGAGTAGAACTGTCCCACAGAGTTTTCTAGGCTGTAATCTTTATGAGAGCAGATTGCCAGGTCTTTCTCCCACGGAGCCACTGGATGAGTTCCAAGCACCAACCCTTCTGCTAGCAGCTGAACGCTTAACCTTTGTGCCACCAAGGCTCCTAGAAGCAGGAGCAGTGGGGTAGATTTGAGGTGGGTAGGTGGAAGGCTAGATCTTTCTTCAAAATCCCAAAGCACTTATATCCTCTCTCTATGCATAAAGCTTTGATTCCAGAATCTTTGTCTGCAAATTACACTGGTCTTCCCTTGGAAGCAGGAGGGAATTTTTGTGACAGGAAAAGATAATGCTTACAAAACCTTTTCATTGTAACCGTTGATTATTTATGAACTCTTACAGGAAAGGGACCCTCTGGATGCTGGCCCATGGTGCTCCACAAGGGAGAAGCCGTCTCCCCAATTTATAATAAATGAATGTTGGAGTAAATCTCTTCATTAACCAGATAGAGAAAGGAATTCATGCTCCAAAGGAATCACTTGTCTCTTCAGCCGTGAAAGCCCTGAAGATTCTACTTCTTGAATGTTCTCTCTAATGGGACAGACCTTTGCTGACCGGCTGAGCACAAGGATGACTTGCTTTAGCAGGTAACACAGCGAAGCTAGCAGCCAAAAGCAAACACACAGCAACGCTGCCCGGGAGTCAGTGGGTGGCCTTGGCTGGTGAGAGCCCGTCCTTCAAGCAACTGAGGCAGGAGCCCATTAAAGGTATTAATTTTACATGATGTGGCACGGCAAGTTTATAAATAAATAACAAATGAACATTCCCGACGGTTCCTCTCCTCTGAGTTTCTGAGTACCTGCTGCAAAACTTGGCAACCGCAGAAGCCGCAGCCTCTTCGCTGCCAGATCAGGAATTGCCCTTCAAAACGTGAAGGGGGAGGCATTTCTGTCACCAGGACCTGAAAACTTGTGACGCCTTTGTCATTGGATTCAGCCACCTTAAAAAATGGCCACTAATCCATCCTCCGTGGTTGGATGTGCTCAATTTTAGATTATCGTCATAAACTGTAAGAACAAAACACGGATGTTAGAGTTTCAGAAAAATGTACGGTGGGGGACCATTAGTAAAAAATACTGTTTAAAATATATAACATATGTAACTATTAAATACATAAAAATCCCATGTACCAAGAGGCAAAACATGATGAAAGTTGTTGAATATTTTAAGTACCTATATTGCTGCATAAAATGGTTCTGTGCGGTAGAATTTTCTATTGCGGGAGATTTATGAAATTCTGTCAAAGTGGTAGATCATGCTGAAGTCAGGGGAAATACCAGTACACTTTAGGTTGCTTTCTATTTTTAATTAAGTTTGAAACTGCATCTTTGCACTTGTGAGTGTATATATAAATATATGTAAGTGCAGATGTGATTAACAATAATGCTGATCTATGCAGACATTCAAATTCACTCACAAAATGGAGCCCCCTCCCACTGCAGAGAAAATTATTTAATCGAAGCTTGGTCTATGTAATCCTAATGAGCTGTACATAAAATGGCAAAATTCAACCAGCATGGTTCACCATTGTTCATTTTAACAGCCTATGAGTAAAGAATTAAATAAGCCCTATAGGTTCTTGACCTGAATTCCCAACCTGCAGATGAGCCATGAGGACAAAATGTTACGTTACTTGTCAAGCTTATGCATGTCAATAAAGATTGACAACCGACTGAACTTGGATAGGTGGCTAAAGTCCATCTAATGCTTGTTCTGAGGGACTAAGACTGAGGAAAGGGGTCAGCTGCTTCCTTCAAAGGGACCTTTCACAAGTACCGGGGTCCAAGCTACTCAGATCCAAAATACTAAGCAAGAAGTAACAAAGATGAGGCAAGGGTAGATGCCAAGTCAGATGCACAGCAGTGAAAGTCTAAGGTAAAGGAAGGCAGAGAATAGAGAGAAATGAAAAGAATGCAACAGTGGCCACAACTCAAGTCCTTTTTCACCAAAAGCAGCTCCTCTCCATTCTTCTAGATCAGTTTCTCCTCTGAACTTCCATAGCACCTAGAGTCTACACCATACAGCCTACCATGTAATTATACGCTGCTCTGTCCTGTTCATGCTCTTTTATGTATGTTTGTTTTCCTCCCAACTAGCCTTAAAGTCTATTTGGAAGTCAGTAAACCACATCTCATGTATCTATTGTTTCCCCCAGGATCTGGCACAGCTCTATGCATATTAAAAGTTCCAGTAATTTCTCATCGGTTGAGTCAATATCTGAGCTCTGGCGGTGCAGTGTTAAGAGCTTGGCTGCTAACCAAAAAGATCAACTGTTCGAATCCACCAGCCACTCCTTGAAAACCCTATGGGGCAGTCCTCCTCCTTCCTATAGGTCGCTATGAGTCAGAATCAACGGGACAGCAATGGGTTGGTTGGTTTTGGTGAGTCAATATCAAGTCATTTTTTACTCTCCAGAAAGACTGAAACCCAGTGCTCTCCATTCTTCCCCCATCATGTCTTATCTACACCATTTCTAATGTTCCTACAAAACATAAACATATACTCTAAAATACACGACGGTATTTTCCTACTTACTATACATTTTATTCTGTAACTATTTTTTTTTTTTTAAGCAACATACAGACAGATGCAACTTAATTTTTCTTAATAGCTGCATAGTATTCCATTTATGGCTGTCCCACAATGTATTCGGTCATTTCCTTATTGCTGGGCATTTGGCTTGTAGCCATTTATTCTATCCTGATAACCAACGTTGCAATAAATATATTTTCTATGTCCTTTTGTGCTAGTGCTTTTATCTCTCAGTAGACTCCCGAGTAGGACTGCAGAGTTAAAGGTTATTTTGCAAAATTTAATTATTAATGACACCTCCAGTTTGCTTTCCCCATAAGTTTTGCAAGTCATTCTCCCACCATTAATATATTTGAACATCTGTTTCCCCACACCCTTAACAGCATTGAATATTATCAATCTTTTTAATATTTACCAAGACAAAAGGGTTAGGCTCAGGGTTGGGGTAAGGTGAAAAATTGTATCTCACAGTTGTTTTCATTGTGCTTTTTTCTGTTAGTAAAGTCTCTTCATTGCCCATTTGTATGTCTTCTAGTAATAGTTGCCTTTTGTAGTTTCTGCACTTTTTTTATATTTAATGTGTAGGGATTCTTTTCTTTCTATATTAGGGATATTTTTCATTCATAAATGATGCACATATTGTTCTCCTAGATGAGCTTTATATATTTATATATATATTTATATATTGTATTTATATTTTATATATATTTATATATTGTAAACTCCCTGCAGACAATAACTGTATCTTAGAGCTGTCTCCCATTTCCTTCTTGCTAGCAACCCAGGCACAGCATAGACTGTCCATCGCAGAGGTTCAATAAATTCATTCAACAACTTCAACCGACATCAATCAACAGTGATTTGATCCTATGGTGAGACCGACCAGGCAAATAATCATTCCAGAGTGGAACATTCAGTGTCCTGAAATGCTTCCTGAATTAAGGAAAGTATTTCCTTTTCAGTCCAAGCTTGGCTCCAAAGTTAATGCCCACCCTTACCTCCAACCTCACCCCTGCTGAGTTCCAACACAAAGAGGACTTCATAGGATGAACTTGAACCCAAAGGGAACATGTGAAACCATCACTATAAAGGATATCTGAGGGGAAAAAAAAATGAGGAAAAAGACTTAAAAGGAGCTATTGGTGCAGACACACACACACAGCCACTCAGAGCAGTGTTTCAACTGTAGCACAAATTTGTCCACTGTATGGTATGTAGACCCCGTCTTTGCTGAAGCAGCAGAAGCAAAACATTAAAATGCCCCAAAATAGGGACACATTAAAGAAATATATGAATCTAGCAAAACATTTACACTGGGAATATCAAGAGAAAATTGATTTTGTGTGGTGACAAGGAAAATTATAAGATCTTCATTTTAGCAAACTTCACCACTATTTCATGAATTTGGGAAACCATTTAGGTTGAGGTAGAATCTGGGGAGTTTGTTTGAATGAGGTAAGAAAGTAAACTGGGAAAATTATGATGCAGATGTAGCGGATATTCCATCATGGGAGTTTGAAAAGGAAAAGAATTGGCAGATAGATAATCCAGAGTTTCCTGAAGAAAGACTTTGAGGCTTGATATGTGGCCAAAAAAAACCAAACCCATTGCCACTGAGTCAATTCCAACTCATAGCAACCCTATAGGACAGAGCAGAACAGCCCCATAGGGCTTCCAAAGAGCAGCTGGTGGATTCGAAATGCCAACCTTTGGGTTATCAGCTGACCTCTTAACTACTGAGCCACCAGGGCTCCTGTTATGTAGCAGGTAAGATTTATTTTACATCCTACCAAAGAGACTTAAAATTTGAGTCCCCACTATGGAGGCTTAGTTTTTTTCATCCCCAGCTGATGTAGCCACCTGAATCTCAGCCACCAACTTACCCTCTGAATGGGTTTGTAGAGACTATGTGGAGGACTGCTACATAAAACCAATGCTTCAGTGAAGTTCATTTGTTAATTAGATACCATTGGCTGAGCAAAGCATTCCAAATGGAAGGCACCCTTTAACTTAAAAGTGGTATGCTGTATAGAAGAAGGTTGAATTATAGAATTCCATAGAATAGAATAAAATGTAACAAATAAAAGCTATATGTTCAAGAAATGTTTTATAACACAGGGAAAATGCTCATGATATGTACAGTGAAAAAAAGCAGGATATAAAACCATATATAGACTCTGATCTCTTTTCAGTAAAGGACACACACATTACGTTTTGCATATAAAAGCAAAGAAAAAAGGTTAAAAGAAAATACCATAAAATGTCAACAGTTGTTTTCTAAGTGGAACTTATCAATGATTCTTATTTTCTTCTTTATATGTCTCTGTATTTTACAAATAAATTCAAGATGAGCATTTGTTATTTTTAAAACCAGTAAAAGTTATTTTAAAATAAACATCCTTGCATGATATTATATTTTTAAGTGATTCTTGGCTCATATGATTCTTGGTCATGTTTTGTTCTCTATTTTCTCTCAACGAATTAATCGGAATCAAACCTCCTCACCTTCCCATTCCTGCAGCTTCCATTCTTTCACAGTCTTAACTACCTTGGGATGAACTGTCACTGGGGAGGGGGAAAAATGGTACTCTTCTACCATTCATTGCTTCCAGCGTCCTTGTACTGCCTAACATGTAGGAAAGACAAATTGAAAGAGGAGGAAAAGAATTATGAAAGTTGCTTTGACATTCTAGTGTTCCCACCATATATCTATTTTTTCCCATGTGAAAGTTACATAGTAGAAAGGAAGTTTAGGAAAAAGATTTCTAAGCAATAACTCCTACTAACAAACATGATACTGACAGTTTTTGTTTGTTTTTGAGAGACAGCTACAAACTCAAGCATAATTTAAATTACCCCTATATGTCACTATGAGTTAGCATTCAGTCAGTGGCAACAGGTTTGGTTTCTTGGTTTGGTCTTTGGTTGTTTGCTTTGGTCTTAATATACCGTAATTTTACACAAATAACATGCATCTTCTGCGTTTGTTTGCCAGCCGCACCCTCCCCCCGTGAGGCATCCTCACAAGTGCCACCATGTCAATTCTCTTCCATAAGTTACTGTAAAAACAAGTTAGCATAGTGCACTTAAGAAAATACCTAACAGGGGGAGGGCACAGTTCGTAAATAAATGCAGAAGGAGTGTGTCATTTGCCTAAAAATACAGTAGTATTAAATAAAAAGCTGAACAAAGGCTTTAAGTAGAAATGTATGGAGTAGTTTCTTTACATAGAAAATTCATGCTATGTTAATATTCTTTGTATGTTTTTTGTGGCACCTAATTAGTTATTGGAGTCCCTGGGTAGTGCAAATGGTTAACGCAATTGGCTGCTAATCAAAAGGTTGGAAGTTCGAGTCCTCCCAGAGTCACCTCACAAGAAAGTCCTGATGATCTACTTCCAAAATATAAGCCACTGAAAACCCTATGGAGCACAGTTCTACTCTGACATACATGGGGTCACCATGAGTCAGAACCAACTGGACAGTAACTGGTTTGGTCTTAATTAGTTATTATTATTTTGATTATGAATGGCATGGTGCAATTCGTCTCTTTGTAAAATTTGGAATACATTTAATGGTGTCTCTGCTTATACTTAACCAAATCCGTTGCTGTGGAGTCAATTCCAACTCATGGTGAGCCCTGGTGGTGCAGTGGTTAAGCATTCAGCTGCTAACCAAACAGCAGTTCAAATCCACCAGCAACTCCTTGGAAACCCTATGTCCTATAGGGTCGCTATGAGTTAGAATTGACTTGATGGCAACAGGTACAGATCTGCTTATATTTGTCACATTTACAACATGACACAGGAAAAGTGGACAGATATTTGGCTATAGCATTATCAGCGAGAATACTGAATTTTTATAATATAGTTATGACTAAAAGTCACTAGTAGGGTTTCCCGACCACCAGAAAGGAAGGTGGGATAAAATCATGGTGGTGGTGATGTTGTTTTTTCTCATCTATAACAAACAATTTGGTCTTGCTGCCATTCACTTTGGTCACGTGGGGACTTTGTAGACTTACAAAGAGTAAATCCTGGCTCTTATTGACTTTTTCTCAAAGGGTCATCAGGGTGTGTGTGTTTGATTGAACTGCTGGTGCTCAGCCACCCCTTCAGTCTTGCAATCTGTGGAGGATGAGGGCCCTACCACCTGGAGGTTCCAATTGATTGCTTTGGCTATTGGTCTTTTTGCAGATATCAGAATTCACATTAGGCAAATAATGTGGGTTTAGCGATATCTCAAGGGGGATTTGATTCCATTAAGAGTTATTAAGGCATCACAGTTCAATAGGATGAGCCAAAAGCTGGAATATCAGGACTAAGGATTTAATTGTATCACTCCCATTAACTCGCTATGGAACACATTCTCTACGGTCTAATCGCTCTCACTCTTCAAATGCAGGTGGGAAAATGGTGACTTCCCTCACTAGGGTGTTCTCGACGGTGCTGGCTGGTAGAAATCCAAAATAAATTGCATATGTAATTTAAAATTTTCAACTGGTCACATTGAAAAAAGTAAAAAGAGGTGAAATTAATTGTAATATGTAATTTAACCCAATGTATTCAAATCATGATCATTTTGAATTATTAATGTGATCATTTTACATCATTTTTTGTACTTTATTTCAGGTCTTTGAAATCTAGTGTGTAGTTCACACTTGTAGCACATTCAAGTCAGATGCTAAATTTTCATGGGAAATAGTCGGTACTTAGATTTCTAATAATTTATGTTGGATAAGTTGCACCAGACATATGTGAAAGCTTTCCAATAACTGGATCAAGAATCAGCTTTCAAATTTAAATTTAAATTAATTAAAATAAATACATTTCAAGTGTTGAATAGCCACAGTATTGAGCAGCCCACGCAAAGACTGTATGCATAAATACTATAGAGATGCTCTCACAGAAATCCACAAGAGTGAAAACTTCAGTCATGCAAAAACATTTAGGGAATACACTATTCTTTTTAGATATTTTTCTCCCATATAGCTTAATATTTATCCCTCAAGTTTCTAAAGTTCTTTCTAATTCTAGATAGACTCTTTATAACATACGTCAAGTTTTCCTGACTTCTTAAATGGAGAACACTGAACGTAATGGAAACATTTCTTGCTGAGCTAAGGTCATAATTGTAAACATCAGTTATGGTATTTCGTTTTAATACAGCACTGCTCTCCTTCTCTCTCCCTCTCTCCTTCCCTCCCATCCTTCCTTCCTTCCCCTTTACCACCCACCCCCACCCAAGAACAGGCACAAAGAAGACTCAACAATGTACTAAGAAAAAGAACATTTCTCTGAAGGAAATATAACTTGCAGAGACGCAACAGTCTACCCCAGAGGCAACTTTATGTTACCACCCAGAGCAGTTTGGCTCTATGTAGCCGCTAGCTCTGTTTCAGAAGAGGGTCTTTGCTTGACAGTTGAAAATCCAAAGGTCCTATCTGGGTGATTTTCCCAGAAAACAGCAACAGTCTGCCTCCAAAACAGTATTCAAAGAGTGCTAGATGTTGCTTTTAAATGACAGCTTTCCCAGCTCCTTTATTTAAGATTGTCAGTGTTTTTAGGGTTTAATTTTAGCAATGGCACCCCAGTTCCACATGGGAGAAGAGTGAAGTACTGTGAACATGCTCATCCCAGGAGAGTTTTTTCTGTTGTGTCATGAACACTCCCTAAATTCTTCCCAGGAGACACTGATGGAAGAACAGAAGCTAATTCCTTAGTGACCTTGTCAAAAACTCCCATTGAATTAAAACTTGTAGTAAATGAATTTATTTCTTAGCATGGAGAAGAAATTTCATCCAGATGGAAAAATGAAACGTAAAGGTACTGGGGAAATGTGCATTACAAATACAAATTGAGATCAAGAAGTGGTAAGACAGTTTAATTTTCAGTGACCAGAGTCCTGAGTGCCTTCTGCCTGGAAAGGTGACTTCTAAGAGTGAATCTTAGAATTGTCTCCAAATAAGTAGCCTTCTCCTCCCTCAATCTCTACTTATGGTTGAGGATCAAAGTCAGTGTTCTAAGGAGACTTGTGATCTGAATATCACCATTTTCTGATAATAAATAATTCCGTATTTAGATCAGAAATATAATAGAACAAAAAGGTTAGAACTGCTGAGCTCTATAATCAGACACAAAGGAAAACCTCACCCTTCAAATTGTTCCTCACCAGTCTTTTAGATGAGGCTTGAAAGATTTTGTTTGCAAAAAACAGTTGGGAGGTTATAAGGTCAATCCTGGCTACAAAGCCCCTCAGGGTTTTCAAAGTACTTCCTCATTCCCTGAAGGTGCCCTTTCCCTGAGCAGTGTTCAAAGCCTCCCTAGAAGATTCTTCAATATGTTGTGGGTCTTTTTTTTTATTTCCTACAGTCAAACGAGGTTCATTGTTTAGAAGAAATGGATTAGGTGAGTGTCTTTGAACTGAATTTTTTGAATGGACTATGAAGTCAAGCGGCCTTAGACACATATGAGCAATTTATAGTGAAAGGAAGATTTAAAAATGTTACCTATCAGGATACGGGAAAATGTGGTTGAAGGGGAGGTGTATTAGATCAGTTGAAAAGCAAACCTGTCTTCTTGAGAGAGCTGGATTGCAAGAGTTTTATCCTGCATTTTCTACATATAGCCTGACTCCTGACCATAGGCCAACCCTGCCTTTTTGAAGTGTTGCTACTTAATTCATGGTCGATCTTATATCCTAACAGCTACTTGGACAGAGTAAAGATTCAAAGCAATGTTAGGATTTGTCAGGCCAAAAGATCTACTGCTATCAAATAATTAATTATTAAGTATGTATTGAGCACAAACTATGTGCAAGGCAGTAGAGGTGTTTTGCGGTCTCTTTTCTCTAAATCAAAGTCTAATCCTATACTTCCCAGGGCTTAGTAGAAGAAAAATGTGTCTCATATCTTTGTAATTAGAGGCAAATTGGACCAATTTATTCACAAGCCAGTTTTCACAGAGTTGAATCAGAGCGGGAAATCTGTGTTTAGACCTGCAGCTCTAGAGGGTCACAAGTATTGCCTCATCGGTGAAATGAGACAATCCAAGTAACATTTGTCTGTCTCCCCCCCACCCTTTGTTGCTCAAAGTACTGCTGTGCCAAACACTTTAAAATCCTAAGTGTTAGAAATTAAAAGAATATATATAATTGGCAAGGGGGGGCGGGTGTTAAGTGAATCTATCTGTAATTTTAGCTATTGCAAAAAAAGGGGGGCTCTTGAAGCTTTCCAGATTCTTATCTTAACTGTCAGCTTTTCTCACCCCCCTGAGCAGATCTTACTCCATATGTATAATATTATGAACAATGCACATGTGTGTGTGCATGTACACACACACACATACGCACCTATAGACACACACATGTTCTCACCACTTGCCATGGAGACTAGAGGACAAGGAAGATAAGGAACACTGAGTGTGACAAGAGACCATTCCTTCTGTCATTTTGTAGATGACCTGTGTGACAGCAGTTACTCAGGGCATCTCTAAAACCAGAACCCAGGTCTCCTGACTCTCAGCTAAGTTTTATTTTTATTTGCCACTCTTCATTCCAACCCAATTTACACCATAGGTAAAAGCCAAAAGCAAAGAAAAGCAAGAATCTATTTCTCTCATTGGAGAGCTCAGCAATAAAGTTTTAGGTAAACTTACAACAAAAGTTATAATTCTACCTACACTTCATATGTTTTCTAAGCTGAAAGAGTTACAATCAAATATTAACAGCTTGCACAGCCTGAGCACCAACCAATCAGAAATAATGCTGCAATGCTGAGAGGTTGCTGGGAGGGTGGGGGTGGGGGGAGTGGGGATCATCCTTGGAAGCCTTAACCTTTTAGATGCTGGGTCATGGGGGTGGGGGGAACCAAGAAAAGAGGCCAAAATGGTCATAGCAGGGAAGGGGCATGCTGGGGGTAGAGTGAGGCTTAGAGTAGCAGCTATTTAATGATCTATCACAGAAATATTTTATGTCTTCTAACAATCAACATGGCTATATTCGTGCATAAAGCAAAAGAAAAAAACCAAACCCGCTGCCGTTGAGTCAATTCCAACTCATAGCGACCCTATAGGACAGAGTAGAACTGCCCCATAGTGTCCAAGGACAGCCTAGTGGATTTGAACTGTCTACCTTTTGGTTAGCAGCCTTAGCACTTAACCACTACACCACCAGGGTTTCCATATTGGTGCATATGTGTCGAATATTAATTCTGCCTTTCTTAGATTATACTTTATTTCTTTTAATTATCAAACCAAAAACCAAAGCAGTTGCCATAGAGTCAATTCTGATTTCAGGTATTGCAGAGTAGAACTGTGCTCCATAGGGTTTTCATGGCTGTGACCTTTCAGAAGCAGATGGCCAGACATTTCTTTGAACCACCCATCCAGGGACTCCTTTTCAGTTACCACAAGTAGTTAGATTATAAAAAAACAAAAAAACTAAAACCATCGCTGTCAAATCAACTCCCACTCATAGTTATCTTAGAGGACAGAGTAGAACCACCTCATAGAGTTTCCAAAGAGCAGCTGGTGGATTTGAACCGCCAACCTTTTGGTTAGCAGCTGTAGCATGTCTTAGCTCTTAACCACCGTGCCAGCAGAACTCGGTGAGGTTGTAGGGAATCCAAACCTCCTTGGGCAGTGGTTCTCAGCCCAGGCTAGAAAATAGAATCACCTGGGGTAGGGTTACAAACTCCTCCTACATGGGCTCCAGCCCAATAACCAGCCCCTACACCAGATTCCAATTTCATTGCTCCACACTCATTTTTTCTAAAAGCTCCCCCAGATAATTCTACGTATAGGCAAGATTATTTACCACCACCCTTGGCTAACTTAGAGTTGTATAGACCCTTCATCAATAAGAGATCAAGCAGCAGCATCGGGATTAACAACACACCCTTTATCAACTTTTAGAAATGGTAAATACTGTGGTACCTCTTACCGTCACCATCCGTCTATCTCAGTGTTTGAGACTCTGGCATGATCCATGGATTTCCGGTGCATTGGCTCATAACTAGGCCCTCACTTGTACAAAAATGTGCCAACACTATAAGCTCCCAGTCCCTTTCACCTGTATTTGCCACCCCATCTGTTCTCTGCTGAAGCTACTTGGGCTTCATAGGCAGCCCCAGACCTCTCCATTTCCTGAGCCAACTTTGACGAGAGCAGGAAGTCTAGGAGTAACATATAGAACTAAATCTTACTGCAGATTCATTGTGAGAGATGAACTTTGGGCATCCGCTTAGTCTCCAGGTTCCACTATTCCTTCCCTCCTACCCTATTTTGCTTTCTTTTCCTAGCTTAGTATTCCAGATGACCTCTAGGATTAGAGAGCTACATTGAGGCTGCAGCTACCTAGGCTAAGGCTCTGAGATTCTTTCTAGCTCTCCCTAGGCTCCTGTCACCATAGTATTGTCACTGGCAGCCATTGTCTCACGCCTGCAGTTTCTGGTATGAGTCTTACAATAAGTTGCTTATTATCGGAACCACAGCACTGCCTGACAACAAGTACCACCCATCACAAAGACTTTGCCAAAGACTGTTCCTCCATCTGTACCAATGAATGCCATCTTTACCTTCACTGTGTCTGCAAATCCACCTTGAACCCAGGTCTTGAACTACCTGGTTGTAATCATGGGGGCCTGTCCCTAACCCTCCCATGCTCCACTCCCATCCCCCACATCCCTGGCAGTCCTAATCTCAGCCCCCCTCAAGTCGAGTCAGCCTACATTCTAACAGATCCTCTCAGGTCTGTGAACACTTAGCTTTTGCTCATCTAACTTTATTCTTTTTTGGACTGTGGGAAGTAAATGGATCGAAATTATATTTTATTTTGTGGTAATACATCATATTTTACATTCCTTCTATATTTGTGACTGGACAAGAAATAACTTTTAAAATATATATCATGTTTTTTCTAACCCAAATGTCTGTCATTAGTAGACTGGATGAATAAATTGTGATACCGTCATTCCATCGATTATCATTAACAAGTACGTAAGAATAAACGAACTACGACTACTTTGCAACAACACGGATCGATTTCACAAACATAAAGTTGAGCAAAAGAAGCCAGACCCCCAAAAATACCTATTATATAATTCCTTTTACATGAACTCCAAAAGGAGCCAAAACTAATCTATGGTACTCAAAGTCAAGATAGTGGTTACCTATGAGGAGGAGGAAGAGAGAGTGATAAGGAGGTGGCTCGAGGACAGCTCCTGGGGCTGGAAATATTCTATTTCTTGCCCTGGGTGATGATTACATGGAGATGTTTACTCATTTTATGATAATTTACAGAAACTTGAACTTTTGATGTGTACATTTTTATACATTGTGTTACACTCCAATAAAAACTTCAGAAATATGTGTCAGTTACAGGGCCATAGTAAGAGATCAGGAAATATTAGCTATCTGCCTCCTTGTTGGCAAGGATCTGAGAAACGTGGGGCAGGGCAGAGAGCTAGCTCTAGAATGAAGCCAGAGTTTAGGCCTGTGTAGAGTGGCAAATCTGCTGCAAACAACCTCTTTAAAGTGTTAAAAAGCAAAGATGTCACTTTAGTGACTAAGGTGCACCTGACCTACCTAAGCCAGGGTCTTTTCAATCGCCTCATATACACACAAAAGTTGGACAATGAAAAAGGAAGGCTGTAGAAGAATTGATGTGGATGCATTTGAATTATGGTGTTGATGAAGAATATTGAATATACCGTGGACTTCCAGAAGAACAAATAAATCTGTATAGGATGAAGTACAGCCGGAATGCTCCTTAGGAGTGAGGCTGGCAAGACTTCGTTTCTCTTTCTTTGGACATGTTGTCAGGAGGGACCCATTGCTGGAGAAAGACATCACGCTTGGTAAAGCAGAGGGTCAGCGGAAAAAGAAGAAGGCCCTTGATGAGATGAATTGACACAGTGGGCTGCAACAATGGACTCAAACATACCTACTGTTTTGAGGATGGTGCAGTACCAGGCAACATTTCATTCGGTAATACATAAGGTCACTATGTGTCAGAGCTGACTAGATGGCACCTAACAACAACAGAGACGCACAGAAGGAAGGAACAGGCAAGTCTCACAAGAAGAGCAGCTTTCCAAGCAGGCAAAGTGGCTCTGAAACAATCCAGGACAAGGACTAAAATCAAACTTCTTCAGCTTCCCAATTTTGTGTAGGATTGGTTTGGGATTTTGTCAAGCAAGCAGAGGGAGATGACTTGTTTATAAAAGTCACTTTCATTAGAAACATCAGATTGCCTTCATTCTTAGGGTTGCTAAGTAAAAATAAAAGATGGACCTGCTTTTGACACATCCTGACACCAACAGTGAAGAGTAATCTTTCTTAAGTCTCTAAACAAATGAACACCAACCTTTCTGGGCCCTGGTGGTGCCCTGGGATTTGGCACGGAAATGGAAGGATGTAACAGACTTTAAGTGAAATAAATGGATCTCTTCCAAACAACTCCCAGATGAACCAGGTAAAGGAGATCTGTATTACAGGATATTTTATTAATACTTAATGGAAATAGCAAAAAAAAAAAAAAACCTCTTTCCCCTTGGCAGTTGTGAAATAAGCTTTTTAACAAACGATAAAAACAGGAGTCAATGTAAATGAACAAGTTACATAGTACTAAAGCAAGATTTTCAATCACAGAACTGGTTTAGTAAGCAGGATGCATCAGGTGACAACTAGTTAACTAATATTTTATGCCCTTATATTAATGGCAGAAAACCCAAAATATATGACAGAGTGGATGATAAATGCTATTGCAGATTCTCTACGTAGATTTAATGCCACCCTTTTAGACTGTCTTTCAAGAGCCCTTATTGAGCACCTACTGAATACTGACTTTTGTTCACTTAGAAGCCAGAAAACACCTACAATCTCAGTAACAACACAAATTTGAGAATGGCAAAAGTCATGGCGATTGTGACTCTATACTGGAGGAGCTGATTAAGATCCTGGACCTAGAGTTTTCCAACAAATGAACAGAAAAATAAAAACTACAAATGTTTACTCAGCTCTTGACATGGGTCTTGTTATGCACTATGGGAAAACAAAGTTGAGTAAGACCCAATATTATCATCACAAATGTCATATCTGGTAGAGGAGACAGAAGCCTATATAAATAACTCTATCAGGAAGTACATAAAGACCAAATGCCATAATTGAGATAAAAACACCATTGTCTAGGGATGTTTGAAATAGCAATTAATTCCAACAAGGGTGTAGTGAACAGGGAAGGCTTATTAAAGAAAGCAGGGCTTGAACGGGAGTCCACGTGTTTTGAAAGAATATCTAAGGTCTAAGAATACCCACAGGTGCCCTGGTGGCACAATGGTTAAGCACTCAGCTGCTAACCAAAAGGTCAGGGTTTGAACCCACCAGCCGCTCTGTGGGAGAAAAAGACCTGACAATCTACACTCGTAAAGATTACAGCCTAGGAAACCCTACGGGGCAGTTCTACTTTGTCTTGTCAGGTTGCTATGAGTTGGAATCAACTGCATGGCAAACAACAACAACAAAGAATATTCAAGAGAATGAGCAGACTGAGCAAGACTCTCAAAGCAGGAGAATACAGCGACTATTCCAGAAGGAGGGAGCTGACTGCGCTGTGAGCTCCTTGAAGACAGGGACTGTTTCTGTTTATTTCCCACATCTCACTGGTACATAATAGAAGCTCAATAAATGTTAAATAAATAAATAGGACATGAGGTAATAGATTTAGAATCTAAAAGGTAGGTAAAGGTAAAAAAAGAAAAAACAATAGTAGAAAGGTTTGAAAACCCAGTGCTAAAGTTCAGACTTTATTTCATATGTAATAATGTGATGGATTGATGCTATAGGAAAACACCATCACATGGTATGTAATGAGTGAGAGCAAGAGGGGAGGTAGTGGTGGGATAAACTTCTCTTCTATTTAATTTCCCACCAACTGGGTCTATTCTTCTGGGGCGTATTCAGGGATAGTACTTTCCTAATTCATGAAAAAATAGGACCCCATATGTTGAGTTGAAAGAGACTTGACAGCAACAGGCTATAGTTGTATTAATTGTACAACTCTTGGAAAGCTACTTGACATTATGTAACTAGAGCATAAAAATTATGACTCTCACTCACGGGACTTGATCTAAAGAATAATACAAAAGAAGAAAATGTACAGGTTTGAAGAAATTAATGGTAGTATAATTATACCAATGACAATCTGGGAAAGGCAAAGCTAAATTTAACAAACGGTTACGGAGTAATTATCTACACTGGTCTCTATAACAGGAAAGAAAGCCAGGAAGATGTGGCATCTGTCATCAGCGGCTCACCCAAGGCAGAGCTTACTGTGCCTGTTCAAAAGTGAGGGAGTCACTCAAAACAAACAAAGGGAGGCTGTGAGCCTACCATGAGCCACATACTCCCCGGATTCCTAAGGCCAGGCTTCTGAGCACAGGAAGCCCCTCAGAACTACTCTCAGAGCTTTCAAAATATAACCAAAACACCAAAACCATTGCCATCAAGTCAATTCCAAACCATAGTGACCCTATAGGACAGAGTAGAACTGCCCCATAGGGTTTCCAAGAAGCAGCTGCGGATTCGACTGCCAACCTCTTGGTTAGCAGCTTGAGCTCTTAACAGCTTCACCACCAGGGTTCACATATTCCACAATTAGGAGATTTTGACTCAGATTCTACCAATTTCAGTTGGCTATTTTGTTACAGTTTACTACATTGAAAAGTGAAAGAAAGAAAAAAAAACTGGCATACAGATGTGTTTGGACATTGCTAATTGGATCATTAAACTTGTCAAATGCTCTCTAAAAGAAAAGCAGTGTACAATCATGCAGAATTAAATTGTTATAAAAACTTGGCCATAGTTGCAAACTGGGGACCATTCATGGGGTGCTGGTGACTCTAAATTAATGTTTTGTTGGCGTGAATGTTGCAAGTCTTTAAGTTTCTGAGAAAGTGCTAGCATAAATATAAGTGGTAAATTTTGTCCTAGCCACAAGAGCAATGAATGCTAAAATGTAAATGGTTTGCTCTGGTTATCTTTTGCTCTGACTGTTTTTAAAACTTACTGCCTATTATTAAACTTATTCATAAAAATCTAAAATTAATCTGTAACTCAGTAGCACCCGCTCCTCCCCCCTCCTTTCTTTCCCCATTACTTATGGCCCCCAAAAGGAAATTTCATTTTCCCTGTATTATGTAAGAGTACTCTCTTAAACGTTCCATTTTTCCATGGTATAATTCTCAGGTTGTTTCCGATGTTCACGATAGTAACCAATCCTAACTGGTTGTACAATAGGAGCCGACAGCCTATACGGTATTAAGCCACTTCTACACCACCTATTTTCTGTATGCAAATCAGACAGAAACAAATGCTTGGCCCCAGCTGGGCAAAATGTCCCATTTAGAATTCTTTTCCTCTTCTTTGTTCTTTGATGTTCTGCAAATGAGCTTTAGAACTCCCCTCTTCACACAATTCAATTTTACAGACCCATTATCTGAGGTATAATGTGGAGGTTAAATATATCAGGGCAGCCATTATGTGAAAATAATTAACAGTAATGAATAATGCACTAATTCCACTGATGAGAGATGGTTATATGGGTAATGAAGTGTTGGGGCAGCCCTGACAAATGAAATTAAAATATTTAAACACTGTTTTATGATATTACTTTGCTCATATAATTTCCTTTACCTACAATGAGCCACTTGGATTATCGTCATTATCTTGACAGCTCTGAAGGATGAAATAGTGCGGGTTAATGTGACAGCGATTAGTCAGAGGGAAAATCCATCACGCAGGGCAGAGCAGGCTGAGGCAGAAAGAGCCTCCACACTGTCCTGTTTCCAACATGAGAGGAATGATATTATCAACATCACTTCAATATTAAATGGATAGAATTATCTTGTCATTCCGTTACAGCCTCTGAAGAACTACCTATTTGTACCTGTGAAGGAAAGGTCAGCCTTTCTGAATTACCCATAAAAATATGTTGATGGATTCTTTATATCAATAATAGTGACAGAAACAGAGCCGGGGAAGGAAGCGTGGCAACTGAAAAGCAAGAAGTTTCTCCCTCAGGTACCTGCAGTTTCTTTCCCATACTTTCTGTTTAAATTAAAATTGAATCTCAGAGTCCAGGCTCTTGAGAAAGACACTGTTGTCTGCTTATTCTCCTGGCTCTGAGATGATGGCACTGGGGCTCTTAATTGGAAAGCAGACTCTACCTTTGCTGAGCTTTATTAGATGAATAGTCTTTGGAGCAGTATTACTAAGCCTGTGCACAACTGCCTTTCAAGATGCAGCCACTTTGAATTTTCGAAACCTCATGGTGTGGTATCTATCTGCTTTTCACCGAAGTTGATGCTGAAGCTGACTCCAAAAATACAGGATAGGAGAGGAAGTCATTGGTAACATGAGTGGGAATGATTTCATCATCAATATCCACACGTATTGTCATAGTTTTAATTTATAAACTGACAATAAAGATATCTTTCCTAAAATCTTTCAACTATATAAGACATGTTAAAAAAAAAAAAACTTAAAACCTTAGTTTTTACGTTATTTTTCTTTTGCTACAAAACAATTGCGAGCCAAGATCCATTTGAACATGAATGAAGAAATTGCTGTGATTAGAAAAGTTTTCCGAGGTATTCTGGTCCGGTATTGCCCTTGCCTCTGATTAAAAATGAGTTGCTTTGATCCTGCTCCCAAGACATTAAAAAACAGACGTGCTCATTTAATGAATACAGCTTAAGTTCTGCTCCACTTTCCCTTAACTATTTCCAATATATTGGAAATTCTCCTATGCAACAATGTATCATTATTTAGCATGAAAAGCAGCACATTTCATTTGTGAATATTTAAAATGGAGTTCAGCTTTAAATTTGAGTTTCCCATCCCTTTATTTCAAATCAGAAACCATTTCCAGAATAATGAGCACATCAGCTCTGCTAACGTTGGAATGCAACAGCACATCAAGGAAAGAGCTACATATTCACAAACACTTTTCAAAATGTAAAATACATGACTCAGTATCTCCTCCACTGTATTGGGCAATTAATCAAAGCTTTTGGACAGCCAAAAGCACAATGTGATAGAACCTGCGTTAACACTGATACTGGAGAATAAAATAATAACTGCAAAAAGCAAAAATTAACTATGCAACATCCACATATTCATGATTGAACCTGCAATCAAATCAAAACAGCAAGGCTCATTATGTAAGGGGTGTTATTATAGTTACTTGATAGATTTATGTATATTTCTAATCTCATTTGCAACGTCATTTTTGAATGCTAATTCATTACCAGCTTCTATTGCTACCTCAGCTATCCTTAAGGAAAAGCCAGAAAAATGGCGGGGTGCGGGGGGGAGTTCCCCACTCAAAAACAATTTATGTGTGTAAATTTGTGAAGTGTATAGCATCATGTACAGCATATCTATCCCAACAGCAAGTAACCTTTGAAAATAATATAACGCTTTCCTGTATTTCTTGCACTTGGATTAAAAAAAAAATTACCATTTACTTCAATTATCTGCCAATGAAGTGCCTCGGTAATAAATCTAACATTAAAAAATCATTTCCAGCAAATTACTCCAATAAAATCAATGAAGGTCAGGCTCAGCTGTAGCAACAAATAAATGACATGTTATTGACAGGCTAGATGGACTTAATTGTCATTTATAAAGGATAAGGGGATAAAACAATCTAAGGAAAAGTAGATGTTTACTAAACAAAACTGGAATGAGTGAGATAAATTGAGAAGTGTAACTGAGGCATGAAGAGTCTCCACATTTCCTAGCCTGGTCCCAGAGCAAAAATCCAAGTTATTCTAACTCTCAGCGGCGTGTGTGTTCCATTCGGTCAATATTTATCTGCTGCGGGGCTGCTTTGTGATCTTTCTACCTTTTATATATTGAAGTCATGAAACAGATTTTCTGCTAATAGAAAATGAAGAATTGATAGAATTGAATAACAGTAGCCAGGTTAAAAGCAGTTTGACCCATTTCAAAATTCCAGCAGCTGAGTCTTTGAAAATAGCAGACACTCAGAGAGGAGAGCTCGCCATTTCTCTGATGGAAAGCAGCTCGCTCATAGTGACGGTGTTCTTTACCAGGCATAAACCTAGATTCTAAAACTTAATGTGTTGTTTAAAATTTATATTTGCTTGCAAACACTGTGAAACATAACCAAACAAATCTGGATGGATCTTCCCAGCTAAACAGTTTCCCTCTTGCTCCTGTAAATTTCGTTATGTTTATAATGGTGTGAGTCAAACTGCTTCATCTATGCAGATTTCTCAGACTGTCCAAAACTTGCTTTACCTGAAAATGTCCAGGATCTTTCCTCTGAATCATAAATGGCTCTCAGCTGGTGGTTTAACTGAAGAGGGAACATTCTGAAGGGATCCAGCTCTCCTGAAACCAGAGATTCCTAGAATCTTTTAAAAGTGAAAAGGTTCATAGAAGATCGTTGAATCCAACCCCTTCGTTTTACAGAGGAAACAAAGAACCAGGGAGAGAGAGAAAAACTTCTAAGAGCCATCAGGTGTGATTAGGTCAGGACTGATGAGTGGTTAAGGCTACTAACCAAAAGGTTGGCAGTTTGAATCCACCAGCTGTTCCTTGGAAACCTTATGGGGTAATTCTACGCTGAGGTCACTGTGAGTCAGAACCGACTTGACAGCATATAACAACAACGTAACAGCCCCCAGGCCACCTGACGTCCAAAGTAACGTTCTTACCACACAATCTCTTGATTTAAAATGTTAAAGGGTGGAGAAAGTTTTGCCTGCTTTCTATAGACACTGTTTTATCAAAATATATGATCTAGTATTCTCAAGTGTGCCCACATATCTGCTCTGTGTTGTTTAAAAGAGCAAGTTCTCAAATGGAAAAAGGTTCCTCTCCTCCCCACTGCATACGATCGACTTCAATAGCATCCGTTCTACTTCCTGCATGAATGCCCCAGCCACTTCCAAGTCTTTAAAAACAAAAAGTGAAGGGCGAAAACTATGATTAAATTTAGTCTCTAATATAGACTAGGGAGCCCTGGTGGTACAATAGTGAAGGGCTCGACTGCGAATCGGAAGTTGGCAGTTGGAAACTTTTTAATGGCTCCATGGGAGAAAGATCTGGTGATCTGCTTCTGTAAAAACTACAGTCTAGATGCTCTGACCGGGATCACAACAGAGGGTTCTGGACAGAGCTAGAGAAGGATGTAGAACAAAATTCTAACACACACAAAAAAGACCAGATTTATGGCCTGACAGAGACTGGAGAAACCCCGAGAGTATGGCCCCCAGACACCCTTTTAGCTCAGTGGGGATGTCACTCCCGAGGTTCACCGTTCAGCCGGGTATTGGACAGCCCCATAAAACAAAACGGGACTAATGAGGCACAGCAGTCCAGGGACAAGAACTAGAAGGCAGGAGGGGACAGGAAAGCTGGTGATAGGGAACCCAAGGTTGAGTATGGACAGTGTTGACATGTAGTGGGGTTCTTAACCATTGTCATAGGGCAATATGTGTACTAACTTTTTAATGAGACACTATTTTGTTATGTAAACCTTCATCTAAAGTGAGAATAGCACAACTGGAAGAACGTAATTGACGTCACTGAATTGTACATGTAGAAATTTTTGAAATGGTGTATCTTTGGCTATGTGTATTTTCATCAAAAAAAAAAAAAAAAAGTCTTCCAAGGCTGAGAAGGGAGTGTGTTGACATGTCTTGGGATTGTTAACCAATGTCATAAAACAATATGTGTACTGACTGTTTAATGAGAAAATATTTGTTCTGTAAACCTTCACCTAAAGTACAATAAAAATAAAAAATTTACAGTCTAGAAAACCCTATGGAGGAGTTCTACTCTGTCACATGGGGTCACGATGAGTCAAAAATCAACTTGATGGCAACAACAATATCGACTGTTATCGTTTTTGTGTACTATCGAGTCAATTCCAAGTCATAGCAACCCTATATGACAGAGTAGAACTGCCCCACAGGGTTTCTTAGCTGCCTCAAATTCTTTGCAAAAAATAAACAGAAAAGCAAATGAAATCTTCCCACAGCAAAAAGAAAGTAAGTGGACATTTTTATGGGTAGTTTGGTAATACCTGAAAATTATTTCTTTTTGTCTTAGAAAAAAACCTTCATTCGAGCATTTTTTAGAGAAAGACTTAAGAAATTTTTGAATCTGATTAATAGATGAAACAGAGGAAAATGACATACTGGCAAAACTTAATCGGAACAACATGGATTCAACATTTCATTTTCTTCCCAGTGCCTTTCCCAATGTTGAGAAATTAAAATCACTAAGTTGTCTCTCAACTGTTAATAGAAAGAATATTTGTTTAAAATTCAAGCATTCCTTCCCAATCCACTCTCTTTTGCTAATAGACTTCATTTCATGTACTATTTCATTTATAAGCACAATGTTAAAATAAAACTACCAAAAATAGTTTTACGCACTGAGGCACAATTTACAGCAGTCAGTGGGGACTATTAGAGTTGGAGACTATTCAGGAAAATTTCTGGTGAAGTAACTGCTTGTTAAGGAAAAGTTCACCCCACCCATACGCCTAAGGAGCATTTTCCTGGAGACAACCAAAGTGGAAAAAGGGAATTTGTTCTTAAAATGAGAGCTGTGTTATAAATTTTTAATACCCCCCAAAGTAATCTCCCTCCCTCATATGTGGAAGATCTGAGTTCTAGAAACAGAGGCTCCAGGGAATTGAGGATAATTTCTGACTCTCAGTAGCCCTGTTGGTCCCATCTACAAAGTGGAAATAAAAAATATTTTTTAATCCTCCTATTCCAATTGGACTTTGTAAAGATGGGTAAGTCCATGTTTAGCACCCCCAGAATATAAGTGCTAAAGAAACGCTGAAACACTTGGACCAGGTCCAGGAATAATCACACATGGTTTAGTTGTTCCCACTTTACATCCCTCCCTCCCAACTGATGGTCCACTTTCAGATACATGCACCATGAGAATTCAGCATAGGAATCGAGAACATTTTGGTGGTGTTGTTAGGTACCATCCAGTCAATTCTGACTCATATTATCAGGAGGGACATGTTATCAGGAGGGACTAGTCCCTGGAGAAGGACATCATCCTTGGTAAAGTAGAGGATCAGCAAAAAAGAGGAAGACCCTCAACAAGATGGATTGATACAGTGGCTGCAACAATGGGCTCAAGCATAACAACGATCATGAGGAAGTTGCAGGATGGGGCAATGTCTCGTTCTGTTGTACATAGCAGGGTCACTATGAGTCGGAACAGACTCGACAGCACCTAAAAACAGAGTCCAAACATTTCAATCTCCATTCCAGTCTCTCACAATCTTTCTCAGCTAATATAAAGGAATCTCCTCCCATTTTTTCTCCCCAGGAACATTGTCCCTGACACCCACCACCCCAAGACACACTTTGCTTCTTCTCTCCTCAGGCCTTGGCTCGGCATGGCCGAGATCCCTACACTGTGACCTCCACCAATTCTGAAACACCCTCTCTCTGGCTCTCCCCACTCAACTCTTATCCACTCCTCAAGGCCAGCTGAATTGTTTCCTCTCATGAAAAAGTACTATGTGATTGATAACTACACTAGGCACCATGAGAACATGAAAAGGGAGGACTTAGAAAAAGCCCTTTGAGGTTATAGAGCTGTGAGGTAATAAATATCTTAAATATCTGTCTTATTCTTAAGTATCTGTCTAAGATAAGGTAGAAAGTGGGAAGCACTATAGGAAAGGAGCTGGGAAGTGTCACAGAGGGTCAGAAGAAGGAGAAAGCCCTTCAGCTGGGTGAAGGGGTGGTAACTTTTGCACTTGGAAATGAGGGATAGGCGGCATTTGGGCAAGTGGGGATGAAAGGAGAAGGCATTTCTTTTCTGTGGAAAAAACTGGACAAAAGGGAGCTCTAGAGAATAGCAAAGCGTGCAGAAAGGGCAGTGGTTTTCCTATAAATTTCCTGATACTTATTCCAGTATACTCATAGGGTTTACCATATTTATGGCCATATTAAGAATTATGTATGTGCATGTTGTATTTTCCTAAGCACGTTGTAAGTCTCCAGAAGTAATGATATCTTTATATACAAAAGTCCAACTTTGTGCCCTGTACTTACATTATTGCCCTTACTCTGCAAAACAGATATTATTGTCACCATTTATGGATGAGAAGGTAAAATGACGTAGCCAAGACCACCCATCTATTAAGCTATAGAGGGGTAATATGCACTTAAGGATTTCCGATTCAAAAAAGCTGTTTTTTCATTACATCATGGATCCTACATTATTAATTATAGACAGATGAATAAAACACAGTCCTTGCATTTAAGGAAATCTTGATCCAGTGGAGGAGGAGAAAGTAATACTCAGTATTTATCACCTGCAGCCTAAGATGCTGGGTGATGGCAGCTTACCACTACCACCAGTTGCTGTTGAGTTGACTCTGACTCATGGAGACCCCACATGTCTCAGAGTAGAACTGTGCTCCATAGGGTTTGCAATGACTGATTTTTTAAAAGTGGATCACCAGGCCTTTCTTCTGAGGCATGTCTGGGTGAACTCAAACCTTCAAGCCTTATTTCCACTATCTTCCTTTAAGTCTTTATCTTTTGTCTGGGCAATTACAGTGGCATTACTGGGGGTGGGGGAAGAAGGAGGGTTCAGAGAGCACCCCCAACACTGCCAGAGGGAGTGACACAAAAATGACCCCGGGGTTCTCAGTGGTGGCAGTGGCGAAGTGAGCTAGCATTGTTGAAGGAGGGGCCACCAAGGCAGTCATGTCACTAAGGTTGGTGTTGCCCATCACCCAGCACAGTAACTTGTCATCCCTCCCCTGTCACTTGCTTGTCAGGGTGCACTTTGCCCACCGGGGAGGGTGCACTGGCTGGCCTCATCCATGGTGGGGGGGTGACATCTTGAATTAATTGCACTGGGTGACACCAACCCTAATGACACCACTGGGCTATTATAAAACCTTCTTAATTTGTCTGCTTGCTACAGCTCTGATCCATTTTCCACGCTCTCTTTAGAGATAGCTCTCTAAAGAACGAATAAAAGTACGCCTTTTCTCTGCTCAAATGCCTTCAGGGACTCTCCATCATCCATAACAAAAGTCCAGATACCACAACCTCATCTACAAAGCACACTTCAGGAGTCTTACCTGACCTATTCTGATGGTTAAGGTTGTGTGCCAACTTGACTGGGCAATGATTCTCAGTGGTTTGGCAGTTATGTCGTTTGGCAGCTATGTAATGATGTAATCATCTCCATAATGAGATCTGATATAATGCAATTACCTCTGTGAGGAGATCTGCTATGACCCGCCAATCAGCTGAAAGGGAGTTTCCTTGGAGGTGTGGCCTGCATCCAATATATAGGGACTTCCAGGCAAAGCTTGCTGGCTTTTTCTCCCTCTGGATCCTGCAGCTGGCTCCTCATTCTGACCTCCGGTTCTTAGGACTTGAGATAGCAGCTTACCTGCCAGTCTTGGGATTAAACAGCCGCTGCAGCCTGTGAGCCAGTGACCTGTCATCTTATCTGCCAGTCTTGGAACTCATCAGCCTCTGCAGCCTGTGAGCCAGAGGCCTGCTGTCTGGCCTGCTGATCTTAGGTTTGCCAGCTGCTGCAGCTACGTAAGTCAGGAGAAGCCTCCAGCCTGACCAATGGACTTGGGACCTTCCAGCCTCTACAACCACATGAGCCATTGCCTTGATATAAATCAATCTCTCTCGATATATATATACGTGTGTGTATATATGTATATATATGTATCTATGCACGTTTCACTGATTTTGGTTCTCTAGAGCACCCAGCCTAAGACACCTACCTTCCAGCATAGCATCCATCATAGGCAGCCAACACCTTGGCCAGAATAAGCTACTTCCAACTCCCCAGTCATGCCTCCAATATGTTTCCCTCTTCCTCAGTGCCTTTTCTTTTCCTTGTTCTTAAAAACTCATCATTATGCAGAGTAAGGAATAACTGTCATTTCCTCTGAGAAGCTTCCCCTCATCCTCCTCACACCTTAATCAGCATGTATGTCCCTGTAGCATAATTACTTGTGAATTTTTGTCTCCCCCATTGGATCATGGAATCCTTTGGATATAATATTTATAGATGTAGAAGTAGATATACATATATAGATATTGGAATCCCAGGCCTATAATAGGTCCTCAAAAAGTGTTAGTTGAATGAAGTAATGATAAAAGAAATGGCACATTCATCAACAGATACGAAAACTGAAGAGGAAGATGTTTAACTGCATAAATATAGGACAGAGATGTGCTGCTATATACCGTTGGGTAGTGACCAGAAACTAGCTTCCAACAAGTCCATTCTGACTCATGGTGACTCCATGTGTGTCAGAGTAGGACTACTCCATAGGGTTTTCAATCAGCTGATTTTTTGGAAGTAGATCTCCAGGCCTTTCTTCTGATGTATCTCTGAGTGGATTCAAACCTCCAACCTCTCAGTTAGCCTTAACCATTTGCACCACCCAAAGACTATAGTAACAGACAGCTAGAAATGTAGCCCAGGCTAATTAAAATAAGACGTAATAAGTCTTAAGACTTTTGTAAGATTTAGTATTTCATTTCCTGCTAAATCACCACTTAGCTGATCAGAATCACCTGCAACTCAGGTAACTCTCTAAACCATACCTGGATGATCTTTTACTTGTTACTATATCACTATGAGTTAGAATCTACTTGATGGTACCCAATAACAACAACATGTGAAGATGGCAAGATGACGAAACACACACTTCATAGTGATAATTGTATTTCTCTTACTCTAAAGTAAATCCACACTCTTGATGATAATTATACTTCACTTACAGTGTAAATACACAGAATAGGAAACATATGTGGTGGAGTCTGAGGCTAGTTTCCTGTTCTTCCTCAGAAAGAATGGCTGGTAACCCTTGGCCAGTTTTAGTCTCATATAAGTGCTCTTTTGTGGGCACCAAACTGCTCCTTGCCCCTAACTGGTCTACACAGGCATATCTATTTCATACCTTCTTGTCACCTATTACAGACGTTACTTAGTTTTTGCTAATGCACTTGTTCAAAGTGCTGTCATTAAGTACTTAGTCTATATCAATCAGTTTCCAAGAAAAGATTTCTTCTCTCCAATAAGCTTTAATTTTCTCTAATACACTTTGCAAAATGCTGGCGCCTGCTTTACTAGTTCTAGAGGATAGCCGTGTGGTGCCACAACCGTCTGTTCATCTCTACACCCAAAAGCATTTATCAGCCTGAACGTGCAACCCAGCCTTTGTTCTCCCAGTCACCACCAGCATTCCTTCCCACAGCAACTAGAGGGGATTGAATACCTGTCTGATGAAAATAAAATAATTTACTGCTTGGGAGCTGAGGTGAAATCATCTTGTCACTGGACTGTTCCTTTGTAAAAGCAGCAGCTGCTGGAGAGCTTTGGCTGCAGAGCCATTTCGTACCAAACTAGTGCTGGAAGATGACCCTCCTAGTTGGAAGGCACTCAAAATACTCAGTGGCCATGACAATGGACTCGAGCACACCAATGACTGTGAAGATGGTGCAGGACCAGGCAATGGTTTGTTCTGTTGTACATGGGGTTGTCATGAGTCAGAGCTGACTCAATGGCAACTAATAGCAACATTGGTAGGCTATCAATCACACCTTAAAAATAAAGATCTGGTGATCAGCTTTCTGAACCCTCAACTAAATATGTATAGGCATCCTTGCAAAACTGTAAAATTTCTTAAGCTGATTACCGAATGAGTGAAGACATACAGGGTGGAGCAACTTTGAATTGATACTGTGTTCAAATTTCAGGCTCCTTCAGTAAGGCAAGATGCAAAAAATGTGAAGAGATTTTCATGGAAGATGCTCTTCCCTGTGGCTTTGGAATACTTTTTGATTGATAGAGAAACTGTTTATGGTAAGGTAAGTATAATTATGATAACTTGCCGGGAGAAAAGAAGACTGAGTCACCTCCTGATGGCTGTTACATGTAACTCAGAGAGGATTTTCATGGAGCATGGGGCATGGGGTGACACAAATAAGCCAAGACATAGCCCTGAATCCCATTCAAGCCATGAATTTTTTAACACTAACAATTAGATACAGAGAACACACTAGCTGTAAGTGTAGTGTGGGTTATGCAAAGGTCATTCTAGCTTTCGTTGTTTTCAAGTCCAGTCTTCTTCAACAAACCTGACTGATGATTGGCAGCTTGAGCCAATTGAAGGACATGGTTGACAGACAAACACAATTGCTCATCTCTATAATCAGGTTTCTCAGAGAAAGGGATTGTCCCATATAGATTTAAATGAGAAGGCGTACTACCTCAAAGGCAAACTGGTATTGACTGCATACTCCCCACACCACAATTTGACTGGATATTGTGGCTCTGGAGCACTCTGTGTATTTTAACAACTCTTAATACTTTTTAAAAAATTGGTAGAGGGACTTGAGAATACATTCATTTTCAACTGAGATGTGGAAAAAAAAATTCATTTCATTTTTAGTCAAATGATTTCATCCAAGTTCCTCAACGGTCCATTACACTATATGGGAAAAAAAGGCTATGTTACAAAGACGGCAAGCTTAACGCTACCCAGTGCCAGCTGACTAGGAGAGTCAAAATTGCTAATCAATTTGTTTCTGATGTCTCAACCAGTTTCCAAGCAAATAAGAAGGAGAATTGGATTTTTTTAAAACAATGATGCATTTAAGAAGCCAAAAAATTTCCATATAAACTTATTTAGCGATGGAATTAGGATTTCCCATGCACTACGTGTATAAGGATGGAGCCCTGATGGCACAGTGGTTAAGAGTTCAGCTGCTAACCAAAAGGTCGGCAGTTCAAATCCACCAGCTGCTCCTTGGACATCCTATGGGGCAGTTCTACTCTGTCCTATAGGGTTGCTATTAGTTGGAATTGACTCGATGGCAATGGATTTTTTTGGTATGTATAAGGATGCATTTGGCCACAAATATCAGAAAACCCAACTAATAGAAGCTTAAAAAATGAAAAGCATTTAATTATCTCACAGAAAAAGCAATCTGGAGGTGAAGGGTTGCAGAGCTGGCTCAAGAGCTCAGTGAAGTCAGGGAGCTGGGGCCGTGTCAATGCCTTGCACTCAGGTAGAAAGACAGCTACTTCAGTTCCAGTCATCTCATACTTACAGAGCAGTGGTCTGAGCAGGACAAAAGGCTTGGATTCTCAACACTGCAGTGCAAATAAAATTGAAATTCTGTTAGCAAGAAAGAAGGGGAGGATGACTGTTATGTAGGTAACCAACACAGCAGTACTCACAGGAAGTAGGTATACTTCACCTTCTAAGAGTGTCCCACAAACTTACATTTGAAATCAATAAACTCACACCTGACACTGCCACCCCCTAACCCACACAGCTCTTTGAAAAACCACAGCAGAGTCTCTCCATTCATCAATCTAGTTCCTTTTCATAAAGCCAAAACAAACAAGCAAAACAAAATCAAACCCATTGCCATCAAGTCAATTCTGACTCATAGCAACCCTACAGGACAGAGTAGAACTGCCCCATAGGGTTTCCAAGGAGCAGCTGGTGGATTTGAACTGCTGGCTGTTTGGTTAGCAGCCGTAGCTCTTAACCACTGCACCTCCAGGGCTCCTTTCACAAAGCCAGGATCCTTAAAAACCTACTCAGTTAATACAGAGGCGTAGAAAGACTCCACCCACTGGCTTGCAGAAGGAGCAAGCAAGACTGCTTGGCTAGCTTTAGGAAGGAAAAACATCTTACAAAATGAAAAATCCAACCAAGCACTGATGTGGAGGGCTAAATTTACACTTTTCTGTGCTATGAGAATCCCAAGCTGAGAAACGAAGACCTCCAGGGTCCTGGCAAATTGCCCATAGGAAAACATATACAACCCAAGACACGTGGAACTCGCCAAGAAAGTTAAAAAAAAAAATTTCCTTAGCAAACATGAGTACAAATTAAAAGAAACAAAAAATAAGAAAGTTAACTACCATGAGGGAACATCAGCAGATATAACAAATATGAAATGGCACTACAAATAGAATAATTTGAAGGAGAAAAAAATTAAAAGTACACTGAAAATAATAAGTACATAACATAACAAACTTGATGAAGTCGGGGCAAATAATAACTAGAAATAAGCAGATTAAAGTAACAACAAAATGGAACTTCTAGAAGCAAACCTATACTACAACCTCAACATGCATTGCCATTGGGTGAATTCCGACTCTATAGGACAGACTAGAACTGCCCTGTAGGGTTCCCAAGGAGCCGCTGGTGGATTTGAACTGTCGACCCTTTGGTTTCCAACCATACTCTTAACCACTGCATTACCAGGGCTCCAACATTATAACAGAAGAAAAAATAATTACCCATTAAAAAAGCCAGGAAACATTACACTGCCAGAAGACAAAAGACATTGAAATCATATACTCAACTAGTTAGTGAAAATACCTGTCAACTTAGAATTCTATAGCCAGAAAAATACATTATGTGCAAATAAAGAAAAAGAAAAATACTTCGTTGTTGTTAGGCGCTGCCGAGTTGATTCCGACTCATAGTGACCCCATGGTGACAGAGTAGAACTGCCCCATAGGGTTTTACTGGCTGTAATCTTTATGGAAGCAGATCGCCAGGTCTTTCTCTCATGGAGCTGCTGGGTGGGTTTGAACCGCCAGCCTTTTGGTTAGCAGCTGAGTGCTTATCCATTGAGCCACCAGGGCTCCTTAAAGATACTTTAAGACAAAGAAAAACTGAAAATTCTACCACTCACAATCCATCACTAAAAACAAATAAAATACACAAGCACACAAATTAGAAAATGTACTTCTATTTTAAAAGTTTCCTTCAAACTATGAAGGGAAGAGTGGCATGCAAGGAAAAATGATGAGCAAAGGAATTGGTAAAAAAGTGTAGGTGAGTCCATACAAATAATAACTCTTTTAAAATCAAAGGGTACTATTTATAATAATAATAAAGTCTCTTTAAGGCATTATAAACAAGGTGAAACTAAAATACTGGACAACAATTACATAAAATATGTCAGGAGTTGATGGGAGTTAAGATATTCTAAGAACCTTGTTCAAGAAGAGGATAGAGCTGTTGACTGTTTTTTTCTTTTTAATATTTTATTGTACTTCAGGTGAAGGCTTACAGAACAAATAGTTTCTCATGAAACAGTAGCACACATGTTGTTTCATGACATTGGTTAACAACCCCACAACATATTAACCCTCTAACTTCTCAACCTTTTTTTTTTTGGTGAAAATACACATAGCCAAAGATATATCGTTTCAAAAATTTCTACATACACAGTTCAGTGACATTGACTACGCTCTTCCAATTGTGCTGTTATTCTCACTTAAGATGAAGGCTTACAGAACAAAATAGTTTCTCATGTTGACTATTATTAAATGTTATTCAATCAACTATAGTAAAAATTTAGGGTAATTACAAGAATAGAGATTGAATATATAGCTTTCAAAGCAAGAGAGGGAGAAAAAGCGAAACAAAATAAAACAACAACAAACACCTCAATAAAATGAAAGATAGGAAGGGAGGAAAAAGGAAACAGACAAAAGCATAAAAATAAAATGTGCTGTTGTTGTTAGCTGCTGTTTAATTGCCCCCAACTCACAGTAACCCCATGCACAACAGAACGAAACACGGCCTGGTCCTGCTCCATCTGCATGATCAGTCGCAGATCAGACCATTGTAATCCACAGAGTTTTTATTGGCTGATTCTCAGAAGTAGATCACCAGGCTTTTCTTCCCAGTCCTTCGTAGTCTGGAAGCTCCACTGAAACCTGTTCAGCATCGTAGCAAGCTGTAGCCTCCACTGACAGGCGGGTGGTAGTTGTACACGAAGTGCATTGGAAAAGACTATAAATGTCTCTACATTCTTCTAAAGTATCTAAAACAAGTTCACAAGTAATTAATCAACTTTTCAATTGCATTGCCCATAGCAATTCTGAAGAATGAAAAGAAAAAGAACAACATAGATACTTACATTAGTAGACATTAGTAGATGTAGGATTTGAACTGGGGCATCTCTTGCAAGGCCCTTTCTCTCTGAAAAAGTCCCTCAGGATAAGCACTAGCAAAAATTACACTTGTTTGTTTGTTTGTTTTAATTCCAGTCTGAAAAAGAATTGCAGCCATCAGACTGGAAAGAAGACAGGGATGAAAGCTAACATTATAATGTCTGTTCGCTGCTTGCTTTCTCAGTATATACCACTAGAGTAGGTACTTGAAAGGACAGCCAGAGATGCAGCAGGAAGAACATGGTTCCACCTCATAGGACTGACAAAGTAAAAAGGTGATTACAGCACTTGAAATTTTTTATTTAATCATATGTAATTTTGAAAGCAAAACTGATGAAACTCACCCAAGTAAATTTTCAATGTCTTATTTCATTCGCTTTTGCCCATAAATGAGGTTTGTTGAACTTTCTCTAAAACTAGAATGAAAATTATAAATAAGTTTCCATGTAAAAGCATCAGATAATAGTTGGTTTAACAGATCTCAGTCACCTTGCTGCCATGAGGTTCTCCTGATTCAGAAAATGTATGTGGCACCTTGGGGGAAAAAAATCATGCAACCCAACAATGTTTTCAGAGTCCAAGCCCTGCTCAAGTGGACCATCTGCTATGATGGTTGTTTTAACAGCTGCCGCTCTACAAAGGGCCTCTCCATTACCCATTCCTGCCAGAGCTGCGGGCTTTCTCTAGTTTATTTCCTCCCAGGCTTTACTTCTTTGAAGACTAATGCTTGTGCAACTCTGGTGCCCAGTCAATTATATTTGTTTTAGGTCTTGTCTACCTTTTATATTTTAGACTAGCTTTAGAGAGATCACACTGCTTTGAGGGGCTAGTTACAAAATTTTCAAGATAGCTTATCACACTTTGATACATGTATAAGTGTGTGATGTGTGTGTGTGTGTGTTTATGTGTATGTACATGTGTTTTGGAATTTGAGTGTTGCAAATAATAAGCCCCTCCGAGAAGTTTTGTTTGTTTTCCAGAGCACTACGAGATTTTGGAGTCTGGTTAATTTTCATGCCAAGAACTCTGAGGAGTTAAGAAGCTTCACCTCCTCTGGGAAGCTGATGGAATTCTCCCTAGAGATGCTCAGTGAAAGACAACATTTTTTAAATGTACAGTGCACAGAAACTCATCAGCTCCCTACAAATGCAGACAGAGGAATCTGGTACTTAGTTCTTGGAATTTAGATTGTGCTGGGCTTTGGGCATTTTCTGTTTCTTTGCCTGGACTTTCTTTTGCAATTATTGAAAATTAGATCTGATTTGTCTTGGCTTCAGTTGGTTTCAAGCATGGTCATTGTTGTTATTTGAAACAAACATCAACTCTCTCACTGGTTGGGGAAAAGAGAGACGCACCCATTTTTTCTGGCAGCAAAATGAGGCTTGGTTCATTTTCTATAGTTAGTGTAGAAGAATGGGAAAATTGAAGGCAAAAAGGCATATTTAAGTATCTCTGTAATGTGAACTCAGTGTTAGAAGAGGTTTCTACTCAATGGCAAAAATGTTTCGATGAGGATGTGTGTTCTATGGCCTAAGTCAGCTCCCAGCTGTTACTTCTTGAAGGAGAACTTTCCAATGACACCTAAGAGGATATCATGGAATCAGAACCACGCCATACTTATTCAATTTGTATGCTGAGCAAGTCAATCCGAGAAGCTGGACTATATGAAGAAGAATGGGGCATCAGGATTGGAGGAAGACTCATTAACAACTTAAATTGTGCAGATGACACAATGTTGCCTGCTGAAAGTGAAGAGGACTTGAAGCACTTACTGATGAAGATCAAAGACCACAGCCTTCAGTATGGATTATACTTCAACATAAAGACAACAAAATTCCTCACAACTGAACCAATAAGCAACATCATGGAGAAAAGATTGAAGTTGTCTGAGGATTTCATTTTACTTGAATCCACAATCAACACCCATGGAAGCAGCAGTCAGGAAATCAAAAGACACATTGCATTGGGCAAATTTGCTGCAAAAGACCTCTTTAAAGTGTTGAAAAGCAAAGATATCACCTTGAAGACTAAGATGCGCCTGACTCAAGCCATGGTGTTTTCAATTGCCTCATATGCATGGGAAAGCTGAATGATGAATTAAGAGGACCAAAGAAGAACTGACATCTTTGAATTGTGTTGTTGGCAAAGAATACCGAATATACCATGGACTACCCAAAGAACAAACAAATCTGTCTTGAAAGAAGTACAACCAGAGTGCTTCTTAGAAGCAAGGATGGCAAGACTACATCTCACATATTTTGGACATGTTATCAGGAGGAATCAGTCCCTGGAGAAGGACATCAAGCTTGGTAAAATCAGAGGGTCAGTGAAAAAGAGGAAGCCCCTCGGTGAGATGGATTGGCACAATGACTGCAGCAATGGGCTCAAGCATTACAATGATTGTGAGGGTGGCACAGAACAGGGTGGTGTTTCCTTATGTTGTACATAGGGTCGCTATGAGTCAGAACCAACTCGGCAGCACCTAACAACGCTAACAACAAATATATGTATATGTATATATATATAAGTATATACACATCTCCTGAGGAAAGGAAACGTGCTAAATGTCTGCTTTTATTAGTTGGGTAGATAACTTCCAACCGAAAAAAACTGCACCTTAAGACTTGGCATCTAGCTCATTTCACAGTACAGGAAGAGATTTCATCACTCTGAGTTCTATAATAGGCTCTAGAGGTCACAAATAAATTACTTCAAAAAATGAAATTCTTGCAGTTAGGCCACTTAGCAAAGAGCTATTAAAATGGAATTTAATGTAAAATATTCACTAGGATGAAAGAGATAAGGTTCTCTGTTGAAGAACATGTCAAAATAGAGGGCACATTCTCACCCCACCAAGGAGAAGTGTAACTTGAGATTTCCATACGTGGGTGGAGACAGACAGCAGTGATGGAAAGGAAGGGTTGAGAAAGGACTAGAGTAGCAAAGCATAAGGGACAGAAGTTGTAGTGACTGTTTGGAGAACTTGAGGGGGAAAATTAATACAATTAGTTAGGGATAGACATAACAAATCTGTGTGTTTGTAGAGGCCCAATATGCAAAAGAATATACAGTGGGCTCACTTGAGCTTTGAGGTTAAAACGCCAAGAGTTTAAACCCAGACTCAGTCATTTACGACCATGAAGCTATGAACCTGGGTCAGTCACATAACTCCTCAGAACTTCCATTTCGTCATGTGAAACACATGAGAGGAGCATTTCTTCTCTTGCAGCTTTGTTGTGAGGATTAAGTAACGTAAATGGCCAACAGGCTAGCATACTGCCTAGCACATAGTAGGAATTCATTAGATACTAACTTCTCTTTCTGCTTCCTCTGCCCCACTCCCCATCACCATTTATTCCAAATACAGGAGTTTGGAAATTACATCATTTGAAATAATAAATTCCATAGGCTGCTAACCAAAAGGTTGGAAGTTCAAACCCACCCAGTGGCTCTGTGGGAAAAAGACCTGGTGATCTGCTTCTGTAAAGACTATAGCCTAGGAAGCCCTATGGGACAATTTGACTCTATCACATGGGGTTGCTAAGAGTCAAAATCGACTTAATGGCACCTAACAACAACAACAACATGGAATGTCTAATAGAGTCATTCAATTGTCACCCTAGTCACCTGTTCTAATAAAATTATTTTGCATCAATACTTTGCCAAGAATTATGTAAGTAAGCTACAGTGCCTCTAATCAGCATTACTGCTGATACAAGATGCCTACAAAGCAGAGAATTTTGAAAGCACGGAACTGAAGTCATTCAGTGGAAGGACAACTGTGACATCTAAAGGCAGGTGGCCAGGTGAAGCACTGCTTTGGTTCAGAAACAAAAAAAGCTGTCATGCAAATTGAAAATGCTATTGCTGTGTACTGAAATAAGGGCTAAATGTTCTTGCCTGCTATTTCCTCTATTGCACTTTCCTACTCAGTACAAATCCCGTTTGCAATAAACTCTGACGTCTCTCTCAAAAGTAAACGTGTCTTTTCATTAATCACCACTTTCCATTTGTTTTTCTCAACTTCACGACAGTATTGAGAAGCCTGCAGTACCACAAACCTTCAGCTCGCACGCTACCTTGATTAAGGCACAAAACGTTAAAAGCAAATTACTATGAAAGTATGAAACAATTTGCACTTAATGTTTCAGTCATATCTGTAAAAAATATGACTTAAATATAGTTTTATTAATAATACATATTTTAATTAAACAGCTGGAGGTGCATCTAGCAGGAAAAATTGAATCTTCTCTGGATTTCACATACTGGTATGATTCATGGGCAGTAAATATGCAAAGCTTTATGCCCATAAGGCAATCAAACTCCAAAGCTGAAATGCGTGTTTTATCTACAAGAATGAAACCTAGGTAGGGCTAGAAATAATAATAATAACAGACTGCCAGAGAAGTCTAATGAATTGGCTCTAGCCAATAGTATCCTTTCCCATATAATAAAATCACCCTTTCAGCTACAATTACATCCACTCCCAACATTTATTATTACTTCCATCACTCTCATTACATGTGAAAATCCTGTATATGTACTTAGGCATGTTGAAAAAAATCACAACTATTAACAATAAAGTCCTGAGATACAGGTTACTTCCTTCATGGAAATGGGGAATACGTTTCATTGCAGACTATTTGGGTACTGCTTAATCCCAGAAGCACCTTACTTTATTCATGCTGCTTCCCTGACATTTGCCTGGAGATCATTTTCCAGTTGTATGAGGTTAGCTATTTGCCACTATGCCACTAGGCATGATATTCTGCCAAAAAGAAAGCCTGCTAAATTTATAAGACAATGCAGAAAAACCCAAATAGAAGCTAAGGTAGATGGGTATTTATTTATATTTGTTTATAATATATATATTAAATATATATTTAACTTCAATTTTTCTGAAGAATTATCTTCATTGTATTTGTAGTTATCACTTTAATAAAATACCTGGAAAATTAAAACTGAGAAGTTGACTGTTTCTTATTGCTCTCATTCCTTCTACTACTTGGAAGAAATGATTATCTCCTGGAAAGAAATTAATGTCTAGAAACTAACAATGCCCTGGAAAAAATGTCCTTCAGATGCTGGATAGTCAACGGTGAGAGAACATCAGCCCACCTAACATTATGCGAGACTCAGCTGTCACTCAGGGACCACATGTATTGTGTATCACAGAAGCCACACTGAGGATGCATTATAGGGATGAAGCCGACTTAGTGTGGCCTTGACAAGGTGACCCAGTGATTTGAGGGTGGCTTTAGTCTCTATTATTAGATGCATACCTACTTGTGTTTGTTATGTCTTCTTGATGAATTTTCCTTTTTATCATGATACAGTATCTCTCTTTATCTCTGATAATACTCTGAGTCTTGAAATCTATTTACTCTGGTATTTTAAAAAGCTACTCTAGCCTATACATGTATACTGTTTCTATATACATATATTTTTCAATCCATTTACTCTCAACCTATCAGTGTTCTCATATTTAATGTGAGTCTTTTGTAGGCAGTATGCAGTAGGGTCTTGCTTTTTCATTCACTCTATCAAACTCTGCCTTTTAATTTTAGTGTTTCAGTCATTAACATTTAATATACTTATTGCTATGGTTGAGTTTAGGTCAACAAGTATTTGTTTTCTGTTTGTTCCCTCTGTGTATTGTTTCTCCGTGCCTTCTTTTATGCCTTCACGTATTTGAACAGTTTTTTTAGTATTTCATTTTAATTTATCTATTGATTTTTATCTAAATCTCTTTAATTTACTTTTTAGGGGATCTCTGGGGATTACAATATACACACGTAACATTTCACAGCCTACATAAAGTTAATATTGTGCCACTTCATTTATAGCATTATGGTCAGAAAAGATTCTTTGTAATATTTCAATGTTTTGGATTCTGTTAAGCCTCGCTTTGTGGCTTAAAACGTGATCTATTCTGGAGAATGTTCCGTGTGTCTGGAAAAGAATGTATACTTTGCTGCTGTTGGGTGGAGTGTTCTGTGTATGTCTGTGAGGTCAGGTTGATTGATTGTGGCATTTAGATCTTCCGTATCTTTACTGAGTTTCTAGATGTTCTGTCCTTCACTGAAAGTAGTGTGTTGAACTCTCCTACTGTTATTGTGGAGCTATTTCTCTTTTCAATGCTGTAAGAGTTTGTTTTATATATTTTGGAGCCCTGTCATTGGGTGCATATATATTTATTATGGTTATGCCCTGCTGGTGTATTGACCCTTTAATCATTATATAGTGTCCTTCCTTATCCTTTGTAGTGAATTTTGCTTTAAAGTCTATTTTTTCAGAGATTAATATTGCCACTCCTGTTCTTTTTTGGTTGTTATTTGCTTGATATATTTTTTTTTCATCCTTTGAGTTTTAGTTTGTTTGTGTCTTTGTGTCTAAGGTGTGTCTCTTGTAGACAAAATATAGACAGATGGTGTTTTTTTATCCAACCTGCCACTCTCTGTCTCTTTATTGGTGCATTTAGGCCATTTACATTCACTGTAATTATTGATAGGTATGAGTTTACTGCTGACATTTTGATGTTGTTTTTTGTTGGTTTGTTATGCTGACAGTTTCTTTGTTCCATTTAATTTTCTGTGCTGAGTCGTTTTTCTTCGTGTATTTTTTCATCGCTTCCATTATTGCTGATTTTGTGTTTGCTGAGTATGTTTTTCTTCTTTTTTATTTTGACGAGTAGGTTTGTTAGCTTTCTTTGTGGTTACCTTGAAGTTTACCTTCATTTTTCTAAGTTTAAACTAATTTTCTATTTCTTAACATGACTTTAACTTCCTCTCCATATGGAAGTTCGATGACTACACTGTTTATTCCTTCTTTTTTGTTTTGATGTTATCGTTTACATATTGACATCTCTGGTTCCCTATTTTTAGTCTTTTAGCTTAGATTTGTCTTTGCGAATTCCCTATCTGGGTTAATAACTGCTTGATCTGTGCTGTATTGTTTTCTTGGATTATTGTCTGATACTGTTAGTTCTCTAACCAGAGGACTCCCTTTAATATTTCTTGTAATTTTGGTTTGGTTTTTACAAATTCCCTTAACTTCTGTTTATCTGGAAATGCCCTAATTTCACCATCATATTTGACAAACAGTTTTGCTGGATATATAATTCTTGGCTAGAAATTTTTTTCCTTCAAGGCTTTATATATGTCATCCCATTGTGTTCTTGTCTGCGTGGTTTCTGCTGAGTAGTCAGAGCTTAGTCTTACTGGTTCTCCTTTGTAGGTGATTTTTCATTTATCCTAGCTGCTCTCAAGATTCTTTGTTTTTGATGTTGGCAAGTGTGATTATGATATGTCTTGGTGACTTTCTTTTGAGGTCTACCCTGTATGGAGTTTGTTGAGCTTCTTGGATAGATTTCTTCTCATCTTTCATGATATCAGGGAAGTTTTCTGCCAGCAAATCTGCAACAATTTTGTCTGTGTTTTCTGTTAACCCCCCGATTCTGGTACTCTGATCACTTTTAAGTTTTTCCTCTTAATAGTGTCCCACATAATTCTTAGGCTTTCTTCATTCTTTTTATTTTTTTTAATTTTTCCTCAGATAAATTGGTTTCAAAGGATTTATCTTCAGTCTCACTAATTCCGACTTCCACTGTCTCAATTCTGCTCCTATGACCTTTTGTTGAGTTGTCTAGTTCTGAAATTCTATTGTTAATCTTTTGGATTTCTAGTTGTCTCTGTGTGGTTTCTATCAGCTTGTTAATTTTTTCATTTTGTTCTTGTGTTATTTTTCTGAATTCCTTTATTGCTTTGTCTGTGTGTTCCTTGGATTGGTCTGAGTTTCGTCTGATCTCCTTCGTGATCTCTTGGAGAGCTCAATATATTAGTCTTTTGAATTCTTTCACAGGTAGTTCCATTACTTTATCTTTCTCTGGAAGGTTTCCTAGTTCTTTATTTTGGTCACTTGCTGGAGCCATCTTGACCTGCTTCTTCATGTGATTTGATATTGACTGTTGTCTCCAAGGCATCAATAAGTCATTGTATTTATTTATTGTATGTTTGATTACTGCATCCTAATTTTTTGTTTTGTTTTGTTTTGATATGCCCAAGTAGGCTGGGTATGTGAGCTACTTTGGTTGTTGGCATCTTTGAAGCTCTTATGTCCTGTCTCCAGGTGGTCAGAGCAGCTACTAGGTGTGTGAGCCAAGGAGTCTGCTCACTTTTCTTGTGGAGGTATGACATAGGTGTCCAGATCATCAGCCACCAAGTGTGTGATGCAGACTCTCACCTATAGTCCTAGGTGGGCAGGGCTGCGTAGGGGTGTTCAGAGCCGGCACAGGTATCTGGCTGCAGTAGGAGGCTATGTGTAGAGCAAGGCAGGGGGCTGACAGCTGTCCCCAGGTGCCTAGGTGGGGCCATGTCCCTTTCCCCTAAAGCATGTAGTGAGCACCTGGTGCTGTCAGCTGGAGGGACTGGGAGGCACCACTTATTCTCAGATCCCTGTCATGGGTAGTTAGCTGAAGTGGGTAGTACCATCAACCCTCAGGCTCCTGGTGTCAGTGGGTGAGGCTACTGCTTATGGGAGAGGGAGGTGTCAAATCTGCAGCTCCCCCTTGACTGCTGCAGTTGAAAATGGGCTTCAGGTGTATGCCATGCTATTTTATGCTAATGAGGGTGTGCAGTGTCGAATCGGCCCACACAGGTCAGGGCAGGGGTGAAGGTGCTGCAAATCCTCGGATCCCTTATGCCAGTGGCTGGGCGAAGTGTCTGCAAGACGGGTGTGGGAGCAGAGAGCCCTAAGTTCCTGGCTTAGGGGGCATGGCAGTTGTTGAATACTGACAGACTGGTGTCAGAGTGGAGCGAGGTGGGGGTTGGGTGAGGGGAAGGAAGACCTTCTCTGCTGTGAAGCTCTGGGAGGAGGAGGGGTTATTTTGCTCGCACATGGTAGGTTACAAGCTTGCACTTAACTTTTGCTGGTCTGGTGTCGCCCCTACTTCGTTCTGGAGTTGTGTGTAGATTTGCTGCTGTTGGCTACACCCAATGTGGTGATGCTTGTCTTTGAATGATGCTGCTTGCCTCAGCCCACATGTGCTGTGCAGACTCAGCCAGCAGGGTGCTGGCAATCTCCCAATCAGTACTTCTCCGCTGTTTTTGAATTGCCTCTCTTTCCCCCTGCCACCCAGTCCAATTCTTCAGCTTTGTCTTTGATGATTAGGGTTCCTAGACTGTACATATAATTGATTAGCTTGTTTTTTTTTTTTTTTTTTGGGTCTTTGTTGTAATAGGGACAATACGAAGAAGCATCTGACTATTCCGCCATCTTGGCCTCGCCTCTTGTGCCACTTCATTTAAGATGGAGAAGTCTTGAAATCACATAATCCCTTTATACCCCAAATGAAGTTTATAATTGCCATACCAAAAAAAAAAAAAAAAAACCTGTTGCTGTCGAGTTGATTCTGGCCCATCGCCACCCTATAGGACAGGGTAGAACTGCCCCATAGGGTTTCCAAGGAGAGGCTGATGGATTCAAACTGTTGACCTTTTGGTTAGCAGTCAAGCTCTTAACCACTGCACTGCCAGGGCTCCTATACATACATTAAAAATCCCACCCAACAATGTTGCAATTTTTGCTTTGATCAGCCATGTGTATTTTAAAGAACTTGAGAGGAAAAAAAATAGTCTTTTATGATTATCTAGCTATTTCCAATCCCTGTTGATCTCCCTTATTCAAATCAAATTTTCCCTCTAGTATGATTTCCTTTCAGCCTGATTAACTTCTTTTAATATTTCTCATGGAACAGGTATGCTGGAGACAAATTTTCTTAGTTTCCTTCATTCAAAAATGTCTTTATTTCACCTTACAATGGGAAGGATATTTTCACAGGATTTAGAGTTTGGGATTAACATTTCTTTTCTTTCAGCACTTTGAAGATATTCCATCGCTTCCTGGCCTCCATAGATTCTGATAAGAAATTCACAGACATTCAAATCATTGTTCACCCGTATGTAATGTGTTGTTTTTTTCTCCAGCTGCTCTTAGGACTTTATCTCTGATTTTCAACAGTCCAATTGTCATGTGTCTAAGCCTGGTTTTCTGTGAGCTTACCTTATTTCTCACTTAGTTTGATTTTGTAAACATATGTCTTTACCCATATTTAGGTTTGGCTATTGTTTCTTCAAACATTTTTCTGTACCAATCTTTCCCCTTTCCTTTTGGGACTCCATTTATACACTTTAGACTTTTTATATTGCCCCACAAGTGCTTGAATTTCTGTTCTATGTTTTTAAATTTGTTTTGCTTTCTATTCTTCAGATTGGATAATTTCTATTGATTAATCTTTAAATTTACTGACTCTTATCTCTTATCTCCATTCTGCTAGTGAAATGACTCTGTGAGATATTTACTTCAAATATTGAATTTTCAGTTCTAAGATTTCCATTTGGTTATCTTTTATAGTTCCAGTTTCTCTGCTGAAATGTGTGTTTTCCTTTATCTCATGGATCATAGTTATATTACTCATTGCTGTTGAGTCGATTGACTAATAGTGACCCTATAGGACAGAGTAGAACTGACCCATAGGTTTTCCAAGGTTGTGATCTTTACAGAACCAGACTGCTACATCATTCTCCAGTGGAGTCACTGGGTGAGTTTGAACCGCTAACCTTTTGGTTAGCAGCAAAGTGCTTAACCACTGTGCCACCAGGGTTAATTGCTTTAAAGTCTTTGTCTACCCATTTAACACCTGAATCATCTTGGGGCTGACATCTGTTGATTGTCCTTCCTCTTTGGAATTGGTTAAATTTTCTTGATTTTCTGTATTTGAGTAATTTTGGAGTGTAGATTGGACCTTAAGAATGTTATATTGTGTAAACACTGAGTCCTGTTATAGTCCTCTGTAGAGTGCTGATGAGTTTATTTTAGCAGGCAATTAACCCATTTAGGTTTATACTGCATATTCCATCTCATCTTCTGTGAGCAGTGGTTCAGATTTTGCTCTAGTTCTCTAAGATTTGCTATACTAGTTTGTATCTGAACTACACACACATAGCTTAGAGGTTAGTCTGAGACTTGTGTGAATTCATACACAAAGATAGGGGATCTCCTTCTCTATCATAGATACCCCTTTTGTTGGTTCTTCCGGTCAGAAAGACAGGATTTTTGCAAGAGTTCTAATCACTCTGCCAAGTGGCTCCACAACTGAGGCCCTCCCACACTGAAGCAAAGCTGTGAGAGGAAAACGGAGAAACAGAAAAAACTCACTTCCCCTATCCTTCATGGGTTGTTTCTCCAAGTTTTGATGCCCTTTTGTTCTGTCTGTCTTTGTTCACTTTTTAAAGTATTATGTATTTATGTACTATTTAGTCGTATTCAGTGGGTGATATGGGCTATAGTGGGTTTGTATTACCACAGTGTAACCAGAACTCCCTACTTATCTGGAGGTTCCCTTTGGGGCACAGCAAGGGAGGCAAGTTGTGGGACCTCCTTCTGTGTCCCTGCCTCACACCACGTGGCCCATCCAAGACAAACAAAAACAAGAGCAAATAACACAGAAATCACACACCCCAAGGAATAACAACCTATGCCACTCAGCCCTAAAGAGCAAGCCACAGCTGGCCCTAAAACAAAGTTTAAAGAAAAGAGTCATTTCCATTAGTCCATCATTACCACAAGGAAGTAATTATAATTATTAATTTGTGCAGTGTCACAGAATGAGTATTGCCAGGGCCAGAAAATTTATTCATTCATTCAACAAATATTTATTGAGTACCTAAATATGCCAGGCATTTTTCTAGGCATTAGGGATGATGTTCAAAATTATCTTATGAGAGAAAAAACAATTTATGGACTCTAAAATTTGTTGCAAACTTTCAAAAGATCAACATTTCTTTATTTCTCTTTCTCACACCATTACACTGTGATTTCTGCGATTTGCATTTGGAATTCTTGCAATGTATTTTTTCTAATTTGATCAATGCCTTTTATACGAGTCTGAAGTACAGTTATGAATATTCCTAAAGATTTCAGAAAGTCATTGATTTGATGTAATGATGATGGCTTGGTTCAAGTATCCTTCACTGAATGCCACCACTGTGTGACAGCACCTAGTAATTAAAAATATAGTGAATATGTACAGAGGTCCTAAAGAAAGGGATGGAGCTAAGTCATCATTCCTAACATCAGAACTAAAAAAGAAACAAGACACTCCCAGGCCCTCCCTTTCATCAGACCTTCCCCTCTTTCCTTCTACCTGGAGGGCAGGAAGAGTGAGTATTGCTGTGCCTCCCACATAACAGCCCCATCCATTTCCTTTCCAAGGTCAGTGACCTGACAGCAGCCATCCTGACCCATTGACCTGCTCTCCCCTCTCAGGTGACCGAGCTGGGTTTTCAAGATCTCCGAAAATTTGTCACGCATGTTCACTATTGCAAAAGAAAGACAAAGACTCACCAATTCACCTGTGCGTTAAACCAAAAATCAGGGTTTGACAATGTACAGCCTGCAAAGGAAAATAAGGACCAAAGTAGATGCGCATTGATTTACCACCACTGGATTGGTTATAAATACATATTGGTTGTACGCTCTGCATACAACTTTCTATTTATAACCTTACTTTATATGTGTTCTTGGCTTCAAGCCATCTAAAACAGTTCAGATGCCATCATGCATTCAGTAAACATGCATTGCAAAGCAACATTGTGCCATACACTGTGCTGGATATGGGAATAAGTAGGAGAGTGAGACATGAAGATCCCAGCACTCAAAATTTACCCATGGGTCACAAGCAGCCTGTTGAGACTCTGGGACATTTTGTGCTCTGTACTCGTCCCCAAGACCTGCTGTCCCCTCTCACCTTTCTTTAGTACCCTAATTCTCTCTCCCTGTCATCTCCACCCTAAATGAGGCTGTCGTGGGGGACAGTTCAATGCCTGACTCACAATCATCCTGGCCTCCCTACAACCCTTCCTCTGCCTTTGGACAGGGAGACCACTGCCAAGCCCTGCTAACGGTTCTCTTTGTCACAATGTTCATTAAGAAGAAATTAAGTCCAAGTCTTAATTCCTGCTCCCTCAAAGCCTAGGGCATAACAAAGAGCTTATCCCACAGAAATTAAAAGCACAGAAGTTATAAAAGTACTAAGTTCAGGTTTTTCCTGTTTCTAGATCAATGAAAGTAAGATGCTCTCCCCACGGAAATCAATTCAATTTTAATTCTATTTATGTTAACAGTGTATTTTTCTCAGGGAAGTAAGAGAACACTTCTGCAGGGAAAGTCTCTAAAACCCACCTCTTCTCTCTCCTTGACCCAACAGAAAGTATTGTGTTAATCTTTGTTGAAAGAATGTTAACTTCCTTCAGCCTCCTGTCCTGACTCTGCTGACTAGGGCACAAGCCACTCTTCTGAATTCTTATAGTACCGTAGAACTCTCCTTCTTAACACTTATCACAGCTGATGTTTAACTTTAATTTGTGTGATTGTTTCATTAATGTCTGTTTCCTCTCATGCACAGTAAGTCCCACTGAGGCCAGGAACTGCCTTTTCTTTCTCCCTCTCCCTATCCCTCTCTTCCTTCCTTCCTTCTTTCCTTTCTCTTTCTCTCTCTGTCTCTCTCACTTTCTTCCTTTTTTTTAGCTTTTATCCCTCCAGTGCCAAGCACAGTGAAGGTATATGGTGAGTGTTCCTTTATTTATCCAACAGTTATCTCTACATGAATTAACTCATTGATGTTTAGTCTCCATCTTGCGAGATGGGTTACGGCATAAGTATACTCTCCCCCCTACACACACACTTTGGAGGCTAGCAGAATAATGAATACACTAGGTGTTCAATGGATGTCCATGAGCAATTGATTGATCAATCCTAGTCCTCCAGAAGAAAATCACAACTTCCAGGGGATTCCTCTGATATTTAGACCTGAGAAAGAAAGACCTGGCTTGCTGGGCCCAACAACTTTCTCTAAACATGAATCAACTCTCAGTCTTACCCCTGGAGGGGTGAAAAGGTCCTGGTACCTGGAAGAGCCAGGTTCCAGGGACAGTCTAGAACTCACAATGTAATCCCCAACCCTTCTCCATTACCCTGAAAGAGTCTCTTAACACTTTTACCCCATTCCTCAGTTTCTCCAAATCTCTAGGGGCTGGCATTCAGGAAATACAATGCAAAAACTCTGGGCCAGAAAAGTACCTAGAGACCCAGGTTCTAATATTGCTTCAATCACTGAGTCATGCTGTGACCCTGGGCAAGTCACTCAATTTCCTTGCATTTTAATTTTTTTACTGGTAAAACGGGGCCAATAGTTCTTTCCTCGATCATTCATAGGGTTGCCATGTGTTTCAAATGAGGAGAATACATGTGTAGCACAGACTGCACAAGCAGAAGGACTGGAATGTAAATGAAAAGCACCTTCCTCATCTTTTATGTTTTCAATCTACCACTTTAAAACTGTTCAATCTGCAAAAACAGGGCAGTTCTTCCCTTGCCACCGGATTAAAAACTCAGGCAAGATTCACAACTTTGCTGGTCATACCTAGACAATATAAAGCCCTGAAGAGTCTTTAAGTCACATATCCACTGTCAGTTCAGTAATTAAAATTATCCAGCCCCATGTATTAATCAAAACTTTGTACCTGGTTTAAAGTTAACCTTCTCACTTCTGCAACAACAGCCTACTGCTTGTCAGCCACTTGAGGTGGTAGGAGGAGGCGTGGACCTCATTTCCTTATTCCCCATCTAACGTATCCAATCTTGCTTCTTTCTCGTGTGCTTATCTCCTCCCTCTACTTGTTTATGCAGTGGGGGAAGAGAAATGAACGGGGATAGGATAGATGTTGATGATGACTTGTCAATGTCTGGGCCTGACAAATGTTTCTTGTTGTTGTTAGGTGCCCTCGAGTCAGTTTCAGCTCACAGCAACCGTATGTATAAGAGAAAGAAAACACTGCCCAGTTCTGCACCATCCTCACAATCATAGTTGCGCTTGAGCTTATTGTTGCAGTCACTGTGTCAGTCCTTCTGGTTGAGGGTCTTCTTCTTTTTTCACTGACCCTCTGCTTTATCAAGTATGATGTCCTTCTCCAGGGACTGATCCCTCCTGAGAACAAGTCCAAAGTACATAAGATGAAGTCTTGCCATCCTTGCTTCTAAGGAACATTCTGGCCGTACTTCTTCCAAGACAGATTTGTTCCTTCTTTTGGCAGTCTATAGTATAATCAATACTCTTCACCGACACCATGATTCAAATGTGTCAGTTCTTCTTTGGCCTTCCTTATTCATTGCCCAGCTTTTGCAAGCATATGAGGCAATTGAAAACACCATGGCTTGGGTCAGGTGCACCTTAGTCCTTAAAGTGATATCTTTGCTTTTTAACACTTCAAAGAGGTCTTTTGCAGCAGATTTGCCCAATGCAATGTGTCTTTTGATTTCTTGACTGCTGCTTCCGTGGGTGTTGACTTGGATCCAAGTGAAACAAAATCCTTGACAACTTCAGTCTTTCTCTGTTTATCATGATATTGCTTATTGGTCCAGTTGTGAGGATTTTTGTTCTCTTTGAGTTGAGGTGTAACTCATATGGAAGGCTGTAGTCTTTGATCTTCATCAATATGTGCTTCAAGTCCTCTTCACTTTCAGTAAGCATGGTTGCTTTAAACAAATGTTTAAAGGAGACTTTTTCCCACATGAGGTACTCCACACAGTCTACATCGGGTACCTCTCCTGGAATTCCCTTGATGAGGACAATGCATTCTACTCCTCCAGCTGCTGAGCTCACTCAGCCTCTGGTGTGCTGGGTGGTTCAGGCCAAATAGATTCTGTCTGTTGGAATCTCATTGCCTTTCTATAATGGTCCTCTTGAGCAGAATTTTCTAAGCTTTGCAAATATACCCAAAGCAGATATAATAAGAGAGTGAACCCCCATGTACCTGTCATCCAGCTTCTGTAATTATCAACATTTTTCTACTCACCTTTTTTCCCCTGGGGTATTTTAAAGCAAATCTCAGATTTCATGTATTTCACTGGGTAGAATATTAAATGACTCTGTGCCATAAACCCTGTATCTGACCGACACCAGAGATCAGGCCTATCCCAGCCAAGCAGCCACTCTTCTTCACTCTGCTTCCCAAAGCAGCTCAATGGCCCATCTCTCTTGCCTTCCTAACTGCAAGATGTATGCATTTAAGGAGTCTGAGTAGACCTAACGAAGCCTGTCTCCTCAGGCTTGGGTTTAGGAAATAGCACTTATCGACATCCCTCCTTTTTGTAGAGGATAGAATGCATAGAACAGCTCTCTCGCTCACTCCAAAAAACAAAAAAAAAGGAAAGAAATCCTCACAATTAGCTCTCTCCATATCTACTCTCTCAATACTTTTAAATCATGGTAGTTCAAATTCTGCATATGGCCTAGTATATATCCACTGATTGTAGCAATTGTTGTAACTTGGTATCCTGCCCAAAACATCAATGTAATATTCTGATTTAACTCACTTCCAAAGGAGTTTCACACAGCACATGCCTAGCTGAATTTGTTTTGATGATGTCGATGTTATTAAAATTTTACTTTATCTTTTAGTATTTTTATTATCCTAAATTACAGGTATTTGTAAATGTTTTTTCTTCTTACAGTTACTAGCAAGTCACTTTATTCTGATAGTGATCTGTCAGCAGTAAACTATTATTGGTTTCTCATTTAATTCTATTAACATTCTTACTTTTGGAGTTAAAACATGATTATCTGTGGAAAGGGCTATGCTCATTGACATTAAATATGATTAGTTTCTGAGAAAGCGATTAGTTACATTTATGTTCTATCACTACAGTTCCATTGAGATTTTCAACTTATTAACTCATGATCCAGCTAAAGCTAACTGAATCGCTAGGTGATAATGAATAAATCCACAGTCCATTTGTTACTTTCCTTCATGTATTCAGAAGCATAATGTACAGATGCAGGGGCATAGATGACCACCTTAGCCCTCTTCCCACCTCAGCCTTCTTCTACCTTAGACTTCTTCCTGAGTTTTCCCCTCATGTAAATTTAGTCATTGAAGCTGTATTTCCCAAAGACATCATCGCCAGTGTCCTGCCCAGAGACTTGAGGAAAATTTTGCGCAATTGCTTTCTCCTTCCCAGTGGTATTCTGATCTACACCCTAGATTACTGGCTTCTACAGAACAGAAGCAGTGGTTATCTTGTTTGTCCTCTCTCCCTACAACCTAGCCTAGTGCCTAACACACAGATTCTCAGCAAAAATGTATTAAATGAGTGGGTTTATTGAATGATCAGGACTTGGGGGATTTAATCACAATGTAACTCAATTTTGTCTCCTACTGACTCTTTAAAATAAATGCTGCAGGGGAAGTCTTTCCCCTCCCCTAGTTAAAAACTTGGGCAATGCTATGACTATGCTTGTCACGCTTAGCAAATTCAAAGTCCTATGCTAAAACAATGAGTTCAAGCATACCAACTATCATGAAGTTGGTGCAGGATCAGGTAATGTTTTGTTGTTATGCATAAAGTTGCCATGAGTTGGAGGTGACTTGAAGGCAACTAACCACAACAACCTGCTCACTTTAAGTCACTAAATGTACTCTCAGTTCTGCACTTAGATTGTGTAGCTCCACTTAATCACCAAAACTTTCATCTTCATTTCACCTCACCATCTCCAACTGGGGCCTGCTACTGGGAGAAAGCTTGGAACCAGGAAAGGGGTGTGGTCAGTTTCTTCTCTCTGTCCCTGCTTCTCCTTTCCCAATTTGCTGACCTCTCTGGGGATACATTGCAGGGAGGTAGGAGAGGGAATTGGAGCAAGTATGTTCTTATTTGATTGGTCTTATTCAGTAAAATGACTCTTTCACTCACAGATTTTTGTGGATTCTTTGGAAACGCCTTTCATTCCCTCTCTCCATCCTATCTCTCGTCTACTTTTTCCTTGATGCAGACAGATGGATCTCTAGTCTAGCTGATCATTCATAATCCCTTCAGCAGCCCCTAGGAACCCAAAGCTCTACCTCCAGTTTTGAAAGATTTGCTTGCTTCCATAAGTGAGGTCTAGTGCACAAGATCTAAGAAGACTCTCACCCAACTATCTCTTTCTCACACATGAGGCTCATAGCTTGTCCATAGGAAACATTTGTGCATCTTTTGTTGTAACAAACTCTGAGAGTGCAGGCCACTCAGCACTGCACCTCTCCCCTACCTGTCGGTTAACCGCTGTTCAGCCCACTCGTTGCCTTGAGATACTTGAGGTATTAGACCATAGCAACCATTTTATCAGAATAGGAAATGTACATGGTGAACAAAAGTACATAAGGATGATCAAAGTTGGACAAAAGACTGGCAGTAACAAGCATTGGTATGAATGTGAAGACATTGGAGCCTTTACACATTCCTAGTAGAGATGTAAAGTGGCATAGCCACCTTGGAAAACAATTTGGCAGTTCCTCAAAAGTTAGTTCATTGAGTTACCATATAACCCAGCAATTCCCACCCAAATGGCCATCAACAGTTGAATGGAAAAACAAAATATGGTATATCCATACTATGGAATATTATTCAGCCATAAAAAGGAATTCAGTATTTATTCGTGATACAATATGGATAAATCTTGAAAAGATAATGCTAAGTAAAAGAAAGCACACACAGAAATGCACATACTGTATGAATTCATTTATAGGAAATGTCCAGAATAGGCAAATCCACAGAGACAGAAAGTAGACTAGGGATTTCTAGAAGCTGGCAAAAGGGAGGACTGGAGAATAACAACCAGTGGATACCGGGGTTCTTTTAGGGTGAAAAAAAATCTTAAAATTTGATAGTGATGATGTTTTATACAACTCTGAATAAACAAAAAATCAGTGAATCGCACACTTTGAATGGATGAATTTTGTGGTGTATGAATTGTATTTCAATGAAGTTGTTATTTTTTAAAGCTCATTTAAAATGGGTTAAGGAAAATACAAAATGGACAAAGCTTAAAGAAACATTAATAAATCTGACTATATTAAAGTTAAGAAACTTAACAACTATCAAAACACTATAGGATGAAAAAACAAGCCAAAAACTGGGAGACAACACGTATATTAATAACAAAGTAACTAACAAAGGGTTGTATCCAGATACATGTCTTCTACTTGCTGATGAAAGGAATAATAAGCAGGAAACTAACAACTCAATTACAAAATGGGCAACAGATATAGACAGACATTTTACCAGAATAGGAAATGTAGATGGTACATAAGGATGATCAAAGTCGGACAAAATAAAATCCCAAGGAGAATAACCTTATATCCATCATATAGCAAAATTATGAATTATAACAATATAAAGTACCTGCAAGAACATGAGAATACCTAAGGCTTGGATTGGTGGGAATGAAACTTGGTACAACCATTTTAGAAAATAATTCAGCATTACCTACTAAATTAGAAGATTTATATATTGTGTGACCTATCAATTCCATTCCTACACAAATACTCTAGAAAAACCCTTGTATATGTACAGCAGGAGACATGTACAACAATGTTGATAGCAGTAGTATTTTCAGCAGCAAAATTCTGGGAAAAAATCCAAAAGCCAACTGATAATTTAAAAAAAATTCATTGCCTTCCAGTCGATTCTGACGCATAGCAACTCTATAGGACAGAGTAGAACTGGCCCATAGGGTTTCCTAGGCTGCAATCTTTAGGGAAGTTGACTGCCATATCTTTCTCCCACAGAGCAGGTGGTGGATTCTAACTGCTGATCTTTTGGTTAGCAGCTAAGTGTTTAACCATTGTGCCACCAGGGCTCCTGATTAATGTATATCCATTGCCATCGAGTCGATTCTGACTCATAGGGACCCTTATAGGACAGAGTAGACCTCCCCATAGGGTTTCCAAGGGGCAGCTGTGGATTCAAACTGCCGAACTTTTGGTTAACAGCCAAGGTCTTAATCACAGCGCCACCAGGTAGAACAGATTTAGACACGTTATCAGGAGGGGCTGGTCTCTGGAGAAGGACATCATACTTGCTAAGGTAGACGGTCATCAAAAAAGAGGAAAACCCTCAGCAAAATGGATTGACACAATGGCTGCAACAATGGGCTCAAACATAGCAACAATTGTGAGGATGGCACAGGACTGGGCTGTGTTTCCTTCTGTTGTACATAGGGTCGCTATGAGTCGGAACCAACATGACAGCAGTTAGCAACAACAATACCACACATAGTGTTAATAAAATACTATGCAGCAAAAATAAAAAATAAAAACCCTGTAACTGCAAGCATTTAAGTGGGTGAATCTCAAAAGCCTAATGTTTAGCTCAAAAACAAACAAAACAACATAATATTTGTACAGGAATACATACTTATGTGGTAAAAGCATAAAAAACAGTAAGGTAATGATTAATCTAAAATTCAGACTAATAATTACTTCTAGGGAAGGGAGAAGCGAGGAAGAGCAAATGGGAGCTTCAAACAGATTGGTATTATCCCTTTGGTAAGCTGGGTTGGAATGTCTTTCTTAATTTATTAAATCTAATATTGTTTCATTTACACTATTTTGCATATATGTATTATATTTATCAACTTTTAAAGCTAAAAAATAATAAGAAAAGGAGATTCTCTAAACAATTCAGTTTGATCAAGCTTAGTGAATAAATAATGATTTTATTCTCCATTTTTACCAGTAAAGGCACAGATCTAGAGTTGTCTCAAACATTTTCAAGCAAGCTCAAAGAAGATGATAAAAGAAAAAAGCAAAGTTTGTTATATTTTTTCCAAGTCTTAAATATTTGTAATGTACATAATGATTCTCAGGGTTATAATAGAGAGAGAAACTATGCAGGTTATCATCAGGATTCTTTGTGGATACTCCCAGTAAGAAAAGCTACCATCTTACAACGAGTTAATTGGGGCCATACCCTACCTCTGTTTACACTCTGCTCCTTATAACTGACGTCCTGTGGTTAACAGAAGAGTACAGCCTTCAGTAACAGACAGAACTAACTTTATTCCAACTTAAACTACATACTTAAGTGACCTTGGGCAAGATACCTGAGCCTCCTTTTCCTTGTCTATTAAATGGGAATAATGTCTAAATTGCATAGCTGGGAAAATTAAGCAACACAAAGCATATATGGTAGAAAGTCCCAAAGTGCTTCTTAGGTACAAATAACAGATAGTTGTAACCATCAGCACTATCTTACACCACGATGTCATTAGTAGAGATAGACAGATGACAGATAGATGCTATCAAGTTGATTCTGACTCCTGGCCACCTTATGTACAACAGAACTAAATGTTGTCAGTTCCTGCATCATCCTCATGATTGCCAGCATGTTTAACTCTATCATTGTGATTATTGTTCCACTCCATCTCACAGAGGGTCTCCCTCACTCTCACTGGGCCTCTCCTTCACCACACAGGATGTTCTCCTCCAACGATTGATGCCTCCTGATGACATGTCCAAAGCAAACAAGTCAGACAACGTTCTATTGAAATCCATCAGGTCTTCTTTGGCTGATTTTTGTAAGCAGATTGGCAGGTCTCTCTTCTTATTCTGTCTCAGTTTAGAAGCTCTGCTGAAACTCATTCACCATGGATGCTAGTATTTGAAATACCAGTGGCCAATTCGAGCTTCACAGTAACACGCAAGCCACCACAGTAAAACAAACTGACTGATGGGTGGTGGGATTAGTAGAGAAGAAGAAGAAAAAGTATCTACTAAGTAACTTTCATAAACATGGTTTAATATGAACTTGAAGGGCTGCTCAGAGAATCTTTGTAATTCTAAAAATTAAACACACACACACATATATATATACAGACATACATACATATACTGAACTACAAATTAGTAATGCAGACTAGACTCTATAAAAATCTCGTTATATTTATATGTTCATACCCTGAGTACCTGAACTAATAAAATGGTATTAATGGCTATTTACATAAATTCACAATTCTAAATTAGTCCTTTAATTTCTGCAATAAAAAAGAAAGTGGGCTTGAGCAATTTCCCATTTTTATTTTCCTACGTGGAATACGGCAGCTCTAACATAATGTATGACTTTGTGAATATTTCCAGGGCTGCTAATATTTTATCTAATATTATTTCTTATGTTTTTTGATCTCTGACCCCAATTTATACTCCCAGAACCCTCATGAGCAATGTTCACTATGATAACCCCTGGTAGAAGAAATGGGACTGAAATTAAAGTTAAATCATCGATGGCAAGAATCTTTCAAAGAGGCCTCTTAGGGTCAGTAGTGATTTTTTCCATGAATATTTCTCCACTTAAAGGATGTTTCTTAAATATTTGATTCATCAGGACTGAAATATATGTTTTATTTTGAAATAGATCACTAAGAAACTCTATCGAGTATGAATGCGACCCTAAATTCTTCTTCTTTTTTAATTTCCACATTGTTCATTATATCAATATATATCCCTACAACCTCTGGGGAACAACAAAATGGAACAACAGGAGCACACAAGAAAATTATGAGACAATACAGCTTTAAAAGATGACACAGGTAATTTACTGACAGAAGGAGAAATAGAAAAACATTATTTTTTTTAAATTAAATTGAACTGTTGCCTTAATATTTACAAAAGGTGATAAGCATTTGAAACCAAAAATGGATGTACTTTCCTCAAGGGAGGAAAATGAAATATTAGAGGGACTCAGGACCAGGTGAAGACCAGATTATGACGAATTATAACACATTAGGATCAAGCACAGGAAGGTTAGGATGTAAATGGTAAATGGACAGGAAAGGATTTAAACAGTCAATGGGAGCAAATAAGGAGAAGGCATTAGCAAAAAGAGAAATCACAACCTTAGCACAAAGAAGGCCATAAAAATCACTGGAGAAAGCTTTGAATTAATCTTTGAAGAGAAGACAACTAGAATCGCTGGTAGTAACTTTAAAATATCAAACGTACCAACTTGCCCGTAACTACAACCCAAACCAAATCATTGAGTAAAACTACTAATGTGCCATCCCCCGCTCACCTGCCAAAGCTAAAGTAGCTTCTGCTTCCAGTTCACAACCACAGCTTCCTAAGCCCAGACTGTTTCCATTCTTTCTTCCGTCACCACTCCTTACCCTTGATCCAGTTTTCCTCTCCAATATCACAGTGAGTTATTTCTAAAACACAAACTTGACTGTAAGAGTCTCCTCTCTCTCTGGCACAACGGTTAGTGGTTCCCTGGGAGAAAGACTTGGCGATCTGATCTCGTAAAGATTATAGCCAAGAAAACCCCATGGAACAGTTCTACTCTGTCACATAAAGTAGCCATGACTCGAAAATCGACTAACAACAACAAGAGTCACCTGCTTAAAATTCTTTCCTTTCTCGCCATTGTCTATATATAAAGCCCAAAGTTCTCAACTCAACTTACCAAGAATCTCCTTGATTTTGCTTCTATTTCCGTTTTCACTCTTCTTTCTTTCATTTTCATAATGGCTCTTGATTGAAACACTCACAGCCCCTAAATGAAAAGACCTGTGTGATTTCTGTGCCTGCTTTTCCCTCCACCTGGAGGGTCCCTCTCTTTGTCCACCTGGGACTCTTCTCCCCCTTCACAAGCTGGAATCATCTTAATGGCAGAGGGCTTGCTGTTCTCATCTTTGCATCCTTAAGATGCTGCTCAGTCCCTGGCACACGGAAAGGGCTCAGTAAAACTACATAATCAGGTGCAAGACAACAAGTAATGTGCAATGATCTTAACAAGTTTCTCCATTTCTGCTGTCACTTCAGGTCAGTATAATTTTGCTTTCCTTTTCCCAAGCAACTAGGATATCATGCCATCAGGTGTCCTACCACAAACATTTCAAAACTGAGAAAGTGACAATGAATTGTGGGGTGATATGGGGAGTGGAGGGAAGAGACATAATATTGGACTAGGAATAAACCAAAAAAAAACCAAACCCATTGCTGTGGAGTCAATTCCGACTCCTAGTGACCCTATAGGACAGAGTATAACTGCCCCATAGGGTTTCCAAGGAACAGCTGGTGGATTTGAACTGCCGACCTTTTGGTTAGCAGACGAGCTCTTAACAACTGCACCACCCGGGCTTCAGACCAGGAATAGCTATCTCTTACTATTTACATGACTTAGCTCAAATTACCTAAAATTTCTCAGCCTCAATGTCTTTATCAGCAAAATGGTGATACTCTCTCTGGGAATTGTTATGATTACAAAACGTTACTGTGAAAATGGCTTGTTTGCTTCGTTTCTTGTTTGTTCTAAAAACAACACCTCTCCTCTACTACTGAGTAATTCTGGTCAATGAGTTCCCTCATTTGCGGCCTATTTTTATCCCTTCAAATAGGTCAGGGTTATTGTATTACCCTCCCCAGGATTCTGGTAGTGCAGTAGCCCTTGAGCTCAGACTCATAGGTAACTGGTAGCATTAAAAGGTTAAGAATTTGTTCTTCATCAAATAGTAAGACAGTAATGGCACTACAAATAGAATCACATTTTTTATATTCTCATTTCCTCCCATGGAAATGAGCATACTCTTCATTTGCTAATGAACTACACAAAGGTCATAGCCATAGTCATATTGAAATAGACACTCATCAGGTAATGTACTGCAGAAGTGTTTATATATGGAATAATTATTCAATCAATCAACTTGCTATTAAGTGAATGCCTACTCTGCAAAAGGCATTTTGCTAAACATGTGGCAGAAAAAAAGACGTATAGGACACAGTCCCCAGTCTCAGAGCCTAAAACAGATATACATACGCTTTGAAAAAATAAACAATTCTCTCTCATAATACAGTACCCAAAAGATAGCTAAACAAAACTGTCCATAAAAATAGAAATTTTTATACCAGATGTGGTATATCAATATATTCAATGATTTAGCCTTAAAGAAAGTTCTGTGGGGTGGTTTGAAATAACATAAGGTAGATGAAGCTCAGACCTTCAGCGGGGACTTATTCATTCATTTACACCTTCATTTATTCAACTTTAATGGGATAGCAATATGTTTATTGCCAGAATTCCATGAAGCTGTAGGAAGGCAAACCTACTTGGATGCTGAGCATGGCAGGAAGGATCATGAGTTGAGGATTCAGGCGGCAGAGCATAAAAGGAAAACCAGGGGAAAAAAAAAAGGACAGAAGTCTGTGAGTCAGTAGCATGTTCCCTGCTTATAAACCCTCAAAACTTAAGTAAAATTAATAAACTCTTGAAATTATAAGATAGGAGTTTTTGAAAGAAAATGGTAAAGGATGGATGAGACTTAGGGCTAACCAAGACGGCAATCTACAATGCAGGAGCAGGGAGAGAAAGGATCGTGAGTAAATAAGGGCTACAATTAGACGCCACTGCCTATCTGTCATCTCATAGCAACTCATAGGGTTGCTATGAGTTGGAATTGACTGGATGGCAACAAGTTCATTCTTTTTTTTTTTTTTTTTCCCACTCATCTGTTAGTTTGTCATACTGTGCGGGCTTATGTGTTACTATGATGCTGGAAGCTGTGCCACCAGTATTTCAAGTACCAGCAGAGTCACCCATGGTGGACAGGTTTCTGTGATGCTTCCAGACTAAGACAGACTAGGAAGAAAGGCTTTGCAATCTACTTCTGAAAATAACCAGTGAAAACCCCATGGAGCACAACACAGTATTGTCCAATTATTAGCAACCATGGAAACGACACAGGATTTGATAGCGTCTCACTGTTATTCAAGGAGTTGTCATGAGTCAGAGCCAATTAATTTAATGACAAGAATAAGAGAAAGAGTGCTAGACCTCCAAAGACCATGAATGGCCAAGGGACAGTGAGGCCCCAATAACATCTGGGTTATATATCAAGTATTTATTGAATACCTTCTACGTGCCAGGTATTGTGCCTGGTACTGGGAATACAAGGACAGACAGTCCTTAATTGTATAGAGTTTACAAACTATCTGGGGACATGAAGAATGGAACAAGTGGTTACACTATAGAATGGTCTTAGAATAGACACAGTGTGATGTACGTAAGAACACAAAGGAGAAAGGATGCTTGTGTTGGGAATGTTTTCTAGAGCAAATGATATCTAAAGACAACAGGCTCTGGTGTCAGAAAGACCTAGTTTGAAATCCTAACTCATCCACATACAGACTCCATGACCTTGGGAAAGTTACTTAAATTCTCTAAGCCTCAGATTCCTCATAATAGTTCCTACCTCATAGGGTTACTGTGAGGGTGAAATGGGATAATATGTTTAAAGCATTTAGCGAGTACCTGGAACATAGTGAGCTTACTGACTGCTATTATTATCATTGTTTTCATTGCTATGATTGTTCTGGTTGCTTTTGTTAAGCAGAGACATGAAGGATTATATCAACCTGCACCACATTCAGCATTGTTCAGGAGATTTTCACTTAATAAAATAAAAAATATCAAATAATTCATGTAAATATTAGAAAGAGAGCCACAGAAATGTCTTTACTTGGCCCATTAGACCTTACTATCAGATATAATAATAAGATAAATTGGAAAGGTGTCTTGACAGAGGATAAATATACAAAAGTCAATTGTTTTTGCCTATGCTACTGTTCACCAATTATTATTTGAAGTGGAAGAATATTCCACTCACAATAGCAATAAAAACTATAACCTACCTAGGAATTAATTTAGCAAGAAAGACATGCAACTTGTGATTTGTATGAAGAGAGCCACAAAGCCTTATATAAAGATGTAAAACAAGAACTAAATAAATAGAGAAACATCATATTCTTGGAAGGGAAGACAAGTCTCATAATATGGTCAATCCTTACCAAATAATCCTGTAAATTTAATGCAATTTCAACTATGCTTCCAATTTGTTTTCTTAGAATTGATCAAAATTATTTTAAAGTTTATGTAAAAAAAAAGTTTGTGATAACAATCAACAATAAAACATCTACTATACTATAAATCCACTGTTAAAATTAAAATCCACTATTAAAATCTCCACCTTGCAATGGGAGGGAACTTCTTAAACAAAGTAGAAAACCCAGAAACCATAAGGGGGAGAAACATAATTTGCTTATCTATTTTTGATTATCATAAGAAGAGACAAAAGAGAAAGTACAGAAAATATTTACAACTTGTAAGACAGATAAAAGGTGCAGTGAGTATCTGTCTTCATGGTGCTCAAACTCTTCTTGAAAACTTGCCCTGCATTTTGATAGCTTACCACATTCTGAATCCTGCCTTCGCAAGGTAGAACTCAGAAAACTCACTTTCCCAGCCTCCCCTGCAGATGGGGTGCAGCCATGTTACCTGGGTTCAGTCAACTATATGCACCTGCATGAGACTTGAGATTGAGAAGTAAGTCTCCTGAGGAAACAGGTTCTGTGAGGGCTGCTGATTTTGCAGGGGTGGGCAGCAGCAGAGGCCACAATTGTTGGTAGTGGTGAATGTTCTCCTCAGGCCAGTTCTTCAATGCAGTTCTTTGTGCTGTTTCTGGAAATTCAGCCTCCAGCCTGTTTCTCAAGATCTTTCATGGATTCTGTGAACTGCCCAACACCCTTCAACAAACTCCTGACTGCTTAAACCAGCTAGGTGCACTCTATTGTTACCAACCGAAAGTCCTGACCAATAGAAAAAATTAACATCCCTGATATAGGAAGAGCTTCTACCAACTGATTTTATAAAAGAAAAGGAAAAATGGGCAAAGGGTATTGTCTTAGTCACTTTGTGCTGCTGTAACAGAAATACCACAAGTGGATGGCTTTAACAAAGAGAAGTTTATTCTCTCACAGTCCTGTAGGTTGCAAGTCCAAATTCAGGGCATCAGCTCCAGGAGAAGGCTCTCTCTCTCTGTCGGCTCTGGAGGAAGGTCCTTGTCATCAGTATTCCCTTGGACTGGGAGCATCTCAGCACAGGGACTTCTGGTCCAAAGGACACGCTCTGCTCCCGGCACTGCTTTCTTGGTAGTGTGAGGTTCCCATGTGTCTCTGCTAGCTTCTCTCTTTTATATCTCAAAAGAGATTGGATCAAGACACTATCTAATCTTGTAAACCTCATCAGCATAACCTCATCACAGTGAAAGAATTTACAACACATAAGAAGATCACATACAATCTAATCATAGTGATAGAGTTTACAACACATAAGGAAATCACATCAGATTACACAATCTTACAATACTGGGAATCATGACCTAGCCAAGTTGTTACACACATTTTTTTGGGGGACACAATTCAATCCATGACAGGTATAAATAGACAAATTGTAAAAATAAATTAATAAGAAGCATATGAAAAGATGCTCATCCTGACCATTAGCTAAGGAAATTCAAATTTAAAACAATGAGATAGATACTTGCTTTTTACCCATCATATTAACAAAAATTACAAAGTGCAATAACATCCAAGGTTGACGAACACATCAGAAAGCAGAAACTTCATACATTGCTGATAAATATTTCCACAACCTAAAGAAATCTGGCAACTGCTATAAAAGCTAAAAAATACACCAGTACTAGGAGCCAGAGATCTTTATTTTGGGAACTTATTCTTCAGAAATAAAACCTGTAGTACCTAAGAGCACGTGTAGAAGGATGTTTGTTGTAGGATATTTTTGTAGTGTCAGAAAGAAACCAGATTGTCCAACCATAGAGAAATAGTTGACTGAATTTGATTTTATCCATTATAGAATATTATGATACAATTTTAATAAAAATTACAGTAAGAAAACCTATATGTTTCGATGGTGAGCATGGCGTAGGACTGGGCAGGGTTTCTTTCTGTGGTACACAGGCTCGCTATGAGTCAGAACTGACTTGACAGCACCTGACAACAACACGTGTGTTTAAATACATATGCTAGGATGCATATAAGTTGATTAGTATAAGCATAGAGAAAAACGTGATTCAGAATGAATCAAAATGTAGAAGAGGTGTTCAAGGTGAGGAGGACGTAAACATTAGTTGTCATCACAAGGAAGATGGAGAAAAGAGAGAGAGAGTGTGAAAAGAAAACAATAATAAAATGGAATTCACAGGGCATAATACTAACTGATGATGGAGAAAATGGGCAGGAACAAGAAGAAGACACAGACAACTGCAAACAGTGATCTGATTTCAGTATAGGATTTTAAGCAATTTTTCTTTGTACTTCTAATATTTTCATGTGGTCTCATAAATAAAGCTTTGACAGAAAAAATAAGTGGCCAAATGATGTGCATAGTGTGATACGATACATATAAAGTAAAAGCTGCCAAAGCTGGAACCCGTGTAAGGCAGAAATCTGTCAGAGAAGGAAAACACAAATATTTTCCACTAAAACAAGCAATAGAAAAGTGGTCAGACTGCACCCTGTCAAGGCAGGAAACTTGCAAGATCAGAAAAACAAGGCAGTCCTATCAAGTTTCAACTCTCACAGGTTTCATTGTATATAAATACAATGTGTATCATTTACACGTATGTGTATTATGCGTATTACTTACATATATAATATGTATAGGGGAAATATTTATATAGTTGTTGTTGGGGGCCATCGAGCTGATTTGGACTCAGCAACTCCATGTGACAGGGTAGAATTGCCCCATAAGGTTTTTATGATGGTCATTTTTATAGTGACAGATCATCAGATCCTTCTCCTTGTATATATTATATAATAGCTCTTCTCTTTGTTATCGCAAGGAATTGTCATTATTTTGGTGGGGGAGATAATGGAGAGCTTATTAACTTTTGCTTTCTGTATCCCTATACTGTTACATGTGTTTTAAAAAAATCAAATACTACTTTTGTTATTTTTTTTTTAATCTAGTAAAGTGAAAAGGGAAGGAGGAAGAGGCAGGAAGAAAGGGAGAGAATGGAGTGGATGGATTCCATATAGAAGATAGAAGCCTCCATATAAGCATTACTTTTTCTGCGGAGCCTTTCCTAACCAAGATGGACCAGGTAACTCCTCGGTGTGTTCCGGTAACACTCATGTTCTCACTACTTTCGTATATAGTAGAACATAGCTTTAAAAGGTGTTCCCACTTCTCTATATCCTCTTGAATGCATGAAGTGTTACCTTAGTCGCCCTCATGTTGCATAGAGGAGGCCAAATCTAATGGTTCTTTTATCAAAGGAACTTCATCCTTTACACTGAAATGAGCCGTTGAACAAAAGAAATCCGCTTCTGAAAGAGCATTAACCTAACTATTATCAACAAAGTAAAATAATAACAATAATATGAGCTATAGTTTAAAGACTCTCAGATTTTAAGAAGACAACATCAAATGCCTTCCAAACCTTCCAGGGATGGATTACCCAACAAGCAAGGTATGCAAGGGCTTAATTGTGTTTACTTACTGATTTGTAGTGCACAGTTTCACCTTTTGCTTACTGGTTAACCTGCCCCTGCTTAGGCCAGTTTTATTCAAGTACCAGCTGCTTGCAAACCTCAGTCCTCATGGGTGAGGAGTGAACACAGGGACTCAGTTTTATGGGAGACCGTAGATGGGTGAGTGAATGGATGTGTACTAAATGCTTCCTAACTTCTTATCATCTGGGAAGAAACAATAGAGAAGAGTGTGGGTCTGGGGAAAATAAAACGGAGTAAGATAGATAAAAGACAGCCCATTATTTAAAGTTGGACAGCGCGATCTTTATCATACCAGCTTCTACCTGAGCAGGTTATAACATTGCTCATAGCCAGGTCATGCCATGCACACTTCCTTGTCCACGGTATGTTTAAACCAGACAACGTTTCTTTTTCAAAACTTTCATACAACATTACTTTTCGTCAATCTAATATGCTGAGTTTTGTCATAGCTTGGTCAGTACTCAGATCAAGCAGAAGGTTTAAATAATGTGTAATAGAGTGATTAAGAAGAAGGTAGTGGATGAGTGCTGTTGATTTTCTTCATCCCAAAATAGAACTCACGAATTTCATGCTTTTCTCAGTCAAAATGCACCAGGTTTAAATTCAAAGTGAGATGTTATCAGCACTCAAATTATTTTAAATGCTTTGATGAGGCTTTATCAATGCCATTTATTTTTCTTGGAATGAAGCCGTAGCTTTAGTAATACAGAGAGCATCGTTTCTTTCCTGTATCACACACAAATGGGAGCAAAACATGATTTCTCTGCTTCCAGACTTGACAAAATATAAGGCTGTCAAATCAAAGGAAACAGCCTCCCCTCTTCCATTCAAGAGTTGCCACTCTCCTGTGCCAAAGCAGACTGTGTGACATCTTCCACTTATTTATGTTTTTCCCTAATGAAAGGTTGCCTCTTTGTGCTGCAATAGATAGTTTAGATTTTTTAATATTGTTAGTGTTGAGAGATAAACACTTTGGTATATATTGGAGAGTAATAAATTGTGTTGAACATTGATAAACTAACGCAATTACCAGCAAGGTCAGGAAGCCAGCTAATTTAGAAATATCAGTCCTCGGATTTTGAGCTGTCCCCTGGAGAACTGCAGCCACTTTATTACAGCAGGGGGGTGAGGAGAAAATGGTACATTAGGATTGATCTTTTGATCTAATTGTGGAACTCTGCCATTCCTTGTTTGACCAAAAATGCTTACCAAGCAAGAGGAAACACAGCACAACTAACTGAGGACCATCCCTTACAAACCAGACAAAGTAAAGGAATTCCGAGAAATAAAGGACAAATCACACTTGATATTACTGGGATGCAGTTGTCGTCATGGAGCGGCGTATTCGTGAGTTTTTTTCTGGAATGTCTTTCAATCTTGATTACAAATCAAATTAAACTTTTAACCAGCTTAAGAGAAAAAAACTCATTTTCATATTCATCACCTGTGTTAGTAAAATTGCAACAAAATTCAAATGAAATGTTCAGTGTCTTTCTATTGATACAGGGCTTACATTAACATTAGGGATATGTAGCTTCAAAAGATTTTCAGGCCCAGAAAAAGTTTTACTAGCCTTATATGTTCTTCACTATTTATTTCTTTGCTTATCTATGATTTAAAAAAATGCACTGTTTACCTTTTATCTAAAGCTAAATTTAACATGTGTTTCTAGAATTGTTAAGTCTAATTTTCTGTTTTCATTATCGTTGTGCCCCTTCACGTAATTTAGTTTACGTCTCACCCATTATCTGTCAGGTCCTGGGCCTCTAGGACTAGGCTAATTTGACTGATTGGATTAAAGTCAAACTGTGTAATTTCCTGATTCTGAGGCTTACGCAGAGTTCAATGGAAATAAGATTCATATGTAGCTGCCAGGCACGTCATAGACGTCATCTTATTATGTTATTTTGGAAAGATGTTTCAAATGTAGTCCCCTTTAATACATAATCCCATTTGACAAGGAGCTCTCACAAGGAAGCACTAGGACTGAAAAAATGATTAAAGGGCATATATGCAGCATCTTCGAAAGTTATGGAATGGGCTTCATTTTAGAAGTTCAGATTCTCATGCTGGGCAATAACAAAAACGTCTTAAAACTCTGCCTTAATATTTGCATGTAAGTATGTAAAGTCAAATAAGGTTGAATTACATCTGGTAAACCTCCCTTCTTGAGTATTATATACCGAAAGCATAAATGAATTTTTGTTCAAATGGTTACAAGATAAACAGGAAGTAAAAGCAAAAAATAAGGGCTTTTGTTCACTGCAATTTTGATGTCAAATGGAATCAATTTTGGCAGGTAATTAACAGGAAGGAAAAAGTTAAGAAATAGTTGGGGAAAAGGCATTCATGTTGAAAGATTATAGACAATTTCAGCTCTTTGCCAAGGTTCCACTCAGTGCCTGCAATTGTCAGATTCACAAACACAAGTCTTGCAGAATCCAGAGTCCTTCCAGCTTTATAAAATAATGTTTTCCTTGTATATGCTCAGTTGCTCTGCATTTAACTACATTATTGAGTACTTAAAGCCTACTAAGGGATTGTAATATTTCAAAAACAAGGTCTTAGAACACAGCTAGAATGTCCACAATTCTGTCCTGTGGCAGCAGATTGGACTGAAGTACGTAGCAAATAACTGATGTCAAATTGATGCAGGAAGCCCAGCTGTCTGCCCTTTGTGTATAGGTTTAATTCCCAGAGTGGGACTGGGGTAATCCCTCTGTGATACAATCAGCTCTGGGGGTTAGCCACTAATATTACATTATTGAAAGGAAGATGAGCTGATCATGTGCTGATAACAGGAAGATTGCATTAGGCAGAATTTAGCCCAAACACCTCTGAGCCACTTAGCCACCTCTGTTTCTGGAACATTATACACAGTCATTTTTTTCAAAATCAAGTTGAAGCCATCTTCTGTTAAGTCTCAAGTAGCTTGCCTGGAAGAGGACTCCATATTTAGTGTTAAGAAGATAATTTACAAATTAAATAGAACACAGAAAAAAATTTAGAACAGAAAATATATTTATAAATGTATTACATATGTTATACACATAAAAATATATATAATATATACATATAACCTATTAATAATACAATATTGTTTTGATGAAGTAGTCCTACAAAGCCATAGGTCTATCATAAATTTTATTCTGATTTAAAATAGTGATTGTGTTTACACAAATTTGAAACAAATTTCAGTTTGAGCATTTTTTGAGACTAGTAGGTCCCTAGGTGGTGCAAATGGTTTGCGCTATTAACCTAAAGATTGGGGGTTTGAATCCACCTAGCGGTACCACAGCAGCAAAGTCCTGGCAATTGGCTTCTGTTAAGATTACAGCCAAGAAAACCCTATGGAGCAGTTATACTCTGTAATACATGGGGTCGCCATGAGTCAGAATTGACTTGATGGCAACTAACAGCAACAACAGCATCATCAGCTAGCGTGCCTTTGATCTATCAGACTTCTCACCAGCAATTGCATTTATGCTCCAGCTTCTTTGGGTTAGTTTAGCAGCCCTGAGCCCTTTAACCTTACGACTCTTTGAGAGGGAGCGCTTCTGAATCTATAGATACAATCTCTTTCCAAACACTATTTTGTAAATAATATTTATTATTTATTAATTAATATATTAATATTTTGGAAATAATATTTAGGAAAAAATACTATTTTTCCTAGTCTGAAAAACAGAATTCCCTCAAATAAATTGTTTAACTGGTTTAAAAATCATTTAGGGTATTTTTTTCATTATAATAATTACTCTGAATTGGTTTTCAAAATAATGATGCATTTACAGCATGACAATTGTTGATGTGCTCATCCAGCCAGCAACACGCCCCAGTGACTTGCTTGGGATGAAATTAGCCCAGCAGTAGAATCAGTCAATTCTGTAAGCATGTGAAGTAACATTTATTTGGGATATTTGTTCCAGGGAAAGTGAGGGGAGGAAAGAATGAACTGGACCTACTGGCGCTTAAACCTCTGCCTAATGGTTTTCCTACAGCTGCCAATGAGCAAAAATCCAAAGTGGGTTCATTTTGCTATCCTAAGACACTGCATTTCAGGTTTTCTCCTCTGCTTCTGAGAGTCAGCCAATTCTTAATCTCCACACATCCTCAAAAGCAACTATAAGATCGTTCTTTGCTTTGTTCAGAGAGACTGTATTCTGTAAGTACAATACTCTGTACTCTCTTGCATAGTAACTAATAATCGTAACAAATCCAACTTTCTTTCTGATGTACTTAAGTGGTGGTCTCTTCCTTTGACAGGAGGTATTATGTTAGGGAATAAAATACTGCTAATGGAAATCAACCTACTCATTAACTGTTGACTTTTGTTGATCTTACGTACAGAATATATTTTATGAGGAAATCAGATCGTTGTTCTAGAAGGCAATCGTCATGTTTTCTTGACCATACTGCATGTAGAATATTTGGAGTTTTTCTTAGAAAAAATTTAACTAGCTATTAGGTTTGGTGACATGAAATTAATAATTATGCTGAAGAAATATTTGTAAAGAACTATGATATATGCCGAATAACATTCCAGTTGAAACTTCCTCTCCATGAGTTAACAAAAAGTTGTAATAAGACAGCCATAGTCTCTTCCAGCCTATCTGAAAGAGAAATATCTTAATTTTCATAAACTTCTCAAAATAGAACAAAGAGATATTGGCTTCAGCCTAGCATGTAGAAAATTGGAAAGACATCCCCTATAAGAAAAGCTACATAATCTATAAAATTATAACTTTTCTTAAATTTATCAGAGAGTTGAATTTTCAGTCAACCAGCTAGTCTGAAAAACAGGTGTCTCCAAGAGGAGATTGGACACTACCCCTGACTCACTAGTCCATGGGAGGAAGATGGGGCTGGCATACAAGGGAAAAATAAAGGGAGACAGAATGGGGCAGAACAAATATTTAAAGAGATAATTGGCAAGAACTTTTCAAACAATGAAACACATTAAACCAAAATAATAATAATAATAATAATAATACAGAAGCTCCCAGAAACAGGCAGAAAAAAAATTTTTTTAAACTTATCTGAATACATCATATTTAAACTACTGAAAATCAAATGTAAAGGGAAATCATTGAAAGCAGTGAGAGAAAAAGACACATCGCATACAGAGGAAAAAAGAAAAGAATTACAGCACACTGCTCATCAGAAATTATGCAAGCCAGAAGACAATGGAGTGACATCTTTAAAATGCTGAAAGAAAATAGCTCAAAGAATGGCTTATTTCAAACCTCTGTCAGAGCTTTTCAGCAGTTATCTATAACATATGTCTTTCCAGACAACATCATTTCTGTGAATCGGTCTGTATTTGCATCTGTTGAATTAAAGAATTTTTGTATTGGAACCTTCAAAGTTTTAAAAACAATTATGTGAAGAGTATCTTATGACCCAGAGACCCTTAAGTAAATAAATTTTAAAAAATCAATGCAGACTACTCTAGAGGATTTTTGATGCCTCAGGTCAGCCAGAAGAACTGGCTGGGATTCTCATCACTCCATACGGCACTCTACTCACAACTGTAGGAGTCAGTCCTACTAATTACTGTAGAGTTATAGATATATTGGTCACAGTGATTAACAGGCCAGATTTTGGGGCCAGAAGTATTTGGGTTCAAACTCTGACTTCTTCAGTTACCTCTATGAGTTTGGACAAAACATTAACCTCTCTGCCTCTATGTAAAAGAAGATTAACCCATCTTAAGTGGTTGTTGTAAGGATTGAATGAGATATATGTAAATTGTCAAACAACAGTAAGCTCTCAGTAAATGATAGTTCTCGTGATTAATATGCTGTTATTTTAGGACTTGGTCCACTAATTAATATTTAGACTTAACTCTGGACACAAAAAGTACATTTTAGATGCTAATTTTCCAGCTGCTACACTTTGTTCATTTTTCCTACAAGAGTCAATCTATGGTAGCAGTTGTGCTGCAAAGCTACAGTGATTTTATCTTCAATGTCATTGAAATCAAGAAGGCTGTCTGTCTCATGGGGTCTGGAGTGCAAGTGGTCTGATGGGTACAGCTATGGAGGTCAATTAGTAATGTGTTTGTCACTGGTACCCAAATAATATTCAGTGTTTGCAAAGTGCCTGAGTCCCTTCTGTAAAAGATATACAGATCCCAAGTGTCATGGTTTAATAAAACAATCCCAAAAGTAATAATAAATTTTATCAGAAAAATCAGTATTTGTTGTTAGCATTTGTAATTCTATTATTAAGATGTTTTGTTGGCATGCACAAGCAATATTGATACAAACAACATAATCTTATACTAAAATGTGTAGTTTTTAAAAAAAATTATTAAGTTACAGGGATTCATAGGTGGTATAGGGAAAATACAAATTATTTAAAGTCTCATATTTTTCTATAATTCGGAAAATACCATTATGATGCCATTATAATTTCATATTTTGTCCATAATTATCATAAGTATAATTTTCAGAAATCAAATCTGTCAGAATATTTTTAATGCCATATAAATAATGACTATAATATTTTCACTTTTCCTCTATAGTCATTGAACAAACATTGAATAATAGTAAGCATCAGCATCTACTCTGTGCAAGACATTGTACTTGATGCCAAATAAAACCGTTGTTATTATTGTGTGTACTCCAACTCATAGCGATGCTATATGACAGAGTAGAACAGCCCCATAGGGTTTCCTAAGCTGTAATCTTCACAGGAGTAGATCACCAGGTCTTTTCTCGCATAGCTGCTGGTGGATTTGAACCATTGACATTTCAATCAACAGCCAAGCACTTAACCACTGAACCACCAGGACTCCTTCCAAATAAAATTAGCAGTACATTATTAGTGTTTTGTATATATATAGACAATTTTTTGAACCTCACTAAGATAATCAAGATGACGTTGAATAAGAATTTCATTTAATAGAGAGTTATAAAGAAAACTTGTTTCAAAGCCAATGATCATGTTTTTACTCTTATTTACTGCTTTGATGAAGTAGATACTTTTCCTGATGAGAAAAGTGGTGGTTTGCAGCAAATGATACTTCAAATGACTAAATTAATAAAGGAGATGGGCTATGTCGTGAATTATCTGAGACTATAAAGTGCTAACGTAAGATGATTTGCTAGAGGTCATGTTTTGCAGATTTTCAAGTTTAAGAATAATAAACTTAGTGATTCCTCTGTGATATCACTTTTCCAACAATTGAAATGAATGCCTCTGTACTACAAAGGAATATGAAATCGCTTACTGAAATTACAAAGTCATTTTTCTAAAGAAAAAAATTCACGGGTACTTTTAAAACAGCCTATTGGCTATTCTTACATTAGTCATACATCACTGAATTTATTTAATCATCTGGTCTAACCCCTTTGTTTTACAGATCAGCAGTTGTTAAACGGTAAGAGAGCTGTGAATCAACCATGGTCTCCCACACAGTTACTAAGACCCAAAGAATCAGAATCCTCAGTGCTGAGGTCTCAGCACCTGCATTTTTTCTACAGCTTCTCTGGTGATCCTGATGACGAAAAAGAGATGGAAACCATGAGTCTGGAAGGAAATAGTACATATACCACATGAGTTTTGCATTCACATGGACCATCCCTCTGCCACTAACTACTGTGTGACCATGGGCAAGTTCTTCTCCAAATCTTCATATTTCTTTATAAACAAAATGAAGATAATACTGCCTTATGGGGTTTATGTGAGGATTAAAAGAGATAATATTGTTAAATGTATTGCACAGTGGTTGCTTATAAATGGTAGCTTTTATGATTGCTTAATTTCTTTGAAACTATGATGCTGTTAATTACCTCCATTCCTTTTAATCCTAGAGCCCTGGGGGCATAGTGATTAAGAGCTCGCCTGCTAACCAAAAGGTCAGCAGTTCGAATCTACCAGCCACTCCTTGGAAACCCTATGGGGCAATTTTACTCTGTACTATAGGGTCACTATGAGTTGGAATTGACGCAACAGCAACAGGTTTGGTTTGGGGTTTTTTGTTTTATTATTTTTTTTTTTAATCCTGAGAGTGTCTCTTGTGGTCTCTGGGACGGGACGGCATTTCTTCCTGGTGATCTTCTCACCTCTCTGATTTCTCTTCATTACCCTCCACTGGCTCTTCTTCCTCTACCTCCTCATTAAATGTGGGCGTTCCTCAGGATTCTGTTCTCCATCCTCTTCTCTGGCTTTTCTCTAGGAGATCTCTTCCTTTCTCATGATGTCATCTATACCCTATTCGAAAAATACCCTAAAATTCACATATTTAGCTCTACCATATCTTGAGGTCCAGAATAGCACTTAAAACTATGATTATTTCCAGCCTTTGGGAATACATCAAATTTATTTTACCTTGAACTGAATTTGCTAACACACACACACACTCACACACACACACACACACACACACACACACACACACACACACACGAGAGAGAAATAGGGAGAGAGAGATTGGTTTGTTCCACGTAACAAAAGGAGCCCTGGTGACGCAGTGGTTAAGAGCTCAGCTGCTAATCAAAAGTTTGGCAGTTCAAATCCACCAGCTGCTCCTTGGAAACCCTAAGGGGCAGTTCTACTCTGTCCTAATAGGTTCGCTATGAATCGCGATCGACTGGACAGCAATGTATGTGTGTGTGTACATGTAACAAGAACATGTTTTATATCTATGTTTCATAGAAAACAGCTCTACAGATTTTTTCTTTGAAGAGATCACCTTTCCGATCATTCTGTCCAGGCCTCCAGCTCAAGGTACCATCCTGTCCAAATCCAGGGAATGCCATTTGCATTGTAATCTATAGAAAGGATGTTCCCCGGAGTAGTGCAGTATACAAACTACATACATGTGCCTGGAAGTTCTGTTTTAGTTTTCAATTTTAAAAGATAATGTAAAGACCATGAGTTATTATTCCTTTTCTTTTTGGTCATCCCCTTTATCTTTGATTAAACAATAGTTGATACAACATTAAAATAGCAAATATACTTTTAACATTTTGTTGCCCGTGTGTTCCTTTGAAAGATAGGCATCAGATAATTATTTTCATTTTCAGAATGTTGGTGGAATATTTGTTAATAAAATATTGGCTTGTTTTTTTTTTTTTTTTCCCCACACTAAATAGGACTTGCAACTTTAGTGGCATGCCACTTTATCCAGAGTGGATATTAAACTTATGGAGAGGTGGTTGAGTACCTAAAATTTTGTTAATCTCATAAATTATACATCAAACTTATTATTAGCAGAGGACAAAAACTCGATCAAATTTGTTATGTTAAAAATACAAAATGAAAATATCTCTGAATTCAAGAACAAGAAATTAACATGGTGGTTTTCCCTGACAAATTTTTTATGTGTTAAAAGGAAAATAGTGTTCCATTTGGGGAACACATGTTAGAAATCAATTCCCTCAATTCTCAGAGGATTTCTAGTTAAATGACATATCTTTACATCAGGTAACTAACTCTGAAACATTGGCACATTTTGTGATGTGATAATCAAGCTATGAAATTATTAAGCAGGTTCTTTTTTATCTTTTTAAGCAAAGGATTGAATAGGCAATATAATTCCCCATTAAGCAATTTTAAATAGTCTAGTGTGAATAACCTTTATTATTTTATTGTCATTATCCTTAGCTTAGACTTCTGCTAAAATTGAAGTTTAATAATCAAAGATAGTGCAGAAAATAAGTGCCCCAAGCTATAATTGTACCACACTGGTGGGGGATGACTAAGAGCGAAAAGGTACAAGGAAAATATCCAGACTTAAGGCTCTTAAACAGCATTATCCTTGTTCATACGAGCAAACATATGAAAAGTAGCAGATAACTCGAGTCAACTTATCCCTAAGAGTCAAAACCAGAATCCTCTGAAAACAGCTTAGTACCTACTTACAATTGTCTTTTTGCCTTGTCTTTCCAACTTTGCAACGTTTTATCACCACCTAGGGGTAAGCCAAACAAGCAATAGGCTTTTTTTTCACCACTAAGTTATTCCTAAATTACGTGTTTTCTGAATCAAAATGACATTTATGATTTCAAATGAGTGCTCTGCTTTTTCTCCCAATAAAAAGCCAATCTTTTATTGTGTATTTCTTCTTTGCCTCAAATATGATTTGAAAATATAAACTGATTTTTGTAATACATGAATATCTTTTAGTTTTATCTTTATGTCTCTTTTTATGTGACAACTTGCCAAAAACGTTCTCATTTACTTTGAACAACTTATAGCTTATAAGAATAAACTTATATAAATATTCAGTGTTTACTCCTTTAAATTAATTACTTTGCCAAGTATGTGAAATAGTTAACTTTAATTTTGTATAGAGTACAATATCAAATCATACTAAGGAGATTCTTTCGCTAAAATTATTTAATAGTCACCGATTTTCAAATTATATCAAAATAAAATTACTGTTTCCAGGGTAAATATTAAAATTCCTCAGCTTGAAGTTTTTTCACTTGGATAACATTTTTACTTAATAATACGTGTAATAAACACACTCATAATAACAAATCCACATGAATTGAAAATAGAAATGGAAAGAAATTTGTCATTTATGATAATGTTAATGCAATTTTAAATCTTTTGTCAACTAAACTATTATAAAATAGAAATAATATCCAGAAAACAAATTTGTAACACTTCATAGATTCAGGGAAAACAATGTCGTCTTTGGCAGTAAATTGCTGTTGTTGTTGTTGTTAGGTGTCGTTGAGTTGGTTCCGACTCATAGCGCTCCTATCTATGTACAACAGGATGAAACTGCCCAGTCCGGCACCATCCTCACCGTCCGTCCTTGTCATGCTTCAGTCCTTTGTTGCAGCCACTGTGTCAGTACATCTCGTTGAGAGTTTCCTCTTTTCGGCTGACCCTCTACTTTACCAAGTATGACATCTTTGTTAAGGGACTGGTCCCTCCTGATAACATGTCCAAAGTATGTGAGACTAAGTCTTGCCATCCTTGCTTCTAATGAACATTCTGGCTTTACTTCTTCCGAGACAGATTTGTTTGTTCTTTCGGCAGTCCATGGTATATTTAATATTCTTCGCCAATGCCATCGTTCATGTCAGTTCTTCCTTGGTCTTCCTTATTCATCGTCCAGCTTTCACATGCCTATGAGGCAATTGAAAACACCATGTCTTGGGTCAGGGGCACCTTAGTCCTTAAAGTGACATCTTTGCTTTTTAACACTTTAAAGAGGTCTTTTGTAGCAGATTTGCCCAACTTGGCAACTTCAATCTTTTCTCCATTTATCATGATGTTGCTTATTGGTCCAGTTGTCAGGATTTTTGTTTTATGTTGAGGTGTAATCCATACTGAAGGCTGTGGTCTTTAATCTTGATCAGTAAGTGCTTCAAGTTCTCTTCACTTTCAGCAAGCAAGGTTGTGTCATCTGAATATCACAGGTTGTTAACGAGTCTTCCTCCAATCCTGACGCCATCTTCTTCTTCATATAGTCCAGCTTCTCGGATTATTTGCTCAGCATGAAGCAGGTTTGGTTTTTGGTATACAGATTGAATAAGTATAGTGAAAAGACGCACACTTTTCTTGACTTTAAACTGCACAGTATCCCCTTGTTTTGTTCGAATAACTGCCTCTTGGTCTAAGTACAAGTTTCTCATGAGCACAATTAAGTGTTCTGGAATTCCCATTCTTCACAATGTTATACCCCTAATTTGTTATGATCCACACAGTCAAATGCCTTTGCATAGTCAATAAAACAAAGGTAAACATCTTTCTGGTATTCTCTGCTTTCAGCCACTGTCTGTCTGACATCAACAATGATATCTCTTATTCCACGTCCTCTTCTAAAATCCAGTTTGAATTTCTGGCAGTTCCCTGTCGATATACTGCTGCAACCTCTTTTGAATGATGTTCAATAAAATTTTTTGGTAGGAAAGCACACTAGCGAAGTCTGCTCTTCAGATGTCAATTCTCAAATAAATACAGTTTAAAAAAATCAAATTAAGCAACCTTCTTCAAGATCTTTTATTGGCCAAGGTGTAAATAGATCTTCACATAGTTAAAGAAGTTGCCTTTTAAAGATTTTTGGTTGCTCGATATTGTGCCCAATATTTATTAATATTTATCAACAGACCACAAAGTAAACAAAAGGCTAAACAAAGTATTGTATATATACCTGTCATGTTGCACCTAAACAACTTGCTTTCAGTCCTTCCATCTTAATAAATACATTTTAAATGAAGTCTAAAATAGTCTTTTTTTGTTGGGTTCCCAACAACAGTTTCTTATTTCTGAATATCTTAACTAAACTTTCACATCATTAATTAATGAACAGTGTTCCCTGCAAGCATGATTTTTCTCTCTCCAATGAATAAAAGAGAAAACTGAGCACTCAAAAGAAGAAGAAACAAGTTTAAAGTCACAAACCAAATTCAATGACACAGTCAGACTTAGAATTTAGCTTGTCTAGCCATATGCCAGGAGTGTCTGAGGAGTACAAATGGTTAATGAGTTCGGCTGTTAACCCAAAGGCTGGAGGTTCAAGTACACTCAGAGGTGCCTCAAAAGAAAGGCCTGACAATCTACTTCCAAAACCCAGCCATTGAAAACCTTATGGAACACAGTTCTACTCTGACACGCATGGGGTCGTCATGAGTAAGAGTCAACTGAATGGCAACTGGTGATAGTGGTGGGCCATATGCCATACTGCCTTGTTGATATATGCTGCATTTTCAGCATGGACATACACAATAAAAATTGTCCAGATGCCAACTTCCTGTTGTAAGGTTTTGTCTTTTATGGAGTGCCATTCTACAGAATTCTGACTCAGTTCTTAGAGCCAACACTTTACATTTTAAGGGTATTTTTTAATAGTATAAAGTCAAGCCCCAAGCTGGTGCTGAAAAGGCCAATCCTGCTGCCTTGGATGTTGACCTCAGAGAGTGAAAAGTCCCTAGATGAGAAAGAAATGTCAGCAGCTTGCTAGGAAATAAGGAGGTGCTCAAAGAAGTGGGGAAAGAGCCCTGGTGGCACAGTGGTTAAAGCACTCAGCTGCTAACCAAAAGGTAAGCGCTTCAAACCCTATGGGAGAAAGATGTGGCAGTATAATTCTATGAAGACTTATAATCTTGGAAACCCTGTAGGGCGGTTAAACTCTGTCCTATAGGGTCGCTATGAGTCGGAATCAACTCGACGGCAACAGGTTTGGGTTTTTTGGTTTCAAAGAACGGGGAGAACTGTTTTGATTTATTTTTTTAAAGTAAACCAGACAAAAAGGACAAGAATAAAGCTAAAATGTCTGTAAAGACATTTTTGTTATATTTAAATATTGCAGCCAAGCACTGAGCTAAGAGCTCTTCATGTGTGCTTCACACTGTGGTCTGTTCTCTTCCTTACCAGCCCACAACAGAATATGAGGCTAAGTGCTTAAGATCTTTTACAGCAATTTAATGAAGTAATTTTAAATCTATTGGATTGAATAACAAAAAACTTGGGCTTATATCTTGTATGTCTTTTTTAATTTTATTTTTCTATTAATTCATTTTTTATTGCATTTTAAAAAATATTCATCCATGACAGTTTAGAAGTTAAAAAAATAAATAAATAAAAACCACTGATCTCTTACCACAAATAGTGTAAGAAGCCCTGGTTTATATGCATTCTCTCATTTATTCTTCACAAGAAACCTGCAGGGTATATACCACTTTTATCCCCATTTTGCAGTTAGGAAACCAAGGCTCAGAAAAGTGAAGGCATTTAGTAGCTGTTAGAGTCGAGGTTCAAATCCAGGCACTGGCTCCACAGCCCACACTGCTTTTCCATTTTGTGTAATATTTGCTATATTGGATACCGCATTCCAGTATTTTCACTCAGTGGCAGATTTTACCTTTGAGGGTCATCAAGGAAATTATCAGTTATAGTCCAAATGGCATTTGTGTCTTTATATGTAAATTATTAATTCACCATAATGAGAAAGTCTGAAGTAAAACTATATCTGTAAGCATGGAGAGAAGAGAATGGAATCTAGAGACGTTTAAAGTGTAAAAGCAGGAAGAAAGTTCTGGCAATATACTTCCAAAAAATCAGTCATTGAAAACTCTATGAAGTACAGTTCTACTCTGACACGCAGTGCTATAGGTTCCTCACTTGTGAAAATGGGGATAATAATAGTCTCTATCTCACAAGTGTGTTGTAAGGATTAAATAAAATAATATATGTAAAGCACTTAGCACTGTGCATAGTACTTAGGAAGTATTCAATAAAAGACACCTTTATAAAAAGTGCCAAAGGGAAGAGTAAGCTATAGCTAAGTAACATCTCAGCATTGCCCACATTATGATAGATGTTGATCAGACATCTGTGTTGTCTGTGAGAGTTCCAAAAATTATGATGACTTGCTATTAACTTTTTAGATGGATTTTGTAATTAGCTTTCTTAAGTCTTTATATCCTCAATCCCAGCCTCTAATAAAAATTTTGCTGTTCTAGACAAGAGAAATGTTGTGATTTAATGTTACCAAACCAACAACCAAACTCACTGCTGGTGAGTCAATTCCAGTTCATAGAGACCTATGGGACAGCGTAGAACCGTCCTATAGGGTTTCCAAGGAGTGGCTGGTGGATTCAAACTACTCACCTTTTGGTTAGCAGCTGAGCTCGTAACCACTCCACCACCGGGACTAAGAATGCCTTTATCTATTCAATGAATAGCAAAATTGAATTTGAAAAGTATTTGGCAATGTCTAATAAGAAAAAAACCTATGAGTTCATAATGATCAAACAACAACAAATAATAATTTGTTGGCCACTTTGGAGGATGCTAGGAGTCACCTTATTCTGAGAACTAGTACATATAGGGAAAGAATCAAGTATTTATCTTGCCTTTTCTGAACAAACTATAACCAAATTGTTTATGAAGAAATTTTTGTTTTTAGAAGAATTTCATTATCACTACTTTGCTAACCCTAATGAAATAGTAGGTCTGGGCAATGTTCACCAGCTAATAGTTTAAGGCTATTAGCTGAAAATCTGATGGGGACAGAAAAAAAACAAATGTTGGTGAAGTTGTGGAGAAATTGGGACTCTTATACACTGCTGGTGGGATTTTGAAATGGTACAACCACTATGGAAAACTATATAATGCTTCCTCAAAAAGCTAGACATAGAAATACCTTATGATCCAGCAATCACACTCTTAGGTATGTATCCAAGAAATATAAGAGCAGTGACATGAATAGACGTATGCACACACCTATGTTCATTGCAGCATTACTCACAATAGCAAAAAGATGGAAACAACCTAAGCGCCCATTAGCAGATAAATGGATAAACAAATTGTGGTACATGCATATAGTGGAATAGTACACAACTGTAAAGAATAATGAGGAGTCCGAGAAACATCTTTATAACGTGGATGAATCTGAAGGACATTATGCTGAGTGAAATAAGTCAATCACACAAGAAGACAAATATCATATAGTCCTACTATCATAAAAAGCCAGGAATAGATATATACACAGAAAGCTATGTTCTTTGGTGGTTACCAGCAATGGGAGGGGGAAGAGAAGGTATCCTTTTCTAGACAGCAGACACTTGTTATTTCTGGTGATGGGAAAGGCAATACCTAATGTGGGTGAAGTCTGCACAACTTGACCAAGGTAAGTGATGACACCAAGAAGCACACAAGAAAAAGGGACAATTCTGGTAAATGTTATAACATATACAATTCTGCAACAATAGTAATAACAGTCAAAAAATATGTGTGTGGCTACATGGGTAGATATGTATGCATATATGTGTATAGGAGGGCGTGTGTGAGTACATGCGTGTGCATATATAGGTGTACCTGTATAGGGTCTCTATAGGGGTGCTATGAGTCGGAACTGACAGCAACAAGTTTGGTTTTCTGGTTTTTGTATGCATATGTATATACATGTTTGTGTGTGCTACGTATATATCCATATATATAACAAAGCATATAGGGGGCATAGTTACAGAGACTTCCTAGCCATCTCCATCGGTACAACTCATGGGATTGGTTTAATGAGTTAAAAGTCTTGGGACCATAGGCTCAGGGGACAACTCAGTCAACTGGCATCACATAGTTCATAAAGATAGTGTTCTACATCCTAGTTTGGTTAAGTGGTATCTGGGGTCTAAAAGCTTTCAAGTGGCCATCTAAGATACAATAATTGGTCTCTACTTGCATCTGGAGCAAAAGAGAATGAAGGAAACCAAAGACTTACAGAAGAAACCAGTCCATAGGGCAAATAGCCCACATAAACCGCAACTTCTTCTAACCTAAGACCAGAAAAACTAGATGGTGCCCAGCTACCACTACCAACTCTTCTGACCCAGACAGAATGGGATGAAAATGTACAACAAAATTCAAATTCTTAAAAAAAAGGCCAGACTAACTGGACCGATGAAGACTAGAAGAACCTCCAAGACTATCACCCTAAGATACTCTTTGAACTTGGAACTGAAGTTACTCCTGTAGGTCACCTTTCAGCCAAATAATTAGATTGGCTTATGAAACAATGTCACCAATTAGTAATGTGCTCCCTATATGAGACCAAATGGTCAATATTTACCCAGAAACAAAGATGAGAAGTCAAGGAGGGGAAGGGAAGCTAGATCAATGGAAACAGAGCAAATACAGTGGAAATGATGAGAATGCTGACACGTGAAAATTGTAGCCAATGTCACGGAACAATCTGTATAAAAATTGTTAAATGGGAATCCAATTTGCTGTGTAAATTTTCACCTAACACAATAAAACACTAAAGAAAAAGAAAACCAAGGGGGAACTTTACAGTTGATAGATCAATCTGATAACCCCTGAACTCAATGATTAATTTTAATATCACAAAAAGACAACCTGTTGATGCAATGGAGAGCATATGACAGCCACGTACAAAGTATAGTTGCCTACCCCCCCAAAAAAGATCAAACCTGATATTGATCAGTCCTTAAAATCATATCACTTTATAGGAAATATGAAAGATAATCACCAGAATCCAGAATGTGGAAAACCATATAGGACCGATAAACCACTCTTTCACAAATAAATGGCAAAAAATAGGGGAATTGCCTTAAATTGAAGTGGACTTTAAGAGAATTGTTAGGTAAATGCAACATATGGTCCTTGTTTGGATACTGAGTAAACAAATAACTCCAAAATGACATTATGAAGCAATTGGGAAAATTTGAGCACTGACTGGATATTTGTTATTAAGTTATTAGAGATACATATTGAAGTATTTCTGGACTGAATGATATCATGTCTGGGATTTGCTTTAAAATAATTTGGGCAGTGGTGGGTCTGGAGAGGAGGAGTGGGAGAAACGGGTTTAGGTGAAACAAGACTGGCAAGGTGTGTGGATAATTATTGAAGCTGGGCATACAGGTTTCATGCATTATTCACTTTTTAATGTTTGAGATTTCTATAAGAAAAAAGAAGAAAAGAGATTAATTTCAAGCAAAATGTTAACAGCTGGAAAATACAGGTGGTGGTTAAACTACTTTCATTATAATATTCTTTCAGCTTTTCTGTATGGTGGAAAAATTTTATAACAAAAATTTGGAAGAAAAAAGATTAATTGTATTCTATAATAACATATTTAAAAATATCAGTCTTGGAAATGAAATTCCGATACATGCTGCGACCTGAACGAACCTTGAGAACATTGTGCTGAGTGAAATAAGTCAGGCACAAAAGAACAAATATTGTATGATCATTCTTATGTGAAGTACCTAGAATAGACTAATGAATAGAGACAAAAGTTTACTCGTGGTTGCCAGGGCAGACGGGAGGGGGAAATGGTGCGGGATTGCTTAAGGGGTACTGAGTTTCTAGTAAAGGTGATGAAAAAAAACTTGGGACTAGATAGTAGTGATGATTGCACAACATGGTGAATGTAATTAATGTCACTGCTGTGTACCCTTAAAAATGGTTAAAATAACCGAGCTTCTCTTAAGGGTGATGAAAAAATTCAGAAACAGATAGTGGTGATGGTTGTACAACATGGTGAACATAATTTATGTTTTTGAAATGTACATGCAAAAATGGTTGAAATGGCAAATGTTTTATTATATATATTTTACCACGATATTTTTTAAATCTAAAAAAAGAAAACAATAAAGTATAAAAGCAATTGGATTTGAATGAAAAAAAGAGAAAAAGAAGACTCTGGTATGACTCCCAAGACTGACAGTGATGCCATCAGTGTAACAGGAAAAATCATCTTCACCAATTACCGTCTGGGGCCAATGGACTCTTTTTTTGTTGTTGTTGTTGTACTTTAAGTGAAAGTTTACAATTCGAGTTAGTTTCTCATACAAAATTTATACATACATTGTTATGTGACCCTAATTGCTCTCCCAGTACTGTGACAGCACATTCCTCCTTTCCACCCCTGATTTCCTGTGTCCATTCAACCAGCTCCTGATTCTCTTTGCCTTCTCATCTCACCTCTGGACAGCAGCTGCCCATTTAGTCTCATGTATCTACTTGAGCTAAGAAGCACACTCTTCACGAGTATCATTTTATGTCCCATCGTCCAGTCTAATCTTTGAAGAGTTGGCCTCAGGAATGGTTTTAGTGTTGGGTTGACAGAGAGTCTGGGGGCCATGCTTTCTGGGGTTCCTCCAGTCTCAGTCAGACCATTAAGTCTGGTCTTGTTACTAGAATTTGAGTTCTGCACCCCACTTTTCTCCTGCTCCAACAGAGACTGTCTGTTGTGTTCCTTGTCAGGGCGGTCATTGGTGGTAGCCAGGCACCATCTAGTTCTTCTGGTCTCAGGCTGATGTAGTCTCCAGTTTATGTGGCCCATTCCGTCTCTTGGGCCAACATCCTCCCCGTGACTTTAGTGTTCTTCATTCTGCTTTATTTCAGGTGGGTTGGGACCAACTGATGCATCTTAGATGGCCGCTCGCTAGCTTTTAAGACCCCAGACGCCACTCACCAAAGTAGGATGCAGAACACTTTCTTAACAAACTTTGTTATGCCAAATGACCTAGATGTCCCCTGAAAGCATGGTTCCCACACCCCCGCCCCTGCTACTCTGTCCTTTGGAGTGTTTGGTTGTATTCCCGATACTTTTCAGCTTTGGATTAGTCCAGTTGTGCTGGCTTCCCCTGTAGTGTGCGCTGTCCTTCCCTTCACCTAAAATAATTCTTGTCTACTCTCTAGTTAGTGAATAACCCTCTCTCTCCCTCCCCACCCTCATAACCATTAAAGAATGTTTTCTTCTATGTTTAAACCTTTTCTTGAGTTCTTATAATAGTGGTCTTATACAATATTTGTCCTTCTGTGACTGACTAAATTCACTCAGCATGATGCCTTCCAGATTCCTCCATGTTATAAGGTGTTTCATGGATTCATCTTTGTTCTTTATCATTGCTTAGTATTCCACTGTGTGGATATACCATAATTTGTTTATCCATTCATCTGTTGACAGGCACCTAGGTTGTTTCCATCTTTTTGCTATCATGAACAGTGCTGCAATGAATGTAGGTGTGCATATATTTATTCGTGTGACAGCTCTTACTTCTCTAGGATATATTCCAAGGAGTGGGATTGCTTGATCCTATGGTACTTCTATTTCTAGATTTTTAAGGAAGTCAAATCAATTTCCAAAGTAGTTGTACCATTTTACATTCCCACCAACAGTGTATAAGTGTTCCAGTCTCTCCACAACCTCTCTCACATTTATTATTTGGTGTTTTTTGGATTAATGCTAGCATGGTTGGGGTGAAATGATATCTCATTGTAGTTTTGATTTGTATTTCTCTAATGGCTAATGATCATGAGCATTTCTTCATGTATCCGTTAGTCACCTGAATGTCTTTTTCAGAGAAGTGCCTGTTCATATCCTTTGCCCATTTTTTAATTGGGTTATTAGTCTTTTTGTTTTTGAGGTTTTGCAGTATCTTGTAGATTTTATAGATTAGACGCTCATCGGACATGTCATAGCCAAAAATTTTTTCCCAGTCTGTAGGTTGTCTTTTTACTCTTTTGGTGACATCTTTTGATGAGCGTAAGTGTTTGATTTTTAGGAGTTCCCAGTTATCTAGTTTCTCTTCTGGTGTTTGTGCATTGTTACTTATGCTTTGTATTCTGTTTTTGCCATGTATTAAGGCTCCTAGAATTGTCCCTATTTTTTCTTCCATGGTCTTTATCATTTTTGATTTTGTATTAAGTCTTTGATCCATTTTGAGTAAGTTTTTGTGCATGGTGTGAGGTTTGGGTCTTGTTTCAGTTTTTTGCAGATGGATAGCCAGTTATGCCAGCACCATTTGTTAAAGAGACTGTCTTTTCCCCAGTTAACAGACTTTGGGCCTTTGTCAAATTTCAGCTGCTCATAGGTGGATGAATTTATGTCTGGATTCTCAATTCTGTTCCATTGGTCTATGTATCTGTTGTTGTACTGGTACCAGGCTGTTTTGACTACCGTGGCAGTATAATAGGTTCTAAAATCAGGCAGTGTGAAGCCCCCCACTTTGCTCTTCTTCTTGAGTAATGCTTTACTTATTCAGGGCCTCTTCCCTTTCCAAATGAAGTTGGTGATTTGTTTCTCCATCTCATTAAAAAATGTCATTGGAATTTGGATTGGAATTGTATTGTATCTGTAGATCGCTTTGGGTAGAATTGACATTTCCATGATGTTGAGTCTTCCTATCCATGAGCATGGTATTTTTTCCATTTATGCAGGTCTCTTTTGGTTTCTTGCAGTAGTGAATTGTAGTTTTCATTGTATAGGTCTTTTACATCTCTGGTTAGATTTATTCCTAAGTATTTTGTCTTCTTGTGGGCTATTGTAAATGGTATTGATTTGATGATTTCCTCTTTGAAGTTCTCTTTGTTGGTGTAGAGGAATCCAACAGATTTTTGTAGGTTTATCTTGATACTTTGCTGAAATCTCCTATTCAAGCAATTTTCTTGTGGATTTTTTGGGGTTTTCTATGTATAAGATCATATCATCTGCAAATAGACATACTTTGACTTCTTCCCTACCAATTTGGATGTCCTTTATTTGTTTTTCTAGCCTAACTGTTCTGGCTAGGACTTCCAGTACAATGTTGAATAACAGTAGTGATAAAGGGCATCCTTGTCTGGTTCCCGTTCTCAAGGGGAATGCTTTCAAACTCCGTTTAGGATGATGTTGGCTGTTGGCTTTGTATAAATGCCCTTAATTATGTTGAGGAATTTCCCTTCTATTCCTATTTTGTTGAGAGTTTTTATCATAAATGGGTGTTGAACTTTGTCAAATGCCTTTTCTGCATCAATTGATAAGATCATGTGGTTCTTGTCCTCAGTTTTATTAAAGTGATGGATTACATTGATTGTTTTTCTAATGTTGAACCATCCCTGCATACCTGGTGTAAATCCCACTTGATCATGGTGAATTATTTTTTTGATATGTTGCTGAATTCTATTGGCTAGAATTTTGTTGAGGATTTTTCCATCCATATTCATGAGGGATATTGGTCGGTAATTTTCTTTTTTTGTGGTGTCTTTACTGGGTTTTGGTATAAGGGTTATGCTGGCTTCATAGAATGAGTTTGGGAGTATCCCATACTCTTCTATGCTCTGAAATACCTTTAGTAGTAGTGGTGTTAACTCTTCTCTGAAAGTTTGGCATAATTCTCCAGTGAAACCATCAGGGCCAGAGCTTTTTTTTGTTAGGAGTTTTTTAATTACCTTTTCAATCTCTTCTTTTGTTATAGGTTTATTTAGTTGTTCTACCTCTGTTTGTGTTAGTTTAGATAGGTAATGAGTTTCTAGAAATTTGTCTACTTGCTGTAGGTTTTCAAATTTATTAGAGTACAATTTTTCATAGTATTCCATTATGATTCTTTTAATTTCAGTTGGGTCTGTTGAGATATCACCCATCTCATTGCTTATAGGGTTTATTTGCTTCCTCTCCTGGTTTTCTTTTGTCAGTTTGGCCAACAGTTTATCAATTTTGTTGATCTTTTCAAAGAACCAGCTTTTGGCCTTGTTAACTCTTTCAATTGTTTTTCTGTTCTCTATTTCATTTAATTCTTCTATAATTCTTATTATTTCCTTTCTTATGGCGCCCAAGGGCTTCTTTTGCTGCTCACTTTCTACTTGTCCCAGTTGTAGGGTTAATGTTTTGATTTTGGCCCTTTCTTCTTTTTGGATGTGTGCATTTATCGCTATAAACTGAATTCTGAGCACTGCTTTTGCTGTGTCCCAAAGGTTCTGGTAGGATGTATTTTCATTCTCATTTGATTCTATGAATTTCTTTATTCAATACTTAATTTCTTCTATAACCCAGTAGTTTTTGAGAATGGTGTTGTTCAGTTTCCATGTGTTTGATTTTTTTTCCTTGCTTCTTCTGTTACTGATTTCTACTTTTATGGCTTTATGGTCAGAAAAGATGCTTTGTAATATTTGGATGTTTGGATTCTGTTAAGGCTTGCTGTGTGGCCTAAAATGTGGTCTATTCTGGAGAAAGTTCCAAGTGCATTGCAAAGAAAGTATAGTTGGCTGCTGTTGGGTTGACTGTTTGGTACATGTCCAAGAGATCAAGTTGGTTGACTGTAGCATTTAGATCTTCAGTGTCTTTATTGAGCTTCTTTCTGGATGTTCTGTTCTTCACCAACAGTGGTGTAAGGAAGTTTCCTACTATTATTGTGGAGTTCTCCATCTCTCTTTTCACTGCTGTTAGAGTTTCTTTTATGTGTTTGGAGCCCTGTCGTTGGGTGCATAAATATTTATTATACTTACGTCCTCCTGGTGTATTGACACTTTAATCATTATATAGTGTCCTTCCTTAACCTTTGTGGTGGATTTTATTTTAAAGTCTATTTTGTCAGAGATTAACAGTGCCATTCCCACTCTTTTTTGAGTGTTGTTTGTTTGATATATTTTTTTCCATCTTTTGAGTTTAGTTTCTCAATGGACTTTTTAATTGTTCTATATTTTTTACTTAAAGTCATAGTACAAATAATTTATAACAGGAAAATAAAGGGGTAGTGAAAAACATTTTTGTTAAAAATTTCAATAACTATATAAATATAGCATACCCAAAATGTTATTCCTTTTTTTCCTGGTTCTGAAAGTGCATATACCCAAACTGGGTGACATATTTTGAATGCAGCTAAACTGCTCACCAAATATCACACATAAACCTGGAACATATGCACATTGTAAACATAGAGTCCAGATTTCAAATACATCTCTAATAGTCTAGAACTTTTGCAGCTTGCATTTTTTGCTCAACATTATGTTTATGAGTTTATCAGTGTTGATATATGTAACTCTAGTTCTTTCATTTTAACTGCTATATACTAATACATTGTATGACACATCATAATCTGTTGGTAATGGAAATCAAACCCTACTTCAAACTGTAAGGATCAACTCAATTGAATTCATTATCAATTCTGTCCGCCTCTGTTCCACTTCTGTTCTGACACCAGTTGCACATGGAGAACTTCTTCCTCTGACCCTAACCATCTGGAGCTAGATCAGACTTCTTACATTAAAGGGCACAGTTCTCCAACCTCCCAAGTCTGCCCAAGACCTCAGATGCCAGCCATAAGCTTGAAGCCCTCACAATGCCATCACTTCTGACCTGTCGGTTTTCATTACTCCTTTGGGTTTGATAATTCCATAGAACAACTCATAGAATTTACAGAAAGCACTATACTTATGATTACAGTTTTATTATATAGCAAAAAGATGCAGATGAAGAGATGCATAGGGCAAGGTCTGGAAGAGCACCCAATGTGCAAGGTCTGGAAGAGCACCCAATGTGGAACTTCCATGTCCTGAAAAGAGACACGCTACCCTCCCACACGTATCAATCTTTCATCAACAAGAAAGCCCACATTGCTGTTGTACAGAACCTTTACTTGGGCCTCATTACATATGCATGATTGATTGAATCATACCCATGTTCCCTGGGTTCACCTGATATCACACAGTAGGTCTTTCTGGCCTGGCCAGCCTCCACCTGAGTCACCTCATTATAATAAACTGATAGGTATGGTTTGGAGCACCCATCAAAAACACTTTAATCACTGGGAAAATTTCAAGGTTTTAGAGGTTATCTCTCAGGAACTAAGGACAAGGACCAAATTCTTTGGGTGAAGTTTAGTTCTTTACTGCACGCTATTCTTAATGGACATTTGGGTTGTTTCCTATTTTTCTCTTTTACAATCAATACAACTATAAACATTCTTATACATGTGTTGACATGTTTTGTGCAAAATTTTCATCCAGAGTATATAGTTAGGAGAGGAATTTCTGGGTCAGATTGCACATCAAAATGTGCTGATTTTGTCAAAGTGCTCTTCAAAGAGGTTGTCCCAAATTTACTCTCACCCTGTGAGAGTTCTAGTTTACCCACATCCTTGAAACACTAGATCTTCTTATAAGACTAAATGCCAATTTGGCAATTATGAGAAGATACCTTGCAGGGTTTTTTTTTTTTTTTTTTTTGTATTTATTTGACTGCAGATTGGCTGACCACTACTCCACATGATTTTCCAGTATTAGTATTTTTTTTCCTGTGAATTTTTTCCTCATATCCTTTCCAATTTTTCGATTAGGTTGCTTGTCTTTTTCTTCTTGATTCATAGAAGGTCTTTACATATTTTAGATACAGATCCTTCTCAGTTATACATGATGCAAATATCTTCTCCCAGTCTGCAGCATGTCTTGTCAGATTATTAAAGGTATTTTTGATGTATAAAATTTTTTTCTTTAATACAGTCAAATTTATCTTCCTTTCCCTTTATGGTTAAGATTTTTGTGTCTTGTTAAAAAAAAAATTTCCTATTTTGGTTTCATAAATGTACTATGTTTTCTTTTAAAATTTACAATTTCTTCTCGCTTAGGGATTTAACCCACCTAAAACTGATAGCTGTGTGTGGTATGAGATATGAACTTAATTTTTCTTTTTGGTATAAAAAAACATTTATCCCAGTATATTTATTAAATAATCCATCCTTTCATCATTAATTTCTAATGGTACCTTAGACATAAACTAAGTTTTCATGTATGCATTTTACAGGTCCCATCAAGAAAAAAATTTTGGTCAAAGGGTTTAAATAGAATCTTTAATGAAGAGATAACTTAAAGAGACAAGGGCAGGATTAGGAAAACAAACAGGGGATGTAGACCCCCCCAAAAAAAACCCTTTGCCATCAAGTCAATTCTGACTCATAGTGACCCTATGGGATAGAGTAGAACTGCCCCACAGGGTTTTCAAGGACTGCCTGTTGGATTCAAACTGCCAACATTTTGGTTAGCAGCTGTAGCTCTTAACCACTATGCCACCAGGGTTTCAGGGATGTAGAAGTACCCAGTAATATCAGGAAGTCTTTTCCACTCCTAGAACTGAAGGGAAAGATGAGGAACTAGAGTTACTGGATCCCACTGAAAGCAGGAGTTATGGAGGAGACGTCCCTGGTCGAAGCTGTAGCTGTAGAGAAACAGAACTGCTGCCCTAGAAGCACGCCAATTTGGTAATTATGAGATGCTACCTTGAAGTAGCATCTCCTCTCACCCTCTGTCCCTGCAGGTATCGCCTATTAGTCAAACCCAAACTAAAGCCAGAGGGCAAGGAGGCCAGCACAGCAATTCGCGGATTTCAGATTTCTACTTCAAGTGAAATAGAGACAGATGGAGAATGGAGAATTGGGGATAGAGGGGTGCCACCAGCACAGCCCATCACTTTTGCCACTCAGCTTCCATCTTTGCTTTTGCTAGATGAAGAAACCCTCATTCTCCACACAGGGAATCCACATAATCCTATCAGTTATGATATCATCAAGGGGTATGTAGATTCAATTATATACCCACCTGGAACCTAACTTAAAGCAATAGTCTCCACAAGTCCGCTTTGTAAAACATAGCATGTAAAGAAAGCAAAAGAGAAATCATCAATTAATGTAAGATATGCATGGCTGCTGTGGTACGTCCCCTGTATCTTGTCACCAGGCTAAAGTCAACACCCATGACTTCCTCATTCCATCACTCATTCCCACAGGATGAGCCCATAGTGGCCCCATCTTTAATAGGCTACCACAGGTTTCTATTGAATGGGATCACAGGAGACTGTAGCAATAAAAAGTGTCCAAGTGAATGAGTTTTAGAGATACTATTCCTTGTTTTCATCACATAGCAACAGCTCAAATCCCCTTGATAATAAGGATCAAATAGTCTGGCAGGAAGAGTTAATCCCCACTTTCTCTGCTTGAGGATTTAGTGGCATGAGGAAGTAAAAATGTCCAGGCAATAGCCTCGTATTATTGGAGCCATGAGTGTATTCACTGCTGAAAAGGTTTCTCCATTGAGAACTAGGACCAAGTTGCAGAGACAAGAAGCAAAAATTCTCTGAGTTTTTAGGGGCAAAATGAGACTACCTGATTCCTGGTACCAGACAAGATCCCAGCAGAAAAGAGAATTCACACAGATGATTTAAGGGAAGATATTTACAGAGGTCTGAGCTGAGTCAAGCGAAGAAATACGAGATGTTAAGGCACCCAGAGATTAGCTACACCAGGAAGTTATTATCATGGAGGAAAAAATACACTTACCGGAATCCAGTGAGAGCTGAAAGCGTGAAAGAGAAACTTCTTGTTGTAGCTTAAGTTGTAGAGGAACTCAGTTGCTGCCAGAAAAGTAGAGCCACAGAAGGAAAGAAAAACCAAAAAACCAAACTCATTGCCATAGCGACCCCATAGGCCAGAATAGAACTGCCCCAAAGGGTTTCCAAGGCTGAAATCTTTTTGGAAGCCGACTGCCACATCTTTCTTGCGCAGAGTAGCTGGTGGGTTCAAACTGCAGACCTTTCGGTTAGCAGCCGAGCACTTAACTACTGTGCCACCAGGGCTCCTTTAGAAGGAAGGAAGGGGGTTAGAAATATCCTGACCTTTTACTCCTGCCTTTGATTTTCTGCTAGTGTGTCCCATTGTCTGAATTCAGTTTTAAGGGAGCTCAGATAATACCTCCGGGGAACTCAGGGCGGAGAAAGGCAAAAAAGTGTGTGTGTGTGTGTGTGTTTTAGAAGCGGTTATCAGAAAGATAAGAAGCCCTGGTGGCACAGTGGTTAAGTGCTCAGCTGCTAACCAAAACTTAGTGATTTCAACCCACCAGCAGCTCTGAGGGAGAAAGCTGTGGCAATCTGCTTCTATAAATATTACAGCCTTGGAAACCCTGTGGGTAGGTCTCCTCTGTCCTATAGGGTCACTATGAGTTGGAATTGACTCAAATAACCAGAACACATGGATCTGTTTCTGGGCTTTCTATTTTGTTTCATTGGTCTTTTTATCTATCCGTGTGCCAATATTACGCTGTCACAAGTGTACATTTTCCCCAATAACTTGAGATGTCACTTTTATAGAATACTAAATTTTAACGTGTGTGTGTCTATTTTGCCTAATATATAAAACCAATTGCCCCAGAGTCGATTCTGACTCATAGCAACTCCATAGAGTTTCCAAGTGTGTATCTTTACCGAAGCAGACTGCCACATCTTTCTCCTGAGGAGCAGCTGGTGGGTTCCAACCGTCCACTTTTGGGTTAGAAGCCGAGCACTTAAGCACTGGGCCAACTTTTTGATTATTGTACTATGTCTTTATAATATATTTTTGTGTCTGTTAGGGCAAGTCCTTCGCCTCATAATTTGCTTTTCACTTATTTTATTGTTTTATTCTGTTTTCAATATGTTCTTGATTATTTCTGTCTCTTTTCAAAGTAATTCAGTGGATCCACTTCCACCAAAAAAAAAAAAAGTTGACATTTTTATCAGGATTTGCATTGATTTCACTCTATTATACATAAGATGGCCATGAGTCAGAGCTGACATGACAGCAACTAATAACAATATACACAAATACAGGAAAGTTTGATATCTTCACATACATAGTATTCTTTACACTTCTTCAGGTCTTTTTTGTATTCTTCAATAAATTATTAAAAATTTCTCAGTACAGGTCTTACATGTTAATTCTTTGTTTAAGGAGTTTGTTGTGATTTTCAACGGACTCTATTTCTATTGCATTTTCTAAGTGATTACTCCTGGTGTAGTTTTTGGTTCTTGTATTTGGCCAGAATATTAGATTCTCTTATTAGTTCAAATAGTTATCACTTAACTTACTTGGATTATTAGTTTAGACAGCCATTTCATCGACAGAGACTCTTCATCTCTTTCTTCTTTCTGTGTATATATACACTTCTTATCTCTTTCTCTCGCACTAGTCAGATGTCAAGTGCAATTTGGAACATTAAGAGTGAGATCTAACGTCTTTCCCGAGTTCCTGAATTTAAAGGGATTGATGTTAATGTTTCCCAGTTCAGGATGTTTGCTGTAGCCGTGCCTGCTTTAAATGAGGATGACACTTCTCTTACTAAAAGCTTTTATCAAGAATAAATACTGAATTGTATCATAGTTTACTCCAATACCCAAAACAATGCCTTCCTCATTATAGGCATTTAAAAAAATATTTACTGAATAAGTACATAAACACTAATAAATGAATGAAAGTATTTACTGGTTGTGATCAATTACATTGATGGCACTCTAATGGTGACCCAGAAGCGAATTCCTAGGATAAATCTTAATTGGTTCTGATGTATTATTCTTCTGACACATTGCTGGATTTAATTTGATTTTTTTTAATGTAAGATTTTTGTATCTATAAGCTAATTGTCATACAGTTTTCTTCTGGGAGCTATGCTTATCTAATTTTGACACCAAGGTTATGCTATCCTTATAGAGTTAGGTGGAAAGTGTTTCATCTTAACCTTCTTTGGAACAAGTTCTTTAACAAGGGAATGATCTTTTTCTTAAATGACTGGTAAACCTCACTGGTTAAACTAGTGCCTTGTTTTTGTTTGTTTATTTGTTTGTTTTTTAATATTTTATTGTGTTTTTAGTGACAGTTTACATGGTAAATTAAGCTCCCCTTTGACAGTTTCTATACAAATTGTTCAGTGACATTAGTTATATTTTTCACAATATGTCAATGTTCTTTTTAATTGCATTCTGGTTGTTCCATTTCCTAGTGCTTCTTTAATGAGTAGATTGTTTTTTTACAATTTCATTTTCTTCTGTCATTATTGGTCTATTTACCTTTTGTTTCTCTTGAGTCATTCTTAATATATTTAGTTCATGAAAACCATTCATTTTGTGAGATTTTCATATTTATTGGTATAACATTGTACTTTGAATTCTCTCAGAACTTTAAAATCTCCTGCATATATGTAGTTTGCCCTATTTTATCATTCCTAATATTATGTCTTCTACCTTTTTTATTTCTTGATAAATCTTGCCAAATGTGTTTAAATATTTTGTTGGTTATTTCAAAGAACAAATTTTAGGTTTTATTTACTTACCTTTTTTTACGTTTGAGTCAGTTTTATGTGGCAAATTATGATTTTTTTTTCTTATTTTTACTTTCTTTAATTTACTTTGTTTTCCTTTTTCCAGCTTCTTGAGTTGACTGCTTTATTTATTTTCAAACTCTTACCTCCTAATCAATGCAAAATTTCCTAAGTACAGTTTTGGCTGCATCCCACATATATGATACATAATCCACTGACTGTTATTTATTTCTAAATAGTTTATAGCTACACTTTCCATTCCTTCTTTTGGAATTTTTAAGATTTTTTAACAACTATCTTTTGTTGCTTATTTCTTGTATTATTTGCATTGTGGGCAAATATCATCACCAGTATAATTTCAGCTTTGGGGAATTTTTTGTGTTTTTCTTCATTGTTTAACATAAGGTCAATTTTCGTGACTGTTCTATGGATTTTGAAAAGAATGTGTATTCTCTCTTGATGTGAGTATGTATTAAATCAAGCATCTCAATCATTATTGAAATATTTTGTTTTTTATTTTTTATCTGGTCTATTGATTTTTGAGAGAAGTAGCTATTTTCCCTTTCCCAATTTTTTACTTACTTCCATAAAATACAGCATAAGGGACAAAATAGCTTGTTCACCATTGAATCTCAGCACCTAGAACAGTGCCTTTAGTACGTAAAATCTGTGACTTGCTTTTAATTGTTCGCTATTTCAGCAGAAACGCTCTTTCAACACTTCAAAATTCTTTAACTCCTCCCTGTTTTACTTTGTGTGGGTTATACCTACACAAGGTAATGGGCATATAAGACCCAGACAATGTCATTCAGTCTCAGAAAGTCAGGGACTATGTGTTATTCATCAACGTATCCTCCAGAACCCAAAGTACTGCCTGGTACATGGACGGTGCTGAATGACTGTAGAACGAATGAATGAATAAATATTTAGTCTACCGGTATATATAGAAGCCCAGATGGTGCAACGGTTAGGCATTCAGCTGCTAACCGAAAGGTTGGCAGTTCCTAGCTGGCTCCTTGGGAGAAAGACCAGGTGATTTGCTCTCGTAAAGATTACAGCCTAGAAAACTCTACGGGGCAGTTCTACTTTGTCACATAGGGTTTCTATGAGTCAAAAAATCAACACGACAGCACCTAACAACAACAACCTGTTCTTGTTATAAATGGGTCATTTTCAAAGGCATAGTATCCAATTTGTCTTCATTTTCAATTCTTGAACCCTTTACATATCCAGGATTTATCAGTTTTCAATACCCAGAGCAAGAAAGCTAACTTCATCACACTGAAATTAAACTTTTTGTTGTGATCACATTACCACCTAGAGAGGGCTGCAGGAAGGTCAACTAAGCTTCCTCACGCTTTATAATGCCAAAGCCTGAACCAGGCCCCAGCCCAACCGAGGCTGACTCCCAAACTCCAACTCCTACGCCAGGTAGTGATGTCTGAAAGAAAGACCATCCATTCACTTTAGATGATATCAACAATAGATCCAAATCACTGCTAAATTAAGTCAGCTCTGGCTTTATACTAAATGAGTTTTCATATTAAATGAGAAGATGGGCTAAATGAACATACTGGTCTAGTTTTCCCACACTTGGCGAGTTTACTGACTCCCTTCCCTATTCATCTCTTGACTCCTCATCATGCACCCGACATTTGTAACATATTTTATCCCTGAAAGTATGTAAGTAGAAAGAGCATCAGGTTTTGACAGAGCATCAGGTTTTTCATCTGTGTTCTCCAGAAGCCAAAGCCTACTGCCCTTTGCGTATATCCTTGAACTAATCCCAGGGGACACAGAACTAGCCTATCCCAGGACCTGTCCCATGACCTGTTCCTGGCCTCTTGGATGTGCATTCTGGGAGCACTCCAGACTCTGGCACCATTCCAGGTACAGACCAATGGATTTGTGTAGCTTGCCAGTAAGGAATTTAGTACCCTATGTGAGGTACCCCTTCAGGAGCACTGCTTACTCAAAGCTGTAGAGAAAGTTGACTTTTAACCCCTTATGGATCCCCCATGTTGTTGCAGGTTGGGTTCCCTGGGGAGCAGGCTCTGAGACAGAGTTTGCTGTGCAGGATGTTTATTAAGGAGGGCCCCTGGGAGCAACACATGAGCAACGGAGGGGTAGGAAGCAGGGTGGGAAAAGGGAGAAGTCAAGCAATGAGGAAAGCCAACTGACACATCCATTAACCCCATGAGGAGCTCTGGAACTAGAATAGAACTTCAGAGTTGTCCTGAGTTGAACCAAGCTGCCCAAACTTTTATACTCCTGCATCCATCAATCATTAGATATAAGCCACTCCAGGAAAGGATATGACCTTGAATGATGCAGCTCTCTGCAGCTGAGACAGTCTCCAAAGGAGCTGACAACTGAAGATGGTCTGTGGACAGCACTCCCAGAAAGTAGGGCGGTAAGTCCTTCCTTGAAATAGATGTCTGAGCAGCATATCACAGTGTTGTTACATATGAGTGATCTAGGCTTGAGATTAACCAGTGACCAATTGCCTTCCAGTCAACTCTGACTCATGGTGACCCCATGTGTGTAAAGTAAAACTGAAATACATAAATTTTCAGTGGCTGATTTCTTGGAAGCAGATGGCTAGGCGTTTCTTCTGAAGTACCTCTGGGTGTACTCGAACCTCCAACCTTTTGGTTAGCAAAAAGAATGTTTACTCTTTGCACCAACCAGGGACTCCAGGCTTGAGATTTGTTATTAGGTGCTGTCAATTCGATTCCATGTGACAGAGTAAAACTACCCCACAGGGTTTCCTTGGCTGTAATCTTTACAGACATAGATGACCCGGTGTTCTCCCACAGAGCCGGTAAGTGGGTCCTAACTGCCAACCTTTTGGTTAACAGCTGACAGCTACCAGGGCTGCTTAGGTTTGAGATTACTTTCTCTCTATTTGGAAAATAAAACATCAGTTCTCAAATTTTTTGGTCTCAGAATCCCTTTCCACTCTTACAAAGTATTGAAGACCCTGAAAAAAGTCTATGGGAGTTATATGTACCAATATTTACCTCACTAGACATTAAAACTAAGAAAATTTTAAATATGTATTTATTAATATATTTTAAACAACAATGTAAACGTATTACCTACTGTTACCCAAAGCAGGTCCTGCTTGGTGCAGCTTCTCATCAATAAAGACATACAGAAATGAGGAGGGAGAAAGCGCACAGGAAAGGAGCAAGGAGGTATATACCTCAAATCAAGCTCCCCGAACGAAAGGACGCAGAACTTTTTATACCATCTCTCACAAGGAAGTACATACAAACATTATGGAGTACATAGGTTATTATGGCACGTAGGTACAGTAAGACAAATTGCATTTTTTTTTTCTTTGGCATATAGGCCTGTAAACGGGATTTAACTTTGACTGGCTAGAGTCACAAGCAGAGCTTTGAGGATAATGGACAGGAAGGGGCAGGTTCCGCTTTGTCCAAGCAGCTGCTAATTGAGCCACACCCAGTGCTATCACTTAAGGCTTTGTTTGACAATGGCTAAGCAGCTCCTGACTGTGTTGGCTAGCACTGCTAACAAAAATAAATGTTTTTTAAAGCCTATTTCCAAAGGAGTCCCGGGGTGGCACAAATGGTTAAGCGCTTGACTACTAGCAAAAGGTGAGGAGCTCAAACTCACCCAGAAGCACCTTAGAAGGCAGGCCCAGGGATTTGCTGCAGAAAGGTCACAGTCTTGAAAATCCCATGAAGCTTTTCTACTCTGCACACATGGGTAGCCGCGAGTCGGAATCAACTCAACAGCAATTAACAAAAATAAAACTATTTTCCGAAACAGAATTTAGTGCTAATAGTGACGTTATTTTACATTTTCGCTTCTCTCTTTAATATCTGGCTTAACGGAAGATAGCTGTAGCTCTGTATCTACTTTTACATTTAACCTCTTTCAATAGGTTGTTTGGGTTGAAGTATATGAAGAAAATCTGACTTCCCACAGATATGTAGTTTTCAAATAATAATTGAGGATATTTTTCTTTGTTACTACCCCAAAACCCAACAAGTAGCAGTTTCTTAAGAGCTAGTTGCGATGTGGAAACTGAAACCATATCAATGAATTTTACAACTCTTTCTATTCTTTTGTATTGAAATGTATTGATCTATCTTGCATTTCAAATGGGTATTTTAACCCTGCATAATTCTTGCAACACATGCATCGTAACTCAACGCGCGCGACAGTGAAAAATGACGCTTGTTAATCTCACCATCAATCTTATCAGAAAAGTCTTCGAGTATTAAGAAACTGGCAAGCTAACAGGGCATATATAAGTTTTCCAAAATTTTAAGATTCGCTTCAAAGTCTGAATGTTATTATTGGAAACAAAAATCAGTTGTTTTCCTTTAAGAGGCAGACTCATTCTGCTTATTTTCCAGAAAATGTCTGCGAAATACCCAAGTTCGAATACCCAGGGTTTATCTATTATTCTTTTTTTCAGGGAAAAATGGTATTTTGTGAAAAAGCAGCCAGTTCAACTGGCAATGCACACAATTGTACCAGTGTTATTTCTTAAGACATCCATGGTATGTTAGGTGCCCTCCAGTCAGTTCCGACTCATAGCGACCCTATGTACAACAGAAAGAAGCACTGCTCAGGCCTGACCATCCTCACAATCGTTATGTTTGAGCACATTGTCGTAGCCACTGCGTCAATCCATCGCGTTGAAGGTCTTCCTCTTTTTCACTCAACTTCTACTTTACCAAGTGTGATGTCCTTCTTCAGAGACTGGTCCCTTCTGATAACATGTTCAAAGTACATTAGACGAAATTTCACCATCCTCAACTTCTAAGGAGCATTCTATTCTGGCTTTACTTGTTCCAAGTGAGATTTATTTGTTCTTCTGACAGTCACTGGTGGCAAAGTGAGTAAGAGCTCAGGCTACTAACCAAAAGGTCAGCAGTTCAAATCCACTATCTCCTCCTTGGAAACCCTAATGGGCAGTTCTATTCTGTCCTATGGGGTCACTATGAGTCAGAATCAACTCGACGGTGACAGGTTTGGTTGGTTTGTTTTTTCTGACAATCAAAGGTATATTCAATATTCTTCACCAACACCATAATTCAAATGCATCAATTCTTCTTCTGTCTTCTTTAATCAATGTCCAGCTTTCACATGCATATGAGGCGATTGAAAATATTATGGCTTGGGTCAGGCACACCTTAGTCCTCAGGGTGATATCTTTGTTTTTTAACACTTTAAAGAGATTTTTTGCAGCAGATTTGCCCAGTGCAATACGTTATTTGATTTCTTGACTGCTGCTTCCATACGTGTTGATTGTGGACCTAAGTAAAATGAAATCCTTTACAACCCCAATATCTTTTCCATTTATCATGATGTTGCTTATTGGTCCAGTTGTAAGGATTTTTGTTTTCTTTATGTGGAGGTGTAATCCATACTGAAGGCTTTAGTTTTTGATCTTCAACAGTAAGTGTTTTAAGTCTCTTTCATTTTCAGCAAGGTTGTGTCAGCTGCGTATCACAAGTTCTTAATGAGAGTTCCTCCAATCTTGATACTGCATTCTTCTTCATATAGTCCAGCTTCTCAGATTATTTGCTCAGCATAGAGACTGAATAAGTGTGGTGAAAGGATAAAACTCTGGCACACACATTTCTTGATTTTAAACCATGCAGCATCTCCTTGTCCTGTTCGAATAACTACCTGTTGATCTATGGACAGGTTCTGCAAGAGCGCAATGAAGTCTTCTGGAATTCCCATTCTTCACAATGTTATCCATAATTTTTTATGATCCACACAGATTGAATGCCTTTGCCTAGTCGTAAAACACTGATAGACTTCCAGGCAACATGGCACTATAGACAGAAGCACCACACCATCCCTCCACAGCAAAGATCCGAAAAACTAAGTCAAACAGAGACACACGCAAATCCTGAAACCCTAAGCATGAAATGAAGAGATATAGAACTCAGCCAAGCACCGAATGGAATAAGAAACTGACTGAGAACAGAGAGAAAGGAGAGATACATGCAGAGGTCCCCTATCAGCTACCACAGCACAATCCACCATCTTGGACTCCTATCGGAGATTGGTGAACAGAGGGCACAAGAAAGCATCTTCACAGAGTTTCCAGCAGAAGACAGAACAACTGGTAACCAGCAATATATGCTTTCCCACCTCCCCACCCTTCTTCACCCAGACTTGGCCTCCTCTGCTTCCTGTGGCCACAGACTTTTGGCGCGGAAGCGCCGGCTTCACCCTGGAACCCCTTGGATTCCACCCGTCTGCGGCTCACTGAGTGCCATTTATTGGCTGCTGGTGTTGCTTTTTTCCACTTCTTTAGATTTCTTCCTTACCTATCACCATTCCCCCTCCTTCCTCTCAAACACCTGGCTCTGTGTGCCATCCTTGCTTCTTCCTGAAAGGCTACGGGGTGCAGCTCGACTGTGGGAGTGCTTCCCTGCCAGTGCCGCCACGCTGGTGGGACCCCCAGGGGTTTTTTTGTTTGTTTGTTTCTTTGTTCTGGTTAGTTCTGTTTTTATTTGTTTGCTTTCTTTTTCTTTTCTTGGCTTGGGAGCCCCTTCTGGCTGGGCAGTGCTGCGTGGCTTGGGAGCTACTCCCTTACTCTGTGCAGACACACAATGATCACCCTGGGAGCACTTCTTTTTTCTTCTTTTTTTTTTGTTTTTTGTTTTTTGGGGTTTATTTTTGTTTGTTTCCTTGTTTTGTTTTCTTCTCTCTCTTTTTCCCTTTTTGTCTTTCTTTATTTCCAGTTTCTCGTCTCTCTATACTTACCTCCTCTTCCTGTCTCCTGAATACCTGGCACTGTGTGACAGCTCTACCCTTTCTAGCCAGACTGTACTTCACAAACTGGGAGCAACTTTACCAGTCCTACCCGGCACACTTGTGGGATCCTTGGGGGCTTTTCATATTTTCATACTTGCTTTTTTTTTCTCTAATTTTTGTTTATTCATTTTTTTCCTTTTACCCTTTTTCTTTTTGATTGTCTCCATTTCTCAGTCTCTCATCTCTCTACTCCAACAGCAAGCTCCCTTAGCACTCTTTTTTGTTGTTTGTTTGTATGTATGTTTTTGGCTCCTGTTCTTCTCTCCTCTCTTTTTTCCCATACCCAACTTAGCTCCACAGATCACAATCTCCCCTCTCCTTCCTGCCTACCTGCAGTGTGCACTGAACTTTACAACCCCAAGCAGCACAGGCATGGCCTAATGGAACCTGCCCTGCACTGATTCCCAGCCCACCCTGTCAGCCCTAGTATATGCCACAAACAACCCATCCTAGCAACTCCCCTTCAGCTGGACCTGCCCTACTGTACCGTACCTGAGTGACTGACCCTGCCCATTGGAGAAGGAAGTGAAAAGGATCATGCCCACAGACAAGCAAACAACAAAGAATGCACAGCCAGCCAGTCTGCTCAGGCATAACCAAATAAAACAAAAAAGCAGGAAGAAACAAACAAATCTACAATCAATAAATGAGAAAAATAACTACTCAATGCCCCGAAGACAGCAGACAATATCAAAACATAAAAAACAGGTCAGGATGGTTCCAGTAGGTGTCCAAAATAAAATACCAGATGACTTTCCAGTACAAGAAAAGGCACTAGAACGACCTGATAGGGAATTCAAATCTTTAATACTCAGAATTATCCAAGAGTTGAAGCAAAAAGCAGACAAAAATGAGGAAAAAATAGGCAAATTCATGGAAAAGGCAGACAAACTCATGGAAAATACAAGCAAAAAAAAATGGAAGAATTCAAGAAAATAATACAGGAACAAAATGCTAAAATAAATTCACAACTAGAAATCATACGAATACAACAATTAGAAATCCAAAAGATCAACAACAAGATTTCAGAAATGGACAGTGTCATAGAAGGGCTCAGGAGCAGGTTTGAAATGATGGAAGACAGGATCAGCAAAATTGAAGACAAACACTTGGATAAAACCCTGTGTGAGGAAAACTCAGGAAAAAAAAAGAAGAAAAATGAAGAGACCCTGAGAATTATGTGGGATACAATCAAAAGCAAAAATTTTTGAGTGATCAGAATTCCAGAACGGGGGATAAAACAGAAAACATACAGAGGATCATTGAAGAATTGCTGACAGAAAACGTCCCCAATATCATGAAAGATGAAAAGCTGGCCATCCAAGAAGCTCAATGAACCCCATATAGGATAAACCGCAAAAGAAAATCACCGAGGCATAGAATAATCACACTCGATAAAACCACAGACAAACAAAAAATCCAGAGAGCAGCTCTAGAAAAAAAAAAGTCACATACAGAGGAGAAACAATAAGACTAAGCGCGGATTATTCAGCAGAAACCATGCAGACAAGAAGGCAATGGGATGACATATATAACACCTTGAAAGAAAAAAATTACCAGCCAAGAATATTATATCCTGCAAAACTCTCATTCAAATATGATGGTGAAATTAGGTCATTTCCAGAGAAATAGAAATTAAAGGACTATGTAAAAACCAAACCAAACTTACAGGAATTATTAAAGGGAGTCCTTTGATCTGAGAACAAACAACATCAGACCCCAGGCTGAACCTAAGACACAGGATTGTACCAGCCAGATACCAACCTAGGAAATAAACTCTCAAGGACTATCCAAAACGAAAAGAATTACAACAGGGAACCAGAGAGGTTAATCTGTAAATTACAACAGCATCAGAACAATAAAAGAAGGAATAGATGGTAGGTATAGAAACTTCTAATGAGGAGGAAGGCAAGGCTATAGCAAGTAATAATAGACTAGTTCAAACCTAGGAAGACAAAGGTAAATTTCAAGGTAACCACAAGGAAAATTAACAAACCTACTCATCAAAATAAAGAAGAAAAACATAAAGTCTCAGTAAAAAGAAAAGAAATGAAAAAAAAAATCCGCAAAAAGGAATTCAGCACAGGAGACTAAGAAGAACAACGAAAACGTCAGTACTACAAAAAAAAGCACTACAAAATGACGGCAATAAACACACATCTATCAATAATTACACTGAATGTTAATGGCCTAAATGCACCCATAAAGAGATGGAGAGTGACAGAATAGATTAAAAAAAAACAGGATCTATTAATATGCTATCTATAAGAGACACATCTTAGAAACAAAGATGTAAATTTGTTAAAAAATCAAAGATGGGAAAAAATATATCAAGCAAACAGCTTCCATAAAAGAGCAGGAGTGGCAATACTAATCTCAGGTAAAACAGACTTTCAAACAAAATCCACCATAAAAGACAAAGAAGTACACTATATAATGATTAAGGGGATGATCCATCATGAAGACATAACCATAATAAACATCTACGCACCCAATGACAGGGCTCCAAAATACATAAAACAAACTCTAACAGCACTGAAAAGAGAAATTGACAGTTCCACAGTAATAGTAGGAGACTTCAACACACCACTCTCGGTAAAGGACAGAATATCTAGAAAGAAACTCAACAAAGATACAGAAGACCTAAAGGGCACAATCAGCCAACTTGGCCTCATAGAAATATATAGAACACTACACCCAGCAGCTGCAAAGTACACATTCTTTTCCAATGCACATGGAACATTCTCCAGAATAGACCACATCTTAAGCCATAGAGCAGTCCTCAACAAGATCCAAAATGCTGAGATAATGCAAACTATCTTCTCTGACCACAAAGCTATCAAGGTAGAAACTAACAACAGGAAAGGCAAGGAAAAAAGATCAATTACATGGAAACTGAATAACACCCTGCTTACATGTCACTGGGTAATAGAAGAAATCAGAGATGGAATAAAAACATTCCTAGAATCAAAAGAGAATGAAAACACATCATACTAAAACCTTTGGGACACAGCAAAGGCAGTCATCAGAGGACAATGTATAGCAATAGATGCACACATCAAAAAAGAAGAAAGGGACAAAATCAAAACATTAACTACAGAACTCAAACAAATAGAAAGAGAACAGCAGAAAAAGCCCTCAGCCACTAGACAAAAGGAAATAATAAAGCCAGAGGAGAAATAAATGGAATAGAGAATAGAAAAACAATAGAAAGAATCAACAAAATCAAAAGTTGGTTCTTTGAAAGGATCAACAAAGTTGACAAACCACTGACCAGACGGACAAAAGAAAAACTGGAGAAGACGCAAACAACCTAAATAAGAAAAGAAATGAGGGATATTACAACAGACCCAACCGAAATAAAAAGGATTATAACAGAGTATTATGAAAAGCTATACTCCAATAAATTTGAAAACCTAGAGAAAATGGATAAATTTCTAGAAACACACTACCTACACAAACTACCACAAAGCGATGCTGAAAATCTGAACAGACCCATAAAAAAAGAAGAGATTGAAAAGGTAATAAAATAACTCCCAGCAAAAAAAAGCCCTGGCCCAGATGACTTCACTGGAGAAGTCTACCAAACATTCAGAGAAGAGCTTATACCAGTACTATTCAAACTATTTCAGAACACAGAAAAGGAATACTTCCAAACTCATTTTATGAAACCAGCATAACTCTGATACCAAAACCAGGGAAAGACACCACAAAAAAAGAAAATTACAGACCAATATCTCTCATGAATACAGATGCAAAAATTTTCAACAAAATTCTAGCCAATAGAATTCAGCATCATCTAAAAAAAATAATACACCACGACCAAGTAGGACTCATATCAAGTATGCAAGGATGGTTCAACATTAGAGAATCGATCAACATAACTCACCACATAAATAAAAGGAAAGAAATGAATCACACAATCATCTTAATTGACACAGAAAAGGCATTTGACAAAGTCCAAACCATTCCTGATAAAAACTCTCAATAAAATAGGTACAGAAGGGAAATTTCTCAATATAATAAAGGGCATCTATGCAAAACCAATGGCCAGCATCATTCTTAATGGAGAGAGGCTGAAAACATTCCCCTTGAGAACAGGAACAAGACAAGGATGCCCTTTATCTCCACTCCTATTTAACACGGTGCTGGAAGTCCTAGCTAGAGCAATAGGGCAAGAAAAATAAATAAAGGGCATCCAAATTGGTAATGAAGAAGTTAAACCATCCCTGTTTGCGGATGATATGATACTATACATAGAAAACCCTAAAGACTCCACGAGAAATCTACTGGAACTAATAGAAGGATTCAGCAGAATATCAGGATACAAGATAAACATACAAAAATCAGTTGGATTCCTATACACCAATAAAGAGAATGATGAAAAGGAAATCAGGAAAACAATACCATTTATAATAGCCCTTAAAAAAATAAAATACTTAGGAATAAATCTAACCAGGGATGTAAAAGACCTATACAAAGAAAAAGACAAAACACTACTGCAAGAAACTCAAAGGGATCTACATAAATGGAAAAGCATAACATGCTCATGGATACATAGACTCAACATCGTGTGAACGACAATTCTACCCAAAGCAATTTACAAATACAATGCAATCCCGGTCCAAATACCAACAACATTCTTTAAAGATATGGAAAAACTAATCATTGACTTTATATGGAAAGGAAAGAAGCCCTGGATAAGTAAAGCACTATTGAAGAAGAAGAAAAAAAGTAAGAGGACTCACACTACCTGACCTCAGAACCTACTATACAGCTACAGTAGTCAAAACAGCCTGGTACTAGTATTAGGACAGATACATTTACCAGTGGAACAGAATTGAGAACCCAGATGTAAATCCATCCACCTATGGTCACCTGATCTTCAACAAGGGCCCAAAGTCTATCAAATGAGGAACAGACAATCTTTTTAACAAATGGTGCTGGCAAAACTTGATGTCCATCTGCAAAAAAATGAAACAGGACCCATACCTCAGACCATATACAAAAATGGATCAAAGATCTAAATATAAAGCCAAAAACTATAAAGTTCATAGAATAAAAATAAGACCAACACTACAGGCCTTAATACACAGCATTAACGGGATACAAACCATAACCAACAACACACAAACTCCAGAAGATAAGCTAGATAACTGAGATCTTCTAAAAATTAACACTTATACTCATCAAAAGATTTCACCAAAAGAGTAAAAGGAGAACCTACAGACTGGGAAAAAAATTTTTGGACATTACAAGTCAGACAAAGGTCTAGTCTCTAAAATCTACAAGAGAATCCAACACCTCTACAAAAAAAAGATAAATAATCCTATTAAAAAATGGGCAAAGGAAATGAACAGACCCTTCACCAAAGAAGACATTCAAGGTGCCAACAAACACATGAGGAAATGCTCGCCATCACTAGCCATTAGAGAAATGCAAATTAAAACCACAGTGAGATACCATCTCACCCCAGCTTTACTGGCACGAATCAAAAACACTGGAGATAACAAATGTCGGAGAGGCTGTGGGGAGAACAGAACTCATATGCGCTGCTGGTGGGAATGCAAAATGATACAACCATTTTGGAAAATGGTATGGTGCTTCCTTAGAAAGCTAAAAATAGAAATACCATACTATCCAGCAATCCCACTCCTAGGAATGTACCCTAGAGAAATAAGAGCTGTCACTCGAATACACACGTGCACACCCATGTTCATTGCAGCATTGTTCACAAATAGCAAAAAGATGGAAACAACCTAGATGTCCATCAACAGATGAATGGATAAACAAACTATGGTACATACACACAATGGAGTATTATGCAACAATAAAGAACAATGATGAATCTGTGAAGCATCTCATAACGTGGATGAAATTGGAGGACATTATGCCGACTGAAATAAGTCAATTACAAAAGGACACATACTGTATGAGACCTCTAATGTAAAAACTCATGAAAAAGTTTGCACACAAAAAGAAACAATCTTTGTTAGTTATGAGGGATGGGAGGGATAGGGGGGAATACTAAACAGACAATAGATAAGTGGTAACCTTGGTGAAGGGTAAGACAGTACACAATACTGGGGAAGCCAGCACAACTTGTACAAGGAAAGGTCATGGAAACTCCATAGACACATCCAAACTCCCTGAAGGACTGAATTGCTGGGCAGAGGACTGTGGGGACCATGGTCTCGGTAAACATCTAGCTCAATTGGCATAACACAGTTTATCAATGTTCTACATTCTACCTTGGTGAGTAGCGTCTGGGGTCTTAAAAGCCTGTGAGCAGCCATCTAAGATAGTCCACTTGTCTCAGCCCTTTGGGAGCAAGACAGAATGAAGAGAACAGGATACAAGGAAAAGATTAGTCCAAATGACTAATAGACCGCAGCTACCATGGCCTCCACCAGACTGAGTCCAGTACAGCTTGATGGTGCCCGGCTACCATCATTGACTGCTCTGACTGGGATCACAAGAGGGGGTCTTGGACAGAGCTGGGTAAGGATGTAGAACAAAACTCTAACACAAAAAAAAAGACCAGATTTACTGGCCTGACAGAGACTGGCAAAACCCTGAGAGTATGGCCCCTGGACACTCTTTTATCCCAGTGGTGAAGTCACTCCTGAGGTTCACCATTCAGCCGGGGATTGGACAGTCCCATAAAACAAAACAGGACTAATGAGGCACAGCAGTCCAGGGACAAGGACTAGAAGGCAGGAGGGGACAGGAAAGCTGGTGATTGGGAACCCAAGGTAGAGAAAGGACAATGTTGACGTATCGTGGGGTTGTTAACCATTGTCGTAGGGCAATATGTGTACTAACTGTTTAATGAGAAACTATTGGTCTGTAAACCTTCATCTGAAGTACAAAAAAAAAAGAATTATCTATGTGAGATCAAATTGACAACAGCAACTCAGAAGGTTTGATGGGAAGCCTAGGGGACAGTGAGTTGAAGATAATGGTGATGGAATAATTTGGAAAAGGATAGTGAGAATAGCAGCACAACTTGAAGACTGTAATCTATGTCACTGAATTGTACATGTAGCAATTTTTGAAATGGTGTCTCTTTGGCTAGGTATATTTTCAAAAAAAAAAAGGTCCACCAAGGTTGAGAAGGGAGAGGGTTGACATGTCATGGGGTTATTAACCAATGTCATAAAACAATATGTGTACTGTCTATTTAATGAAAAACTATTTGTTCTGTAAACCTTCATCTAAAGTACAATTTTAAAAAAATTAAAAAAAAAAAAAGAAGTAAACATCTTTCTGATATTCTCTGCTTTCAGCCAAGATCCATCCTGTTCTGAATCTGGCTTGAATTTCTGGCAGTTCCCTGTGAATGTAGTGCTGCAACTGTTTTTGAATTATTATTATATTATTATTATTATTATTATCTTCAGCAAAATTATACTTGCCTGTGATATTAATGATGGAGCCTGGTAGCACAGTGGTTAAGCATTCAGCTGCTAAGGAAAAGATTGGCAGTTCAAATCCACCAGCCACTCCTACAGGTCGCTATGAGTTGGAATCAACTCAGCTGCAGCGGGTTTGGTTTTTGGTTTTGGATATTAACAATATTGTTCCATAATTTCTTCATTCCATTGTATCACCTTTCTTTGGAATAGGCACGTATATGGATCTCTTCCAGTCGGTTGGCCAGGTAGCTAGCTGTCTTCCAAATTTCTTGACAGAAACAAGCGGGCCCTTCCAGCATCACATCAATTTGTTGAAACATTTGGTATTCTGTCAATTCCTGAAGTCTCGTTTTCCACCAATGCCTTCAGTGCAGCTTGGACTTCAGTACAATCATTTCTTGATCATATGCTACTTCCTGAAATGGTTGAACGTTGACTAATTCTTTTTGTTACAGCGACTCTGTGTACTCCTTCCATCTTCTTTTGATGCTTCCTGCATTGCTCAATTTCTGCCCATAGAATCCTTCAATATTGCCGCTTAAGGCTTGAATTTTTCTTCAGTTCTTTCAGTTTCAGAAATGCTGATGGCGTCATTCCCTTCTGGTTTTCTATCTCCAGGTCTTTGCACATTTCGTTATAATACCTTACTTTGTCTTCTCAAGCTGCCCTTTGAAATCTTCTGTTCAGCTCTTTGTACGCAGGAACAGTGCTTTTATGGGCACTTCCCATTTCATCAATAGAATATTAAAGAGGTATATTGTCAATCCTCATTTTTCAGGGATTTAGTATGTGCAAATTTGCCTGCTCTTTAAAATTTTCTTGTAACTGCAAAATCAATACTCATGGTCCTTTCTAGGGCACTTGTGAACATGCACAGAATGGCAAAAAAAAAAAAGTTGGAGTTGTCTGGTGAGTATCTTCCCTGCTGAGATCCAGTCTATTGTAAACACGTGTCCTTTTCACAGTCTATTCAGTGCCATGGTTTCTTTTTTTTTGGTGATTTTGCTGTTTAAAATGGCCCCCAAGTGTAGTGCTGTGATGTGCCTTATGGAGAAAAGATGTATGTTAGATAAGCTTTGTTCAGACAAGAGTTATAGTGCTGTTGACTGTGATTCCAATGTTTATTAACTAACAATATATATTAAATCAGATGTCTTTAAATAGAAACACATATAAAACAAGGTTATGTATTGAGTAGTTTACGAACATGTTGTGACCAGAGGCTCACAGGAACCTGATCTCGTATTTCCCCTAAAACAATGGTTCAGTAGTCATGAATTCAGTGTTCACGGTGACTTTATAGAACATGACTACTGTGAATAATGAGAATTGACTGTACTTAGAGGACAAGATTTAATAAAACTAGTAAATTTTACTGCTTCGTCAAAGACATTCTGTGAGTGACAATGAAGAATACGATCACACTAGCACAGTTCAGTGCCACTGCCTTTAACTGTGCTGAGGCACCAGAAGTTTTACCCATTATTGATTTTGCATGATTCCTGTAAACGTCAATATGATTTAAAAAACGCAAATAATGTCTCAGTATTATTATGAAAATAAATAAATTTGACCATATAGAGCCCTGAAAAGATCTCAGAGTAGCCCCCTAGCAGTTCCTAGACCATGCATCAACAACAACTGAGGTAGAATATTCAAAGAATATTCAAGAAAGCTAGAAAAGTCACTATAATAAACTGGACTTCTAAGTTAAGACCCAGGGAAGGTCCCATGCATGGCCTGGATTCTGTATTGCTCTCCTACACTACTCCTGAAAAAAATACGTCAATATTATGTGAATAAGCGGTCAGGATAATACGTTATTTTCTCCTCTCAAAAGGAGAATACCTGTGGGAGCTTTCCCCTGCAAATTTCAAAAGTGGCTTTGAGACCCTCTGCTAGAAAGTGCAAGACGATGTATGACGCAACGTGGTCTCAGCAGAGATGAGATGCTGTCATTTGTGCTAAGTTATCAGTCCTACAAGGAGCCCTGGTGACACAACAGTTAAGCTCTTGGCTGCTAACCGAAAGGTCAAAGGTTCAAACCCACCAGCAGCTCTGCAGGAGAAAAGGCCTGGCAATCTGCTCCCGTAAAGATTACAGCCTAGAAAACCCTATGGGGTAGTTCTACTCTATCCTATAGGGTTGCTATGAATCGGAATTGACTCAACTACACATAAAAACAACAACATCAGACCTATAAAAATTCTTAGAACCTGAGACCCAATGTAATGGAAACTTTTCCAAAGAAGGGAGGAGAAGAGTTGGCAGGGAGTCTTACCAGCTATTTGGTCTTCAGCAGTACAGCACTAGGCCTTTGATCTCTAAACCCAAATGCACTAGTTAAGGTCTAACTTACTTCAGAAAAAAAAAACTCTCCATTAATATGTACAAAAAAAAAAATATATAGCTGTTATAATGAAATTGAAAGCAACCAGAAATAAATTCATTTAATAAAGGAAATTGAGTATGCTGTACTTCTCCCTAGATATTCCAGTTAAAATCTCTCACCTACTTAATCTAGTTACCTAGTGGTAAGGCAATTACACAACAAAGATTTAGGGTTGCTGTAAATTTAAGGTTCAGTTGTGATCTTGGATGTCTCCAACAAAATATCGCTTGTGGGAAAACAAGCTCCTTGGCAATCTTTTCATTGTTGTGTTCAATTAAGTGACAATTTATTCTGTTTTTATTTTTAATGGAACTCGTCATTTACCGTCATTACTGGTCCACCAGAGAGAACACTTTAATGTTCTCTTTATTTTTCTCTTCAGAGTAAAATCTGCATGAAAGTATCAAAGTTTGCTTTTCTAGCACTGAACAAGCTTGTGACATATGGGAAGCCAGCTGCATCTAGCTGTCCATCCTGTACCCTTTCTCTGTTCATGTTCCACAAACACAAAACAATACCTGCCCTCTATCATCAAAACCGGAAACCCTGGTAGTGTAGTGGTTAAGTGCTACAGCTGCTAACCAAAAGGCTGGCAGTTCGAATCCACCAGGCACTCCTTGGAAACTCTATGGGGCCATTCTACTCTGTCCTATAGGGCTGCTATGCATTGGAATTGCCTCAACAGCAATGAGTTTTTTGAGTATCATCAAAACCGTTTCTTCTAAAATAGACCTTTGCCAAATGGACAGATGAGTGGCTTCCTGTATAAATACTTTTGAAGTTATTGGTACACATCCATTTCTTTCTATCTAATTTTTCTCCTTGTTGTCTTCACTGAAAATAGATCGTGTTGGTTGTTCTGAGGGAACACTAAGATCTGCATTATATAAAAGCACATACATAAGCACACGCACTTCTCACCTCATTTATTTTGAAATCTAAGTCTAGCATTTCATGAAGGCTAAAAGGTAACCAGATTAAGTGTTCAAATGATATTACGTTTGAGGTTGTTTTGTGTGTTCATATGGGTCTTTATAAAAAAAAAAAATACTAAAAGGATTCTCCTGAGACTTCCGAAGGAGTGTTCTCAATCTCTCTTGTTGAAATCAATCTAAAAATATTTAGCACTGTGTAAATCTTGTGGTAGCCCCATGCATCTTTATTAGGTCAAGCCAATATTAAAGCAATTTACCAAAAAAAAAAAGTCGGTCCTTGTAGCACATATTTCCTGTATTGTTATTATTAAATTACTCTTAAATTGGAAAACGAATAAACTCCATAGTTAGTCTATGCTCTTGGGTGAAGTAAGGAATTTCCAACCGTCACCACAATTTTATGACTAAAGAGGCTGCAAACAACTTTATGAATTCATTTGAAGCCATTATTTCACTTCAAAGAGCTCTACATACATTTCAGAATATGTTGCTTTAACACATTTTCAGTGAATTTTCATCAATATTTTATTTTGTTATCACCCAGCCTTACCTCTAGTCACAAACAGTAAAGCAGGACAGTCAGGCAGTTTAACCCAGCTTGGGTTCAGCAACCACTTTACACTAGGATCTTTATTCTAATGTCAAAATGCACTTGAAGGGACAAAAGAATTTATCTGCAAGTTGAAAGTGTGACTTTATAACCTGCTCAGAGTTCAGACAGCTTTGAACACCCTCATCATATTGAATTTTTTTAGATACCACAATGTGCTATTTGGCTAAAAACCTACATTTGTACAGATAGCATTGCTATTCGTGAAGGGTAAAAAGACAATGTCACAAGTGGAAATTGACTTCAACTCCTTTTCTGTTGCGGGTGAATGCTGCCCATCAATTCATTCATTCATCCACACAATACAATTTTGCAAGTCTACGATATAAACAGATGTAGTGTGCTATACCCTTAAACTTTTTAAAATATCTACATCCTAAGTTTTCCCACCAGCAGGCATTGTCCAGGAAACATAAAGAGTGATGACAAACTTTACATTTCTGCCATTAGTTCTCTTTAGGGTTAAGACATATGCCTTTTAAAAAACATTGATGACCTCTAATAGCCACAGAAGATCCCTGGTGGTACAATGGTTAATTGCTTGGCTGCTAACCAACAGGTCAGCAGTTTGAACCCAATAGTCTCTCCATGAGAGAAAAAGACTTGGTGATCTGCTCCTGTAAAGATTACAGCCTTGGAAACCCTGTGGGGAAGCTCTACTCTGTTCTATAGAGTCACTATGAGTTGGAATCAACACAACATACACAAAAACAGCACAATAGTTACAGCATGGTTTTGATTCTTGGAAGAGCCAGCAGAAAGAGATGTACTGGGGAGCAAGAGTTAGAACTCATAACTTTATCAGCAGCGTGATAGAGCACCAGGTAAAATCTAGACGGGTGGTGAATGGCATAATGAATGGTGTCAAACAGCAGGAAAAGCATGCATGCGTCTGTAACCGGGAGTCAAGCACGTGACTGCCAGCATCACCACTGCAGGCTATAAGGCACTGAGAAATGCATTTAATTTCACTGAATTCTGTTTCTTCACAGGCAAATGGAAATAAAGTCTTTATCAATGTGCTGATGTGATGCTTAGGGAGATCATGTATCTGGAAGTGCCAGGCACACACAAGACAGTCAAGATTTTGTAACTGCTTTCCCCTCCTTTCCTTGGAATGGACACAAGTGTGAAGCACTGGGCTATCAGAGACAGTAGGTGTCATGGAGGTGGGAAGAATAAATTTGAGTGACTTAAATTCTATTAGCCTAAGGGCTTGGTAACCAACTTCATTCTCCTCAAGGACTAGGACATGTCCTATCTTAGATCCAACAGTCAAAGAGTGTTTAAGTCAAGCATACAAAAAGAGGATTTTATTGTTTGTTCTGAGTTAAGACTCTAAGCATTTGCAATATATCCCCCAGATATTTCCAAAATGGATTTCAGCCCCTAATGCTCTTACCAGGACAATTGTGTTTTTAGTAGGCAGAACTCTCTCAAACTTACTTGTCTGTGCTTCTTCCTTTTCTATCTTTTCTCTCATCACATCTTTTTAATGTATCATCACCTAGATGTATCTTCAAATGGTAACTGTTATCATAGAACCACTGCATCTTGTTTATGAGGAAACAAAACCTCCCATCTCCTTAAGTTTTAGGATGCTCCAAGAGGAAATGAAATGGAGCCCAATGAGGCATGCTATAACCGAAAATGTTTCAAAAGGAACTTCTAATCCCTGTTTAAATTATCTAAGTCCAAATCCTTGACGAAGCACAACAGATTAGAAACCAGCTCCTCTATCCACATATTGGTCTGTATTTATGAGATTACTAGTACAGAGTGGAAACTGCCTATAAATCTTAAATAAATATGAGGAAATTAGTCAAACTGCTGGGTTCTAAGGCCTGTGGTTCATCTATTTTTGCACAGACCAAGCATCCAAATTGGTGGGACCAATTTCCGTGGAGAGATGCACATTATAAGGTGCCAACGAGCAATCTTGTCTTTCTTTCCTGTATTTTGCAAATGTCTTGAGCACATTATGACTGGCTCATCTTCAAATTAGCAATGTCATCTTTTGTCCATAAATTAAATCACTTGCCTTCAGTTAATTTACTGTAAACCTTCATTAGTCAGTACATAAACTCTTAGTCTTCCCTGTAATTTCCTTATATTTACAATGATTTCTAAGTTTGGTAACTTTAAGGAAACTAATTTGTGGATAATGTTTTATTGATGTTGTAGAACTTTTAAGTCGCAGGTACCTGAAAGACCCTGCTGATCCTAAAAGATGTGAAGCACAGGACTATAACTGATCAACAATACCAACAGTTTTCTTCCTTGTTTGTGAGTTTTGGGGAAGATGGGTTGGTCTACTTTAAAATTTATTTATTTAGCAAGAGCTATATACAGTGCTCACTATGGGCCAGGAACTGTTCTGTGAGCTTTACAAATATATATAATCTACAAAGAAATTACTTTTTTTAAAGTATGATGTTGGCACGACCGATATTCTTTTATTTGAAAGATAAGTGACAACAACAACAGTAAAACACTATCTTCAATGGCTTCATTGCGTCATAAACAAACAGAAAGCAAATTAGCATTGACGGTATTGCCTTTCATTTACATTCAAATCTCCTCTCCTGGTACTCTTACATATTCATAACATTGTAACAATTGACAGTTCTTAAATTTCTCCCGCAATCAATCCATATTATGAAACTTGACTATCAGAATACCTAGTTGTCACCAGTCTGACTTTACCCAAGGAACAAAGTGTCGTTTTCATTACATTTTTATTTTGCATTTATTTTGTTTCATGGAAGGACTCAAACTCCAAGCCTTCACAAACTCCAAATGGTTCACACCTCCTAGGCAGATTTCCTGGACAGCCATTTACTCCATTTTGTAGTTCTTGCAGCTCCCATAATGCCTTACGGAGGTAATGCTAGACAAAGGGAACTGAGAGAAAAAGGAAGTGACTCCCTAAAACAAAGAGGCTAATTTAAATATCTCTTGTAATAATTCACTTCGCCACACTGCATGGAGAAACCAGGTACACGGGCCATCATTTTCACATTCGCTATGCTGAGACTCCTGGATAGTGCAAATAGTTAATGTGTTAAGCTGCTACAAAACAAAAGGTTGGAGGTTCGAGTCCACCTAGAGGTGCCTTGGGAGAAAGGCCTGTTGATCTGATTTCAAAAAAAATTAGTCTTTGAAAACTCTGTGGAGCACAGTTCTATTCTGACACACATGTGGTCTCTATGAGTCAGAAATGACTCCACAGAAACTGGTTTTGTTTTGGTATGCTGAGATTTGAACTCCCCGACATATCACCTGACAGATCTACCCACTATGAATACTTATAAGAGTTAAAAGTGTCAGAGCAGAAGACAGCAATAGTATCAAGGACTCAAATGCATCTAGTTCCTATACTCTTCTGTATTCTGCTTCATGAAATTAGGTTCATCCATCAGCAAAAAACAACTGAGAGAATTAGATTGAAACTTGCAAAATCAAATAGGGATGGATTTCAGCTAGTCACACTTACAGTCTCTACTGAGAAAGTTGCAATGCCAAAAACAAATGACAATTCTGGGTTTAAAGGATTAAGACCATAGTCTTGTGGGACATCTCAGTCAATTGGCATAATATAGTTGATAAAGTTATGTTCTACATCCTAGTTTGGTGAGTAGTGTTTGGGGTCTTAAAAGCTTGAGAGCAGGTGTCTACAACAGAAATATTGGTCTCTACTTCTCTGGAGCAAAAGAGAAAAAGGAAACTAAAGACTCAAAAAAACTAGTCTACAGGACAAATAGTCTACACAAACCACAGCATCATCTACCCTGAGACTAGAAGAACTAGATGGTGCCTGGCTACCACTACTGACCATTTTAATTAAGGCCACAACAAATAGACCCTGATAGAATGGGAGAAAAATGTGGAATAGAACCTCAAATTCCTAAAAACAAACAAACAAAAAATCCTACTGGACTGGTTCAGACCAGAGGACTCCCTGAGATTATTGCCCTGAGATACTCTTCAGACCTTGAACCAAAACTAACCCCTGAGGTTTCCTTATTGCTAAATAACACGTTGGCTCAAAAAATAATGAATATCACCAATAAGTATTGTGCTCCTTTAAAAAAAATTACCTACATGAGACCAAACAGTCAACAATTACTTTCAAAAGAAGATGAAAATGTAAGGAGGCAGGAAAACTAGATCAATGGAAACATAACAACCAGAACAGAAATAGAATGTTCACACATTGTGAAGAATGTAAGCAATGTAACTAAGCAACTTGTGTAGAAATTGTTGAGTGAGAACCTAAATTTCATTCAAAACACCATAAATATTATTAAAAATAAATAAAAATAAAAAACAAAGGACAAAAGAAAAATTGAAGATGAAAAGAACTGAAAGGCAAACCATCCATACAGATACTTCAGTTCCTTTTTTTTAAAAAAGAAATTACCATATTTTTACACAAATAACATCCACCTTCTACTTTTGTTTGCCTAATGCTCCTTCCCCACAAAAGGTATTTTTATAGGAGTGCTATGCAATTTTTTACAGCAACATGTTAAAAAAATCTGGCATATCCACCAGACTGAGTCCAGTGCAGCTGGATGGTGGCCAGCTTCCACCGACTGCTCTGATGGGGATCACGGTAGAGGGTCCCGGACAGAGCTGGAGAAAAATGTAGAACAAAATTCTAACTCACAAAAATAGACCAGACTTACTGCCTGACAGAGACTAGCTCAGTAATGAAGTCACTCTTGATGTTCACCCTTCAGCCAAAGATTAGACAGACCCATAAAATAAAATGAGATTAAAGGGGCACACCAGCAAAGACTAGAAGGCAGGAGGAGACAGGAAAGCTGGTGATTGGGAATCCAAGGTTGAGAAGGGAGAGTGTTGACATGTCCTGGGGTTGGTAACCAATGTCACAGAACAATATGTGTACTGTTTAATGAGAAGCCAGATTGTTTTTTTAAAAAAAACAAAAACTGGCATAGCAGCTCTTACGAAAAGACCTCGTGACAAACACACAGAAGGTGCGTGTTATTTCTTAAAAATAAGGTAAATAGGAGCACCTTATTGGAGGGAAACACTATTTCTTAGGCTTCCTTCCTATAAAGCAAGTTTATTAGTGTCACTCATGCCTCTTCCAGCCCCTTTCCTCACTCCATCCTGGGGAAGGATGAGTGGCAAATGTGCTTGATAAATTTGGAGAAGAGTTTGGGAACTTACCCTTATGGAGTGTTCATTCCCAGTCTAGTGCCGCCTTGATTGGGATGGGAACAAGTTTGCCCCACTCTGGGGTTCGAAATCAGCAATCACATGACGTACAAACCTAAAGGTCCTTCGTTCAGCCTAAGCTCTACCAGGGAAAAAGAGGCATTTTTTTAATTTTATATTTCCTCTTTGCTTTATTTCTTAACTTACTTGGGACCTAGATGTGGAAGAACATTGTTAGTTATTGGAGGCCACCTTGGAGAGCCCTTAGACATTCATTTTTCAAATAAAATAAGACCACAGAGGATATTCTTCCACAAATAGGGGCTACTTCTAGGGAGAATTAGATCTTTAACTTGTCCAGGGTCCCTATCCTTCAACTTCCTCAGTCTTTGTCCACCAGTAAGTACCCAGACTTCTCTTCCCCAAGCTCCTCCTACCCTCTTGCCCTCTTCCTGCCTCTATCAAAATCTGCTATTTATTTATTTTGTTCACAAATAGACATAAATGATTGATAACAATATGTTAGCTAATCAGAATCCAGTTTCTCAGATCTCTTAGGATTCTTTAACATCCCAGAAGCAGAAGACCTCACAAATAAACCCAATGTGTTTGTAGGCAATGCAGTGATCCCAGTGGAACCAGAAATAGCAAACACATCTAAGAGAAGTACTGATTTTAGCCAATGTGTCCTTGTAGGGGGAAGGAATCTGGGGACTATGCATTTCTAACAGTATTTTTATCAAATAAGCAAGAAATTGAGGAGACAGACTAAGTCAAAAATGTAATTTTTTTCTAGCCAATTTTTTATTCTTTAAGATTGATTTTAAATATCACCCCCTTAGTAAGATTTGACCTAGTTTTCCTACATATGACAGGGTTCTCCCTCACTTGTGCCCCTTACAAAGGATACAGGGCTCTTCTTCCCCACTTTTCATATATACTTTGTCTATATATCTACATGTATATATATATATATATATATATATATATATATATATATATATATGTATGTATATGTATATACATAGCCTTCAGTATGGATTACACCTCAACATAAAGAAAACAAAAATCCTCACAAGTGGACCAATAAGCAACATCATGATAAACAGAGAAAAGACTGAAGTTGTCAAGGATTTCATTTTACTTGGATCCACAATCAACACCCATGGAAGCAGCAGCCAGGAAATCTAAAGACACATTGCATTGGGCAAATCTGCTGCAAACAACCTCTTTAAAGCATTGAAAAGCAAAGATGTCACCTTGAAGACTAAGGTGCGCCTGACCCAGGCCATGGTATTTTCAATTGCATCATATGCATGCGAAAGTTGAACAATGAATAAGAAAGACTGAAGAATTGATGCCTTTGAATTGCGGTGTTGGCAAAGAATATTGACTATACCATGGACTGCCAAAAGAATGAACAGATCTGTCTTGGAAGAAGTACAACCAGAATGCTCCTTAGAAGGAAGGATGGTGAGACTACGTCTTACATACTTTGGACATGTTGTCAGGAGGGATCAGGCCCTGGAGAAGGACATCATGCTTGGTAAAGTACGGGTCAGCGAAAAAGAGGAAGACCCTCAAGGCGATGGATTGACACAGTGGCTGCAACAATGGGCTCAAGCATTACAATGATTGTGAGGATGGTGCAGGACCAGGCAGAGTTTCCTTCTGTGGTGCAGAGGGTCACTATGAGCCGGAACCAACCTGACGGCAGCTAACAACAACAACAACATATATCTACCTAAGGAGCCCTGGTGGCGCGATGGTTAAGCACTCGGCTGCTAACTGAAAGGTCTGCAGTTTGAACCCACCAGCAGCTCCACGGGAGAAAGAACTGGTAATTTGTTCTCATAAAGATTACAGCTAGGAAACCCTATGGGGCATTTCTACTCTGTCACACGGGGTGTCTGAGTCTGAATCGACTCAAAGGCACACAACAACAACATATATCTATCTACCCCATTAGCTTATGAGCCCCTCAAGGACAGAGGCAGTATCTGGTGGTCTTTGCATTCTCAGTCTGGCCCCCTCAAAGTGTTCCATAAATACTTGGTGAGTTAGATGGAATTGCACTAAATGGTCAGAACTCAATGAGGAAGCGAAGAAGAGAGCTGACATATCTTTAAATGATTAAACTTTTCTTGTGAATAATAAGAAGTAGCTGAGGAGCTCTAGGAGGCAGAAGAGAACAGAAGGATGTAAAGAGAAGGAATGTTGAAGAACACAATAGAAATAATTTCAGAGGCAGAGAGCATGATAGCCACACTTAGAAATGTCGAAGGGATTGGAATACTCAGAAGTGCTGACAGCAGAGAGGAAAGCCCCCAACAGAGACAGAATGGAGAACAACTGTGCCCCAGCAGTGGTGGCAGGGACATGGACAACAAGACAAATGTTAAGGGCCACTCTGACCTAGAAGCAAATGGCCACGGCCACTGTTTAGAAAACCTGGCTTTAAAAAAACTGCTCGCTTTTTCAAGCTGTATAGCAAAGGCCAAAGACCTGTAGCCTTAGGCTAATCAGTTGAAATCTCAGAAGAGGAATTTTAAGAAGTATGAAAGAATTTGGAGACATAACAGAATCTTCCATTGAAGAAATTGGATCTTTTGATTAATATTAAAGGAACAAAGACAATACTGAATAGAAGACCAGAAAGTAAAATGTTAATAACTTTTATTATAAACCAATAATACGACAAATGTTTTTCGTTTAATTGGTTTTCAAGACACAGAGAAGAAAAAGAGAGAACTGTTTTCATTATAGCCAAGTGAGATGAATACATTGGAATTGGTTGACCATCTTAAATTTTCATGGTTGTGATAAACATTTCCCTTTAAATAATAAATTAAAAAAAAAAATCTAAGATCCAAACCAACAACCGGAGAAGGAAGCAATATGCTTTGAGTTTATTTCACAACTACATCTTGAGTATGGTTAAAAAATGCAAGGTAGAAATTTTCTAACGCTGGATGTATTCAATATTTGCCCACCCAGCCCAAAACTAGGTAACTTCTGCATTCTCATACATTTCTCTCCAGTTTTATGCTTAGATTACTTTTTTCTCTTGGCCTTTCAAAAGTGCCTGAAACCTTTTTCCTTATGCCTATGTTGTAATGAGAAAAGAATAGATTTGTTTGATAGGAAATATTTGGGGGTTAGCAGAAAAATTTGCATTCATGCTGACAATTTCTATACTTAGTTTAGCCCAGTGAGATTAGAAGTCCCTGAGATATTAAACCTTGGAAAAAAGAATTTGTAATGGAAAACCTGAAAGAACTTAATTATAGCCAGTAGCACCAGTTGAATACTTTAAGCATACTCAAATGTGCTGTGTTGTCATAAGAGCTTAAAAAAAAAAAAAAGAAAGAAAGAAAAGAAAAGACGGAGGTTATGGATCAGACATTACAGGCATCACCAAAGAAGCAGTTTCACCTCTGGGTCATTTCAGGTGGCTAGCCTGACCACAGAAGAACATCTTCAGAGCTATTCAGAGAGCTAGGGAGATGCCAGAGTCATTCAGACTCCAGGGATTATTAAACTAAAAATGATTTTAGTTAGCTCTTCATGAGTACCTCACTGAGGAGATCTGCCCTGTGTATATTTGAGGTCTAGATAAGAGAGAATCAAATGAGTTCTTCTTCTTTAAAGTCGAAGCTACACGTTGAAAGTTCTCTGCATTTATCTACAAGAAATACAATTCTCCTATAATATATGACAATCCCAGAGTTGACCCTGGAATAAATCATTCTATAAGGAGTCCTGGTGTTACAATGGTTAATCACTATGAGTCAAAATCAAACTTGACTGCATCCAACAAAAATGTTAACTCCTTTCTTTCTTTCCTTCTTTCTCTGCCTTTCAGGAGGAAAGACTTTCCTAGTCCCCTACTCCCACTGCCCACTCTGAACTGAGAAACTTAAAGATCTGGTCACAGGAAAATACTCATGAGAACATTTCCAGACTTCTCGCTCTCCTACGCATGCCCCAGCTGAACACAGACCTCTACAAGGAGGCTGCCTCTCCACCTTGTGTATGCTTGCAGTGCCGATGCACCAGTTGCTATCACTGGCAAGATACAAATAGCCTTTAAGGCTAATAATCCCTTTACCAGAATAAACAAGTTCTATTTTTCTGAACAAAAGATGCCTTAGTGGTGCAAACAGTTAAGTGCTCCTCTGCTAACCCAGTGGCTTTACAGGGGAACGACCCGGCAATCTTCTGTAAAGATTACAGTCAAGAAAACCCTATGGGGCAGTTTTACTCTGTCACATGGGGTCACAATGAGTCAAAATTAACTTCATGGCACCTAACAAAAACATTTTTCTGAGAGGTGCTATTATTATCTTGGCCTAATTCCTTGAATCCAGACCCATATCTAGCTTAATCGCTTCTCCTGCAAGTTCTTTCTCACCTTAATCGATTTCGGGACTATTGTGGCATTAGCTTCTTTTTTGTATCCAAGACCACGGACTTCCTAAAGTCACCTTGATTTTCTGGCTTCCAGACACTTGTGATGAGGAAATTAAGCCTAAGAAAATTAGAACAAGTCCATGAGAGCCAAACTACGACCTTGAGTATATCCTACTTGAATTGAGAGACCATTTCAAGAATACATTTGACACATTGAACACTAATGACTGAAGACCAGAGGAGTTGTGGAATGACCTCAAGGACATCATATATGAAGAAAGGAAGAAGTCATTAAAAAAACAGGAAATAAAGAAAACATCAAAATGAATGTCAGAAGTGACTCTGAAGCTTGCTCTTGAACATCGAGTAGTTAAAGTGAACAGAAGAAATGATGAAGTAAAAGAGCTGAACATAAGATTTCAAAGGGTTGCTCCAGAAGACAAAGTAAAGTATTATAATAACATGTGCAAAGACCTGGACATAAAAAACCAAAAGGGAAGAACACACTCAGCATTTCTGAAGCTGAAAGAACTGAAGAAAAAATTCAAGCCTCTAGTTGCAATAGTGAAGGATTCTATAGGCAAAATACTGAACAACGCAGGAAGCATCAAAAGAAGATGGAAGGAATACACAGAGTCACTGTACCAAAAAGAATTGGTAACATCCATCCATTTCAGGAGGTAGCGTATGATCAAGAACAGATTGTACTGAAGGAAGAAGTCCAAGCTGCACTGAAAACATTGGCTAAAACAAGGCTCCAGGAGTTGACAGAATACCAGTTGAGATGTTTCAATAAATGGATCCAGTGCTGGGAGTGCTCATTCATCTATGCCAAGAAATTTGGAAGACAGCTACCTGGCCAACTGACTGGAAAAGATCCATATTTATGCCTACTCCAAAGAAAGGTGATCCAACAGAATACAGAAATTATTGAACAATATCATTAATATCACACTCAAGTAAAATTTTGTTGAAGATCATTCAAAAGTGGTTGCAGCAGTACATCAAAAGGGAACTTCTAGAAATTCAAGCCAGTTTCAGAAGAGGACGTGGAACCAGGGATATCATTGCTGATGTCAGATGGATCCTGGCTAAAAGCAGAGAATACCAGAAAGATGTTTTCCTGTGTTTTATTGACTATGCAAAGGCATTCAACTGTGTGGATCATAACAAATTATGGATAACATTGCAAAGAATGGGAATTCCAGAACACTTAATTGTGCTCATGAGGAACCTGTACATAGATCAAGAGGCAGTCATTAGAACAGAACAAGTGGATGCTGCATGGTTTAATGTCAGGAAAGGGTGTGCCAGGGTTGTATCCTTTCACCATACTTATTCAATCTGTATGTTGAACAAATAATCTGAGCAGCTGGACTATATAAAGAAGAACAGGTCATCAGAATTGGAGGAAGACACATTAACAACCTGTGTTATGCAACTGACACAACCTTGCTTGCTGAAAGTGAAGAGGACTTGAAGCACTTACTGATGAAGGTCAAAGACTACAGCCATTAGTATGGATTACATCTCAACATGAAGAAAACCAAAATTCTCACAAATGGACCAATAAGCAACATCATGATAAATGGAGAAAATACTAAAGTCGCAAAGGATTTCATTTTACTTAGATCCACAATCAACACCCATTGGAAGCAGCAGTCAAGAAATCAAACACACATTGCCTTCAGCAAACCTCCTGCAAAAGACCTTTTTAAAGTGTTAAAAAGCAGAGATGTCACTTTGAGGACTAAGGAGTGCCTGTCCCAAGCCATAGTGTTTTCAATCGTCTCCTGTGCATTCGAAAGCTGGACAAAGAATAAGGAAGACTGAAGAAGAATTGACACCTTTAAGTTATGGTGTTGGTGAAGAACGTTGAATATACCGTGGACTGCCAAAGCACGAACAAATCTGTCTTGGAAGAAGTACAGCCTGAATGCTCCTTAGATGCGACAATGTTAGACTTCACTTCACATACTTTGCACATGTTATCAGGAGGGATCAGTCCCTGGAGAAGGACATCATGCTTGGTGAAGTAGAGGGTCAGCGAAAAAGAGGAAGACCCTGAATGAGATGGATTGACAAAGTGGCTGCAACAATGGGCTCAAGCGTAATGATTGTGAGGATGGTGCAGGACCCAGCAATGTTTCCTTCTGTTGTACATAGGGTCGCTATGAGTCAGAACCAACTCGATGGCACCAAACAACAATACCAAGCACTTGTGATTCTACTTATTGAGAGCCATCAACCATATGACCCCTAGTATGCCTTGCTATTTTCCAAAGCATAGTACAGTCTCCTAATAGCTATGAAAACTTAATTTTCTGGAACCTGGACCCACCTGTCCTGCCCAAAACTCTCCACCATTTCTGCTCCCCTGCCTGACCCGGCCTTTCCCTACCCCATTCATTCTGTGGATTTACTGGGATTTTTGTAGCTGAAGTTGCAGATAAATCTTCATTGCTCTTATTTTCGATTCAGAACTCCAAATTTGCAAATGTAACATGACGAAGTCCAGATTAAAGTATTTTCTTCATCATTCAGATGAATTTTCAGTCAGCTGGTGTGAAATGATTAGAGTTGTAACCAGGAGCAGACTCCAGGACACTTCTTTCTTTGCCTCAGAACCCATTTTAATGAAACATCTTCGGATTATTCTGTCCCTTAGGGCACCTGTCCTGCCCCTATTAACCCATAAAGAACACCATCAGTGAAAATAGTTACCTAGAAAACAACTGAAAAGTAGACGAACTCATACAAAGAGCCTCTGTTACAGAGTTCAAATAATCAAAATAGTCTACCTGAAATAAGCCTCACCTTTCTTAATGTATATTCTTTACTCATATATATTTGTTCATTTATTGACGATGACGTAGTGAATACCTACCGTGTGCCTGCCGTACTCTAGGCACTGGGAATACATCGTGATGCAACTAGTCAGGGCCCTGCCCTCGAGGAGATGTTCATCTCATAACTGTTTGACCAACTTGACTAGTTGCTTTCGTTCTTTATCTTTTTTTCATTGGCCATTTCAGGAGCAGCTGTGAAATCAGTTTGTGCTTCTAGCTACTCTACACTAACCTCTTCATCCATTTATATACGTCTCCTCACGTCAACACTTCTCAGAGAAGTATCTTTCTTGCTGTCCGTAGGATTTCTAAGGTAATTTGCTCATTTTAAGACAGTTTTAGCATCATGACAGATACTTCAGGGCTGTGCTTAAAGTTATCAATATGTAACCAGTCAGCCAAAAGTACCCTGTTGATATTGAGCTACATCTACAACTCTGAATATAAAATTACATAACAGGATTTCAAAGAGGTTTGAAAGGCCGTCTTTCATTGGAGGATGTTAGTTTGTCTTTAAACCAAACCAACTGAACAACAACAAAATACTATGAACAGAAAATATAGTAACTCTTACTTATGCATCTTTTAGATTACTCGAATCAAATTTCTCCAAGCAACTTCCCTTTAGTCTTTTAAGCCTGCTTGCCTGCCCCTAATCTTAGTCAGTGTGACTGACAGAAATACATACTCAGTTTAGTACTAGCCTAGAGAGTCCAACAATGGTAAGTGAGCTGATAAAAGGCAGAAGGGTGCATTTTAAAATCAAAGTAAGAGATTTTAAAGTTGTCTACTCTAATAATTTTCTGTGGTGTGGTTCTTTCTCTAATACAAAATATTTTTCTAAAATAAAAATTGCTTAAAAAGTAACACTTTTTAAGAAGAGAGAGAGGAGAAAGGCTTCTCTTTTTGTTCTCGCTGGGTCCCATGACAATTGCACATTCAGACCTATTTAATGAAGATGGGGATTGGTGTTTATTAACAGCCTTACGCGTTACAACACACTACTCAAGGTTTGCTATTGTTATTTTATTTTATACTCACCCAGTCATATGAAGTAGATATTTTACGCCCATTTTAGAGATGAGGACACTAAGCCTCAAAAAGCTCAAATAACTTGTACAATACCATACAGCTAAGAAATGAGGGAAGAGAGACTCGAACATATCTGTCCCAATCCAACGTGCTCTTAAACTGTATTTTTCTCCTTTTCTGAATCATTCTTCTTGTCTTCCTTCTGCCAAACCAGAATAATTGCAGGTAATAAAAAGGTACTCCGTACCTTTTCAATGTATTGATTCTCTTTACTTACGCCAATGCCCATTTTACATGCAAAGTACGTGAAAAGCACCAAGCCTAATGCATAGGCCATACAGGATGCTGGGTGATTTGTAAAAAAATTGATAAATTCATTGATTTATTGGTGAAATTTATCTGTTTTATGGTTCTGATTTTGTTTAGTTACTATATTCTCTTGCCTCTTTATACAATAGAATGATCATGAACTCTGAAGTTCTATCTCAGTAAAGATGCTTATACTGGGCACTTAATCATAGCATCCTAAAGTATCTGAGGCCTTGGATTGTTACCTACTATGCTTTGGTAGAATTATGTACAGCTATGTTATTTAAAATTAAAGTTGCAATAAATAGTTTGATAGAAGCATCCAAAATTGAAATAAGCATGTCTCCCATTAAATGAGAGAGAGGAAAAAAACTTTAAAATTTTAATTCTCTTAGAACGTTGAAGAATACCAATAATTCTTTCATGTAAATAAACTTAGTTCCCTTTATAAGAAACGGACATATTTCAATTAAGTTACATAAATATATACCTAGAATGAGTTTTTTCTTTATCATTTTATAGGTTTGCTACACCTAACTTAGTTTAATCAAGAAATTACATAACAAAAGCTTATGAACATATCCTCTTTTGTCTTTTCTTTGCGCAGTTTTGTGGGGCCAGTCAGTGGAAATTAAAATCATCTGAATGGAAGGCTCAATCTCAGAGTAGAATAAATGAATCTTAATAGAATTTGAACTTGTTTAACATTTTCTTCTCTCTTTCCCTTCCACTCCATATGCACTCCATACCACTCCCTCCTTCAAACGCAAACACACACACACCACACAATATAACACACACAGTGTTACTCAAAGAGTTTCGATTATCTACATGGCTAATAAAAAGTTACATTAACATACAAGGAAATAATTCTGTCTGCTGTAATAAAAACTGGCTGAACCAAAAGGCAAACTTATGGAAGGTTTACAAATCATTTTATTCTGAACCAACTACAAAATCCCCACTCTCACCTGCAAATCAGATTTCCAGCTGATTTTCAGTGATAAACTTCACAGCTGCACTTCTAGGCTGGATTACAGGAATAAAATACCAGTATCAGTTTTCCTATGGTCCATATAGGTCAAAGAAAAGTCATTTACAAAAGGCTTCCCCTGCTTTATAATTCTATGAACTTGGAATTCACCCTTCTCTGATTTAATATCTTTCTTTTTGTTTTCCCTCCGTGAAAACCCAGGGCCAGTAAGATGACCCAGGCAGAGTTTCAAGACCTTGGTACTTTGTGCCTCAAGCCTTTCACTAAGAAAATTGTGAATAGTTTTGTCTCCAATAGTTTCTACCTATTGTGACATCTCTCCCGGGTCTCTTCACCCCTAAGTTCTTCATTTCTTTTCAGAATTTAGCTGAAAAGCACTTTCCCCTGCCTGTTTATCTCAATGTCTGTCTCTCACTGCTAGTATTTATTGCTTATCACTGCAAGTCTTTATTGAATATAATCTGTTTGGGGATATAGTTGGCATGAAAGATGCTCTACCAAATGAAGTTGTAAAGTATTATACATAAATACTTAATTCCTGGATTTATGTATTATTATCATTACTTATTTACCACTATAGGCACACAGGACACCTTTGAAAGAAATAAATCTGGTTGGTTGGTCTCTCAAATTTTATCAGAATGTCTGGTAAGATATAAATTAATGCCATTATGTAATAATTATTAATATTCTTCCCATGACTAGCACACATTACAGTTTTATAAAAACTTGTACACATACAGCATCTCATTTAAGCTTCCCAGTCATCCAAAGCTAAAAGGGTTTAATTCTCCCTGTTGCAGGTTGGGAAATTGATACTCTAAAAGTCTGAACGATCTACCAAAGGTCACACAAATAACGAGTCTCAGAGCTGGACTCAAACCCAGGTCCCCTACTCCAGGTTCTGAGCATTTCTCCTCAAACAGCTGCCTATAGGACCAACAAGACACAACAGGATCAAGCAAGGGCCGAGTGAGAACTAACTGGGCTCCATTGTCTCCTTCATCTATTTTGTGAAGTTTTCATAAGGGTCTATGGCTTGGTGTGGATTTATATTTTATACTCAGCTAAATGAACTCAACTTTGCATTTAATCAGGGCCACTGGAGGCGTAAGTTTAAATTTGGGGTCCCCAGATTGGATTTTTTATTTGAAATACCAGGCAAACTGGAAAGAGCCACTGCAATGCTTTAATTAATGCACTGATTCCACCAGCCATCTATCAGTTTGTCATACTGTGGTGGCTTATGTGTTATGATGCTGAAAGCTATGCCGCCAGTATTTCAAATATCCGCAGGTTCACTCATGCGGACAGGTTTCAGCAGAGCTTCCAGACTAAGACAGGCTAGGAAGAAAGGTCTGCTAATTTACTTCTGAATATTAGCTAATGAAATCCACATGGATCACAGCATTGTCCCATAGAGCACTGGAAGATGAGTTTCCATGGTTGGAAGGCACTACACAGTAGATGCAGCATAGGGACTCAAACATGTTGATGGCAATCATAAAGAGAAGTCAGGCTGGGCAAGGTTTTGTTCTGTTGAATTTGGTGTTGCCATGAGTCGGAGCCAACTAGACAGCAACTAACAACAGCAACAATTACACTAATTAGTAAACTAATTAGTACATTTACTCAGTTTTTTCTCCATGTGTCCAAGAATGGCTGGAGATACTTGACCTACAATTGTACCATCAAATGGGAAAGACTGGTATCCTGATCAGGGAGGAATGTGCAAGCAAAGAGGGACACAGGTCCATGTGGAACAAAGAAATGGTGACATTGGTTCATATAAATGGAGTCAGTGGCCTTTATGACTATTAAATTATTATAATAGATTTAAATAATGGATAGGTACACTTCAAAATCTGATGGGCCTTGTAATTACAACCCATTACACTCATTTTGTCCCATATATACTCATTCTGCCACCAATGGTAGATGCAGAGGAATAGAGGAAAAACTCTGTGAGAAGATTTCCTATGGTTAAGCAGGCATATTAGTTTGATGGGATCCTATTTGGATAGTAAAATCATAGCCTCTTGCAACTTTGTCTGTCTCTTTTGTTTACACTTGTCCACGTTCAAGAAAGTCCTTAATAAGGCAAGTTTCCTTTCCAACAATTTTTTATAAGTATTCCAGGTCGTACCATCTTTCTCAGGAAAATTCCTGCCTCTCATTCAGAGATTCCTACACCAAAGCCGGCCTCACATTCCCTGGAGGGAATGGAAATGTGCGTTCCAATTTCTTGTGGGAAGTCTATAGAACAAACCAGAAAAGAAGATTTCAGAAAATGATTGCATTTGTTACTGGGAGCTATACAAACAACCTTTGCTTATATAACAATTTTCAATTTAATTGATGGTACAATGAAATTCCAGCTCTCCAAATTTATCTTACCTTAAAATCATCCCACACTAGCCCTTTATAAGGAGCCTTTCAGTGTAACTCCCAATGGCTGTGCACTTGCTGTGCCTCAGAAGGAATAAATTAACTATCAGATCTTACACTGGCAGTCAGTGGAACACATTAAGTCACCAAGTAAATACACTGCCTGCGAAATCTGATTCCATTCATAATAAAATAGATTAAATTATCACCTTGAACTGAAAAATAATTACTCTTGAACAAAGTATAACAGACCAGATGCATACATTTTGGGCAAAAAAGTAAAAAGAAAAAGGGTAAATAGAAAATGTAATTTCTCAGTTTACATAGAAACCATCAGAAATAAAAAAATATAAAATATTGGAAAATAAGGAATGTAATAAATCACATATATGGGCAAAAACAATGTAAATGTTTTCCGTATTTCATGACATTGATTTTAGTTCTATAATCAAAGAGAATTTAGGAAACATATGAGTTCAAAATTTGGTACCAAAATAATTGAGTTATTCTTGATGTCAAATGGTTAAGCTATTAAGGTGATATACTAATCCACAAATCATTAATGGAGTTAATAGTAATTTAATGTAGCTAATACCACAAATCAGTGGTGCTAGAGTGCCACTCGCCTTATTGGTGGCTTGTATTACCAGATCATATTTCTCAAAATCCGTATTACCCATTTAAATATTACCAAAAGGAATAGATTATAATAATATCAAGATATGTGATGGTTTACATCAAAGGTTATTTAGAATTCAAGATTATAGGTAACTGTGAAGACTGTAACATTATTACAAATAATCAATGAATAATCAACAATTTTGGCTCTCAGCTTCCATTGAAGCAGCAGAGAAAGGAAATATGTTAAGACATTTTGTTTTCATTATCTGAAAGAGGAAATACATCAATTACTTTGAGGGCACAATGAATTTCTGGGCACTAAATCTTTAATTCTTTAGTTACTATAGGTTTAACAGTATACCAGACACTTTGTATGCCTTCACATCTCATAGGTAGTACTTATTCCATTTCTAATGCACTTAACGTCAAGATGAGTCACTTTTGAAATGCGTGAAGCTCAGCAGACCCAAGATGGAGCCTCATGGTTGTATAGGTTGAGCAGTCTATTAGGTGATGCTTCCTGGATGTGTTACTTTTGTAAACTTTTGCCTTCTTTTTCTTTATTTCTGTGAGATAAGGCTTGCAAGCATAATTATGGTTTTTCTGTGTCATAGTTAGGGAGCCCTGATGGGTTTGTTTGGTTTATCTGTGTCACGTTTAGAAAACCAGAGACTCCCCATGTAACCCAATGGAAAGGCCCCCCCCAGTAAATTCTCTATTTAGTTCTTATTGGTATATTGTCATACCACAGTTTGGTGGTGTCAGAGTGCCTTATTGATGGCTTGTATTACCAGAACACATTTCTCAAAATCCATATTACCAATTTAAACACACTCAGTTAGTGATCATGCATTCCAATACTGAAAACACGCCATCAAAAAAAAAAATTAGTTTAAATGAAAATTTGGTAATAAAAGGGTTTAAAGAAAGTTCTCAAGTAGAATCTTACATAAGCACTCTGAGTAAAATAATGCTCTTAATCCTCAGCATGGATGGATGGACAGGGAGAGAGAGAAATTTATTTTAAGGATTTACTCATGTGACTGTGGTGGCTGGCAAGTCCAAAATCCATAGGTCAGGTGGCAGGCTGGAAAATGCCAGCTGTCTTTTGTCCAAAATTGGTAGGCAAAGCCGTGGGCTGGAAAACTTGACAATGTAGTTGTTGCAGTCTTCAGGCAGAAATTTTCTCCCTTGAGAAACCTCAGTTTTTGTTGTCAAAGTCTTCAACTGATTGGATGACACCTACCCACATATGGAGGGTAATCTGCTTTACTTGTAAATACCTTCACGTAAATGCCTTCATAGCAACATCTAGACTACTGTTAGATCAAACGACAAGGCCTAGCCAAGGTGTCACATCACAGTCAGTGTTAGGCCTGAGAGTTTGCATTTCTAACAAGTTAACCAGTGATTCTGATGCTTCTGGTCTGGGGACCACACTTTGAGAATCACTGGCTTACTCTAATGACTACTCACACACTTCTCTCCAGTCCCTAAGGCCACATTTCACACAAACGTCTCTAAGGGCTGGTAGCTGGAAGGTTCTTCAGCCAGTAGTTCTATCACTGCCTAACATCTTCCTTGGGCCTTTTCTCCCTTTCAGGAAAGACTCAATTCTTTAAGGAACTGCATATTCTTAAGAAATTCCCAGGCTCTCCACGTAGCAATTTCTACACCAAGGAATTTAATTTTATCACCTGAGTAAAATCACATAACAGTGTGAAAATCTGAATCTTCGTGTCAGAAACATCCAGTATTAAATATTGCATCTCGCAAAGGCTATAATATCTATCTAACAGCAGTTTAAAACTTGAGTACAATGTTGAGGTGGGATGCTGAAGATAAACACTTCTATCATGTGGCTGATAGTATAATGGTCATGGCATGGAAAGGGTCCTGATTTAACCTTAAGATGAAAATTTAATCTAACATGCACTGTTCAAATAGCCTAGACAAGGATCCTAAAAGTGACCCAGGTATCACTTCCTGCTCCTTCTATATTAGACCAGCTTGCCTCAGAATGTCTAGCTTCTAGCACATGTGGATCAAGTTCCCTTCCCATAATTTTTGTGGTTTCTTGACCTTACTTCCTCATGTAGTTCTTGGCTACTGTAAGGGTATCTGCCATTCTAATTCTGCCCCTTCACAAAACAGTATACAGACCAAAGCCCTTTAACACTTTCCCACAAGAAAAGTTCATGAATTTTATGAATTTCACTACTTTTCTGAAGATGTGAGGCTACAGAGAAGGATAGTTTATCAAGTCTCACACAGCCTACATCCACCATCTCACTGGCTCCCTCCCTAAGTTAACATACAACCCTCCCTGTCACAGTCTAGTCCACCTCCTTGATAGTATTTCTTTTGCAGGAACCCTACCTTCAGGCAAGTTCATTTTTCCCAATCCCCCTGGAATTTCAAAATAACTAAAAATTTTATCCAATCTTCTACATTATGTTGTTGGAAAAAATGCTGCTACCGAAAGCCAACACCTGGAGGTTCAAAGAAAAGAGAATTAAATATAACCAAAAAGTAATTTTAAAAAAATATTAAAAACTTGGAAGAGTTCCAGGCACATAACTCTCAATAAAAGTTGTAGTTGTTAGCTGCTGTTGAGTTAGCTTCCAACTCATAGTGACCCATGTACAACAACAAAATGCTACCTGGTCCTGCACCATCCTCATGATCGGTTGTGGACTGAACCATTGTGATCCGTAGGGTTTTTACTGGCTGATTTTTGCAAGTAGATTACCAGGCCTTTCTTCATAGCCCTTCTTAATCTGGAAGCTCCGCTGAAAGACTTGCATGTTGTTCAGCATCATAGCAACATGCAAGACTCTGTTGACAGATGGGTGGTGGCTGCAGATGTGATGCATTCGCTGGTTCTCCCACATGGGAGGCAAGAATTCTACCACTGAACCATTAATGCCCCCAATAAAGGTTAGGTATTGCTTATTATTGTTATCGTTGTTATTAAACAAAGAATATCTACTATGTTCAGGCATTGTGCTAGATGTTAATGGTTCACTAGAAAACAGTTCTTGCCCTCATAAGGTTTGCAGGCTAGAAGGGAAGACAAGTATTACAGAAAGGGAGATTATAGTATTTTCATGCAAATAAAGTGTGGCTTCTGGGTCTGTTTACTGGCCGTGCCCTCCTCCCCACCAGGCACCCCCACGAGCACCGCCATGCCAGTCGTGTTCCACATGTTGCTGTCGAAAAAATTAGTATAACAGGCTTATGAAAATACCTCATGGAGGGAAGGCGAGGCCAGCAGAAGGTGTACGTTATTTGTGTAAAAATATGGTAATACTATAAAGAGAATAAGTGAATTTTCCATCATCATAACTGAAGCTTTTATTTTGGAAGAAAATACTGGTAGAGCTTGATTTAAGATGCCTCTGGATCCTGTCTTAGAAATGACAAAGGTAACTTCTGAGATTTGAAGTGTGATGGTCTGTTTAATGTTTCGGAAAAAGTGATTGTTTGGCATTTTGCCTGAAATTATAGGCTAGGTAGGCCAGGCCTCAGAAGTGGTTACGAATGGCTTTGGATAATATAGCAGAAAAAAAAACAAAAGAACAGAAGAACGTTAAACTTTGTGTCAATTAAGAGAAATTAAGAAAAATAAGTTCAGTTTAAAATAAATATGGGCTTGATAAATAATTTATCTTAGAAGATGCCAATCATATTGTACACCAAAGAATTCATAGAATTTAAAAAGACCTTTATGCATATACCAAAAGCAGATCATTGTGTAGAAGCATAGAAATAATTAATTGGATAGGGAATAAAATAGTGAACAACAGAAGGGGTATCATGGGGATAGAAGGATGCTATTTTATTACTATACAAAATAATTATGAAGGTTTCCATTTCTAGATGTAACTTGTACTAAACTACAAAATTATTAAACTGTACAAACCATACGAAGCAATTGCTTTCAGTTATTAGAAAACGACAGTGCAGGCCAATAAAAAATGGAAAACACATAAGGTGAGTCACACAGTCATCCTCATTCTCTGTCTGGATGCACTTTCTGGAGCATAGTGCAGGGAGGTGGAGCCTAAGGATCAGCTTCACTGAGGTGAGGAGGCCAAGATCAGAGTTTGTGGCTGATGAGAGGAAGCTGCACAGAGCAGGGGCTCCAGAAATATGCATGGAGCCTTTTTTAAGAATTTAATTGAATATTCAGTGCAGATGGCCAGGGTAAGACTCTTTGAAGTCTAACAAACAAAAAAAGCTACTGGGGAGATATGAGTTAACTGGAGATGCTAGAAGTTTCATAGTACTGAGAGATGTTGAATTTCCAAATAGTAAAGGTATAGAGATGTAACTGAACACCTTAGGCATTCTGGGACCTTAGAAAGACCACATGTTAGACTAGGGCTATTGTAACCCTAGAGTAAAAAGTATCTGTAGATATGCTCTAACAAAGCTTAAAAACAAGCACCAAGAGAATCAAGATGATTCACCAGAAAATTAACTGCCTAGAAAAATAAAAACTCAACTGTCTTTTAAAGGGAGAAAATAGAATCCAGGGTTTCAATAATATGGCATCAGTAATGTCCAGCATACTGACTAGATGTAGAAGTTACTGACCTAAAACCAGGAGAAAAAAAAATCGGTAAATAGAAACAGATCCAGATATATTGAAATTCATAGAAATTTTTTTAACAGCTTAATAAATATGTTTACATATTTAAAGGAAGATTGACATACTGAGTGTCCACAGGGAGGATATCAGTAGAGAAATGGAAAGCGTGAAAAAGAACCAAACAGAAATCCTAGAATAAAAATTTCAAATTCTGAAATCAAAATTTTGCTATAGGAGTTTAAAAGTAAATTGGACACTGTAGTAGAAAAAATCAGTGAACTTCAAAACAAGACAATAGAGGTTATCCAAATTGAAGCACAAAAGAAAAAAAAGCTGAAAAAAATGAGCATAGCTTCAGTGACTTATATAGTAATAATGAATGATCTAATACATATGTAATTAGAGGTACAGAAGGAAGAGAAATATTGACAAAGAAAAATTTTTTCAAGAAATCATGGCTTGAAATCTTCCAAATCTGATGAAAAATATCAGCCAATAGATTTAAGAAGCTCAATGAAATCTAAACAGGGTAAACACAAAGGAAAGAAAATACCTAGGAATATAATAGTCAAATTGCTGAAAGCCAAATATAAACAGAACTACTGAAGAACAGAATTGAGGCTTGTGAAAAATATTAAGTGCAACACAAAGAACATTTTTGCTATTCTCAAAGCAAGAAGAACAAAGGAAAGAGTCTCCATGCTTTTGAAACATGTGTTGACTTCAGATAAAACGTAATTATCCAATTGCTATCTTGTATATATGTCCCTAACAGAAAAAGAAGCCATAAACCTTGTTAAGATTCTCAAATGAGTAAAGACATAGTTATCCATCATGTCCTAATATTGGAGCACAACTGTCACAGAACAGTCTTGTTTTTTCAAGTGTCTATAGGTGAATTCCCAATCACCCTTCAATTTTGTGTGTGGAAACAACCTTAAAGTCAACCGTAAGAGAATGATTAATTTGTGGTTCAACAGGAGAGAAGGTTATGCATCATTGCAAAGGATGCTTCAAAAATGTCTATTATAATATAGGAAAGCTTTCATTATAATTTTAAGTAAAAATAGCTAATATATAGCTGTATATATAGCATGATTAGAACTACAAGGGGGTGAGTATGTTACCACAATAACATGGATTGGAGCCACCTGCCGCCATAGCCAATTCTGAGACAGGGGTGAGGTGAGCAGCAAGAGTTTTATTATGTATCGATATATAGGAGACAGAGGGGAATAGATTGCTCCAAAAAACCTGTCTTCCCCACTGGAGATTGGCTGAAGGCTTTTATAGGGAAAGGATTACAGGACTTAGAAGTTTGTGTTAGTTCCCCCTTGAAGTGGTCATGTCCCAGATGAGTTAATCTTTTCTTGGGGGTTATCTGGTGACATCCTGGTTTTCTTGTCCCAAGATGAGTGCTTTGTTCTGTTTGTCATTCTTAGATCATTATCACCTGTTTTCCACCCTCCAAGGGGGAACATCTCTTAATCTTAAAACTTTTGTAGAGACTGTAACTGGAGGGAAAAACAAGATCATGAGACAATGTGGGGGTTAGCAATGGGGAGTAATAATAGTTAGCTGGGCCTATGTAGCTTCTTCCAAGTAAAACATAAAAATACTGGAAAGAAAAACAACAAAATGCTAATAGCAGCAGTTTTTTAAGTAGGGGTTTTAAAGTGATTTTTAACTTTCTATTTTTAAGTCTGCTAAAAGTTTTTTCTTTCTTAAAGACCAGATTTACTGGCCTGACAGAGACTGGAGAAAGCCCAAGAGTATGGCCCCCAGACACCCTTTTAGCTCAGTAATGAAGTCACTCCTGAGGTTCACTTTCAGCCAAAGAAACAAAACGAGACTAAATGGGCACATAAAACAAAACGAGACTAAAGGGACACAACAGTCCAGGGACAAGGACTAGAAGGCAGGAGGCGACAGGAAAGCTGGTAATAGGGAACCCAAGTTTGAGAAGGGAGAGTGTTGACGTGTCACGGGGTTGTTAACCATTGTCATAAAAGAATATGTGTACTGACTGTTTAATGAGAAACTATTTGTTCTCTAAATCTTCATCTAAAGTAAAATTAAAAAAAAGAAATACCACAAAAAACATTTTTTCTATTATAAAAAATGTATAATACTTACAATGGAAAAACAGAAGACAAATTAAGTAGACTGTCTTGTGAACTACTGAGTTTCCTACCACATAATTTGCTGAACTGCTTTGATCATCAGCCCATAGTAAGAAGGATTATTTTACTTGAAAAGAGGATATACATGAGCATCTAAACCCTCCAATTCTGGGATTTTACATTTTTAAAATGTAAAACTAATTTGGTAATTGAATAAAATAAAGTTAGTAATGATTTCCTTCTATTTCAGGATTATAGGCTATAACTTTGTAAATAAAAAGCATTTTATATCCTCATTTGGCCATTCCATCTCGCTGCAATCCCTGTTCCTGAGCTGTTTCATTGTCAATGGTAGCTAAATTTTCCAAAGATTAATTCTACAGAGCCAAAGTAGTTTGACTATTTCCCCCTGTTAACTGGTTAACATCTGTGTTAGGCTGGGTTCTCTAGAGAAGCAAAACCAGTAAAGCGTATAAATATATATACAGAGAGATTTATATCAAGGAAATGACTCACACAGTTGTAGAGGCTAGAAAATCCCAAGTCCTTGGGTCAGGCTGGAGATTCCTCCTGACTCATATAGCTGCAGGGGCTGGTGAACCCAAGATCCAGACCACAGAGGCTGGCAAATCCCAAGATTGACAGGTGAACTGCTAGCTCAAATCCCAAGACCCAGAGGTCAGATGAACAGGAGCCAGATGCAGGATCCAGAGCAAGCAAAAGCCCACGAACCTTGCCAGAAAGTCCGCCTATATTGGATGCAGGCCACACCCCCAAGGAAACTGCCTTTCAACTGATTGGCTACTCACATGGAGTTGATCGCACTATAGCAGATCTCATCTTGGAAGTGACTGCATCATTATACAACTGCCAAACTACACCGTAACTGCCAAACCACTGAGAATCATGGCCCAGCAAAGTTGACACACAACCTTAACCATCACAACATCCAACATCTAGTGTTTGTGTTTATTAAATCAGCTGATCTAATAATAGGTCTTGTTTGGGTTTACTCAAACAAACTGAACTGAAAATAACTGAATGAATTCCACCAATTTAAGCATATAGTCATATTTTAGGTTTAATCAAATAGCCTACATGCAATCAATAAATTTGTTTATAAAGATGATCAAACTTGGTCCTTTGCGTTAAATCTGGCTTAAACTGTACCCTGAAAGAAAAGGCCAGTGGGTCTCTGTGGTAGAACCAATTTTGGGGCCCCACCTAGATTTCCTTTACTGAGACAATATACCCATCCCTTGAAGAGATCAACCAACTACTTAATGGTAAATTGCTTACATCACATTTCTCCCATCTTGGAATGAGCAGCAATGCATTCTGACTGGGACTTACACCCAGCAGTGCTTTGCCTTTCCTGCCCACGGGCTCTCAGCCAGCACCACTATCCAAAAGCTCGCAGTGTCTGATCTACAGTTATAGAATTCTGCATAATATTATCCCAGATCAAGGCACCCATTTTATGGCCAAGAAGGTGTGGCAATGGGATCCACAGTCCTACCATCAAGAAGCTGCTGTCCAAATAGGTGATCTTAAAGATACAGCTGGGACACAAGCTAAAAGATGATAACCCTGCAAGGATGGATGCTATCCTGTAGGATTTGGTAAATTGTTTAAACAAGGTCCATCATATGATGTTGTGTCCCCAATAAGTAGAATACACAGGCCCTACTATCAAGTAGCAGAAAAGTATGAGTAGCCCCATCACCATCACTCCTACTGATTCACTTGAAGAATTCGTGTTTCCTATCACTGTAAGTTTAAGGTCTGTGAGTCTGCTGTTGTTGATGTTAGTTGCTGTCAAGTCAATTCCAACTCATGACAATCCCATGTATGTAGAGTATAAGTGCTCCAGGAGGTTTTCAAGGCTATAATCTCTACAGAAGCAGATGGCCATGCCTGTCTTCTGTGGCACCTCTGGGTGTGTTTGAACTGCCAACCTTTCGGTTAGTAGTGGAGCGCTTAACCATTTTTTTCGCCCATGCACTCCTCTGTGAGTCTAAGGATCCTGATTTCAAAATCGAGACATTTCTACCCAAACTACTCAGTAAAACTCCAACTAAATTTAAAGCAATGGCTGCCACCTCATGACATTGTGCTCCTTATGCCTATATGCCAGTAGATATAAAAATTAATTATCTTAATGGTTAGAAAAAGCAATGCTGCTTGTCACGAGGAGGCAGAAATACTGCTTAATAATCAGGAATCAGGAATAATCAGGGGAAAAAAATGAATATGTTTGGCATAGAGGTAATCTGCATCTCTCAATATATCTGTGCCCACTGGTGACTGTAAATGGGCAAATACAGAACCCCTCATCTCAAAAAGACACTGTAACCTGGGACTCTGACTCCTCAGTGATGAATATCTGCATTAACCCAGAAGGCAAACCACCTAGACCCACCAGAAATGCTAGCTGAGAGTGAGGGAAATAAAAAATGGGTGGGAGAGGTGGAATATGATGAGCACTAATGAGGACCAACGGTAGAAGAGCAGGCGGTAGTTTATCCCACTAACCCTCCTCTTATAAGTTTCTCCAGCACCTATGATCAGAGGATCTGTATGGATGAAGTAAATTTAGTGTGAGGTGCAAGTGCACCTGAGCAGTGCAAGGGGTGGACTATGATAGACGATGCTTGGATGCCCCACCCAGATCCTCTTAACCAGCCCAGTGCACCCATCTCCCAGCTGCTGTGAGTGTTGGCTGCCGAGGGAATCATAGCTCCCCACTCCTTTCTCCAAAGACTGTCCTCTGCTAATGGGAAATGCCATGCACCGATCTCCACCTCCCACCCCCGCAGAGCCCACAGCCAATGACTGACTGAAAACAGGGTACTGTATACCATCACTCTTGCCGTAAAGCGGAGTTGTCCACAGCTCTCTCCCTGTGGATCAGGCCAAAGCAAGATTTTATTTGAGATTACATCCTTGCTCTGCCCGTTTGTCTGCCCCATTCAGCTTCCCAACCTCACAAGCTTTCCTGGAAAATATCTCCTCAATAAAATATTTCAACCCAAATCTGTATTAAGGCTCTGCTCCTAAAGAAATTGAACTAACACATTCTCAAACTTTAGTGTGTGTAAAACTTAATAAGAGGAAAGAATGTCTGCCTTTAGCATTATGCTCTTTTAAGGTCTATCTATATGGGATCAAACTGACAACTACAACTCAAAAGATTAGATAGGAATCTTAGGGGGAACTGAATGTATGTTAATGGGGAAGGAATAGCTCAAAAAAGGAGGGTAAGAACGGTTGTACAACTCAAATAATGTAAAATCATTGTCACTGAAATGTACATGTAGAAACTTGAACTGGTGCATGCTATTACTATGTATATTTTCTACAACAAAAAAAATTTATTTTTTAAAAATGTAAAACATCTAAAGTCATAGAAGCTTCCTAGACACATCCAAACACCTTGAGGGACTGAGTTACTGGAATTGGGGGCTGGAGACTATGATCTCAGGGAATATCTAGGTCATTTGCTGTAATATAGTTTATAAAAAAAATGTTTTACATCTAAGTTTGGTGAGTAGCGTCTGGGGCCTTAAAAGCTTGGGAGCGGCCATCTAACATACATCTATTGGTCCCATCACATTCAGAGCAAAGAAGAATGAAGAAAACAAAATACATAAGGAAAATATTAGTCCAAAGGACTAATGGACCACATGAACCACAGCCTTCACCAGCCTGAGCCCAGAGGAACTAGATGGTGCCTGGTTAACACCACCCACCACTCTGACAGGGATCATAATAGAGGGTCCCAGGTAAAGTGGGAGAAAAATGTAGAACAAAATTCAAATTCACAAAAAAAAAAAAAAAACCAGACTTATTGGTCTGATAGAGACTAGAGGAACCCCCGAGACTATGGCCCCCAGACACCCTGCTAACTCAGAACTGAAGCCACTCCAGAAGTCCACCTTTCAGCCAAAGATTAGACAGGCCTATAAAAGAAACAATAACACACGTGAGGATAGTGCTTCTTAGCTCAATCAAGTATACGAGACCCAGTGCGCAACACCTGCCCAAAAGCAAAGACAAGAAGGGAGGAAGAGACAGGAAAACTGGACTAATGGACACTGAGAACCCAGGGTGGAAAGGGGGAGAGTGCTAACACATTGTGGGGAGTGCAACTAACATCACAAAACAATTTGTGTATAAAGTTTTTGAATAAAAAAATGCAAAAAAATCAATAGGAGAGTTTATTTAAAGTACAGATTATTTGGCTCTACCTCCATAAAAAAAAAATTAATAGGTCTATAATGAGCCTGGGGTCCTGCATTTTTAATAAGCACTGAATATGGATGCAATGCAGTCATCTACTGAACACTCTGGGAGGTTCACTGGACTAGACCATGATACACACACTATCACTAAAGACAAGCTAAAACCATCACTGACACAGAAATACTCTCCATCAATGCACCTGAGAACAGGTTTCTCCAAAGTTACTCTCCGAGTTTTCATATTCCAACATACAACAAATCTCTAAACTCAGCTTTGTGATGTGGCTTTCACGCTACTCATGTTTATGGCTTCCAAATGTTAATAAAACATGGTAAGTGCAAAAGTCAAAATAAAGTAGAAGAGGTGCCATGTAAGTAATGGACTGCACGTTCTTAATTTAAATCATATGTATTTATTCACTCACCAAGTAACTGAATACTAACCAAATGAATCTGTAATATATTCCAGTCTAGTTTTATTGGTATTCGTGCTGTCTGTGTAATGTGAACACAAAGAAAATATATTGCTACATCAACTTATATTATTCATGCATATAAAGTTCTGTGTGTCTGCCCATGCGGTTGAGAAGATACATTAGAAAGTCTATTACAGTAACAAGAAAAGGTTATTTCAGTCAAATCAAAACAACAAATGGGCTAGAGAAAAATTGTAAAATATTTGTTTTACATTTTCCTCCAGTGACACATAAAACATTATCTCCTTCTCTAAGCGATTATGAACATTTCTACCCTGTCATGCAGCATAAAGTGGAGATGTGTTAAAAACTATTTCTGTCTGGAAAGTTACACAAGTCTCCCTGTAGTTCCAAGAAACTAGATGTTTGATCACCTCAATTGTTGAAAAATCACAATTCTCATTTGTAGTTATACTCAGATAGAAGAAAATATAAAAGCTGTTTTAGCTGACCTCTAATTAAGCAATTTAAGGACCCAGTGGCGCAATGCTTAAGTGCTCAGGTGCTAACAAAAAAGTTGGTGATTCAAACCCACCAGTGGCTCCACAGGAGAAAAGACGTGGCAGTCTGCGCCTGTAAATATTACAGCCTAGGAAACCCTATGGGACGGTTCTACTCTGTCATACAGAGTTGCTATGAGTCGGAATCAACTCAACAGCGACAGCAGTTAATCAATTTGAGAAGCCCTGGTGGTGCAATGGTTAAGCACTTGGCTGCTTCTCTGCTGGAGAAAGATGCAGCAGTCTGCTTTCATAAAAATTATAGCCAAGAAAACCCTATGGACAGTTCTACTCTGTCACATGAGGTCACTAGGAGTCAGAATCAACTTGATGGCACCCAACAACAACAATTCACCAATTTACCTGATTCACCACCCTCTCCATTCTGTCTGTAAAATATACGAACAGTTGCTGACAGTAGCAGAACACTCTTGGATGTTAGGCTACTCCCTATTATGACCATCCATTTGCTCTCCTCCGGGTGAGTTATACAATCCATCAAAAGTGAGTTGCGAAGGGCAAGATGGCGCTCTAGGCAGAAACACCACGCCTTCCCTCCACAGCAAAGATCCGAAAAACTAAGCCTAACAGAGAATCAACAATCCTGAAACCCTAGAACACCAAATGAAGAGATAAAGAACTCAGCCAAACACCAAACGGAGTGAGAATACTAAAAGAGAACGGAGAGCGAGGAGAGACTCAGGCAGAGATTCCTTACCAGCTAACGCAGCGCGGATCCACCATCTTGGATTCCTATCGGAGACCAGCAAACGGGAGAGCAGCCTTGCAGAGCATCTGGTCGGAGACAGAACGACCGGTAAACTGCGGTGCGCGCTCTCCCACCACCCACCCCTCTCCGCCTCAGCTGGGGATCCCCTGCTTTCCGAGGCCAGGGTCTCTGGGCTGGGGGGTGCTGGTGCTTGGATTCCGCGCGCCTGGGCTGGCGGCTTTCTGAGAGCCGTTTGCTGGCAGCTAGCGAACCTTTCTCTGCCGCCTCCCCCTCCTTTTGCCTGGGTGCCTGGTTCCGAGTGCCGTCTCTGCTCTCTCCTGCGGGGCTGTAGGGCTGCGTGCGGGCGTGTGGCTGTTTCTAGGTCTGGGCCCCCGCGTGGGTGGGATCCCGGGGCCTTTGTTCGTTCGCCCCTCTGCTTTCCGTGGCCGGAGTCCCTGAGCAGGGGGGCGCCGGTGCTTGGATTCCGCTCGCCCGGGCTGGAGGCTTTCTGGGAGCCGTTTGCTGGGACCTAGCGAACCTTTTTCTTCCGCCTCCCCCTCCTTTTGCCTGGGTGCCTGGTTCCGAGTGCTGTCTCTGCTCTCTCCTGCGGGGCTGTAGGGCTGCGTGCGGGCGTGTGGCTGTTTCTAGGTCTGGGCCCCCGCGTGGGTGGGATCCCGGGGCCTTTGTTTGTTCGCCCCTCTGCTTTCCGTGGCCGGAGTCCCTGAGCAGGGGGGCACCGGTGCTTGGATTCCGCGCGCCCGGGCTGGAGGCTTTCTGGGAGCCATTTGCTGGCACCTAGCGAACCTTTTTCTGCCGCCTCCCCCTCCTTTTGCCTGGGTGCCTGGTTCCGAGGGCTGTCTCTGCTTTCTCCTGCGGGGCTGTAGGGCTGCGTTCGGGCGTGTGGCTGTTTCTAGGTCTGGGCTCCCGCGCGGGTGGGATCCTGGGGCCTTTGTTCGTTGGCCCCTCTGCTTCCCGTGGCCACGGTCACTTAACCCCGAGACTACCGGCTTCTTGGAATTCGCGCCCCTGAGTGGGGGCTCTCTGGGTCCCATTTGTAGGCACTGACTGCTGGTGTTGCCCTTTTTTTTTTTTTTTTCTCTCAATTTTATTTTTCTTCCTTTTTTGATTAGTTTTGTCATCTTTTACCTCTTTTTTTCTTTTGTCTTTCTTCATTGCTTAATTTCTTGTCTCTCTATCTCTTCCTTCTCTTTCTGATCCCTGAATTCCAGGCGATGTATGCCTCTGTACCTTCTGGCCAGGCTGAGCTGTGAAAATTGAGACCGACTCCCCCAGACCTCATAGCTGCATCGGTGGGATCCCTCGGAACTTTGCAGTTCTTTAACTTTTCTGATTTTTATTTGGTCATTCTTTCCTTTTCTTTCTCTTCCCCCTTCTGGTTTCCTCCATCCCATAGTCTCTCATCTGTACATTCCAACGACAAGCTCCCCTAGCATTCTTTTATGTTTGTACACTTTTTGCTCCTCCTCCTCTCTCCTCTCTCCCATATCCAGCTTAGCTTCACACATAACCATCTTCCCGCTGCACCCTACCTACCTGCACCGTGCACTAGACATCACATCACCAAGCGGTGCAGGCACGCCCTATTGGAACCTGCCCAGCACTGACTACCGACCGTCCTGGTGGCTGCGGTGAGTGCCACAAGCAACCCATCCCAGTGGCTCCTCCTCAACTAGATCTGCCCAGCTGTACCACAAGAACGAAAAAAAAAAAAATCTACAATCAATAAACGAGAGAAATATCTACTGAATGCCCCGAAAACAGCAAACAATATCAAAACATTTACAAAAACAAGACAAGATGGCTCCAATAGGCGTCCAAATTAAAACACCAGATAACTCTCCTGTGGAAGAAAATGCACTAGAAGTACCTGATACGGAACTCAAATCACTAATACTCGGAATTTTCCAACAACTGAGGCAAAAAGCTGACAAACATGAGGAAAAAATAGACAAATTTATGGAAAATACAGACAAAAAATTGGAAGAATTCAGGAAGATGATGCAAGAACAAAATGCCAAAATAAATTCACAACTCGAAATTATACAAAAACAACAATTAGAAATCCAAAAGATAAACAACAAGATTTCAGAAATGGACGGTGTCATAGAAGGGCTGAGAAGTAGATTTGAAACCATGGAAGACAGGATCAGTGGAACTGAAGACAAACACTTGGATACAACTCTGTTTCAGGAAAACTCAGAAAAAAGAACAAAGAAAAATGAAGAGACCCTGAGAGTTATGTGGGTCACAATTAAAAGCAAAAACTTACGAGTGATTGGCATACCAGAACAGGGGGAGAAAACAGAAAACACAGAGAGGATCATTGAGGAACTGCTGACAGAAAACTTTCCCAATATCATGAAAGATGAAAAGCTGGTCATCCAAGAAGCTCAACGAACCCCATATAGAAGAGACCCCAAAAGAAAATCACCAAGACATATCATATTCACACTCGCTAAAACTAAAGACAAACAAAGAATCCTGAGAGCAGCTCGTGAAAAACAAGAAGTCACATACAGAGGAGAAACAATAAGACTAAGCTCAGATTATTCAGCAGAAACCATGCAGGCAAGAAGGCAATGGGATGACATATATAAAATCTTGAAAGAAAAAAATTGTCAGCCAAGAATAATATATCCTGCAAAACTCTCATTCAGATTTGATGGTGAAATTAGGTCATTTCCAGATAAACAGAAACTAAAGGAATATGCAAAAGTCAAACCAAACTTACAAGAATTATTAAAGGGAGTTCTTCGATCTGAGGACAAACAGCTTAAGCCCTCAGGCAGGACCTAGGACCTAGGACGCAGGTTAACATGAACCAGATACCATTCTAGGAACTGAACTACAGAGGACTTTCCAAAAACAAAAGATATACAACAGGGAATCAGAGAAATCAATCAAAGGATGACAACAACATCAAAACAATGAAAGAGGGAACAAACGGCATAGGTATAGAACCTTCTAAAGGAGAGGAAGGCAAGGCGATACCAAGTAACGGTAGACTGCTTCAAAATTATAAAGATAAGGGTAAAATTCATGGTAACCACAAAAAAAGTTAACAAACCAACTCATAAAAATAAAGACGAAAAACATAAAGTCTCAACAAAACCAAAACCTACAAAAACAAAAGAAATGAACACAAAATCCACAAACAAAAGGAACTCAGCACAAGAGAGTAAGAAGAACAAAGAAAACTTCAGCATCACAAAAAAAAGCACTACAAAATGACAGCAACAAATTCACATCTATCAATAATTACACTGAACGTAAATGGACTCAATGCACCCATAAAGCGACGGAGAGTGGCAGAATGGATAAGAAAACAGGATCCATCTATTTGCTGTCTACAAGAGACACATCTTAGAAACAAAGATGTGAATTTATTAAAAATCAAAGGTTGGAAAAAAATATATCAAGCTAACAACTACCAAAAAAGAGCAGGAGTGGCAATTCTAATCTCAGATAAAATAGACTTTAAAACAAAATCTACCATAAAAGACAAAGAAGGACACTATATAATGATTAAGGGGATGATCCATCATGAAGACATAACCATAATAAATATCTATGCACCCAATGACAGGGCTCCAAAATACATAAAAAAAACTCTAATAGCACTGAAAAGAGAAATTGACAGTTCCACAATAATAGTAGGAGACTTCAACACACCACTCTCAGTAAAGGACAGAACAACTAAAAAGAAACTCAGCAAAGATACAGAAGACCTAAAGGACACAATCAGCCAACTGGACCTCATAGACATATATAGAACAATCCATCCAACCGCTGCAGAGTACACATTCTTTTCCAATGCACATGGAACGTTCTCCAGAATAGACCACATCTTAGGCCCCAGAGCAATCCTCAACAAGATCCAAAATGCTGAGATAATTCACAGTATCTTCTCTGACCACAATGCCATCAAGGTAGAAATTAACACTAGAAAGAGCAAGGAAAACAAATCAAACACATGGAAACTGAATAATAATCTGCTTACACATCAATGGGTAATAGAAGAAATCAGAGATGGAATTAAAAAATTCCTAGAATCAAATGAAAATGAAAACACATCATACCAAAACCTTTGGGACACAGCAAAGGCAGTCCTCAGAGGACAATTTATAGCAATAGATGCACATATCAAAAAAGAAGAAAGGGACAAAATCAAAACATTAACTACAGAACTCAAACAAATAGAAAGAGAACAACAAAAAAAGCCTACAACCACCGGAAGAAAGGAAATAGTAAAGATCAGAGCAGAAATCAATGAAATAGAGAACAGAAAAACAATAGAAAGAATCAACAAAACCAAAAGTTGGTTCTTTGAAAGAATCCACAAAATCGACAAACCACTGGCCAGACTGACAAAAGAAAAACAGCAGAGGGCACAAATAACCCAAATAAGAAATGAAATGGGGGACATTACAACAGACCCAACTGAAATAAAAAGGATTATAACAGAATATTATGAAAAACTATATTCCAACAAATTTGAAAACCTAGAGGAAATGGATAAATTTCTAGAAACATACGGCCTACCCAAACTACAACAAAGTGATATTGAAAATCTGAACAGACCCATAACAAGAGAAGAGATTGAAAAGGTAATAAAAAAACTCCCAACCAAAAAAAGCCCTGGCCCAGATGGCTTCACTGGAGAATTCTACAAAACATTTACAGAAGAGCTCGTACCAGTTCTATTCAAGTTATTTCAGAGCATAGAAGAGGAAGCAACACTTCCAAATTCATTCTATGAAGCCAGCATAATGCTGATACCAAAACCAGGCAAAGACATCACAAAAAAAGAAAATTACAGACCAATATCTCTCATGAATATAGATGCAAAAATTCTGAACAAAATTCTAGCCAATAGAATTCAGTATCATATCAAAAAAATAATACACCACGACCAAGTAGGATTCATACCAGGTATGCAAGGATGGTTTAACATTAGAAAATCCATCAACGTAATCCACCACATAAATAAAAGGAAAGAAAAAAATCACATGATTATCTCAATTGATGCAGAAAAGGCATTTGACAAAGTCCAACACCCATTCCTGATAAAAGCTCTCAATAAAATAGGTATACAAGGGAAATTTCTCAACATAATAAAGGGCATCTATGCAAAACCAACAGCCAACATCATTTTTAATGGAGAAAGGCTGAAAACATTCCCCCTGAAAACAGGAACAAGACAAGGATGCCCTTTATCACCACTCCTATTTAACATTGTGCTGGAAGTTCTAGCTAGAGCAGTAAGGCAAGAGAAAGAAATAAAGGGCATCCAAATTGGTAATGAAGAAGTTAAACTCTCCCTGTTTGCAGATGATATGATACTATACATAGAAAACCCTAAAGACTCCACGAGAAATTTACTGGAAGTAATAGAAAGATTCAGCAGAGTAGCAGGATACAAGATAAATATTCAAAAATCAGTTGGATTCCTATACACCGGTAAAGAGAACGATGAAAAGGAGATCAGGAAATCAATACCATTTTCAATAGCCCCTAAAACGATAAAATACTTAGGAATAAATCTGACCAGGAATATAAAAGACCTATACAAAGAAAACTACAAAACACTGCTGCATGAAACCCAAAGGGATCTACATAAATGGAAAAACATACCATGCTCATGGATAGGCAGACTCAACATTGTGAAAATGGCAATTCTACCTAAAGCAATCTACAAATACAATGCAATTCCGATACAAATACCAACAACATTCTTCAAAGAGATGGAAAAACTAATTATTAACTTTATATGGAAAGGGAAGAAACCTCGAATAAGTAAAGCACTACTGAAGAAGAAGAATAAAGTTGGAGGACTCACACTACCTGACTTGAGAACCTACTATACAGCTACAGTACTCAAAACAGCCTGGTACTGGTACAACAACAGAGACATTGACCAATGGAACAGAATTGAGAACTCAGATGTAAATCCATCCACCTATGGTCACCTGATTTTTGACAAGGGCCCAAAATACATCAAATGGGGAAAAGACAGTCTTTTTAACAAATGGTGCTGGCAAAACTGGATATCCATTTGTAGAAAAATGAAACAGGACCCATACCTCACACCATATACAAAAACTACTTCAAAATGGATCAAAGACCTGAATATAAAGCCCCAAACTATAAAATTCATAGAAGAAAAAATAGGACCAACACTTCAGGCCTTAATACATGGCATTAACAGGATACAAACCATAAACATCAACACAAAAAACCCAACAGATAAACTAGATAATTGGGATCTTCTAAAAATCAAACATCTATGCTCTTCAAAAGATTTCACCAAAAGAGTTAAAAGAGAACCTACAGACTGGGAAAAAATTTTTGGACAGTACAAGTCAGACAAAGGTCTAATCTCCATAATCTACAAGAAAATCCAACACCTCTACAACAAAAAGACAACCAATCCTATCAAAAAATGGGCAAAGGAAATGAACAGACACTTCACCAAGGAAGACATTCAAATGGCCAACAGACACATGAGGAAATGCTCGCGATCACTAGCCATTAGAGAAATGCAAATTAAAACCACAATGAGATACCATCTCACCCCGGCATTACTGGCACGAATCAAAAACACTGGAAATAACAAATGTTGGAGGGGCTGCGGGGAGACGGGAACTCTTATACACTGCTGGTGGGAATGCAAAATGATACAGCCATTTTGGAAAATGATATGGCGTTTCCTCAGAAAGCTAGAAATAGACGTACCATTCGATCCAGCAATCCCACTCCTAGGAATATATCCTAGAGAAATAAGAGTCATCACTCGAATAGACATATGCACACCTATGTTCATGGCAGCATTATTCACAATAGCAAAACGATGGAAACAACCTCGATGTCCATCAACAGACGAATGGATACACAAACTATGGTACATACACACAATGGAGTACTATGCAACGAGAAAGAACAATGAATCGGTGAACCATCTCATAACATGGATGAAACTGGAGGACATCATGCTGAGTGAAATAAGTCAATCACAAAAGGACAAATATTGTATGAGACCTCTATTGTAAAAACCCATGAAAAAATTCACATGCAAAATGTAACAATCCTTGTTGGTTACCAGGGATGGGAGGGGGGGGGGATACTAAATAGGTAATAGGTAAGTGGTAACTTGGGTGAGAGATGAGATAGTACATAGTACAGCGGAAACTAACACAACCTGCACAAGGAAAGGTCATGAAGGCCCTATAGACACATCCAAACCCCCCGAGGGACTGAGTTGTTGGACGGAGGGCTCTGGGGACCATGATCTCGGGGAACATCTAGCTCAACTGGCATGACACTACTTATAAAGATAATGCTCTACATTCTACCTTGGTGAGTAGTGTCTGGGGTCTTAAAAGCCTATGAGCGGCCATCTAAGATACTCCACTGATCTCATCCCTTCGGGAACAAGGGAGAATGAAGAGAACAGGATACAAGGAAAAGATTAGTCCGAAGGACTAATGGTCCACAGCTACCAAGGCCTCCACGGGACTGAGCCCAGTACAGCTGGATGGTGCCCGGCTACCACCAATGACTCCTTTGACCAGGATCACAACAGAGGGTTCTGGGCAGAGCTGGAGTAGGATGTAGAGCATAATTTTAACTCCCAAAAAAAAAAAAAAAAAGAAGACCAGATATACTGGCCTAAAGAATACTAGAGAAACCTCGAGAGTGTGGCCCCCAGACACCCTTTCAGCTCAGAGGGAAAGTTACCTTCAAGGTTCGATGTTAAGCCTGGGAATGGACACCCCAGTAAAACTAAATGGGACTAACGATGTACAGGAGTCCGGTGACAAGGGCCAGAAGGCAGAGGGAGAGTAGGAAACTGATGATAAGGAACACAAATTGAATAAGGACACTGTCGATGTATTGTGAGATTGTTGACCACTGCTATAGGGCAACATTTGTAGTAACTATTAAATGGGAGGCTGTTTTGTCCTGTAAGCCTTCATCTTGGGCGAGAATGGCAGCACAATTGGAAGAGCATAGTCAATATCACTTAAATGTGTAAGTAAAAAGTTTTGAAATGGTGTTTAAATAAAATAAAAATAAATAAATAAACAAACAAAGGAGACTAAAGAGGTACAATAATCCACTGACAAGGTCCAGAAGACAGAAGGGGACAAGGAAGCCCCCTGGTGATAGGGAACACAAGGTGGAGTAAGGATATTCTTGATGTGCTGTGAGATTGTTAACCATTGTCATAGGGCAACATGTGTAGTAACTGTTAAATGAAAAACTATTTTGTTCTGTAAGCCTTCATCTTAAGTGAGAATAACAGCACAGTTGGAAGAGCGTAGTCAATGTCACTGAACTGTGAATGTAGAAAATTTTGAAACGGTGTATCTTTGGCCATCTGTAATTTTCATCAAAAAAAAAGGTTGAGAATTTAGAGGCTTAATACGTTGTGGGGTTGTTAACCAATGTCAAAAAAAACAACATGTGTACTACTATTTCATGAGAAACTATTTGCTCTGTAAGCTTTCACCTGAAGTACAATAAAATATATATAAAAAAAAAAAAAAAAAAAAGTGAGTTGCATTTTTTCACAAACTTGTCCATGATCCCAGTTATTATTACATTATTTGCTTTTGTTAAATAAATATTACAAAAGCCCATAAAATATGAATCCTAAAACAAGTACACTTGTTTATTTGAAAACTAAGAAAAATACTTTGAAGAGACCGGCTAAAGCGAAGTTGCTTTAAAAATTGGTCACAAATTAATGGGAAACATAAAACAAAGAAGAAAATAGTAAAACTCTAAAAGAATTTTGTACACCAATAGTTTTACAGGGATCCTCAACTTTTTGCTTCACTTTAAAGGATCCCAAACTGGACATCATCAAGGATTCATTATAGGCGCGGTGTATGCAAGAAAGGCATGGTGTATGCAAGGAAGTCCAGGCCCTCTCCAGTCAGATCCATAGACTTCAGTCTCTGTAATACTGGCCAAAAAATTCACATTTACACATATCTATGTATGGAGTTTTAAAAGACTTTCAGTCCTTTAATCAATTTTTAATAATTTCCTGAGCTTTAAGTGATTTGCTTTTTCAATCAATTGACAAATGGTTGGTCCCAATCACATCTCCATTCAAAGCTTCTACCGTACCATATATGAGCAGGCAAGATGAAAAACCACAGGATTTTATTTAAATATCTCTATAAAAAAGAGAACAAGTCAAAATAAAGAAATATGTTTATGGCAGTTCTTTATGGTAAGCAACTGAGCTACATGAGAGTCCCTAGGTGGCACAAACATTTAACATGCTTGGCTGCTAACCAAAAAGTTGAGTCTACCCAGAGCTGCCTTGGAAGCAAGGCCTGGCAATCTACTTCCAAAAAAATCAGTCAATGAAAACGCTATGGAGCACAGTTCTGCTCTGACACACGTGGGGTCGCCGTGAGTTGGAATTCACTCTACAGCAACTGGTTTTACTGAGCTCCATAGGGAGTAAAACATAAATTGAATCTCTGTGGAGATAAGTCTGTCCAAAAAGTTCATTTTTCATGTTAGGAATCACTAAGGTACATGATTAAGAGGTTATCTCCTTTTAAAATGCAAACACCCTGTTTAGAAGCCAAAATCTGTAAGGAAAAACAAACAGCTCCTTGCTAAGAAGGCAAGAACGTCATTCAGATCTGTAGGTCTACAGTTCGAAGAACATTCAGTTGAGAACAAACTGTACAATTTGAGATCGGTCAAATAATCTTTTATGCCATGAGAATTTGATGTCACATCAAAGAATGGTGCAGTTTCACAGTTATACAGCCCACAACATTTAGACAAATTGTTGTTGATTTGGTTCAAGGAGAAAGGAAGGGAACTGAGAAGCTACTATGTCCCAAGCACTGTTAAGTGTTTCGTGCACAGTAATAACCCTGAGAAAGAAATTTAATTGCCACTTTTTACAGCTGTGAAAAGTGAGGCCAGGTGAGATTACTCCTGTCATCATGTAACTAGAAAATACTCATTCCAGGATTGTTGTTGTTAGGCTTTATGGAAGCAGATCACCAGGTTTTTCTCCCGCAGAGAAGCTGGATGCGTTCAACCCGCCATCTTTCAGTTAGTAACTTAACTGTTGCACCACCAGGGCTCCATACTCCAAGATTAGAGCTCAGGAACTAGAACTCAACACCCTGTGCTTTTTGCTATTAGCACACTGGATCCACTTACTTTCATTTTACCTCTTTTCAGTCCCTTCTTCCTGAAGAAAGAGAAGAAACTTTTATAGAAGATCTAGATTCTCTGTCGGGGACCTCCTATCTTCATCTGGGAATTTCCCTTTCCTCTCCCCTGTGAGAGATCCCCTCATCTTCTTCTTATTTTACTTAATTATTTTATTGGAGCACATTCTCCAGCAGCTTTCCGAGGCATTTTTAGAGACCTCACAAGTCTGAAAATATGTTTTTTGCCATCATGAAAATTAATATATATTGTATCCTGCTTGATATACGATTTGTTATGCATTGAATTGTGCCCCCTAAAAATGTGTGTCAACTTGGCTAGGACGTGATTTCCAGTAATTGTGTAGTTGTCCACCATTTTGTAATCTGATGTGATTATCCTATGTGTTGTAAATCCTAACCTCTATGATGTTAATAAAGCAAGATTAGAAAACAGTTATGTTAATGAGGCAAGACTCAATCTGCAGGATTAGGTTGTATCTTAAATCAATCTCTGCAAATCAAACAGAGAGAAGAGGGATCTCATTACCACCAAGCAAGAAGGGCCAGAAGCAGAGCACGTCCTTTGGACCAGGGTCCCTGTGCTGAGAAGCTCCTAGACCAAGGGAAGACTGATGACAAGGACCTTCCCCCAGAGCTGACAGAGAGAGAAAGCCTTCCCCTGGATCTGGTACCATGAATTTGGACCTCTAGCCTCCTAAACTGTGAGAGAATAAACTTTTGTTTGTTAAAGCCATTCACTTGTGGTATTTCTGTTACAGCAGCTGCTACATAACTAAGACACAATTCCAAGGTTGAAAATTCTTTGTCTTCATAATTGTGACAGTTTTTCTTCTTTGTAACCTGGCTTCCAATGTTCCTGTTGAAGAGTTTAATATAATCCTTATTCATAGTCCCCCATATTTAACCTCTTTGATTTTTCCTTTCTTGGGGCCTTTGGAGTCCCTCAGTGGCGCAAACAGTTAAGCATTGAACTACTCGCTGAAAGGTTGGCAATTTGAACCTACCCAGAGGCACCTCAGAAGTCTGGCTACCTGCTTCTGAAAGGTCTCAGCCTTGAAAACCCTATGGAGCAGTTCTACTCTGCACACATGGCATCACCATGAGTCAGAATCTACTCAACAGCATTTGACAACAACATTCCTTTCTTTTTTCTTGTTGTTGTTGTTAGGTACTGTCGAATCAGTTCCAACTCATAGCAACTCTATATGCAACAGAGTGAAACACTGCCCGGTCCTGCACCAGCCTCACAATCACTGTTATGCTGGAGCCCATTGTTGCAACCACTGTGTCAATCCATCTCCTTGAGAGTCTTCCTTATTTTCGCTGACAGTCTACCTTGCCAAGTATGATGTCCTTCTTCAGGGACTGATCCTTCCTGATAACATGTCCAAAGTATGTGAGATGAAGTCTTGCCATCCTTGCTTCTAAGGAACCTTCCAGCTGTGCTTCTTTCAAGACAGATTTGTTCGTTCTTTCGGCAGTTCATGATATATTCAATATTCTTCACCAACACCACAATTCAAAGGCATCAATTCTTCTTCTGTTTTCCTTATTCATGGTCCAGCTTTCGCATGCATATGATGTGATAGAAAACTTCATGGCTTGGGTCAGGCGCACCTTAGTCTTCAAGGTGACATCTTTGCTTTTCAACACTTTAAAGAGGTCTTTTGCAGCAGATTTGCCCAGTGCAACATGTCATTTAATTTCTTGACTGCCGCTTCAAAGGGTGTTGACTGTGGATCCAAGTAAACTGAAATCCTTGACAACTTCAGTCTTTTCTCCGTTTATCATGATGTTGCTTATTGGTCCAGTGGGGATTTTTGTTTTCCTTATGTTGAGGTGTAATCCATACTGAAGGCTGTGGTCTTTTATCTTTATTAGTAAGTGCTTCAAGTCCTCTTCACTTTCAGCAAGCAAATTTGTGTCATCTGCATAACACAGGTTATTAATGGGTCTTCCTGTAATCCTGATGCCCCATTCTTCTTCATACAGTCCAGCTTCTCAGATTAATTGCTCAGCATACTGATTGAATACATATGGTGAAAGGATACAATCCTGATGCACACCTTTCCTGACTTTAAACTACACAGTATCCCCTTGTTCTGTTCAAACAACTGCCTCTTGATCTGTGTACAGGTTCCTCAGGAGCATGATTAAGTGTTCTGGAATTCCCATTCTTTGCAGTGTTATCCATAATTTGTTATGATCCACACAGTTGAATGCCTTTTCATAGTCAATAAAAGACAAGTATACATTTTTCTAGTATTCTCTGCTTTTGGCAAAGGTCCATCTGACATCAGCAATGATATCCCTGGTTCCACATTCTCTTCTGAAACTGGCTTGAACTTCTGGCAGTTCGCTGTTGATATACTGCTGCAGCTGCTTTTGAATGCTCTTCAGCAAAATTTTACTTGAGTCAAATTTTATTATTATTATAATTAAAATTATTTAAATTAAAATTTTATATTAATGATATTGTTCATTAATTTCCACATACGGTTGGATCACTTTCTTGGGAATAGGCATAAATATGGATCTCTTCCAGTCAGTTGGTCAGGTAGCTCTCTTCCAAATTTCTTGGCATAGATGAGTGAGCACTTCTAGTGCTGCATCCTTTGATTGAAACATCTCGGTTGGTATTTCATCAATTCCTGGAGCCTTGTTTTTCGGCAATTTCTTCAGTGCATCTTGGACTTCTTCCTTCAGTACCATCAGTTCCTGATCATATGCTACCTCCTGAAATGGTCGAACGTCAACCAATTCCTTTTGGTATAGTGACTCTATATATTCCTTCCATCTTCTTTTGATGCTTTCTGCCTTGTTTAATATTTTCCCCATAGAATCCTTCAATGTTGCAACTCGAGCCCTGAACTTTTTCTTCAGTTCTTTCAGCTTGAGAAATGCCAAGTGTGTTCTTCCCTTTTGGTTTTCTATCTCCAGGTCTTTGCACATGTCATTATAATACTTTACTTTGTCTTCTTGAGCTGCTCTTTGAAATCTTTTGTTCAGCTCTTTTACTTCATCATTTCTTTCTTTCACTTTAGCTATTCGACGTCCAAGAGCAAGTTTCAGAGTCTCTTCTGACATCCATTTTAGTCTTTTCTTTCTTTCCTGTCTTTTTATTGACCTCTTGCTTTCTTCATATATGACGTCCTTGATGTCATTCCACTACTCATCTGGTCTTTAGTCATTAGTGTTCAAAGCATCAAATCTATTCTTGAGATAGTCTCTAAATTCAAGTGCGATATACTTAAGGTCATACTTTGGCTCTTGTAGACTCTAATTTTCTTCAGTTTCACCTTGAACTTGCATATGGGCAATTGATGGTCTGTTCTGCAGTTGGCCCCTGGCCTTGTTCTGACTGCTGATATTGAGCTTTTCCATGGTGTCTTTCCACAGATACAGTCGATTTGATTCCTGTGCATTCTATCTGGCTAGGTCCACGTGTATAATCGCTGTTTATGTTGGTGAAGAAAATGTAGTTGCAATGAAGAAGTCGTTGGTCTTGTAAAATTGTATCATTCGATCTCCAGCACTGTTTCTATCACCAAGGCCATATTTTCCAACTACTGATCCTTCTTCATGTCCAGCTTTTGCATTCCAATCACCAGTAATTATCAATGCATCTTGATTGCCTGTTCAAACAATTTTAGTTTGCAGAAGTTGGTAAACATCTTCAATTTCTTCATCTTTGACCTTTGTGGTTGGTGTGTAAATTTGAATAATAATTGTATTAACTGGTCTTTGTTGTAGGTGTATGGATATTATCCTATCACTGACAGCGTTGTACTTTGGGATAGATGTCAAAATGTTCTTTTTGATGATTAATGCAACTCCATTCCTCTTGAAGTTGTCATTCCTGGAATAATAGACCATATGCTTGTCCAATTCAGAATGGCCAATACCAGTCCATTTCAGCTCACTAATGCCTAGGATATTGATGTTTTTGTGTTCCATTTCATTTTTTATGATTTCCAATTTTCCTGGATTCGTATTTCATACATTCCATGTTCCTATTATTAATGGATATTTGCAGCTGTTTCTTCTCATCAGCAAATGAAGGTCCTGAAAGCTTGACTCTATCCATGTCATTAAGGTCAACTCTGCTTTGAGGAGGCTGCCCTACCCTAGTCATATTTTGAGTGCTGTCCAACCTGAGGAGCTCATCTTCCAGCACTGTATCAGACAATGTTCCAGTGCTATTCATAAGGTTTTCACCGGCTAATTCTTTTAAGAAGTAGACTGCCAGATCCTTCTTCCTAGTCTGTCTTGGTCTGAAAGCTCAGCTGAAACCTGTCTGCCATGGGTGACCCTGCTGGTATTTGAATACCAGTGGCATAGTTTCCAGCATCACAGCAACATGCAAGCCCTCACAGTACAGCAAACTGACAGACACATGGGGGATATATGTGTATAGGTCTGTTTATGTGGGTGTATATTATGATTTTATAAGTACATATACAGGTATATATATATGCATATGTATGCATAGACATATTCATATATATAATAAAGCACATAGAGGACAGAGTTGCTGATATGTCTCGGATATAACCAGACACCTCATGTCATTGGTTTTCTGGATTTGAAGACTTAGGACCATAGTCTCGTGGGACAACTTGGTCAATTAGCATAATATAATTCATGAAGTTTATGTTCCACATCCCAGTGTGGTAAGTAGTGTCTGCAAGTGCTTGCAAGTGGCCATCTAAGATACAACTATTGGTCTCCTCTGGAGCAATGAAAAAGAAGGAAACTCAAGACACAAAGAAGAAACTAGTCTATAGGACTAATTGTCTACGGGAACCATGGCCTCGTGCACTCTGAGACCAGAAGAACTAGATAGTACACAGCTACCACTATCATGCATTCTGACCATGGCCACAGTAGATGGATCCTGATAGAATGGGAGAATAATATGGAACAGAACTTAAATTCTTAAAGCAGTTTGAGGTGAGAGGACTCCTTAAGGCTATTGCCATGAGATACTCTTCAAACCTTGAACCAAAACTATCCCCTGAAGTCACCCTTTAGCTAAATAATAGATTAGCTCACAAAATAAAGAATATCACCTGTAAGTACTGAACTCCTTTGAAAAATCATCTGCTGTATTTTTACACAAATAATGCATACTTTCTACGTTTGTTTGCCAGCCATGCCCTGTCCTTGAAAAGGTATTTTCATAAGTGCCACTATGGTGATTTTTTTTTTTTAAATGTTGCTGTAAGAAAAATTAGCATAGTGAGCTTATGAAAATATCTCACAGAAAGAGAGCACAGTGGGCGAACAAACCTAGAAAGCATGTGTTATTTGTGTAAAAAATACAGTATATGAGACCAAACGGTCAACAATTACTCTTTTTTTTTTTATTATTGTACTTTAGATGAAGCTTTACAGAACAAATTAGTTTCTCATCAAACAGTTAGTACACATACTGTTTTGTGATATTGGTTACCAGCCCCAAGACATGTCAACACTCTCCCTTCTCGAACTTGGGTTCCCAATCACCAGCTTTGCTTCCCCTCCTGCCTTCTTGTCCTTGCCCCTGGGCTGCTGTGCCCCTTTAGTCTCATTTTGTTTTATGGGCTTGTCTAACCTTTGGCTGAAGTGTGAACATCAGGAGTGACTTCATTAGTGAGCTAAAAGGCTGTCTGGGTCCCATACTCTCAGAGTTTCTCCAGTCTCTGTCAGGCCACTATGAGGGATCTTTTATATGAGTTAGAATTTTGTTCTAACTGTTCTCCAGCTCTGTCTGGGACCCTCTATTGTGACCCCTGTCAGTGCAGTCAGTGGTGGTAGCCAGACACCATCTAGATGTGCTGGACTCAGTCTAGTGGAGGCTGTGGTGGCTGTGGTCCATTAGTCCTTTGGACTAATCTTTCCCTTGTGTCTTTGGTTTTCTTCATTCTCCCTTGCTCCCGATGGGGTGAGACCAGTGGAGTATCTTAGATGGCTGATTGAAAGCTTGTAAGACCCCAGACACTACTTACCAAAGTAGAATGTAGAATATTTTCTTTATAAACTATGTTATGCCAATTGAGCTAGATGTTCCCCTGAGACCATGGTCCCCACAGCCCTCAACCCAGTGATTCAGTCTCTCAGGGAGTTTGGATGTGTCTATGGAACTTCCATGACCTTGCCTTGGACAAGTTGTGCTGGCTTCCCCAGTATTGTGTACTGTCTTACCCTTCACCAAAGTTACCACTTATCTATTGTCTATTTAATGTTTTTCCATCCCCACCCCTTCCCTCCCTCGTAAACATCAAAGATTATTTCTTTTTGTGTGTAAACCTTTTCATGAGTTTTTATAGTAGTGGTCTCATATAATATTTGTCCTTTTGTGATTGACTTATTTCACTTAGCATAATGTCCTCCAGATTCATCCATTCAACAATTACTTTAAAGTAAATATGAGAAGGTAAGGGGACAAGGAAACTAGATTACTGGAAAAGGAACAACCAGAAAGGAAATGAGAATGTTGACACATTGTGAAGAATGTAACCAATGTCACTGAACAATTTGTGTATAAATTGTTAATTGGAAACCTAATTTGCTGTGTAAACTTTCACTGAAAATACAATAAAACATCTTTAAAAAAGAATAATGTAATCAATAGGAAGAAAAAGTCTGACTGTCCAGATAAACATTAAGTTGATAATATGGGATTCCATCTTCCTTAGAAGGTATTGAGGTAATCTCCTTCCCTTCAGAAAAGTTTCTGCTATTTTCCAGGCTTGTTCATATAAAGAATCTCACTTAATGCTCATATAATTCTTTAAAATGTCTAGATTCAATCCTACTTTGCAGATAAGGGACGGAGGGGTCATAAAGCTAAGTTATTTGTCAAAGTTAGAGTCAGAATTTGAATCCAGGTCTCCCAAATGCCAAGGAATTCAATCCACCACCCACTCCAGTGACAAGCCACCAAGTGTCTCTCAGAACCTCCTGAAAATGCATAGAGGTGCATACTAGGGTGAAGGATCAAGGCGGAGAGCCCTCACAGCCCAAGGGATTGTCCACAGATGTCCCATGGCATATGCCAGCACATTCTGTCAGCCCCTTGGGGGCACCAGAGCATCAGGTAACCAAAATAACAAGTTGTACAAAGATCCAGGCTCCTTACAAATAGTCCTTCCTTTTCTTTTGTTTCATTTGCTTTGAGCAGCTGGCATCTTTCAGCAAACTGTCGATGTTATATTTAAGACATAGTACATCATTAAAATAAAGCTCTAGGCTAATAATTATGTCTTGTTCAGGTGTTCTATGACTAAAGATTCCGACTTTCCCCCAAGGTTTCCAACTCACTCTTTTCCAAATTTCTTCTCTGAGGGCATTTGTTACATTGTGGACGTGTCCCCAACAATTAAATAGCAGTTTAATCCTCCCTCTCTAGATCTTTCTTTTTGAGGTAGTGTCCTAGAGCCTAAGCTACTTTCACTTTCAAGATGGTATTTATGGAGTCCTCAGTTGACTGTGCAAGTGTGACTGCACACGGAGGTTAATCAAAGTGGAAATCCAACTCCCACCCTTCACATTGCTTATACTCCAAGGCTTCATCTATTTATTATCCTACCTTCCCTGCTCAGCCTCTATCTCAAACATTACTCAACAGTTATTAAGACACTCTAAGCACTGTATTTCACAATCAGGTAGGGAAAAGAACACAGGACATGGATTAGACAAGTATTTGAGCTTAGTTTCAGTTATTTTATCTGTAAAATGGAATTGATAATAGCCCCCAACATTCAGAATTACCATGAAGATAAAATGACATCAGGTATATAAAATTCTTTGTAACCTGTAAAGAAGGGAGTACTTTAGAGTTGACAAAGTATTTTTTAATTTACCTGATTATTTTATTAGCCTTTATACTTTAGAGCAGTTTTACGTTTACAGAAAAATTGCACAGAAAGTACAGAGAGTTCCCATATATCTCCTCTTCCTCCCTGCACACAGTTTCTCCTAGTAACATCTTGCATTAGCGTGGTTCATCAGTTACAACTGATGAAGCAATATTGATACATTATTATTAACTTAAGTCCACAGCTTCACTCTGTGAGTCCTTAGGATTCACTGTTTGTGTTGTACAGTTGACAAAGGCATAATGTCATGTGTCCACCATTACAATACCACACAGAAGAGTTTCAGTCCCGTTAATATGACCTATGCTCTACTTATTTATTCTTTCCCCAACTCCCTAGCAACTAATAATCTTTTTACTGTCTCTATAGTTTTGCCTTTCCCAGAATTCCATATAGTTGGAATCACAAAGTACATGATAAAACATTTCATATAGAAAGCCTCATTTAATTCTCTGTATAAGCTGGTGAATCTTCTTTGTGGTGGAAGAGAAATATCTTTGCTAATTTTCATTTATAATGGAAAACTCTCTTTGACCATTTCCTTCCCTGGGTTGTTATCTAGTATGGCTGAGCCAGTGGCAAAGCATGTAAAACCTGGTAGAGCTGATTCTCTACCCAAAGGCTCCAGGAGCACCAGCTTTATCTTATTAAGGTTCTCCAAGCTGTTCTTCTTACATCCCAGAAAGAGAAAAACTCCTAATCAGTCTTTCTGCACACGTTTATTGAAAGGATCATCTATGTAAATATCTTTTCACAAATTATTAATTGATTAATTTCCATTGAGTGGGATTAACAAAAAACCTTATGACTCAAATATTCGTATTGCCACTGATAGAAATTCTCTTGAGTTATTTATACTCGATTCAATCTAGTTAGATATTTGGTATCAAATACCTGAATTACTTTGATTTTATACTTTTTCAATCAGAAAAAACAAACCTTGATTTGAGTGTCCAAATTTCAGAACTACATACACAAACCTTTTTCTTTCTAATGTAAGTTATGAATTTGATATGTTTTTGTATAATTTAGTACTGTGAAGGACTTTTGACCATGGAATATTCATTAATTCCTTTATCAAATATTTATTGAACTCTTTGCAGGACAGCAATTTTATCATGGGCTGAGAACTCAGGTTCCATGAATAAAACCCAGCCCACCCCAGCCCTCACAGGATCTATAGAACAATCAGTCTCTTTTGCCCAAGAGACATTCCTCATGCCTCCCCCAACTTGTTTGATCTTCAGGTTACATCCAGGTCTGTCTAGGTAGATTCAACTAGCTATGAGTAATTATCAGAATACTTCATTTACATAAACTCCCTTTGGCAGTTTGATATTGTTTAAACTGATGAAGTAAGCAAAATTCCAAACTTTCAGTCTAAATGGCACTCTAAGCAGAAGCACCACGCCATCCCTCCACAGCAAAGATCCAAAAAACTAAGCCGAACAGAAAAAACTACAATCCTGAAACCCTAAAACATCAAATGAAGAGATAAAGAACTCAGCCAAGCACCAAATGGAGTGAGAAAACTGACAGAGAATGGAGAGCGAGGAGAGATTCATGCAGAGGTCCCCTACCAGCTAAAGCAGTGCGGATCCGCCATCTTGGACTCCTATCGGAGACCAGCAAACAGGGGGTATAAGAAAGCAGCTTCACGGAGCTTCCAGCGGGAAACAAAACAACTGGTAATTTGCGATATACGCTTTCCCACTCCGCACCCTTCTTCACCCCCACTGGGCCTCCTCTGCTTCCTGCGGACACAATCTCTTGTCCGGGAAACACCGGCTGCTTGGATTCCACACACCCAAACGGGCAGGCTCTCTGAGTGCTATTTGTTGGCTGCTGGTGTTGCTTTTCTTCCTGCTTCTTTTGATTTCTTCCTTACCTCTCACCACCTCCCCCTCCTTTCGCTCAAATACCTGGCTCTGTGCGCCATCTTTGCTTCTTCCTGAGGGGCTGTGGAGCTCCGTTCAAGTGTGGAGCTGCTTCCCAGTCTGGGCTGCCACGCTGGTGGGATCCCGGGGCTTTTGTTCTTTTGTTTGTTTTCAATTGTTTATTTGTTTTCTTTTCCTTTTCTTGAGTTGGGAGCCTGTTCTGGCCAGGTGATGCTGCGTGGCAAAGAGATACCCCCTCGGCTTGCACAGAGTTGCAGAGGGATCCCTGAGAGCATTTCTTTTTTGTTGGGTTTTTTCTTTCTTTCTTTTTTTTTTTTTTTCTATTTCTTTTGGGGGGCTTTTCTTGTTCTTTTTTTTTTTTTTTTGTAATTTGTTTTGTTTTCTTTTCCCTCTTTTTCCCTTTTTGTCTTTCTTCGCTAGTTTCTCGTCTCCCTATATCTTCCTTCTCTTTCTGTTCCCTGAATACCTGGCATTGTATACCTCTACGCCTTCTAGCCAGGCTGTACTGCAACACCTGAGAGCGACTTTGCCAGACCTCATAGCTGTACCAGTGGGATCCCTGGGAACTTTATGGTTCTTTAACCTTTCCAATTTTTATTTATTCATTCTTTTGTTTTCTTCCTCTTCCCATTTCTGTTTTTCTCCATTTCATAGTCTCTCATCTCTCTACTCCAACAGCAAGCTCCCCTAGCATTCTTTTTGGTTTTTTTGTATGTTTTTGGCTCTTGTTCCTCTCTCCTCTCTCCCATATCCATCTTAGCTCCACACATAACAATCTCCCCACTACATCCTGCCTACCTGTACCGTGTGCTTAATATCACACCACCAAGTAGCACAGGCACAGCCTACTGGAACCTGCCCTGCACTGATTACCAACCCGCCCTGGTGGCTGTAGTAAGTGCCACAAACAACCCATCCCAGTAGCTCTTCTTCAGCTAGACCTGCCCTGCTGTACCATATCTGAGCGACTGACACTGCCAATTGGAGAAGGAGAAGAAAAGTATGGTGCCCACAGAAAAGCAAACAACAAAGGACACACAGTCCGCCTGCTCAGACATAGTCAAATTTTTTTTTTAAAAAAGGGACAAAACAAACAAATCTACAATCAATAAACAAGAAAAATAACTACTGAATGCCCCGAAGACAGCAGACAATAACAAAACATTTACAAAAACAGGACAGGATGGTTCCAGTAGGCATCCAAAATAAATCACCAGATGACTTTCCAGTGGAAGAAAAGGCACTAGAATTACCTGATAGGGAATTCAAATCTCTAATACTCAGAATTCTCCAAGAACAGAGGCAAAAAGCAGACAAACATGAGGAAAAAATAGACAAATTCATGGAAAATACAGACAAAAAACTGGAAGAATGAAGAAAAATGATGCAGGAACAAAATGCCAAAATAAATTCACAACTAGAAATTATACAATGACAACAATTAGAAATCCAAAAGATAAACAAGATTTCAGAAATGGACGGTGTCATAGAAGAGCTGAGAAGCAGCTTTGAAACGGTGGAAGACAGGATCAGTGAAACTGAAGACAAACACTTGGATACAACTCTGTTTCAGGAAAACTCAGAAAAAAGAACAAAGTAAAATGAAGAGACCCTGAGAGTTATGTGGGATACAATCAAAAGCAAAAATTTTCGAGTGATTGAAATTCCAGAACAGGGGGAGAAAACAGAAAACACAGAGAGGATCTTTGAAGAACTGCTGACAGAAAACTTCCCCAATATCATGAAAGATGAAAAGCTGGCCATCCAAGAAGCTCAACGAACCCCATATTGGAGAGACCCCAAAAGAAAATCACCAAGGCATATCATAATCACACTTGCCAAAACCAAAGACAAACAAAGAACCCTGAGAGCAGCTAGTGAAAAACAAGAGGTCACATACAGAGGAGAAACAATAAGACTAAGCTCAGATTATTCGCAAGAAACCATGCAGGCAAGAAGGCAATGGGATGACATATATAAAATCTTGAAAGAAAAAAAATGCCAGCCAAGAACGATATATCCTGCAAAACTCTCATTCAAATTTGATGGTGAAATTAGGTCATTTCCAGATAAACAGAAATTAAGGGAATATGTAAAAGTCAAACCAAACTAACAAGAATTATTAAAGGGAGTTCTTTGATCTGAGGACAAACAGCTTCAGCTCACAGGCAGAATCTAGGATGCAGGATCGTACTAGCCAGATACCAATCTAGGAAATAACCTCTCGAGGACTATCCAAAACCAAAAGAAATACAACAGGATATCAGAGCAGTTAATCAGTAAATGACAACAACATCAAAACAATAAAAGAGGGAATAAACGGCATAGGTATAGAACCTTCTAATGGAGAGGAAGGCAAGGCGATACCAAGTAATGGTAGACTGCTTCAAACTTAGAAAGATAAGGGTAAAATTCATGGTAACCACAAAGAAAGTTAACAAACATACTCATAAAAAAAAGAGGAAAAACGTAAAGTCTCAGCAAAAACAAAAGAAATGAAAAAAAATCCACAAACAAAGTAACTCAGCACAAGAGAGTAAGAAGAACAAAGAAAACTTCAGCACCACAAAAAAAGCACTTCAAAATGACAGCAACAAACTCACATCTTTCAATAATTACACTGAATGTAAATGGATTCAATGCACCTGTAAAGAGATGGAGAGTAACAGAATGGATAAGAAAACAGGATCCATCAATATGCTGTCTACAAGAGACACACCTTAGAAACAAAGATGTGAATTTATTAAAAGTCAAAGGTTGGAAAAAAATATATCAAGCTAACAACTACCAAAAAAGAGCAGAAGTAGCAATTCTAATCTCAGATAAAATAGACTTTAAAACAAAATCTACCCATAAAAGATAAAGAAGGACAATCCATCATGAAGACATAACCATAATAAACATCTACGCACCCAGTGACAGAGCTCCAAAATACATTTAAAAAACTCTAACAACACCGAAAAGAGAAATTGACAGTTCCACAATAATAGTAGGAGACTTCAACACACCACACTCAGTAAAGAACAGAACAACTAAGAAGAAACTCAGCAAAGATACAGAAGACCTAAAGGGAACAGTCAACCAACTTGACCTCATAGACATATATAGAACACTCCATCCAACTGCTGCAAAGTACACATTCTTTTCCAATGCACATGGAACGTTCTCCAAAATAGACCACATCTTAGGCCACAGAGCAATCCTCAACAAGATCCAAAACATTGAGATAATTCAAAGTATCTTCTCTGACCACAATGCCATCAAAGTAGAAATTAACAATAGAAAGAGCAAGGAAAAAAAATCAATTACATGGAAACTGAATAATACCCTGCTTACACATCACTGGGTAATAGAAGAAATCAGAGATGGAATCAAAAAATTCCTAAAATCAAATGAGAATGAAAACACATCATACCAAAACCTTTGGGGCACAGCAAAGGCAGTCCTCAGAGGACAATTTATAGCAATAGATGCACATATCAAAAAAGAAGAAAGGGACAAAATCAAAACATTAACTACAGAACTCAAATAAATAGAAAGAGAACAGCAAAGAAAGCCCACAGCCACCGGAAAAAAAGAAATAGTAAAGATCAGAGCAGAAATAAATGAAATAGAGAACCGAAAAACAATAGAAAGTATCCACAAAACCAAAAGTTGGTTCTTTGAAAGAATCAACAAAATCGACAAACCACTGGCCAGACTGACAAAAGAAAAACAGGAGAGGACACAAATAACCCAAATAAGAAATGAAATGGGGGACATTACAACAGACCCAATTGAAATAAAAAGGATTATAACAGAACATTATGAAAAACTATACTCCAACAAATTTGAAAACCTAGAGGAAATGGATAAATTTCTAGAAACACACGGCCTACCCAAACTACAACAAAGTGATGTTGAAAATCTGAACAGACCCATAACAAGAGAAGAGATTGAAAAGGTAGTAAAAAAAACTCCCAACCAAAAAAAGCCCTGGCCCAGACGGCTTCACTGGAAAATTCTACAAAACATTTACAGAAGAGCTTCTACCAGTACTACTCAAGCTATTTCAGAGCATAGAAGAGGAAGAAACACTTCCAAATTCATTCTATGAAGCCAGCATAACACTGATACCAAAACCAGGCAAAGAGATCACAAAAAAGAAAATCACAGACCAATATCTCTCATGAATATAGATGCAAAAATTCTGAACAAAATTCTAGCCAATAGAATTCAGCATCATATCAAAAACATAATACACCACGACCAAGTAGGATTCATACCAGGTATGCAAGGATGGTTCAACATTAGAAAATTAATCAATGTAATTCACCACATAAATAAAAGGAAAGAAAAGAATCACATGATCATCTCAACTGACACAGAAGAGGCATTTGACAAAGTCCAACACCCATTACTGATAAAAACTCTCAATAAAATAGGTATAGAAGGGAAATTTCTCAACATAATAAAGGGTATCTATGCAAACCCAACAGCCAACATCATTCTTAATGGAGAAAGGCTGAAAACATTCCCCTTGAAAACAGGAACAAGACAAGGATGCCCTTTATCACCACTCCTACTTAATATTGTACTGGAAGTTCTAGCTAGAGCAATAAGGCAAGAAAAAGAAATAAAGGGCATCTAAATTGGTAATGAATAAGTTAAACTGTCCCTGTTTGCAGGTGATATGATACTATACATAGAAAACCCTAAAGACACCCCAAGAAATCTACTGCAACTAATAGAAAGATTCAGCAGAGTAGCAGGATACAAGATAAACGTTCAAAAATCAGTTGGATTCCTAGACACCAATAAGGAGAACAATGAAAAGGAAATCAGGAAAACAATACCATTTTCAATAGCCCCCAAAAAGATAAAATACTTCTGAATAAATATGACCAGGGATGTAAAAGACCTATACAAAGAAAACTACAAAATACTACTGCAAGAAACCCAAAGGGATCTACATAAATGGAAAAACACACCATGCTTTTGGGTAGGCAGACTCAACATTGTGAAAATGACCATTCTACCCAAAGCAATTTACAAATACAATGCAATCCTGATCCAAATACCAACAACATTCTTTAAAGAGATGGAAAAACTAATCATTAACTTTATATGGAAAGGGAAGAAGCCCCGAATAAGTAAAGCACTACTGAAGAAGAAGAATAAAGTTGGAGGACTCACACTACCTGACTTCAGAACCTACTATACAGCTACAGTAGTCAAAACAGCCTGGTACTGGTACAACAACAGATACATTGACCAATGGAACAGAATTGAGAACCCAGATGTAAATCCATCCACCTATGGTCACCTGATCTTCAACAAGGGCCCAAAGTCCATCAAATGGGGTAAAGACAGTCTTTTTAACAAATGGTGCTGGCCAAACTGGATCTCCATCTGCAAAAAAATGAAACAGGATCCATACCTCAAGCTGTATACAAAAACTACTTCAGAATGGATCAAAGACCTAAATATAATGCCAAAAACAATAAAGTTCATAGAAGAAAAAATAGGACCTACACTTCAGGCCTTAATATACAGCATTAACAGGATACAAACCATAACCATCAATGCACAAACCCCAATAGATAAGCTAGATAACTTGGATCTTCTAAAAATCAAACACCTATGCTCTTCAAAAGACTTCACCAAAAGAGTCAAAAGAGAACCTACAGACTGGAAAAAAAATTTTGGACAGTACAAATCAGACAAAGGTCTAATCTCCATAATCTACAAGAAAATCCAACACCTCTACAACAAAAAGACAAATAATCCTGTTAAAAAATGGGCAAAGGAAATGAACAGACACTTCACCAAAGAAGACATTCAAATGGCCAACATACACATGAGGAAATGCTCGCGATCACTAGCCATTAGAGAAATGCAAATTAAAACCGCAATGAGATACCATTTCACCCTGGCATTACTGGCACGAATCAAAAACACTGGAAATAACAAATGTTAGGGGGGCTGCGGGGAGATGGGAACTCATATGCACTGCTGGCGGGAATGCAAAATGATACAACCATTTTGGAAAATGATATGGCACTTCCTCAGAAAGCTAGAAATAGACATACCATTCGATCCAGCAATCCCACTCCTAGGAATAGATCCTAGAGAAATAAGAGTCGTCACTCGAATAGACATATGCACACCTATGTTCATGGCAGCACTGTTCACAATAGCAAAACGATAGAAACAACCTAGATGCCCATCAACAGATGAATGGATAAACAAACTATGGTACATACACACAATGGAGTACTATGCAACAAGAAAGAACAACGATGAATCTGTGAAGCATCTCATAACATGGATGAAACCGGAGGACATTATGCTGAGTGAAATAACTCAATCACAAAAGGACAAATATTGTATGAGACCTCTATCATAAAAACCCATGAAAAAGTTCACACACAAAGTATAACAATCTTTGTTGGTTACCAGGGATGGGAGGGGTGGGGGGGAAATACTAAACAGGCAATAGATAAATGATATCTTGGGTGAAGAGTGAGACAGTACACAGTACAGGAGAAATTAGCACAACTTGTACAAGGAAAGGTCATGGAAGCCCCATAGACACATCCGAACTCCCTGAGGGACTGAATTGCTGGGCGGAGGGCTGTGGGGAGCATGGTCTCAGGGAACATCTAGCTCAATTGGCATGACACCGTTTATAAAAACAATGTTCTACATTCTACCTTGGTGAGTAGTACCTGGGGTCTTAAAAGCCTATGGGCGGCCATCTAAGATTCTCCACTAGTCTCATCCCTTCGGGAGCAGGGGAGAATGAACAGAACAGGATACAAGGAAAAGATTAGTCCAAAGGACTAACGGAACATAGCCACCAAGGCCTCCACCGGACTGAGTCCAGTACAGCTTAGATGGTGCCCGGCTACCATCACTGACTGCTCTGGCCAGGATCACAACAGAGGGTTCTGGACAGAGCTGGAGAAGGATGTAGAGCATAATTCTCACTCACAAAAAAAAGACCAGATTTACTGGCCTAAAGGAGACTGGAGAAACCCTGAGACTATGGCCCCCAGACACCCTTTTAGCTCAGTTGTGAAGTTATCTCCGAGGTTCACCATTCAGCCTGGGAGTGGACAGCCCCATAAAACCAAATGGGACTAATGAGGTACAGTAGTCCAGTGACAAGGGCCAGAAGGCAGAAGGGGACAAGGAAGCTGGTGATAGGGAACCCAAGGTTGAATAAGGATATTGTTGATGTGTTGTGAGGTTGTTAACCATTGTCATAGGGCAACATGTGTAGTAACTGTTAAACGAGAAACTATTTTGTTCTGTAAGCCTTCATCTTAAGTGAGAATAGCAGCACAATTGGAAGAGGGTAGTCAATGTCACTGAACTGCATATGTAGAAATTTTTGAAACGGTGTATCTTTGGCTATGTGTATTTTCACCAAAAAAAAAAAAAAAGGTTGAGAAGTTAGAGGGTTGACATGTTGTGAGGTTATTAACCAATGTCATAAAACAGCATGTGTACTACTGTTTCATGAGAAACTATTTGTTCTGTAAGACTTCACTTGAAGTATAATTAAAAAAAAAAAAAAAAATTTAGAACTATGGGCCATAGTTGAAAAATACTCCATCCCTGAAGTTTATGCTTTCTTTAATTCCTTTCACATAATTTTATAGATAACTAAATGTATTGTTTGTTCTTAAAAACATTGATTCTAATATTTATTAAAACAGGAGGTAAGAGGAGTGATTGTTTAGGAAGCTTTGAGTTTCTGTTTATGGTAACCAAAAATGTGAGAAAAGATATTGGTGATGGTTGCACAATATGATTGATGTAATTAGTCTCACTGAATTGTACATGTGGAAAATGTTGAATTGGTGAATGTTGTGTTACCTATATTTTTACAACAATAAAAATAATGCATAAAAAATAAAGTAAAAAAAAAAAATTCCAAACTTTCATAAGCATTTTGACCTCTGTAGTTCTCAGACTTGGCTAGTTTTGCAAACAAACAACAATTATTAGCATTCACCTAATTCATAATTGTTAAAATGTATTACACACTGGCAATGTGGCAAAACTGGAAATCCATTTACAGAAAAATGAAGCGGGATCCCTACCTCACACCATAAAGAAAAACTAACACAAAATGGATGAAAGACCTAAATATAAAACCTAAAACGATAAAGACCATGGAAGAAAACATAGGGACAATGCTAGTGGCCCTAAAACATGGGATGAATTCAATACAAACCATAATTAACAATGCACAAACACCAGAAGAGAAACTAGATAACTGAGAGCTCCTAAAAATTAAACACATATGCCCATCAAAAGACTTCACCAAAAGAGTAAAAGGAGAACCTACAGACTGGAAAAAAAATTTTTGGTTATGACATATACAACAAGGATCTAATCTCTAAAATTTATAGAATACTTCAACATCTCAGTAACAAAAAGACAAATAATCAAATTTAAAAATTGGCAAAAGATATGAACAGACACTTCACCAAAGAAAGTATTCAGGCAGCTAACAGACACATGAGGAAATGCTGACAATCATTAGCCATTAGAGAAAAGCAAAAACAGAAAATAACAAATGTTGGAGAGGCTGCAGGGAGATTGGAACTCTTATGCACTGCTGGTGGGAAAGTAAAATGGTACAACCACTATAAAAACAATAGCAATTTCTTTTTATCCTTAAAAAGTTGGAAATAGAAATATCATACATCCAGCAATTCCACTCCTAGAAATATATCCTAGAGAAATAACAGCTGTCACATAAATAGACATATACACACCCATGTTCATTGCAGCATTATTCACAATAGCAAAAAATGGAAACAACCTAAGTGCCCATCAACAGATTAATGGATAAACAAGTTATGGTACATATACACAATGGAATACTACAAAACAATAAAGAACAATTATGAATCCTTGAAACATCTCACAATGTGGATGAATCTGGAGGACATTATTCTGAGTGAAATAAGTCAATCACAAAAGGACAAATATTGTACGAGACCACTGTTATAAAAACTCAAGAAAATGTTTACATACAGAAAAAACGATCTTTGATGGTTACGAGGGAGGGTGGAGACGAGAAATCACTAACAAGATAGTAGACAAGCATCAACTTTGGTGAAAGGAAGACAACACACAATATAGGGGAAGTCAGCACAACTTGACCATAGCAAAGCCATAGAAGCGTCCTAGACACATTCAAACACCTCGAGGACCAAGTTACTGGGACCGAGGTCTGGGGACCGGGGTTGTGAGGGTCATTTAGGTCAGTTGGCATGACATAGCTCATAAAGAAAATGTTCTACATCCTACTTTGGTGAGTAGTGTCTGGAATCTTAAAAGTTTACAAGTGGTTATCTAAAATACAGCTATTGGTCCCATCACATACAGAGCGAAAAAGAATGAAGAAAACGCAAGGAAAATATCACTCCAAAAAACTAACGGGCCACATGAACCGCGGCCTTTACCAGCCTGAGCCCAGAAGAGCTAGGTGGTACCTGGCTACCACCACTGACTGCTCTGACAAGGATCACAATAGAGGATCCCAGACAGAGCAGGAGAAAAATGTAGAACAAAATTCAAATTCACAAAAAAAGACCAGACTCACTGGTCTGACAGAGACTGGAGGAACCCTTGACACTATGGCTCCCAGGCACCCTGCTAACTCAGAACTGAAGCCACTCCCAAAGTCCACCTTTCAGCCAAAGATTAGACAGGCCTATAAAACAAATAGTAACACATGTGAGATATGTGCTTCTTAGTACAATCAAGAGACCAAACAGGCAAAATCTGCCCAAAAGCCAAGACGAGAAGGCAGGAGGGGACAGGAATCCTAGACAAAAGGACACGTGGAACCCTGCAGGGATTACAATCAATGTCACAAAACAGTTTGTGTATAAATTTTTGAATGAGAAGCTAATTTGTGCTATAAACTTTCACCTAAACACTATTTTAAACAATAATAATAAAAATTAAAAAAAAAGAACACGGCCAAGGGGAGAAAAAAAAAAAGAAGTAAAAATGAGTGTTAGAATAGCAGAGAGAAAGGTACCTAACCTACCCACTATGTCCTTCTGCATATTGATGCAATAGGGACAATTTGTATATATGCCTTTAAATTGCTTTGAAAAGGGTTATATAATGAGGTGAGGGAGGTGAGGGGAGGAAGGTGAGAAGAGTATGGAGAGGTGAACCAAGGAGTGTAGGAGATTGTGTAGGACTTGTTTTCAGAAGATCCACGTTCAAACCCTAGTATGGACACTTGTTAACTATTTAGTTTTAAAAATAATCACTTAACATTCTAAGTTGCTCAATTCCCTTACCTAAAATGGGATTTAAAATGGTGGCAGATAAAATCTGTTATGAGTATCCAAGGAGCTAATGATGTAAAACCATTTTATAAAGGTGAATGCTACCTAAAAGATAGATTTTTATTTTCAAATAAAGTTGTCCCCAGGTTATCATTATCAATCATTACTTCTTCAGTGTTCTGCTCCCAGCTACCCTCCCCAGCCCCACCTCATCTTAGAGAACAGAAGCATGGCACCAGATTAGCACTTTTAAAATATAGCCATATCGTAGGACAGGTGCACACACACACCGCAAAAACAAACAAACAACTTTTCATGACAGAAAGATGTTCATGTTAATATGTCATTCACCTATTGAACCAATCCAATCCAATATATCTACAAACAGGGACAGTCAAGTTAACACGTGTATGTTAAACAGTTATAACGGATACAAGTTTTAAAATTATCTGTTTTCCATGTATACGTATTAATTTAATACATGTACAGTGAAATCTGTGAGAGCTAGAATTCGATGGGACTGCCTTGTTTCTCCAGGTCTCACGAGTTTTTCCACCTTTGACAATGTGCAGTCTTGTCACTTCTGTACTGTTTGTTTTAGTGGAAAATACCTGAGTTTTCCTTCTCTGACAGATTCCTGACTTACACAGGTTCTGGCTTTCACAGGTTTTACTGTCATGATAATCCATCCAGGAATCCAAGACAACCAGAGATAAATATATATACACACACACATAATTAAATTCATGAAAGTTTACAAATAACTTGTACTATAGGAAACCCTGGTGGCTTAGTGGTTAAGAGTTTGGCTGCTAACCAGAAGGTCAGCAGTTCCAATCCGCCAGGCGCTCCTTGGAAACCCTGTGGGGCAGTTCTATTTTGTCCTATAGGGTTGCTATGAGTCAGAACCAACTCAGTGGCAATGGGTTTGGTTTTTTTGGTATGGGAGCTTTGGTGGCACAGTGTTTAAGAGCTTGGGTGCTAACCAAGATGTCAGTAGTTCGAATTCACCAGCCTCTCCTTGGATACCCTAAGGGGCAGATCTACTCTGTCCTATAGGGTCACTATGAGTCAGAATCGACTCGATGGCAATAAATTTTGGATAGGAGCTTTACCACTTTTAAAAGAGACAATCTGAGACTCAATTTTAAGTTTTTAGAAGACATAAATCATTACCAAACAATGCTCGTATCCCTATTATTTAACACTATACCTTAAATAATAGCCATACAATTAATATTTCTGGAAGGAAGGAAGGCAGAGAGGGGAAAAGAGGAAAGGAAGACAGGCGGGAGGAGGCAAAAAGGAGGAAAGGGTGGGAGAGAGGGACAGAGGAGAAGGGAAGGGAGAGAGGAAAGAAAGGAGAATGAGGAGGAAGAGTGAGAAAAAGCAGGCTTGGACTGATGGAAAAGGGAAAAAAGAGTTCACCGAAAAACAAGAATGGAGTTAAAACAGGGCAAGGGGCCAGAAAAAGTAGAGGAGAGTAAGAAACCCAGCTTGACCACGAATTCAGTTTGACTGAGGACTGCTGTTTGGTACTGTCAGGTTGATTTGGACCCATAGTGACCCCATGTGACAGAGTAGAACCGCCCCCATAGGGTTTCCTAGGCTGTAATTTTTACGGAAGCAGATCGCCAGGTCTTCCTCCCACCAAGCCACTGGGTGGGCTTGAACCACTAACCTTTCAGTTAGTAGCCAAGTGGTTAACTGTTTCACCACCAGGGCTCCTTGATTGAAGACTGAAAACCAAAAAACCAAACCCACTGCTAGACTGAGGACTAGGAAGAGATAGATATGAAAATATAAGATGGAGCCAGACATTTGGGAAAAAAAGAGTTTCCAACCTCTACAATTCCCTCCTGGGTCCGTTCTTTGAGTCTAGCAGCAGGGGTCTCAGTCTGAGCATCAGGTCTGTGAAGACCAAATCTCCGGCCTGTCTAGCTCCGTGTAGAGGACAAGTGAGCAGCAAGGTAGAAGGGAAGACAGCTGGAGGGAGCAGCACGTTTCCCTCTAAGGCGATGGGCTGGGGATTCAGGAAGCAAGGATTGCCTTGCCACCCCAGTGATCGATGCCTAATCCAGAGCAAGGGGACAGCTATAAAACGTCCATCTCCTGTCCAAGAGTGTAGTTTCACACAGCAGAACATTGCAGTGAGGGCACTAGGATTTACGGGGGAAAAGAGGCACCCTCTGCTGGGGCCTCCCCCTCAGTGTTTGCCAGCATTGATGGGGAAACAGAGGGTATCTTCTGCCCAGGCCTCTCTCAGTGGGGACCAGCCTCAGGGACGGCGTTGCTGGTGAGTGATAGAGGCAATGGAGTCACGTTTGTTTTCCTAGAAAATGGGAACATTATTGAAAATCAGCTAATGAAAATCCTTTGGAAAATACTATGGATCGTAACAGTCTGATCAGCAACTGATCAAGGGGATGGTACAGGACTGGGCAGTGTTTCCATCTGGTGTGCGTGGGGTCACCATGAGTCGGGGCCCCCTTGAAGGCAGCTAACAATGACAACCACAGCCAAGTTGTTCAGGAAAAAAAGGGAAATTCTGGAAGAATACGACTGTGAAAAAGACTACTTTACAGAATAGGAGATACTCCCTGAGGCCTTCTAGGATTGCTGGAAAGAAATTTGACTCATGTTGTAGGTCCACTGGAGTCCATGGTTGGCACAAATGGTTAACAGTTCAGCTACTAACCTAAAGCTGGTGGTTCGAATGCACCCAGAGGCACCTCGGAAGAAAGGCCTGGTGATCCTCTGAAAGGACGCTGCCACTGAAAACACTATGGAGCACAGTTCAACTCTGCAAACATGGGGTCACCATGAGTTGGAACTGACTACATGGTGATTAAAAAAAAAAAAGTCCGTTGCCTTTAAGTCAATTTTGACTCATAGCAACCCTATAGGACAGAGGAGAACTGCCAAATAGGGTTTTCAAGGAGCAGCTGGTAGATTTGAACTGCTGACCTTTCGGTTAGCAGCCATAGCTCCTGGTAGCTCTTAACCACCCTCAGAAGGTACTGGGACAGATTTTGGGAAAAAATACTGCTGTGTAGCTGTTTTCCTGATTCCCAGGATTCTGGTCTGTGAGAAGTCGGGACACTAGCAATACAAATAAAGTACTCCTGACAGGGCAGATAGGACCTGTAATCTGAGATTGCCAAGACTCTGACATCAGCGAGCCACCGAGAAAAGATCTTCTCAGTGCTTGCTGCAGCCGACATCAGATAGCATAAAGAGATAGTCAGCCCCTAAGAGTCAAAAACAAGAGCTGCAATCAAACAGTCTGGGGAATGCAGATATTTTCCTCGAGGCAAGTCAAAAGATACTTTATAAAAGGAGAATACGGTGGCTTAAATAAACCCCTCTTCATTTCAAAATCTTCACGGGCAGCATTCCTACTGTGTGGACCGCACAAGTCAAAAAGAAATCCAAACTAGAGGAAAAAAGCAACATGTTTTATTTTTTTGTGGCTTCTTTTTTAAAACAGCAACAAAGGGTAGGAATGCAAATTTAACTAAATGCAGGCTGATTACAAGGAGTGACCCCAGTTATGTGAGGCTTTGGATTACTGGGGAAATGAATGCAATGAGGAGACAGTGGGTTATCTCCGAGCACGCTTCAGAAGACAGGATCATAAAACAAGGAATCGCCCCTACCTCACCTAAGATTTCTTTGCCAGGAGAGAAAACATAATTTTCTGAACCATGTTTGTAAATGTTTACATATTTGTAATTTGTTTCCAAATTATGCTATTACACACTATAGCTTTTGGTGGTTTTTAACTTTTTATTCTATAAAACAATAGCTTGCTTTAAAAAAAAATAATTTTTTTTAGTCCAAGATAATCTATCTTGATGTTTGCGTGAGAGGCTCGGGATAACAATGCTGCATCAAAATAAAATAAATAAAACTGACTCTCGCTTTTAGGGGCAAGATGGCGCTCTAGGCAGAAACACCACGCCGTCCCTCCACAGCAAAGATCCGAAAAACTAAGCCTAACAGAGAATCAACAATCCTGAAACCCTAGAACACCAAATGAAGAGATAAAGAACTCAGCCAAACACCAAACGGAGTGAGAATACTAAAAGAGAACGGAGAGCGAGGAGAGACTCAGGCAGAGATTCCTTACCAGCTAATGCAGCGCGGATCCACCATCTTGGATTCCTATCGGAGACCAGCAAACGGGAGAGCAGCCTTGCAGAGCATCTGGTCGGAGACAGAACGACCGGTAAACTGCGGTGCGCGCTCTCCCACCACCCACCCCTCTCCGCCTCAGCTGGGGATCCCCTGCTTTCCGTGGCCAGGGTCTCTGGGCTGGGGGGTGCTGGTGCTTGGATTCCGCGCGCCTGGGCTGGCGGCTTTCTGGGAGCCGTTTGCTGGCAGCTAGCGAACCTTTCTCTGCCGCCTCCCCCTCCTTTTGCCTGGGTGCCTGGTTCCGAGTGCCGTCTCTGCTCTCTCCTGCGGGGCTGTAGGGCTGCGTGCAGGCGTGTGGCTGTTTCTGGGTCTGGGCTCCCGTGTGGGTGGGATCCCGGGGCCTTTGTTCGTTCGCCCCTCTGCTTTCCGTGGCCGGGGTCCCTGGGCGGGGGGGCGCCGGTGCTTGGGTTCCGCGCGCCCGGGCTGGGGGCTTTCTGGGAGCCGTTTGCTGGCACCTAGCGGACCTTTTTCTGCCGCCTCCCCCTCCTTTTGCCTGGGTGCCTGGGTCCGGGTGCTGTCTCTGCTCTCTCCTGCGGGGCTGTGGAGCTGCGTGCGGGCGTGTGGCTGTTTCTGGGTCTGGGCTCCCGCGTGGGTGGGATCCCGGGGCCTTTGTTCGTTCACCCCTCTGCTTTCCGTGGCCGGGGTCCCTGGGCGGGGGGGCGCCGGTGCTTGGGTTCCACGCGCCCGGGCTGGGGGCTTTCTGGGAGCCGTTTGCTGGCACCTAGCGGACCTTTTTCTGCCGCCTCCCCCCCCTTTTGCCTGGGTGCCTGGTTCCGAGGGCCGTCTCTGCTCTCTCCTGCGGGGCTGTAGGGCTGCGTTCGGGGCGTGTGGCTGTTTCCAGGTCTGGGCTCCCGCGCGGGTGGGATCCTGGGGCCTTTGTTCGTTGGCCCCTCTGCTTCCCGTGGCCACGGTCACTTAACCCCGAGACTATCGGCTTCTTGGAATTCGCGCCCCTGAGTGGGGGCTCTCTGGGTCCCATTTGTAGGCACTGACTGCTGGTGTTGCCCTTTTTTTTTTTTTTTTTTTTCCCCTCAATTTTATTTTTCTTCCTTTTTTGATCAGTTCTGTCATATTTTACCTCTTTTTCTCTTTTGTCTTTCTTCATTGCTTAATTTCTTGTCCCTCTATCTCTTCCTTCTCTTTCTGATCCCTGAATACCAGGCGATGTATGCCTCTGTACCTTCTGGCCAGGCTGAGCTGTGAAAATTGAGACCGACTCCCCCAGACCTCATAGCTGCATCGGTGCGATCCCTGGGAACTTTGCAGTTTTTTAACTTTTCTGATTTTCATTTGGTCATTCTTTCCTTTTCTTTCTCTTCCCCCTTCTGGTTTTCTCCATCCCATAGTCTCTCATCTGTACATTCCAACGACAAACTCCCCTAGCATTCTTTTATGTTTGTACGCTTTTTGCTCCTCCTCCTCTCTCCTCTCTCCCATATCCAGCTTAGCTTCACACATAACCATCTTCCCGCTGCACCCTACCTACCTGCACCGTGCACTAGACATCACATCACCAAGCGGTGCAGGCACGCCCTATTGGAACCTGCCCAGCACTGACTACCGACCGTCCTGGTGGCTGCGGTGAGTGCCACAAGCAACCCATCCCAGTGGCTCCTCCTCAACTAGATCTGCCCAGCTGTACCACAAGAACGAAAAAAAAAAAAAAAATCTACAATCAATAAACGAGAGAAATATCTACTGAATGCCCCGAAAACAGCAAACAATATCAAAACATTTACAAAAACAAGACAAGATGGCTCCAATAGGCGTCCAAATTAAAACACCAGATAACTCTCCTGTGGAAGAAAATGCACTAGAAGTACCTGATACGGAACTCAAATCACTAATACTCGGAATTTTCCAAGAACTGAGGCAAAAAGCTGACAAACATGAGGAAAAAATAGGCAAATTTATGGAAAATACAGACAAAAAATTGGAAGAATTCAGGAAGATGATGCAAGAACAAAATGCCAAAATAAATTCACAACTCGAAATTATACAAAAACAACAATTAGAAATCCAAAAGATAAACAACAAGATTTCAGAAATGGACGGTGTCATAGAAGGGCTGAGAAGTAGATTTGAAACCATGGAAGACAGGATCAGTGGAACTGAAGACAAACACTTGGATACAACTCTGTTTCAGGAAAACTCAGAAAAAAGAACAAAGAAAAATGAAGAGACCCTGAGAGTTATGTGGGACACAATTAAAAGCAAAAACTTACGAGTGATTGGCATACCAGAACAGGGGAAGAAAACAGAAAACACAGAGAGGATCATTGAGGAACTGCTGACAGAAAACTTTCCCAATATCATGAAAGATGAAAAGCTGGTCATCCAAGAAGCTCAACGAACCCCATATAGAATAGACCCCAAAAGAAAATCACCAAGACATATCATATTCACACTCGCTAAAACTAAAGACAAACAAAGAATCCTGAGAGCAGCTCGGGAAAAACAAGAAGTCACATACAGAGGAGAAACAATAAGACTAAGCTCAGATTATTCAGCAGAAACCATGCAGGCAAGAAGGCAATGGGATGACATATATAAAATCTTGAAAGAAAAAAATTGTCAGCCAAGAATAATATATCCTGCAAAACTCTCATTCAGATTTGATGGTGAAATTAGGTCATTTCCAGATAAACAGAAACTAAAGGAATATGCAAAAGTCAAACCAAACTTACAAGAATTATTAAAGGGAGTTCTTCGATCTGAGGACAAACAGCTTAAGCCCTCAGGCAGGACCTAGGACCTAGGACGCAGGTTAACATGAACCAGATACCATTCTAGGAACTGAACTACAGACGACTTTCCAAAAACAAAAGATATACAACAGGGAATCAGAGAAATCAATCAAAGGATGACAACAACATCAAAACAATGAAAGAGGGAACAAACGGCATAGGTATAGAACCTTCTAAAGGAGAAGAAGGCAAGGCGATACCAAGTAACGGTAGACTGCTTCAAATTATAAAGATAAGGGTAAAATTCATGGTAACCACAAAAAAAGTTAACAAACCAACTCATAAAAATAAAGACGAAAAACATAAAGTCTCAACAAAAACAAAACCTACAAAAACAAAAGAAATGAACACAAAATCCACAAACAAAAGGAACTCAGCACAAGAGAGTAAGAAGAACAAAGAAAACTTCAGCATCACAAAAAAAAAGCACTACAAAATGACAGCAACAAACTCACATCTATCAATAATTACACTGAACGTAAATGGACTCAATGCACCCATAAAGCGACGGAGAGTGGCAGAATGGATAAGAAAACAGGATCCATCTATTTGCTGTCTACAAGAGACACATCTTAGAAACAAAGATGTGAATTTATTAAAAATCAAAGGTTGTAAAAAAATATATCAAGCTAACAACTATCAAAAAAGAGCAGGAGTGGCAATTCTAATCTCAGATAAAATAGACTTTAAAACAAAATCTACCATAAAAGACAAAGAAGGACACTATGTAATGATTAAGGGGATGATCCATCATGAAGACATAACCATAATAAATATCTATGCACCCAATGACAGGGCTCCAAAATACATAAAAAAAACTCTAACAGCACTGAAAAGAGAAATTGACAGTTCCACAATAATAGTAGGAGACTTCAACACACCACTCTCAGTAAAGGACAGAACAACTAAAAAGAAACTCAGCAAAGATACAGAAGACCTAAAGGACACAATCAGCCAACTGGACCTCATAGACATATATAGAACACTCCATCCAACCGCTGCAAAGTACACATTCTTTTCCAATGCACATGGAACGTTCTCCAGAATAGACCACATCTTAGGCCACAGAGCAATCCTCAACAAGATCCAAAATGCTGAGATAATTCACAGTATCTTCTCTGACCACAATGCCATCAAGGTAGAAATTAACACTAGAAAGAGCAAGGAAAACAAATCAAACACATGGAAACTGAATAATAATCTGCTTACACATCAATGGGTAATAGAAGAAATCAGAGATGGAATTAAAAAATTCCTAGAATCAAATGAAAATGAAAACACATCATACCAAAACCTTTGGGACACAGCAAAGGCAGTCCTCAGAGGACAATTTATAGCAATAGATGCACATATCAAAAAAGAAGAAAGGGACAAAATCAAAACATTAACTACAGAACTCAAACAAATAGAAAGAGAACAACAAAAAAAGCCTACAACCACCGGAAGAAAGGAAATAGTAAAGATCAGAGCAGAAATCAATGAAATAGAGAACAGAAAAACAATAGAAAGAATCAACAAAACCAAAAGTTGGTTCTTTGAAAGAATCAACAAAATCGACAAACCACTGGCCAGACTGACAAAAGAAAAACAGCAGAGGGCACAAATAACCCAAATAAGAAATGAAATGGGGGACATTACAACAGACCCAACTGAAATAAAAAGGATTATAACAGAATATTATGAAAAACTATATTCCAACAAATTTGAAAACCTAGAGGAAATGGATAAATTTCTAGAAACATACGGCCTACCCAAACTACAACAAAGTGATATTGAAAATCTGAACAGACCCATAACAAGAGAAGAGATTGAAAAGGTAATAAAAAAACTCCCAACCAAAAAAAGCCCTGGCCCAGATGGCTTCACTGGAGAATTCTACAAAACATTTACAGAAGAGCTCGTACCAGTTCTACTCAAGTTATTTCAGAGCATAGAAGAGGAAGCAACACTTCCAAATTCATTCTATGAAGCCAGCATAACGCTGATACCAAAACCAGGCAAAGACATCACAAAAAAAGAAAATTACAGACCAATATCTCTCATGAATATAGATGCAAAAATTCTGAACAAAATTTTAGCCAATAGAATTCAGTATCATATCAAAAAAATAATACACCACGACCAAGTAGGATTCATACCAGGTATGCAAGGATGGTTTAACATTAGAAAATCCATCAACGTAATCCACCACATAAATAAAAGGAAAGAAAAAAATCACATGATTATCTCAATTGATGCAGAAAAGGCATTTGACAAAGTCCAACACCCATTCCTGATAAAAGCTCTCAATAAAATAGGTATAGAAGGGAAATTTCTCAACATCATAAAGGGCATCTATGCAAAACCAACAGCCAACATCATTCTTAATGGAGAAAGGCTGAAAACATTCCCCCTGAAAACAGGAACAAGACAAGGATGCCCTTTATCACCACTCCTATTTAACATTGTGCTGGAAGTTCTCGCTAGAGCAGTAAGGCAAGAGAAAGAAATAAAGGGCATCCAAATTGGTAATGAAGAAGTTAAACTCTCCCTGTTTGCAGATGATATGATACTATACATAGAAAACCCTAAAGACTCCACGAGAAATTTACTGGAACTAATAGAAAGATTCAGCAGAGTAGCAGGATACAAGATAAACATTCAAAAATCAGTTGGATTCCTATACACCAGTAAAGAGAACGATGAAAAGGAGATCAGGAAATCAATACCATTTTCAATAGCCCCTAAAAAGATAAAATACTTGGGAATAAATCTGACCAGGAATATAAAAGACCTATACAAAGAAAACTACAAAACACTGCTGCATGAAACCCAAAGGGATCTACATAAATGGAAAAACATACCATGCTCATGGATAGGCAGACTCAACATTGTGAAAATGGCAATTCTACCTAAAGCAATTTACAAATACAATGCAATTCCGATACAAATACCAACAACATTCTTCAAAGAGATGGAAAAACTAATTATTAACTTTATATGGAAAGGGAAGAAACCCCGAATAAGTAAAGCACTACTGAAGAAGAAGAATAAAGTTGGAGGACTCACACTACCTGACTTGAGAACCTACTATACAGCTACAGTACTCAAAACAGCCTGGTACTGGTACAACAACAGAGACATTGACCAATGGAACAGAATTGAGAACTCAGATGTAAATCCATCCACCTACGGTCACCTGATTTTTGACAAGGGCCCAAAATACATCAAATGGGGAAAAGACAGTCTTTTTAACAAATGGTGCTGGCAAAACTGGATATCCATTTGTAGAAAAATGAAACAGGACCCATACCTCACACCATATACAAAAACTACTTCAAAATGGATCAAAGACCTGAATATAAAGCCTCAAACTATAAAATTCATAGAAGAAAAAATAGGACCAACACTTCAGACCTTAATACATGGCATTAACAGGATACAAACCATAAACATCAACACAAAAAACCCAACAGATAAACTAGATAATTGGGATCTTCTAAAAATCAAACATCTATGCTCTTCAAAAGATTTCACCAAAAGAGTTAAAAGAGAACCTACAGACTGGGAAAAAATTTTTGGACAGTACAAGTCAGACAAAGGTCTAATCTCCATAATCTACAAGAAAATCCAACACCTCTACAACAAAAAGACAACCAATCCTATCAAAAAATGGGCAAAGGAAATGAACAGACACTTCACCAAGGAAGACATTCAAATGGCCAACAGACACATGAGGAAATGCTCGCGATCACTAGCCATTAGAGAAATGCAAATTAAAACCACAATGAGATACCATCTCACCCCGGCATTACTGGCACGAAGCAAAAACACTGGAAATAACAAATGTTGGAGGGGCTGCGGGGAGACGGGAACTCTTATACACTGCTGGTGGGAATGCAAAATGATACAGCCATTTTGGAAAATGATATGGCGTTTCCTCAGAAAGCTAGAAATAGACGTACCATTCGATCCAGCAATCCCACTCCTAGGAATATATCCTAGAGAAATAAGAGTCATCACTCGAATAGACATATGCACACCTATGTTCATGGCAGCATTATTCACAATAGCAAAACGATGGAAACAACCTCGATGTCCATCAACAGACGAATGGATACACAAACTATGGTACATACACACAATGGAGTACTATGCAACGAGAAAGAACAATGAATCGGTGAACCATCTCATAACATGGATGAAACTGGAGGACATCATGCTGAGTGAAATAAGTCAATCACAAAAGGACAAATATTGTATGAGACCTCTATTGTAAAAACCCATGAAAAAATTCACATGCAAAATGTAACAATCCTTGTTGGTTACCAGGGATGGGGGGGGGAGGGGGGAATACTAAATAGGTAATAGGTAAGTGGTAACTTGGGTGAGAGATGAGATAGTACATAGTACAGGGGAAACTAACACAACCTGCACAAGGAAAGGTCATGGAGGCCCTATAGACACATCCAAACCCCCCGAGGGACTGAGTTGTTGGACGGAGGGCTCTGGGGACCATGATCTCGGGGAACATCTAGCTCAATTGGCATGACACTACTTATAAAGATAATGCTCTACATTCTACCTTGGTGAGTAGTGTCTGGGGTCTTAAAAGCCTATGAGCGGCCATCTAAGATACTCCACTGATCTCATCCCTTCGGGAACAAGGGAGAACGAAGAGAACAGGATACAAGGAAAAGATTAGTCCGAAGGACTAATGGTCCACAGCTACCAAGGCCTCCACGGGACTGAGCCCAGTACAGCTGGATGGTGCCCGGCTACCACCAATGACTCCTCTGACCAGGATCACAACAGAGGGTTCTGGGCAGAGCTGGAGTAGGATGTAGAGTATAATTTTAACTCCCAAAAAAAAAAAAAAAAAAAAGAAGACCAGATATACTGGCCTAAAGAATACTAGAGAAACCTCGAGAGTGTGGCCCCCAGACACCCTTTCAGCTCAGAGGGGAAGTTACCTTCAAGGTTTGATGTTAAGCCTGGGAATGGACACCCCAGTAAAACTAAATGGGACTAACGATGTACAGGAGTCCGGTGACAAGGGCCAGAAGGCAGAGGGAGAGTAGGAAACTGATGATAAGGAACACAAATTGAATAAGGACACTGTCGATGTATTGTGAGATTGTTGACCACTGCTATAGGGCAACATTTGTAGTAACTATTAAATGGGAGGCTGTTTTGTCCTGTAAGCCTTCATCTTGGGCGAGAATGGCAGCACAATTGGAAGAGCATAGTCAATATCACTTAAATGTGTAAGTAAAAAGTTTTGAAATGGTGTTTAAATAAAATAAAAATAAATAAATAAATAAATAAATAAATAAATAAATAAACAAATGAGACTAAAGAGGTACAATAGTCCACTGACAAGGTCCAGAAGACAGAAGGGGACAAGGAAGTCCCCTGGTGATAGGGAACACAAGGTGGAGTAAGGATATTCTTGATGTGCTGTGAGATTGTTAACCATTGTCATAGGGCAACATGTGTAGTAACTGTTAAATGAAAAACTATTTTTTCTGTAAGCCTTCATCTTAAGTGAGAATAACAGCACAGTTGGAAGAGCGTAGTCAATGTCACTGAACTGTGAATGTAGAAATTTTTGAAACGGTGTATCTTTGGCCATCTGTAATTTTCATCAAAAAAAAGGTTGAGAATTTAGAGGCTTAATACGTTGTGGGGTTGTTAACCAATGTCAAAAAACAACATGTGTACTACTATTTCATGAGAAACTATTTGCTCTGTAAGCTTTCACCTGAAGTACAATAAAATATATATTAAAAAAAAAAAAAAAAAAACTGACTCTCAGTTTGAAATAATACTAGAATCAACCAGAAGCTCAGGATGATATGGGGCATATCTGGACAGAAAAACAATCCCTTTAGCGAGAGAACTTCTGCACCTGCAGAGTGTTAACTGGCCTCTCCTTTGGTTTTCTGTTCTTTGCTTTCTTCAAGAGCACCACACTCACACTGGCACAGCTTGGTCTCTTACACTTGACCTCACAGAACCCTCTTCCCTCATGGGCTGATGTCCATGGTTTCGGATAAATGCTCTTTTCTAGGGACTTTTATCCCTTTTCTGGCTGTCATCCCAGAAGTATTGATCAGCCCAGTGTCATTGCCTGATTCAGTCTCTGAATGGTGCCAGAGTGGTCTCCTAAAACCCAAATTTCATCCTGACTCTGCTGCTTAAATCCCTGTGGTCATGCCCTACCATCCGGAGGTAATAAATAAATAAAATAAAACTCAACTTCCTTACAAGGGCAGAAACGATCATCATAATTTGGGTCCTGCCCAGCCCTGATTTTACACTGAGGAATTGGAGTTGATCTGGCCAAAGAGCATGCCCAAGGTCATCCACCAACTCTTGATGGATCCATTACCAAAAAGACCCCTGTCACACGGGACCAGACTGATTTTAATGACTGGAATTTCCTCTCCCAGAACTTCTGCATTCCCTTCAGTGAAAACTGAAAGTTGTCCTGTTTATGTGATGGGATATTTGGCAATGATTATGGGTGATGGCTGCACAACATGATTAATATAATTGATATCACTAAGTTGTACACCTGAGGACTGTTGAATCAGCAAATGTTGTGCTACATATGTTTTACAATAATAAAATAAAACTGCAAGTTATCACTTTCATGTTTATTTAGAAAAAATACAAACAGCACTATTTCTAGGATATACATTACTTGAAAACTTTAGTCTGAGTTGAAGCTGGGTAGCTAATGACTGCTCAGAAAGTCAGGCCAACTCATCTGAAAATAATTTAGACTGCTTTCACTGTTTCAATTCCTTCATCTGAAAATGTCTACTATTGTACTTGTTTTGCTTAATTAGGATATATCTAGGCTCTTCATTGTTTGAGGCAGCATCTCCTAGGTCTTGATTTTCAGGCTGGCTCGTATTTCACTACCTTTTTACAGATGAGCTCTGTTGTTATTGTTGTTGGGTGTTACGGAGTTGAATTTTGACTCACAGTGACCCCATGTGACAGTGGAATTGTGCCCGTTGCTTTTTAACCTTCATGTGGTCATCAGTCAGTAGAAAAAGAATTCTGTGGAGGACTTTCTCCTTTCTGTCTCCTTCTTCCATTGTTCTAGGTGTTTCTTCTCCAAGCTATAGCTTCTGGTTCTGATAATTCCTTCAAAGATAACAGAAGTCCCAAAGCCTAAGCATCTCCAGACTTTGCTCAATGAAGCATGAGGCTCAGAGCTGGACTAACATCAGATTAACTGGCCCCTCTGCTCTATGGCAGTGGTCCTTGTCCTACCTGTGGCTGCTGCTCTATTGGTAACTGATACTGTTGTCCGTGTGATCTTGTCTATCTTGGTTTGGCCAGGTCCTGCAAACTTCTGCAGATGGCCCAGCCCCATCTCAGCCCACCCTGGCCTGGAGGCCCCACAGAAGACTGGCCTTGGCCCCCCTTTGCCCTGGCCCAGCGTCTGCACTGCAGCCCTCGTCACAAGTTCCCTGCTCCTGCCATGAATAGTGATCCACTCAGGGATGAGAACCCGGTAGTCTGCAACAGCACATGGATAGTGTGGCTGTCTGTTCTCATCTTCACCTATACACAGTTATAAGTCATTTTTATTTTCATTTAAAAGAATTTTAATTTCGAAATTGTTTTTGAATAGATCTATTCGACAACTCCAGCAAAATCATAGAACCAGTTTATTAGTCAATAAATATGTATGTCAAAATATTATATAATATTAATCATTTTAGCATCCCCTTTAAGGAGCCCTGGTGGCACAGCGATTAAAGTGCTTGACTGCTAACCAAAAGGACGGTGGTTCAAAACCACCAGCATCTCCGAGGGAGGAAGATGTGGCAGTCTGCTTCCTTAGGGACTTACAGCCATGGAAGCCCTAGGAGATCACTATGAGTCAGAATCAACTCCGTGGCAGTGAGTTTGGATTGGGCTTTTGTTTGGTCTCACAGAGTCCCCGTCTGGGCATTACTGGTAGCCCCACTTGATGACATGTGATGGGAAGAGGAGAGGCCCAATCCCCTTTAAGAGCTGTGGCAGTCCTGCCTTTTTGTCACAGGGAACTGCAAAGGGAATCAGCAGTACTTAAAGGTGCCCCACATCCACCCAAAAATCAGCTACCACAAACAGACTCCGTGGTAAGAGGCAGAAGATAGTGAAATCTAGGTTTCTCAGTTGCTCTCAGGATGTGGATGAGACTCAGGACACCCCATAGGCCTCCCTCTCCTCTGTGAGGAGGATCTACCAGTAAAGGCAGCTATGGGTATGGCCAGAAACTGCCTGAGGTCCACATCACCCATTGGAAGGCTCCCAGATCCTGGCCACCCTGGACAGAGCAGATGACTCAGATGGCAGCCTCCACCACCAGTGGAGCAGCCGTCACCACAGGACAGAGACAGAGCAGCCGAGGGAGAGGCCAAGGACCCTGCAGGGAATTCCAAGGGCTCCCACATGTCGGAAGACACTCTTAAATTCCCAGGACAGACAGACACCATCTTATGAAAAAGGAGGAGGAGAGTAGACATTGCTGAAAGAGGCTGTTCAAGTAGAACTGTGCACCGTAGAGTTTTCAATGGTAAGTTTTTTGGAAGTAGATTGCCAGGCCTTTCTTCTGAGGTACCTCTGGGTGCACTCAAGCCTCCCACCTTTGGGTTAGCAGCCAAAGGTGTTAACCGTTTGCACCTCCCAGGACTCCTAACCTGGATTAGACCTTTATTTTTCCTCCTCGTCCTTCTAGACCAGAGTACTTATTTTTCTGGGCACATCTGGGTATCATATGTGCAAATGTGCAACCCTACAACACAAGTGACCACAAGTATAACCTCTGGAGCTTCCTCTTCTGAATGAGATTAATCAGCTGGCTCTTCTTGGTGGTGCTGGGTTTTAGATCAGAGAATTTCTCCCAGTCATCCTTCAGGCAGGTTAAGGGTGTAAGAGTTCCAGGAGTCTGTGGATAATAAGATAGAGGGTGGAGGAGAGGGGGAAGGGAACCCCATGAGATTAAATATGGGAGAAAAGTGTTAAAAGGACAGGTAAGAGATACCGCTTCTATATTTCCTTAGTGTCAGTCCTGTTGAATATTAACAAAGACTTTCTTTTCAATTAAAGCGTGTTATAAATGTGAAAGTGGGTATTGAGGAAACAATAGAAATGTTTCCAAATTGTGAACAATAAGAGATTTCAGGTGCAGAGGATGTAGGACCAGATCGTTTTCGGGATTACTCCACGTGCCACGTTGGTTTTGTGCTGGAACACAAAAAGATACCTTGCACCCAAGAGCCTTGCAGGGGTTTAGAAATTTCAGAGCAGGCACATCACTGCTTCCAGTGTAAAATGATCGTGCCCCATGCCTGATCTCTCTTTCCCATGCTCACTCTCTCTGATGACAATGTGGGGAATATGAGAGACATGTGATAATCTGTTTGGGGAATAAGGGAAAGGAGTTGGAAAAAATGGAGTTTGTATTCCCTGGGAAACTATTTGAGTCCCACTAAGCAGAAAAACGTACAAACTCACTCCTAACTCACTCTGAAGTGGTGCATTTCAATTCCCTTGTAAAATACAGAAACACAAAACCAGAATGTGTATCCCAGCATGAATTCTCCTTTGAGTGCTGAGGTCAAAGAGAGTAAAACTCACCCAACAACCGTGCACTGTAAATCAGAGTCTACAAAACACATAGATCCTGCCTGCCAATTTTGTTTTGTTTTGATTTTTCAAAATAAAAAAGTTATTTTGTACTTTACCCACAACTCTAAAATACAATGAGAATTTAGAGGAAAAATGCCCCCAATAGAACAATTATTTTTCCCCAGTCTGCCTCTCAATTCATCACCATTATCTAAGCTGAAAATCTCAACACTGTCTTTGACTGCATCTCACCTGGGCCACCCCAAATCCAAGTGTCCCTATCACGCGACTGTTTCCCTTAATGGATTTTTCTTCTGCTCCTACGGTCTCTTCCTGAGTTTGAGCTCATTTGGATCTCACCCAGCTGTCTCCCTGTCTTTTCTCACCCTTCTCTTCGATCCTTCGCCTCTCCCCAGAACGATACTCCCTCTAACATCCTGTCTGTGAATTGTCTCTAGCTCAATCTCTTCCTCACACACAGCTCAGTCCTGTCACTCCGCAGCTCAGATGTCTTTGACATCTTCCCAGGCCTGCACAACAGACACCATGGAGGTGTCTGCCCCTAACTCCATGTATTACTTGTTTCTTGCCTTACACCTTTGCTAAGCGCAAAGACTCAGCAATGGGAAGGTGTTTGAATAGCTGCTGCTGTAGTGACGTTGGATTACCAGCAGTTACTCAAACGCCTTCTCACTTCTGAGTCTTTTTGTTTCATTTTTCTTTCTAGGATGTTCTTCACCCCAACATTCCAACCTCCAAACACGTGGAAACTTCTTGAAATCTTATCCATCTGTCAATATCCAGCTTCAAGAAACCTCTTTCATAATCTTTTTTAAAAAATATTTTATTTTGTCTTAGGTGAAAGTTTACACAACAAACTAGGTTCCCATTTAACAATTTTTATACAAGTTGTTCCTTGAAATTGGTTACAATTTTCACAAAATGTCAGCATTCTCATTATTTCCATTCTGTTTGTTCTGTTGCCATTGATCTAGTTTTCCTTCCCCTCCCTGCCTTCTCATCTTTGCTTTTGTGTAAATGTTGACTGTTTGGTCTCATAAGTTGATTGTTTAAGGGACCACTTTACTCACAGGTGTTATAAGCTAACCTATTATTTGGCTGAAAGGTAACCTCCAGAAATAGCTTCAGTTCCAAGATCCATGGGTAACTTAGGGCAATAGTCTCAGGGGTTCCTCTAGTCTCTATCAGGCCAGTAGGTCTGGCCTTTTTAGGAATTGGAATTTTGTTCTACATTTTTCTCCCATTATACCTGGGGCCTTCTATTGTGTCCCTGGTCAGAACAGTCTGTAGTGGTAGCTGGGCACCATCTAGTTCTTCTGGTCTCGGGTTAGAAGAGATTGTGGTTCATTTGAGCTAGACAGTTCTATAGTAATATAAACAGTTGAGGGAAATTTCTCAACATAATTAAGAGCATATATTCTCAAAGGAGAAAGAGAGCATTCCCCTTGAGAACAAGAATGAGACAAGGATGTCTATTATCACTACTCTTATTAAATATTGTACTAGAAGTCCTAGCTGGAGCAATAAGGCAAGAAAGAGAAATAAAGGGTATCTGAATTGGAAAGGAAGAAGTAAAACTATTCTTATAAAAATGTTGGCTGTTGGTTTGCATATATGCACTTAATTATGTTAAGGAATTTCCCTTCTATTACTATTTTTCTAAGAGTTTTTATCAGGAAAGGATATTGGATTTTATCAAATGCCTTTTCTGCACTGATTGAGATGATCATGTGATTCTTTTCCTTTGTTTTATTTATGTGTTGAATTGAGTTGATGAATTTTCTAATGTTGAAAGGGCCTTGCATCCCTGGTGTGTATAACACTTGATCATGATGTATTATTTTTTGATATGCTGTTGAATTCTGTTGGCTAGAATTTTGTTGAGAATTTTTGCTTCTATATTCATGAGGGATATTGGTCTGTAGCTTTCTTTTTTTGTGGTGTCTTTGCCTGGCTTTGGTATCAGGGTTATGCTGGCTTAATAGAATGAATTAGGGAGGGTTCCTTCTTTTTCTATGTTCTAGAATAGTTTGAGTAGAATTGGTGTCAACACTTCTCTGAACCTTTGGTAGAATTCTCCAGTGAAGCCCTCAGAGCTAGGGCTTTTTGTTGTTGTTGTATTTGAGAATTTTTCTTATGACATCTTCAATTTCTTCTTTCATTATGGGTCTGTTCAGATTTTCTACCTCTATTTGTGTTAGTTTAGGTAGGTAGTGTGTTTCCAGAAATCTTCATTTCTTCTAGGTTCTCGAATTTGTTGGAGTACAATTTTTCATAATATTCTGTTATGATCCTCTTTATCTCAGTTGGTTCTGTTGTAATGTCACCCATTTCATTTCTTATTCTGGTTATTTGCATCTTTTCACTTTTTTTCTTTTGTCAGTTTGGCCAGTGGTTTGTCTATTTTATTGATCCTATCAAATAATCAATTTCTAGTCTAGTTTCTTCTTTCTATTATTTTTCTGTTTTGTATTTCATTTATTTCTGCTCTGATCTTTATTATTTCCTTTCTTCTGGTAACTATAGACTTCTTTTACTGTTCCTTCTTTATTTGTTTAAGTTGTAAGGTTAATGTACTGATGTTGGACCTTTCTTTTTTGATGTGTGCATTTATTATTATAAATTTTCCTCTGAGCACTGCTTTTGCTGTGTCCCAAATGTTTTGGTATATTGTGTTTTCATTCTCATTTCATTCTAGGATTTTTTTTATTTCTTTTTTAATTTCTTTTATTACCCAATGATTTTTAAGTAAGGTGTTGTTCAGTTTCCATATGTTTAATTTTTTTGTCCTTGTTTTTTTCTGTTATTGATGTCTAGTTTTATGGTGTTGTGGTCAGAGAAGATGCTTTATATTATTTCAATATTTTTTAATTTTTTGAGGCTTGCTTTGTGGCCTAAAATATGGTCTATTCTGGAGAATGATCCACTGAGAATGTGTACTCTGTTGCTGTTGGGTGGTGTGTTCTGTATATGTCTATGAGGTTGAGTTGGTTGATTGTGTTATTTAGATCTTCTTTATCTTTGCAGAGTTTCTTTCTAGTTGTTCCATCTATCATTGAAAGTGGTGTGTTAATGTCTCCTATTATTACTGTAGAACTGTCTATTTCTCATTTCAATTCTGTTAGAGTTTGTTTTATATATTTTGGAGCTCTGTCACTAGGTTCATAAATATTTATTATTGTTATGTCTTCTTGGTGAATTTACCCTTTAATCATTATATAATGTCCTTCTTTGTCTCTTATAACGGATTTTGACTAAAAGTGTATTTTATCAGACATTATTATTGACACTCCTGCTCTCTTTTGAGCAGCCCTGGTGGCAAGTGGTTAAGTGTTCAGCTGCTAACTCACCAGCTGCTCCAGGGGAGGAAGATGTAGTAGTCTGCTTTCATAAACATTTACAACCATGGAAACCTTATGGGGAAGTTCTACTATGTCCTACAGGGTCACTGTGAGTTGGAATCTACTTGGCAGAAGTGTGTTTTGGCTCTCTTGATTACTGTTTGCTTGATAAAATTTTTTCCCGTTCTTTGACTTTTAAACTATTTATGTCTTTGTGTCTCACTTGTAGGCAACACATTGATGAGTCTTTTTTTTTTTTTAATTGATTCTGCCATTCTCTGTCTCTTGACTGGTGCATTTAATCCATTTATGTTCAGTGTGATTATTGATAGGTATGAATTCACTGCTGCTACTTTGTTAAGCTTTTGTGTGTGTGTATGGTGTCCATGGTTTCTTCATTACACTTAGTTTTCTGTGCTGAGTTCTTTTTGTATATGGATTTTCTTTTCGTATCCTTTGTTGTTGTTGTTTTTGTATTTACTGAGTATTTTGGTGAGTAGATTTATTAATTTTCTTTGTAGTTACTCTGAAAATTACCTTTATCTTTCTAAATTTAAAAAAGCCTGTTATATCTTGATATTGCTTTGACTTCCTCTCCATAAGAAAGTTCTATAACTACACCATTTATTCCCTCCTTTTGTTCTGAAGTCATAGTTGTTTACAGCTTAACATCTCTGGTTCCCTCTTATCAGTTTTACAGGTTTATTTTACTTTTGTGGAGTCTTTATCTGGGTTGGTATCTGGGTGATGCTGTCACGTGTCTTTATTTCAGGCTGTTGTCTGATGTCGTTGGTTCTCTGCCCAAAGGACTGTTTTTAATATTTCTTGCAAGTTTTTACAAATCCCTTAATTTCTATTTATCTGGGAATGTCCTTCTTTTGCCATGATTTTGAAAGACAATTTTGCTGGATATATGATTCTTGGTTGGCAATTATTTTCTTTTAGGATTTATATGTGTCATCCCATTGCCTTCTTTCCTGCATGGTTTCTGCTTAGAAATCAGCTCTTAGTCTTATTGGTGCCCCCTTTAAAGTGATATTTCATTTTTCTCGAGCTGCTCTCAGAATTCTTCCTTTGTCTTTGTTTTTGGAAAGTTTGATTATAGATATGTCTTGGTGGATTCTTTTGGGGTCTACCCTATATGAAGTTCATTGAGCTTCTTGGATGGAAACTTTCTCATTTTTCATATTTGGAAAGTTTGCTGCAATATATCTTCAAAAATTCTCTCTGTACTTTCTTTCTCCTCTTATTCTGGAATTCCTATTATGCCTAAATTATTCCTCTTGTTGATGTCCCACATAACTCTTAGGCTTTTTTCATTTATCTACATTTCTTTTTCTGATTGCTCCTCGAACAAGTTAGTATCAAGGGATTCGTCCTCTATTTCGATGATTCTTCCATTGATTCAATCTACTTTTATGTCTTTCCATGAATTACCTATTTCAGATATGTTATTGTTAATCTTCTGGATTTCTAGTTGTTGTTTTTGTATGGTTTCTCATTGTCTATTTAGTTTGTCATTTTGTTCTTGTATTGTTTTTACTGAATTCTTCTGGAGTTTTGTCTGTGTTTTCCTTGATCTCTTTGAGGAGCTTAAATCTAAGCCTTTTTAATTCCTTATGAGGTAGTTCTATTACCATTTCTTCATCAGGAAGGTTTTCTGTCCCTTTATTTTGCTTACTTGTTTGAACCTTCTTTTCCTGTTTCTTCATATGATTTGCTATTGTCTGCTACCTCCGAGGCATTAAGATATTACTTTATTTATATTTTTTTCATTGATTGTATGTTTGTTTTGTCTTCATTTGTTTATTTTGTTTCAATATATCAGGAGCTTTATTTCTTCTCTTTCTCTTTTGAATCTCTTTCTTTCTTTGTATTACTTTAATTGTTGTTTTGTGGTACTGATCTATCTGTGACTTTGGTAGTGTCAGTTGATTAACTGGGTGTAATTTCCTCACTAGTGAGTATGATGAGTCACACCCACTTGCGAGTCCTCTGTGATTAGCTAGTATGTCTTATCTTACAGGATTGAGTGGAGATGTGAGAGCAGGTCTTTACCTGCTATTGTGTGACAAGTGTTGGATGGTCAGGATCCCTCCACAGCCCCGTGGGCTGGTGCTAGCAGTTAGTGCATCTTCTGGAGGACAGGGTAGGATGTCTTCGTAGCTGCTGTGAGGGAGTGCTATCCAAGCAGATGCGATAGGCCCTCTATGTGTGCATAAACGGGCTTCTCAGTAGGTGATGGGGGCATCAAGGGGTTTCAGTGCATGTGCACTTGGCCTGCTGGAATTTTCTAAGTGTGGGATGTGTAACATTACAGCAGGACAAACGTTGGATGAGGGTGTTAGGATCTCCTGCTCATCATTTGGCATAAGTGCAGATGGTGACTTCTTCACTCCAGGTTTGTCTACACAGTATCTCTGTCTCCTATTGGGGGTTCCATGAAGTCATTTTCCTGCATTCCTCACCTGGGAACACGGCTTGCTTTGTCTCAAGATGGCCATACTGCACCGGGGTTCTTTCATGATGTTTTCCTGATTTCCATGATTGAAATTAATGTGTCCTTTTCTATGCCATCATACATTATGTCCCAGACAACACTTACCACTTACTGTCCTGTACTACAAATACTTGGATTCACTTGTGCTTCCCATTAAATTGTAAGATGAGACTGTGCAGGGACTGTGTTAAGTGAAATCTATTAGGTCAGGTGCTGGTCAATGCCAATATCACCATCATTATGAAGTAAATAATATAATGAATTGTTCTTTATCAGTAGGCAAATGTCTATAACAAAAAGAACAAATTACATTTTTCAAAGTGCCATATCTTAATTGAAGTTATTGGCATATCAGTAATTAATTACTAACTTTTTAAATTATGTATCTTTGCATTCAAGGAGCCTTGGTGACAAAAATGGTTAAGCACTTGACTGGGGTGATTCAAACCCACCTAGTGACCCCACAGAAGAAAGACCTGGCTATCTGCTCCTGTAAAGATTACAACCAAGAAAACTCTATGGGCAGTTCTACTCTGTCACATGGGGTTACTATGAGTTGAAAAGGACTCAAAGGCACCTAACAGCAACAATATCTTTGCATTCACAACAAAAATTTAGTTAAAATTATCATATAGCCATATCTTTTATTACAGCAAATTGCAGGAAGAATTTGTAGCATTCTAGAAGGACAAAGTACTTAAAGTCAAAAAGATGTAAATTCAAATCTTGCCTCCTCCACTTATTTTTTACCTGTCTTAGGCAAGACCCTAACCATCTTTGAGCTTGGTTTTCTAGTCTGTAAAATAAGAAAAAGTAAATGCCTGCCTACCTACCTCTTGGAGGGCAGCAAGCCTCAAAGGCAGATAATAGATATGACAATGCCTTGTAAATTGCAACTCTATTTACAAAGAACGTATATTAGCATTATCTTAAATAAAAGGCTTACCAAGAGAGCATATTTCAAACAGTAGACTTCATATTTTGGATAAAGCTGATGAAGTAGAATACTGCCACGGACCTAAGATGCTGCCTAATAACCCTTTCAAAGATGGCTGGCCTGTCTAGGTGGCTTACATTCTACATTGTTATTCCTTTCTGGTTGGTGACTCTGCTATTAGAAAAAAGGAATTTATGCAGGACTAAGGCCATTTTATAGCACTATTTGCAGATATAAATTGATGATAGAGTGATTGATAGAGATGTGATTGATGAATAGCTTGATGGAGATATAATAAATATATATTGATAAATATACTTCTCCCCACCCAGCTCCTTCTGAAATACCCAGTTTGTTTCCCAAAGTCACATGGCATTATGGATTGAATTGTGTACCTCAAAATGATATGTTGAAGTCCTAACTCCTGGTACCTGTGAATGAGAACTTGTTTGAAAGTGGGATCTTTGAAGATGTTATCGGTTAAGTTAACATGAGGTCACACAAGAGTAAAGTGACTCCTAATTCAATGTGACTGGTATACTTTTAAAAGAGAACAGACACACAACGAAGGTAGCTATGTAAAGACGGATGCAGAGATGACATTACGCTGCAGCTGCAATGCAAGGAATCCCTGGGGCCACCAGAAGCTGAGAAAAACAAGAAACAATCTTGCCCTAGAGTTTTGGGAGAAAACAACACTCCAGATTTGAATGTCTAGTCTCCAGAAGAGTGGCACAATGAATTGCTGCTCTTACAAGCATCTACTTTGTGGTCCTTTGTTATGGTATCCCTAAGAAACTAAGGCACATAGAACAACCTAAGAATACATAACATATGTATTCAATTCTGGCTTGACAAACCTGGACTGCTGCCTTGAAATGTGCGAGGACACATAAGCCTCTTAACTCCGGAATTCTGCAAATCTTACAATAGCCACATCACTACATAAAAGGAAAGAGATTAAGAGTATGCAATAATAGTAAATACCACCCAGAAACACTTTGGTTTTATATCAGCTTTGACAGTGGAGGGCTATAATGGACTAACAGGCTTCCAGATAACTGACAGTTTAACTCTTTGGGTGTCAAAAATTTTAGTGCCTTTTAAGAGATTAAATGGTTTCTCAGGGTCCCTTCCTTGGTGAGGTGCGTAGACGGGCGTTCTTGCTGGCCTTCCAATCTATCATGCTTTCTAAAGTCTCCAAACCTTCACATGCGCCAACCTACCCTTACCTGGGATAACATGGCCCACCTTCTGCACTTACTGAATTCCCTTTCACTCTCTCAGTTAAGTATTGAAATATATGGAATATATTCAAATGAGATTTCAGAATACCTTCCATAAAGAAGTTTATTATATTTTCCACTGTCCTTCCTTATAAAGATTATGGGCATCAAATGGGTCCGAGTCTCAAAGATCTTCTGGAACAGGTTTCCAATGGTACCTACCTGTGATTGCAGTGGTATTGGCCTTCATGGCTCAGCTCAATTGGTTTCTATTAAACCAATTCCAACAAGGAAAATAAATATACCGCTTCTTTCAATAGTAAAGGGAGGTGACCTTCTCACAGAAAATATAAGCACATGAAATAAAGAAAGATGTTAGAAGCATGAACAAAATAAAGGCAGTGTTTGAAGGAGGAGAAATGCTATGTTTTACCTTTTACCTCCAAGTAAAAAAGAATAGATATTCCCACAGCAAACAGAGAAGGGAAAGAGTGGCTAAGCTTCCCAACGAAAATAACTATATATTGAATTTCACTTTTGCAACTGCTACACTCAAGACTGTGGCATCACCTGTAAAAATTCATTTCCAGCTGCACACCTAAACAACCTGCATCTTTGCCTTAATTCACTTTTCCTGCTGAGAGCCAAGAGGAGAAGCAGCCTTGTCTAAGGAGGATGGACAGCACAGCACTCCGTCAGAGGAGGCTACATGCTAAATTAATTATGTTCCAGCTAGAATTCGCAATTCTTTGAGAGATGTTCAAGATTATATGAAAAATTTAGAGGTATCAGGGAAAGACGGGGGGAAGTTGTGAAGCAGAAAGCATCAGAGGGCACTTTAAATGTGAAAGATGCATGATAGCTTCTCACTGGTGAAGAAGATAGTTTGTCTTAGCCAGAACAAGATAAATAAAGACCCCATCCTCTAGCTGTGCCCTGTGAAGGGAGCCCTCATCCTGGAACATAGGAATTTTAGATTTGATGGTCATTTTCAGTGACTAGTATAAACATAAGGAACCCTGGTAGCGCAATTGTTAAGCACTTGGCTGCTGATCGAAAGGTCGGTGCTCTTCGGGAGAAAGATGTGGCAGTCTGCTTCCGTAAAGATTTACAGCTTTGGAAACCCTATGGAGCAGTTCTACTCTGTCCTATAGGATCGCTATGAGTCCGAATCAACTTGAGGGCAACGGGTTAGTATAAATATAAAAATTATCCATCTTAACTTTAGCATCAATTTCTCAGTGTGAAGGATAATGCCAATGCAGGGGAAAAGAAAAAAAACATTGTTAAGGGAAGCTTAGCACTACTACTTACATGAAGTTTGGGTTGGGGGTGGTTATTGTTATTTTAATGTTAGTCTCCTCTCTGTTTCTTATATTATCAAACTAGTTTTTATTTTTGGGCCCCAAAGAATTCCAAGCAGCAATCAAGAAATCAAATGACATATTGCATTGGGCAAATTTGCTGCAAAAGACCTCTTTAAAGTATTAAAAGGAAAGATGTCACGTTGAAGTCTAAGGTGAGCCTGACCCAAGCCATGGTATTTTCAATCACCTCATATGCATGCAAAAGCTGGACAATGAATAAGGAAGACCAAAGAAGAATTGATGCATTTGAGTTATGATGTTAGTGAAGAATACTGAACATTTCGTGGACTGCCAAAAGAATGAACAAATCTGTCTTGGAAGCAGTATAGCCAGAGTACTTCTTGGAAGAGAGGATGGCAAGACTTTGTCTCATGTACTTTGGACTTGCTATCAGGAGGGACCAGTCCCTGGAGAAGGACATCATGCTCAGTAAAGTAGAGGGTCAGTGAAAAAGAGGGGATCCTCAACGAGATGAACTGACACAATGACTACAACAATGTGTCAAGCACAACAACTATTGTGAGGATGGCACAGGACCGAGCAGTGTTTTGTTCCATTGTACGTAGGGTCGCTATGAGTAGGAACAGACTTGACAGCACCTGACAACAACAGGACCTCCACTTTGCATTACAGACTTCACCATTGGTCTCCTGGGTGAATTTAGACAAATCTGACCTCTTCTATAGTTTCTTCATCTCAAAAATTAAATAATATTCCTGATCCATCCTGAACAAAAGCTATGAAGGATTTCTTTTTTTGTGACTGAACTATTTCTCTAGAGAGACTTCTGATTTTTAAAGCAAAAAACAAACAGAAAAACAAATGCCCTAACTAAAATGAGTCCCTGGGGGGCACAGATGGTTACACGCTGGACTACTAACCCACTCAGAGGAGCCTCGGAAGTAAGGCCAGGGGATCTGCTTCTGAAAGGTCACAGACTTGAAAATACTGTGGAGCAGTTCTACTCTTCACACTTGGGATCATGAGTCATAATGGGCCCGATGGCAACTAATAACAACAACTAAAATGATAAGAGACTCATTGTGAATGTAATGCAATCTAGCTCGATATTACAGAATGATTGTAAGAGAAACATTGTCCTTTTTCCCAAAGATTCTCAGGTAGTATCTTTCCAGATCTATTCTGTCACACCACCCTCCCAATCTCAACCACACTTCTTCCCAGTGACACTGCGATTTCCTTTCGCGTGGTAGGAAATTGCTTTCCTGATAGCTATCGAAGATGGGACTACCGCAAAATGCTATTGTTTTCAGTTTAACATTTGGGAAATTATGAGACTTCCGTCCAAAGCTGCAGTCGAGTGGACCAAATGTTGCCCTGAATGGCCTTCACAAGTTGAGTGAGTGCAGGAGTCAAAGCTTGGCCTCCCTTATCTTTGCCGAGCCTCTGGTTTCCCAGGCTCCTAACACTTTCTCCATCTCTGACTCAACATTTTAGACCCATCTCATCTCTGTTCTCCAGTGACAAGTTTTCTTCCCCAAATCTCATGTTCTCAATGGCCTGCCTTCAATCAGCAGCTGAAAACTCATTCCTTCGATACAATTCATGTCCATTCTCAGGAGCTCAATTTTTCCTCACTTATGGAGAGACATTTTCCTGTTATCATCAATTAATATTTAATGGGTTGCTGGCTCTTTATATTACCTCCATCCCAAACAATTTACTTTTTAAAACTCTTCTCCTCCTCCATCCCCTGCTTCCTAGAGCGTTCCCCATTCTTTTTTGGGAGCTGTGAATTGCAGATGGCAAGCTGCTCAGGATACAGCTCATCTCCTCCAGCCACCAAAGGCAACCAGGAGCAGCCACTTCAGAGCAGTTCTCCAACCCCTCTATCTGAATGAGAAAAGGAAACTGAGTCTTACTGGCTTAGTTTTCTTTAATTCCTCCAGTGCACCACTCACCTCACTCCCAGCCCTCCCATCAGCTGTTGCTGAGTCTTCATGGAACACTCTCCATTCCCTACCATCCCCAAGGTCTAGCTTTGTCTCAAGCTTCCCGTCTCAGTATAGACTTGATGGCTTCAGGGTGATCTTCGCTGACCCCTGCACATACACATGAAGTGAACTCCTATCGTACTTATACTTTGATGACAGCCAGCACAATTTAACCCGCTTCTATCATTCCCACCATCACTTATTCAGGCCATCTTCCAACCAGATTGAAAAGGCCACTGGGGCGGATTCAGAGTTGTCTTGCTAATGTGGATAGCAAATGTGTATCAAATAAATAAATAAAAGCAAGAATAGTGTTTGATTCTTTTGAAGATCGGCCACAGCATCTAGCAGAGTAACTAAAACATAATTAGCATTCAAAAAAGGCTTATGGATTAAATGCAGGAATAAGAACTCTGAGGCTATCAGCTGAATTGAGCACTACCCCCAAATCAACGGGGAAAATCCTTCCCACAGTGGTTCTTACCTGATATCTCTGTGGACTTCTTGCCTTGCTATGTGGCTCGAAGAAAATCTAGAAAGAACGGCACTACAGGAAAAGAATAATAATAATAATAATATACAATGGAGAATAAATTGCCACACTCAAAAGTTATATTCATCTCTTTCTCTTTCAACTCCTACTGCTGAACATCTTCCCCGCCAAAGGGAAAGATCACTGGAAGCACACCCATTTAAAAATAAGTCACCCTGCTATGCTTTTTATAAGAAAAAATGTTATTTAAATTCTCACCCACTAAGATGTAGCTAATATTGACTAAGGGAAATGTAAAAGAAAGCAAGCTAAGGCTTGATAAAGCACATCCATTGAAATTAGGCTCATATGTCAGAAATTTGTTTAAAAATTTTTTTCTGAGCCACGTCCAAAACTCTAGAGGGCATATTGAATAATGAAAGTGTAAACTATTGGGATTTGGTGTTGGTTAGTATGCTGGCACAGTGCATAGCTCCCTGTGTGGTTTATAACATTAAGGAATTTTCCTCTCTTCCTTTTTCTAGTAGTCTCCAAAATTAAAATTAGAACTTCTTTTCTTTGAGGAGTAATACTAGCTAACCAAATTATAATCTAATATTTTCATTCAATGACTTGAAAAGTCATGAAAATGCTTGCTTGGGGAGTTGCCTCTACAGAAACAGAGAGAAAGGACCCTATCAAGAGGATTAAAAAAAAAAAAAAAAAGGATAAAACAAAGAATTCCAAGGATTGTCACTATCTGATCTGCATAAATAAAAGATAATGGCCTCAATGAGCTGGCCAGCCTTTCTGTGGAATAGATCGGTCTGTAGAGAGTCATGTCTGAGAGGCTGCAGGTCATTACGGCCGGATAAAGCCTATTTCTCATTTATATTAAAGAGTTTGCCTGTTAAGGGCTTGATTTGGATCTCAGACATAAATGCACACAGGGCTGCACACCTTGTTAAGTCAATTGCTACATATGCATGCTCTCCCTTATACACCTACAGATTTTATCATTCACAAGTCAGCCATTACGCCGACCTTTTTTTTCTTGATTTAGGAAGGGTAACATCTAGGCAGATGAGAAGTACTGAAATTAAGGCAATTGGATCATAAAATTTGCTCTTAAGAAGGAAAATGTCTTCTAATTTTGTACAGGAGACACTAATTTCCTTAAGCAAGACTTGCTACATCAAGAGAGGAAGGCAAAACTGATCCAATTTTTGTTTTATATATTTAATTCTCTTGATTGTGTGGTTCCAGGCAAAATGGGTTGTTAAAAGCCAGTATCTGGAGACCTAGGCAATGGAAACTTATGCATTAAAAAAAAAAAATTTAAGACAACATAGTAAACAAAGCTAACTACAAGAATGGTTACACATGGAGGAAGAGACCAAGGCAAGTCATGGGGCTTGAGTCTGAAGAGGAGCTATGGTTACAGTGAAAGGTTGCCTGAGGCTCACAAGGTAGCTATCGCTACCTCATAGGTCTGCAGGTTTAGAAATTCAGTGTGTCCGTTCACCCAGGCGTGGTCAGGCCCAGCTGAACTGGTTAGCATCAACAAACCCATGAGACACTGATTTCCAAATAAAGTCAATTGATTAATTTATGAGGCTGTAATGATATGGCATAGTAGGAAGAGCTCTGAACAGAAAAATTAGGGTTCTGGGTCTGGGCCATCCAGTGTCCACCTTTGGGACTCCGTATGGGTCACTGAGTCTTTCTGCTTGTCAATTTTCCTAATCAGAACTGAGAGATATTAAAAGTTAATTCAAATCAATGAGAAGAACTCTAAGACTTCAGTATCTAAGTGGGCAAAAACCAGGAAGAGAAGGATGTATAGTGTGATGCTGTGGTTCTCAAACAATTGTCTGGGAAACTTGAGAGTCCCCAGCTGTATTAATAATGAGGAAACTTGTTACCAAGATGTCTCATAGTGTAGATGGTCAGGATAATCTGAAAGGGTATGAAAGAAACACTCACTTTGCAGAGTATTACTGATCCGTGACCTGAAGACCCTGGAGAGATCATAAACGTATTTTATGGGTAGGTATTGCCTAGAACAAGGGCCCTGGTGGCATGAACAGCTTAGCTGGAGAAAGACCTGGTAATTTGTTACCTTAAAGATTTAAAAAAAAAACAAAAAACCTATGTGGTGTTGATTCTGACTTACAGTGACCCTATAGGACAGAGTAGAGCTGCCGCATAAGGTTTCCAAGGCTGTAATCTTTATGGGAGCAGACTGCTACATCTTTCTCCCATGGAGCGGCTGGTGGGTTTAAACCATCGACCTTTCGGTTAGCAGTCAAGCACTTCACCATTGCACCACCAAACTAAAACAAACCAAGCCCATTGCTGTCAGGTCAATTCTGACTCATAGTGACACTATAGGACAGAGTCAAACTGTCCCATAGGGTTTCTAAGGAACAGCTGGTGGATCCAAACTGCCAACTTTTTGGTTAGTAGCCAAGCTCTTAACCACTGCGCCACCAGCACTCCCGAGTCAACAACAGGACATTTATATCAGCCCGTATTCATGGCTGGGGGATTCACAGTGATTCTTCATATGAGGGGAAATATCATTTTAGAATAAATTACTTTGCTTTTACTCCCTGGTGGCACAGTGGTTAAGAGCTCGGCTGATAACCAAAAGGTTGGCAGTTCAAATCCACCAGCCGCTCCTTGGAAACCCTATGAGGCAATTCTACTGTGTTCTGTAAGGTCACTATAAATCGGAATAGACTTGATGGCAATGGGTTTGGTTTTTTTTTTTTTTTTTTTTGGTTTTATAATAAAGTTAAGCCATTGTTTTAATACTTATAATCAAGGAGGCATTATAAGATATTTGTTATATAAAAGGGGAGGATTGGGATGACAGCGTTGAGAACACTGATCCAAGACAATGATAGTCTATATGGCAAAGAAAAGATTAAGAGGAGTTCTCAACAGACAAGCAGGGGAAGAATAGCCCTTCCTGGAGGCAGAGTGAAGGAAGACAAAAAGTGGAAGGGAGAGAGTGGGAGAAGATACATGTTTGGCCCCTGAAGCTCCCGTAAGTATGTAGTCATCCTGTGTGAATGTGTAGTCACACATGAGAGAAGCTGTGTGAGATGGGGGTATTTTAATGACTAAATCTCCCCCTCATGCCAAAAAACCCTACCCCCACTTCCTTTTCTGATACCATCACCACCCGTCTGTCACTTTGTTTTACTTGTACTGTGGTGGCTTGAGTGTTGCTATGGCATTGGAAGGTATGCCACTGGTATTTCAAATATTAGCAGGCTCACCCATGGTGGACAGGTTTCAGCAGAGCTTCCAGACTAAGACAGGCCAGAAAGAAAGGCCTGGTTATCTGCTTCCAAAATTAGCCAAAGAAAACCCTATGGATCACAACAGAATATTTTCCAATACAGTGTTGGAAGATGAGCCCCCTATGTTGAAAGACACTCAAAACATACAGTGGCCTCAATAATGGACTCAAGCATTCCAAACACCATGAAGATAGCACAGGACAGGGCAATGTTTCATTCTACTGAACATGGGGTCACCATGAGCTAGTGCCAACTCGATGGCAACTAACAACAACTCCCACTCCCCTTGACATTACCAAGCAATGTAGAATATAAAGAAGTAGCCCTTTTTTTTTTTTGTTTGACACATCTGGGTTTGCCAAGTATTGCATTTTTCTCCTTCTCTTGAGTATGTTCTTCTTTTTTCCACGTGCATCTTCAACTTGGTCATCTTGAACTTGGGCTACAGTAGCCAGAACCCATGGAGAGTCCAGCACACAGCATTGCATTTATCATGAACCTAAGACTATTAAAATAAAAGCAAGAATAACAATGCCATCTACTGGCGTGCAAAGCAGCAAAATCTCTAACAAATCTGCGTTTAGTTTAAATGGGAAAAGATAAAGAAGGAAAACTTTTTTATTGCTTTGTCATGAAACAGTGATAACATCTGGAGAATACAGAGTTAAATGTAAGTAATATGAAGAAAATTAATCACAAATGAACAAATTCCTTCTACACTAGTGAATCTTTTTTGTTCATATCTCAATTTTGCATTTGCTACTATAGGTTCCAACTGTATACAATAGGGGTAAATATAGTGACACAAAAAGTCTTTGTTTTATCAATTTATCTGGCTGTTTTCAAAACAATCTAATCATGCTCTTTATTCACTTTTTAAAATTGGTTTCCCTTTGTAGACAGAGGAAGAGAGCACGTGACTCGATCTGGCTTGTTTGGATTTTCTACATACTGTGCTTTTGTTGCATTTGTTTTTTTTTTCTTCTTCCATTTTTATATAAAGAGCAGACCAGAGACCAATGAATTGTATTCTCACTTTTGATATGATTATTTGTATGAATTTTCCTCAGTTGGCTGGTGATAATTCAAAAGTTTAACTTTACTCAAATGATATATTTTTAATCTTTTATTTGAAAATTCTATTCAGAACACAATATTTTATTAGGTTCTTAATAAGGATTCATTAAAATGCCCACTATGTCCAAGTTCATTTTATTATATACAAATACCGAATTGTTCTAGCACCATCATTTGAAAAGATTAGCCTTTTCCTGTTGAATTGCTTTGGTACATTTGTCAACAAGCAATTGACCATCTACATGTGGCTTTTTTTCTGGATGCTTGACTCTTTTCCATTAACCTGTTTGTCTAGATATGCACATATATCGAATTCTCTTGATTACTATAGCATTATTTAAAAAAAAAATGTGTTGCCATAGAGTTCATTCCGACTCATAGTGACCCTATAGGACAGAGTAGAACTGCCCCATAGGATTTCCTGGTAGATTCAAACTGCCAACCTTTTGGTTAGCAGCCATAGCTCTTAACCACTAGGTCACCAGGGTTTCCACTTTCCCACTAGAATGGCTAAAATTAAAGACTCTCCATCCCAAGTGTTGGTGAGGCTGTGATGTAACTAGAACTCTCATACGCTGTTGGAGGGAATATAAAATAGTACAAGCAATTTGGACAATAGTTGGAGATTTTTTTAAGTTAAAGATATTACCTTACAGCTCAGCCATTTCATTCTTAAATATTTACCTAAGAGAAATAAAACACATGTCAAGAATTGTACATGAACATTCATAGCAGCTTTATTTGTAATAGCCAAACACTGGACCCAATTGTCCATCAACAGATGAGTGGATGAATAGATTGTGGTATATCTATACAATGGATTACCACTCGGCAAGAAAAAGAAGTGAACTGCTCAGTAATAGAAAAGAATAAACTATTGCTACTTACAACAACATAGATTATCTCAAGATAATTTTGCCAAGTGAAAGAAGCCAGACAAAAATGAGTACACATTGTGATTCCATTTATATAAAGTTCTATAAAATGCAAATGAAACTATAGTGACACAAAGGCCATCAGATGTTTCCTGGGAATGCGGAGCAGAATCAGAGAGGGGAAGAAGAGAGAGATTACATAGGGGCACAAGGAAACTTTCAGGAGCGTGGATATATTCATTTATCTTGATTATGGTGATGATTTCATGTGTGAATATATTTGTCAAAACTATCAAATTATATGTCTTAACTATATGCTGTTCGTTATAGATTAATTAAACCTCAATAAAGCTGTTAAAAATATCATACAGTAGTAGCTAAAATTGGTTAGATAAAATAATAATTATTAGCTTTTTGACTGGTCTTTATCTTAAGGAATTTACTTTTGCTTTGGTGTTTCTGGTGTTTTCATTTTCAGTAATGTTATTCACAGAGTACCGATACAACAGATCTCGTACTTAAAGTACACAGCGTAGAGCTACCGAGTAACATGATTATATCTTCAAGGTAGACCAATTCCTATATCTCCTATAAATAAAATCAGAGATTATCTCCAAAATGAGTTTAACCACTCAATCATTAAATACATCTCTGCTGATAGATACGAAAATGCAACATCTAGTAATTCCTGAGGTCCTTAATGATCAAAGTGATTGTGCATTTTAAAATACAACCAACCACAACAAGTGTTCAATCTCAAATGATCGCTGCTTCAGTTAGTTAAAAAAAAGATGAAGACACTTCTCCCCTTCCTAGAGCTGACCATCTTAACAGGGTGAAAACGAAAGCTTTCAAATCTTCCTCAGGTTTTCTTCTTTCCCAGTGACGACTGGGCCTGCTTCACTTCTCTGGGAATGAAGTTAATAACACAATGAGAGTGAGTAGGCTTCTTTCCTCCAATCTCATGCGCATGAGGGGTAAAGGCAGAAGTTTATTCTATTTGGGCTTAAAACAAAGAGTTTAGAAGTGACCTACAACATTGCAAGGACACAATAACTTGTTAAATATCTTATAAGTCATGAGAGGTTATTCCATCCATTCCCCTCTACCCCAACAAGAAAGCCTCAATCAATCCCAAAAGAACATGATAATTTATGAAAGTTTTGAAATCTTCAGAAGAGAGCTGCTTGATCACTTTCAAAAACATCTTTTCAGCCAGAAAGCTCACCCCAACTCTGAAGGAAATCCCTTCAAGGATCAACGAACACATTATTTTTAGTTTTCTCTCATAACTTGCTTTCATTTCAGTCATTTACTGACTCTTTGCCCCACCCATGAACGCTTCCCCAGGTCTCCACAGTCTGGCTGTCATGAGTGACTCTCCATGGGCAGTCCCAGGGAACAGCTGGATGGAGCAGGACTTTGAGGGGCTCCACAAGGCCCACCCCTCAGCTCACCCATTGTCTAAGCATCGGATAAATATCTGTTGAATTGATGAATGACTAAACACACTGGACTGAAAGGCTAACCTTTTGAGTCTATAATGATTTAGACCAAAGAGACAGAAATTTTGTCTCCAGAATCAGAGAATACCTACTTCATAGGGTTATTGTGAGAATTAAATGGGATTTCTGCATGTAAAGTACCAAATAAGCAATGTCTGGAAAGGAGGAACCTTGGAGAATATCAGGATGATAAAACTGATCTCAGAAAGGTAAAGTAACTTGTGAAAGTCACTCAGCTCGTGATGACAAGAAGCAGAAGTAGAACTCATGTATCCTGGCTCCTAGGTCCCCGGATGGTGCACACAGTTTGCAATGGGCTGCTAACCATTTAACCAGCAGCTCTGCGGAAGAAAGTCCTGGAGATCTCCTTCTATAAAAATTACAGCCAAGAGAACCCCAGAGTTTTTGTTTTTGTTTTTCACCATCTTTCTATCCACAGATTCTTTTCAAATGTCAATCAGATCATGTCACTCTTCTCCAGAACCTTCAAAAGCTTCCTGTCTCCCTCAGAATAAAAACCAAAGTCCTTCTAATGACCAGACAAGGGCCCATATGATCTGCACCATCCCATCCTCTACATCCCCACATCTCCTCTGTATTAATCTCCTACTGTTTCCCATCCCTTCTCTCCAACACGCACAGCCAGCTCATGCCCTTCCAGCCACACTGGTGTCCTGGATTATTTTCAGGTACACCAGTCTTTGCACTGGCTGTTCCCTATGTCTGCAGTACTCTTCCTACAGATTTCTATGTGACTCACTCTCTAACTTCTTTTAGGGTGTTACTGAAACGTCACCTTTATAGCAAGGCCTTCCTTGACAGCCCTATTTAAAATTGTAAACCATCCCTAAAATTGTCTTCCTCCCTTCCTGACTTTTTTCCCCTCTCCTGTGCATTTCTCACCGTGGCACTCTATTCTGTGGTGATTCGCCTCTCCATTAGAAGTTGTTATCGCTTGCAGCTTACAGAACACTGTATTAGGCATTTTACATACATTGACCTCATCTGAATTGCACGATAGAGTCCTTGGGTGGCACAAATGGTTAAGTGCTAGGCTGATAACCAAAAGGTTGGTGGTTCCAACCCAATCAGGGGTGACTTGGAAGAAAGGCCTGGAAAGCTGCTTCCAAAAGGTTACAGCCATGAAAACCCTGTGGAGCACAATTCTATTCTGCCAGATGTGGGGTCGCTCTGAGTCGGAGCCGACTCAATGGCAACTGGTTTTTTATTTTATCCTCTTTTAACGGTAAGGGAATAGACCCCAAGGTGGCTGAGTAACTTGCCCAAGACTGCCAGTATATGCTGGAGCAAGAATTAAAACTCAAGTCTACCTCTAAAATGCATTCTCTTCCACCATACTTTAAACCTCAATACCCTCTGGGATGGGACAAATGGAGCCTTAGGCAAAGGTCTCAATCACATATTCATTGTTTTGGACGTAAAGGTTTGTACCTGCAAGATGTGTCTATCGAAATTCTAACCCTGAAAGAGGTAAAACCTCAAGCCAAGAGTGATCAATACTCTTTTGAGGATACATTAGATGACAAAAAGAGAAACCAGGCCATGGGAGAGTCCAGAGCAGGGGACTAGACTGTAAAGAGTAGGAAACTGAGGATTATAGAAGTACCCAGGGCTCCAGAGACAAGTTGCACAAACTTTGTAATTTTTCCCAGAGGCAAACTAGAACTAATTCAAGGAAAACTGTACATAGAGCACTGAGTACATATAGCATTGAGTTATAGAACTTAACTGCATGAAACCATAATATATTTGTTGATGCATTATTTTTTTTCCTCTTTAAACTGTGTGCCTCTTGAGTCTGGGGAATGTATTCATCTTTGACTCTCCAGTGCCTAGTACAGATTCTGGCATATAATGTTTTTGTTGTTGTGATTAGTTACCATATAGTCAATTCCAACTCTTGGTAACCCCATTTGTTTTCTTGGCTGTAGTCTTAAAGGAAGCACATTGCCAGGCCTTTTCTTTTGCCATACTGCTATGGGGGTTGTGGGTTTGCATCATCTAGGGACCTTTGGCACATAATAGGAACTTAACAAAATGTTTGTTGAATTAACAAAGTGAATGAATGAATGAATATTTATGATATAAGACCTAGGAGGAACCTAGAAATGAAACAGTATTAAGAGGCAATGCAAACTTTTCTTTAAGAATCTTTTTACGTGATCTGTTCTCATGTCTTCAAACTCAGTCAAAGCCATCTTAACACACTTACAATAGTGATTACTGTATACTACAATAACTAGTATTCCAATTTAGAGTCATGGGTGATTGGTTCAATATCAAACAGCAGTGAATGCTCAGAAAAGTGTCTGAAATCTGGTAGCTTATTGGTTTAATGGAAATCTGAGTCTTAGTCCACACCCAGCGCCCCCCATTTGATTTCCTTTTAGTTCTCTTTATTGTATGACCGTATGTGTCCGTGTACTACATTAGACAGTAAACTCTTAAAATCAAGGACCGTGGCTTATTCCTACAGCTGAAAGAGCAATTCTTTGAAGATCATGGGCATTCACATGGTATTTGTAGAAATTAGTAGTTAGATTTACTGTCTTCCCAGTTTTCCCAATTAAAGTCAGTAAGAATCGACTTTCAATTTGTCAATTGTTATTACTAGTTCAAGCATATATCAGGATGGGAAAAAATAGAAAAGCTACCAGTCAAATACCTTCATAAACATCACATTAGATTTGTCACAAGGCAATCTAATAGACATGTGTAAGAAAATGATTATCAGGATTAATTATAATAATAATAACAATGATAATAATGAATATTAACTGGCATTTATTGATCACCTGTTATATGTCAGAGCCCTGATGGCACAGTTGTTAAGAGCTACACTGCTAACCAAAAGGTTAGCAGTTTGAATCCACCAGCCTCTTTCTGGAAACTCTATGGTGCAGTTCTATTCTGTCTTATAGGGTCGCTATGAGTCAGAATCGACTCAACAGCCACGAGTTTTGCTGTGTGTCAGGACTGGCGCCATTGGATTTATATACATCAGCTTATTTACTCCCCACAGCACAAAATTCATTGTGTTACAACTACTATACCCATTTTATGAATGAGCAAATTAAGACGTGGAGACATTGAGCAAATCATCTAGAGTCATTTGTAAGTATTGAAACAGGGTAAGAACAGGTTTTTAGGGGCTCAGAACTTTTGCAGATAATTTTAACACTATTGTGATTACTTTGCTTTACCTGGAGTTTGTGTGTGTGTGTGTTTTGTCTCCTTTGAGTTTGCTCTGTTTTTTATCCTCATCAGTCCATTCTCTATAAGCTTTTGTAGATTGTCATCACGTGTAGGACCTGCACCATTTTCAGAGAGTCTGTGGTCCTTTATAGGAGTTGAGAGAGTTGATTTCTTGATTGCCCTGCACTGTTCTGTCACTTCCAGTAATAATTACAGAAGTAAAAGTGTAATAAAATGAGAGGTTTTAACCCATATTTTATGAGTCACAAATGGGCTCTAAAAAGCTGCAATTTTATTATTTCTTTTAGAGATACGTAATAGGTAATGTCAGTAGTAAAGTTTATTGCCCAGCCAGCACTTAATATTCCCTGCCTCCTGAATTATCAACCCTCCTTAAAGGAAGAATAATCAAAGGAGGTTTGTGATGTGTCAATCCAGCTTCATATTATCTAGGTCACAAAAATAAATAAATAAATAAAACAACTCAAATGTAAAGGAATAAGAATTAAAGAACTTAATCAACTATACAGATGGGGTAATGAGAAAAAGAAGTAAAAAGAACCAAAATGAGGATGTTATCCAGAAAATTAAAATTGCATGTGGCTGTACATATAGCCTATACTACCTGGAAAAAATGGCCTTAAATTGTAGACACAGCATGAAACAGCCGTTTTAGAGTTGGTTACATTCACATTAACTCCTATAATCTGACCTCTTCTGACACAGTTCAACACCTAAAAATTTTTCATTCCTTTCTAATAAACTAAACATCTCTTCACATTGATTCAGCTAGATTTCAAATAACTACCCTTACTAGAAACTGGACACCAAAATTTGCTGGTTAACTGAATTTTTTTCCAGTTCTTACCTAGAGGACCCTATTCCTGATTTCTCTATTTTATACAAAAGAAATATATATATTTATATCTAGGCACCCTTGGAAGTAGTTTGTCACCTTATAATACACCTTTCAAAGCCTATCATCCCTCTCCCAATACCACCAACCCAAGGCTGTACATCCGTTTGGACTTTACCAAAGTCCTGTCTCAGTGGAGTTGATCCACTATGTTATTGCTGCTCAGGGGTTTACCAGAAGGCTCCAAAATTCTGCATGTCTGAGAGATGTAGGTTATGCCTGACAAGTTGCTGTTGAGTTGATCCCAACTCATTAGCAACCATACAGGATAGAGTAGAACTGCCCCATAGGGTTTCCAATGCTGTAAATCTTTATGGAAGTAGACTGCCACATCTTTCTCCTGCATAGCAGCTGGTGAGTTTGAACCACCAACCTTTCAGTTAGCAGTCAAGCACCTTAACCACTGTGCCACCAGGGTGCTTTGTAGGTTATAGTTCAGTGTATATAATATCAATTCTTTGAAAGTTGTTGAGATGTGTCTTTCAATCCAGTTCATGATGATTTTTTTGTAAATATTCTACATGTGTTTAAGAAGAATGTGCTTAGCTTAATAAAGTCTAAAGGTGTTATCTGCTCTCTAAAAATGTAAGGACCTTAGAACATTTTAACACTAACCACCTTTTTCTAACTTACATATTACTGTTGTCCAGTATTTTAGTCCCACAAATTGGTTGTTATTGCTAATATTAACATTATTGTTATCTTATACAGAAAATGTTTAAATTTCTACATATTTATCATTTTATTTGCATGCCATTCCTTTTTCACTTTTGATCATCCTTTTGGAATAATTTCTTCTTATTCCTGAAAAACTGTATTTAAACGTTCCTTTCATGTAGATCTCTTGGTGGTAAACTCTTTTATTTAGGTATAAATGTCCTTGATTATTGATTATTGAAAGATCATTTTGCTGGATTCACAATTCTGAGTTGACAGTTATTTTCTCTCAGCACTTTGAAGATATTCTCACTCTCTTCTGGCTCTCATTGTTGCTGTGGAGAAGTCTGCTGTTACTCTAATTGTCATTCCTCTAATTGTCATACTCAAATACAGGTGAGTTGTCTTTTCTCTTTGGTCACTTTTAAGCTATTTCCTTTGTCTTTTTGTGCTCTAATATTTCTTTGTGATGTGTCTAGGTATGGATTTCTATTTGTTTGATCTGCTTGGGGAATATTGTGTTTTTTAGATCTGAAGATTCTTGTTTTGCACCAGGTCGAGAAAATTCTCAGTCTTTATCCCTTTAAATAGTCCCTCTCTTCCATTCTCTTCTTCAGGCACTCCGACTGTGTATATAAACTTCTCATTCTACACTTTGTATCTCTTAACATCTCACTAACATCTTTCATCTCCTTGACTTTCTGGTCTACATTCTTGTTAACTTCTTAGTTATGTATTCTGGTTTACTGCCTTCAACTGTATCTATTCTACGGTTTAACTCAGCAGTTCAATTTTCAATTCAACAATTTTGTTTTTCATTTCTAGAAGTTTCACTTGTTTTATTTTTTCTGTTCATTCCTAATGCTTACTTGTGATTGGTGATCTTTGTGTTGAAACCTTTATTTCTTTAAACATTTCATTTAAAGTTGTTCCATATCCTATATCTGATGTCTTGATACTTGTATTCTTTAGGGGACTGTATCTGTTGTTTGTTCTTTCCATTTGCTGTGTCCAATGTGTGATGCTCTTGGACTTTGGACTTCAATTAGGGATTTGGGATACTTTCTTATAGAAAGGGTTAGCTTCTGCTTTTTTAGTAGCCAGCTATCATCTCTTCCTTTAAGGATCCTGGCTGAATATGGAAACCTCAGGCTCCCCTTCCCAAGCTCAGGCCTGGCTGAACAAAACCTCAGTTACTCCACAGTACTGCTGCTATAGGCACCTACCCTTACCAGCCCTACCACTACTATTTTGGCTGTTCTGCCAAGGCTTGTAGCTCTGGACTCAGCTCATTTTTTTGGTTTTGTTTTTATTTATTTTTATTGGTTAGTTGATAGCTTTTGTTTTTGTTTTGTTGTTGTTGTTTGTTTGTCTGGTTTTAGAAAAGGGAAGTAGGATCTCTGAAGACCTGTCTTACCTCCTGTGGGTCCAGAAGTGTCTCAAATAACTTTCTAGGCTTCACTTGTTCCACAGAAGATGGATCCCTTGAGTATGAGATCAGCCAAATCACCAGAAGCAGAACTCCTGGGTCACTCTGTAGGCTGGTGAAGGTGATAGCCATTCATGACATAGCAAGGAGTGGCCCCTGGCATTCTCTATGGCTTTCACTTCATTTTCCAAGCCACATTTAGGTTTTCCAGGTATAGCGACACTTTTATAAGAGCCTTGTCTACTGGGACATTATATATTCATATGCACTGAGTAAAAACTTAGCAGAGACAACTTCCTTACATGGCACCCCTCACCGTGTTTCAAGAATATACAAAGCTCCCTTCTTACCCTAAATCCTGATCTTACAGAATTGCACAGCGGAGTGCTACACCTTCTACAGGTATGATCACCGCTGCTGGTAAAGTAGAGGGTCTTAATAATATCACCAGGTTTCTGAAAAAGAATGATCATTGATGGTTTTCTTTTTCTTAAAACCATAGTTGGAGAGAAGGACAAAGGGAAAGGAGAAGGAAGAGAGAAGTCAGAGAAGAGGAGGAAGAAAAGGAGAGGAGGAGCAAGTTTAAATTAGAAAATTCCGACATCTTACAGTTCAAAAACCATCGGTAGGGGATGCATGTTGAATAAGTTAGAGAATCTCCACATCATTAACAAATAGGGATGATAACCTTTATTTACCTCACAGGGTTCCTCTAAAAATTAAGTACACTAATATAGATGAACCTTAACTGGTAAAATTTAAGGTACTATTTTAATAGAAACAGGTGTTATATACTATTAGCAGTATGCTTGGGAATAATAAATGATTTCCATGATTTCTGAAGATGATTCCAGTACTGGGCAAAAGCAAAATATCACATATATGGCAACAACGGAGGACTTACCATTGAAATAATTCCACTCACTTATCCATTTCTTTCACAAATATTTATTGAGCATAATGTTACCATTAATGTTTCCATTTTGGAACCAGACAGAACTCAGATTCATATCTGTGCATGATGTGGGAAAATTACTTAACATCGCTAAGCCTCAGTTCTCTCCGATCTCAAATGAGAATAATGGTGGTGGTGGTGGTGACAATACCTACCTTATATAGTTGTTCTGAAGATGAAGAGCAGCTGTTTTTTACTACTACTACAAGTGTGGCTACCACATACAATGTTCTGTATGAGAAGAAGCAGTCTTGAGGCAAGGAATATTCAGATCAACCTTGAATGCTTCCCTAAAGCAAGTTTTAGAAAACTGGTAAGTCATAACCAGGAAGGAATTTTGGTTTGGGCTGGACTGTCCCCCTTGCCACCAGTTCTACCTTATTTTTCCAAGAAAGCTGTTAACAGAACAGCCCCTGGAAGGTGGCTCACCACTGGAATTACTCCTGAACCATCTCCCAGCAATGAGGTGCAGATGCTGAAATCCCCTTGGTGGGGCAGTAGGTACCGCACCTGTGTAACTGCCAAGACGTAAGTACTGAGCGACTCAAGAAGGGCGTTATTTATAATTAGTGCCAGTAGGACTAGACAACTGTCTGCTCCAAAGGCAGGAAATGCATACTATTCACCTCCACTGTCAGTATTTCATCAAGAAAGAGCTGTAGACGCCTCGGTGCTCAGTAACCCCAGTGGAACATCTCCCTATTGACCCCTGTCCAAATTTTGAGTTAATGCAAAATTTCCTTTTTTATGGTTTTATCCTTTTTTTATAGCCAGGATATGTTATCTAGATCTTTGTACTGCTCATATTAATGTAGTCTCTAAACACAAGTCAAAATTCATTCTCTGATCCCAAAAGGGTCTATAACTACTTTAAAGAATTTCTCTCCACCAGTTCTTTTTTCAAGGGAATCCAGCTGACAGGTCTGAGTTATTTCAGACAGTTTAGATATGAAATTTTATACACACATTTGTTTTTATATATACTCATAGGTGTTCACATATATCTTTCACCTCTTTCAAAATTTAGCAGGAATAAAAACATGAGCCTTGAGTAAATCGTACAGGATGTGCTATCCTGTCTGGTATATCTTTTGTTCAGACATGTCTCCTTTCTCTGTTTCCTTCCTTACCTCATCTATTTTATTCCATTTGAAGAGGCCGGTGTAAGTCTCTGCAGTTTTTACTCACTAAGAACCTTGTATTCATGTCATATAAGCTGGGAAAGTGATCTGAAAACCAGCTCTCTTTCAGGACCTCATGGAGGGAAGCAAAATAGAATGGGGAAGCCGACTGATATTCTACTCCCACTTCCATGAGGAAGACTGTGAAGGAAGCTTGTTTACACGTAAGTCAATACATCGAGAACATTCTTTATGCTTTCTCGGTGAGCTTAATACGGGGTTACAAGACAAGAGAGAGCATCGCAGCAGTCAAATTATTTGCCAGTAAAACAACACTCTGCCTGAAAATGAGCGTGCGATTCCAGTGTTAGGTAGTCTCTTTGGTAACTACATTGTGCAATATCAATCATTTTCTTTTATAACTCTAATTTTTAAATGGGGCAATAAATTTACATTGTATAAAAATATCACCATGGTTAATATTTCCTATCTGTCCTGACATTTTTATTATTCCAAACATAAAGCAGTTTATATGTAAACTGCCATATGCTCTTAAACTACACTGATAGAATCCTGTCTGTGAACGACTTGTTGTTTGTGAAAATCCATTGTACAAACGTTTTCAGGAGAAAGAGAAAAGGTGCCACATGAAAGTAGCAAGCAAACTTTGGGTCCAACTCAACTGGGTCATGAATAACATTTTTTGTGTGCCTTTGATTATGTTCTAACAATGCCAAGTTCTCTCATTTAAATGAAGGATTTTAGGTAATGAAACACTATTATTTATTAGAAAATTTAGAATTAAACCCATGCTCATGGATCCTGAAGATAGTGTATCTTCCATTGTGTAACTGTCCCAGCCTCTAACACACACTCATATATATATATAAACACATAGTGCAAGGCACCAAATAAGTATCTAGATATTTACCGCAGTTCATGTTCAAAGAAAATTTTCTGCTAAATGAAATAATTTAACTCAAATTTATTTCCCTCCACCAAAACTGTCCTTTGTTCCTAAACAAAGACTATCTGACAGAAATGTCTAAGTCACCGTATTTTAGTCATTTAATCATCTACTTATTATATGCTCTATTCCATTATCCAATCTCTGCGTGATATAAATGGTTAATGCACTCAGTTGGTAACCAAAAGTTTGGAGGTCCAAGTCCACCCAGAGGTGCCTCAGAAGAAAAGCCCAGAGATCTACTTTTGAAAAACCAGCCGTTGAAAACCCTGTGGAGCACAGTTCTACTCGGATATGCATGGGGTCACCATGAGTTGGAATCAACCTGACTAGAACTAGAAATCCCATTATCCAATGTTATAAACTATTTTAAAGTAAATTGCAATACAGCAAACTGTGTAACATTTAATTTTTATGTGTTTAAGATATCCATGGGAGAAGGGATGTTTGGGATGAGTCAGGCAGAAAAACTAAGCAGTGGTATTTGAAGAAATAATTACAGGATATTAAATAGGCAATAGACAAGTGGTATCTTGGGTGAACGGTGAGACAGTACACAATACAAGGGAAACTAACACAACCTGCACAAGGAAAGGTCATGGAGACCCCATGGACACAACCAAACTCTGCGAGGGACTGAGTTGCTGGACGGAGGGCTCTGGGGACCATGGTCTCGGGGAACATCTAGCTCAATTGGCATGACACGGCTTATGAAGACAGTGCTCTACATTCTACCTTGGTGAGTAGTGTCTGGGGTCTTAAAAGCCTGTGAGCGGCCATCTAAGATACTCCACTGGTCTCATCCCTTCGGGAGCAAGGGAGAATGAAGAGAACAGGATACAAGGAAAAGATTAGTCCAAAGGACTAATTGTCCACAGCTACCAAGACCTCCACCGGACTGAGTCCAGTACAGCTAGATGGTGCCTGGCTACCACCGCTGACTGCTCTGACCAGGATCACAACAGGGGGTTCTGGACAGAGCTGGAGAAGGATGTAGAGCATAATTCTAACTCACAAAAAACAAAAAAGACCAGATTTACTGGCCTAAAGGAGACTGGAGAAACCTCAAGAGTATGGCCCCCAGATACCCTTTTAGCTCAGTGGTGAAGTTACCTTTGAGGTTCACTGTTCAGCCTGGGAGTGGACAGCCCAGTAAAACCAAATGAGACTAACGAGGTACAGGAGTCCAGTGACAAGGGCCAGAAGGCAGAAGGAGAGTAGGAAGCTGATGATAGGGAACACAAGGTTGAGTTTAAGGATACTGTTGATGTGTTGTGAGATTGTTAACCATTGTTATAGGGCAACATTTGTAGTAACTGTTAAATGGGAGGCTATTTTGTCCTGTAAGCCTTCATCTTAAGTGAGAATAATAGCACAATTAGAAGAGCATAGTCAATGTCACTTAAATGTGTACGTAAAAAGCTTTGAAATGGGGTATCTTTGGCTATGTGTATTTTCACCAAAAAAAAAAAAAAAAAAGCTGAGAATTTAGAGGGTTAAAATGTTGTGGGGTTGTTAACCAAAGTCATAAAACAGCATGTGTACTACTGTTACATGAGAAATTGTTTGTTCTGTAAGCCTTCACCTGAAGCACAATAAAATATTAAAAAAAAAGAAAAAGAAATAATTACAGGATCCTAAAAGACGGGCTGCTTCTGAGATCATTCATTCATTTATTCAGTAACTGTTTGCCGTTGTCGTTGTCAGTTGCGATCAAGTCAGTGCCAACTTGTGACGATCCCATGTACAACAAAATGAAACATTGCCTGGATCGGGAGTCAAGGCAGAAATGTTTTTAAGATGGATAATATCATACCATGGTATATTTTTATGGAAATGCTCCAATGAAGAGGAGAAATGATGACCCAATAGTCTTAATGTAGGAAAAGCGTTCGGAGTTAGTGTCCCAAAGTGGAATCGGCCTAAGGTAAAAGGGACAGTTCAATGTAACAAGAGGGATACAAGGGGTTTGATATGTATAACCAAAAACCAAAATCCAACCCGTTGCCTTCTAGTCAATTCGCACTTGTGGTGAGCCCACGCATTACAGAGTAGAATTGCTCCATAGAGTTTTCTTGGCTGTAATCTTTATGGAAACGGATCACCAAGGCTTTCTTCTGTGGAGCTCCTGGGTGTCTTCAAACATGCCAACCTTTGAATTAGTTGTTGTTGTTGTTAGGTGTTTAATTAGTAGTCAAGCACAAACCCTTTGCCCCACCCGGGGACTTTTGATACAAATGTCTGTTCTGTTGTTGTTAGGTGCTGTGGGATGCAGGTTGGTAATTTGGTAGAGGGAGGATGTAGAAGTTCTCTTCTGTTATATTCCATTTTTTCAGTTATATAAGAAGCAAAATCAGAGTAGAACTGCTCCATAGGGTTTTTAATGGTTGATTGTTTTGGAAGTAGATCACCAGATTTTTCTTCTGAGGCACCTCTGGATGGACTTGAACCTCCAACCTTTCGATTAGCAGCCAAGCATGTTAACTATTTGCACCAGCCAGGGACTTCAGAATTAATCAAAGTAACCTACATTCAGAGGTTAGAAAACACTGGACAGGAGAAATGAACAAGCATTTCAGACTGACAATAAAGTAAAGACCCAGGATAACAGTGCTACTCAGGCTAGAGAGTCCTAGGTGGGAACAGGATGAGGGTCTAGGGGTAAAGAGAGAGGGAGAATGGAATTTCTAGATGATCAGATACATCTTTACTTTAAAAATTGGATTGAGATGTTGTTGACAGGGTTAGGATGAATTAATGAAAAGTGCCCAGAAAATTTAGCAAAAAAAAAAAAAACTTAAAATTATTAATACCAGGAAAATGACTTTTATAAGAAAATTAGTATACTTATACTATTTTGTTCAGCAGTAAAAAATATTTACTTTGAATAACGTGAATGAAGTTTTTTAGCTAAAAATTGTGTCATAACTAGATTAAAGGATGGTGCTACAACTATATTGATATAGGGTAAGAAGGGGGAGGCTAGGGAAAGCTATATCCTCATCTAGCACCATAGCAAGTCAATAGGTATTTCTAAAACTGATAAATTTATTTAATCGTTTAAAATTGATTGAATAAATTATAAATCAGTAACAGTATAAGCATGTTATTTGGAAATACAGAGGTAAAGACCTCAAGAAACAGTGAAAAGACTTGAAGATAGTTGTCTCTGGGAGCAGAGCTGAGAGGAAGGGAGGAAGAAGGTAGAAGGCGGCAGTTTTCATTGTAATCCTTCATTAAAAACCTTGACATTTTAAATTATGTGTGTGTTATTTTGATAAAAATGAAAAACAATTTTTTGAAATTAGTTTCATTTTCCAGACATCCCATTCCTCCCCTCAGATTCAAAACACCAATAAATCCATAGTCTCATAATGAACAATACAGGGCAGAAAAGAAGTAATCATGCTGGTTATTTCTGTTGTTGTTGGTAGGTGTTGTTGAGTTGGTTCCAACTCATAGTGACCCTACGTACAACAGAATGAAACACTGCCCAGTCCTGCGCCATCCTCACAATTGTTGTTATGCTTGAGCCCACTGTTGCCGCAACCATGTCAATCCATCTCACTGAGGGTCTTCCTCTTTTTTGCTGACCATCTACCTTACCAAGCATGATGTCTTTCTCCAGGGACTGATCTCTCTTGATAATATGCACTAAGTATGTGAGACAAAGTCTCACCATCCTTGCTTCTAAGGAGCATTCTAGCTGTACTTCTTCCAAGACCAATTTGTTCATTCTTTTGGCAGTCTGTGGTATATTCAATATTCTTCACCAACAACCGTAATTCAAAGGCATCGATTCTTTTTCGTCTTCCTTATTCATTGTCCAGCTTTCGCATGCATATGAGGCGATTGAAAACATAATGGCTTGGGTCAGGCACACCTTAGTCTTCAAAGTGACAGCTTTGCTTTTTAACACTTTGAAGAGGTCTTTTTGCAGGAGATTTGCCCAGTGCAATGCGTCCTTTGATTTCTTGACTGCTGCTTCCATTGATGTTGATCGTGGATCCAAGTAAAATGAAATCCTTGGCAACTTTCAATCTTTTCTCCATTTATCACGGGGTTGCTTATTGGTCCAATTGTGAGAATTTTTGTTTTCTTTATGTCGAAGTATAGTCCATACTGTAGGCTGTAGTGTTTGATCTTCATCAGTAAGTGCTTCAAGTCCTCTTCACTTTCAGCAGGCAAGGTTTTGTCATCTGCATAATGCGGTTGTTAATGAGTCTTCCTCCAATCCTGATGTCCCATTCTTCTTCATATAGTCCAGCTTCTCGGGTTATTTGCTCAGCTACAGATTGAGTAAGTATGGTTGAAGGATACAACCCTGAAGCACACCTTTCTTGACTTTAAACCACGAAGTATCCCCTTCTTCTGTTTGAATGACTGCCTCTTGTTCTATGTACATGTTCCTCATGAGCACAATTAAATGTTCTGGAATTCCCATTCTCCACAATGTTATCCATAATTTGTTATGATCCACACAGTCGAATGCCTTTGCATAGTCAATAAAACACAAGTAAACATCCTTCTGGTATTCTCTGCTTTCAGCCAGGATCCATCTGACATCAGCAATGATATCCCTCGTTCCCTGTCCTCTTCTGAATCCGGCTTGAATTTCTGACAGTTCCCTGTTGATGTACTGCTGCAACCGCTTTTGAATGATCTTCAGCAAAATTTTACTCGAGTGTGGTATTAATGATACTGTTTGATAATTTCCACATTTGTTTGGATCACCTTTCTTTGGAATAGGCATAAATACAGATCTCTTCCAGTCAGTTGGCCAGGTAGCTGTCTTTCAAATTTCTTGGCGTAGTTGAGTGAGCACTTCCATCACTGCATCCATTTGTTGAAACATCTCAAGTGTTATTCTGCCAGTTCCTGTAGCCTTGTTTTTCACCAATGCCTTCAGTGCTGCCTGGACCTCTTCCTTCAGTTCCTGATCATATGCTACCACCTGAAGTGGTTGAACACTGACCAGTTCTTTTTGGTACAGTGACTCTGTGTATTCCTTCCATCTTCTTTTGATGCTTCCTGGTTATTTCTGTAGCCTATACCAAACGTTCATTGAGTTGAACTAAGGATTGCCTGCATTTCTTAGATTTATGTTACATATGAGATTCTTAAATTCCTATCTTTACTTTCAAAAGATGGAATTTGGTGGACATGAAAGCTTCTACATTCCAGGTAAGTTTTCCACATAATCAGGATGTGAAATAAAATAATAACTTCAACTCTAAAGCTATGTCCAGATGACATTAAAACGATCAGTTTTTTTTTAATGAGCAGTTTAACAAAACTAAATATGTCAAAAAGCACAAAAGTCACAAAACACCTATTTACAGAAGTCCACAGAAAATTCTTTTTATGAATCAATACAACCTAAAAGAGAAGTTTTGGTTCTGTCCATGGGGGGAAGCTGACCAGTATCATGAAACAAAATGAGCAGTGGTTCCATTGTCTGAAGTATCATTTCCTTAAATCTTAAAACATGAAATGTTTTTTGTGCCCTAGAATTAATCACACAAAAGCTGGTTGCCTTTGAGTCAATTCCGACTCACAGTACAATTAATCAAATTAACCTATATTTAGAGGTTGGAAAGCACCCGACAGTGCCTCCCACAAAGATAAAATTACATCCTTACACGTCATCCTCCCCAGATCTTGTAGGAGTTTTGTTTTGTTTTGTTGTCCAGGATGCTAAACAGCACTGAAAATTAGTAACAAATCAAGCCAGCCTAATTTACAGTCTCAAAGTTAACTGACATTACATTAAACAGATGATCAGCCATCAAAATTACTACAGCAGTGTTTATTTTCAAGATCATATTTCGTAGTCTTTGAAATGTCAAATATGCATTCCCACTGAGAGGCAAATGTGGATATGCGTATGCAAGGATGTCATCAGTGTGGAGAAGATTGAAAGCAAACGTACAAGGATTCATTGCAGAACGAATCCCTCCTAAAATTCTGATTAAACAAGGGACTGACAGGTTGCTTGATTCTGGGGTATTTGGGCTATCAATTACTGACAGAACTGGAGCTCCTTAATGTCTGACTGAATGGAATTTCTGATTTGAAAGTCTGTGGTCTCCAAATAGGGACGTTCATTTGTGGTGTGCTTTATTCAAATTAACATGATATGGCCCCTTCCGGCTGATAACAGAGAGCTGTCATCTGAAGAGCCTGAAGAGCTGTAGCCTTCTTTTTTTTTTTTTTTTTTTAACCTTTTATTATACTTTAGGTGAAAGTTTACCCAGCATACCAGCATATTAGTTTCCCGTTCAAAAAAATTATACACAAATTTTTTTCATGACATTGGTTGCAATCCCCGCAACGTGTCAGTACTCCCCTCCCCTCTGCCCCGAAGCCTGGTTCCCAGTTTCCATTCCTCCAGTTTTCCTCTGTCAGTGGCTTCCTTTGCCTTAGTCAAGTTGTGCTGACTTCCCCTATACAAGATAATTGTATATTGTCTTTCCTTTCACCAAAGTTAACACATGTCTACTATCTAGTTAGTGGCTTCCGCTTCCCACCTCTTGTATTCCTTTTTATCACATTAAAGAGCAAAAAGCCACAAACATGTTCATAAGTAAGAATAAAAGTACCTTGAAAGCCTATAAACATTTTTAAATAATGATGGGAAAATGCTATCCCAGACCCCCGCCCATGTCAATCTCTAATCCCAAAAAGTTAAATTTCCCTCTGCTTTCTGCCTTAGCCAAACCGCCACCCACAACCCCTCCCCCAGCCTCATCCCGCACACACATGCTTTAAAATGTCTTTAGAAATGTGTTCAGCATGACATTTGTTTGACGTCCCCCGATAACCAAGATTACCTGTCCACCTTGTCCTGTCCCCAGTCACAGAACACTGAGGCACTGTTGGAAACCATGGCCCTCCTCCCTTCATTCTCCCCGTGACTTTGTCCTTGTACTCAGGTAAGTGTGGGGACAAGAGCACAGGTTTCTCTCTCTGAGGGGTTCACAGTTTCTGTGTGAAAACAAACAATCAAACAGACAATTGCAGGATAATGGAGGAAGCACTAGAAGAGAAGGAAGCACAGGTGAGGTGAGAGCAGAAAGGAAGAGGTGCTCACTCTGGTTCCATTTGAGGCAGCATTGCAGCCAGGCCTTGATGAGAGTTAGGGAAGCCAGCAGGGGCCAAGGGCAGCAATCCAGGGCAGAGAACAGCATCCGAAATGGCCTCATCTAGGAACATGGTGTTTTCAGCAGGCTTTGTGTAACAAAGGCTAGAATGCATTGGTAGGGAGTATAAGAAATGGGGCTGCCAAGAAAAGTTTCAGGGATAAATTACAAAGGGTCTCGTATGTATGCCGAGCTAAGGAGCTTGGATTTTATCTTGTAGGCAATAGTGAACCATTTGGAATTTTTAAGTAAGAGAATATACTCCTAGAAGTTTCAAAATCCATCTGCTTCTTTATCTTATACCACAAATTCACCTAAGAAGACTCTTATCTCCATAGTAGAGTTTATAGGAGAATTCACTCAGCAGTACAAATTTCTCTATTGGCCTTAGATCAAAGGACCATAAAAAGAGAGAACACATCTATTCTGTGTGTTTTATACCCCCTCTGATTCCTCTTAGCCCTAAGCAAGAGGGTTTGAGTGCATGCTAAATCTATTCCTAGAATTTCCTAAAACAATCTGCAGCTTTGATTTTTCTACAAATAATATTCATCCAAGACAACTTTCAAATGCCTCTCATCTTTATTCTATCACTTTTTTTTTTTCAGGACTCACATCTTCAAATAAGCATTTTTCGTATACTTGGATTTCTTTGTCCTTTCACTAATCCAGTTTGTGGTTCTGCAGTGTGACAATGCTTTCATCCGCTCACACCCCACACCTGAGGCATATGTTTCACTCTGGACCACATCTTAAACACAGGCAAAGATCATTTTCTTGCATTCCTATGAAAACTTGTTGTTGTTAGCTGTCATTGAGTCGACAAAACACTGCCCAGTCCTACGCCTTCCCTATGATTGGTTGTGGATCAGAACATTGTGATCCATAGGGTTTTCACTGGCTGATTTTCAGAAGTAGATTGCCAAGCCTTTCTTCCTAGTCAGTCCGAAAGCTCCACTGAAACCTGTTCGGTTTCCTAGCAACACACAAGCCTCCACTGACAGGGGGATGGTGGCTGCCGACGACGTGCTGGGAGTTGAACCTGTGTCTCCCACATGGAAGGTGGAAATTCTACCACTCTACCACCATTTGCCCACCCCCCCAAAAAAAAGAGCCTAAAAAAAAAAAGTAAGTGCTCAATAAATGTTTGCTGACTGCCTGACTTGTGAGCACCTCCTGCTAATGTCTAAGCAGATTAGAGAAGCAACAAATATCCAGACAAGACCACATTCCAAAGACAGATATAACAGAACAAACAAAACTAATCAGCACTAAAATTATCCTTAGCCGAACTGCCGGTTGGAGACGCTTCTTTGACGAGCTGAGCTGTACAATGCCAGATAGACAGATGTAGTTTATTCAGAAATCTCTCCAGAAGGCCCCAGGCCAAAAATTGCTACTGGGGGTCAGGAGAGGTCCAGTCAAGGCCTGCACGCATCTGGCCTGAGGCGAGTGGACACCACTATCACAGCCTTGACTTCTTAACCCCTGCTGAGAATTTGTATTTCCACCTCAGACATATGGGATCAGAATTTACATTTTAACAAGATTCCCCAGGTGATTCTTATGTATAATAAATTTCGAGAACTACTGCTCTACTAGTGGTTCTCAGAACTGGTCCCTAACCAGCAGCACTGGCATTGCCTGGGAATTTGCTAGAAATGCAAATTCCCAGCAGAAGTTTGAACTGGAACAAACCAGTTAGAAGCCCTGCTTCTTATATTGTAAAGAAGCAGCTGGAAGAGACATCTGACTCCTATCCCACAGCCAGACTCCCCACGCACCCCTCTCTACCAGCTAAAAACCAGTTGCCACCCAGTAGACTCTAACTCATGTACAACCCCATGAGTGTAAGAGTAGAACTGGGCTCCACAGGGTTTTCAGTGGCTGACTCTTTGGCAGTAGATCACCAGGCCTTCTGAGGTACCTCTGTGTGAACTCAGAACTCCAACTTTTCTGTTAGCAGTCAAGTGTGTTAACTGCATCACCCAGGGACACCAGTTTAATAATGTCCAGGTGCATCACATGGATAGAGGTGCTCTGCTGTCAACGTGGACACCTGCAGACGTGGCCACACAATTACTCTGACTGACATATATTTTTAAATTTTCCCTTTACAATTTTTAATATTTTAGGGTTTTTTTTTTCAATTTAATGAAGGATAGATAGGGAATTGAACTACTTTATAAAGCACACTTCTATGTTTTATCCCATTTAATCCTCACAGTAGCCCTTATAATAAATACTATTATCCCCATTCTAGAGTTGAGGAATCCCTGGTGGCACAGCGGTTAAGCACTCGGCTGCTATCCGAAAGGTTGGCAGATCGAACCCATCCAGGGACTCCTCAGGAGAAGACTTGGTGATCTACTCCTGTAAAGATTGTTGTTGTTCTTAGGGTTCCTTCACTGGAACCAAAACCACGTTGCAAATTTTTCTCCTCCCTTGGCCAAAGCTCTTTTCACTGTCCCACACTACCCCCTTGGGGCATTGCTGAGACACAGGAGTGGAATTAGTGAAGAATTTGGGGACAGTTGGAGATTTCCTTGCTGGAGACTGCTTTCAGGTGTATGGTGACTTTCTGGGGGGGGTGAGAGAGAAGGAGGTAGAGGATAGGAAGATGAGGAGGAGGGGCAGAAGAGAAGAGATACAAACACTGAGCCAAAAGCAAGCAAGGAAGGAAAATCTAACCAGAAATCTAAGCTTTCTTGCTATGGTGCTTCTCTATCATCTCTCTACACTCCTGTTTTGGGGATACCACACAATCCCATCCGTATGTGGATGACTCCCAAATTTAATCTCATGTCCTAACCACTCTTCACCTGAGCTTCACATTCTTATTTCTGTCCATTCCACATCTTCTCTTGGGAGTCTAATGGAAATTTTAACCTTAACTCTGGTCACAGAGAGAACATTTAATTCCTACCCTCTGTTTCAGCCTCCTCCCCTCATCTTCTCTATCTCGCTTGTATAAACCATCACCAGACCTGTCAAAGCCCAGACCTAGGCTCTCCTTACCATTTCTTGATCCTTCTTTTCCTCACCACTACTTTCAGTGCAGGAGCAAACATGTTACTCTGCCTCCAGAGTAGACCTTAAATTCAGCCCCTGCTCACCACCTCCTTGGTACAGCCTAGTTCAAGCTGCCATCCTCCCTGCTTCTACGTATGCCCTGCCTCAGTCCAGTCTCCACACAGCAGCCAGAGGGCTCAGGCATAAATTGGATCAAATCACTCCTCAGTTCTAAACCCTCCGTTTACTTTCCAAGGAGTCGCTGGGTGGCCAATGGTTAAGCACTTGACTCCTAGCTGATATGCTGGCAATTTGAACCCACCCAGTGGTGCCTCAGAAGACAGACCTGGCAATCTGCTTCCAAAAGGTCAGTCTTGAAAACCCTATGAAGCAGTTCTACTCTGCACACATGGAATCATCATGAGTCAGAATCAACTCGACAGCAATTAACAACAACATTTACTTTCTGTAGCATCTAAACTAAAAACCAAACTCCTTACCATGACATTTAAGATCCTACATGACCTTCAACTTCATGTCCAGCCCGCCCCACTTCATCACCAAGTCCAGCCACACCGGCCTTCCTTCTCTGCCTCAAACACAGCAAACTGATCCTTTCCCCCAAGGCACTGTCCCCCTGTAGACTTCTCTGCCCAGGACAGTCTCCTCCCAGATGTAGATCAGCTACATCTCATGACCCTAATCTTAGCTCAGGTGCCACTTCCTCAGGAAGACCTATCTAAAATGACCGAATTCACTTAATTATCTGTTTATTGTTTTTCTCCTTTTTCTAGAGTACCATCTCTGAAACATGAATATAGTGTCTAGCTCACCACTGGATACCCAGCACCTAGATCAGTGACTGGCTTATTACAGGCATTTGATAAATATTTGTTGAACGAATGAATGAGTGCTATACAAACCAAAATCTTCATTAGCCACGTGAGGAAATGATGGGAAGAAATGACTGACACATACCACCCCTCCAAGTGTATTTTACCTCTAAACAACCTCTGTGGTCTTAGGGGTCCCTGCCAACCTTGATTAGTGGAAACTTTGACTGAACAAAAGTAACGAAACCAAACTCTTAGCTCTATTGTCTAAAGAGCCCAGTTACTGGAAATCTCTTTCTCTAAACAGTGATTCAACTTTACATTTTCTTGAGTGGAACTTGCTGGCCATGGAGTTCACCCACAGGCTTCTATGTGATGCCAGGATGTCTCTCAGGAACCCATGCTCCAGCTGGGCTCCGGGATGGTCTTTCCATTAACACTTCCCACCAAAGGCTCTCCTTACCCTTTCTGCTGGATCACTTGCTCACCCTAGCTCTCCTTTGCCACTAAGACAGCCACAAAAAGATCAGCAACAGGCATATTCCAATAAGGCTGATGGAATTTTGTCTTGCTGGCTTCTACTCCTCGAAGCTGTTGTTGTATGTCACTGAGTCAGTTCCGAAGTAGATCTCATGATATATTTGCACAAAATGTAGAGCATTTTTCATAATTAGAAATATGTCTGGCTTCAGTCCAAGAAGCTGGAATTTCCAAATGTGCTGGGGATCCATCCCATGATTTTAGAGTGAATTTTGCAAGCTAAGTAAGTATTGGTTTCCTTCCCTCTCTGCCATTGAGCATGTTTTGATTCCTGATTTAACATCCAGGTGACACAGAGGCAGGGCATTTATGAGGCGTGAGGAAACTCCGTTAACAGGGTGCTTAAGGCCTTGAGTGTTGTGTCTAGCGGTGGGAGCTTAAGAGGCACTACATTTACCTTCTGCTACCAATTTCTTTCCACTACAGAAGCCTCGTTTTTTGTTTCCCTAAATTCTTGACTGTGAAAAAGCCCACTATTTTTACGCCTTTCCTCAGAACCCATGTCTTCTCCCCATGTTGTTTCCAGAAAAATATATATATATTTTTAGGTACAATATGACTGAGGAAATATTTTGTGAAATACAAGAAGAAAGACAATCCCTAAATCTTCTACTCCTTACATAACAGAGCTTCTGGGGTCCAATCTGATAAACCTCAAATTACGAATTGGCAGCCTTTTGGTTACTGAAGGGTAATAATTAGATTATCCAGAAATTTCCTTAACGGTGAGGTTGAAAGGAACAAAATAGCTGGTAATTGGTCTCAACCAGAGTAAATAATGTCCTTCTTTTTATTTACATTTGTTTCTCCTATAAGCTGCCTACTGGGTTGTGTGGAACTAAGAGGCTGGCAAAAAACTGAATCCCCATCCATCAGTATTAATCTCACACTTTACTCTGGCTCCATCCATTTATCTTTCAGACACAAATTAGAAATTCAAGAGTTTTAACAAATGAGCCTGCAAATGTAAACTTATTAGGCCATATATTTTTACTACACACTGTGCAGTGCCCTCAACAAAGCTGTCCCTTCAGAGAGCATTTTCCTATTTTGTGTTATTGATGGCAGCTAACTAATCACATTTTTAATGTTGTCTTTGGGGAGGGCTGTTTGAGTGAATGTGCAAGCTAAACTACCCAGAATAAATCTACCTTATTAAATGCTTGAAATTATGTGTCTTTTACGATAAAGAAACTCTCGAGCATTGTTACATTTGCTAACCTTCTTTTTGCAGGAATCAAAAGACTGGGATTAATTAAAATAATACATCAAAACTGGGGTGTTGTACAGACTGTGTCTGTGTGTGAGGAAAGGCCAAGAAAAATTGGTTAATTGGTCTCTTCATCCCTATTCACTCCCTTCCATCTAAGTAGTTTAAGTGTTGCTTTCTGAACGGAAACTACACTAACATGAGCTGGAGAGGGAGACTAGGTCTGCCCGCTTGCTAGACAGACAGATGGCTGTCTTCCCCCACCCTACCCCCACCCCAGGAAATTTGTTCTGCTTTGCATCATGTCTCTCTGATTAACAAAGAAATCTCAAAAATTTGGCCCCTAGATCTAAATGCTCTAAAATATATCAAAACTATAAACATAGTGTACCCTATCCTCTATTTCATCTAAACAAAGATACACTGATTTAAATGCCTCTGAACAATGATACTTTTCACACCTATCAAATGAAAATATCTGGCAGGTCAATACCTCCCCCTAAGCCCAGGTCCTCTTTTCCTTTTACTGAGGATAGGCCTTCCCTCGGTCCTGTGTACAATCATTTCATTATTCTGAGGTGGTTTAATTATTGACCGGTCCTTTATTACTGATCTCAAGTGCTAATCCGTGCCCCAAGTACATCTGCTTTCTACATGTTCTTTTTGTAAGTTTTGCACTCCCAGAAGCAAATGCAAACACAGCCACAATTCTAGCTTGTCACATAAATTTCAAGGATAACAAATGATGCATCAGCTTGAATAGAGGGAATGGGGATCACTTGGGAACCATGGTTCTTGATGGCACACGTGGTACAGAATTTGGAATCCGCATCAACGCATGCACTTCAGGACACAAGAGACATAAGAGAAATTTACTTAAAAGAAAAAAGAATGCTTCAATAGTGAGAGGTAATAAAGCAAGAGCTCAATTTTTTACAAATTATTTTCCAATTACGTGACTGTCCCACTTGAGATGTATGTCTTTGGTGAAACTGACATTTAAATACCATAAGCATATGCTCTTTATAGAAATTAAAGTCCCAAGCATTCCAAGACCATGTAATAGATGCTTTTAGTGTGCCCCTGCAATGAGAGTTCTTCTCTATTACTTAGCTTGGAAGAGAAACATAAACTCGATTAGTACTTAACTAGAGTGTAATGGCTGATAAATCGTCTTTAATGTTTCAAAACTAGACAACTAAGCTAAGGTTGTCCACAATGTATTTCTTGACTACACAGACACACTGATTTTTCTCACTCAGGATTCACAGGAATCAACAACTTAAGAACACATTGGCTCTCTTGAAGAGTATTTGTTATTTATCTTGGATTACTTACTCAGAGTGAAGATTTAGCTGTTCTCTCCAGCAAGGTGAACTCCAAAGAGAGGCAAAGGCTGATGAATGGTGAACAAAGTCAGTGTTTGGAAAAGGTGAAATAGATGGAGAAAGTTTTTGCATCAGAATTTGGTTTAAAAAAATGCAAAGTTGGTTGTTTATTCATTCAACAAATATTTATTGAACAGTATCAGGAAAAAAAACAACTTTCAGAGCAGTCAGTGAGACAGAGACATAATTTACTGACCATGCTATGTAAATTTTAATCTAGATTTCTAGTCTAACAGCTATGTTTTTGAGAAAAGCATGTTTTTCCTCGGTGGTCAAAACCAGGATGTGAAATCAGGTGCCCCAAGGGGTCTTGACCAAGCACCTATGTGCACCCCTCAGGAAGAGTATTGTCTGGGTGCTGTTGCCTGCAAAGTATTTTTGGAAGATAGACATACGTAAGCATCTTGTGAGCATGAGGTAAGCATCCTGTGAAACTATCTATAATCACTAACTATAGCTATTAACAATAAGCAACCAATCAGATTGTGATTATTACAGTATTCATTGATTTTCCTATAACTGCCCTCCCTATAGTTTGGTTCCTCTTTTTACCCTATAAGAATACTTGTATAACGAAACTGCCTGCCGCAGGACTACCTGGTTCCATTTTCAATGGGCTATATAGTTCTCCAATTGGCAATTGTTTTAAAGCCTTAATAAATCTGTTTGCTTTTAAAATTTCAGACAGTGTCTGAGTCACTTTGCTCGTTAACAACACCTACTAAGTGTCAGGCCCTCTGCCAGGGGCTAGAAACACAGAGATAAAACAGCCCCTGCTCTCCAGTAGCTAGTGGAGAAGACAGCCATGTAAGCAGATAATAAAACATGGTAGGCACTATTAGAGAAACAGAAGCCAAGGACTTGGGGAGCTCAAATAATCATTAAAGAAAGGCTTCTGCCCCTCAAAATTACACTTGTTATAATGTTTAGAATCTAAATTATACTTGCTTTCATTGCATTCACATGGAAAAAAATTTCTTTTGCTTTTGATGGTAATAGGGTCAATGTTCACATTTTAAACGGTTATCTTCACTGTCAAACAGGTGAAATTCCACACTACGGAAGAGCTTCTAAAAGGTTAGGTATAACCAGAATTAAATAACTACTCATTTCAAACAGCCCATACTAAGGGATATTTACTATTAATGGGTACCCTGCAATTAATCCTTTAGTTAATCCTTTAGATCCGTTTTGCAATATGAACAGTCCCAATATTTATCTGCAGTGTAAGTCTGCATTTTCATTTTTTACCTTTAAATCACAAAAATATTAGTAAGAGGTCCCAGGCAACATACTGTATTGCCGTTTTGGTCTAGGACACTGCCTGTACTTGCAATGAATAGAACAAAAGCCATTAAAAGCACTAATCCCTTTCACCCTCAGGCTAAGATCTAAACTTTAACCTTTTATGGATCCGGTCCCTGCTTAATCCTTCAGCCTCCTGTTGAGTGACATAAAATAGTGGAGCCTCTGTCAGCCTAGGTTCCTGAATGACTGCATGGAACAGAGCCCCTCCCTCCCACAAATACACACCACCCACTTTGGTCATGTTGGGTATATAATGTGAACCATAAGTAAATAATCTTTCCGAAGCCCCTAGATTTAGGTGTTACTTGTTACGGCAGCATAGCCTAGGTGCTCCTAACTAATATTGTCAGCCCTTTGTCAGCCATGGTACAGCGTGGTCTAGAGCAATGTTTTGACACTTGAGGTACTCAACCACCACATTCCCAATTTTGACATACCTGAATACTTTCTATGTAGTATTTTTAGCTAAATCCATTTATTTTATCTACCTAAATACACATAGGAGCTCTGGTGGTGCAATGTTTAAGCTGACCAGTTCTACACTTACATCGTTGTTATGTACATTTGAGTCAATTTTGACTCATAGTGACCCTAAAGGACAGAGTAGAACTGTCCCATAGAGATTTCTAGGCTATAATCTTTACAAGAGTAGATTGCCAAGTCTTTTCTTCTGAGAAGCCACTGGGTGAGTTCGAACCACCAGCCTTTCGGTTAGCAGCTGAGCGCTCACCCACTGCACATCAAAATTCCAAAGCAGATCATTTAAGGTCATGAAGGAAAAATCTACTAAAACACTTCTATGTGTGTGAACACACAGAATTTCAGGGATTTTATGACAGCTTCTTTCCCCTCCTCTGAACTCTGATCTTAACCCCATTCTGGATGAAAGCAAGTTCCCAAGTCTGTGTCCCCAGAGCAGCTATTTCTCAGATCCAATATAATGTGCGATTTGGCCTTTAATCAATATGATCCAGTGACATGCTTAAATAGGGGAACAACCAGCAAAATATCATCTCTCCCACAAGACAGAAGTACTGTTACTTCACCAGCTTCTTTCAACCTCTCTCCCTTTTCTTGAAAAATAAAAACTTTCTCATAATTCTCTTACTTGCTTCAGCTACCCTAGCTTGCTTTTTGCTTTCATTGTCTAACTACTGGAACAAGCTATAACCCCTGACCCTTGTTTATAATTTTCCATTTCCTCCTGCCATGTTCCTTTCATATTTGATCCCAAAATTGGCATTTCCAATCCCAATCACTTCAGCTCCAGATACACTGCATCACTTGAATATCTTCCTCCACATATCGAGAATTATATTCATAATTTTCCTTTAAAGCCAGCTCTCTCTGTTTCATTATTTCATTATTTCAAACATCAATGGGCTTTGATTTCTTCATCTTTCTTAGTCCCATATTATATTTGGACTCAAGGCCTCTTAATTACTTTTATGAAATGTCTCTTTTGCATGTTCTTCCCTTTCCATTTTTTACCACCATTATATTTAGTGTGGCGCTTAGTACCTCACACCAGGACCATTGAAATCGTCCTCTAATTAGTCTCCCCTCCTCCAGGCTTTTTTCCTCCTCCCAATTTCAGCAGATCACCCATACAATCACCCTAAAGCATTACTTTTATGATGTTGATCAGTGTGGAGAAAGGGCCTTCCATAGCTTGCCACAACATACACGTAAACACCAACTCTTTTGTGTCATTGGAGCCTTTGTCTTGGGTAACGATGAAATTTCCTCTCAAACAAAATCAAACTCTCACTGATCTTAGAAAAGATCATTTACTTCCTTTCTCTCTGCCTTACTCCATATTTCTCCTCTCTTGGATTATGGCCTCCCATCTTCATTTAGCCAAATTCCATGTGCCATTTAAAGCCTAGTTCCAATGCCTCCATAAAATCTTTCTGAACCATAGTTGACTCTATAAATATAACATAATTCATAATTCGTATATAACCGAACCAAACCAGTTGCTATTGAGTAGACGCAACACACAGACCCACACACAAACCACCATCCCACATAATGCCACATATATTTTGTTTGGTCAATCTGTTGTTATTGTTTAAACTAAATTTTAATGTTCCTAGGTACAGCATGGACTCTTCAGTCCAGATACAGCTTAAGTTTAGGAGCCCTAGTCCGTGCTAGGTCATGCTAGTGGCATTATTTATTTCATAATCTTCATCTGTGTTATATATATATACATATGTTTTTGTTTATTTTCCAAACTCACTTGCAAGCTTCCTGAGGTCAGGGAAATGTTTTATCCAATTAAAAATTTCAATAGGGCAAGAAGAGTGGAAAGCACTTTGTAAACATAATTAGTCAGGGTTGTTTGGTGCTATCTCTTTTATCCCGAGTCTTGCCAGCACTAAGATCAGGACAATATCTTTCTCCAGCAGCTCCACGGGAGAAAGATGTGGCAGTCTACTTCTGTAGAGATTTACAGCCTTGGAAGCCCCTGTGGGGTTGCTATGAGTCAGAGTAGACTCAACAGCAGTGGGTATAACATGAGTAAAATTTACCTTTCTTGAATCTGTAAACTTAGCTCTCATGTAAAAATGGAATTGTCACATTTCTCCACAAAGGTTTGTATTTAAGTCATTGGGATAAACTTGTACTAATTTCTTATATGCCTTCATGCATTCTTCATCAGGTTTATCACATTTTTTAAGAAGGAAAACCTATTTGAAAGAACTTCATACACTTTTGCTCTTCTTTTTATGCAAGATTCAAGTGTGTCAATGATGGTGTAGCATGTGGTTACAAGAAATTGCTGTCCGGCACTCGATACTCTTGGAACATGCTTCTTTCTAACGTTTCTGTGAGGATGAACTGCTTGATAATCAGTATTCAGCAGTATTTGTTTCGTTGTGTTTTAAAATTTTTTGAAATCTTCTTTTAAATTATGTAAATAGCCTGCAAGTGACTGGTAGAGATCTGTGCATGTCTTTAAATTTACTTCTGAATCTTGGACAGCTTGACTCGTCCGATGAAAATGCTGCAATATATTATTCCACATGACCAACGTACATACTCTGGTGTTTGCATTTTGTTGCCAATGTCTCCAGATTATTTTTTGGTATCTCCTTTTTCTGTCTGGTCTTCACAATATTTTTTAAGGCATCTAGAATCTGAGCATATGATTCCAGGACTGCATTTATTGTTACAGCGTACGCTTCTCAGTATGTATTAGAAAGACATTTTAATACTCGATCATTGCCTAAATATGTTTTAAGAACTGCCCATCGGTGAATAGAGGTGGCAAAAAATGTGTAGAATAATTGAATAGTAGAAAAAAATCAACTGCTTCCATGCAACAATCTACTGTGCTAAATCCTACGAGATTAAGTGAAGGCACAACACATGGTGCATTCATTATATGGCATATTCATTACGTTCTAAAACTTTCTGTTGCATGCCTTTATAACGACCTGATATATTGGCAGAATTGTCATAGGGCTGGCCTCTGCACTTACAAAAATCAATTTTGCAAACTTTACACAAATAAAGAAGTACTTGATTCAAGATTTCTTCACTGGTATGATTTTTAAGCTAGTAAATGTGACAAATCCCTTGACAGGTTTTCCGTCTTTTAGACATGCATATCTTAAAACAGTACTTAGCTGATCTGTATGAGAAAAATCTGGATTGGAATCTACAGACAAGTAAATGTCGACCTATACTTATTTCACTGAAAATAGTTAATCAAACTTTATCACTTATTAAGTTTATTAATTCTTCACATGTCATTTTAGACATATATGATGGGTTGCCCTTTCCTGTGTTAGCTTATTTTGATATGTGACCTGCTAAAAATGGATCAAACTGAGCAACAAGTTCAAGCAAACCCCCAAAATTACCATTTTGTAGGAACCCAAACACTTCATTTCTTCCTTGAAAAGATACTCCACATACAGCAATTATTATAATGACAGCAACAATGCTCTGCAAAATGGTTTTCCAGTACTGAGGTTCATCATTGATTTGTGTTTCCAGTTCATGAGTTAAGCCAAAACCATGTCTTCGGTTTAAATATGACAACATACAATCTCCGTAAATTGAACTGTTCTCATGTTTATCAGTCATATTCAGTTGCACCAATCATTAAATCCATCCATAGTAAATCAAGAATCAAATGATTTAGGACTGAATAGTTTGCAAACAAAACAATATACAGAGCTGACTGATGGAGAATATAGTAGTCACTCCCTCTAATAATTTTCACCATTAGCTTTACACCCTAGAAATATATTCTGGCTACAGAACCTTGTTTGTTTACCATGCAGAAATTTTCAACACAAATTTTTCAAATGGCGCACTGTGGTGTTGACAATTACTTAGCCCTCTTTCAAGCCAATAATTTACATCATTAGAAGAAAAACTATTCCACAAAGCAGGATCTGTATTTCTGTTATTTATGGTGCCTGCAGATGTGACCATTGCAGATTCTAAAATAGTTTCACTTTCTACAGCATATTAATTTTTTTTACCACAGCAAGGAATGATGCAGAATTTGGAACAAATTGTTCTATTTGTATTTCTATTAATAATTTCAGCACTAGTGGTACTTGGACAACAATTTGCAGCCATTAAACTTCAGTTTTCGTTGGAAGAAGTCTCTTCTGCTTCATTACATTTTACAAAGGAAGTTAATTTTGGAATTGTCTTTGGGGATTCACAAATCCTTTTCTTTTGCTCTTCGAGCTTTTATTTTTGTGCTCTACTTAGTTGTTGCTGTTTCATTTCACCTGGATATAAAATTATGTCACTTTTTGAATTTGGTTCTACCATAGCAAATAAATTTTAATCATTGAAAATAAATAAAATTCATAAAACAAGTAAAATCTATAAAATAAAATTTACATTTGAATTTGGATGTTAGGACAAAAATTTATATTTGAAAATTAGAAAGTAAAAAAAATCAATTTGGAACGTAGAATTTTGCTCTTCAGGTCTGAGATAGTCAAAAGAAATAGTACTTAACAAGGCAGTTGGAATAATTTCATTTGTTTGTCATACAATGTTTGTGGCGGGCCCTTTGCAGATCTCCATTAGGTATTTCATCTTGAAATAATACTTAAAAATTTGCATGATCACTTTCGGTCCTTTGATGTTGTGTCTTCAATGAACTACAGTGAGGTAGTTCATTGGACTACTACTGATACCTACCGGGCAAGACGATAGCAAAGAGCATGATACAAACACAAGCGTATGCTCAATCCGAAGAAGCGTTGTGGTTGGCTTTGCACAGGACTAGATACGTCAGGATTCACTTGATTGTAGTGCCGCCGGCGCATTTTTGTGTGGTCATCAGGAAGAATGGAATGTGAGGTTATACCTGATCCGTCCAAGATGAAAAGGAAAATGTAATTGTTATCATAGAATGGCATCAATTTCATTTAGTGCCCTGCCAGTTCCCTTCCACTGCAGTGCTCGCTTTTCCTTGTGTCCTGTCTGCTTGACATCTACAGGTCTTTGCTTTGGACAGCTGGTGTCCCTGTTTTGTCGATGCCCTAAGCACATGCTTACCTTGTTTACTGGGTAATCCGTCCCTGAGAGGGGTGTATCAAGCATGGAAGTGCAAGAAAAGAGCATGTCTGTAGGTTTGGAGAAGACTCAACGGGGACTGTGACTTTGAGATAATGAGACACAAAGGCAGGAATTCTGGCACAATCTGGTGAGGGAGAGACTGCTGTTGACTTAAAGTTGTTCAGTCTTTTTGGATGACAATTTTGCAACATAGATCAAAATCCATAAAAGTTTTATGCCACATGAACCAGGAATCTCACCTTTATGAATTTGTCTCAAAAGAATAATACAAAAGGTGAGAGAAGAAGCATCTGGATGAACAAAGATACAGATAGCTGTATTTATTTAAATAAAAAAAAAGCTAGCAAGACCCCCGGACACCCTTTTAGCTCAGTAATGAAGTCACTCCCAAGGTTCACCGTTCAGCCAAAGATTAGACAGCCTCATAAAACAAAATAAGACTAATGGGGCACAACAGTCCAGGGACAAGGACTAGAAGGCAGGAGGGGACAGGAAAGCTGGTACTAGGGAACTCAAGGTTGAGAAGGGACAGTGTTGACATGTCACGGTGTTGTTAACCATTGTCATAAAACATATGTGTACTGACTGTTTAATGAGAAAATATTTGTTCTGTAAACCTTCATCTAAAGTACAATAAAAAAAAAAAGCTAGCAAGAAAATGAATATACAATAATCACAGAAATATTAGGCAAGCTATGGTATATTTATAAAATTATTAAAATGTTAAACATGATTGCATAGGAACTTTATAAAAATATTTAAAGTAGATCAAATGGCAAAAGCAAAGCATTAATCTTATATTCATTTCAATAACAGCTACTATGTTTGAACCCTTACTATGTGCCAAATTCTGATCTAAAAGTATCACGTGCATTAACTCACGTGAATCTCATAACTACTCCATGAAGAGGGTGTTATCATCTTCATTTCAGAGAAGACAAAACTGAGGGAGTTCACACGAGCTATGCCCATAATCACACAGCTACTAAAGTGCATGAGGCAGGATTTGAACCCATTTAGTCTGGCTCTAAACTGTTGATCACAGTGTTAATACTGTCTCCATGTAATTAAAACAGTGGAAAAACTAAAATACATGTAGGTAAAGAATATAAAATATTACTGAAGAGGAATTAGCACAACTTGGCAGTAGATTAAAAGCAGAAAATGGAGTAGACTATTTTGTTCCTACTCTGTATAAGACCCTGTACTAAGTATTTTAATAAGAGATTTCTCAGGTAATGGTTTGGTTCACCCTTCTTGGAATGTTCAATTAATTTTTGTGCTTCTTTCTAGAGTTTTGGTTTAGAGACATTAAAATAGCTCATAATTAATATTTATCATTATTGTTAATATGTAACTAGTCATATCGAGTCGAAACTTATACATACAGGCTCACATAGACTTATCTTACTAACAAAATAATACATTATAATGACATAAAAATATCGGAGTATAAACAAAACATAATAGGAATGCAATTTTCCCCCTAGCTCTGTCAAAAAAACTCTTAAATCTAGCAAGGATATATCCAAGTAAAGAGCATTTGATACCACAGTCTAAAGCAAAATGAGATAAAACAATACTAAAAGATTTGTGTACACTTAAGTTTTCCAGTCACATTTATTTCCTCCACATTTTAGGGGGATTGTGGCAAAGAAAAAGATATTTTGTTTTCTTTAGGATATGACTGTATAAGATGAAATATTTCTATATATACACATACATATATATACACATATGTGTACACACTCAAATATTCCTTCCATTAATTCATTCCATATGACCTACTAAAAATAAATCCCAAAGGAATACTGCATTAAATGACGTTACATTCAACTTTTGCAAACCGCAAACTGTCCTTGTAATGTCACATTTCATTTCAACCCAGTTTCAAGACTATACCCTCCAATTCTCAAAGGTGATTTAAGTTATAAGCTTTCAACTTTTGTTAATGTAATTTTCTTTGTTGCTCAAACATTACATACCTAAAATATTAAGGACAAATTAATACGGTGAAGCAATCAGAGGTGTCATTACAAACAACAACAAAAATGTCTGCGTGATTTCTGTAAAGTAAGTTTTATGACTTTATAGATACACCACATGTATTTTTTTAATGGGTATCAAAAAAATCCTCAACCTTATGCCTGTAAAAAGGAAACAGTTAGAGCCTGTTTATAATAAATACTAAACCAGATCAAACATACTACACATACAGATTTTCAAAACACCCATATTACAGACCATTTAAACAAAGCTCGTGTGGCGGAGTGTTATAAGCAAAGGAATTTTACCCATTGTTTCTAATACTATTTCAAATGGAATCATTTGAAACCTTGATTAAAAAAGTATATGGTATGTCAGGTAAGGTACCAAGGAATAGGAATGCGCTTTTTAAGGTCCATTATACAATTTTTGTTACTTGAGGAAGAAAGTAAAAAAAGAAGTAACACATAGGTTTTAAAATAACACAAAGCTTGCCACGACACCCATCCCTAAATTTCTCCTACCGAAAGGTTACATAAAGAAATGAAATTATCAGATGGAAGAGCATGTGGAGGCGCACACTAGTATTGTAAAAATCAGTTTAAGAAGTGCAACTGCAGTTGTCTTTCCTGGGTTTTTAATTATGTGTTTGTTTGCCATGGTGGCCTAATTTAGTCAAGAAGATGAGCCAACATTAAAAGCTGGTAGGAGAGGTAAGTAATCCCTAGAGTGGGCTGCTTGTGCTCAAGTGTTTAAAAGCTACATATACAGAAGCAGAAGCCAAAGCACATTTGAGAAAGGGGTCCGCATGACGAACAGTGAAAAGCGAGCAAATCAAATTTTTCACAATTAGTTGAACAACAACTGTGACAGGTTTAGTGCTTAGCATTTTCATTTGTGTGCTCAAATTTGGTTATCTGTCCTCTTTTATGCAAATGCGATGTGACAGGAGAAGCTGGGAGCACTCAAGCAGGCCAATCACTCACAACAGGGGCTAGGGCTGCTCGGCTGAGAGGCCGGGATTAAATGGACTGAACACTGATGGATAAATGACAGGAGCCGCGCTGAAAGCCTCATGAACTGATTTAAAACTTCTAAGGGAGGATGCCAAGAACATAATCATGCTTTATGCCCCAGCCTAAACCGTCAAAAATAAAAAGATAAAAGAAGAATATAAATTGTACCAAATGAATATTATCAGCCTTCATAATTTAACTAAACCCAACATGTTTATCCCACATTGGAAAATAGATAAGACTGGAAAGCTGTGTCGTGCTACTACAGGCCTTAGGACTACAGCAAAGTTTAAAAATTTAAAGCTTAAGCACAATGGAAAGAAATTCAAGGCAGCTCAGCTTTCTTCTTAAAGAGGCTCCATCTTCAGCAAGGCAGGGGTCGGCTCTGCAGAGTTGGCACAAGGAGTTCATCTTTAAATGTACCTCTATCCCATTGCACTAAGGTAACTCTGCAAAGAGGTCCGGGTTCAGGGGCATCTTCTTTGCACATAGGCTAGGAGTACCCAGCACCCAGCTGACACTCAGCACCCAGGAGACTCTGGGGACCATTTCCATGAGCTTCCTCCCATCCAGCTCTAATATTTTAGGAGCCTAACAAACCCAAATGACTGGAAACACTACAGCTTGTTACCTAGTCTGTGTCACCTAGGTCTTGTAATTATATTGTATCTACAAGTTCTTAATAGAATGTTTTAAAACATAAATTTCTGAGAAGGTAAATTCTCCTGTCTGCAAACAGGGATCTGAAGTATTATTCTTGGTTCCTTCAATATCTTGACTTTACAATTTCTCTATTATCACTACACACACACAATACTTTCTGGGAAGACATTAATGATTTAGACAAAAAGGCAGAGATAGAATGAGTAAATACATACACAGAAAGGGACAATATAACTTTAAATTCTTTTTTGAACAAAGAGAGGATATAGAACAACAAACTAGAATTTGATGACGGACAGGAAGAAAAGATGGTAGCAAGGGCAAATTATGTTTAAACAAGTTATGTAATATCCATCTTCAAGAAAATAAATACATTAACATTGAAAAAATACATACTTTGTCCCAATCAATTGATATTACTACCTACCAGAGAAATTTTTCCTTTCTACAAAAAGCTTTGACATAATTTATTTGGTTACCTTAGTCTATGTCTTAAATTCATCATTGGTTACCAGAAGATTAACTACTATTTTGTGTCATAAAACTCATAAAATATTAAATGGTGCACATATGTATTTAAATTAAGAAATACCAATTCCTTGTACAAAAATTTGACCCTACTATCCTAATAGTAAAGGAATGACTAAATCTATTTTTACAAGGCTAGAATAGCATTATAAAGAGAATTAAATTTTTTATAGAAGTAAAAATATATACACAGAAAAGTGCACAAGTCGTAAGTATGTAGATTGATAACAACTTTTACAAAGTCATCACACCTGTGTAACCACCACCCAGGTCAAGAAATGGAACAGAAGTTCCTGTTAGCCCAGTCTTAGACATTAATCCCCTAAACAAAACCACTTTTCTGGCTTTCATCAGCAGAGCTTGGTGTTGCCTGTTTTTGAAATGCATATAAATGGAATCATATACAATTTACTCTTTGGAGTCTGACTTCTTTACCCAACATTATGTTTGTGACATTTATCCATGTTGTTGTGAAGCACTAGTTTTTGTCTTTTTTTTTTTTAATTGCATAATAGTTCACTGTATGTACAGAATATTCTACCACTGATGGACATTTGGGTTGTTGGAAACACTGTTATGAATATTCTTGCACATTTACTTTGATGCATGTATCTGTTCATTTCTATTGAATATATACCTAGGAGTGGGATTGCTGGGTTATTGGATGTAACATATATTTTAATATGAATGTGCATCTTTATTATATCCTGCCAACAGTTTCCTAAAATGGAGCAAAACCCTTTTCTATAAAGTAAAAAAATCTCACTATGCCTTGGCGAAAACAAGGCTCCAGGAATTGACAGAATGCCAACTGAGATATTTAAACAAATGGGTGCAGCACTGAAAGTGCTCACCTGTCTATGCCAAGAAATTTGGAAGACAGCTACCTGGCTAACTGGCTGGAAGAGATCCGTATTAATGCCTATTCCAAAGAAAGGTGATCCTACTGAATTCAGAAATTATTGAACAATATAATTTATATCACACACAAGTAAAATTTTGCTGAAGATCATTCAAAAGCAGCTGGAGCAGTATATCGACAGGGAACTGTCAGAAATTCAAGTTAGATTCAGAAGGGTATGTGGAACCAGGGATATCATTGCTGATGTCAGATGGATCCTGGCTAAAAGCAGAGAATACCAGAAAGATGTTTACCTGTGTTTTATTGACTATGCAAAGGCATTCAACTGTGTGGATCATAACATATTATGGATAACATTGTGCAGAATGGGAATTCCAGAACATTTAATTGTGCTCATGAGGAACCTGTACATAGTCATTTGAACAGAACAATGGGATACTGTGTGGTTTAAAGTCAGGAAAGGCGAGTGTCAGGGTTGTATCCTTACACCATACTTATTCAATCTGTATGCTGAGCAAATAATCCAAGAAGGTGGACTATATAAAGAAGAACGGGGCATCAGGATTGGAGGAACACTCATTAACAACCTGGGTTATGCAGATGACACAACCTTGCTTGCTGAAAGTGAAGAGGACTTGAGGCACTTACTGATGACGATCAAAGACTACAGCCTTCGGTATGGATTATACCTCAACATAAAGAAAACAAAACTCCTCACAACTGGACCAATAAGCAACATCATGATAAACAGAGAAAAGATTGAAGTTGTCAAGGATTTCAGTTTACTTGGATCCACAATCAACACCCATGCAAGCAGCAGTCAAGAAATCAAAAGACGCATTGCATTGGGCAAATCTGCTGCAAAAGGCCTCTTTAAGATGTTAAAAAGCAAAGATGTCAACTTTAAAAACCAAAGATGTCACCTTGAAGACTAAGGTGCGCCTGACTCAAGCCATGGTGTTTTCAATTGTTTCATATGCATGCAAAAGCTGGACAATGAATAAGGAAGCCCAAAGAAGAATTCAGGTCTTTGAATTGTGGTGTTGGTGAAGAATATTGAATATACCATGGACTGCCAAAAGAATGAACATATCTGTCTTGGCAGAAGTACAACCAGAGTGCTCCTTAGAAGCAAGGATGGCCAGACTTCATCTCACATACTTTGGACATGTTATTAGGAGGGACCAGTCCCTGGAAAACATCATGCTTAGTAAAGTAGAGGGTTGGCAAAAAAGAAGACCATCAATGAGATGGATTGACGCGGTGACTGCAAGAATGGGCTCAAGCGTAACAATGATTGTGAGGATGGTGCAGGACGGGGCAGTATTTCGTTCTTTTGCACATAGGGTCGCTATGAGTCGGAACCAACTCGACAGCACCTAACAACAACAACATGCCCTGTGAAATTTTCTTTTAGGTTACCAGAATAATCAACAAGAAAAAAAAATAACCAAAATTACATACACACACACACACACAACCCTGAGCCAGAAAATAATGTGCCTAAATTGAAACTTACATGTTGTTTACTCATAGCCCTGTTCCTACTGTGTGCGCCTCATTGTGAAAAGAAAGGAGGGTTACTCATGGCTGCCAACTCCAGTGCAGTCTGCTTAGAGTTCATTACATGCACTGGAAGATGATCAGTTCTTTGAGTGGGTTCCCATAAGGTGTGCTGTGCAACTCAGGCTAGATATATCTGCCCACAAATCCTGATTTTACGTGACAGACATGCACTCACTCTCTATTATTGACATTATGAGCCACATTTTTGTTCCTCTAATACCACAGAGCCCTGCTGGTGCAGTAGTTAAGAGCTCGGCTGCTAACCAATAAGTTGACAGCCCGAATCCACTAGCCACTCCTTGGAAACCCTATGGGGGAGCTCTACTCTGCCCTATAGGGTCGCTATGAGTCGAAATCGACTTGACAGCAATGGGTTTGGTTTTTGGGTTTTAATACAACTGGGCTTATTTTTAGAAAAACAAAAGGTCTGTTGCATTTTTCATTTATTAAGATGACTTTTCAGTGGGTAAATGGGCAGGGCCCTCACTGTTCAGCCTCACAGCTAGTCTTGCACAGGAGAGGGCCTGGACAGCTCTATAAGCCAATCATGGCACTAATAAGCCTCATGTGCTGCCAAGATGGATACATGCAGTTTAAGAAGCAAATCCAACTGCCAACTCTACTAGGCATGTCAACATATAATCACAACTCAAAACATCAGCAGGAAAACCATCTGAACAACATTTAAGTCTATGTCAGCTCTACCTGCTTTTCCCCAACAGTCTTCAATAACTGTTAGGGAGATAAGTGGAGGTAGTTCAGTGATAGAATTTTCACCCCTCATGTGGGCCAATTCTGGCCAATGCCAGAAGCCTCCACTCATCTGTCAGTGGAGGCTGTGTGTTGCTATAATGCTGGACAGGTTTCAGTGGCGCTTCCAGACTAAGACATTCTAGGCAGAAAGGCCTGGTGAGCTACTTTTGAAAATCAGCCAACAAAAACCCCATGGATTACAACGGTCCTATCTACAGCGGATGGTGATGACGGCACAGGACTAAGTAGCATTTTGTTCCATTGTGCATGGGGTCATCGTGAGTCAGGGGCTGACTCAGTGGCAGCTAACAACAACAACTAGGGCCTTAGACTTGGAATCTGATCTCTTCCTCCCAAGAAGGCCCCTGGTCTGAGAATTTCCCCACTCCTTCCAGAATTGTCACAGTCTGCAGAGTAAGTTGTGGGGGTTGTTATTTGTTTGTTTGTTTTGCACATATTAAAGTGAAGCTTTTACCTGCTAGTACACAATCAGCTTGTCCCTCCTCAGGATCCACATAGCACGTTTCTTCTGGCGACTGAATTCGCTTGTTGATTTGACTCTCGGGGTCAATCCTATAACTTAATAGTTTACTTCATTGTCATTCTCCAAGACAAGGGTCTGTTTCCTTCTCCATATTCCTAGAGAAGCCAGGTCCTTTCCTGGGAGGCCCTCGGTTTGAGACCACCCTTTCCAAATTTCCATGCAAATTCCCTGATGAGCCCCTTCACCCTCCTTCTCAGCCAGTGCCCCCTGTTTCATTCTGAGCTACCAATTCTGATCAGCCTAGTTATGTCATCACCCCTTGCCAGTTGTTCCCTGGTGTTATCATCCAAGGATATTGAAGCTCCCATCTGAAATGCCCCACCCCTCTCTCCCAGGAAGTCAAATTGCATTTCCAGGCCCGCATCTCCAGATCACAGTTTCTTGAACAAACTTCAGAATAATCATCATAATTTTTTTTTAATTTTTTATATTTTATTGTACTTCAGGTGAAGGCTTACAGAACAAATAGTTTCTCATGAAACAGTAGTACGCATGTTGTTTTATGACATTGGTTAACAACCCCACAACATATTAACCCTCTAACTTCTCAACCTTTTTTTTTTTTTTTTGGTGAAAATACACATAGCCAAAGATACACCGTTTCAAAAATTTCTACATGCACAGTTCAGTGACATTGACTACGCTCTTCCAATTGTGCTGTTATTCTCACTTAAGATGAAGGTTTACAGAACAAAATAGTGTCTCATTTAACAGTTACTACAAATGTTGCCCTATGACAATGGTTAACAATCTCACAACCCATCAACAATATCCTTACTCAACCTTGGGTTCCCTATCACCAGCTTCCTCATCCCCTTCTGCCTTCTGGCCCTTGTCACTGGACTCCTGTACCTCATTAGTCTCATTTGGTTTTTGGGGCTGTCGACTCCCAGGCTGAACAGTGAACCTCGGAAGTAACTTCACCACTGAGCTAAAAGGGTGTCTGGGGGCCATACTCTTGAGGTTTCTCCAGTCTCCTTTAGGCCAGTAAATCTGGTCTTTTTTTTGTGAGTTAGAATTGTGCTCTACATCCTTCTCCAGCTCTGTCCAGAACCCTCTGTTGTGATCCTGGCCAGAGCAGTCAGTGATGGTATCCGGGCACCATCTAGCTGTACTGGACTCAGTCCGGTGGAGGCCTTGGTAGCTGTGGACAATTAGTCCTTCAGACTAATCTTTTCCTTGTATCCTGTTCTCTTCATTCTCCCTTGCTCCCAAAGGGATGAGACCAGTGTAGTATCTTAGATGGCCGCTCACAGGCTTTTAAGACCCAAACACTACTCACCAAGGTAGAATGTAGAGCATTGTCTTCATAAGCCGTGTCATGCCAATTGAGCTAGATGTTCCCAGAGACCATGGTCCCCACAGCCCTCTGCCCAGCAATTCAGTCCCTCAGGGAGTTTGGATGTGTCTATGGGGCTTCCATGACCTTTCCTTGTACAAGTTGTGTTAGTTTCCCCTGTATTGTGTACTGTCTCACCCTTCACCCAAGATACCACTTATCTATTGCCTATTTAGTATTTCCCCCCCACCCCTCCCATCCCTGGCAACCAACAAAGATTGTTACATTTTGTGTGTGAACTTTTTCATGGGTTTTTACAATAGAGGTCTCATACAATATTTGTCCTTTTGTGATTGAGTTATTTCACTCAGCATAATGTCCTCCGGTTTCATCCATGTTATGAGATGCTTCACAGATTCATCGTTGTTCTTTCTTGTTGCATAATACTCCATTGTGTGTATGTACCATAGTTTGTTTATCCATTCATCTGTTGATGGGCATCTAGGTTGTTTCTTTCGTTTTGCTATTGTGAACAATGCTGCCATGAACATAGGTGTGCATATGTCTATTCGAGTGACGACTTTTATTTCCCTAGGATCTACTCCTAGGAGTGGGATTGCTGGATCGAATGGTATGTCTATTTCTAGCTTTCTGAGGAAGTGCCATATCATTTTCCAAAATGGTTGCATCATTTTGCATTCCCACCAGCAGTGCATACGAGTTCCCTTCTCCCCGCAGCCCCTCCAACATTTGTTATTTCCAGTGTTTTTGATTCGTGCCAGTAATGCCGGGGTGAGATGGTATCTCATTGTGGTTTTAATTTGCATTTCTCTAATGGCTAGTGATTGCAAGCATTTCCTCATGTGCCTGCTGGCCATTTGAATGTCTTCTTTGGTGAAGTGTCTGTTCATTTCTTTTGCCCATTTTTTAACAGGATTATTTGTCTTTTTGTTGTAGAGGTGTTGGATTTTCTTGTAGATTATGGAGATTAGAGCTTTGTCTGACTTGTACTGTCCAAAAATTTGTTCCCAGTCTGTAGGTTCTCTTTTGACTCTTTTGGTGAAGTCTTTTGAAGAGCATAGGTGTCTGATTTTTAGAAGATCCCAGTTATCTAGCTTATCTGTTGGGTTTTGTGCGTTGATGGTTATGGTTTGTACCCTGTTAATGCCATGTATTAAGGCCTGTAGTGTCGGTCCTATTTTTTCTTCTATGAACTTTATAGTCTTAGGCTTTATATTCAGGTCTTTGATCCATTTTGAGGTAGTTTTTATATACGGTGTGAAGTATGGGTCCTGTTTCATTTTTTTGCAAATGGATATCCAGTTTTGCCAGCACCATTTGTTCAAAAGACTGTCTTTTCCCCATTTGATGGACTTTGGGCCCTTGTTGAAGATCAGGTGACTGTAGGTGGATGGATTTACATCTGGGTTCTCAATTCTGTTCCATTGGTCAATGTATCTGTCGTTGTACCAGTACCAGGCTGTTTTGACTACTGTAGGTATATAGTAGGTTCTGAAGTCAGGTAATATGAGTCTTCCAACTTTATTCTTCTTCTTCAGTAGTGCTTTACTTATTTGGGGCTACTTCCCTTTCCATATAATGATTAGTTTTTCCATCTCTTTGAAGAATGTCGTTGGTATTTGGATTGGGATTGCGTTGTATTTGTAAATTGCTTTGGGTAGAATGGTCATTTTCACAATGTTGAGTCTGCCTATCCATGAGCATGGTATGTTTTTCCATTTATGTAGATCCCTTTGGGTTTCATGCAGTAGTGTTTTGTAGTTTTGTTTGTATAGGTCTTTTACATCACTGGTCAGATTTATTCTGAAGTATTTTATCTTTTTAGGGGCTATTGAAAATGGTATTGTTTTCCTGATTTCCTTTTCATCATTCTCCTTACTGGTGTATAGGAATCCAACTAATTTTTGAATGTTTATCTTGTGTCCTGCTACTCTGCTGAATCTTTCTATTAGTTCCAGTAGATTTCTCATGGAGTCTTTAGGGTTTTCTATGTATAGTATCATATCATCTGCAAACAGGGAGAGTTTAACTTCTTCATTACCAATTTGGATGCCCTTTATTTCTTTCTCTTGCCTTATTGCTCTAGCTAGAACTTCCAGCACAATGTTAAATAGGAGTGGTGATAAAGGGCATCCTTGTCTTGTTCCTGTTTTCAAGGGAAATGTTTTCATCCTCTCTCCATTAAGAATGATGTTGGCTGTTGGTTTTGCATAGATGCCCTTTATTATGTTGAGAAATTTCCCTTCTATACCTATTTGATTGAGAGCTTTTATCAGGAATGGGTGTTGTACTTTGTCAAATGCCTTTTCTGTGTCAATTGAGATGATCATGTGATTTTTTTCTTTCCTTTTATTTATGTGGTGGATTACATTGATGGATTTTCTAATGTTAAACCATCCTTGCATACCTGGTATGAATCCTACTTGGTCGTGGTGTATTAGTTTTTTGATATGATACTGAATTCTATTGGCTAGAATTTTGTTCAGAATTTTTGCATCTATATTCATGAGAGATATTGGTCTGTAATTTTCTTTTTTTGTGATGTCTTTGCCTGGTTTTGGTATCAGCGTTACGCTGGCTTCATAGAATGAATTTGGAAGTGTTGCTTCCTCTTCTATGCTCTGAAATAGCTTGAGTAGAACTGGTACAAGATCTTCTGTAAATGTTTTGTAGAATTCTCCAGTGAAGCCATCTGGGCCAGGGCTTTTTTTGGTTGGGAGTTTTTTTATTACCTTTTCAATCTCTTCTCTTGTTATGGGTCTGTTCAGATTTTCAATATCACTTTGTTGTAGTTTGGGTAGGCTGTATGTTTCTAGAAATTTATCCATTTCCTCTAGGTTTTCAAATTTGTTGGAATATAGTTTTTCATAATATTCTGTTATAATCCTTTTTATTTCGGTTGGGTCTGTTGTAATGTCCCCCATTTCATTTCTTATTTGGGTTATTTGTGCCCTCTGCTGTTTTTCTTTTGTCAGTCTGGCCAGTGGTTTGTCGATTTTGTTGATTCTTTCAAAGAACCAACTTTTGGTTTTGTTGATTCTTTCTATTGTTTTTCTGTTCTCTATTTCATTGATTTCTGCTCTGATCTTTACTATTTCCTTTCTTCCGGTGGTTGTAGGCTTTTTTTTTGTTGTTCTCTTTCTATTTGTTTGAGTTCTGTAGTTAATGTTTTGATTTTGTCCCTTTCTTCTTTTTTGATATGTGCATCTATTGCTATAAATTGTCCTCTGAGGACTGCCTTTGCTGTGTCCCAAAGGTTTTGGTATGATGTGTTTTCATTTTCATTTGATTCTAGGAATTTTTTAATTCCATATCTGATTTCTTCTATTACCCATTGATGTGTAAGCAGATTGTTATTCAGTTTCCATGTGTTTGATTTTTTTTCCTTGCTCTTTCTAGTGTTAATTTCTACCTTGATGGCATTGTGGTCAGAGAAGATACTGTGAATTATCTCAGCATTTTGGATCTTGTTGAGGATTGCTCTGGGGCCTAAGATGTGGTCTATTCTGGAGAACGTTCCATGTGCATTGGAAAAGAATGTGTACTTTGCAGCGGTTGGATGGATTGTTCTATATATGTCTATGAGGTCCAGTTGGCTGATTGTGTCCTTTAGGTCTTCTGTATCTTTGCTGAGTTTCTTTTTAGTTGTTCTGTCCTTTACTGAGAGTGGTGTGTTGAAGTCTCCTACTATTATTGTGGAAATGTCCATTTGTCTTTTCAGTGCTGTTAGAGTTTTTTTTTATGTATTTTGGAGCCCTGTCATTGGCTGCATAGATATTTGTTATGGTTATGTCTTCATGATGGATCATCCCCTTAATCATTATATAGTGTCCTCTTTGTCTTTTACAGTAGATTTTGTTTTAAAGTCTATTTTATCTGAGATTAGAATTGCCACTCCTGCTCTTTTTTGATAGTTGTTAGCTTGATATATTTTTTTCCAACCTTTGATTTTTAATAAATTCACATCTTTGTTTCTAAGGTGTGCCTCTTGTAGACAGCAAATTGATGGATCCTGTTTTCTTATCCATTCTGCCACTCTCCGTCTCTTTATGGGTGCATTGAGTCCATTTACGTTCAGTGTAATTATTGATAGATGGAAGTTTGTTGCTGTCATTTTGTAGTGCTTTTTTTTGTGGTGCTGAAGTTTTCTTTGTTCTTCTTACTCTCTTGTGCTGAGTTACTTTTGTTTGTTTGTGGATTTTGTGTTCATTTCTTTTGTTTTTGTAGGTTTTGTTTTTGTTGAGACTTTATGTTTTTCATCTTTATTTTTATGAGTTGGTTTGTTAACTTTTTTTGTGGTTACCACGAATTTTACCCTTATCTTTATAATTTTGAAGCAGTCTACCCTTACTTGGTATCGCCTTGCCTTCCTCTCCTTTAGAAGGTTCTATACCTATGCCGTTTGTTCCCTCTTTCATTGTTTTGATGTTGTTGTCATCCTTTGATTGATTTCTCTGATTCCCTGTTGTATTTCTTTTGTTTTTGGAAAGTCCTCTGTAGTTCAGTTCCTAGGATGGCATCTGGTTCATGTGAACCTGCGTCCTAGGTCCTAGGTCCTGCCTGAGGGCTGAAGCTGTTTGTCCTCAGATCGAAGAACTCCCTTTAATAATTCTTGTAAGTTTGGTTTGACTTTTGCATATTCCTTTAGTTTCTGTTTATCTGGAAATGACCTAAATTCACCATCAAATTTGAATGAGAGTTTTGCAGGATATATTATTCTTGGCTGACAATTTTTTTCTTTCAAGATTTTATATATGTCATCCCATTGCCTTCTTGCCTGCATGGTTTCTGCCGGATAATCTCAGCTTAGTCTTATTGTTTCTCCTCTGTATATGACTTCTTGTTTTTCACGAGCTGCTCTCAGGATTCTTTGTTTGTCTTTAGTTTTAGTGAGTGTGAATATGATATGTCTTGGTGATTTTCTTTTGGGGTCTCTTCTATATGGGGTTCGTTGAGCTTCTTGGATGGCCAGCTTTTCATTTTTCATGATATTGGGAAAGTTTTCTGTCAGCAGTTTGTTAATGATCCTCTGTGTGTTTTCTGTTTTCTCCCCCTGTTCTGGGATGCCAATCACTCGTAAGTTTTTGCTTTTAATTGTGTCCCACATATCTCTGGGTCTCTTCATTTTTCTTTGTTCTTTTTTCTGAGTTTTCCTGAAACAAAGTTTTATCCAAGTGTTTGTCTTCAGTTCCACTGATCCTGTCTTCCATGGTTTCAAATCTACTTCTCAGCCCTTCTATGACACCGTCCATTTCTGAAATCTTGTTGTTTATCTTTTGGATTTCTAATTGTTGTTTTTGTATAGTTTCGAGTTGTGAATTTATTTTGGCATTTTGTTCCTGCATCATCTTCCTGAATTCTTCCAATTTTTTGTCTGTATTTTCCATAAATTTGTCTATTTTTTCCTCATTTTTGTCAGCTTTTTGCCTCAGTTCTTGGGAAATTCCGAGTATTAGTGATTTGAGTTCCCTATTAGGTACTTCTAGTGCATTTTCTTCCACAGGAGAGTTATCTGGTGTTTTAATTTGGACGCATATTGGAGCCATCTTGTCTTGTTTTTGTAAATGTTTTGATATTGTTTGCTGTTTTCGGGGCATTCAGTAGATATTTCTCTCGTTTATTGATTGTAGATTTTTTATTTTTTGTTTCGTCCTTGTGGTACAGCTGGGCAGATCTAGCTGAGGAGGAGCCACTGGGACGGGTTGCTTGTGGCACTCACCGCAGCCACCAGGACGGTCAGTAGTCAGTGCTGGGCAGGTTCCAATAGGGCGTGCCTGCACAGCTTGGTGGTGTGATGTCTAGTGCACGGTGTAGGTAGGTAGGGTGCAGCGGGAAGATGGTTATGTGTGAAGCTAAGCTGGATAAGGGAGAGAGGAGAGAGGAGCAGGAGCGAAAAGCATACAAACATAAAAGAATGCTAGGGGAGCTTGTCGTTGGAATGTACAGATGAGAGACTATGGGATGGAGGAAACCAGAAGGAGGAAGAGAAAGAAAAGGAAAGAATGAACAAATAAAAATCAGAAAAGTTAAAGAACTGCAAAGTTCCCAGGGATCCCACCGATTCAGCTATGAGGTCTGGGGAAGTCGGTCTCAGTTTTCACAGCACAGCCTGGCCAGAAGGTACAGAGGCATACATCGCCTGGTATTCAGGGATCAGAAAGAGAAGGAAGAGATAGAGAGATGAGAAATTAAGCCATGAAGAAAGACAAAAGGGAAAAAGAGGGAAAAGATGACAAAACTAATAAAAAAAAGAAGAAAAATAAAATTTAAAAAAAAAAAAAAAAAAGCAACACCAGCAGTCAGTGCCAACAAATGGGACCCAGAGAGCCCCCACTCAGGGGCGCGAATTCCAAGAAGCCGGCAGTCTCGGGGTTAAGAGACCGTGGCCACGGGAAGCAGAGGGGCGAACAAACAAAGGCCCCGGGATCTCACCAGCGCGGCAGCCCAGACCTGGAAGCAGCCACACGCCCGAACGCAATCCCACAGCCCCGCAGGAGAGAGCAAAGACGGCACCCGGAACCAGGCACCCAGGCAAAAGGAGGGGGAGGAGGCAGAAAAAGGTTCGCCAGCTGCCAGTAAATGGCTCCCAGAAAGCCGCCAGCCCAGGCGCGCGGAATCCAAGCACCGGTGCCCCCCAGCCCAGGGACCCCGGCCACGGAAAGCAGAGGGGCGAACGAACAAAGGCCCCGGGATCCCACCAGCGCGGCAGCCCAGACCTGGAAGCAGCCACACGCCCGAACCAGCCCCACAGCTCCGCAGGAGAGAGCAAAGACTGCACTCGGAACCAGGCACCCAGGCAAAAGGAGGGGGAGGCGGCAGAAAAAGCCCCACCAACGGCCAGCAAACGGCTCTCAAAAAGCCGCCAGCCCGGGTGAGCGGAATCCAAGCACCGGCGCCCAGCCCAGGGACCCCGGCCACGGAAAGCAGTGGGGCGAACGAACAAAGGCCCCGGGATCTCACCAGCGCGGCAGCCCAGACTCGGAAGCAGCCATACGCCCGAACGCAGCCCCACAGCCCCGCAGGAGAGAGCAAAGATGGCACTCGGAACCAGGCACCCAGGCAAAAGGAGGGAGAGGCAGCAGAAAACGCCCTGCCAACGGCCAGCAAACGGCTCTCAAAAAGCCTCCAGTCCGGGTGCGCGGAATCCAAGCACCGGCGCCCCCTAGCCCAGGGACCCTGGCCACGGAAAGCAGGGGAGGCCCAGCCGAGGCGGAGAGGGGTGGGGGGTGGGAAAGCGCGCACCGCAGTTTACCGGTCGTTCTGTCTCCCACGGGATGCTCTGCAAGGCTGCTCTCCCGTTTGCTGGTCTCCGATAGGAATCCAAGATGGTGGATCCGCGCTGTGTTAGCTGGTAAGGAATCTCTGCATGAGTCTCTCCTCGCTCTCCGTTCTCTTTTAGTATTATCACTCCGTTTGGTGTTTGGCTGAGTTCTTTATCTCTTCATTTGGTGTTCTAGGGTTTCAGGATTGTTGATTCTCTGTTAGGCTTAGTTTTTCGGATCTTTGCTGTGGAGGGGCGGTGTGGTGCTTCTGCCTAGAGCGCCATCTTGCCCCGCCTCCTCCTTTTTGCTCTTTTAATATTTTAACACTCATGTAACAAATGCTTAGTTTGCTAGTGTTGCCATAACAACGGAGGAACCCTGGTGGTGCTGTGATTAAAGCGCTTAGGTGAAAGGTTGGTGGTTGAAGCCCATTAGCCATTCAGTGGGAGAAAGATGTGGCAATCGGCTTCCGTGAAGATTTACAGCCTTGGAAGCCCTATGGGACATTTCCACTCTGTCCTATAGGGTTGCTATGAGTCGGAATCTACTCAAGGGCAATGGGTTTGGTTTGGTTTAATCTTTACAAGAGCAGAATACCAGGTCTGTTTTCCCCACAAAGTGGCTGGTGGGTTTGAACCACCAACCAGTGGCGTCACTAAGGGAATGCAGGGGGTGCAGACCACACTAGGTGACACTGTCAGAGGGGGTGTCACCAAACGTCTGTAAAATGTTTGTGCAGTGTATCAGCAGAATTTTTTATAAAAATATTCCTGTAGTTGTAACAAAAATTTTTTGTAAGCCCAGTTTACATGTATCAATACACCTACAAGGCTAAAACTCTATGCTAATTTACTTTCTGAGCCTTCTAATGCACTCCGGTCAGAGCTGCAAGTATTCCCCAAGTACAATGACAGTCCGAATCACGTGGCTTCCTCTGCTCCCCTACAAGCTCGCACTGCATTCTTGGTGCCGCTGTTTATATAGTTGCTGATTTTGTTGAATTTTCTGGTGTTTTAGGTACAATATTGTGGTAATTAGCACGGGGAGGGATACCATGAGTTACTGCACTAGTTGACACCAACCCTAGAGACGCCACTGCCGCTGATCTTTTGGTTAGCTGCTGAGCACTTACCATCGTGCCTTACAATAAAAACTCTTTGCCGTCAAGTGGATTCCAACTCATAGCAACTTTATAGGACAAGAGTAGAACTGCCCCATAGGGTGTCCAAGGCTGTGATCTTTACAGAAGCAGACTGCCACATCTTTCTCCCATGGCGCAGCTGATGGATTCAAACTACCAACCTTTCCATTAGCAGCCGAGCGCATAACCATTGTACCACCAGGGCTCCTTTTCCCTTATAATTGGTGTTTTTATTATGGTGCTAAGATTTGCTCTCCCATCTTTCTTCCCTGGGATCCTCCTTCTCAGTATCTCTTCCTACTACACTGATATTACTCATTCCCCTTCTCCTATTCTGCACAAAAATTCAGGGCAGCCTAATGTATATATTTTACAAATTTTTTTTTTTTTTTGGTCACTATTATGAGGAAGGCATTTACATTTTGTAATGGACAATTATAATATTCCAGTTGTGTTCAGATCTCTGGGGATTGTTGCAAATGGCAATCAGCACACCCCAGCACTTGATGCCTGCCCAGGTCTGATCAAAAGATCTATCAAAACTGACTTAAAACCCTGAGCCCAGTTAGTCTCATGCATCTCTGTTGGCCATATCACACTTGGGCAGTACTCAAAAGATCAGGCCCTGGTCACCACAGTCTAGCATACTCTTATCACTGTTCTTCCCACAACTCCTTCTCCCCCAACCTTTTCTACTGTGCACCCTAAACCATCCATTAATTATAAACATATCCCCTTACATTCTTAATCTCCTCTTCCCACTGGCTCTTTTCCTTCAGTCTTTATAAAAGACGTTCAACTGTCCACAATTTAAAAAAGAAACAATCATCTTTACCCAGCAAAGTTTTTCAAATATCAGGCTAAATTCTGCCTTCTCTTCACTGTCCACTTTGAATTTCCCATGTTCAGTCTCCACCTAACATCCCAACACTATGCATCCCACCTCAGGCTGGCTTCTCCTTCTATGAAACTGTTATGTACTTAGGAATTGCCAAATCCACAGGCCCTTTCCATCTTGATCTGCTGACTTCTTACTTGATCAAGGCCCCATTTGAGAAGTTTTCTCCTTCCTTGGCTTTTGTGACACTACCTCACTTAGTTTTTCTCATTTTCCAGCAACTCCTTTTCATCTCCTTCATAGGTACTTCTTCCTCAAGCCCCCAGAAATATTGGGGTTCATCAGGATCCCATCTTTAGCTTTCACTCTTTGTATGCTACATGTCCTCATTGAAGAATCTTACTGAGAGTTATCTTTCCCAGACCAATATTATATCCCAGATTTCTCTCCTGTGCTTCAGACAGCAGACACTTGTCTACAGAATATTTCCATTTTGATATCCCACAGGACCTTGAAGCTTAAGATGTAAAAATGAATTCAACTCCTTCTTTCCACAAACATGCTCTCAGCCCCACATGCCCCATCTCACTGTATGACATAACCATCAACCTTGTTGCTCAGACCAGAAACCTAGAATCGCCTGTCCTTGTTATCCCCAATGTCTTCCCTGCCTTCATCCTCACCAAATCAAAATTGTTCTCTAAGATCTGCAAATACAATCATCTCACTCTCCCTAGCCTCATCCCTAACCTCCCTCTACCCTATCCCCTTCTTTCTTCCAAACATTCAACTTTTCAGTGATTCCCCAACACCTCAAGATGAAATCCTAATTTCTTACCATGCACTGTACCATTTCAGCCTTCTTTAGCTTCTTCAATCTGCCTTAAAATTCTAATGTTCCACTGCTAGTGGAAGTGTAAAATGGTACAGCCACTGTGGAAAACAGTTTGGCAGCTCCTTAAAAAGCTGAACACAGTACTACCACCACGGGACCCAGCAATTCCCATCCTAGGCATATACCCAGAAGTGAAGGCACGAATACCAACAGAAACCTGTACACCAGTGTTCATTGTGGTACTTTTCACAATAGCCAAAATGTGGAAACTGAAATGTTCATTAATAGATGAATGCATAAACAAAATGTGGTTTATTCATACAATGGAATATAATTCAGCCATAAAAAGAATAAAGTTCTGATACATGCTATGACATGGACAAATCTTGAAAACATTGTTCAGCGAAATAAATCAGACACAAAAGAACAGCTATTTTAAAAGCCCACTTACATGACATACCTAGAATAGGTAAATTAATATAGAAAGCAGATCAGAGGATCTACATGGGACAGGAGGGGGAAATGGGGAGTTACGAACACAAGAGGGACCCCCAGATATATGAGCTCTCAGATGTATCCTTTTGTATGAAGTTTTCATTTCTTCTAATGCTCAATAAAGCTTATCAGTTGAAAAACATCAGTGAACATGCATCCAAGTAGCTTTCAATCTAAAACAGAACTTTCACAAATGCCAAATCAAAATACGTAATCCACCCTCCTCTTCCCATCCTCGGTCCCTTAGATGGCTCTATTCTTTTGTGAGCACTCTGAATTTGGGGGATCTGTGGCGCAGTGGTTAAGAGGTTGGCTGCTAACCAAAAGGTCGACAGTTCAAATCCACCACTTACTCCCTGGAAGCCCTATGGGGCAGTTCTGTTCTGTCCTATAGGGTCACTGTGAGGTGGAATCGACTTGATGGCAATGGGTTTATTCTCTTCACTGGAAATCTTAACAAAAAAACCTACGGCTTTAAGTTAACCAAAGAATGGTATGCTAGGATTCTATCAAATTTCTAACATATGTAGTTTCCATCCATTTTAGTGTTATAAATATGACATGTGAAGGTTGTCATGATTAATATTCAGAAGTCAAAAAATGTTTTTGCCAAGAATTTCTTTTAGTTTTTTGAAATCTTAGTTCATTCAGGTGTAACAATTGCTAAGTACCAGAGACCTTCTTTTTTTTTTTATCATTCCTTAATTTCTGAATATTAACTTGATAAGAAAAAAAGGTAAAATTAGCACATTATCTACTACTTATCATGAAAAAAACTAGGCAACAAATTTGACAGCTATCCATTTCTAATTACATATTTACAAAAACATCTATAACTTCTAAGTATTGCTAGTAAAAAAAAATAGGATATCTATAAAGTCTGAAATCACAGACACTTTTTCAACAGGTTTGGCGACGTCTTGACATTATGAACATTCACCTGTATTTCAAGACATGCTGATAAACTTGATTTAAATGAGAACTTTGGGATAAATAAAAACATTTTAACATTAAAAATGTTTCCAAAATGTCAGACTTTTTTTTCTGACGTGTATTCTGTCCTCCTTGAAATCAGAAATATATGAAAATATATTGCAGTTAACACGTCTTAAAATTCAAAATTTTCAAAACAAATACATTGCATATTGTATTTTAATTAGAATCATGATTCCTATGGCACTGAGTTAATACAAAATTATCATTAGTACACATTTTAGAGTTACAAAGGGCAAATCAAAGCCTGACAACTTAAGAAAACTCTGCCTTAACATTGCAAATCTTCTAATATTTAAATATCCTACAATAGCGTATTTTAGATGTCCAACGTGTTCCCATTACCATTTGTAAAAACATTACCATTATATGGTTATCTTGGGGAAATGCTCATGGTTTGCAAGGATTTTTATTCTTTACAGTAACATGGATTACACTTTTAAGAATGCCTTTTTCCGTTTATAAAATGACATAGAAAACGGAACCCATTATCTTCCCATTTCTAATTTTTTTCTTTCATAGTCTATTTCATGCTTTATGTGTTTCAGTAACAAATTTTCATGAACTTAATGAGGAGAACACAAATTGTATTTTTCTAGTAATGCAGTTTGGAAGTTGAGGTTAAAAATTAGTGTTTTTTTCATTGTTGTGAATTCTTATCTGGTGCCTCTTTGCATATGGTATTAAAAATGGAAATTTCAGTCCTGATTCTGCCACTTATTTAATATAGGTAAAGATTATCTGCACTACCTCTCAATACAGACTAGTTATGAGACTGTAAAAGTCCCCTCAAAAATTTACTAAATGCCATAACAAAATTACAAAAAGACTAGTAGTACCAAGAAAAAAAAACTGCTATGGTATACAAAATCCTATTGTGGAGAATCTCAGTAACAGTGTTACAATTACCATCAGTTTAATTATTATATAAAGCATAATTTGGTTCCTGTTATAACCATGAAGTAAATGCAATAAATTCTAGTATGTGTAGACAGAACTGAACTTAAGCTGTTCTCCAAAGCTTTACCCAAACTCTCAGATTTACAACAGATTCACTATAGGTGCTTATGCACAGTATCTGCTTTATAAAAGACCAATATTCAAAATTTATCACAAGTTTTAAAAACGTGGGTACTTTAACCCAACAGTTCTGAGAATATATCCTGAATAATCAAAGGCACAAAGATGGTCGAACGTACTGACAACAGCACTGTTTAAATAAAAAAATGGAAAGGGCCTAAATTTCCCAAATGAAGATTGATTCGCCAGCCGCTCGGCCAGAGAAAGATGGGCAGTCTGCTTCCATAAAGATGACAGCCTTGGAAACCCTATGAAGCAGTTCTACTATCGGCCCTATAGGGTCGCTATGGATCAGAATCAACTCGATGGCTGCCAACAGGTTGAGTTTTTTATACATAATAAAACAAACCAAATTGGTTGTCATCAATTCTGACTCATAGCGACCCCATGTGTTACAGAGCAGAATTGCTCCATAATTTTCTTGGCTGTAATCTTTATGGAAGCAGATTGTCAGGTCTTTCTTCCATGGCACTGCTGGGTGGGTTCAAACCGCCAACTTTTTAGGTTAGTAGCAGAGTACAAACCTTTTGCACCACCCAAGAACCTTTATATTTAATAGAGGAGCTCTTAAAAATGTATAGATACAAATTTATCATCATAAGTGAAAAAAGGGTACAAAGCAGTATACATCATATAATCCTATTTTTTAAAATATCTAGTGATTCAGAATTGACTAGATGGCAACTAACAACAGGGATTATATTTCTAGATGATGGGCTTTCTATCACACTATCCTTTTAAAAAAAAATTTCCATTGTTTTAACTTTAAATTTCTAGCTTTTCTACAGTTAATATATTACACATCTTAAAGCATTAAAAAAAATTCATTCATACTTTGTGTAGAAATACTTCTCAGGTTAAGTGAAGGCTGGCATTAACATGCTCAATCTGCAAATACTCCAGAGGCTACATATATATAAATGCTTTTTTATAATTTTACCAAGTGTAGCATCACTTATTAACCAATTTCAATCTATTTCAAGCTAGAGTCCTCTATTTCCCAACCAGATGTCTTTAACAAGATTTGTATCAGTTATGCACTTTGAGATGAGAACCTGTTTTCTCTGAGAAGCAGTATCGTTTACAAGTGGAAGACAGTTGCCACCATGTTTATTTAACCCATGTTATACACGATTTAGGAGCCCTGGTGACAGTGGTTAAGCACTACACTAACTGAAATGTCGGAGGTTTGAACCCCCAGCCACTCCTCAGGAGAAATATACGGCAGTCTGCTTCAGTAAAGATTACAGTCTTGGAACATTATGAAGCAGTTCTACCCTGTCCCATAGGGTAGCTATGAGTCAGAACTGACTTGATGGCAACAGGTTTGGTTTTTGTTTTTTTCCTAGATGATTTTATATTTGCAATGAGAAAAAAACAGTAGTCAATTAAACATAAAATGAATACGGTGAATGCTGGAATAGCAGACCAAATTCGACCAGGAGAAAAAAATGTTCAGGTGAAAACTATGGAGGAAATTTCTGAAAATTTTCAATGACTTTGGAGGTTGAGAGTGTTATTTTATGTCTAACTCGACTTCAGAATCTACAGCATTCCTTCTTTGACATCACAATAGTATACGTATCATTCATGATAAGGCAAACTTTCTGGCCCCTAAATAAAGAGAAAACTTTCAGCAGTTGAGGCAGTAATTAGGGAGAAGGGTGATGAGGATTTGTGTATGTGTGAGAAAAGGAGTCATTAGGCCAGCACTGACTTAGAACAACTTGAAATGAGAACACAGGGTAAAGGGAGCAGAAGAGACAATGTGGAGCCATTTCTTCACATAACGTTTTCAGAATTCGAAATTATGTGATGCCTGAGGATTGCAGATTTTTCTTTCTATTCTGTATTAACATAATTGATACAAGATGTAGGACAATTTTACAAAATGTTAACAAGTATTTTTAGTAAGACTATTTTATTTTAAAAATTTTCAAAATATAAAAATAATAAACATTATGGATATTTAAACGAAACAACATAATTCAACTATAAATAATAAAAATGCTGACGACCCCACATAAACATGTAATACTATAAACATTCTAAGCAATACAAGAGTAATTTTCTAGTTCAAGTTTTACCTTTGTCAGTTCAAGTTTTATTATCACTTTAAAAAATGAACAAAAAAGCTGCTACAGCTTAACCAATTACTTTCGCTCCACTCAAAGAGCAGGGAATTTTTTCCCCATGCCAACACACATTCGTGAAATGGGATACTTATGGGCACAGGTATTAAAAACTGGAACACTCCAGTCTTCAGACAAGAAAAGACTCCTTTGGTGTTTTTAGATTCAACAATCCACAAAAATTGAGTTAAAATAAACCATTGAAAGAAATCTTGTGCCAGACAATACATTCTGAAGTAGTATCACACTCTAATCAGGTTCAGGATTCTGAAAATCCAAAGTAAACAACTATGAATGCTTTGCTGATACTTAAAAAAACTGTATCTTAAGAACATTCACTAAGGTGCTGGAACGAAGTCTTGGGGACAAAAAAAAAACTCTATACATCAATGCAAAACTTATACAATGTAAATAATGCATCTCTTTATAACTCATCAAATGTTTGGTAAATAATTTAAGAATTACTCTGGCTCCTGCTGCGTGAAAGAAAGGTGGGAATTTAAAGCAGAGCAGGATGACAATGTATTTTAGGACTAGAAAATTTTTTTCTATTTGAAATGTGGGAAAACTGAGTGATGCTGAATTTGTTATTTTTTATTTTTGCCAAATTAACATCCTTCCTCTTATCAAAAAAAGAGCTAATGAGAAACTTATCAAACTATTTTTTCTTTTAGGGAAGCTGGGCACAAATAAGTTCACAGTCTTTCTGCATCACTTTATCTTTAAATTATGAGGTGTTTCCAATGGACTGGGCTCTTTATCTGACTCACCACAGACCACTTTTATAATTATGCTGCAAGATTAGAATAAGTCACAAGCGATAATGAAGTCTAGACAACAGATTCAAAAATTATATTGAAAAGTTCTGTAGCACCAATGACTTTTTCCTAAGACACTTGAGGGGCTGCATCACTTTAAAGTATTGTCTTGTAAACCAGACCAAAAATATTCAGTTGAACTGTATTTTGAGCATAAATATTTATAAACTCTATTAAAAAAAAATATATATAGCATGACTAGGGCAGCTGTAGTGTAAAATCTAAGTATATTGAAAAATATAAAGATATAGAAAAGATTTCCATAATGCAATCATGCAGAGGGGTAAACTGCTTCACTCAATTACACAAGTGATTCTGTACAGTTATCTACACACAGCTCCATAAGAATCCTACTCAACTAACCAACATAGAGGAATTTAAATATGTAAATAACCTACTCGATCTCACATCAATTACCAAAAAGCACAATGATCTTAATGAGAATCAAGTCATCTTGACTTCTGGTTTCCAATGACATGTTCAATTTTGTTTTGCTTTGTTTTTAATCTAAAAAAAAAAAAGTTGACAATGGTAGGGTATGTGGTCTACATCCATTAACCAATCAAAATGGTTAACAGCAAGTATTATATCTTCAGACTATGTTCTTTGGGTTTCTAATGTAGCAGCTAAACCCCTATTTTAGTGGCAGAGAATCTTTCCTTGCAAAGAAAAAGTACTGAGTTATCTGGGAAAATATAAACTCTCTGCAGTTAGCTGCTAGAGTTTACAAATGTGAACAAAATGAAAAAAAAGTCTAATTAAAAAATGACTTGTAGGCTATTAGGTCATACTTATGTTAGAAGACCTTTCAAAATATGTAATTTTCCTTTACACCAAGTCTCACACTAACCATGATGTGCCCATTACAACTGGTGTGTTCATTGCATTCTTTTTATTTTTCATGAGAACAAATGCAATGCACACTCAAGAAAAAAATGTTTGCAGAATCATCAACTTTGCACCAAAAAAAGTGAAAAAAGAGCATGGCTAGATGGAACTGAAAAATCAAGATAAACAGAATCAAGTATAATTTGGACTTTTCTAATCAAGGGTTGTTATCAAGTACAACTTCTGACTTCTCAAATGCTTCATGAGAATATATGAAGGAATACTGAGGAATTAATTTTGCAAAAATTTTATGGTGCCCATTATAAAAAGAGTATTTTGGGTGAATACGTAAGGTGTAATTTAATTATAGTCTTTATAAATAATTCTAAACCATACTGCTTATTAATAAAAAATCTGCCCATATAATTTTTAAAACTACATACATAGTCTTTAACAATGTTAGACATATAATCCTATTTCCTCTTGCTTTTAAGATTGTCTTTGATCTCCTGACTGCAAGTGAAGAAAACATGGAAAAACTGTGTAGACATTTAATAGATGTTTGTCAGTATTTCTAATCAACAGATCATTTATTACTTGAAAAGAAAGACAATCTCCTTTTTTGTTTTGAAGAGTTAAAGTTTTGTTTTTTTTTTTTTTTATTTATTCAGGTAAGTGGCCTTGGCAATGACTTTAATGAGTATATTCAGAATAGGCAAGCTGTTGCAGTGTGTAAAAAAGTATTTTTTAATTTGTTCAAAATTATTTTAAGGGCTATTCTAACCCCAGAAATACATCCTAAAACCAAATGCATGCTTAACTTTTTAACCACCTTCTTCATTCTAAATTGTTCATGGGAATGAGCACAGCATCATGTTTAGAGATCTCCTAGTCACAACTCTCAATTTACGTGAAACTGAACTTATCTCACATTAGGAAACCAAAAGGCCTTGTTCCTTCCTAAATGTTTAAAAACTAAATGGTTATAAAGTAAAGGGGGAAAACATTTAAGAGTAAGGTCAAAGCACACACCAAGACACACTTCTGGACTCAGATATACCCTTAGAGAACTGCAAAGATGAAATGTTAATGATAGTACATGTAAACCTCTAGTCAAATTGGTAAAGGGCAAACATGAAATGGTAGGATGGTATTATTTTAACAGTCGTCTCCAGACAGGAACAGTTCTTGCTGTTGTAGTCCCAGAGCTAAATTCAGGCAATGACGATCTCTCTCTGCTGGAAAAAGAGAAGACTATTAAAACTTTGAAAATAAAAATAAAATCTAAAAATTAAATCACACCATAAATTGATGACCAACTTTTTCTTAATTAAAACATCTATTTGCGAAAGGAACTAAAATCGATGCTGGAGACAAATTGCAAAAAATATTGATTAGCTTTGGGTGAAAGTAATTTTAACAAAACATCTCTGCATCATGTTTCCTTAAAACATTAAGCTGCAAAAATCACAGCACTACCACACAGCTGTGATTTAAAATTTTGGGTTAGAAATCTAGTAACTGACCAGATTGTAAATTTTCACAGAGGTGTGGATAAGTAACTAAGAAATCACAAACAAATTCTGAGATATTATAAATAAAAATAAAAGAATAATTTTCTTAAGTTTCTCAAAGATTCCAAAGTAACCAGGAGATATATATCTAATAACCTTAAACTCCATGCGATAATCACTTCATTCTTTAATCACACCATATAACAAAATTCTATACTGAGATAAAGGTCAGCAACAAAAAATAAATAAAAAGGAACATACTAAAATAAGACAGTGCCTGATATTCAAAGGAAGTCTAACTTCTGGATGATAGGAAGACAAGTGGATGGGTGAAATAAACAAAGGAACAAGGAGGGAGGGAGTTAGGAAGGAGCAAGAGTAAACTGATAGCAAAAAGTAAAATTAGAAAAAATGCTTTCAATTATACTAAATAATAAGCACACAATACTGATAAACTGCAAGAAATGCATTTATCAAATTAGGAATTTCTCTACTTAGCAAACATGGTATTTTTATTAGAAATTATTGAGAACATCAGTCAAGTACACCAAGATTTTTTTCTTTTATCTCACAGGTAAACAACTACTCTTCTCTAAAGGCCTATATACGTACCTCCGAGTAACTAACCAGTTCAAGAAGTTATAAGAACAAGGTGAGATCTGAGAGAAGGAAATCCTCTTTCTGTCTTACCAACATTGTACACTGATTTAATTCTAGATTAAATTTTCATCATTAATTTATAGGGTTTTAGGAGAACAAGAAAAGCCCTCAGAGAGAGACCAATAAATGAACTAACTTAATTAACCAGAATTTCATGCAGGGCATACTTGTTTTAAAAGGTTAATAGATTTTTGTAATAGAAGAAAAATGCTTAGAAATACTTCTACAAATCTAGAATGACTACAACGAATTTTCTACAACTATACATCTGCATAATATATAAGGGGAAAAAAACAAGAAAATACTGATTGTTAAAGCTTTTAGAATACTCTAAGTATCTATATTTATAGTTCAACATACCAAACAAGCAACTGTTTGCTTTCTTGTAACCCTTATAGCTACTGATTACTGTTCCAAGAAAGATTAGCAAGACAGTCTCCATAAAACAATTCTAGTGACAAGAAATTTCCTTCAAATAAGCCCAGCCGTATTTTCTACCAGTAATCTGCTAAAGCGGTAAACTCCTGCCTTCATAGTAAACTACTGGTTGTTACATTTGATCATAGCACAATAAAACAAAGGCTATGGAACACTCGGCCATTCCTACAACACGTTTTCATTAGATACTTGGGGCATTGGTTAAACGCTTAAATACTTTTTTAGATTTACAATTATTACAGTATTAAGTAGATACAAAATAGTGAGTGAAAATGTAAAATGACAACTCAACCATCCCTTGAGGTAATCTTAATCTTTTAACCAGTAAAATATAATTTCCCTCATTTTTTCCTGTAAGAAGTAGATACCTACATTGTCCTCAATTCTTTTCACACTCCCAACTGATCCTATACAGCCCAGACCTGTACTAAAGCAAAGAACTTGTTAGGAGAGCTATAGAATTAAAAATGTGTTTAGAGATTTTAGATGGCATATTATAAAAGCAAAGAGTAAAGTAAACCAAGATGAAACAGAGGACACTTAAATCCGTAATGGTAGGAAAACTGGCTGTATCTGCATTATCGGCAAATACTTCTTATTTCTGAAACTTTGAATTTAGAAGTGAAAGAAAGGTTATAATTAGGAAAGGGAAGTGCTAGTCAATATAGAAATTAACCTATATTAAATAGGCTGAATAGAATTTGTGCTGGCAAATGCAAGCATTTGGGAACACTATATACAAAACTGTACTAAGAGACAATATATGAGTTATCATAACCAAATCTAAGTTGTTTCCATTGATATGATAGAAACAACAGCAACAGAAACAACAGATAATCAGTTTAGATATAGTAAATTGTTTTAGATCAAACATTAATATGCCACCATGAAAACTACAGCAGTAAAAGGGACCTTAGAAATCATCTAGTCCAACTGCTTTCATTTTCAGACAAGGAAGCAGCCCTAGACAAGTTAAGAGACTTGTCTGAGGCCACAGTCGATGGCAAAGCTGGGACCAAAAGCTAAATCTCTTAACCATTGTCTAGTAGTCTACCCTAGGTCACCTTTGGATACAAAACACTACTGGGAATAAACTAGATTGGTGGCTCCTAGCATTTCTAATCTTACACACTGACAGAAACCAAGACTACTTTACACCTGAAACTGACTAAAACATACAATATTTCAGAATCTTAATGTCATATTAATTGCTGTGGAAATTCCATTAAGACTACAGGTATATGCTTCCATCAGTACCTGTAACCCCACTGGTGAGAAATTAAACTGTATTAATTGTTTAGCAAAATAATCCCAGTGACAGAAAAGACCTTCAAGAGAGATTTTTAAAAACTATAAGAATTAACAAGGGAGGTAAATGTCACTCCTTTATTGGAGATTTAAATATGCATTCATTCATTAATTCATCCATCAAGCATCTGAGTGCCCACTACTAGTCAGGCTTTGTGATAAGCACTAGAGAGAAAAAGATGAATAAGACATGGTCCCCTTCCTTGAGGAGCTTGTAATCTAGTGGGGAAGACAGACATATGAACCAGATAAATTATATTACAACATAAGTACCGTAACAGAAATATGAACAAAGCGCTGTATTAAGAAGGAGGGTAACGGTATGAACTGGCTAATGACCAAGAAGTCTACTACTTTTGTACAGTGTATTTGAGGTAAGAACTATCACGTTTACTGTAAACACAATCTCATGTTTAATCAGTAATTAAGGAGGTAGCAAGGAAAAATTATATATAAAAAAAAAAGTTGGCACTGAAATCAGAATGTCTGCATTCAAGTCCTGTCCTTTCACTAACCAGCTGTGACTCTGGGCAAGTCACTCCACCTCTACTAGCCTGTTTCCTTATCTGTAAAACAGGAATTAACAAGTACTTCAAAGGGCTATCTTAAGGTTTACGTGAGAACACATGAAAGTACATGTAGCGTACTAAGCATGTATAGACATACTCATTAATAAAAACCCCAACAGAAATTAAATATTAAGTAATATTTATAAGTAAAATTATATTAATGCTAATTAAATACAATTGTGAATCTAATGAATGTTGCTAATATTTAATCCTGACTCTGGGACTAAATCAAAACACACTTTTCTTCTTCTGATTCATTCAAAGCTACATGGCTTAAGACATTTTAAGTTATATGTTACTACAGAATTTTAGACTAGGAAAACTGATAAGCTATTTACAAATTTAAATTAACAGAGTAGGTATTTTAGTTACATTATAAGGGAATTTTACAGTAATTTTTAAAAAATCAGGCTAAAATATACTAATCAAATTATAAAGCCAAAAATCAGCATGGAGATTTAACTGGCCTTCGAAAGATTTACTTTCTTTATAATACCTGTTTGGTGTAAAGAGAAGAAACGTGAGCCTCTGCCAATTTGGCACCTTTCACGACTACTAAAAAGAAAAGAAAACACACTTACCTAATGAATCAGAATAGCAACACAGTCAACATACAAGAGACTATATAAAAATATATCATAGATCTAAGTATAGTAAAAAAAAGTTTTTGAGTGAAGTCACTATTTGCCATCTGAAATGTGATTCTGAAACTTTAAATATAAACATATGCACCAATTGCAAGCCAAAACATTCCTATGAAATATTACCATCAAAAACATATACACAATTTTAACTCCAAGTCTGGGACTCAGGGAGAAAAAGAAAAACGGCACCCATTAGGTATTCCATTGGCAGGAGATTATGGTGGTGGTGAAATTACAGACTGTGAGGACCTCAATACAGAAAGACAATAATTTAAAAAAACGTGACTCTTTATGTAATAACTATAATTTCAGGAGGGGCAGAAACACTTTTAACTGTAATGAATTTTTAGAAATAAGTATGTATTTACCCACCCCCTCATTCTACAAAGAACACATTTATTTCCTGGAAACTGCTATATTAATTTTCAATGATCATGTTCACTTGCCAGAAAAATCCATTAAAAATCACAGTATTTTTTTGCAAATGTCAAAGATTTTTATGCATGTATAGGAAATGCACACTTAAAATATCAGACTGGAACACTTACCAAACAGTGTTTTCCTAAAGTAGTACTTATAGTACATTTCTTTATTCATACATCTTCAAATGGTCAAGTTTTCTTTCATAAATCCAAAATGTAATGTGATGTTTTCTTATTCATCAAATGTTAGCTCTACTTGAAGTCTGCTTCCAAACTAATCAGCCTGCTTTTAAATCTTAAGACATCTGTTGAAAATTTATAGGATCAAACCAAACTGAAGTGGTATAAATTTTAAACATTGGATTGTACATTATTATAAAGGTACCAGTAACCATTATTATGAAAAAGTTAGTGATTATAGCTCCTTTTGTGATAACTGGGGGAAAGGGCAGATTACCATCTGGAATGGTCTTTTTTTTTTTTTTTCTTTTCCTTTCTTTTTTTTTTTTTTTTTTCCTTTTTTTTTTTAAATCAAGGAACGTTGTCTTGGCTTTTTTTTTTGTCATTGCTTTTTTCTTTCTTTTCTTTTCAAGAGACCATTCCACTTTATTTTAACATCTGAATGCATAAGGACTCATATGCAAAGCAGTCATACACCGTTATCATTAAAACCCATATGGTAAAATACATACAGAAGTCCAATAAAAGGTTAATACATAGTAAAGCCTATGCATACTACTATGTAATATTATGACTACATAAGGAGACTTTAGTTAGAGTACTATGTTATCTATTCATTTGTGAAAACATTCATTAAGATTTTAAATGCAAATTCATTCCTTATTTGGAGTAAACAAAAATCCTCTAAGTTATAACAAGTATTGGTCGTAAGTTTTCAGACCTATCTGTTAGATTACAAAGAACCCAAAGAATTCTGTAACGTTCTGTAGAAGTATGTAATAAAAACATTGCATGTGTTTCTAGTGTGATGTCTTAGCAATCGTTTACTGAAATAAAACGCAAACATCAATCTTTCAAAATACAAGATCAGAAGGTAGTTTTCTTCTCTTTTGTCTATTTGTGAAATCCATCTTCATCACATTTTACCAAAAATTGTTTTTACAAATATGTCAAAGTACATTAGATAATACTAATGAAACACAGGCAGAGTTCTAGCATATGCAGATCAATGATCAGGCAAATCATCTTCTCCAAGAACGAGATTCATTGTCCTCTTCTTCTTCATCATCATCTTGAAGTAATGAGTCATCCACCAAAGACTCTTCCTGAAACTTTAGGTTAAAATGTATTTAGGAATTTACCCAAAAAAAAAAGAAAAGAAAAAAAGTTGACACTTTTAAATACTGATATCTCTCAACAGAGTCGAATACAAAAGGTATTCCTATGGTTAGAACATTTAAGAAACAAAAGCAACCTTTATCCACTCAATGTTTTCTCTACAATATCTATTCTATTGCTTGCATGAAACAGGCACTAATGAAATATCAAAGTCTTTATACATGCCATTTCTCTGGTCTCTATTTACCAAATTATGCCATCTTCTGTATGTACTGTCAAAAATCGTCCAATAATTTTTTTGGTTTTTTTTAAAACATCTCGTCTTCTCTGATTTGTCCCATCTCAACCTGGACACTAAATTAACCAATAATTTATATAAAATTCTACCAAGATTTATGCTCTTTTCTGCTGTATGTACCATTTTCTTTTAGAACATTCCTTTCTATTCCCCGTTCCCTTCATAAAAGCTTCTCGGACTACTTTTTCAAACTTTACAAAATACCTAATACCAGGAGCTCTCCCGCTTTTCTCCCCATTCAATTCAAACTGATGGAAGGACAAAGGTATAATCTAAAATATAAAATGACAAATCATGTATATGAGTTTCAAAATACACACTTTATTTTTTGCATTTGACTATGGATATGTATAACAGCCTTGAAATGTCCTTCAAACAAAATGAAGTGTCATTATGAAAGCCTAAGATAGGTAAAACATGGACTCATTTTCCCGCCTTACCTTTACTTCTCAACTTCAACTTTTTCCTATAAATATTACATGACTAAACAAAGAGTTATTTATTTTTATGTTCTGGTTTTCAAAGGGTTCTCCCACCTCACTGGCCTATATAGCCACACCTCTCAGCCATCAGACTAATTGCTGTTGCCTAAGAAAATGAACTTTTCTACACCTTTCCTGAAGTTCATCCCTGTCTAAAATGCTTTTTTCAACTTTATTCTCAGCCCCAGGTCTTGGTTATGGAAAGCTATTTTACCACTTAGGGCCCAGCTCCACTGTCACACCTCTTTCAAGATTTTTCTGGACAGAAACACTAACTCTTTCCTCTGGGTTCCCACAGCATGTTGTTCAAATCTTTGTTCAGTACATCATTCTGCCTTTTATTATAGTTTCTTGTGTATCTGCTACCACCACCACCCCTTTCCAGATTATAAGCTCCTTGATGACAGGGACCGTGTCTTATTCATTTTTGTGCCTATCACAGTATCTACCACATAGCAGGCATTCATTCCACTAAACTGAAAATATATGAATTAAAATAAAGGAAAGTTGTGAAATGTTAATAAAGCAACTGAGTAAAATCGATACCCTAAAACTTAAAATGTTACAAGATTTCCTGTGGATAAAAATCTAATGAATAATTACTGTCTTCTAAGAGTTAATGAAAACTGAGTATATATGATTTCATATATTTGCTTTTAGATTAGCAATCCACAGTTCTTTTCATTAATCCAGAAAACTTAAAGTTGACTGCATTTATCTGATATCCCTGCCTAGAATATGGCTCAGAAATAAAAGTTGTACGGTAAAGTCACAGCCGTAAAATTATATAAAAACCATGAACACTTAAGGGTTAAAAACAAATGAAAAATAAGCAAACAAGCAAAAAAAAACATACTTCCTCTTCATCAGGTTCCGCTTCTTCTGTTTCAACAGCTGAAATACTAGTTACTGGTTTATTCCACGCCAGTTTTAGGTCCTGCCCTTTGAAACGAGCTCCATGAACTGCGGCCTAAAATAGTTAAGAATATTGGAATATAGAACATTAATAATTTCTGAAGAAAAATAAGTTTTCTAGTTCCTAATATTTAAATTAAAATAACTGTGAAGTGAAGACAGCTGTCTATTCATTTGCTCTGTAGTTATATACTTCTCAATTTACTACTTACTATAGTTTACATTTTAGTTTTTTATGGTTTACTTCTAAAATCAGCCTAAGTGGCTGGAAATTCCTTTAAAAATAAGTCAAGAGCAATTTCTTGTAACTGAGTAGAGCTATTTCACTACTAGCTAATATTTAACTAGAAGAACTATGTCTACATGTTTACAGTACAATGAAAATGGTTGTTACTCAAGACAACAATCCCAATGTACTTCAAGATCCTGGCTGTAGCTTCTGAATCAAAGTCTAAATTAGAACCTGTAGGCTAAATGTATTTTATTGAATTTTAATTCTTTGCTAATTCACAAATGGTATATTACAGTAACTATTAACTAGAAACCCTTTGCAAATATGAGAATAATTCTGCATGTATAAAGTGTCACATTATCTTCAAATTACATCAAATGACTACAACTACCATAAAATGCTTGATGTATCACTATTACCAAATATAAATACTCCAATTAAAGAAAAAGAAACCCTTACCTCTTCTATTAAAAAATACAGTATTTCCTACAAAGCTTAGATAACTGAAAATCATAAAACTTTAACTTAGGAAATAGTCAAATCTAAGTACTTGCTATGTTAAGTGGCTGGTTTGGAAATATGCATTCAAATTAATGTAACATGAGCCAACATAAATCAATGTTAACAACATATTGAAATAACTCATAATTAAAAAAATTTATAGTATGATCTCAAAGTACAGCATAATGTGAAATGCAGAAAAAATTACATGTTCAATGACATGTGAATGTGAGTTGTGTGATATTAAAGTCCCCAGGTATAAATTTTAAATCTGTACATATAAATCTATTATAAATTTAAAAGATTTCATGCCTATTAAAATGTAGCTCAGTAGTTTTTAGTCCATGGCCTCATGAAAATGTCATACAACTAAAAAAATTTCAAAGTACTTATATATAATTTAAGTTCAGAAACAACTTGCAATTTTTTTCAAGCTATAACTAGTACATAAAAATATATTACTGTAAGGAATTCAAATTGTTCCATACAAAATGCCTATCATAAAACTTATCTTTTCATTCAGCCAAAAAAGGCAAAAGATGTTACTGACATTTTCTATGGTAAGCCCTTGACAAAAATTTCTGATGACCTAACTTCATAAATCTCTACATCTGGCACAAGCTTCTTCAAATTTATAAAATTAGTCTACAGCTGTCTAAGAGTTTCAATTTTAAAATTATTTACAGGATGATTCTCAAAGCTAGGTATATTTTTTATTAACTTTGGGCCAATAAAGACTTCTATTAAGCTATTATGAATATTTTGGTTTTTGAAGATACAAGTTTAAGCAAGAGAACTATAAATTTCTAAGATGATGGTATAAGAAACATTATTTGTATTCTATGACTTTCATTTCAATAAAAACTATGCTTGTCGTAGTTAATAAGCAGAAGAGTTCAAGAAACCAGTACTTTAGGAAATTAACAAAGTCTTCAAAGAATTTCTTCTGTAACCCATCCATTTTTTTAAATTTTCAAGAATTTCAGGCCATATGATGTAAAAAATTAATTATCCCCTCTCCCAAGAAATAACCACTATTCTATGAAGAATATGGAATAAAGTCCTACAAATATTTTTTTATACACAGGCAAAAAGAGTCTGTGTATATACAATATATATATGTACATGGGAACATACTTTACTGGTTTTATAACTTCTACTGGTTTTATAACTTAAGTATTTTATTAACCTAATTTTTCAGATACTTTTCCATGCCTGTACCAACAGATCTGTCACTTTTTTTGAGTAGCTCTATATATATATATATACACACACACACATACATACACATATATATATACACACACACACACAGCTATCAGTTGGAATAGACTTGACAGCAATGGGGCGTTTTCTGGTTTTATATATCACATATTTAGCATTATTCAACTGTTTTTTTATTCACGACATAAACAACCTATATCTGTACCTTCTGTGACTTTCTAGAGAAATAAAGTATGTCCTGTTTTCAAGATCTGGCCTGCTTTTTTTGTCTGATTGGAGTTTTGTCATATTTATGGCAAAATATTTTTCCCCAATTAGCCTTAGATTTTGTTTACGGTGCACATTTTTATTGAAGAAGTAGGGGTTATTGTTCTTGTGTGTGTCTGGTGAAGTTTACTTAGCAAATTAGGTTCCTTTTTAACAATTTCAATACACATTGTTCAGTGACATTGGTTACATTTTCCACATTGTGTCAACATTCTTGTTATTTCCATTCTGGTTTTGTTTACATTAATCTAGCTTCCCTGTCCCCTCTTACCTTTTCATCTTTGCTATAGGGTAAATGTTGACTGTTCGGTCTCAGATTTTTTTTTTAATATACAGGAGCACAGCAGTCACAGGTGATGTTGTTTATTTTATAAGCTGATCTGTTATTTAGCTGAAAGGTGATCTCTGGGAGTGGTCTCAAAGTTAAAAGGGCATCTCAGAGTGACAGTCTTGGGGGTTCCCCCAGTCTCTACCAGTCCAGGTAAGTCTGGCCTTTTTTAAGAATTTGAGTTTTGTTCTGTATTTTTCTTCCATTCTATCTGGGACCATCTATTGTGTCCCTGGTCTCTTTTGTTTTTATTATCAAAAAGTTTTAAATTTTAATGCACTCAAATTTATCAACATTCTCCTCTATGGCTTCTGGATATCGTGCCACGCCCAAAATAGTCTTCTCCACACTAAGATTATTTTCAGAAATCCCCTTTTTGGTAGTCTAATGTATTACAAAAAAAATTATAACTTTGATCAAACTTGAATTTATTTTTATATAAAAAAGTAAAACAGATATAATGCCTAATTTTTGTTCCAACACCCTTTATTGAACAACCTGTTTTATTCTCTGATTTAAAATATCTCCTCCGTGATCCACTGAAATCCTTATATATACTTAAGTGTATTTCTGGACTCTATTTTGTTCTACTGTCTATTCCATACCATTACTAGATTATTTTAATTCACTGTTTTACAATGAATTCAAAAGGAGCTCTGGTGGTGTAATTGTTCAGCCTTTGGCTGCTGAGAGGTTAATGGTTTGAAACCACCCAGCAGCTCTGCAGGAGAAAGACCTGGTGATTTGCACTCGTAAAGATCATAGCCTAGGAAACCCTATGGGGCAGTTCTACTCTGTTCACATGGGGTAGCTGTAAGTCAAAAATCGACCAAATGGCACCACCACCACCACCAACATAGTGAATTCAGTATCATTCCTCATATTTTTTTCAGAATATTCTTGATTATTCTGATATTATTTTTTCCTTGTAACCCTTGGAATCTTTTGGCCACATTCAGTGTCATACTGTCACTTTACAGTAATAATGGAGCCATGGTAGTGCAGTGCGTAAGAGCTCAGCTGCTAACCAAAAGGTTGGTAGTTCAAATCCACCAGCTGCTCCCTGGAAACTCTATAGGGTAGTTCTACTCTGAAGTATGGGTCGGTACGAGTTTGAACTGACTCAACGGCACCTAACAACAACAACAGTAATAATAATATGAACAAGATCAGTAGTTTTCCTAACAAAGTACTGTGGCAATGCTTCAAGAATTCTACAAGCATTTCATTAAAATTTACTTTTAAAAATTAAATGCATAACTATTTATAAAACTTTAATAAAGAACACGATGTTTAAACGTGTTCTGTAGCATGCCCACCTGAAAGTCATAAAGGTGAAAGCTGGGGTTAAACATAAGAATACAAAAAATAAGAAAAAAGAGGAAAATAACGTCAGATGAAGGCAAAATTAAATTTGCTCATCTCAATGGAAATATAGTTGAAGTCTACAAAAAAAAAAAAAAAAAAAAAATTTGAAAAAATCAGCAAAGTATTAAACTGAAGCCAGAAGAAGTAGAGGGAGAAAAAATCTACATCAACCATTTCTACAGAAAACATTTTTTAAAAGATAAATGGTTTAAAATCATTAGACCCTGATAATTTCACAGATAAATTCTATTAAAAACTTTTTAAAAACATAAAACTTCGATGCTACTTAAGCTGTCTCAGAGCACAAGGAACGATGGACGTTTCCCAATTACTCTCTACAAAGCCAGTGTAATGTTGATACCTGATGAAAATAATAACCCCTCAAAATCTATAAATCAATCTTACTTTTAACAACTGATTTAAAGAGTAAAAAAATAAATAAGAACACACTTCAGTGGTTTACCAAAGAAAAAAAATAAAATGGGATTTACACCAAAAGTGAATGAACAGTTCAATACTAGCAAACAATATAAAAAGATGAAAGGTGAAAAATATCTATAAATACTCAAAAGACATGATAAAACTTATTTCTGGTCAAAAATCAAAAATAAAACAGGAATAGTTTGTATTCTACCTTAACATAAAAGGCAGCATCATACCTAACAGTAAAAGTAGTAGAAATATTTCCATTAATTTCATGACCAAGACAACAACACCCACTATTACCACTAATGTTATTTAATATTTTTTAAGAGTGCTAACAATTACATACCAAAAAGTAGTTAAGTGCATAAATGTGAAACACGGAGGTAAAAAATATCATTTAGATGATCTAACTGAACGAATACCAAAAAAACACAAGATAAAATTAAAACTATCAGATAATTAATAAGATGGCAGTTACATATTTAATAAAAACAGATAAAGTCTTCTTGTATACTAATAATCAGTAGAATATATAATGGAAGAAAAAATTTCATTTAAAACAGCAATAAAAAATTATCACAGGAAAAAATAATAAGCAATGTACATTTATAAAAAGAAAACCTTAAAATGCTCTTAGAGGATAAAAAAAGATTGAGGAACTTGAAAGATGATGATGTGCTAGAGGAAGATTTACTATTATTAAGATGTCAATTCCCCTATAACTTATTCTACCTTTTTAGAACTATATAAGCTGATTCCAAAGTTTATATAAAAAATAAATAAATACATAAAACATACCAGGAAGATTCTGAAGATGAGTAATAGTTGGGTATGAGGGGGAATCAAAACAACAGTGCTGACAAACTATTAAAATATATTATAAAACAGTTTAATTGAAAGTGAGGAAATGGCACATGAAAAGAGAACTGATCAATGGAAGACAAGAGAATGCAGAATACACCCAAGTAAATGTATGGGAAATATGCATACACTAAATTTATATATTATTTCATATCTACATGAAATCTTTACAGGCTATTACTTACGTGATATTTATATTTCATATCAGCTTGGAAAAACATTTATTCAATAAAATCCAGTTGACTCCCTATTTCATTCCTTGCACCAAATAAATTCCATATGAATAAATACAAATAAAAATATAAAAGCTAAAAACCAAAAAGGAGGAAAGGGACAACAAAGCTATAAAAAAACAAAACAAAACAAAACAAAAACCAAAAGGTTAGCCGTAGCTCTTAACCACTATGCCACCAAGGTTTCCAAAACTATAAAAGTACTAGAAAAAACACGGGGAAATGTTTATCATCTCATATAGATGAAAAGCTTTTGAACTACAGCACAGAACTACGGTACAATTCAGTAAGAAAACAGTAATAACAGACAACTCACAGAACAATGGGCAAATAACAACAGTTGACAGAAATAGAATGGCATTTAAACATACGAAAACTGCTCAACTTCAATCATAAGAGAAAGGTGACTCAAAACTGTAATGAGCAGCTATTTTACAAAGATAAAACTGTTTTCTCACTGCTGGTAAGAGTGAGGACAAATTCATATCCATGGATTTTTGATAAGAAAAATAGTAAAACCATTAGGGAAAGTACAAACTTGGGCAAGAATGTGGTGGAAAGGCAGACACACATCACTGGTGGGCATGCAAAAGGGCACAACGTGTATGCATGGCAATTTCAGAACTATCAAAAATTTAAATGAACATAGTCTTTCACACAGCAATTATGCATCTAAGAATATAACCTACAGATATATTCACCTACATGGAGAGAAGTACGCACCAAAAAATTTACTACCACACAGTAAAAGACCAGAAACAATTTAAAGTCGATCTAAGTATTGGTTGATTACATTTTAGTACATCCATATAATGTAATATTTATGCAATCATTAAAAAAAAAAGAGCTCGATATAAAATGATCTGCAGGATAGACTGTTAAGTGTAAGGTCAAGGTGAAGAACGCTGCGCATCTTATGCTACCATTTACGTGAGGAAAAAAGTTACCTTGTAAACTCATAAATTCATTCTGAAAAGATAAACAAACAAAAACCCCTAAAATCACATGTAATTTCTGGGCAGAAAATTGAGGACCAAGGATAAAGATGAGAAGATGATTTTTTTTCTTACTACACAACCTTTGGAGTTCTTATGTCATGAATATGTATTGTCTATTCAAAAAATAATTTTAGAAGTCAAACTTAACTTTTTTTTAAAATAGTAAAAACACTCAAATATGTTAAGTAACAAATTTTAACACAATGGACATTATCAATAAATTAGTATGTCCTGCCAGATCCAATGGTCTTTCTTTATATTTTACTGAAGCATATTAGGAAATTGCAAGAAACCGATACACACATATACTTTTCATTTTTTTTGCATTCCAAGCTCTGACTACTGAAAAGGATTTGTGACAGTAACATACCCAGTAGTAATGAGTATCCCCAGGATCCAGACTGTCTTTAAATACCTTTGCCTAATAAAAGGAGCTGAGCTCCTTACAGATATGGTCAATTCCAGGACTGGAAGTGAAAACTTTTTAAGATGAGACTAGAACATTATTTTATATGTGAAAAAGAGGAAACAATCAAAGATTACTAGGGTCATAGCAAAAGAACTCAGAAGCCAACATGTATAGTCTCCCACTAGCAAAAGATGGGACAAGTTGAACATCAAAAACTGGAAACAATGAATTGATACCCCATGAAATGTTTAAATCTGTGAGGTCATGATTCTACAATACCAATCAAGCAGTATCGAAGTATGAAGTTTATTTGGATATTTATTTAAACGAAGCTGAGTAAAAAATGCAGCAGAAAATCAGGGTAATAACAATATTGTGTTTTATTTTTTTAAGGCTCCATCACTGAAAGATACACACTGAAATCTTCACACATGAAATGATATGATGACTAGGATGTCTCTAAAATAACGAGGAGGAGGGGCATGGTGAGGGGAGTATAGACAAAATAAGATGACGTGGATAACTGCTGAAGCTGCATGATGAGCATACGGGAAAGAATTACAATTCTGTCTACTTATATAATATGTCTGAAATTTCTTTACTATTAAGTGTGAAAAGAAACTATTTTAAAGTTAAAGCATTTTTCTCAGGCTTGCCCACCAGCCGTTCGCCTACTTATTCTTACACACACTGATCCAAGTTTGTAGCAAATTAAAAAGGAAAGCAGGTACACACAAGCAACAAGAAAAATAAATGCTGAAGATTAAATGAAGGAGGAAGGAAAAATTATAAAAAGTAGCTATGAGGTGGGTTCCACATCTAACATGGAAAATGGTTCAGCAAACAACTAAGTTTGAAACAAACAGGGCCAAGCAAAATTAAACAGATTTGTTTACCTCCTGACTTCTCAGAGGTATTTAGACTGCGATTCTAAATCGAGTATGCAGAATGTAGCTTTTCATAGACTTATCTGAGAAGCCAAGCCACTGTTACGGGAGCACCTATAGAATCAGTGTTGTGCAAAAACCATGTGGAGAAAACTGTACTGAGGTATGTGTCATTGTACCTTAAATTTTTAGTAATAATCAAAGAACTAATCTATAAAAAAAGGCTAAGTTTATTAGTGTTTGTAGTAACCACAGTATACAATCCTGAGGCAGGAGTTAACATTAAATAACCACAAATATAAAAATACATGTAACATCTAATTTTTTTAAGAACTTACGGGAGAAGACTTCTATTCATTTAACTCTTTAAGCTGCATGGTCACTTTCTCATGAGCTTCATACCCAGAATTACTAATTCTGGTAGCATACTGCCCATCATATGGCAGTACTTAATAATTATTAAGTGAATCAGTTTAACAAATTAAAACAAAAAAAAAAAACCTGAGCTATGTATATGATTTTATTCTCCTGATTGGATCTACTTATACAAATTTTTCTTGCTATAAATTTACCATTTTCTCAGTCAGCCCCATCAACCTTTGACTGTTAATGTTGCACTATTCTTTATGAACCCAATTCACTGCTTCTAACTTCAGGTCTAAAGGATGAGTTTTTTGTTTTGTTTTATAGTTTATATTGTTTTTGTTGCTGTTGTTATGTTGTTGAGAATATATTAACAGCAAAACATACACCAATTCAACTATTTCAACATGTACAGTTCAGTGACACTGATTACAGTCTTGGCATCGTGGAACTTTTCTCACTCTCCTGAGTTGTTCCTCCCCCTTAACATAAACTCACTGTCCCCTAAGGTTCCTTTCTCATCTTTCGAGTTGCTGCTGTCAATTTGATTCCATTTCGATAAACCCTGAAAGAGCACAATGCTTAAGGCAGACAGTCATTACTAGTTAAGCTAAACTACTGTTTGGTTTTAAGAAGACTTCAAGGATATTTTTGGTTTATGGTTTAAAGATCATCTCAGTATAATAGTTACAGGGGTTCATCCAGCCTCCATGGCTCCAGAATGTATGGATTCCATGAGAATTTGAGCATCTCTTCTATATTGACCCCTTTTTGATCAGGATTCTTCTATAGAATCTTTGATCAAAATGTTCAAGTAATGGTAGCTGAGCACCATCCAGTTCTTCTGGTATCATGGCAAAGGAGGCAGTTGTTCATGAAGGTAATTAGCCACACATTCCATGTCTTCCTTCTACTGCTGACTCTCCTTCTTCCTACAGAATGAGACTTCTTTTGAAATCTTTTACTCTATCTTGTTTCTATTTGGTTTCATTGATTTACCAATCATTTCTCATTCTGAAAAAAGGCACAACAATATTAACAGATAACAGTAAGAGTATTTATTAAGTTTCAGGCACTGTTCTAAACAAGCACCTTAGTTTTTGAATCAGTTAACCCTCACAACTACTAGGAGTTGGGACAAAACAGATCAGCAGAAAAAGATTATTTTTTCTTTTGACATAAAGCTACAGCTGCTTTTGAGTTTGGGATTGTAAAATTTGCATCTTTGGGACTGATTCTTCTAAAATTGGAACTTAACCATCCCTATTATAAAACTGCATCCTGGTATCCTACAAAGGTAGAGGAACAATTAAGAGTAGGAGAACTAACATTCTAATCAGTCATGGGAAGAAGCTACTTTCTTTTGTTCTGTTTAGGTATGTATCCAATTTTAATACACTGGGGTAGTGACAGACAAACAGGAAAATGAAGCAATAGGAACTATCTTCTAACTAACCAGAATCAAACACAGCCATCTTAACCTAAATTTAAAGGTGTTCTGCTTTAATTTTTATTCCTTAGAATGCTTAAATCTGTTTCCTGGGGAAAATTTCTCACTTTTCAGTCATATCTGAATGTCTCATTGCCTAATTCCTATACTTCTGCCTTGAAATGCTATGTATCTATTGATTATAGCAAAGCAAGGAGAAATTCAATTACCTAGAACAATGGTTCAGACAGTAAAAACAATGTTTAATATTGGGGTATAAATGCTGGCAAAGGTTAACAATTTTCTTTTCCTGGGAAGGTCTATCCTTTATCCTGAGTTTATGTCCTTCAACATTTCTGATGTTAAGAATTTCCTTTATTTTGCGGGGTTGGCAACCAATGTCACAAAACAATTTGTGTATTAATTGTTTAATCAGAAACTAATTTGCTCTGTAAACTTTCACCTAAAGCACATAAAATAAATAAATGGCCACCTTTGGTTACTTAAAAAAATTTATTTTATATGATAGTGATAGCACATGGCAATCTTTTTTTGGATTTTTTAGACATCCTTCCTTAGCAAATAAAAACTTGTTACCTATATATTAAACACACTAATTTTTAATTCATAAATCTTTCCTGTTTCGGAAATCCTGAAGATTGAAAACCACTGATCTAGTCTATATCCCACTGATGTAAGATAAACTCTAATTTAATTTTCCATTATTTAAAAAAAAAAAAAATTACAAATTTTTAAGAAACTTTTTGGCTTAAGAAAATGTTTATGGCCTGACAACTTCTCCAATTAAATTACAAATATTTATCATAACAGTGGTGTTTGTTTCTTTCAGTCCATTAAGTAAATCCAACTAAAAGCGTATTTACTTTCAGGAGGTAACTCTCATTAGACCTATGTGATGAGAAAAAGTAGTGGGGCCTAGTTAAGAGCAAGCAGAGCGAGGGACACTTCCTTAGAGTCCAGGCTGCTGGGACTGGAAAGCAGCAGAGGAGGGAGGGATGGTTAAAATGGAAAGCCAGAGAAATATACTCTCACCTTCTACCTTAACCCAGTCACTCTGCCAAAGCAGACCTGACCATTCTGTTCTGGCCCAGCTGAGAAAAAAGATAACGGGAAGTGGGTGGCCCTATTTCCTTTGAAAGAGAAAAACAATTTCTGGATTTTCAAAACAATACAACTTGACATATTCTTCGTACATCATGTTATGTACAGAATTCCTAATTGCGCTAGCAATTTCTTTGAGGGCGTGAATTCTGCACTTCATCTGTTCTGTCTACTGTCAAAGTATAGTTGCAGTTAAGTTACAAAAAACTGGCTTGTATTAAAACTTAAAGGCAATATTAAAAAAAATTTAAATCTGGATTTTCAACCAATTATATTATTTCTAATACTTACTGCTTCAGCTTCTGCTCTTGTCTTGAATGTAATTACAGCATGAAGTGAAGAGTCATCAATCTGACAATCTTCAATTTCACCGTATTGCTTTAAAGTAAAAAAAAAAAAATTATTTCCTCCAAATAAGTATTTTGAAGCATCCAAAATTCTAATGGTTTCAAAAACATTAAAATACCAATAATGTAACCCAAAATGTGTAACAATTCATCCTCACTAACAGAAAAGAGCAGTGAGTATTCATTTTAGCACCTGACATTGTAAGATAAAGGGTGGCTCTATCTTCCAATGTTATCTACAATTATACACTTTCCAGAATTAAGGAAACTTACTCTCTATTTAATTATTCTTTAAATGAAGAAAACAACAGTCAAAGCCTGAGTTTCCTTATTGACCTTCCTCATCCTCATTACTCCAATCCCAGAATCCACAAAAATCTTTCTTAAGAATTTTTAATCCTCAAAACATTCTATGAGTGTTTGGCATTATTCCCAATTTAAAGATGGAGAAATAAAGATTAAGAGAATTTAGTAATTTCCCCTAATTAATTACCTAGATGAGCACCCAGGTCTTTTGATTCAAAAGTTTAACACTCTTACTATGCTTTTACTCTTGCTACATACTCTATATACACTTTTTTAGGACATCTAAAAGCTAAATACATTAAATTATTCCTACTTTTTATCTGCTGTGTTTTATTTTTTCCATGTTTCGGAGGATTTATCTACAGATAACAATCTATCACATAAAATCCTAGTCCTTTATATATTAATACCTTCTTTCACTGTTTCTTATCCAAAAATAAAATTATAACCATAATCTAATTAAACACACACACCAGAGCAAAATTCTACAGAGTACAATAAAAAGAATGGACTCTAGAGCCAGTCAGATCCCGGCTCTGTCAATCACTAGTTGTGTAAATTTAAGTGTCAGTTAACCTCTTCAGGCTTAATTGTCCTCATCTCTAAATTGGGCATATTAAAGGTATCTACCTCATAGAACTGTTGAAATAACTCATAATATAGTGAATTATTATAAGGCATTCAGAATATTATCTGTTACAAAATAAGTGTTCCATAAGTTTTAGCTGTAATTTTTATTATTACTATTATTAGTTCTGACGGATAAATAAAAGAAAGTACTTTGTTGATCACAATCTGTAGTAATCAACAGTACTTTAATAATAGTTTTTCTGTTCTAATACCTGTCATATGTTTGACTTATATGTTGCAACAGAAGCTAAATTTAACTAAATCCGCACTCTTACTTAAGACAAATAATTTTTAAATGTGCATTACCACAACTAACTTTGAGTGCAGCTCTACGTTCGAATCTCCAAATGACTGTTAAGAATCTCCATTTAGAGGCTCTAATTATTTCTACAATCAAAACCATCTGAGGCTCACCAATAACACATTCATTCCTCTAACAAATTCATTTTGTTTAGATTATTATAGCATGCTTTGGTAGTTTCCTAATTAGCTATTTAACTATATACAAGGCACTTATGTTATCTGGATCTCCTTGCCGTTATGGAAGGCGTGGGAGTGGGGTACATAGCAGGAAAGAGTTGGGCTATATTATCCCCAAGCTCCTCTCTAGTTCTGATTCCTTTCTCTCTTTGAATACACCAAGCATTTCAGACTCTTCATCCTTAAATATTAATCATTTTGTTGCTGTTGTTTTTAGGTGGTTAGGAGCTGTCGAGTCAATTTTGACTCATAGCAACCCCATGTGACAGAGCAGAACTGCCCCACCAGTCTTTCCAGACTGTGATCTTTACAGGTTTTTCTTGCACGGAGCCCCTCGGTAGTTCAAACTGCCAACCTTTCAGTGAATAGCCAAGCACTTAACCATCATGCCACCAGGGCTCCTTATTTATCACTTTAGTTATTTCTTAAACATAAACCACTTTTTTCCAGTGATATCCTACGTCCTGAACAAGTATAGTTTTACCTCCATAACTACTACATCAGCTTGGAATATCACTGTAAAACACTTAAATCTGAATTTTCAAAAGGTTAAATTCTTTGTGTACCTCTCTACAATCTTACCTATTCCTTAACACCTAAGCTTCAGTTTCATTACCTCGTGAAACTTTCCTCTGTTCTTTTGCCAACATATATGAAAGATACTCCTCTAAGTTACTAAAGTATTTGCAGGTTTTAATACATTTAACCTGATTACAAATTATTTTTGTATTTACCTTAGTTGGTTTGTCTTTGAACAGTATGTGTAAAATCCTGGAAAGTAAAGAACTGTTTTATTTCTTTCATGTCTTCCAGAGCAATTATTATATGCTTCAGGGCAAGACTGATGCTTAGTAACTAACCTCTGGGATAACACTAAAAATCACATATAAGTTGAAAGGGCCTTTAGGTAAATATTTGGAAAAAAAAAAAAAAAAAACACAGTTGCCATCAAATTGATTCCGATTCCTAGCGACCCGATGTATGTCAGAACAGAACTGCGCGCCACAGGGTTTTCAACAGCTGATATTTTAGAAGCATGTGATGCTTCTGAGTGGGCTTCAATCTCCAACCTTTCAGTTAGTAGCCAAGCATGTTAACTACACGCACCACCCAAGGACTCCTAGCAGACATGCTGTGTGCCGTCAAGTCGATTCCAACTCATAGCAACCCTACAGGACAGAGCAGAACAGCTCCATAGGGTTTCCTATGCTGTAATCTTTAGGGGAGCAGATTGCCAGGTCTTTTCTTCCTCAGAACGGCTGGTTGGTTTGAATCACCAACCTTTTGATTCCTCACAATCCTCTCTATTTGGACATGAGCCCACTGAATCCAAGAAGTCCAAGCTAAAGAATGGATTAGCAGGAACTAGAATTACATTCTCCTTTCTCATGTTCTCATTGCCTCCCTTTATCCTGACACTGACTAAGGCAACTTCAAGATCATCTACCAAAATTTCGTCTATTTCTGGGTCATCTACAGTATCAAAAATAATTTGTAATCAGGTTAAATGTATTAAAACCTGCAAATACTTTAGTAATTTAGAGGAGTATCTTTCATATAGGTATATGTTGGCAAAAGAACAGAGGAAAGTTTCACGAGGTAATGAAACTGGAGCTTAGATATTAAAGAATAGGTAAGATTGTAGAGAGGCTAGCAAACAATTTAACCTTTTGATTCAACATTCTATTTTATTGGGTAAAAAAAGTGAACGGTCTCTGCCATGTGTTAAACTTCTCCTTACATGTCAAACTAGAGGACTTCCCTCTCTGATATAACAAAGTTTAAATCCTTCATTCCCCTATATCTGAAGTCCTATTAACTGTAAGAACAGTAACATTTCTTCCAGGTACTAATTTTTGTAAAAAATCCTACAGTTTCTATTTTCTAAGTAATTAACAAAAAATTATTATAACCAAATCCTTTGTTTAAGTTAATGGGTTTAATTAGTCATCATTTTCATAATTTTTTCTTTAATTATATCCATTATCCTCTACAATAATTATTAGTATTTGTTTTGTTGGGCAGTAAGGAAGTACCGCAAAATGAGGAAGCAGATCTTCTCTATCACTCTCTGTAAATGCAGAAATCTCCAAGGCCCGGGGACGATGATCCACCACAGCATGACCAGGAACACCTCGGCCTCGACCTCTACCCCTGCCTCTGCCGTGAGCTGCACCTCGACCTCTTGAATGAATTCCTCTACCCCGACCAGATGACAGAATACCTCGTTTTGCAGCCTAAAAGAGACCAAACACACAGGTTAATTTAAACAATGCTATAATTACTAACACAGGCTAAACATGTTGAACTCTGGCAGACAAGTCAAACTTTTTTGTAATTTGACACAATATTCAAATTATGCCTTATAAAAGGATTAGTTTTAAAAGTGAAAGCAAATTTAGGTTGTTTATAAAATTCAGAAAATAACAATAATTTAAGCAATGTTTTAAATGACTAAATATACCTTCTTCTACTAAATCTTCATTCTCTAAGACATTAGAATATATCAGAGAAAAGTTTGCAACTCTGGATTTCCACATAGCATACAGTGATGAATGCTACTTCAGAAGTCAGGTTAATATACGGGTTAATACATACACAATAAATGCGCTTTTTCTAGTTATAACTTTCAAATACAGTATTTCTTTCTTGTTTGCCTGTTGACTTCAATACAGTTACCTGAAATTCATCATTTTGATAATTTATTACTAACTTGATTAAAGAACCAATGTTGCATACTAACTTATATTCTACCACACCACTCCATATGAATAGCACACCACTCCTTCATTCCACAAATATTTAATGAGCACTTCCTGGGTTTAAATACCCATTCCCATGAAACTCAATTCCTAGAGAAATAAAGAAACATTAAACAATTAAATTTTTAAATTATATTAATGAAAAATGATTTAAGAAGTTAGGAAATGCTTTGCTTGAAGGTCTGAACAGAACTTCAAAGATTAGCAGTGGATTGGGACCATGGTCTCGGGGGACATTTAAGTCAACTGGCCTAACACAGTTCATTAAAAAAAACGTTCTATATCCGATTTTGATGAGTAGCTTCTGGGGTCTTAATAGCTTGTGAGCGGCCATCTAAGATACATCTACTGGTCCTATCCTGTCCAGAGCAAAGGAGAATGAAGACAACCAAATACATAAGGAAAATGTTAGTCCAAAGGACTTTTACGGACCACAAGTACCACAGCTTCCACCAGCCTGAGCCTAGAACAACTAGATGGTGACTGGCTTCCACCACAGACCACTCTGACAGGGATCACAATAGAGGGTCCCAGACAGAGCAGGAAAAAAACACAGAAAACTCAAACTCACAAAATAAGACTAGACTTAATGGTCTGACAGAGACTGGAGGAACTCCAAGACTATGCCACCCTGGACGCACTTTTAACTCAGAACTAAAGTCACTCCTGAAGTTCACCCTTCAGCCAAAGATTACACAGGTCTATAAAACCAACAATAACACACGTGAGGAACGCGCCTCTTAGTTCTATAACGTAAATGAGACCAAATGAGCAACATTTATCCAAAAACAAAGGCAAGATGGCAGGAAGGGGCAGGAAAATGGGACAAGTGGAAACGGAGAACCCAGTGTGAACAAGGAGCGAGTGTTGTCACAAAACAGTTTGTGTATAAACTGTTGAATGAGAAACCAATTTGCTCTGTAAACTTTCACCTAACGGACAATAAAAAAAAAAAGAAAAAAGACTGGCAGTGGAATGAACTACTAGAATGAAAGTTCCGTAAGGGTTTTGTTTTGGCTTTGTTCTGTTTTATCCCCAAACCCTACAATAGTACAACAGAAGCTGGCAGATAGTAGGTACTTAATATTTGTTCAATGACTCAAAGAAATAATAAACAACATTACTTACCTAAAATAAGTAACCAAGGGTTAGGCAGGGGTTACAGCATGAACCCTGAGACTAAAAGGAACATGGTCCTCCAAAGAATGAATAAAATACAGTGCAAATGTAACCAATGTCACTGAATAACTTGTGTAGAAACTGTTGAATGGGAAGCTAAACTGCTGTGTAAGCATTCACCGAAAACACCATATTTAAAAATAAAAAAAAATTCAGTGCTGCTGAACACACGGGATGAACAGATGAGGCTAAAAGAGATAGGCAGTGTCAGATGATGCACAGCTTTAAGAACCATGTTAAAGATTTTGATACCAGTAGTTATAAAAATCAATTAAAGAATTTTAAGCAGGGAAGTAATCTACCAAAACCAAACCCACTGCCGTCAAGTTGATTCCAACTCATAGTGACCTACTGGACAGAGGAGAACTGCTCCATGGGGTTTCTGAGGAACAGTTGGTGAATTCAAACTGCCAAACGCTTCTGGTTAGCAGCCAAACGCTTAACCACCATGCTACCAGGGCACTGATGTAATCAAATTGGTGTTTAAAATGTCACTCTGGCTACACTTTTAAGAACAGAGTAGAAGGAAGAAGACAGCAAGCTGAGAAATCAGTATACAGGCCACTACAATAGACCAGCAACTGAAGATGAAAGCTTAGACTACAGTGCTAGCAATGGTAAATACATATATTGGGAGTAACACTTATTAAACAGTATTTAACTGCATACAGATATTGAAGGAAAGGGAGGAGGCGATTAAGACTCCCAGATACGTGGTTTGGATAATTAGATGTGCATCAGGTTTAAAGGCAAAGATAAGCACAATTCTGAACGTGCTGGTCTAAGGATATACGACATCCAAGTGGAAATGTCAGGCAGGCACCATTGCCAAACCTCTGCTAGTATCAACATTTCAGTTTCTTCCTCTCAAGACAGTTCATCTTAATCTTAACATTAGCTAAAATAATCATGTAAAACTCAAATAATAAAGGTAAAAGGTCAAGGATTAAGGTTAACACTAGAGAAGCGTATCTGAGAAACATTAATGTTTGAAAATTTTCCTTGAAAAAGGACAAGGAAGTTTGAGCATTACTGAGTACTACTAAGTATTTCTGGAAATTTACAAATTAAGTCTCTGAGAAACGCCACAGTGAAGAAATCTGTTTAATAAAAACTTTTCCAGATTTATCTGGCTTCAGAACCTTTTTCACTAAGATTAGCAACTAATGAAATTAGTGTGAATAAACACGCTCTGAGAAACACTGCATCACTGCATCTACTGATATTAACTGCAAACTGAACTTTAGCCACCATAAAAGAAAAACAAAAAATGTCATTCAGTATTTAGCTATATCATGAAAAGGAACTAAATCATGAACTAATAAAGAATTCTGATAAAGCTATTGTTTACTTCCTAAAATTATAAGTCAAAATTTCAAAAACTGCAATTTGTGTTTAAAGTGTCACCAATGCTATCACGCAATCTCCAAAATGGGGAAAAAACAACTTCTACTATTAACATAAAAGAACTCTCATCTTTTTAAAAAACCATTATCTTGGGAAGCACATACATGCAACCAGATCAAGCTTCCAAAGAATGAAATGTATGCAGTTTTAGGACAGCATGCTATGGCTGCCTTTGACTTTGAGACAAGATAGAGGCTTAAGACAATGCGGTGGCTGCTGAATATAAAGTCTTTAATATTTGGATGCAAGGACTCAACACAGATTTCTACTCTTGCCAAAAGAAATACTCAAAATGTTAACAAATTTCAAAGAAGCAAATTAATAATCTAAACTATAAAAAAAAAAGATTTAAATTCTGTTGCAAAAATAAGAGAAATACAGGTAAGTACCACCGTATTAATGACATTAATGTCTCTCTGTACTTTAAAATGTAGTTCCAACTTTTCAAGCATCTTTTGGCTAAATATTCAAAATTCTCATGTAATAGGAGTCCATTTTACTAGGAGTTTGACTCTTATATAAATAACCATATATCTAAATTATTAGCAAATGGTTTATTTTCTCTTTTATAAACATCCACAGCACCATCTATAGGCAAAACTTAAGTAAGCAGGTTCTACCACTAAAAGTCTGATCCTATAGCAGCTCAATACATCTGTATATGAACAGAGTATCTCCATAAGAACACCCAAAAAGCCTTTAATAGTTGGTTCCAGGGAGAAGAACAGACCCGAGAATAGCAAAGGAGTAAAACTCACTAGAAGTGGAGGGATTTGGGTGCACAGAGAGAACTGCTACTATCTCTCATTAAAGATTTTCTCTACTAGCTCTAAAAATGTGTTAACCTCCTCCCTCTTCCCTATATCAACATTCCAATACGTATGTTAAGAATTGCCAACCAAGGAGGCGGGGCCGAGATGGTGGAGTAGGCAAACGCTTCCGGTGGACCCTCTTACAACAAAGACCTGAAAAGACAAGTGATTCAATTATATATGGCAATCTGGGAGCAGAGTTGAGGAACCAGACTGAGTAGCAGGGGGTGGGAGAGATGGTTCGGAAGCAGCGAGGAGTTGCCAGACCTGACCAGGTGAGAGCCTGAGCCCTTCAGTCCTGAGCAGCTCATGGGTGAGCAGTGACGCAGGCAAGCAGCGGTGCTTATGAGGCACGTTTTACGCACCAGGAGAGACCCAGAGCCAAAGAGTCTACACAGCCACCCAGAACCGTGAGAAGCAGCCCTCATCGGCAAAAGATAACTAATTGCAGACGGCTTACCACGTGGATCAAAAACACCCACCTTAGGGAAAAACCTCTCTCCCATTTGCCCCCCTGCTCCCTGCTCTGCACTGGGTCCCGGACTGGCTTCAGCAATTGGCGAGTCCCCTGGGCCGGAAATACGATCCCTCACAGACCCGGAGCCATTCTCCCTGCCTTCAAGAGTGAACAAATTAACAAACGGGAAAAACTAAACTGCCATTACCCCTAAGCCAGGAACCCAGGGTAGGCACAGCTCCTTTGCCTAGGTACAGGCATGAGGGATCCACGGACTTTCCCCCTGCACAGATTTGTGTGGACCCATCTCAACAGCACGAGCCCTCATTACCGCAGTACAACAAGATATATATTGGAACTCTGACTTCAACTGTTTCAGCTATAAAGTGGCAGGTTCTTCACACTTGACACTGCTCTGCTCATTAAGCAGGGTCTTCACCTACCCACATCAGTGGCCTAAGGACTGGTGACTCCACCCACGCCACCTAGCCACCTGCGAGAGGGGCCCATGAATAGGAGGTGCACCCCAGACCTTACAGCCAACAGCATTAGCTGCTCATAGTCCACCTGCAAAACCCACCCACCTATGCGTTCTAGGGAACAGGGACACGCCTTCCTCCTAGACACTCGGGGGCAGTCATCAGCCCCCTGCCTTGCTCAGAATGTGTCCTCCTGCTTCAGCCAGATGCCTGTGCCTACACCAATCACCCATGTCTGTCCAGGATTATAAGTGAGAGCCTACACCACATACTTGGTGGCTATCTACCTGGGCACCTGAGCTGAATCCATACAGGATGGGTGGGCAGACTCCTGAGCTCACTTACCTAGTAACAGATCTAACTACCCAGTACCGAGACATTAGAGCTCCAAAGGTGCCAATCATCAAACTAGCTCATACGAGCAGCCTATTTGGGCATATCAAAACAAAACACGAAAATAGGACATAGTAAGCAAACATAAAATAAATGTAATAACTTATTGATAGCTTTGAGACAACAGCCAATGCCAAATCAAATAAAGAGGCAATCCATGATGGCTTCAGCAAGCTCCCAAAATAATTTAGAAATTTTCTAGAGGAGGAAAATTTCTTGGAATTAGCAGAGGTAGAATATAAAAGATTAATATACAGAACTCTTCAAGAAATTAGGAAGGAAATTAAGCAAACCGCAGAACACGCAACAGAGGAAATTAAAAAGATTAGAGAAAAGCATAATGACAAATTTAACAGGCTGCAAGAATCCAAAGGGAGACGGCAATCAGAAATTCAGAAAATTAACAATAAAATTTTAGAATTAGACAACTCAACAGGAAGTCACAGGAGCACAACTGAGGCAATGGAATTCAGAATCAGTAAGACTGAAGATAAAGCCCTTGACACCCACTTATTTAAGGAAAAATCAGATAAAAGGATTAAAAAAAATGAAGAAACCCTAAGAATTATGTCGGATTCTAATAACCTACGAGTGACTGGAGTACCAGAATCGGGGAAGGGGGAGATAACAGAAAATACAGAGAGAATTGTTGAAGATTTGTCGGCAGAAAACTTCTCTGATATCGTGAAAGATGAGAAGATATCTCTCAAAGATGCTCATCGAACCCCACATAAGGTAGATCCCAAAAGAAAGTCACCAAGACATACAATCAAACTTGCCATAACCAAACATAAAGAGAGAATTTTAAGAGCAGCTAGGAATAAATAAATAAAAAGTCATCTACAAAGGAGAGTCAATAAGAATAAGCTCGGACTACTCAGCAGAAACCATAAAGGCCAGAAGGCAATGGGATAACATATATAAAACCTTGAAGGAAAAAAACTGCAAGCCAAGAATTATATACCCAGCAAAACTGTCTCTCAAATATGATGGTGAATTTGGGCATTTCCAGATAAACAAAAGTTAAGGGAATTTGCAAAAACCAAACCAAAATTACAAGAAATACTAAGGGTAGCCCTCCAGTTAGAAAATCAGTAACATCAGATAACAACCCAAGACTAGAACACGGGACAGAGCAATCAGGTATCAACCCAGATAGGGAAGTCACAACAGTAAATCAAAGCTAAAACGCTGAAAATAGGGAAACAGATATCAGTAGGTAAAAGATGACAACATTAAAACAAAAAAGAGGGACTTAAAAATGTAGACACAGACTTTTCATATGGAGAGGAAGTCAAGACGATATAAAGAAATAAAACACTGGTATAAACTTAGAAAAACAGGGGTAAATATTAAGGTAACCACAAAGGAAACTAACAATCCTACAAGTCAAAATAAAAAACTAGAAAAATATAAAGACAGCAAACACAAAATCAACAACAGTGAAAAAGATGAAAAGAAAATACATAAAGAAAAACATCTCAGCACAGAAAATTAAGTGGAACAAAGAAACTGTGAACAACACGCAAAAAAGACATCAAAATGACAGCACTAAACTCATACCTACCAATAATTATGCTGAATGTAAATGGACTAAATGCATCAATAAAGAGACAGAGAGTGGCAGACTGGATTAACAAAACACGATCCATCAATATGCTGTCTACAAGAGACACACCTTAGACTTAAAGACACAAACAAACTAAAACTCAAGGGATGAAAAAAATATATCAAGCAAACAACACTCAAAAAGGAGCAGGAGTGGCAATATTAATCTCTGACAAAATAGACTTTAAAGTAAAATCCACCACAAAGGATAAGGAAGGGCACAATATAACGATTAAAGGCTAAAAACACCAGGAGGACATAACTATAATACCTGTTTACACACACAACGACAGGGCTCCAAAATACATAAAACAAACTCTAGCAGTACTGAAAAGAGAGACAGACAGCTCCACAATAGTAGTAGGAGACTTCAATACATCACTTTGGTGAAGGACAGAACATCCAAAAAAAAGAAGCTCAACCAACACACGGAAGATCAAAATGCAACAATTAAACAACTTTTTCTCACAGACATATACCAAACACTCCACCCAACAGAAGCCAAGTATACTTCCTTTTCCAACCTACATAGAACATTCTCCAGAACAGACCACATCTTAGGCCATAAAGCAAGCCTTAACAAAATCCAAAGCATGGAGACACTACAAAGCATCTTTTCTAACCATAAAGCCATAAAAGTAGAAATCAACAACAGGAAAAGCAAGGGAAAAAAAAAAATCAAACACATGGAAACTGAACAACACCTTGCTCAAAAATTACTGGGTTATAGAAGAAATTAAGGATGGAATAAAGAAATTCATAGAATCAAAGGAGAATGAAAACACATCCTACCAGAACCTTTGGGACACAGCAAAAGCAGTGCTCCGAGGTCAGTTTATAGCAATAAATGCACACATGAAAAAAGAAGGGCCATAATCAAAACATTAACCCTACAACTGGAACAAGAAGAAAGAGAGCAGAAAAGAAGCTCTCAGGTGTCAGAAGAAAGGAAATAATAAGAATTACAGCAGAATTAAATGAAATGGAGAATAGAAAAACAATTCAAAGAGTTAACAAGACAAAAAGCTGGTTCTCCAGGATACAAGGAAAAGACTACTCCAAAGGACTAATGGTCCACAGCTACCAAGGCCTCCACCTGACTGAATCCAGTAGAGCTAGATGGTGCCCGGCGACCACCACTGACTGCTTTGACCAGCATCACAACAGAGGGTTCTGGACAGAGCTGGAGAAGGATGTAGAACACAATTCTAACTCACAAAAAAAGGACCAGATTTACTGGCCTAAAGGACTGGAGAAACCCAGACAGTATGGCGCACAGACACCCTTTTAGCTCAGTGGTGAAGTTACCTCCGAGGTTCACCATTCAGCCTGGGAGTGGACAGCCCCGTAAAACCAAATGGGACTAATGAAGTACAGTAGTCCAGTGACAAGGGCCAGAAGGCAGAAGGGGACAAGGAAGCTGGTGATAGGGAACCCAAGGTTGGGTAAGGATATTGTTGATGTGTTGTGAGACTGTTAACCATTGTCATAGGGCAACACGTGTAGTAACTGTTAAACGAGAAACTATTTTGTTCTGTAAGCCTTCATCTCAAGTGAGAACAGCAGCACAATTGGAAGAGCATAGTCAGTGTCACTGAACTGTGCATGTAGAGATTTTTGAAATGGTGTATCTTTGGCTATGTGTATTTTCACCAAAAAAAAAAAAAGCTTAAGAAGTTAGAGGTTGGACATGTCATGGGGTTGTTAACCAATGTCATAAAACAATATGTGTACTACTGTTTCATGAGAAACTATTTGTTCTGTAAGCCTTCACCTGAAGTACAACAACAACAACAAAAAAAGCTGGTTCTCTGAAAAGATCAACAAAATTGATAAACCTTTGGCCAAACTGACAAAAGAAAAACAGGAGAGGAAGCAGATAACCCGTATAAGAAATGAGATGGGTGATATCACAACAGACCCAACTGAAATTAAAAGAATCATAACAAAATACCACGAAAAACTGGACTCTTTAACAAATTTGAAAACCTAGAGGAAATGGACAAATTTCTAGAAACTCACTACCTACCTAAACTAACACAAACAGTGGTAGAACAACTAAATAAACCCATAACAAAAGAAGACATTGAAAAGGTAATTTAAAAACTCCCAACAAAAAAAAAACCCTACCCCAGATGGCTCCACTGGAGAATTCTAGCAAACTTTCAGAGAAGAGTTAACATGACTACTACTCATTCTATGAAGCCAGCATAACCCTGACACCAAAACCAGGTAAAGACACCACAAAAAAAGAAAATTACGACCAACAGCCCTCAAGAACACTGACGCAAAAACTCCTGCACAAAATTCTAGCCAATAGAGCTCAACAACATATCAAAAATAATAATTCACCAAGATCAAGTGGGATTTATACCATGCACGCAGGGATGGTTCAGCATTAGAAAAACAATCAATGTAATCCATCACATAAATAAAACAAAAGAAACACACGATCTTATCAATGCAGAAAAGGCATTTGACAAAGTCCAACACCCATTCATGATAAAAACTCTCAACAAAATAGGAATAGAAAGTAAATTCCTCTACATAATTAAGGGCATTTATATAAAGCCAACAGCCAACATCATCCTAAATGGAGAGACTTTGAAAGCATTCCCCTTGAGAATGGGAACCAGACAAGGATGCCCTTTATCACCACTCTGATTCAACACTGTGCTGGAGGTCCTAGCCAGAGCAATTAGGCTAGAAAAAGAAATAAAGGGCATCCAAATTGGCAGGAAAAAAGTCAAAGCATCTCTATTTTCAGATATGATCTTATACATGGAAAACCCCAAAGAATCCAGAAGAAAACTACTGGAACCAATAGAAGATTTCAGCATACAAGATATCAGGATACAAGATAAACATACAAAAATCAGTTGGATTCCTTTACGCCAACAAAGAGAACCTTGACGAGGAAATCACCAAATCAATACCATTTACAACAGCCCCCAAGAAGATAAAATACTTAGAAATAAATCTAACCAGAGACGTAAAAGATCTATACAATGAAAACTAAAAGACACTACTGCAACAAACCAAAAGAGACCTGCATAAGTGAAAAAAACATACCTTGCTCATGGATAGGTAGACTCAACATTGTGAAAATGTCAATTCTACCCAAAGCGTTCTAAAGATACAATGCAATCCCGACCCAAATTTCACTGGCATTTTTTAATGAGATGGAGAAACAAATCACCAACTTCATAAGGAAAGGGAAGAGGCCCTGAGTTAAGTAAAGCATTGCTCAAGAAGAACAACAAGGTGTGAGGCCTTATACTACCTGATTTTAGAACCTATTATACCACCACGGTAGTCAAAACAGCCTGGTACTGGTACAACAACAGATACATACACCAATAGAACAGAACTGAGAATCCAGACATAAATTCATCCACCTACGAGCAGCTGATATTTGACAAAGGCCCATAGTCCGTTAATTGGGGAAAAGACTAGGCTCTTTAACAAATGGTGCTGGCATAACTGGATATCCATCTGCAAAAAACTGAAACAAGACCCATACCTCACACCATGCACAAAAACTAACTCAAAATGGATCAAAGACTTAAATATAAAATCGAAAACGATAAAGATCATGGAAGAAAAAAACAGGGACAATGCTAGGGGCCTTAATACATGGCAAAGACACAATAGGAACCATAAGTAACAATGCACAAGCACCAGAAGAGGGACTAGATAAATGGGAGCTCCTAAAAATGAAACACTAATGCTCATTAAAAGACTTTACCAAAAGAGTTAAAAGACAACCTATAGACTAGGAAAAAATTTTGGCTACGACAAATCTGATCAGTGTCTAATCTCCAACATCTACAAGATACTGCAAAACCTCAACAACAAAAAGACAAATAACCCAATTCAAAAAATGGGCAAAGGATATGAACAAGCACTTCGCCAAAGAAGATATTCAGGTGGCTAACAGATATATGAAGTAATGCTCACGATCACTAGCCATTAGAGAAATGCAGATCAAAACTACAATGAGATATCATCTCACCCCAACAAGGCTAGCACTAATCCAAAAAAACACAAAATAATAAATGCTGGAGAGGTTGTGGAGAGACTGGAACACTTATATACTGTTGGTGGGAATGTAAAACGGTACAACCACTTTGGAAATTGATTTGGCGCTTCCTTAGAAAGCTAGAAACAGAAGTACCATACAATCTAGCTATCCTGCTACTTGCAACATATCCTAAAGAAACGTTCAATGCAGCACTGCTCACAATAGCAAAAATATGGAAACAACCTACGTGCCCATTAACAGACAAACAGATAAACAAATTATGGTATATCCACACAATGGAATATTACCAAACGATAAAGAACAACGATGAAGCCGTGAAACATAACATGGAGGAAGCTGGAGGTTATTATGCTGAGTGAATTTAGTCAACCACAGAAGAACAAATATTGTATAAGACCACTACTATAAGAGCTCAAGAAAAGGTTTAAACACAAAAGAAAACATTCTTTGATGGTTACGATGGTGGGGAGGGAGGGTGAGGGTTATTTACTAACTAGACAGTAGGTAAGAATTATCTTAGGTGAAGGGAAGGACAGCACACACTACAGGGGAAGTCAGCACAACTGGACTAAACCAAAGCTAAGAAGTTTCCTGAATACAATCAAACACTTTGAGGGACAGAGTAGCAGGGGTAGGGGTCTTGGGACCATGCTTTCAGGGGACACCTAGGTCAACTGGCATAACAAAGCTTATTAAAAAAATTTTCTGCATCCTACTTTGGTGAGTGGCATCTGAGGTCTTAAAAGCTTGCAAGCAGCTATCTAAGATGCATCAATTGGTCCCAACCACCTGGAGTAAAGGAGAATGAAAAACACCAAAGACACAAGAAAGCAGTAGCCCAAGAGACAGAAAGGGCCACATAAACCAGAAACTTCATCAGCCTGACACCAGAAGAACTAGATGGTGCCCGGCTACCACCAGTGACTGCCCTGACAGGGAACATGAGAGAGAGTCCTGGATGGAGCAGGAGAAAGGTGGGGTGCAGAACTCAAATTCTAGTAAGAAGACCAAGACTTAATGGTCTGAGACTGGAGGAACCCTGGAAAGCATGGCCCCTGGATTGTCTATCAGCCCAGAACTAAGACAATTTCCAAGGCCAACTCTTTAGACAGGGACTGGACTAGACTGTGGGGCATAAAGTGATACTCATGAGGAATGTGCCTCTTAGCTAAAGCAGATACAAGATACTAAACAGACAGCTTCTGTCTGGACGTGAGACGGGAAAGCAGAGAGGGTTAGGAGCTGGTTGAATGGACACAGGGAATTGGGTATGGAAAGAAGGAGTGTGCTGTCACAGTATGGGGACAGCAATTAGAGTTACAAAACAAAGTATGTATAAATTTTTTTATGGGAAAAAAGAAAATTGCCAACCATTAATGAAAAACATAAAGGGAATATATTTTCAAATTAACTTCAATTCCAGCTGTTCTTTTTTAGTGTATTGTGTAGTCGTGACGAAACATACTTCCAGCTGTAATTCTGTATACTTTCTCCTAAGTTCAGTGACTTCTTCTCCAGCTTGCATCTTCTTATATAAATCCAGTTCTGTGTCAAGCAATTCTTTCTGCATCTAAAAAATAGTAATTAATTAATATTTTAGGTGACAATAATTAATGTATTTATACAAAACTTTTTATAAAAAATTTATACATGTCCCCATTAATCCATACATTTCTTCTCTATCTCCAGTACCCAAGTCCAAACCACCAACCATCTCTGGTATAATCTACTGCAATAGCTTCCTAACTTGTTGCTACTTCCACTGATTTCCCTATAGTTTCACTCTCCATACAACAGTCTGAGACTGACACGGAATAATTTTCAGAACAATAATTGTTAAACAAACAAAACAACATGCTAACAAGTAATACAGTATCTTTCCTTTAGGCAAGAATAATAAATACATGTATATACATATGTGTATATGTTTCTATGCATGTACGTTTCTGTATGTATATATAAATACTATATATGTATATACAGTATTTGCTTATAGCTACAAGAAGACATTTTGGGATCAACCAGAGATCAATAATATTGGTCTGATTTTGAGCAAAAGACATTACCTAAAACAAAAACTAAATCTAATGCAGTGTTTAATGTTTTTTAATAAGTAGTAATATGAATAGTCACACTTAAAATACCTGAGTCTTGGTTTTTATACTCTTTGGAAGACAGCGTCCAGGAGAAGCAGCTTTGACCTCATCTTTTAACTTTGTAATGTTTTTTGTCAAAACTTCTAAAGTTTTCATTATTTCTGCTTTATCTTCAGACTTCATTGCTTTGTTCTTCTCCAGTTTTGAAATTAGCATCTGCCAGTTTTAAAAAAACAGAAAAATAAAATTGAAGATATTTTCTACTATTATTAACCAAACACAGTAAAGTAAATATAACTACTTCTGGTGGAAGTATTCATGACAAGGCCAACAACCACAATGTATCTAAAGACAGCAAATCATAGTAAATTTGGTGATGCTAACTATTTCAGTTCAAGCCCTATTCTTAGTTTAATTTGTGAAGAACTATATCACTAGTTGGGTCTCTTAGGACCTAAGTTCAAAGCACACAATCAGAAGAAACCCAATTTGATCACTGAAAAGCTGCCAATTTGAAGGAACACCAACAATTTTACTTTCTAATCCATTTGTTGACATTACTGCCTCTATTTCTCACTCCAAATGTAGTCTGCAGTTCAGGAAGAACCAGAGTAAAGTTTTAGGGTTCCCTTCATTTACTGAGATAGTAGAAAAACTGAATGATAAGTGACCAGCCTAAGAATGACATCCTCAACAAGAACAGGAAACAAGAAGGAAAGCAAGGTAATATACAGGTTTTGGTATAAAGCATTGTGATTTCTCTTTATCAAGTATATGCAAATTTAAATTAGAAAAAAATATCCATTTCAAGTAGAAACAAAAAGTGTCTGTGTTTTCAATATTTTGAAATATATCACTAACCTTAATTATCAGACATAATCATGAACTCACTCTAATTAAATGTCATAAATTGGAGCAATGATGTCCAACAGAAATAATGTAAGCCACGTAAGTAATTTTAAATGTTTAGCAGCCACATTACAAAAGATAAAAAGAAACAAGTAAAAATAATTTAGTAATATATGTTATTACATATACCCAAAATGCTACTCTGACATATAACCAATATAAAAAATTACTGAGATATTTTATCTTTTTTTGTACTAAGTCTTCAAAATTTAGAATGTATTTTATACTTAAAGCACATGTCAACTCAGACTAGATTTTTGTTTCTTTTTTGTATTTTATTGTGTTTTTGGTGAAGGTTTACACAGGAAATTAGGTTCTCATTTCACAATTTCTATACATACTGTTCAGTGACATCGATTATACTCTTCAACAATATATCACAATATATATTCTCGTTATTTCCATTTTGGCTGTTCTGTTTCCATTAATCTAGCTTCCCTCTCCTCCTCTAACCTTCTCATGTTTGGTCTAGGGTAGATGTTAACCATTTGGTTTCATCTAGATGATTATTTTGAGGAGCACAGTACTCATGGGTGATATTATTTACTTTATGGGCCAATCTGTCATTTCACTGAAAGGTGACCTCTGGGAGTTGTTTGAGTTCCAAATGTAAAGAACTTCTCAGAACAACAGTCTCGGGAGTTCATCTAGTCTCTACCGGTCCAGTAAGTTTGGCCGTGTTTTAGGAATTTCAGTTTTGTTCTACATTTTTCTCCCATTCTATCCAAGATCATTTACTGGGTCAAGCCTGGGTATTTCTGAAGTACTCAACAGCCATATGTAACAATAGCTACTGTACTGGAGAACAAAGGATCAGAGGATTCCAAGCCAGTAAAAAAAGTACATATCTCAACATTGTGAAAAGGGCCCCATTTCATTATCTAAACACACTACTGTGCAGAAACTTAGCTAGGTAAATACTACCTTATATTTTCATTTCAAGTTCATAACCATAGTTCCATTTAATCTGTAACTGCCATTTAATATATGCCTTCCGCTCAGATACAGTAACATTAATAAACATTTCAGTCTTAACCATTACAATCTACAGTAAATGTGTTTCTCAGAACTACCTATACAATACAAGACAAAATTTGCTCAAAACTTTCATTTGCCAATTTTGTAAAATCTAACTCGGACATCGTACCTTCTGTGTTTCAATGTGCTTTTCTAAAATTTCTTGTTTCCTTTTCCTTACATCCTGCTGAAGTTTCAGTGCCTCCTAGAGGAAGGGATCAAAAATAATAGTAGAATATTACACTTATTTTCCAACAAACAAAGAAGTTGGAATTGCAGAAGCTTGTCAGCAAAAATCAAATGCAAAGTTTTGCTATTTAAAACTTATAAGCACACAAGTTTCAAAAATCTCTCAAGAGAAACTGTCATTCCAAGAAAAAATTTACTACCACACTATGGAAGATAAAGTTGAGTGACAGCCAACACACTTTTAAGTACTATGTTGTGATAAGCACTGAAAGAAACAAAATTATGCAGAAAAGCTTTATTACATACAAATTTTGTGCATCATACTAGCTGTACTTACCTGTTTTTTTTTCTGTACCTCATTATTATCAACTGCAGAGGTGGAAACAAGTAATGTTTTTTGTGCAGCCTTCAAAGCAGCTGGATTATACACCGTTTTTGTTAGGCCAGTAGACGTAGACAACACCTACCAATAAAATTCAATTTCTTAAAAATGTTTCAACCATTCATGATTTTCTAAGTCTTATATTCTACAAAACTCAACTGTAAAGCACTCTCAACAAAATTTAGCATTTTGAACTAAATACATTATACATTTCTAATAACTCAATGACATTTTGTGATTTGAAAGAAAGGGTATGAATGAGGGTTAGATACACCCTAAACGAAAGAAATTTAAATCAATACCAAATACCTTACAAAGCAAAAATATACGAAAAAAACAAAAAAAAAAAAAGCATATTATCATCGGTGAGAAAATACTAAGTGCTGAATACATTTAGTGACATTTAGAATACATTTAGAACACAATTCTAGCGACTAAAACAAAACCGTACACAAGAAGAAACTGGCATAAGAGGAAAATGGATACCGTCCCTTAAGCAATTTAATATGATCATTTGCAATTTGCAGTTCTGAAGTAAATGCTATTACTTTCTTTCATTCCTTTTCCTAGCACTGCTCCTTCTGCTTGAAGTGGCCTACTCCCTTAAACCCAGCTCAGGTTCAGCATAACACAATTAATCCTTCCACAATGCTCCAATCACTTCTCTCTTCTATGTAAGTGCTTCTGTGAAATTTTATTCATTTATTGTAACATTTAATAAAACTGACCTGATATTATTTCACGTCTCTCTCCCTGTCTACATAGTAAGGGCCTTAAACAAGGACAATGTATTTTTCTTCTTTGTGCTTCTTCCAGTACCTAAGCCCTGCTACCAACCAATTATGAGAGCTTGGGTAACATTAAATACCTTTCTGGGTCCCAGTTTGCTCATCTACAAAAGTAGGAAGTTGTCCTTATGTCCTTAGGAACTCCAAAATTCATTCCATGGGGTAGGACTTTCTTTTTTTTTTTTAGGGGGGGGCGATTTGGTTCACTGCTATATCTTCAGCACCTTAACAGTGCATGGACACACAGTAGATACACAATAAACACTTTAGCACTATATTAAACAAATGATTCTAAGTCAGGGGTGAAAAACCTTTTCTAGGCAAGGGCAATTCAAGAAAGGCTGCCTTTTTTATGCTTCAGAAACAAAACAGTTGTGTGTTCCACTGGGAGGTGGTTAAGTGATTCTTAAAAAGGCATTTAGGGAGGATCCCTTCGGGGAGCTCTATGAGTGCCACAAAACTAAACATGAAACCAGGTGTATGAACACTGCAATTTTCCAGAGGGAACAACGTAGCTTCCAAAACCTTAAAGGCGTTCATGACCTATAAAAGATTAAAGGAACTACTGAATAATATCAATGGAATGGAATAATATCAGAGACAAAGGGCCCTACTTTTTAGCTACTAAAATGTTAATATCTGAGAAGTAGCAACCTGAAGACCTTTTTTTTTCATCATGAAATTAAATTGGACATATCACAAAGCTAAGCAGACTATATATGGCCTACAGGTCTCAGGCCACTTATCACTATTCTGTGTATTCAAGAATGTCTTAACCTCTAAATGAAATAAAAACCAGAAATACTACAGCTACACTAATTCTATACGGCATAACGTTTAAAGCTCTTTACGATACGTGACATGCATCAAAATGTAACTAAAAATTTTCTTACTTTAAAAATGAAAACTAATACTCAGATACCACTAACAAATATGAAATGGTTGCACTCAGTAAAATATAGATGAAACATCTGTAGTTTAACTTCAAACAATATTCACTGCAAATTGCAGAGAAAAATTTCTTCCATGCTATCTTACCACACAACCCAATTTCAAATTATACAAGGGTGAAACAAATTTACAAGGGGAGAGACACAAAACAATCTGCTCAAACAGAGGCTGTTTCAGACTGTTTTCTTCCAGAGGATTCCATACCAAGTTTGTGATCAAAAAGATTTCTATATTTAAATAAACTGGAAAGAAACAATGAATATTATAACCCTATTTTCTAGTTTCAAAATACACAGTCATAATAAAAGCTCTGAGAAGCCTGGAAGGAAAGAAAGCCATATAATTCATTTAATCCAGCATTTATCCAACTTCAGTGAGTACAGAACACCCCTTTTAAAAGCATCTTTATTAACACCGTTATCAGACAATGGAGTGCTATTCAAAGTGAATAAAAGTATCTGACAAGAATGAGAAGATCCCTTTATTCTTAGAAGCATTCCCAGTCCTTTGCTTTCTCCGGGAATTTCCTTCTGTAAAAACAGAACAGCAGCTAACATATTTCAATAAACCAAAGACATCACTATTAAGACACACTATTATTTTAAGTACCTTTACTAAAGAAAAAAAAAAGGTTGCCAATTGTAATCATATAACAACAAAAATTATAAGATGCAGCCCAATTTCAGGGGTGTTAAAATGTGAAAATAAAATATGTCTTAGAAACAATTAGTTATATTACAAATACCCTTCACTATGAATCTATTTGGTTCTAGAGTTTAGGTAGTAAGAGTTTGGATAGCAAGGGATATACCCATTTTCAAAAGATGAAGATAGAGCTGTGATAAAAGAAAAGAAAATCTGTTAAAAAATCAGTAGAAAGTGACAAATTCAACAGAAAAAATGCTCACAATTTCTAACAGTCAAAGCAAAGTCACTGGCCTTTCCAAACTAACCACACACCTTCTCTATTTTCCACGAGTTTCTGCACGTGCTGTAGTTTTACATACTAACCTTATATCCAATGACCTTACTAAACTCACTTACTAATTCTAGTTGTGAATACTTTTGGATTTTCTACATACATAAACATATCATCTGTGAGTAAATACAATTTTAATTCTGCCTTCCCAATGTGTATAATCTTTATTTCCTCTTCTTGTCTTACTATATTAGCTAGGACTTCCAGGACGGTGTTGGATAGGAGTGGTGGGAGGGGATATCCTTGCCTTGTTTCTGATTTTAGACGGAAAGTCTCTAATGTCTCACAATTGAATACAATGTTAGCTGTAGTTTTCTGTTTTTTTTTTTTTTTTTAGTAGATATCCTTTATTAAAGAAGTTTCCTTCTATTCCTAATTTGCAGATTCTTTAACATAAATGAATGGAATTCTATCAAATGTTTTTTCTGTCTCTATCAAGATAATTACATGGATTTTGTTTTTGTTTTTTTAATCCCTTCCTTATTCTGTTAATGTGGTGAATTAAACTGATTTCCAAATGTTAAACCAACCATGTATTTCTGGTATAAATCCTATATATCACTGGACATTTTTGTTAATATTTAGTTTAGGATTTTTGTGTCTATGTTCATAACAGATATCGGCCTGCAATTTTCCTCTTTTGTAACATCCTTGTCAGAGACCTGGTGGCATAGTGGTTAAGAGCTATGGCTGCTAACCGAAAGATCAGCAGTTCAAATCCACCAGCTGCTTGGAAACTCTATGGAGCAGTTCTACTCTGTCCTATAGGGTGGCTATGAGTTGGAATCAACTTGATGACAACCGGTTTGGTTTTTCTCTTTTTTTAATATCCTTGGTGGCGCAGTAGTTAAGTGTTCGGCTCCTAACCAAAAGGTTGGCAGTTGAAATCCACCAGCCACTCCTTGGAAATCCTATGGTGGGGGGTGGGGGTGGGGGGGGCAGTTCTACTCTGTCCTATAGGGTCACTATGCACCAGAATCAACTCGATGGCAACAGGTATGGTTTTGGACGGCAATAGGTTTTGTCAGGCTTTGGTATCAAAGTTACACTGGACTCATAAAATGAGTTGAGCAGTATTATTTGCTGTATTTTTTAAATGTGTTATCATTAATACCTCTAACTTCCCAAGGAAAAAACCAATCCCTTGAAGAGGTAGAGGTTATAATCCATTAACACCTCTTTATTTCCTATATAAATATTATCAGCTATAAACTACTGCCAGTACTTGTAAAGAAAAACAGCTTTTTCTTCTGAATAAAAACAGAAGGGAAAAAAAGTATTTGGTAAGAATTACACAAATGAAGGTTATTATAAATTAAGTCATCCAAGTATTATTTTTCAAAAACCAATGCCCAAGACGGAATCAAATACAGAAGAAATGCAGTTACGACACTTAACAGCTACACTCACATTACGCTAGCTCTAACACGTTCATTTACGTTACTCCTTTAAAACAGCGTATCTATACAGCAAAACTTCACTTTGTAGGATTTCTAGCAGGAGTAACAAGATTTTAGTTTAAAGTTAAATTGAAAGTATTTTTAGAGATTAACAGTTTTGTATCTTTCAAGAATACTAAGTAGCTCAAAACAGATAAAAGGATAAAGATCTTGAGGAGAAATACTTAGTATCAAAGAAAAACATAGAGTTTTTAATCAATTTCTGTGACAACAGCTTGGTCCCCAGAACTTTCAGCAAATAATTTGAAATAAATTGTATTTTCCTGAAAGAAAAAAAAAAAAAAACTGAGGTAATAATCCTGACAGAGGCCTACCCTATAAAAAATAAATTAAAAAATAACTGTCAATAACAGTTATGAAAAGAAACGCAACTATCATAAATCTCCATGATCTTTATATTTAAAGTAGCAAAATTACACAACAAATCCAAATTAAAAGACCAAAGGGTTATTAGAATGAATGCATTTTACAGTTAAGGAAACAGAGAGTAGGACTTGTTCAAGATCACACTAAGTGTCAGCTGCTAAATCAACAGCTGAAGTCTCTACACGACATGCAATGCTCTTTTTCACAATTATACCACTCAATTTCCTTTTTAATAGTACCACAGAAGAGATATTAACAAATCATCATGCAAAGGAATCAAGATACATTTTTAGTTTGCGAAGAATACTACTCAAGAACAATACATTCTATGTCATAAATTTGATCTACTCAAAGTGATATGGTGGACAACAGAACATGAAATACTCGATTATCCAGTTTGCCTTCTTACAATTTTAGAAGTTTTAAGGAGATAATACAGTCTAATTTTTTTTTAAACTAGCCAAATGGTATATAAAGATGCCACCTTTATTCTTCATACATCTCTCTACAGTAAGCAGAGACACTCAAGCATCACTTCACTGACCACTCTACTCAAACAATAGCTACTGCAATATTTGAATAGTTAGCAGCTTCAATCAGGTTTTAAGTTCTCTCTCAGGGCCTTCTCACAAAAATGGAAATCTCTGAATAAAGAAGGATCACTAAAGGCTATACTTGCTGTTGTTTACAGAAAGGGGATAAAATTTTACATTTGTGTACTTAATTTCCTTTAAGAATGACAGAAAGTACTATGTAGACACCAGCTTTGAGCTTTCTCCTGCCTTCAATTTTAAAAAATGTTTTTAAATAAGATCTGATGATGGCAAACATTTTTCTATTCTTCTTAAGACTTTTCCAAATCACTCTTAGGATTCTGCAGCAAAAATCCCAACAAGCTAGGGAAACAGAAACAACCAAGAATAAGCAAAAATAAAATGCTACTCTGTAAGCAGGTTCACTAGATGCCTGAAAGTTTGTACACTTGTAATTTTTTTTTTCTTATAAAGATTTTTTACAGTATTAACTTAGCATTTTTCCCACATAAACAGCCCATTACTATTAGTGATTTTTTTCACAGATTCCATTAGGGGTAACTATATCAATAAAGTTATACCATCAATTCCAAATTTGTGCTCATTTTATTATAAAGTCATATAAAACACCTTAAAAATAATGAAAACAGTAGTAAAACATTACAAAAATTTTGTAAAAGTTAATGATGAGTGCATACTTTGACATAAACAAATCTTAAACATAATAGCAGACTTTATACTATTTTTTTATTCCTGAATTACTTGTTATCACAGAGGATAAGCTTAAAGTAAAAGTCTGATACTGCGAAAGGCAGTAGCATAAACTAAGCAACAGAGAAATTCAGAGGAAAGGGGCAGTGGTAGGTCATTATATGATAAATTTTAGAGAGTTTATGGAAGAGGTTAGAGAGATTCTGAATATTTAAAGGATGATCAGAACTCAGTTAAGCAAAGGAAAAAGACTTCCAGGAAAATCAGCAGCAGAAAAAAAGAAAAAGGCAGGAAAGGGCAACAGACAATGAGCAGAAAAGCATTTCCTAGGGTGGAAGAAAAAGACTAGAAGTAACAGGACCAGTAAATTTAGACATGATGAGCTGTGAATCAAGTAACTTAGGTGAGAAATTCAAAGTTTTTATAATGAATTAACATTAAAATAAGTCTGAGAGTAGGATGGCAGCAGTGTAAACTAGAGGAAGAGAATTCCAGGATGCCAGCTGGGACACTACATCCAGAGACTGGGGTACTGAAGGTGGGAGAAAAAAGCAAGTGGACCACAAAATCAAGTAAACGATTCCAAGGCTTTTAGATTGCACAACTTAGAAAATGGCAATATACTTCAAAAATTGGGCGCCAGGAGAAGTAGCTAACTTATATGGGAAATAATGAATTCATTTTAGGCATGTTATGCCTGAAGTAATGCTCAGATGCTCAAGAGGGAAGTCTAGTATACAGAATGAGATTCAGATTCAAATTCCTAATATTGCCAAAGTTGAAAACAATAAATAAGGAAAATAATATACGGAGGAACCAGAAAGACAGCGGATCAGCTATCTCAGTGGATGCTCTATTTACCCATGAAGCCAATTTCCCTTGTAAACCTCATAATGGAAAGGGCCATGGACTAAAAATAGGAAACCCAGATTCTAGTCCAGCTCAGTAACTCACTGTATAGACTCAAACTGTATAACTATTTAGGCCTTAACTTCTTTTTTAAGGTAAAAATAAAGAAACGAGAAAGATTATCTAATTCTAATATTTGGTGATCTCACATACCTAAAACTATAATAAGACTAAAGATCAGGGCATTCATTCACACATAAACAAACAAACAAAAAACACATCTACACAAATCTATCAGACAGGCCCCACAAATGATCTTAATTTAGTCAGGATTTATCCCCCATTCAAAAATAGAAATGACTAAATTAATCGTCAGATTATACCAATAGCTGTTAGTAATAAATAAAAACTTACATTTACATCATCCTTTCCAGTTTATAAAATACTTTTAATAAATGATTTTATTTGATCCTCACAAAACCCTGTGAGCAAGACAAATATTACATCACCATTTAACCAATAAGGAAAAAGATTCAAAAAGGTTAAGAGCTCTGCCCAATGTCATGCAGTTAGTAAGTAAGGAGCCAGGGCTCAAACCCAGGTAAAATTCCTAATCCATGGCTCTTTCAATTAGGCTGCCAGAGTTGTCAAATTAAAATGTATAATATCTCTAAAGAAAATAAAAAGGATGGAGCACATGGCAATATAGTGAAAGGCAAGTATTAAAACACTGATGCAAAAAGTAAAAAAAGATAAATATTTTTCTTTTTCAGTGAATGGAAAGCAAAAGGTAGGAATAAGAGATAAAGATACTATTAAGAAGCCAGAGTTTAGAACTATGAAAAAAAATTAAAAAATTAAGATGCCTCCTGAAAACATTTATGAAGCCAAGACAAACACATCATGCTATTCTTCTTACCTTTTCAGTTGCTGAAACAGATGGCTTTGATACAAAACCCAACCTGTTCTTCACAGATAACTTAGTTACATTCTAAAAAAATTAAAATGGACATATTCAGTGTTTCCCCAAACATATATAGGTCTGTTGGGTTTTGAACATTCTGATTTTATTAATACAAATTGAGTCTACGAGCATACTGATGCTAAACACAAAAACTTGGAACTTTTTAAAACAGAGTAACAAAAAGAAAACGTGGAAAAAAAAATGTAATATTACTCAATTATGAAAAATTATGATGTAAAGTAAGAGGCTTAAATCAGGTGATTGGTAAGGTCCCTTCCACTAATACAGAATCATAAATTCTTAGAATCCTATGTTGACAAATAGAAGGTCTGAACATTTTGAATATTAAAGTAAAATATCTGCCTGCTTCTCCAGCTTAAAAATAAAAGCCCTTCTTTTCTAAAGTATGTTTGCTTTAGATCTAAGTACACTGTTATTTGCTGATGATTTAGGATACCAGGGTTGGTTATTTTTTTAGTAACTAATAATTTACCAATTTATATTCTGCATATTTTCACATAATCTGATTACCTTAGTCTTCAGGAATTTTCTAGGGACTATTTTAATAAGATGGCATCCATTAGCTAAGTAGGATACTACATCCTATTTCATACAGCAAATGTTAGACACCTGGAGACAAAGGAAAGCTAAGTTTCAGAAACTGACAGAAAAAAGAAACTGCCACTCAAGTGTAGAAGGCAGTGGCAAGGGAGTGACACATGGAGGAGAGAATACCAGAGTCAGGAATAAGTGATGCTAAGTTCTGAGAACTGCATAAGGACTTCAAACAGTTAATATCAAGTATGCTATAACCTGATGGTTTAAGCCTTCCCTTCCCAAAAGCTTTCAATTCAGTCTACAATTATCTCTGGAATAGAATTCAAATTAAGTAAAAAGATGATGTGAAAAATAAGATTTGGTGTACTAAACTTCACTTTTCAGGAAGCTTTGTGAAATATGTCTCTGCCACACAATGAAAGAGAAATCTTTCTCATAAATAAGTATTAATGGGAGAGAAGAATTTAAGATTCAAATACTACAGGAAAAGCAGAGGCTGTGAAAACGTTATGGCAATGGTAAAAAAAATTACAGGTGGGGTTCAAGTATATAAACTATCATATTTCTGTATAAAACACACACAATTAACTATAATTCAAATCACCAAGGGAAACTAATTTACTGAGCACCTACTATGGGACAAGCACGATGGTAAGACCTTTCATGTACCTGAGGAAGGTCTGAACTGGCACTCTGTGCTTCTGCAGGTTCAGTATGACTTGAAGGTACTGGACCCAACCGCTCTTTGACTGACTGCTTCACAACAGGCAATATGGGTTGCTGGACTAAAGGCTGCATTACCTCGGAACAAGAAAAAACAATTTAAACAAGCTTATTAGCTCATTAGCATACAAAAATAACTTCTATAATAATATAACTAAGTAGCCCATGCAAGGTTCAAAAATGCAGCTTATGATCAAAACCTAATCTCTTCCAGTTTTCTTCACAAATGTATACGGATGTTTTCTTTGCAAAAAATGACATTTATAAAGTAGAAGATGAAATCGAAAAACCATCTGCTGTAATACACCTCTACAAGCAACCCGTCTAACATTACATATTAATTGGTTTGTTGACCGACTTGGGGGGTAGGGAGTAGGGGGATGACAACAATTCTATACCCTTTACACCTATTTTATTATTCTCTAAACTAGGAATGGACTCCACGATTAAATGAGAGAATAGGTTAAGAGAGGTTAAGTAACTTTCTCAAACACATACAGATTGACAGTGATACAGTCAGAATGTGAAATCAAGTCTGACTCTAGTTTTCTGTTCTTTAACACTATGCTAGGAACTTTCTAAGAAAAGCATTTAATTTCACACAGATTTTTCTCTTACCTTAGGGGAAGTAGTTTGTAACTGTTGCGTGGTTCCTTCCCTGTGCCAGTAAACCTTAATAAAGCGATTGTTCAGCACTGCTTCTGTACTTGATATTGCTTTCTTTGCTTCTTCATATGTTGCAAATTGGATAAGGGCACCTTCGGGATCACCATTATACGCGACCTAAGATTTAAAACATTAAGAACAGTGGATTTCCAAAAGATCTGTTGCTTCATACAATAAAATGCCTCTAGAAATGAAACACTGATTCTCCCAAGTAAGATTCTATCTGTGTTATTTCCTTATAACTGGGATTATTAAATTGTGCTTTAAGAGAAAGTGTACAGTTGAAGTTAGTTTCTCATACAAAAATTGATACACACATTGTTGTGACCCTAGTTGCTCTCCCTATAATGTGATAGCACATTCCTCCTTTCCACCCCCGATTTACCCTGTCCATTCAACCAGCTCCTGTCCCTTTTTGCCTTCTCATCTAGCCCCCAGAAAGAAACTGCCCATTTAGTCTCAAGTATCTATCTACTTGAGCTAAGAAGCACTCTTCACGAGTTATCATTTTATGTCCCACAGTCCAGTCTAATCTTTGTCTGAAGAGTACACCTCGGGTATGGTTTTTACTTTTGGGCTATCAGAGACTCCAGGGGCCATGTTTTCCAGGGTCCCTACAGTCTCAGTCAAACCATTAAGTCTGGTCTTTTTACTAGAATTTGAGTTCTGCACCCCACTTTTCTCCTGCTCCATCTGGGACTCTCTGTTGTGTTCCCTGTCTGGGCGGTCACTGGTGGCAGCTGGGCACCATCTAGTTCTTCTGGTCTCAGGCTGATGCAGTCTCTGGTTTATGTGGCCCTTTCTGTCTCTTGGGCTAATATTTTCCTCATGTCTTTGGTGTTCTTCATTCTCTTTTGTTCCAGGTGGGTTGGGGCCAATCGATGTATCTCAGATGGCTGCTCGCTAGCTTTTAAGACCCCAGACACCACACACCGAAGTGGGATGAGGAACATTTTCTTAGTAAACTTTGTTATGCCAACTGACCTAGATGTCCCCTGAAACTATGGTCCCCAGACCCATGCCCCAGCTACTGTCCCTTGAAGTGTTTGGTTATATTCAGGAAACTTCTTAGCTTTTGGTTTAGTCCAGTTGTGCTGACTTCCCCTGTAGTGTGTGTTGTCCTTCCCTTCACCTAAGATAATCCTTGTCTACTATCTAGTTAGTGAACCCCTCACCCTCCCTCCCCACCCTCATAACCATCAAAGAATATTTTCTTCTGTGTTTAAACCTTTTCTTGAATTCTTATAATAGTGGTCTTATACAGTATTTGTCCTTTTGCAACTGACTAAATTCACTCAGCATAATGTCTTCCAGATTCATCCATGTTATGTTTCACAGATTTATCTTTGTTCATCATAATATTGCATTGTGTGAATATACCATAATTTGTTTATCCATTCATACGTTGATGGGCACCTAGGTTGTTTCTATCTTTTTGCTATTGTGAACAGTGCTGCAATGAACATGGGTGTGCATGTATCTATTCACGTGACGGCTCTTATTTCTCTAGGATATATTCCAAGCAGCAGGATTGCTGGATTGTATGGTACTTCTATTTCTAGCTTTTAAAGGAAGCGCCAAATCAATTTCCAAAGTGGCTGTACCATTTTAATTCCCACCAACAGTATGTAAGTGTTCCAGTCTCTCCACAGCTTCTCCAACATTCATTATTTTGTTTTCTGGACAATGCTAGCCTTGCTGGAGTGAGATGGTATCTCACTGTAGTTTTGATTTGCATTTCTCTAATGGCTAATGATCGTGAGCACTGCCTCATGTATCTGTTAGCCACCTGAATGTCTTCTTTGGTGAAGTACCTGTTCGTATCCTTTGCCCATTTTTTAATTGGGTTACTTGTCTTTCTGTTGTTGAGGTTTTGCAGTATATGGTAGGTTTTAGAGATTAGACGCTGACTGGATTTGCTGTAGCCAAAAGTTTTTTCCCAGTCTGTAGGTTGTCTTTTGACTCTTTTGGTGAAGTCTTTTGATGAGCATAAGTGCTTGATTTTTAGAAGCTCCCAGTTATCTAGTCTCTCTTCAAGTGCTTGTGCATTGTTACGGTTCGTACTGTGTTTATGCCATGTATCAGGGCCCTGAGCGTTGTCCCTAGTTTTTCTTCCGTGATCTTTTTCATCTTCGGTTTTATATTTAAGTCTTTGATCCATTTTGAGTTAGTTTTTGTGCATGGTGTGAGGTATGGGTCATTTCGGTTTTTTGCAGATGGGTACCAAGTTACGCCAGCACCATTTGTTAAAGAGACTGTCTTTTCCCCCAATTAACGGACTTTGGGCCTTTGTCAAAAATCAGATGCATTTATGTCTGGATTCTCAATTCTGTTTCACTGGTCTATGTATCTGTTGTTGTACCAGTACCAAGCTGTTTTGACTACCACTGTGGTATAACAGGTTCTAAAATCAGGTAGTGAGGCCTCCCACTTTGTTCTTCTTCTTCAGTAATGCTTTACTTATCCGGGGCTTCTTACCTTTCCATATGAAGTTGGTGATTTGTTTCTCCATCTCATTAAAAAATGCCAGTGAAATTTGGATCGGGATTGCATTGTTATCTATAGATCACTTTGGATAGAATTAACATTTTCACAATGTTGAGTCTTCCTATCCATGAGCAAGGTATGTTTTTCCACTTACGTAGGTCTCTTTTGGTTTCTTGCAGTAGTGTCTTGTAGTTTTCTTTGTACAGGTCTTTTAAGTCTCTGGTTAGCTTTATTCCTAAGTATTTTATCTTCTTAGGGGCTATTGTACATGGTATTGATTTGGTGATTTTCTCTTCAAAGTTCTCTTTGTTGGTATAGAGGAATCCAACTGATTTCTGTATGTTTATCTTGTATCCTGATACTTTGCTGAAATCTTCTATTAATTCCAGTAGTTTTCTTGTGGATTCTTTGGGGTTTTCTGTGTTTAAGATCATATCATCTATAAATAGAGATACTCTGACTTCTTCCTTACCAATCTAAATGCCCTTTATTTCTTTTTCTAGCCTAACTGCTCTGGCTAGGACCTCCTGCACAATGTTGAATAAGAGTGGTGTTAAAGGACATCCTTCTCTGGTTCCCATTCTCAAGGGGAATGCTTTCAGACTCTCTCCATTTAGGATGATGTTGGCTGTTGGGTTTGTCTAAATGCCCTTAATTATGTTGAGGAATTTCCCCTCTAGCCCTATTTTATCACAGCCTATTTTTAAGAGTTCTAACTCCAATCAATCTCCTCTCACTCCAGCAGAAACAATAACTGAGGACTGTTCACAGTGAAATAAGAGCCTCCTCTATACAGTACTGAATCGAAAATGCTGCTCACACAGATGTTATGCACAAGTGCGCGCATGCACACACACACAGGGTATTCAAAAGGTATTATCTTTTCCCCCTAATTTTAATAGTGCCTAGAAGAAACAATCCCCATATATTAATGAGGGATGTGGCTAGGATCCACATAGTCAGGAGAAGGAAATAATCTACTTTCAAAGCAGTGATCTCTAACTAAAAACTAAAGAAAAATCTATTTGTACAATATCTCAAATTTGTAATCATCATGACAATATTTCCAAAAGTAAGAGAAAATAAAATACCCACATCAACCACATTTTACATGAGGACACTGAAGTTCAAGGAATATACGATTCTGTAGACCATACAACTAACATGCAGTAAATCCACTGCTTCTCACTTTAAATTCCTGTTCTTTCAAAAGTAACAGTGTTTTCCAAAGTGTGGTATATAAATCACTGGTGGTGTGAAGCAATACAATAGAGGTTAAGAACACAGGCTCTGAGTGAAACTGCCTAGCTCAAACCTTGGCTGCTACCCTTACATGAGCATGATCAAGCAATTTAATCTTTCTGTGTCTCAGTTTCCTCTTCCATAAACGAGGATAACAGTATTCACTCTAAAGTGCTGTTCTAAGAATTAAATAATTCATGTAGAATAGAGTACATAGTAAGCGTTCAATAAATACTAGCTATTATGATGAAGAATGATTTCAAGTAGCAGTTTAACAATTATGCATTTATTAGAATTTAAAAACAGTGACAATTTCACCAATCATTTTACTTAGAATAAAGGTAATTTTTTTTAACTGATTTAAAAAAATGTATTTCATAAATAATAATGCAGGGGTATGCACATACAGCAAAAAGGCCAGTAAAACGATGAGACGATATCAACCTCACTGGTAACTGAAGAAATGCAAATTGAAATAAGGTGATACTATGTTTTGCCATTAGCTTTGAGAAGTTAAAAAAAAATTTAACATTACCAGTGTATTTCATTGTGTAGGGAAAATACTCTGAGAACTTTATGTCTGAATCTAAACGTGGTAGATCAAATTGAATTGGCATGAAATGACATTCAAGATAAGTAATAACTGTAAGATAATATGTATATTATGGGCCCATATACATTTTAAAGGAACCGTGGTGGCAGAGTGGTTAAGAGCTCGACTGCTAACCAAAGGTCAGTAGTTTGAATCCACCAGCCACTCCTTGGAAACCCTATGGGGTAGTTCTACTCTGTTCTGTAGGGTTGCTATGAGTCGGAATCAACTCAACGGCAATGAGTATACTTTTGAAAAAAAGTTTTGTGTATTTATAGATACATAAATATACTGCTCATAAAAACACATAACGAAAAATACAGAACACCACAAAATATTAATAGTGTAATTATCAAATGAGGAGGGGAATACGAGGGGTGCAAAAAGTTGAAGGAAAATATTTCCTTTAAATTCTACATATGTATATCTATTGCCCATCCCCAAACAAGCATGCAGTTTTTCATCTATCACTTTTATAACAGTAATTTTTTAAATGGCAAAAAACAAAATTTTCAAAAAACTGTACTCTCTGAAATTTATTCTTATTTTTATTAGAATATGGGAAATATTTTAATCGAAGATAAAAATGTCAAACTGGGGGGAAAAACCCAACATATTATTTCAACACGTTCAACACAAAACATGATGTAAATTCAATACCAAATAACTGCAGAAGTTATATACACCCAAACTAAGGTTCTACTGTAGATGAAATCAAATACAAATTACACTGATTTTTAGCTGAAGCCAAATACAAATTACACCGACATTAATCTCAAAGGATGTCCAAAAGCGGCAAAGGAAAAACAAGTGTTTAAACTATTTATGGTTAACAGGCATGACATTTGGGCCCCAAAAGTATCTTTTAAATGCATCCCACCAGGCAGTGACAAAAACAAATCTGACATGCATTCTATGAATTGATTTTAAGAAACCCAGGAACTAAAAACTACCACAATATTAGTTTTTATCAGTGTGATTATTTAACCTTTGGCGTAATTTTATGGTAACTTCTACTAAGTATACAGTTTGTAATAATATGATCAATCAAAACTAAGCTCCCTAAATCATGAGAACAGAGATAACAGAATCATTTCATGGCTCTCACCTGTAAGTTAACCAGGGTTCCAAACCGACTAAAATGCTCATTAAGTTTGCTGATATTATTTAATTCTGGAGGAACTTTTCTAAGTTCAAGTTTGGTATTTTCATTTCCAAACTGAACCTTCTTCTGGAAGCCTGGGCTATTTGTTCTATTAAAATTTGGTCTGTAACAAAAAGCAAATTAATTAGTACACTTAAAAATCCTGACCCCTACCAAGTATAAAGGAATAGAAGTTTTACGTGCAAAATGAATGTCCAGTTATGATTTTTTTTCCCCAAAACTGAAATTAACTGGTTTGATAAAGGAAATTTACATATTCTTTCATGAAACTTCCAAACTCATAGTGGTAGTATTTTTCATGAAGCCAACTGAGGCTTCTTTCATATCATTTGTTATTTTCCACTTCTTGCCCACCACTACTTAACATTCTTAGCAGGGAAAACTCTAGCATCCTCTTTCAGTCAATCTGCATATATAACCTCTGTTGCATTTCTGCAAAAGCTAGCTTACTGAAATATATCTTATTTCACAACTTTGATTAAAAAGTAAGGAATGACTGCCATAACCTCTTTCCAGCTGAAAAAAAAAAAAAAAAAAAAAAGTAGAGCTATAGATCCTACTTCTAACACTTCAAAAAAAAAAGAAAAGAAAAAATTGTGGTCCAGAGACATTCTGATTCCACACAGCCCTTCTTTGAAGCTCTTTCTTGACACCTCAGTGCCTAACCAAGCCCCTCGTCCAAAAAAAAAGGAGGGGAGGGAAGAGACTTTCTAGTTCTTAACAGGAACTTTCCAGATGCTAAAACCTCCTCCCAGACCCCACCTACCATTCCTTGGCCTGATGATGGGCTCATGACTATCCTTTATATAGCTAGTATTCAACCACATTTTTAAGTAAAGGATTTTGGTGGGGAGAGACAGGCTGAGAGGGAAGTGAAGAGAGGATAAATTGTCCCCTAAACCACCACACCATTTCTTTAAGAAAATACCTCCCAAGTATCTAGACCACTAACTTACATATTTTTAAAAAAACAACTTATATTCTAGTTGGAGACAGCCTATAGAACTGAATAATGTAAAATGATTTGTTGGAAAGAGAATCCTGTACTGGTAATAATAATTCAATGAGCCTAAGAAGCAGTGCATAATAAAATCCCTGCCAGCTTACTTATCAAACCAAGTCTTCTTTGTAGGAATTCCAGGCTCTCCAGAACCAATGGTTCTTTTCCTTGATTCAGAATCCACTACTATCCTCATACTGCTTTTATTGGGAGGCTTTTCTGCTTGAAAAAAAATATATTACAGATTAATATTACCTGTTTATCATAGTTACTTCTTTAAATTCATACTGAAACAATGTTCTGGCTTCTCATCCAAATACACATTTTAATAGGAACAGAAATAATGTGCATTCAAATATAGTTAATCTAAGGAATTCTAACCTATTTCAATTTAATGAAACATTCACTTTACACCTAGAAAAACTGTGAAGAAGAATCAATAATTCTCACATGCCAAATTAAAATGATTTTGTGGGACACATCTTTGGAAGTAGAGCCCACGCTAATACCCATCTGCCATCACCCTCACTACAAATAAATAACAAATCATCTTGAGGCTTTAAGTTCATAATTATCTTGAAGGTACATATTTTATCTCCTCAGCAGAGATGTCAAGTTTTGAAATGAAACGCACAACCTAAGAGATTCAAAATTCAACACCAACCCAGTAACCTTTCTTTGAGAACTGATAACTTAGTAGAGCTGGGATTAAAAGAGCTGCTTATTTAAATGTCAATATTTATTAATAAAATGTATGCATACTTGAGAAAAGAAAAGAAAAATATTCCAGACTGACACAAAAACAGATGTCAGTGGAAATGCAGTATAAAAAAACATAAATATCTGCTATTTTCAACCTTCTACATTCACGCAGATGGAGTACAACAAACACAGTACATTTAACCTGTTATCTCCAAATGTCACCAAAGTTTAAAAACATTCCAATCTTATTCTTCCTAGAAAAAACCAATTTTAAACTTCTTTAAGAGGGATAAATCGATTATATAAAATCCCATTCTTACGTATTTCTAAACACATAACTAACAAAAGAACTTCAAAGCTATCCCAGCAATCCCTCTCGTGGCTACATCTATGATCTCCATGTAGGAGCCCAAAAATCTCTCCATCACACGTGAACTCTGCTCTGAGGATCAGTCCCAAATTTCTAACTTCTTGCTCTTCCCTGGTCATCTTTCTTCTGAAAACGATACAGGTATCTCAAAAACCTCAATATGTACAAAGTTCAAATTACCTTCATACTAAATCTGGTTTTTTTAATCTTTCTTAAACATTTCTATTACTAAATATCATTTTCCCAATCATCACAGTCATATTTGATTCCTGCCCTTTCCCACATCTCTTCAATTTGTCTTGCATACGTGTCTTCTCATTTCTTGCTGAAACAGCCTTAATACAAACTTGTATTACTTTTCATCTACATGACTATCCTAACTGGGCTTTTGTTTCTAGATTTTCCTGCTATCAATTTGTCTTACACATACAGAAAAACCAAAATCAAAGTTCTAGAGCCCTGCTCTCCTGTTTTCAACCTCTCTCTGTACACTGGCACTTCCCATCAACACTTAAACATATTCAAATTGCTCCATTTAAAAAAAGGAATTTCTTAAAACTACTTTCCCCTTCAGCTACATGATTCTCTCTCTCCCTACTCCACAGCCATTTCCTGAAAGAGCTATCTTTGCTATACTTGCTATCTCTGCTTCCTTACCACCCATTTATCCCCTAATTCTCTGAAAACTGGCAACTGTTCCTGTTACTGAGCTTAAATTACTCTTGCCAAAATCACTGATTTCCTAACTTGTTGTTTTAGACTATGAATACTTCTTTTCATTGACCTTTTAGGTGCATCTAACACTGCTTATCACCTTCTTCTCCTTAGACATTATCTTTCTCAATTTTCAGGACTCTGTCTCTTTTGGCTTCATTTTCTCAGAGTCTTGTGTAAGCTCTCCCTTCCCCGCCCACTGCTTCAATGTTGACATTCTTCAGGTTACTTACTTTGGCCTTCTCATCTCACTCTACACAATCTCCCTAAAACACCTCATCTATTACATGGCTTTATCTGTTTCAGCGATTCTCAAGGCAGTTGGGGGAGTGGGAGGGAGCATATCAGAATCACATGAGAAAGGCTTCTGGAACCTATATAAGCCAGTCCTAGAGATTTTGGTATGTCTCCTCCCTCTTCCTTTACTTCCCACTATTACTAATGGGATAGGATTAAAAAAATTAAGAACCTCTGTTCTACTTGCTAATGATTCCAATAGGCCTCAGACTTCCATATCCTATTTTCCCCTGGACATTTCTACTCAAATGCCCTACAGGCACAACAAATTAAACACTTCCAAAACTAGATCTCTCTTCCTACCAAATCTGTTGTTCCTTTGAATGAACGATACTATAATCCGCCTCATTATCCAAGGCAGAAACCTGGTGTCTTTAATTCCACCCTCTTCTTTACACCAATTCTAATCCTCACAATCAAATAAATTACTAAGTGTTATCAGTTCTTTCTATTAAACTTAAATCTTTTCACTTCCCACTGTTACTACCTCAGTCCAGCTACTATCTTTTTTCTACAATTCTTCAAAGGTCTTTAACTGGCCTCTTACCTCCCTTCTCCATCCCTCGTTCCCTCTCTGTGCCACAAAGTTAGCTAATTCTGACTTATCCTACATCTCCCAGCAGGATGGATGGAAATACCCAGTATCTAGCACTGGTGAAGTTTACAGTGCAAGCTGTAGCTTATGTGCTCAGTGGTGTCTACACAGCACCAGTTCTACAACAGGATTTTTGGTCATATTCTAGCCTATGGGCGTCCCAAGTCTGGTTCACTGATCATACTGGGGAGTATACGAGCCACCCAATATCCTTTTTCACAAAAAAAGAGAAAAAAAGTTCTTTATCTGAAGGCTAAGAGAAGCAGTAATGTTGTGTGTTTTCCACGGTAGTTGTGATTATTTTCAACTCATCTGTATTCTCTCACTCAAGATTCCCTTCACTGGTATTTATTTAAATGAGAGGGTGTTAAAAGTACAGAACAAAGTTTCTCTTATTATACAATTAGCAAATACATCTAATTGTATACCAATATCCCAATATCCTTTTAATAAATTGTTTTACTGCTTAAAATTTTCAGTACTGGTTTCTGTTACGTGCTAATGAAAAACTAGAGAGCCCTGGTGATACAATGGTTAACAAATAAGTCAGCGACTCGAATCCACCAGCCCCTCAGGGGCTGGCGACATGCTCCCGTCAAGATTACAGCCTAGGAAACCCTATGGGGCAGTTCAACTCTGTCACACTGCTTAAGTCAGAAACAACTCGAAGGCACACAACAGCAATGAAAAACTACTTAACCCTTGCTCCTACCTATATCCAATTATGGCAGCTTCTATCAAGTTCTCTACTTAGAAATCTGCAAAGAATGATATCAGGGCCTCTGGGTCACTTTTACATTAGTAATATCAAAGCACAGAAGGGCTTAAAATGTTTCATTTGTTTAATAATAATTTCCCATTAAGATTTAAGATATTAAGCATAAAAGCATAATTACCACATAATAGCCTATGACAACCCTGGTGGTGGCACAGCTGTTAAGTGTTTGGCTGCTAACCAAAAGATCAGCAGTTTGAATCCACCAGTTGCTCCTTAGAAACCCTACGGGGCTATTCTTCTCTGTCCTATAGGGTCGCTACGAGTTGGAAATGACTTGATGGCAACAGGTTTGGTTATAGGCTATAAAGGGTGGCTATGAGTCAGAAATGACTCTATGGCAATGGGTTTGGTTTTTTGGTTTTTATCGACTGTAAGGGGAGTCCTTGGGTAGTCAGTCAACATGCTTGGCTGCTAACTGAAAGGTTGGCGGTTGGAGTCTACAGAGGCACCTTGGAAAAGAGGTCTGGCAATCTACTTCCAAAAAAAAATCACTGAAAACTCTCAAGTGCAGTTCTGCTCTGAAACACGTGGGGTCATTATGAGTCAGAACTGACTTGCCAGCAACTGGTTTTACAGGCTATTAGAAATTTGTAATAATTGCATAATAAGAAGGTTACTAACGGTCAGGATTCTAATCATTATAAAATCCTATTTGTGAAACACTGTCTTTTAAGAACAATATTATAATATTATAAATGTGTCACAATCCAGGGCAGTAAATTTCAAACGCATTCAAATGGCAAACAGATGAGAACATATTGGGGGACAGACTGAAAAAAGATAGGAAATATCAGTACAGGCAATCTTCAATTTAAATGGGTTGCTAAATTAGTTGTTCGGTACACAAAAATAATTTTATTAATGGATAATAGATTCCTCAAGGCAACTTACAAAAATAGTCCATGATGCATCTGAGAATCAACATGTACAACAATGATCCTGTGAGAAAAGTCACTCAAATTTCTAACCAGGTATGTGAACATTTCTCTTCTGTAACTTGTAACTACAGACACGTGGTGCTGAAATTACTATAACTTCAAGCTCTACGTGGTAAGATTTATATGCAAGGAGTTTCACTTCTCTTCTGTTCCTCAATCAAAACCAGAAATTGGACTGGCACTAGAGTGGATCTAATAAATATTGATCTTCAGTGGCATATATTCATGCCACTCTGAAGCAGCCAGGCAAGAAAGACATAACTGGAAGTAGGAGGTCCTAGTAAGAACAAGAAGTATCCATGTGATGAAGAGAAAATATGTGTTAAGTAATGAGCTAAAAGGAAAGGGGACTTTTTTGGTCTAGCCAGGTACGGGAGGCTTTGGTGATGGGAAATCACCACGACAGCCACAATCTCAAGTGGCTACTTTTCAAATACAAGCAATTTGTATATGCCTTACACAGGAACTGTTAAAAAATCTTTTTTCTGTTGTTGTTAATGATAGTTATTGGAGTGCCTCAGGAGAATTAAAAACAGTGAGGGAGGGGTTCAGTATTAAATGTCCTATGGTCTCCAACTGGCTATAAATTTGAATTAAAATATTCCTCACACTTCCATCACAAAAAGGTCCTAAACACTCAAGGCAGATGCTCGGAGGAAAAAATGAAAACGATGCAAAGTGTAAGTAATCACAAACTCACTAGGCATTAACATTATTCATTAACTGATACTTATTTAGATTAACTGGAATTTTATTTACAACTGATGAGGCATGATTCCCTCCCTCCCGTCCCCAACAGGAAAGACATCAAGGAAAGACTAGAAAAAAAAAATCGGACTTAAAAGTTAGTAAAGGGGGTTGGGAAAATAATAATTTTATTAGGCCATGCAGTATCTTCTATTAAGTCTGACAATCCCTCATATCAAATGTTAACAATAGCAAATTTTACATCTTTCAAATTAATGTGAACTGTCTCTCTCCTCTAACCCTTCATATCACTTTGCAACGTACGCGGCCCTGGTTTGTATCAGCCTAATCTCTTTATCTTCATCTCTCTTTTAGAAATTTTATTAAAAAGCCTGTCTACTCTAAGAAAAAAAAAAAAGGAATGAATCACTTCATAAAACATAATTCCTTTTGCTTTAACGTTATAATAAACAAATCACTATCAAATTCTAACATGTTAAAAGTGAACAAAAATAAAATATGTATTAAACACAGGTTTGTACAGCTGAATTTCATTATACAAACTAGGAAAGAATCTATCTTTAGGAATTAAAGTATTACTTTCAAGAGTTTAAACTAACCAATTAAGACTATAAATGATACAAAATACAAAATAAAAAAAAGCTACCTGAGAAAATATGTACTTTTAGAAATTCCTTCCCCTTTGGATGGTAGAATAAAGTGTCAGCAGTACTACAAATAGGAAACCACACATTACCTTTTCTCTCATGGGAGACCAAAGGACTCAGAGAATAAACAATCATCATTTCTTACTCAGCCCAAATAAGTACAGGACTGACTACTCCTTAGAATTGTGTTGCCACTTGATATTATGAAAAAAAGAAGAAAAGATGAATCATAGTACCTCTGGGTGGCAAATCCATATCCCCTGATGTCAGTCCTATCAAGTTAGGCCTTTGTGCATGCACTCTATGTCTATACATAGGTCTGGAAGTATTGGTTATGCTTGGGGCTTCAGGATTGTAGCCATCTGTGTCATATGTATCTGGTAATACAAAAACTGTAATTAAAAAACAATTATAAAACTCCACTTGGTAATTTTTTTATACCGATAATAGAAAAAGTAAACTACGTAACATGTTACTACTAACAACATAACAAATAACTGATACATGATACAGGAACTAAAAAGAAAACTTGGTTTTATAAAAATAAAAACTGTTATATTAAAAAGAAAATTATTTTTAAAATTCTAATTAAGGACTTACATTTAATGTACATTCATCACATCTACACTGTATTCTACATAATTTTACTAAGAAACATAGTACCATTAGAACAATTCACTATCCAGACATTTTTGAATTCCACATCTAAAACTCTGCTTTAAAATTATATTACATTATTAATATCAAAAGGGCCAAAACTGCACCTGCAGTAAAAAGAGAAGGTGGAGCAGGAGGAGGCTGGTGATGAATGCCAGTTGTTACCACAGTAGGAACAGAACTGGTTGCAGAGTTTGGGGGAGCATCCATGCCAGATGGCTGCAAAGGAGGAAGCGGAGGGGGTGGTCCTGTCAAAACCAAAGAATAAGAAATATCATCTGAAAGCAAACAAATAAAATAAGTTATTGTACATTCAAACATTGTATTTTCATTTATCAGTCAATCAACAACATCTACAAACACCAAGCTCTTACAATTAAATTAGTTTTCTACGGTAAAATACCCTTTCAATGTATTCCAAAACAGGTTTCCTTCAGCTAGAAAGGACTGCAGGTACTGGGGTTTGTCAGGGCTGTACATCACATAGGGCCACTCTGAACCATAGTATCTGATTTACAACACCTGCAAAACTGGGGTACTCCAAATGGAAGTATATTGCTCTTAGTTTCTAGCAGGTATCTATAGGATTCGTTTAGATACTTTTAACAAAAGCAAGCATCAAACTCATTAACTTTATTAAAAAAAACTATGAATGGATAGACACTAAATATAAGCAAACAAACATATTTACTTACCTGTGACAGGTGGGAGACTAGGTGGTAACGGACCTGGAGGTGGCACAGGGGGTCTAAGATTCACAGGTGGGGGTGTAAGAATTGGTGGAGGTGGAGGGAGTCCAGGAGGAGGTGGTCCTTCAACAACAGGAGGCTGTGCTGGGAAAGGCAGCATCCCAGGAAGATTCACATCTTCTACAACTACTGGGTCACTTCCATGATCAAAAGGGCACATGTCCCCTCTCATACAAAAACCCTTTTCTGTGAGGAATAACAGTTAGGAAAAAATGTAAAAGGCACTAAACATATAAATTTTCTCTAACAAAAATAAGATATTTAAAAATATAAATATTTTAAATGCTGGGCAAGTATAATTAACTATTTCACAAGAGCCACCTGTTAATGCCAGTAACATAAAATACTATCAGTATTTTACCAATACCATACCAGTAAGATAATATGTCTAACACACACACCAAAAAAAAATATATCATAAAATTAAATCAGCAGATACTTACCCTTGTTTGGTAAATGCCAGTAATATATTAAGACTGACACGTAAATAAACACTATTATTAAATTGATATTCAATAGTCAGTAGTGACTGAAGGTTTCATTAATATTGAGGAATTCATAAAGCAATTAAGACCAACTTTCCATTGTTGTCAGTACCAGAGGTTTAAGTTTTGAGTAACTGTATACAGCTTAAACTTAAAAAATTTTTACTCAATTGAAAATATTAATTCTTCATGAAGCGTGAAAAAGACTTACCATCATAGTCCCTACATCGTTTCTTTGGCATTGGTGGTCTTACATAAGAGTTATGGTCCACCTGGTCTTCATGAAATTCAGACCAACTTTCGGTAGTGTTATTACCATGATGAGTAGGAGCAATTACTGTAATAGTGCTGCTCAAAGTAGGTACAGGGTAGTGACTGGATGAAATGCTAGGTACCGAAGAGACCGGAGTATAATTATTCTCTAACGGATCCGTTCTATCCAAGTCGTATTTAGGTTTTACTAGATCTCTTTCTGCAACAAAACATAAATGACTTAAATCTACACTCTATAAAAAATACCAAGTCCCCCCTCTACAAAGTAGTGAAATTTAGCAAAACAAAGAGAAACTATTTTGTTTTTTGCATAATCCTCCTTTTCCTTTAAAAGCTATTCAATTAATATACAACATTCCAAGATAAGCTATTTCTATTCAATATGACTAAACTATAAAAATAAGTTACTGTACATTCAAACATGATATTTTCATTTATCAATCAATAATATCTATAAACACTAAGCTCTTACAATTAACTCTTACAATTAAATTAGTTTTCTACAGTAAAATACCCTTTCAATGTATTCCAAAACAGGTTTGCCTTCAGCTAGAAAGGACTGCAGGCAATAAAGTTGCTGAACTTAATGAGTTTTTTTTTTTCCTTGTAATTCTTTTTACAGAAAAAACAAGGTCTTTTACTTTTCTCACTGAAATCTTAGTATGCATAACAACCGCAGCCCACAAAACAAAACATACAAGTATAGTTATTCCTCCTGTGATGAACATTTAGTTGTCATCCAACTAAACACTCTAGTATAGCTTTTTGCATTGAACACTACTTATTAAAGATGAGAACAGATGACCCAAGGGGGGGGAAGGAGTTGATATTAAACATGAACAAATAAACTAACTAGACTGTCTGTGGTTCCAAGAATGGAGAAAAGGTATGAAGGAGATTAGTCAAGTCAAGCAATGTGCAGAGAGGCCTAGTACACCCAGATCACAGGGAAAAACAAAAGCAAGAAACTCAAAAAAAAAAAAGAGCACTTGAGAAGTACAGGATTCATCCTGAGACCCAAAATAGTATTTTCTAAAGACTAAATGTGAGGGTCCAATAAGGTTGCAATGGTAGCAAAAATCTAAGCTTGAATAAAGTTGTTTTACTCACAGATGTGTTAGTCGTTTTACTGCCTGCAACATCTTATTTTCAATAATACATACTGGAAGAAAAATTATACATGATAGAAATGACATCCTCTTGTGAACAGAGACATCTGAAAGATTTTTAAAAACTTTATACTTTTGAGATATAACTGAGATACAATAATCTGCATATATTTAAGGTGTACAATTGAATGAGTTTTGACCTATGTACATACCTGTGAAACCATCATCACAGTCGAGATAATAAACATATTCTTCACCCTCAAAAGCTTCCTTGTGTCAGAAAGACTAGTCCAAAGGACTAATGGACCACAACTACCACAGCCTCAACCAGACTGAGCCCAGTACAACTAGATGGTGCCTGGCTACCACCACTGACTGCTCTGACAGGGATCACAATAGAGAGTCCCGGACAGAGGTGGATAAAAACGTAGAACAAAATTCTAACTCACAAAAAGAGATCAGACTTACTGGCCTGAGAGACTGGAGAAACCCTGATAGTATGGCCCCCAGACACCCTTTTAGCTCAGTAATGAAGTAACTCCCGAGGTTCACCATTCAGCCAAAGATTAGACAGCCCCATAAAACAAAAGACTAACAGAGCACAACAGTCCAGGGACAAGGATTAGAAGGAAGGAGGGTACAGGAAAGCTGGTAATAAGGAACCCAAGGTTGAGAAGGGACAACACTGACATGTCATTGGGTTGTTAACCACTGTCATAAAACAACATGTGTACCATTTAATGAGAATCTACTTGTTCTGTAAACCTTCGTCTAAAGTACAATTAAAAAAAAAAAAAGTCCTGTGTCTTCTATAATCCATCTCTCCTTTACTCCATCCTCAGGCAACCAGAATGGCTTTCTGTCACTATAGATTAGTTGCATTTTCTCAAAATTTTTATACATATATACTCTATTTTGTCTGACTTCTTTCACTCAGCGTAACTATTCTGAGATTGATCCATATTGCTGCATATTATCAGTGGTTCATTGCTTTTTACTGCTAAGCTGACATGAACATTTGTGTAAATGTCTTTGTGTACACATATGCTTTCACTTCTCTTGGGTAAATACCTAGGAGTGGAATAGTTTGGTCATAGTGTATGTGTAGGTTTAACATTTTAAAGTACTGCCAAACTGTTTTCCCAAGAGTTCGGTTCATCTACAACCTCATCGACATCTGGTACTGTTAAGTCTTTAATTTTAGCCATTTTGATGGGGTATATAGCAATAATTCATTGTGGTTTTAATTTATATGAAATACAACTTCTTAAAAGAAACTTTTAAAAATCATTCTCTTGGACAACAAAATACATCAAAATAAAAAACATGAAGGCAACGTCAACAAAATTAAAACAACTAAAATTTTAAAAACAATGAAATAAGTACTTTTTCGCAATAAAAGAATGCCAACCAAAATACACGTAGATATGCATTATTTACCTCTGCTTCGGGTTCTGCTTCTGCTTCTGGTCCTGCTCCTGTCTCTATCTCTGTCACGCAGTCTCTCTTTACTCCAACTTCGACTCCGACTCCTGCTGTAACTGCGACTCCGCCCGCGTCTTCTATTGTACCGATCTCTGTATGAATCTCTTCGAGGAGGGTTTCGGTCATAATCTCTTTTGCGAGAACGATCATCTTTCTTCCTCTCATCACGACTTCTGAAGAAACATATGATCAATTTTATGTAAATAATTTTTACATGGATACAGAAAAATCTCAAATTATATGCCAAAGTTATAACTAATTCTTGTAACATCATAATTCTTCACCCCACAACTAGAAAACTAAGATTGCGATTACTCAAACGACTGAAAAAAACTGAGTACAATCTGTTAAGTACTCTAAAACCTGCTTAAAAGGAAAAAAAAAAAACTGACTTAATCCTCCGTCTTATATGTATCAGTATCTATAATACACTTAGGCATCTGTACATACAGGCATCTATCTACACATATGCCATATAGTATGTACTGTTTTATACTTCTAGTCTCATATACATAGGCATGAATCACATACTTTGTACTCTAAATGCTTCTGGAGCCTTCACAGGAAAAATAATTTATCCACACTAGAGGGAATCTTTGGGCCAAAAAAAAAAAAAAAAAAAAAAAAGCCTCAAATTAAGATTCCACTGGAGCAGAACAGAATTTCAAATTCTAATGGAATCCAGACTTTCTGGAGCCATGGAGGCTGGATGAACCTCTGAAACTACTGTCCTGAGATAATCTTTAAAGCTTAAACCAAAAGTATCCCCTGAAGTCTCAAAACCAAACAATTTAGCTTAACTAGTAAAACTTAAAAGAGCACTGTGCTCTTTTAAGATCTATTTGGGATCAAACTGACAATAGCAACTCAACAGATTAGATAGGAAACTTAGAGGGCAGTGAGTTCAAGTTAATGGGGAAGGAACAACACCGAAAAGGAGGGTGAAAATGGCTGCACAATGCAAAGAATGTAATCAGTGTCAGTGAATTGTACATTTAGAAATTGCTGAACTGGTGTATATTGTGCTGTGTATATTTTCAACAACAAAAATAAAATCATTAAAAAAAAAAAAAAAAAGATTCCACCAGAATCTGAAGTTAGGAATAAAATAATAAAAGCTAATATTTATTGAGTATTTACTGTATGTCAAGCTCTGTTCTAAATCTTACTTTTAGCAACTACAAATCTGACATAGATTTTCTCAGTAGGAAAGGAACTAGTCATGGTTATACTCTTCTATACCAATAAAATAGCAGAAGTTACTTGTTCCTATGTAAAAGACAAGAGGGGTGTAAATATTCATATAAAAGGTAACCAAAATCTAAATTGAGAATGACTAAATGAACTCATCACCTATTTTCTCTGTAGCGTGAGCTTGACTGGGGAGGACTGTGATTTAGTCTTCTAGAAAACTTCTTCTCTCGCTCTTCCTCCTTCGTGATCTGAAACAAACAAAAACATGTATAAAGTTAGCAACAGCTATTCCTTATGATGTTATTATTTCAATGGCTTAATTAATATTAAAATACAAGAGTCAATAAATTGTTTTCTAAAGGCATTCCAATACAGTAAATTTCTCTATTAAGTACAATCATTTAATTTAACCACAAAGACTTTCACTATATCCATAGCATTTAAACGCAGACTATCATATGGAATTGTGAGAGTTCTGAATGATTCAGTGGATAACTCAAGTTGGGATACATGCTCCTTTGTCACTGCCCCTTCTTTCTTCCTGCTGCCACTGCACTTATCCTGTGTGCATTCCAGACAGCTATACACTAAAGATGACAGAGCAGAAAAATAGAAAAAGACCCAGAGCTACCATACTAGCCCTACACAAGCCCAACCTCAGAACTCTTTCATATGAAACAGAAATATAGACTCTTGTAAGTTTTTTTCTTACTTTTTTAAAAAATTTTCTGTTGTACATAATTCAATCTAATCCTGATATACTCAACAATATGTATCCATTTTTTATGTAGCTGCTATCAGAAATGATAGATATAAATAGCAAAATGTAAAAAAGATTCCAGATATATTTTTAACTAAAACAAATCATAAAACTATAACCTATATAGAATGATTCCAGTTGGGGAAAAATATTCTAAGTGTTAGAAAAATCTGGAGTAATACATCTGAAACTAAAGTAATCACGGGATGTTCTTTTATATACATACATACACATGTAAGTAAATATGTTCAGATGTGCAGATAGATAAAAATACAACTGAGATTATATAATTATACTAGATTACATCATAAATATGTATTACTTATAGAATCTGAGGAAAATATACAGAATATGAGGGTAAAAACAAAGGTCACATCCACAGCTCCCACCACAGAACAATCTCTCAACAATGATAGCAGCTACCATTGACTGAGAACCTTCCATGTGCCACACACTATGCCAGGTGCTTTATATACATTATTTTACTTATTCCTCACAACCAATGTAACATTTCCATTTCACAGAGACTGAGGTTCAGAAAAGTACTGTTCTGAGGGTCACAAAGCACTGTGTGGTTCAGTCAAAAACTTAACCACGATTTGTGTGACCCTAAAGTTAGGGTGGAAGCTGTGGTGGCATGGCAGTTAGAGCTACAGCTGCAAACCAAAAGGTTGGCAGTTCAAACCCACCAGGTGCTCCTTGAAACCCTATGGGGCAGTTCTACTCGGTCCTATAGGGTCACTGAGTCGGAAGTGACTTGACAGCAACGGTTTATAAAGCGAGGCTAAACGTGGAAAGACACTGGCTTGACCAAAAAAAACCAAACCCATTGCCATCGACTCAGTGCCAACTCACAGCAATCCTACAGGACAGAGTAGAACTGCCCCAGTAGGGTTTCCAAGGAGCAGCTGGTGGATTCAAACTGCTGACCTTTTGGTTAGCAGCCGAGTTCTTAACCACTGTGCCAAGAATTATTTGAATTATATGACTATTAAACAAGAGTTATAGAGAAACTTATAAAAGAGATAAAATTTTTAAAACCTGTTGAAGTGTGAAGTCATTTCCATTGTCTGTGAAGGTCCTTTTACTGACTACCTTAAAAAATAGCCCCCTACTAACTGTATGTAGCACAGAAGCAAACAGACCTACTGTCAGTCTAGTTATTTACATAGAACACTAATAATAAGACTCCATGGCTATAAGATACTATTCAGAAAAGAAATAACCATAAACGTGAGACTGCTATCCTGAGAAAGGACTGGCCCTTGGCTGGCACCTGGGAACTCGGATTTTGGTTAAGTTCCCACCATTCCCTGATAAGAATGGCTCACTGTGCCTGAATTGTTTGTGTAAACAGTATGTTTTATGCTGAACACCTGCTTTCATTCTGGGAGTGTGAAATTTTGGTATATGCTAGGCAGAGGCTGCCTATGTAACCAGTCCCCAGTAAAATCCTAGGGCACTGAGTCTTTAATGAGCTTTCCTGATAGACATTTCACATACTTTTCTCACAATTCATTGCTAGGGAAATTAATCACATCCTGCAATACTCTACTTGGAAAAGACTCTTGGAAGCTTGCATCTGTTTCCCCCCGAACTTCGTCCCATCTACCTTTTCCTTTGCTGATCTTGCTTTGTATCCTTTTGCTGTAATAAATCATAGCAGTGAATACAACTATATGTTGTATCCTGTGAGTCCTCTTAGTGAATCATCAAACATGGGGATGGTCTTGGAGACTCCCAACACGGAACAGCAAATAAAACTGTTTAATTATTCCTGATATGTATTTAAAGAATGTGTAAAGTATAACACAAATCCTTACCTCTTCTTTCTTTATATCTTTTTCTTGGTGCTGAAAAAATTCTACCTTTAGGCTTCCTGATGATGGCTGCTCTGGAGGAGGGAGATAACTCTTTGTATTCACAGCATCAAAAAGTTTTTCCACAAATATCTGTGTCTCTAAAAATAAAACAAAAAAACACAGATTAAAAGACATTTGCTAAGATATAATTCTCCACCTCTACACATCAGATCTCTAATATGATAAAATATACCTTTGCTTTTATAAGCCTAGAAATTATACTAAGACCAATAGCTTCCAAATCAGTGTGCATGGCACAAGTGCCATGGTTAATACTGATCTATTCAACTTTCAGGGTAGTGGGGCCAGAATGGCCACAGCCTCTGAGCCAGTCACTTCCAGTCATGACTAGTCTCCTCCATCAACACTACCCAATGTGCCACACACAAATATTACTATTCTCTAGAGGAAGGCAAAGCGAAAAAAGTTGAGAAGCATTCTGCTACACAACATTCTAATTTTCTAAGCAGTACTACAAACATTCATTTTCTTAATCTTTTTAACCTATAGGGGGAAAAAAACATCGGCATGCTTTAAGAATGAGCATAAGAATGTTAAAGAAACAAAACGCTACCATTTTAAATGAGCTATGGATACATTCAGTAATCATTATCACTAACTGTAATTATTTAATAATATACAGTAATTATTATAAAGCTGTTGCAGTTAAGATTCTGTGTCATAATGAGTTTCTTGTGGATAATCTTATCAGTAAATAACAAGTATCTTACCTTTCTGAAGAAATACATCTAGCTGATCAATACATAATGCCTTTAACTCTTTTTCACTTTTGTCTTTCTTTACCAAAGCCAGAACATATTTTGCTAGGGCTGATGGATCTGCATCACAGCTGAAGAAAAAAGCAATGTTGAAGAAAATGTAGCCATAAAAAACTGCATATTCTACAGAGTCCAATCACTAACCTAGTAGGTATGATAATTAAATGAGCCAATACATATAAAAAGCTCATAGAAGGCACTCAAGATAGAGAAGCACTTCTCTCTTGTACTAATATACTTTACATGGTATATGTAGTCATCATCAGTATCCTCCCAAATATATATTATGTATGTATTTAAAAACCAGTAGGCTTTATTATTAAAAAGAGAAGTTATAATCAACAAAGCACAAACAGTATCAAAATATCATAAATTAATATAATTAGTGTGGCCCCAGTAAAAACACCAAAGGCTTTTTTTTCTCCCAGGACTAGAGAAATAATAGCCAGGAAAACCATGAGAGACAGTAATAAAGGAAAACTTGAAATGATACAACGAAATATATTTAAACAAACAGCAGAAAAGTCTAGAAAATAGATGCACATAAATACAGAATTTAATTTTATAAAGGAAGCATTCAAATCAATGAGGAAGAGATGAACCATGCCACAAACTATATTGAGACAACCTGGTAGTTACCTTTTTAAAAAAAAACCAAGATGGGTCCATAATTCATTCTATATACCACAAAAAATGTAACTGTAAAATATACAATGTAAAAACATGAAACTATTAAAGTATTAGGAAAAAACCAAGAGCTGCTTTATAACTCTGGAGTAATGAAGTCCTTTCTAATTAGGACACAAAGACCACATATCATAAAAGAGATTAATCTAATTATATAAAAATCAAAACTCCAGAATGAAAACACAGAGTCAAAAGACAAGTGGAAAACAAGCTCAAACAGTTTAACACATCATAAAAAGCAAATCCCCTAACACAGAGTGTTTACCAATCAGTAACATCAACACCACGGGGGAAAAAAAAGACAAAGGATATGACGAACATGTCACAGAAGAAGAAAGAAAAATGAGTTTTAGAAGAGTAAAAACTGAACCTCATTCAGAAGAGAAATATTAAACTACACTGAAATAACATTTTTCAGCTATCAGGTATGCAAAATCCAAAAATATTAAAATATATTTTGGTGGCAACATAAACTATACTCTGGTGGAAAACAGGCAGTTTTCAAACATCACTAGCGACACGAATAAACTGGCACACCCCAGGGAGAATATTCTGGCAGTATCTATACATCCTTTGGGAAACCCTGGTGGTATAGTGGTTAAGAACTATGGCTGCTAACCAAAAGGATGGCATTTCGAATCCCCCAGGTGCTCCTTGGAAACCCTACAGGGCAGTTCTACTCTGTACCATAGCGTCGCTATGAGTTGGAATCGACTCGATGGCAGTGGGTTTATTTTATACATATATATACCCTTTGAGTTTTTCTAGGTGGCACAAGCAGTTTGTAATTGGCTGCTAACCTAAAGGTTGGTGGTCCAAATTCATCCAAAGGCTTCACAGAAGAAAGACCTGGCAAACAGCTTCCATAAAGATTACAGCCAAGAAAATCCCATGGAGGCAGTTGTACTCTGCACATGAGGTCGCCTAGACGACAAGTTTTGTTTTCGTGTTCTTAATACACCCTTTGGCTCAGCAAATCTACTATGAATTTATCCTACAGATACAGTTACATGTTCAAAATGATTACGTGTACAAGATATTTTACTGTCAACCTGATTATAAGATCAAAAATCTGTAAATGTCCACTGACAAAGGACTAAAAAAATAAATTATACTGACTCTGCACAGGGACAGGTATCTGGCAAAGCACATAAAAAAGAATGAGGAAGTTTTCATATCTTGGATAAATTTTCACATTAATATATATTTAAATTTAAAAAGCAAGGGGGAGAAAAAAGTTGTATATTACCATTGTGGAGCCCTGGTGGCACAGTGGTAAACAGCTCAGGCTGCTAACCAAACGGTCAGCAGTATGAATTCACCAGCCACTCCTTGGAAAACCTATGGGGCAGGTCTACTCTTCCTATAGGGTTGCTATGAGTCGGAATCGACTCAACAGCGATTGGTTTGATTTTGGGTATTACTATTTGGAGGGGGGCGGTGTAATAGATTTGGATTGACTTTTGTATGAATAATAAACATATGGAAGGATAAACAAATAATGACAATGGTTACTTGTTAGGAAAATGGGAATTAAGTGAAGGCAGGATAGAGTCAGGAGGGGAAGTTTTTGATGCCTGAACCATGCTTATCCAACTAAAAAAAAAAAAAAAAAAAAATCAGATAATGTTTTTCAACTAAGCTAAAATTTCTATCTATTTAATTAAAGATCATTTTATAAGTTAGGGTAAACAACAATAAAGTAATAGTAACAGTTAACCACTAACATTTACTGAATAGTTTGTGCCATGAATTGTACTCCATACTTTACATGCCTAAAGTTCCAAGAATAAGAAATGTACATACATTAAAATAATGCTAGAAAAAGGTAACACATATACCAGAAAGTCTCAATCTGTATACATATCTGAAACATAAAAAAACAGTTCTACAAAAAGAACAGCAGTAACTTATGCCACTGAATCAGAAAGTCCATCTGAAGACAGTAGACAGCTGTAGTTGCACAGTAGAATGACCTATGGAAACCAGATCACAAGTGAAATCAAGAGGTCTAATTCAATCATCTGTGTTTCGTTTTGGTATGCTTTATAAAAGCCGCACAGAAGTCAAATACAGTGTCAGAGCTGAGAATTGCTCCATTGAAGTACTAATACAGCATTTATTGTATGCTATGAGAATCCCTAGTCTACAACATTGCAGTGATTTTAGAATAGGAACTCAAATTCCTCACTCTCCTGAAAATGTAGGTGCCTAATTCCCCACCCCTGGAGAGTGGGTTGGGCTTAGTGGCTTGCTTTTAACAAACAGAATATGGCAGCAGTGAGAGTGTCAGACTTGAGACTAGGTCATAAAAGGCACCATGGCATCCCTCGTGCTCTCTCTCTTGTGCTACCTGTCCTAGAGAAATGAGATACCCTGTCATGAAGACACTCAAGCAGCCTTATTAAAAAAACCATGCACAGATAACTCCAGCCAATGGCCACAGGAGAACATATGAGTGAGCTTGAAGATGATTCTACAGTCTCAGCTGAACCTTGAGGAAAGTGAAGCCCTGGCAAACAGCCTGATTAAAATCTCATGGGAGACCCTGAGCCAGAAACACCCAGCTAAGCTGCTCGCAAATTCCTGGCCCACAAAAACTAAGAGAGAAGTGTCTGTAATTTAAAGCTAAGTTTCGGGGTAATTTGTTACTCAGTAATCATAAATCAATGTTTCTCATAAATCGATTTCCATTTATTTACCAAGACTTGAGGTGAGTTACAACTTAAAACAAAAAGCAGGAAAAAACTCCATTTCAATGGCACATGAGAGATTTTTAAAAAGACTTTGTCTTTCAAATTTACTTCAACATACTTAACAATTGTTCTTTTAAATACAGACAGAATGGCTTATTATTAAATTTCTCCTTCATGTTTTATCATAATAAGCATGGAATACTTAGATCTGTGATGAAATGACCATGATGAAATAGGACAATAACCTCATGATGTATATACGGATAGACTTACATCTGGTAATACCACATGAGGTATCATGAAACAATACTTATTCATTTTAGGTAACCTGAATAAGTTTAATCAACTAGGTAATAATATAACTAGACATCAAGCTAAATCTACTTCAGTTTACTGGAAATCATATGATGCATAATATCATCTGTTATACTGTTTTATTGCAATTGCTATTTATAAACAAATTCAAAGTCTCTGAACTGAGTCCAAATGTTATATTTTGATTTAGTACCGAATGTGACCATTGTGGTAAATTTTCAATTCAATACTAGCTTTTCTAATGATTTAACTGTCATTTTACATTTCTTTCAATGAAATACCAAAGCTATTCCAATTCCCATTCCATAATTTTTTTTTAATGTTTTAAAAGTGAATTAAAACGTTAGCAGCTGAAAATAGGGAGAAAGACCTTCATAATTTTTGCAATTATTATGATCTATAGATCACAGTTTTATAAAACAGCAAGATATAATTTAATGTTACGTGTTCTGACCAGCCTTTGCTCATCTTCTGGAGCAAGCACTTGAATTGAATTAAAAAAAAAAAAAAAAATTAATAGCTCCACCAACAGTCAAAACAACACATCAACTACCATACACAGAAATTTTAATTTCTTGAAACAGTCTGAAAGGCAGATTACTTTTTAAAATCTGTTAGGAGTTCAAACTATATAAGAGAGGCTAGGTTTATAATTTCACATTTAATAGCAAAACAGCTGAATTTGCATTTGGGAGGCAATTTTTGTTAAGTGCTTTAAAGAAGTTACTCCGTTTTTATTTCAATACTTTTTAAACCAAAGAGAAGTTCCCTGCAAATAAAAACTGAGTAAAAAATAATTTTAACCATAGAATTTTAATAATATACCAAACTGTTATGGATTAGACAGGCAAAACATATCTCTTTTCTATTTGCCTTCATTAAAAGTACCAATGTTCAACTTCAGGGACAAGGACTAGAAGGCAGGAGGGGACAGGAGAGCTGGTAATAGGGAACCCAAGGTTGAGAAGAAGGGACAATGTTCACATGTTGTGGGGTTGTTAACCATTGTCATAAAACAATATGTGTACTGTTTAATGAAAAACTATTTGTTCTATAAACCTTCATCTAAAGTACAATAAGAAAAAAAAGAAAAAAAAGGGCCAATGTTCAAATGCTGTGTTTTATATATTTTTACAGCAATTTTAAAAAAGTGCCAACGTTGCATCATCTAAACATCTAAAAATAACCTGCTATGTAAAATTAATGAAATAAAAACACTTAAGTGACCTAATCGAAAGATTATATTCAGAGATAACAAGCGGTTATTTTTTTTAAAAACTGTCTTCTCCATGACAATACTATTCATGAGGAACTTAACTAGATCAGTTGCAACTGCTAGTGATAGGTTTGTGATATGAACAACTCATACATTGTCAAGAGCTAGACTTGGGGTCACTGAGTCAAAATCTACTCAACGGCACCTAACACCATACTACTAGCATCCTAGAAATGTGTGGAAAGAAAAGTGGGGCTTTTACAGATCAGGTAAAAATAAAAGAATCAAGTTTTTAAAATGTTTAAGAACAAAAAATTAATACTGAAAGCGTGAGTAACTACCTTCCTACCTTAGAAAATAGCCCAGATTCCCACTGATTCTACATTCTGTAAGTACTTCTTGGCCGAGCAAAAAACATAATCTGCCAATAAAGCATGACTCTGACCACAGAGTGCTCAAACTCAAATCAATCACCCGTGTGCAGTTTGGGGGTGGGGAGGTAGGAATAGGGAGAACACGAACAAAACAAACTGCCGAATAAGGAAGGCATGAGACATGACTGACCAACAGCATTTGTGGAGTGGGTGGGTGACCAACTTAAGTATTCAATAAGCTAAACAAGATTTAAGAAACCTCCACCAGCCTGAGCCTGGAAGAACTAGATGGTGCCTGGCTACCACCACCAACTGCTCTGACAGGGATCAAAATACAGAGTCCAGGACAGAGTGGGAGAAAATTCAAATTCACAAAAAAAAAAAAAAAAGACCAGACTTACTGGTCTGACAGAGACTGGAGGAACCCGTGGGACTACGACCCCTGGACACCCTACTAACTCAGAACTGAAGCCACTCCCACAGTCCACTTTCAGCCAAAGATTAGACAGGCCTATAATAACACACGTGAGGCACGTGCTTCTTAGTTCAATCAAATACAGGAGACCAAATAGGCAACTCCTGCCCAAAAGCAAGATGAGAAGGCAGGAAGGGACAGGAAAACTGGGAACCCAGGGTAGAAAGGGAGAGAGTGCGGACACAAGGTGGGGTTGCAACCAATGTCACGAAATAATTTGTGTATAAATTTTTGAATGAAAAACTAATTTGTGCTGTACATTTTCACATAAAGCACAATGAATTTTTTTAAAAAAAGAAAAAATAATGTAAAAAATATGAAATGTTTGGGAAAAAATTAAATCATATAGCTGCAATAAAATGAAAATTGAGAACTTGAGAGAAAACACTGCTGTTCTCCTATGTAACACAGAGTGCCACTGCTTTCAGCTCTTGGTGCCACACTTCCATACGTATACAAACAAACTCCAACAGACTTTCAGAAAATGACCAGGATGGTAAATGGATGTCATTATCATATAGCTCACTAGGGATTCTCAGTCTGGAGAACTGAAATGCCAGAGAGAATTTGTTAAGTTTTCAAATAACAGAAGGGATATCACAAGGAAGAAGGATTACATATATTCAACATATCCTCCATGAGATGTACTTAGAATCAGTAAGTGGAAGCAACAGATTTTAGCTGAAAATAGAGATTGACTTTTTTAATAATCAAAGGCCTCCCAAAGGCAGAATAAACTTCCTGAAAGAGAGTTCTACATCATTGGAATGATTTTAACAATCCTTGGCAGGTAAGCATTAGACTGAATAGTAAATCTCTCCAAAACTTGAATGTAATCCTGAAGTTTGATTTTGTTCACAAGATATTGTGCAAATATGTGATATAAGATAATATCTGTTCAATTACTGATCTGTAAATATTAGTAATAAAAGTAATTTTAAAATTATAGAAGGCATAGAATATACATCATGAATGATATTTTGTCAAAAAAATGTATCAAAACTCAAAAATTGAACATCTGCATATGTACAGCCTCTGAGCCTAACACAGTACCTGGGATAAAGTACTGAGTAAGTGAGATCAGGAGAAAGAGAGTATATGTACAAATCTATCTCACTAGATCAACAGCTCTTTTTTGTCAGGGACCATGCCTTTTTCATCTTCATGAACATGTGGTGAATAAAATAAATGTTTTACTGATTATGTTGGTTTTGGTGATTATCACAAATATCACATTCACCATCAAAATCATTTTAATAAGCATTTACTATGTATCAGCCACTGTTCTAGATCCTGGGGATACAACTTTGAAAAAAAGATGAAGTCCCCGTCCTTACAGAATTTAAATTGCGGGTATAAGGGAATAACAGACAATACATACAACATGCACACACATACAATGTATAGATAGTACTCAGAAGAAAAATAATGCAGTATAAAAGGATAAAGTACAGAGAAGGAGAGAGGAAGAGAAAGAGGAAGGAAGGGAAGAGAGAGAAGAAAGAAGAGAGGGTGGGAGGAACAAGAGTGAATATTATCATATGTAAAATTGTCAAGGATGGACCCTGATGAAATGACATTTAAACAGGATGTGAATGAAGTGACAGCAAGCCTATGGGTATCTGGAAAAAGAAGAGCTCAGGGAGAAGGAACTCAACAAAAACGGCCTGAGGTGGGAGACTGCTCGGCATATATGATGAACAGTAAGGAGTTCAATGGGATAGAGCAAAGTGAGAGTTCATGAACATTTGGATTTCCAATGTGTCACCTCTCCAAGGATTTAAAAATAACTGCTTCAATGAGCTTTAGCAAATTATGTATCTAAACCACTATAAAATCATTCAAATCAGTAGTTTTATTAGTTTTAAAGGCAAAAAAAATAAAACCTTTATCTGAATATATGTAGTAAGGATACAACTAATAAGCTTCACATACACCCTTGAAAAGTATGACCTAGGAGGGTCATTTTCTTCCAGCTATATCTGGGGAGGGATATACACACACTAAGTAAGTTAGAGAATCCAAAACAATACAGAAAATCAAATGTTATAATAAATCTCCCAAAAAACTGAATTTTCTTAAGTAGTACTTTAAATAACAAATCAAATCACCTCTAGACATAAAGGTTATAATTAATCCTCCTGACACATTAATCATATTAGTGTGTTAGTTTTAACTTTTTAATTCAGTAATGAGATTACAAGTAAAGAAAGCTATAACACTCCAGTACAATATTTTTCAAAGTTGTGTTTTGTTCAAGTTTCTTGGAGTTTTCAGAAATTCAATGGAAGATAACTGAAAAAATTTAAATCAAGCTTCCATTTTCAGTAATTCTGAAAAAAGGAGCTGGAGGTGGTAATGGGAATTAAAACTTAAATTTAAATATGTTAAATCAGTAACTTTGGAACACGGATATACACCCACGTCTGTTCCCACCAAATTTTCATTTTATATTCCAAAAAATATCTAATTTGCATCAAAGTCATGATTCTATTCTGTACTTACTTTAAAAAACTCAGATTTCATTGCAACAAATACGATACATATATTAGAACATTCAATTATAGTAGTTTATAATACACATTCATGCAATTCAAATAAAAAGGTAGAAATAGGTTTGCACATAGTAGCTACAGCAAAGGTTAAGCATTAAGGGTTAAATTAGTATACACACAGTTCCTCCTTCAAAATAAAACCACCACCACAAATAAGCATATCTAAACACAATCCATCCATGAGCATCACGTGAACCATTTATCACTGAAAAAACTTATCACAATATATATAACAAAACTATTCAAAGTCAGTTCCTTCATTCCCCTACTATCACCTCAAGAAATAGCAGGATTCCTTCATACCTGTAGAACAGTGGTTCTCAAACTTTTGGTCTTGGGATCCTTTTATGCTTTAAAATTATAAGATTCCAAAGAGCTTTTGTTTAAAAGGCTTACATCAATATTTACCATATGAGAATTAAAACTTGGAAGTTTTCTTAATTATTTAAAGTAATGATAATAAACCCATTATAATTTAAGATAAATATATTATCTTTTACAAAAAAATAACTATATTTCCCCCAAAAAAAATAAAAATTTAGTGAGAACAGTGTCAATGTTTTTACATTTTAGCAGATATCCTGAATGTCTGGCTTAATAGAAGACAGATGGATTCTCATATATGCTTCTGCATTCAATCTGTTGTGATATGTTGTTTTCATTGAAGTGTTTGAAGAAAATACAGTCTCACACAGATCAATAGTTGAAAAAGTGGGGAGCTCATGGAAATCTCAGGAAACACCAGGAGTCCTCAGATCAAACTTGAGAACTATGGCTTTACAAGCTATTTACAAAGTATCTACTAAGTGTCTAATTCAAGTTAATCTTCACAGTCTCCAAGATAAGGCCCAATAATCCGAACATAAAACCAAGTAAAACTCTATACTGTCCAGTGCAGAGCAGTAGCCCAGAGAGCTGTGGTTGCAGCATCATGCCACGGAATTCTCCCCTAAAAGCGTAACTGCAGGTGCAACGAACATGGTAATCAAAATCATAACTCCACTTTTACTACATGCTGTATATTCCAACTGATATTTCAGGAAGATCTGAGTTCTGTGGGAGAGGATCAGCTCACAAAGACCACATCAGTCCGCATTCTATCCAATAACAAAACAGATCTGAAGTAATTTATCCTCCTTCTGTTATATAAAAGGAGAGGAGAGGCTAGGGACTATCTTCTCTCATGACCAAGAAAAGGTCAAATTATTTTTTAAAAATAGCACTAACACTAAAACCAGTTGTCATCAAGTCAATCTAACGCATGGCGACCCCATGTGTATCAGAGTAGAACTGTGCTGCACAGGTTTTCAATGGCTGCTTTTTCAGAAGTAGACTGCCAGGACTTTCCCCTACGGCACCTCTGGTTGGACCAGAACCTCCAACCTGTGGGATATTAAGTGTTTGCACCACAGAGGGACTCCAACACTACGATGAGAAATCTGAAAAGCCTAGTTTTGTCATTCTGTGTTTGGGGTATATTTATAAAAAAAATTAAGTCTGGCTATTAATGTGTGGCTGCATATTACATATATTCACTTATCAGTCTTAATTTCTAATACTACTACCACAATGCTGAAATTTTTTCATTTAAAAAGAATTGTTCTAGACATTTTTTAGCTCACAAATCCCAAGACAAAGAAAACAGCCTCAGTTTTTCATCTGAGATAAGAGTCGAGCTACTCCACCAATTTAGAAATAAGCAGAGGATCAAATAAAAAAAGATAAGATTTACAAATAATTTATAAACCTGCCAAACACCAAAATGAATGTTATAGGACTACTAAAGGATGAAATATGATAAATGTTTTAAAGTTATAAGATGCCTTTAGCCTGAAGAATATGCATCAGTTAAAATCTGGAGACTATATTTTAAGTACTATTCCCTTCGAATCCCATTTTGTCCTCTAAGCAAAATTGTTAGCCTTAGAAGCAGTCTGCTATTGTAAAAAAGCACTGGACTGGATTCTAAGAAAACCTGTGATTTTCAGATTTCTAACATAGTGTTGTATCTACTTCATTCATTAGTTATATAATCCTGAATTAGCATTTTATTTCTCTAGGCTTCAGTTTTCTCATTTTTAAAACAAAGGCACTGAACCATAAGATACGAAAAAGTGGATTCTTTTTAGAAAGAAAATGCTGAACTTTTGCATCACTGCACCTCCTTCCTTCTTCCTTTCCCAGTAACTTTTAGTTAATTGAACTTCAAAATAATTAAACGTGTAGAACATTAGAAGCTTCAAGAATTTTTTTTTCCCCTCTAGGTCTACAAGAGACATAGAATCCCCTTTTCCCAACACTCATACACAAATCTTCACCCTTTGAGAATTAAACAATGCCTAAATTCTACTAAATAGAAACATTGTATATATTTCCCCTAAATTAACCAGTCTAAGATGTCTCTCCTTTTTGAATCTAAAGATCTGTACATATGTCTATCTGTGCCTATTTCTATCACTGTTAAATTGTAACTATTGGTGTGCTTGTCTGCTTCCCCCACAGAGATTCTAGGTTACTATTTGCCTTTTCCCCCAGAATATATCACAATAAGTTGAAAAGTATCAACTAATTATCAACATTATACAAGGACATACTAGATACAGGGTACGTCAATCAAAACAAAAATTCTCATAGTTTATGTCAAACCCAATTATGACAAGTATAAAGGCATACTAACAAGTTCAGAGATTTAAAAAAAAAAGTTCAATAAAAACATTTCTAGCATTTTGACAAGCCATTCCTAGTTGCCTTTTTTCCCCATAACCTGCTAAGATAGCACTCTCATTCATTCAGTACAATATGTTCCATATATTTCCTTCTTCTCCCTTCCCATGTCCCAGACTAAGGAGTATCACCTGTCAGAGACCAAGTTTAAGCATTTCACAACTCATCTTAAAACTAGAATAGAGAATATGGCCCCCAGACACCCTTTTAGCTCAGTGGAGAAGTCATTTCCGAGGTTTACCTTTCAGCCAGGGAGTGGACAGCCCCATAAAACCAAATGGGACTAATGAGGCACAGCAGTCCAGGGACAAGGTCCAGAAGGCAGAAAGGGACAGGAAAGCTGGTGATAAGAAACCCAAGGTTGAGTAAGGATAGTGTTGATGTGTTGTGAGGTTGCTAACCATTGTCATAGGGTAACATGTGTACTAACTATTAAATGAGGAACTATTTTTTTCTGTAAGCCTTCATCTAAAGTGAGAATAGCAGCACAATTAGAAGAGCGTAGTCGATGTCACTGAACTATGCCTGTAGAAATTTTTGAAATGGTGTATCTTCGGCTATGTATATTTTCACCAAAAAAAAAAAAAAAAAAGGTTGAGAAGGGAGAGGGTTGACATGTTGTGGGGTTGTTAACCAATGTCATAAAACAACATGTGTACTACTGTTTCATGAGAAACTATTTGTTCTGTAAGCCTTCACCTAAAGTACAATAAAAAAAATAAAATAAAATAAAAACTAGAATAAAATATTGCTAGTCTTCCTGTCTCCAAAATGTTCCAAACTCAACAATTCCAGAAGCATCATTCTAAAACAGAGATCTGATCAAGTTACTGCCCGCCCCACTTTACTCTTTCCAAGTTTCACATAACCTACCCCCCAAAACATCCAAGCATTTCATCATGTATTCTCACAGAACTCAACTGTTGTCCCCATTTGGGTTATTTAATGTCACCAGAAGCATCAAAGGTTTAACACAATCGGAGAAAGAGTATGAAAAACTTTAAAGACTGGTCACTGTACATATATGAAGCAGTTTTCAAAGTGGGATCCAACTCTTTCACAGTCTGGCTGCTATTATAACAAATCAAACTTTTAAAATAGGTAAGTTAAGTACCTGAAATATCACTAGAGAAAATAAAACATAAAACGGCACACACTGACAATTTCTTATATAATTCACCCAAAAGTCGTAAGTTATAGGCCTCAAAGTCCTGTTTTGCACTTAAAATTGTGTTACAAGAAACAAATGATCAGCTGAACACATATTAAGGCTTATATAAGCTTTTTAATCAGTGTATTTCATATATAATAACTGATTTCATTAAAGATTTTATAAACTTTTTACATATCAACTTTTAAACTTCAGTAAGAAATAGAAATAATTGGAGAACGTAGGTACCGCAAGCAGGGAGTGTACAAACAGCAGGGTGCAGAAAATTATAATATGAAGGACTCAAAGACAGCCTAGAATTTAACTAACACGTTATCTCTTTCCATCACTTCTTCTAAAATGATTCCTGGAGAAAAAAATTACTTGTCACAACACATCACATATCATAAAATAAGCTTATCTGAACTACTGAATTTAAACAATGACCAAAAGTAACTTGGCCTAATAACAAAGTTAATTAAGAAAATATTCTGCATCCTACTTTGGTGAGTGGCGTCTGGAGTCTTAAAAGCGAGCGAGCAGCCATCTAAGATGGATCAATTGGTCCCAACCTACCTGGAGTAAAGGAGAATGAAGAACACCAAAGTCACGAGGGAAGTATCAGCCCAAGAGACGGAACGGGCCACATAAACTGAAGACTACATCAGCCTGAGACCAGAAGAACTAGATGGTGCCCAGCTACCACCAATGACTGCCATGACAGGGAACACAGCAGAGAGTCCCTGATGGAGCAGGAAAAAAGTGGGGTGCAGAACTCAAATTCTAGTAAAAAGACCAGACTGAATGGTCTGAGACTGGATGAAACCCAAAAAGCACAGCCCCTGGACTGTCAGCCCAGAACCAAAACCATTCCCGAGGTCAACTCTTCAGACATAGACTGGACTATCTGACATAAAATGATACTCATGAAGAGTGTGCTTCTTAGCTCAAGTAGATAAACGAGACTAAATGAACAGCTCCTGTCCAGAGGTGAGATGTGAAGGCAGAGAAGGTCAGGAGCTGGTTGAATGGACACCGGAAATCAGGAATAGAAAGGAGGAGTGTGCTGTCACAGTACAGGGAGAGTAATTAGGGTCACATAACAATGTGTGTATAAATTTTTGTATGAGAGACTAATTTGAATGGTAAACTTTCACTTAAAGTACAACAATTAAAAAAAACAGATTGGCTCACAAAATGGTCCCATTAAGAAGTCCTCCAAAAGTTGCATTAACTGCCTTCTGGGAAAAAAAATCCTCCTTCTAAAAATTAAAAATACATGTAAAAAGAAAGAAAAAATATTACATATATGAAGATATTCATCGTAGTTACTGTCAAAAAAAAAAAAAAAAAGGAAACAACCTAAATGACAAGAACAGAATAATTAAATTAACTATGGTATATTCACTTGATAAAACTGGATTTCAACCATTTTAAGAGCATAAAGACTACATATAAATACTAGAAGTGCTGGAGTGGGGAATGTAAAGAGGACTTAACTTTTCATTTCAGAGACTTCTGGTAAGTTTTCTTTGTATTCACTATATGCAAGGATTACTTTAATAATGTAAGAAAATAGGCTGAATTTTTTTCCTAAAAAGTAATGGACATGCCATAAAGCATTATTAAGACAACTTAATAGTATAGTCACACAATGAATTACTATGGAGCCACTGAAAAGAACAGGAATTTATTTAAGAGTATACTTATATGGAGGGATGTCCAGAAAGTCTGTTAAATGAAATATTATTTACATTAACATATGAATATGACCCCACCTATATTTAAAAAGTACTTATTTACACGTACATGCTATATATATATTTATTTTTACAGATGTCTATATATCCATATATGGGGACTCAGGAAGAGGTTAGAAGACTTGATTCCTATTGTTAGGTTGATTTTTTAATTAAAACAAGCATTTATTATTTTTCAGTTAAAAAAATTGTTACATTAATCAGGGCTAAATATAGAATGGCATTATTACTTTAATGACAAAACATTCATATGATGACGCAATACTACTCAGTAAAAAAAAAAGAACTGCAGATACACATAATAATATGGAAAAATCTCAAACATTACGCAAAGTAAAAAGAAGACCTATTGAAAAGAGCACATACTTTATGATTGATTTCATTTATGTGAAGTTCCAGAACAGGTAAAACTAATCTATAGTGGAAATAAATCAAACAGTACTTGCTTCTAGGGGTAGACAGGAGCATGGAAGAGGAATGAGGTAATTTTCTGGGGGTGATGGTAATGTTCTTCATCTTTATAGGGAACTGGGTTACACAGATGTATGCATCTGTAAAAATTCATCAAATGGTACCCTTAAGATTTGTGCACTTCACTGTATGTAAATTTTTTTTCAAAATTTAAAAAAAGTAAATAAATACTGAACTCTAGTTAATGATATGTATGCTGAAGTATTTAGAAGTGCACTGATGCCTACAATTTACTTTAACAAACATCAAAGGAGGATAGGTATGTGGTAAACTAAATGCAGCAAAATATTAATCTACGTAGACTCTAGGTTGTTGTTGCTGTTAGGTGCCATTGAGTCGTTTCCGACTCATAGCGACCCTATGTACAACAAAACAAAACACTGCCTGGTCCTGCGCCATCCTCACAATCGTCGTATGCTAACGAGTATGTAAATGTGTCACTAAAATTGTTTCAACTTTTCTGTATATTCGAAGTTTTTCATAATAAAATGTTGGGGCAATAGGGCAAACAAAAATAGCCAGAAAAATTCTGAAGAAGTATTATTGAAATGGGACTAGCTTTACCAAAGATTACAAATTATCAAAAATTAGAAGTGTTGTGTACAGCCATCTAAGATTCAATCACGGAACTCTATTCATCGACAGCAAAAGGAGAAAGAAGGACACCAAAGACTCAAAGCAGAAAATACAGGACTAACAGTCTACACGAACCACAGCCTCATCTACCCCGAGACCAAAAGGACTACATGGTACCTGGCTATCACTATGACCGTTCTGATCAGGGCCACAATAGATAGATCCTGACAGAATGGTAGAAAAATGTGGAACACAACCTCAAGTTCTTAAAAAATCTAGACTTACCTGAACGGTTGAGACTGGAGGATTCCCTGAGATTACTGCCCTGAGACAGTCTTTAACCGAACTAGCCCCTGAGGTCACCTTTGGCGAAATAACAGATTGGCTCACAAAATAAAGAAGATTATCCATGAGTACTGTGCTCCTTTAAAAAATTATCTATGAGACCAAATGGTCAACAATTACTTTAAAACAAAGATGAAACTGTAAGGAGGCAGGGAAACTAGAGTACCAAAAATGGAACAACCAGAACAGAATAATGAGAATGTTCATGCCCTGTGAAGAACGTAATCAATGTCACTAAACCATTTGTGTAGAAATTGTTGAAGGAGACCTAAACTGCTCACCGAAAACACAATAAAGTATTATTTAAAAAAAAAAAAAAAGTATTGTGTAGTCTAATGGACATAAATAAGGTAGCATCTCAAATCATTAGGAAAGAGATGATTACTCAATTGTGTGGGGATAACTCTGTACACATCTGGAAAAAAAATAAATCAATAAGGTTGACTCATTACCACATACCATAATCTCAAATATATTTGAAGTAGGTAAAAGGTAATAAAAATAAAATTGTATATAAAGAAAATGTTCTACATTCTACTTTGATGAGTAGCGTCTAGGGTCTTAAAAGCCTGTGAGTGCCCATTTAAGATACTCCACTGATCTCACCCCTTCAGGAACAAGGGAGAATGAAGAAAACAGGACACAAGGGAAAGATTAGACCACAACTACCAAGGCCTCCACCAGACTGAGTCCAATACAACTAGATAGTGCCCAGCTACCACCATTGACTGCTCTGACAGGGATCATAACACAGGGTCCCAGTCAGAGCTGGAGAAAAATGTAAAACAAAATTCTAACTCACAAAAAAAAAAAGACCAGACTTACTGGCCTGACAGAGATGGAGAAACCCCAAGAGTATGGCTCCTGGACACCCTTTTAGCTCAGTAATGAAGTCACCCCCTAGGTTCACCCTTCGGCCAAAGATTAGACAGGCCCATAATACAAAACAAGACTAAAGGGGCACACCAGCCCAGGGACAAGGACTAGAAGGCAGAAGGGGACAAGAAAGCTGGTAATAGGGAACCCAAGGTCAAGAAGGGAGGGTGTTGACGTGTCGTGGGGTTGCTAACTAACGTCATAAAATAATATGTGTACTCATTGCTTAATGAGAAACTAGTTTGTTCTACAAACCTTCATCTAAAGTACAATAAAAATAAAATAAAATTATAAAGTACGCAGAGGATACTATTGGAGAATTCGGAATGACACATAGTGACTGGGCTCAAAACTTGAAGATTCTGTTTTGGGTTTGCGCAAATCCAAACTCAAGGTGGGTTTAACATTTGAAAATCAATCTGTGCAATATACCATATTAACTGAAAAAGGGAGAAGAGCCATAGAATCATTCTCAACAGATTTAGAAAAAGAATTTGAAAAATTCAACACCCATTCATGACAAAAACACTCAGTAAATTAAGGATAAAAAGGAACTTAATCTGGTAAAAGGCATCTACAAAAAATCTAGAGCCAACATCAACTAACACTAAAATATTAAATCTTTTTCCCCTAATACTGGGAACAAGGTAAGAATGTCCACTCTTGTCATTTCAAAGCAACAATGAACTGTAGTTCCTAGCCAGAGCTAGCAAGAAGAAGAAATGAAGTAATAAAAATTAGAAAAGTAAAACTGTTATTATTCAGATGACATAACTGATACAGAGAAAACCCTATGGAGTCTACAAAATAGCTACTAGAACTGGTTAAGTGTACCAGTAAAGTGGTAGAATGCAGGGTCAATTTATAAACATTACTGTATACTAAGAATAAAAATTAAAAAATAAAAATTTAAAATACCCTTTACAAAACAAACATATCCAGGAATAAAACCTAACAGAAGATCTGCAAGACGCTACACAGAAAATTACAAAACACTGCTAGAAGAAATTAAGTAAGACAAATAAATTGAGAGACATATCACATTCATGGACTGGAAAATAAGGATGTCCTTTCTTCTGAAACTGATCTCTACATTCAATACAATCCCTATCAAAAATTGAGTAGAGTTGTCCCTCCGTATCCGTGGGTTCTGCATCTGCAGATTCAAAACTGTGGATCGAAAATATTTAGGGGAAAAAAAAGAATGTGTACAGACTTTTTTTTGTCATTATTCCCTAAACAATACACTGTAACAACTATTTACATATCATTACATTATATTACCTATTAAGTAATCTAGAAATGATTTAAAGTATACAGCAGGATGTGCACCGGTTACATGCAAATACTACGCCATTTTATATGAGGAACTTGAGCATCCATGGATTCTGGTATCCGCAGGGGATCCTGGAATCAATCCCCTGCAATACCGAGGGATGACTATAAGCTTTTTTGTAGAAAATGACAAGCTATCCTCAATTTTATATGGAAATGCAAAAAAATCTAGCGTAACTAAACAATCATTAAAAAAAAACAAACTTGGAAGATCTACACGACCTGATAGAAGACTTACTATAAAGGTACACTTAGCAAAAGACTATGATATCAGCATCAGAATACACAAAAACAAATCAATCGAACAGGAGAGAGTCCTGAAATAGAACAACATACATACAGTCAACTGATTTTTAACCAAGATGCCAAGTCAATCCAACGGGGAAAGACTTTTTAACAAATATTTCTGGAAAAATTGGATATTCTTATTGGGGTGAGAAGAGCACCAGTGGTGCAGCAGTTAAAGTGCTCAGCTGCTAACTGAAAGGTCAGCAATTCAAACCCACCCACCAGCCACTCCATGAGAGAAAGATGTGGCAGTCTGCTTCTGTAAAGATTTACAGCCTTGGAAACAATATGGGGCAGTTACACTCTGTCCTATAGGGTCACTATAAGCCGGAATCAACTCGATGGCAGTGGGTTTGGTTTTGGTTGGGATTGGGGTGGGGAGAACTATTAGCCTTATTTTACTCCTTACTCAAAAAATTCACTTGAGATGAATCATAGATCTAAACATAATACGTGGAATTGTAAAATCTTAGAAGAAAACATAGGCGAATAATCTCCATGACTGTGGAAGAGACAAAACAAAGTTTCTGGGACACAGAGAGCACTAACCATAAAAGAAAAATTAATACAATGGGTTTAAAATTTCTGATCATAAGAGGATATCATTATGAATAAACCACAGATTAGGTAAATTTTATCTACAGTACACGTATCTGACAAAGAACTTATATCTGAATGTATGAAGTAGTCTACAAACCAACAATAAAAAGACACCTCAATTTCAAAAATGGGTAAGATCTGAACAAACATTTTACAAAAGAAGACACATAATAGTCAGTAAGCACATAAAACGGTGCTCAACAACATTAGTCACCAGGGATATCCTAACTAAATGAAAACTACAATTAAACTGGGAGTCCAACGGGGAAAAAAAAATGAGATGCCATTTCACATCCACTATAAAGGTTAAAATAAACTGACAACATTAAACATTGCTGAGGATGTGGAGCAACTAGAACTCACCTACGCTGCTAATAGGAACGTAAAATATAAAATAGTTCAGCCACTTCAGAACATAATTTGAGTCTCTTAAAAAGTACAGCATGCATCTACCCTGTGAGCTAGCAATTCTCCTCCTAGTTATCTGCCCAAGAGAAAATATTTCCACGAAGACTTAACAACAAATGCTGGTTAAAATGTGGAGAAATTGGAACCCTTATCCACCGCTGGTGGGAATGCAAAATGGTATGCCTGCTGTGGAAAACAGTCTGATGGTTCTGCAACAGTTAAAACACTACCATACACCCAGAAATTCCACTCCCAAGTATATACCCGAGAGACTTGAAAGCACTGACACAAACAGACACATGTACACCAATGTTCACTGAAGCACAATTCACAATAGCCAAAAAGTGGAAACTGAAATGTCCATCAAGAAATGAATGGATAAACAAAACGTGGTACAGGTAGTCCCCGGCGACGAACTGCGCTTAAGACCATCTTTTTTTTTTTTAATCGTTAATAATATGTACTGCATACAACGTTGCAGTAAATAATTTGCTGATGTTACCATTCTTAGATGTTCATTCACAGATGTTCAAAGATCAGATTTATAAAGATACTGATAATAAGAGGCAATAATAATGAAAACTAAAAAAAGAGGTATTTGACTTACACCAGAACCGACTTAAACAGTGGAGTTGTCAGAAGGGAATGCTGTTGTCAAGTAGGGGACTCCTTGTATATACATGCAATGGAATATTACTCAGTCATAAAAGAGAAATGAAATCCTAATACATGCGACAACACAGAAGAACCTTGAAAGCATGCCAAGTAAAGTCAATTACAAAAGGACAAATATTGTATGATCTCACTTAAATATCTGGAATAGGCAAATGTATAACAAAGTAGCCCTGACGACGCACTGGTTAAGAGCTACGGCTGCTAACCAAAAGGTCGGCAGTTCAAATCTATCAGCTGCTCCTTAGAAACCCTATGGGGCAGTTCTACTCTGTCCTATAGGGTTGCTACGAGTTGGAATCGACTTGATGGCAACTGATTTGGTTTTGGTTTGATCAGGGATAGGCAAAAGGGGAAAAGGAGTCATTGTTTAGGAAGCGCTGAGTTTCCATTTCTGGTGATAGAAAATTTGACAACGGATGTTGGTGATGCTTGCAAAATATGATTAATATAGTTGATGTCACTAAACTGTACATGTGAAAAATGTTGAACTGGCAAATATTGGTGTTATGTGTATTTTTATAACAAGAAAATATATATATGAAAATATACTATAGAAAAAAACATTCACAGCAGCTGTATTCATAAATGTCAAACACTGGAAAGAACAGAAATATCCATAAATTAGAGACTGAATAAATAATGGCACATATTCACACAACAGAATACTAGTCAGCAATAAACAAACTCCTAATAAAAGCAACAACATGAATGAAAGCAAAAAAAAGTCAGACACACTATCTAAGATACATCTACTGGTCTCTACTCATGTGGAGCAAGAGAAAAAGAAGGAAATCAAAGACTCAGAGAAGAAACCAGTCTACAGGACCAAATGCCTACACAACCCATGGCCTCACCTATCCAAAGACCAGAAGAATTTAAACGGTGCCTGGTTATCACTTCCGACTGTTCTGACCAGAGCCACAGCAGATGGTCCCAGACATAATGGGAGAAAATCGTAGAACTCAGAATCTTTTTTAAAAAAGACCAGACTTACTGGGCCAGCAGAGACTAGAGGAAGCCCTGAGACTACTGCCCTGAGATACCCTTTAAACTCTGAACTGAAACTACTCCCAGAGGTCGCCTTTCAACTAAATAAGATTGGGTCATAAAATAAACACTAGCACCTGTGAGTACTGTGCTCCTTTTATATAAAATTAATTTTAAAAGAATTTACTCTAAAACAAAGGTAAGAAGTGGGGGGGGACAGGAAAGTAAGAATAAAGGAAACAGAACAACCAGAATGGAAGTAAGAATGTTGATGCAACATGGTAAGTGTGACCAACGTCAGTGAACAATATATGTAGAAACTGTTAAATGGGAACCTAATTTGCTGTGTAAACTTTCACCAAAAACTCATTATTTAAAAAAAAAAAAAAAAAAGGCAGACACAAAAGAGTACATATTAATCCACTTACATGGAGTGCGAAAACTGGCAAAATTACTCTATACAGATAGACATTGGGGGGAAGAGAGGGATGCCTGTAAAGGGACATAACAGCACCTTTCTAGAGAATGTTCTATATAAGACATAAAGGGCTTGCCTTTTTTTTTTAGTTAGCTAATAAGTGTCTGAAATATGAATACTGCTCATGGGGTCACCATGAGTTGGCGGCGGAGTAAAGGGCAGCCTGGAACAACTATGTGGACTCAATACTTATTTCTTTACAGAACACTACCTCCATAGCACTACATAGGGGAAGGAGCACAAGACTAGGTATTCTAGTCTTTACCACTAAACTCACACAAGCTGGGCATAGCATTAGGTCTACGTGTCTCTTGGAGCCCTGGCTGCACAGTGGTTAAGAGCACAGCTACTAACCAAAAGGCTGACAGTTCGAATCGACCAACCACTCCTTGGAAACCCTACAGAGCAGTTCTCTGTCCTATAGGGTCGCTATGAGTTGAAATTAACTCGACAGCAGTGGGGTTTTTATCTCTCAATTTTACTCTGAAAAATTAAGGAGTTGGATTAGATCATGAGGTTTCCATTCTTCAGCTAAAAAAGTCCATGACTTTATTAAACTACCGTATTTAATAATGTTTAAACCCATTTTTAAAAAAAGTTTTAAAATCCAGCAAAACACTGTCTTTGCCTTTAAAAAACCAAAACGCTAAACAATAAAAAAAAGAGGTTAGATCATTTCCAGGACTGCACTTTATCTAAAAAAAAAAAACAGGAAAAACCAACATCTAGTTTTATTTTATCAGTAAGTCTAATTAAGCAAATGTTTGAGAGAACAAAATATCAATCTTCAATTTCAAAACAATGCTTTCAACATCTACATTTTCAACAATTTATGAAAAAGAAAACTCAGAACTCTGATAAACCTACAGAAGCTCTAATCAAATATATATATATACACACACACACACGCACACACAGACAGACTTTTATTTCATGCTGAAACTACAGGGTTTTTTTTTTTTTTTTTTTTTGGAATGTCAAGCTGAAAATTCTACTGCCCTAAAGCCCTTCCCTGGCTTCACACTATCTTTCAATAACATCCAAAACCCTTAGCATGACTCAATAAAGCCCTGCATGATCTGATTTCTGTCTTTGGAGTTATCCACCCCCATGCTCTCTTTCAATTTCTCAAAGAACCTCCCCCCCCCCCCCCCCCATTTTAGAGTCTTCATACTATCTGTACTCCAAAACCTAGAATTCTCTTACAGATCCCCATCCCAGTGCTTTTGCCCCAGCAAACTGCTCTTCATCCTTCAGGCTGAGATGTCATGTTACCATACCAGGGAAACTTTTCCTGACCTCCCCAGACATGTATTTTGACAGCATTCCGGACTTCTCCACAACATTCCGTATACTTGTAATTACTTGTTCAACATCTATCTTCCCTACTAAATGGGAAACAACATGAAGAGTGTAATTTCATGTCTTGTTTCCTACTAATTCCCCCAATATCTAGCACACTGCTTAGCAGAGGTTAAGTTAGACACTCAATAAAAGTTTGCTGAGTAAATATATTCAAAATATGGGACAACTCCAAAACCAAGAGCTACTTTTCAGTTACACCTTAACTTTGGTCTTCCGAATGTTCTTCCCTCAAGCAGGTGCTATTTGACAATTACAGTTTTAAAGCAAAGCAAAAAAAAACCCAAAAATTTAAATAATGAACACATATTAAAGTTTCACAAAACCAAGACTAGAAACCACTGGTCTTAAATAATTGGAATCTACTTTTATAAGTTATGGTCTAAAATAATCCACCTGAGATGCAATTAAAGGAACAGGAACTTGGATAAGGGCTCTATTTTACCACAGCAATGTATATTATCAAATGACGGATCCCAAGTTCTACCACCACTCTGCTAGTGCTGCCTTATTTATACCAACAGTAACAAACTCCAGTACTATAGCCACCTGAATAAGCTATACAATACCTGCAATATGCTTCACTAAAAATAAAGAAAAATTACAACCAGACACACCAAGTGGTTATAAATAACCTCTTTTAGGCTAGCAGAGGGAAAAAATGGCAGTAAAATTGATAATCTAAAAACTGAAGGCTTAAAAAAAGAATGGCAACTCAAAACATTTTTAAAAGTTATCTATTACTGAATACTTAGGAAATGCTTATAATACACCAGGCAGTATTCTAAAATTTTCTTCATACATGTTCATTCTTTTCCCCATTTTACAAATGAGGAAACAGAAGCACTGAGTAGAGAAACTTACCTGATATTACACAGCAAAGCCAGAGTTCAAACCTAGCCATTCTAGCTCCAGAGTTATCCCTCTTAACAACTACACTAGACTGCCCACACCCTCTCCAATCCATTGAAATACACTTTTATCTGTACTCCACTCCAGAGAAACTAATTTTGCCAATTTCACCAATAAACCCCTTGCCAAATCTAAGAGCCACTTACCTAAACTCCACATCAACATCTCACTTGGATGTGTAACAAACACCTCATATGTAATGACAAAAATCAACCACCCTCCACTTCTCCCTCACCCTGTACTCTCCTACCACCTGCCCAGTTACTTAGGGTAAATTCTTAAGCATCACCCCCATTTCGTTTTCCCTCATCTCCCATATGCAATCCATCAGCAAATTCTATCAGCTACTTATGAAGCATTTTGGGTTGTCTTCACTATCACTCTAATGCTAGTTACAGCTGCTATCATCTCTGCCTGCAATACCTTTCAGAATGGTCTCCTTACTTCCATTCTTGACCCCTTAATTCTCTACAGAACAGGCAGAGTTAAAATCAGATCAGTCCTTGCCTGTTTAAAATCGTCTAATGTCCTTCCACTATAAATAAAATCCAAACTCTTGACCATGGCCTAGAAGATCCTACATGATCTGGCCCCTGCCTACTCCTCTGACTTCACGTTCTTCCATTCTTTCCTCCAGCAGGAGGCTTCCTGTAACCACAACCACCTCCTCTCTCTTTCTAGAACATGCCGCATTCAACTCTAACGCAGGGCCTTCGCACTTGCTGTTCCTTCTGCAAGGGACGTTCTTTTACCAGACTTAGGCATGGATGGCTCCTTCTCTTCCTTAGGTGTTGCTCAAATTTCACCTCCTCAGAGAGGCTTTCCTTGACCATCCCACGTGAAGCAGGCCCTACTCTAATCGATCTTTTACACGACCCTCTATAATTACAATCTTCACAGCTCTTATTATCTGAAATTATATTATTCACTTGTTTTCTATGTCTTGCCTCCCTTGGAATATAAAGCCTATCCCCAAAGCCTCCCACAATACATCATAAGTACTCAATAAATGTACTAAACGAAGGCACTTTCCCCATTACATTCTAAGCTGTTTACCGTAGGTCAACTAATTCTGACAAAGCACCTGGTCCACGATACATTTGTACGTACTAATAGATAACTCCTTAAAACACTCCTTTAATTTTCCAATCTAGAACATTTCAGCACTCTGAAGCCTCTCCACCATCCATCTATGGTATCCCATTGGAAACTGCTAAATATTCCATATAGGTGGAGAATGAATTTTCTCCCTTCTCTCTATGCGGCGAACGTGTAGGCGTGAAAAGGGAGTTTTACTGGGCACCTTAGCACCTGTTACATCTTCAATCAGTTAAGCGAGGTGCCAATGAGGCAGAAAGCACATGGAAGACGTGGCCTTTCTTTCAGGGATCATTTAGGCGACACTTGAGTGATTTGGAATAGAATTATCCCAATCTCTAATAAGGGCTGTTCATTTCATTTAAAGAAAAAAAGTAAAATCGCCCGTGAGCAGGAGGTTATGCTCGGATTATCTAAAAGAAAAACAGACTTTAGGGTCCTTGGCAAATGCAAGTGTTTGGAAATTGGGTCGGTCTACATATAACGGGAAAACATGAGCGAGAGACATCGTTTCAAGTAGCTGCTCAAAGATTAAAAGGTCAGTTCAGGCTCTAGGAGGTATCCTAAACCTGAAAGCGAGGTGGAAAAGAGAGGAGAAAACACAAAACCCTGGGATCTCGGTTTACCGCTTCGGCCTCCACCGCAGGCGCTAGGGGAAACAGCACAGATCTGTGTCCGCCTATCTCCCACGGCCATCCCTACAAGGAGATACCCCTCAGGTACTCACATGGGCTCCAGAGTCTTGCTGAGCCAGGACTTGAGTGCCTCGAAGTTTTCAATGATCATTTTAGAAACCATCCACAGCGGCCCCCGAGGCCCGTCACACTCCTCCTCCGCCCGCCCAGGTCGCAGCCGCTACAGCCGCCGCTGCCCCCGCCCCCTCCTCCGCGCGCTGCCCGCGTGGGCCGCGGTGGGAGGCGCCGGTGGCAGGTTCCCGCGAGCCCCGCTGGGCTACCGGCTCCGCGGGGGTTGCCGCAGGCCGCGAGTCCACTGGGTGCCAGGCGCTCTCCCTCCCCGGACCTCAACCTGGGCTGAGGCAGCAACGGTTTGCCCGGGCCCTCCCCCTTCCCTGCACCCCAGCAAATCTTCCCGGACCGGGAGCGCGACACGCGCCTAGATCCGGGCTTTCTCTCAACCTCAAGACTAGGTGCTTGTTGACAACGCAGAAGAGGCAAAAGTGAAGAAAGCGAATACGAAGGACAGCTCAACGGGAAGGATTCGGGGGGTCTTCCCGACTCCCAGCACCCCCAAGAAGATGGCTGCCGACAAATCTCGCGAGAATTTATGAAGTCTCGCGGTGTCTCCCGGCGCCTGCTGGGAAGAGACGTAAGATCGGCGGAGAGCGCACTGGGAAATTTGGTGGCTTGGTTTTCGTGTGTGGGCTGTGGCTTGCGACTTTTCTGCCTTTTTATTCTCTGGTTTTCTTAGGGAAGAAAGACTTTTTGTTTGTTTGTTTGTTTGTTTTTCCGTGAGTCTGCTGAGTTCAGAAACAGCGGAAGCCCCAGCTCGATCTTTCTAACAGACGGTCGTTGCGCGTCAACTGGTACAAACTTACTGGACAGAGCGCTCATTGAGAGCGCCAACACCAGTGTACGGGTTCCAGGTGTGCTGCGCTGTGCTGCCTCCTCCGTTTACTCAGTGTCCTACCAATACCGTATTGTTTGTGCTGCGATGTAGGAAAGATTGGGAAGCACAGGGTAGTCGAATAAAACCCACTAAGACTTCCAAAGGATTAGTGGCTTGTCCAAAATTACTCGACTTGGTGGGAGAACACCAATGACCTAGGGACGCCGCGATAGAAGGTGAGGTAGCCTGTGACAACTCACCTGAAACTTTGGGACTTTTACCCAGGAAATGATGAGAAGGGGAGTTTTCTTCTTATTTTTTTAATTCTCTTCATTTAAAGCAAATACCCCCCAAGATGGGGAAATGACATAGTATCAAATGAGAGAGGAAATCTGCATATCAGCCTCATAAACAAATTAATTTTCCCCCTCCTGGCCTATGGAGTTTTCAATTGTGGTCAAGTAAGTTTGATTCTTGCCTGAATTGTTATACCTACTAATATTTATTACCATTAAGGTACTAGGTGTCATTTCGTTGAAGGTTAGGTTCCAACAGCTAGTATAGTGGACTTAAAATAATTCACTATCTAAAGACATTTACAGTAAGTAGACCAATAAAAGCTCTTTGTGGCAGATAGTTACGCACCAAATTGTCATTATGAGCTACAAGTTTATAATTTGCTAGGGTGAAGTGTCCTTCAGCAATAAATGGAGAAGATTATCAAGTAAGAAAAGCTGAACGTTTGTTTTAAAACTTAGCATATTAAATAGGATGCAAATTACACTTCAGCTATTGAATAACCAAGCTGTTGATTAAAGTGATTTAAAATGTCGTTTTGCTGGGGAAAAGTGTAAAATTCTACTTGTTTAGCCTACTTGTTGGATAGCCTTGACACAAACTGACTCCACTAATATTTTCAATCTCATCAGCAACTGTTCCGTAACTGTGGCCCTGCTCTTCGGCCTTTTAGTATAGTCATACTGTGCTTATATCAAATACTATATGCTCCAATTAAACTGATTTGCTCACCCTCCCCTTCTCCCAACATTTGTTCACATAATTTCCCACAGGGAATACTTCAGCTTCTTTCTCTACTCAGTTCCTTCCCATGTTTCTGAAGCCACTGCTACTGTCATGTTTGAAGTCTTATTTTTTCTAAATAATTGCAATCGCCTCTTAATCTCTGCCTCTTAGGCTGCCCCTACATAAGGTCATCTTCCACATTGCCTTCAATAGCAATTGTCTTAGTTATCTGGTGCTGCTGTAACAGAAATACCACAAAGTGGATGGTTTTGGCAACAGAAGTATATTCTCTCACAATCTAAGATGCTAGACGTCCCAAATCAGGGTGCCAGCTCCAGGGGAAGCCTTTCTCTCTCTGTTGGCTCTGGGGGAAGGTCCTTGTCATCAATCTTCCCCTGGCCTAGGAGCTTCTCAGTGCAGAGACCTGGGGTCCGAAGGATGTGCTCTCTCTGCTCCTGGCTCCTCTTGATTGGTAGTAATGAAGTTGCTCTCCTCTCTGATCACTTCTCTCTTTTATATCTCAAAAGAAATTGACTCAAGATACAACCTAATCCTTAGATTGAGTCTGCCTCATTAACAACTGCCTGTAAGCCTGCCTCATTAACATCATAGAGGATTTACAACACATAGGATAATCACATCAGATCACAAAATGCTGAACAATCACATTGGTAATCATGGTCTAGCCAAACTGACACACATTTTTAGGGGACACAGATCCATAATGGCAGTCATTCTAAAATTTGGATCTAATCATGTCACTTCCCTTCTTGAAATGTTCATCAGCTCCAATACTGTCTTCAGGATAAAAATCCAAAGTCTTTAGCATGTGTCATGGATTGAATTATGTCCTGCCAAAAATGTGAGTATCAATTTGGCTGGCCCATGATTCCCAGTATTGTATGGTTGTCCTCCATTTTGTGATTGTAATTTTATGTTAAAGAGGATTGGGGTGGGATTGTAACACCCTTACTAAAGTCACATGCCTGATCCAATGTAAAGGGAGTTTCCCTGGGGTGTGGCCTGCACCACTTTTTATCTTACACGAGATGAAAAGAAAGGGAAGCAAGCAGAATGGGAGACCTCATACCATCAAGAAAGCAGTGCTGGGAGCAGAGCATGTCCTTTGGACCCCGGGTGTCTGCGTGAAGAAGCTTGTACTCCGGGGAGAGATTGATGAGGCCAATAGAGAGAAAGCCTTCCCCTGGAGCTGACACCCTGAATTTGGACTTACAGCTTACTTCCTGTGAAAAAATAAATTTCTCTTGGTTAAAGCCATCCACTTGTGGTATTTCTGTTACAGCAGCACTAGTTGACTAAGACAGCATGCTATAAAATGCCTTTCACAATCATAACCCATCATATTTGCCTAGAAACTCCCTGATGCCTTTCAGTCTTTGCTTCAGCCATCCTCAACTATTTGGAATTCTTTTTAAAAAGTGTATTCTGTCACTAAACCATTACAAAATGTTTTTCTCTTTGTTTTATTTTATGTACTCCTACTCATCCATCAAAATTCAGTGCATACAGTATCACCTTTGGAAATCCATTCCTGACCTCCCAACTCTAGAGCAAGTGTCCTTCTGAAGTTTTCTCACATCAGCCTGTGCTTACTCCTTGCTTTATTTTGCAATTATCTGATTAATTATTTGTTCCTCAGTAGACTATAGTTTTGAATCCCCTGCTCCAAGCACATATGCGTGCACACACACACACACACATTTTTAAATATATTTTTGAATGAGTATATGAAGTCCTACCACTTCCATGAAGTCTTCCCTGACCACTGTAGCTGACATGATCTCTTCCTCCTCTAAATCCATGGTACAGTAGTTAAATCACTCCACGGTTAGTCATCATCGCTTCCTAGCATACTTGTCTCTTCCTTAAGCATTAACATCTATCCCTCATCACTTCAGGTCTTCTTCTTCTTTGGCCCTGCCTTCAAAGGTGATAATTAGCTAATGTAATAATGCTACTAAGCGAAGGCTAAAATAACCCTCCATACACCACTTTCTCTCTTCAGTAAAATGAACACTTCGAAACACCCAGCATTAGACTACCTACTTTTCATTGCCAACACATCATGCACTTTCAATGCCTTGTGACTTTGTTAGTGCTGTTCTTTTTGCCAGGAATGACTCTCCCCCTGGCTCAAATGCCAGTTCCTCACCCTAGGCAAAGCTAATTGCCTCTTTGTTCCTACCTATGGAATAGTTGTTAAAAATTTTTATATTATTTTCTCATCTGTTTCACTCACTAGATTATGAGGTCTTAAAGGATGGGGACTCGAGCTTATTCCTTTGTACTTCCTGCACTTAGCCGTGTCTGGAAACTCACAAATGTTTAAAGAATGTTGTATGCTTCATTTTCAATAGGAAGGAAGCAGAGGTGGGGGAAAATATTCTGGATAGGCAAGTAATAATGATATATCTCCTAACAGACTTATATCTCCTTATGGTTTATTACCATGAGTTGCCTTCACATTTTAGCTGCTATGATCCAAGACTATTCTCTGTAGTGTGCTTAAATCCTTAGGTCCTTCCAGTTCTCTCGCCAAGCTAATGAATACAAACTTACTCTCAATGGTGTGTCTAGCCTGTACCTACCTCACTACTCAAGAGAGAAACCGCACAAAGTCAATTTTAATCTGCCCCACAAAGCGAATAACAAACTCCAAGGCCTGTGGATTCTCTCTTTGCTCTTATTTGTATCTTTTGATTTCAAAAAGTATCAGCATTGTTACTCTCATCTGAATGCCTGTTAATAATAGCTGCCATTTATTGAGTACCTGCTCTGTCAGAAACAGAAATGGTGCTAAGCACTTTATGCACGTTATCTCAAACGCTTAAAACAATCTCAAAAGGTAGATATTATTTTCATTTTGCCAATGAGATATCTGACCTTGAGTTCAGAGAGATTAATTCAAATACTCAAGGTCAGTTGGAGCCAGGTCTTTCTGATGTACTAGTCCATACTCTACCCACTGCATCTTGCTGCCTATTCTCTTTCTTACTCTGTCTAACCTGTGAAGCACTCTTAGATTTATCTTTGTAAAACGATCTTCACAAATTTTAGCAATCTACAACAGCAACTCAAAAAGTTAGATGAGAAGCTTAGGGGGCACTGAGTTGAAGTTAATGGTAGTGAAATAATTTGGAAAAGGATAGCAAGAATGATAGCACAACTTGAAGAATGTAACCAATGTCACTGATTGTACACATAGAAATTGTTGAATTGGTGTGTATTTTGCTGTGTATATTTTCACCAAAAGAAAAAAAAATTAACAAGCTTCCTTTTTCCAAATAATAAATTCTAAAGTCTTTAATTCAGCATTCAAAAACATGTAAAATCTGGACATAATCTTTTCAATCTTATTTGCTTCTCTCATGCCTAGACTCATCATTTCAGCCAATCCACTTTATTAAGAACAAGCTAAGGCTCAGGCTATTCGGTCGCTAGGAGTCGGAATTGACTGGACGGCAATGGATTTGGCTTTTTTGTTTGTTTGGTGAAGTAAAAAGCAATAAATTCCTCTGATCTCCCCTTTTCATTCTTTTCATCTCTACTCAAACAATTTGATTATCTTTATCCTTTTGCTACTTTTTTGAATTTTCCAAATTTTCTTTCATGTTTGTGTATATTTTTCACCCATTGGGAGAAAAGTTGAGTTAATCATATTCTTCAGTTTATGGCACATCATTGGTTTAAGCCATTCCCTTCTCTTATTCTCCCCTTTACCCCATTCTCAATTCTCATCCCTCCCATAGGTACTATCTTCTCTAACGTATTTGATATTTGTCCTTGGGTATGGACTTGCTTTTATAAATGTTGCCGTAAAAAATTAGCATATTTCACTTACAAAAATCCTTTGAAGGGGGGAAGAGTACAGTTGGCAAATAAACATAAAAGGTGTATGTTATTTGCCTAAAATATGGTATTATTCATTTGTGTGAGTGCTTTCATTGAACATAAATAGTATTGTAGTATAGATCTCTCTTTTTTTTCATATTACTTTAAAATATTTATCCTTGTTTCTGTGAGTACAGCTCCTGTTTGGCTTCACTTTATGGTTTGGGGTTTTGGGGTCTTGTTTAAAAACTCAGTCTCTATTTCAAGATCACAAAAATACTCTACATTTTCTTCTATTTCTTTTCTATTTCATTACTATCTCCAGAGTTATCACATTTAGGCCTTTATTCTCTCTCTCTCCCTGGAACGCATCTTTGTGTATGGTATAAGGTGAGGATCCAGCCAATTTTTCTCTATACTTCTAATCAACAGTCTATTTCTTCCCCTCATTGATTTTTGATGTCAGCTTTGTCATATAATCACATTTTCACTTATACTGGCTCTGGTTCTCACTTCTTTTTCAATTGGTCTCTGTCTATGACTACACCAGTGCTATGTTGTTTTTATTTGTTGTTGTTATTGTTGTTAGGTGCCCTTGATTGGATTCCGACTCATTTAGGAACTCTATATACAACAAAACGCTGCCCAGTCCAGCACCCTCCTCACTGTTGTTGCTATGTTTCAGCCCATTGTTGCAGCCATTGTGTCAATCTATCTCACTGAAGGTCTTCCTCTTTTTCATGGACCCTCTGCTTTACCAAGCATGATGTACTTTTCCAGGGACTGATCCCTCCTGATAACATGTCCAAAGTAAGTGAGATGAAGTCTCACCATCCTCGCTAAGGAGCATTCTGGCTCTACTTCTTCCAAGACAGACTTGTTCGTTCTTCTGGCAGTTCATCGTATATTCAGTATTCTTCACTAACAACGTAATTCAAAGGCATCAATTCTTCTTTGGTCTTATTCACTGTCCAGCTTTTGCATACATACATTTTCAATGAGGCCATTGAAAATACCATGGCTTGGGTCAGGTGTACCCTCGTCCTCAAGGTACTCACTTTAAAGAGATCTTTTGCAGCAGATTTGCCCAGTGCAATATGTCGTTTGATTTCTTGACTGATGCGTCCATGGGTGTTGATTGTGGATCCAAGTAAACTGAAGTCCTTGACAACTTCAATATTTTCTCCATTTATTATGATGTTGCTTATTGGTCCAGTTGTGAGAATTTTTGCTTGCTTTATGTTGAAGTATAATCCATACTGAAGGCTGTGATCTTTGATCTTCCTCAGTAAGTGCTTTAAGTCTTCTTCACTTTCAGCAACCAATGTTGTGTCATCTACATATCGCAGGTTGTTAATGAGTCTTCTTCCAATCCTGAGGCCACGTTCTTCTTCATATAGTCCAGCTTCTCGGATAATTTGCTTAGCATACAGGTTGAATAAGTATGGTGAAAGGATACAACCCTGACACACACTTTTCCTGATTTTAAACCATGCAGTATCCCTTTTTTCTGTTTGAATGACTGCCTTTAGGTCTATGTACAGGTTTTGCTTGAGCACAATTAAGTGTTCTGGAATTCCCCTTCTTTGCAGTGTTGCCCATAATTTATTACGAACCACACATTCGAACACTTTTGCATAGTGAAAAAACACAGGTAAACATCTTTCTGGTATTCTCTGCTTTCAGCCAGGATCCATCTGACATCAGCAATGATATCCCTCATTCCACCGCCTCTTCTGAGTCCAGCTTGGAATTCTGGCAGTTCTCTATCGATGTACTGCTGCAAGTGTTTTTTAATTATCTTCAGCAAAATTTTACTAACGTGATATTAATGACATTATTCAATAATTTCTGCATTCTGCTGAATCACCTTTCTTTTGAATGGGCACATATATGAATCTGTTCCACTCGATTGGCCAGGAAGCTGTCTTCCGAATTTCTTGGCATAGATGAGTGAGGGCTTCTAGTGTTACATCCATTTGTTGAAATGTCTCAGCTGGTATTCCGTCAATTCCTGAAGCCTTGTTTTTCCCCAGTGCCTTCAGTGCAGCTTGGACTTCTTCCTTTAGCACCATCAGTTCTTGATCATACGCTACCCCCTGAAACGGTTGAACGTTGACCAATTCTTTTTGGTACAGTGACTCTGTGTATTCCTTCCACGTGCTTTTGATACTTACTGCATCATTCAACATTTTGCCCATATAATCCTTCACTATTGCAACTTGAGGCTTGAATTTTTTCCTCAGTTCTTTCAGCTTGGTTTTCTAACTCCAGGTTTTTACACATTTCATTATAATACTTTACTTTGTCTTCTCAAGCCCCTTGGAAATCGGTTCAGCTCTTTTACTTCATGTCTTCCATTTGTGTTAGCTGCTCAACGTCCAAGAGCAAATTTCTGAGTCTCTTCTGACATCCGTTTTGGTCTTTTCTTTCTTTCCCGTCTTTTTAATGACTTTTTGCTTTCTTCATGTATGATGTCATCCCATAACTCATCTGGTCTTCTGTCATTAGTGTTCAGTGCATCAAATCTATTCTTGAAATGGTCTCTAAATTCAGGTGGGATATACTCAAGATTGTATGTTGGATCTCATCCACTTGTTTTAATTTTCTTCAGCTTCTATTTGAACTTACATATGAGCAATTGATGGTCTATTCTGCAGTTGGCCCCGGCCTCATTCTAATGATAATTGAGCTTCTCCATCGTCTCTTTCCACAGATATAGTCAATTCGATTCATGAGTATTCCATCCGGTGAGGTCCACATGTACGGTCACCATTTATGTTGTTGAAAAAAAGTATTTCCAATGAATAAGTCATTGGTCTTGCAAAATTCTATCATACGATCTCCAGGGTCATTTCTATCACCAAGACCTTATTTTCCAACTACTGATCCTTTTTCTTTGTTTCTGACTTTCATATTCCAATCACCAGTTATTATCAATGTATCTTGATTGCATGTTCACTCAACATCAGACTGCAGAAGTTGGTAAAAATCTTCAATTTGTTCATCTTTGGCATTAGCAGTTGGTGCATAAGTTTGAATAGTAGTTGTATTAACTGGTCTTCCCTATAAGCGTATGGACTTTGTACTTCAGGATAGATCTTGAAATGTTCCTTTTGATGACGAATGTGATGCCATCCTCTTCAATTTGTCATTCCTGGCATAGTAGACCATATGATTGTCCTATTCAAAATGGCCAATACTAGTCCATTTCAGCACACTAATGCCTCAGATATCGATCTTCAAACGTTCCATTTAATTTCTGACAACTTCCAATTTTCATTGATTCGTCCTTCATACATTCCACGTTCTGATTACTAATGGATGTTTGCAGCTTTTCTTCTTGTTTTGAGTCATGCCACATCAGCAAATGAAAGTCCGGAAAGCTTGACTCCATCCACATCATTCAGGTTGCCTCTACTTTGAGGAGGCAGCTCTTCCCCAGTCATATTTTGAGTGCCTTCCAACCTGAAGGGCTCATCTTCTGGCGGTATATCAGACAATGTTCTGCTGCTATTCATAAGGTTTTCACTGGCCGATTTTTTTGAGAAGTAGATCACCAGGTCCTTCTTCCTAGTCTGTCTTAGTCTGGAAGCTCTGCTGAAATCTGTCCACCATGGGTGACCCTGCTGGTATTTGAAATACCAGTGGCATAGTTTCCAGCATCACAGAAACACACCAGCCACCATGGTATGACAAACTGGCAGACGAATGGTGGTGTTTTCATTTACTATTGTTTTATAGAATCTCTTAATATGTAATAGGGCAAATTCCCTCCTATTTGCTCTTCTTTTTCGAATTTGACTTAGCTAAATGTGAACCTTTAGTCTTCCAACTACTCCTTAGAACAAAATACTGTCCTTGTCAAAAAAGAAAAAATAATAATTTTTTAGCTTTTAGATTAATCTGGATTGAATTGAAATCTTCCAGTGTGTGGCAGTCGAACAGGTGTTCTGCTTTGATCCTCCTTCAGGAAAGGACTCCTTGTCCACCTGCAAGGCATGTAGCTAGCTGAAGTCTCCAGCTATTAACTCCTGGGTGTTTCTCAGCTTTCCAGCCAAAGTTACACTATTTTCAGGGCAATTCCCCTTCCTTTAGTGCAATGTCTACCCCCAGCTATTCACTGATAAAAGTATGGTATAAAGACTTGGCTCTATGTTGGGAAGTCAGAGCTTTGTCCCAGGCCTGCATAGCAGTCTGATGGCTTCCCTTGCCCAATCCTGCATCTTCCCTTTTCCTTTTGCAAGTGCTACTCCCCAATAAACCTTGTGCACTCCTAACTGCATCTCAGTGTCTGCTTCCCAGAGAAGCCAACTATATAAATCATCTGATTCGTCCTATTTTTACAATTAAAAAAAAAAAATCACAGTTAATAATAAAATCTAACAATCCCTGCTCACCCAATCACTCCTTGAATCCATCCCTGGCTACCTCAGTTAAATACGATCTCTCCCAAGACATACGTTCTAATAAGCCTTTGACATTCTATGGCCATCATTGATTTAGCACCTATCATTTTATTCATTTAATGTATATATACGTTATCCTCATCTCATGCTCTGAATTTAATCCCCTCTGTCCTTCTTGGAGGAATCCTGCTGGCGCAGTGGTTGAGTGCTCAGCTGCTAACTGAAAGTTCAGTGGTTTGAACCCACCAGCCGCTCCACAGGAGAAAGATGTGGCAGTCAGCTTCTGTAAAGAGTTACAGCCTTGGAAACCCTATGGGACAGTTCTACCCTATCCTATAGGATTGCTATGCGTTGGAATCAACTCAACGGCAACAGGTTTGGTCCTCCTTGGGTGCCTTGATTCATCCGTCACTTCCTTTCCAATTTCCAACCTCTGCCACTCTACTGGCTCCTTCCAATGCATTTATTCATCAACTATTTACCGAAGGTCTGCTCTTTTTCAGGCATATGGCTACATGCTGAGAACACAGTGGTTAACAAAGAAGACATGGTCTCTGCTCTATGGAGCTTATAACTAGTGGGGAAGAGGGACATTTAATAAATAATCATACCAAAAAAATTATAATTATAAATGATGATAGTTATGAAAAAAAAGGAAATATGAGCCATTATAATAACTTAGACTGTAAAGGCTCAAGCATGGTTTCCCTAAGGATTTTATATTTAAATAGTATTTAAAATCAAAGAATAATCAGGAGTTAGCCATGTGAAGCAAGGTAGAGACAAGAACATTCCAAGCAGACAAAATAGCTTCTAGGATGTTACCTGAGGCAATGAAGAACCAAGATCTTAAAGAAGTTCTGAGAGGTGGGAGAGTATTAAGTGAGGCACAGAAAATGGCCATAGGTGAGGTTATAAAGGTAAAGGCCATGTTAAGATTTTTAGATTGGATTTTATTTAAAATATGATGTGAAGCCATTGAAGGGTTTTCAGTGTGGCAGGATGAATTGAGAACATGAACACACACACACACACTTCCTTTAGGAGAGAAGCTGTTTAAATTTAGGAATTTTTAAATAAAATACAAAGGAGACATTTGGCCCTTTAACATAATAATGCCAGAGTTTTTATTTTCCTAGAGGTAGGGTCAACAGCATGTTAGTAACGGGAATATAGTTTTCTAATCTGAGACTAGACACTGAAAACTTGCAAAGAAAAATAATGCTTGCTGTGGTAAGATATGTTCTTAGGTAGTTCAGGAGGAAACACGTCAGCAATTACTGATAGAAAGTGTAAATTTGGATCAAAGGACATACTATCATTTCTCCCTTCATAAGATGAGAGCACTTCTGTTATAGAAACATTTAAAGGGCAAACACCAAGTCATCAGTAGGTAGTCCATTCGTACCCATAACTGATTATAACGACTCCCATCTCCAGTTCAGAAATGCTGTGGAACTTTGTTTATAGATACGAATTATGGTGGGTAATAATTACAACAAAAAGAATATATATCTGCATAAGTACATATTGTCTTAGTTATCTACTGCTGCTGTAAAAGAAATACCACAAGCAGGTGGCTTTAACAAACAAATTTATTTTCTCTCAATTTAGGAGGCTAGAAGTCTGCATTCAGGATGCTGGCTTTAAGGGAAGGCTTTCTTTCTCTGTCAGCTCTGGGGGAATGTTCTTGTCTCTTCAGCTTCTATTCCTTGGCTCCTTGATGATCTTCACGTGGTGTTACATCCATCTTCCCCCAACTCTGCTTGCTTCCGTATGCCTAATCTGCTCTTTTTATATCTCCAAAGAGATTGACTCAAGACGCACCCCACACTAATACTGCCTTATTAGCAAAACAAAGAACCCATTCCCAAATGGAAGTATAACCACAGGTATCCAACAAAAAAAAAAAACACATTGCCATTGAGTTGATTCTGACTCATAGTGACCGTGCAAGACAGAGTAGAACTGCCCCATAGGGTTTCCAAGGAGCACCTGGTGGATTTGGACTGGCGACCTTTTGGTTAGCAGCCATAGCTCTTAACCATTACACCACCAGGGTTTCCAACCACTGATAGAGGGGTTAGGATTTATAACACATTTTTGGGGGACACAAATCAGTCCATAACACATACATTGCATATTCATGTACACACACATACACACACAAGTGGTCTCCTCTGCAAACTGCCACAGGTGATGACAGATAAGGACCTTAACTAAAAATTTTACATGTAAATCTCAGCATGCAGAGAAAAAAAATGGAATATTATTAAAAACCATCTGTCAGTGAAATGATGTGATGTCTAGAATGTCAAAATAATTTGAAATGGGGTAAAGGGAGAGGCTGGGATATCTGTGAAATAAGATTGGCAGTGAGTCAGTGATTGTTGAAGCTGAATGACAAGAGGAGAAAGATAAAGGGACATTCTTTCTGCTTTTGTATATGTTTGAAATTTTCTATACAAAAATTGTTTTTAAAAAGTCTGTTAAGGCAGAAAGCAAAAAGACCCCAGGGAAGGCCCACCAGACTGGCTAGAAAATAAATTCCCTGAAGGCAGAGACCTTGCCTGTCTTATTTGACACTGTATTTCCAGTACCTAGAGAATTTCATAACACACAGTAGGCCCTCAATGTATATCTGTTGAATGAATGAACATTGGACGACAAATCCCATTACCTGGGTAAATATCAGACAGCTAGGACGGAGAGTCAAAACGCCTGGGATTCCCTGCATCTGTAGTGTTAACATATAACATTCCATCAGCCCTTGTAAGGATAAATACCTCAAGGAAGCCACCCCATGAGAAAGCAAATTCACGAACTTCCACGTTGGAATTCCATAAGAATTTTCATTCTTATATGCATATAATCCCTAGAGAGCTGCTGTGAGGATTCTGTCATATCATTTCATTTCATTCTTTTTTTCCAACAAATATTAATTATGGAGGTGTCTCTGTCCTTCAAGCCAAAAATCGTAAGAAAACTGCACGTACCCTGTTCTCCCTTTCTTTCTCTCATTCCTGGCTAACAGAAGTGGGTGAAGAAATAAACAACCTTTTGATGAAGGTTCACCTCGACATTTTGTTCTTGGTTTCTTATTAGCCTCAGGACAAAACTGTCTGTTTCAAAGGTAATGATGTAGAACCTTAATCAGGGCTGGTGAAATTCAAGCCCTTCCTTATTGTGGCCAGAATCTAAACAGAGGAAAGCAACCAATGACACCAAAATAACAAACATCAGGCACAAGTAAATGTCCTTGTGAGACCCTGTCTAAAGTGTTAAAGCTGCATTGCCTAATAAGATAGCTACCACTTGCCATGTGGCTAGTTTGCATTGAGAGGTGCTTTACATGTTAAGAAACACACTGGGTTTCAAAGACTTAGCAACAAACAAAGAAGTAAAATACCTCAGTAATTTTTATATTGGACATTGAAATGATAATATTTTGGATCTATTAGGCTAAATAAAATACATTAGTAAGATTAATTTCACCTGTTATATTTTACTTTTTAAAAATGTAGCCACTAGAATATTTTAAATTACTTAGGTGGCTCACATTATATTTTCATTGGACAGGGCTCTTCTAAAGTATAAGGACTTTTTCTTTTCCTTCTTTTCCCAAGTGGAATAAAATCAAGAGCTTGGTGTATTAGTTTGCAGCTCCTAAGGGCACAGTGGAGGCCTGGGGGTACGGTGGTTAAGAGCTATGGCTGCAAACCAAAAGGTCAGCAGCTCAAATCCACCAGGCGCTGCTTGGAAACCCTACGGGGCAGTTCTCCTTGTCCTGTAGGGTTGCTGTGACTCTGAATCACAAAGGGTTTTTTATTCCTCTTAAGGAGCTCTGGTGGCGCAGTGGTTAAGTACCTGGCTGCTAACTGAAAGGTCAGCGGTTCAAACCCACCAGGGGCTCAGTAGGGGAAAGACCTGGTGATCTGTTGCGGTAAACCAAACCTACTGCCCTCCAAATGGATTCTGACTCATAGTGACCTTATAGGACAGAGTAGAATTCCCCCATGGAGGTTTCCAAAGCTGTGATCTTTATGGAAGTACACTGCCACATCTTTCTCCCACGGAGCAGCTGATGGGTTCCAACTGCCAACTTTTTGGTTAGCAGCAGAAGGCTTTAACCGCTGTGCCACCAGAGCTCCTTCTGTAGAGATTACATCCTAGAAAACCCTATAGGGGAGTTCTGCTCTGTCCTATAAGGTCACTATGAGTTGAAATCGACTCGAGGGCAATGGATATTGGTATTCTCTTACTGTGTACTGCTTGATATGATTCTAAACCCTTCTGTAAAAGAATGGCTTAAAACGCCATTGGCATTTGTTCAGTTTGGAAAATTCAGATGTGACGGTACTAAGAGAGGGAAGAGTACCTGCTAGGGGCCAACTAATACTGTTGGTGAAATGGGGGACACCATTGTTCCCTCTGTGAATTATTAAGGATGAATACTCACCAGTGGATGAATTATTAAGTGGAGCTGAACACTCACTGGCAGTGTGAAGCTCCATAACTTCCCTGATTTCTCCTCCCAGAGCATACTGATAGGCACATCCACTCTGGCTCAAGAAGGAAGAACCTGCCACAACCAGTTTACAAGGTCGTGATCAGATTTGTATTTTGAAAACATCTTTTCAGCTTCAATGTGAAGAATGTATTGGGGGAGGAAGGTAGGGGACTGTGCGGAGTGGTAGAATAAGGAAAGATATCTTTGTAAAGTAATAGACATTTTGTGTTTACCATTTTAAAAAATAAACCAACAAAACTCATAAGCTCTTCCTCAACTTGGGATCTGCTTTCACTACTACTTTTACTTCTGTCTTCTCTTACAGGCAAGAGTTGTTTGTATTCATTTTCTCTGCTTCCTCTTCTCCCAACCACTGCAGTTCAATATAAATTAGATTTTACCCCCATCATTTCACCAAAACCCTCTGGCCAAGGTGATCATGAGCTGTTGTGACTAAATGTAATGTCCACATTCAATTCTGTATTGCTTGACCAACTGTGCATTTGATCACATTGCTTACATCTTTTTTCTTGAAACACTTTCCCCCTACAATTTTCATTGTACCACTCTCCTATTTTTTTCTATTTGTCTGGTCACAGCACAGTTTCTTTCTTGAACTTCAAACATACATCATGTCCTCATGTCCATTGAAAGTCTTGGAATTCCATTTTTTTTTTTTAATCTTTTTTTCCATCTAAACATTATCCCAGGATCATCTTATCTATTCCTATAATTTTAATTACTATGTACATGCTGATCATTCCCTAACACACACACACATATATACATATATATATATACACTACCGAACCTCTCTTATAAGTTTATTCCCAAATATTAAACTGCCTACTAATTGTCCTTATTTGGAGCCCTGGTGGCACAGTAGTTAAGAGCTTGGCTGCTAACCAGAAGGTCTGCAGTTCGAATCCACCAGCCGCTCTTTGGAAATCCTATGGGGCAGTTCTACTCTGTCCTATAGGGCCACTATGAGTCAAGATCGACTCCACAGCAGTGGGTTTGGGTTTGATTTTAAGCATGCCTAGGCTCTATTCATTGTCATTCAACCCAAACTACACAATAAAGCCAAGGAAATCCACTAAATTCCATTCTAATCATGTCACTGCATGTTTAAAACCCTTCAGTGGTACCATGGTTCCCTTAGGCTGAAATACAAATTTATTAATAATAATAGCTAATTGAATTAAGTGCTTATTATCATACTAGGAACTATGCTAAGTGTTTTACATTTATTGTGTTAATCCTCACAATTTTAGCATTCCTATTTTACAGCTGAAGAAATTAAGTCTTCTAGTTACTCCAGCCTAAATAGTGCATAAGTGGCAGCGTTTTAACTCAGGTGAGTAAACACCAAAGACAGCATCCTTAATCACATGCTTTACCAGGTCTGTCATTAATTGACACCTGCCTCACTCTCCAGCTTCATCTCTCCCTTCTTCACGTTTCACACTATACAATACTGCCATACCAAAGTGCTTGCCGTTCCCCAAATAAGCAGTACTGCGTTATCCAACAGATAAACTGGCATATGCTTAAGAAACTATCAGAAGTGGGGTATGAATATATATTCTAGAGAATTTATTTTTAAACGTAACAAAGTTAACATTATGAAAAAAATCAGAGGACTTCCCTCTGTATATTTTACAGTTAGCATTATTTTCATTTTGAGTTTCAATGCTTGGGTAACAATATTTCTGATGCAAAAGACTTAAACAATTCTTAATCTAGTTTTCAAACAAGCCATGCTGTCCTTCATTCTGTTCTTTTACACAGCAGTCCCTTCTGTTTAGAACATATCACATGCCCAATCACATTCTTCACCTAACTTCTCATCACCCCTCGGGTTTATCTTAAACATTACTTCTTCCAGGAAGCCTTCTGTGACTGTTCTCAGTGTTTAATCCCATTATAATTCTATTATATTGTTTATTTGTCTGTCTCTCACAGTAAAAGATTAAATTCTTTGATGGCAAAAGCTTTTTCCCCCATATACTGTTCTATCCCCAGAATCTAACATGTAATAAATAATTGACATTTTAAATGCCAATATATTTTTTAAAATAGTCATTTCTCTCTCTCTCATCTCCTGCATGCTTGCACATTGGGCTTGCCCTTTCTGGTGCTCTGTGGAACCCTGACACCCAGAGGACTACCTTGTGAAGAAGCCCGAGCTAGATGCCCCAGGACCAGTCAGCCTGCCAGCCACCACGGCATGTGACATGTGAGTGAAACCATCCTAAACCATCCAACCTCTTCCCAGCCAGCCCAGAACAGAAGAACTGCCCAACAACTCACAGAATGCTGAGAAATAATGTCTTAGGCTGGCTTCTCTAGAAAAGCGAAACCAGTGAAGTGTATATATACATATATATAATGATCTCTCTCTCTCTCTCTGTATATATAAAGGTTTATCTCAAGGAAATGGCTCATGTGGTTGTAGAGGCTGGCAAGTCCCGAATATGTGTGTCAGGCTTCAGGCTGGAGGCTTCTCCTGACTCATGTGATTGCAGGGGCTAGAAAATCCTAGAATTGGAAGGTCAGATGGCCAGCTGCTGGAGGCTGGTGAATCCCAGAATCGGCAGGTCAGGCAGCAGGCTGCTGGCTCAAGTCTCAAGAACCAGAGGTCAAATAATGACCAGCTGAATGCAGGTTCCAGAGCAAGAATGAGCTTTGCCACAGTCTCCATATATATCAGGTATAGGTCACATCCTCAAGAAAACTCTCCTTACATGAGATACTTGAGTAAGGGTGTGACTTTATTTACACCCCACACTAATCCCTCCTTATTAACGTATAGAGGTTTAGGATTTATGACACATAAAATAGGGGATAATTACACAAAATGGAGGACAATTACACAATACTGGGAATCATAGCCTTGCCAAGTTGACAGATAACATTAACCATCACAAACAATAAATGTTTTTAAACCACTAAGTTTGGGGTGGTTAGTCAACGCTGATTGGTACAAAGCCCAACAAATACAAACTGAGGATTGCGGTCTCTATACATATTTTTTCTTATGATACAGCCTTAACTTTCACTTATCATTTATTTATGCAATATTCATTGTTAGTTAACTTATGTAAGAATAGATTTTTTATTTGGAAAAGAATTAAGGTAACTCACGGCCTCAAAGGAAATACTGAATAACAGGCCTCCAAGGGAATAGGGACCAAAGCACTTCCAGGAACCATAGCAGCAAAAACTTGTTCATTCATGGACCTTTTCTATAGAATGCTGCTACATTCAATTGACTCAACAACATCTACCGACCATGGGCATCTCTGATCAACATATAAATTATCAGAAAAGAGAATTTAATTGACACAGCTGAAGTCATATGCCTGTCTTTTTGACCAAGGCAGGGGGACTTATTATCAACATAAGCTGGGACACAGGGCATATTATCACACATGGCATTTTAGCAAAGTTGTGACTTTAAAACAGATAATACTCTAACAAGAATCATATTATGATTTTTTTCAATAACTCAATACCTTGTTTGCATGTAATTTTCCAAAAGTAGATTTTAATTTAATTTGGAAGCTATTTAAAAGGTTAATTCAATGTATAAAATAAAATACATCGTATACACAAAAACAAAATTAGTGCAAACTACCATTGTATAAGACTTCAGTGGAGGCTGAAGAAGGAATAATGATCTCTGAGGTCTTTTCTGGGCTTTTCCCTCAACATGACGTTCTCTAGATTCACATCACCTTCCATTTCTTCTGTTTCCCTGATGCCTACAGCCTCTACTCCTCTCTCTCTTCTATGAACTCTTCTGACACTTAATCTGACCATCTGCTTCTTATGATGTGTAGTTATTTATTTTTTAATTGTACTTCAGGTGAAGGCCTACAGAACAAATAGTTTCTCATGAAACAGTAGTACACATATTGTTTTATGACATTGGTTAACAAACCCACAACATGTCAACCCTCTAACTTCTCAACTTGTTTTTTTTTGGTGAAAATACACATAGCCAAAGATACACTGTTTCAAAAATTTCTGCATGCACAGTTCAGTGACATTGACTACGCTCTTCCAATTGTGCTGCTATTCTCACTTAAGATGAAGTCTTAAACAGAACAAAATAGTTTCTCATTTAACAGTTACTACACATGTTGCCCTATGACAATGGTTAACAATCTCACAACACATCAACAATATCCTTACCCAACCTTGGGTTCCCTATCACCAGCTTCCTTGTCCCCTTCTGGCTTCTGGCCCTTGTCACTGGACTACTGTACCTCATTAGTCCCATTTGGTTTTACGGGGCTGTCCACTCCCAGGCTGAACTGTGAACCTCGCACATAGCTTCACCACTGAGCTAAAAGGGTGATGTGTATTTATTTTTGCCAAATAAATTTTAATCTGTTTCAGAATAAGAATTGACCTTGTATTTCTTTGTATCCTTGCATATAATAGGCGCTCAATAAATGTTTAAATCATAGAAGCTGAATTAGAGTTTTGGAACAATGTAGTTCAATATCTTCATATTTACAGATGACAAAATTGGGGTCTGGTTATGTTAAATGATATCTCCGAGGTCACCTAGAAAGCTGGTACAGGAGCAAAGTCACTGTTCTAGGATCCAGGGCTGGATTCAATTCAAGATTTGTTAATTTATGGAATACATGTGCTATTTAATTAAAACTAAACTGAAATAAAAATTAACTTCACATAACAGCTGATCACATTATCATATTCATTATTTGGTCTCGTTTCAATATTTATATTACAAAAATGTGAAGATACATTGATCAAAAAGTCTAAATAAGGAGTGCCTCTAATAATGGATATAAAGGACAAATACCTTGGACATTTTGGTAATTATGATCTGGTAGGTATGAGAGGTAAAATTCACAAAGAAGTTGGTCCTTTTTCCTTTTTGTAATTTTTTCTGTAAATTTAAACTTGGAAAAAGAGTTTCAAAATGTTGATTGATGGTCAAACATCATTCATATAAGAAATGTTGGCCGTCATTATTACTTTGATCATGAAAAAAATATTCAAACTAAAAAGAAAAGTAATTATTACATGAGATCTGTTGTTATTTTGTAATGCAGTCTTCACCTTTTAAACCTTTTCAGCTAACTTTTTACTGACTTCAAGTTTATTAAATTTTTGCATTACTTTCTTAAGTCTAGATAATCACCAAAATAAATCAAATCCAGATTTGTAGTATTTGCCAATTTTCATAGTGTAAATGCCCCCACCAGAGCCAGTTTCAAGTTACCAATATGATATCACTGAATGCAGAGTTGGAAAGAGATACACAGCACAATAGTATTTCTACTGTCCACAATACACGTAAATAAACTTGAAAGAGGATGCCTGATTAAATTTCTAGGGGAGAGAATCCTAGACCAACTCCTCCCCCAAGACTCCCAGTAGATCTCAAGGTGTCACTTTCACCTCGTTCACTATAGGCCTTGGCAAATACTTGGCTCAAAACAAACAAATATCTGGGCATTGGGAGAGATAGAGAGCTATATATAAATTGTCATCTTCCTAAAGCCCCCTGCCAGGATTCTCTCCCCCAAAGGGTTAATCAGGCAACTGGATAAGAGCAGTGTTGGTGGTTCCTGAACATTATGGATTCTGAATACAGTTTGGTTTCAGAGACAAACCAAAGTTTATACTGGCTTAGGTCTCACTGACTCCCAAAAGTCCAATAAGCTGAATGAGGATCATGAGTCTTACTTTCCTGTATTAGTTATCTATTGCCATTTAAGAAATTACTCTAAAAACTAAGTGCTTAAAATAGCAAACATTTATTATATCTCCATTTCTATGGGGCAGGAATTCGGGAATGGCTTTGCTTGGTGGCTCTGGCTCAGGGTTGCTCTTGAGGTTACAACCAAGATGTCTTCTGGTTCCCTGAAATCTTCTTAAAACCCAAACAATAGCTTAACTACTAAAGAACGTCTGCCTTGAGCATTATGCTCTTAAAATCTATCTACATGGGATCAAATTAACAATGGCAACTGAAAAGATCAGATAGGAACCTTAGCAGGCAGTGAGTTTACCTTAATGGGGGAGGAACAACTCAGAAAAGGAGGGTGAAAATGGTTACACACCTTGAAGAATATAATCAACGTCACTGGATTATGCATGTAGAAATTAGTCTATATTTTTGTTGCATATATTCTCAACAACAACAAAATAAATTATTTTTTAAAAAAAAAAGACATCTTCTGGGACCATAGTCATTTGAATCCTTGCCCAGGGCTGGAGAATCTAATTCTAAAATGGCTGTTGTTAGGAGGCCTCCCTTCCTCACCACATGGGCCTCTTCATGTGGATATTTGAGTGTCCTCATGACATGCAGCTGGCTCCCTCCAAAATAAGTGATCCGAGAGAGAGCAAGGAAGAATATCTTCCCATAATATCTTGTATGAATTAGCCGTAGAAATCTGACGTAGTCACTTCCACCACATTCTATTCGTTGGCATAGGTAAATACAGCCTACATTCTGTAGGAGGAGAAGAATTAGGTCCAACCTTTAGAAAGGAGGAATATCAAAGAATTTGTGAACATCTTTGAAAGCCAGTGTGCTGCGCTTGAGGCTGGGAAGTATTCCAGGGAGGATAGAGCACATGACGATTCCTCCAGGGTCTCAGAGAGAAGTGACTGCTTGCCTGCCTTTGTACTACCTGTGGGGGCAGAGGCTCCAGTGGTGTTCCGGTTAATGTTTAACAACTGGCTTTCTGGAATAAGCACACTTTACAAACAATAATAAAACATACAATACTCTTTATTGTAAATTCCATATAGCCAGTTGATTCTTACAAAACACTTTTATTGATTTTTCATTGTATCTGTAACATTTTCTGTATCACTTTCCTAAGCCTAGACAATCAACAAAATAAATAAAACCCGGGTTTGTAGTAGTTGCCAATTTTCATAGTGTAAATGCTCCCCCCATAGCCAATTTTAAGTTACCAGCATGACATCACTGAATGCAGAGTTGAAAAGAAATGCACAGTACCATACTTTTATACGGTATTTCCCCTGTCCACAATAGATGTAAATAAACTTAAGGCCATAGATAATAGTAAAATAATTAGGAAATGATGAGTTTTGTATATTTGTTGCCTTTGTTTTTTAATATAGTTAATGTAATTTTAAGTTTATATAATCTAATTTTTAATAAAGGTTATGTTTAACAAACAGCTTGCAAAATTCTTAAAAAATTAACAGTCAGCTCTTATAGGCTGGTACAAACTGGCTCAAGCACACCACAGGCTAGAAACGCCTTTGCCTTCCATTCCCTTTGAGATTTCCAATATTTTGACAATCAGAATTGAGCTCATGATCCAACAAAGAAAAATAACATCTTCTCTAATGGGCATTAGCAGTTTGTGAGAGAAATATCGGTCAGAACAAACAAAAGTGAAATAAAAGCAGCCGCTGTTGAGACAATTCTGACTCATGATGACCCCGTGTGTAAAGTAGAACTGTGCTCCATAGAGTTTTCAATGACTGATTTTTCGGAAATAGATCTCCAGGCCTTTCTTCCGAGGCATCTCTGGGTAGACTGGAACTTCCAACCTTTCAGTTAGCAATCAAATATGTTAACCTTTTGCATCACCCAGGGACTCCTAAAAGTGAAATAGAAGTGATAAAAGTGAAAGATGAAAACCTGGATTTTTTTTTAAAGGCACTTTTAAGGAGATTTAAGTATAACCCCTCAAAATTAAAGAATTCAGTAGATAAAGAGAAGAAAAAGACAGTCATCACTGAGACACAAGTCAATGGTCTGGTAGATAAAAATAGAAAGCATAAAAAGAAAAGAAAGGTAGTTTGAAATTTTGCAAAGTTTATCATAGAGCAATACCTCATAGATTATGCTGTCATGTAAAAAGCAAAATAATATTTATAGATCTTCTGAATGATCACGTAAATCATGACTTAACTATGCAAATATTTTCTATTCCTCCCAGTTTCAAAATATACGTATAGTATTTCCGATCAAATAAATATTAACATATTATACCTTACACAGGTTTTATGGTGACTGTAATTTGAAATCAAAAATAAATTTAAAAACTAAAATTCACTTGTACATGTTGTGGTGCTTGTAGAAACCTCTTCCTGAAAAACAGATTTATGTAGTGCTGTATTTAGAGATGTGGCAAATGGTTCAGGCACATATTGAATAAAACATTAACATTTATATTGAGATGCTAATCTTACTTGCCTATATTAGTAGTATATTAGCATATATTACCATTTGTACAGTTATTGAAGGAGTTTAAAACTATCATATTTAGTATTGGCAAATGAATTAATGGCATTAGCCATGGGCCGATTTGTTTTCAAAAACAATACAGATGTTGATATGATACTACAGAACCAGCAGAGGGAGCTCAAACTTTTTCGTTTTGTTTTTTTAACTTAAAGAAAATTATTTTCTCTTTTAAAAAATTCCTAGATTCTGAAAAATGATGTAGTTATTTTTTAACAGTAAAAGTGTGTTAATAAAACGGAATATAATTTACATCACTTACTTTATTCAGAAAAGCCAATTAAAGTAACGTTCTTTCAGTTTATTTTTCCAATCGCCTTTCTTAAAATGATAGATTTTTACCGCGATTTCACATTCTAGCAAGGTGAACTAAACTAAAATGGAAACCTTCCAACTAAAAACACAAAACATAATAAAGTATAACAACATGAAATTTTTTTAAAAATTTAATTATTGCATAAGTAATAAAACACATAAACTTGTAAAAGTATATTAAAAACTATGGAGTGAAAATTCTCCCTCCTTTCTCTGTCCCATCAACTCAGTTATCATCCCCTCCACATATGCAGGTCAATATCGTTATTAGTTTCTTCTGTATTCTTCCAGAATTTCTTTATGAATATACAGACATACGTGAATAGAAGCCTTATTTCAATCCTTTTTTTTCTCACACTAAAGTAGCTGAAAGTACACCCAATTCTGTATCTTTCTTTTTTCGCTAATGTGTCTTGGGAATCTTTCCAAAAGTCTGTAGTAGAGATCTTTCTGATTTTTAGTTTTTGCAGTTATATAGCTTGTAGTAAGTACAAGTAGTCCTCAGGTTACAAACCAGACTCGTTCCTAACTGTCGTTAAGTCAAACTTATAAGTTGGAGAAGGTGCATATGGTTCTTATTTAGCCTTACTTTAGTGCAAGAAAAGTCTCAAAGCTTTTTCAATTATTTAAAAGCTGTATGTGTAGCAAGTGAAGGTGATTGTGATGAAGAATTTGTTGCAAGTAGGGGTGGTTCAATTGTTTCAAAGTGAGGGCAAAGTTACATAACATTAAACAGCAAGTACAAGTTGTTAGTAAATTGGACGTTTGTAACCTGGGGACTGCCTCTGCATTGTAAGAACATATCATAATTTATTTGCTATTGTTGTTAGTTGCCATCAAGTCGATTCTGACTCATGGTGACCCCATGTGTGTTAGAGTAGAAAACCGTAAGATTTTCAAGGCTATCACTTATGGGAAGCAGATTGCCAGGCCTGTCTTCCAAGGCACCTCTGGGAGGGTTCAAACTGCCAACCTTTTGGCTATTAGTCAGTGCTTAATGTTTGCCCCACTAGCTATCCCTAGTTGATGAGCTTTTGAGTTGTTTCCAATTTTTTTCTATTACAAACAATTCTTCAATAATAACCTTGTATACATGTGCCATTTTGTACATGTGAAAGACTCGATCTGAAGGATAAAGCCCCAAAAGTGGGATGGTTAGGTGAAAGCACGTATGCATTTGCAGTATTGATGGATATTGCCAAATTACTTTCAATGAAGGTTATACCAATTTATCCTCCCTCGGGAGCAATACAGTATGCCTATTCCCTCCAATATTGTCAACCAAGTGTGTTAGCAAACTTTTGAATTTTGTCAATCTGATAGACAAAAAATATATCTCATTGTAGGTATAATGTACACATCTCTTCTTATGATTGAATTGAATATCTTTGTATAAGTGTTAGAGCCGTTTGCATTTCCTTTCCATGAACTTTCTGTTCATATCTTTTTCTCATTCTTCTATTGGGTAATTAATCCTTTTCTTATTCACTTGTAAATGGCCTTTATTAGGGAGAGTAGTCTTTTGTGATATGTGTAGGCACTTTGTTATTTGTCTTTTGTTTGTATTTATTTGGCATGCAGAAGTTTTCATATTTAAGTAGTCAAATTTTACCAATCTTATTTAACATCTTCTGGATTTTGGGTCATAGAAAAGCCATCACCGCTCTCAGGTTATAAAGAATTCTCCCGTGTTTTCTTCTAGTACTTTTATGTTTTGTTTTTTCATTTAAATCTTTTGATTTGGACTTTATTCTGAAGCATGGCATGAGTTATGAATCCAAATTTATTTTTCAAGATGACTATGAAATCCCAATGCCATTTATTGATCAATTCTTCTGTTCCCCACTGGGAGATATCACCTATGGCAAATAAGAAATTTTCTTAAGTTTTTGATTCTGTTTCTGTAATTTCTATTCTAATCAAATTATTGAGGCTAGTATATGTTTTATTATCCTTTAATTCTGATCCCCCTTCATTGCTCTTTTTTAGAATTTTCCTGGCTATTTTTGATTGTTTATTTTTCCATATAGGCTTTAGGATCAAATAGTGCACTTAAAAAATAGAAACTGATATTAGTTACTTGTATTGCATTAAATTTTTAAATTAACTTTGTAAAATTGTATGTATTTATAACACTGATCTCATTTTTTTGTTTATTTTTCTTTTGTGTCTTTCAGAAGCAATTTACAATTGTCTATGTATACATTTTACACATTTCTTTTTTAGTTTTATCTTGTTTCTATTATAAATTTGATTTTTTTTAGTGCATCTCATGACTGATTGTTGTTTGTACATAAGGAAACTGTTTATCATATTTCTACTCTGCTACCCTACTGAATTTTTTTCTTTACGAGCAGTTTGTCAGTTTATTATTTTGAGTTTTCTAGGTACTAATAATGATACTTTTACCTTCTTCTTTCCAATTTTTATACTTCAGATTTCTTTCATTGGTATTGTTTCTTTTGCTAGTAACTTGATTACAATAGTAAATTACAGTGGTGAGAATTGGCCAACTTGTCTAGTTCCTGTCTTTAATGAGACTGCTTCTAAAGTTTGATCATAAGCATGATGCTGACTTATTGACTCAGGTAGGTATAATTTTCATGGTAAGGGAAGATCAACAGATTTCTATTTCATTGAATAATTTTTTTATTAACAGTATTTTTTGAATTTTGTCAAATGTCTTTTCAGCATTTATGGAGATCATGATATGACTCAAGATTCTATAATTTTTTTAGTATATATATATTTATTTATATTAATTTGTATTTATAGATTAATTTGTATTCATATATTTTTAATATTGAAGATTTCTTGCCCTATTGGAATAAATCCCAAATGGTCATCATTTGTGTGTACATACATATATATATTTTATTGGGATCCTAGATTCTCTTTGCTATCATTTATTTGAGGTTTTTGCATTAATATCATAAGTAGATCAGTGCATAGCTTTCTGTGCAATTTTTTTTCCAGGTTTTGGTATCGATGTTTACTCACTTCATAAAATGAACTTAGGAGTTTTTCTTCTTTTTCATGTTCTGGAATATTTTAAGCAGCATTGGAATCATATGATCTTGAAAGGATTGGTTAACTTCCCCTGAAGCTATTTGGGTCTGGGACTTTTGAGGAATTAGATTTTTAACTACTTCTTCTATTTCTTTTACGGTTGTTGATATATTTAAATTTTCTCTCTTTGAGGGGCCAGGTTCCTAGAAAATTACCATTTTTCTAGAAAATCTTCCTAGAAGGTTACCCTTTTCATTCAGGTTTTCTATTTTGGTGGGGAGAGGGCACAGGTTGGAGCAGACTAGTCTCTTGGGATTCTTTGAAGCTCCTCTGTTTCTTGGTTATTTCCCCCTTATTTCTTATGTTGTATATTTTGCTTTCTTCTTTGTTCTTGACTGCATTAGCTAGTGGCTTATTTATTTGATTGATTTGCCGTATTACCAACTTTACAGTTACATTTCTGAGTTGCATTATTTTTTATTTTTCTAAGTTAGCAATGTTTACTTTTACCTGTGCTGCTTTCCTTCAATTTATTACCTCTTGTCAAATTTTTGAGTCGGTTGCTTGACTCATTCATTTTCATTTTTTGATATAAGTAGGAGCCAGCAGCCTTTTGGCTGCTAACCAGAAGGTTGGCAGTTCGAATCTACCAGCCGCTAAAGAGACCCTATAGGGCAGTTCTACTCTGTCATACAGGGTCGCTATGAGTCTGAATTGACTCGAGGGTAGCGGGTTATTATTATTATTGTTATTAATGCTAGGAATTATTCTTATCAAAAAATGCTGAAGAAAACTTGTTTTAAAGCAATAATTAAGTTTGCAACAAAGAAAGGACTACTTCAACAGTAACAGAAATGAAAAAGAAAAAATTCAAATTAAAGTCAGAATGGCATGAGTTGAGGCTGTTGGCAGCCCTGGTGGGGAGAAGGGAAAGTCTCTCATTGTAAATACAAACCCTAAGCCTTTACTTCATATGATTTAGAGTCTGAATTTATAATACCTACCTGGTGTGGGAAAGCTCAAGCTGAAAAGCAAACTAAAATTGAACTAGGTTGATGCTATCTCTGGCCTGGATACTTACAACACTTCAAAACCACTGGAATTCCAACAATTGAGAGTTAAAGGATAAATACATTTTCTGGAGTCCCCAGGACATGCAGACAGTTAACATGCTGGGCTGCTACCCGAAAGGTTGGACGTTTAAATTGACCCAGTAGTAATTTTCAGTAGTATTCCATTGTATGTATATACCACAGTTTATTTATTCATTCTCCTGTTGAGACTGGGCTGTTTTAAGAATTAAGAATAAAACTGGTATGAGCATTCTTGCACAAGTCTGTTTACAGATATCTTATTCCTTGCAAGTAAATTTTAGTTATTTATTTGAAAACGTCTTGATTTCATTTTCATTTTTAAAGATATTTTATCTAGATATAGATTAGTGGATTGGCAGTATTTTTTTCCCAGCCCTTTAAAGATATCATTCTCCTGTCTTTTGGCTTCCATTGTTCATGAAGGAAAGTTAACAGTTATTCATAACATTGTTCTCCTATATGTAATGTGTCATTTTTCTCTGGCTGCTTTCAATATTTTCTCTTCATTTTATTTATTTTGCAGTAATTTGATTACGATGTGCCTGGTACGGTTTTCTTTGTACTTTTCTGGTAGGGATTGTCTGAGGTTCTTGATTCTATAAATTTGATTTTCAACAAATTATTTTTTAATTTATTTTGTTATTGTTGTTGTTGAGAATATACACAGCAAAACATACACCAATTCAAGTTTCTCCATGTACAATTCAGTGATATTGATTACGTTCTTGGAGTTGTGTAACCTTTCTTACCCTCATTTCTTGAGTTGTTCCTCCCCCACTAACATAAACTTACTGCCCCCTAAGATTCCTATCTAATCTTTTGAGTTGCTGTTATCACTTTGATCCCATATAGATAGTTCCCATATAGATAGCGTAACGCTCGAGGCAGATTTTTTTTTTTCTAGTTAAGCAAAACCACTGTTTGGTTTTAAGAGGACTTCAGGGGATGTTTTTGGTTTAAGTTTTAAAGATTATCTTATGGCAACAGTTTCATGGTTCATCCATCCTCTCTGGCTCCATGAGAATTTGAAATTCTGTTCTGTATTTTCCCCTTTTTGATCAGAATTCTTCAATAGAATCTTCGACCAAAATGTTCAGTACCTGTGGCCAGGAACCATTCAGTTCTCTGGTCTCATGGCAAAGGAGGCAGTTTTCATGGATGCAATTAACCACACATTCCATTTCCTCCTTCTAGTCCTGAATCCTTCTTCATCTGTTGTTCCAGGTGAATAGAGACCAATTGTTGTGCCTTGGATGGCTGCTCGCAAGCCTTTACTACCCCCAGGAACTATACAATGAGCTGGGAGAGAGAACAGAAGCACTAAACATGTTATTAGGCCAATTAACTGGGATGTCCAATGAAACCATGACCCTAAACCTCCAAACCAAGTAACCGGGTTCCATGAAGTGTTTCATTGTACATAAGCAGCCTCAGCAGCTTCTCTTTTTATTTTTTCCTTTTTTGTCATTGTTGTAAGTACATGTATCAAACAATTTTTTTTCTTCTTCTTGGTTTCTCTGCCCAACTTTTTTTGGTTTGTTTATTGTTGTAGTTTAAGTGAAAGTTTACATTTCAAGTTAGTCTCTCATACAAAAATTTATACATACATTGTTATGTGACCCTAATTGCTCTCCGTATGCTGTGATAGCACACTCCTCCTTTCCACCCCTGATTTCTCGTGTCCATTCAACCAGCTCCTAACACTCTCTGTCTTCTTATCTCACCTCCAAACAGAAACTGCCTGTTTAGTCTCATGTATCTACTTGAGCTAAGAAACACACTCTTCACTTGTATCATTTTATGTCCCAAGTCCAGTCCAATCTTTGTCTGAAGAGTTGGCCTTGGGAACTGTATCAAACAACTTTTACCAATTCATCTTTTTACAGGCATACAACTTATTGACAGTGCTTACAATAATCGGCTGTGCAACCTTACTCTTAATCAATGCAATTTTTCCATCACCGTAAACTGAAACTTAGTGCTCCATAAGCAATAACCCCCTTTTCTCCCTCCCTCTGGCCCCTGAAACCACTAAAAAGCTTTGGTCTTTATACATTTGCCTTTTCTTATCTTTTTATATAAGTGAGGTCATACAATATTTGTCCCTTTGTTATTGACTTATTTCACTCAGCATACTGCCTTAGAGTTGCATCCATGTTGTAACATGTATTAATATTTCATTTCTTCTACTGACTGAGTAGTATTCCATTGTGTATATGTACCACATTTTGTTTACTCATTCATCTGTTGATGGGCATTTAGGTTGTTTTGACCTTTTGGCTACTGTGAATAGTGCAATTTTCAACAAATTATTATGTCAATTTTTTTTAACCTCATTTTCTCTCTCTTATCTCTTTCTGGAAATCCACTTACATGTATGTTAGATATTTTGTCATTGTCCCACTTTTATTTCAATCTTTTTTCTCTCTGTTTCTCAGAGTGAACAGTTTTGATTGCTTTATCTTCAAGTTCACTGACTTTTCTATCATCTCTAAACTATCAATTCCATACAATGGTTTTTTAAATTTTAGATATTATTTTTTAGTTCTATAATTTCCATGTGGTTTTTTTATAGTTCTTATTTCTCTGCTGTTATTCTATATTTGTGCATTTGTTACAAGTATATTTTCTTTTATGTCCTTAAATGTGGTATAATAAAACCCTGTTGCCATCAAGTCAATTCCAACTCATAGGGAAATAGCAGCTTTAAAATCCTTACCTGATCATCCCAACATCTGAGTCATCTTAAGATTGTTCTCCATTGATTATCTTTTTTCTTGAGTATGGATCATGCTTTCCTATTTCTTTGTATGTGTAGTAATTTTCTCTTGTATGTTGAAGATTACAAAAAATACATCGTATAGACTTTGGATTTTATGTTCCTTGGAAGAGTATGGAGGATTTTTTTTTTTTTTTTTTTTTTTTGGTATTTTGTTTTAATTGGCAGTTAATTTGACTGGACTTGTACTCCAAAATCTGTCTTCCCTATGGAGGGAAGCAGCTGAAATCTCTACTCGATTATTTTGGCGTTAGCTGAGCTGCTTTAAATCTATCCCATGCATGTGTAATTCAGGCTTCAGCTAAAGATTTGAGCAGAGAGTTTGGAAGTCTGCCTCTCTAGACCTTGCCTTTATATGATTTTCCTCTTCTCTTTCCAACTGTGATGGTCATTCCAAACTCTGTCCTCTTACTCTTCAAGCCAGTATTGCTGTGGTTTTTATCCAAGTTTTAGCTCTCTCACTGGATCCTGCCCTCAGGATAAAAACTGTAAAAACTGGAGACTTATATGTCACCATTCCCTTCCTTCCAGTGTTGACTTCCTTCCAGCTTCTGCCTGATTTTGGTCACATGTACACGGTTGTTTTCTAAGCAATTTTTAAAAATTGTAAATATATATTGAATGATACCAGTACAGAGAATTGAGTTTAGTGAATACAGACTTGAGGCGAGAAACCCCAAATAACAGACTAGATGATGATGGCCTGAAATGAAACAATAATAGTAAGAATGACAGAAGGCAAAAAAATTGAGAACATCTTATAAGCTCATATTGGTCAAGCTTTCTGACTCTGAAGGAGCCCTGGTGGCACAGTGGTTAAGTACTCTGCTGTTAACCGAAAGGTCAGTGGTTCGAACCCACCGGCTATAGGAGAACGATGTGGCAGTCTGCTTTAGTAAAGACTTACAACCTTGAAAACTCTATAGGGCAATTCTACTCTGTCCTTCAGGGTTGCTATGAGTCAGAATTGACTCGACAGTGGTGGGTTTGGGTTGTGGTTTGGTTTCTGAGTCTGAACTGCCGTATTTGACTCATCCAAACTTTTCTTCATTGTATAGGGAGGATAAGAAAAAAGGTTAAGGTGGTAGTGGCCATCAATATTCATTGCTTCTCACCTAAAATTCATAAACGAGGCAAAAATGAAGAAAGACGACTACCTAGAGCTTTAAGCCAAAATATTCTTGCCCTCATATTCCACTCAGACAAAATACACTCAAGCATTTCATAAAATACCATTTACATGGTCTACATCCTACTTTGGTGAGTAGTGTCTGGTGTCTTAAAAGCTTGTAAGCAGCCATCTAAGACACTCCGCTAGTCCCACCCCATCTGGAGTAAGGGACAATGAAGAAAACCAAAGACACAAGGGAAGATTAGTCCAGAGGACTAATGGACTACAACTACCACAGCCTCCACCAGACTGAGTCCAGCACAACTAGATGGTGCCTGGCTACCACCACTGACTGCTCTGACAGGGATCACAATGGAGGGTCATGGACAGGGCTGTAGAAAAATGTAGAACAAAATTCTAACTCACAAAAACAGACCAGACTTACCGGTCTGACAGATACTGGAGAAACCCTGGGAGTATGACAGCCGGACACTCTTTTAACTCAGTACTGAAGTCACACCTGAGGTTTACCTTTTGCCAAAGATTAGACAGACCCATAAAACAAAACAAGACTCAATGGGCATACCAGCCCAGGACAAGGATGAGAAGGCAGGAGATGACAGAAATGTTGGTAAGGGGGAGACCAAGGTTTAGAAGGGGAGAGTGTTGACAGGTCGTGAGGTTGGCAAACAATGTCACAAAACAATATGTGTGCTAATTGTTTAATGAAACATTAATTTGCTCTGTAAAACTTCACCTAAAGCACAATAAACAAAAAAATTATCCATACCCCCCAAAAAAATACCATTTATGTTCGATTGCAAAGGTGTAAATATATCAGCTAGAAATTTTCGTCAGCTACCAGCAATAGAAAACTTACTACAGTAGCTTAAACACCTAAGAGTTATTCTCTTACATAAAAGAAATTAAAAAATGAGGTATCCATGCTGGTAAGGTAGTTGGCAAAGACAACAGGGATCCAGGCCCTTTTTATCTTTCTCTTCTGTCTTTCTTAATACATGACTGTCATCTTCAAGCTCACAGGATGACCACCACTGGAACTCCAATAATCATATGTCCATTCCAGGCAGGGAAAAGCAGAAGTTCCTGAGCAAAAGGGAACATTTACGCTTTCTGTTATAAAAGCCCTCTGATAAATCCCACCTATTAGCTTCTGCATTATCTCTTCAGTCAGAATTTAATTACAAGTCAACCCTATCTACAAAGAGGCTAGGAAATTTTTTTTTTTCAGCTTGGGTCACTGGCACCTTGAGTAAAATAAAGGTTGTGTTATTAAGATTAAAGGGGAGAATAGACATTAAATAAGCAACCAGCTGTCTCTGCCACATGCACCAAATTATTTAGATGGGGTTCTTTCAATCAACTTAAGCCAAAAAAAAAAAAAAAAAAAGCAGGGTTGGGGTGGATGTCTTGTCCCACATACAAAAACTCCAGGTACCTGTATATAGGCATAGCTGAACCAGGTGCTCAAATGATCCTCAGGAAACTGTTCTTTTCTCTCAGTTCTGCTTTCATCTGAATTGGAAATAGGATCAGATAGACTCTCCCTTCATGATGGAAACATGGCTGCCAGAAACACTGGGCTTACATTCTCCTCTTTTAGCAGCCCCAGTGGCAAGTGATGACCTGTTTCTTAATTTTAGTGTGAGTCATAAGAAGGACTCATGGTCCTGTTGGTATCCCATGCCCATGCCTGAACCAATCACTGTAGGCAGGGCATGTGACTCCATCTTTCTAGATCAGCCCCAACTAAATCATATGAACTAAGTTGGGGGAGGCATGCTCCCCTAAATGAAATTCAATATGTTAATGCCAAAAAAAGAGTGAATAGATGGCAGGCAGGCAAAAAGAGCATGGGTAAAAATTTGGAAAGAAAAAAATAGTTTAGTCAGTGTCAGCCTAGAAATGAAAAGGCAAAATACTGGAGATACAAAATCCCTTGCATGGTTTACTATTGTCTTCAATAACAGTCAATAATACAATGTTCACAGGGAGAAAGTATACCACAAGATTATGCGGGTATTACTTTGAGCACTATGAAAAGCTTTTGCAGTTATAAAACGTCTAAAATATGAAAAAGAGGATTTGCATAAGTGTACTATTTATAGGGATATTTATTTGTGGTAACTTCTTTAATACCTAAATCATGGAGATTCAAAGTCAGGGACAGTCATAAATTCATCCTTTCAACACTCTGTAACAGAAGCTCTGAGAAAAAGATTATGAGGATAACAGGGCACAAGCAATGACATGTTTTCTTGAAGGTCATGGATTGAATCAGCAGCCAACCAGAGCTGCTGACTCCCAAAATACATGACTCATTCTGTTCCACATTTCCATACCTTATTTTAGTTTGTCACAGCGATTGGACTTTTTTTTTTCTCTATATATGATTGGCAGAAAATGAAAATGGCCATATGTTTGAAACTCAGCATCATCTGCCCTGGGGAAATAATAAACAAAAGTGGAGAGCACAAATACTTGAAGGAAAGAAGCAAATGGAGCACAGGAAAACAAAATTAAAAAAAGCTATGAAGAAAATTTATCAGTAGGTAAAAATAACTGATAGTGGTGTGTGCATTGAAGTATCAAGACTTTCAGTGTTTGGTATCAGAGTGAGTACAGTAAACATGAGGGTCTTTTAATTTTTCCTTTTAACATAATTTCATATTTATAGAAAAGTTTCAAGAACAGTAGAAAGCATTCTTGAATATACTACCCAGATACTCCAAATGTTAACATTTTATTATACTTGTTTTATTCTTCTCATTTCTCTGTCTCTCCTCTCTTTTCTCTCGCTCTCCCTCTCTCTCTTTCTGTCTCTCCTCTTCATATATACACACACACACAAACACACACATTTTTCTGAATGATTTAAGTTGCAGTGTTGCAAGTATATCTCTTTACCACTAAACCCTTCAGTGTGCATTTTCTAAAACCAAGGACGTTTTCTTACATAACCGCAGCACAATTATCAAAATGACCCAGAAGAGAAAAGCAAAGGCTAGTGAAAGGGACTATTCAATGTCATGATTTAACTAGTAACTAGTTGCCATCAAAGGAGCCCTGGTGGTGCAGTGGTTAAGCACTCGGCTGCTAACTGAAAGGTGGTGGTTCAAACCCACAAGCTACTTGGTGGGAGAAAGATGTAACAGTCTACTTCCTTGAAGATTACTGCCTTGGAAACTCTATGGGCACTTCTACTCAGTCCTAAACGGTCAGTATGAGTCAGAACTCACTTGATAGCAATGGGTTAGATTTAAAAATAAACACAATTTTATGGAAGCAGTGTAAAAATATTAATTTTTTGTGGTATAGCAAAATATGTGCTTTTAAAAAATGTGTTAAATACATCCAAATTGGTAATTAAGAAGTTAAACTGTCCCTGTTTGCAGATGATATGATACTATACATAGAAAACCCTAAAGACTCCATAAGAAATCTCCTGGAACTAATAGAAAGATTCAGCAGAGTAGCAGGATACAAGATAAACATTCAAAAATCAGTTGGATTCCTATACACCGGTAAGGAGAACGATGAAATGGAAATCAGGAAAACAATACCATTTTCAATAGCCCCTAAACAGATAAAATACTTAGGAATAAATCTGACCAGGGATGTAAAAGACCTATATAAAGAAAACTACAAAACACTACTGCATGAAACCCAAACGGATCTACATAAATGGAAAACCATACCATGCGCATGGATAGGCAGACTCAACATTGTGCGAATGACAATTCTACCCAAAGCAATTTACAAATACAGTGCAATCCCGATCCAAATACCAACAACATTCTTCAAAGAGATGGAAAAACTAATCATTAACTTTGTAAGGAAAGGGAAGAAGCCCCGAGTAAGTAAAGTACTACTGAAGAAGAAGAATAAAGTTGGAGGACTCACACTACCTGACTTCAGAACCTACTATACAGCTACAGTAGTCAAAACAGCCTGGTACTGGTACAATGACAGATACATTGACCAATGGAACAGAATTGAGAACCCAGATGCAAATCCATCCACTTACGGTCACCTGATCTTCAACAAGGGCCCAAAGTCCATCCAATGGGGAAAAGACAGTCTTTTTAACAAATGGTGCTGGAAAACTGGATATCCATCTGCAAAAAAATGAAACAGGACCCATACCTCATGCCATATACAAAAACTACTTCAAAATAGATCAAAGACCTGAATATAAAGCCTAAAACTCTAAAGTTCATAGAAGAAGAAATAGGACCAACATTTCAGGCCTTAATACACGGCATTAATAGGATACAAACCACTACCATCAACACACAAACCCCAATAGATAAACTAGATAACTGGGATCTTCTAAAAATCAAACACCTACGCTCTTCAAAAGACTTCACCAAAAGAGTAAAAAGAAAACCTACAGACTGGGAAAACATTTTTGGACTGTACAAGTCAGACAAAGGTCTACTCTCCATAATCTACAAGAAAATCCAACACCTCTACAACAAAAAGACAAATAATCCTATTAAAAAATGGGCAAAGGAAATGAACAGACACTTCACCAAAGAAGACATTCAACTGGCCAACAGACACATGAGGAAATGCTCGTGATCACTAGCCATTAGAGAAATGCAAATTAAAACCGCAATGAGGTACCATCTCACCCCGGCATTACTGGCACGGATCAAAAACACTGGAAACAACAAATGTTGGAGGGGCTGTGGGGAGATCAGAAATGTTATGCACTGCTGGTGGGAATTCAAAATGATACAACCATTTTGGAAAATGATATGGTGCTTCCTCAGAAATATAGAAATAGACATACCATTTGATCCAGCAATTCCACTCCTAAGAATGTATCGTAGAGAAATAAGAGTCGTCACTCAAATAGACCCATGCACACCTATGTTCATGGCAGCATTGTTCACAATAGCAAAAAGATGGAAACAACCTAGATGCCCATCAACAGATGAATGGATAAACAAACTATGGTACATACACACAATGGAGTACTATGCAACGAGAAAGAACAACAATGAATCTGTGAAGCATCTCATAACGTGGATGAAACTGGAGGACATTATGCTGAGTGAAATAAGTCAATCACAAAAGGACAAATATTGTATGAGACCTCTATTGTAAAGACCCATGAAAAAGTTCACACACAAAATGTAACAATCTTTGTTGGTTCCCAGGGATGGGAGGGGTGGGGGGGAAATACTAAATAGGCAATAGATAAGTGGTATCTTGGGTGAAGGGTGAGACAGTACACAATACAGGGGAAACTAGCACAACTTGGACAAGGAAAGGTCCTGGAAGCCCCATAGACACATCCAAACTCCCTGAGGGACTGAATCACTGGGCGGAGGGCTGTGGGGACCATGGTCTCTGGGAACATCTAGCTCAGTTGGCATAACACATCTTGTAAAGACAATGCTCTACATCCTACCTTGGTGAGTGGTGTCTGGGGTCTTAAAAACCTGTGAGCGGCCATCTAAGATACTCCACTGGTCTCATCCCTTCGGGAGCAAGGGAGAATGAAGAGAACAGGACACAAGGAAAAGATTAATCCGAAGGACTAATTGTCCACAGCTACGAAGGTCTCCACCGGACTGAGTCCAGTACAGCAAGATGGTGCCCAGCTACCACCACTGACTGCTCTGACCAGGATCACAACAGAGGGTTCTGGACAGAGCTGGAGAAGGATATAGAACATAATTCTAACTCACAAAAAAAAGACCAGATTTACTGGCCTAAAGGAGACTGGAGAAACCCCGAGAGTATGGCCGCCAGATACCCTTTTAGCTCAGTGGTGAAGTTACCTCCGAGGTTCACCATTCAGCCCGAGAGTGGACAACCCCATAAAACCAAATGAGACTAACGAGGTACAAGAGTCCAGTAACAAGGGCCAGAAGGCAGAAGGGGACAAGGAAGCTGGTGATAGGGAACCCAAGGTTGAGTAAGGATATTGTTGATGTGTTGTGAGATTGTTAACCATTGTCATAGGGCAACATTTGTAGTAACTGTTAAATGAGAAACTATTTTGTTCTGTAAGCCTTCATCTTAAGTGAGAATAACAGCACAATTGGAAGAGCATAGTCAATGTCCCTGAACTGTGCATGTAGAAATTTTTGAAACGGTGTATGACTATGTATATTTTCACCAAAAAAAAAAAAAAAAGATTGAGAAGTTAGAGGGTTGACATGTTGTGGGGTTGTTAACCAATGTCATAAAACAATATGTGTGCTACTGTTTCATGAGAAACTATTTGTTCTGTAAGCCTTCACCTGAAGTACAATTAAAAAAAAAATGCGTTAAATAACAATACATTTAAAGTAGAGCTACATTAAAGTTAAATCTCATTTTTTAAATACTTACCCATGTGAAGGCTATTGTTACTTAGCATTTTTGTATTGTTAGTTGCAAGGGATGACAAAACTGATTCTCAGAAATATATTATTGTAAATGCAATTAAGGTTTTCATAGCTTGCTTAACAAGAAATGGATAGCCTTCTTTCAAGGAACACCAAGATTTTCTAAAGCTGTTTGAGTTAAATTCTATTACGAGGACATACAGCTTTACCATTTGGAGGCTCAGATTTGGACTTCAGTTGGCCAGCTCTAGTGTGTGAGTGTCTGTGAGCAGGAAAGCTGAGGTCTATGTTTTTTGTTTTTTAGTATTTTTGAGGAAATGACGAAGATAATGATATTTTGCGATATCTGCAGCAAACACTCTGTGATATGAACGTATCTGTGATTTCTATTGGTGACAAAATCACAGGAACTATGATTTTTGCCAACTTCATAATTGAAGGACTTCCTAATTTTCAGTTAGATATTACTAAAAATAAAAAAGTAATATTTTTACTCATTCAAGTACCCTTTGGGCCTTCTATCCATTGGCCATTTGGGGCTTCAAGGACCCCAGGTTAAGCACTCCTGATCTAAAGAGATAGCTAAATTAAGAATATTTTGTAACTCTCACATTTTTGCAATTTGGTATAATCACAGAATGCCTAAAGAGAGCATAAATACACCTATAAAACTAGGACATTTTAAGAGAAAAGGAACATTTCTGATTTTGCCTTTGTTAGTTCTAAATACTTGAAAATAGAATCCTCACTCTCAGTTTCTAAGATTCTTCCTCATAAAATGTGGTTAAAATACTTAATGCTGTTAAAAAAAAAAAAAAAATCTTGTGATAAGCTGTCCCTTTCAGCTCTCTCTTTTCTAGGCATTATTCCAGCCCAGGGTTTTTCTGCCTTGTCACTTGTGATAGGAAAAAAATGATTTATCGCTTCTAATTTCCAGTTTGGGTTAGCTTTTTCTTTTTTGCATTTTTGTCTGAGTTCTGATGCTATATTCTTACTTCTTAAATTTATTTCAAGAAGAGGAAGTCCAGGTACCAGTTCTTGAGCAGTGTATTCTTTCTCATCGCAAAACACATATAGTCCCAAAATGTGTTATCAGGTCCTTTAATTCTCTGAAACGAAGGTATTAGAGACAAGGTTTCTACTTCCCATATACTAATCAAAAGAAAAATCCCCCAAAGTAAATAGGAATTAAGGTACAATAAAAATTACACCTGGCTGGAAGTCACATTTGTGCCTTAATCCAAATTATGCCAAATTGGGCACTTTTGTGCCTGCCTCTCTGAACCTCAGTTTTTCTTATGTGGAAAAATGAGAGGTGATTTCTTACATGATCTCTAAGGTACTTTCTACCTCTAAGAATTTAGTAAGTCATAATCTAACAACCATGTAGTGGATGCTATCGGTGACCCTCCGCTGTGCCCATCTTTTAGCTGGTATGAGTTGTTGTTATTGTTACTAGTTGCCATCAAATCAGCTCTGACTCATGGTGACCCATGTACACAGAACAAAACCTTGCCTAGTCCTATGCCATTTACAAGATCGTTGATACGCTTGAGTATCATACAATATTCTGTTGTGAGCCATAGGTTTTTTTTTTAAATATTTTATTATGATTTTTGAGTTCCATAAGTGTTTTTTTTTTTTTTCAGGGAGTACACATGCTTTTATTAATATATGTTGTTAAAACCAATAAAACCAAACCCATTGCCATCCAGGAGTCCGGCTCATAGTGACCCTATAAGACAGAGTAGAACTGCCCCATAGGGTTTCCAAGAAGCGCCTGGTGGATTGGAACCTCTGACCTTTTGGTTAGTAGCCGTAGCTCCACCAAGGTTTCCATGTTGTTTTTAGGTGCCATCAAGTTGGTTACGACTCATAGCGACCCTATGTACAACAGAGCGAAACAATGCGGGATCCTGTGCCATCCTCACAATCACTGTTATGCTTGAGCCTATCCTTGCAGCCACTGTGTCAACCCGTCTCCTTGAGGGTCTTCCTCTTTTTCGCTGACCCTCTACTTTACCAAGCATGATATCCTCCAGTGATTGGTCCCTCCTGATAACATGTCCGAAGTGACTGAGACGAAGTCTCGTCATCCTTGCTTCCAAGAAGCATTCTGGCTGTACTTCTTCCAAGACAGATTTATTCGTTCCTCTGTCAGTCCACGGTATATTCAATATTCTTCGCCAATACCATAATTCAAAGGTGTCAATTCTTCTTTGGACTTCCTTATTCATTGTCCAGCTTTTGCATACATATCAGGTGATGAAAATACCATGGCTTGGGTCAGGCACACTTTAGTCCTCAAAGGGACATCTTTACTTTTTAACCCTTGAAAGAGCTCTTTTGCAGCAGATTTGCCCAGTGCAATATGTCATTTAATTTCGTGACTGCTGCTTCCATGGCCATTGATTGTGGATCCAAGTAAAATAAAATCCTTGACAGTTTTAATCTTTTCTCCATTTATCATGATGTTGCTTATTGGTCCAGTTTTGAGGATTTTTTTTAAATTAATATATTAACTTTTTATTTGGGAATAATTTTAGATTTACAGAAAGTTTGTAAATACAGTATGTAATTTCAGTTTTCCCTAATGTTACTATCTTACATTCCATGGTTCACTTTTTAAAACTAAGAAACCAATATTAGTACATTATTTTGAACTAAACTCCAGACTTTATTTGGATCTTACCAGTTTTCCTATTAATGTCCTCTGTCTGGTCCAGCATCCAATCCCGGATACCACATTGCATTTAGTCATCATGCCTCCTTAATCTCCTCTGGTTTTTGATAGCTTCTCAGACTGTTATTGTTTTTCATGTCCTTGAGAGTTTTGAGATGTACTGATATTTTGTAGAATGTCCCTCAGTCTGGGTTTATCTGATGCTTTTCTCATGATTAGACTGGGGTTATGGTCTTTGGGAAGAATATCACAGAGGTAAAGTCCATAGAGTTTTTATCGGCTAATTTTCAGAAGCAGATTGACGGGCCTTTCTTCCTAGGCTGTCTTAGTCTGGAAGCTCTGTCCACCATGGTGACCCTGCTGGTATTTGAAATACCAATGGCATAGCTTCTAGCATCATAGCAACATGCAAGCCACCATAATACACCAAATTGACAGATGGCTAATACGAGTTACTTGCTGTTAACAGCTCACGGATGCCCCCATCTCAGGAGACCGGAGCAGCCACACTCATGAGGGTTATAGCCCACAGTCAATAATTGACTGACTCAGGGCATTAAAGTTTGGGACCCTTCTCTCAAGGTAGGACCAGTGGTACAATCTGTTCTCCAGAGTTTTCTATGGGGCTGGACTAAAGCCAGTGTCCCAATGAGATTATATCCTTGCTAATCTTCTTTCTCTGCATTAACTGCCTCCCTCCCTCCCTCTCCTTCTTCTCAGAGCACTTCCTCAATTAATCATTTAAACAAGAATCCTCATCTCAGGTTCTGCTTCTAGAGAACTTGTCATAAGACAGCATCTCACAATAGGCATTCAGCAAATCTTTGTGGACATACTGTCTGAATGAATAAATAAATAAGGTTAATCTATTTAATGTTAATCATAAAAGTTACGGACAAAGCCTAAGAATACCTCACATAGTTCTCAGTAATAACTATATGTTGGAAATAAATCTTAGCAAGTGTTGTAAACATGTTTGTAAGCTTGCTTATATCAGTTTCTGATATAATTAACTAATTTACTTCCAGAAGAAGCTTCCTCCAAATGCTTATTCAGTGTTCAGCAGAGGATAGGTTAAAGTACCCTAAACTTCCAGCCCACTGCCCGAAGTCATCCAAATAATAAACTCAATATTTAGGGAGGAAAGGAAGGCTGGCAGTTCACGTTCCCTGAGCTCAACACCTTTAATTATTTATTTCTAATATAAGGGGGTACATTATCAACTTATTAACAGTACAATATTAAGAATGTATGAGAAGGCAATACAGTAAGTGCCCAAACGTTAGACAAACTTTCAATAATTCAGTGATAGAGATGAGTAATGTAGATGAGTGGGTCAGAACGGATTATACAGCATGTACCAAACCACAGAGAACAGAGAAAACTCTCATTTATTAGTACATTTTCTTCTAATAACTCTGTTATTTTTTTAAGTGGAAAATCAGTTGTGTAAGCTTTAAAACTTCTTATTAGAAAGAAATACTCCGTAATTAACTCTTCTAAACAAAATAAATTATAAATACAAAAACTGCTTCTATTTTATAACAACAATAAAATTTTGAAGAACACAGATAGATTATATACCCGTTGGTGCTTGGACACTGTTCTCCACTCAGCCCCAGTTACTAGTCCTGTGGCCTCAACTTAATATCTTTTGACAGGTGAGGAGGTGAGTGGTTAGTGAGCAAATAGTTGGTGGTTGTATAAATTTCAGGTGGCTGCTATAACAAATTATCAAAAGCTAGGTGGCTTAAAATAACCAAAATTTATTCTCCCACAGTTCTGAAGGCCAGACGTCCAAACTCAGGGTGTTGGTAGGGCCACACTCTTTAGGATCTAGGGAGGAATCTGTTCCATGTCTCCTCTAGTTTCTGATAGTTGCTGGCTTCCTTGGTTTATGGCCACATCACTCCAATCTCTGCCTCCATCTTCACTGTGCCTTCTCCTCTTCTGTCTGACTTCTCTGTGTGTATCTCATATGGACACTTGTCATTGAATTTAGAGTCCACTTTATAATCCAGGATAATCTCCTCGTCTCAAGATTCTTAATTACGTCTGCAAAACTATTTTTCCCACATGAGGTAACATTTACACGTCCCAGGGATTAGGACATGACATATCTTTTTCAGAGTTATCGTTCAACCCATGACAGTTTACCTTCTGACCCCCCCCCCACCAAATTCACATCCATTTCACATGCAAAATACATTCACCTCATCTCAACATCCCCCAGAGTCTCAACCCATTAAATTACCATCTCTAAGTCTAAAAATGTCATCTAAATATCATAAGCTCAAAAGTCTCAAATCTCACATTTTTAATTATCTAAACCAGGTATGGGTGAGATTATGAGTATGATCCATCATGCAGCAAAATTCCTCTCTATCTGTGGATATGGGAAACTAGAAAAAAAATGATCTTCTCCTAAGACACAATAGTGCAACAGGCATAGGATAATAGTCATAGACATTCCTATTCCAAAATGGGGAAAATAGCAGAAATAAAGGGGTTATGGGTCCCAAACAAGATTAAAGCCCAGGAGGACAAATTCTATCAGGTTCCAAGCTCAAGTCCAGAGAATCCTCTGAGACTTGCTGTTCTGCCCTCTGGGCCTATAGCTCTGTCTTATGCTCCGTAACTGAGAAAGTCCTAAACAATCACTGTGGTAGATTGAATGGTGGCTCCCAAAAAGGTATGTACACATTGTAATCCCTGGAACCTGTGAATGTTACCTTAAATGTCCTAGCTTGGTCTCCTTCAGTCCAAGCTGGAAGTGTTTCTGCTGGGAAAACATTCTCAGAAACTTGTGGGTCTCCTGTGTATGTCACAGGGATCTACATCATTAAGATGGTCCTCCACACATTTTATCTGGATATGTCCATATCTATTCCTGGTCTCTGCTTAGATGATTGAGTGGATCTATGAGTAAGATGCCTAATCTCTTCAGCAGAAGATTGTCCAACCACACCCTTGGACTTCTCTCTAGAGCTTTCCTGAAAGCAGATCTCCTAATTTTAGCAACTTTTGCAATCTGGATAGGCTGTGTATTTCCCTAGTCATCAGGTGCTGGTTTTGTTGGTTTTTTTTTTTTTTTTAATTGTTGTTATTTGTTTGTTTTGATTTACTTAACAGTTCCTTCCTCAATTTATCTCTTTCTTCTCACGTTTTACTGTAAGCAGCAAGGAGAAACCAGATCACATCTTCAATACTTTGCTTAGAAATCTGCTAAGCTAAATATCCAAGTTCATTGCTTACAAGTCCTGCTTTCCTCATAACAGAAGGACACAATTCAACCAAGTTGTCTGCCACTGTATAACAAGGATTGCCTTTTTTCCAGTTTCCAATACCATTTTCTTCATTTCCTTCCAAGCCTTTCCAGAAGTGCGTTTAATGTTAACATCTCGACAAACATTCTGTTTATGACTACATATGCTCTCTCTGAGACGATAGAAACTTTCTTTACCATGCTCCTCACTTTCTTCTGAGCCTTCCCTAGCAGAGTCTTTAAAATTCGTGTTCCTACCACCAGACTATTCAAGGCAATCTAGACTTATTCTATCATGTTTCTCAAAATATTTCAAGCCTCTGTCCATTACCCAATTCCAGAGTCACTTCACATTTTTAGATATTGTTACAGATACTGCTTCCCCACTTCCTGGTACCAAAATTTGTACCAAAAATTGAACCTGTGAGAGCGGGAACTCTATGGGACTGCCTTGTTTTTCCAGGTCTTACAGGTTTTCTGCCTTTGATAGAGTGCAGTTTTACCACTTTTCTATCTTTCCTTTTAGTGGAAAACATTTGACTTTTCCTTCTCTGACTGGCTTCCACCTTACACAGGTACTGTTCTTTGCACGTTTTACTGTATTAGTTTCCTGTGGCTGCTGTAACAAGTTACACAAACTGGGTAGCTTAAAACAACAGAAATTTATTCTCTCACAGTTCTGGAGACCAGAAGTCCTCATTCAAGGTGTTGGCAGGGTGTACTTCCTACAGAAGTTCTGGGGGCACTTCCATACCTTCTCTAGCTTCTGGTGGTTGTCAGCTTCCTTTTTTGTGGTCACATCACTCTAATTGCTGCCTTTGTCATCACATTGCCTTTTCTTCTTCTGTTAGTCTCCTCTGTATGTCTAAATGTTAGATTGTGGATATATCTTTTTGGAAGCCATCCTTTGACCCACTACAGTGATCATTAGGGACTTTAATTGTAAGATGAGTTGTTTACTGTATGTTTCATGACTTTTATTTTGTACTTCTTCTATAGTACCACTGAGTTGAAAAAGTGTTGTCTTTCATTAATATCACTTTTTTTTTTTTTGCAATAGCATTGCACTTACATGTTATTGTGGAATTTTACGTGTGATAAGAGTTCAAAAAACACTGTAAGGTTTATTTTAACTATTGTGAAAAGAAAACTTAATTTCCTCTTGCTTATTAGAGGGAGCCCTAGTGGCCCAGTTTATCAGAAAGTATAAGAGAATGTATGTTTTTATCTTTTTGCTTGTAAGAGAATATAAGATCTACAATAGTGGTCTTCAACGTAGTTAAATCTGAGTATTCTAAACTTTTCAATTGAAAGAACTGTTTCTTAAAATATGTGTATACTGCACAATGCCTAGTATATAGCAGGTATTCAACACAACATTGAAAACCTCTCTATATTGATCCTATAAATTTATACTTTTATCAAGTTTACATACTAAAAGAAAACAAAAATAAGCACTTAACTTATTTTTAGATAAGAGACGTGTTATAGAATTATTCCCTTTTCTAGCTATTTGTTTGGAAAATTGTATATACTTATTACAATTTAATTTTTATAAGCCATAGTAACATTCCATATGGTTCGTAACAAATATTAAAGAATCTGATGAGATAGATTGTGCTCACATTTCCAAATTCTCTATATAAACAAAATATATAACTCTCTGATTAAAATAAATTTTTCCCCTTTCATTGATATCTCTCTTAAAAAGGAAACAATGTTTAAAACATTTATTTGAAATTACAATGCATCATATGTTGTGCTTCATAAATCAGTAGGATAATTATATTACCTTTTCTGCACACTGTGAATTATAAAATTACTTAAATGTGAATTCAGTGAAGAAAAACCTGGGAGTATTTCTTAGCAGGAGGATTTTTCTTTTTTAAAAAATTATTATTAAAGCTACTTTCTTTATATGAGAAACTTCTGCCTTGTAACTAGTGAAAAGATAAAAAAGCTAGAACAAACGTCACTTTGGAATGTTGGCTCTTTTTTTTAAAACCAAAAGAGATTAGGGTCATTGGGAGATAATGTCAGAATTCCTAGGAAAATAGAAAGAAGGGAAAGATTATCGTCTTTATGAATTACGTACACAAATATGTGATCCATGTTACCTGCTAGAGAAAGCATTTATATCAGCTTATAAAATATAAAAATCGTGCCCATGGCATGAATGTATATATCTATTTTTAAAATTGGGTTGGGAGCTGTTCAACTTGGAAGTTAGCAATAAGCTTTGTGTAGGTGCCTTTTGTCAGATTGAGAAAGTTCTCATCAATTCCTAGTTTGTAGAAGTTTTTTTTTTTTTTTTTTGAGAATATACACAGCAAAACATACACCAATTCAACAATGTCTACACGTACAATTCAGTGATATCAGTTACATTCCTTCAGTTGTGCAATTATTCTCAACCTCCTTTTCTGAGTTGTTCCTCCCCTATTGACATAAACTCACTGCCCCCTAAGATTCTTATCTAATTTTTTGAGTTGCTGTTGTCACTTTGATCTCATATAGATAGTTCTTAAAAGAACATAATATTCAAGGCAGACACTTTTTACTAGTCAAACTAAACTATTGTTTGTTTTTAACAAGACTTCAGAGGATACTTTTGTTTAAGGTTTAAAGATAACCTCAAGGCAATAGTTTCAGGGGTAAGAGTTTTTAATGTTGAATTTTGTCAAATGCTTTTCTGCATCAGTTATATGATTATGTGGTTTTTCTTCTCTACACTGTTAATATGGTCGATTACAATGATTGATTGTTGAATACTGAACCAACCTTGCATTCTTGGAATAAGCCCCATTTGATTGTGATGCATTAGTCTTTTTATATATTATTGGGTGTGATCTGCTAAAATTTTCTTGAGGATTTTTGTATTCTGTGTTCATGAGGATATTAATGTGTAGTCTTCTTATGATGTTCTTGTCTAGATTTGGCATCAAAGTAATGCAGATCTCTTAAAATGAGTTGGGAAGTGTTTCTTTCTCTTCTGTTTTCTGGAAGAGATATATTATAGAATTACTGTTATTTCTTCTTCACATATTTGGTAGAATTCTCCAGTGAAGCAAACAAGGCCTACATATTTCTTTTTCAGAGGGTTTTAAATTATGAATTCAATTACTTGAAGAGTTATAAGACTATTCAGGTTATCTATTTCAGCTTGGTTGCATTTTGGAAGTTTGTGGTTTTCAAGAAATTGACCCTTTTTATGTATGCTCTCAAATGTATGTGGTCAGAGTTTATTATCCTTTTAATGTCTGTGAGGTTTGTAGTGATATTTCCTCTTTTGTTCCTGATACTGGTACTTTGTGCTCTCTCTCATTTTCTTTGTCAGTTTTGCAAGAGGTTTATCAATTTTACTTATTATTTTCAAAAAACCAGCTTTTCATTTCACTGACTTTCTCTGTTTTTCTGTTTTCAATTTCATTGATTTCTGCTTTAATATTTATTATTTGCTTCATTCTTTTTTCTTTGGGTTTATTTTGCTCTTCTTTTGCTAGATCCCTAATTGGAAACTTAACATTATCAATTTGAGATTTTTTTTCTTTTCAAATATAAATATTTAATGCTATGAACTTTTCGGTAAGACTGCTTTAGCTGCTGTTCCTCAATTTTAACATTTGTTATATATTAAGATTATTAGCCCTTTGTTTTACATGTCAATATTTTCTTCCAGTTTGTTAGTTATACTTTGACTTGTTTATGCTGTTTCTTTGTCATGCAAAAATTTTTATGTAGTTAATTTATCTTTTTTTTTTTTTTTTTTACTGTCTCTGGATTTAGAGTCATAATCAGAAATTCTATCATTACACTAAGGTTAAGGAACAATGAGCCTACATTTTATTCCAGTACTTGTATGATTTTTAAGCTTGTTTGTTTTTACATTTAGATCCCTAATTCATTTGGAGTTTATTTTTGTGTATAGTGTGACATATATATCTACTTTTATCTTTATCCAAATGGCTACCCAGTTGTCCCAGCACTATTTATTTAAGAAAATTCATCTTTACTCCAGTGATTTGAGTTGCTACATTCAGCATATACTAAATTTCTGTATGTATTTGGATTTAATTCTGGACTTTTTATTTTATTCCACTGGTCTAGTTGTCTACTTCTGTGTAAGTACCACACTTTTTAATTATAAAGGATGTGTAGTGTGTTTTAATGTCTAATAGTGTTAGTCCCCCATGGTAGATTTTCCTTTTTCATTGTTTTTCTTCCTATTCTTGCCTGCTTATTTTTCCATATGACCGTTAGCATCAACTCCATTATAGCTTGTTGATATTTGTATTTAACCAGTTGCCATTGAATTGGATTCATGGAAACTCCATGTGTGTCAGAGTAGAACTTCGTTGCATAGGGTTTTCAATGGCTGATTTTTTGGAAGTAGATCAGCAGGCCTTTCTTTCGAGGCATTCTGGGTGGACTTGCGCTGCTAAACTTGTTAACCATTTACACTACCCACTACCCAAGGTCTCCATATTTCTGTTAGTTCCCTGTTAAATTTAATCTTGATAGATTAAGTTCCAAGTTTTAGGTCATTATCCTTAATGTCCTGACTCTTATTTAATTTACTTTAAATCATCCCAATTTTGTGCCACCCACAAATTTGAAGAGTATGCCCTCAACATCATATCATGATTCAAGTCATTTATCAGAGACATATTGGAGCTCTGGTGGCGCATTAGTTAAGAGCTCAGTTGCTAACCAAAAGGTTGGCAGTTCAAATCCACCAGCAGCTCCTTGGAAACCCTGTGGGGCAATTCTACTGTGTCCTGTAAGGTCACTATGAGATGGAATGGATGCGACAGCAACAGATTTGTTTTTGTTTTTGTGTTTTTTAGAGCCACACTGAGTCTAAGCCATTTTCATTACCTGCTCCAAAAACAAATATATAAGTTCTTTCTTTTAAGAAGTGTATGAAATCAGAGGCTTAGAAGTATCTAGTTTAATTGAAGAGTGAATGGATTAATCATAATATTCAATTATGATGCTAGCTGGGGAAAAAAAACCCTGAAGATATGGTGTTTTGCCTTACAGACTGCAATATATACTTAAAAAAATTTTATTGTTGCTGTTGACAATATACACACAAAACATACACCAGTTCAACCATTTCTGTATGTACGATTCAGTGACATAGATTACATTCTTCTAGTTGATGCAACCATTTTCACTCTCATTTTCTGAGTTGTTCCTCCCCCATTAACATAAACTGACTGCCCCCTAAGGTTCTTGTCAAATTTTTAGAGTTGCTGTTGTCACTTTGAGCCCATATAGATAGTTCTTAAAAGAGCATAGTGCTCAAGGCAGGCATTTCTTACCAGTTAAGCTAAACTATTGTTTGGTTTTAAGAAGATTCAAGGGATATTTTTGGTTTAAGTTTTAAAGATTATCTCAGGGCAATAGTTTCAGGGGTTCATCCACCCCTATGTCTCCAAAAAGTCTGGATACCATGAGAATTTGAAATTCTGTTCTAGAATGCAGTATACACTTTGAATCAGACATTGTTATATGGTACTCTCTCCCCCATAATAATGGTAGTGGGAATCAAGGGGTGGAAGTGGGGTGGCTTCTTTTACTAGTATGCCTAATAACCCAGTTACAGAATCTTTGCTTCAGTCCCAGAAAGTTTGAGCTCTCCTGGGTTGGAGATCTTAGTTTCCAGGAGGTAATGCTGCCACCAGAAGACAAAATAGAATTGGAGGATGAGATTGCCACCAATCATTTGGGGCTCCTTATGCCACTAAATCAAAAGAAAAAAAAAAAAAGATTACTGGTTGGTATGATTGACCCCAATTACAAAGGGAAAACTGGGTTGCTACTACATATAGAGACAAGAAGTACTATGCCTGGAACCCGGGTAATTCTCTGGGGGTGTCCCTTAATACTTCCATGCCCTAAGGTTAATAGAAAACTTAGCAACCAAGAAAAGACCAGGCTATTCAGAATACAGATCTTCCAGGAATTAAGTTTTGGGTCATTCCATCTGGTAAAGATCCCCAAGCAACTGGGAGTTTTTCCTGAGAGCAAGAGAAATATGAAATTGAAAGTGGCAGAAAGACATCACAGGTATCAACTACATCCTCATGGCCAATTGAAGAAACAAGAGCTGTTGTAGTTTTGCATATTTCTTATTTGCTTGCTATATGTATGTATTTATTTGTGTATATTAATGATTTTGTTTTTTCTCTCCTTTCATTTATTATTTTATATACAAGTTTTTGGGGGTTAAAGGTACAATTTAGCCTTTAGATTACAGAATATTCAGTGGGCCTATGATTGCACTGCAATACAATTATTACAATAATACTTGGAACTCCATGTCTCCTCATTTTGGGACGAGGCTGTATGAAGGATAGCTGCATCTTGTTGGGTGGAAAACTCAAGGTGTTTTGTTGCTGAATGAAAGTTTAAACCTTTGTAGAAAGGTGTGTGTGGAAACTGAGTAGCCAAAGGGTGGGCTGTACAGTTATCAATTTCCTGTCTGTTATCTCCAGTCTACCATTCTTTGACCTGCTTTGTGGTACGGCAGCTGGACCCTGTAAACATTTCTCCTTTGTCTGCTAGGGAAATGTTACTTTTTTAGATGAGGGAATTGGTGTGACCCTGCAAGATAATAACATCAAGAACAGACTTCCTTTCTAAATTCCGGTCTTTATATATTATTATTGAGAGTAAGGATCGGCTGCTGGTCTGTGCAGATGAGTTCTAGCTGTTCCCTGAGGTCACAATCTGCCTATCAGAAACCATTTGTGAGCAGTTGTGGCCTACCCACATCCTCTGCCAATGGTATGTCACTTCTAGACACCAGCTACTTCCCACTCGCAACCTTTAGCGATGGTGGACCTCTTCTATAGACCAATGCCAACCTACACCCTTTGGCAACTTCCTTTGCCACCAGCAGACTGTGTATTCTGTGACAGCCACTCCCTCTTTGAACAGGTCAAAATCTCAGCCTGGGATTGGGGAACAGCATTCTCCTAGTATTTAGTTCCTTTGTTGTCAATGTTTCCACAGCCTAGAGGTAGTAGCTGCTCTTTACACCTGATGCTTTTGGATCCCTTTTACCCATTTTAGTAGACGCCCATCTTCTTCTCCCTAACAACTCTTTATATTAAAATTATTCCTCTTGAGGTAACATGTGTGGTTTCTGTCTGTTGACTAGACACTGACTTATCTACCCTTTGAGAAGGAAATTATTATTTTTTTATTTTAGCAAATAAATTGCCTTTTGATAATTGGATGTATTAGGATAGGAATAAAAGTGCCAAACTGATGGCATTATGTTTTACAGTATACTTTCTGTTCTCTAAGTGCCTGTCCCTGAGAAGAAGATATGCTATGGAACCTGATTTTATCTATTATCAAATGCACAGCAGGAACCTTTATACTTGAGTTAGTTTTAAGATTTTGTGCAACATTGTAAATACAGTGCCTGAAGTCATGATACAATAGCTAGAGTGAAAATTGATGATGGTTCATAAACTGTATCGGTTGGTACAAATGAATCAGCAGCAAGCTCATCAAGTTTTCTCTTTTTAACATCTTTTATTTTGAGAACTATAAAAAGCTTATTGTAACATCAGATGGTTAGGAAAAAGTGACATTCTTTTCTGCAGCAGACCTTTTTAACAAATTGCTGGGTAAATCTAAACACAATGCAAAGATTTTGATTGGCTGTTATTTTAAAACCTTTAACATCTAGCAATCCACACAGAAACTGGCCCTTGGAGTTAGACTGAGCTCCTTCCTCCCTTTAAAGCAAGCTGCAAATTCTAGCTGATATTCTAGCAAATTGATTCTCAGACATTAGCGTGCGACTGAATTACCGAGCAGGCTCGTTTCAGCACAGACTGCTGAAACCCTTCTCAAGAATTTCTGATTCAGTAGGTCTGGGGCAGAGCCCCCAAATTTGCATTTCTAACAAATTCCCAGGTAATGCCTGTCTAGGGACCAAACTTTGAGAACCACTGTTTTAGGGTAACCACTCAGGACCTACGTCCTCTATCTTATCCCATTTCTCTCCCTTTCTTCTTATTCAATCCAAAACTGTTTGCACTTGCTATTATCATCCTGGGATCCATATTTTCAATACCATATCCTGCCTTCAATCCTGATAACTTTTACTTTTTTAAAATTTTTGATCCTTAGCACAATTTTTTCTTTTTCTTTTCACAATCATCTGGCCTTAACATCCCCCATTGTCATAGCCTTCCCATTGCTTCAATCTCCAGTGTCACATTACATTAACTTTCATTCCAACCCTTTGGCCAATGCCTCCCTTTTCTCCCTCTCTCTTTCTCCTCTCCCTCTGCAAGCACACAGACACACTCTTCTCCAGGCAGTAAGGAATGGTAGGTGTGGGATTTGGAGAGATGTGTTTATGATGTATTGATTTTTTTGAAGTTAATTCATGCTGGGAACTAGAAGCACAAAAATCATTCTTTAATCATCCATTTTAGAATCTTCCTAGAAAATTGATAGCAGATATCTTGCTTTGATTTTGGGGCTTTCCTACCCATAAAACCAAATACTCACTTTAAAGAAATCCTTGATCAAAATTAATCCACCATTGGCTCTCACTTTGGACTCATTCTGTCAAGCCTGTTTATGTGCCATGTCCCCAGCACCTGTTAAGATCAGTTTTGTAATACTTCCTCCGTGTTTAGACTTGAGACTCTTTTCCTGACCTCCTTGGTTCCTGATGCTTTTTCTCTCTTACTGTGTGGTATGGATTGAGTTGTGTCCCACAGAAATACGTGTCTTAATCCCATTTGGGGAACGGGGTTTCTTTGTTACGTTAATGAGATAGTATTAGTGTAAGTTGTGTCTTTAATCAATCTTTTTTGAGATAGAAAAGACCAGACTGAGCAAGCAAACAAGCAGAGATGGGGGAAGATAGATGCCATGCCACATGAAGATCACCAAGGAGTCAAGGAACAGAAGCTGAAAAGAGACCAGGGCCTTCCCCAGAGTAGATACAGAGAGAGAGCCTTTCTCTAGAGCTGATGCCCTAAATTTGGGCTTCTTGTTGAACTTATTTGTTAAAACCACCCACTTGTGGTGTTTCTGTTAAAGCAGCACTAGATAACTAAGAACCCGTTGCTGTCAAGTTGTTTCTGATTCATAGTGACACTATGGGGCAATTCTAGAACTGCCCAGTAGCGCTTCCAAGGACTGCTTGGTGGATTCGAACTGCCAGCCTTGTGGTTAGCAGCCATAGCACTTAACCACTACGCCACCAGGGTTTCCAGATAACTGAGACACTGTGTTATGATAGTCTCATCTTTGACCTTTGGCCCTAATGATTGATATTGTTCCTCTGGTACTAACTGGAGAATCATATCTATCTTGTGTGGGAACTCTGAGCAAAAGTGATATATACATTTTATTGTGGTAACGTCCAGTGATACATTTTTGGCAAAGACTAACAGAAGACACCAGGCCAGGGCAGGCTTTCTGAAATAGTTTCATAAGAGAATTATGATATACTAAGGCATCTGTGGAAACCCTGGTGGAGTAGCGGCTGAGAGCTACGGCTGCTACCAAAACCAAAAGTCGGCAGTTCGAATCCACCAGGTGCTCCTTGGAAACCCTGTGGAGCAGTTCCATTGTATATAATGATTTAGCTTGTCTCCTATGCATCTAGAGAAAACAAGCACTAGTTACATACCGGCTTGGGAGAATTGAGAAAATGGTCACTCAAATCGTTTCTCATGTTCTGTGGCTATGAGACGGGATCCATGTGATGGCAATGGGTTTTGGTGGCTCAGATGAGCAGTGAATATGGCTTCTTAAGTCCTCCAGAGGACATGTGTTTGGGTAGTGGCAAAGGTTTTTTCATTGTCCAGAGTAAGGCCCTGACACATCAAAGAAAACCCACAGTTGGAGAAAAGTTAGATTTAAGCTAAAGCTTTAGGATCCCTCACCTGGATAAGACTGTCCCAAGGCCTTAGGAAAATCTCTGAAAAATATGCACTTGTAAGGTTTTGTTTTTCAATAAGTAGGGCCCCCTCCATGAGCTGAATGGTTTCAGGACCTAAAAATCCTGGATCTGCTGATACTCTGACATCCTTAGCCATATCAACTTGAAATTTCAGGATAATTACCTTAGATAACTTATAAAACTATCTTAAGCAAACTATATTACTTGGATCATCATCCAGGTTCTAGGTGTAAGTTTTTACTGTGTCATAGATATCATCTTGCTACAAAGTCCATAGGTTATATAAGAATGACTAGGCCTTATACATGTACAGTGGCCCTGCAATCATGTATGATTGGCATCATGTAAACATGACAAGCGTGCAAACATGCACAAGGTGTGGCAGACCTGGCTGGGACCTACCGCATGCAGGTCACAGCCTCAAGAACTGGAACTTGATCTTCTTCTTCTATTTATTTATTTAGTTGGTCATGTATAACAGAAAAGGAAGGAAGAAGGGAGGGACAGAGGTAGGGAGGGAGGTAGGCAGGAAGGAAAGAAGGAAACAACTTGCTACGCATAGTATTTCAAAAAAATTCAGTTCACTTTTCAGGCATAGTGCTGCCCTCTGACACGGTCTTTAGTTAATGTGCTTTTAATTTCCATCATAAATAATCACATGTAAGGTTATTTATGATGGAAATTAAAAGCATTATATGCTTATATATATAGTTACATATATATTAATATATATAAATAAAATATATACAGTTTTAAAAGTGAGATTACCAGATAGTTCACTGTGAATCTCATGGTTTCTTTAGTTAGCTCCCTATTTACTCACTCATGAATGCACTAAACCAGTACTACTATACTATAGAGCATATGCTCAATATTAGTGTGATTACTAATGCCATTTGAATTATACAATGAAAAGCGTGTATCTAGGGTTTCAACCCCACTTGATCTATATGAGTCTTATACTTTTTTTTCCCCTCTAAATTTTTGAAATATATTTTCTTAAATTTAAGAAAATTAATCTAATTTAGACTATAGATTTCCTAAAATGAGATTATGCCTGGCCTTTCTCTCCAGAACTACCATAAACTCTAAAATGACAAAAATTCAAGCTCTTTAACACTGTCTCTCCTACATTGTCTTCTGCCATTCCCACCCTCACACCTTCAAGTTCCAGCAAAAGTGAGCTGCTTATAATTCTCTAATCCAGTTGGCTCCAGGGCTACTGACAGGAGTTAGACAGTGACATATTTTCCATAACCCATCTATCATGGATTCAATTGTGTACCCCAGAAATATGTGTATCAATTTGGCTAGGCCATGATTCCCAGTATTGGTGTGATTGTCCACCATTTTGTCATCTGATGTGATTTTTCTATGTGTTGTAAATCCTATCTCTATGATATTGATGAGATGGGATTGGTGGCAGTTATGTTAATGAATCAGGATTCAATCTACAAGATTAGATTGTGTTTTAAGCCAATCTCTTTTGAGATATAGAAGAGAGAAGCAAGCAAAGAGACATGGGGACCTCATACTACCAAGAAACAAGAGCCAGGAGAATAACGCGTCCTTTGGACCTGGGGTCCCTAAGCTGAGAAGCTTACTCAACCAGTGAAGATTGATGACAAGGACCTTCCCCAGAGCCAACAGAGAGAGAAAGACTTCCCCTGGAGGTGGCACCCTGAATTTGGACTTCTAGCCTCCTAGGCTGTGAGAGAATAAACTTCTCTTTGTTAAAGCCACCCGCTTGTGGTATTTTTGTTATAGCAACACTAGCTAACTAAGACATCATCTGTACAGGTTTCTCCACCTTATGGGAAGTTAAAATGTTAATAAGCATGCTAAGAATTCTAACTTATAAGATATACATAAGGGGATTTTCAATTTTAAAATATGGAGGATATTTAGTTACGGTAACAGTTTTAAACCGCCATAATAAAAGGAGACAAAGAAACAAATATGCTGGAATTAAGATTTAAAAAATCACCATTGCAGAGTAATGCAAGGATTGGATGCTGAAACTTTGCTTGCATTGGCAATCCTTGTCATTCAAGGAAGATGTTGCGAATAAAGCTATGAATAAACAGATCTTAAACAAAACTCCTAGGATTGCAGCTTGTTATACCTTATTTTGGACAATTACTGATACTAATTAATGGGAAATGTAATCTTAATTTTCCTATGGGAAATAAGATCCTACTGTTTTTCCCCCCAGTGGAAATAAAACATTTTTTTCTGGGAAGCAGAATAGAAAGTCAATTTTATATAAATGGCGTACAAAGCAAAGTTATTGACTTTAGGCTTAATTATAACTTATATTCAAATAAATAGGAAGAGGCCTACCAGAGATATGACCAAAAAAATAAAAACGGGAGTTTGCTGCACAAGTCATTATAGAGTTTATTGGAGGGTGAAATCTCTGTCCCTTTAAAAGGTCACTAAAGAGAAAACAGGATGAGTCACAAACCACCTCAGCAGAGCTGAAAATTGGGGCAATTCCCCAGAACTCTGTGTGTGGGGAGGTGGGGGCGGAGTGTGTTACCACTCAGCAAACATGTACCTAGCAACACAGGGCAAATGACTCAGAGCAGTAATTCTCTTCTCGGAGAGAGGAAGTGGCTCGGCCAGGGTTAAAGACAGGCCTGAGATATATGTCTGCATAATCAGCACACGACAGCCTCCATAGTCTTCAGAAGAAAGGGTTGGACAGTCTCTCCCTTATTCTTCTGAAACAGCACTTCACTTGTCCTTGATTTTGACATTAATGCTCTTCTACCCATATAAAAAGATTGTCCAACCAGCTAGAAGGAAAGGTTAGTAAAGCAGAGTGGGGCTGTGTGTTTGCCCTGGCCCAAACTGTTCTAGGACTTCATGTTGCTGTTGCTATGTGCTGACATAAGGGGAAGTTAATATAGTGAGATCATTTCAGGGACTGGGATGAGGGAAGAGGCTAATTTGCTCCTTGGTTGGTCATTTAGGAATGATTTAAAAAGCCAAAGAACTGAGAGAACTATAGAATGTAAGTTTAGCCCAGTTAAGAGAAAGGGTCATAAGCAAGAGAAAATCTGAGGAAAATCATTTCGTGTGAGGAAGCTGGTGGATCGTCATTACCTCCATTTCTATTATGTGCTTGGGTGCCTCACAAAACAGAAAACTAAGTAGAGATCTATTATCTCTGTGAAGCAGTCTGAGTTATTTCTAAACCTAAGTAATCCTGTAGCCAGAAAATTCGAAGACAAAAGGAAGTCTACTGATCAAACTTGATCTTTTGCTATTGGTGAGGGCTCATTAATAAGAAAACAGTTTTATTTTGTTAGAAATCATTATCTGGTCCGTTAAGTTTCCTGATGCCCGTTTGTAACCTAATCCACCCATCTGAGTTGTGTCTGAATTAAAAAATTATTGCTGTTCCACAGACTTAAAGGTAACCTTGAAGCCACTTTGAGATGTAAGAAGCCTGTCTTAGGATCTTAAGAATTGTTTTAGTATCCTTTTTCTTCATATTCCTTCAAAGAAGGCTGATAGCTTTTGAACAAATATCCCCTGTTGGAGGCCTGCTGGGAAATTCCAACTATTTTTCCCCGACCCGATCCCCAAATACTGGTATCTGGTATATACTTAAATTTTCCCAAGATGCATAAAAAAAAGAAAAAGAAAAAAAAAAAGGTAGAAATGAAAAAGGACAAAGAAGAGCTCTTGGGAAAGTTATGATGTAAAAGACAAAGACTTTGATAAAAGAGATTAAAGACGAAGTTAAGAAAATCTCTCAGAAACAGAAAGAAAAGACGAAGACAAAGGGAAAGACATTAGTAAAGAAAACATTAGGATCAACCTGGAGAACCTACTTTTCAGTCAGAATGTTCTAAGGACAAAAATGTGGTATGGTATAAAATGGTTTTAAAAAAATGTACGCTTTCTTTTAAAAATTCTTACCTTTTACATAAAAGAGAGGGGTAATTTAAGTAATGAGGATGAGGGTTTTTTTTTTTTTCTTTTTCAGGAAGGGATTATTATAATTCTGCTGTGAGAATTAAAGCTTAATAATCAACACAGAGACATTGCTAGATCAAATGGATCCACTGTGGTCGAGTCAGAGCAAGAATAGGAAATGCTGACTCTGAGAGTCAGAGGTGAAGGTAGGCATTTACAGAAGTGGGACAGAGCAGGCAGGAGAGAAGCAGCTCAGCAATCACGATCTAATCAGCGGTCTTGCCTGTAGTTGTTATCAAGTCATAATGAGGTGTTTATGGCCTTGTTTGCTGGTAACAGTGAGTCACGCTTGCAAATAAAATAAATATTAATAAGTGAAAATGATTTTCGTGGTAAACTCCAACCTTAACTTTAAGTATTAGTTCTTAAATAGAGATATAAATCTCCATGACTTTGGATTTGGCAGTCTTCTTCCATGTGATACCAAAAGCACAAGTAACAACAACCACCATAAAAGTAGAGAAATTGGACTTCACCAAAATTAAACACTTTATGCTTCAAACAACACCATCAAAAAAGTGAAAAGACAATCCACGGAATGGGAGAAAATATTTGCAAATCATATATCTGATAAGAAACTTGTATTTAGAACACATTAAAAGAAAGCTCTTATAACTCAATAATAAAAAGACAAAAAAAAAAAACAATTAAAAGATAGAGAAAGAATCTGAATGCACATCTCTCCAAAGAAGATACATAAACTGCCAATAAGTACTTGAAACGATGGTCAATATCATTAGCCATCAGGACAATGCAAATCAAAATCATAATGAGATACTACTTCAGACCTATCACAATGGCTCTAATCAAAAAGTCAGATAACATCAAGCAAGGAGGTGGAGAAAAAGGAACCCTCAAACATTGCGGGCTGAAATGTAAAATGGTGCAGCAATTTGGAAAAGAGTCAGGTAGCTCCTCAAATGATTGAACATAGAGTTACCATATGACCCAAAATTCTTCTCCTAGGTATATACCCAAGAGAAATGAAAACATAAGTCCACCCAAACACTTGTACATGGATGTTTATAGCAGCGTTGTTCATAATAGCCAAATGTCCCTAAACAAAATAAATGAAATGTGGTGCATCCATACAGTGGGATATTATTTGACCATAAAAAGGAGTGAAGTACAGATACATGTTACAACTTTGAGAAACCTAGAAAACATCATGCTGAGTAGAAGAAGCCAGCCACAAAAGTCCACATATCATATGATTTCATTTATGTAAGGTCTAGAATGGGGAAATCTATAGAGACAGAAAGTGGATTAGTTTTTGCTTAGGGCTGGGGGGAGGGTGTGGAATATGAAGTGATAGCTAAAGGGTATGAGATTTATTCTTGAAATGTGCAAATGTTCTAAAACTGACTGTGGTTATGGTTTCACATGTCTGTGAATATGCTAAAAAGCATTGAATTACATGCTTTAATGTGTAAATTGTATGATAATGTTAATTATATTTCAATAAAGCTGCTTTTTAAAGTGTATTTAAAATGTATCTGATTTTTGAAGTTCTCGTATGGGGTTGCCAGGTAAACACACAGGATGTCCAGTCAAATTTGAATTTCAGATAACTAATGAATGATTTTTAAAATATAAATATGTCCAAAATATTACATACGACCTACTTATGTTAAAAAATTACTCCTTATCTGAAATCGAATTTAACTGGGCCTCCTGTATTTTTAGTTGCTAAATCTAACAGCCCTACATGAAGAAAATCACGCTATTGTGCCCATTGGTACCAGGATGAATCCACAGTTTTTCCCTTCAATGGGGCTCTCAGTGCAGTGAAGCAATGACCCGTTTATCTTTCTCATCAGCCCGCTCTCATCTCCATGATCTTTGCCATTCTTCTCAACCACCTTGGCCTTCTCAGAAAAGGCAGCTTATCACCTGCTTCATTCAGAAAAACGGAGTATAAGAATTACCTCAATCTATATCCCTACCTCTACCTTCCCAACTCTCTGTGCCTCTGTTCCTATCCTTACTGAGATCTTCCTCCTCCAGTTGAAAGTCTTTCCTGCACTGTGGATCCCATGATCTCCTCAGGGGTCTAGCCCTATGCCTTCTTGTCTCCAACTTCTTGCTCCCTCCTGCCATCAAGGAACTCATCAACAACGGCAAGAGCAGACAGATATACAGGAATTTTCTTTATTTTGAAGGATAAGAAGAGTGAGGCTAAGAGATGGGCTAATGTTTGGGATAGGAGCTTTGAAGATGCACAAGTAATTTTAATCCATGTGAAAAATCAAGACTCTTTGACCTTTAACCAAAGACTCCCCTTGGACCTCTAACTGCCATCCTCTCTCTCCCCTTTTATTTGACACATAAGCTCTTTGAGAAGCAGTCTGCACTGGTAGGTCCCAAATCTGCCTAACCATTAGTATTATCTGGGAAATTTTATTGAAACTATTGATTTCTTTAAGATCCCTCTTCAGACCTACTAAACCTGGGGTGAGGCCCTTACCATGTCTAACCAGTTCTACCTCCTCAATATCTCTGGACTATGTCCTTTCCTCTGAATTTCCACTGTCTCTGCTTTGGTCTAGGCATGCATAACTCCTGCCTGGATTACGACAGCTGCCTTTTAAATGCCGTTTTTGTTGCGTGCCGCCTAGTCTATTTTGACTCACAGCGACACTACAGGACAAGTAGAACTGCCCCATAGGGTTTCCAAGGCTGTAATCTTTATGGGAGTAGATTGCCAGCTCTTTTCCACCTACTGCTGGTGGTTTAGGACCACCGACCTTTCGGTTAGCTGAGCCCTTAAACCATTGCTCCTACATCCTTCTAATCTTCTGTACTTCTACCTGATCCTTGTATTGATTGCCGTAAATTCTGCTTTTATTTTGTCCTATCCCTTATTTAAGTCCTTAAATGACTCCCTCTTGCCTTCAGGATACAATATAAGTTCCTTAGCCTGCCAAACAGAGCTCTTAATTATGTGGCCATCTAATCATGCTGCCCAATTTCTCACCACCCCTCCTGCCAAGAATTTTCAATCACCTGCAATTTCCCCAACCCATTGCCTTTGAGTCTGTTCTGACCCCAGCACTGAACATTCTTGTTTCCCGGGTTTTACTTGTGCACCTTTGAAGCTGCTTCTGTCTGGAATGTCTTTAGCCCGTCCCTTGACCTCACTCCTCCTTAGCCTTTAAGTTCTAGGAATTACCTGTATACTTGTCTATTCCTGCTATCATTGGTGAGCTCCCTGAGGACAGACAGGGTGTCTGGCTCATTTTTGTGGCCCTTGCTATATACCAAACAAACAAATAAACAGTTGCCTTTGAGTTGTTCCCAACTCATTGTGACCCCACGTGTGTCAGAATAGAAGTGTGCTCCATAGGGTTTTCAATGGCTGGTTTTGTAGAAGTAGATTGCCAGTCCTTTCTTCTGAGACCTCTCCGAGTGGACTCAAACTTGCAATCTTTTTGTTATCAGCTGAGTGCATTTACCATTTGCACCAGCTAGGGACTCCCACTCTATACCCACAATTCATAATAGATTGCTGTAGGTGTTTGGTAGAAGAAAGAATGCCTGGATGAATCACTAAATGATTGACTTAAAAAAAAAAAAAATGCCAACAAGCTATTTCCTGGCAAGAAGTGTTGGAATGCAAATTAAAATATCAAAAGGCAACCAAAACAGAATCATAAACTTAGAAGTGGACAGTACCTCAAAGATCATGCATCCATTTTACAAATGCCGACAGATTAAAAAAAAAAAAACAATTTTTTTTTAAGTACGTATAAATCAAATTTAAACTTACACCTCATTAGTACAATGGAGTCTCTATTCAGATGTGTTTCCCTTCCATTTTTCTGAACTCTTTTTTCTCCTTTCCTTTTTAAATTTTTCTCTTCTTCATAAAATCCTTCAATGGCTGCCAAATTTCCTCATGCATCCAGTACATCCAACTAGTAATCTTAATTCAAATGATAGTATATTTTGTCTATTCATCCCTGCATTTGAATCTCTGTGCTAAATAGGTGTAACATTTCACATCCCATTGTCCGTTGGCCTGTGAGTAGGATATTTGAGCTGAGTCAACTTATTTTCTCCCACCTGAGCCCCGGTGGCATAGTAGTTAAGAGTTGGGCCGCTAACCAAAAGGTTGGCAGTTCGAATCCACCAGCTGCTCCTTGGACACAATATGGGACAGTTCCCCTCTGTCCAACAGGGTTGCTATGAATTGAAATTAATGGCAACAGGTTTTTTTTTGGTTTGTGCAGACATTTAGGGGCCTGGGTGGTGCAAGTGGTTTGTGACCAGCTGCTAGTCTAATAAATGCTGGCAGTTTGAACCCACCCAGATGCTTTGCAGAAGAAAGGCCTGGTGAACTGCTCCTGTAAAGACTACAGCCAAGAAAACTCTATGATGGGGTCACCATGAGTAGGTGCAGACATTTGTCAAGTTTTCACATTTTCTTCACACTTGTTTTTACTATTAATCATTTTCTCCATAATTATAAACCAGAAATCATAAAATTCCCAACCATTTAAAATGAATTCCTGCATAATAATATTGCCCTTTTTCGAGGTATACAAGGAACACTGGTGCATTTGTGCATGCTAGATTTGCAAATACATGTAAAAAATATTTATTAATCTGTCTTGACTCATCCTTTATGCACAAGTTTTGTCTCCTTTTGCTAATGAAATAGTATAGTGTGTTAACTTGTTTTTATTATTAGGATTATTTGGCCTATATTTAGTGTCTTAAAGTACTTTTGTTTCTGTTGTAATTGTTGAGTTTGTTTCTGAAGCTTTCTCTTAACAAATGATACATTAAACATATGCTCTCATTTCCTGAATATTGATTTGTAGTGTTTTTCACACCAAATGATCAGTGACCTTGAATTAAAGCCATTATTATATGTGCTTCTTGAAATTTGATGATAAAGTCAGAAAAAACTAATCAGCTTATTTCTGGTTTTAAATTTCTGTGTTTAATGACTTTATATTTGATAATGTCAAGAATTACTGTTTTTTTTCTATGATAATGGATATTGTAGTTATGTTTAAAAAAGAGATATGCTACCAAATAATCCAGTGGAGGGTGGGGGATGGGTGCAGGTGGGGTATAGATGGAAGAAGGTTGGTTAACAATCGATAATTGTTGAAACTGGTGATGGATCCATGGAAGTTCATTACACTGGTCTCTCTATTTCGGAGCAAATTGTACTTTTCCATTATAACAGGGTTTTTAAAAGCTATGTTTGATCTGTTAAATTCTTAAGTATTTGAAACGATAACATTTGTTAAACACATTGAAAGTAGTGTTTCACTTAATACAGAAAAGAAAAAATGTGAAATAAGATGTATATCACACACACATATTTCTTTTCTTACATTTGATCCTTACCATAGAAGATTGATCTAATTCTCAAATGATACTAAGGTCAGATCATATTAGAAAAAAATTGAATTACTACATATTACATACTTAGTTGAATAAAGCTAGGGTAAAAGCCCATTACTCATAAGTTGATGCATAATCCAAGCATGCTACTTTCTGCTTAGAGACATAGTACAGCTCTGTCCAGTAGAACTTTCTGCAATGATGGAAATGTTCTTTATCTGTTCTCTCAAATATGATAGCCACTAGCCCTGGTGGCACAGTGGTTAACAGTTTGGCTGTTAAACGTAAGGTGGACAGTTTGAATCCACGCCTTGGAAACACTATGGGGCAGTTCTCCTCAGTCCTATAGGGTTGCTATGAGTTGGAATTGACTCAATGACAGTGAGTTTGGTTTGGTTTTGGTTTAGCCATATACGGCTGTAAGGCTGTTTGATGCAACAAGTGGCTGGTGCAACTATTTAGTGGCTAGTAAGACTGAGAAACAGGAATTTAAATTTCATTTTATTTCAACTTATATTTTTAAGTAATTTAATTAGAAAATATGATAAATTTAGTTTTTCAGTAATGTCATATATAACCTTTTAACAAGTGAAAAATAAAATCACAAGGTTAACCTATAAAGTCAACTAACTATTAGGGATTAAAACTCAGACTACTTGTGTATACTGAAATTTAAACTGAGAAAGCATTATAAATATCTATCAATAATTTTGTAAATTTTAAATTTAACCAATTATATATATCTCATTTTAAGATTTAATATTTAAAGTGCTTTGCCAAGGATTATAATAGCTAATAATAATAATAATACCCATTGCTGCCGAGTTGATTCTGACTCATAGCAACCTTAAAGGACAGAGTAGAACTCCCCCATAGGGTTTCCAAGGAGTGGCTGGTGGCTTCAAACTGCTGACCTTTGGGTTTGCAGCTCAGCTCTTAACCACTGTGCCATCAGGGCTCCAATAATAATAATAGATAAGGTTTATTGAATGTTTACTATACACAAGGCATTATTCTAAGTATTTAAGTGTATTAATGCATTTAATACTCATACCAACTCTATGAGGTAGTTACACTCTTAAAACTCTCATTTTTTCCATGAAGAAACTGAGTCACAGAGGAACAGCAACTTGCTCAAGTTTATACTAGTAAATTGGTAGGGCTGGGATTTGAAACCAAAAATTTGACTTGACTCCACATTCTTAATCACTCTGCTGTACTACCTCTCTTGAAATAATTTGCCTAGAGAAGGATTAAGAGAAAATAAGTAGCTTTTAAAATTATGTTCATAAAGAATTTCTTATCACTTTGCAAAAAGCTTATGTAGAATATTGTACTACAAAGTTAAGTGAAAAAAAGATATAAAATTCAATATAGAGAACCATTAACTTATGTTTAATCTCCTCTCCTCCCCCTACCCTCTAAAACAGTATGCTTAGAAAAATATTAAAAGTGATTGGCTTTGGGATTATAGGAGTTTTATCTTTGGCCTACATTTTTCGTTCAAAATTTCTGTAGTGACAAAATGTTTATTTAAAAATTTTAGCTATTAAAATTATAAAGCATATTTAAAATTTCCTTTTGGTGTATAGTAATATTTTACATTGGAGACAACCTAGATCTGTAAAACTTCATAAAAATTCTTATAAAAGTTCACAAAAAATTCTCCTGAAAAGTTAGACCATTTATTTTCCCAGATGCTCACCCTGATAATGAGATTAGTTTTAGCTGAGTCTGAAGATATTTTTCTTTCTTATAAGTACTTAAGTCCATATTCATTAAAGATAGGATTTTACTTGTTTGTCAGATAAACAAAATGAAACTTTCTTTTTTCTTAAGAAACAAATAATTGGTACTCCTTAAAACTGAACTTTTTGTACTGGTATTTTAACCTGTTGGAGGTTGGCAAACAGATTGTGGGCGGAAGGAAAAGAACATGTTTCACAGATGATTGCTGTCTTCCTTCATTGATTAGAGCACTTTAGAAGCCAAAAATACCTCCTGGGACATGCTGTATATGCTTGTTTTCAATGAAGAACCTAAGATGACTTTCATAAAGCAGGAGAAAAATTGCATATGTCAGTCTGAACTTCTCCCAAGATGTATGGAGCAGACTCTTGAATGGTTTACTCTTGACGTGAATCATTTTTTATCTAGCTGCTATTTGCTAAATGCCTACTATATGGCAAGCACTATTCAAGGTATGTGTAATATGTTTTCTCATTAAATCCTCACTTTTGTCTAATGAGGTGGGTATCTTCATCTTCATTTTACAAACGATAAAATTAAGATGCAAACAGAAAATGCAACTTAGCCAAGGTCAACTGCTATGTAAGTGGCAGAGCCAGGTTTCAAACTCAGGTCTGCTAGGGACAGTGATTGTGAGGATTAAATAAAATAACCCATGGAACGTCTTTAGTAAGTTTCTAGTCTATTATAGAACTGTGGGGTAAAGAATTTAACCATACCCAAAGAATTTGGTCTTTGTTCTTGGTTCCTGATAGATAGTCTTTAAAACCTTGAAATTCTCCAGTGACTGAAGTGTTGTCCATGAGGGCTCCAGACCACACCTGAGGATTTATGCTAATGAGATGACTCAGGTAGGGGCTGGCCAGGCCAGAAGACCGTAGGGTGATATCAGATGATCTCAGGGGAGAGGGGCTAATTCAGTCTATCATGTCTACATAAGGAGGCTCCAGGAATGGCTCTGGACACAGATGCTCCATTTCCCCGTTGATGACAGACATCGATGCACGTGGGAGGGTAGCATGTCCCTTTCTTAGGACATGGAAGATCCACACTGAAAACGCTCCTAGACCTCACCCTATAGGTCTTTTCGTTTGTATCCTTTTGCTATAATAAAACTGTAGTTGTAAGTATAGCACTTTCCTGAGTTTTGTGAGTCCCTCTAGTGAATTATCTGGGTCGACTTGGCAGTCTGGAGGACAGGGCCCTTTAACTTGTGAGATCTGGCCTAGCTCCAGGTGTGAGGGTCAGAGGAAGAAGTGCTGCATATGCAGCAGGTGTCAGAACACAAGTGAAATAGTTGGGAACAGAACTAAACTGAGTTGATTTGATTGATCCTTGCAGGTTGGTGTCAGGGAAGTCAGGTATGAGTTTTCACAGCAAGAGCCAATAGATTGTCTCAGATCATGAGACACTGTAGCTATAATAATAAATAAAAGAGGGAAGGAGATTATTAGTGAGATGCCATTTAAGTGGTCAGACATAGCTTTAGAGAAAATCAGCAGAAAATTCATGAAGAACTATTAGAGGTTTCCTAAACATCATTTACAAAGTATGTTATTTTTGTTACTTCCTAGAATGTTTCCTAGTTGATATTAAAAAAGATTCAAAATAAAACAGCATCCTATGATTATTTTCTACATAGCAATGGAGAGGGAACTTCAATCCATTATAGTCAACAAATCAATATTGAGGGCATATTGTGTGCAAGGTTCCCTGTTAGGTACTTAAAATGGACACCTTCTATTCCTACTTTGCAGCCAGTGTTGGAAGGCAGGGAAAGTCACCCCAGAAGCTAGGATACAAAGCCATGAAAAAGATAGGTGAGCAGACCAAATGGCTAAAGACTTTTGAAGGGAACATGGAATGGAATAAACAGAAATATAGACAGTCTGACACACATAGATAAACACACATACTCTCACTCCCTAAAACTAAAGGTCAGATCCAAACAAAAAACAAACAAAAAAACTCCGCTTTGAATTGACCTGATGTGCTGGATATTTCTGCACCAACTTATTTCTCCTGTTCCTATTTTATAGTACAATATTTTTTTCCTTTACCTTGAGCATTTTAAATACATGCTTAGAGAAGGAGGCCGAAAGTGAAGCAGATCAACCGTCTGTCTACCTGCTAGAAGCCTGGTTCTCGATGCCAAGAAGAGTGAAGAGGTATGCCACAAATAAACACATATACGTATATATGTGTATATATTTATATGTATGACATATATATGACAAAGGACCTGTTTCCAGAAAAATGAGTTGTTGCAAATCCAAGCAAAAAAAGCAGACAACTCAAAAGAAAAATAGGCAAATGAACAGGCAAGTCAGCAAAGAGACTCTCCAGATGGTCAATAAATATATGAAAAGTTCAACTTCATTAGTCTTCAAGGAAATACAAATTAAAATTACAATGAAATATGACTATATTTCCATCAGACTATCAAAACTAAGATAAACAAAATGAAATGTTGGTGAGGATATGACTCAGCTAGAATTACCATACATTAACAATAGGAGTGAAAATTGGTACAAATATTTTGGAAAACTGTTTGGTACTGTATGCATATAGATTTAAAAAAAAAGTTTTTAAAGAAAAAAATTCAGCAAATCCCCCACTTCCCCACTTGCTTTGTGACCTTTGGTAAATTTCTTAAGACTCTGAGTTTCAGTTTCATGATATAAAATGGGAAAATAATTGTATTTACTTCGTATGTTTGTTGTGAAAATATGGTAAGATGATATAAATGAAGTATGCAGTAAAATGGCTGGCAGTATTCAATAAATGTTAGCTATTATTACATAATGATAATTGACAAATATACCATGGAACAATTTTACTCCCAAATAAACAACTACTGGTGTATTCTTTTATGGTTACACACGCTGGAGTCGATTGCTTATTTTATGTGTCATTATGTAGAATATAAAGCCAGTCATGTAGCCTAGAAAAAACTTATGTGGCCAAGTTGGGAGATCTCCCAAATTTCTGTGGTCTTATAAAGGTCTCCATCTTCCCTAAGTTACAATATTTATTCCACATTTTAAGAGCAAAAAGGAGTTAAACATCATTTTTATGACATCCCTAGAAAACGAAAGAAAGGAAAAGGGCCTACAGGAATAATAATATTTTATATTTGTATAGCCATACTTTCGTTTGAGCTTCACAAAAAACTATGAAACTAATAGGGAAGGAATTATTACTAGGATATTAAAGATAAGTAAACCAGCTTAGTAGGTTAAATGACTTACCCAGCGGCGGCCACATCACTAAGAAGTGGCAGAGTTGGCATGAAGGCTATTATAAAATTATGTAGATAATTCAGGAAGTGAAAGAAGGAGGGTAATATACGGTGAGTGGTGAGAGAATCTTTGCTTGGGCAATGATGTCCAATAGAACTTTTTGTAATGACGCAAATGTTCTGTATCTTCATTGTCCTATACCATAACCACTACTATTCCCTTGCAGCTACTAAACACTTGAAATGTGGTTAGTGTGACCGAGGAACTGAATTTTTAGTATTATTTAATTAAATTAATTTTAATTTAAATGGCCACATTTGGTTAGGGGCTACTATATTGGACAATGCACTGTATAGTTTTAGGAATCATGGTAAAGTTCCATCTATATGTCAAGGAATGGAGGGCTGAGCTAAGACAGGTAGAATCTATTTACTTTACGTGCTTAGGTCATCTTACATATCAGCTTTGTATAAATGGAAATGTATACATTGGATGGGGATTGTTGGGCTTTTATGTTTGCATATATACAACTAATGTCAGGTGTCTACTGTCCCTGGGTGGTGCAAATTGTTAACGTGCTCGATTGCTAACTGAAAGTTTCAAGTTCACCCAGGGGCGCCTTGGAAGAAAGGCTTGCAATCTACTTCTGAAAACTCAGTCATTGAAAACCCTATGGAGCACAGTTCTACACTGACACGCATGAGTCTCCATGAGCTGGAACAAACTCAACGACAACTGGATGGTTGGTTAGTTGCTATTTTTATAGACTATTTTTTGGGGGAGAAGGGACGTTGCATTTTACTTTAAATCATAGATGTTTTACTTGTTCCAAAGCAGCGCCCCAGGAGTGGATTAATAATTATCTTAGAATTTACTCTTTTTGGTAGCGATACATTTGACTATAATGATTCTTTCAAAAGAAATTTTGACATGTTGAATTCATGATGTTTTGGGGTTCTATGGTTTAGATTTCCATTAGTACAGTTTTAGAGGGCTGTTTCAATTTGGATGAGGTGCAAACGGTTGATGGAGTATTTCACATTGTTTTACGAGTTATCACATGTGAACCCAGTTGGAAGCTGAGTGGTAGTTCCTTCACAGATACCACTCTAAGCCTGCATATGCCTCTCTGAACCTCAGTTTCCAAATGAAAGCATTGGAATAGGTGATCTTAAAGGTCCTTTCAAATGCTAAACTTCCATGGCTCTACTGAAACACACATTTGTCTTTTTTCAGGGTCTATAGTGAACCAAATCATCTGGCCCATTCAATCAGAAAAAGAAAAAAGAAAGTTTGCTTTTCTATTATATGTACTATATTTTTATGTGTTGTGTATTTTTGTAGCATCTATGCTTTTGTTTTCAAAAGCCAGAATCTGGAGGAAGAAGATTTGAGCTTGAAATTCTTACCTTTACTGGGGAAGTCATGCCAGATTTCTCAGTGATAATTCTTCATAAGCAGAATTTGTAGATATTTCATGGGAACTTTACACATTGACAGGTGAACTGGGATGCAGTATAAATATTTTATTTATTCCAGGATATAACTGCAGATACAAAAAGAAATTCCCTTTTTTTCCCCATCATACTGGCTTACTTTTGGCTTGGTCAGGTCACTAGTTTGTTTTTTTTCTTCCATTATTTGAATCTTAAGTCTAGGAAGGGGGTATGAATATCTTCTTAGTTCCTAAACAGAGCATGAGGTAAGTCATTCCAATTCGTCTGATTACCATCATATTTTATCCCTTTAGATGCTGAGTGCTCTTTATCCTCAGTACTGAAACAGGTAACCTTCTTGTATGGCGACCTTATTGCTAATGTTGTTCCGTTTTTTAATGATGAAGCAGCGTACTGACATCAGACTGTGCTTAACAAATATGGCCTAGCTCCTGTTCTGGAAGAAAGAGAACAAATGATCATTAATAAGTTAAGAAAATCTTGATATGTAGGAAATAATCTTCTCTCCTAGTTACTTATGTGTGTGTGTGTGTATATATACATATATACATACATATATATATATATATCTGGAGCTGCCCTGGTGGCGTAGTGGTTAAGAGCTCAGCTGCTAACCTTGGAAACCCTATGGTGCAGTTCTGCTCTGTCCTATAGGGTTGCTATGAGTTGGAATTGACTTGATGCAAAGGGTTTGGTTTTTGGTTTGTTGTATATATATATGATATTTATTTATGATATCAAATGTATACATACACACACATATGTATGTGTGTGTATATATGTATATATATATATATATAGTGTTTGCCATCCTGTGCTGTGCTCATATATTAGTTAGTCAAGGAAAACTTGTCATAATAGGCAACATACTCAATGCCAACCTGGCTGTAGTGTGATGAAATCAATGATCTGGCTTTCAGTGAAAAATGGAGAGAAATAACTACACATAAAGCCCTGCTTTAGTATGGTTTAAGAACAGCTTTCCATACTTAAGGTAAAACAAAGATCACTTAATAACTTACAAGTCAGCACAATTTAAAATAAGAAATCCCTATGGCTAAATGGCTGTTGATTTGCTCACATTAGTTGCCTGTGCTGCCTAAATAAAAATGTTGTTAGGACTGAGATGCAGCTTATTTAGAATTCAAAACTTTTCTAACTATTGCCTGGTGATGCCTCCATATATAACTCTGTGTCTGTGAGTGCGTGCGTGTGCGTGTGTGTGTGTGATAAAGCATGCAGTGTCTAAAGGGATAAAATGATAATGATAATCAGATGGAATGGCTTACCACATGCTGGTAGGAAATATACTTAAATTTGGAAATGTATTTTAATGTGTAAGCTAACTCTCTAGTGCTTCCTTTCTCTCTCCTTCTCTTTCCTCCAACTTTCTCTCTATCCTTTATTTTCTAGAGACCATTTTAGTTTGTCGTCTTTAAATAAACCTGTGTTAGCTTTTTGTGTCACCTTGTCTAGGTTATAGCTCCAAATATTCAATTAAACACTACTCCAGGCGTTGCTTTGAAGGTATTTTATAGATGTGATTAAAGTCAGATGACTCTAAGTAAGGGAGATTATCCTACATAATCTGAGTGGGCCTAATTCAATCAGTTGAAAGGCTGTAATAGCAGAACTGAGGTGTTTCTGAGGAAGAAGAAATTCCATCTTTGGACAGCAGCTTCTGCTCATGCCCTGGAATTACAGTGGCCTACCCTAAGGATTTCAGACTAGCCTGCCAGCTCCCACAATTATGTAAGCTAATTCCTAGCAATAAATCTCTTTAATATGTATCTCCTACTGATTTTATTTCTTTTGTGAAGCCCTAGCTGGTACAAAACATTGGCTGTATTTTACATTCTTCCAACATTCTGGAAGATAATAAGGAGAAGGAGAGATAGTAGATACCTGATTACAAAATCTCCTGCTTTAAGAAGATTTCCTTTCTAAAATTGTAGAGCAAAACAGATGATAGGAATCTCAGAACCAGTTAAATAAGGAACAATATGTGAAGCTAAATTGAGTTTCAAGACTACAAACTGCATAACAGATCCACATTCATGGTCAAAAAAAAAAAACCAAACCCACTGCCGTCGAGTGGATTCCAACTCATAGTGTCCCTGTAGGGCAGAGCACAACTGCCCCATAGGATTTCTAAGGCTGTAAATCTTTATGGAAGCTGATTGCCACATCTTTCTCCCGAGGAGCAGCTGATGGGTTCCAATCACCAACCTTTCTGTTAGCAGCCGAGCGCTTAACCACTGTACCACCAGGGCTCCTTCATATTCATGATAACAGAGATAAAATTTTGGAGTACTAATAATGCTTATTTTAATTTGCTAACCCAAAAAACAATGGTTTTTTACACTTTAAAAAATCTACTTTAGAATTTAAAGTCCAGAAAATTATGGCTAGTGCATTTTTATTAGGTAGAAAAAGAAATCTTCAGATAACCCATTGCCGTTGAGTCTCTCCTGACTCATAGCGACCCTATACGACAGAGCAGAACTGGAGCAGCTGGTGGAATCTAATTGCTGGTTTTTGCTTAGCAGACAAGCACTTAACCACTGTGCTACCAGGTCTCCAATCTTCACATAGACAATACAATTTTACCTCTTTCTATCGTTTTATAGAAAAACATAAAAAACATCGTATTTCAAATGCAATGAATGATTACCATTTATAATCGTACTAACTGAATCAGTAGCTACTTGAGGTCCATGTTGTAGAGGAGGAAATAAAGAACTAAAAATCACTGAAGGAGTAAGGAAAATTTGTCTGTATGTGATTTAGGCCTGTGTAGGTGGCCCTTTGCACACAATCACATATCTAGCTGATGGGAATCTCAACAAAGAATCTGGGTACATTTTTATATAGCTCAACATATCTGGTTAGATGAGGAGAGCAGGGAGAATGATAAGAAATCAGTTTACCTCTGGAGAGAAGAGGCATCTGGGAGGTGCAAATAGTTAAGCACTTGAGTACTAGCCAAATGGTTGATGGTTGACAGTTTGAACTCACCCAGAGGTGGCCCAGAAGACAGGCCTAACTATGTGCTTCCGAAAAGTCACGGCCTTGAAAGCCCAATGAAGCAGTTCTACTCTGCACATATGGGGTCTGCATGAGTGGGAATCAACTCGACGGCAAACAACAACTGGGGAGGATGGCTCTGCTTCTGAGAAGGTGGAAGGGTTCCTGATGGGAAGTCTGTCTCAGGCAAAAGGGTCTCATGACCCAATAGTAATACTCTACAGAACAACATCAAAGTCATTTTTAGTGGGAAGGCTGTAGATATATCATGCCCACATGAGAAAATGCTAACAACATGCGGTACTGAAGGTTATTCTGCAGCTGAAATGAACCGTGTAAAATGACACTTGTAGTCATTTAACACACTTTTGATAATATTAGCAATGTTCTATGACATTACATCTTGAGACTTGTCTCAGGTTGGGTTCTCCAGGAAACAGATGCTGATATAAATTTATGAGTGTAAGAGGTTTATTGAGGAGGAATGTTGGTGAAAGGAGAAAGGAGGAAGCAGGATTGGGCAGGGGAAGCTGTCACAACATGATGAAGAGCTGACAAAGTCTCTGCCAGCTCAACAGGGAGCACTGAAGTAAAGACTGTTCCTTACTTGGAAGAAAGGCCTGGCTATCTACTTCCCCCAAAATTAGCCATTGCAAACTTTATGGAGCACAGTTCTATGCTGACACACATGGGGTTGCCATAAGTCAGTGTAGACTGGATTTACTTTTTTTCTTTTACTGGTATATTAAAACAGGCCAATTAATTACAAGAAGTTTGTTGACTAGTCTTAAATTCCATGACAAAGGCAATAATTGTAAGAAAACAGGTAAAAAACAAAATTACAATTTTGATGATTTATATGATATTTAATACAACTATTAATCACATTAAAAAAAAATTCTAACAACATTAAAAAAAAAAAAAGATTGCCCCTTAAAGGGATAGTGTTGGGCAAAAATGGCTAGGCCCTTATACTAGAGCCTTGCTCAGTCACTGGCCAATGCTGCCCTGAAAATAGTATGACCTCAGCTTGAAAGCTGAGGCAAACCCCAACAAAGCCAACAGCTGGGCAGAGTGTGCTTTTTTGAAAGGGTACCTGAGGAGTTACTCTCCATGTCTTCCTTGATACTGCAGTGGGGAACTACTGAAATTTTGGGTAGCTGTGTATTTGGAGATAAAAATTGATTAGACCAGAACAAGATATGTTAATGAAGTGCACCAAAATTCTAAAATTCCATTTAAGGTAGCTTATAATGGTGCAACACCACTGATTACTTAGGTAACTAACGTTATTATTACCAAAAGATTATTGTTGTTATTAGCTGCCATCAAGTTGGCTGCAACTAACGGTAACCCCATGGACAACAGAAGGAAACATTGCCCGGTCCTGTGCCATCTGCACTATTGTTGATATGCTAGAGTCCATTGTTGCAGCCACTATGTATTCTGAATATCTTTTAACCCAGTAGGCTCTTCTTCCAGCACTGTATCAGACAATATTCCGTGATCCACAGGATTTTCAATAGCTAATTTTTGGAAATAGATAGCCTTGCCTTTCTTCCTATTCTGTCTTAGTCTGGAAGCTCTGCTAAAACCTGTCTACCATGGGTGACCCAGCCGGTATTTGAATTACTGGTGGCATAGCTTCCAGCATCGTCGATAGCAACATGCAAGCCACCACAGTGCAATAAACTGACAAATGAGTGGTAGACCAAAAGATCGGGGGTTAAAAACATTATCAGTTGTTGTTTAAGGCCACTAAAATGGCAAAGAATATTGTTACTCCCATTTCATTACAAATCGGTTACTTCTAGTGGGACAACCCAGGGCTTCTGCTTATGATGGCCCATTATAGAGGACACTGGCTTAGGTGTGAAATGGGCAAAGGAGCTCAGAATGGTTCTTTCAGCAATGATAAGAAAGAATAATTTATTTCTATTAATAAAGAAATGGGATTTAAGGAGGTCAGATTGGTTTACTGTGATGTATCACTACCATTTTACGTCTTCTGCACAAGTTTCACAGTAATTGTGGACAAAAGGGGAAAGATGATGAAAGCCTTTAGTTTGATTTTACTATAGCATAGTACTCAACATATTGGAGGCTCTGGCATCTGTCACCACTTATCAATGATTTAGCTTTGAACACTTCCTGAGTCTCTCCGTGCCCTACTTTCCTCATCTGGTAAATGGAGATTACAATTGTGTCTACATAGTGGACTTGTGAGGATGAAATGATATAATGCAAGCACAGTTCTTGGTTAGGAAGGTGCTCAAAACATATTGTTATTCTAATTCTCTTTCCCCTCTTTCTCTTCCATCTCATCCCTGAAAATACACTTTCCTGTTGAATTTTGTCACCAGCTCTGCTAGATTAGCAAAATGTCCATAAAGAAGAGTAAAATTAAAACAATCTGTTACTCCAACAGGAGCCCCAGTGGCGCAGGGGTTAAAGTGATGAGCTGCTAACCAAAAGGTCCGAGGTTTGAAACCACCAGTGGCTCCATGGGAGAAAGATGTGGCAGTCTGCTTCTGTAGAGATTTACAGGCTTGGAAACCCTATGGAGTCACTATGAGTCAGAATTGACTCAGCGGCAGTGGGTTTTTTTGGTTGGTTACTCCAACAGGATTCAGGATGTCTGCTTTTTGGTCACGTGTTTGGTTTTCTCCAGCCCTGGTGGCGCAGTGGCTAAGAACTCAGATGCTGACCAAAAGGTTGCAGTCCAAATCCACCAGATGCTCCTTGGAAACCCTAGGGGGCAGTTCTACTCTGTCCTTTAGGGTCGATATGAGTCGGAATCCACTCAACGCCAATGGAGTTTTGGTTTTGGTTGGTTTTCACCATCATGCTGTCAGTACTGTGCTGGGTGTGTTGGGTGCAAAAAGTGGTCTCTGCCCTGAGCAGCAGTCTGATCTGAGCAACAAATGAACATACAAATGATTAATGAAAATGCAAGCACATTTAAAATTAAGTTCTAAATTTAACCTTATAGACCATAAGTGATAAGAAATCTAATTTCCTTTTGCTGATACTGGATGTTGTTTTGATTCTTGAAAGGTGATACCATTTGGGATGTAATTGTGAGAGTGAGCTCTTGCACCAGTAATACCAATAAAACTTTACTGTTTGTTGTCTTAGAATCTAAAATACTTTGTTGGATCAAAAAGAAAGCAAGTTTAAAGAAATTTAAATATGGTATCATTGCCTCTTAATATTTTTAGGCTATTCATGCTCCCTGCTGCTAGGTGTGTCAACATAGCAAAAGTGGAGGGGGCTAGGCCAAGATGGTGGAGTAATCAGATGCTTCCAGTGGACTCTCTTACAACAAAGACCCGAAAAAACAAGAGATTTGATTATATATGGCAATCTGGGAGCCCTGAACATCAAAGGCAGAGTTGATGAACCGGACTGAGTGGCAGGATGGGGAGAGATGATTCAGAAGCAGCGAGGAGTTGCCAGACCTGACCTGGCAAGAGCCTGAGCCCTTCAGGCCTGAGCAGCTCATGGGTGAGTGGTGAGGCATGCAAGCAGCTGGGCTCGGGAGGCACATTTTCCACACTGGAAGAGAACCAGCACCAAAGACTCCGCATGGCCACTCAGAACCACTGAAAAGCAGCCCTCTGTGAAAGATAAGTACTTGCATACAGCTTACCACACAGATCAAAAACACCCCCTTTAAGGAAAAACATCTCTCCTATTTACCTCCCTACTCCCTGCTGCACTAGGTCCTTGACTGGCTTCAGCAATTGCAAGTCCTCTGGGCCAGAAGTAGGATCCATCACATGCCCAGAGCCATTTTCCCTGCCTTGGAGAGTGAACAAATTAACAAATGGGGGCAAAAATAAACTGCTGGCTCCCCTAAGCCAGGAACTCAGGGTAGGCACAGCTCCTTTGCCTAGGCACCGGCATAAGGGATCCACTGACTTTGAGTGCCTTTGCTCCTGCATAGACTTGTGTGTGCCCATCACAATGGCTTAGGCCCTCAGTACAACAGAGTCTATACCCGAACTCTAACTTCAACTGCTTCAGCTGTTAAATGGCAGGTTCTTGACATTTGACACTGCTCTGCCCATTAAGCAGGGTCTTCACCTACCCACATCAGGGGCCTGAAGACTGCTGGCTCCACCCACACCACCTAGCCACCTGCGAGAGGGGCCCATGAATAAGAGGTGCCCCCCAGTCCTTACAGCCAGCAGCATTAGCTGCTCATAGTCCGGCTGCAAAACCCATGCACCAACATACTCTAGGGAATAGGGACATGCCTTCCTCCTGGACACTCAGGGGTGGCCATCAGCCCCCTGTCTTGCTCAGAGTGTGTCCTCCAGCTGCAGCCAGAAGCCTGTGCCTACACCAATCACCCATGCCTATCTAGGACTGTAAGTGAGACCCTACACCACATACTTGGTGGCTATCTACCTGGGCACCTGAGCTGAATCCATACGGGGGAGTGGGTGGACTCCTGAGCTCACATACCTTGTAACAGATCTAACCACCTGCTGACAGGACATTAGAGCTTCAAAGGTGCCAATAATCAAACTAGCTCATACAAGCAGCCTGTTTGGGAATATCAAAACAAAACAAGAAGCTAGGACACTGTAAGCGAACATAAAATAAATAAATATAATAACTTATTGATGGCTCGGAGACAACAGTCAATATCAAATCACGTAAAGAGGCAATCCATGATGGCTTCAGCAAGCTCTCAGAATAAAGAATCTAGAAATTTTCTAGAGGAGGCAAATTTCTTGGAATTAACGGAGGCAGAATACAAAAGATTAATATACAGAACTCTTTGAGAAATTAGGAAGGAAATTAAGCAAAATGCAGAACACACAATAGAGGAAATTAAAAAGATTAGAGAAGAGCATAATGACAAATTTAACAGGCTGCAAGAATCCATAGAGAGACAGCAATTAGAAATCCAGAAGATTAACAGTGCAGTTTCAGAATTAGACAACTCAGTAGAAAGTCATAAGAGCAGAATTGAGGCAATGGAAGTCAGAATTAGTGAGATTGAAGATAAAGCACTCAGCAGCAACTTTTTTGAGGAGAAATCAGATAAAAGGATTTAAAAAAATGAAGAAACCCTAAGAATTATGTGGGACTGTATCAAGAGGAATAACCTATGAGTGATTGGAGTACCAGAACAGGGGGGGATAACAGAAAATACAGACAGAATTGTTGAAGATTTGCTGGCAGAAAACTTTCCCGATATTGTGAGAGATGACAGGATATCTATCCAAGATGCTCATCGAACCCCACATAAGGTAGATCACAAAAGAAAGTCACCAAGACATATAATCAAACTTGCCAAAACGAAAGATAAAAGAGAGAATTTTAAGAGCTGCTAGGGGTAAACAAAAGTCATCTTCAAAGGAGAGTCAATAAGAATAAGCTCAGGCTACTCAGCAGAAACCATGCAGGCAGGAAGGCAATGGGGCGACATATATAAAGCCTAGAAGGAAAAAAAAAAAAAACTGTCAGCCAAGAATTATATATCCAGCAAAAATGTCTCTCAAATATGATGGCAAAATTAGGGCATTTCCAGATAAACACAAGTTGAGGGACTTTGCAAAAACCAAACCAAAATTACAAGAAATACTAAAGGGAGTCCCCCAGTTAGAAAATCAGTAACATCAGATAACAACCCAAGACTAGAACACAGGACAGAGCAACCAGTTATCAACCCAGATAGGGAAGTCACAAAAGTAAATCAAAGCTAAAACACTGAAAATAGAGAAACAGATGTCAATATGTAAAAGATAAGAACATTAAAACACAAAAGAGGGACTTAAAAAATGTAGACACAGATTTTTCATATGGAGAGGAAGTCAAGGTGATATGAAGAAATAAAACACTGGTATAAACTTAGAAAAATAGGGGTAAATATTAACGTAACCACAAAGGAAACTAACAATCCTACAAGTCAAAATAAAAAACTAGAAAAATATAAAATCACAAAAACAACAACAATGAAAAAGATGAAAAGAAAATACATAAAAAAAAACGACTCAGCACAGAAAATTAAGTGGAACAAAGAAACTGTGAACAACACAAAAAAAAAGGATCAAAATGACAGCACTGAACTCATACCTATCAATAATTACGCTGAATGTAGATGGACTAAATGCACCAATAAAGAGACAGAGAGTGGCAGATTGGATAAAAAACCACGATCCATCTATATGCTGCCTACAAGAGACACATCTTAAGCTTAAAAGACACTAACAAACTAACACCCAAAGGATGGAAAAAATATATCAAGCAAACAACTCTCAAAAAAGAGCAGGAGTAGTGTGATGGTTAAGACTGTGTGTCAACTTGGCTGGGCCACGATCAGTGTTTTAATGTAATCACTCCCGTGATTGAATATACTGTGAGTGGCCAATCAGATGAAAGGGAGTCTCCTTGGGGGTGTGGCCCACATCTGTATATATGCAGACGTTCTGGCTTTTTGCTCTCTCTGGATCCTGTGGCTGCTTCCTGTCATCTCATCTCCCGTTCTTGGGACTTGAGCTGTCAGCTTATCTGCCGAACTTGGGATTCGTTGATCTGCACAGCCTGTGAGCAGGAGCCCTGCTCTCTGACGTGCTGTCTTGGGCTTGCCAGCTTCTGCAGCTCTGTAATTTGGGAGAGGCCTCTACCCTGATCCATGGACTTGGGATGTTCTAGCCTCTACAGTCATGTGAGCTGTTTCCTTGATATAATCTCTCTCTCTCTAGATATATATTTATACACTTTACTGGTTTTGCTTCTCTAGTGAACCCTGCCTAAGACATTTGGTACTGGGAGTGGTTCTAGAGAAACAAAATTGTAAGGATGAGTTTTCTAAATTGGTTCTCAAGTCTAGTTAGTCATAAAGACATTGATGACTCTGCTTTCATCAGTAAAGAGGTCACTGCTAGTCCATGGAGTGAGGTGGTGATACAAATATGCAAAATATCACCAGTGGTAGATCAGGTATTGGTGAAAGGTGAGGCTCAGGGTGAACACATGTGTGATGTCTTTCTACAGCTTTGTCAGAATGAGAAGTATAAGGAAGCTGGTTGATTTGTCCTACTTTCTCTAGACAAACTGATGAAGGAAAGAGATGCACTCAGGGCTTCAGAGTCAAGGCTCAAGTGCCACATACATGACCTCAAGGCTTCCACTTGTGCTTTGAAAGAAAGCCTTATTTCTTGTAGTAACAGAGCCGAAATTGCTGAAAACCAAACCCAGAGTCTTACTGTAAGAGTGGCTGAATTACAATGCCAGCTAAATTGCAAACCTCGAGAGGTGTCTGAAGTTAAAGTAAGGGCACTGATTGGGAAGAGATGGGATCCTGAGACTTGGGATGGTGACATATGGGCAGATAATCAGGAAGCTGAGGACACTAAGCCTGTAAATTCTGTTGAATCACTCCTGCCAGCAGAACCAGTTCCATCTGAAGAGATTATTTAATGTTTGTCTGCTAAACCACCCTGCCCAGAAAAACCATTAGCCCCTCCACTCCCATCTGAGGAGATTAGCCCTAGCCCAGCTGCCTCTAAAGAGCACTTGCTTAAGTCATTGCCTGGAGCATCACCTGAGGCAGATGCTTTACAAGATAATGCTGAATGTTCTCAAAACAATTCCACACTACTGATTCTGGTTTCTAGACCTACAACTAGGCTTAAGTCCCAGCGAGCCCCAAAAGGTGAAGTACAAAGTGTGACCCAGGAGGAGGTATGCTACACTCCAAAAGAACTACTTGAGTTTTCTAATATGTACAAACAAGAAACCTGGGGAATGTGTGTGGGAATGGCTATTAAGGGTGTGGGATAATGGTGCAAGGAACATAAAGATGGATCAGTCTGAATTTATTGATATGGGTCCACTAAGCACAGACTGTTCCTTCAATGTTTCCGCTACAGAAGTTAGGAAAGGATCTAATAGTTTATTTGGTTGGGTTGCTGAAGCATAGATTATGAGGTGGCCAACACTAAATCAAGTTGAAGTACCAGACCTGCCTTGGTATACTGTAGAAGAAGGCATCCAAAGGCTTAGGGAAATTGGCATGCTAGAGTGGATTTATCAAGTTAGAACCACAGACCCACATGTAGAGTGTCCAGAGGACACAACTTTTACCACAACTGTGAGGAACAAATTTGTGAAGGGAGCTCCAGCATCCTTGAAGACTGCTATAATTGCTATTTTATGTAAGTCAGATTTGACAGTGGGAACTGCCCTAACTGAATTAAGACACCTAACTACAATGGGTCTGATTGGACCCTATGGTAGTAGGGGCCAAGTGGCTGCACTCAATCGACAAAGACAAGGTGGGCATGGTTACAGTAATGGACAGAGGAGTCAAAGCAGTAATCATAATAGTTTGACTCGTATGGATTTATGGCGTTGGCTACTTAGTCATGGTGTCCATAGGAGTGAAATAGATAGGAAATCTACTAAATATTTACTTGATCTACACAAACGGATGAATTCTAGGTCAGGTGAACAGCAGTCTAACTTGAATCGCCAGAATAGAGAGTCACGGTCCCTCAATCAATTCCCAGATTTGAGCAAGTTTAAAGACCCACAACCCCTTGAATGAAGGGGAGGCTGGGTCCCCTTGAGGAAGGAATCCAATACACTGCCAAAAATTTTTACTGTTAATCTTTCTCCCAGACTTCCCCAAAGGGACCTATGGCCTTTTACAAGAGTAACTGTTCATTGGGGAAAAGGAAATAATCAGACTTTTCAGGGATTACTGGATACTGGCTCTAAACTGACACTAATTCCAGGAGACCCAAAACGTCACTGTGGCCCACCAGTCAGAGTGGGGGCATATGAAGGTCAGGTTATTAATGGAGTCTTGGCTCATATCTGTCTCACAGTAGGTCCAGTGGGTCCCTGAACCCATCCTGTAGTGATTTCCCCAGTTCCAGAATGCGTAACTGGAACAGATATACTCAGCAACAGGCAGAAACCCCACACTGGATCCCTGACGAATAGAGTAAGGGCTATTATGGTAGGAAAAACCAAGTGGAAGCCATTAGAACTGCCCCTACCTAGGAAAATAGTAAACCAAAAGCAATACCGCATTCCTGGAGGGATTGCAGAGATTACTGCCACCATCAAGGACTTGAAGGATGCAGGGGTGGTGATTCCCACCACATCCCCATTCAACTCGCCTATTTGGCCTGTGCGAAAAACAGATGGATCTTGGAGAATGACAGTAGATTATCGAAAACTTAACCAGGTGATGACTCCAATTGCAGCTGCTGTTCCAGATATAATTTCACTGCTTGAGCAAATTAATACATCTCCTGGTACCTGGTATGCAGCTATTGATCTGGCTAATGCCTTTTTCTCCATACCTGTTTCAAAGGACCACCAGAAGCAGCTTGCCTTCAGCTGGCAAGGCCAACAATACAGCCTCACTTGCCTACCTCAGGGCTACATTAACTCTCCAGCCCTATGTCATAATTTAGTCCGCAGGGACCTTGATCACCTTTCCTTCCACAGGACATCACACTGGTTCGTTACATAGATGACATTATGCTGATTGGACCTAGTAAGGAAGAAGTGTCAATGACTATGGACTTATTGGTAAAACATATGCATGCTAGAGGGTGGGAGATTAATCCTACAAAAATTCAGGCACCTTCCACTTCAGTGAAATTTTTAGGGGTCCAGTGGTGTGGGGCAGGTCGAGACATTCCTTCTAATGTGAAGGATAAGTTATTGCATCTTGCTGCTCCCACAGCTAAAAAGGAGGCACAACACCGAGTGGGCCTCTTTGGATTTTGGAGGCAACATATTCCTCATTTGGGTGTGCTACTCTGGCCTATTTATCAAGTCACTCGAAAAGCTGCTAGTTTTGAGTGGGGACCAGAACAAAAGAAGGCTCTGCAACAGGTTCAGGCTGCTGTGCAAGCTGCTCTGCCACTTGGACCATATGATCCAGCCGATCCATTGGTGCTTGAAGTGTCAGTGGCAGATAGAGATGCTGTTTGGAGTCTTTGGCAGGCCCCGTTAGTGAATCACAGCGCAGACCCTTAGGATTTTGGAGCAAAGCTCTGCCATCCTCTGCAGATAACTACTCTCCTTTTGAGAAACAACTTTTGGCTTGTTACTGGGCCTTAGTAGAGACTGAACACTTAACCATGGGACACCAAGTCACCATGAGGCCTGAGCTACCCATCATGAACTGGGTGTTGTCTGACCCACAGAACCATAAAGTTGGACGCGTACAGCAGCACTCCAACATTAAATGGAAGTGGTATATTCGAGATCAGGCCTGAGCAGGACCCGAAGGCACAAGTAAGTTGCATGAGGAAGTGGCCCAAATGCCCATGGTCTCCACTCCTGTCACATTACCTTCCATCTCCCAGTCTGCACCTATGGCCTCATGGGGAGTTCCTTATGATCAGTTGACTGAGGAAGAGAAAACTCGTGCCTGGTTTACAATGGTTCTGTGCGATATGCAGGCACCACTTGAAAGTGGTCTGCGGCAGCACTACAGCCCCTTTCTGGGACCTCCCTGAAGGACAGTGGTGAAGGGAAATCCTCTCAGTGGGCAGAACTTTGAGTAGCACACCTGGTTGTTCACCTTGCTTGGAAGGAGAAATGGCCAGATGTGTGATTATATACCGATTCATGGGCTGTGGCCAATGATTTGGCTGGATGTTCAGGGACTTGGAAGGAACATGACTGGAAAATTGGAGACAAGGATTTATGGGGAAGAGGTATGTGGATAGACCGCTCCTAATGGGCTAAAGAAGTGAAAATATTTGTGTCTCATGTGAATGCTTACCAAAGGGTGACTTCAGCAGAGGATGATTTTAACAATCAAGTGGATAGGATGACACGTTCTGTGGAAACCAGTCATCCTCCTTCCCCAGCTACTCCCGTCATTGCTCAATGGGCTCGTGAACAAAGTGGCCATGGTGGCAGGGATGGAGGTTATGCATGGGCCCAGCAGCATGGACTTCCACTCACCAAGGCTGACATGGCCATAGCCTCTGCTGAGTGCCTAATCTGCCAGCAGCAGAGACCAACACTGAGTCCCCGATATGGCTCCATCCTTCAAGGTGATCAGCCAACAACCTGGTGGCAAGTTGATTACATTGGACCACTTCCATCATGGAAAGGGCAGCATTTTGTCCTTACTGGAATAGACACATACTCTAGATATGGATTTGCCTTCCCTGCACGCAATGCTTCTGCCAAAACTACCATCCATGGACTTACAGAATGCCTTATCCACTGTCATGGTATCTTACACAGCATTGCCTCAGATCAAGGGACTCACTTCACAGCAAATGAAGTGCGTCAGTGAGCCCATGCTCATGGAATTCACTGGTCTTACCATGTTCCCCATCATCCTGAAGCAGCTGGCTTGATAGAATGATGGAATGGCCTTCTAAAGACACAATGATGGTGTCAGCTAGGTGGCAATACCTTGTAGGGTTGGTGCAATGTTCTCCAGGAGGCTGTATATGCTTTAAACCAGCATCCAATATATGGTGATATTTCTCCTGTAGCCAGGATTCATGGGTCCAGGAATCAAGGGGTGGAAATGGGAGTGGCACCACTCACTATTACCCCTAGTGACCCACTTGCAAGATTTTTGCTTCCTGTCCCCTCAACCTTATGCTCTGCAGGCCTAGAGGTCTTAGTTCCAAAAGGAGGAATGCTCCCACCTGGGGACACATCACTGATTCCATTGAACTGGAAGTTAAGAATGCCACCTGGCCACTTTGTGCTCCTTATGCCTCTGGATCAACAGGCAAAGAAGGGAGTTACCATACTGGCTGGTGTGATTGGTCCTGATTACCAAGGGGAAATCAAACTGATATTACCTAATGGAGGTAAAGATGAGTATATCTGTAATGCAGGAGATTCCTTGGGGCGTCTCTTAGTACTACCATGCCCTGTGATTAAAGTCAGTGGAAAACTACAGCAACCTAATTCTGACATGACTACTAATGACCCAGACCCTTCAGGGATGAAGATTTGGGTCACCTCACCCAGCAAAGATACTTGACCAGCCGAGGTGCTAGCTGAGGGCAAAGAGAATACAGAATGGGTGGTGGAAGAAGGTAGTTCTAAATACCAGTTACAGCCATGTGACCAGTTGCAGAAACAGGGACTGTAATTGTTATGAGTATTTCTACTTTGTATGTGTGCATCAAATATTTTTGTTTCCTTCACTTAAAAAATATAAGCTGTAAACAGGGCTAGGGCCATTTTCGATTGTACCCGTGTTAGTTGTATCATGTTAGGCACAAGTATGACTTTCTAATTGTTTTTATTCAGAGATTATGTATGGTTTAAGGAGATGTGTACATGTGCCAAGTTGACAAGGGTTAAGATTGTGTGTCAACTTGCCTGGGCCATGATCAATGTTTTAATGTGATCACTCCCATGATTGAATATACTGTGAGTAGCCAATCAGATGAAAGGGAGTCTCCTTGGGGGTGTGGCCCACATCTGTATATAAGCAGACGTTCTGGCTTTTTGCTCTCTCTGGATCCTGTGGCTGCTTCCTGTCATCTCATCTCCCGTTCTTGGGACTTTAGCTGTCAGCTTATCTGCCGAACTTGGGATTCGTTGATCTGCACAGCCTGTGAGTGGGAGCCCTGCTCTCCAACCTGCCGATCTTGGGCTTGCTAGCTTCTGCAGCTGTGTGACTTGGGACAGGCCTCTACCCTGATCCATGGACTTGGGACGTTCTACCCTCTACAATCACGTGAGCTGTTTCCTTGACATAATCTCTCTCTCTATATATATATATTTATACACTTACTGGTTTTGCTTCTCTAGAGAACCCAGCCCAAGACAAGTGGCAATATTAATCTTTGACAAAATAGACTTTAAAGTAAAATCCACCACAAAGGATAAGGAAGGACATTATATAATGATTAAAGGGTCAATACACCAGGAGGACATAACTATAATAAATATTTACACACCCAGCAACAGGGCTCCAAAATACATAAAACAAACTCTAACAGCACTGAAAAGAGAGATAGAGAGCTCCACAATAGTAGTAGGAGACTTCAACACACTGCTTTCGGTGGACAGAACATCCAGAAAGAAACTCAACAAAGACACAGAAGAGCTAAATGCTACAATCAACTAACTTGATCTCATAGACATATACCGAACGTTCCACCCAACAGCAGCCAAATATACTTTCTTTTCCAATGCACATGGGACATTCTCCAGAATAGACCACATATTAGGTCCATAAAGCAAGCCTTAACAAAATCCAAAGCGTCAAAATATTACAAAGCATCTTTTCTGACATAAAGCCATAAAAGTAGAAATCAACAACAGAAAAGCAAAGAAAAAAAATCAAACACATGGAAACTGAACAATACCTTGCTCAAAAATTACTGGGTTATAGAAGAAATTAAGGATGGAATAAAGAAATTCATAGAATCAAACAAGAATGAAAACACATCCTACCAGAATTGCAAAAGCAGTGCTCAGAGGTCAGTTTATAGCAATAAATTCACACATCCAGAAAGAAAGGGCCATAACCAAAACATTAACCCTACAACTGGAACAAATAGAAAGAGAGCAGCAAGAGAAGCCCTCAGGCTCCAGAAGAAAGGAAATAATAAGAATTAGAGCAGAATTAAACGAAATAGAGAATAGAAAAACAATTGAAAGAGTTAACAAGACCAAAAGCTGGTTCTTTGAAAAGATCGACAAAATCGGTAAACCATTGGCCAAACTGACAAAAGAAAAACAGGAGAGGAAGCAGATAACCCGTATAAGAAATGAGATGGTGATATCACAACAGACCCAACTGAAATTAAAAGAATCATAACAGAATACTATGAAAAATTGGACTCTAACAAATTTGAAAACCTAGAGGGAATGGACAAATTTCTAGAAACTCACTACCTACCTAAACTAATGCAAACAGAGGTGGAACAACTAAATAAACCCATAACAAAAGAAGAGATTGAAAAGGTAATTAAAAAACTCCCAACAAAAAAAAGCCCTGGCCCAGATGGCTTCACTGGAGAATTCTAGCAAACTTTCAGAGAAGAGTTAACACCACTACTACTAAAGGTATTTCAGAGCATAGAGAAGGATGGAATACTCTCAAACTCATTTTATGAGGCCAGCATAACCCTAATACCAAAACCAGGTAAAGACACCACAAAAAAAGAAAATTACAGACCAATATCCCTCATGAACATTGATGCAAAAATCCTCGACAAAATTCTAGCCAATAGAATTCAGCAACATATCAAAAAAATAATTCACCATGATCAAGTGGGATTTGTATCAGGTATGCAGGGATGGTTCAGCATTGGAAAAACAATCAATATAATCCATCACATAAATAAAACAAAAGAAAAGAACCACATGATCTTATCAATCGATGCAGAAAAGGCATTTGACAAAGTCCAACACCCATTCATGATAAAAACTCTCAACAAAATAGGAATAGAAGGGAAATTCCTCAGTATAATTAAGGGCATTTATACAGAGCCAACAGCCAAAATCATCCTAAACGGAGAGACTTTGAAAGCATTCCCCTTGAGAACGGGAACCAGACAAGGATGTCCTCTATCACCACTCCTATTCAACATTGTGCTGGAGGTTCTAGCCAGTGCAATTAGGCTAGAAAAAGAAACAAAGGGCATCCAAATTGGTAGGGAAGAAGTCAAAGTATCTCTATTTGCAGATGATATGATCTTATACACAGAAAACCCCAAAGGTTCCACAAGAAAACTACTGGAACCAATAGAAGATTTCAGCAAAGTTTCAGAATACAAGATAAACATGCAAAAATCAGTTGGCTTCCTTTACACCAACAAAGAGAACCTCGAAGAGGAAATCACCAAATCAATACCATTTACAATAGCCCCCAAGAAGATAAAATACTTCGGAATAAATCTAACCAGAGACGTAAAAGATCTATACAATGAAAACTAAAAGACACTACTGCAAGAAACCAACAGACACCTGTGTAAGTGGAAAAACATACCTTGATCATTGTTAGGTCGACTCAATACTGTGAAAATGTCAATTCTACCCAAAGCAATTTACAGATACAATGCAATCCTGATCCAAATCCCACCAGCATTTTTTAATGAGATGGAGAAACAAATCACCAACTTCATATGGAAAGGGAAGAGGCCCCGAATAAGTAAAGCATTACTCAAGAAGAAGAACAAAGCGGGAGGCCTCACACTACCTTATTTGAGAACTTATTATACCACCATGGTAGTCAAAACAGCCTGGTACTGGTACAACAACAGAAACATAGACCAATGGAACAAAATTGAGAATCCAGACATAAATTCATCCATCTATGAGCAGCTGATATTTGACAAAGGCCCAAAGTCAATTAATTGGGGTAAAGACAGTCTCTTTAATAAATGGTGCTGGCATAACTGGATGTCCATCTACAAAAAACTGAAACAAGACCGATACCTCATACCATGCACAAAAAACTAACTCAAAATGGACCAAAGACTTCAATATAAAATCAAAAATGATAAAGATCATGGAAAAAAATATAGGGACAACGCTAGGAGCCCTAATATATAGCATAAACACAATACGAACCATAAGTAATAATGTATAGGCACCAGAAGAGAGACCAGACAACTAGGAGCTCCTAAAAATCAAACACTTACGCTTATCAAAAGACTTCACCAAAAGAGTCAAAAGACAACCTACAGACTAGGAAAAAATTTTTGGCTACAACAAATCTGATCAGCCTCTAATCTCTAAAATCTACTAGATACTACAAAACCTCAACAACAACAACAAAAGACAAATAACCCAATTAAAAATTGGGCAAAGGATATGAACAGGCACTTTGCCAAAGAAGATATTCCGGCAGCTAACAGACACATGAAGAAATGCTCACGATCATTAGCCATTAGAGAAATGCAGATTAAAACTACAATGAGATATCTTCTCACCCCAAAAAGGCTAGCATTAATCCAAAAAACACGAAATAATAAACGCTGGAGAGGTTGTGGAGAGACTAGAACACTTATACACTGTTGGTGGGAATATAAAATGGTACAACCATTTTGGAAATCGATTTGGCTCTTCCTTAAATAGCTAGAAATAGAAGTACCATACGATCCAGCTATCCTGCTACTTGCAATATATCCTCGAGAAATAAGAGCCGTCACAGGAATAGATATATGCACACCCATGTTCACTGAAGCACTGTTCACAATAGGAAAAAGATGGAAACAACCTACGTGCCCATCAATGGATAAATGAATAAACAAATTATGGGATATCCACACAATGGAATACTACACAACGATAAAGAATAACAATTCAGCCGTGAAACATAACATGGAGGAAGCTGGAGGTCATTATGCTAAGTGAATTTAGTCAGTCACAGAAGCACAAATATTATATAAGACCACTATTATAAGAACTCAAGGAAAGGTTTAAACACAGAAGAAAACATTCTTTGATGGTTACGACAGTGGGGAGGGAGGGGGAGGTGTATTTACTAACTAGATAGGAGATAAGAAGTATCTTAGGTGAAGGGAAGGACAGCACACACTACAGGGGAAGTCAGCACAACTGGACGAAACCAAAGCTAAGAAGTTTGCTGAATATAATCAAACACTTTGAGGGACAGAGTAGCAGGGGTAGGGGTCTGGGGACCATGCTTTCAGGGGACATCTAGGTCAATTGGTATAACAAAGCTTATTAAGAAAATTTTCTGCATCCAACTTTGGTGAGTGGCATCTGAGGTCTTAAAAGCTTGCAAGCAGCCATCTAAGATGCATCAACTGGTCCCAACCACCTGGAGTAAAGGAGAATGAAGAACACCAAAGACACAAGGAAAGTAGTAGCCCAAGAGACAGAAAGGGCCACCTAAACCAGAGACTTTATCAGCCTGAGACCAGAAGAATTAGATGGTGCCCCGCTACCACCAATGACTGCCCTAACAGGGAACACAGCAGAGAATTCCTGAACAGAGCAGGAGAAACGTGGGATGCAGAACTCAAATTCTAGTAAGGAGACCAGACTTAATGGCCTGACTGAGACTAGAAGTACCCCAGAAAGCATGGCCCTGGATTTCTATCAGCCCAGAACTAAAACAATTTCTGAAGCCAACTCTTCAGACAGGGATTGGACTAGACTGTAGGACATAAAGTGATACTCGTAAGGAGTGTGCCTCTTAGCTCAAGTAGATACAAGAGACTAAACGGGCAGCTTCTGACCAGAGGTGAGATGGGAAGGCAGAGAGGGTTAGGAGCTGGTTGAATGGACATGGGGAATCAGGGGTGGAAAGGAGTGTGCTGTCAGTATGGAGAGAGCAATTAGAATCAAATAACAATGTATGTATAAATTTTTGTACGGGAAAAAAATTTAAAAATAAAGATAGCAAAAGTGGAAAGGAATAATGAATGCTCTTGAATAAAATTATCAGGAAAGTTTAAATTTTTTAGTTGATGATTTCTCAATGAGTTTGCCTTTATTGTATCTTGGTGATTTTAACCAGCTGATCAGGCTGATCCAGTGGCCTTCTTCAATCCAGGAACCTTCTCTAGAGAGGCCAGTCAGGTAAAGTAGGTGGGGCTCTAGATCCCTCTCCTGCCCTCTCTGGGGAGGGGGACCTCCACAGTAACATATCATTCAGGGAAAAAAAGTTCAGCATCTTAAAAAAAAAAAAAAAAAAAGATTAAGACTCTCTGAGCCAAATCACACGGAATCATAGTTTCCAAAGTATAGAAACCAGGTCTTTCGTGTTAAAACATAATTTACCCTGCCCCATATAATCTTTCACTTGCTAGGGGAACACGCTTTGCGCAAGAGAACACACGTAGCAGATCATGTGTGGTTAACCAGGCACTGAGATAGTCTTAACAATGCTGCCACGAAGAGATGCGTTACTGTTAAACCCTTCGGAATTATGGATTTGGGTGTGACTACTAAATAGTTCGTTATTTTTGTTCATTATTTTCTTGTATCTGTTCACTAACCTTGAGCACTAGAGCTCTTCTTAGAGAAGTGCAAGTATGTCTGAAGATTCCCTGTGGGATTCTTAACTTTCTAACAAAAATGAACAAACAAAAGATAAAAAACAAACCCTTACTTCACTAATGAGTTCAAATGAGCGTTTTAGGAATGTCCTAGAGATGAGTCTCTTCATTGTCCTAGGCTGGGTGAGTAATTAGTAGTGTTGGGTAAACAGGTGACCTGTCCTCAGGTGTTCTGGGAATGCGTCCCCTCCCTTCACGACGTCTCTGTGTCCTGTGATTATGCACGCGACTCTGCCTGCGTGAAAGCTGTCCACACAGAAAAGTCCAACCAAGGACGGTGGTATTTTTTTTCCGCTCTCTTTGCTACCACCCACTCCCGACAGGCTGACAACCTAGGCAGCTTTCCGGACTTCTCTTACTAGACACCTTCTCGGACTTCTCTTACTTTTCCATCTCCTACCACCCAGCGAAACCAACCCACTCGCGACGCGGTTAGGGCCGCGGAGGACGCAGCGCGCAAGCGCGACCACTCTGAGCATGCTCAGTAGCGCCGGTCGGTCCCGCTGCGCCCGGGAGCTTTTCCACGGATCCGCGGCGGACGCGGAGCTCTCGGCGGCTGATCCGGGAGCGACAGGAAGTGAAGCGGTTCTGCCGGGAGACCGCGGCGGCAGAAACAGAGGCGGAAGGGGCGCTGCGGCGGCAGCGGCGGCAGCGGCGACGACGTCGATAGAGGTGGCAGAGGGGGCTGAGCGCCGAGGGGAGTCGCCCCCTCGGAAGCCGAATTCCGAGCCGGGCAGGATGGATCTCCACCAGCCAGGAACTGGCCGCTACCAGGTGGTGAGTTCCCGGCTTCCTGCGCCGCCCCGGTCTCGGGACTGCCTCCTGCCGTGGTCTCGAGGGTCCTTTTCCTCAGGTTATTTGCGGAGGGGACGGGCTGGTTGACTCTTTTGACCGGAGCTCTTGCCTCACAGTTCTCTCTTCTGTGGAGCTTGCCTGCGACTGCTTAGTGACCCTTCCCTCTCGCTCCAAGTCTTCCCCTAGCCCCCCTCTCACCCTGTACCCCACTGTAATACCACCCAGACACGCACGTCTTAAAACTTGTTTTTGTTTTATTTCTGGCTTTCTCGATTATTTCTTTATTCCCTGACCCAGTCACTCTAGAGAGATTTCAGTCAGTTGTCTCCTGGAAAGGGTGCTGAGTTCACTTTACCTGCTGGGAAGGTGATCGCCGTCATTAATGGAATGGGAGGAAGGAGGTGTAAACACTAGATAGGGTGGGGTGTGGATTGGTAATAATGTGGGGTAGGAATTGTGGAACTTTAGGAAATAGCCGTAGTGCTGATCTTGTTTCCGCTGTTAACCTTGTCATTTTGTCCTTTTCCGTTATGTTCGTTTCAAAAGTGAATGTATTCTTTTTTCCACCCCTGTATTTTTTTGGGGGGGGGGCAGAGGAAGTTTTTATTATTAGAAAAAATTTAAATCTTGTATTAAAAAATGTTTTTCATGAAGTACAACGTTTTCTAGTTTAATAGTGCGCCATGGAAATCTGTATGTTGAAATTAGTGAAAAGTTGTTCCCGTATATTTTCAGTGTGAATTTTTAAATGTATTTGTTTCTTTATGTATTCTAGTGATGTTTATTATTGTGTGCCGTCCGGTTGATCTTGACTCTTCGCAACCCTATAGGACAGAGTAGAAATGCCCCCATAGGTTTTCCATGGCTGTAATCTTTATGGAAGCACATTGTCACATCTTTCTCCCGCGGGGCAGCTGGTGAGTTCAAACCAGCGACCGTTTGGTTAGCAGCTGAGCACTTAAACCACTGTGCCACCAGGTTTCCTTGATGTCTGTTGGAGATTACTATTGTAAACCCTTTTTAAAATACACTCAGCAGTAGATGACTGTTTGGTTGTAGCTAGCTACCTGTTTTTCTGTACGCTTTCAGATGGTAATTTCGTTAAACCTGTTTACTGAGGGAGAGGAGAAAAACATCTGTTCGTAGTATTGGTGGTGCAGTTTTATATACTGTCTAAAATTTTACAAATGTAGATACGATAGTCGCAGATTTCACTTATCAAATCTATTTGCTCATGTAAGACTTGGTTGTGGACCAAGAATTTCTATTAATACTTGCATTTTGACAAATAAGGATCCTGAAAGATGAGATCTCAATGTATGTAAATTTACGTATTCTAATATAAAAGTTCATGATGCTTTCATTTTCATCATATTTTTATATCCTGTAAAACCTCCAAAAAGACTCATATTCTGCGTTCTTGAAAATTTATCACTATGTTTGGAAAAATATTATTGCTACCAGTATGGAAGAAATTTTTTCAAGTTGTATACCATTTTTGGGGCTTGATTTTTTTTTTTTTTTTTTAAAGAGACTATTCTTATTTTTGCAGATGTTAGCAAAAATAAAATGCAATAGATACAGACCAAATAATATTAGCAGTGGAATTTGTTTCTTTTTTCTAATCTCTTTTATTTCTTGCTCCTATTTGTTTCTCTTAATGGCGTTGGCTGATTTGAATTCTTTCTCTTTTGGGTACTTTTGCTTGTTTTAATCAACCATGTTCCCATATACAAGTAACTGTTCAGAGCATTTTTAAGTGATGTAGCTTATGCCTTAAAATAATTTATTGTTACATTTGCTTCCATCATTTATGACTAGTTGAAACTCGACTTGATTACTATTATTTTTGAAAATTCCTGAGACCAAAATATTGAAATTTGATCTCTCTGTTTTAAGATATCTCCTACTTGATTTATCTCAGGGCTTTGAACTGGTTTGAACCGGTTCAGTCATGGCCGATGAAGCAAAACCAGAACAGACTGGAATTTTTGCAGTTTGGGGCCTCTGGAACAATAACTGGAATGGGAAAAATTACAGGTCAAAGCCCTGGAATGGGAGGCTTGGAAGAGGCGTAGTGACCCATTTCAGGAGCCTGATGCATGAGATTAGATTATTGGCAGGACTGTGGAGCGTGACACACATTCAAAGGGGAGCAGTTGGCTGCCATTTTTGAGCAGGACCCCGCTGTTTCCAACTCTGCTCAAAATCTGAGGGGCAGGAGATTTGGTTGCGATGCATTGTGTACGCTGCCCTTGTTTTCTAAGAGGGAGATTAGGTTTCTAGCAGGGCTTCAACCTGTTCGGTTATCGTTCTGGTTCACCCCAATTTTTAATAATTGGAGTCTGTTCCAGTTTCACTTCCTTGGCCATGACTGAACTGGGAAGAACTGGTTCGAAGCCGTGGTTTCTCTACAACTTCTTTAAAAATAAGTGGTGGACAGTATAATATTTTATTGCTCCTTTTGTCACCCTGGAGATGTGTACTACATAGACTTTAAATGGGTGGAGGCATTCCTTCAGAACAGAGGGCAAAAATCAGTCCTATAAATATAAATACTTTAAGTAGCTAAGACATCAGTTTGTTTTCCTTGTAAGGCAAACTGTTTGGGAATTTTGTTACAATTTTAATTTGGATTTTAATTTCTGTTACTGTGTAATTACATAGTAATTTCGTTTATCCAGTATAGCTTTGTTCTGTTTTTTTTTTTTTTTTTTTTTTTTGGGAAGGGCCTGATCTATCTCTTTATATTTAGGTATATGCCAGAGACACTAATAAATTGAAGTTTCTAGTAGACTAGGTAGGGACCAGTCTGCATGTCTGGCTTATATGATAACCACCACTGTTTCGTGGCTGCCTTTAGTACCTTTTTTGGAAAGCTTTGGAATGATTAATTAACTGTATCAGTAAACAGCTTTGGTCATTGAGTGTTAAGGGATGAGTAAGAAAGGAGACAGGCAAGGATACTTAGGGGTGAGATAGTATTTGGAGTTAATTTGTCACTTATTTAAAGAGTTAAAATTCAAATCTCCATACCTGGAAGTTGGAGCCCTGGTAGCACAGTGGTTAAGAGCTTGGCTGCTTACCAAAAGGTTGACAGTTTGAATCCACCAGCCACTCCTTGGGAACCCTATGGGGCAGTTCTACTGTGTCTTATAGGATCTATGAGTTGGAATTGACTCGATGGCAACAGGGTTGATTTGGTTTTATACCTGAAAGTGGTGATGCACAGGACTATCAGAATGACTCACTACCATTACCCAATGCACAAGCTTCATCTGGAATAGCTTTTTCTGTAGGTTCTTTTTTCCTTCCATTGTTCAAAGGTTCTGAATTTTTTAAGGCAGAGGACAACAGTGGAGAGCTACAAAAAGAAGTTACCCTTCTAATTCCAGAAAGTTAGGTATGATACATGGTTCTGTTGTGTTATGGGAAATTCAGTTTTGCTTGGTAGGAAATGAGCAATGTTGCCAAACAATAAAGTAGTTGACTTGAGTTACAGCTGTTAGACCACGTTCTGACTTTGATAGTCTCTGTTTTAAAGGATTATGTACCTACCCCAAGTTGACTACTAAGATCTGAAAGGTCTTCTGTGTGCAGATTAAATTGGCAGTGTTGATTATAGCAGTAGTTTCCCAAGCTGTAATCCAGAATGTGGTAGTAGGTATCCCTGGAAGATTTACAGCATATGGTAGCATATTAAAACCAGGAGAAGTCCTGCGTTTTCAATTGTGAGACCTTGGTTTAGCACCGTGAAGCCACAGTTTCCTCTTATTAGCACCTATTTTATTAGAATTATGAGAATTAAATAAGGTAATATATGTGAAACATGTACAGAGACTGGTATATGGTTAATAAGTAATTATATATACTGAAATGCGTATTTCAGTTTTTTGCTGGTATGCCTCTAGTTTTATGTAGCAACATGAATGTCAGATAGTTCTTTGTCCATGCCAAGAACTATGGAAAGTCTAAAATTTGGTTTTACCCTACTTAGAAGCTAATAAGTTAGTCTGTTACTGTTTCATGGATCTGCCAGGGGACAGGAGACTCCCAGGTCAGAGAGACAAATGACATCATTACTTATGGCACAGCAAGCAGAACGAATATTAGCATATTTGTGTAGTTTTTCCTTGCTCGCAAGTTCCACTGGGGTGATGGGTCCGGATGAACGCACGTAGTGGAGTTGCATGGCAGCGGAGGAATTTGGGACCAAGAGCCCAACACCTTTTTTTTTTTTTTTTAGCAAGTAGCAAACATTATAGCAAACACCACACAAGCTAGTCTACCTCCCTCTGGGAGGGCAGTTATGTATTGTGATCACCTTCACCTTTTTTGTTGCCTATGTGACTTGTAAGAAACCACTCAGTATCAGGAGCTGGTTAAGCTTTGCAGGCTAGCACAGTCCCCAAGAATGTATAAAGACACTCAGGTCCATGGCAGACTGCCTTGCCCAGCAGTCCATGTTCCGGATGAGATAATATATGGTGAATTTTAGGTGTACTTTTTTTATCTTGCATTTTAAAGAAATATTGCAGTCTGTTAGCTTATGTTCCTCTCTACTTTCTGCTTTCTTTTCTTGGCCTGGCTTGATTCCTTTCGTCTTGTTTCCTTTGAACTCATTGATAATCTGGTTTATATTCTTACCACACCTCTTTTACATCATCAGGGTCACCCAGTTGCTTAATCTAGTAGATGTTCTGCCTCATCTTGCTTCATTTCTCTGTTACATTGACACTTTGAACTTTCTTTTTCTTATTCCTTATTCCTGATACCAAGAAACATTCTACTTCACTTTACTTCGTTGACTTTTCTTCTTTTCGTGAACTCAGTTTATATTTACTCCGTACTCCTTAAATGTTGATGCTTTCTATGGCATGAATTATTGCAACAGCCTACTTGCTGCTTTCTTCCTTCATCTTAACCATCCTTCAATGTATCATCTGCACTGCATGAGTCATATTTGTAGAATATAAATTTGCTTTTCACCTTGCTCAAAAATGTTAGTGCCCTCTTAGTGTATTTCCTCCCAACATTTTATTCATAAAACTTTCAAATGTATAGAAAAGTTGAAAGAATTGTGCAGTTAAACCCCCATATACCATATGAAAATTAAAATTATCTACAGTTGTTAATACTTTATTATATTTGATTTTTGTATATCCATCTAAATTTTTGACGTATTTTAGAGTAAGTTGCAGATATCAGTATACTTCACTGCAAACTACATGCTAATCACTTGCCTAGAGTTTAATATTTGTTTATGGTTCTTTTTCTTTGAGGTAAAATTGACATATAGTGAAATGCACACATCCTGTATGTCCTGTTGGGTGAATTGTGACAAATGCTGCATACACCCATGTAACCCAAACTACTTTCAACATATAGAATACAGATTGGCAAACCGTGTTTCAACTTTTAATTTTTTAAAATATAGTTTTATTGGAATACAGCCATGCCCATTCATTTATGTATTGTTGCTGGCTGCTTTTGTACAGATCCTGAAATATTTAATATTCTGCCCTTTACAGAAAGTTATCTATTGACCCCTGATATAGAACATTACCCCCACCCTAGAAAGTTCCTCATAACCTTTCCCATTCAGTCCCTACCTGCCAGGTGACCATTGTTGTGATTTTTTTTTCCCGCTACAGATTAGTTTTGCCTCTTCTAGAATTTTCTATAAATAAAATTATACAGTATATAGTCTGCACGGTTTTTTTCACTCAGCATGAAGTTTTTGGAGATTGATCCATGTTATTGTGTATGTCAATGGTTTGTCTCTTTTTATTGCTGAATAATATTTCATTGTACGACTATACTACAGAATATACTACTTCTGTTGATGGGCATTTGGATTGTTCTGGGTTTTTTTTGACTATTAATAAAGCTGTTGTGAATATTCTTTTTGTGGATATATATTTTTTCATTTCTCTTAGTGGAATTGCTGTGTTATCAGTAGATTTATGTTTAGTTTTATAAGAAACTGCTCGACTTTTTTCCAGAGTAGTTATACCATTTTATACTTCCATCAACAATGTATGATAATTTTGGTTGCTCCACAACTTGCTAAAATTTTGGTGCTGTCAATCTTTTTAATTTTAGCCGTTCTGGTGGGTTTACTGAATTTTTGATGTTGAGAATTCTTTTTTTAGTATACAAGATCCTTGAATGGGCTTTTCCATATCTGTACAGTGCCACATTTTAGCAATCTGTCCTCTTACTTTTATTCTCTAGCTTCTGGAGTCTAGCAGGACCTATTTACTAATCGTTCTTCAACTTTAATTTGTTCTCCCATCCTTCTCTGTCTTGATACATGTTTACTTCTCATCTGAAATTCTGTACTACACTCATCTGGTTTGTCTTATAAAATCTTGTTTTTAAATGTGAAAACTCATAATCTGAAGTTGGAAAGGGAAAGTTTCTGGTATTTGTAATCTGCGTTGAGGCAGAGGAAAAATTGAGAATCAGTATTAGAGAACTTGCTGTTATGCTACATTATGTGTTTGCCTTTCTACCTTGTAGACTATGCTTTTCCACAGAGGTGCTTCAAGGTTCTATAAATGTCTGATTTTGATTTCATATTTAAAATAGATTTTAAATGCTTAAAAAACTGTAATTGAGGAAATTCATGCTCAGATATATTTCATACCAAATTGTGACAGCTGAAAGCCCAGTGTTGTTAATTCGTCTTGTTTAGGTAATTTGTTTTTAGACACACCCCAGATTAAGTTTCTCTTGCTATTTCGGTGCATGTAGTGAAATTAATTATAAATGTATCATTGATTTGGTTGATTGAATGTAGCTCATTTTTTAAAAAAAAATCAGATCTGAACGTGTCCACTCACGTAAAATCATACGAATGAGTAGTTAGTGCATGTGAACCATGCTTGCTATTGGCCAGACATATTTGAACAGTACATGATCTAGTAGTGATGTAATATTTGTTTAGTAACAATAAAAAAAAAAAAAAAGGCCAAACCATCTGCCGTCGAGTCAGTTCCAACTTGTATTGATCCTATAGGACAGAGTAGAAAGGCACCATACAGTTTCTGAGGTTGAAAATGTTTATGGAAGCAAACTGCTACATCTTTCTCCCTGAGGAGCAGCTGGTGGGTTCGAACCGCCGATCTTTCAGTTAGCAGGTGAATGCTTTAACTACTGTACCACCAGGGCTCCTCAGTAATAATTGCAATAGTATGAAAGTATCATTATAGATGGATTATGTGCTTATTTTATGTTTTGAGTGCCTCTTGTCAGACTTCTGTTTAAGATAAGATGGGGGCGGTTTTTAAGTATCATTATTGGTGAACTATAAAACAAAGGTCCTCTAGCTCATGTATTCATTTATTTAATATATAACAATTTGTGGAGTATCTCTGCTTGCCAAATTCTGTTTTAGGTGCTGGTGAACAAGATAGGTAGGTTTGTCTCATGACTTATACTTTGGTGGAAAGGAGACAGATAAATAAGCATAATTTTGGATAGTAATATGTGCTTTGAAGAAAGTAAAGCAGGTTGATGAGGTAAATAATAAATATTATCAACATTTATTTATATTTAATATATCAATAGTAAAAATAGTAACAATAAAGCAGTAATTAGTTTGTTATGTCAGAGAATATGGCAAGACCTCTAAGTGCTTGATACATTTTAGCACATTTATCCTTAGATTAATGAGAAATAGATGATGTCATGATCTTCATTTTGTAGATGAGAAAAATGAGGCACAAACAGGTTAAATAATAGTCCCAGCTATGATGGAACTGGTATTTTGGTTTTCTTTTTCTGTGTAGGAAACCCTGGTGGTGCAGTGGTTAAGTGCTACAGCTGTCAACCAAAGGATCAGCAGTTTGAATCCACCACGCGCTCCTTGGAAACCTATGGGGCAGTTCTACTCTGTCGTGTACAGTCGCTATGAGTCGGAATCGACTCAGTGGCAATGGATGGATTTCTGTCTAACAGCTCTGAACACAGCATTTTATTATCTTTCAAGATTCTGTGGGTTGACTGTGATCAGTGGAGTGGTTCTTCTCCATGTGCGTTGCTTAGCTGGGGCAGGAGTCATTTTAGGCACGATTGGATTGTGTTTTGAGTTAAATTGTGTTCACCCCAAAATATATGTTGGAATCCTAGCCCCTATACATGTGATTTGATCCCATTTGGGTATAGGGTTTTCTTTGTTATAGTAATGAGGCCTTGTAGTGCAGTGGTTAAAATGCTTGGCTGCTAACTGAAAGGTCAGTGGTTCGAACCTACCAGCCGTTCTGTGGAAGAAAGATGTGGCAATCTGCTTCTGTAAAGATTTACAGCCTTGGAAACCCTATGGGGCATTTCTGTCCTGTCCTATAGGGTCACCATGAGTCGAAATTGACTCGATGGCAGTGAATTTTTGGATTTATGATGTATGGGAGCGTTTTAAGCCAATCACTTTTGAAATAAAAAAGGAGCAAATTAGGTACAGGAGAAAGGAAGTACAAATGGAAGATGAATACCATGCCACATGAAGATCTCCAAGGAACTAGGAACAAAAGCTGAAGAGACAAGAACCTTCCCTCAGAACTGACAGGGAGAGAAAGCCTTCCCCTGTAGCTGGTGCCCTGAATTTGGACTTCCAGCCCCCTAAACTGTGAGAAAATAAATTTCTGTTTGTTAAAGCCACCCATTTGTGGTATTTCTGTTACAATGGCACTAGGAAACTAAGACAGGTTGGAAGGTTCAAGATGACTCACTTATTTGGCTGGTGGTTGATGCTAACTACTGAGTGGGAGCTCAGCTGGGAGTATTGACTGAAGTGACTTGGTTCTCCTCTTTGTGCTCTCTTTATGTGCCCTGTCTGTGTGCTCTCTCACTGTGACCTCAGCTTCTCACAGCATAGAAGGAAGAGGAAGCTGCCATACCTCTTTAGACCTAGGCTTAGAAGTCTAGAATGTCACTTCTGCTGCATTCTGTTGGTCACAGCAGTCATAGGGCCAGCCTGAATTCAAAGGGGAGAAAATAAACTCCATCTCTGGACAGATACATGAAGGGAAGAAATTGATAATGGCCATCATTGGAGGCAATACACCACAGTATTTGGTTTGATTCTTCAGTAGATGGGGATCAGGATAATCAGGGAGCTCCATCTGCTCTGCAGGTGTGACCCTCAGGCTGCGGCCTGATTGAAATATGAAGATGTAGTTGGTGAGCATTCCAGGTGTGATGATAATGGCTTAAGGTGGAAATTTGTTGGTTTAAGAAAGCTATGTGGCTGCAGCAAGCTGGAGGTTGATGACTCTGATTGGTATGGGACAAAACATAGAAATAAATTATATGCTGAATTTGGTAGAAAAGTGGAACTCTCGTTTATAGTTCTAGTTTATAATTTTTGTTACATGAAAGCAGTCTGGATCAGCTACATAATTTGTGAGGCCCAGTGCCAAATGAAAATGCAAGACTACATCCAGTGGTGGGGAAGTTAAATCCTTCCTACAGGCCTGTTCTGAAGCTGTGACAGGTGGATGAGCCCCAAGTGATTGCAACCTCCATGCTAGGATGTGGTTTTTACCTAAATCACGTTTGAACAAGAAGTCCCCTCTGAGTTGTATGCTGAATGCGCCTTGGTGATGCCCCGAGTTGCCCTTCCTGTGGTCATGCCCAGACCTTTGGAGGGCAGTGGCAGAACACAGTCCACCCCCTGCCAGTGTGACCTGGCTGCCATCCTGTACAGAGGGTGCAGCAGTTGTGGGGTGAGGGTGGGGAGGTTGGATTGATCAGGGAGCTGAGAGTGGATATCTTCAAAACCCTTCCTGGGAAGGCAGACTGCTCCTAAGTTGAGGTTCCAAACACTCAACACATGCTCCATTGTCCCATTGGACTTCACAAACAAAACATAGATGCAAAGGCAAATTATTAACAATTTCAAGATGTTGACCATAGAACATTAAGCTCCAAATATGGGGTCCTCCTGAGGCAAGGCCATGTGTGACTACATTAGTCACATGCTTATGACAATGGCCCTGAAAGCAGTCTTGCTGTCGGGGGATGGTAGTGGTGGTGGTGATGGGAGTGGTGTTGATGTAATAATCAGGGGCTGGCAGACTTTTTCTATAAACGGCCAGATAGTAAATATTTTAGGCATTAGTCTCTGTCACAATGCAGAAGTATCCATACACAATACAGTAACAAATGAGTGTGGTTGTGTTTCAATCAAACTTTATTTACAAAAGTAGGTGATGGGCTGGAATTGATCTGCTGGCCGTGGTTTATCCCTGATTTCGATGATACAGAAGTGTACTTCAGGCAGGCCTGAAGCTTGGGCCTGTTGAAGGATGTTTTTGGGGAATTAATTTTCTATTTCACCCAGTCTCTAAGTAAACTCTTGGGATCTCTGAGGTTATTGTCTTTTTTTTTTAGTTTTAATATTTCCTTCCAGCTTAACATACATTGCTTAGTCTCTGTTTATATGAACGATGTCCCCTAGAGTTCAGTAGTAATCTGTGAAGCAGCCATGCTTAGTATCTTCATTAACTGTGGAGTTGTCAGTACTATTTTGATTTTCCTCGTTTGTTTTTAAATGGATTACTCAGCAGCTACAGTGAAACCTGTGAGAGCCGGAACTCCACGGGACTGCCTTGTTTTTCCGGGTCTTGCAAGTTTTCCGCCTTTGACAGGGTGCAGTCTGACCACTTTTCTATTGCTCGTTTTAGTGGAAAATATTTGAGTTTGTTTTCTCTGACAGGTTTCCACCTTACACAGGTTCTGGTGTTCACAGGTTTTACTGTATTTTCTTTTTATTCTTAATATCTGACCTATAATTTAAAATAATGGGTGGTTATCTGTATATCGGTAACATGCTATTTTAGAATTTTATAGATAATTTTATATATATAGGCCTGACCTTAGTTTAAATAACTATGGAATACATTCTGTTGACATTTATTAAATGTAAGTTTATTGACAAGATCATTATAATTAAGGCTAACCTATTTCACATGTGATTGTAATCATCTGATGTCTTTGTTTTCATGCCGTGTTGCTCCCAAAAGTTTGATTGCTTAGCTGTAATTAAGGTGTGGGTAAAATTTTTTGTTAAAGACATGTCAAATGCAAGTTGGGAGATGCTGCAGTATAAGATTTACTATCAGGTAATTTCAGGGTTTTGACTTGCTTGCTTTTAACATTTGTTCAAACATGAACGATTTAATGTTTTAAAAGTTTAGGAATGTGCTCTGGTTTAGCTTGTCTATGCTGTTTCTCCATAAATTAAGTAAAGAAATTGTGCTCCTTGGACAAGAGGCTTTGAGATTATGGAAATAAGCTGGAGTTTATTATGTAACCGAGATGATGCTACAAATGATCTTTTAATGTGACAGTTTTAACCTCTTTACTAATTTTAGGATTCTTAGGGCATACAACCTGTTGAATGTTGGACTGAGGAAGTCCAATAGTGACAGTTTTTATAAAGCATTTATTCTTCTCACCTAAGTAGAGCTTTCATTTATATCAGAATGCCTTTTTGCTTGATTTTTCTCTAAAGGGGAAGAGTCTTGAAGTAACACTTGAGATCCTTTTTAATTTGTTAGAGAGCAACAGGGGTCCCTGTTTAGTTCATCTTTCCACACTTCAGGCATATTTTGAACTATAATGCTTTTGTTCTCTTACCCTGCCCCCTCCAACAACCCCAAACCGCCCTTCTCTTGCACATATTTTCTTTTTTCTCTTCTCTCCCTCCTTCCTATAGGAGAAATTTCTGTTCTTTATTCAGATGTGTGTGTAGATGTTGTTTTCTCCAGAAAATATTGCCTCGCTGTCTGTGATATGGTTGATTTACATCTTCCATTTTATTATTTGTTTTCTGTTTGTCGTCTCTTTCTCTTTTTATCTTTTCACCCTTTCCTGATTTCTTTTGGATCATTTTATTAAAAAAATTTTTTTTAGCATCCCTTTTCAGTATTTCTGTTGCCTTTTTAGTTAATCCTCTTTGCATTATTTTTCTTAGGCTTTCATTTTAGGATTATTTTGGCCTCATTTGGCCTCTTTTTATTTTTTTTTTCTGAAAAACTGTGTAGTATTGGTGCTGTTATCTTTCTTCAATGTTTGTAGATTTCTTCAGTGAAATCGTCTGGGCCTAGAGTTTTCTTTTGAGGGGAAGGTATTTGATAATAATTCAGGTTCCTTAATATATAATTCTATTGAGGTTTTTTTTTTTTTTTTTTCTTTGGGTCAGTTTTGATAAGTTGTATTTTTTAAGTTGTTGAATTTGTTGGCATAAAATTATTTATAATCTCTTATTATCATTTTAATGTCTGTAGGATCTGTAGTGACCACCCGTTCTTTATTCCTAATATTGGGGATTTGCTTTCTCTCTTTTTTTGCCATGGTTAGTCTAACTATGATTTTGTTGATTTTTTTGTTTTTGGTTAATTTTCTTTATTTTCTGTGTTCTATTTCACTGATATTTGCTCTTATTTACTATTTCTGTTGTGGTTTACTTTGCTTTTCTTTCTCTAGCTACTAATGGTGGAACCTTTGGTCATTGATTTTTGACTTTTCTTTTTTGTAATATGAGCACTTAAAGCTATAAATTTCCCTCTAACCACTGCTTTAGCTGTGTTCAACAAATTTTGATATGTTGTACCTTCATCATTCAGTTCAAAGTATTTTCTGATTTTTCTTATGATTTCTTCTTTGAACTGTACATTATTTAGAAGTGTGTTTAATTTCTATTTTGGGAGGATTTTCCTATATATTTTTATTTCTAATTCTTCTATGGTCAGAGAACACTCTCAATATGATTTCATTCCTTTTAAATTTATTGAGACTTGTATTATGATTTAGCATATCTATCTTGGTGAATATACTATATGCACTTGGATGTATATTGTTTAGTTGTTATCTACAGTGTTCTATAAATGTCACTTAGATCAGGTTGGTTGATAATATTATTCTGATCTTTTATATCTGTACTGATTTTTGTTTATGTGTTGCTTAGTTAATTCCTGAGTGAGGGTGTTAAAATTCCTGGTATGAGTGTGAAGTTGTCTGTATCCCTTTAATTATCTCAATTTTTTGCTTCATGTATTTTGAGGCTCTATTATTACATGTATCGCATTTCTATTTGTTATGTCTTCCTTATGTTGAACTGCCTCTTCTGTCACAAAATGCTCCTCTTTGTCTCTGGTACTCTTTGTCTTGAAAATGTGTTTTATTTGACATTAATATAGCCATTCCTGCTTTCTTATTTTTTGCATGGCATGTCTTTTTCTGTTTACTTTCAATTTAGCTGAATCCTTAGAGTGTCTTTTGTTGGCAGCATGTAGTTGGATATTACCTTTTTAGTCACTCTGATAGCATCTGCCTTTTAATTGGAATGTTTGTATTTAATGTAATTATCGATATGGTTGATTTATAGCTTCCATTTTGTTATTTGCTTTCTGTTTGTCCCCCTTTTTTTTTTTTTGTTCATCATTTCACCCTTTCCCGTTTTCTTTTGGATCATTTTATTTTCAAAGAATTCCTAGTGTTCCCTTTCAATATTTCTCTTGTTGTTTTAGTTATTCCTCTTTGTATTTTTTTTTAAGTGATGGCTCTAAGGTTACAATAAACAGTGAAAAAATATATATACACACGTTTATTTAAATATCATATATATTTATTTATTTAATGTTAGGAGTCTCTGGGTGGCGCAGACAGTAAATTGCTTGATCACTAGCCAAAAGGTTGGTGGTTCAAACCCACTCAGAGGCACCTCAGAAGAAGGCCTGATGATCTGCTTCCAAAAGGTTTGAAAACCCTATGGAGTAGTTCTAAACTCTGCACACCTGGGGTTGCCATAAGTTGGAATTGACTTAACAGCAACTAACAACAACATATTTAACATTAATATTGTACCATTTCATGTAAAATAGAAACTTTGCAGTCACATAGGTTCCTTTATTCTCTACTTCCTGTCAGCCTTAATGTTTTAGTTGTCATACTTTACTTTAACATACACTGAAAATCCCAACAATGTAATTATTTTGTTTCAAATAGTAATTCAGGCAGTCCCTGGATTACGAATGAGTTTTGATCTTAAGTCTGTCTTTAAGTAGAATTTGTACATGAATTCGGAACAGTTAGGTACGGTTTGTATCTAACATCAGTCAAGTGTTTGTCTTACTATATAGTATGTAGTGTACCTTTCTGTGCATGAAAATCATTAAAGAAACATTTCCAGATACACTAAAACATCTTTAACATAATAATACAGTAATAATGTTTGGATGTGTGTCACAAAGTAGGGCATTTGTTATTATGAACAGTTGTATGTACCTTGAATTTTTAATATAATAGATTTAATGGAGGTTGTTTCATAACTACTTGGGTTGTACGTAAGTCAGACATTTATAGCCCAGGGACTGCCTGTACAGTAAAACCTGCGAAAGCTGGAACCTGTGTAAGGCGAAAACCTGTCAGAGAATAAAAACTAAAATATTTTTCACTAATAAAGAGCAGTAGAAAAGTGGTCAGACTGTACTCAGTCAATGGCAGAAAACTTGTGAGATCTGGAAAAACAAGGCAGTCCCATTGAGTTCCGACTCTCACAGATTTCACTGTACATATTTTATAAAAACTTAAGAGGAAGAAAACTTTTATATTTACTGAGATATTTACCATTTCTCATGCTCAATTCATTCCTGAAAGTGTGTTTCCTTTATTACCAATTTTTTTCAGTCTGAAAGGAAACTCACTGTTACTGTGATAAACCATCACGGTTGAGGGAATGACAGTGTTTGGAAATGTAATTATTTTGTAAATTAAAAAGATTAGCCTTTAAATGTCTAAATTTTATCTTTTCAAATTCAAGTCTTTCTCAGTGATTACTAATTTCTACTAAGAAAATACCAGAAAGAGTTTAGCCTTTTACTAGTGAATCGGAGTGATTTCATGGGAACTTGAGGGGCACAAGCAGTTTGTGATTGGCTGCTAACCTGAAGGTTGACAGTTTGAACCCACTGAGTGGCTCCACAGAAGAAAGGCCTGGAGAACTGCTTCCATTAACATTACAGCCAAGACAACCCTGTGGAGCAGTTCTACTCTGTAACACATGGGATCACCATGCATCGGTTTTCTTTAACTGTGCTTTTTTTTTTTGATAACTTTTACTGTCAGCTTGTTTATTTGGTAGAAAGATGAGGGAGGGCTATACAACTTGACAAATTTATGGGCACTGTGACTTCATTGCTTTTCTGTAAAATTAGTTTTGAATCAAAAAATAAATCAACCTCCTCTCAACAGCGTTTTGATACGCTTCAACTTGTCAGAGTCATTCAAATTGTTATTTATTGCTTCTGAAACATGGAGATAATGGGCTACAATTTTTATAGTCGGGTTAAAATGTTTTATGAATTGCAATGGAGGATAAAGTTTATTTCAGAAATCTGTGTGAGTCATAAAATGATGGGACTGAAAACCTGTGCAAAAAAGGGGTGGTACTTTTTTCTCTTAGACAGGATTAGTTGAGAAAATGGATTCAGGGCCAGAGTACCTCTTGAAGGTCAAGAAGAAGAGATGTTAGATCTCAGAACCTACTATACAGCTTCCGTAGTCAAAACAGCCTGGTACTGGTACAATGACAGGTACATTGACTAGTGGAACAGAATTGGGAACCCAGATGTAAATCCATCCACCTACGGTCACCTGATCTTTGACAAGGGCCCAAAGTCCATCAAATGGGAAAAAGACAGTCTTTTTAACAAATGGTGCTGGCAGAACTGGATAGCCATCTTCAAAAAAAATGAAACAGGACCCATACTTCACACCATATACAAAAACTAATTCAAAATGGATCAAAGACCTAAATATAAAGCCAAAAATTATAAAGTTCATAGAAGAAAAAACAGGACCAATGCTACAGGCCCTAATACACGGCATTAACAGGATACAAACCATAACCATCAACACACAAACCCCAGAAGATAAGCTAGATAACTGGGATCTTCTAAAAATCAAACACCTATGCTCTTCAAAAGACTTCACCAAAAGAGTAAAAAGGGAACCTATAGACTGGGAAAAAATTTTTGGACCGTACAAGTCAGACAAAGGTCTAATCTCCATAATCTACAAGACAATTCAACACCTCTGCAACAAAAAGACAAATAATCCTTAAAAAATGGGCAAAGGAAATGAACAGATGCTTCGCCAGAGAAGACATTCAAGTGGCCAACAGACACATGAGGAAATGCTCGCGATCCACTAGCCATTAGAGAAATGCCAATTAAAACCACAATGAGATACCATCTCACCCTGGGATTACTGGCACGGATCAAAAACACTGGAAATAACAAATGTTGGAGGGGCTGTGGGGAGATTGGAACTCTCATGCACTGCTGGTGGGAATGCAAATGATACACCCATTTTGGGAAATGATACGGCGCTTCCTTAGAAGGCTAGAAATAGATGTACCATCCGATCCAGCAATTCCACTCCTAGGAATATATCTTAGAGAAATAAAGTCGTCACTCGAAGAGACATATGCACACCTATGTTCATGGCAGCATTGTTCACGGCAGCATTGTTCACAATAGCAAAACGATGGAAACAACCTAGATGCCCATCAACAGGTGAATGGATAAACAAACTATGGTACATACACGCAGTGAAGTACTATGGAACAAGAAAGAACAATGATGAATCTGTGAAGCATCTCATAACATGGATGAAACTGGAGGACATTATGCTGAGTGAAATAAGTCAATCACAAAAGGACAAATATTGTATGAGCCCTCTATTGTAAAAACCCATGAAAAAGTTTATACACAAAAAGTAACAATATTTGTTGGTTACCAGGGATGGGAAGGGTGTGGGGGAAATACTAAATAGGCAATAGATAAGTGGTATCTTGGGTGAAGGGTGAGACAGTACACAATACTGGGGAAACCAGCACAACTTGTATAAGGAAAGGTCATGGAAGCTCCATACACACATCCAAGCTCCCTGAGGGACTGAATTCCTGGGCGGAGGGCTGTGGGGACCATGGTCTTGGGGAACATCTAGCTCAATTGGCATAATACAGTTTATAAAGACAATGTTCTACATTCTACCTTGGTGAGTAGCATCTGGGGTCTTAAAAGCTTGTGAGCAGCCACCTAAGATACTCCACTGGTCTCATCCCTTTGGGAGCAAGGGAGAATGAAGAGAACAGGATACAAGGAAAAGATTAGTCCAGAGGACTAATCGACCACAGCTACCAAGGACTCCACCGGACTGAGTCCAGTACAGCTAGATGGTGCCCGGCTACCACCACTGACTGCTCTGACTGGGATCACAACAGAGGGTTCTGGACAGAGCTGGAGAAGGATGTAGAACAAAATTCTAACACATACAAAAAAGACCAGATTTACTGGCCTAAAGGAGACTGGAGAAACCCTGAGAGTATGGCCCCAGACACCCTTTTAGATCAGTGGTGAAGTCACTTCTGAGCTTCACCGTTCAGCCAGGGATTGGACCGCCCCATAAAACAAAAGTGAACTAGTGAGGCACAGCAGTCCAGGGACAAGGGCTAGAAGGCAGAAGGGGACAGGAAGGCTGGTGATCGGGAACCCAAGGTTGAGTAAGGACAGTGTTGATGAGTTGTGAGGTTGTTAACCATTGTCATAGGGCAACGTGTACTAACTGTTTAATGAGAAACTTTTCTGTAAACCTTCATCTAACATGAGAATAGCAGCAAATTGGAAGAGTGTAGTCGATGTCACTGAACTGTGCATGTAGAAATTTTTGAAATGGTGTATCTTTGGCTATGTATATTTTCACACACACACACACAAAAAACAAGGTCGAGAAGGGAGAGGGTTGACATGTCGTTTGGTTGTTAACCAATGTCATAAAACAATATGTGCACTACTGTTTAATGAGAAACTATTTGTTCTGTAAACCTTCACCTGAAGTACAATTAAAAAAAGAAGAGATGTTAGAAGTAATTTGTTACTAATGAAGGGTAAAAGACTGTAGTCCATGAATAATTTACTTAAAAAAAAATTGGATTCAAATCTATCCAAAAATGTATTATAAAATTTCTATTGCAACTGTAACAAATTACCACAACTTTAGTGGTTTAAAACAACAAATCTATTATCGTGCAATTCTGTGGGCCAAAAGCCCAACACCTTTCGATAGGCTAAGATCAAGGTATCTGTAGGGGTTTTTTCCTTTCTGGAGGCTCTATAGGAGACTCTGTAAGCACTGTGTAGACAGAATAATGCCTCCCCTCTGCCCCCAAAGTTGTCCATGCCCTAATCCCTGGAACCTGAGACTATGTTGGGTTTCATGGCAAAGGGACTTTACAGGTATAATTAGGGTTAGGGACTTTGAGATGAGGAGATTATCAGGATTTTGCTGATGAGCTCAATGCAGTGCTATGAGCCCTTAAAAGTGGAGAATTTTCCCTGCTTCCTCTGGAAGGAGGAGCTCTGGTAGCGCAGTGGTTAAGTGCTTGGCTGCTAACTGAAAGTTTCCACCAGCTGCTCCACGGAAGAAAGATGTGGCAGTCTGCTTCTGTAAAGATTACAGCCTTGGAAACCCTGTGGGGCAGTTTTACTCTGTTCCTATGAGTTGAAATTGACTTGATGGCAGCAGGTTTCTCTGGAAGCAGAGGAAAGATGAGGCTGAAGGGGAGGCTGTAGAGACTGGAAGCAGGAGATGGACTTGACCCATAGTTGTTGTCTTTGAAGTTAGAGGAAAGGTGCTGTAACCAAGGAATGAGGGTAGCTTCAAGAAGCTAAGAACAACCCCTGGCTGACAGCCAGCAAAGAAACAGAGACCTCAGTGCCACAGCTGTATGGAACTGAATTCTGCCAACAAACTGAATGAGTGGGGAAGCAGATTCATCCTGAGCATTGAGAAAGGAACACAGCAGCCTACTGACCCTGTGATTCTTGCATTGTGAGATTTCCAAGCAGGGAATTAGCTCAGCCACACTGTGCCTTGACTTCTGACCTAGGGAACTATGAGATATAATAAATGAGGGGTGTTTGAATTCATTAAATTTGTGGTAATTTGTTACAGCAGCAGTAGGACACTAATATATGCACCATATTGCAGCACTTCATGACTGGTTCCACGCTCTCTTACCCTTTATTCTTTTGCTTCATTTTGTTTTACTAATTTATAAAATTTAGTTGTTACATGCATCTTTGTAAGTAGTCTTTATTTCTTCTTAGATGCAATTAAGCAAAGTCATAAATTAAACTGTATTATAACCTATGATTTTTAGAGACTAGTGTTAAAAAATAATTTAATAAATGAATACTGAACGCTCTATGTAAATATGTTTTGTACCAAAATAATGAATATTTTAAAAAAAGCCCTCCAGAATGTTTCAGCCTAGCAAAACTTGTTCAGTAAGGGTCTTATTGGCATTCTTTATAAGATTGAAAGAATTATTCATCCCATGCTATTCTGTCAGACAGCTTCTTGAGTTACTCAACTAATATTTATTATTTGGGAATATGATATATGCTTAGATTCTTCATGTTGTAGCGTGTTATACTTTCAATTTAAAGAATGTACATTTTGTTCAAGAAAGAGCTGTTTTTTAGTTGCTTTTAGAAGAGATTTTTATATTTATTTAGACATTAACCTTTAAAAGTTCAGCTCTGTAACAATTTAAAGAGCTCATAATTTTGTGCATGAGTACTCCGTCTTATTGTAGACCACTGTTTGGGGAAACAACATACTGGTGGTGAGTTTTTTTGAAAGCTACATCTGATAGCTGGGGAGGGTCTCTGCGCAGAAACTTTCTTATTTGATTTCCTGGTGATTATAGGCATGGTGAAGCCCTGGTAGCACGGTAGTTAAGCCTTTGGCTGCTAACCAAAAGGTCGGCAGTTCAGATCTACTAGCCGCTCCTTGGAAACCCTATGGAGCAGTTCTACTGTGTCCTATAGGGTTGCTATGAATTGGAATCGACTCGACGGCAACGAATTGGTATAGGCTTGTTAGGTTTTCAGAACTGAAAAGGCATAAGTTTGGAAAGAACACTGTCAAAATCTGTGCTTCTTTCAAGAAATTGCTTTAGAATTAGACTCTGAATCATTAGAAAAGGAGCTTATTAATATTATTGTTGCTGTTAATTGAGCAATTGAAAGAGACTAGGCTAAGCTCTTTTTAAAAAATTATCAAAAGAATACATATATTTCAATTAAGAAGAATAGGATTATAGGTTTTATGCAAAAATAGTAAGACTTTATTATAAGGGGTATGGTAGTTACTATTGTTTTGGTGCAAAGATAGACTAGTACATCAGTAGGACAGAATAGAGTCCAGAAACAGACCACAGTGATTTATGAGAAAGGTGACATTGTAGTGCAGTGAGGAAGGGGTGGTTTTTTCCATAAATGGTGCTTAGGTCATTTTGCTGTCCATATGGAATTAATCTGGATCCGTACCTCACCTCATATCATACATAAAAATCAACTCTAGGTATATAATAAGTATTAACCAGTATGGCTAAAATGAAAAAAAAGAAAAAAGATACAAGTAAAATAAATAAATTCCTGCATATTTATACAGTTGAATATGATATAGCAATGAGATAGAACAGATTACAGCTACACTCAACAACGTGGTTGATCTTATAAAAAAATGTTTAGCAAAACGAGTTAGACAAAAAAAACATACTGAAGGATCCCATTCATATAAAATAAAATACAAAAAACAGACAAAACTACTCTATGGTGTTAGAAATTAGAGTTACTTTGGGGGTGGTTACTTTGGGAATAGAGAGAGCAGGTGTGTGTACTCATATCTGCATTACAAGTACTAATAAAGGTCATTTTGACGGGAGAGGGCGGTAGATTATTACCTGTGAATTTTTATTGGAAATATCTTGGAACAGAAGGAAACTGAAAATAGTGTAAAACTTGAGTTTGAATCTTGACTCTGTCTCTAACTAGGTGTGGCAATTCAATTATTCAAAATTCGTTCCATCATTGATAAAAGGGATAATACCCACCTCAGAGGGTTGTTGTAGGGATTAGAACAGATGATATATGTAAAAATGCCCTTGTTTTGTTTTTAAACTAACATTTATTGGGCATTTACTGTGTCAGGCATTATTCTAAATATTTACAGGTATTAATTTATGTAATCCTTATAAAAGCCCTATGAGAAAAGAATCTCCATTTTATAGATGACAAAAATGAGGTTTAAACAGATCACAGAGTTACTGAGTGCTGGGAACTGGATTTGAATTTGGAAAATTTGATTCTGATGCATATGTGCTTAACTGTTAAGGTTCTTATTCTTAGCCCAATACATATGATTAAAGATAAGCTCAGAACTATTTGTGATAGTATTTTATTATTTTATTTATCTGTGCATACTATATTCCTGCACAGTGTTTTGCAGTAGCTTAGTTAAAAACAAAATGGCTATGTAATGAAATACTCTGAAGTCTTCATCAGTGTTTTAGTTTGCTAATTAGAGGTTTTTATTTAAAGTGAAATTCAGTCTCTCAAAAAATAAAATTAAAATTTTAGTTTACCGTTTTTTTCCCCTCCAGAACTACTTGGTAAGTTCGTTTTATTATGTGTGCATTATTATGTGTGCTGAGATTGAGGTGGGCTTGCTCACAGTTGGCATTTGAGTACCAGAAAGAACCACCTACTCAGCTTCTCTACAGATAGCATTTTTGCTCTTGTTTCTTCAAAAGCAGAAGTTATAACATATTTTTATCTTGTTCATTTTTGCTCCTAGTGCAAATCATTGCACTAGAAGTGGAATTCAAATGTGTAGGTTTTTACTAGAAAATTCCAGTCATGTCAAGTTTTGTTGAAAACTTTAGTATACCATGGTTTTGTATCCAGTTGTTGAGAAATGTGGCATTACAGTGATGATGTAACTTGAGAATAAATATTATTTATAAAGAAATAAAAAATATGGTAGGGTAAATCAGTATAAGGGCACATGGTTGCTAACTGTGTGTGTGTGTGTGTTTGTTTGGCTTCTGATAGTCTGCAGTTCTTTAGATTATATAGATTTATCAGCCAACTTTTGAGTTTTTTTGCCTTGGCATATAGCACTTTGATAGATCAGCCCTTTAACTTTTGCCTGTAGTGGAGTCTTGGCATTTGCTATGCTTCCTGGATGAATCATTAACAACAGTAGGTCTTAGTAATTAATATTATTGTATTTAGTTTTGCTGGAGGATTCTGTACTTAGCTTCTCGGTGTATGCTGAGGGAGGAATTTAACTTTCTCAAAAAAGTTGGTGTTTCAGGCCTGATTCTTGCTGGACTTGACTCCCCGGTTTACCTATGGTAGACTGTGCTTTTATTTCCCTTTATTACCCCTGCTGAAGCTGTGTTTGGACTAGATTATGGCCCTGCCTCAGAGCTTCTACTTGTTAGAAGCCAGAAGTTTAAAGTGTTGATGGGATGAGATTTACACCTATTTCCTACACCCAACTCAGTACCTGGAACATACTGGGCATGTTGGTTGAGTGACTGACTGGTGGCTGATTGACTGGCAGAATTAAAATGAATGAAGCACAGAAAGAAAAGGAGACTTAATAAAAGGTTAATAACACATTTAAGATTATCCAGCTAGTAGGTGGTAGATCTGTATCTTTAATTTAGATCTTATGGCATCAGATCATGTTCCTTTTCAGTTTATTCATTTAGCAACTACCCGATCATTTAAAAGAAAATGAAATCAAAGAAGATTTTGTGCTAATTTTTTAAATGACAAGTGAATGCTTACCACAGTAACTCCAGCAATATTAGCCTGGGGTTAGTTGCCTATGTTGTTGCAAATAGAACTAACCCAAACCAATTAACACAGCAACTAGCTTCAATCCAGCCCATGTGTCAAAGGCAGATCCCCAGCTCTGGATTCAGTTTTAGCTAAAACACTTTAAAGCTGGCATAGAAAAATGAGTACCCCTACAAAAGAAACAGAATGAATAGTCAAAGGTAGGAGGAAAGCCAGAAGGTTATAGTTCTCTAAAATCTAAAAAAAAAAAAAAAAAAAAAAAATTGGAGGTATAGTCAACAATGTTGAATGAACGTATTAAAGATTTTAGGTAGGATAAGGACTGAAAATAGGCTTTTGGATTTAGCAATTATAAAGTCATCGTTCTTAGGAAGAGATGTTTGAGTGAAAGCCAGATGGTAATGGATTGAAGAGGAAATGCAAAAAATGCCCATAGATAACTTTTTTTTTCTTTTTTAGGATGTTTGTCTGTGGAGTAACTGGTGGGTTTGAACACGCCAACCTTTTGGTCAGCTAGTATGTTCCTATAATCTATAAACATATTTCGCCAGTTTTCCTGCTTATGTCCTTTATAGCAAAAGAAAAAAAAAATTGATCAGGATCTAATCCATGATTACACATCATACTTAGTTATCATGTCTCTTTAGTCTTTAAATTTGGTACAGTTTTTTTTTTTTTTTTTGGTCTTTTATGACCTTAATGTTTTGGAAAAGTACAGATGAATTAGTTTTTAGTGTATCCCTCAATTTAAGTTTACCTAATGTTTTCCCATGATTAGATTCAGGTTATTATTTTTCTTTTTTCCTTTATGGTCAGGAATAGCACAGGAGTGATAATTGTGTCGTTCTCACTACACTATAATATTGATTTTACCTGTTACTAATTATATTAACCTTTGTAACTTGGCAGAGGTGTTACCCGTTTTTCCGTTGTAGAGTTTTTCCCTTTAATTAATAAGTGTCTTGTGGGAATATACTTTGAGAGTCTGTAATATCTAGTTTTGTTTTCATTATACTTTTTCCCTCATGTTTTAGAATTCGTTGATCATTCTTGCCTTAACCAACCAACCAGTTGCTGTCGAGTTGATTCCAAATCTTGGTGACCCCATGTTTGTCAGAGTAGAACGATGCTCCATAGGGTAGCTGATTTTCAGATGTATATAAACAGGCCTTTCTTCTGAGGCCCCTCTGGGTGGACTCGAACTTCCAATCTTCTGATTAGCAGCTGAGCGTTTAACTGTTTTCACCACCCAGGGATGCTCATTCTTGCTTTAAATAATCGTGATTATAGTGGTTGTCAAATGGTGATTTCCTAATTCTGTCATTTCTTCTACATTTATTATTTATAATTCTACTGTAAGGAAGAGCTTTTTCCCAATTTATCGTATCTTTACACAAATAATGCACACCTTCTGTGTTTGTTTGTGAACCGCTCCCTCCAGCTGTCAGGTATTTTCCTCAGCACTGTATGCTAACTTTTTTGTTTTTTACAGCAACAAGTTAAAAAAAACAATTGGCATAGCGGTGCTTGTGAAAAGACTTCAGGGGGTAGGGGGAAGGAATGATTGTGTAAAAATATGGTACTTATTTATTCATTTATAGCAGTATGAATTCATGGATTCTTACTTGATTCAATGGGTTATAATTAATTAACTACCATTATTTACTTTGAGGCTCAGATCATCCCAGATTTGGCATGTGGGAACCTCTTCTCTCTGGCTCCTATGTCCTTTTGACTTGTCCCTATCATTTTTTTGGGTCACTTTTTACCATACACCATTTAGATAGTGTGGAAGTATCTGATTTCTAGAGTTTAGTCTGGATTGAGATACTGTATATTTATCATTTTGCCGTATTTCAAATCTTGAACATTTTTCTATTTTTAAGAAAAAAGAGAGCTAAAACCTTACATAAATAAAAATCCCTCCATTATTATTTAACTCCAGTTACATTGAATATACCCTTCTACAAGTTCTTTTCACTTTATATGTCCTGAGCAGACAATAGCAATTTTAAAATAAAACAAAAAACCTTATTTGTTTAACAGACAACTTTGTTGTATCTCGACAAAAATACCTGATGACCCTTGGTTTTAAACAGTTGTTTTCTCCAGCTTGTTCAGGTGATAGAATATGTGGAGCTGATGAAATATGAGATACTTATATATTCTGTCATACTAACGGGAAATGTTTTTCTTAGCTGAAAATATGCTTGTATTGTGAAATATAAAACTACAATAAACTTCAGTGTACTTTCAAAACAAGAAGCTGAAAATTACATACGATTTGCCAACTCATAGTTTTTTCATTAACATTTATTGGCTGCTTATACATTTGCTTACCAATTCTTCATATTTTTGCTTTGTCATATGCTAGTCCCACTAGCAGAAAAGTATCCAGAGTCAGTAAAGGTTTAATGGGAAAAATATTTGGAAAGAAAACTTAAAATTGAGAAAATTCTGTTAATTTGCTTAATGGTGTATATGAGGTAGACTGCTGTGATTCAATGAGGCAGACTTCTGTGATTGAATTTTATTAGTAGAAAATCTAGCGTCATTTGCCGAACAGCAGTGTTTTGTGGGAACTTATCTTCAGCTGTTGGCTTAGAATACGTGGGGTACCTGCAGAGGTCTCTTGGCACCTGCTATTACCAAATCCTTAGGAGCATATATAAGGTGGCTCACTTTTTTTCGGGTAGTTCACTTTCTTCTTGGATTACTTGATGTGTAGTTTGACTCTTCAGTTAATTTTACTGCAGCCTTAATCTGTTTTCTTCTAAATTAAGTGTTAAATATGGTATCATAGAATGATAGGTTTTTATTAGAGTCATAGTATTTTAGAGTTAGAGGGCACTTTTGTCATCTACTCTAATATCCTACTATCTTAGTTATTTAGTTCTGCTATAACAGAAATACCACAGGTGGATGGCTTTAGCAAAGATAAATTTATTCTCTCACAGTCCAGAAGACTAGAAGTCCCAATTCAGGGTGCCAGCTCCTGGAGAAAGCTTTCTTTCTCTGTTAGTTCTAGGGGAAGGCCCTTTTCATCAATCTTCCCCTTGTCTAGGAGCTTCTCAGTGCAGGGACCCCGGGTCCAAAGGAGGCACTCCGCTCCTCGTGCTTCTTTCTTGGTAGCATGAGGTCCCTCTCTCTCTGCTCACTTCTCTCTCCTTTTATCTCCTATAAAATAAAAGGTGATGCAGGCCACCCCAGGGAAACTCCCGTTACATCAGATCAGGGCTGTGACCTGAATAAGGGTGTTGCATCCCACCCTAGTTTTCTTTAGCATAACCCAATCTTGCCTCATTAACCACAGGCAGAGATTAGGGTTTACAACACATAGGAAAATTATATCAGATCACAAAATGGAGGACAACCACAAAATACTGGGAATCATGGCTTAGCCAAGTTGACGTATTTTGAGGGGACAGTTCAATCCATGATGCCTGCTAAGGACAAGAATTACATTGTGTGTGTCATATGTAGGTTGACTATATTATTTATCATACAAATTGGAGAAATTTTGAGAATGGAAGGGGTGGGAAAAAAGTGCTGAACCGGATGGGACTCTGGAACAAAAGTGAGACTATCCTGGGAGAGACGGGCATATGGTCACCCTAGTTATAAACAGCTTTGCCAGATAATCATCCAAACTCTGCCGGAAAGTATCCATTGCCTCACAAAAAGCTAGTGCCGTGGGTGGCTCTGATGATTAAGAAATTGTTTTATTGAGCTAAAATTTATCTTCTGTAACTGCTAATTCTTACTCCTGGTTCTACCATCTGGTACTAAAGATGGCCAGAATATGGCGCTATATAAAATATATCTGCTCTTCAGATACTTTTTCTTTTAAACAAGTTTAAAAGTGCTTTATTTATTTATTTTTTTCTTTAGAAAAATCTTACAGTTCTCTCCCTGTAGCTCTGTGGTATGCCCAAATTATCAAAAAATACAACACAGCGTAGCACAATGACCATTCTGATGGCTAAGCCTCCAAGCTTTGGTGGCTGAACAACACTTCAAAGCATATCCATATATATTCATCTTGATACTTTTAGAAAACATTCAGTGAGGCCTCTGGCTTCTCAAAACAAAGGCTTTCAGTTATCACAGTAATATGTTATTAACTTAAGATGAAATAAAAGGCTATAGGAGACATGCCAGTTAAAGTAAAAGAACCAGAATAGTGTATATGTGGAAAGGCTAGGCTTCCGTTTAGAGGTAATCCTAATGCTTACAGTTTTGTTGTCAGAAGCACTCAGTCCACATCTATGAAGACACACCTTCAGATACTTTTAAGACAACTCTCTTGTCATCTTTTTTTCTGCAGGCTAATAATCCTGGTTCAGTATACATGCATCCTTTTATCCCCCTTGTAACTATACTAAAGACATATTTTATTTTTCATGTGCTATACATTGCCCAAGGAGCTCTGGTGGTGCAGTGGTTAAAGTGCTCATCTGCTAACCGAAAGGTTGGCAGTTCTAACCCACCAGCTGCTCCACGGGAGACAGATATGGCAGTCTGCTCCCGTAAGTTTTACAGCTTTGGAAACCCTATGATGCAGTTCTACTCTGTCCTTACAGGGTTGCTGTGAGTCAGAACTGACTTAATGGCAATGGGTTTGGTTTTGGTATATATTGCTCACATTTTTTCAGGAGGCTGATAAGTAGGAAAAGCTGGGGTGATAACTTTTGAGGTGATGTGTGGATAGGTTCATTACTATATACAAGTAGGTCTCCTCTCCCCCTTTTTTTGGTTTTTAAGGTAATTGTTAAGAATGTAAAATAGAAGCACTGGACAGCACATTTAAGGAAAATTTTGCTCATCTTTTTAAATGCTATTTTACTCTGTTTTTGGCTAAACTATGATCTTTGTCTGCAAGAATTTTTAAAAATTAGGTTAAAAATTTAAAAAATAATCAGAATTACATTAATTTTTCCCCTTTTGTTCTAGCTTCACAATGAAGAGGATAATTCAGAATCATCTGCTACAGAGCAACCGTCCACTTCAAATGCAACACCACAGATTGTCCAGACTGCTCCTTCAACACCAGTACTTGTGACCAACTCTTCTCCCCCACCTTACAGTAGTATTACTGTGGAAGTACCTACAACTTCAGGTATTTTTGTTTTTAATATGAAACAAGTAGTAGTGTTTTTAAGAGTTCAGTTTTTAACCAGTATTGCTCTGTATTAATATCAAGTCTTCTAATGGGCTTCTTTGATTTTATGATTTTTTAAAAAAGATTTCCCAAGGATAGTTTATAAAATATTTACTTCATATGTTATTTCATATTATTGTTTTTTAAAAATTAATTTAAAAGTATAGCTATTTAAACTGTCTTTTGTTTATTAAAATTTATTCCAGATGGACTAGCATGTAACTACTTTTGGAAGATAGATACATAAACACAAACACATTTACATACACACATACATATGTGTGTATACACACGTTTATCCATACACATACACACATGCACACACACACATATAGATGTGTGTTGTATGTGTACCTACTTATAAAATAAGGTGTTATTGATGATAAATGTGATTGCTAATGTGGTAACTATAGTGTGATAATTATGTGTCAATGAAGGTGAAGGGTGTACATAATGTTATCTCATACACATGTTAATAATTCTTGGATACATCTTGGTTGCTACTGTTCATCTTATTCTTTTTCAGGCTATCCTAAAAAACTAGGTTCATCTCTTTCTTTGGCCACAATTTTATATTTTCCCAACAATGCTAAGTTAGTTATTGTATAATATTTCAAATATTATCTTTATACTATTATGGATAACTTCTCTAAGTATTTTATGTATTTATATGTTCATTATGAGAAGTTTATTTTAAAATTAGTTACTGAAAATCATTTAACATAAACCGTTCATAGAGTATTTCATCTTCCTATTTCTTATTTTATAATTAATGTCATTTCTCTCAAAACTCATGCCAACTTTTTCGGTTACTGTTGTTGGAAGACCAGATTTTATCTAGACTATTTGGGACTAAATTCATTTTTTTTTTTCATTTACTTTTTTTAATGTACTTCCTGAAAATCATCTCCATGAAGGTTTTCTCACTAATTAAATGAATAAATGTGAACTTCTTTTTTATTTGTGTTTATTTGATTAGTATGATTGACTTATATAATTTTGCTTATAGTACATATGTTGGAAATTCGTAATGCATTTTCTTTTAACAAGCAGTCTGTACTTAACTATTATATTTGTTGAGATTATATTTCAAAAATAGTTTAAAAATTTAGGAAGAAGAAATAACTTCATAAAAACAAAATTTAAAGAACTAGGTAGATAAAGGAAAATGGGAAGAGAAAAGGATAAAAGGGGGACTCTTTTACCATATAGCACTTATACTTAAGTAAAGACAAATACTAACTAAATTTGCTTAGGAATTTTGGACAGTTACTGAAACTGACATATAGATGAAGGAAATGAAAAGTGAAATAAATATTAGATTTTGCTTTTAACCTAGTAAGTAGAGAATTATGGCTTATCTCTGTTCTATGAAACTTGGGAAAAATGTTACACTGAAAATTAAAAAAAATCGTGCCTTAAGTGTTATCAGAGCATAGTTTTTAGAGTCAAAAATTCCCTGGCTTCTGACGTTTAGTGGTTGTGTAATACTGGGCAAGTCACTTAACCTTTCTGAGCCTCAGAATTGCTAAGATTAATGTATACAGAAGTACTTTATGAAATGTTTTAAAAAAAAAAAAAAACAGAAAAACCAAACCCGTTGCCGTTGAGTTGATTTCGACTCATAGTGACCTTGTAGAACAGAGTAGAACTTCCACATACGGTTTCCAAGGAGTGCCTGGTGGATTCGAACTGCTGACCTTTTGGTTAGCAGGTGTAGCTCTTAACCACTACACTACCAGGATTTCCATGAAATGTTTAGTACTATGTAAATGTTTATTGTTATTCCTGATTTTTCTATTCCTACTTTTTTGGCTGTCAGATAATGGACAAGTAAATTCTGAGTCTCTATTTCTTCATCTTTAACATGCTGATAAAAAGATATATCAAAAAAGAGTAGCTGCTGAGCCTGTTTATGTACAGCCAGACACCTCATGGGATTTTTTTCCCTTGGTTTGGAAGTTTAGGGCCATGGTTTCCTGGGATATCCCAGTTAACTGGCCTGATGCCGTGTTTAGTACTTCTGTTCTACCTCCTAATTCCTTACGTAGTGCCTGGGGTCTTAAAACCTTGCAAGTGGCCATCCAAAGCACAGCAGTTGGCCTCTTCACCTGGATCAACAGAGGAGGAGGATGTGGAATGTGTGGCTGATTGCCTTCATGAACAGCTGCCTTCTTCACCTTGAGACCAGAAGAACTGGATGGTACCTGGCTACTGTTACTGAATATTTGGATCAGAGATGCTGTAGATGAATCCTGATCAAAAGGGGGAAAGTGGAGAACAGAATTTAAAATTCTCATGAACTCTAGATTTTCTGGAGCGATGGGGGCTGGGTGAACCCCTGAGACTATTGCCCTGAGATAATCTTTAAAACTTAAACCAAAAATATCCCCTGAAGTCTTCTTAAAACCAAAGAATAGTTTAGCTTAACTAGTAAAAAATGTCTGCCTTGAGCATTATGCTCTTTTAAGAACTATCTATATGGGATCAAAGTGACAACAGCAACTTGAAAGGCTAGATAGGAACCTTAGGGGCAGTGAGTTTATGTTAATTAGGGAGGAACAGCTTGGAAAAGGAGGGTAAGAATGATTTCATAACTTGAATTTAATCAGTGTCAGAATTGTACATGTAGACATGGCTGAAGTGGTGTATGTTTTGCTGTGTGTATTCTCAACTACCACATCAAAATAAAATTAAAAACAAAAAAGATATATACCTGTGGCTAGCATAATAATAGGCAAATATAAGGTGCTCATATTTTGTATTTTTTTTTATCTTGTCTGAAACTCCTTTTCAAAATTTCATTCTGGAGGTTCTTCTTTAGTGTATCAGCCTTTAAAGGATATTTATAAGACCCTTCCCTGTATAATAGTAAGACTAAAATACCATAGGATTAGAATAGTAATTTATATGCTATATACCTTATAACATATAGGACTGCAATAGCAGTAGTAGTCTTGTAAATTATTAGCTTATGGTCGTAAGGCTATGTAGAAGCGACATCAGATGTTTTAACGGTTATTTTTTTCCCCAGATACAGAAGCTTACGGTGAGTTTTATCCCGTGCCACCTCCCTACAGTGTTGCTACCTCTCTTCCTACATATGATGAAGCTGAGAAGGCTAAAGCTGCTGCAGTGGCAGAGACATCTCAAACAGTAAGAAAATTTAGCTCCTTTTGAGAGTGATTATTTTTATCAATTAATATATGCTACATTTAGTAATGAGAAACCCTAGTGGTGTAGTGGTTAAGTGCTTGGCTGCTGACTAAAAATTCAGCAGTTCGAACCCATCAGCTGCTCTGTGGAAGAAAGTTGTGGCAGTCTGCTTCTGTAATGATTTGCAATCTTGGAAACCCTGTGGAGCAGTTCTACTCTGTCCTATAGGGTCTCTGTGAGTCAGAATTTAACGGCAATGGGTAACATTTAGTAATATAAAAAGTAGTTCTCTGTGTATAGAAGTGTGTGTGTATAGATTTTTTTTTAGTATTTTCTTCACTAGTACTTAATTTTTGTAGTATTTTCTTCACTAAATTTTTTAGTATTTTTTTCATGACTACTTAATGTATGTACTCAGTTTTGGTGAGATCAGCACTCTCGTGGTTAAACTCCCCTTCTCCATTCCTTGACCTCCTCATTTCTGTTGATCTTCACCTCTGCCTCATTTCAGGTTTTGGTCATCCTAGACTTTATTTTTACCACTTCCTAAATTTTGATTTCAGGCATTTCACTCTGGCCATCACCTCCTATCCTTGTAACGTACTCACTAGTTAACCCCTCCTTAACATTCCTCCTTGTTCTGGACCTCAAGTCCACTGACCTCTTCACTGTCCGTTTTCATTTTCCTCCTTATATAGTTGAGATTCCATGGTTCATCACTACAATCATAAATCGTCTTATTTTTCTATTCGTGTTTTATATATAGCATAAGCAATGTAGTGACTCTGAATGAACCCAGGTAGGCTAAAAAGCACAGAATAGTAAAGTAATGCTAAGTTGCAAGGCCTTGAAATTATTTTTGTCAGTTCATTTTTTTTTTTTTTTAACATATCCTGCCCTGGAATTTTAGAGTGGTGCTGATGGATTCCACCTGCCATTTCTCCCTTATTTTCTTGTCTTAGTAATGACATCAATGATATATATGTATTTTATTTTCATTCTGGTAAAAAGAGTGTCTATCTCAGCAGTGGAGGTAGCCCTGGTGGGCACAACAATTAAGCGTTTGGCTGCTAACTGAAAGATTGGCAGTTCGAACCCACCTGGTGGCATCATGGGAGAAAGACCTGATGATCTGGTCGTATAAAGATAATACAGTCTAAAAAACCCTACGAAGCAGTTCTCTGTTACATGGAGTCATTATGAGTCAAAATCGGCTCAAAAGCACCTAACAACAGCATCTCACCAGTGGAGAGTCAATGAGAAATGTGTATGCTATTCTGCAGTCAGGTAAAAGGGGGAAATTGTTTAAAAACAGCTTGGGAGCTGTATCTGACCTCCTCCAACCCCACAAGGAGGAAGGAGAACCAAGATCAACAGCCCAAGGCTGATTTCTGTGAGATGGGGGTCAGACATGCCTCTTCTCTCTGCCATCTTTACCAATTCTGACACCAGCCGGGTTGGTGTTCGATAATTCATTGCAATGGCCACAGACCTCACAGACCATACTCACAATTATGGGGTTTATTAGGGAAGATTAATAGTTACAGTTCAGGCTCAGGAACACCCAAGATACAGTTCTTGCATCAGGATAGCCTCTTCCCAGCCATACTCACAGGCATGCATCTCCTTGGCCCTAAGTCTCTGCCAGAGGCACTCAGCTTCCTCTCTCCATGGGCCAGGAAGCCCACCATGCTGTCTCCTGCTGCTGGGGCTCTGCTGCTGGTCTTCCCTTCGTTGGTGGTGGGTTTCTGTCTCTGCTCTGGAATTGGGTCTTTTAAGGCAAAACTGACCAGTCCCCTTGGTACGCCACAATTACCCTATCACACAATCACCTGGGTGGGAGTTACAAGCCCATAGCTAGAAAGGCCACACACAAAAGTAACTAATCGCACCCTAGGCCACCCCCTGGCTTTTCTAGCCATGGTTGTTTCATATTTGGAGGATAACTTCCCCCTCCCAGTCATTTTACCAGCCCAAAACAGTCATTAACAATTAGTCAGCAGGGCAAAGAGTCCACAGGGTGAGGTTACTCCGGTACCAGCCATTCAGGTCTGCTGCAGGTTTCCATCTGATCATCTCTTGTCTTCACCCTTTCTGACCTCTGACAAAATTCACCTGAGAGAAGATTATTCCCTTGCTTTGAGTCTCACGAGGTATCAGCATAACAAAACTTTTAAGGGACTTTCGGTTTGGCCACTGTACTCTAATCCAACAGTGCCTCCCCCTTAGTCCACTGTTTTATACTTACAGCTTCTACAGTTAGTTTTTACAGTTACAGTAACCCTGTTAACAGCACTCACAGCTGATTCATATAATTCTATCAACATCTTCCCTCCCTCTCTTCCCTAGACCCATAAGGAAAAGAGGAATCTATACAGCGAGGATCCTCCCTGGTCCCCCTCGTTTAATGTAAGCACACTCAGAAAGCGTGTAAGCCAGCCACTTCGTGCTTTTATCTCCTCCCGTTTTAGATAGCCAAAGTTTAAATTGCCCATCCTGTCAAACCACTCTGAGGAGACAAACATGTTCTTTGGTCTTGAAGAATCTCCTGTTCCTGTTGGGACTTTTGAGCATCTGTATCCATAAGCAAAGTCCAGTCCAGAGCAAGCCATCAGATTGCAGCAGTCTGCACCAGCTCACAGTGTCAAACATCTTTCTCTTCATTCGATAGGGTTCTGGTCAGCTCATCCCCAGCCATCCAAGCTAGGTCACGTGGGTAGCAGCCTTAGGCTCGAGTGTTCACACACACACTTCAGACAGCCCCTACACACACTCTCATCCCTAGCCACCTTGGGCTAGGTCAATGGGTTCCACCTGTAAATTTAGGAGTCCACATACAACTTCCTTTACTTCTGGCCAGCCAGCCCTTCCTCCGTCTGTCATCTCCAGCCCGCATGGGCTAGGTCAGCGGGTGCCAGTGGAACATGTCCAAATTCAGCCCTTCTCTTCATTGCTCTGCTTTCCCACTTCGACTCATTGAGTGAACCCAGGTGGTCACCACAAGCAAGCAGACCAAGCTGTCTACTCCCTGGCTCCGTTTAACTTCCAGTCCTGGAAAAGGGTTCCTTCCCAGGGCAGTGACTTTTCCTGCCTTGATGCGTCCAACAGGAAACAGCTTGCTCAAAATTCAGAAAGCAAAAACAGCCACTTTTTTTTCTGTAAGTTCTTCCTTCAAATGCAAATCTTCTGTTCTCTCTGCAGTTTTGGGTGGTTCTGCATGTCTTTCCAAATGCAAATCTTCTGTTCTCTCTGCAGTTCTGGGTGGTTCTGCATGTCTTTCCAAATGCAAATCTGGGTGGGGCTTAGTCCACCACGCTCTCTCCTGCTGTTGGTCTCTCCTTCCTTGGTGGTGAGCTCCTCTTTTTCCTCTTGAATTGGCTCTTTTAAGGCAAAACTGACCTATCCCCTTGGTAAGCCACAATTACCCTATCACACAGTCACCTGGGTGGGAGTTACAAGCCCATGGCTAGAAAGGCCACATGCAAAAGTAATTAATCGCACTGCAGGCTGTAAGCAGGGTTAGAGCTTGCTGTCTTTTTGCTGGGTTCAGACGTTAGAGATGTTATTGTAGATCCCTGGATTCATCCCATTTTATTCACGAAAAAGACACAAAAAATTCTCTGCTCACAGAACAGGTAGAATTAGGTGAGGAGCTAAGGGAGGGAGGTGTGTTTCCATGTATTGCATTTTCTCTTGCCACTATTTGGCCAGAGGCCAGTGACTAGATAGATCATCTGGTAACCGAGAATTTTTCCTGGCTGAGTCTCTTCCATCACCACGAACTTTTTTGTTCCTGTTTCCTCCCCCACCCGCAACTCACAAACACACACACTGACAAACACACACAAAGAGTTAAAGCTCAACATAAGTAACTTTGTGCACAGTTATGGGGTTAGATGGAGACAGTAAACCTCAAACTTATTTTTATGCCTTTTTCATCTCAGAGAGTTAAGTGTCCGATAAGAAAATGGCATAAATATAGCTTAGTCAATAAGGATTTTTTATGTTGGGAAAGGAGAATCATAGAGAGGGGTGATCTGTACAGTATGTAGTTGCCATTGAAGTCAACCCTAGGTTGCTTAGCACATATGTTTGTATGTGCAGTTGTACACATGAATGTGCTGCTTGAAGTAGGATACTAACTCCTTTCCTCAGTGTGTCTTCCTGGAGACTTTGGAAATGGTAAAGGTTTTTAAAGAATGTATCCTGTGGACCTTGGATCCTCTACTGCCCTAACTTCCATACAATAGGATAGAACTCTAAAGAAAAAGTAGGAGTATTAAATCTTGCTATGGTGGTTCAGTGCTAGAATTCTCATCTTCTATGCAGGAAACTTGGGTTTGCTTTCTGGCCAGTGCACCTTATGGGTAGCTACCATCTATCAGTGAGGCTTGCATGTTACTATGATGCTGGACAGTTTTCAGTGGAGCTTCTAAACTAAGATGGACTAGGAAGAAAGGTCTCGTGATTCTTCTTCCGAAAAATCAGCCAGTGAAAATTCGATTGGTCACAGTGGTCCAATCTACAGTCAGTCATGGGGTTGGTGCAGGACTGGGCAACGTTTTGTTCTGTTGTGCATGGAGTGCCATGAGTTGGGGGCTGACTCAATGACAGCTAACGAGAGCAACAACATATTGTGTTTTGTGAAAAGCACAGAGGTAATTTTACCCATTTTGGGGAGAAAACTCTGAAGTGTTACTATTTTATCCATTTACCACATCGTTTCCAGTACTTGGTTTTAGAAAGGAAACCCTGGAGGCATAGTGGTCAAGAGCTATGGCTGCTAACCAAAAGGTCAGCAGTTTGAATCCACCAGGTGCTCCTTGGAAACCCTATGGGGCAGTTCTGCTGTGTCCTTTAGGGTTGCTATGAGTTGGAATCGACTTGCTGGCAACGGGTTTGGCTTTGATTCTTTTGGTTTTAGGAAGTAAATGTCATCATTCCCAGCCTGAATTGGAATATGTGTATAAAGAAAAGTCTCCCGTTTTCTATTTTCTGATTTTTGTTTAACCCCAGGTTGTGGATCAAGGGTATTATAGAAAACTTTCTAGGAAACAAAGTAGAATTGTACACAAGAGACTTATTTAGAGTATGTTAGTGCAACATGAGAATCCTTGTTAAAAAAAACCTTTTAAATTCGTTAGTGTTTTCTAAACCCAGTGCTCCATTGCCCTCTTTCTCCAAACTATGAGTGTTTGAGTATGTGTCCCCACACCTGCTTCAGATTAAAAGAAAAACTGGTCTGAATAATATGTGAGTATATTTAATCGTAAATGAGTCTCAGAGCTGGGTGAGCTGAAAGCATTTAAATCTCTTTCGTTAGGAGAATGTATGTAGCCCAGGAATGTTGAAACAATACTATTTTCTGTTATTTTGCATTTCTAATATGTAGGTTTCCCTCTAGATTTTGGAATGATTAAATAGATTTATGGAAATGAACTATTTTTAATATTCTGTGAAAAAATACTTGAATTCAAAATAATTCACTTAATAAAACTTTTAGAATATGGCTTATTCATCAGTTAGGCTCATCTTATAGCCATAGGATTTATTTCTCAGTAACTTATATATTGTTTTAGTAACTTGCTTTTTGTCACATTAAATAGTACTTGATAAATTGTGAGCAACTTCAGGATAGGGACCTTGTGTTTATATTCCCAGTACCTAGCTATTACCTGATACATATTTGGTATTTAATAAATGAAACTTCTTTTTTTTTAATATTAGCCAATGTTGGAAATTAAGAAGAAGAAAACACTGCAGTTCTTCTATTACAGCTCTTCATTTAAAAAGATATTTTGGTGCCTATCACCAATTTAAGGATTTATAAATGGGTGTTTAAGATAGTTGAAATTGTTGTATAAATACCAACTTTTATTTTTTAAACATAACGAAAATTTTTGTTATTTTAGTGGTTGAATGAAATTCCATAGAATTAATATATTTGTAGTCATTCCTCTATAGTGAACAGTTAGATTATTTTCAAGTATGTTTGCATGTATGTGGTTAAATAATGCTGTAGATTACATCTTTGTGTATATGTCTTCTATCTTTTTTAAAAATGGCATCCTTTAAAAAAATCTCTGGATGGGTGTTTCAAAGGAGTATGAAATATTTGTATTCTTGCCTCATTTTGACAGTATTTTTGTTTTGTTCATACCGTGCTTTAATGTTTATCTCTTGATTTAATTTGAAATTCTATAAAATTTTAATATGTATTTAATCATTGGCAATCGTTAAATTTACCATATGAAGTTTGCCTAGGATACATGATTGCAGAGCTTAGGGGATCTTTGAGCCCAAATAAAGAGCAATATTGTTCTGAAAGTCTTTCTCTTTAGGGAAACCAACATACTGACTTAGTGAAACTAACATGATTGTTACAGAAAGAACTTGAATGTCCTGGATTCAAATCCTGCCTTTATCTTATTAGTTACGTGATCTTGAGCAGGATGCTTAGCTTCTCTGAACTTCTGTTTGTACTAACTCAAAATTGAAACGTTAACTCAACTGAGATGATGTATGTGTAGCATGGAGATAATACATGTATGTAAATTGGATCGTGCCATGTGTCTAAACAAAGCCCTCTAAGACCTCTCATTTCACTCTTAAGTAAAATCCAGAGTTTTTCAGTTGACTTTTCTGACCTCATTTCTTTTTCCTTTTTCTTTTGTTCACTTTGCTATTTCTCTAACACACCAGGCATGATCCTATCTTAGGACCTTGGTGCTGAGTTATTCCTCTGCCTGGAACATGTTTCTACTGGATATGTGCATAGCTAACCCCTTTAAGCTTTTGCTCAAATGTCACCTCAATCAGGCCTATCTGACCACTCTATTTAAAATTGCACCTTACCCCGATAGCATTCACAAACATCCTTTCCTTATTCTTTGGTTTTTGTACAGCACTTACACCTTTTAATAATTGTATACATAACTCATTTAACACGACTTTGTTTAGTGTTTGGCTACCTTCACTTAAACACAGACTCCAGAAAAGCAAGCATCTTTGTGTACAGTGATGCCACCTAAGGGCCAGGACACAGTGTCTTTCATAGAATGGATATTCAGTGACTACTTCTTGAATATTGGAGGCAGTCAGTGATAACAGGTTTTATATATATTTTCAGAGAAGTTCTTTACATTTGTAAGTAAATACAATAATATGTCAATACTGTACTTGAAAGTATTATACTATTCAGACAATTTTCACTTACGTATCTTGGGAGGTTTTTCCATATTAGAATTTAAGAACTTTTTTGTTGTTTTTAATTTATTTTTAAAGTTTTATACTGTTTTTTGAATTTTATTGCATAGATATGCAGTAATTTGTTTTACTAGTCTATCAAGAGCTGTGAATGGTCTGAGATTTTACCCTACTTGCAAGCTAACTGGTAGCCTGCCACAGTTTCATGGATGCTGGCAGAAGGTGAGACTGCTGGATCAGAGACAAAGGACTTTATTACTCACAGCAAAAGCCACAGTTTTTTTTGCATTTTCTTGTGCTAATTCCCTAAGCTCCATTTCCCCCGGAGTGATGTAAAGAGGTCCAGGTAATACCTCTCCATGTGCTGTGTTTTGTTATAGGAGAGGAACCCTGAGCTTAGGGAACCTAAATCTTTGATCGTCAGTAAGTATGCTTACGTTTTTGCTCTGGACGGAGACACTGTCTTTCTCTTCCAGTGCTATTCACTATGTAAACATCTTGAAGAGAACCCAGAACAAAGGCAGTCAGTCAGTTCCTTTACCTGTGAGACATGCAGAAACATAAGAGACCCATGGAGAATTATCTCCTGACACAGCTCACTATTAATGGACATTTAGATTGTGTCTAATCATTTACTAATATTGCTGCAATGAATTATCTTTAATAAATCATTTCTTATAAGTGGGAACATACGCATATATCTGTAGGATATTTTAAGAACTGGAATTGCTGGGTGAAAGGGTGCGTACATTTTTATTTTTGATAAATGTCGAATTGCCAACCACAGAGGTTGTACCAATGTATAGTCCTCCACTGATGTAGGAAAGATGCTGTTTGTCCATGACTCTACTGTAGCTGTGTCAAAACTCATTCTTGCAACCATGTTCATAATTCTGTTATTCACCTTTATCTTTTTTGTGTTTACCTTTAAAGTTACTCTTTTCAAGGGTGTTCGTGAAAAAGTAATAATTGCTCATGTTTATTGAGTACTTCCTGTGTGTCATACAGTGTACCTCTTACTATGTCATTTTCTTTACGACAAATTAAGGATATTAGATTTAATTTTGTTTAATTTCTTATCCACACCTTTAAGATGATGAAGTTGCAGTATTTTAGTGAGCCCTGCTAATGTGTTTTATAGATTCAGGAGGAAGAGTGTCCACCAAGAGATGACTTCAGTGATGCAGACCAGCTTAGAGTGGGTAATGACGGCATCTTCATGCTGGCGTTTTTCAGTAAGTGATCTTTCCTTGCCACACTTTTTTCTTTGGCAAGCATTAGCTGTTTGTGTGTTTAAAGCAACATAGTGAAGAAAAACAAATATTGTTAGTTTGGGTCTACCTTGTTTTAAAATGTGTATTGCTTCTGATACTGAGCTAATGAATACAAAGTATGATCATATGTAGAATACAAATCCCAGAGTTTGTTAAACACTTATTGGATAACTGTGAATTTCAGTCATTATGCTAGATGCTGGTAGTATAAAGTATGTAAGTATATTTAAACTAAATATGATTTTATATGGGAAATGCTATAATACTGATATACATTCAGTTCTGTAGGGGCATATAGAATGAACGTCATTAAGCCAGAAAAGGGGCTGGGAAAGAAATATTCTGGGCAACAGTGTGACCTTTGAGACAATAATTTCTGAAAGTATTATAAGTATTATTTGGGGTGGAATGGTGACTTATATTTTTTAACATCTTAAAAAATTCTTTATTTTCAATCACAAAAGGACAAATACTGTATGAGACCACTACTGTAAAAACTCATGAAAAGGTTTACACACAAAAACAATCTTTGATAGTTACGAGGAAGGGAGGGGTGGGGGTGGAAAAGCACTAAATAGACAGTAGGTAAGTGGTAACTATGGTGAAGGGTAAGACAGTACACAGTACTGGGGAAGCCAGCACAGCTTGTTCAGTGTAAGGTCCTGGAAGCTCCATGGACAAATTAAAACTCCCTGAGGGACAGAATTACTGGGCTGAGGGCTGTGGGGACCATAGTCTCAGGGACCATCTAGCTCAATTGGCATAACATAGTTTATAAAGAAAATGTTCTATGTTCTACTTTGGTGAATAGTGTTTGGGGTCTTAAAAGCCTGTGAGTGGCCATCTAAGATACTCCACTGGTCTCACCCCTTCAGGAGCAAGGGAAAATGAAAAAAACTAAAGACACAAGGGAAAGATTAGTCCAAAGGACTAATGGACCACAACTACCGTGGCTACCACTACTGACTGCTCTGACAGGGATCACAACAGACAGTCCCAGACAGAGCTGGAGAAAAATGTAGAACAAAATTCTAACTCAAAAAAATACCAGACTGGGGTCTTAAAAGCCTGTGAGCAGCCATCTAAGATACTCCACTGGTCTCACCCCTTCAGGAGCAAGGGAGAATAAAGAAAACAAGATACAAGGGAAAGATTAGTCCAGAGGACTAATGGACCACAGCTACCATAGCCTCCACTAGACTGAGTCCAGTACAACTAGATGGTGCCCGGCTGCCACCACCAACTCCTCTGACAGGGATCATAACAGAGTCCCAGTCAGAGCTGGAGAAAAATGTAAAACAAAATTCTAACGCACAAAAAAAAGACCAGACTTACTGGCCTGACAGAGACTGGAGAAACCCCGAGAGTATGGCCCCCGGACACCCTTTTAGCTCTGTAATGAAGTTAGTCCCTAGGTTCATTCACCCTTCAGCCAAAGATTAGACAGGCCCATAAGACAAGACAAGATTAATGGGACACAACAGCCACAGGGACAAGGAATAGAAGGCAGGAGGGGACAGGAAAGCTGGTAATAGGGAACCCAAGGTCGAGAAGGGAGAGTGTTGACATGTCATGGGGTTGTTAACCAATGTCACAAAACAATATGTGTACTGACTGTTTAATGAGTAACTATTTGTTCTGTAAACCTTCACCTAAAGTACGGTAAAAGAAAAAAAAGACCAGACTTACTGGCCTGATGGAGACTGGAGAAACCCTGAGAGTATGGCTCCCAGACACCTTTTAGCTTGGTAACGAAGTCACTCCGGAGGTTTACCTTTTAGCCAAATATTAGATAGGACCATAGGACAAAAGGAGACTAAAGGGGCACACCAGCCCAGGGACAAGGACTAGAAGGTAGGAGGGGACAGGAAAGCTGGTAATAGGGAATCCAAGATTGAGAAGGGAGAGTACTGACATGTCGTGGGGTTGTTAACCAATGTCATAAAACAATATATGTACTAACTGTTTAATGAGAAGCTAGTTCTGTAAAACTTGATCTAAAGTACAATAAAAAAAAAAATCTTAATATTTGACTTACAAAGTCAAATAAATTTAAACTTCCTGAGAGAAAACTGTGTCATGGTCTTCATTATTTTAATTCTTAACACAGGTATTGGTACATAATAGACTTATTAAATATGTTAAGACACTCAGTAAACTCTTTAAATTGCTAAATAGTGGAAACCTAATATTCATATAAGTAAATTCTTTGATTAGACTATGATATAGTTAATTTCTTCCCTCAACCTGGTTAAATGATCAAGCTTTCATACCTTGAAATGCTTACTCAGTTCTTTTTCATTATAAGGTTTATCTTGATAATAAACTAAGGAATAGTTATTTAAAATGCCACATTCAGCTTTAAAAATGAAAGATACATACTTCCTGAGTTACTTTGGAGTTTGAAAATCCACTCACCTTTTTCCTCCATTTTGAAATTGTTTATTGCTTACTGTCCTTTTATCTCATCTGCTGAAGAGCAGAAGTAGAGAACCACACAGAAATGGGGGGTTATATATTTCTCATCAGTTTACTAGATTGTGTTCAGGTTGTCTACCAGCTAATGTATATGCAAAATCTAAATCTAATGGTTTTAGTTACAATTTTTAGTTAGATATGTTAGGTACCATGAATAAGGAAATTCTTTGGCTTCAAGTCACTGTTGTTTCGTCCTGTTAGTCTATCAGTTGTTTTAGTTCAACTCATAACCCTTTATATTTTAACAAGCTTTCTACACATTGTGTTGAAAAAAAGAGTAGCTTAAACATTAATTCTTTTTATAGTTTAGTCTTTTAAAAAATCTTAATTAGAAAATAAAAAATTTATATTTATTAGAGTATTTGTAGCATGAACACCTGTTTCTCAGGAATAAAAACCGTTATTTGGCACTATTTAATTATTTGACTAAGGGCTTTTTATTTCTCCATTTCTGTATTTCATTTAATACCAGTATCTTTAATCTTTATTTTTCAGATTTGAAAACATTTCACTGATAGAACAGTGTTGGTAACCTAGACGCTTTTTTTACTTTACTTTTGGCCAGTGGTGGGTGGTATATTAATTAATAACGTTGTTGTTAGGTGCTGTCAAGTCAGTTTTGACTCATGGCGACCCTATAGGACAGAGTAATACTGCCCCATGGGTTTCCAAGGAACGGCTGGTGGATTTGAACTGTGGACCTTTTGGTTAGCAGCCAAGCTCTTAACCACTATACCACCAGGGCTCCAATTAATAACATTAGCAATGTATAAATTCGTGGACTTGTACTAAATTACATTTCTGTTCTTGCCATTATACAAATATTGCACCAATATTAAAAAAACAAACAAACCAAAGCCGTTGCCATCGAGTCGATTCTGACTGTATAGGACAGAGCATGATGAGCGTAAAATTGAAGTTATTTTTCACCTTCATTTCCTGATATATATTTTTTCTGGTAGGCTCTAGTAGTCCACGTTGGAGCTTTTTTGCTTTGATAAACATAGATATATTTGTAATCACTATCTACCATCTAGTGGCTGTTCTGCAAATTGCAGCTTACCATGTTTTCCACGCTTCTTAAACTATCTAGTAGCTGCTGTTGCATAAAAGGTCTGGAAGTAGATTTTCTTCAAGGCAGTTTATAACTTAAGCATTTAAGGTCATATAGATTGTGTAAATGAAATTGCAATAAATACCTCTAAGATTGTTTGCGTTAACATGTTTAATTCTTGCTTTTCTGTTTTCAGCCTGTACGTTTTAATCTCTTAGCACACACAACGCTAAGCAAAGTTTGCACCTAATTTTGTTAATTTTTCTCAGAAAATATAAAGAAAAAAATCTAAGTATCACCTGATCATGTTTTTACTTTTCATAATCCCTTAAATTGTCACTGTAGAATGCCTCATAAGTGTCTAACCTGCATGTCAGATTTAATTTCTATGAAATATTCTCTCTAAGAGAATGGAGCAGAAGCCAGTTATTTGTCAGTTAATTAAAAATCAGAAATAAGACTTGGTCAGTTGGATAGTCTGTGGAAATAACCTTGAACTAGTACTTTAAAAATGTAATGAGTTCTATTTAGAAAACATTTTCTCCAAGGTTTAGCCTTTTGTACCACTTGCAGCCTGCTATAATTATATAATTAGCAGCTCATATTGTTCCCATTTTAAACCTGAGGGAAACATAATTAGACATTAAGTTATTTGTACAGAATTAAAAAAGAAGTCAAAGAATATTTTGAAATGTGAATTCTAATTTCTAATGTTCTACTTTTTTTGCAATCTGCTTAATCTTTCCCTAATTGTAGGAATTTGATTTTTTAAATGATAATTTTCTATTTCCCTCATTCATTCTATGTTTATTAATTGGATTTTTTCTGAAAGGAAGATAGTTACGTCTTATTTATTTTATTATTTATTTATATCAGTGTGGACTTGTGAATATTTATTTTATTCTTTGGATTATAGTCCAGTACTGCCATTTTCCTGGTCAGGTTGTTCCAACTTTGGCCATTGGGAGCTATTTCAGTTTGGCTTCTGTATACTTTTGATATGCTCTCCCCCTATTTTTTTCTTCTGTTTTTTTTCCCAGCCCTTTCTTATTTTCTGGCACCACAGATGTTCCAGGCTTATATTGTATTTTCCCTGCCCTAGCCGTGGAATCAGCCAGTTCTCCAAGAGGTTCCTTTTGCTGGAGAATGGTATTTAGAAATGAAGATCTGAGCAGTAAGGGTGCATTCACTTTTACTGGGGTGTCACTGGTCTAGCCTCTTTCAGTGGATAGAGCTAAGACATACATATGCATACCAACTTGGTAGACATAAAGAAACTGAAAAACCGGTTGCTGTTGAGTCAATTGCAACTTGTAGCTACGCTATAGGACAGAGTAGAATTGCCCCGTACGGTTTCCAAGGAGTGGCTGGTGGATTCGAGTTTAGCAGCCAGACTCTTAACCATTGTGTCTCCAGAGCTCTAGGTAAACGTAACACACATATCTATATTTCTGTATGTCTGTATTTATCTGTATGTTTACACACACACACACACACACACACACACACTGCTGTTAAATGAAGGTGGTGAAAATGTTCCTTTCACACACACACACACACACACACACACACACACACACACACACACACACACACACACACACACACACACACACACTGCTGTTAAATGAAGGTGGTGAAAGTGTTCCTTTCCCCGTCCTTGTTTTGAAACTCATTTTTAGTTGTAATAAAGTAATGTGATTGGCATCCTTCTTTCAATTGTCATAATCTGTCTAAACTGGCCTGGTTTGCTTTCTCGACAAAGAAGGGCACTCTGAAGGTGAGTGTGGAGAAGTGTGATGGGTGCTGCACTAAGCGTTCTTTATCAACTTTTCTGAATTAATGGCCCCAATTCCCTACTCTTTGTGCCCCCAAAATCTTACTTTTCTAAGGAATGTAGGCTATGTAAGCCTCTTGTTTCCTGTGGTTCCATCTTGGGCTTCGCAATGTGAGGAATAGCTGCTCCAACAGCTGTTTTGCCCTAGAGGAGCCTGCGTGGTGCAAGTGGTCTGTGATCAGCTGCTAACCTAAATATTGGCAGTTGGAGCTCACCCAGTGGCGCTGTGGAAGAAAAGGCCTGGCTTTCTGCTTCTGTAAAGATTTCAGCCAAGAAAGCCCTATAGAGCAGTTCTACTCTGTAACGTGAGGTTGTTGTGAGTTGGCGGCTGACTCAGCGGCAGCTAACAGCAACAGTTGTGCCCTAGGTTTCCAGGGGAGTGTGTCATGAGTGAAGTAAAGTTGAAAGAAAATTGATCTTGTCTTCTTTCCAAGCATGTATGTGTTTACATGCCTCTACTACACATTATATCTTTTATGGAGTTTTACACTCTTAAGGCTTAGTGTGTACATTTATTAAATTCTCCCCACTTGCCAACTCTGACATGTCATAGAGGACCCAGAATTGAATGCATCTGTCCTTTCTGTATCTTAAAAATCTATTCGGCTTTATTTTTTGTCTTTTTGGCAAAAGACATAGAAAGTGAACCTCTCTTTGCCCAAGTAGTCACCACTTCATTTTCTAGGGCTTAAACCAATTAAAGATGGTTAAGTTATATCACATGAGCACAGCTTATAAGGCTGCAGGTGGCATTTTTGTTCTTTTAGCTTTATTCCTGGTGTGGCTGCAATGATATCTATAATAGATATTAGAATGTCTGATACTGAAGAGATCGAACAGTGTTCTTGCATTATTTTCCCCCAAAGCAGACACACACACAGACACACACACACACACACACACACACACACACACAGACACACACACACAGACACACACACACAGACACACACAAAGATAAAAATATACTTTAAAGTATTTTTCTGTCTTGGATTCTCTCCATCAGTGCTTCCTAATATTTTAACAACAGGACATGTTTAGTAAATGAGAAAATGTTTACAGCACACTGGGGTAAAGGAAAGAAGGTGTTCAGGGCTGGTGGCAGTCTGCCCTCTGTCTCTCCTGAAGGCTGAAGAAAGATCGCTAACACATATGGCACAACTGTTGGGAATCTCTACCACTCTTTGCTGATGTAAATTCTTTAAATAGGTGTAAATTTATTTTTGATTGTCTGGATGTTATATTTTCCCCCACCGGTAACACAAAGATTAACCAATTAAATATAGAACAGATACACAGGGTCAGAGGATGGGCTCCAAACCGGATAAAATAGAACTGTAGAGGTTTTTAAAATTGTTATTTTGATAATATTTGTATTTTAGACACAAATAGAGCACTCTGGTTATAATTTAAGGACCTCCGTCAGAATGCTGTCAGCCACAAGTAATAGAAGACCTCTATTCAACTGGTTTAAACACTTAGGACATTATCTCACATCACATGAAGTTCATGGAAGAGCAAAGAACTAGAGAGAGCATAAGTGCTTTTCTTCCCTGTCCGTCACCTAGAGTGCTGGTTTAGTCCTCAATCTGGTAGCCAGGGTGGTCCTTGGGTGGCACGAATGGTTTGTGTTAGACTACTAAAGTAAAGGTTGGTGGTTTGAACCCACCAAGTGGTGATGTGGAAGAAAGACCTAGCAATATGCCTCCATAAAGATTATACCCAAAAAAACCCATAGAGCAGTTCTACTTTGTAACACACGGGGTCACTGTGAGTTGGAGTCGCCTTGATGCAGTGGTTTGTTTGTTTGTTTTTTCTCTTTTCTGGTAGCCGGATGCCTGCAGGTATTTTGTTTAAACATGATGACGTGCAGCGGAAGATAAGGACCATTTCTTCTTTGCTGTCTTTAAAAAACAATTTTATTATAGATATTTGTAAACCTGTGTAAAAGTAGACAATAGTATAGTGAACCTGCATATATCCATCAATGAGCTTCAACAGTGATCAAGTTAGTGCCATCTACGGTCCCACCCTCCCTTCCCTTGCTGTGTAAGATCTAAAGGAATGTTTTTAAGATCCGAAGAAATCCTCTTAAGCAAAAAAACATAAAAACTCCCTGGCATGGACTTTAGGCTATCTGTGATAGTCCCAGAAATACTCCGGACTTCCCTTCTGGGGCAAAGTATGGGGATCAGCCTCCTCTGAAATAAATGACTTTGTAGAGGAGATTGGATTCCTGGGGAGGGGAAGAAACAAGGATTTTTATTAGGTGGGAAGAAGAAGCAATGAACAGTGTCTGCTCTGTGACCCATAGCTTTATTTTATAATTCATTTAGCTCATGTCTAATAGTGCTTTCTTTTTTTTTTTTTTTTTAAGGCCAGTTTGGCTGATTGCTTAGGCTGGATTTCTTGAGTGGCATCACATGGGAGCTACGTTGTGATGTGGTTTAAAATGCAGTTTCACCCATTGGTGATAAGCTTTAAGAAATTTACTCAGGTTAACCAAATTGACGAGAAACGAAGTTACCCGTTTGTTGATTTATAGAAATTAATACATTTGTAAAAAGTAAGCTACAGTCTGCAAAGAAGGTTTAAATTGGGTATAGAGTTACAAGAAAGGTAACTTGTTTCCCTTGAGCAATGAAGTATTGCTAATATTACATCTATGCTAATTTGTTTCCAAAGTGTGGTCTTTAAAAGGACTTTCTGTTGCTTTTAGTGGCATTTATTTTCAACTGGCTTGGATTTTGTTTATCCTTTTGTATAACCAATACCATAGCTGGAAGGTATGGTGCTATCTGTGGATTTGGTCTTTCATTGATCAAATGGATCCTTATTGTCAGGGTAAGTACCACTATGGCCTATGTCATTTTTATCTCTAAAATGAAAATGTACAAATTTTTCAGTGTGATTTATAAGTGTTAATTTTATGCATATCCATTTGATTATTTCAGGTCTTATTCGTCTCGCTTAATTATTGTAGTGATCTCCATGATGTGAACATTTTATAACTTTATTGTATGAGAGGTTGCTTAGTAGAGTGGAAAGAACTTTGCCATCAGAAAAACTTGAATTTGAATCTCATCTTTTTATATTTGTGTTCTATCTTTAAGTTAATTGTTCTGAGCATCAGTTTCTTCATGGGGTAGTAATGTGCTGATAATAGCTACCTTTCACGATTTTTGTAATGTATGGAAATAATACAATTAAAATACTTTGTCCACTTGCTGTACAAATATAGGTGCTCAGTAAATCATAGCTACTACTATTGTGATATATAGTGCAGGCGTGCTTAACATCAGTTAAAACATAAACATTTCTATTGTTTAGTAAAATTATCATGAACATTAAAAAAAAACTCACTTTAAAAAAAAATAAACATTGAGTACTCAGAAGTAAAGTATAGGTAGATTTGAATTTACACACATCTGACTCTGCCTTTTATTACAAAGCTCCAGGCAATAAATTCCTCTTGGAGTTTAGTGCTTAAGAGAATGTTTTTTTCCTAAAAGCCTAGTGTTTCGTTTCATTAGATAGCAAGTAATTTATAAATCATACTGCTGCTGTTCGCTTTAGTCAAGGATTCTGAACTTACATCTAAGGCTTTTGATATTTTTATTAAATGCATATGTGGTTTATTAAAAACCTTGTTGCAAGTAAACAGGATATAACCAGTAAAATAATTTATGTTCATTTAATGTTGGTGAATCTATTTTCCATAGTTTGATTTCTGCAACTTGTGATTGGTTTACTTATTTAAAAAAAAGCAACAACTTGGATCAGTCCTGTGATTTTTGATATTTTAAAATTTTTTGATAACTCATTAGTGAATCTAAAACCTATTTATTGCTTTTACATAGTGAGTCTTTTCTATTGGCATCAAGGTGAAGGTAATATTCTTCCCTTGGGAGTAAATAAGGAATAGCTTTATGGTAAATATTTTTCATGAAGAATGACTCTGTTCTTGATCTTCCGGTTGCCTCCTACTGGTTAACATGCGCAGAAAACTTAAAGAATGTTTTGCTCTGATTCTCTTTCTTTTTGTTCTTGTACCTTCAAAACTTCTGCACTGATTTGACTTCTATGAAAATCTCTTATTTTTCTTAATTACTTGATTAAAAAGTAGTTCAGTCGTACTTTACCAGGTATAGTTTTTTCAATTGTCAAGCTCTCCCTTCATCTTATGTATTTTAAAGGTGTAGGAGCATGTGGGATTTGCATCTTTAGGAGTACTTTAAAATTTTAAAACTGTAATTTCTAAACTTTAAGCTGAGGATTTTAGATCATGGTTCATTTATTAATTGAAAATACTTCCTGGGAAAATACTTGAGAGGCTTTAAAAAAGTGATTTAGATAATGTTTAGTGGGTATGTTTCCACAATGGTGATGTTTCTTACAATTTGTAAGCATTTTTATTGTTTCCAATGCTATAGGATTTTTAAGCCTTCATGGAAATTAGCATTGGAGAATTGGAAATAATTATTGGAATAAAGTTGGATATAGATAAATTTAATATCAGATTTGAGAGCAAAGCTTAATTCTGCAATTAAATCATTTTTAGTTAAATAAGATTCATGACTGATTAGCTAATTTTTAATAGTTTTAGAGTAGGTTATATTAGGCCCCTTGAAAAACAGTACAACCAAATGAAACACAATCATTTTAAAACAGTTATTTGGGGGCAGTGTTTAAGTGCTAAAGGAGGAATTACCTGAAGTAAACTCTGAAGAAAATTAGATTGGTATTTTTAACTTTTGAAGTTAATGAAGCATGATGTGTAGAGTCTAGTCAAGGAAAAGATACCTATGTTCAATAGCATCAAACCCTGCCTTCCAGCTGCCTGTTCATATTTCCACATCACAGAGAATATAGAACAGTCTACCATGGCTACTAACAGAAGTGTTGAAATGCCACTTCAAGGTTCATTTAGCTGTTCTCAGCTCACTGTTGGGAACTGAATGCTGGGGCATCTAGTTTGAAAATAAAAAGACTTATGAGTTGGGGGTCTTTATATGCCTAGTCTTCTTGGTAGTGGTTAACAGTAGGGGGTGTACAAAAGGTCAAAAGCTCTTCTTTTTAGAGGTCAGCGGAACATCCCCATCTGATAAGATTAAACTAATGTGGCTTTTGGTGTTAATATCTAAAGCAGTGGGTTGCTGTAGTGTGTTTGGGATAGTAGTTGTGGCTTTGAGACATTATGAAAAAAGGACTGACATGTGAACTCTTTAATGGAAGAAAGTTTGATTTAGCTATATAGTATTTACCTTTCTTGTAAGTAGTTTGAAATTGGTTCTAAAATATTTTGTATAACAGTTTGTTTGCTATTGCATAAAATACTGTTTTCCTCAAATAACTATATGTATATTGTTAATGTATGTTATTAAGTTTAAAGTGTTAAAGAGTATTTGGGATAAGTCATTCTCAAAACAGGGCTAATCTATGATTTTCAAATTTAGGGACAGAAATAACATATATTTATGTTCATTCCGTAGTTTTCTGATTATTTTACTGGATATTTCAATGGGCAGTACTGGCTTTGGTGGATATTTCTTGTACTTGGTAAGTTTATTCTTAATGTATTTAGGTTTGTATAGTTTGCATTTAGGATGTTTAACATGTATATTTACTAAAATTGCAAGACACCAATAAATTGCAACTTTTGTAGAAATAATTTCTCTGCTTTAAAATTCTCACATCCAAATATTTTGCCTCAGATTTTCACATAATTCTAGATAGAACTCCAGAGTTCTAAGATTTAAAATCCAGAGACTGTCAGTTTAAAGAATCAGAGGTTGAATAATAATTCAATACTGTAACATTTGAAAACTCTAATATGATTAAAGAATAATTGTCTTCAGCATTTATCTTTGAAAATATATTGCATAGTTTCTTTTACTGATCTTAAGGAATGTTCCGAGTAGGATAGTTTGGATGTTATATCCATTTTCTTATTTTTGGATCATGAAAACATTCTTTATGCCTTTGAAATATGCCCCGTATTAATCATTACTCAGCTAGGCATAAAGAAGGACTTCATGCTTAATGATCATAGTACGTTTGTTGAGTTGTCTTCTTAAAAGGTTATGTCTTTTTGTACATAGGGATGAATTTTATGGATTTCTAATTTTGGTCCCTTGTGGTTTTTAGTTTAGTGCTTGATAATTAAATTAATTTTAAAATCACATTATACTTTTAATCTACATTTCAAATATATTTACTGACAAGAAGAGTACATTTTATTTCTACTTAGGTTTTAAAGCCCACGTTTCTCTAGTGATATGATTGCACCAGAAAATAGTGGCATTTCAGTAGGTGGCACTCTTCTCTTTGAGTTTTAACTTAGTCATGGTACTGGGTCTTTAGGAGCTTTTGAGAAGCAAGTTCTTGGTGGTCAAGTAAGGTCACTAAAGATCCTGGATTCTTTCTCTAATAGTTATGGGGATATTACCCTAGTTCTGTGGACTTGTTGGAGAGTCGGTAAAGGGGTTTGGCCAGTTTTATATTCCCTGTGTTCTGACTGCTTAAACTTTGTGTTCTTTAATGAGTTTCCTACCTAAAAGTGAAAAAAATGCATAAAGCCTGTTATTAAATATTTAAGCATATTAAAACTTGTATTTGCTTTACATATATATATATTGTTAAGGGATTGGAGCAGTCTTAGGAAGACAACTATGGGGTAGAGTGGAATACAAAGGACAACTCCAGTTCCATATAAGAGCCATAATCTAGCATTTATTTAAGGGATATAAAATGTGAAAATTTAAACATGATAAAAAATGTTGTCTTCACATATTCAGGTAGTCCCTAATTTACCACGTATTCGAATTAGGACAAACTGCAGTTATGACCGTTCTTTTTTTTCCCGTGTATATCTTATTGTTAGTTATATGTTGCAACACATAATTTGCTGATGTTAATATTCTCAGATGCTCACTCGCAGATGTTCAGTTTTATGATTTACTGTCAGAACACTGCCAGATTTATAAAGATACTGATAATAAAAGGCAATACTAATGAAAACTAAAAAAAAATAAAAATAAAAATGAGGTACTTAACGTCAGAACCGACTTATGATGGAGTCATTGGAAGGTAGCCCCGTCGTAACTGGGGACTACCTGTACTAAAAAGAATGCTGAGCACATTGTGGAATGCTGAGAAACAATAGTTGCTAACTGATTGGTTTTTAGGTAATCTGAATTGGCTTATTTTAGAAAATGCCTGAGCAGAACAAAATACGTCTTAGAAACAGCAGCTTTGTAGATGGAAGGAGGCCTCACAAATAATTTTGGTTTGCATTTTTCAGTAACACTTTACATTTGTGTAGCAATACCATTATCTTTGAACAGCATCTTGAAGGGCATGAGAATGGAATTTAGAGAGTGGGAGTCACAAATGGAAGGAGTTAGGATATGGAAGCAGATGAGATCAGATTTAGCTGAAATTTATCCCACTTGCTTAGGTCATTATTTGTGTATCCTTTTTATCTTACCACTCTGATATAGTCCAAGCTCTTTCTTTTTTTTTTAAGTGTTTCAGTTACTGTCTTGGAATTGGGATACAAGCTTTGTTTGGGACTCTGCATTTAAATTGACAAACTGTATTCCTCCTGAAGGAGGGTTGCATATATACATATCTTCTGTTTCTGTTTTTAGCCACAACCATTTTCTGTTTAAAATTCTACTGGAGTTAGTAAATGTTTCCCTAAGAATTGTATTCTTAAATATTTAAAAAGTGGTAATGCTTTTATACTTACCTAATATTTTTATTTGAAAATTTGATTGTGGCATTTCACACTATTATGTTGTTGAAGAAATCTATAATATAAATAGGTAACACTTAAAAATACCATTTTACAGAGGAGAAAATTGAGATGGATAGAAGATGTACCCCAAATCACATAAGAAATCAGTCACTAGAGTACTGCCTCTTAAGTCTTCCTTCATGTCTCTTATCTTAATTTTTATTATGAAGTCTTTTATTATTACTTGAAAATAAGAAATAATAAAAATATTTACAATGTGCACATATCTTCAAATACGCATTTCACAGATGACAGCCATTGCTATATAAGCTTACTGGTTTTATCCTGGGATTGTTAGCAGCTATATGCACATATTCTCTCTTGAATACTTTATGTAAGTAAATGGACCTTATTTTGCTCAGTAGTTGTATCAATTGAAAAGTTTGGTGTAAAATTGGATTTCTATGAGTTGAATCAGTTTAAAAGCATTGGCTAACTTTGCTATTTAAAGAAATCATTTTATCTTTTTTTTTTTTTTTTGTAATTCTGAATTTTCATAGCTGTATGTGGTTTACCTTAATGCAAATTAGTTAGGCTTAACAAATTGAAATATTTTTGGGTGAAAGTAAAATTATATTTCCTTATGGAGTTATATACATTATCGTGTAAAATATACGATGGAATAAATGAAATCTTACAGATTAAATTCTTAAGCAAAGAGAACCTTGTTTATAATTGTCTGTCTTAAATTTATCATACCACCTTTCTGTTTAAGAACATAATATATCCATATTATTTCAACCTTTTCAGGCCTACTCCTTTTCTTCAGAGGATTCGTTAATTATCTAAAAGTGAGAAACATGTCTGAAAGTATGGCAGCTGCTCACAGAAAAAGATATTTCTTCTTATTATAAAGGTAAGAAGTATTGATATATTAACTGTTTATTCCTTTTATATGTGTTCACATTTACCAGATACATATTAAATGCTTAATGTGTACCCATGATATTTACTCTGATTTAGTGTATTTAATGTATTTCTATACTTTTTTTAAATTTTATTATGCTTTAGGTGAAGGTTTACAGCACAAATTAGTTTCTCATTCAAAAATTTCTACACAGATTGTTTTGTGACATTGTTTGCAATCCCAGCAATGTGTCAGCACTCGCCCTGTTTCCACCCTGGGTTGCCGGTGTCTGTTGGTCCAGTTTTCCTGTCCCTTCCTGCCTTCTTGTCTTTGTTTTTGGTCAGGTTTTGCTCATTTAGTCTCATATATTTGACTGATCTAAGAAGTACATTCCTGACATGTGTTAAACTGTTTGTTTTATAGACTTGTCTAATCTTTGGCTGAAAAGTGAACTTCGAGAGTGGCTTTAGTTCTGAGATAGCAGGGAGTCTGGGGTCCATAGTCTCAGGGGTTCTTCCAGTCTCTGTCAGACCAATAGTCTGGTCTTTTTTTGTGAGTTTGAATTTTGTTCTATATTTTTATCCCACTCTGTCTGGGACTCCGTTGTGACCCTTGTTAGAGCAGTCATTGGTGGTTGCTGGGTGTCATCTAGTTCTTCTGGGCTCAGGCTGGTGGAGGCTGTGGTTCATGTGGTCCATTAGTCTTTTGGACTAATATTTTCCTTCTGTCTTTTGTTTTTGTCACCTTTACTCTGGACAGGATGGAACCAATAGGTGTATTTTAGATGGCCGTTTGCAAACTTTTAAGACCACAGACGCTACTCACCAAAGTAGGATGTAGAACATTTTGTTTATGAATTATGTTATACCAGTTGACCTAGATGTCCCCAGAGACCATAGTCCCCAGCCCTCAGCCCCAGCAACTCGGTTCCTCAAGGTGTTTGGATGTGTCTAGGAAGCTTCTATAACTTTGCCTTGGTCATGTTATGCTGCCTTTCTCTATGTTGTGTGTTGTCTTTTCCTTCACCAAAGTAAATACTTGTCTACTGTCTCCCTTCTCTCCTCGTAACCATCAAAGATTGTTTCTTTCTTTGTGTAAACCTTTTCTTGACTTTTTATTATCGTGGTCCCATACAGTATTTGTCCTTTTGTGATTGACTTATTTCACTCAGCATAATGCCCTCCAGATTCATACATGTTGTGAGACGTTTCACAGATTTGTCATTGTTCTTTATCGTTGCATAGTTTTCCATTGTGTGTATGTGTTAGAGTTTATCCATTCATCTGTTGATGGACACATAGGTTGTTTCCATCTTTTTGCTATTGTGAACAATGCTGCAGCAAACATGACTGTGCGTATGTCTATTCATGTCACGGCTCTTATTTCTCTAGATACATTCCTAGGAGTGGGAATGCTGGATTGTATGGGTATTTCTATTTCTAGTTTTTTAAGGAGGTGCCATATCATTTTCCCTAGTGGTTATACCGTTTTACATTCCCACCAGCAGTGCATAAGAGTTCCAGTCTCCCTGCAACCTCTCCAACATTTTTTACTTTCTGTTTTTTGATTAGTGCCAGTAATGTCAGGGTGAGATGGTATCTCATTGTAGTTTTGATTTGCATTTCTCAGATGGCTAGTAAGGCGCTCTGGTGGCGCAGTGATTAAAGTGATTGACTGCTAACCAGAAGATTGGTGTTTTGAAACCACCAGCGGCTCCTCTGGAGAAAGATGTGGCAGTCTGCTTGCTAGAGATTTATAGCCTTGGGCATTTCCTCATGTGTCTGTTAGCTGCCTGAATGTTTTCTTTGATGAAGTGTCTTTTCTTGTTTGGATTGTTTGTGTTTTTGTTGTAGAGGAGTTGAAGGATTTTATAGATTAGATCCTTGTTGGATATGTCATAGCCAAAATTTTTTTTAGGTTCTCTTTTGGTGAAGTCTTTTGATGAGCATAAATGTTTAATTTTTAGGAGCTCCAGGTTATCTAGTTTATTTTCTAGCATTTGTGCATTAGCTGTGGTCTGTATTGTATTTATGCCATGTATTAGGGCCCCTAGCATTGTCTCTTTTTTTTCTTCTGTGATTTTTATTGTTTTAAGTTTTATATTTAGTTCTTTGATCCGTTTTGAGTTGGTTTTTGTGTATGGTGTGAGGTATGAGTCCTGTTTCATTTTTTTACAGATGGACATCCAGTTTTGCCAGCACTGTTTGTTAAAAAGACTGTCTTTTTCCCATTTAATGGACTTTGATCCTTTGTTAAAGATCAGCTGACCATAAATTGATGGATTTACATCTGGGTTTTCAATTCTGTTCCATTGGTCTATGTATCTGTTGTACTAGGATGTTTTGACTACTATATCTGTATAGTAGGTTCTGAGATCAGGTAGTATGAGGCCTCCTACTTTGTTCTTTTTCTTCAATAATGCTTTGCTTATCTGGGGCCTCTTTCCTTTCTGTATAAAGTTGGTGGTTAATTTTTCCATCTCATTAAATAATGCTGTTGGTAATTTGGATTGAGACTGCATTGTGTCTGTAGATTGCTTTGGGTAGAATTGACACTTTCACAATGTTGAGTCTGCCTATCCATGAGCGTGGTATGTTTTTCCATTTATGTAGGTCTCTTTTGGTTTCTTGGAATAGTGTTTTGTAGTTTTCTTTGTATAGGTCTTTTACGTCTCTGGTTAGATTTATTCCTAAGTATTTTATCTTTTTAGGGGCTATTATAAATGGTATTGTTTTCCTAATTTGCTTTTTGAAGTTCTCTCTGTTGGTATATAGGAATCCAACTGATTTTTGTGTGTTGATCTTGTATCCTGCTACTCTGCTGAATCTTTCTGTTAGTTCCAGTAGTTCTCTTGTGGAATCTTGGGGTTCTCTATGTATAGGATCATATCATCTGTGAATAGGGATAGTTTCACTTCTTCTTTTCCAGGTTGGTTGCCCTTTATTTCTTCTTCTTGCCTTATTGCTGTAGATAGGACTTCTAGCCAGTGTTAAATAGAAGAGGTGATAAAGGGCATTCTTGCATTGTTCCCATTCTGAGAGGGAGTGCTTTCAGCCTCTCTCTGTTGAGAATGATGTATGCTGTTGGTCTTGTGCAGATGCCGTTTTTTATGTTGAGGAATTTCCCTTCCATTTGTTTTTATTGAGAGTTTTTATCAGGAATGGGTATTGGACTTTATCAGATGCCTCTTCTGCATTAATTGAGATTATCATGTGATTCTTTTGTTCATTTATATAGTGTATTACATTGATTTTCTAATGTTGAAGCACTCTTGCATACCTTGGTCATGGTGTGTCATTATTATTATTTTTGATATGGTGCTGAATTCTGTTGGCTAGAATTCTGTTGAGAATTTTTGCATCTATATTCATGAGCAGTACTGGTCTGTAATTTTCTTTTTTTGTAGTGTCTTTACTGGGCTTTGGTATCAGCATTATGCTGGCTTCATAGGAGGAACTCGGGAAGATCCCTTTTCTGTGCTCTGAAACAGTTTGAGTAGTACTTGTGTGAACTCTTCTCTGAATGTTTGGTAGAATTCTCCAGTGAAGCCATTCAGGCCAGGACTTTTTTTTGTTGGGAGTTTTTTAAATTACCTCTTCAATTTCTTCTCCTGTTATAGGTCTCTTCATATTATTTCTGTGCTCTTAACAGTCAGCTTACTGAAATTTAATAAGTTGTGGACCTATTTAGATAACTTTTATATTTTTTTAAAGTTGAATTTTATATATTTATATTTTTATCATATGAGTAAACTGAAGTACTTCTCTAAGCTATATAGTTTCCAATTAAAACTTAGCTAATATAGTAAATCAGACTTTTGAAATTTTTTGGAGCCCTGGTGATGTAGTGGTTAAGAGCCCTGCTGCTAACCAAAGGGTCAGCAGTTCGAGTTCCTCAGCTGCTCATTGGAAACCCAGTGGGGCAGTTCTACTCTGACCTGTAGGATCACTGTGAGTCGGAATTGACTTGACGGCAACAAGTTTTTTTTTAAAAGATTGACCATAGATTATGAAAGAAGTAACCACCAGCACAAAATTTGAGGACTTGAAAAACAAGCCAAATATGTCAGAGTACTTGCAAAGAGGGATGGGCATTTTGCATAAAACACTATGATATTCACATAAATATCTGGTGGAAAAAAACTGAAATCTGTGATTGAAAAGCAATTAGCCGTGCATTGATTTTAACAGTCTGAATCAAGGAATGAAAGTTATGTGAAGAAAATAGGAGCTTTGTTATTATTTTCTTAATGTGTGTCAGTTTGTATCAGCAATGAAGGCTACAACTTGAATAAAGGGAAATATAAAGAAATGAGCAGAGATTGTGTAACTGGTTATCCAGTGAGTTTGTGTCGGCTGTGAGCAGACCTCAGATTTTTACTGCCAATCCTATAAATATATATATTTTTTATTGTACTTTAGGTGAAAGTTTACAGCTCTAGTTTCTCATACAAACGTATATACACATTGTTACGTGACCCTAGTTGCTATCCCTATAATGTGACCACACGTTCCTTCTTTCCTTGAAGCGTTTGATTGTGTTCAGGAAACTTGTTAGCTTTTGGGTTAGTCCAGTGGTGCTGACTTCCCCTGCATTGTGTGTTGTCCTTCCCTTCACCTAAGATGGGTTCTTGTCTACTATTCCCCTTTCACTCCCTCCCCACCCTTGTAACCGTCAAAGAATGTTTTCTTCTGTGTTTAAACCTTTTCTTGAGTTCTTATAAATAATGGTCTTATACAATATTTGTTCTTTTGCAACTGACTAATTTCACTCAGCATAATGCCTTCCAGATTCATCCATGCATGTTATGAGATGTTTTGGGGATTCATCATTGTTCTTTATCGTTTTGTAGTATTCCATTGTGTGAATGTACCGTAATTTGTTTATCCATTCATCTGTTGATGGGCACCTAGGTTGTTATCCATCTTTTTGCTATTGTGAACAGTGCTGCAGTGAACATGGGTATGCATATATCTATTTGTGTGATGGCTCTTATTTCTCTAGGATATATTTCAAGGAGTGGGATTACTGGATCATATGGTACTTTTATTTTTAGCTTTTTAAGGAAGCGCCATATCGATTTCCAAAGTGGTTGTACCGTTTTACATTCCCAGCAGCAGTGTGTAAGTGTTCCAGTCTCCCCACAACCTCTCCAACATTTATTATTTTGTGTTTTTTGGATTAATGCTAGCCTTGTTGGGGTGAGATGGCATCTCATTGTAGCTTTGATTTGCATTTCTCTAATGGCTAATTATCGTGAGCATTTCCTCATGTATCTGTTAGCCTTCTGAATGTCTTCTTTGGTGAAGTCCCTGTTCATATCCTTTGCCCATTTTTTAATTGAGTTATTTGTCTTTTTGTGGTTGAAATTTTACATTATCTTGTAGATTTTAGCCATTAGACCGTGATCGGATATGTCATAGCCAAAAATTTTTTCCCAGTGTGTAGGTTGTTTTTTTACTCTTTTGGTAAAGTCTTTTGATGAGCATAAGTGTTTGATTTTTAGGAGCTCCCAGTTATCTAGTTTCTCTTCTGGTGTTTGTGCATTGTTAGTTATGGTTTGTATTCTGTTTATGCTCTGTATTAGAGCTCCTAGCGTTGGCCTTATTTTTTCTTCCATGATCTTTTTCGTTTTAGATTGTGTATTTAGGTCATTGATCCGTTTTGAGTTAGTTTTTGTGCATGGTGTAGGGTACGAGTCTTGTTTCATTTTTTTGCAGATGGATATCCAGTTATGCCAGCACCATTTGTTAAAGACTTTCTTTTCCCCATTTAACGGGCTTTCTGCCTATCCTATTTTTTAAAGCAAGTACCGTAATACTTAATGTCTATAAATGATATAAATTTTAAAAATATTTGATCTGCATACACAAAATGTCTGCTAACACACTTGCGTATGTGGTACGATAAGTACAAAGTGGTTTAAGGTTACCATAATTAAATTTTCTTTTTATAAATAAGTTGTATGGTTTGTGATTTGATTGCTCAAGTTTTATCTATAACCCATGTGAGTTACACAAAAGTTTACACAATTTACTTATGTCAGATTAAGAGTACAATGAATATAATTGTATTTCTGAATCAAAGTATCTTATAAAATGTTCAGTTAAGGCTTCCCCCACCGAAGTGATATTCTGTGAGTAATCAATGTGTACTTGATGTTACACTTCTATAAAATGGGTTTTGAAATGTATTGTCAATTTTACCAAGGTCCCCGCGTGGTGCAAATGGTTTGCACTTCACTGTTAACCTAAAGGTTGGCAGTTCAAACATACTCAGTGGGGCCGAGGTAAAAAGGTCTGATGATCAGCCTCTATAAAGATTACAGCCAAGAAAACCCTGTGGAGCAGTTCTACTCTGTAGCACATGGGATCACTGTTGAGTCAGAATCTGCTCGACAGCAGTGGGTTTTTTGTTTTGTTATCAGTGATACATTTTAAGATATATTCTTTCTTTGCCCTAGACTGCATCGACCAGACATTCCTTTCCTATACCAATGTGAAATTTCCAGATGATCCGTAAGCCTACAACTTTAATAGGATAGAAGACTACTAATAACAGAAGAAAAATTAGTGAAGAAAAGACACAGCTTCAAAATTGAATGGCAGGGTGGCTTATGCTTAAAAGCTATTTCTGTTCATTCTCTTAAATATTTATATTTCATTTGTTTTGCACATGGGCATATGTGCTTATTTAAAAGATTTGCATATACTTGAAATAACCATAAAGTTGATAGCAGTAAAATCCAGTCACATTTGGTTAATCAGTGTTTGATGTAACTGAAAGAGTTGAGTGATAAACAGTCTTCCAGCATGTAAGTGCCACTGACTTCTGACCTGACATTTAGTATAATAAATATGAAATTATTAACCATGTCAAATGCTTTAGTTTCTGGCTCTTAGATTTGTCTAGCAGCTCAGCACAGAAAAATCCTTTGTTATATATAAAGTTTATTGAAATTTGCAGTGCTTATTATTAGAAAGGTTTTGTCAGATTTTGAACGTGATATTTTACATTATTCAGCAAAATTCGTTCTGTAAATAACCATGAGTTAATTACTGTCTCCATTGTTTTCTTAGAAATTGTATCTAGATACCTTTTCATTAATTTTAAATTAAGTGAGCTTAATATATATAGAAAATTTGGGTATTAAAAAGATAGATTGTTTGAGGACAGATTTTAAGAAAACGTGAATGTACGAAATGTCCTTTATAAGAAAAAAAATTTTTTTTTTTAAAAGGGTATACCAGTTCTGGAGATTCTCAAATGAGGAGCTTAGTTTTTTAGCATTGCCCATCTTAGAGATTCTTTCAGGAAGAGATTGTATTAGATATTATATTTATTTCATTTAAGACATTTTTGAAAATTAATTCTCTGAACAAGTTATTTTCATTTGCCATTGTCTTTTAAAAAGCCAATAAAAGTATCTTTCAATTTCATTATAATAATTTTTCTTTCGATGTTTAAGTTTAGAAAATAAAAACTTGTATTATTAACAGCTTCTTGCTTTATGATGATAGGATTAACTTGTAAAAATCATATCCTGAACTGAGATATGCAAAATTTCTGTTTTCCAGTTACGGAAATGTATTCATTTGTGGGGTATAGGGGTAGGGTGTGTATGGGGTGTGTGTGTTTATTGAGAAGAGAGTGTGTGGGGGGGGGAGGGAGATTAAAAATAGACTGTAGTAACCATTATTACAACTGGAATCTACATTCATAAGCTGCTGTGTTTTGCATCTTGCGAATCATTTTATATCTTATTTGTTTTTCTGTTTTCAGTTATGTCTTTGCTTTTGAATGCCAGCATTAAAAATGATGGGAATTATATCATCTTTTAAACTTAAAAATCATTTAATACAGCCATATAAAATATAAAATTGCTTGTTTATTATTAGACAGTGACTGCTACTAAAAGGTACATCTAACTGTTCAGGGACATTTTTCCATTTCTTAAAAATAAAATTTATTATGCTTTATAACCTCTTGTATTTCTGTTTTTTTTCACTGTTTGTGGTGAATAAAACATGCATATTTGTTTTGCTAATTAAGCCTTCTATTTTTTGTTTTCCTTCATTCACTTTACCCCCTGCAGAGAATATTTATTGTAGATTAAAATACCTGTGTTACAGCCTTGAAATAAATTCATAGTGTTGGATAAAGAAAACAAAATAGGTAATTTAGTTGCCTAATTTGGAAATTAATAAAATGAGGATGTGCTTATATGTACACTCTTGCTAGATCTCTTCATTATCTCATATTAATTTCCTATAGGCCTATATTTTGTTCTTTTAATAATTTTTAAATGAAATTAAGTTATATGATTCATAATAATTTTAAATTATTAGCAAGCTCAGCTATCAAAGATCAATTTTTAAAATTTTATTCTAGGTTTTGCGGTATTTGTACTTGGTTTCAGAAAGATGTTTACCTGTGTTTTATTGAATGTGCAAAGACATTTGACTGTGTAGATCATAACAAATCATGGATAATATTGCAAAGAGTGGGGATTTCAGAACACTTAATTGTGCTCATGAGGAACCTGTACATAGACCAAGAGGAAGTTGTTTGAATAGAACAAGGGGATACTGTATGGTTAAAAGCAGGAAAGGTGTGCATCAGGGTTGTATCCTTTCACCATACTTATTCAATCTGTATGCTGAGCAAACAGTCCAAGAAGCTGGACTATATGAAGTAGAATGGGGCATCGGGATTGCATGAAGACTCATTACCAAGCTGCAGTATGTAGATGACACAGCCTTGCTTGCTGAAAGCGAAGAGGACTTAAAGCACTTACTGATGAAGATCAAAGACTGTAGCCTTCAGTGTGGATTACACCTCAACATAAAGAAAACAAAAATCCTCACAACTGGACCAATAAGCAACATCATGATAAACGGAGATAATATGGAAGTTTTATCAAGGATTTCATTTTGCTTGGATACACAATCAATGCCCATGGAAGCAGCAGTTAAGAAATCAAACAATGTATTGCATTGGGAAAATCTGCTGCAAAAGACCTCTTTAAAGTGTTGAAAAGCAAAGATGTCACCTTGAAGACTAAGGTGCCTCTGACCTAAACCATGATATTTTCATTTGCCTCATATACATGTGAAAGCTGGATAGTGAATAAAGAAGACTGAAGAATTGATGCTTTTGATTAATGGTGTTGGTAAAAAATATTGAATATACCATGGATTGCCAGAAGAACAAACTGTCTTTGAAGAAGTGCAGCCAGAATGCTCCTTAGAAGTGAGGATGGCGAGACTTTGTCTCATGTACTTTGGACAGGTTGTTGGGAGGGACCAGTCCCTGGAGAAGGACATCATGATTGGTAAAGTAGAGAGTCAGTGAAAGAGAGGAAGACCCTCAAGGAGATGCATTGACGCAGTAGCTGCAGCAGTGGGCTCAAACACAGCAATGACTGTGAGGATGATGCAGGACCAGGTAGTGTTTCGCTCTGTTGTATACAGGGTCACTATGAGTCGGAATCAACTCGGTGGTACCTAACAACAACATACTGGATTTCGGAATATGGATGTGCTTCTTTTGATCCAACATCAGAAGTTCACTTTTTATTTTCCTGAAGCTGTATAAGGGTCAAGTGTGCAAGTTTCCTAATCCTCTGTAACTGGTACAATTCAATGGTAACCTTAAATTTCATTGTCCAAGCAGGGGAATCACAATATCATTTTCAAAAACAACATTCTCTTCCAAATTTATCAAATCCTGCATACTTCATTTCCTGTGAACTTGGCTAGAACAGCTGCTGCTGTGGTTTGGAGACACTTGACTGCCTTTGCATTTTGCCTTAAAGATTGAAAATCAAAAACCTTATTAGGATGACTGAACAGTTTTTGAATGAATGTGGACTGGGGTTTGGAAGTTATTGCAAAATTTTCTTAAAATTTTCCATTGTATTTGAATAAGCTAGTTATAGACAGGATAATCCATTTTTGTTATTAGCAATAAACTTTTATAGTGTATTTTAAGGAGAAAATACATTTTTCTGTAGTGTGTAGTGAAGCTAGATTTAAAAAGCTTTAAATTAAAAGGCAAATCTCATTACACTCAGTTAAAAATCTCTGTTTAATAGAAAAAAAATCTTTAACCTTTTGAGTCTGTAAGATATATCACATTTTGGACATGTCTTTTAAGTTTTTGATAAAATTTAACCTGTTAAAATAGTAGTTACTCGTATTTCCAGTAAAACCGCTCATAGCAGAGAAAGTGAAATGCAGAAAATTCAATTGAAGAAAAATTCAGGGTTCTTTTAATAACATTTTTTTCAACTGTACTGTCACAAAAAAGCACAAAACTAATGATCGTGAAATCGATGTTATATTTAACTAGAGTGACGTATGTCCTAGGTTTGCTCAGAATAATCCTGGTTTATGCTTGTCTTCCCAGCTTAATTAAATAGTGCTTCCTCTCTCAAAAGCGACCTAGTTTGGAGGATAAATTAAGTGGTCAGCCTATGCATAACCGTACACTGTACTGAGTGAGAAGTGATTGCCTTATCCAACTGCCGTTTGAGAGAAGGAACTGGGACAAGAACAGAAGCCAGTTATTGTATTCAAATTGTTGATATCGAGGGGCTTATACTGTATATCAGTTGGCATACCAACATTCAGCCTTTTATATCCATGCCAAAGCTCAAGTTCTCAGTAGCTACCATTTTAAGGGGAGTTACGTGGTACTGTTGTTCAGGTTTGCCTTGAAATTATTTCAGGTGTGAGAAATTACATTTTGTTTAGTCCATCAAAAAGTTGTTATTTGGTTTGGTTTGGCTATGCTATATAGGTTATTTGGGCTGTAAAATTAATTCCCGTCTTATTCAGAAGTATGGCCTAAAGACTTAATTGCTAGCAAGCATTGGTGTCCACTCATCCTAATACAGTAAATGGTGATGGAAGTAAGTGTGAAGTAACACTTCCTAAATCCAGATTTTTAAAATGATGAGCTGATTATGGAGAACATCCATGTAGCATTAGTTTGTTGAGAATTATGAATGTTTAAAAGACATCTGAATTCTACAGTTCCCTAATTCTGTAGGGCCTCCAGGAATGAATTCCTGATTGAATGATTCTTAGGACCTCTCTCTAGTGTGGTATTATTCGATATAGTGCTTCATAATCAACTGGGAGCTTTTTAGAAATTAACATTCCAACCCCAATTCCCAGAGGTTTTGATGCAGCACATTTCCTTCCCATAGTTCGAAGTCCTGGGATTTTGGTCTAGTGGCATTGTTCATTTCCTTTGTCATTATTAATGTCCTTTCTATATCTAGCTCCTTATATGCACGTAATGGAAAGTTATACAATGTGAGGGCAAATGTATCAGCGGGACTTCTTGCAAGGAAAGAAAAAGGTGCACAAGGTCAGAACTTAAGGGTTAATGAACATTTCTTGAGTTCCCGCTTCATGTCCTCACTGAATGAGGGCCCTCTGGTTTTAGTGCCCTACACACAACAGGGTCAGGGCAACAGGATGTTGTAACAGAATGGAACTGTTTGTGCTGAGAAGGCAGTATTTTCTCTACAGTCTTGTAAAGTGGCTAGCATTGGATTAATTACTCTATCCATGTAGTTGTTTTTTCTTTCCTAAACAAATATAATTTCTTCCTTTCCCCATCCTTGAGGAGCTTATGGATTGTTGAGAGAGGCAGGTTAGTGTAACAGAAACAATGGGATTTGGAGTCAGATTAACTTCAGTTGTTCATATGCATTTGGCAATTCTCTGGGTCCTCAAATTCTAGAAAAATATTTCTCGTAACACTAATATCTTACATGTCTGTGATGTAGATTTTTTTTTTTAAAGGTTTAATATATTGGGGGGCTTCTCCCTCACTTTTGATGTTTCTTCCTTATGGAAGGAACATAGTGTAGCTCTTGACCTCCCTCTGCCTTTTTATTAGCGTGTCCCTAAGGGAGTAATTTATTTGGGTAAATGGGTAAATTGGAAGTGTAAATACCTGGGCCTGCTCTGCTTAGTCCTTCTCCTCCCCTCTGGGAGCTAGCAGCTTGTGAAGAGTTCCCGTTGTGCTCTCTTCTCCAGGGCAGGCTCTGTTCTGCCCTTGCCCAGGGAAGCAGGCCAGAGGCCAGCATGGCCAGGTCGGGTAAGTCTGCCCAATTCTGGAACTCGTTTAGCTATGTCCCCCAATCCAGTTTTATCATGAATAAAGTTGATATTTTGGTTCTCCATTTGCCACTCTGCTTTATTTCTTATTTGTTCCCAAACCACTTCGCAGAGAGGCAGTTTTGGGGATCCTCAGAAACTCACTATGTACATCCCATTAGATTCTGCTGTTGACTAGATGTCCCACTAGCCATCATCAATATAAATGACTCAAATGTGAGACTGTCTCAACTCTCATATTTGAAGTTGTTTTGGGAGAAGATTTTAGCCATCTGTAAGATCTAACGGGCCCTCCCTGGCTTGTGTGTACAAACTCAGAAATCAAGGTGATATTCTCTCAAAAATAAGCCACTGTTCCCTGCAATAATGTAACCAAGTTAACCAATACAACAGATTGCTTAGTTGCATAATTTCTGCACAATTGTTTGAGTTTAGGTGGCTTAGTAGTCAGTATATTCCATAGTGTCTATGTTAAGTCTTTTAGTATTTATTCCAGCTATTTACTAAAGGGGCCTTGTTGCCAGCAGTATCATGACTTCCATCATAGTGAAGCAGGAGGAGAAATATGAGGTAGTCTCTCTCTCCTCTGAACTTTCATAACTACCATAGCTGTCTGTTGGACCTCCTTTTATAATATTCTGTCTTAGCGTTCTCTAGTGAAACAGAACCAGCACATATATATATATTTAGGAGCCCTGGTGGCGCAGTGGTTAAAGCGATTGGTAACTGAAAAGTTGGTGGTTCGAAACCACCAGTGGCTCCACAGGAGGAAGATGTGGCAGTCTGCTTCCATAAAGATTTACAGCCTTGGAAACCCTATGGGGTCACTGTGAGTCAGAATCCACTCGATGGTAGTGGGTTTTGGATTTGGGTGAGTGTCTTAGGCATCTAGTGCTGCTGTAACGGAAATACCACAAGTGGATGGCTTTAACAAAGAGAAATTTATTTCCTCACAGTAAAATAGGCTACAAGTCCAAATTCAGGGTGTCACCTCCAGGGGAAGGCTTTCTCTCTCTGTCGGCCTTCTCATCAATCTCCCTCCGTACTAGGAGTTTCTCCACGCAGGGACCCTGCGTCCAAAGGACACGCTCTGCTTCCGGCACTGCTTTCTTGGTGATGTGAGGTCGCCAACTCTCTGCTTGCTTCCCTTTCCTTTTATCTCTTGTAAGATAAAAGGTGGTACTGGCCACACCCCAGGGAAACTCCTCTTACACTGGATCAGGGATATGACTTTAGTAAGGATGTTACAATCCCACCCTAATCCTCTTCAACGTAAAATTACAATCACAAAATGGAGGACAACCACACAGTACTGGGAGTCTAGCCAAATTGATAACACACATTTTTGGGGGGACATAATTCAGTCTATAACAGTGAGTATATATAAATCAAACCAAACCTAAAAACCTATTGCTGTTGAGCTGATTCTGACCCATTTCGACCCCATGTGTTACAGAATAGAACTGTTCCATAGGGTTTTCTTGACTGCAATCTTTACAGAAGTAGATTGTCAGACATTTCTTCCCTGTCACCACTGGGTGGGCTGGAACCGCCATCTTTTTGGTTAGCAGCCAAGTCTAAACTGTGCCACCTAGGGGGACACACACACACACACACACACACACACACACACACGCACACACACACAACGCACACACAGAGAGAGAGAGGATGGATTTATTTCAAGGAATTGACTTGTGATTGCAGGGGCTGGCAAGTCCAAAATCTGTAGATCAGTCGACAGGCTGGAGATTCCTACAAGCTTATGTCCCAAGATCTGTAGGTCAGGTGACAGAAAGAAGAGTGAGGGAGTTCTGGCAAAATGTCTATTTATAGTCTACAGGCAGAACACACCCTTGAGAAATTTTCTTTTTGCTCTAAGGCCTTCAACTGATTGATTGAGGCCCACCCACGTTATGGAGGATAATCTGCTTTACTTAAGACCAAATAATCATGTAGAATTCATTCATAAAAGCAACTGGGCTGGTGTTTGATCAAACAACTGGACACCATAGCCTAGTGAAGTCGACATATAAAATTAACCATCACATATGCTTTGCTTTCTGCTGTGCGTTACAGTTATTTCTGTTTTTGGTTGATCTTTTGATGGCCTGTTGGCAACTCTGGTTCTTTTTTGATTGCTGTGTTCTCATAAACTGTGTACCAGGATCTTTCTCAAAATTCAAAATAATTATGTTGAAGAACAGAAGAGAAAGCGAGCAAAGGCAGAAGGAATGCCAGGACGGTGATGGGGAGGGGAAAAGAAAACAAACAAAACACAGGTACTTAGGAAGGAAAGCATATTGTACCAATAATCCGAGCTGCAGAGTGACTCACTGGCAGCCACCAATGAGCAACATGCCCCAAATGGAGAGTTGAAGAGTTAACCCCAAATCTTACACAGAGGTCCTCTGTTTGCAAAGATCAGAAACTGTTATGGGTTGAATTGTGTCCCTACAAAAGAGATGTTGAAGTACTAACCCCTGGTACCTGTGAGTGTGACCTTGTTGGAAATAGGGTCTTTGCAGATGTAGTCAAGATAAGGTCATACTGGATTAGGGTAAACCCTAATTTAATGACTGGTGTCCTTATAAGAGGAGAAGAAGAGGCATATAGAGAGAGACACAGGGAGAAAGCCATGTGACAACAGAGGCAGAGATTGGAGTGATACATCTACAAGCCAAGGAACAACCAGAAGAGAAAACCATGGAACAGACTCTCCCCTAGGACCTTCAGAGAGAACATGGCCCTGCCTGCACCTTGATTTCAGACTTCTAGCTTCCAGAATGACGAAAGAATAAATTTCTGTTGTTTTAATCCACCAAGTTTGTAGTAATTTGTTATGGCAGCCCAGGGACACTAATCCAGAAACCTACTCAGTCAAGTTTATTGGAAACATACAGGGGTATCTGACTCATGAACCCCAGGTCAGAATGTGTAGCTTGTATGCACAAAGACCTGGAATCAGGAACTGAATATTGATCAGGAGCCAAATCAGAAAAGCATTTATTTACCCAAGCTGTCTCTGCAACCTCACAGTTTCCTCCCTCTTCTGCTGTCTGGATACGTCATTCTTTTCCTTCACATTCATTTCATCAGTTTACTCCTTTTGCGCCTGGCCTTCATCATCATCATAGCCGTCTCCAGATGGCCGGCTCAGTCCTTTTTACTGGGTCTTACGAACTTGACAGAAGCTAATTTACGACGCCTTTCTGTGTCCCAATCTCAAACTCTCGAGATGGAATCTGATGTGCCTCTCTCCCACAATCCCCCACTGTGTGGGTCAGTTGTACTCACCCGTAGTGCAGTCCGGCCTTGGGGAAATGGCATGGTCAAATCTGCTTTCATCTGGAGCCAGATGACTCTGGGGGCAGATAGATTCTTCTGTAAAAATGGGCAGAAAAGTATTGGCATCTTTAGTCCACTGATCATAATTGTAGAGGCCTCTTTTATCGTGTGCCTATTGTATGCCAGGCACTCTGCTAAAGGCTCGCTCATCTCATCTCATCTATCTAAATCTGTCTGTCTGTCTACCTATCGTCTATCTATGCTAATTTTAAGTTTCTCAGTCATCTTCTAAATAGTAGGTATTATAATGTCATGTTAACTTACGAGAAAGTAAAAGATTGGAGAAACTATGTGAGTGACCAAGGTTTTGTAAGTGGCAGAACAATGATTTCATCTCACAGGTATCTGTCTTCAAATTCTGTGCTTTTCACCACTTCATTGTATTTCCTTTCATCTGAGAACCATATGGAATCCATACCTTACAACCCATACCCTGATTTGTTATGTGGGCAAGGATGAGTGGGCTGAAATCAGCCTCTAGTGCAGATTTTCAGGCAGCGTCTCCAGTGAAAGGCTGTGACTTGAGGTTTCCTTGTCTTATTGTCAGACCCCAGCAGCAATGATCTCCTCCTACAATGAGAGAAATCACTACAGCCTTCCCTTTTCTCATAACCTCTTCCTTCTCTCTGCCTTGCATCTTTTCTCTGTTTTACTTTGCACTCTGGGTGTTTAGGTGTATTTTGCTGAAAGGGGGCATCAAAGTCTTGGAGGAGAGGAGGAAAGAAGAAGGTGGAAGAGTAGTGATTAAATTACAGCTTCCTCATTGTTTGCCTCCATACAGCTTCCTCCAGGCAGACAGGGGACACTTTGTGGGCCATGCAGGAAGCTCTCCTTTGTCAACATTTAAAAACATTGACATTTTCTTTTTTTTTTGTTTGTTTGTTTGTTTGTTTATTTATTTATTTATTTTTATTTTATTTAAACACCATTTCAAAACTTTTTACTTACACATTTAAGTGATATTGACTATGCTCTTCCAATTGTGCTGCCATTCTCGCCCAAGATGAAGGCTTACAGGACAAAACAGCCTCCCATTTAATAGTTACTACAAATGTTGCCCTATAGCAGTGGTCAACAATCTCACAATACATTGACAGTGTCCTTATTCAATTTGTGTTCCTTATCATCAGTTTCCTACTCTCCCTCTGCCTTCTGGCCCTTGTCACCGGACTCCTGTACATCGTTAGTCCCATTTAGTTTTACTGGGGTGTCCATTCCCAGGCTTAACATCGAACCTTGAAGGTAACTTCCCCTCTGAGCTGAAAGGGTGTCTGGGGGCCACACTCTCGAGGTTTCTCTAGTATTCTTTAGGCCAGTATATCTGGTCTTCTTTTTTTTTTGGGGGGGGGAGTTAAAATTATGCTCTACATCCTACTCCAGCTCTGCCCAGAACCCTCTGTTGTGATCCTGGTCAAAGGAGTCATTGGTGGTAGCCGGGCACCATCCAGCTGTACTGGGCTCAGTCCCGTGGAGGCCTTGGTAGCTGTGGACCATTAGTCCTTCGGACTAATCTTTTCCTTGTATCCTGTTCTCTTCATTCTCCCTTGTTCCCGAAGGGATGAGATCAGTGAAGTATCTTAGATGGCCGCTCATAGGCTTTTAAGACCCCAGACACTACTCACCAAGGTAGAATGTAGAGCATTATCTTTATAAGTAGTGTCATGCCAATTGAGCTAGATGTTCCCCGAGATCATGGTCCCCAGAGCCCTCCGTCCAACAACTCAGTCCCTCGGGGGGTTTGGATGTGTCTATAGGGCCTTCATGACCTTTCCTTGTGCAGGTTGTGTTAGTTTCCGCTGTACTATGTACTATCTCATCTCTCACCCAAGTTACCACTTACCTATTACCTATTTAGTATCCCCCCCCCCTCCCATCCCTGGTAACCAACAAGGATTGTTACATTTTGCATGTGAATTTTTTCATGGGTTTTTACAATAGAGGTCTCATACAATATTTGTCCTTTTGTGATTGACTTATTTCACTCAGCATGATGTCCTCCAGTTTCATCCATGTTATGAGATGGTTCACCGATTCATTGGAAAAAAAGTTGATAAAAAGTTGATATCAGCTCATACATTAGCTTGACTTATACCATGGAGAAGGAGCCTTGGTGGCACAAGAGTTAAGCACTTGGCTGCTAACAGAAAGGTTGGTGGTTTGAACCCACCCAGCAGCTCTGCGGGAGGAAAACCTGGTGATCTGCTTTCGTAAAGACTACAGCCTAGAAAACGCTATGGGGCAATTCTAGTCTGTCACATGGGGTTGCTATGTGTCGGAATCAACGGCATTACCAACAACATCATAGTGCTGTATAAGATCGCACTGCTAGGCACTTTGAGTCCCTGGGAAGACAGCTGAGCTGCAGGATCCACCTTTCACATATTTGGTCGTAACTGATTTAAAAGCAAACATTTAAACTTGAAGTTAAATGGAGCTTGGAAGTAAACCATGGCCCTCCCATCGTGGTACGGTTTCTTCAGATTTTGTTCTAGGTAAAATAAGAGTGTTAAAGAATTTCAACTGAGGACTTCCGCTTCCGGGAAGATGGTGTAGATATACTTTCTCTTATTCCAGAGGCAAGACTAAGACACGTCAGGTAGGGTGCATGCCCTGGGCGCTGCTTGATGAGGGCTGCTAATGAGCAGTTTCTATTGGCCATCACAGTTTCTGTTGCCAGCTGTGAGAGATCATTCAGCAGTTTAAAACTAATTGCTAGAGGCACTATTTTCCGTAGATAGGCCCCGGTTCTTACCACTAAATACAAGGAGCTCTGGTGGTACAATGGTTAAGCGCTTGGCTGCTAACCTAAAGGTTGGTGATTGGAACCCACTCAGCGGTTCTGCTGGAGAAAGACCTGGTGATCTGCTTTTGTAAAGATAGCAGCCTTGAAAACCCTATGGGGCAATTCTGCTCTGTCCTATAGGATTGCTATGAGTTGAAATTAACTTGATGGTATCCAACAACGACAACCATCAAGTACAACTAAAAACCCTGGACCTTATATATACAATGAATGTAAGAAGACACCGAAAGTTGGAAAGAAGAAAGTAGACTGGCTGGGGACTTCGGTACCTAAGGAACGACCCGGTGGTGAGATCCTAGGGTTTTCTTTTTACCTCTTTCATCCTAGACTTAGAACTGAAGAAGCCAGCAGCAACCCAGAAAGACCAACGGGCACAGACCAAAAAAAAAAGTCAAGACCCTATTTTTTCTACCCAAAGAGGCAGCCTAGCAAGACAGAATATTTTTAGACAATAACAAGTCTATTCAGGCCAGACACCACAGAAAAACTATATCCCCATCCCCACCCAGTAAAGGCTGAGTAGGGAGCCTAGGCTTCCACCCTCTCAGGCTATAACGAGATGCCCCATTGTCCCTGTTGGGGTGGTGCCAGAGAAGGCCTAGAGGATAATCAGGATTTTCAGCACTGCCCAGTGGTAACAAGGCCACCCTGCCTCAGTGTCCGCGGGAAGCATGCAAGGAGCTAGAACTCCCACCCCCACCCAGCAGTAACAAGGAGCTGCCCTCCTTGGGTGTCTGTGTAGGCCAGGTGGGGAACCTGGACTTCTACCTCTTTCTGGCACTATTAAAGCAGTGCCCCAGCTTCCCATGCCAAGGTGGTGTCAGAGAAAGCCAGCCAAAACAGAAGATTTAAATAAGAGCCGGAGTCTCGTAATATGAAATATCTAGGTTTCAGTCGGAGTCCTGGTGGAGTAGTGGCTAAGAGCTCAGATGCTAACCAAAAGGTCGGCAGTTCAAATGCACCAGTTGCTCCTTGGAAACCCTGGGGGGCAGTTCTGCTCTCTCCTATGAGTTGAAATCGACTCGACGGCACCTAACAACAACAACAAGGTTTCAATCAAAAAATAAAAGCTCATCATATCCCAGATTTCAACTATGCAGTTATTAAAAATCTAAACCAGAAAAAATGTCAAGAAATGCCCAAGTGATTGTTAAATTTAGTATTTAATCTTACAAGTGACTTAGATTGGAGAAAGATGCCAGCATTTCAAACTACTGGTTACTTAACAGTGTATTTCAAGAGTGCCGATAGAGAGATGCAGGTAGAGCCTGATGATCATTAGGTCCTGCGTTGGGCTGAACAGATCAGAGAGCCCTTGCATTGAGAGCTTGGAAGGAGAATGAATGAATGAAACAAAACTATCAGGAAAACCATGAAGCAGTGCTCTTGAATTATGCAGTAGAGTTTACAGATGTATAATGTGACCTGGTCACTCAAAAAAATTCTAGAAGTATCTGGGAAATAAAGCTAGCAAGGTTTTCGGTAGTAGGAGTACATTTTAGCTTTTACTGGAGAAGCATTTTATTTTTTTCAAAGTTTACAGATGACCTATTAGTTGCCATGTCAGTAAAAATTAAAACTGCTTTTAACAAATTTCCATCTGATTGTTCCTCAGATTTATGGCCAAATTAAAAAAAAATTAAATAAAAAAGATGACATCTTAAGCAAAGGAGAAGAAAAAGGACTGCTAGTTCTTTAAATACTTTATTTTACATCACCCAGTCTCTCAGATCTGGCATTAATATTCACATATTTGTAAAAGAGGTATGATAAATGAATGACTTGTTTAATTGTATAATCAAGTTTTACTTCTGTTAATTCCTGAGAAGAAGCAGCAAAATGATTAGATGTATTTACTTTAGGGTAAATAATAACAGCCTTATTGAGTGGCTAGATGAGCATCTGAAACGTAATGGTCTATGTAAATTTTGGATTATGCTTGATGGCTATGCTCACCCAGAATGCTCTATAAAAGCTTCACTGTTCTCCTGAGAATTAGCCTTCAGGAGTTCAGCCACATAAACTCTCTCTCTCTCTTTTGTTTTTGATAAAAACTTTATTTCTTAGATGGGCATTACTGCTTATTAAACAATTAATAAAATATGCAATATACAAACCATACATTTAAACCATGAGAAGACAACCAATATCTTGAAGTACATTGTCTTAGGCTGGATTCTCTAGAGGAGCAAAACCAGTAAAGTGTATAAATATATATTTATATAGATTTATATCAGAGAAACAGCTTGCGCAACTGTAGAGGCTGGAATGTCCCAAGTCCGTGGATTAGGACAGAGGCTTCTCCCGATTCAAGCAGCCATAGGGGCTGATGAACCCAAGATCGGCAGATTGGAAAGCAGGACTCTGCTCACAGGCTGTGAAGATCGACGAATCCCAGGATCGGCAGATAAACTGATAGCTCAAGTCCCAAGAACCAGAAGCCAGAAGAATAGGAGGCAGCCACAGGATCTGGAGCAAGCAGAAAGCCAGACTATCTGCCTATATTCAGATGCAGTCCACACCCGCAAGGAAACTCCCTTTCAACTGATTGGCTATTCACAGCATATTCAATCATGGGAGTGATCACGTATAAACACTGAGAATCATGGCCCAGCCAAGTTGACATACAATCTTAACCATCACATACATGAAGACAAATTTCAGTACAGTCACATAAACTCTTAATGAGTGACCTTTTGCAAAACTCCCTTCCATGTTGGCAAATGCAAGCTGATAGGGAACTTTAGTGGCTTTTTTCTTGTAAACTCCTTTTCCTTGTACTTCCTCCTGCCCAATCTTACCAAAGCAGGACACACACATATACACACACAACTCATCAACAAAAAGAAAAAAAAAAAAAAATACAGCATAGACAACAGCAGTCCACAGCATTTTTGTACTGTAATTTCAAAGTAATGAATTTGGCACATTGATTTTTTTTTTCTTTTTTCTTTTTTTAGTATATGGTATCTGCTTTAGCCTATTTGGATGTTTTTAGGATAGAGCAAAAACTTTTTGTCAAATGTTACAGCCTACCTGATTGTTGAAGTAATAATAAAGTGACATATGATGATTCTTGACAACAAAAGGAGGAAAGGATCGAAGGTTCTTGTATTTTAATTTGAAGTAAGCACCTAGAATGCATTAATGACTATTAGCCATCTTTTAAGACAATTATACAAAGAGAAGAAGTATTTTATTCATTTGTCCACACAAAGCAAAGTTACTTAATCTTTAGTGTTACTTCTGCCTTATTATTTTGACTTCCCTCTGGAATTTACATATAAGATATAAATTAAATTCAAATCTGAATGAATGAAAGACTAAAATCTGAAAAACAATTATTATTCAATTGTGCTTAATTGGTAGATCAACCATTATTACAAGCCCCCAAAATGTGCATATTTATGAGAAATTGTACTAAAAAAAGTATTTAAAAAAAGGGTACTTTGGGATTCTGTTTACTCTTGTTGTTGTTCTTTAGATACTTTTCAAATATTGAGACCCCTGACAGATAATGCAAACAATAAAAGCACAGTTCAATTATATCATTACAAAGCTGTAATACTCTGAAGAAAAGCCGTTCTTTTTCCACACAAACTTTAAAGCATTAGACTAATTTTTCAATGAGAAGCTCATGTGCACCTATAATTAGAAAACTCTGTGTTGTTGTTAGGTGCCATCAAGTCGATTTGAGTCTTTAAAAATTGCCAGCAAAATTTGACGTTATCAATTTTCAAAAAAGAATAGGAAAACATTCATAATTCTGTTATCATGATACATTTTCATTTTGGCATATTCTTCCAGGTCTTGATCACTTGCAACAAATAAACCAAAACCATTGCTATTGAGTTGATTCTGACTCATAGTGACCATATAGGACAGAGTGGAACTACCCAATAGGGTTTCCAAGGAACAGCTGGTGGATTCGAACTGCTGACCTTCCGATTAGCAGTCGAGCTCTTAATCACTGTGCCACCAGGGCTCCAATCACATGCACAGTTATTGTTAATTTTTAGGCAAACTTGTGTTCTCTTTTCCCTTAATATAATGTTTTATCCTAAATTTTATTCTTATACAATTGTCATAATTTTTATCTGTAATAGTCTTAATAATATAATTCATGGGGATTTATTACATGGAAAAAATTCAACAGAAGAAAAAATACTCTATAAAGATGTTCATGGCAGCCTTAAACATCATAATAAAATAATGAATACAGGCATAGTCCAGCAGTAGCAAATCAGGGCCTATAACCTGAATGGAATATGACATCAGTGCTTTCAACAGTAGCCAAAAGAAGGAAGATTCTAATCAAGGCTCTTTGGTCAGTTCAAGAGGCTATAATGGTTAAACTAGTTTCACAGGAGGGGGGGGTAATCTTTCAGTGCTGCTTCCTGTCTTATGTCTCTTGAAAAAACCCCACGTAACAGACAGAATGTAAAGAGAAGACTGATAAATAAGGGAGGCAGAGGGATGACTCAGCACTCGCTGACATTTAGAAGAAAATAAAAGTGAAATAAACTCCAAAATTTGGCAGTGCTACGAGCAGAGATGAGTTGACAAGTTTTGGATGTAACTCTTTCTCATCAGGTGTCTGTAGCTGAGCTGCCCTTGGTCACATGGCTTGGGGACAGAATAGGAAAAAATAACCTGGTAGGTAAAGAAATAGTGGAAGGGAATGGATTACACCTCATTGAAATTCTGCATGCAGACAGCCTGTGTGGATCTGTATAGATCAGAATTTTCAGCTCCCTGTAAAGAGCACAAAGTGCAACTGCAGTTTTTCAGCAGGAAGGGCCCAGGCAGTGCTTGATGCCCAGGGTCTGCTGCAGTTCCAAGCTACGTTCATATCTGTCATGGATTGAATTATGTCCCCGCAAAAATGTGTGTATCAGTTTAGCTGGGCCATGATTCCTGGTACTGTGTGATTTTCCTATATGTTTTAGATCCTGCCTCTATGATGTTAATGAAGGAGGATGGGTGGCAGTTGTGTTAGTAAGGCAGGACTTAATCTACAAGATTGGATTGTGTCCTGAAGCAAGCTCTTGAGATATAAAAGAGAGAAGCGAGCAGAGAGATGGGGTTCCCTGCGCGGAGAAGCTCCTATTCCAGGAGAACACTGTGAGAAGAAGGCTGACAGAGAGAGAAAGCCTTCCCCTGGAGCTGATGCCCTGAATTTGGACTTTTAGCCTCCTCTACTGTGAAGAAATAAATTTCTCTTTGTTAAATCCATCCACTTGTGGTATTTCTGTTGTAACAGCACTAGATGACTAAGACAATATTGTTGTTGTTAGTTGCTGTTGAGTCTGCTCTGACTCTTGGAGACCCCATGTACAACACAATGAAATGTTGCCTGATCCTGTACCATCTTCATGATCACTGATATGCTTAAATCCATTGTTGTGGCTGCTGTGTATTTTGTGTGCCTTCCAATCTAGGGGGCTGATCTTCCAGCACTATGTCAGACAATGTTCTGTCATGATCCATAAAGTTTTCATTGGCTAATTTTCAGAAGTAGATCACCAGTCCTTTGTTCCTAGTCTGTCTCTGTTAGCTTGTCATACTATGGTGGCTTGCGTGTTGCTATGATGCTCGAAGCTCTGTCACCTAGAGTCACCTCTGGTGGACAGGTTTCAGTGGAACTCTAGACTAAGACAGACTATGCTCATGTACAACCCTTTGCTGTCAAGTTGACTCCGACTCGTAGCAACCCTATAGGACAGAATAGAACTGCCCCATAGGGTTTCCAAGGGGTGGCTGGTGGATTTAACTGCTGGCTTTTTGGTTAGCAATCAAGCTCTTAAACACTGTGCCACCAGGGCTCCCATGTTCATGTAGGCAGGGCAAATATGCCAGGCTGAAGTGGGTTTTCATTGGATATAGTTGTTCCACTGGAAACATATTAAAGACACGTTTTAATTAGCATCATAACTTCTAATGAAGAGCCCTCAAATATGTCAAAACAAAACAAATAAAGATAGATCAGAGCTTTCATGAATAGGTTTGCTGCTCACTGATGTACGTTAACAAATGTTCTATTTCACTTATTTATGGTAAGTTAAAGGAAAATTTCTTACACTTTTAATGTCACTTATTTTGAAATAAAACAATATCAAACAATAATTGCAAACTTTTCTTTACTGCCATGGGATAATAGCCTAAAATATTAATTTATGCTTCTTTCCTTAGTCTTTCCTGTGACTCCTGCCGTGTGCTCCCCAGGCAGGCAGCAGTATGTGATTATGATGACATTGATGCAAACACTGACAAGAAAGGGACTTGACTGACAAGAGGGTCAGTGTTCAGTTTCAAGTTCTCAAGTGAATTTCATTTGAGCTTCGTGGTAGCGTTAGTAGTTTAAGCACAATTGCTTTTGAGTTGTAAGAACTTGGGCTCTTAGTGTCAAAAATCAGAACTCGGAAGAGCTGAGGCATAAGATTATGCCAGAAATAAGAGGCATAGAAGAATATTGGATAGATCCAGATAGCCCATCTATCTAGGCTACTAGATAAAATTAGCACAGTCTGGGAGAAGGAGAGAGTAGAAGAGAAGAGCCATGGTTACAGGCTGATATGAGGGAATGAAGGACTCTGTACACAGGTCTGAAGATACAGGGACAGATAGCAACTCTGCTTTTTTTCCTGGATGGTACTGGGAAGAAAGATAAAGTTCCAGATTTCTCCCACATCATGATGTGGGCCATGGTGTCTGGGCAGACTGGAAGGGAGAGCATCTAAAGCCTTGCCCTGTACCTAATGTGGATACAGAAACAGGTAGACAGGACTGTTAGACCTGCAGAGCCCCACGGTTGGGAAAGGATGGCACAAAGTAACTGTCAGGGACTTTAGATCATAGACCAGATGGGACTGTGTCTACTGGGGATGTCAGCACAGGTAGATAGCCCACACTGGGGATCAATGAGAACAAGGGCTGCGGAGACGCCAGTGGGGGCAGATGACAACATGGGCCAAATGTCCTCCCACAACCTACTCCCAAAGACCCTTCTGTATTTTAGATATAATCTTGGAAGGGGAGAGAGGGAGAAGGGTGAGAAATACATAATGACTTGGCTGAGGAAATTCTGTTTGACTAGCATTAATTTTATATCATCAATGGAATGAAGGCTTAAGAAAGAAATTAATTTTACTTACAGAAAAGTAAATATCTTTTTGCACACCTAGATTTGCAGCCTATGAAATTCAGCCTCTACATCATTATTAGCATAAGGACCTAGTCAAGAAGTTACATTAGAACCTTATGTATTCAAATAAAATGAAATATATTAAAATACTCACATATAAAAGTTTAAGTATCAACCTTTGGGGGAAGGTTTTCGCTTTATAGATTAGTTCCATCAAGATTTAATACATTTGGAAGGAGTTACTACTCTTAATTTTAACAGAGTTCTTGTGAAATAAATGTCAGTGCTGTTATAGTAGTTTCCTTTGTGGGAAAAAAAAAATATTGTAACATAAAACTAAGTTTAAATGAGGACCTTGATTCAGGGGAGCTGGTAGGCTAGAGTTATGCCTTTTCCCCCTTAGTGGGAACATGTGCATCCCAAATACTAGAGTCCCTGGTGGTACAGTTAATAACCTTGGCTGCTAACCAAAAGGTTGGAGATTGAATCCACCCAGAGGTGCTTCAGAAGAAAGGCCTGGCAATTTACTTTTGACAAATCAGCCATTGAAAACCCTATAGAGCACAGTTCTACTCTTACACACATGGGGTCACCATGAGTCGGAATCGACTTGATGGCAACTAACAACAACAACAGTGATTTTTTAATTAATTTATTTATTTTGTTGTTGTTGTCAAGAATATACACAGCTCTTGGAGGCCCTCCTCATACCCTTCTCGGATCACTACCCTCACCTCCTCAAACATAGCCAGTATTCTGACTTCCCTCACTATTGAGTTTTGCCTACTTGTGAACTTACATAAGTGGAATCATAGACAAGGTACTCTGATGAGTCTGGCTTCTTTCGCTCAACTTCATATTTGTGAGACTCATCCATGATGTCTGTGTACAGGTGTACATTTTCATTGCTCTGTAGTATACCATTACTATCTTAGGCTGGGTCCTCTAGAGAAGCAAAACCACTAAAGCGTATAAGTACATATATAGAAAGATTTATATCAAGGAAATGGCTCATGCGGTTGTAGAGGCTGGAATGTCCCAAGTCCGTAGGTCAGGACAGAGGCTTCTCCTTATTCATGTAGCCACGGGGGCTAGTGAACCCAAGATGGGCAGGCCAGAGAGCAGGGCTCTTGCTCACAAGCTGCGAAGATTAACAAACCCCAAGATCGGCAGGTAAGACCACAGGTAAGCTGCTAGCTCAAGTCCCAAGAACTGGAGGTCAGAAGAACAGGAGTCAGCTGCAAGATCCAGGGCAAGCAAAAGCCCACCAGCCTTGCCAGAATGTCCACTTATATTTGATGCAGGCCACATGCCCAAAGAAACTCCTTTTCAAATGAATGGCTACTCACAGCAGATCCCATCATGGAGGTGATCACATTATATCAAATCTCATCATGGAAGTGATCACAACATCATATGACTACCAAACCACTGAGAATCGTGGCCCAGCCAAGTTGACACACAACCTTAACTATCACAATTATGTTACTATACCACAATTTATTTATTTATTTTTATGTTGATGGTTATTTGAGTTGTCTTTTTATTTTCAGCTATTCGATAATGCTTCTGTGAGTATTCTCATACATGTCTTTTGGGACACACATATATATGTATGCATTTCTGGTCAGTATATAGCTAAGAGTTGAATTGCTAAGTCATAATGGATACGTATGTTCAACTTTAGTGGTTATGCCAAACAATTTCACGAAATTGTATAATTTATTCTTCCACCACCAGTGTATGAGTTTGATATGCTCCATATACTCTTTGACACTTGGTATTGTCAGTTTTTAAAAATTAAGCTATTTGGGTGGGCATGTACTGTATTTTTACACAAATAACACATGCCTTCTATGTTTATTTGCCAACTACGCCCTCCCTTCCAGAGGTATTTTCATAAGTTGCACTATGCTAATTTTTTTTACAGCAACATGTAAAAAAAATTGGCATAGTGGTGCTTATGAAAATACTTTGTGGGAGGAGGGTGCTTGCATTTTCATTTTTCCAGTGGTGTCTTTTGATGTGCAGAAGTTCTTAACGTTTGTGTAGTCTAGTTTATCACTCTTTTCCTTTACAATTAGTTCTGTCTGTGACCTCAGCACCTTTGTCATAAATTCTGTCCCTATAGATACGTGGGTCTGTTTCTGGATTCTCCATTCGGTTGTATTGGTCAGTTTTTCTGTTCTTGCCAATACTACAGGCTTTATTATTACATCTTCATAATAACTTTTTGTATTTGGTAGTATAAGTCCTCCAATTTTTTTTTTTTTTAACTGTTTTGGCTATTCTTGGCTCTTTGTATTTCTGTATACATTTTCAAATAAGCTGGTCAATTCTCACAAAAAAGTTGATGATATTTTGATGGAGATTGTATTGAAATGATAGAAAATCTTAGAGAAAGTCATAAATCTTTACAATACTGAGTCTTCTAATTCATGAACATGATAATGGTACATATCCTTTCATTTACTTGGTCTTTAATTTCTCCATATTTTTCAGTTTGCTTACAAAATTTATGATAGAGTTATTTCAAGAGATTTCTTTTTGTTATGATTATTATTGGAATAGTTTTAAAAATTTCATTGCCTAATTTCTTTTGCTGACATATAGAAATAAAATTGATTTTTATATATTGACTTTTTATCCACAGACCTTGCTGAATTCACTTTTTTTTTTTTACCATTTTAAGTGTACAATTTTTAAATAATTTATTCATTTTTATTTTTTGTGGCTGAAAATTTGCACAACAGAACATACGTCAATTCAACAATTTCTACACGTACAATTCAGTGACATTGATTACATTCTTCAAGTTGTGCAGCCATTCTCACTCTCCTTTTCCAAATTGTTCCTCCCCCATTAACATAAACCTATTATCTGATAAGCCTTTTAACTAACCTTTCGGGTTGCTGTTGTTAATTTGATCCCATGTAAGTACTTCTTTAAAAGTGTACAATGCTCAAGGCTGACATTCTTTACTAATTAAGCTAAACTACTGTTTGGTTTAAAGAATACTTCAGAGGATTTTTTTATTTTAAGGTTTAAAAATTATCTCAGGGCAATATTTTCAGGGATTCATCCAGCCTCAATGACTCCAGAAAGTCTGGATTCCATAAGAATTTGAAATTCTGTTCTACATTTTCCTCCTTTTGGTCAGGATTCTTCTATAGAATCTTTGACCAAGATGATCAGTAATGGTAGCTGGGTACCACTCAGTTCTTCTGGTCTCATGGCAAAGGAGGCCATTGTTCATGGAATCAATTAGTCATGCATTCCGTTTCCTCCTCCTATTTCTGATTCTTTTCTTTCTCTGTTGCTCTAGGAAAATAGAGACTAATTCTTGTACCTTGGATGGTTGCCTGCAAGCTTTTAAGACCCCAAGCATTGTGCATCAAACTAGGAGGTAAAACAGAAGTGAAGTGCACAATTCATTGATGTTAGTTACATTCACAATGTTGGGCACCATCACCGCTATCTGTTTTCAAAGCTTTTTCATCACTCCATCACATATTACTTCTATTGGTGTGTTGTTCCCCTCATTTTAGTTTGCCTCATCCTTGGCTTTCTGGGTTGCCACTTTTTAGTTTTTCCTCTTACCTCTCTGTTCCTTTTCTGTTTCCTTTGCTAGCTTTTCCCCTCTGCTAAATGAAAACAAACAAATAAACAAACAAAAAAACCAGTTGCTGTTAACTTGATTTTGATTCATGGAGACTCCATGTGCTGCAGAGTAGAACTGCTCCATAGAATTTTCAAGACTTTGACCCTTCAGAAGCAAATTGCGAGGACTTTCTTCTGAGGAGCCTCTGGGTAGGTTTGAACCTCCAACCTCTCAATAAGTAGTCAAGCACTTAACCATTTGCACTACCCAGGAATTCCTTTCTCTGTTAGCCTTTAGAGGGCCCTGCCATAGAGCTTAGTTCTCAGCCTTCTGCTCTTCATTTACGCTCTTTTCCTAGGGCTTCTCATTTAGAACCATAGTCAAGATACAAGCATTATGCTAATGACTCCAAAATTTATATCTTTGCCAGGTCCTAGCCTTTCCACTGAGCTCCAACTTCCTATCTGGTATCTCTCCTTGGATATTGTCTTGGTCATCTAGTGCTACTATAACAGAAATATCACAAGCAGATGGCTTTAACAAAGAGAAATTTGTTTTCTCACAGTCTAGTAGGCTACAAGTCCAAACTCAGGGCATCAGCTCCAGGGGAAGCCCTTCTCTCTCTGTTGGCTCTGGAGGAAGGTCTCTGTCATCAATCTTCCCCTGGTCGAGGAGCCTCTCAGCACAGGGACCCTGGGTCCAAAGGCCGTGCTTTGCTCCCGCTACTGCTCTCTTGGTGGTATGAGGTCCCCATGTTTCTCTGCTTGCTTCTTTCTTTTATATCTCAAAAGAGACTGGCTTAAGACACTATCTAGTCTTGTAGACCTCATCAGTATAACTGCCACTAATCCATCTTGTGACATCATAGTGATAGGATTTACAACACATAAGGAAATCACATCAGATGACAAAATGGTAGACAATCATACAATACTGGGAATCATGACCTAGCCAAGTTGACAGACATTTTGGGGGAACACAATTCAATCCATGACAGATATCTTATAGGCACCTCATTTCTTATATGGTCAAAACAGAACTCTTGATTTCCACTCTCCCAAACCTATTGCTTCCTTGTTCTTCTTTATCACAGGATGTGATACTAAATTCACTCAATTGCTCGTGTCAAACCTGGGAGCCATCCTTGATTCTTATTCTTCTCTAACCATGTCCTCTTCCCATCTACTCTTCAGCAAGTTCTTTCAACTCTACCTCTAAATATCTTACTAACCTGTCTACTTTTCTCCATCTCCATGGCTACTGCCATGGTCCACCTTCATCTCTTGCCTAGAGTATTATAGTAGCCTCCCAATGGTCATACTTTTTCCTCTCTTGATTGACTTAAATCATTCTTCATATGTCAGAGTTAATTAATAATTCACACACACACACACATACTCACACACATACATACAGCACCCTAGATAGCATCTCTGTCTGCTTAAAGCTGCTCAATAGCTTCTCAGTGTACTTTGAATAAAATCCAAAGTTTTTCCCATGGCTCACAGCCCTGCATGATCAAGACCTTGCTCATCTCTGCATCTCACCTCCTCCCACTCATCACCTTATTCTGTTCTCCAGCCACTTTGGCCTTCTCTGTGTTTTAGGGCATGCCAGACTTGTTCACTTCAGAACTTTTGCATCTTCTGTCTCTTCTGCTTGGAAGTTGAAGAAGGAAACAGAAGTCTACACAGCTTAAATACCTTAAACACAAGTACAGATGGTCAGAGTTGATGCTAATGTTGAAATCCACCTAATAATGGCTAAAAGCAAGTGCTTCGGAATCAGATAGACCCAGATTTTAACTTAAGCATCACCACTTACTGTTTGTGCTCATGTTTAAAATACTTAAGCTGCATGGACTTCAGTATGCTTTTCTGTAAAGTGGTTGCAGGATTGTCAGTATTAAATGATAGGATGTATTTAAACTTTTAGCTCAGTGCTTGGCACATAGTACACTCAAAATAAATGACAGCTATTACTACATGTTTAAATATTGTCAGTGAACACCACCTGTCTATATGCTTTTGAAGAGATGGCGTTCCAGATGCGCAGGTATACTCTAAAGAAAGGCCACTGGCCAAGGTTCTTGACTTGTTTGCCTATATGACTGTGGTTTTAAACCATGGCTGACTGACCCCCTTCTGAATGATACTTGATCTTTTGATATGACAGGTTTTGTGCCTATGAATCTTTCTTTTAGTTTAAGATGAGTTTCTTAACCTCTGCTCTGAACCATTCATTACCTACTTATTTCCAAGTTTAAATTTTGAAGAACTGTCTAATTTCTAATTTTTGGAGAAGCCTCATTATGGCACAGATGCTGACATCATTTGCAATAACATTTTGTAGTTTCCTCCTGATTATGACCAATCCAAAATGAAAAGCAAACTCGTTACCATCGAGTTGATTCCGACACATAGTAACCATATAGGACGGAGTAGAACTGCCCCATAGGGTTTCTAAGGAGCAGCTGGTGAATATAAACTGCTAGCCTTTTGGTTAGCAGTTGAGCTCTTAATCACAGTGCCACCAGGGCTCTGGCAAACCGTTAACACACTCAGCTGTTAACCAAAAGGTTGGAGGTTGGAATCCATTCAGCCTTGGAAGAAAGGACTGTCGATCTACTTCTAAAAAATCAGCCATTGAAACCCTATGGAGCACAGTTCTACTGTGACACACATGAGATTGTCATGAGTTGGGATCAACTCAACGACAACTGTTTTTTGTTTTCAAATTATTACTGACAGCCCTTCCCATGCCTTGCTGTTTCACTTCTTTCCTTATGTCCTTCCCCCTCACACTCTTGAGTGCCCTTTCTCTGGTTCCCAGAGCACCTCACATGCCTTATCACATTAGCAGTGCATACCAATGTGGCCACATTTACCATAATGCTGGTGTTATGAATGGAATTGAGTTCCCCCAAAACATGGGCTGTAAATCCTAACCTCTATGCCTATAGTTATAATCCCATTTGGGAATGAGTTGTCTTTGTTATGTTAATGACACAGGATTCGTTTAGGGTGTGTTTTGAGTCAGTCTCTCTTGAGATATAAAAGAGATTAAACAAGCAAGCTAAGAATCAGAGATGAGAGAAGAGAGATGCCAAGCCACATGAAGATCACCCGGGAGCAGAAGCTCAGAGACAAGGCCCTTCCTCCAGAGCTGACAGAGAAAGACTTCCCCTAGAGCTAGAGCCCTGAAATTGGATTTATAGCCTCCTAAACTGTAAGAAAATAAATTTCTTTTTTTTAAAGCCACTCGTTTCTGGTATTTCTGTTATAGCATCACTAGATAACTAAGACAGCTGTCATCTCGCCAGCCCTGAGCACCCCCTGCAGGATCTCAGCCTGACTCCAAGCCTCCTGGAGTCACTTCTGAGAGTCTCCCTGGTGACAATGTGTCCTGTGTTTTCAGATCGACTATGGCCCTGTTCTGGTCTGACCCCCTGTCCCTCACTTGCTACCTGTCCTCAACATTGTCCTCATTTGCCAGTGGTTGTCCTAATCCCTCAGGGCACCAAAGCTGTCTTGAAGACTGTGCTTTTACCCCTGGATCCTTGAAACAGCTGTGCCTGTGCTGAACATCTCTCAGTGTCTTTCAGGAACTTTACTTCTCAATCAACTCCTCTCTCAAGGGGCTTAGAATCAGGCCTGGAGTGGGTGACAAGTTCAAGAGAAGGGAACATCCACCTAGATGGAAGCATGTCAGTGTCACTTGGTGAGAAGAACATGTGGGATGGGATAGATTAATGTGGCGACAGTGCCTCTTAGGTGTCAGGCACCATGTTAATGCTTTTTCCTAGGCTTTCCTCTAGAATAATCTATGTAAGTTTTTGGGAGGAAGACCACAGAGGTACAGTGCCATTTTCATCACATCATATCAAATGTGCATACTATCAACATGGCTTATCACTGTTGATATTGACCTTGATCACCTGGCTGAAGTTGTGTTTGTCAGGTTTGTCTACTGTGAAGTTACTCCTCCTTTTTCATACTATACTCTCTGGAAGGAAGTCAGTATGTACATCTCACATTTAAGGTGTGGGGAGTTATACTCTACCTCCATGAGGACAGAGTGTCTAAATAAATTACTGGGAATTCTGCAGGCAGGGAAACTTACCTATTTGCCCCTGGAAACCTGATTTTAATAACCATCCTCGTTATTTGATAGCTGAGTGACCTTGGGCAAGTTGCTTTACTTTGATGAGTTTGTGTCCTTATCTTTGAATCCGTCCACATAATTTTTTGAGACATGGTAGGTCAAAATACTTTGTGCTTCACGAACTGTAACCATGAAGGTTTAGTAATTGTTCCTTTTAGCTCAGGTTTCTGGTCCCCCGAGGAAGCCTCTCATGAGACTTTTCCCCTGGCTCTCGGTGACAATGGAGTGGCCTCAGCGGTAGTTGCTGCCTTGGGGACAGAACCTCAGACCCAACTAGGGAGTTCTGCATTGCTCTAAAATTCCTTCACTTCCTGCCAGGAAAGCTAATAATCTGAGGTGATTGCTATGCTTAAGATTACCCAACATAGCTGTTTTAAGGCTGTTAGTCAGGTCGGAGTGTATGAGGAAAAAAGAACTTTTGCTAATCAGGTACTATGAAGAGAAACTGAGGTCAGAAGGCTTTTGGTCCAAGGATTTCAGTCACAGCCTCCTTCCCCTGCCCTTCTGGGCTTCCTCTCTTCCCTGTGCTTCCAAGTTCCACCTCAGACTCTGTGAAGAATATTTTTGGTTTCAGTTCTGTGAAAATTCCTAACACAATTGCAGGTTGTGGTTAGGGTGATTGTCTTTATAAGAGACACTTGAAAGTCAGGTTCAAACAAGGCACACGTGCGTTCTTTGCAGAGGATGTTAAGCTTGTTGACTGGAAGCCTACCTGCCAGAACAAGATCCTCTGCACACCAGAAACAATCTACTATTGTCTCCAGGGATGAACGGTGCCAATGAAAAATAAAAACACCGAGCCAACAGGAGGAATTCCACATTAACTGCTTCACCTCTAAAGGTAATTACGGGAAGGGTTAGAGAGGGTGAAAATCCTCTCCTTTGTTTTTAGCCTGCAAATACACATGCAGCACAAGCAAATACACTAAAGCAAAACCTTTCATCTGTCTGCTATGGTGTGCGTATTTCAGTGTCAGAGTTTTCCTTTTGTCCCCAGGGTTCTTAACGCTGCCAGTGGAGAAAGCTGGGTGCTGCCCACAGTTTCCTTTATGCTTCTCTTGGTTCCAGTAGCTGTTACTTCAGGGACAATCCTGTGCCAGGAAGTAGGAGAAGGTAGGGCGATAGGGAGAGTGTGCATAGCTTTTAGGGCACCTTGAGAGAAAGAAATGCAGTGTCCACGATGGGAGTTAGGGAAGGAGAAGCAAGAGAGAAAAGACCAAAGAAGGCAAGCTGAATTAGGAAATGGGGAGGTGTTTCTTAAATTTTATTAATTCTTTAATTCGAGGGTGGAGACAGAAAAAGGCAGGAAGGGAAACTAAAATTCTGAAAGACCCCTGTCCCACTTTTTCTCCTGACCTCTGATAAATAAAAATAAGTATTAAATAAAATCCATGTGGGAACTTCCATTTGCTTTCTTCCCACACTCTGGGTCTGGGTCTGACCCCACTGCAATTCATGAAAAAGTCTGGTGATAGGCTGAGCCTCCTATTCTTCACTCTGCCACTAAGCTGGTCTACCTTAAATTTCCTATCTTTACAAACAATTCAGCTTTACAATTAAAACATTCAAGTACCATGCAGCAATTCAAAACTCCAGGAGTTTTGGGAGGTAGTGTCGTGATGTGTGTAATCACTAAGAGGTAAAGGAATAAGCCTCTGAGGCAACTGTCAGAGTTCCCTTCTCTTACACAAGGCTTTCCCACGCAGAACAGCAGACTGCAGAAGAAAAGCCCAATTCTGAGTTATCAAGCTTCTTAGCCAGGTCCCATTCAAGTTTCATGTGCTGTAAGTTTGTATGTGATCCTTCATGGACTATCTGTAGTTAGAGGGGTGATATCTGCCCTTATTTTAAAGGTTGTGTCTAGATAATTTCAGTATCTGAATCATAGCTGGAGTCTCTGGGTGGTGCAAAAGGTTTACGTTCCCAGCTACTAACAGAAAGGTTGGAGGCTTGAGTCCACCCAGAGGTACCTTGAAAGAAATGTCTGGCAATCCTTCCAAAAAATCAGCCATTGAAAACTCTATGGAGAACAGTTCTACTGTAACACACATGGGATCTCCGCGAGTTGGAATTGATGACAACTGGTAACTAGAATCATTATTGGGTCTGTTTCTAATATCTGTTTTTCTCTTAGTCCTCGCTCTGGGTGTGTCTGATTACCTTTCCTAGAAGTCTGGACATTGTGTATAAAAAATTATAGAAGATCTTGATGGCATTATCTTCCCTCAAAGAGAACTTTATTTAGATTCCAGAAGGCAGGCAGTATTTGTGCAGATCACCTTAATCCAATCTGGGATTAAGCTGATTTGAGCCTTTGCTGTAGTCTTTAAGGCCTAGTCTATTTTGGGTTTGCCCTTCTAGAGTATGTTGTTGTTGTGTGCTACTGAGTCGATTTCAACTCACGGTGACACTGTAGGACAGAGCAGAATTGTCCCATAGGGTTTTCAAAGCTGTGAAGATTTACGGAGACAGACTGCCACATCTTTCTCCCAGAGAGCGGCTGGTGGGTTCCAACCGCCGACCTTTTCTGTTAGCAGCCGAGCACTATTGTGCCACTGGGGCTCCTTTGTTAGAGTATAGGAAATGCTAAATGAACCCTGGAATGTTCACCTGTGCACCTCTACTTTGGCTGCTCCTGGGCTCCATTTTAATCTCCCCAGCACAGTGAGACTGTCAGTAGCTCTCAAAGTGTTATAGCTTCTTGTTGTTGGGTGCCCTTGAGTTGATTCTGACCCCTGGAGTGTTTTCTTGGCTGTAATATTTATGGAAGCAGATCTCCAAGTCTTTTCTCCCACAGAGCCGCTGGATGGTTTTGAATCACCAGTCTTTCTCTGAGCAGCTGAGCACTTAATCGTTGGGCCACCAGGGCTCCTTCTTAGCAAGCACTTTTTTGATCAGCCTTTCTGCATCTGCCACTTTCAAATGGGTGGCTGACTCAGGAGGAAAAGTGGTTTGAATCATCAGGCTTGTTTTCCTGTGTTTCTCTTCTCTCTAGGGTCTTGGCCTCTCACATCTTATGTCTCTTGCTAGTCTTTTTCTTGTTGTGTTTCTCCAGCCCCATGAGACTGCTGAAAGCTTTGCTCAGTTCTCTGCACTTAACAACCACTTTCTTTCCAGTTTCTCAGCCTCTCTACCTGGACTTTATTAATATTCCTTCTTTCAAGAATCTTGACCCTATTAAGTTTTTGGCTACTTTCAGTGCCTTTAAGCAGGTATTTTTTCATGTTTTGTCCTTCTTTTCTAGTTTTTCAAAGTAGGAGAATCATTGTTACAGACCAGAAAACAAAATCCTTGCCCTTGTTTTAAATGACACAGGTGGAAATGTTCTAGAGTCTTTCTCTTCTCCCTTGTTTGATCAGTTAGTTTTAACCAGGACCTCGAACAGTTCATTCTGGTTCAAACCCCTGCTTAGAATTTGCATTTCCACCCCAGATATGCTAAATCAGAATCCACATTTTTTTTAACAACATCTCAGGTGATTCTTATGTATAATAAATTTTGAGAACCAGTGCTCAACTAGTGGTTCTCAGAACTGTTCCCTAACCAGCAGCATCAGCATCACCTGAGAATTTGTTAGCAACTCAAATTCTCCACCAGGGTTCAAATAGGAACGAACCAGTTTGAAGCCCTGGTTTTAACCCAAGGAAACAAAAGTGTGCTCATTTCATTTAACAGTAGTTTAAATATAACAGATTGTATATCTGGGATTGTATATATGTGTTTCTAAAAGATAGTTGATATTTCTTGCTTCTCCCATTGCAACTTACTGAATGATGCTGTACAATAATTGTGGAGTAAATGAAGTTTGTAGTTACCATCATACTGGCAAGTATTACCCGTCTCTGTGATTCCAGCTGAATCATTCAGGGAGTTAGCCAGATAGAGATTATTTGCATGAGATAGGAGAGACCATCAACATCTCATGTGATGCAAAGGACAAAAGAAGCCAAAAGGGAAACACTTCAGTTTCTTCAATTGTAAAATGAATAGGACAACCGTAGATGATCTCAAGGGCATCCCTGGGTGGCGCAAATGATTAAGCACTAGACTTCTAGCTGAAAGGTTGGTGGTTCAGATCCATCCAGAAGTGCTTTGGAAGACAGTCCTGCTGATCTGCTTCTGAAAGGTCACAGCCTTGAAATCCCTATGGAATGCAGTTCTCTTCTGCACACATGGGGTCGCCATGAGTCAGAATTGACTCTAGGCAACTAACAACAAGATGATCTCAAAAGCCTTCCAACTCTGATATTCTATGCAGCTGTTAGTGAGCCCATCCTTATTCTGTGGTCCCATTACTGAGGACTTTATTAAACATAGTGCCATATCTGCACCTTTGCTTCCTCAGTCCACTTATATCCTTGGTGACGCAATGTGATGAACAAAGAAGACTTCAGTCAGCTGATTTTTGCATTAACTCTGCCACCAAAATCTGTCATGAAGCAATCAGCTTTACGAGGGCAGGGTTCATGTCTGTCTTGTTCACTGCAGTATCCTCAATACTTAGCACATTCAAGGTACTTAATAAATATTTGTAGAATAAATGAATAAATGAGGTTGAAATAGGGTCTAAGTGGTAGAATTCAGTATATGTTGCCAATTGCATTCAAATTAAGACATCATTCATGGGCTGTTCTTGAAATGTTCTTGAGGGTACTTGCTCTGAATGATTTTTCGATGTATGTATATAAGAAGGTTTTATGTCTCATTGAAGGAGCCCTGGAGGCACAGGGGTTAAGCAATCTGGCTGCTAACCAGAAGGTTGGCCTTTGGAATCCACCACCCACTCTGTAGGAGAAAGTGTGGCCGTCTGCTTCTATAAAGATTACAGCCTTCGAAACCCTATGGGGCAGTTCTACCTTGTCCTATAGGGTTGCAGTAAGTTGAAATCAGCTTGAGAGCAATGGGGTATTTTTTCTTTTTGGTTATGCCTCATTGGACTGATGAAAATGCAGTCATTAATGGAAAGGGTATTACTTTTTAGTCTATTTTTTTTAAATCTTTATATTATTTCCTTACTTTCGTTATCTGTCTTCTCCGTATTTCTCTTTCCTTTGTTTTCTTTCTTCTTTCTGATGAATCAGTGTGCTCTTACCAGTCCTGTTTTCCTTCCTTTTCTTCTCCTTTTCGTGTGCTTTTCCCTTTTTTCAACTTCTCATAATTACACTTTTGAAAGGTATGGGCTGGGAAGTATATATATATATATACATATATGTGTATGTAAACATATATGTATATATTTCAATAAAACTTGAACCAAAGGGGTCCCAAACATTTCGATTTGAATTTGAAAAGACAGACTGATACTTAGTGATTTTATACTGTTTCCCTGAAGAAAGGAGAAGCAGCTCATTTTGAATTTTAAATTGGTCATAAGAGGAGTAGAATTCTGTTTTATTTCTAGCATACAGTCTTTTAATGTATTACTGCCTGCATCTTCTCTTACTATTAAACTAGGACATAATGAGCAAGGCGACATTGTACATAATAAGCTGCTAGCCGTTTGACTAAGAAATCCTTTCTCACGCCGTTTCCTGCAGAGTGAGAGCATATGGATGCCTGCAAACATCTAAACTCGGTGCACTGTTTGAACATCCCTATTACCTTTCTGAGCCTCAGATCTAGTTCTTTGATTTGCTCTCTCAAGCTCCTTAAAGCTTCTTCTATGCCAGTTTGGATGGCATTTAGGAATTTTGATGAATACGCTCATTATCTAATACAAAGTGACAGAGAACACTCGTGCCATGAACTCTGCCACATAACCATACCCTGCTGAACTCCTGTGATTCATGCGGTACTAGATTAATAGCATTTATGTTATTCATATATCTCAGTTGACCTTGATCTGCTAGAAACTCCCTCCTTTTTATCTTTGTTCCATACTGGGGAGGTTTTGTCCCACATTAACAATGGTTCTTTTGTACATCAAAGCACACTCCCCCCAACATCCCATGTTTTAATTTTCCCTGCATGCATAATATGTATCTCTCTTCTGTTTGCTATCTGTTACTTCTTACCTATGTTTAATTGATGGATAATAGAATTTTCTGTTTATTTTGTAAAAGAAAAGTTCTTAAAAATAAGCCTTTTAGTATCAGAATAAAAAAAGAATACAGCTTTGTGAGTGAAGAAAATTCACAGAAATGATTTTTTCTCTTGTTTAAATTTAGGAAATACAGGTTATGTGGTTAATCACAGATATAGTCTCCTACAGTACTTCTGTTTGTCCAGCATATTTACAACAACACTATTTGTGTTAGAAAATGTTTTAAAACTCTGTAACATCTCTATTTGGATTGAGATATGTATATGTATACCTATATTCACATACACGTACATGTATATACATACACACCATATATACACATTATATACACTATATATATATATATATTATATAATTCTGAGAGGCTGGACTCTGTGAAGAAGAACGCTGCATCATGATTGGAGGAAGACTCATTAACAACCTGTAATATGCAGATAACACAACCTTGATTGCAGAAAGTGAGGAGGACTTGAAGCGCTTACTGATGAAGATCAAAGACTACAGCTTTCCATATGGATTATTCCTCAACATAAAGAAAACAAAAATCCTGACAACTGGACCAATAAGCAGCATCAATGGTAAACGGAGAAAAGATTGAAGTTGTCAAGGATTTCATTCTACTTGGATCCACAGTCAACGCCCATGGAAGCAGCAGTCAAGAAATCAAATGGCATATTATGTTAGGCAAATTTGCTGCAGAAGACCTTTAAAGTGTTAAAAAGCAACGATGTCACTTTGAGGACAAAGGTGGGCTTGACCCAAGCCATGGTATTTTCAGTTGCCTCATATGCATGCGAAAGCTGGTCAATGAATAAGGAAGACCGAAGAAGAATTGATGCCTTCAAATTATGGTGTTGGCAAAAAAGACTAAATATACCACAGACTGCCAGAAGAATGAACAAGTCTGTCTTGGAAGAAGTAGAGCCAGAGAGCTACTTGGAAACAAGGTTGGCAAAACCTTCAACTAATGTACTTTGGACATGTTATTAGGAGCAACCAGTCCCTGGAAAAGGACATCATGCTTGATAAGGTAGAGGGTCAGCAAAAAAGAGGAAGATCCTTGTTAAGATGGATTGACATGGTGGCTGCAGCCATGGGCTCAAACAAATGATTGTAAAACTTCTTCTATGGAGCTTGATTCAAGATATTTCAAACCTTCTCTTTTCACTTGAAGATTTATTTATCTGTTTATTGTTCTGGTATATTATTTCTCTGAGAAGGTATTCTATAATTCTAAGAGATAGCAAGATGTATAATGGAAATTCTAGATCTTTTAAAAAACCATCAAAATTCTCAAACTTTAGTGTATATAACTATCAACCTGAGTAGCTTTTTAAAAATGTAGATTCCTGGGTGGCCCCAGTTTGAGATACACTGACTCAGTAGATCTGGGGTAAGGACCCAAGCCTGTGTTTTAAACAAGCAGCCATGGTGGTTCCAATGTGCTTGGCCATGGACCTTACTTTGAGAAACACTGTTTTAACATATTATTCAGAAAAGAGTTTAGTTCTCTTGCTGAGGAGTTTAGAGTTTGAAGGATGCTGTGGAAATGTATTTTTGAATACATAATGTTGTACCTAGACATATAACAAAGAAATATAAAAATAGGCAAAATATTAAATATATAAAATTTAGAAATAGAACAGATGCGCAAAATACATAAACTTCACAGATTACTCAAGAGTGTTGACTCTTAACACCTTGCTGAAAGCAGGGAGGGGGAGCTCTTGCAGAAATTGGTTTAGAAGAAAACATGGAGTGAGGTGTGTTGTTGGAGGTGGGGGGTGCTAGGATTTTTTCCTTTATACCCCATTTGGGCTTCATGCAGAAGACTAGGGCAGGCCAAAACTGTTCCATAGGAATGAAATTATTCACGAACCAATCTATGCTTATTTTTGTTTTTTAAGTCTTCCATAGGGATGCTTTGGCAATGAAATGATTCAAATCATCAGACAATTTTTAACTCCTCCAAGATAAACTGCTCATTTCCCCAGATGAATAGATGTGGGGCTATTCATAGTCAGGATTAAAATAATTAATGTAGAGCCTACTTTAGAATTAGGTCATAGAGTTCATTGTTTCTATTTACATTAGCTTTAGTTACATGAGATAATATATGTAAAAGTACGTAGCACAGAATCTGGCATGTGTTAAGAACTTATATTCAGTTGCCTATTTAGCATCTCCTCTTGGATGTCTTGCAACCACCTAAGTCAAATTGAACCCATCTTGTCTTCTTCCTCCTCAAACTGTTCCCTAAATCACCCAGTTATTCAAGCCAGAACCGTTTGTTTTGTCCTTGACATCTCCCTGTTCTCCCCTCCAAATTCTATTGATTTTACCTCTAAATATCTCTTAAATCATTCAATTCATTCGTGTATTGCTCTTGGAATACAGCAATGAACCAAGCGTTATGATCTGTAACAAGTTTCTAGGCAGGTTATTGGCCCAAAGATCCAGGGTCCAAAGAGGTTGATACCTACCTGAACAGAGAGGGTCAGCGTGCAAGGGGGAGGTTGGAGGCCAGAACATGAAGGGTTCTTTAAGCCATGTTATGAATTTTGAAATTTTATCCTAAAAACAATGAGAAAATTTGAAGAGTTTTGAGTATGAGAGTGGCATGGTCAGATTTTTGTTTTACCAAGATTGCTCTCTCTTCTCTCTCTCTCTCATCCCATTTGTTCCAACACAAGACTATATTCTGTCCTCTGGATGGTTGCATCTGGTCTCATTGCCTTACCCCTTCTCCCCTTAAATGCATGCTTCACACTGCAACCAAATGGAACAAAACAAATAAAAACTCTATAAACCCGACTATTTCTTCCTGTTTCAAATCTTTTAATGGCTTCCCAATGCCCTTAGGATAAAATCCAAATCCTTTGACAGGGGTTCCAAAGGCTTATGGAGAATGTTTACCTTTCCAGCCTCCTCTCTCACCGCTGTCTCTCTTACACACTCCAGGCACACTGAACTTCTTTCAGTTCTTCTAATGAACCATGCTCACTCTCACCCAGGCCTTCCTGTTCTCTCTGCCTGGGCACCAGCCCTGCCCAACTCTGTTTGGCCTGGCTGGTTCTTTATGCTTCACTTATTCGGGGTGGCCTTTTCTAAGTCTTGCCTATGTGGGGTACCCAGCTAATGATTGCCATTTTTCCTAGTTGTGACATTGATCATGTTTCTTGCCTAGACTTAAGCTCCACCTGTGTCTGTCCTGGATATTACTTCAACCACAGGTACTCACACAGTGCCTGCCACCTGAAGAATGAATGAATGAGCAGTAACTATTAATTTCCTTCATTTTGGTTTTTACACTGTGTCTTTGAAAGAGTTTGGTAGGAAAAAGGAATATCCCAGTAATGACATATCTGATTGAGTTTAGATGACAAGTTTTAGTCCTACTAATACTTTTTGGAATAGAAGTTCTTGTAGCTGCCATCAAGCTGGCCCCTATTCGTGATGACTCCATGAACAATGGGATTGGACCGTTGTGGTCCACAGGATTTTCATTGGCTGATTTTTTTGGAAGTAGATCACTAGGCCTTACTTCCTAGTTTGTCTCAGTCTGGAAGCTCTGCTGAAACCTGTTCAGCATCATAGCAACATGTAAGTTTCCACTGGCAGACAAGTGGTGGCTGAGCTTGAGATACATTGGCTGGGAATCAAAGCTGGCTCTCCTGCATGGAAGGTGAGAATTCTACCATTGAACTACCACTGCCCCAGGGATAACGATAACTGTGATGGTTAATGTTATGTGTCAGCTTGGCTAGGCCATGATTCCCAGTATTGTGTAATTTATCCTCCGGTTTGTGATCTGATATAATTGTTTTCCATTTTATGGTATTGTGTAATTATCCTCCATTTTATGTGTTGTAAATCCTAAACCTCTATATGTTAATGAGGCAGGATTAGTGTAGGGTGTACCTTGAGTCATACCCTTACTAAAGGGCATGATTCAAGTTATGCCCTTACTCAAGTCACTGCCTTAATCAAGTATTTGATGTAAGGGGAGTTTCCTTGGGGGTGTGACTTGCATCCAGTATATATGGATGCTCTGGATCCTGCATCTGGCTCATCATCATCTGACCTCTGGTTCTTGGGACTTGAGCCTGTTGTCTGAGCTTCCAATTCTGGGATTCACCAAGCTTCTGCAGCCCTGTGAGCCTGCTGCCTGCCATATGACCTTCTGATTTTGGGATTCACCAGCTTTTGCAGCCCCATGAGCCAACAGCCTACTGTATGACCTGCCGATTATGGGTTTGTCAGCCTCTGCAACCACATGAGTCAGGAGAAGCCTCCAGCCTGATGCCTGACCCATGGATTTGGGACTTGTCAGCCTCCATAACCATGTGAGCCATTTCCTTGATAAAAATCTATCTATATATTAATACATATATGCTTCACTGCTTTTGCTTCTTTAGAGAACCCAGCCTAAGAGAGTAACCAAGTTAAATTTTAGACGGGGGAGTGGGATCTGATAGATTAGGAAAACAAGAAAGAAAAGACTTAAGGTAAATCATTTCTGTTCTAAACAAGCAATTCTAAGTAATTATTTTATAGAATTGATTTAATCAGTTGGATAATGTTTTCATTTATTCCTTTTGCAATGGTAATAACTAACATTTGAAAAATGCTTTGTATTTTATAAAGTGCTTTTTGCACACATGATCTCGTTATTCTAACAGTCCTGTACTACCTACCTTATGGACTAGGAAATGGAGGCTTAACAATGATGCTAAGTGACTCCTCAATGGTAGGTGGCAGTTCAGAACTTGAATCTATGTCCTGATGACCTGACTCAAATCTGATGCTCATTGGCTATATCACATTCCTCCCCTAGATGTCTCAAAGCCAAAACAAGACAGTTGGTTACTTCCAGGGGCTGTTTCATGCGCATCACTACTTAATCCATTCAAAGTTGAAAACCAACTAGAGGAAAAGAAAAACAGGGAAGATGACTGCTTGGCCAGGAATGTGAACAGTTTCTTCCCTGTAGGAGGAGGACAGCAGTGTGCTAGATGTGCCACAGCTGATGGTGATTCTCATTAAGGACGTTTACAACCTGAGGAGGAAGACCCTTAGAGAAGAGGCTTCCAGCGCTGTTTGAGTTTGTAATTGAAACAGCGGACCAGTCAACAATGATGACTGAGATTCTACTAGGCATCAAACACCTTAGGAAGATGAAAGGGAAGATAGAAGGCAGAGGTTAAAAAATAAATAATTTCTGTCCTGATGAAACTTCTAATTTATGAGGGAATTGGATAAGCCCTCAAAACCTCTACCAATGTGATGAGAATGGCTCAGAATTAGGAGCAGATGATTTAATGAAGTCTAAGCTAGTGATGCGGAGCCCTGGTGGCATAGTGGTTAAGAGCTCAGCTGCTAACCAAAAGGTTGGCAGTTCGAATCCACCTGCCGCTCCTTGGAAATCCTATGGATCAGTTCTACTATGTCCTATAGGGTTGCTATGAGTCAGAATTGACTCGACAGCAATGGATTTGATTTCTTTGTTTGTTTAAACTAGTGGTGAAGGAGCCCTGGTGGTGCAGTTAAGTGCTCGCCTGCTAACTGAAACGTTGGCAGTTCAAATCCCCAAGTGGCTCCACAGGAGAAAGACCTGATGATCTGCTTTTTAAAGATTACAGCCAACAAAACTTTATGGGGCAGTTCTACTCTGTTACACGGGGTTACTATGAGTAGGAATCGACTCTATGGCAGGGCTTTGACCTGGTTCGTTCTAGTTCCAACCCCTGCTGAGAATTTACATTTCTACCCCAGATATACTGAATTAGAATCTACAGTTTAATAAGATCCCCAGGTGATTCTTATGTATAATAAATTTCCAGAACTACTGCTCTACTAGTGGTTCTTAGAATGTCCCTACCCAGCAGCATTAGCATTGCCTGGGAACTTTTTAGAAATGCAAATTCTCAGCAGGGGTTCAAACTGGAATGAACCTGTTTGAAGTCCTGATTTGAACCAGTGTCGCCCAATCTTACAGTTGCCAGACTCTAAACTATCCTGTCCATTCACTGGAGAAGAGATGATATTATAACAAATAATAATAGTGAACCACATATCCAAAAGTTGTGACTCTATATCTAGAATACTGTGGCTTTAGGTTTTATTTCTACTACTGCTTTCAAAACTTAAGAAAATTTAATTTCTATGCCTCAGGGTGTTTTTGTTTGTTTTTTCTTATTAAAAAATTGAGATGATGTTATTTAGAAATTTGTTCTTTTTAAAATTTTTTTATTTTTATGTCATGCCCATCGTACAAAATTCAAGAACTTCAAACAGGTATTTAGTGAAAAGGGTGTTTAGTAAATCTTCTTTCTGTCCCCATCTCCTAGCCACTCAGTTCCCGTCTTAGGGTTGGTCCTCTGGATATTTTATTGTATTCAACTATCACTAACAAGGAAAATGGAATGACCATGATTGATTTAGTCTTTTCAAGATTAATCTCCACTGATCTGAAGTATCAGTTTTATCAAATATTAAATACCTTTACATTTATTTCTATTCTTTTCTATTGACCTATCTGCTTGTTCATAGGTCAGTACTATACTGCTTTAAATAACTAACTTTATAATTAGTTTAGTATTTAAGAAGGCTAATTTCTCCTGACCCCCATTATTATTTCAGAAATTTTATGGTTGGTTATTTTTGCTATATTATTTTTAAATATTTATTTGAGTTTTCATTTTATTTGATTTTCAAAACTCAATGTATATTATTATTAGAGTCAAGTTTATAAACTAACTTAGGGAAATCTTAATATTTTGTCTTTCTATCAAAGGGCATGGTATATTTTTCATATTTTTTCTTCCAGTTTTTGTTTTTAAATTAAAGAATGGTTGATTTTCTTTCTCAGGAGAAATTTGTCTTTAGGAAATAAGAGTAAGTATAATTTTTTTCCTTTTTTGGTTTTAGATCTTTATGTTTGGTCGAAATGTTTGCCTGAGGTCACTCGTGACTGTAATTATAATGGATAAAAAGGAAATTTACTCATAATGTCTCTTGAACACTTTGTCCCAAAAGTTTGAGCAGAAGAATGAATCATAGCAATGGCAAGTCTGCTTTCTATCCTAAGAGACTTGGCTGGGCAACAAAAACTGTAGATACTAATAGAGGCTCACCGGGGCAGGGGTGGGGGGAATGGAGGGAGGAGGGAGGTGGCCGGTAGGGCACATGGCCTGGGTGCCACTTGAAGGAGGACACCAATGAGCAGTTTCTATTGGCCATCAGTTTCCATTGCCAGCTGTGAGAGATCATTCAGCAATTTAACACTAATTGCCCTAGGTGCTCTTTTTGGTAGATAGGTCCCTGGATACTAGTTAAAACCAAAACCAAACCAGATTCTGACTCATAGTGACCCTATAACACAGGGTAGAACTGTCCCATGGGGTTTCCAAGGGTGGCTGGTAGATTCGAACTGCTGACCTTTTGGTTAGCAGCCAAGCTCTTAACCGCTGTGTCATGAGGGCTCCACAAATTAAAGCAGCCCTTGACATTTCACAGCAGTGGTTTGCAAGGCTTGCAAGTGTATCCTGTGGCTGTATGTCTTCCAAGGATTAATTTGCCATGTTGTGGCCTTGAACTCTAGTAGCAATGGTGAGGTCATCCAGCTCAGTTATCACTCAGGACAAGCAGCAAATTAACATTCCCAATCAGCCTCACTCTCATGCCAACATTCCCAAAGGCCAGCCGAAACAAATACTTAACTTGTTCAAATCTTGAATTCTGCAAACGAAACCTGAACCTTTCGAAAATCAACTCCCCAGGTAACAAAAACATCTTTATCAATGTTGGGCGTATCCTGTAATCACGGTGTCATTGTTTGGGGGAGTACATAGATTATGGCCAAATGTTCCTTTCAGCTTGTTAGGAACCACTGTGCAAATCTTATGAAAGAGTACTGACTTCTCTGCGTGCTCTGGCTTGCCAGGAAGTAAAGGGCTTCCTCTCAACAGCTAACCAAACGTTCTTGGTTTAGGTATCAAGAGTGCCTGTTTCTTAAACATGTACTTGTTTAAATTGAAATCATTCCTATTTGTAGCACATAATGCCAAAACCTCTACTCTAGGAAATAGCATCTTCTTCCCAATTTCTTATATGTTTAATTAATTGTACTTTGGGGACAAATGGAAAATTAAACATTAGTGATAAGTTAACCTTTTTTATTGTACAAGTTTAGTTTGTGTAATACAAATATGTACAAACTATTGACTACATACTTATTTCTTCAGAGCTGAATACAGTCCAATCAGGGCCCACAGGAGCATCAGAGGTAAACATGAATTTCAGATGGAAGAGGAGCGCTGGCTGCTCTTAATTTATTTCATACTTTACAACTTGGAGGAACTTATTCTACCATCTGCCCATTAATTTGGTTAGCTCCCTTTGTTCTTTAGTTTTTCTTTCGACTCTTCAGGAAGAATCAGAAAGAGTGATTGGTGTTTTGGTGAGCTGGTCCCTAATCCAAAATAAAACAGAACCGTTGGGACAGAGAGAGGCTGGGGGATGGATGACCGTAACGTTCGCTGTTGTGTTCAGGGACAGGCAGTGATATCTGAGCAGAGACATAGACTCATGAGAGGGACTCAGCCACATGAAGATCTGGGGGAAGGGAGAGAGCTTTCCAGGCAAACAAATTTTGAAGGCAAACGCCCTAAGATAAAACACGTTTAGTGTGTTCAAATGAAAGGACAAAGGCCAGCATGTCAGGAGTCTGGAGAACAAAGGCAAGGGGAGCTGGAGATGAGACCAAAGAGGTGGTGTGGTGGGGATCTCCTGGAATGGTTCCTGATGATCTCCACCTTCTAATATTCACACCCTTGTGTAAGCCCCTTCGCTTGTGTGTGTGTAACTAATTTCTGAGAAGTAGAATATGGCAGAAGTGATAGAATGTCACTTCTGAGGTTAGGTTGTAAAAAACTGCAACTTCCTTTGTACTCGTTCTCTCTGCCTTTTCTCAGTTCACTCACTCTAGTGAAGCAAGCTGCCATGTTTTGAGCTGCCCGAAGGAGAGGTCCATGTGCTATGACACTGAGGGAAGCCTCTCTGGTCAGTAACCCATAAAAGACTATATCTTGCGAACAGCAATGTGATGGAGCTTGGAAGCAGATCTCCCCCAACTGAGCATTGAGATGACTGAGGCCCCATCCAACATCTTGGTTGCAACTTGTGAGAGGCCCTCAAGCAGAAGAACCAGCTACACTGAACTTGTATCCCTTATCTACAGAAACTGTGAGATAATAAATGTTGTCTTTTAAAGCCAAAGCTTTGAGGTGATTTGTAATGCAGCAACAGATAGCTAGTGCAGGGTAGAGCCAGATTATGTAGAGGTTTATAGGCAGGGGCGGATTAACCAGTAAACACTGTATGCACCAGCTTGCATTGGGCAAGGTATGCATGGGCTTAATTTTATTTACTTGCTAATCTATGGTGAGCAATTTCACATGGGTTTCACTACATCTTTGATGTGATGAGGGACAGGTGAAATTGTGCACTGCAGATTAGTGGGAAGACACAACTGGGCCCATGCATACCCTGCTTATTGGGTAATCTGGCTCTGTTTATAGGCTGTGGTAAGGAGTTTGGATTTCGCTCATTACAAAGCAGGAGGGTTATGATCACTTTTACAGAGACCACTCTGGCTGCTTTGTGGCAAAGAACAGCACAGGAACAAAAGTGGAAGCAGGAAAATGAGCTAGGAGGCTCTCACCAAGGTATGAATGTGAAATGCTCAGTTTTGAGAGATGTTTTGGCCATGATGCTGATATGACTTTCTGGCAACTGGAGGTAGGCGATGAGGAAAGCAGAGGAATGAAGGCTGACTTCCACATTTTTGGTATGATGAACTAGATAGATGCAGGTGCCATTTGCTGAGATGAGGAAGGTTAGGGAAAGAGTTGGTTTGCCGTGGAGATGAGAATCTTTATGTTGGAGATGATCTATCTAAATGGAGAGATCAGGATTCAGATGTGCCTCTATGTCTAGAGGATAGGGGGCAGTTCTAATTTCATGAGTGTCTCAGAACCTCTTAATAATTATCCTAAGGGAACTCAGCATGCTTTAATTTGGTTTAAAGAAATAGATCAGAATTAGAGAGGGCTGATGATCCTCTATATGGCATCATATCCTCTACATGTTCTAGGGTAAGGGGCATGCAGTGATATCCTCTGATAAAAATTAAAGATTTTCAATAAAATCTCCATGAGACAGATAGAACCAAGATTTTAGCACCTCTGGAGCCAGCAGTTCTGCAGAAATGGGAGATGGTGATCTCAGCATTGACATCAGCACGTATGACATGAGGCAGCCTTGACTTGGATATTGATGGACCTTGACAATAGTATTGGTGTCACTGTCAGCCATTGATGGTGACCTCTTCTGTGAAGCACAGTGAAGTAGCTGGCATTCTTTTAGCCTTAATATTGATAGAAGCCGCCACTACAGAAGGAAAATGGCGGATGCCAATTGTAGCCAAGAAGACTATTTTGGGGGACTTTTTTTTTTTTTTTTTTTTTTAATGAAGAAATTTGAAATGGGTTGAGCTTTCTCAGTTGGGATGGAATTGAAGAATACTGTTATCATGATCCTATTTTACCTCCAGGATGTGTTCTCTGGAAGACGGGGGTTATACAAGAAAGAGTCATTTAAAAATGACTTTTGCATTTGTTGAAAAACCGTTGACAAGAGCATTAACAATGGAGCCACACAAAGTACACATGTAAGATGATACTGATAATTTTTACCATTTTAGCCAAGAAAATGATGTATTTCCTCCATTAAGTTCAGAGAACCAACATAGGTGATTGTGTTTTAGCCTTACCTTTCAGGAAGATCACAGATACATTTCAATCTCAATTATGTTTATGGTTCTTGTTAGCATTGTTTCTTTCTCCTCAATTCTTGGTTATTATTTTATAATTTATTTCTTAATCTTACTGTTAAGATCTCTTGCAGTGAGTTCCTTCAAGTGTTTTTTCCCCCTCAGAAAGATAAGGGGCTTAAAATTTTAAGATATCTCAATATTTTGTTCTGAATTTTCTTAGTATTTTTTTCTATGTTGTGTAACAAGGCACAAGGTTTTTTAATATGTCAATAAGTCTTTCTTTTTAAATACTTCTCAAATAGGAAAAAAAAAAGGTTTAAACTATTAGGAGAAAAGAGGTTTAAACTATTAGATAGAGCTCTTCTTTGTCTTCAGCCCTTTCTTCAAATGTGAAGGCTTAGGGCATTGAGCTTTTTGAAAGCTGGGGGCTTTTAGAAAAATTATACAGCTTAGGAGAAGTTAGAGACTTACTGGAAGGAGAAAGTTGTTGACTGAGGAGAAAGAGTTGAAAGGAAGCACTGAACCAGAAATATTGGCACATGTGCTCCAAATATTTAATCTACTATATGGAGAATAAAACTCTTCTTTAATGTGATACTGAGATCTGTGTTTTCCAAACCATTCTTTTGCTTTTAAAATTTCTTAGTATACCACCTACCATTATTTTTCCTGAATACCATATTTATTACTTCTGACATGATTCATTATTAATAACAAGTAAACTTGATGGCATAGAGAAAGATTATTTCTTGAAATTTCTGAGGTGGAAGAATGAAATTACTAAGTAGATAATAGGACGTATACACATTGTATTATATTATTTTTTTTAAACCTGCTGAACGCTTAGCTTCTATTTTTGTGTTGAAAACTAATGACTGTTATATGTAATTCAACAGTTAGGAAAAGCTGATAGCTGGAGAGGGCTGCTCTCGTTGAAATCATATAGTTCTCGGGGACCTCTTCCTCTTTGGTATCCCCAGGCTTGTAACCTTTACGGAAGCAGATGGTCAGGAGCCACTGGGTGGCTTTGACCTGCCAACCTTTCGGTTAAGTTCCTTAACCATTGTACCGCCAGGGTTCCTCACTCCCAGGCTTAGTCAAGGTCAAGTAGTCACTGCTTAAAAGTCCTCACATGGGTTATCTACTGCCTGAAAATCAAGAGTTGACGATATAGTCAAGCAGTCTATGGAATTGTGCTGGCCTAAAAGGATTTTCAGTCTCCTCAGACATGGGATGAGCTATTGATTGTGGATTTTGCAGTTTTAGAGTCAGCAGGCAACTTATTTTCCTTATTTATAATGTCCTTGAAGGCAGCCTAATTGGTTCCTAAATAGTTTTAATAATTTCTATAGTATGGCTGATTAGCTGAGAGTCTCTCTCTCTTTGCTTTTTTTCTTCCTCTAAGTCAATTTTCAGATGAACTAATACATTTTCTTTTCCCGGTTGGTGAATCTGAAACAGACAAATCTACACTATGTAACCTGTGAGTTTAAAGCTTATCAATGGAAAGTTACAGATCCAAGTTCCCAGTTTGCATTTATAATATCACTTGGTGTGATATGACAATGTGCTTATGTAGGGGTTGTTGAATAAATGAATTAATGAGTAAAAGAAAAACTCTCCTTTCAGACTCTGATCCTTTCAGGCCTTGTTCTACCTCTCCCTCCATTATAAAGTTCACCTTCTTCCCAGGGATGTTTTCCCCATTGTCTGAAGCACAGTTGACCAATGACATATACTACCAAAATAAGACTTGCAGGTTTTATAACCAAACCACAAACTTAGAGACTTATAGGAGAAGATCCACTGTGGATGTTTGTCTCTGATCAGCTTCATTTGTATGCTAAACATATCTGAGTTCCTGAGTGCATTTGTGCATCTTTGTTCTCTGCTACAGAAAACCATAGATTCCTTTAGATAGGAGTGCTGGGCTGTTTTCCAACTCAGTGAATCTCCAATCAGGCTTTGCATCACTATCATCTTGAGAATTAAAAACAAAACAAAGCAAAACAGATGCTCAGGCTTTATCCCCGACTCAATGGTTCAAAATCTTCCTGATTCCTACCCGGGTTGCTGTATGTTAAAAAAAACTCACGAGTTGATTCTAATACATGGCTAGATTTTAGCAACACATAGGCCTAGACTAATTAGCTAAGTGACTTGTTCAACATTACCAGCTTCATCATTTGGTGCCTTGGGAAAAGTACATTCTTTTGGGTTATTCCAGAAGAGTTTATATCTAAAATATTTAATTCTTGAATGCTAAAGTTCTACTGTAGGAACCTACAGTTAAAGAGGTGGTAAACCTGTTGCCTTCGAGTCAATTCAGACTCATAGCAACTGTATAGGTTAGAACAGAACTACCCCATAGGGTTTCCAAGGCTGTAATCTTTACGGAAGCTGAACGCTACATCTTCCTCCTGAGGAGCGGCTGGTGGGTTCAAACTGCTGACCTTTTGGTTAGCAGCCGAGTGCTTAACCATTGCACCACGAGGGCTCCTTAGGGAGGTGGTAGTCATCTTGAATTCTGATCGGGCTAGATTACATCTTTAGGGCAGTTCAGTGTTGGGCTGCATGCTTTTTAAGAGGAACATTTACCATCTAAATGAGCAGTCTGGTTCCTCTACTGAGGGAAGAATTGTTGATCAGCTTACCCATTGCCATTGAGTTGATTCCGACTCCTAGGGACCCTATAGACTTAGAGGTCAGAATTATAGGGACCCTTAGAAAGCAGTAAGATACTTAGGTTATCATTCTTGCTTTATCAAGAATCATATCAATCTCAGATTTTAGTGGGTAAATGCATACAATGTATATTCGTATTCTTGTCTTCATTTGATACATTGTTTATTAACTGATTTTATATTCCTAATCCAATATCTAGGTCTCTCTCTCTCTCTCTCTTTTTTTGGTATTATCCGCTTTCATATTAAATAATGTAAGGATAGAAATTACCCCAATAACCAAGGATATCAGTACAATTAAAGAAGATTGGGTTTTCAACCCACCGCACTGGTGCTCCCCCTACCACCAGTGAAGGGTCCTTACGGCCAGCAGGCCAGCTGTTGATCCTGATACAAAATCCTACTTCAGAGTCGGCTTCTTAGGATTAACCTCGGGAAACAGAATCTGAGACAAAGACTTATGTGCAGGAAGTTTATTGGAGAGTGCTCAATATTATTTAAAAAAATTGTGTTTATTTCCTTTTTGAGAATTAAATAATTTTAAATAGCACAAAATTGCTTTATATTATTGAAAGGGTAAGATGATCATGTCAATACTGCATCTAAAAGAGTAAATACTCATTAAAGTTTTGTGAAATAATGTATTTGAATTAAGTTTCAACAATGAACACTTTGTTTTGAAAGCATATATTTTTAATTTCAACAAGACTTTTTTGAAGACTAGGGATATATCTGGCCTCAGGGATTTCAGAGACTAAAACAGTGTTTTTAGTTCTGTCTCTCTGCTCTGCCTGCTCGACTTCTCTCTGCTGGTTGGCTACATTCTCTCTATTGAAGATGATCTTCTCTTGTGGTGAGAGCAGGGGGGGGGCTACAAGTCACTTTAAGTTAATGACCCCAGAGGAAAGAGGGAGCTCCTTCCTTCACAGCGTCCGTATATAATATCCTGGAGAAGAACTCTGATTGGTCTGTCTTGGGTCATGTGCCCAGCCCTGGGACAAGCATGATGTCCAAGTTAATGAACTACTGGCCAGGGCTGCATCATAGGCCCACCTCCATGACTAAGGGGATGAGTTACTGTGATTAGCAGTGGAAGCCACACAGAGTGGGAGGAGGGAATCCCCCCAGAAGAAATAGAGGAATGGTTACAAAAAGAATGGTGAAAAGTGAAACTAGGCAGACAAAGAAGTCTACGTAACACACCACCCCGTTGGCCAGGGTCTGCCCTAGATGATGGTCTTTCTGCCCTCTGAGTATGTTCAATGAATTCGAGGAGACATATGAGCTGACAAACTGCAAGTCAAAGGGCACAGTTCTAGAGAGAGAGGCCCAAAGTGCCGTGGGCTAGAGATACCACTTTGCCTGAGAAAGACTGGAATGCCATCTTAGAATGATGTGAAGAGTGAGTTGGAGTTGGCAGGAAGGATGCGTGTAGCACTCAATACATATTTGTTGGGTGAATGAATAAATGAGTGTTGAAATATTTGAGGCAGAGGGTTCAGCATATGCAAAGGCACGGGTATTTGAGGAATGGTGAGAAAGTCATTGTGTCTCGTTAAATGAGAGGTATTGGGGAGAGTTTACTAGGTCCTTTCATTTATTCAACAAATATTGAGCATCAATATGTATCAGGCACATAATAAAATCTAGAACAATTGAATTTTATTTGAAATGCAATAATCAGAGAAGTGATGTGATCAGATCTGAATTTTAGAAAGATAATTCTGGCAGCAATGAGTAAATGAACCTTATCAAAGGAAGACAAGATATTCACTCATTTTATCTATTCACCCTTACCATTTATTTATTCCACTCTATCAAGCCCTCTTCTCTGAGTCTTTTGATTCCTCCTTCCACCATCTCCTATGATAGTTCTGGCATTTTTATTTCATTTAGTGTGGGCCATCACTTTCTCCAAACTTCCCAGAGCCATCATAGCAATGTGTCAGTATTGCGTTCCAGGATCTTTGCCAGTGGGTTAAATCCTATACCGCAGAGAGCGCTGCCATAACAGAAACTCTTTCTTGTCCAACTGTAAGTTCCACTCCCATTGATCCCTATACTGTCAGAATCCAGTCCATATGTACTCTCCTAGTTTCTGCCGGTTCATCTTGGCTTGGTCTTGCAGTAACATTGGGGTATAATCTCTTTCCTCTCTTAGAAGACCTGACACTCCTTCAGCCTGGTTGTATATTGACTTAATTCCAGCTATTGGTCTAGTGTCCAGGAGATGGGAAAGGGTCTTGAGGGGTGTGGCATGTGTGTGCGTGTGTGTGATCTTGCAAGGCAGAAGCTCTTCATCATTTTTAGGAAAGTGAGGAGTCACTAGTCTTTTACAATGGGAAATGGGCCACTTCTGCAGACTAAGAAACCCAAAAAACCAAACCCATTGCCAATGAATCGATTCTGACTCATAGCAACCCTGTAGGACAGAGCAGAATTGTCTCATAGAGTTTCCAAGGAGTGCCTGGTGGATTCGAACTGCCAACATTTTGGTTAGCAGCCATAGCTCTTAAACTACTAAGCCACTAGGGTTCAGAGGACTCAGGAAAATCTGGAAATTCAAGATTTTGAATGCATCAACCCTGATATTCCCATTCCATACCTTAGGCTCCCACTACTTCCCATTTGGGGCCCTGACCTTAGAGTAACAAATGGGTCAAGGCTGAGGCTGAGAATTCAACCTCCTGTGGAGCTCCTACTCTTAAATTAAGTCCTTGTCATCCCCCTCCCCCCTTATTGGAGATAAGAATCTCTTTACATACTACTTAAGAAGGCCCCCTGGCTTGAAGACTTAGACTTTAATTCGTGATTAACCACTCTCAAATATTTCTTGTCTTTCCCCAAAGGATGAATTGATCCCAGCAACATCCATTCAAATGCCTGATACACTGCCTCAGCCAGTCATTCCCTTTCCACTAGTGTACAGGCCCAGGTCGCCACTGGTGAAAGTTTTAATAATTGCACTTCACCTTGTGTTGGGGGCTATCTGTGCTCCCCTTACTACCAGCGAGAGATCCTTATGGCCAGCAGGCCAGCTGTTGATCCTGATACAAAATTCCACTTCAGAGTCTGCTTCTTTGGATGGACCACACTAGGTTCCTTGGCAAACTATCTGAGATAGAGATTTGGGTGCAGGCAGTTTATTGGTGTTAAAAACAAAAATCATATTAAGCCAATAATATAAATTGATTGAAGTTTATTTAATATACGATTTGCAAATCAGGGTAACATTTTGACTAGGGAGTAAAAAATGTTCCAAAGAAGAAAGAACTTCTAAAGATTCTTACACCCATCTTATTGACATTGCCATGCAAATGGGGCCAGAACAGTATTTATATAACAACAATTTACCCTAAAACACAGCTTCTTGTCTGAGCTTGGAGTTTCTGTTTCTCTAACCTGACTGCACATGGGTAATTCTTCAAAAGAGTATAATGCCCAAGGCAAAATAGCCTTTACTAATTTATCTAGACCATCGTTTGTCTTAAAGGTGACTTTAGGAAACTAGTTTTCTCAAGGTTCAAAAGATCATCTCAGGGCATTGGCCTGGATAGGTCACCCCAACCTCCAAGGAACCCAGAAGTCTGGATTCCAGGAGAAATAACCTCTGTTCTTCATTAGAGAGTGCTCAAGTTCAAAATCTGCAGGAGTGAATGAAGCAGGACTGGACTTTGGGAGAATTTGAACTACAGTGTACTTGCAACCAAAGCCTCAAGCCAATCCTAAGGCTTTTAAAGCCAGGCACTGACCAGTGGGTGGATACAGTCTAACACCCTGGGTGTTGGTGGTGGTGTGAACCTTGGGTGAGAGGGTGCTCTTCAATGCAATGCAATTCTTGAAGATGGATTCAACTGAGAACTGGTGGTCACCAAACATGTCCAACAACTAGGGAATGAGTGTTTCAGTCCTGGAGGGGGCATCTGGGCCAGCATCCAGTACGTCAGGGTTCAGTGTGAGTAGATAGGTGGGCCTGACTTGCGTCACTGATGAGTTTAGTCTTCATCCTGTGGAAGACTGTAGAAGAATTGCAAGTAGTCAGGCTATCCTAACAATAAGGGTGTTAAAGGTGGCAAAGAATATGTCAGAAAAGAGGTGGGGGAAAATGCTTTAACTCTTGAATAAAAGCTGGGAGCGTTCAATGTTGAATATGTTCAGTAAAATTATCCGATTTTTTAAAAAAGTGGCTATGACAAACAACTTTATTTAAAAATTTTCTAGAGAAAAAATTACTTTTTTTGGTCAGTCTGCTACTCTGTTAACTCTAAATTCCTTTAGAGTCTTGCTGAAAGGATAGCTTTTATCCTGTGATTTTTGAAAACATGAAACTTTGTAGGTAAGTAAAGGCTGCTGTTTTAGGAGTAACGGAAGATACTATCAGCAGACTCTAACCAAAAAAACCCCCAAACCTCTTGCTGTTGAATTGATTCTGACTCATTCTGTTCTCCCTGATAGGACTAGTGCTGACTCAGTGTATATTTTAACAACAGATTGTTGTTAACTTGTAATTTGCTAACTGATTTTAAGAGTTTTGAAGGAGAAAGCAAGAAGTCTGGATTACCAGTAGCATTTTTCCAAATGCTAAATTATTTTGTCACCTTGTTATTTTTTCTAACAAACCCCAAGTTATTGTAACAAAATAAAACAACATACTTTTTCTTGCTTTTTACATTTTCTTATTTTTGTTATTATTACCCACTTTTAAAGATGAGGACACTGAGGCTCTTAGTTTGTTGTGAATTACAAGATTCTGCACTTCTGCCTCCCAGAGCTCGGTGCTTTCTAAATACTTCAAGACCTTGTATTTTTTTATGGTTTCTTGAAGTCAAGTAAGAAGTCCCTGGGTGTTACAAAAGGTGAAGCTCTCAACTACTAACTGAAAGTTTGGCGGTTTGAACCCACCCAAAAGTGCCTTGGAAGAAAGGCCTGGCAGTCTTCTCCAGAAAGGTCACAGCTCTACTCTGCAACACATAGGGTTGCCATGAGTTGGAATCGACTCTCTGGTAACTGGTTTGGTATTGGTCTGGCAGTGTATCTACAACTCAGAAGTGAAGGGGGGCGGTGGGTAGAAGAGGGAAAGTATGAGCCCATCTGAAATGAATCTAATTACATGACATAGAAGAAAAGAAGTCTCATTTTGCCCTGGGCAGTGAAATACCTTGGACCCACCCTGGATATAGTAAGGGGGAAAAAGACGAAAGGGATGTGAAGAATTCAAGAGATTTACCCCAGGGTAGGGAAGTGATTCTGATGAAATGGCACCTGAAAACCACGTTTGTTCTGGGAGCCTGTGACCAGGAAAGATGTAGACATTTTCTTGGACAAAGTTCAGACAAGAACTCAGGAAGATGATTGAGGGGTTGAAGGGACTGACTTAGGAGGATAGGTTAAAGGAATTAAGTAAGTTCATCTTGGCTTAGAGACAGCAAAGTTAGGCTTTAATAACCATTTGCAATTATTTGGGTGTATAAATACCAACGAAGGTAAAGTGCTACTTGGGGTAGAACAAAGGAATATAATTACCTGAAAATTCAGGCAATGAAAAGAGACCTGTGACACGGCTCATGTTTGTAGGAATGTTCACAGCAGTTCTGTGATAAACCTCATGGCTTTAAATGACCAATTTACAATAGACAAAACCCGTAGAACGTAGTTTGTTACCTCAGAGAATAATCTCATTTTAACGCTGTAAATTGTATTGAAGTTGAATTCAGGTTTTATCTAAGCAAAATACTTCTGGTTTGCACCAAGTAGATTACATGGTTATTCGGCTGGGCTCCAGGAAAACCCCTTTTGCCTGCCACTCCTGATCTGTAGAGTGACCCCAGGTGACTGGGGAGGCACTGGTTGTTCTCTCCAGGAGAGAGGTTCAGTGACCTCCAGACTGACAACCAGAGGACACCAGGAGAAGCCAGCTATGGAGTCACTTGGTTGTGGTTTAGCGACTAGTCTATGTGCCAAGAAGAAGGAACTACGATTTGTCAAACTGATCCTGCCTCCTTGATGGTACCATTTAACCTTGATTCCGGATTCCATCCTTGACTCCTCTTCTATCTTAAAGTGGGGTCTATACCTCTTTGTGTGTTACATTCTGCTTTTGCTAGCTGATTAGATAAGTCTCTTATTTTGTGAATACTTGCTTTCCTTAACTACTACTTATAAAGTAATTTGAGACAGTATATAGAATTCCTAATACACCCACTCCTCACTTATCAACATGGTTAGGTTCCAGAGACCAGGTCATTATGTGAAAATCAGCGTTATGCGAAAACGGAAGATGACCACATCAGATCACAAAATGGAGGATGACTCACTATTGCATAACTGTCATATTACATCATTACATAACTGCCAAATTATATCATTACATAACTGCCAAACCACTGAGAATCATGGCTCTGTCAAGTTAACACATAACCGTCACAGCCAGTGTTACTCTTGCCTCATGCCTCATGCCTCAACATTCTTCACTGCCAGACGTACATTGTTAATGTGCAAAATAGTTGGATAGTAGATTTTTTACTATTGTTGTAAATGTGAAATGTTGGATAATAAGGTAGTCGATGAGTGAGGAATAGGTGTATATACATCTTTTTCACCCATACCCTGTACGCTGGGGATTGTTGATCTGCTTTTGAGAGTTAGAGAGTCCACTGGTGCTTCTCAAAGAAGCCCTGGTGGTGCAACAGTTAAGCTCTTGGATGCTAACTGAAAGGTTGACTGTTTGAACCCACCTAGTGGCTCCATGGGAGAAAGACTTGGCAATCTATTCTTGTAAAGATTACAGCCTAGAAAATCCTATGGGGGCATTTCTACTGTGTCACATGGGGTCACTATGGGTCGAAAATCAACTCGATGGCATCTGGCGGCAGCAGTGCTTCTCAAACTACCAGTGATGATGGCTCAGTTTCTTTAATTTTCAAATTCTTGTGCAGCAATGGAGTCCCTGGGTGGTACAAATAGTTAAAACACTTGGCTGCTAACCAAAAGGTTGGAAGTTCATGTCCACCCCGAGATGCCTTGGAAGAAAGGCCTGGAAATCTACTTCCAAAAATCAGCCATTAAAAACCTGACTTGATATTGCAGGCTTTTCATGAATGTGGGTCTGGGGTGCAGTTAAACACAGGATTAAATACAAAGACCAAAAAAAGAATTTTATGTAATTCCCAAATCTTTTTTCCTCTAATTTATGACCTTACATGGTCCATTGTATACTTTTTAAACTATAATAATTTTGGTATTAGGACCTCAGGAATGTAATTTGTACAATCAGAATGTTATCTCTCCGTATGACCCTCTTTGCCCATAATCACGATTATGTAAACAGGGCCGTAGAAAGGTTAAAAAAAGGTCCTGGAATTTACCAGTTTGCTGAGATACGTAATGAGTCTATCAAGTTTTCTGTGCTCTTGGCCATGGGGGAGCACAGAGCTCATTAACTTTTTCACTATCTTTTCTTCAATGTGTTTTCTTCATCGGTTTTCGTTTCTGTCAGTCACTGTCACATGGCACTTCTGGTTTCATCCCTGCTTGACAGGGTTAAGCCAGTTGATGATCTGCAGTTCTGTTCAGATTTATTTTCCACAGATTTCTCCTGATAACTATAACATGAACTCTAGAGCATGTGTTAGAAACTGAAAAGAGGCCCACAGGAGTCTATTACTATTTGTATTCCCACAACCACTAATATTCAGAGGGTCAAAATTGAGCCAGTGTTCTCTACGAAAAAATATAACTAGGATAAAAACAATTTTTGCTTTTTGTCCTACATTAAACAATATTCAAAGTACAATCCTTACTGATGACATCTGAAGTTTATTCTGTCTTCAAAATCACCTATTTTAGTATTTTACTTCATCCATTTTTCGAATACAAACCTCCCCAAAAGCCAAACCTATTGCCCTCAAGTTGATTCTGACTCATAGCAACCCTATAGGACAGAGTAGAACTGCCCCATTGTGTGTCCAAGGCTGTAAATCTTTACAGAAGCAGACTGCCACATCTTCCTTCTGTGGAGCTGCTAGGTGGGTTTGAATCGCCAACCTTCTGGTTGGCAACTGAGTGCTTAACCACTGTGTCACCGGGGCTCCTTTAGAATACAAACAAGTGTTTATTCTGTTGCTCTTTGCTTGATATATTCTGGGCTAATATGGAAAACTGCTATGATTGATTCAATCTTTAAACTTCAGAAAATATTTTAGGAGTGTTTGCATTGTCTAGGTGATAAAACGAGGGTAGGTAATGCTTTCTCTTACTCTTAACAATTATTTTTGTGCAAGATACATATACATGTGACCAGTGGGTATTTTGATTAACTAAGCTTGGATTGTAACACAGAAATAAATGTAAACGTGTGGTATTTGCTCTCACTTCTCTATACTAATTGTAGCTCTTCTTTTCCTATTGCACATAGAGTGAGTGCGATCATCTGCTGGTTAAATGTTATTTCAGAACACTGTTAACCAACTCTTTTGTCCATTTCAGCTGGTACATCGTATTTTCATATTTGGAGATAAATATCGGAAAAGACCATGGAGACCTGTATTTTGCAATTATCAGTAACTACACCAGGTTATGAATAATCTCCATGAACCAAAGTCCAAAGCTTTCTGATGGAGCATAAGAGATCTGAAGTAAATCAACCTTCTAACGCTTATATTTGGGAACAGTTATCAGAACAAAGATGTATCCCCTGTGTATCATAAACAGTCAGCTCTGTCCATGAAACAAGCTGGCAATGCCTGCCAAACTCTAAGGATGGAGCAAGGAGAGATGTATCACTGACATCAAGGGGACAGGCGACAGAAAGTGAAAACTGAGGATGGGATTGTGTGTGGCAAAGTGCTTTCCCTTTGTTCACGGATTGATGAACAGGTGCAGGTCAATCCAGGGAAGCATCAACATGTAAGTCCTTATCTGTTGGGGAGAAAAAATGGTGCATCTCAAGATTTGTTTCTCAGTGATGGCAATTCTCTGTATCAAAAGGGAATCAGGTTATGAATGTGAATTTTGTATCAAAGCAAGGGCCACCAGAAACTGGAGCCAGTAGGAACTCAGATTGAATTATGAGGGACCAGCTGAATGTTGAGTAAAAACTAGGATCTGGATACTCCTGAAGAAAGGAGTATATCTAGAGTTCATTTGCTAACGTACCAGGGTGCACAATTCTCTCCACTGATCATGGAAAGAAGCTGCAGGTAGAAAACAGCACTATAGGCTGCTAGAATGGGGTTGGGTCAGGTGGGGACTTTCATGAAGGCATGTGAGGTGAACTTGAAGGAAAGGGTGGGCTCGATTTTATTCTCGTCATTTCTTCCCTGTACCGTGTTCATTTGACTCCCACCTGCAGGTTCAATCTGATCGGACTTCTGAGGTCGATTTCTGCCTTTGCTAGAAAGGACATCTAGGATCCACCACCCGTCTATCTATTTGTCTTACTGTGGTGTGTTGTATGTTACTATGATGCTGGAAACCATACCACCAGTATTTCAAATATCAGCAGAGTCACTCATGGTGGTCAGGTTTCAGTGAAGCTTGCAGACTAAGACAGACAAGGAAGAAAAGTCCTGGTGATCTACTTCTGAAAATTAGCCAATGAAACCTCTATGGATCACAACAGAGTATTGTCCAATACAATGCTGGAAGTTGAGCTCCCTAGGTTGGAAAGCACTCAAAATACACAGTGGCTACCACAATGAACTTGAGCATAGTAATAGTCGCGAAGATGGTGCAGGACCAGGCAACGTCTCATTCTGTTGTACATGGGGTTGCCTTGAGAGTCAACTCAAGGGCAACTCAACAACAGCAACCTCTGGGATAGGATTTCCCAACTCAATAGTAAATCATTCCTGCTGGTTAGGTGGAAGTGATTTTTAGGTATGATAACTGAACTTCTTCTATCTCAGTAACTTTCTAAATCCCTGTTTTCCTCTGGTTAGGTCTCCACTTTCATTCAACAATGATTTGTTGAGCTTGAGCACTGACTATGTGCCAGGCATAGGGACTGCAGTGGTAAACAAAACAGGTGAAAAGTCTCTTCTGTCTGTTAGCTTTAACCTAAGGCAAGGTCCCAATACCTGCTGCTGGTTTCCTTGTGCTGAGTCTACCTTGACTGCCTTGGCTGCAAGCCTCTGCACCTCTGGGTGATAACTTTACACTTCATTTAGACTTCCTGCGTTTATCTGTCTCACTGCACTCTGCCCTCCTGCCACCTAGGCTCTGGCTGTCTGACTCACCTTCAAGCATTGGCTTTGTACCCTCCTTACTTCCCACCCCCACCTCAGTGAGCACATCTGCTTCTGGGCTCAGTCTCCCCTTCTCTGCCTCATTCCACTTAGTCAACATGACCCAGGACATGACAATGTCAAGAGGGTAGTGATAGCTTTCCAAGTGCAATGTCAAGAGAAAATGTGTTGGCTGGAGGTACATCTAGACTCATCTATACATCTAGATAAACCCAGCTCTATCATTTACTGAGTTACCTGGAACAAGGTACTTAAACTTCCTGAGCCTCAGTTTCATTGTGTGAAATTTCCACAAAATAATACGCTACTGTTGGGGTTTCTGAGATGACTAAATGGGATCATGTATAGCGAGTTACCTGGCACAGAGTGGGTACTCAGTGATGGTTCTCTTCTTCTTTTGCCAGCCTCATCGTCTCATTGGATTGCAACAATAACCACAGGGCAGGACAGGGAGAAGACAGGACAGGGATAGAATTCCTTTTCTGCAGATGTAGAAACCAAGGCTCAGGATGGTTATAACAACTTACTCAAATCAAATGGGCAGTGGCCAGAGGAGGAGCCAGTGTGAAAAATCCAGTCTTCTAACTTCTGTTCAATGCTTTTTTCATTAAACGGTGCTGCCTTTACGAGAAAAATAAAGTGGAACAAGCAAAAACAAAAATAATTTGCAGGAAAGATTCTACTACTACTTATTTCTATCTCTCTATCAATATCTATCGATCTCTATCGATCCATATGCCTAAACATCTCATAGTTCTTATTTTGCTACTCAATTCTTGCCACTGATCTTTTCTTGTTACTATGTCCACATTAAACATAAATGCTATGTGAGAGGAAATAACAATCATTTGTCAATAACCAAAATGTATTTCGTTATGTAGCAGGCCCTCATTTAAATCCTCACAACAACTCTCATCCTCATTTTCGGGTGATAAATCTGAAATAAAAAGAACTTACATGAACCCATACTTGCAGAGTGAGTAAAAGTGGCAGATTATGTGTTTGACCCAAGTCTGCCTGGCATCAGAGCCTAAAACTGCTTATTTTCTTAATTACCTCTTTACGTAAGAGTCTAGTACACTTTTAATTTATTGTGCTGTCTGTTTTAGCATTTTATATTGGTAAGTTAAGAATCCGTTGATGTTAGCTTGAACTGAAGAGGGACAGTAACAGCATAAAACAAAAGAAGGACTTTAGACTTTCAACTTGGTACCAACAGGAACAAGCTCAGAAAACTATTCAGCTGCAACCATGAGCTTTTTCTTATGGAAAAGGAAGGATGACTCAGAGGGCAGAACCCTGAGCCAAAAGGGTAGAGCCAAAAATTATAGACAGTTATTCATGGGGAACAGGACTGGACTAGGCTATAATCAAGAAAGCAGTCCTAGCCTGTGCAGTAAGACAGACTGGCAGACAGAAAAGGAGAAAGGAAAGAAGGAAGGAGATTGAAATGGAAGCAACAAAAATATCATTTCTTTCACATGACATAATTATCTGTATATAAAACCCAGAATAACCTGTCAATAAATTATTAGATCTCAAAGATTCAGATGAACTCCTCAAGGCCTTCAGCTTCAAATTTTGTTCAAAGGCAAAATAACCAGACTTGCATCAGATTTTTTAAAACCAACATACAAAGCAAGGTGACAATAGAGCACATTTTTAAAAACCAGTGAAAAGAATAAAAACATTGAGCCAAGGTGTCTGTCAAATATTAAGGCTGTACAAGAATGATTTCCAACATTCCAGAACTCAGGGAGGTCTGCATTCCTCCTCCCTTCTTGAAGAAACCACTAGAGGATGAACTTTATCCAATGGAGCGATGACTGCGAATATTTCAGCAAAAAAGACTGACGGTGAGCATTTGAAAACAAACGTGCATGTAAGACACAAACGTGGAAATGTGGCTGGAAAATGAAATTTACCAATGTTATATACTGTAGGAAAGTAAAAATAATGCAACTAAAAGGAGGAGAAGGGAGAAGAGAATAAAAAAATGCTCATTGTTATATAAGCAATAAATCCCAAGAAAACCCCATTGCAGTTGAGTTGATTCCAACTCATAGCCACCCTATGGGACAGAGTAGAACTGCCCTGTAGGGTTTCCAAGGAGCAGCTGATGGATTCGAACTACCCACCTTTTGGTTAGCAGCCGTAGCTCTTATCTACCGTGCCACCAAGAATACTGTTGAATTTGTTGGTGAGGCTGGGGGGAAACAGGCTCTCTTATACACTGGTAGTGGGAATGCAAATTGGTAAAACCCTTCTAGAGGGATCTATGGTAATACCTGACAAAATTACATATACACTTACGTTTTGACCCAGCGATCCCAATTCTAAGTATCTATTCTGAAGATACACTTCTGAAAATATGTAAGTAGAAAATTATTCTTTGAGGTATTCTTTGCAATCATAAAATACTAGAAACAACATAAATGCCCATTTATAGAAGGATAGTTGCATAAATTATACTGCATCAACACAATAGAATACTCTGCAGCTATAAAATAGAATGAAGATCTCTATGAACTGATTTGTAGTGATTTCCATGGTATACCATTAAGTGAAAAAAGCAAACTACCAAAGAGTACCTATAGTATGGTTGCAATCATAGAAGAGAATATGAGAAAGTATGCATGCACAAAAAAATATATGTGTACAAAGAGTAAACCTGAAAGCAAGGAGACTTGTTACCTGCAGGAGGTGGATGAAAAATGGGTGGAGAGAACGGAAGGATGAGAGAGTAGTAAGGATGAAGAGAAAGCATCTCTTCTCTGAATATACCTACACTATAATTTTAACTCTAGGAACTATATATTTCATATACTCAAAAAAATAATTAAAATCACGAGATAGCAAGAACGTAAAATGGAATATGAACAATGACAAATGAACCTAATTTTATTACAAATAAGAAACATCTCGCTGAAGGGAATGGGGAAATAAGCACTAATCTAAATAACTTTGGAAAAATGTATTTTCACTGGATACTTTAAGGCTAAAAACCAAAAAACAAAAACAAAAAAACAGAGCAAAACCAAAAAAACCCTATAAACAAAAACTGTACTATAATTAGTAAATATTTCTCATAGGAGTATGGGTTAACAATTCTGTAACTAGTATACTAGGACTGAAGGAATACATAAATGCATTGTAGATAGTGAGAGTTATCTCACTTTCAGGGAAAGAAAGAAAAAAGGAGAACTAGAATGAATCTTGTGGTGTTGATCTGAAATCAGAGGTTTCCGTAGGAACTGAAGATATTTAATATCAGTACAGGAATAAATACAGATACGTGTGTAAGTGTGGGTTAGTATAAGTCTTAGTTACTAGTGCTGCTATAACAAATACCACAAATGGGTGGCTTTAACAAACAGAAATTTATTTTCTCACAGTTCAGGAGGCTAGATATCCAAATTCAGGGTGTTAGCTCTAGGGGAAGGCTTTCTGTCTCTGCTGGCTCTGGGGGAAATTCCTTGTCTCTTTTGAGCTTCTGCTCCTGGACGATCTTCATGTGGCTTGGCATCTCTCTTCCCTCATCTCTGCTTCTTGCCTGTTTGTTTAATCACTTTTATATTTCAAAGGAGATTGACTTAAGACATACCCTACACTAATACTGTTTCATTAACATAACAAAGAAAACCCATTCCAAATGGGATTATAACACACATATTTTGGGGGGACACAATTCAATCCATAATATTCCACCAGTTGGCCTCCCCAAAATTCATATCCATGCCACATGCAAAGCACAGTCACCCCACTGCGTTGTCCCAAAGTCTTAACTCCAAGACCAAAATCTCATCTTCTGAATCATCTAATATATGGGTGAGACTTTAGGTGTATTCCATCCTGGGACAAAATTCCTCTTCATCTGTTGTCTTAGTCACCTAGTGCTGCTGTAACAGAAATACCACAAGTGGATGGCTTCAACAAACAAAAGTTTATTCTCTCACAGTCTAGTACACTAGAAGTCCAAATTCAGGGTGCCAGCTCCAGGGGAAGGCTTTCTCTCTCTGTCGGCTCTGGAGGAATGTCCTTCCCATCAATCTTCCCCAGGACTAGGAGCTTCTCCGTGCAGGAACCCTGGGTTCAAAGGATGTACTCTGCTCCTGGCACTGCTGTTTTGGTGGTATGAGGTCCCCCACTCTCTGCTCGCTTCTCTCTCCTTTTATCTCTTGTAAGATAAAAGGTGGTGCAGGCCACACCCCAGGGAAACTCCCTTTACATTGGATCAGGGATGTGACCTTAGTAAGAGTGTTACAATCCCACCCTAATCCTCTTTACATAAAATTACAATCACAAAATAGAGGACAACCACACAATACTGGGAATCATGGCCTAGCCAAGTTGACACATTTTTGGGGGACACAATTCAATCCATGACATTTGCGAACCTGTGAAATCTAGAACACAAGTATTGTCTGCTTTCAAAATACAATGGTGGAACAGGCACAAGGTAGACATTTCCATTACAAATGGAAGAAGATGGAAAGAAAAAAGGGATAACAGACACCAAGCAAGTCCAAAACCCAGCAAAATAATCTACATTAGCTCTCAAAGCTTGAGAATAATCCTCTATTCTCTGAGACTATCTGGGCAATGGCCCTGCTCTCCAGACTCTGGTGTTGGTCATACTCTCTGAATTCTTCCCCTTTTTCGCTGACCCTCTACTTTATCAATCATGATGTCCTTCTCCAGGGGCTGATCCCTCCTGTTAACATGTCCAAAGTATGTGAGACATAGTCTTGCCATCCTTGCTTCTAAGGAGCATTCTGGTTGTAGTTCTTTCAAGGCAGATTTGTTTGTTCTTCTGGCAGTCCAGGGTATATTCAGTATTCTTCCCAACACCGCAATTGAAAGGCATCAATTTTTCTTTGGTCTTCCTTATTCATTGTCCAGTTTTCGCATGCACATGAGGTGACTGAAAACACTATGGGCTTGGGTCAGGCGCACCTTAGTCTTTAAGGTGACGTCTTTGCTTTTATACACTTTAAAGAGATTTTTTTGCAGCAGATTTGCCCAATGCAATGTGTCTTTTGATTTCTTGATTGCTGTTTCCATGGGTGTTGATTGTGGTTCCAAGTAAAATGAAATCATTGACAACGTCAATCTTTTCTCTGTTTATTATGATGTTGCTTATTGGTCCAGTTGTGAGGATTTTTGTTTTCTTTATGCTGAGGTATAATCCATACTGAAAGTTGTGGTCTTTGACCTTCATCAGTAAGTGCTTCAAGTCCTCTTCACTTTCAGCAAACAAGGTTCTGTCATCTGCATAAAATGGTTTGGTCACCTGAGTATCGCAGGTTGTTAATGAATCTTCTTCCAATCCTGAAGCCACGTTCTTCTTCATATAGCCCAGCTTCGCGGATTATTTGCTCAGCATACAGAATAAATAAGTATGGTGAAAGGATACAACCCTGATACACACCTTTCCTGACTTTAAACCACGCAGTATCCCATTGTTCTGTTCAAACCACTGCCTCTTGATCTATGTGCAGGTTACTCATGAGCACAATCAAGCGTTCTGAGCAGTCACCCAAAACCCAAACCCACTGCTGTTGAGTTAATTCCAACTCATAGTGACCCTATGGGAAAGGGTAGAACTACCCCACAGGGTTCCAAGGCTGTAATCTTTACAGAAGCAGACTGCTAAACTTTTTTTTTTCCTGTGAGCAGCTGATGGGTTTGAATCACCAACCTTTCGGTTAACAGTCAAACACTTGATGACTGTGCCTCCAGGGGCCCTTTTATCAACTATAGAAAGTATAAATAGATTTTGGTATATTTAATCAATAGAATGCCATCAAGTGGTATACGTAAATGAATGAAAGCTACAAGTATCAACATAGATGAATCTTAAAATACTGCATAAAAGAAGTAAATCTTAGCAGCATCCATACTGTCATGGACTGAATTGTGTCCCCTCAAAATGTGTCAGCTTGGCTAGGCCATGATTCCCAGTAGTGTGATTGATTGTCCACCATTTTGTCATCTGATGTGATTTTCCTATGTATTGTAAATCCTGTCTCTATGAGTTAATGAGGCAGGATTAGAGGTAGTTAATGAGACAGGAGTCAGTCTACAAGATTAGGTTGTGTCTTGAGTTTATCTCTTTTAAGGTATAAAGGAGAGAAGTGAGCAGAGAGACATGGGGACCTCATACCACCAAGAAACCAGATCCAGGAGACTAGTGCATCCTTTGGATCCAGGGTCTTTGCACTGAGAAGCTCCTTGACTGGGGAAGATTGATGACAAGGACCTTCCCCTGGAGCTGGCGCCCTGAATTCAGACTTCTATCCTCCTAGACTGTAAGAGAATAAATTTCTCTTTGTTAAAGCCATGCACTTGTGGTATATCTGTTATAGCAGCACTAGATAACTAAGGCATGCACTATATGATTTTATTTATGTAAAGCACAAATAACTGGCAAAACTAAGAAGTAAATTGTTTAGAGATACACACATATGAAGTAAAACTATAAAAAGAAAAAAAACAACAACAACAAACTCATTGCCATCAGGTCGATTCTGACTCAGAGCAACCCTATAGGGCAGAGTAGAACTGCCCCATAGAGTTTCCAAGGAACACCTGGTAGATTTGAACTGCCAACCTTTTGGTTAGCAGCCGTAGCTCTTAACCACTACCCCACCAGGGTTTCCATAAAAAGAAAGAGATGGTTAGTGAATTCAAGACAGTGATTGCCCCTGTAAGGAAGAGAAAGGGATGGGAAGGAAGAGATATGCAGGAGTCCTCTAATATATTGGGAAAATATATATTTAATAATTTATCAAATCCTCTGCTCTTACAGGATGATCTTTGCAGCTTAGAAATAAATACACTTGGAAGATAGTCTCTCCTTGGTTTGTCACTTAACATGACCCAGGCTTTTTTAAAAAGGACATTTCACAGTTTAAGAACAGGGTCTTGAGTTTCATGGCTGTTTCTCTGATCAAGAAAAAAAAGTGAAGATAATAACCTGGCCTCAGTTCCATCCCACACTTGAGCTACTAAAGAACATCAGTCCTCACTCGGCCCTCTGCCATGCAGTGTGCAGCCAGGGTAGTGAAAGTAACTCGTGTGAATTCAGAGACTTACGTCTCTCTGACATTCTGGCCCAGAAAAGAGAAACAGAAATATAGTACTAGACATTGAGCCACCATTTTCCCACAGTCTGTCTCAAGTTTCCTTTGTTAAATAAGTTGATGTTATCAGTCCTATTTCCCATGGGCAAACGTTAATACCATTTCAATAGAATCTGAGGAGAGGAACTGATGAACGAAAAAACTCACTGAAGGTACTGGGAGATCAAGGCTGGAGAACGCACGAAGGAAGCAAAAACTCTTGGCCCCACTAGTTTTCAAGTTATTTAACCATGTAGAGAGGGAAAGCAAAGAGGGCCTGCTTTTAATTTTTGGAAGTAGATTGCCAGACCTTTCTTCCTTATTTGTCTTAGTCTGGAAGTTCTACTGAAACTTGTCCACCATGGGTGACCCTGCTGGTATTTGAAATACCAGTGGCATAGCTTCCAGCATCATAGCGACATGCAAGCCACCACAGTGTGACAGACTGACAGAGGGGTGGTGGAAACCTCTTTAAAAATATCTATTTCATTTTTCTTCTCCTTTTTCCTTCCTCTTTCTTTGCTTTACTCCTTCCAAAATTCTTATCTCTTGAGAGTGTTTATTATAGATCCATTCGGTAGGGACAAATCAAGGTTAAAGATAAGTAGGGTGATTGTAGTTTTATTTTTTCCTTTCTCTTCGAATACTGATTACTGCTAACTGGGTGTGAGAGTAAATAACCTGTTTTCACTACCCCTTGCATCAAGACATCGAAACAGAGTAACTAAACATGTAAATATGTAATCTGAATTGTGCCTCTTTGATGGAAAGACTTTTCATCAAACATCTTTCATACATAGTAAGTAAATGTTAAGTGAATGACAGAACTTAAAGAGACAACAAAATGGGAATATAATATGATCCATTTTGATAGATGAGGTCCTGGTCCAACGAGCATAGCTGTGGCTGCGTTTCTTCTACTGTTTCATACCGCGTGCATTTCTGTGCCCCAGAAAGTGGACCAAGTATTTAACAAGAATTTAGGATCATTTAGGCACCAAATTGAATTTATGACTTTCTGTTTGATCATGTAAGGGAATAAAAACATCCATATTCTAATATCTAAAACTCATCATATTCTGTGATTTGGAAATAAGATTTTTGGTGTTTTGGTTATAGGTAGTAAAATGAGTAATTCTGTCTGGTTGCTAAAAGGCAGAGCAAATCAATTATATCAATAATTATAGTTTGAAAGAGTTCTGTTGTTGTTAGTTGCTGCCTAGTCAATTCCGACTCATGGCAACCTTATGTGATCCTGTGTGTGCGAAGTAGAACTGTTCCATTGGGTTTTCAAGGCTGTATCCTTTCAGAAGCAGATCACCAGGCCTGTCTTCTGAGGCGCCTCTGGGTGGGTTTCAACTGCCAGCCTTTCAGCTAGTAGTTGAATACTTAATGTTTGTGCCACTCAGGGGCTCCTGAAAGGTAAAAACAAAACCAAAAACAGTCCATTGCCATCGAGTTGATTCCAACTCATAGCAACTCTGTAGGACAGAGTAGAACTGCCCCATAGAGTTTCCAAGCAGCAGCTGGTGGATTCGTACTGCTGACCTTTTGGTTAGCAGCCGAGCTCTTAACCGCTAGGCCACCAGGGCTCTGGAAAGATCTCTACTCATGCTAAATAAAAAAAAAACCACAATTATTTCACTTTTTCTTCTTGGAGAAAAAAATTGGTATAGACTTAAATTTCCCAGGATTTTTGACCAAAAAAACCTTAATATGAAACTTGATTGGGTCTCCAAAACTACACGCTAATCCAAAGAAGTGGAATTCAAGAGATTAAAAAAGCGTGATTACCAGGATGAGAAGACATGTTTGCAAAAATATTTTCTACTATTGGCTTGAAAATTTTAGCAGTCAAAATATACTTCCAGGTGACTGGTGGCATAGTGGTTAAGAGCTACAGCTGCTAACCAAAAGGTCAGCAGTTCAAATCTACCAGGCGCTCCTTGGAAACTCTATGGGGCACTTATACTCTGTCCTTTAGGGTCCCTATGAGTTGGAATCAACTTGATGGAAACGGGTTTGGTTTTTTTTTTTTTTGTACTGTTAAAATACAAATTGCCCTGGGCAGGTAAGACATTATATACAAATACATGCATAACACCCTGGTATGGATTTGTTTCTTAAATTAAAGAGCCAAAGTAGGAAAAGTGTGGATAAGTGAGTGTTTTACAGTAGGTACATATAATAGGATAAGAGATAAGTAACATAAATTGTATCGAGAGGGATCTAGGTTGGTACTTTGCTTTTAGAACCTTTGTTACTATTCTTCTAGGGTTTTCCATTTTAACACAGGATCAGACTTTTAAATGAAAGGGACTCTTATTGAGGAGATTGCAGGCTTCACCCAGTGGGTGTGAGAGTTATCTGGGGAGGAGGACAGTGAGGTTTTTTTTTTTTTTTAATCCCCTTAAACTCACACTGTGAAGGCAACTACTTACTCTTGTTTTGAGAGGTGATTATAAGCTTGAGACTGATTATCTTCTGCAGTTTGTAAGCAGGCTCTGAAGGCAGTTCCCCCAAAAAGAGTTCAAGGTTGAAATAAAAGTAAATACTTTGAAGCACAGCACCTATTTTTGCGTATGCTCTCATGTATCTGATAGAGTCCGTTGTCATGTTTTCCACCTAAGGAAGCTTGCCACTTGGAATCATGTAGGAAGAGCATGGGCTTTGAAGAGGAAGACAAAACTCTTTCTGAGACTGTCTCTGACACCTGTTAGTTGGGTGACTTTGATTTAGTTTCAGAAGCTCTTTTAGCCCGAGTTTCCATACCAGTAAAGTGGGAATAATAATATCTGTTGTGTGTGGTTGTTCTAAGTTTTATTAGAAATCATTTCATGAGATAACACAGGGGTTGTAACTGAGATGTGATTCTAATATTTAAGGAATCAATGAATAACATTTACAGCGCCTTGCTCAGAATAGGCAAGCAATGAATGTAGTACTGGTACAGCTGAGGTCGACCCAGACCAGTTGATGGTTTCCTTCAAATATTTATATATCATAAAAATATGAAAAATTACTTTACATTGAGGTTGTCTTCAAATAAAATACAACGTTAAGGAGGAACAGATCCTTCCGCAAGGAAATCCTCAGTCCCACCTGCGTTACCTGGATTTCCAGTGCTCATTGGTATTTTTCATTAATGTTGTTGCACCGATGTCGTTTCTATTTGCTGAATTTGGGTTTTTGTAATGATTTTTCTTATAATGAAACACACATGTAATTCCATGCTTTCTTAATTAAGAACCCAAGGGTGTGTCCACGAACATTGCATATGAGGCCATCATTGATATTCTAACATTAAACCTAGTTCCATTAGCTATTTTTTTTTCATGGTAAGAGCCTCTTGCCTAATTACATTCATAGTTACATCACAGGTGACGATTAAAACAAAATTGATGGAAAATAGGGTGTTTCACAGGCCTTTTGTTCTATCAAAAATTTTGGTTACTTTGTTGAATTATGTTGCCCTCACCATCTGCCCCCAATAGAGCTCAGATCCATATTTAATTGCATTCCATTTTTAGGCCTCTTCGGTACTTTTGAAATAGATGAGAATGATGTTTATCCTTCTCATGGATTGAATTGTGTCCCTCAAAAATATGTGTCAACTTTGCTAGGCCATGATTCCCATGTGTCTCTGCTTGCTTCTCTCTTTTATATCTCAAAAGAGATTGGCTTAAGACACTATCCAATCTTGTAAACTTTATCAGTATAACTGCTGCTAATCCATTTTATTAGATTGTAGTGATTGAATTTACAACACAAGGAAATCACATCATATTACAAAATGGTACACAATTATACAGTACTGGGAATCATGACCCAGCCAAGTTGACAGATATTTTTTGGGACACAGTTCAATCCATGATACCCAGTATTGTGTGACTGTCCACCATTTTGTCATCTGATGTGATTTTCCTATGTGTTGTAAATCCTACTTCTATGATGCAAATGAGGCAGGATTAGAGGCACTTATGTTAATGAAGCAGGACTCAATCTCCAAGATTAGGTTGTGTTTTAAGCTAATCTCTTTTGAGATATAAAAGAGAGAAGTGAGCAGAGAGACAGGAGGACCTCACACCATCAAGAAACAAGAGCCAGGAGAGTGGTGCATCCTTTGCACCCAAAGTTCCTGCACTGAGAAGCTCCTAGACCAGGCGAAGATTGATGACAAGGACCTTCCTCCAGAGCCGACAGAGACAGAAAGGCTTTCCTCAGAGCTGGAGCCCTGAATTCGGACTTCTAGCCTACTGGATTGTTGTTAGGTGCCATTGAGTCAGTTCCGACTCACGGTGACCCTATGTACAACAGAATGAAACACTGTCTGGTCCTGTGCCATCCTCACAATCGTTATGCTTGAGCCCATTGTTGCAGCCACTGTGTCAATCCATCTCATTGAGGGTCTTCTTCTTTTTCACTGACCATCCACTTTATCAAGCATGATGTCCTTCTCCAGGAACTGGTCCCTGCTGATAACATGGACTGTGAGAATACATATCTCTTTGTTAAAGCCATCCACTTGTGGTATTTCTGTTATACGAGCACTAGATAACTAAGATAATCCTTTTCTTATGAAGATAATCTGGTAATTCCCACACCAAGTGTCTCCTTGTGCTCTGAACATGGCACCATGCACTGGACTGCTAGATGAACTGGGCTTTTAGAAACACCTGCTCTTCATGCCAGGAGAGTCAAGGATGGCCCTCCTCCACCTGAGGCCCTGCTGGTCCCCCTGGGATGAGGTCTCCAGGGCCCTAGCTCCTGGCACAGGTCAGCATGGTTTGTCGAAGTTGGTTGTTACATCACTTCTGTGCCTGATCAAAATGCCACTTCTCAGGGCCAGCCTTGCCTTCTAGGCCCAGAATTGCAGTCCCCAGATCAGCTGCTCGTTTCCAGCCCTGGTCATTTACCTGAGAGATCAGACTGCTTTGTACCCTTGGATATAAAGACATGGTTCTCACTTTCTGTAAGTGTCAAGCTAGATTGCCAATCAGGCTAGGCCTAGATGTTAGAAACCCCATGCTTATTTATCCTTCCTTGGGGCTGAGGAGTGGTGGGTGAGGGTACATACTACCTCCCCAAGGCAGTCAAGATGTATTTTATTTTCTTGCTAAAGCAGAGAAAATCAAAGTACAAGTGACATCTCTAGCATTTTATCCTATTAACAATTAAATTTCATCTCGCTACAATTTAAACTGGTGGTTCAATGGTAGGATTTTTGCCTTCCATGCAGGAGAGCTGGGTTTGATTCCTGGCCAATGTACTCACCTGTCTGTGGCCACCACCCATCTGTCAGTGGAGACTTACATGTTGCTATGGTGCTGAACAGGTTATAGCAGAGCTTCCAAACTAAGGTGGACTAGGAAGAAAGGTCTGATGATCTATTTCTGAAATCAGCTAATGAAAACCCTATGGATCACAATGGTCCAATATGCAGCCAATCATCTGCAACTGATCATGGGGATCATACAGGACAGGGCAGCATTTTGTTCTATTGTGCATAGGGTCATGATGAGTTGGTGGCTGACTCCATGGTAACAACAATAACAGCAGAATTTAAACAGCTTCTTTGAAAGTCAGCTGGATGTTTTAGACAGACGTTCAATGCCTGAGAAGCTTAAGTTACCCTTTTCTAGCTTTGGAAATTCTATGATGAAATCCTTAGAACTGAGCAATTTATACTGCTTTTCAAAGAATATTTTTTTCATTATTTTTTAAAATAATATTTATTTTTTTGGATGAAAGTTTACTCAGCAAATTAGGTTCCCATTTGACAATTTCTACACAAATTTTTCAGTGACATTAGTTACATTTTTCACAGTGTGTCAACATTCTCTTTAATTGCATTCTGGTTGTTCTGTTTCCAGTATTCTAGTTTCCCTGCCCCCTTATTGTCTCATCTTTGTGTTAGAGTTATTGTTGACCTTTTGGTCTCACATAGATGGTTTTTTAATGGAGCACTGTACTCATTGAAAATATCCTTTATTTTGTATGCCACTCTGTTATTTCGCTACAAGGTAACCTCAGGGGATATACTGTCTTTAATACATTATCTGCTATGCGACTGTAATACATTTATATATGTCTCAATGACAGTTCTTCTAGCCTCTCCTACTTCCTTCCCCCAGTTTTATCGTCTTGTGGCTGCCTTTTATTTTTAGAGCCTGGAAAATACTTAGCTCATTGCTTTATGTTAAAACAATTAATTTTCCAGAGTCAAATTTGTGCTTCATTTATGGTAAATTTGTGTTCCCCATCTTTATTTATTTGCTTACTTTATTTCTTGTTCTTTTGCCTACATGATAACTTACTGTTTCAAAACTGCTTTATAGTGTAGTCTATGTGTGTATTAGATATCTAGTGCCGCTATAACAGAAATACCATAAATGGATGGTTTTAACAAAGAGAAATTTATTTTCTCATAGTCTAGTAGGCTGGAAGTCTAAATTCAGGGTGTCAACTCCAGCGGAAGGCTTTCTCTCTCCGTCGACTCTGGAGGAAGATCCTTGTCATCAATCTTCCCCCGGACTAGGAGCTGCTCTGCGCAGGAACCCCAGGTCCAAAGGATGTGCTCTGCTCCCAGTGCTGCTTTTCTGGTGGTATGAGGGCCCCCATGTCTCTGTGCTCACTTGTCTCTTTTATATCTCAGAAGAGATTGGTTTAAATTGTAGATTAATCTTGTAGATTGAGTTTACATAATTGCTGCTAATTCCATCTCATCAACATCATAGAGATAGGATTCACCACACACAGGGAAATCACATCAGATGACAAAATGGTGGCCAATCATACAATACTAGGAATAATGACCCAGCCACGTTGACAGTATTTTTGGGAGGCATAATTCCATCCATGACAATGTGCAAACATGTTAAGTAAAACATATTAAGATTCACCATGTGTTGGAAATTCAGTGCAAATAACCCAGTTCAATCCATAGTCTAATAATCTTAGCCTTTCTCCCTAGGCCTAAATTCACATATTTACTAGCAATGACAGTGTTGTCACAGCTTACTCCTCTCGAGTTTTCCTTTGATATTGATGATAAGACACACCCTGATCTCAGAAACATTAAAATATGGGGGAAAATGCATCTTAGAACTGAGAAATATGGTCACTATAAAATGGGCAAAGACCCAACCTTCCCTTATTCAAAGCTTAGCCAAGTTTTAGCATCAGCGTGGGTGAGCATGTGAAAAAGACATTTACCTTTAGAGGCCTGTTGCAAAAGCCAAAGCCTAGAAGACACTTTTAATTCCTCCTCTTCTCTTGTTCTTCAAAGCTAGTTCATCAGCAAGTCCTAGCATTCTACCTTCAAAATACATCTCATCTCTGACCTCTTAGCTCCATCTCTGCCACTACCATATCCCAAGGTGCCATCATCTCTTCCCTGAGTCCCTGCAGTACTTCTCTGCTTATCTCTCTGCCCTCATCCATTCCCTCTTCCCCTTTATTCTCCATAACAAAGATGCCTACTCTTAAACATTTTTTTTTAAATTTTATTTTGGTTAATGTATACGCAGCCAAAGATACACGATTTTAACAATTTCTACACATACAATTCAGTGACACTGGTTACATTCTTCAAGTTGTGCTACCATTCGCCCTATCCTTTTCCAAATTATTCCACCATTATTATCTTAAACTTACTCCTCCTGAGCTTTCCACCCAACCTTTCGAGTTGCCATTGTCAATATGATTCAACATAGACAATTCTTTAAAACAGCACAATGCTCAAAGCAGATGTACTTTACTAATTAAATTTTTTTTCATTCAAAGAAGCTTTTAGGGAATATTTTTGGTTTAAGGTTTAAAGTGTAAAGATTTTGGTTTAAGGTTTAAAGTTTACCTCAGCGCAATAGTTTCGGGAGCTCATCCAGCTTCAGTGGTGCCAGAAAGTCTAGATTCCATTGAGAATTTGAAATTCTGTTCCATGATGCTTATTCGTTTAAGAAATATGTGATCATATCACTTTCCTGGGAATTTTATTTGTGTGTCTCACCCTTATAGGTTCACACTTATGGCAGAGGTGCCTCACTGTCCCTCCGAATTTATACTCCTGTTTCTATGGTAAGTGGCTGCCTAGCTAAGACTACATGTCCCAGTCCCTTTGCCTCTAGGTTGGGCCACATGTGTGATGTGTATCACTTCCAGGCAAGGTGTCAGCTCAGTGGCATGCCTTCTTTGCACGCCCTTTCCCTTTTCAACTGCTGAATACAGAGGATGACAAGGTTCTAAAGGGAGGCAGAGCCATAGAATGGAAGGGACCTGGGTCCTTCACTCCCTGCATGGTGGAAAGCTGCTGCTTTCCCACGATACCCACCCTGGACTGTTACATAAGTGAGAAGTAAACATCTATTAGGGTTTATTTGTTACAACCACTAGTGGAGTTCCTGGGTGGGGCAAATGGTTAAGTGCTCAGCTACTAACTGAAAGATGGGTGGTTCGAATCCATCTAGGGCTGCCTTGGAAGAAAGTCCTGGTGATCTACTTCTAAAAGATTGCAGCCACAGAAAACCCTATGGAGCACAGTTCTACTCTGAAACACATGGGGTCACCATGGGACAGCGTCGACTCAACAGCAACTGGTTTTTCTTAGTGTTGTAACTGACTTTCTGAGATTAAAATTGAATATAGAAAGTAATTGTACTGAATGTTCAAATTGGAAGATCTCTAATCATGTCATAACTAAGCATATTATGGTATATAAATTGTTTACTGTCTAAACAGGGGTTAGCATCAATATGATAATCTAAATATCACTGATGAGGGCTAATAAGCACCAAAGATCATAATACCCATCAACATAAGCAGAGTAAATTTCCTAATATGTAAATCAGTTTGGAGAGTTTTATTTCCTCCCTCTTCTAAGATGACCAAACTGCCAGACTTGAATTATGAAAGCCTGTAAAGCAAGTAAAAGGCTGTAATCGCTGTAACCGTCAGACAATGATGATTTATTTTTTTGACATTGCATCTTCCTGTCCTTTTTTATCTTTGTCTCCTTTATTGTTTCTAATATTACTCTGAGAGTAAGCCAGAAGACAGTAAAAGCCTATGTTTCTCCAAGTCATGGAAACAGCTGACATCCTGTCTCTCTCTATTAATGAGTAATAGACAGGTGGATATTTACCGGTGGCTCCAGCTGAATTATGACAAGACTCATCATGAGCCAGGCTGGGAGGCTTGTCTACTGTGTGAGTAAGGGTAGCTCCCTAGAACAACTCCTGGATTTCTCAGCAAGTGGGGACAAGTTCATATGTTGTTGGCTTTCTCCACATAGTCTTAACTTTGTTTTTGTAAAGGGCATTACAATTATTCTCTCCGCTGGTGTTTGTTCTATAGAAAAGCTCTGTTAAATTTTTTTGCAGGTGACGCTAAAGCACGCAGAGTTTCAGAAAATTGCCAAGGATTAACAATGGCATTAAAGCTCAGTGTTTCTGAGAATGTTACATGTTATTGAAGTCCCTGGCAAGATACTGGCCTTTTCACTTGGAAGCTGCACTGATGATTTCAGGGCAAAAGAGTCTTCTTGTTGGTCCACAGAAATAATGCAGTTTCTTAAAGTGTTACCTGGGTAACACCTGTATATGGTTAGGGTTAGTTTGGAGAGCTTCCAAAATTTACAGGTATTATCTCATTCATTCTTTCATCAGGCCCTTCAGTGAGCAGGTATAAAGTATTATCATCTCATTAGAAAGGAAGTAGGGAAAAAGTAATTTGCTGAAGGTGTTACTCATAACCAAAGTTTTCTTCAACTTTTATGGGCCTATGCCTTATCTACCCAAGTGCACTTTGTTAACTAAGTCAGGCATTATACAGGTAGTGCGCGACTTATGACATATTCAAGTTATGATGGAAACACACTTATGACCGTCTTTTTCTTTTTTGTACATCTTATCCTTTGTAATATGTACTACAAACAATGTTGTAAGGCCTAGTTCACGGATGTTATCATTCTCAGATGTATTGTTTCCAACCCCCAAAGACAAAGATCAGATTTATAAAGATAGTGATAATAAAAGGAAATCATAATGAAAACTAAATCAGAAAAGGAGTATTCGACTTAACATCAGAACCGGCTTACAACAGAGTAGTTGTTGGAAAGGAACCCTGTCATAAGTTGGAGATTACCAGTACTTGGAAATTACTTCCTTAGCTTCTCTCAGGGTGTTAATCAAACCTAATATATGCCATAAATATTTGTGAATAAGTGAATGACTGAAGAATGAATGAATGAAAGGGGTGGGGTTCTAAATGACTGAGCGAATCCTACAGCATACTGTCCTATTGTCAAAACTATTTATTTCTCAGCATTAATAAAGTACAGAATTTGCGACTGCTGTATAGTTCTTGTTGAAGGCAATTTCCTAAACAGTTAATCTTGCTCACAAATGTTCATTTTGCACACCATCAGTCTAGCACATTTAATAAATAATTGCAAAAGTCCCTTATGTTGTCAGAAGGAAACTCATTAACCCTATAAATCACCAAAACTATGCCAATGGCAAAAAAAAAAAAAAAAAAAAAGAAAAGTGAAAACAGTTGTTTGGGGATCAAATGATATCGCAATAAGAATAATTGTAGTATCTTGATAAATTTAAAGAAAAATTACTTGCTCAGAGGAATTAAAGGAAAACCAGAACAAAACCCAGGCTATATACATTTCTTTTAATTTGGTGGTATAATTGGCAGATCACTAGTGATGAGCCCCCTTGTTTATATCCTGGAAAGGAGAGGGGCCTGGCTAGAGGGAAATGGAGCAATTTAGGTTTTTCAGTTTTGATCTTTGGATAGAATATTTTAGAAGAGGCATAATTGATACACAGTCATGGGCTCATACAATCTGTTGGAGTAACGTCTGACTGCATATACGTCTGTGGTCCGGTAAGGTTATATCAGAGTTCAGAAATCTCAGTGGGAGAATGGGAACGCAGCGGACAGAACCGGATGTAACAAATGCAGCCGCTTCCACGTGCAACACGTGTATCTCATGTCTCTTGGATACAAAGCCATTGCGCTGCCAGGTGTATTTAACTCAAATTTTTAATAAAATAGGCTTTATGGCAGTCCATGCTTAAGTCCAAGTTGTCTGTAAGTCAGATGTTTGTAACCCGGGGCCTGCCTGTAATATAGTATTCGCCTAACTTCCAAATCACATAATGTCCTATTTTACAGAACATATTGTGGATGTTCAGTGATGCATGACTGTAATGCAGACACCATAGGCTTTAACTTCTTTCAGACTTGGGTTTACATGTCTGGCTTCATCACTCACCAGTTCTCTGAGTTTAGATTTAACCTCTCATTGTCTCCATTTCCCTTAAAAAATAGGTATGAAGATGCTTACTTTTACTATTATTGTAAGATACTAGTATTTATTATTTTTTATTGCATTTAGTTAGGTAGTTTGACTAGTTATCTGAGAGTGAACTATCTTTGAAAATGAATTACGTTCGAGAGTTACTTAGTGCTGCTGTAACAGAAATACCATAAGTGGGTGGCTTTAAGGAACAGAAATTTATTTTCTCACAGTTTAAGGGGGCTAGAAGTCAGAATTCAGAGAGCCAGCTCTAGAGGAAGGCTGTTTCTCTCCACTCTGGGGGACAGTCTTCGTCTCAACTACTCAAGCATTCTCGGCATTCCCTGAAGATTTTCACGTAATACGACTTTCCCCCATTTGTCCTTGCTTGTGCTTCCTTTCTTCTGCGTCTGATCTGCTCTTTTAAGTCTCAGAAAGTGATTGGCTTAAAACACACGCTACACTGACATTGACTCATCAACATAACCAAAAATCCTTATTCCCAATTGGGTTACATCCACAGCTACAAGGATGACAGTTCACAACATGTAATTTTTGGGGGATGAAATTCAATCCTTAACACATACCAAGTACCATTATTCTGATGTTTACTTCAGTTGCAAAAGATTTCAAAAGAGGTGATAAAAATATATGTATGTTTTTAACAAAAAAGTTCCATAAATATCCATTATGGAATAAATCGTGTGAAATAGTAAGAGTTGGGAATACTGTGGTGATTACTGAATTACAGACACTCATTAACTCATTATCACAGCATTGGTTCAAAGCCTAGTGTCTGTAGTTAACAAAGTAATATGAAACAGTAATCATAAAGTTGAACAGTAGATCTGTTCAGGAATTCTTAGTTATCTAGTGCTGCTATAACAGAAATACCGTAAGTGGATGACTTTAACAAACAGTTTGTTCTCTTACAGTTTAGGAAGCTAGAAGTCCAAATTCAGGGTGCCAGCTCCAGGGGAAGGCTTTCTGTCTCTTGTCAGTTTTGGGCGAAGGTCCTTGTTATCAGTCTTCCCCTGGTCTAGGAGATTCTCAGCGCAGGAATCCCTGGTCCAAAAGAAGCACTCTGCTCCTGGCACTACTTTGTTGGTGGTGTGAGGTCCCCAAAAATGAGGGACAATTTAATTTGCATGACTTTTCTATAAACTTATAGATACATGTCATCTGTAAATTTTTGCATAAATACAGATCTATATGCAATAGAGATCTCAGCTGCTGCTATCTGCAGTAGCTGTAATTATCACATGAGAAGACTTCTATTTAGTAAACAAATGGTGCTTTATATTGACTTTACATGTCTTCTTCCTAAGCTTTTTAGTTGTTGGTAATTTTACTAATGTTTAAGGAGAACTATGGGGGCATATAATATAGAACAATGTTTCTTAATATTCTTTTCTTATTGATATTTATTTTAAAACTTGTTCAATACAAATTTTCAAGAGATTTTCTAGAAATAGAACAGTGTAAGAAACCACTATGATCCTGTTATCCAGCTTCAATAATTATTACTTCCAGGACAAATTTTGCTTCATCTATTCCTTTATCAACTCCTTCTCCCCGTATTATTTTTTAATAGACTATATTTTAAATACAGTCTGGACTATATGAAGAAGAACGTGGCATCAGGATTGGAGGAAGACTCATTAACAACCTGTGATATGCAGATGACGCAACCATGCTTGCTGAAAGTGAAGAGGACTTGAAGCACTTACTGATGAAGATCAAAGACCACAGCCTTCTGTATGGATTACACCTCAGCATAAAGAAAACAAAAATCCTCACAAACGGACCAATAAGCAACATCATAAAAAACAGAGAAAAGAAGGAAGTTGTCAAGGATTTCCTTTACTTGGATCCACAATGCCCATGGAAGCGGCAGTCAAGAAATCAAATGATGTATTTATTACACGGGCAAATCTGCTGAAAAGACCTCTCTAAAGTATTAAAAGGCAAAGATGTCACTCTGAGGACTAATGTGCACCTAACCCAAGCCATGGTATTTTCAATTGCTTCATATGTATGCAAAAGCTGGACAATGAATAAGGAAGAGCAAAGAAGAATCGATGCCTTTGAATTATGGTGTTGGTGAAGAATACTAAATATACGATGAACTGGGAGAAGAACGAACAAATCTGTCTTGGAAGAAGTACAGCCAGAATGCTTATTAGAAGCAAGGATGGCACGACTTCATCTTATATATTTTAAACATGTTATCAGGAAGGACCAGTCCCTGGAGAAGGACTTCATACTTGGTAAAATTGAGGGTGAGTGAAAAAGAGGAAGGCCCTGAATGAGATGGATTGACACAGTGGCTACAAAAGTGGGCTCAAACATAGCAATGATTGTGAGGATGGGACAGGACCAAGCAGTGTGTTGTTTTGTTGTACATAGAGGGTAGCTATGAGTCAGAACTGACTTAATGGGACCTAACAATATATTTTAGAACAAATTTAGATTTACAGAAAAATTGAGAGGGTAGTACAGAAGTTCCCATATACCTAGAACAGTTTCTCCTGTTATTAACATCTGTCTTGGTTTCTTAACGCTGCTATAATGGAAATAGCACACGAGGGTTGCTTGAATGAACAGAAATTTATTTTCTCACAGTTTAAGAGGCTACAAGTCCAAATTTAGGGCACCAGCTCTAGAGGAAAGCTTTCTCTCTCTGTCGACTCTGGGGGAAGGTCCTTGTCTCTTTTGGCCTCTGTTCCTCAATTCCTTGGCGATCTTCATCTATCTTCCCCCATCTGTGCTTGCTTGCTTCTGTGTCTAATCTGCTGTTTTTATATGTCAAAAGTGATTGGCTTAAAACACACCCTACAATGTATGACCTCATTAACATAACAAAACGCATTCCCAAATGGGATTATATCCGCAAGTATAGGGGTTAGGATTTACAACATATATTATTTGGGGACACAATTCAATCCATAATAGCATCTTACATTATTTATGATACATCTCTTAAAATTGATGAGCTAATACTGATATAATAATAAGGTATCAGTGTTGATACATTATTATTAACTAAAGTCCATAGTTTATTTAGATTTTCTCTGTTTTCACATAATGTCCTTTGTCTGTTCCAGGATCTCATCCTGGATGCCACATTACATTGTCGTCATGTCTTTTTAGGCTCCTCTTGGCTCTGGCAGTTTCTCAGACTTTCGTGTTTTTGAAAACTTTGAAAGTTTTGAGGGGTACTGGTCGGAGCCCTGGTGGCGCTGTGGTTAAGAGCTTGGCTGCTAGCAACAGTATGATCTACCAGCCGCTTCTTGGAAACCCTATGGGGCAGTTCTACTTTGTCCTATAGGGTCGCTATGAGTTGGAATCAACTCAACGGCAACGAGCTGGTCAGGTACTTTGTAGGGTGCCCCACTATTAAAAATTGTCTGATGTTATTACCATGAGAAGACTGAAGTTATGGATTATTTGAAGGAAGACCACAGAAGTACAGTGCCAATCTTAAAACATATCAAGGGTGTATACTAGCAACATGATTTCTGACTATTGATGTTGACCTTGATCATCTGGCTGAGGTAGTGCTTATCAGTAACTGTAAACTTACTCTTTTTTCATACGGTGACTGTGGAAGCAAGTACCTATCCGTAGCCCACACCTATGGGATGGGGAGTTATGCTCCACCTCTTTGAGGGCAAAGTATATACGTAAATTTTCTGGAATTCTTCTGCATGAGAGATTTGTCTCTTCTCCCTCATTTATTAATATATTCCATCACTTACTTATAACCATATTATTTTGAAGCCAATTCCAGGCATCATATCTTCTCATTTTCAAATATTTCTATTTGTATCTGTAAATAATTAGGATTCTTTGTTTTAGTATGACCATAATACATTACTGTCTTAGTTATCTATGCTGCTGCTATAAATACCTCAGATAGGTGGCTTTAACAAACAGACATTTATTTTCTCATAGTTTAGGAGGTTAGAAGTCTGAATTTAGGGTGCTGGCTCTAGGGGAAGGCTTTCTCTCTCTGTCAGCTCAGAGGAAAGTCCTTGTCTTTTTGAGCTTCTGTTCCTGGATGATCTTCCTGTGGCTTGGCATCTCTCTTCCCCCATCTCTGCTCCTTAGCTTCCTTGTTTAATGTCTTTTATATCTCAAAAGAGGTTGACTCAAGATACACCCTAATCCTGCCTCATAAACATAATAAGCATAACCTACTCCTCGTTGATATATAACCTCATCCTGCCTCATTAAAAAACATTTTTAAACCGTTTGTTTGCTTGAATCAAAACCAAATAATGTTTACACATTGTGTTGGTTCGTTTCGTATGTCTATTAAATATCCATTAATGTCTTGGTTCCCCATCAATCTCTCATTTTTTTTCTTGTAATTTATTTGTTGGGAAATTAAATATATATGTAAAAAATATTTATTTTATTTTCAAAAATTTTCATTAAGTTGTCTATCCAACAGGTACATATTTATATGGAAAAGGAATATCAAAAAATCGATACTAAAATACATTCTGCAATCAAACAATCTCATAATTCAATAAACACTTAGTGTGCATCTACTATATGCCAAGTGTTATGCCAAGTGTTGGGAATGCAATGATGAATAAGAAACATCATGTCTAAGCTGATCTCACTTATCTCCCTTACTTTGCCTCAACATAAATAATGAAAGTCAATACTTAATTGGGACTTATTTTGTGCCAAGTACAGTAAATACTATTATCTCCTTTTAAAGATGAAGAAATTGAATTATAGAGCCATTAAGTGATTTGCCCAAGGTTATGTAGCTGGTACAATGCCCAAATCTCAGGCAGTATAGAGCCAGAGTTCATGCTCTTAAACCAGGGGTTGGCAAAATTTTTCTGTTAAGGGGTGAGATAGTAAATATTTTAGGCTTTGTGGAACACATATGATTCTGTTGCATATTCTTCTTTTTTTTTTTTTAGTAATCCTTTAATAATGTAAAAATCAATCTGAGCTCCCAGGCTGGATAAAAAAGAGGCCATAAGCTGGATTTAGCTCATGGTTCAGACTTTGCCAACCTCTGCTAGCCGCTTCACTATACTGCGTCTTGTCAAGATTTTAGTAATGGCTATGGTAAAGGTCAGAATAGCCTCAGATACTCTACCACCCTATATGGCTTCTCTTCCCTTTGTGACTCGTCGGATCAATTTCCTCAGGAGACCTGAGTGTCCAGGTAATATTGCTACCAGATATTCCTTGGGGCCTTGCTAAAAGAGTATAAAGAACTCAAGGAAATCTGAATTTGGGGGTAATTAATTTGGGTGAGTCAATGAGTTGGAATTGACTAATAGCAACGGGTTTGATTAGGGTGATGGCCCAGAATACAAAAGGATGTGTGGCCTAACTCAGCAGGAGAAACAAATGGCAATAAATAGTCCTCTTCACAAATGAAGGTGGCAACTTGACCTTTGTGTCCACAGCTCTACTGTAGGGTCTTCCTTGCTGTTTAAGAAGAGAACCTACTCAACCATGGGGGATGTGTAAGAGGCTGACGGGGATGGCTTCTGGTGGAGAAAGAAACCCAGGCAACTCAAATATTTTAAAGAAAAACCATTTCCAATGAATTTTGAAAAAAGGAGGACTAGATACAGTCAGAAGATATATTGGAGTCCTGGATCTACCACTAAAAGCCTGTCAGCTGTGGTTCTTTCTAGTCTATACAGCTGAAAAATCGTAAGATAGGCTAAGATGTCATGGATAAAACCTGGGGCTGAATGCAGCCTCACTGGAAAGTCAGTATCTCTAGCTATGTTTATTGAGCATTTACTCTGTGCCATGAGCCACGCTAAGTCATTTACACACATTATCTTACTCAATCCTCATAACTTAATGAAGTTAACATCATTATGCTCATTCTACAGATGAGGACATTGGGTGTACCTGGGTTAATCAGCTTATTTAAAAGTCATAGAACTAGTAAGACTGGCACTCAAAATCAGATCTGTCTGATTGCAAAGTTCCAACAGGTAATCTCTGAGTACCTACTGGCTAAGCACACAGCACGTACTCATCCAAAAGCAAACAAACAAAAGATCAAATACCTACTAAGTGCCAGGCACAGTGCTAGACACTGGGGATATCATGATGAACAAAACAAAGTTTCAGCCCTTAAGGAGGAATGTACCCACTCTAACATCTCTTTCTCCCTTGCAGATCACCCACCATCTCCTCCTTTTTTTTTCCACTTAAACACATTCACCTTCACCCATGATAACATTCATTGTACACATATCCCAAACTCATGCAAATAGTTACACACACTGGTATCTTCTTTCCTTTCATTTTTCACCAACAGGAGAGAGGAAATGTAGCGAGTCGTGATTAACATGGACGTCTGAATGATGCATTTATGAGTTGCTCCAAGAGGCCCATGATCCACATTGAACTGTTGGAGCCTTAGCTTCCTCAGCTATCGAGAAGAATTAATTATACTTGACAACTAGTACCTAGGGAAGCAGAGGAAGTTTGTACTTAGAATCATCCCCACAGATATATGCTCATTAAATAGTTTGTAGTTTGGACCTTCATAATAATGTAAGCTTGCTTGCCATTTCCAATTATCCAATTCATTTCCCCATTGATACTGGAATATACTTAAATCTGCAGAGGCAGGGCTGTGATTTTACAGAGTCCCAAAAATATAAGCATCTTAATGAGTTGCTGTCTAGCAGACTCTGACTAATGGCTACCTTGTGTGTATCAGAGTGGAACTCTGCTCTATAGAATTTTCAGTGGCTGATTTTTTGGAAGTAGATTGCCAGGCCTTTCTTCTGAGGTACCTCTGGGCAGACTCAAACAACCCACCTGGCAGCGGAGCACGTTAACTGTTTGTCCCATCTAGGAACTGTCCAACTATTTGAAAATGTGAGCTACTTTGCTGTCAGCTTTGCTCAGATGCACTTAATTCATTGTGAGCTTTCCTGCCCCTAGTGTCAGAATGTGGTCCTAGAGTTTATATCATTCAGGAACCCAGGGACCAGAAGCTCTGTTTAGACAACTGTGGCTAAGAATATGGCTTTTGTAATCAGACAGCCTATGTTTATATTATAACTCTACCACTTTCAAGCTCTATCACCCCAAGTGGGGTAACTTGGACAGTTTGTTTAATCTAAGTCTCAGTTTCTTCATTTATAAAATGGGTCTAACACTACCTCAGAGATGTGAAGAAGGTGATAAAGAGTGCTTATTAGTACCTTCCACAAGTAAGTGATAAGGATATTAGCTATTATTACTAACATTATTTAAAATAATATTGAGTTATTAAAATGTATAATCCACACTATAATTTTGAATTGTATGAATTGACTTTGGTCCCAAATTTTGGTCCTCTTGGCCTTCGTTTTTTTTTCCTTTCATGATTATTCATTCATTTTAAAATATTTTATTCACGTATTTATTCAATCCCTACAGAGAAAAGATGAAAGTTATCAAGGATTTCATTTACTTGGAACCGCCATCAACACCCATGGAAGCAGCGGTTAAGAAATCAAACGGCACATTGTATTGGGCAAATCTGCTGCAAAAGACCTCTTTAAAGTGTTATAAAGCAAAGATGTCATTTTGAAGACTAAGGTGCGCCTGACCCAAGCCATGGTGTTTTCAATCACCTCGCATGCATGTGAAAGCTGGACAATGAATAAGGAAGAGCAAAGAAGGATTGATGCCTTTGAATTATGGCGTTGGCGAAGAATATTGAATATACCGTGGACTGCCAAAAGAATGAACAAATTTGTCTTGGAAGAAGTACAGCCAGAACGCGCCCTAGAAGCAAAGAGGGTGAGACTACGTCTCACGTACTTTGGACGTGTTATCAGGAGGGACCAGTCACTGGAGAAGGACATCATGCTTGGTAAAGAAGAGGGTCAGTGAAAAAGAGGAAGACCTTTAATGAGATGGACTGACACAGTGGCTGCAGCAATGGGCTCAAGCATAACAACGATTGTGAGGATGGCACGGGACTAGGCAGTGTTTTGTTCTGTTGTACACAGGGTCGCTACGAGTCAGGACTGACTGGACGACACCTAACAGTAACAACAGCAATAATGTTATCTCTACTTTGCTTGGTGTCATGGCAAAAAAAAAAAAAAAAAAAAAAAAGACTAAAGCTAGTTTCTGCTCGTAAGGAATTGATAGTTTTTTTCGCTGGAAGATTAGATACACCTATACAAACCATTCACGTAAAAACAAGACCGTATATGCTCATAAGTTACAGAGTTGTGCTTCCCAGCTTTAATGTACACACAATCTCCTGAGGATTTTGTTAAAATGCAGCTTCTGATTCAGTAGGTCTGGGGTGGGGCCTGAGAACCTGCATTTCTGACAGGTTCCCAAGTGATGCCAATGCTACCAGTTCACACAACACACTTTGAGGAGCACGGTAAACGCTGGAGGATTTCAGAGAGGGCAGAGATTAATGTTGACTCTGCCTTGTCTGTAACATTAACCAAAGCAAGCAAGCAAACAGCATGAATTTTTCCTCCATCATTTCATAGGTAGAAGTTTAAATTTTTTCATGGTAATAAGAACAATTATATTTTACCCGAAAAACCAGAGCAATGTTTGCAACTCATTTATAGCAGTCTTTCAAACTCTAAGGAGTAGAGTGATCATGTTTGCTGTGTTCTTTCTCTTGGGTTTTACTTTTTTAAAAAAATTTCTATTAATTTTATTATGCATGTTTTTGCTGTAAGTCACTTCAAATCTTTACTTGAAAGAAGTGGAATATAAACAAATGCATTCAATTCAATTGCTTGCTAGTCAGACAACACTGGCTGAAAAAAAAGTAATTTGAGGACTTTAAAGTTGAAAGTTAAATCCAAGTGATATAGACCATATCTTAAATAATCCTAATGATGCAGCATCTTTTATCCATTTAAACACAAGCTCTTTCCATCTTTTTTGTGTGAAAAGAAAAGCTGTGTGTTAGAACCATATTTTAAACACAATCTCCATATATTTTCATTTGGGTATTATGAAGATCAGCTGTAAGCTATGATAATGCTCTTTAGAAATGACAAGTAATAATAAGGGCTAGAATCCTGGATGGGAGATTCTGCTAAGACATTTCTTCAGACTAGCATGTTGGAACGCCAGTGAGGGTTGTCAAGACCTTGCTGGGTTCAAAGGAGAGTGACTTTAGTGGCTCCCTCTTATTTATTTCACAACTATCTCTGTCCTATTCACTTTTATCTTAAGAGTTGCTATTATTTCTGCTTTTGTCATACATTACTTTCATCTCACGTATCAGAGGTTGAAACCCTCGTTCCTCTAATTGTGTCTGATGTGAAGCTGTCAATCTTATCTCCCCGGCCTTATTGAAATATTCCAGATGTGTGGGCAGACTCTGGGATTGTAGGCGCGGCTGGCCTCTGATTCTTAAATGGTCACTATGTCCTCTCTCCAAACTCTGGGGCTGCTCACCAAAGTCATGCATGTAATGGTACTTCAAAGCACCTTCTTTTATCTAGCCTTTTATTTTCCTCCTTCAGAAAATGACCAGCATAGTGTGGCATTTTCTCTTATAGCCTGTACGCAAGTCTTCAGTTCCCAAGGAAGCACACAGAGTTTTACAAATTCAACTCACCAGTCAAAGCTGTTACAAATTGGACTTATGAATAAAATTGCAACTATCATTTCTAGCTTCACCTAGATCAAAAATCGATACGGGGGGTCAGTGATATAAACTCCTCATCACGTGCCCATTCTTTCATCGTTTGTAAGTGACCGTTTAGAAATGGAGATCACCACAGAGCTCCTTCTGGGCGGTGCGTATTCCTTGTGTTTCTCTCCTCTGTCAATCTGAACTATGGTCAGATGCCTAGACCAAATGATTCGTTTTCAGAACATTCCAATTCAGTTAAACAGTATTCATTTTAGAGTCTTGGATCAATGGGGCTTGTCTAAAATCTGCATAAGAAAGAGGGAAAGGGAAAAGAAAGGAAGACAGGGTGGAAGAAAAAAAGGAAGTCAGGAAACAAGGAAGAAAGGAAGAAAATTTGGCTGTATCCTTTCTTTTTTTAACTTTATCATTATAAACTCAGGATGACTTGCTACTTTCCCACCTCAATTCCTTTTAATTTAATAACATATTAAACATTAATAATTTGTATTTAATAATATCACCAATGTATTCTCTGTTGGTGGTCACAAGTAAAGTCAGAGTTTCTTGCTCTAATATCCTTCCTTTGCTTTTGAATGATGAAAAGTTTGTGAGGTATGCAAAGATTTTGTTGAATCTTCTTTATTTAGCTGAATGAGACAACCAACAAATGTTTGATTAGTGGCCCTTTAGCACTTGTTTACTTTGTGTTTATACCAGTTTTACATACACCAGTGTTTCACTTGACTGCGCGCCTGGAGGGCATGGGCTCAGTGTCAATTTTTTTCCATCTCTAGTATATAGAGCAGGGCCTGGTACTCAGGAGCTTAATCCATTGACATTGAATGGTTAAAAATCTGTTCTTAAAAAGTATCTTTCAGTTCAAGTTATAAAAAGAAAATAAATGTAGATATTTTCCTAAGTTTTTAGAATTTAGTTTTTTGTTTAAAAAAATTACATGCATCAGGTGAAGGTGGTAATAGTTAATATGGGTGGTCGATGTTTCTCCCCGTAGTGAAGGTGAATATGGCTATAGGTATATGGTGGGACCTGAGATTCCGTATTTCTAACAAACACGTGGTGATGCTCCTGTCGCTGTTCGGGGGACCACATCTTCAGCAGTGAGGTCCTAGGGGCCTTAGGACTTTTTAATTCTCAAAGTACAACTATGGATTGGCTTTGCCTGGTGATTGTTTGTATCTTAGCTTTTTTTCCCAACTACCAACATATTTTAAAAAATTCAGACATTACAGAAATATAAAATGTAGGAAGCAAAAATTCCCAGTAAACTTTCCTCCTATGAACAGCTGCTGTTAACCATTTAGTTGATATTTTTCCTAATATTTTTCTATATACATATTACTGTTTTTCTGGACACAAATATGTATAAACATTCTGCACTTGCTCTGTTTTCACTTTCCGATATGTTTTGGCCTTTCTTCCCATTTAAGAACATATGGTTCTTGAGTGGCCATCTAAGATAGTTCTTCAGGAGCAAAAGAGAAAGAAGGAAACCAAAGGCTCAAAGAAAAAACTAGTCTATGGGACTAATAGTCTACATGGTCCACAGCCTTGTCTACTCTGAGACCAGAAGAATTAGATGATGCTCGGCTACCACTACTGATCGTTCTGATCAGGGCCAAAATAGATGGATTCTGATAGAATGGGAGGAAAATATGGAACGGAACCTCAAATTCTTAAAAGAATCCAGACTTGACTGGTTGAGACTAGAGGACTGCCCGAAACTATTGCCTCTAAAACTTGAACCGAAAACTAGCCCCTAAGGTCACCTTTTAGGTAAGTAACAGATTGCTTCACAAAATCAAGAGTATCACCTATGAGTACTGTGCTCTGTTAAAAAATCATCTGTATGTGGCCACATGGTCAACAATTACTTTAAAACAATAATGAGAATGTAAGGGGGCAGGGAAACTAGATTAATAGAAATGGAACAGCCAGAATGGAAATAATGAGAATGTTCTTGCATTGTGAAGAATCTAACCAATGTCACCAAACAATTTGTGTAGAAATTGTTGAATGGGAATCTAAATTGCTGTGTAAACCTTCACTAAAAACACAAGACAATATTATTAAAAAAAAAAATGGGTCTTTCATTCTATTTAAAGAATAGTTAACATATTCCTTAGATGTTATTTAGAAGTTATTATTAAGAAGCTATTCATGTAAACAAAGTTTTTTAAAAAAAATAAAAACAGCAGCATTTTTTACAGGAGTCAGTGTTACATAAATGAACAGTTTAAAATAGAAAGGCGTTAACTTGCCTTCAGATCATGCTGTGGTGCATTTTTAAAGGAATGAGCAGGCAGAGAGTTAAACTAGACATTTTGGGGGGCTTAAAAAGGAGACATAATCCTTCTAAGCAACCAACTCCTGGGGCTTCCCTGGAGGCCTGGGTCTGGAGTATTTTGGTACAGTGACTATATAAGGATAATAAAATGATACACTGTGTTTTCCCACGACAGGTCTCATTATTCAGGTGTCCTGAGATGAGTGATACACTTGGGACAGATGTCTACCACCCCTCACTGCACACCAGAGCTGGAGTCACCAGAAGCCTTTAGCCTCAGGCGCAGTGGGGTGAATTGCATTACACAGCTACTACATGGCAGCAGCTGATTTTGCAGAGCGTGGCCGAGCTGTTTGCCAGCCCAAGGCAGATGACTGTCTGAGAGCGAGGCCAGCACGACAGGCCGGCAGACAGAAAGGGCTGGCTGTGCAGTGGGAGTCCCTGTGACACTTAATAGAGACTGAAGCTTTCCTCCTAGGAAGAGGTGGGTGTCAGTGCACAGGAGCTGTTTTATACAAACAATAAAAAAAAAAAAAAAAAAATCAGTTGCCGTCAAGTTGACTCCGACTCATGAGGACCTTATGTTTGTCAGAGTAAAACTGTTCTCCATAGGGTTTTTAGGGAGGGGCTGATTTTTTGGACCTAGATCACTCAGCCTTTCTTCGAGTTGCCTCTGGGTGGACTTGAACCTCCAACCTTTCTGTTAGCAGCTGAACACTTTAACTATTTGTACCACCCAGGGGCTCCATACAAACGATAAAAGGAAAAAACAAACAAACAAAAAAACCAAATCCATTGCTGTGGATTCCAACTCATAGTGACCCTATAGGACAGAGAAGAACTCCCCCGCAGGAGCAGCTGGTGGATTTGAATAGCCAACCTTTTGGTTAGCAGCCAGATGCTTAACCACTCGCCACTAGGGCCCCATCCAAACAATAAGCAGAGTAAATTTAAAATTGCTGTTCAAATGGCTGTTAAGGCCACAAGAACACCTGTTTCGGATTGAGCTGTATATCTTTTATTCCACAACCAGTAATTCATAAAGGCGAAGATCTGTGTCCTTTTTCTGTCTCTCACTTAGGAATCAGAATTTCTGGCCAGAAGATTCTGTAAATTCCAGTCAGATTTGGAATGACCAGCCTGAGAACTTTGCAATTAATTTGACTGAGAGCCTTTCAGCCATAAAAAAGCACTCTTTTTTTTCTTTCCCCCATCAGGCTAGAAATATGATAGATTCAGTTAATCTTCAACAGGCAATTTCAGACGGTTTAGATCCACTTATACCATGTGATTAATTGCTTCAGTGTTTGGCAAGTATTAAACGGGAGAGTTCTGTGGATAAGGAAGTGGGAGCGCAGGCTGCAGCTGGCCCGCTGTTTGTTACTGCTCAAGCCCAGCCGCCTGCCAGCCTGCCTCTGTTCACCTTCAACAAAGCACAGCTGGTTTATGTCTGTCATGATCAATGGGATGACATTTCCGAATGGGTAATTACCAAAAGGATTCCTGTTGATGCCTTTTGGAGCTGCCAATCTTAAAAGCAGCTTTTGGCTCCTGCTGAGTACAGTATGTCTGCAGTTTGGCTTTTTATCTCAATTTTCGTACTTGGACTGAAAGAAAAGTGTGTGTGGAGACTTGTAGCTCACTCCTTTACATCTCTCTTCCCCTCAACCTTCTCAGTGTTACAGAATATTACAAACAAAACAAAACACCCCCGAAACCAATCCTGTTGCTATGGAGTTGATTCTAACTCATGGAGATCCTATGTTTTACAGAGTAGAACTGCTCTGTAGGGTTTTCTTGGCTGTAATCTTTATGGAAGCAGATCGCCAGGCCTTTCTCATGTGGTACCGTTGGGTGGGTTTGAATTGCCAACCTTTAAGTTAGTAGTCTGACTATGAAATCCTTTGCATACACTGAATAATGTTGGTGTAAGAGTAAGCATGAAAAAGGTGCCTAAGAGACACTAATGAAAGAACTAATAAAAGTTATAAATGAAGGTACACATTTTCATGTCTTGGGGGGTAAAAGGTAAAGGTCATTATTTTCTGGGGACTTAAATGAGAGCCTTCCTCATAATTTGGTGTCCACCAAAGAGAAGAAAATTCAGAGAATCCACGGAGTCAGTAATCAAAGAAAACACTCCAAGTTAACATATATCTCTTTGCATTACATATGGTTTTTTCAAGTATCAGGATTTAATAGGGAGTTTTTAAAGGAAATTAAATAATGCTCTAAAAGGGTGGTTCTATGGGAGGGACAAACCAGTAGACATAATGCTAGAGGAATACATTCATTCCTTCCCTCCTGTCTTAGTCATCTAGCGCTGCTATAACAGAAACACCACAAGTGGATGGTTTTAACGAAGAGAAGTTTATTTCCTCATAGTCAAAGTAGGCTAAAAGCCCAAATTCAAGGTGTCGGCACTAGGGGAAGGCTTTCTCCCTCTCAGCCTTCTCATCAGTGTTCCCCCAGACTAGGAGCTTCTCGGCACAGGGACCCCGGTCCAAAGGACGCCCTCTGCTCCCAGCACTGCTTTCTTGATGGTATGATGTCCCCCTGTCTCTCTGCTCATTTCTGTCTTTTATATCTCAGGAGATTGCCTCAGGACACAGTCCAGTCTTGTAGATCCAGTCCTGCCTTACTAACACAACTGCCACCCATCCTCCCTCATTAACATCATGGAGGCAGGTTTACAACATACAGGAAAATCACACAGTACCAGGAATAATGGCCTAGCCAAAGTGATACACACATTTTCTGGGGGACATAATTCAAACCATGACACCTCCTTCCATAGTCATTTGCTGCAGTACAGGGACGTTATATGCCAAGCAACGTTTTAGATGTTGAGAATTGGGACAGTACCATATGGAGCCTGATAAAATATGAGAAGGTACTAGATTTGTGCTGCCCAATATGGTAGCCTCTATGACTTGTGGCTATTTATATTTAAAATAATTAAAATGGAATAAATTTAGAAGTTCATTTTCTCAGTCTCACTAGTCACATTTCAAGTGTTCCAGAGCCTCATGGAGTTAGTGGCTACCATATTTGACACACGGATATGGGAAATTCTACTGCACAGCACTGCTTTAGGTGTTAAGCAGTATGGTGCTGTATTTTACAACACCTCACAGTTTGTCTTCAAAGGAGAATCTAGGACTGAGTCTCTTCTTCAGGAAATAGCATTTATAGCCCACCAGAAACCAGGGCTTTCCCAATGAAAATGTAAGTCTTCATCGTGTTGCTCAGGGCTTCAATCTGTGGTGAGCTGGGGATTCTGGATAATTTTTATTTTAGCACTCGTGAAGCTTGAGATTTATTTTGAATTCTGCATTAAGTAATCTTCGTGATGTTTCAGGTGTTTGTTTTGCCTTTTATGCTTTTTCTCTTTAGGTGCTTCATTTAAAAATCTGATAAAACTTCACAAACATTACTGGTCATATACCAAATATTTCCCCATCAGGACATTATTTGTTGTTGAGTAAATAACTTCTGTCTTTATTTTCTTTATCCCAGTCTCCTGACCTGTGTAACACTGTTGGAGTTTATGCTTTCCTCCATCATAACATTTATAAAATTAAGAGGTGAGGATTATTGTAGGATGACACAAAGAGAAGAACCGTGTAATGTAAAGTAAGTGTAATTATTGTAAAGATTTTCAATACCTTCTAATGGCAATGATTCTTATCTACGGGAACATTGGGTAATATAGAAAAAGATAGAAAGAAAAATCTAAAACCAACCTGTAAGACACCTCTCAGAAGTGTTGTATTTTTTGACCTTTGCTTTATATACTGTATATACCATTTTCCAAAATGGAGAGTGCATTGTATATACCCCTAGCACTCAGTCCCAAGCTTCACCAACTCACTGAGCCAAGAGGCTGCATAGCACAGTGGTGAAGAATGTTGACTCTGCAGCCCTCGCTGCCTGCCTGCAAGAGCAGCTCTACAACTTAGTTGCTACGTGCCCTTGGTCAAGTCACTTAAGCTCTCTGTTTCAGTTCCTTGATTTGTATAATGGGGATAATAATAGCATTTACCTCAGGAGGTAGTTGTGAGGATTATATGAGTTAATGTGAGCAAAGCCTTTGGAATGGTGCCTGGCAGATGCACTTGGTAGTAGTATTATTACAAATGGGGCCTGTTTCAGCCACTGTGGCACTTACAGAGCAGAAGCCCTTCCTGAAAAGCCCCTCTGAACTTGAGTATTCCTGAAGTCCCTGAAGGGGGACCTTCACAAATCAGTCTGTGGGTTGCAGTCTATGGGTAGCAAAACCCATTGCTGTTGAGTCAATTCCGACACATAGTGACCCTATAGGACAGAGTAGAACTGCCCAATAGGATTTCCAAGGCTGTAATAGTTATGGAAGCAGACTGCCACATCTTTCTTCTGCAGAGTAACTGGTGGGTTTCAACCAGTGATCTTTTGGTTACTAGCCGAGTGCTTAACCACTGCACCATCAGGGCTCCTTAGTCTATGGGTAGTGTCCGCCGTATTCTCTGTCTTCCTTTGGTGATGTTCTCTGCTCTTGAAAGGACTAGAATTATCTTTACTGTTAAGACTGCCTGGGATCTATCATGAGAACCACAGAGTCCATGCCAAGGGTGCCACATTCCGGTTATGCCAAAGCCTGTATTCTTGGAGGGTGCTGGACTGTTGCTGGTTTTCATGTAAAAGCAGAGAGAAAGATCCCTTCTATGTCTGTGTGTGGGAGACCCAAGATGTCTTACTAAGGGGGCAGCTTTTTTTTTTTTTTAAGTTGTTCTAGATTTTGTAGAATGAATGATTATAAATCAAAAATTTCTTTTTCTTGTTAACACTGACATTCTTTTAAAGTACAACTTCCATGAATTATTGTTATGAAAGTTCCTCTGGAGAGGTTAGAACAGAGTAGGGTATGAGAGAGAGGAAAAACTCTGCCATACCTCACACAACTCCTTACATGCACCAAAGAAGTATAACCTTCTTAAAGAGATACTTTCTCTAGTCCCCTGTCTTCTATAGTTTTCAGTAAAGTCTTGGGCCCATAAAAACCCATGAAATATATTAAAATGTATTATTGAAAATGTCACCAGAAGAAGGAAGCAAACTAATATTTATTAAGGATCTACTATGAGGCACCTCATAAGAAAGACCTAGTGATCTACTTCTGAAAAATCAGCCATTGAAAACCCCATGGAGCATAGTTCTGCTCTGACACACATGGGGTCACCATTAATCAGAGTTGACTTGATGACAACTGGTTTTATGTGCCAAATACTCTAAATATGTTATTCCACTTAATCTTCAAAATGACCTTATCCTGTTGCCATCGAATGAATCAATTCTGACTCATTGTGACCCTATATGACAGAGTAGAAATGCCCCATAGGGTTTCCAAGGCTGTACTCTTTATGGAAGCAGACTGCCACATCTTTCTCCTGCTGAGTGGCTGGTGGGTTTGACCACTGACCTTTCAGTTACCAGCCAAACACTTTAACCACTGCACCACCAGGTCTCCTTAATGATCTTATGGGGGGCAGTTATTATTATCCACTTTTTACAGATGAGGTAGGTTATTGAGTCTAAGAAAGGCTAAGCAGTTTTCTCAATTCACTACTATGAGTAGGTAACAAAAAAATGGGTTTCACTTCACATCTATCTAGATAGACCCCATGCTCTTTCATCAAGAATCAAAGCTGATTTTTAGGGTAGGCTGAGAGAAGGTTATTCTAAAGTAGCAAGACATTGGCCAAGGGGAAGCTTAGCAATTTATGACACCATAGCTTTTTATATAATTAATATGTCAGCTTAAGGAATGGGGAGATACTTTGGTCATGAGCAGAATCCAACTTAACTGAACTTATTCTGAGTTTAGAATAAACGCTTATTACTCACTACATCTTAGGGGAAAAAGGGATTTGGTAAAATATTTCTCACACTCCTTTGACATCACATAATTCTTCTAAAACTACGTTTTGGGCAAGAGTCATATAAATTATATATACTTTAAAATATGAATTTAAAAATAAAATCATTTAATAAAAACATTTCAGGTTTTACACTTCTGCTATCATGATTTTATTTTAGAAGATCTGAAGAGACTCCTAAATGTTGTGGATTTTCCCACTTTTTGCTCCTGAACAGAGTTGGTTGTTGGGTTTCTCTAAGACAGTTTTTCAAGCATTCTTTTGAGCCCTTCTCTCTTGTGTTCTTCACAAAATCTAGTTTAACTTTAGCCAAATTGTTACTTACTAAGTGAGACATCGTTTTCTCTACTGCTGCTGCTGTGAGTCACTTAGGTAAAATACGTTTGAACAGGGAACCACTCCATCTTCCTGCCTGAGCAGGTGAACGAGCTCTCCTGTTGCTTGAGGACCATTCACAGCTTTCTTGGCTTCAGACTCAATGGAGTCTTCATGAAAAACTGAAATGAAGTGACGTAAACCATAAAAAGATCTGTTTATTTTAGATCAGATATTGAGGAACTTATGACATACAGTCATTAAGGTGAGTGGAAGTAAATATTCTAAGTATCCAGGATAAAGGAAGTTCACAAAAATTTCTCTTATTCCTTATCTCTGTTTTACAACCTGTTGTCACAAATGGCTGCCCTGGAATGTAGCCATTTCCCTGGCTATGTGTTCATTGGCAGATCCATGTCAACTGATTTTAAGTCTAGCTTTCCTATTATTTAACAGTGATGGAATAGCTAGTGGTAACTTGTTTAATCAATATGTTCTCTTTTCTTAATATTCTTCAAATTTAATAGAAACTAGCTTCATAAGGAGCCCTTGGGTGATGAAAATGGTCAGCATGTTTGGCTGCTAACTCAAAAGCTGGAGGTTGAAGTTCACCCAGAGGTACCACAGAAGAAAGGTCTGGCAATCTACGACTGAAAAATCAGCCATTCAAAACCCTATAGAGCACAGTTCTACCCTGACACACATGGGGTCACCATGAGTTGGAGTTGACTTGACAGCAACTGGTAAAACTTCATAAAAGTATTAGGAACTGATTTGGGCCTATTACTCTTCCTTTTCCTCTCTTACTGGTAACCACGACTCAAAGGCATCAATTCTTCCATCTTCCTTATTCATTGTCTAGCTTTCACATACATATGAGGCGACTGAGAACACTACGGCTTGTGTCAGGCACACCTTAGTCCTCAAAGTGACATCTTTGCTTTTTAACACTTTGAAGAAGTCTTTTGCAGCAGATTTGCCTAATGCAATATGTCGTTTGATTTCTTGACTTCTGCTTCTACGGGTGCTGATTATGGACCCAAGTAAAATGAAATCCTTGACAACTTCAATCTTTTCTCCGTTTATCATGATGTTGCTTATTCATCCAGTTGTGATGATTTTTGTTTTCTTTATGTTAAAGTGTAATCCATACTAAAGTCTGTAATCCTTGATCTTCATCAGTAAATGCTTCAAGTCATGTTGATTCCAACTCATAGCGGCCCTATAGGACAGAGTAGAACTGCCCCACAGAGTTTCCAAGGGGTGGCTGGTGGATTCAACCTGCTGACCTTTTGGTTAGTAGCCGAGCTCTTAACTACTACTCTAGAACTCCTATATGCTATTTAGTGATGCCCATATTAACCTCTGAGTCTTGACCTATAATCCCAAATTCCAGACCTGATTGTGCAACTACCTACTGAATATCTCCATCCGCATGTTCCGTGGTACACACTGCATGTCTCCAACTGAGCATACCATCTTGTCTGTCACATCTGTTCCTCCTCCTGCATGCTCCATACCAGTGAGTGGGATCATCATTCAAATATTCTCCCAGTTTCTTCCTCTCACTCACCACCCACATTATGTGGTCAGCAAGGCCAATTATACCTCAGAAATATCTTTCATACACAGTCCCTCATCTTAATTGCTACAGCCACTTTCATATTTTGGATCCTCTTTCTCTCTTGCTAAGGAGCTCTTGTGGCACAGTGGCTAAGCACTTGGCTGCAGTTTGAACTCACCAGCTGCCCCATGGGAGAAAGATGTGGCAGTCTGCTTCCATAAAGGTTACAACCTGGGAAACCCTACGGGGCAGTTCTACTTTGTCCTGTACGGTCTCTATGAGTCGGAATTGATGATAATGGGTCAGATTTTTTGGATCTTCCCTCTTGCTTAGACTCTTGCAGGAACAATCCAACTGATTTTGCCACTACCAGTCTTACCCCCACCAGTCCATCTTCCCGCCCCCTGCTACCAGTGAGACCCATAGCTTTGAAACCTCTGCTGCAACTGACCATTTTTCTGGAACCATCCATTGCTTGGAATGAAGCCTAAATCCTCACTCACAGCATAGGACTCCTATACAGTATGGCTTCTCTTGCTGTCCTGTCACCTGCTGTTCCTCAGAATACACTAAGTCCCAGCCAATCTAAACTTCTGCCCAGTCCCCAAACATCCCATTCCATTTCATAAGACTGTACTTTTGGAAAAGCCAAGGAAATAACAATGCCTTATCTTTACATGTTTTCTTCTCTATGTTTAGAATTTTCCTAACTCTTAGCCCTTCAACCTGTCCTTTATGTTTGCTAGACTACAGTTATCCCACAAGTCACCATCCAACCTCATTTGTACCACCCCACTTCCATCTCCAAGAAACAACAGGGTTTCCCCTATGTGTATCTCTCAAGTAGCCCTTCCTCTGTGGATACTTATTTATATGTCAATCTCATCCCCTATATGTGGGCTCCTGGAGGACATGGCCCTTACATTATTGCATTTTACAGATCCAGGTCCTAGCCCAGGGCCTGACGTATAGTGGTTTTCAATAAACATTGAATGAACGAATTATGAAGTTTGCAGAGAGTATAGTAATCTAATCATACAGCATGATCTGCTAATTTTACTAATGAAGAAATTGAAACCCAGTGGAATTGGGAAAGTTGTCTGGTTAGAGGCAGATTCTGGACTAAAACCAAGGTGTTTTGACTCTTCGTTAAATATTCCTCCCATTACACAGCATGGCATGATTTATTTGATGGATTTTTAAGGGAGGAACTTTTACTTCTAGTGACAAAATGAAAGTTATTAAGACAAGTAGATTTACTGGTTGGAAAATAAAGGAAAGCAGTTAGTTTTATTTTATAGGCATAATCATATTACTGTAGTAGTCTGTGTCTCAAAGACAAAAAAGTATAAAAGTTGTAGGAAAAGAGTGGTAACTCCAGTCCCAGGGAAGGATTCTAATGAAGAAATGACTGCAGTTTACCTAAACTTATCAGTTAGGACCGGGTAATTTAGAAAGATTCTGTCCCTTAAACTCTAAAGTAAGTAATTGAGATGTGGAAACTTCACAGATCCCCTGGGATCAATGCTTGGCTTGAGGAACTGGCAATGAGAGGCACCGGGAAACAGTCTTTCTTTTGAAAGGGAGCCAAAAATATGTTTCATTATTCTACGTTCCGTGTTTGAGGTAAGTGAGTTGATTGAAAATATTGAGGTCTGGAAAGAAGCCGTAGTTTTTGTTTTTCTTTTCACAACAATTTTAAATACACAGAACTAAAAAGAAGGAGAGAAAAATTAAGATTAATATTTTATTTTAAAAGAAAGAAGCTAAGAGTTAGGGCCTAGACTGTGAAGTGGAAAAGATACGATTTGGGGTATTTCTTTTGTTTAGAGTCAAACAACCAGAAATGAGAGTAATTTGATAGAAAAAACTCATTCTAAATAACTTATCTCTTTGAACAGAATGTGCCTGCCTCCTCTCACTAAATTTAGAGAGAGACAGATTGATTACACATGAGAAATAAAGATGACATTTGTGAGACAAATTTTAGCAAGTAAAAAAATAACTTTAAAACACTAACATTTGGAAGGAGTTCCCGGGTGGTGCAAATGGTTAATGCACTCGGCTGCTAGCTGAAAAGTTAGTGGTTCAAGTCCACCCAGAGGTGCTTTGGAGGAAAGCTCTGGCAATCTACTTCCAAAAAACCAGCCATTCAAAACCGTATAGAGCACAGTTTTGCTCTGACACACGTGGGGTCGCCATGAGTCAGAGATTACAGGCTGCATCTGGTAACATTTGGAAGATTAATACTTTCAGTGTCGTCAGCTCAGTTGCTGGTAAAGGGTAGAAGAGGCATTGTGAATTCACATCCGTGAACCAGCTGCTGCTCTTGAGGAGGCCAGAGAAGGGAAGGAGACATGGAAATCTGCTGGGGCTGGGGCTGAGGCTGGGGCTGGGGCTGAATAGGGTGGGAGAGACCAAGCTGAGGCCGCTGAAGAGGGCAGACGCAGGTCTGAGTTGGTGAGAGCTGAAAAGAGAGACACCAAGATACTTTCCCTAGTAAGGAAGAGGGGATCAGAAACCATGGAAAGAGCATGCTTAGAAGGATTATCCTTGGAAATAATCTTAGAATGCGTATCTACTGTATTCTCTACTGTATATCTAGCAGAGCTTTCATGAGATGATAGACAAATCAAAGTTAATTTTTCTCTGTCTTGTTTTATAGTGAAAATTCTTATCACACATTTCCTAAAAGAAAAGATCAGTATTGAGGTGACTTCTAGCTCCGTGACTTCTTGGGTAGCTACTCTGAGTAGTTAAGCTAAGGCCACCTACACAAGTGTCCAGTAAGCTCCTCTTGGATTTGGGAGCCATCTTTTTCTCTTTGGTCACTGACTCCATTTAGCTACTGTGCGGTTCAACAGTCCTACACCCTCCTCTTTTCATCTCCTTTTTTCTACTCTCCACGCACAGTCTAAATTTATTCATTTCCCTTTCACTTCTTAACCTTCCTTTCTGCTTTTTAAGAGCCCATTATAGATCAGGTGGTACAAACAGTCAACACACTTAGCTATTAACTGAAAGGATGGCAGTGCTAGTCTACCCAGAGGCACCTCTGAAGAAGGGCCTAGCAATCTACTTCGGAAAAATCAACAATGGAAAACCCTATGGAGCACAGTTTTACTCTGACACACATGGGGTGGCTGTGAGTTGGAATCAGGGCTTCGAACCGATTCTTCCTGGTTCAGGCATGGCTGAAGAAGTAAAAGTGGAAGAGACCTGAATTTTTAGAATTTGGGTGAACCTGAACGATAATTGGAATGGGAAAAATTACGGCTTGAAGCCCTGCTAGAAACTTAATCTCCCTTTTAGAAAACAAGGAGAGTGTATGTGTCGCACAGAAAACAAATCTTTCACCCAAGGAATTTCGAGCACGTTTGGAAATAGTGCTTGGCTCAAAGATGATGGCCAACTGTGCCGCTTTGAATGGGTGTTGCTCTCCGCAGTCCTGCCGATAATTCGATCTCGTACATTAGGCTCCTGAAAGGGGTCTTCCGAGTCTCCCCTTCTGGAGCTTTGACCAGTAATTTGTCCTGTTCTGGTTATCGTTCCAGATCATCCAAACTGTAAAAATTCGGGTCTGTTCTAGTTTCGCTTTGTCGGCCATGACTGAACCTGTTTGAACTGGTTTGAAGCCCTGGTTGGAACTGACTTGGTGGCAAATGGTTTATAGATCTGACAAAGGGCACTATCAGTTTGTGAAATGTGACTGTCATGCTTTGAATTATGTCCCTCCCAAAATGTGTGTCAATTTGCCTGGGCCATGATTCCCAAAATTGTGTGGTTGGCCTCCATTTTGTGATTGTAATTTTATGTTAAAGAGGATTAGAGTGGGATTATAACACCACCCTTACCCAGGTGACATCTCTGATCCAATGTAAAGGGAGTTTTCCTAGGGTGTGGCCTGTACCACTTTTTACCTTACAAGAGATAAAAGGAAAAGGAAGCAAGCAGAGAATTGGGGACCTCATACCAGGAAGCAAGCAGTGCCGGGAGCAGAGCATGTCCTTTGGACCTGGGGTCCTTTTGCTGGGAAGCTCCTAGTCCAGGGGAACACTGATGAGAAGGCTGACAGAGAGAGAAAGCCTTGCCCTGGAGCTGACACCCTGAATTAGGACTTTTAGCCTACTTTACTGTAAGGAAATAAACTCTTTGTTAAAACCATCCACTTGTGGTATTTCTGTTATAACAGCACTAGATGACTAAGACAGTGACCCATCCCAGAAAATGCACTGATTAGTATTTAAAATACAGCCTGTTGGAGATATACTACTTTAATGGAAAGAATGACTCTTACAGTAGTATATGGCAGATACGGTGGGGTCGTATAGGTGGGTACTTGGGACTAGAACTTGAGGAAGTGTTAGAGGGACAGGAGGTTTTCCTGAAGCTTTTTCTTCTTTTTTTTTTTAATTGTTCTTTAGATGTTCTTTAGATTAAACAATTAATACACATATTGTTTTGTGACATTGGTTGCCAACCCCATGACATGTCCACACTCTCCATTCTTGACCTTGGGTTGCCTATTACCAGCTTTCCTGTCCTTTCCTGCCTTCTTGTCCTTGCCCCTGAGCTGGTGTGCCCATTTTGTCTCGTTTTGTTTTATGGACCTGTCTGATCTTTGGCTGAAGGGTGAAAACCTCAGGAGTGACTTCAGTACTGAGTTAAAAGGGTGGCCGGGGACCATACTCTCTGGGTTTCTCCAGTTTCTGTCAGACCAGTAAGTCTCATCTTTTTTTGTAAGTTAGAATTTTGTTCTACATTAGTCTCCAGGTCTGTCCTTGCTGAAGCATTTTTAAGGTACAGAATTCAAATAAGAATTATAACAAGATAATATGTGTGAAGAGCTTCTGGATACTTTGGATGAAAAATCCAATGCAAATGCCAAGTATTAGTATTCCTGTCATTTTAGAGTCCCAGAGCAGAGAGGCACTGAGGAATTTGCAACTGAATATCCACCTCCAGGCCCTTTAGCACCTTCTAAAGATTTCATAAATCAGGAACTACGCCATGGTTTGCTAAAGGGATAAGTGTTTGAGAGGTGATGAAGTTTACTTGGAGAATTTAGAGTTCAGTTTTATTTGAACTAAAGCTGTGAATGGACCCACAGTGCTGAGGATCCTTCTGGGCTTGTTTAAATAGTAACTCCAATTCCCTTATTGAACCGTTTTGCATGTTGGCCAGTGAGGGCTACAAATACTGATCTGTAGTGCATGGGGCCCTGTGCTGGGACAGGGCACACTGTGAACTCCTTGTAACCTAATTCTTCAGGCACCAACTCAAGTCACACGCCTGCCATGAAGTCTTTCTTGACAACTCCAGGGCTGGCTGGTCCTTCCCTCCTTTGAAAGTGTACTGTGCTTCATGGTGTTGGGCTTTTAACTTGGCTGTTCGAGTGTGTGTGACAAGACAGAGAAATTTTTTCGCTAGAATTTCTGAGGACTGCTGCTGCTTTTGAGAAAAGCAGTTAGAGTGGGAGAAAAATCACATTTTCAGGGGCTTTTTGCTGAGGAGAGTCACTCATCCAAAGCAGGGTGAGTGAAGGGAGAGTGTGAACTGGCTCTGGAAGGACAAAGGAAGAAGAAAACCAGAACTACAGCATGGTGGTGAGGGAACTTTCTGGATGAGAGAGGAAAATTGTCTCAGTTTCTTAGTGGGGCTGTAACAGAAATGCCATAAGTGGGTGGCTTTAATGAAGATAAATTTATTTTCTCACTGTTTAGGGGGCTAGAAGTTCAAATCAGGGCACCAACTCTAGGAGAAGGCTCTCTCTCTCTGTTGGCTCTGAGGAAAGGTCCTTGTCTCTTTTCAGCTTCTTGTCCTCTGTTCCTTGGCAATCTTCATGTGGTATGTATCTTCCTCTCCATTTGTGATTGCTTGCTTCTATACCTAAACTGCTACTTTTATATGTCAAAAGTGATTGGCTTAAGACACGCCCTACACTGATATGGCTCATTAACATAACAAAGAAAACCCTTTACCCAGATGGGATTATATCCACATGTATAAAACAAAAACCAACCAAGCCCATTGTTGCCGAGTTGATTCCGACTCATAATGACCCTATAGGGCAGGGGGTAGTACTGCCACATAGGGTTTCCATGGAGTGGCTGGTGGATTCGAACTTCTAACTTTTTGGTTAGTCGCCAAGCTCTTTAACCACTGCATCACCAGGGCTCCATCTACAGAGCAACTCCAAGACTAAATTAGATATTGTCTGTGGACATTTTATGCAGCACCACACCAAAATAATTCCTGCTCATCATTTCTAGACATATACCTTTCTCTCTTTCTCTCTAAAAGTCTACACTGAGAAAAGACCCTAAAACTTTCTGTTATGGATTGAATTTTGTCCCCCCAAAATGTGTATTGCAAATCCTAGTCCACATGTATAGGGGTTAGGATTTGCAATATATATTTTGGGGGGACAAAATTCAATCCATAACAGAGAGAGTTTTAGGGTCTTTTCTCAGTGTAGACTTTTATTAGAGAGAGAGAAGTAGATGTCTAGAAATGATGAGCAGGAATTATTTTGGTGTGGTGCTGCATAAAATGCCTACAGACAATATCTGATTTAGTCTTGGAGTGTGTCTAGTCTTTCTATTCATTTGTTCATTTATACATCCATCACGTATTTATTGAATTCCTACTATGAGCCAGACACTGTTCTAAGTTTGGAGATACAGCAATCCATAAGACAGACAGATCTTCTGGTGGAGGAGACAGACAATAGATAATAGACAAATAAAATGCAAACAGATACGATAAATACTGTAAGTGTTATGAAGAAATCGAATAGGGTGATGTGGTGGAGAGTGACTTGGTCCTGCTTTTATGTGGATTACTTGTATATGGCTTATTCTCCCGAAGTAGATTGTGAACTGCCCAGGTCCATGCCTTACACATCTTGATATTTTCCATTCCCCCCACAAAGTACCCTATGCCTCTTTAGGTACTCAATTGATATTTCAAATATATTAATGAATCCTTTTCAAATATATTAACGAATCCAAGACTAGATTTCTGCAATGGGACAGTTGGTGTGGTAGTGTTTCTTAACTTTTTGTACCATGGATGCTTTTGGCAGTTTGATGAAGCCTGTAGATTTGTTCTCAGAATAGTATTCTTAAATACGCAGAAAAGGATATGCATAGGATTACTGTGGAAACTAATAATAATATATATAGTCTACAGTCCTCTGATCCCAGGCTGATAACCACTGATAGATGATACAAGTCTTCTCCAAAGGAAATTTTGTTCAGGGGAAACTAAAGTTTGGAGATCATAGCTCTTTTTATTGCTACAACGCGGACTAAACTGAGCACAATGGGCTAAAGCAAACTACATCTGGCATTTAGGGAAAAGAGCTGCCGATGATTCTTCTGGACTTACCTACCAGATGCAATTGGATACAAGTTTGCTTTAGCTACCAAAACAGAGGTCTGGAGAGTAAATGCCAACTCACTGATTGGTATTCCCCTGGCCAAGCTGGAAGTGTGGGGCAGTAGGTTAGAACATGAGGGTACGCACACCTGGGAGGGAAATCAACTTACTGGAAATAATTACTATTATGCAGGTTTAGAAGGAAGAAAGCCGCCAAGCCCAGGCAGGATGGAGCTTGCTTGGAGCTAGCCTGTAAAGAGCCCACTTGATAGTGCCAAGACAAAGCTGTGTAATGGCATCCAGTGAGCAGGAAATGTAGGCTAGGGGCCGGAGCAGAGGAACAACAAGCAGGTCACTGCAGGTTCCAGAGGCTGTATGGTGAACGGCTCCGGTCAGAAATCTCTAAGTTTTCCTGGAAGCCTGATTTAGGGGGAATTCCCTGCTAAATTACAGGTTATTCAGAAACAAGACTAGTTTTTCCATAGATTTGTGCTTTTGATAGGGTTTCCTGTTGGAGTTTAATTTGGGTGATTCAGCAGTGTATAGGACAGCAACAAAGCCACGTGCCCTGAAGCTTCAGATTCTCAGAAAGCAGTAAGAACAGATGGAACAGTTGCTGCCACCCATCTGCTTTCTCTTTCCATCCTTTCTAGTCTCACATGTCCCATCTTCTACTGGACATGTCCACAAGGACCTAACACTCAACATATTCAAAGTGGATTTCATCATCTTCTACTTTTCCTTTGTTGGATAATGGTAATATTCTTTTCCAAGTTACATTGGTTATTTACAAAATAAATAAATTAAAAAAAGAAAAAAGAAAAAAAAATCAATGGAGCTTTTAAACTTTTTCTCCTTGGTTTGCCATACTTAATCAATCATGTAAGCCCCATGGTTCATACATTCAAAATAGCTCTCCTATTTTCCTTATTCAAGAGCATCGGCTCTTGAGCAGAATGCTATTACATCTAGAGTTCTGGAGGGATGGTTTATTTTCTTGCTTCTTTTCTGTGTCTTTCATATCCTTCATATCCCAGCCCCTAAACTCTAGACTCTCTCCTTCAGGAAAACAAAATGCAAATGATCTCAAATGGCACTCAAGACTCTTCATATCAATTAATTTTTCTCCTGGTTATAGATAGTATTTTCTTGCTTCTTTGCATGCCTGGTAATTTTTTATTAAGTGACAAATATTTTGAATTTAACAATGTTGGGTGCTGGATTTTTGTTTTTTAATTTCTTTAAATATTCTGAGGCTTTGTTCTGTGGTGCAAGTAAGTTAGTTGACATCAGTTTGATCCTTTTGAGATTTTGCTTTTAATCATTCTTAGTCAAGTCTAGAATAACCTTTAGTCTACGGCTAATTTAGCACTACTACTAAGGCATTAGGAGCCCTGGTGGCACAGTGGTTAAGAGCTTGGCTGCTAAACAAAAGGTTGGCAGTTTGAATCCACCGACATCTTTTTCTATAAGCGAGGTCATACAATATTTACCCTTTCGTGACTGACTTACTTAACTCAGCATATGATCTTCAATCTCCATCCATATTGTAGCATGTATTTAGATTTCATTTCTCTTACTGGCTGAGTAGAAATTCATTGTTATGTAGGTACCCCATTTTTTTTTTTTTTTTAATCCATTCTTTTGTTGATGGGCATTTAGGTTGTTTTCACCTTTTGGCTATAGCTAATAGCGGTGCAATGAACACTGGTGTAAAATTATCTGTTTGAGTCTCTGCTTCTAAGTCTTCTGGGTATATACCCAGCAATCAAATTGCTGGGTCATACGGTAGTTCTATTTTTAGTTTTTTTTGAGGAAATCACCACACTCTTTTCTGCAATGGCTGTACCATTTTGCATTCCCACCAGCGATGGTTAAGTACTATTCATATTTGAAAGAGCGCGTCTATTTTAAAATATATGTAGAATGAAACCACTTTTATCTCTTCACTTGGTGAGATGAATGACAGATGATGAGTGAAAACCAACCCACTGCGCATACGTCTCTTCAATACCCACCACCGCTATCGCAACGCATCCCACCCATCCCCTTTCAGTTCAGTAGACCCTTGGTAAATATCATATTAACTTCAGGCAATGGGAGTAATCACAGACCCATTTGAGACCTTCTGAGTATCACTGACGTGTGGACACCTTACGACTCTAACTATGATTGGGGTTTCTTACAATTGCGGTGTAGAGATGTTCAAGCTTCTGTGACTCATATCAAGCCATATTACAAGGCTATTAAGATAATATCCATTCTACAGTTAACTGAGGATTTAAGGTGGCAATGATCCAATCTCTGAGGTTTATATTTCTAGAGTAAGGGAGAATTTTCTTAAAGTACAGGCTAATCAAGAGATTTTGTTCTTGCATGTTCAGACACATGCAGGAAAAAAATCTGCTATTCAAAAACAATGGGAAATAACTTTTTATAAAGTTCTGAATCTTGAATTCACTGCGTAAGTCTTTCATAATCTAACTTAAAACCAAGTATATTAAGATGACTTTTAAATTTGGGTACAAAATGATAACTATTCAATGTTGGTAATAATATTAGTTAACAAAATACTTCCATGCCAGTTTATGATTCTTGTCTTAAAAGGGATAGGCAAAGAGGCATCTTTCCCATTTGGCTATTTTTATATGTGGGAAAAGAAATGAATCATAGATTAGCAAAAGTAGTCTCTGTGACTCATGTCTTAGAATGTAAGCACTGGGCTTGGATTAACACCGTGTTGATGTAGGGAATTGAAGTCTCCAGAGTCAGAGTCCAGGTTGGAAGTCCTGCCCTGTCATTCTGTGTGATCTTGGACAACTGGCCTTACTATTCTGAGCCTAAATATCCGCATCAATAAAATGGGGAAGAATAATAAGACTTATCTCAGACTATTGTTAAGCTTTAATGAAATTGCATGTAAAGTACTTTGCGCAGTGTCTGGCACTGGTGGAGGCCTGGTGGTGCTTTTTAACACTTTAAAGAAGTCTTTTATAGCAGATTTGCCTAATATGGTATGTTGTTTGATTTCTTGACTGCTGCTTCTATGGGTGTTGATTGTGGATCCAAGTAAAATGAAATCTGTGACAACTTCAAACCTTTCTCTGTTTATTGTGATGTTGCTTATTCATTCAGTTGTGAGGATTTTTGTTTTCTTCGTTCTGAGCTGTAATCCATACTGAAGGCTGTAGTCTGTGATCTTCTTCATTAAGTGCTTCAGGTCCTCTTCACTTTCAAAAAGCAAGTTTATGTCATCTGCATATTGCAGGTTGTTAATGAGTCTTCCTCCAATCCTGATGCTCCATTCTTCTTCATATGGTCCAGCTTCTTGGATTATTTGCTCAGCATACAGATTGAATAAGTATGGTGAAATGATATAACCCTAACACACACCTTCCCTGATTTTATTTTTTTTTAATTTTATTTTTTAAAAAATTTTATTGTACTTCAGGCGAAGGCTTATAGAACAAATAGTTTCTCATGAAACAGTAGTACACATGTTGTTTTATGACATTGGTTAACAACCCCACAACATATTAACCCTCTAACTTCTCAACCTTTTTTTGGTGAAAATACAAATAGCCAAAGATACACCGTTTCAAAAATTTCTACATACACAGTTCAGTGACATTGACTACGCTCTTCCAATTGTGCTGTTATTCTCACTTAAGATGAAGGCTTACAGAACAAAATAGTTTCTCATTTAATAGACACCTTCCCTGATTTTAAACCACTTTTAAACCCTTCTTCTGTTCAAACAACTGCTTCTTGGTCTGTGTACGCACGAGCACAATTAAGTGTTCTAGAATTCCCGTTCTTCAAAATGTTATCCATAATTTGTTATGATCCACACAGTCGAATGCCTTTGCGTAGTCAGTAAAACACATGGAAACATCCTTCTGCTATTCTCCACTTTCAGCCAAGATCCATCTGACGTCAGCAATAATATCCTCGTTCCATGTCCTCTTCTGAATCTGGCTTGAATTTCTGGCAGTTCCCTGTCAATGTTCTGCTGCAACCATTTTTGAATTAGTTTCAGCAAAATTTTACTTCCAGGTTATATTAATGATATTATTTGATAATTTTTGCATTTTGTCGGATCACATTTCTTCAGAATGGGCACTTATATAGATCTCTTCCATTCATTTGGCCGGGTAGCTGTCTTCCAAATTTCTTGGCATAGACGAGTGAGCACCTCCAGTGCTGCATCCATTTGTTGAAACATCTCAGTTGGCATTCGGTCAATTACTAGAATCTGCTTGTTTTTCGCCAATGCCTTTAGTGAAGCTTGGACGTCTTCCTTCAGTACCATGGATTCTGGATCATGCTATCTTCTGAAATGGTTGAACGTTGACCAACTCTTTTTGGTACACTGATTCTGTGTATTTCTTCCATCTTCTTTTGCTGCTTCCTGTGTCGTTCAATATTTTGCTCATAGAATCCTTCAAAATTACAGCTCGAGGATTGAATTTTTTCTTCAGTTCTTTCAGCTTGAGAAAAGCTGAGCATGTTCTCCCATTTTCTAACTCTAGGCCTTTACGCTTTTCATTATAATACTTTACTTTGTCTCCTCAAGCTGCCGTTAGAAATTTGTTCAGCTCTTTCACTTCATTTCTTCCATTTGCTTTAGCTACTCTGCATTCAAGAGCAAGTTTCAGAGTCTCTTCTGATATCCATTTTGGACTTTTATTTCTTTCCTGTCTTTTTAATGACCTTTTTCTTTCTTAATGTATGATGTCCTTGATGTCATCCTACGAGTCTTCTGGTCTTTGGTCATTAGTGTCCAATGCATGAAATCTATTCTTGAGGTGGTTTCTAAATTTAGGTGGGATATAATCAAGGTCATACTTTGGCTCTCGTGGAATTGTTTTAATTTTCTTCATCTTCAGTTTGATCTTGCAGAAGAACAATTGATGGTCTGTTCTGCAGTTGTTCCCTGGCCTTGTTCTAACTGATGATACTGAGCTTCTCTTCATCTCTTTCCACAGACGTAGTCGATTTGATTTCTGTACATTCCATCTGGTGAGGTACACATGTATAGTCACCATTTATGTTATTGAAAAAAGCTATTTCCAGTGAATAAGCTGTTGGTCTTCCAAATTCTATCATGTGATCTCTGGTGTCGTTTCTATCACCAAGCCTTTGTTTTCCAACTACTGATCCTTCTTCTTTGTTTTCAACTTTCACGTTCTAATTATCAGTAATTAACAATCCATCTCGATTGCATGTTTGATCAATTTCAGACTGCAGAAGTTGGTAAAAATCTTCAATTTCTTCATCTTTGATGTTAGTGACTAGTGTGTAAATTTGACTAGAAAACCCAATGGAGAAGTTCTACCCTGTCACATGTGGTTGCTGTGAATAAAAAACGAACTCTATGGCACCCAACAACAACAGTATACATAATCAGGATTGCTATTTTCAAGGTTTGGTTCTCCTAGCAAGTATATAACCAGTTTACACTACATTTATATGCACATACTGGTGTGTAGATGGTAAATAACGTTCAATCTTTTCTGCATTTATGCACTATTTTCTAGCTAGACTGTAATGCTCTTGACTGTGGAAAGGGAGTCTTCTATTTACTTTTGAATCTTCTTATATAACTGGCATATAAGCACTGCTTAGTAATAGTTAACCAGATAACTAATTTAGCCACAACATTCTATACTTATTTATTCAATATAAATTATGTAAAGGGAGTTTATCTACTATATGCAAAGTACTGTGCAAAATGTTGTAGAAAATAGAAACAGGTATAACACATTGTTCATACCCTGAACAAGTCACATATGCACTAAGTGGGAAGATAGCAAAGAATTTATTCCTGACTGAATCAAGACAAAAAAGAACTGTGCCACTGAAACAGGAAGAAAACGACTGGAAGCACAATAAAACGGGCAAAAACTTGAACAAGCATTTTACAGCTGTGAATAAAAGGTTATGAGAAGATGTTCAGCATCATGAGTCATGAAGGAAATAAAAAATTTAAACCACGATGAGATGCAGGAAAGGTTCTGTATCTTGATCTGTGTGTTGGTTACATAGGGTGTACATATATTAGAATATATCATTAAACTGTATGCTTAATATTTGTGTACTTTACTCTTTGTAAGAGGCCCTGAGTGGTGCAATCGGTTAAGCTCTGGGCAGTTACCAAAAGGACAGAGATTTGAACCCACCCAGAGGTGCCTTGATGTAAATTGCACCTCAAAAAAAAAAAAAAAGAAAAAAGCTGGAGAGGGAGGCTGACTCTGACAATATGAAGTTGGAGAGGAATAAATATAAGGTGCTACCAAACCCATTGCCTTGATTCCAACTCATAGCAACCCTGTAGGACAGAGTAGCGCTTCCCCATACGGTTTCTAAGAAGTGCCTGCTGGATTCGAACTGCTGACCTTTTTGGTTAGTAGCTATTGCTCTTAACCGCTACACCACCAGGGTCTCTGTCAGATGTTACAGGTGGATCTAAATTCAACTTCTCAAGCAGAGCAGGAGAGAAGTTTAGGTCAGCTGGTTTGAAAAGGCTTAGAGATTCAGCCAACAGTAAACTCACTGTGATGTATTACCAAAAAAGGCAAAGCAAAGGTGGAGGCATTTTCAATCATATCACATTATGACCAGTTGAACAAAATGGAGAAGATTAGTTAAGTGACGACTTGATAGTTTCCATTGAGTCGACCTTGACTAATGGTCACCTTATGTATAACAGAATGAAACACTGTCAGTTCCTGCACCATCTTCATGATAGCTGGTATGTTTGAATCCATTGTTGTGTCTATTTGTCAGTCTATTTCATTGAGGGTTTCCCTCATTTTCATTGGCTCTTTACTTTACTATACTTGATGTCTTTTTCTAGCCGTTGTTCTTTCCTGATGATGTGTCCAAAGTAGGCAAGTTGAAGTCTCGTCATTCTTGCTGCTGCTGCTTTTTTTTTTTTAATCACAAAATTGTTTTATTTGATCCTTCTAGCAACCTTTTAAGACAGATCAAATTATCCCATTTAACAGGTGGGAAAACCAGGGCTCAAAGAGGCTAAGTGCATGCCCAGGTCACATAGCCATGAATGGTAGAGTTGGAATTCAAAGGTGGATTTTTGACTTTATTGTTCAGTGACATTAGTTACATTTTCCACAATGTGTCAACATTCTCATTATTTCCATTCTGGTAGTTCCATTTCGATCTAGCTTCCCTGCCTCACCCCTACGTACCATCTCATCTTTGCTTTAGGGTAAATGTTGACCGTTTGGTCTCATGAAGATGATTTTTTAAAGGAGCACAGTACTCCCAGGTGATGTTGTTTATTTTATGAGTTAATCTGTTATTTAACTGAAAGGTGACCTCTGGGTGTGGTTTCAGTACAAAGTTTAAAGGGCATCTCAGGGCAATAGTCTTTGGGGTTCCTCTAGTATCTACTGGTCCAGTAAGTCTGGCCTTTTTGAGAAACTGAGACGTGTTCTACATTTTTCTCGTATTCTATCCAGGACCATCTATTGTGTTCCTGGTCAGAATGGTCAGTCATGGTAGGTGGGCACCATCTAGTTCTTCTGGTCTCAGGATAGATGAGGCTGTGGTTCGTGTAAGCTGTTAGTCCTGTAGACTACTTTCTTCTTTGAGTCTTTGGTTTCTTTCTTTCTCTTTTGCTCTAGATGAGTAGAGACCAATAGTTGTATTTTAGATGGCTGCTTGCAAGCTTTTAAGACCCCAGATGCTACTCACAAAACTAGGATGTAGAACATTAAGTTTATGAACTATGTTATGCCAATTGACTGAGATGTCCTATGAGACTGTGGTTCTAAGACTTAAAACCCAGTAAACCAATCCCATGAAGTGTTTGGTTATGTCTAGGAAGTGTCTGTAACTGTGCTCCCTATGTGCTTTATTATATATATGAATATATATGCAGCACACACATACATGTATATACATATGCCTATAGATACGCCTATACATGCACCTGTGTATACACACATATACCTTCCTATACACATTAATGCATACATAACTACCTATGTAACCACACGCATAGTTTTTGGTCGTTATTACTGTTGTTCCAAAATTGTATATGTTATAGCATTTACCAAAAACTCCCTTATTCTTGTGTATTTTTTAGTGTCATTATTTACCTTGGTCAAATTGTGCACACTTCACCCACATTTGGTATTACATTTCCTGTCATGAAAAATAATAAGTGTCTACTATCTAGAGAGTGATTCCTCCTCAGTTCTCCTGCCATCCCTGGTAACCACCAATGAATACTGATTTCTGTATGTATACCTATTATTATCTTCTTATAAAAGTGCTATCATACAATATTTGTCCTTATGTGATTGACTTGTTTCACTCAGCATAATGTCCTCCAGATTCATCCACATTATATTTTGAGAACTCAGTATTATTCTTTATAGCTGCGTATTATTCCATTGTATGTATGTACCACATTTTGTTTATCCATTCATCTATCGGTAGGCACTTAAGTTGTTTCCATCTTTTTGCTGTTGTGAATAATGCTGCAGTGAACATAGGTGTGCATACGTCTATTCATGTCACTGCTGTTAGATCTCTAGGAAGGGGTGAATTATCCAATAGGCGAGGTAAGCACAGTGCTTACCTTGCTTAGCAGATCGTATTTTTTCACCACATCAAAGATTCTGCTTCTAGGTATGGCTGGCATCTGTTAGTCTCCCAACCCCATAGCACCTTCCTAGAGAATCAAAGCCTCTTTTCAAATTTACAATCCCTGACAGGGCAGATGATCCAGTAAGCAAGGTAAGCACAGGCTTACTCACGCTTACTTACTAGTCTGTAGTGAACAATTTCACATGGATTTCACCACATCTTCACTACAACAATTTATCATGTGAAATTGTTCACTACAGATGATCCGGTACGCAAGGTAAACACTGTGCTTACCTTGCTGATTGGATAATCCACCCCTGTCTCTAGGGTATATACCTAGGAGTGGGATTGCTGGATCATAAGGTAGTTCTATTTCTAGTTTTTTGAGGAAGTGACATACAATTTTCCATAGTGGTTGTACCATTTTATAATCTCACCAGCAGTGGATAAGGTTTCCAATCTTCCCATACCCTTGCCAGCATTTGTTGTTTTCTGTTTTTTTTTTTTAAATCAGTGCAATTTTTTCAGGGGTGAGATAGTATCTCGTTGTAGTACTGATCGCCATCCTTGCTTCTAAGGAACATTCTGGTTTTATTCCTTTTAAGACTGATGTGTTGCTCTTCTGAAAGTCCATGGTATATTAAATATTCTTCACCAACACCACAATTCAAACGCGTCAATTCTTCTGTCTTCTTTTTCATTGTCTGGCTATCACATGCATATGTGGCAATTGAAAAGGTAGGAAAAAACAACAAACTCCCACTCACTCTTGTGATGAGGGTGGACAGGAACTCTGCATAGCTACAATTATCTCTAAAGAAATCTTCTTTCTAATCTCCAGGCTTCAACCTTTTTATACCTTGTAGGGGGGTTGATACGGGATTATGTTTTTGAACGTTGGAGCAGTTGGCACTGACTTGTGTTAAGACCTCAGCTGAAACTGAGGTTGAAATAGTTCCATGTTAAAACTTTTTTACCCTCACATTTTCCGATTCTTTAGCTTGTCCAGACCGCAAAAAGAAAAAATATCTCCCAAAGGAACATTTAAGAAAGGACATTAAATATTTGGTTTTACATTCTTAATGTTTGTAAAAGCAAATTTTGTGGGTGTTTTTAAAGGTTTATTTTCTGATTAATTGTGCTATTTTTATATTATGTTCCATTCCAAGAATGGAATCTTAATTTACAACATTGTGCCTTTAGGAAATAAGATCAGGGGACCAATTAGATTATAAATCAGGGAACACTTATCTATAGTTTATACAAAAAATTCTATTATTGGTGTAGTTCTCAGAGGTGGGAACAATGGAAAAGAATACACCCTAACATGTGGAATTCCTACTAAAAGAACCACGCGGAAGGACTGATGTTTCCTTGGGAGCATCATGTTATTCCTCTTTGATCCTCTTTTCCATAGCTGTGAAAATAAAGGATTCCACCTTCTTAATTTTTCACCTTCAGCCCTCTTTAGACCATAAAGCTGCACTGATGCTTGCTTGACTGGGCTACTGCACATTTCACAGTCCGTTGAAGTCACTTCTATGATGGCACCCACCCACTCTACTCACTGATCCTCTCTGTGTTATTTGTGATGTATTTTGCCGCCACGTTAAAGGACTCCATCATCACTCATGACTCATTCTTCTCTTGGACCAGTACAGAGACACTTTTTCCTTCTTATATTCTTCAAAATCCATTCAGTTTGATTACTTTGCACCAAACCACTTTTTATGGAACACATAAAAAGCTGTTCCATTTTGAATGAACAACTGTTATTCTCTATGGCCAAAGTCATGGCTGGTATCCAGTACGGTGAGTCAGCAGGTGGCCACCAAGGGTCCGCTATGTAAAGCTTTTGGGCTTAATTCTGTAGGCACTAGGGAATTATGGTAGGGTTTGGAGCAGGGGAGTGACCCAGGGAAAGGGTTGTGTTAGGAAGAGTAGTTTGGCAGCCAGGATGAAGAAGAAAGAATGGAAGCAGAGAGTCCAGATCTACTACTGTAATTTGAGAGTAATGAGTATAGCCTTGGTAGAGACTTAGGAATGGTACGGAATTGCAGAGACATCGTTTTAAAAAAGTTAAAACCCCTGAAACTATTGCCCTGAGATAATTTTTAAACTTTAAATCTTAAACCAAAACTATTCCCTGAAGTCTTCTTTGAACCAAAAATTAGCTTATCTTAATTAGTAAAGTACTTCTGCTTTGAGCATTGTGCTCTTTTAAAGAATTATCTATGTGAGATCAAATTGATAATGTCAACTTCAAACGTTGGATGGAAGCTTGGGGGGCAGTGAATTTAAGATATCAGTGGCGGATAATCTGGAAAAGGGTAGTGAGAATGGTTGCACCACATGAAGAATGTAATCAACGTCATTGAAATGTATATGTAGAAATTGTGGAAATGGAGTATCTCTGACTGTGTGCACTTTCACTTAAATAAAAATAAATAAATGAATAACAAAGTTAAGACACTACTGCATGACTGAGTGGATACGAAGGAAGGAAACAAATGGAAAGCAAGTTTTCTGCTTTGTTGTTATTGTTGTTAGGTGCCGTGGAGTCGGTTCACTCATAGCAACCCTGTGTACAACAGATTAAAACACTGCCTGGTTCTATGCCACCCTCACAATCATTGCTATGTTTGACCCCATTGTTGCAGCCACTGTGTCAGTCCATCTCGTTGAGGGTCTTCCTCTTTTTCACTGACCCTCTACTTTACCAGGCATGATGTCCTTCTCCAGGGACTGGTCCCCCTGATAACATTTCCAAAGTATGTGAGGCGAAGTCTCACCATCCTCGCTTCTAAGGAGCATTCTGGCTGTACTTCTTCCAAGACAAATTTGTTTGTTTTTCTGGCAGTACATGGTATATTTAGCATTCTTTGCCAGCACCATAATTCAAAAGCATCAATTCTTCTTTGGTCTTCCTTATTCATTGTCCAGCTTTCATATGCATAGGAGGTGATTGAAAATACTATGGCTTGGATCAGGTGCACCTTAGTCCTCAAAGTGACATCTTTGTTTTTGAGCACTTTAGAGAGGTCTCTTGTGGCAGATTTGCCCACTGCAATATGTCATTTGATTTCTTGACTGCTACTTCCATAGGTGTTGATTGTGGATCCAAGGAAAATGAAATCCTTGACAACTTCAAACTTTTCTCCGTTTATCGCGATGTTGCTTATTGGTCCAGTTGTGAGGATTTTTGTTTTCTTTATGTTGAGGTGTAATCCATAGTGAAGGCTGTGGTCTTTGATCTTCATCAGTACGTGCTTCAAGTCCTCTTCACTTTCAGCAAGCAAGGTTGGGTCATCTGAATATCACAGGTTGTTAATGAGTCTTCCTCTAATCCTGATGCTGTTCTACTTCATATAGTCCAGCTTCTTGGATTATTTGCTCAGCATACAGATTGAATAAGTATGGTGAAATGATACAACCCTGATGTACACCTTTCCTGATTTTAAACCACTTGGTATCCTCTTGTTCTTTGGAATAACTGACTCTTGTTTTATGTACAGGTTCATCATGAGCACAATTAAGTGTTCTGGAATTCCCATTCTTCGCAGTGTTACCCATAATTTGTTATGATCCACACAAATCTGCTTGGAGAATGTTAATTCTGAAGATGGAAGTAAAGCCACTTAGCCAGTCTCCCTTTTAAGTGTAGTCCATTACATTTAAGTGAAACTTATCAAAATTTTAAGGACATTCTTGAAAACTTCATCTATCAAAAAAAGGCTTTTTGGAACATTTAAAATTCTAGTCCCTGTTTCTGGAGATTTAGGAAAAATCTTTCCCTTTCCTTGAAGAAGAAAAAGGAATAAAAGTAAGGCAAATAAGAATAAAACTAGTTTCCTTGCTAGCTTCTCATTTTTTCCCCTTCTTTATTACATTGTAGACATTTGGAGAAACAAGGCCTGGCTCCGCCTCTCTGGTTGAGTGGAGGGCAAGCCAGTGGAAAATCGCGTTGTTGGGAAGACATTGCCTCAGGAGAACTTTGTGTTAATGCCCATGTCCACGCTACTTCATGTAGCTTACAATCTCACTTTATTCGTAAGATAGGTATTAAGTGAAAAGATTTCCCCGAACATAAACATATGCCAAATATATCTGAGTGGAGATCCCAATGTGTTACAACCTTAATGCTGATGAGTCACTTAAAAGCCAAAGAAAGAAACCAAAGGACGGAGGTGTAGAAGCCGAACTGTGACAAAGCACACTCCTAATGGGGCAGATGTGTATTCTGAAGTTTTCAATCTTTTCTGCACTTTGTTCTGGACTTTCATTTTAATATCTTGGTTAGAGTAAAAGTAGAAAATATAAAATACTAAAATAAACAATGAATTTTTGAGTCTGAATCAATAGTTTTGATATAGAATTCAAGATAAAGAGCATTCTGCCCAACCTTCCAAATTATGCAATTATTTTCAGCAAACAAGCATTTTAAATAAAGATTCTCAAAAGCTGCACATGTCTTGTTTCTCTGTTACTGCGTCATGGAGTTCTAGAACCACCTGCTCCAAGTCTCTGCTACAATAATGCTGGCTTTACCGGGCTACTGCACATTTCACAGTCCACTGAGGCCACTTCTATGGTGGCACCCACCCACTCTAACCATGCACCCCCCCCCCACCTGGGTTGTCTGCATTGCCCTTTGTCACCACCTTAACCCTTTCATTACTAAACTTTTATGTATTTATTTTTTAACTTTTTGATAGCGTGTGTTTTCAGTATTGGAATGCATGCTTTCTATTTGCGTGTGTTTAAATTTTGGTTGGTAATATGGTTTTTGAGAAATATGGTCTGGTAATACAATCCACCAATGAGGAAAGTGGCACTTTGGTCCCACCAGTCTGGGGTGTGACAGTATACCAACGGGAACTAGATATATAATTTATTGCAAGTGCCTTTTCATTAGGCTGGAGTCCTGGTGGGCCGTGGTTAAGAGCCGGGCTGCTAACCAAAAAGTTGGCAGTTTGAATCCACCAGCTGCTCTTCGGAAGCCCTATGGGGCAGTTATACTGTGTTCTATAGGGTTGCTCTGGGTCGGAATCTACTCAATGGCAATGGGTTTGGTTTTGCTTCCATTATGTTACATGGGGAACCTCTGGTTTTCCAAATATGACACAGAAAAACCAAAACAAACTATTACATAGGAAAGCCATAATTATGCTTGCAAGTCTTATCTCACAGAAATAAAGGAGAAAAAAGCAAAAGTTTATAAAATGAACACATCCAGGAAACATCACCTAATAGAATGCTCAACCTACACATCAATGAGGCTCCAGCTCCGGTCTGCTGAGCTTCACATATTTCAGAAGGGCTCCACCTTGACACCAAATGCATCAGAACCAGAATCACGTACTACCTAGAGGTCCAGAGGCGTAAAAAGTGGCTGGTATGCTGTTATACAAATGGTAACTAAAGGGTTTTAAAGGTCTCCATCACGACTCAGGAACTCATCCCTCTCTCAGATAGAGAGATGTCTTTTCCTTCTATATTCTTCAAAACATATTCAGAGTCTGATTATTTTTCAACAACCCACTGCAATTAACCTTGACAAGGCACCATAACCTCTCCCCTGGATCAGTGTAATTGCCCTTAACTGGTCTCCTTGAACCTACCATTGCTCCCACTACAGTCTAATTGTTAACACTGCAGCCAGTGATCCTGGCTGGCAGGTCCCCTCAGTCCTTGGCTGCAAATTCTGCAATGGCTCCTGATTTCGCTCTGGATAAAAGACAAAGTCCTTATAAAGACCTACAAAGTCTTTGCTACTCTTACCTCATCTCCAAAGACTCACCCCTCACTCACTGCACTCCCCTCACACTTGGCGTAGAACACTCCAGGCACAGCAAAACAGCTCACTGCCCTGCAAGCCTTGCTTTATTGTCACCCTCTCAACGAGGCCACCCCTGGCGGCCCTGTTTTGAATTGTAACCTCCTCTCCCCACCACCTCTGATCTACCTATCTTATTCCACTTTTAGAGTCTGGCAAGGAGTATTTATCTCCGTTTCACTTGGTGTCAGCTGAGGCAGCTCAAAGTCTGGGGGCTGGAATCATTTCAAGGCTGGCCCACTCACATGCTGGTGACTGAAGCTGATTGCCCAATGAGACCTCAGCTGGGGCTGTAGGCTGGAAAATCTTCATAGGGCTTCTCCACGTGGCCTGGGCTTCCTCAAAACATGGAGGCTGGGTGCCAAGGAAGTCCCAGAGGCCTACTTACTTCCAAAAGAGAGAGGAAATAGGCCCCATCTATTGAGGAGGAGGAGCCTTGGTGGCACAGTGGTTAAATGATATGGTTGCTAACCCAAAGGTCAGCAGTTTGAATCCACCAACCACTCCTTGGGAACCCTAGGGGGTAGTTTTACTCTGTCCTATAGGGTTGCTATGGGTTGGAATTGACTCGACAGCAACAGGTTTTGGTTTATTGATAGGAAGGAGTCCCTGGATAGTGCAAATGGTTAATGTGCTCAGCTGCTAACTGAAAAGTTGAAGGTTTGAGTTCACTCAGAGGCACCTCAAAAGAAAGTCCTGGCAATCTACTTCCAAAAAATTAGTCATTAAAAACCTCATGGAGCACAGTTCTACTCTGACACACATTGGGTCATCATGAGTTGGAATCGACTTGACGGCAACTGGGTTTTTTATTGACGGCAGTGTGGCAGAGTTCTGGAAGAGAACGTGGATCAAAAATACTGCTATGACATTTTTGGAAAAAGCACTCTGCCATACCAGATAAGATTAGAACCTGGACTGGTCAATATTGTAAAGAAAAACCTGGCTATGGTTCCTGATCTTTCCACCAGGCTTTCTTGTAGAGAGTGATGTTTCTATGAAACTCTGCAAAGTCAAATGGAATTCCAAAAAAGGGAGCAAAGGGTACTAAATAAGACAAAAAATACAAATTCTATTTGAAGTGTTCTGCTAGCTAGATAGGCAGATTTTAATTTGTTCTCTTTAGAAGAAATTGGGATGCTTTAAACACATTTGAATCTGCTCTTTATACATTATGCCCATTTTGAGAAGTTTGATGCTAAATTTCAGTTGCAACCTTTAGAGGGAAGAGAAACTTGTAGTTTTTACAGATGAATGACAAACTCATCTTGGCCAGCTCTCTAAGACAGCCTACTGAAATTTTTATCTGCTTTTGTCAGAAAGGATAGGAACAAAGTGGCATATGCCAGCTAACGGGTAACACAGAACATATGCTGTGGTTAAAAAGTAGAACACTCCGTGGAAATACAAGTCCAGTTTTGAGAGCAAATTCTGAAAGAATAAAATAATAAGGAGCACTCATATTTGTGGTAAAATGTTCTACAAATGATAATCTAATGTAAAAGGGAAACATTATTTATAAAACAAGTTCTACAAGGAGGGCAGTCCTAGAAGTACATGTCTTTATATCATATTGTGGCCCAAAAGCCTAGGAAAGATTCTGAAAAAGAAAGATTTCAAGTTGGGAGGGAATACGATGAGAAAACAAGCAAGGACAATGTTCTGGTTATCTGTGAGACTGTAACAAACTATCAAAAAAAACTTAGTGGCTTAAAATAACCATTTCTTTCTTTCTTCTTTTCCTCTCAACAATGTAGATCAGGAATTTGGAAATGGCTCCACATGGCATAATCCAGGGCGCTCCGGCTGGAGCACCCACTTCTGGGATGGCTTCTTAATTCACCTGTTTGGTGCCTTGATGCTCTTTGGTCTTTCTCTTTCTCTCTCCAGATGGTGTCTTGTCTTCCAGGGTCTGCAGGTGACTCACACTACTCACAGCAAGTTGGTCTCAAGATGGACAGCTATTGTACATGGCGATTGAGGGCTTCCAGAGGATGTGTTCCAATATTCCAGGCAGGAGCTGTAAGCTTTCTTACAATATAGCCTCAGAATTCACCCTACATTACTTATACTGTATTCTATAGGTCAAGCTAACCCATGGGTCTAAGGCCCAGGAAAGGTGCCCTGGTGGCACAGTGGTTAAGCAGTCAGCTGCTAACTGAAAGGTTGGCAGTTTGAACCCAGCCACTTCGTAGGAGAAAGATATGGCAGTCTGCTTCCATAAAGACTAAAGCCTTGGAAACCTTATGGGGCAGTTCTACTCTGTCTTATAGGGTCTCCAGGAGTCAGAATCCACTCAATAGCAATGGGTTTTTTGGTTTGAAGGCCAGTCAAGATTCAATGGAAGAAAGTAGCAAAGAAATTGTAGCCAGCTTTAATTTACCGCAGTCTGACTTTTGACCATGAATTATAATATAATTATAATATAATTAATATAATATAATATAAATATATATATATATATATATATAAATAATATAATATAATTAATATGCCTCCCAAATTCACAATACTTTCACATATCTGAAGGCCCACAAAATCTCATCCTTTTCAGCACTGGCTTGAAGCCTAGGATCTGATGATCTAAATCAGGACCAGATGTAGATAAGCTCCTCAAGCGAAGTTCCTTGAGTATAATTGCTCTCAATTTGAAGATCTATGAACTAAAGAGAGAAGTTATTTGCACTCCTACACCCAATATAAAATGTTAAAATGGGCATGTTGCTGTTATTGTTAACTGCTGTCAAGTCCATCCCAGACCCAAGGTGACTCCAATGTACAATAGGATCAGACTGTTGTGATCCATAGGGTTTTTATTGGCTGAGTTTTGGAAGTCGATTGCCAGGCCTTTCTTCCTAGTCTATCTTAGTCTGGAAGCTCTGCTGAAGCCTGTTCAGCATTAGAGCAACACAAAAGCCTCCACTGACAGACAAATGGTGGCTGTACCTGAGATGCATTGGCTGGGAGTTAACCCCGGGTTTCCAGCTTGGAAGCTGAGAATTCTACCACTGAACAGGGATAATCACAATAGGTACTCTGGTTCAAAAACGTGAAAAGTGGAAGTCACATAGGCAGTCTTTGGTACATAGCAATTCTGAAATCCAGCTGGGCCCACGTTGCCTGCTCCTGGATCAGGGCCCTGAGACTGATTCTCTGTGGCTCTTTGCTCTTACCTCTGGACCCTTCTGTTTCTTCCCACTGTGACATCCTTCCTTTCCCATAAGAAATGGTCCATGTTTGCAGTTGAGTATTTTCCTTAGCTGCTTTCTGCCTCCAAAGAGTCAAGAATTGGAAGTCCTCTTTTCATTTTGTAATTTCTGTCCCTTTCAGTTCCAACTGTTAAACAGCCCCCCTTGCCCCTTTTAAACTTAACTCTTAACCCTGCCCAGAAACTGAAACGCATGGTAAAAATAGTTCTGGGAAAAGTTTAAATAATTAGATAGGCCATACCATCCTGTAGCATGCAGCCACACAAACTTAATAACCAATCCAAACTGCCTCCTGCCAATTAAGTGAATGACAATCAATCATTTTAAATTTCCTTTTTTGGGAAATCCCCTATCAGTTGGTACTGTATATAAACTGATCAAAATTGTAATATGACACGCTTGTCTCTCTGGAGGTGTGCTCCTTGCTCAAGAATAGTTTCTTTCTGCTCAATAAAATCTTTGAACTCTAACTGATCAGATTTTCCTTTTGACACAACTCGTATAATTTCTTTAAAAACTTTGAAGTTTTGTGTGTATCAGATTACAATCTACTGCATTAGTCTAAAGCCATGCCCACATTTCTTTCTGTGATAGATCTTTTTTTTTTTCACCTAGTACTGAGAAACGAGGTACGTCAGAACAATGTCTTTATCATTTTTAGAGGCACGTTTTGTATAGAAGAGAAGGTCTGAGAGGCAGGGCCCTAAGATTTTTAGAAACCCTCCTATGATTGTTGTTAGTTGCTGCTGAGTCTGCTCCGACTCGTGCTGACCCCACCTACAGCAGAACAAAACACTGCCCAGTCCTGCACCATCTTCATCATCCCTGGCATGCTCAACCTCACCACTGTGGCCACTGTTTATTTCAAGTGCCTTCTAACCCAGGGGGCTCATCTTCCAGCACTGTATCTGACAAATTGTTTGCACTCCACTCTAACTTAAAGGTTGGTGGTTCAAACCCACCCAGCAGTGCCATGGAAGAAAGGCCTGGCCATCTGTTTCTGTAAAAAGTACAGCCAAGAAAACCCTATGGAGCAGTTCTACTCTGTCACATTGAGTCACTAAGTTGGCATTAGCTCAATGGCAACAGGGTTTTTTTTTTTTTTTTATACAGTTTTTAAATTTACATATGCATTCATATGTAAATGAATGTTGCTATCATATTAAATTTAAAGAAAGGGAAATTAGATCATCAAAATATCCAAATCAATCATCACGTTTGTTGGTGGATATTCCCAGGCACTCAGGCATTGGGATATTTGCTTATCTGACTGACTAATGTATGTTATGGGGTATTTGGCTTTTTTTAAACTTGAGAGAAACAGAGGAGTTATAGTTTAAGGCACAGATAGTGCATATTTAGGAGAATGTAGCCAAATGGAATAGAAATTTCTACAGTCTTAAATGGCCCTGGATTTATGGAGAAGAATCCATGCAAAACTCACACTTTGGTCTCTGTTCCCACAGTCTAGTTATAATTTCTGCAACTCCCTGCTGATAGAGGGGGAAACAGGTTCTAGGGTCCCCCAAGAAATAAAACCCTGCAGTAAAGAAAGAAAATCCCTATTCAAAAATCCCCATTCTACAACTTTCTGACATTGTTTTGATTTAAAACATATTCCTATCATAAAAAGGGAACAAGGTGAAGTCTCTTTCTGAGAGAAAGGGAACCTCAGGACAGATCCTAACTAGAATCAATGATCACCATGAACTCCGTTTAAAAAAAAAAAAAATTCAGTAAGACTTGTGAGAGGACAAGCTTTTCTGAAAAAGTGACATATTTATTTTGTGTGTATATTTAAAAGTATAAATATGTGAAGAGAACATAACGTCAAATTTGCTCACCAGGCCAATTTTTTTTTTTCTCCAAGCTTTCTAAACTTACTTGCATAGACAGTTGAATCTTAATCTTACCACAGTCTAGCTTTTTCCATTTTCCCAGCAGCCTGATAACTATTAGCATTAAGGGTTTGTTCTCAGGCTTAGAATAGACAGACATGTTGTTGCCCAGCACACACATATAACTGCCTGCAGTAATGAGATAATGACTTGATAACATGCATATGTTCTTACCCTTTGAACGTGAACTTGGGTAAGTATCAGTTATGACAGCTTTGGACCCCTTATCCAAGTTGGGCTAAACCAAGCCAAGTCTCACTGGCAATTTTCCTTCTACGAATAAGCTATTTCTCATGAAGCAGCGAACTTCTGCCTACAAAACAATTCTTTCTAAACCCAATGCACTTCTGTTTACATATTCAGAGGTAACTCAGTGAAATGGCAAAACCCTTTCAGAAGCTCTTGCTAATTGGGAAGCTGGACAGTGATCAGACAGACAAAATAAAAAGGGCATGTTCCTGAAAACACAGGGTTTAGGGAAGACAACCAAGTTTTCACTTTATAGAGGGGAAAGATGACAGTTGACAACTTACTCTGAACAAAGTATTGCTGCTGTTAATGTGTGAAAGTAAACTCGTTATATTAATAACAAAAAACAGCCGACGTCCAGTTGACTCTAACTCATAGTGACCCCCACGTGTGTCAGAGCAGGACTGTTGCTCCGTAGTGTTTTCAACGGCTGATTTTCAGAAGTTGATCGCCAGGCCGTTCTTTCAAGGTGCCTCTGGGGGACTCCAACCTCAAACTTTTTGGTTAGCAGCCTAGCACATTAACTATTTGTACCACCCCGGGGCTATTTAGACTGCACCAAATACCAAAGAAACCCTGTGCGGGGCCTGATGTCTGTATGAATTGTAGTACGCGTCCCCCCCCCTTCTCTCCCCCACCACATACACACACTCCTAACATAAAAAAGTATGGGAAGTATATGTCTGGGTGATCTCTCTTATTTAGAGTTGGAAAAATCCTTACAGATTATCTAGTGAGTCCATGAGCTAAGGAATGCTATGTTCATTGCTCTTGGAGGTAGTTACAGAGTCAGGTCTTTGATGCAACTTAATGTGTTTTTGACCACTCCATGCTGCCTGAACCTGAATCTCACTATTTTTGTTCTTTCTCAGCTACATTTTGGGTATTAGTGATTTTATGTATACTTATTCAAGACACTCACGCCTTATGCTAGGCACTGGGAATACAAGAAGGAAGAAGAAAATATTCTGTACTCAAAGATACTACTCTCTAGAGAAAGACAAACAGTAAAAAAATATTAAAATACAATGGGATCAGTGATAAAATAGGACTATTAAAAGGTGATATAGGCGTATGGAGAAAAGAATGTCAGCTCTGGGGGAAGGTCCTTGCTCCTTTCAACATCTGTGGGCCCAGCATTCCTTGGAGATCTCCATGTGTCTTGGCATCAATCTTCCCATGGATCTAGGAGGTTCTCAGCACAGGGACTCTGGGTCTGAAAGATGTGCTCTGCTCTCAGCACTTCTTTCTCCGTGGTAATGAGGTTTGATCAAGGCAAAGGAAGGCACTTAGAAGAACACAAGGAAATAAAAAAAAGAGGCAACCACAGTAAATGCTATAGAATATACAACCCTACAACAACAGTAAAAACAAATAATAACTTACAAGCAGATACATAGGTAGATACATACGCTGAATAGGAGAAGGAGCACAAATGGGAGTATACCCACGTACATATTTAGGTTAGGTTGTAGATATTTTTATGTACATATTTGGATGTACAGCATGTATATATATACCCATTGCTGTCGAGTTGATTCCAATCATAGTGATCCTATATGACAGAGTAGAACTGCCCTTTAGGGTTTCCAAGGAGTGGCTAGTGGATTTGAACTGCCAACCTTTTGGTTAGCAGCTGTAGCTCACAGTAGCTCTTAACAACTGTGCCAGCAGGGCTCCACAATAGTGTGTATATACAAATATATAATAGAGCACAAAGGAAGCACAGTCATAGAAGCTTCCCAGACACATCCAAACAGCTTGATGGACCAAGTTACTGGGGCTGAGGGCTGGGGACCTTGGTCTCGGGAGACATCTAGGTAAATCGGCATAACATGGGTCTAAAGAAAATGTTCTACATCCTACTTTGGTGAGTAGTGTCTGGGGTCTTAAAAGCTTGTGAGTGGGCATCTAAGATACATCTGTTGGTCCCATCCTGTCTGGAGCAAAGGAGAATGAAGAAAACCAAAGACACAAGGAAAATCTTAGTCCAAAGGACTAATGGACTACATGAACCACAGCCTCTACCAGCCCGAGCCCAGAAGAACCAGATGGTACCCGACTACCACCACCGACAGCTCTAAGGCATTACAATAGAGGATCCCAGAGAGAGCGAGAGAAAAATATAGGACAAAATTCAAATTCACAAAAAAGAACAGACTTACTGGTCTGACAGAGACTACAGGAACCTTTGAGACTATAGGCCCTAGCTACCCTGCTAACTCAGAACTGAAGCTACCCCTGAAGTTCACCTTTCAGCCAAAGATTAGACAAGCCTATAAAACAAACAATAACACACATGATGAATGTGCTTCTTAGATAAACCAAATATACAAGACCAAATGGGTAATGCCTTCCCAAAAGCAAAGACGAGAAGGCAGGAAGGGACAGGAAAATTGGACAAATGGACACTGAGAACCCAGAGTGGAAAGGGAAAGGGGGAGAGTGCTGACACAGTGCAGGAATTGCAACCAAGGTCATGAAATAATTTATGTATAAATTTTTGAATGAGAAACTAATTTGCTCTGTAAAATTTTACCTAAAGCACCATGAAATAAAAACTAAAAAGAACCCAAAACTTCCATAAGCTCATCTTTTAGCTAAATAACAGATTGGCTCATAAAATAAGCAATTTCACCATGAGTACTGTGCTCATTTAAAAAATCATCTATATGAGACCAAACAGTCAACATTTACTCGAAAGCAAAGAGAAGGCAAGGGGGCAGGGAAACTAGATTACTGGAAGTGGAAAAAGCAGAATGGAAATAATGAGAAATTTGACACACTGTGTAAAATGTAGCCTATGTTACTGAATAAATTGTGTAAAAATTGTTAAATGGTAACCAATTTGCTGTGTTAACTTTCACCAAAAACAATAAAATATTATTAAAAAAGGAAAAGAAGAGAATGAGAAACTCTGTTTAGAGAATCAAGAGAGGAGGTAATGCTTGAGCTGAGATTTGAAGATGAGTAGAAATTTCTAGGCAAAATAGTAGGAATAGATATTCTAAATGAAGTAAAGAGAATGGGCACTGGAATGGAAGTGTGAAGAAGCTCATGTCAAATTCCATTATCAGTTCCAGGAAGGAGCAGGACACAGACAAAGCTTTCACTGTGGGAAAAGTAGGAGAAATGTCAGAGATTTGATTTTCCTACAGAAGAGAAGAGAAAGGAGACACTGGTACAGGAGAGGATGATACCCCGAAAGCTATCTGTGGGGATGTGGAATTGAGAGATGAGGTCAAGTAGAGTTAGACTGGAGTTAGGAGAAAAAGGATCAGTCACTATTCTAAATGGAAGTGTGAAATTAAGATATTAATGGAAATTGGGCCACGGGCTCAGTAATGAACAAGGAAAAAAAGCTAGGGTAACAGATGAAGAGTGAGGAATGAGAGGTAAGGAATAGGGTGTTGTTGTTCTTGTTGTTAGGTGCTGTCAAGTTGGTTCTGACTCATAGTGACCTTATGCACAACAGAATGAAACACTGCACGATCCCTGAGCCATCCTCACAATCGTTAATGCTTGAGCCCATTCTTGCAGACACTGTGTCATTCCATCTTGTTGATGGTCTTCCTCTTTTTTGCTGATTCTCTGCCTTACCAGCATAATGTCCTTCTCCAGGGACTGGTCCTTCCTGATAGCATGTCCAAAGTATGTGAGACAAAGTATCGCCATCCTTGCTTCTAAAGAGCAATCTGGCTGTACTTCTTCCAAGATAGAATTGTTCGTTCTTCTGGAAGTCCATGGTATGTTCAATATTCTGCGCCAACACCAGAATTCAAAGGCATCAATTCTTCTTTGGTCTTCCTTATTCATTGTCCAGCTTTCACATGCATATGAGGCGATTGAAAACACCATGACTTGGGTCAGGCTCACCTGAGTCCTCAAAGTGACATCTTTGCTTTTCAACACTTTAAAGAGGTCTTTTGCAGCAGATATGCCCAATGCAATGCGTCTTTTGAGTTTTTGGCTGCTGCTTCCATGGGTGTTGATTGTGGATCCAAGTAAAATGAAATCCTTGACAACTTCAGTCTTTTCTCCATTTATCATGATGTTGCTTATTGGTCCAGTTGTGAGGATTTTTGTTTTCTTCATGTTGAAGTGTAATCCATACTGAAGGCTGTGGTCTTTGATCTTCATCAAGAGCTTCAAGTCCTCTTCACTTTCAGCAATCAAGGTTGTGTCATCTGCATAGTACAGGTTGTTAATGAGTCTTCCTCCAATCCTGATGCTGTGTTCTTCTTCATATAGTCCAGCTTCTCAGATTACTTGCTAAGTATACAGATTGAATAAGTGTGGTGAAAGGATAGAACCCTGATGCACACTTTTATTGACTTTAAACCCTGCAGTATCCCCTTGTTCTGTCTGAACAACTGCCTCTTGATCTATGTACAGGTTCCTCATGAGCACAATTAAGTGTTCTGGAATTCTCCTTCTTCACAATGTTATCCATAATTTGTTATGATTCACACAGTCGAATGCCGTTGCATATTCAATAAAACACAGATAAACATCTTTCTGGTATTCTCTTCTTTCAGCCAGGATCCATCTGACATCAGCAATGATATCCCTGGTTCAACATCCTCTTCTGAATCCAGCTTGAATTTCTGGCAGTTCCCTGTTGATGTACTGCTGCAACTGCCTTTGAAAGATCTTTAGCAAAATTTTACTTGCGTGATATTAATGATATTGTTCGATGATTTCTGCATTCTGATGGGTCACCTTTCTTTGGAATGGACACAGATAGGGATCTCTTTCAGTTAGATGGGCAGGAAGCTGTCTTCCAAATTTCTTGGCACAGACTAGTGAGCACTTCCAGCTCAGCTTCTGTTTGTTAAAACATCTCAATCAGTATACCTTCAATTCCTGGAGCCTTGTTTTTCTCCAATGCCTTTAGTGTAGCGTGGACCTCTTCCTTCAGTACCACTGGTTGTTGATCTCATGCTACCTCTTGAAATGGTTGAATGTCGACCAATTCTTTTTGGTACAGTGACTCTGTGTATTCCTTCCATCTTCTTTTGATGCTTCCTGCGTTGTTTAGTATTTTTCCTGTAGAATCCTTCAGTATTGCAACTTGAGGCTTGAATTTTTTCTTCAGTTCCTTCAGCTTGAGAAATGCTGAGCGTGTTCTTCCCTTTTGATTTTTTACAGCTACACTGAAGGCATTGGAGAAAAACAAGGCTCTAGGAATTGAAGGTATACCAATTGAGATGCTTCAACAAACAGAAGCTGAGCTGGAAGTGCTCACTAGTCTGTGCCAAGAAATTTGGAAGACAGCTTCCTGCCCATCTAACTGAAAGAGATCCCTATCTGTGTCCATTCCAAAGAAAGGTGACCCATCAGAATGCAGAAATCATCGAACAATATCATTAATATCACGCAAGTAAAATTTTGCTAAAGATCTTTCAAAGGCAGTTGCAGCAGTACATCAACAGGGAACTGCCAGAAATTCAAGCTGGATTCAGAAGAGGATGTTGAACCAGGGATATCATTGCTGATGTCAGATGGATCCTGGCTGAAAGAAGAGAATACCAGAAAGATGTTTATCTGTGTTTTATTGAATATGCAACGGCATTCGACTGTGTGAATCATAACAAATTATGGATAACATTGTGAAGAAGGAGAATTCCAGAACACTTAATTGTGCTCATGAGGAACCTGTACATAGATCAAGAGGCAGTTGTTCAGACAGAACAAGGGGATACTGCAGGGTTTAAAGTCAATAAAAGTGTGCATCAGGGTTCTATCCTTTCACCACACTTATTCAATCTGTATACTTAGCAAGTAATCTGAGAAGCTGGACTATATGAAGAAGAACACAGCATCAGGATTGGAGGAAGACTCATTAACAACCTGTACTATGCAGATGACACAACCTTGATTGCTGAAAGTGAAGAGGACTTGAAGCTCTTGATGAAGATCAAAGACCACAGCCTTCAGTATGGATTACACTTCAACATGAAGAAAACAAAAATCCTCACAACTGGACCAACAAGCAACATCATGATAAATGGAGAAAAGATTGAAGTTGTCAAGGATTTCATTTTATTTGGATCCACAATCAACACCCATGGAAGCAGCAGCCAAAAACTCAAAAGACGCATTGCATTGGGCATATCTGCTGCAAAAGACCTCTTTAAAGTGTTGAAAAGCAAAGATGTCACTTTGAGGACTAAGGTGAGCCTGACTCAAATCGTGGTGTTTTCAATCACCTCATATGCATGTGAAAGCTGGACAATGAATAAGGAAGACTGAAGAAGAATCTATGCCTCTAAATTATGGTGTTGGGGCAGAATATTGAATATATCATGGACTGCCAAAGCAACGAACAAATTTGTCTTGGAAAAAGTATAGCCACCTCTACAACAAAAAGACAAACAATCCTATCAAAAAATGGGCAAAGGAAATGAACAGACACTTCACCAAAGAAGACATTCAAATGGCCAACAGACACATGAGGAAATGCTCGCGTTCACTAGCCATTAGAGAAATGCAAATTAAAACCACAATGAGATACCATCTCACCCCGGCATTACTGGCACGAATCAAAAATACTGGAAATAACAAATGTTGGAGGGGATGCGGGGAGATGGGAACTCTTATACACTGCTGGTGGGAATGCAAAATGATACAACCATTTTGGAAAATGATATGGCGTTTCCTCAGAAAGCTAGAAATAGACATACCATTCGATCCAGCAATCCCACTCCTAGGAATAGATCCTAGAGAAATAAGAGTCGTCACTCGAATAGACATATGCACATCTATGTTCATGGCAGCATTGTTCACAATAGCAAAACGATGGAAACAACGTAGGTGCCCATCAACAGATGAATGGATAAACAAACTATGGTACTTACATACAATGGAGTACTATGCAACGAGAAAGAACAACAATGAATCTGTGAAGCATCTCATAACATGGATGAAACTGGAGGACATTATGCTGAGTGAAATAAGTCAATCACAAAAGGACAAATATTGTATGAGACCTCTATTGTAAAAACCCATGAAAAAATTCACATGCAAAATTAACAATCCTTGTTGGTTACCAGGGATGGGGGTGGGGAGGAAATACTAAATAGGCAATAGATAAGTGGTATCATGGGTGAGAGGTGAGACAGTACACAGTACAAGGGAAACTAACACAACCTGCACAAGGAAAGGTCATGGAGGCCCCATGGACACATCCAAACTCCCAGAGGGACGGAGTTTGGATGGAGGGCTCTGGGGACCATGGTCTCAGGGAACATCTAGCTCAATTGGCATGACACTACTTATAAAGATAATGCTCTACATTCTACCTTGGTGAGTAGTGTCTGGGGTCTTAAAAGCCTGTGAGCGGCCATCTAAGATACTCCACTGGTCTCATCCCTTCGGGAGCAAGGGAGAATGAAGAGAACAGGATACAAGGAAAAGATTAGTCCAAAGGACTAATTGACCACATCTACCAAGACCTCCACCGGACTGAGTCCAGTACAGCTAGATGGTGCCCGGCTACCACCGCTGACTGCTCTGACCAGGATCACAACAGAGGGCTCTGGACAGAGCTGGAGAAGGATGTAGAGCATAATTCTAACCCCCCCCCCCCAAAAAAAAGACCAGATTTACTGGCCTAAAGGAGACTGGAGAAACCTCAAGAGTGTGGTCCCCAGACACCCTTGCAGCTCAGAGGTGAAGTTACCTTCGAGGTTCACTGTTCAGCCTGGGAGTGGACAGCCCAGTAAAACTAAATGAGACTAACGAGGTACAGGAGTCTAGTGACAAGGGCCAGAAGGCAGAGGGGGAGTAGGAAGCTGATGATAAGGAACACAGGTTGAGTAAGAATACTGTTGATGTGTTGTGAGATTGTTAACCACTGTTATAGGGCAACATTTGTAGTAACTGTTAAATGGGAGGCTATTTTGTCCTGTAAGCCTTCATCCTGGGCAAGAATGGCAGCACAATTGGAAGAGCATAGTCAATGTCACTTAAATGTGTACGTAAAAAGTTTTGAAATGGTGTATCTTTGGCTATGTGTATTTTCACCAAAAAAAAAAAAAAAAAAAGCTGAGAATTCAGAGGTTAAAATGTTGTGGGGTTGTTAAACAAAGTCGTAAAACAGCATGTATACTACAGTTACATGAGAAACTGTTTGTTCTGTAAGCCTTCACCTGAAGTACAATAAAATATTTAAAAAAAAAAAAAAAGTATAGCCACAATACTGATTAGAAGCGAGGATGGTGAGACTTCATCTCACATATTTTGGACATGTTATCAGGAGGGACCAGTTCCTGGAAAAGGACTTTGTGCTTAGTAGAGTAGAGGGTCATTGAAAAAGAAGAAGACCTTTAATGAGATGGATTGATACAGTGTCTGCAACTATGGGTTCAAGCATAACAACAAACATGAGGATGGTGCAGGACTGGGCAGTGTTTTGTTCTGTTTTACTTAGTATTGCCATGAGTTGGAAGTGACTCAACAGTACATAACAACAACAACAACAACAACAGTCCAGGAGGTCAGAAGTCTGAACATAGGGCGCCAGCTCCAGGGGAAGACCTTCCTTCCCCATCAGCTCCGGGGAAGGTCCCTGCCATTAACCTTCTCCCAGTCCAGGAGCCTTCCAGTGCGGGAACCCCAGGTCCAAAGGTCAAGCTCTGCCCCCAGCTCTGCCCTCCCAGTGGTAGGATGTGCCCCTGTCTCTCTGCTGCCCTCTCTCTTTTATGTCTCAAAAGAGATTGATTCAAGATATAACCTAATCTTGTAGATTGAGTCCTGCTTCATTAGCATAACTGCCTCTAATCTTGACTCATTAACCTCATAGAGGTAGGATTTACAACACATAGGAAAATCACATCTGTTGACAAAATGGTGGACAATCACACAATACTGGGAATCATGGCCTAGCCAAGTTGATACACATTTTGGAGGGGACACAATTCAATCCATAATGGTAACTTATGGTCTAAAATTACAAATTTTCCAACCCTCCCCACCACCCACTCTGTTATGACAGATACTGAATAGGCTCAAATAAACACTCTCATTCAGAAAGAGAAAGAAGAGGAAACACAGAGTCACTGGTTTGCAGCAATTCTGAAATCCACCAAACGAACCATGTGAAAGCCCCTCTGTCCTGAAGGTAGAGGAAGTTCCATTATGAGTCCCGTTCTGTTCTCTGAGAGGATCTCCCTAGTTCATGACCCCCGGTTTTGCCCTTTGGGAAGTTCCTGCTTGTCTGTATTTTCCACGGCCATGTCTGAAATAGATGTTGGGGAGTTTTCCTTTCTTGAAGGAGTCACATCTTTCATAGCTCATTCTTGTTTGAGCAGTGTTCTCTGGCTCAGTGGAAACTCACATAAATTTTAAGACCAAGTTTGTAGTTTCTTTATCAGTACAACATCCTCGAAAAAGAAGTAGGCTTCTGATCTAATCGCCTCCGTGAGTACCATGTACCAAAAACCACACTCAAAAATTTCCTTTTTTTTTAAAAAAGTGATTTTCTCACTCTCATATTTCTTTCAATATAATGGAGGCTACCTAAGAGGTGCAAATGTTAATGCGCTTGGCTGCTAATTGAAAGACTGAAAGTTCAAGGCCATCTAGAGGAGCCTCAGAAGAAAAGCCTGGGGATCTACTTCCAAAAAATCAGTCATTGAAACCCCTATGGAACACGGTTCTACTCTGATACACACGGGGTTGCTGTGAGTTGGAATCAACCTGATGGTTAAGATCCTTAATCATTCTTTACCACAAGGTTGAGTTACATTGTTTAACTAAGAAACTTTACTGGTCATTTTTTGTTTAAAGTTTTTCTCCATCTTCTCTCTTTCTCTTGAAACAGTAGGCTTTTTCTAGTCTTTTATACTCGCTTCTCTCATTCTGTCTATTCTTTTTTTAAGCTCATCTCTTTCTTGTAATACCTTGCCTATGGGAGTCAGTAGCATGAAACACATAACCTTCTGATTCTTTCTAGCTACTTCCCCTAGATCTTGAGATTTTGTTATTATGTGCTCTGCCTTCTAAGTTATCATAGAAAAGTGTTTTATTAAATGTTTTGGCATTGCATAACATGAATAGCCATCTTTTTACAGCTATTGTAGCTGTTTCTTTATTGCTTTGTTTCCAACTTCTAAACCAACGCCGTGTATCTTAGGTGTTTATTATTATCGTCCCTCACTTCAAGATACTAGCTTCTATATTAATTAAGGAAGGCAAATCTTTATAATTAATACTTGAGCCTGCCTTGGCGAGGGGGACTATGCAGGCATTCAGGGACCTAGACTTCTTTTTTAGTGCCCCTGCTGTATCCCTACAGCCTCAGAGTCTTCCACTGGATTCTTTGCATCTGGCCACGGACAAAGGAAGAGAGAGAGTGTGTGAAGAATTAAGAACTGGAAGTGGCATACATCATTTTTGCCAACACTCTATGGGTAAAATCAGTCACATGGCTACACCTGATGGCAAAACAGTCTGGGTAATATTTTCTACCTTTGTGTAATGAAGAAAAGAAAGTAAGGTATACCACAATTGACTAGGTAGATGATGAGAGGGTACTATTTACGTTCATAAGAAATATGGATGCAGTAGCTTTAGATGTGTATGTTTGAGGGAGGAGAGTGAGTTAGGGACAATTCTTGGGTTGATTTTAGAACTGTTGATTTTGAGGTATTTCTGAGTCATCCAATGGGAGAGTCCAGGAAGTAATTATAAATACCAATCTGGTATTATAAATATCAATTATAAATACCTTTCTCAGATGAGAAGTATGCTTTTTAGAAAAAGATTTGGTAGTGATTTACATGTAGGTTACTAACTTACTCTCCCAGCATAATTTCACTATGTTCATTGCCTTTCGACTTCTCAACCTCAATTTCCTCTCACTCTCAGACTACCTCTCTGACCCCAATTCTTTTTTCCATTTTATATCTTTTCTTCTTTATTTGTCTTTTACATTTTCACTCTTGCTCTTTTTTTCCCTCATGTTCTCCTTTTCCTTTACTCTCTTCACATTTTTCTGTTATTCTTTATTTGAAGTATGTAAACCCAAACTAAACCCATTTCTGTCAAGTCAAATTCTGACTCATAGAGACCCTATAGGATAGAGTAGAACTGCCCTGCAGGGTTTTAAATGAATGATTTCTTTTATAAAGATCAGCACAAAGCTGGTTCCCATGAGACGGAGGTTAAAGATGTCCCAAATGTCCAACTTTTCCAAGCTGCTGTACCACTCCATCATCTCTAACATCAACTACTCCGTCTCCCCTCTCCCCTCAGTGCTCTCCCTCCCCTCTTTGGGTTCCCTAATTCGCTGCAAGGTCTCACGGAACTCACCGACCGGACCTTATAAAAGAAATGGCTCACGTGGTTGTGGGGGCTGGCAAGTCCCCAATTCGTGGGTCAGGCATAGGCTTCTCCCTGGCCCTCAGTCTCTGCCCTAAGGCACTCAGCTTTCTCACTCTGTGGGCTGGGAAGTCTACTGTGCCATCTCCTGCTGGTCTCTGCTGCCAGTCTCTCCTGCTGATCTCTCCTGGTTTGGTGATGGTGGGCTCTGCTATCTCTTTCCTCTAAGGTGGCTCATTTCAAACCTAGCAGGATGGCAAAACTGACCAGTCCCGTTGTTGGGCCACAATTAACCTATCACACACTTCTGCCCAATTACCTGGGTGACAGTTACAAGACCATGGCTAGAAAGGCCACACAAAAAGCAATCCATTACACTGCAGGTTTTCAAGGCTGTAATCCTTATGAGAGCAGATCGCCAAGTCTTTTCTCGGTTGGAGTGGCTGGTGGGTTAGAATCGCCGACCTTCGGTTAGCAGCTGAGCGTACCATCAGGGATCCTTTAAAGTATATAAAAGTCTATAATATTTTAAACAATTGTGTATAAAATTGAGTTTTAAATTAAGAAGTAAACCATTAAAAAGAAATACGTAAGTGGATATTTAATAGTAATTTAGAAAAAAAATACCTTTGATTATTACCACATGTATTTATACTTGAATTGGTCAAATGTTGTTTTCTCAAGGAAGCTGAATAGCAACTCTGGATTTCATTTTTCTAAACATATCATACTGATATTTTTCCCAGCTGGTGTCCAGCTTAGTTAATCTCTAGAGGTTTTTTGGATTTGCTCTAACAGTAGCTGATGCTTTTCTATTCTCATTTCTATCTCATTGCAACAGACACACAAGAAAGATAAACTTTGTGTTTCATTTCGTCTACTTAATAGGCATTACAGAAGTCACCTTAGCCAGACTTGTAAATATGGTCTTTAGAAAGGACTTAAAGAAATACCTTTTGGTAAACTACGTGTAACTGAAAGGACTACTGGCTCCATGAAAAAGAAAATTTGCAATAGTAAAACCAGTTTGTTGTTGAGTCAGCTCTGATTCATGGCGACCCCTTGTGTGTCAGAGTAGAATTGTGTTCCATAGAGTTTTCAATGTGATTTTTCAGAAGTAGATCGACAGATGTTTCTTCTAAGGCACCTCTGGGTGGACTTGAAATTCCAATCTTTTGATTAGCAGCCAAGCTCACTAACTGTTTGTACCACACAGGGACTCCAAATAGTAAAAAGATTAACAATATTTAAAAGGATCACTGGTAACATCAAGAATTTGTATTTAAAGAACTATGACATAGGCAGCCAATCATGTCATGTGGAGTTCGTAACAGTAGGGAGGAAAGTATAGATTGGCTAACAAATGGAAAGAGAAGCTCTATTTGTGAGAAATACCAGGAAGAAAATTGGAAACGAGTAATCTGCGTGTGTGTTGACTCTCCATGTGTGAAGAACCAGAGACAGCAGCCCCAAAAATTGTCTATTCTGGATGTGTTGTAGGAGGATGCTGAGTGTCTTCACATGAAAATCTTTTTGGGAGTACTTTTGCTCCCACTTAGGGGCCCTGGCAGCACAATGGTTAAGTGCTATGGTGCTAACCAAAAGCTCGGCTGTTGGAATCCACCAACCGCTCTTTGGAAACCCAGCAGGCAGTTCTATTCTGTCCTGTAGGGTTGCTATGAGTGGGAATCAATTCGATGACAATGGGTTTGGTTTTTGGGTTTGCTCCCCAACATTTCATGTTATAGCCTTTATGGTATTACTCTGAATGGTTGAAGGTGAGCTCCTTTTCTGGTGTGACTTCTAAGTCCAACCAAAATGAACAGAGAAAAGGCTTTCTTCATTTCATTACCATATTTTTATGCAATAAAGCGTGCCATCAGTGTTTGTTCTCCAGCCGTGCCCCCTTCTCTCTCCCTGGGAGGCACCCTCACAAGTGCCACCATGCCAATCCTCTTCCACAGTTTACTGTAAAAAAAAAAAATTAGCATAGTGCACTTATGAAAATACCTTGTTGGGGGAGGGCGAGACTGGCAAACAAACACAGAAAGTGCGTGCTATTTGCATAAAATATGGTACTCTTCTGAGGTTTATGTCATTCAAAGGAGTGCTAACAAAGCTATTTAAGACCTTATAGGTGATCCCTACTTGCAGCAGTATGGACGGATTACATATTTTGAAAAATCCTCACACTGAAAAACATGTAGGTGCTGGATAAGCAACAATAACAACAAAAATACTTTTATATGTATTGCTTAGATCCAGGACTTCAAACTGGTTTGAACTGGTTCAGACTCAAATTTTAAAATTTGGGTGAAGTGGAATGATAAGTGGAATGGGAAAAATTACAGGCTGAAGCCCTGCAATGGGAGACTTGGAAGAGGTGTAGTGAGCCCTTTGAGGAGCCTGATGCAGGAGAATGGATTATTGCCAGGACTGTGGAGAGCGAAACACATTTAATGCCTCAGGGTCAGCCACCATCTTTGAGCAGGACACCATTGTTTCTGACTCTGCTGGTTAAGAAATTTGGGTGTTATGCAATACACACACTGCCCTTGTTTTCTAAGAGGGCGATTAAGCTTCTAGCAGGGCTTTGCCTCATAATTTTTCCCATTCTGATTTAAAAATTTAAAAATTCGAGTCCCTTTGGGTTTTGCTTTGTTGGCTATGACCTAACTGGGCAGAACCGGTTTGAAGCCCAGCTTAGCACAAAGAAGGAAGAGAAATCCCCAAGGGATACAGAAAGAGAAAAGAAAACTAGTAAGCCTAAATTAATTAGATGAAACTAGAGTGGCAAGTAAAAGAGGAAGCTGGGACTGCCTCGGGAGCAAATGCCAAAATCAGAAACTTAGAGTCTGGAGATTAATGGCAATGAGAGAAAATGGGAGACTAGGAATTGGGCCTGTAAGGAGAGCTACTAAACTTGAGACCTTCACAGAAAGCTGGGCCCCTTGACGGGGCTACCCCTGCAGTGAAAATGTGGCCATAAAAAAAATCTGCTGGCTCAAAGCAACAACCAAACGTGTTTGTTTCCACCAGGTTAACAGGAGACTTATGATGAATTCTTACCACTGTTGGTGTTGTGTGCCGTTGAGTTGATTCCAACTATAGCGACCATATAGGACAGGGTAGAACTGCCCCTTAGGATTTCCTAGGGCGAAATCTTTACGGGAGCAGATCACCAGGTCTTTTCTCCCGTGGAGAAGCTGGTGTGTTTGAACTGCCAACCTTTCAGTTAACAGCTGAGCACTTAACCATTGCACCACCAGGGCTCCCTTCCATATGTCTACCTTTAAAAGGATCTGGGGTTCAAATTTCTGTTGTTGTTAGCTGCTGTCCAGTAGGCTCCTGACTTACAGAGACACCATGTAAAACTGAAGGAAATACTGCCTGGTTCTGTGCTATCCCCATGACTGTTTGCAGATCAGATAGTTGTGATCCATAGGGTTTACACTGGCTCATTTTTTCAGAAGTAAATTGCCAGGCCTTTCTCCTATTCTGTCTTAATTTGGAAGCTTCACTGGAACTTGTTCAGCATCATGGCAATACATATACTTCCACTGACAAATGAGTGGTGGCTGCACATGAGGCGCATCAAATTTATACTACTGGTATAATTCACATGCCTGAAGCTAATACTTTAAATAAATAAATGCCATTCCATATCAATAAGTTCATCTGGCATCCAGTAGAAGCAAACACAAGTTTCTTTGGAGAAAAGCATCCTAGACCCAGACTACCACAGATTTCCACAGATTAAATTTCATCCAATAAGAGCTCATAATAGATTATTACCAAACAAAGAGGGAAACGTGATGAGAGTAGAAATAATAGATTTAGACCCTCAAGGGCTTCATATGTTGGAGTCTATCTGAAAAAGAATATAAAACAATTATATATAACATGTTAAATAAATATCAGATGAAATTGAAAAAGTGAGCAAGAAACAATGGTCTACTGAAAATGACCAAAAAAAATCTTACAAGCAACCGAATAAAGAAATAAAATTTTATCACTGAAATTCTGACAGATTTCTATTTCTGATAATGACTGATTAGGTAATTTGGCCAACTGTCTCATTGAGAGATAAGGAGCAACAATAAAATTGTCAGTCTTTTTAAGTCTTAATGGAAGCAATGGAAACTAGAGTAGTATGGACAATTCTGAGTCCTGAAAGATGACATAATATCACCTAGAATGTATGGGATTTAAAAAATATGTAGAATTAAAATACAAGATTAAAAAGCATGAAAGTCGGAAGACAGTAAATGTAGTTAAAGACTTCTTGTCTTATGCAAGGTTGCATTTAAATATAATTAAAGGTTCTTGCAGTATCTAGAAAGTGCTAAATAAAAAAAAGTGCTAATTTATATAGACATTAGTAAGTCTGTGCTGAATCTTGTAATCTCTAGAGTAGCCAACAACCAAAAGAATTGTAGAGGGATGTATAACTACAAAGCTCGCAGAAGGGAAAATGGAAAAAACAAACAAACAAAAACAAACAAAAAACCACCGGGGCAACCAGGGGTACCAGTAGGGGCACATCTCCCCAACCAGGAGACATCCAGCAGCCAGATCTGAGGAAATCCCTTTTGCCCAATCAGGCGGCACCAGCAGGGAGCAGTGGGAGCCACAGCATCATCAGATAAACTAAGCAGACCAAAATAACACTGCAAAAACTCTAAAATTAAACTGCCACTGGAACCATAACCCACAAAAGTAGGCTAAAACCCACCAGGACAGCTGACTGCTAAAATAAAAGATTTAAATAGTACCCTGAGTTTCCTAATACAACAGATAAAATGTCCATGGTACAATAAAAATTTACTTATCATGGTAAAAAGAAACAGAACACAATGTGCTTTAAAGACGATCAACTGATGGTAACACCAAGATGAATCAGACATTTGAATTACCTGACAAAGATTCTAAAGCAGACAGAAAAAATACTTCAACAGTCAGTTACAAATTATCTTGCTACAAATGAAATCTCTCTCTCTCTCTCTCTCACACACACACACACACACATACACACAAACTCAGGGATTAAAAGAAATTACAAAAAGAGAACCAAATGGAAATTACAGAACTGAAACATACAATATCAGAAATTAAAAAAAGAAAAATCAAAACAACCTCATTGGATTGATTCAATAGTTGATGACTGAGAATAGAATTCTTGAACTCAAGGGCAGAAAAATAGAATACACTCAATCTGGACAACTGAGAGAAAAAAGACTAAAATATATATATAAATACACACACACACACACACACACACACACACACACACACACACACACACATATAGCACCAAGGACTTGTGGGACAATAATAAAAGATCCAACATTTGTATGATTGCAGTTCCAGAAGAGAGGAGAAAAGAGGCTGAAAGAGCATTTGAAGAAAAAATAGTTGAAAACTAACTACATTTTGTAACAAATAACCTACAGATCCAAGAAGCTGAATAAACTACGAACAGGAGAACCCAAACAAATCCACGCCAAGACACTTCAATGTTAAATGTTGAAAAGTAAAGATAAAGAAAAACTTGAAAGCAGCCAGAAAAAAATGACACATTACCCATATAAGGTAACATAAATCTGAATGACAATGGATTGCTCATCTGAAAACACGGAGGTCCAAAGGAATGGGCATAACATTTTTCAAGTGCTTAAAGTAGAGAACTGTTAACAGTGAATTCAGTATCTGGCAAAACTCCCGTTTAGGAATGAAAAGGAAACAAAAGCTTTCTCAGAAGAAGGAAAATTAAAAGAATTTGTTGCTTTCAGACTTACCCCTAAAGACTGACTAAAGGAAAATTTTCAAACAGAAGGGAAATGGTTAATAAAAGGTACTCTTGGAGCATCAGGAAGAAAGAAGGAAAAGTAAAAAAAAAGCAGAAATATGTGTACCTATCCTTTTCTTCATGGGTTTTATACACCATATTTGATGACTGAGCAAAAAATTGAATATGATTCTTAAGACAATAATATTTGAAAGGAAAGGAAAGATATAAATATAAGTGAGGTTTCCACACTACACATGAAATAATAAAATGTTGGTACTAGTATACTGTTATAAGTTATATTTAAATATTTCATTACCCAGAGCAACCACTACAAAAATATGCAAAGGGATACACTAAAAAATATCACAAGTAAGTCAAGATGGAATCCTAAAATATGTTCAAGTAACCCACAGGAAGACAAGAAAAGAGAAAAAGAGAATAAGATTCAGGAAAAAAAAAAAATACAAAATAAGACTAAACGCTAACATATTGCTAATTACCTTAAAGGTAAATGGTCTAAATGCATCAATCAAAAGACAGAGCTTTTCAGAATAAAGAAAACATGACCCAACTATGCTTTTCCAAGTGAAGAAACTCACTTCAAATTCAACAACATAGGTATGTTGGAAGTAAAAGGAAGGAAGAAGATACGCTGTGCAGATAATAATTAAAAATAGCAGGAGTGATTTTATTAAAAAAAATAAGTAGATTTCAGAGCAAAGAAAAGTACTAGAAGTAAAGAAGGACATTACATCATAATAAAAGGATAGATCCATCAGGAAGACATATTGATCGTAAATGTGTACGTACCAAACAAGAGAGCCTCAAAATATATGAAACAAACACTGACAGACCTGAAGTGAGAAACAGAAAAATTCACAATTATAGTTGAGTGCTTAAACATCCCCGCCTCAGCAACTGATAGAACTACTAGACTGAACATCAGGAAAGATATAGAAGATCTGAACATCACAATCAAACAACAGAATCTGATTGACATATTTGGAATGCTCCACCCACCCGGCAACAGTAAAATATATATATATTTAAGTGTCTATGAAGCATTCAGAACCCTGGTGGCGCAATGGTTAAGAGCTACAGTGAGCTATGGCTGCTAATTCCTCCAGCCGCTCCTTGGAAACTCTATGGGACAGTTCTACTCTGTCCTGTAGTGTCGCTCTGAGTTAGAATTGACTTGACGGAAATGGGTTTGGCTTTTTTTGGTTTATGGAACATTCACCAAGATAGATTATATCCTGGCCCATAAAACAAACATTAACAAATTTAAAAGAACTGAAATCATAAAGAATGTATCCTGTGACCATAATGGAATCAAACTGAAAATGAGTAACAACAAGACAACAGGAAAATCTCCAAACACATGGAAAATAAACAGCGTACTTATAAATAATCCACAAATCAAAGAGAAAGATTAAAAAGAATACATAGCACTGAATAAAAATGAAGACAAAACATATAAGTATTTATAGGACTCAGCTAAAGCAGTACTGAGAGGGAAATTTATAGTGGTAAATGTTTACGTTAGAAATGAGAAAATGTCTCAAATAAATTGCCTAAGCTCCTAACGCAAAAAAGTTGAAAAAGTAGTGCAAAATAAGCTCAAAGCATACAGAAGGAATGAAAAGAAAAATTAAAGAGCACAAATAAATTATAGGTAAAATAAGAAACAATAGAGAAAATCAATGAAGCAAAAAACTGGTTTTTTGAGGAAAAATTAATAAAGTTGATAAAACCTAGTAAATGGACAACATAAAAAGAGTGAGGCACAAATCACTAATATCAAGAATTAAGTAGGGGACATCTCTATAGATTCTGCAGCAATTAAATGATAAAAAGGGAATATTACCATCAGCTTAGTGGTTGTTAGATGTCATGAGTCGATTTTAACTCTTAGTGACCCCATGTAGCAGAGTAGAACTGCCCATAGGGTTTTCTAGGCTGTAATCTTTATGGGAGCAGATCGCCAGGTGTTTCTCCTGTGGAGCAGATGGGTGGGTTCAAACTGCCAACTTTTTAATTAGCAGTCGAGTGCTTAACCATTGAGCTATCAGGGCTTCTTATAAACAACTTCACACTAATAAATTTAACAACTTAGAAGAAATGGACCACAAACTACCGAAACTCAGCCATGATGAAATAGACAATCTGAACAGTCCTACAATCATGAAACAAATTACGTTTATAATTTAAAAAAACTCCTAATATTGGAAAATCCTACAAACTATTTTTTAAGTAAACTTATTTTTGAATAGTTTCAGGTTGACAGAAAAGTTGCAAATAGTACAGAGTGTTCTCGTATACCCACACCCAGTTTCCCCTATTGTTAATATTTTGTATTACTATGGCATGCTTGTCACAACTAATCAACCAATACTGATACATTATTTTTAACTAAAGGCTATTCTTTATTTGAATTTCTTTGGTTTTATCTAATGTCCTTTTTCTCTTCCAGGATCCCATCCAGGCTATCTCACTATATTTAGTCATCATGTCTCCTTAGGCTCCCCTAGACTGTGACAGTTTCTCAGACTTTTCTTGTTTTTTGACGAAGTTCGTAGTTTTGAAGGTGTACTGGTCAGGAATGTTGTAGAATGTTCTTCAGTTTGGGTTTATCTGATTTTTTTTGTTTTCATGATTGGACAGAGGATATGAGTTTTTAGGAAGCCCTATAAAATATTTTAAGGAGCCCTGGTGGTGCAACAGTTGATCACTCAGTCGCTAACCAAAAGGTTGTCAGTTCAAATTCACCCAGTGGCTCCTCGGAGAAAGACCTGCAATCTGCTTCCATAAAGATTACAGCTTAGAAAACTGTATGGGGCGGTTCTACTCTGTCACATGGGGTCTCTATGAGTCGAAATCAACTCAACAGAATCTAACAACAACAACATAAAATATTTTAACTAAAATCTAGCAATATTATAACTAGACAATAAATTATTAAAAAACTGGGCTTATTTTATGAATATAACATTAAATTAACATTTGAAAATCCATCAATATAATTTGCAAAATTAGGATAACAAAGGAGAAAAACATATACTCATTCAACATACATAGAAAAAGCATTTAATAATATTCAGCATCTATTCGTAAAAAAGAATCCAAAAAACTCTTAGCACTTTAGGGATAGAAAGAACTTCCTTAATCTGATACAGCCCATTCTTTTTTTATTTTTTTTATTGCACTTTAGATGAAGGTTTACAGAACAAATAGTTTCTCATTAAACAGTTAGTACACATAGCATTTTATGACAATGGTTAACTACTCCACGACATGTTAACACTGTCCCTTCTCAACCTTGGGTTCCCTATTACCAGCTTACCTATTCCCTCCTGCCTTCTAGTCCTTGTCCCTGGACTGTTGTGCCCCATTAGTCTCATTTTGTTTTATGGGGCTGTCTGATCTTTGGCTGAAGGGTGAACCTCAGGAGGGACTTCATTACTGAGCTAAAAGGGTGTCCAGGGGCCATACTCTCAGGGTTTCTCAAGTCTCTATCAGATCGGTAAGTCTGGTCTTTTTTGTGAGTTAGAATTTTGTTCTACGTCTTTCTCCAGCTCTGTCAGGAACCCTCTGTTGTGATCCCTGTCAGAGCAGTCCGTGGTGGTAGACAGGCACCTTCTAGTTGTACTGGACTCGTTCAGGTGGAGGCCGTGGTAGTTGTGGCCCATTAGTCCTTTGGACTGATCTTTCCCTTGTATCTTGTTTTCTTCATTCTCCGTTGCTCCCAAAGGGGTGAGACCAATGGAGTATCTTAGATGGCTGCTCACAGGCTTTTAAGACCCCAGATGCTACTCACCAAGGTAGAATGTAGAACATTTTCTTTCTAAACTGTGTTATGCCAATGACCTAGATGTTTCCCGAGACCATGGTCCCCACAGCCCTCTGTCCAGCAATTTGGTCCCTCAGGGAGTTTGGATGTGTCTGTGAAGCTTCCATGACCTTTCCTTGTACAATGTAATACAGCCCATCCTTATTATTCACAGTAGTTATGTTCTATAAAGTTGCTGTGAACTGGCAGTGTTACACCTGAGCTGTGAACCGTGCACTTAGAACAAGTGAAGTTTTTCGCTGCTCTGCACATACATGTCTATGAATGAACTTTAGATTGCTGCAAGTATTGATTTTAAGGTTACAAATAAATTTTAGTAAGTAGGCTAATTTGCAAATACAGAATCCACAAATAATTGGGATCCAAGATAGTATCTTATAGTAAGCAGATTTACTATGTTTTTACGCAAATAATGTGCGTGTGATACTTTTTTTGCCACCCCTCCCCCCACCCAGGTATTTTATTTTTGTAAGCATGCCAACTCACAGGGATGCTATAGGATAGAGCAGAACTGCCCCATAGAGTTTCCAGTCTTTATGGAAGCAGACTACCGCATCCTCCTCCCAGAGGAGTGGCTGGTTCAAACCACCCACCTTTTGTTTAGCAGCCAAGTACTTTAACCACTGTGTCACCAGGGCTCCTTTTGGCTGATCAGGTGGGAAAATTCGATTTGTGCTTTTTGCAGTGAAACACACAACCCCTGGCTTATAAAACTGGGTATGGGAGGGTCCTTGGGGTCCTTCACGCATGGTGCAAAGTGAGAGGCCACGTGGAGGAATTTTCCATCTTTGCTCAGACAGCTTTTGAGCCAGGGGGCACCGCTTGTCTTTGGACTGTTGTCTGTAAATAATTAAAAAGGCTTTTACTATTGCCAACACTGTGCATATGTCTTGTGTGTGTGACTTGATCAGGCAAAGTGGACATAATACCCATGGAGTGGTTGGTGCCACTGGGTGGAATTCTCATCCCAGTACTCTGGTGGGTACTTGGGATCTGGAGACAGCCTTTAAGGCACCCTGCATGTGCAACGCAGACCTTGACAAACTATTCTAAAATATATATGAAAGAGCAAAAGGCCAACAGTACCCAAGATTCATCTGAAGCACAAGGTTAGGAGAATTACCTTAAAGATAACAAGAGTTATTATAAAGCTATGACAATTAAAAAATGTAATGCTAGTGCACAGAAGGATAAGTAGATCAGTGGAAGAAATTGAGATGCCAGAAATTGAAGAAATTGAGATTCCCACTCATATCTGGGAATTTGATATATAATGAGTGAAGTATTGGAGAGCAGTAGAGAAAGATGAACTCTTCAATAAATTGTGTTGGGATACCAGTAATTGGTTTTGCATGTGGAAAAAAAAAAATCAAATCCCTATTTCATACTATACTAAAAACTTTATTCCAGATGTTTTCAATATATTAATGTAATAAACAAAACTATAAAAAATTTTAGAAGGAAATATAAAAGAATATTTTTACAAGCTCATAATAGGGAAATATTTCTTCAACAAGACACAGAAAGGAAAAACCATAAAGAAAAGATAAAAAATTCACCTCTGCCTAAATTAAGAACATCTGTTTTATCAAAGGACATCATTAAAAGGTGACAAGACACACCACAATCTAGGAAGAATATTGGCAATGTAAAAAGCGAACAAAAGATTTGGGTCCAGGAAGATAATGAAGTCAATAAAAGAAACACAAACAACCCAATAGAAAACATGGGCAAAAGGCACCGGTAAGGCTTTCCTAGAGAAGAACCATGAAAGATCAATAAATATATGAATATTTGCCTAGCCTCATTGATAATATAAAACGCAAAATTAAAATCACAATGAAACAGAATTTTGTATCTACTTTAAAACATTGGACAACATCAAGTGTTTGTCAAGGAATCTCCCACATTCAGCTAATGGAAGTGCAAATTGGTACAACCACTTTGGAAAACAATTTGGTATTGTCTTGTAAAGTTGAGTACGTATTGAACCATAGCCAAGGAATTCAGTTTCTATGAAACATTTAAAAATTTTTGTACATGTGCACTATTTACAGCAGCATTAACTGTAGTAGCGACAAATTGGAAACAACACAAATAACCTATTTTGAGGAAAATGGATAAAGTGTTCCAGAATGGAATAATTTATGGCAGTTAAGATTAATGAACTATAGCTACCTATCTCAACATGAATTACTTCCAAAAACATAATGTTCAGTCAAAAAAAAAAGCAAATCATAGAAGAAACTATACAGTATGATACTAGTTATATTAAGTGCAGAAACATAAAATTCATTAATATGTTGCTTAAAAACCAAAATCCAAACCCATTGCCGTCGTGTTGATTTTGACTCATAGTGACCCTATAGGACAGAGTAGAACTGCCCCACAGGGTTTCCAAGAAGCGGGCTGGTGGATTTGAAGTGCTGACCTTTTGGTTAGCAGCTTAATGCTTAACCACTGTGCCACCAGGGCTCCAATATATTGCTTAAAACCAAAAAAACCAAACTCATTGCCATGGAGTCAATTTCGACTCATAGCGACCCTATAGGACAGAGGAGAACTGCCCTATAGAATTTCCAAGGAGCGCCTGGTGGATTCGAACTGCTGACCTTTTGGTTAGCAGATATAGCTCTTAACTACTACACCACCAGGGTTTCCAATATATTGCTTAGGGATACATATATATGCTGTAAAACTTAAGGTAGCTCAAAGGAACAATACACACAAAATTTAGAATAGTGTTTACCCTGGAATGAGAAGGGGAATAAAAGAAGGGAGAACACCCAGGGGCTTTACCCACATAATATTGTTTGCTATCTTAAGCTGAGTGGTAGGTAATGGGTGTGCATTTTATAATTGTTTATATGTATACATAATATATGTTGTATAAGTTTGGATTGTCTTATTAATAAAAAAAATTAATAAAAGAAACAGTCTCTAGTTTCACGTCCAGGATTTGTAATTAGATAACAGGTTAGACAGTATCACTTGCCTCCTTGTCACTTCATCCTGTTTGCTCAGTTTTTATCTGTAATAGCATGGTATGAAGAAAACTCAATGCATCACCATGCCCCCTTATTCAGACCTACTGATGTTTATGTAGCAAGCACACATAAAAGGCATGACTTCAGATGGTGTAGAACAAGATTTGCCATTGATGAGATAAGGGTTAAGGATCCCCGCCAGGAGTGAATTAACCAGTAAGTAAGGTACACTTGGGTTTACTTGTGCTTACTTACTAATCTGTAGTGCACAATTTCACCTGTTTTGATGTGGTGAAATTGCGCACTACAGATTAGTAAATCAGCACAAGCCCAAGTGTCCCTTGCTTATTGGGTAATCTGTCCCTGCTGGTGGTGCAGTGGTTAAGTGCTCAGCTGCTAACTGAAAGGTCAGAGGTTGGAACCTACCAGCTGCTCCATGGAGAAAAATGTGATTACAGCCTTGGAAACCCTATGGGGCAGTTCTACTCTGTCCTGTAGGGTCACTATGAGTTGGGATCAAGTCTATGCCAATGGATCTGGTTTTTTTTAATTTTTATTTATTTATTTTGGTAAATAAGGTTTACAGACATGGACTGGGGCATCATTCACCATTCCTCCTGCTTGCCTGATGGATGAGGTTACTCTTTGCTGCTGGGATTGTAACCAAAAAACCGAAACCAAACCCATTGCCGTCAAGTTGATTCTGACTCATAGCTACCCTATAGAAGAGGGTAGAATTGTCCCATAGGATTTTGAAGGCTTAAATCTTTATGGAAGCAGACTGCCACATCTTTTTCCTATGAGGGGTTGGTGGGTTTGAATTGCCAACCTTTTGGTTAGCAGCTGAGCCTTAACCACTTTGCCACCAGAGCTCCTTGCTACGATTGTACACAGACTTAAATTCTTTCTCTAAACGTGCTCCAGGTAGCCACGGCCAATTGAGCAAAGTTAGGTTGCAAACTGAAGCTTATTTTCCTTTTCTGTTCTAGACCATGCATTCTAGCACATCACTGTACTAGGCCACATTCATATGAAGAGAGGACTAGATGGACTGTAGTTGCTGTTGTTGTGTGCTGTTGGGTTGATTCCAACACATAGGGACCCTATAGGACAGAGTAGAACTGCTCCATATGTTTCTAAGGCTGTAATCTTTATGAAAGCAGACCGCCACATCTTACTCCCATGGAGTGGCTGGTGGGATCAAACCGCAAAACTTTTGGTTAGCAGCCGAGCTCTTAACTACTGCACCACCAGGGCTCCTTTTAGGGGATGCAAAAGGGACAGGAGGCAAAACTCCTGCCCCGAAGGAATGAAATAAAGTAGTCCCAGTGCCTTTCACCTTTGCCCGTAGGCCTTGTTTTTCAACTCTTTAATTATCTCTATTGCTTTGCTTTGAACATTGTCCAATTTGCCATGTCCCTTTTAATTAGTAGAAACCAGAAATGTGCATAATACTCCACTGTTAGGTGACTGTTCCATGCTGCATAGCATCACGAGATCCCATAGAGGCTTGGAAGGCCCTACTTTTATTTTTGTATTCATCTGTCATGGTTGCTTTTAAACCGTCACCAAACTATAGCAGATTCTGCCATCGGCAGTGAGGCTAATCAGCATCTAAGATGGAGTTTTTCGTCACATGGAGTAGGATTGCCCATAAGCTACTTCGCTTTTTTATTAATCTCAGTGGTTTGAAATATAAAAATTAAACTTGATCTGTTGTTTACTGTAGTTTTCACAACAAAAAACAAACTGCATGTCTTCCATAGTTCTACCCTTCTGCCTCCAGTTTGCCATCTGCCTTTTATTAAATTGCGTTTGGATTACTTTCTCCAGGAAAAAAAAATCTTACCCTTGCCAACTGCCTTCTTATACATATTAGTTTAGGAATTCAAGCCCATGTCATAGTGACCTTGTTCCTTGATTTGAATCTTTTCACTGTTTAAACATAGAAAATATTTCCTTGAAACAGGTGTTTAGAAATATCTGGGGAACTCCAGCAGCTTTCAAAGAAATAAGTTTGCTTTGTGCTTCTGTTTCAGGCCCTGGAAATATTTAACCATTTAGTATTTTGTTTTCAAAATACAGTATCGTCTATGGTCTAGACACCATAGACAGCTGCTCAAATTCAATTCAAATGGTTCCTGCTTTTGGTGTATTTATTTAGCATGTCTAGCTAAATCTCTGAGTAATTCTGCCTTGGGTCCTTAAAGAGGGATTAGAAAATACCAATTGTTGATTTTCTTTTCTTTTAAAATACTAACAAAAGTTTTGTTATTAGTCTTAAGCAAATAAATTTCAGTTGTTTTTTATTTGCTTTTCTTTATCTGGCAGTCAGTCAGCATTACCAAAAATTTAGGGAAAATTAATAGTAAATGAATGTAAATAAAAGTTCACCTTGTAATGTAATCTCTTTTTAAGATAAAGGTTTGGCTTTCTTTCCCTGTTCTCTATTGACCACATTGTTTGTTGCCACATCAGAAATTACAGCTGCTTTCATGTTTGAGGCAACTGGGTCATTTGAACAATAAACATATTTAAAAATATGTAGTTTTCTGCATTCTTCATTGATACATATTTGTGTAAATTTCATTAGACCTGAAATATCATTAAGATCTAGAAGAGTTCTCAAATATGCATTGCTGGTTGATTCATCAGAAGAATAATACAATTCTGCATGTGTTACTACAGTATAAAACCATGAAAACTAGTATCTGAGTAGTATTACATTTAATAACTATTTTTAATTCACTTACATTTTCTTCTAAAGCATTGGGAACCATAAAATTGTACATGTAATATAATGAGTTCATTTCATGTTTGTTGTTAATGTTGTTAGGTGTTGTTGAGTCGATTTCAACTCCTAGTGATACCATGTGACAGAGTAGAACTGTCCCATGGAATTTTCTTAGCTGTAATCTTTATGGAAGCAGATCACCAGGTCTTTATCCTGTGGAGTGGGTGAGTGGGTTCGAACGGCCAACTTTTCAGTTAGCAGCTGAATGCTTAATTGTTTGCACCGCCAAGGCCCTTATTTGGATAAAGGATTGCAATTTCACATTTTCCTTAGCACCTTAAGAGAGAGGTGAGAGAGAGAGAGAGAGTCAGTCTACGGCTTTGCAATGTCAGTATATACTTTTGTTTGTCTTGAAATAACTGTTTTTACCTGGAATCAGAGAAGTATAGCCATTTTGTGTCTTTTATGAATTGGAATCGACTCGATGGCAATGGGTTTGTTTTTTTGGTTTTATGCGTTAAGTGGAAAAAGCCCTATTTCTGATGTCATTGTATTTTCCCTTGTGATGTTTGCTCTCCACTGCGGGGGTGGGGAGGGAAGCAGCTAATTAATTTTAATTTTGACTACTCTGATTGGTCCCACACATATGTAATCATACTTCCATTTCTTATCTGGAAATACAGTATAACTTAGATACAGAGAAATTTGCCTTTTTCATTGTACAGTTCTGCCGGTTTTGACAACATACAGTCATACAACCGCCACTGTAATGAAGATATAGAACAGTTTCATTACCATCCTATTTATTTTTAAAGTGTAAATTAAAAGAAGTTTAGTTCCTTAAACAGATATATTTGGGCTGAGTGGTTCGGGTACATAAATAAGGATAAAGAATCCCCTGAAATTAGTCTATTCATTTTCTTATTATACTCATCATTTTGTAATGATGGCGGTGGTGGTGGTGGTGGTTACACATCACTAAGACTAGTTATATGCCACACACTTAGCTAAACATCTTATATGTATATTGCATTCAACCCTATCAATAATCCAAGAGTTATCAGACACATTTTACAGAAAATCTCAGGCACAGGCTCATGGCCAGCATCACTAATGGGTCACATCAGTCATTTTTAAAGAATGCACATGTATTACTTTTATTAGAAAAGATAAACATTATGCCTGAGAGAGGTCACCTAATTCATTCTTTCTTTTATTCCTTCCTGCAACAAAATTTTATTGAGCAACTACTCTGTGCCAAAATTGTGCTAGAGGATAAAACAACACACTGCTATACTGACCTTGTTGTTAGTTGCCATAGAGTCAGCTTTGGCTCATGGTGATCCCATGTATAATAGAATAAAACATTGCCCAGTTCTGTGCCATCTCCGTAATGATTGGTATGTTGAGTCCAATGTTGTAGCCATTGTATCAGTTCATCTCATTGAAGATTCCCTTCACCTGCACTGGCCCTCCACTTTACCAAGCATGATGTCCTCCTTCAGTGATTAGTCCTTCCTGATGACGTGTCCAAAGTAAGCAAGTTGAAGTCTCAGACAATATTCCATGATCCATAGAGTTTTTATTGGCTAATTTTTGGAAGTAGATTGCCAGCCCTTTCTTCCTAGTCTGTTTTAGTCTGAAAGCTCTGCTGAGACCTGTCCTCCATGAGTGACCCTGCTGGTATTCAAAATACTGATGGCTTAGCTGCCAGTATCATAGCAGCATGCACGCCACCACAGTACGACAAATTGACAGATGATGGTGGATACTGACCTTAGCTCCCTGCTTTGTGCTATCTTCAGAGTTTCATCTGCAGTCCTTCAATACCTTTACCTACATCATTGACAAAACTCTTGAACAGGACAAGCAATGGAATAAAGCCTACTGGTAAACCTCCCAAGACTTCCCTTTAGTTGCTATGAGTTCATCAGTTAATTTTTTGTGGATTAATCTTTTAGCCAATTGCAGATTTAAGTGCACCATCATACAAGCTACATTTCTTTATCTTGTTCGTAGGCATATCCGAAGGAATCTTGTCCAGTATCTTGTGAAATCTGTGTACACTATATATTTTATAGTCCCATAGTATACTGGTTTAATTATTTAGGTAAATAATAATAAAATTAAAAGGATGTTGGGTTCATTTAGCATGATTTCCTAGTGTATTCATGCTGGCTTATAGTGAATATTATTTTTTCTCCCAAAAATTCATGGAGTAATGCCCATGCTATATGATAGAATTATGTTAAATTCTAGAAGCTCATGTTGGTATTTCTTTCTTGAATTTTGGCAGAGTCCATTTTCCTGCAATTTCTGGAGCTCTCCTTTTCTGATTTTTACAACATGTACCTAACTCTGGTGTTTCTGTACCTCTCCCATTCCTCAAGATTCACATTGATCCTAATCGCAATTCTGTGATCACAATTTCAAATTCTTGTCAGATAGATCATTGCTTTGGCAACCTTATCTGATTTCTTCTGAACATCTTCAGTTTTTATTGGCATAGATTTGGGGGTGCACAGGAGCAAGGCTGGAGGAGAGATATCAACATTAGGAAATGACACCGCACAGTGCCTCAGTCAGGTTCTTCATGGCAAGCAGCGAGGGGTTTATTAAGGATACTGAGTAGCTCACAGAGTCATTGGACAGGTTAGAGAATCAGGCTCGAGGCTACATTTCTAGGCACAACATCCAAAATCAAGCCACAAAACTTGTTGAGAGTAAATAGCTGCTCTCACCGCCTCTGAGCACTGGAAGTGACGGTTTGTACTGAGGCTACGTCTACATCAGGAGTTAGAGCTTGTAGTCACTGCTGCTGTAGCCACTGCCAGAGAGAGAGAGAGGGAGGCGGGGAGAGGGAGAGAGAGCACTCCCCAGGCCCTTGCTCTCAAGTCTGTCCTAGTTCTGGAATCTAAGTCTGGCACTCTGATTGGCAGAGTCAGATCACATGCCTCAACCTAGGGGCAAGGTAGGCTGGGGAAAGGAGTACTCAGCTTACTCAGCTTCTGTAGGTAGGAAGGTGCTTTTGAAGCTCAGCCAAGACTCCTGATGTGTGTGACTTAGGAAAGGTCACATAACCTTCCCAAATCTCAAATTCTGCAAAAATAGTATTCACTATGAGTCACCATGAATTCACCAGTATATCATGCTAATTTATCTCAATGATATCTTCAGAGGATATTAAGGTATCCCATATAATAATAAGATTTGCAGAGGATATTAAGGTTTCCCAAATATGTATAGGAATTCAGATTCAGCTGTTGCACATGTAGATGTCTACAGACAGTAACACTGAAAAGAAAAAGGAATTCTAGCTACAATATTTCATTTGCCTGAGATTGTCTTCTGTAAGTGAAAGCAATCCAAATACCTTAATATCCTCTGAAGATATCATTGAGATAAATTAGCATGATTTACTGGTGAATTCATGCTGGCTCAACTTGAATATTATTTTTGTAGAATTTGAGATTTGGGAAGGTTGTGTGACCTTTCCTAAGTCACACATTTACAAGGTGTCAGAGCTAGGATGAGAACTGAAGTCTCTGTTTAAAAAAATCTGGATCTCTCCCTTATACCATCTGAGAGTGTCTTTTATTATACAGACAGGTATTTATTAGATAAAAATTGACACTAATAATCTAGCAATTGCGATCATCTAACAAGGGTTATGCAATTTTATTTAAACTGTCTCATTTAGTCCTCCCAACAATCCCATCAGATATGATTAGACTTATTTTATGGGATTTTGAGGAAATTGAGATTCAGAGGTAAATCACTCATGGGCACGCAGAGGCAAAATATGAACTTATGCTTATTACGTGGTTTTTAAAATGAAAGTAATATTGTAAAATTTTTTATTTGATTAGTTATAGTTATATCTTGAAGAGTTATTTCATCCTAAAAGGAATCTGTGCCATAATTCTTTCTCAGTTTTTTTTTCTGGGATTCATACATATTTCTTTCAGACTTAAAAACATTTTAATATTTAGTTGTATATGGATTCTGAAAATATATAGACACGTATAGTTTACTACTAATATTTTAAGATATGCATATATATTTAATTGCAAAAGCAACACATGCGTAGAACTAAAGGATCAAGAAGCACAGAAATATATAAAATAGAGATAGCAACTCTACCTCTTTCTAGAGGAAACCATTTACAATCATTCTGGCTTCAGTAGGTACTAAGGATTATCTTAATATCTTTAATAATATGCTTACATGTTTTTACTTGTCAACTTTAGACAATATTTTATTAATTCCTTTTATGAAATAGGAAGAATTTAGCTAGTTATAGTTTCTCCTACTTTCTCCCCTTCACCATATTTTTGTTACAGTTGATATACTATTAATTTATTTAGTATATTAAATTTTCTCTATAACTTAACGTAATAATCTCTTAAACTTCTTCTTGATCTATCAACTTCAGACAGTTTGCTCCTTTTCTTTCTTACATCTTCTCCTGCCTTTGCCAGATCCTTACATTGCTCAGCTTTATTTTCACATTTACACTGCTAAAGTTTATAAATTTTGCATTCTGCTCTTAAGTATAATTTAGGCTTTCTGTGCCTTGACCACTGGTTTATTTTTAAATTTGAAAGACAGTAACTATTGCCACTGTTATAAATAACCATAAAGAAATCAAATTGTCACAAAACTTGTGCTCTTCAAGGGAGACCAATTAGTTGATTATCAGATGAATTCTGTTCTCTTACACTTCATCAGATGCACAAAATCATTGCACAGTTAAGTTTGTCTTACATATGGACCATGATTTTCTTGTTTTAACTGTATTTTTTTCCTCTCAAGCCTCCAATGTTCTTTTCTTTTTCTTAGTAAGAGAAGAGACATGCCTTTACCACAGTATTAAGAAAATCCATGTTCTTTTTCATATTAATCATTTAAATAAAGTGACTTTCCTTCTGAAGACATGCTTCTTGGCTTTAGGTGACTTGTTCAATTTTAAAATGTTTTCTAGGTCAAGTTTGAGGCTGCCATCTTTGAATTTGTTGTCATTGCACGTCTGGGTTAAACCCACTGTGCTTTAAATTTCATGTCTTCTGCCTTTTGGATTCCTATTTAAGTAGGTTTTCTTTTTCCAAGTAGAATGTATGTTGATGAAATGTTCTGAATCCTTGCATATATGAACATGTATTATTGATAGTTAGTATAGTTATAGAATTACACCTATTTCAAATCTTTTTTCTTTTTTTTTTAACTCTTTTTTCCTGATTTTTTTTAGCTTTGTTCCGCTACTTTCCAGCATAGTCATCATCAATGCTGATGGATTGTCTGATACTTGTTTTATTCTCATTCTTTTGGAGGGAAACTATTTTTTCTCTCTTGCATGTTTATGGCTTCTTTTTTTCCCCCATTTTTAATGTTTGGATATGAGTTGGTCATTTTCACTCATTTTAGTTGGTCGTCTCTCTGAAGATAACAATGATACTTTTTAAAATGCTCCTTGTGGTGTCTGAATTATCTATGCTTCCTCCCTACTTAACCATTCTGTGTGTCTCTGTAGTTCTTTCTTGATTATGATATCGGTTTGACTCAAATATCTGGTGATCCTTTGCAGTTCACTTATATTTACATGTGAAGAACTTCAATGCTTGTGATGAGTAGCTGGTGTGGGTTTTGTCAACCATTATACATGGGTGCTTCCATAATAACCTCTTCCTGAACCAGAGGGCTTATGATGAGCACTGTACGCATGGGTGGGGCACATCAGCTTCACAGTATCAGCATGGGTGGCAAGAAGTCAGTAATATAGAGGTCCCCCAAACCCAAATGTCAAAATGAGGGTTATTTTACTCCTGAGCAGGTGACCTCCACACTAACGCTGCCCAGAAGGAGGCTTCAACTTCGTTAGTAAACTGATTTCTGGGTTTATTCTGGAGCAAATATTTCTGCTGCCATGTTTCTGTCTGTGTAGAGGAGAGGTGGATAGGTGATCTGGCCCAGCTGTTTATGTACAGCCCTTTTATCAATATTTTGATTCTGTACTGTCTCCCATTTCTGCTTTCTAAATCTGCCACCTCTGGACTTAGAGCCAGGAAGAAAGGTTTCCACATCGACTTGTTCTTTTCCTGGACTGAGGGCTCTGGACTTAACTCCCCCAACTCTGGCTAACAGGAAATAAGATTTCTATATGTTTTCTCTCTTCTGGTAACTTGTCTCATCTCTGGTATGCTGATGGGATCTCCTCCCTCTTCAGCACTGTTATGGATTTATTCCCTTTTATATGTCTTTACTGACATTTCACTGGGATTTTGGGAAAATAATTGACAAATATTCTTGCTTTGTTATCTTGAACCAAAACCGTCCCTATTCTTTTTTTTTTTTCTTAATTGCAAGTATGTCACAGTTTTTGAGCTTTCAGGAAAAAATTACATTATATTTATTATGCTTTGAATACGGACTCAGGAATGGTTGTAACGTATTTTATAAAGGGTTCCATTTACAATGTAGCCAAAATTTAAAATGGTATAGTATTTAAAGGAATAATAAGCTTCAGTTACCTGAAATACTTACTCAACTAGACTATCTCATTCCTCAAACATACCAGCTATATGCACTATCACTGAATTTTATTATCTTATTATGATTTACTTTGTCTTAGCATTTTGAAGATATTATTCTGTGGTCTTTGTCTTCTGGATTCTAATGTCATATATGCCTAGATAATCTGCTTTTTTCTTTCTGATTGCTTTTAGGTCTCTTTGCCTCTGGTCTTGAGCAATTTCACTGCAGTATGTCTAGGGTGGATTATTTATATTTTTACTTCCTGGTATTAAACATATTTTAGGAATCTGATGATTCATAAATTCTAGATAATTCTGTTTCTATTTTTTTCAGATATTGCCCCTGACATTTCTCTATTGTTTTGGAAATACGATTGGACATACATTGGACTTTCACATTCTCTCTCTATGCCTCTTTATCTCTCATATTTTCCATCTGTTTTACTTTCTGTGATGAATAATTTCTTCAGCTGTATCTTCCATTTCAATAATTTTCTCTTCAGCTGTGTCAAATCTACACTTAAACCATTCATTTGGTTTCCAATTTTAATAAGTTTAAAATTTTTCTTAATTTCTAGAAGTTCCATATGGTTCTTTTCCAAATTTGCCTTCTTCTTCTTTTTCCTGATAATATATTGTTCTCTTTAATGCTTTTTAAACTCCTTCTATTATGTCTTTAATCAACTTCAACATACTCATTTTATAATTTATATTAGACAGCTCTATTATGCATTTCTATTATGCATTATGCATTTCATGAGGGTGGAGGTCCTGATAACACAGCTGGGTGTGCTCGTTCTTTTTCACATGGATTATTTCTTCATGTATTCTACAATTCTGGATTGTGAATTCATCATAAGCAGGATTTTATCTGTGAGAATTCCTGTCTGACAGTCACTCCTTCTGGAGGAGTTTTGTGCTTGCTCCTACCGGCTATCCCAAGATCATTATTTACATCATGTCAATATGTAATGTTAATTTCTCAATCCAGGCTTCCCAGACCATATGACTATTACAATTTTAAACGCCAGACCCATTGGAAGTCTTGCCCCAGGTTAATGGATTTTCAGAGCAGATTTTTTTTTTTCCCACTACCCAGAGTCCAGACTGAAACAGACATGTTTCCTTGTAGTCTTCTTGTATTATTGGGTGGATTCTTTTTACCACGTTGCCATGGAGGTTGTAGAACTTTGAGTGACCTAACGTTATGTGGGGATATTAAAATTTCCTACTTCCTGTCTAACGATTTTCCAGGCCACATTTTCAGTCCACAAAGTAGGAATTAGAATACGGACTTCTGATAACTGAGATCAATAAACACACGCCTGCTGGGCTACCTACAATTTCAGTTTGAAAAGTTATCACTTTGGTTTTCAACTATTTCATAATTTTTGGTATATAAAAGCTTCCCCTTAATTCCTTACAAGTTCAACTTGCATTTTAAAGGATGTTACATGGGGTCGCCATGAGTTGGAATGACTCAAAGGCAACTAACAACAAAAACAGTGGTATCATAGCCAGAATGTCTCCAAGTGTTTTGTAATGGGCGCTTTGTAATTTCTGTATCTTTGCTGGTTTTCTTTTCTGTCACTGTGAAAGAAAAATAAAGTATATAATTTATTTTTTAAAAATTACATAAAGAACTTCATTTGAAAAGAATAATTTCCCTACTCAAAAGTTTTAATCTTCTCATATTTTAGTCTATCTTCTTTGGGATAAACTGTAGAACAGCAAAATAATTTTGAAATTGTGACCCTTTCAGCAGGTTTATTGGTGTTTTATTCTTGTCAAAATGTCACTAGTTACTCCAATTTCTAATCATTTGGGGATATACTTTCCCATGGAGAAGAAGGTAACTTCATACTTTCAAAAACAAAACATATTTTCTTAATAATAATATGTTTTAACAGCTTTATTGAGCTATAACTGGTAATAAAGTATGTATTCTTAATGTGTATAATTCGGTAAGTTTTGGCATGTATATGTACTTGTGAAACCATGACCATAATCAAGATAGTGAACATAACCATCACCTCCAAAAGTTTCCTTATTCCCCTTTGTAATTCCTCCACCTGCCTCTGTTCACAACCTGATCCCATGTCCAAGTAACCACTTATCTGCTTCTGTCACTGTCTTAGTCTGGGTTCTCTAGAGGACCAAACTAGTGAAGCATATATAGATATATAGAGAAAAATTTACTTCAAGAAAACAGCTCATGCAATTGTAAGGGAATGGCTTATGCAATTGTGGCGGATGGCAAGTCCCAACTCCGCGGGTCAGACAACAGGCTGATGACCTCTGCTGGCTCACATAGTTGCAGGGGTTGGTGAATCCAAAATCTGTAGGTCAGGCAACAGGCTGGAGGATTCTGCTGGCTTATGTCCCAAGAACTGGAGGTCATACGCAGAGTTGAGAAAGAGAGAGAGCTTTGTGAGAACATCTGTTCATATATTGGATGCAGGCCACACTCCCAAAGAAACTCCTCCTCCCACTGATTGGCTGCTCACATCAGATCACAAAATGGGAGGTAATTACATAGTATCGGGAAAATCACTGAGAATCACAGCTAGCCAAGGTGATACATAACATTAACCATTACAGTCACTATGAACCAAAAAAAAAAAAAAAAAAAAAATTGCTGCCAAGTCAATTCCAACTCACAGCAACCATACAGAATAGAGGAGAACTGCCACATAGGGTTTCCAAGACCGTAAATCTTTACAGAATCAGACTGCCACGTCTTTCTCCCACGGAGCAGCTGGTGGGTTCCAACCACCAACCTCTTAATTAACCGTGAGTGCTTAACCACTGCACTACCAGGGCTCCTCACAGTCACTACAGATTACTTTTAATTTTCAAAAAATTTTACGTAAATGGGGATGATACGTACTCTTTTGTAACTGGCTTCATTCACTCAACATAATTATTTTGAAATTTATCCAAGTTGTTATGAATATCAATAGTTAATTTTTATTGATAAGTAGTATTTCATTCTAAAAGCAGCCCTGATAGCACAGGGGTTAAGCACTTGGCTGCTAACCAAAAGGTCAGGGTCAAATCCACCAGTTGCTCTGTGGGAGAGAGGTGGAAGTCTGCTTCGTTAACAATTTACAGCCTTGGAAACCTTTTGAGAGTAGTTCTACTCTGTCCTATAGGGTCGCTATGAGTGGGAATCTACTCGATGGCAATAGGTTTGGTTTTTTTGGATTCCATTGTAAAGATGTACCATAATTTGCTTGTCTATTCTCCTGTTGATGGATACTTGGGGTGCTTCTAGTTTGGGGTTACTACAAATAAATCTGCTATGAACATTTGTGTAAATGTCCCTGTTAGGACACGAAGGGAGAGTGAGCATATCCTCAGTTGTAGGATGTGAGACCATGAGAGAAATCAAGAATGGCTTCAAGGAGACCCTTGGTAAGATGATGACATGTGCAGTTCCATACTCCTACCTCCCACAAAAACACCAAAAATAACAACAACAATGGCAAACAAGGAAAAACTGGCAGAATCAATTTTGTCAGAACTCTAGAAACCAGTCAAATAGTTACAGCAACTAAGCAAATACTGATTCAAGATAAAGGTGACGTCCACATGGCAGGAAAGCTTTGGTTATTTACTTGCCTGCACCCCAGCCCCTACCCAGCTCAGTGTGGCCATCTCAAAGTGGTGATGACGACCCTCCCAGATAGGGAGCCTGGTCTCTGGCTCCAGAGGGAGCAGAGTAGACTTTATTTGCAAATTATTGTGTGTGTCTGTTCTCACCTGTCTGGGGGCTGCCTGAATAACTGAGGCAAGGCACTTGTCTTGGTTTGGCATGTCTTGGAGCTCACCAGGGTAGGGGCAGCAAGTAATGCCCTAAAGCTGTAGACCTACCCTACAAGAAATGCTAAAGGGAGTCCTTCAAGTTGAAATGAAGTGACACTAGACAGTAACTCAAAGCCATACAAAGAGAAACAGATCTCTAGAAAGGTAATTTCATGGGTAAATATAAAGACCAGTCTTACTATCTTTTTGGTTTGTAACTCTGCTTACTACATTCCACATGATTTACAAGTCAAAGGCATAAAAGATAATTATAAATTAAATGTTATTGGGTACTGTAAAAGTGGTGTGGCAGAGGCGTCTGACCTCCTCTAACTACACAAGGGGAAAGGAGCATGAGGGTCAATAGTCCAAGGCTGATTCCTATGAAGCAGAGGTCAGACATGCCTCCTCTCTCTGCTATCTTTACCGATTCTGACACCAACCGTCCCTCCCACGACACTCTCTACTTCTCTGCTGAGTTTGATAATTCATTGCAATGGCCACACAGAACTCACAGAAAATACTCAAGATTATGGAATTTATTAGATTACAATTCAGGATCAGGAATGCTCAGGATACAGTTCTTCCATCAGGACAGCCTCTTAGCTGTGCCCACAGGCAGGTTTCTCCCTGACCCCTTGGCCTTTGCCTTGCTTGGGCAAGCGTTACAAAGCTCATTAGCTTTGCCAGTAAGTGCCCAGAGGCACCCAAATAGGCCAGTAAGCCTCAGCCTGAAGACGCTCAGCTCTAGCTCCATGGGTCAGCAAACCTAGATCTACCAAGTGCCTGGAGGCACCCTACTCTGCCAGAAAGTCTCCTGCCCAAAGGCCCTCAGCTTTCTTGCTCCATGGGCTGGGAAGCCTACTATGTAGTCTCCTGCCGCCATTTCTTTGCCACCGATTCTTGCCGTCTTCAGTATTATAGATCTCTCTCTCTCTCTGTCTCTTGGTTCAGGAGCTTCTTAGCGCAGGGATTCCAGGTCTAAAGGGTGCACTCTGGTCTTGGCCCTTCTTCCTTGGTGGTGGTGGGATCCCCCTTCCTACTCTGGAATTGGCTCTCTTTTAAGCCTAGTGGGATGACAAAATTGACCAATCCTCTTGGTGGGCTACAGTTACTTTATTTGCACAGTCTTACCCAATCACTTGGATGGGAGTTACAAGACCAT